>JAWNNK010000855.1:6251666-8797500 GCA_035045065.1 Hirtodrosophila trivittata
CTTTGACTCTTTGACTTGTAGTGGAGTTTTCGCAGTGGTGACCTCCTCAGTCTCCTCTCTACTCTGCTCTTCACTCTCCTCCTGACTCTGCTTACTCTCGGCTTCAGGTGACTCTTCTTGTTGTAGATTATGGAACGCCCTGTGTAATGCACCGGATTGTAGTTTTCGTATAAATTTCTTAAGTTCGCCGGGCTTTTTTATGGCTTCATAATTGGGAAACAGATACATGTGGACGAAGGAGTCTGCGGCTATAACAGGCAGATCCTCTACCGATTTACCTAAATGGTACAAAGGATGAAGAAAACTCTTTCCATCGGCAGTCAGGAAGTTGACATTTTGCACCTCATCCATTAGTTCCGCCTCAATAACCGCTTCGAACTCCTGCGCAGACTTGAAATCATCTACTCTGTGAAAGAGTATAATAAATGGACGTCCCTCCTCTGAAATCTCTTCCGCATTCTCGAATGTGAGTATCCTCACCAACGGCTCACATTTCTTATGCATCCATTTGACAAGATCACGCAAACTTTCCATATTACCGGAATACTCGTCAACGTAATTCACAATATCCACAGCCAAATCCCGCCTGAATATAATCCTATTTTTTTCCACTGACTGAGTGTAACTCACGTGGAACTGGCAAAATTCACGCTTAATGGCGGCTGCCTTGCGATAGATATCGTATTCAACATGAGACTCACTCTCAAAATAGCCAATCATCATGTACTTCTGATTGTTGAGTGCTTTCAGTTCATCCATTGACTGGAACTGACGTATGTGCTCCTTCCTTTCGTTCACCACAAACTGAACAATTGCATCCACTGAGCGTTGTCCTCGATATTCGCTTCTGCTCACCTGTCCATAACGTATAATCTTTATTGTAGGATATTTTCCAATATCGAATTTGCTCTCCAAATCAAAATTAACAAGACAATTGACCTTGCCCAAGGCCACATTGCCAGTCTCTCCGAACATTTGTCGTAATTGAATATTAGCTGATTCAAAAATGGGCAGCAGCTGCATGCTGAATCTGCATGATTCCGCATAGAAGAGAAGCAGAACTAGTTCATTGGAGCGAAGTATTTGATTCACATTGTAGCTCGTTACATCAAGAGATTCATCAACTGCTTGTTCAAAGAGTTCACACACAGCTACAGCTAACACCAGACAGTAGCCCAATTTTGGCCACATCTTCACTGAAAGACAACGTTGTATTGAAACTTAGATTTTTGTATCATTAGAAAACAGTTAAATAACCTTAACTACCATTAGCTTTGGTGTAAATTCATTCGATTCGGTTAATTAATCGGTTGCTGGAGTTGTTAGTAGATATAACAAACAAATTCCTTCTGTATTTCTACCAATAATTATTTGTATTTCTGTATTTCTGCTAGAACAATTTCAACTTAGACACTACTTTTTAACTTCTACTTTACTTTTATAGTAAACTTCTACTTGTTTTTTAAATTTAACTATTAGTTTTGTAATTAAAACATCTTTATCCAAGTTCAAGTAATCACATATTGAGGTCCACTCATTGATGGATGCACTAAGAAAACCCATTATAAAGCGCACATCTAATGAAATAATTGAAGTCAGCTATTTACAAGCATTTAATGCCAATAGTCGTACTTGTACTATTCCAATAACAATTTCTAAATGCTGCCAATTAAAACATGCCATAATTACGAGTACGCGAATACCTGTATATAACTCGTACTCGTAATGGGTACTCCTAGAACCGGCTGAGTACTTTCGAAGGCCCTGAGCCAGAGCCAGAGTCTGAAGACGAAGTGAAACCAGTCCCGGCACAAAATGCAATGTTAATGACATAATTTTAAAAAGCGTTTCATGAATAGCCATTGCCACAGCTTACGGGCTGTCGCTGATTCTGATTTGAAATTCAAAGCAAACAGGATCTTTGCTCTATATCCATAAGCATTGGACTAGTGTTGATCCTAATTAAGAGCCAGACTGAGCCCTCTTATGTACGAGCACAATTTTACTTATTCATTTAATCAATACCATTTTATATAGTGGGTTATCTAAGAACTAACTGCAGATTCGCTTCCGGAAGCTATTAACTATAACTTTCATTTGTCGTAATTGTATCGTACTTTGCCTTGCCAAGGTTTCTGCAAACTGAGAACATAGATACAAAGATATATATTTACAATCTATGATATACTATAATAATTACTTAATAAACGTTAATATAAAGTTTCAATCTAAGATCAGCTACAAGTCTGAACTCAAATGGAAGTTATTCCTAAGAAATAAATCGTCTGAATAAAGTGGAAGTTGCCAGGAGAGATGGGAAATGAGAATTTAAAGTAAAAATATCGTCAGAAAGTTCCTATGACATGATAGCTTTATAACAGATATCCTTCGAGCTAGGAATATATTCTGCTTATAAAGTATATTCCTACTAGTTTTAATTAAATAAAATTCGTGTTACAGTCGAAAACACGAGAATCGCACAGCTCTAGATCAGATAGAGTCACGACTTGTGGGCTTCTGAGAGAAGAGAAAAAGTCACCGAAATATTTGCTAGTTATGCTTATCTAGTGCCTTGGCATCGTCTCCGCAGCACGAGGCAGTTGCAACCCCCGTGTCCTTGGCACCCACAAGCGTACAGCATGTCAAATTATTTGTATATAATTCACATCCTTTTGCTGGCCCTGCCAAGTGATTTATGGGCATCTTCTGTTTCCATACAATGTTACCAAATGTCGCTCTATAAATAAATATGCCAACTTCGGGGCCACATTCCAGCTACTAAGCAAAATGTTCGTCTCAGCACTATTATCCTTTTCGCAGGCAGCTCGAAGGAGGCTGTTTTTTGGTGATGCTCGTTGGTGGACGCCGTTTTAAGTAATTGCTGACTTTTGCCATTTCAGTTGTGACTTATTCCTTTTCGATACGAAAATTTGATATTCCAACCACATGCTGTGATTAAATTGTTATGCCATCTTTTTTGGCACTATCCACAATCCACAATCCAGACGGACTTGGGAGGTGTCTCTTCCATCCTCTGTTGTCTGTTTTGTAATTGAAAATAGTTTTTGGCACTGATGAGACAACAACTTGCCCCGTACGAGTTGCCACATATGCTGCCCAGAGACATAGATAGAGAGGCGTGTTCCAGATTGTTTAGCCTGATTAGATTTCCTCTACCATTGGAACTGTAAGACTTCAGGATGTTTCAAATAAGTTTTTGAGTGCCAAATTATGTTTTATTTTCATTGAATACGAACTGTGTTCATAAATTCATTCCTTGCAACAAATGTTGGATTAATTTACTATAAGATTATTATCTTATAATTCTTTATACCCTAGCTTTTTAGCTTTTCATTTTACTTTTTTAATTATATTTTAGTTTTTATGTTAAATAAAAATTTAATTTTTAAACTTTCTCTTTTTGGCGTCAGCTGTAATTAAATAAATAAAGAAATATTCAGAAAATCACAATAAATATGGGAGTATTTCAAAAGCCTGTATAACTGATATATCTGCTTTATATAAATTTATTTTTTAAATAATTACTACAGCTTTAAGAAAATCATAATTTAATAAGTAACAAAACATAACACATAACATAAACACTAAAACTTACTGGATTTATTGAATTCTTCTGGGGTTCGATTGGTTTTTTCTAGGCAACTAATGTTGGACCAGTTCTTGGAGACTCCGAGATATATATATATTTTATTTTATGAATTTTTAAACATTTTTTCCTTTCATATTTATGTTTATATATGCTTAAGAATAATATATTATTATTTTGATTTTAGAAAAATCTGTTGTTTTTTTATTTTTTATGAAGGTGACAGCTCCTAGAGTCAACTCTAAATAAATAAAAAATAAATAAATAAAAAATAAAATAAAGTCCTCAATTTAAGTCATGTAATAAAATAAAAAACGACATTTCGATTCTAATTTTCTGCTGCAGTAATTATTATTAATATTATTTTAGTTTAGTATAAAAAAAACGAATTGAAATATGTTCACTGAAGATTTTATCAAATGATTTAAATTCCATAAAATTATATAATTATTATTACTATTATTTTAGTTTATTATAAAAATTATTATTTTAGTTTTAGGTAAAAAATGTCCACTGAAGTTTTTATATAAATAATTTAAATTTCATAAAATTACTTGATTATTATTAATATTAATTTAGTTTATTATCAAAATTTGTTATACAAAAACATTTATTAAAAAATGTACTCTGAATATTTTATCAAATAATTTGAATTTCATAAAATTACATAATTATTATTAATATTAATTCATTTTGTATAAAAAAAATTGATTAAAATATGTTTATCAGATGATTTAAATTTCATAAAATAACAATTGAACTTCTAAGGTTATTTACCACCCCCTGAATTCCCCAGCCAAATCATTGCCTGTTCCGCCTGCTGTAACCGTACCATATATCAAAATGAACAACACAAATTTTACAACTTTGAGCACAACAAAAATGTGTGTAGAGTGTACACAATACTTTGGTATGCAAATTGAACTTAGTAAATTGAAAATCGCTGCAGCATTGCAAAAGCAGAAAAACCCATCGACAAATACGTTTTGTGTGTGGGTTGGTCCAGGTCGAGGTCCAGATACAGTTGCAGCTCCGAGTCCGAGTTAGAGTCCGAAACTTCAAGACGAACATGTGCATTTGTCATAAATTAGAAACTGTAACTTGGGGTGTTACCTTTTTGCTTGACTCGGAGTCGTACACTTAAATTTATTACAAATAACTCTTGCTCTGTTTTTTTGCGATAACTTCAAGTTGAAACTGAGCAAAGTTCAGTCAGTTGGGGGGCTGAGGGCTTATTTTTTAGCTAAGCAAACTAATCAACGGCCGTAATTTGGCCCGGTTGCGGGTTGCCAATGGGCTGAGCTGTTGGCCAAAAAGGCACGCGGCTAAATGAAGTGTGCACATTGCGAGACTCCCCTTTCAGCTGACACCCAGTAATTTGTATCTGTGTGTATTCGAGTGTGTGTGCAGTGAAAAGTAAACAACAACTTGGCTATTATAAATCTTGGCCTAAGTGTTGTAGTCATTTAGCAAATGTCCAGCGATGTCCGGCATGAAAAGTTGTGGGTGTAGCAATTCCACATACAAATGGCAACTGGCAAACAGTTTTCAAAAGGATGACTTGCTTCCAGGATGCTTATGATTTATAAAATGTATTTAATAAACGGTCCCAAATGGAGCTTGAGACTGTGATAAAAAGCATAAATGGAAAAGAAAACAGGGAATGAGTAAATGAATGCATGAAGAGTCAACTATGAATACCCATAAGTACTTAAGCTACATTTTCGCAACCAAACAACTTTAAAGTTATATTTAACTGATTTTGTAATGGTTATGTCTCGCCTCTGATAGACAGTAAACACAGATACACACTCACACAAGGATACTCAAGAGAAGGCTGTCAGCGACAATAATGATTTATAGTCGACAAGAAGAAAAATCCGAAAAGAAACCCAAACAGCAGACCCCTTGTAGATGCCATAAGTGATGCTAAATTAGGGGAGAGGAAGAGGGGGAATCACTACCACAAGGACATATGAGAATTTTGTGATATGCTAAAGTATGTCGAGTTGGGTACAACTCGATATGGAATTCTAATTCCTCCCTCCGATAGCAAACAGCGCGACAAATCTGAGTACAAGTGGAGCGTCCACAATTTGATATTGAAATATGCCAACGTTTAATAAATGTTGAATAGAAGTCATAAATCTTGGCAAAGAATTAGCCAATAGTCGAAGGTAAATAATTAGCTAACTGATAGATTGAAAAGCAATGAACGAATTGTCTTTAACCATAGTAGATCTTTAAGTTTAAGTATCCCAAGAATAATATGCCAAGAAATTGCCAATAAAAAGTTTTTGCCAGACAATAAAACTTTTGCACCCTTGGGTGGCAAATTGTCAATGATGTTGGCCATAAAACGATTTAGATACTGACCCTCCATTTTTCGTATTTATTGAGTGCTAAGAAAAAAGTTTTGGGTAAGGGAAATCGTATAATTTTGGTGTTATTATAAGAACATTTTGGGCATTCACCAGAGTCGAAAAAAGGTTACTGACCCTTCAGCACATAATAATAAGGTGTGCAAAAGTTACTTAAATAAGTGGAAAGATGTACTCATTAAAGGCTTTGACTGATCTGGCATATGATAAAATATAATAGTATAATTATTATTATGTATTCGAGAAATTTTAATTGTTTGGAAAAGTATCTATTTATTCATCAATATCCATTTTGTCACCTTTCAAGTAATCCCCCTCAGATATAATGCACTTATGCCAGCGCTTCAAGTAATCCTCGAAACACTTTTGAAATGCGTTTTTTGGTTTGGCATCAGCTCTTTCTTCAATTCTGACTTTATCTCATCAATTGTGGCAAAACGCGTTCCTTTCATTGGTCTCTTCAGTTTTGGGAACAGGAAAAAGTCGCAGGAAGCCAAATCTGGTAAATAAGGATCTCTTGGCAAGAACTCATTATGCCAAAACAGTGACCAAAACCTTCAACTCTTATTTTCAACAGATCTCGTATATAGCAAAAAGAAAATGAAGACCAATTTATTTAATACCAATTAATTTAGTATATTACAATAAAGATTGCCATCTTCTTTATCGATTTAAGTATAAGACCAATTTTTTTAGTATACTTATATCACTAAAGAAGATGACAATCTTTATTATATTGTAATATCTTGTATACATTAATTCAATCAAGCCTATCAATAAATGGCAAATTCATATGAAAATCAGTTATTTAAGTAAAGAAACATTACTTGATTTATTTTTTTATTTTTTTTTGTTTTTTTTTTATTTTTTTTATTTTTATTTATTTATTTATTTTTTTATTTTTTTTATTTTTATTTATTTATTTAATGTCAACTATTAGCAGTCGACCAGAAAATTACAATTTTTAATAAAAATTAAAACTTAAAATATATTTTAAATTTAAAATGAAATAATTAAGTAAAAAATTTAATTTAATATCTGGGGTGTTCAAAATAAGAATATTAAATGATCCAACATTTGTTGCGAGGATTGGGAAAAACCCAGAAAAACCCAATCAGATCACTGTTATTAGTAATGAAAATTAGTGCAAGTTACTACGTGCTAAAAAGTTAAGGATATGGTTCTTAATCATATCAAAAGAGGACTCTGAGTTGAAGACTCGGAATAGTCTGTTATAGTCAACACAGAGAACTCGAAAAGGTTCATGCAGAGAGTAGTTAGTATTACAAGTATTTAGAGAAACCGGTGTAAAGTTACGAGTACGTCTCACAGGTACAGAAAAGTTAATTTGGCTCAAAAGCAGAGATGAGTCAATTTTGCCAATTATTAATTTATGTAAAAATAGAACTCCCAGCATCATGCGACGGTTAGTAAGAGATGGGAGGTTAATTAATTGCAATCTACTGTGGTATGGAGGCAAATCAGTACCTGGAACCTTAATATAATAATATTATTCTATATATTCGTATCCCGTATGAATTGGCAATAGATCGATAATGAATTCCCTTCAGAACTTTAACTGCGAGTGAAATGCGAACAATTTAAAGTCCCTAATTGATTTTACAACAAAAACTGCCGTTTAATGCCATTACCAAAATTGAACTCGCATAACCCAAGTTAAATTTGACAGGATGTTTGCGGGCAGACCCAATCAAGGCAGGAGTGCTCAGGACAAGCTCTTCAACTCAGGAGTGGGGCTACCCCTTCGGCATGGCGTGCCAGCTCATAAGGCACTGAAATGCAAAACCGCCATAATAAAGGATAATGTCGGCGCATATTAAATAAATGACTTCCGTCGTCGTCGGCGTCGTCGTTGTAGTCGTTGTAGTCGTCGTGGTCGTCTAGGTCTAGGTCTGTGCGACCCCCCAACAGGGTTTACTCAATGAAAACAAGCGAAAGGATATTGAAATGAGTTGGTGAAAATGCAAATTCATGCCAATGGGAAATGACGTGTGCAGTATTTCACAGGCTGATGATGAGGCGAAAATAAAAATAAAACCAAAATAATATATAAAACACACACACACACAGCCAGCCAACTTGTACTTGTAAGTGTTTAATTAAAAACTTTTCAAAAGTTGCCACAACATTTAAAAGCGAATTAAAGGGCCACAGGAAGTGGCCATATTTCAAGTTGTTCCATATTTTTGGCTTTACGCATTCTACTCGTTGACCTGTTACCCCACAAATATGAGAGGTTCCCACAGAAGCGGCTAATTACTTGAACCATTCCCCGGACAGGCCTGGGCCGGTCTTAATCTTTGTTTAAGTACACGGTCGTGGCGTGGCTTAAATGCGAATTACGCCCAATGTGCTCACTCCGGACTCAGCCGGACTCATGACCATTTAATGTAAACAATAATTAAAACCATGAAAGCCCCACGATCAGTCGGTCTCAGTCTCAGTCTCAGTCTCAGTGTCTGTCTCAGTACCAGTCCCAGTCTCAGTCCCTGGTCTGAAACAGAGTCTGAGTCGCAGTCAGGCTCTAACTGAGCCGCTCTTCGCTCTCGGTGCATAATTCCCTCAGTTTATGGCTTAATAGCTGCAAATGCAGACGCTAAGCGTTCGGTTCTTTGCTTGATTATACATATTTACAGGTAGTAGGTACGATTACGAGTTCTCCATACCATGAAACCATCAGCTTCGGTGCTTTATTGGTCACCCAGCGGAACGGCAAGCTGCTCCATGCAGTGGAGGTCAGGATTTGTGGCAGCTTTTCAAAGATATTTGTGGCATAGTAAGAATATTTTTGTATTAAATTTAATATATATTCTCGTAATGCTGAGCATATATAAATTAATATAAGATTCGAGTTATTGAACGAAGATATTACTTTTAAATTTTTATAGAGCTAGTGACATAGTATGTAATTAAATATATAAATTCCATTAATAAACAAATAATAAAAAATAAAATAAAAAATTCACAAAGTGTAATCTAAATAATAGGAAAGATTTAATATTATATATAAGTATTAAGAACAACTCATGTCAAGGTTAGTTTTTAATGTATGTATGAATGTTTTAATATAATACATTTATATATATCGTTAAGTTTAAATGTTTTAGTATTATTTAATTTAATATTAATGTTTTTATTATTAGTTTTCATAATTTAAGAATGTATTTTAGAAATTCAAAATTTTTATAAAAATAAAATCGGAAAACAATTTTTAATTATATTAATAGATTTTAAGGTATTTAACGAACTTTGTGAATGGGAAAATTAACAATAGAAAATAATAAAAATATGACTCAAAGTGGTGCTATTATATTTTTCGGAATTTTATATATTATTTTTATGGAACTCCCAGAAAACGACTTTATTTTAAATAAATCTCTTACACCCTTAACATTTTAGTTAATGGATTTAAAAACCCTCATTTGAAGACCTGCGTATGTTTTTGGAAATGAATCGGAGGAACTAAGAAATAAAGAATAACAATAAGAAATTAAGAAGGTCGAATGAAAAAAAGGCAGAGTTGAATAGAATTCAATTCAATTGTGTCTGGATTTTATCGGTATTTTTGCTTGCAACTAGTTGAAGTATGATTAGTCAATGTAGTATTAACATCTCAAGTCCTGTGATATTATTAACTATCATAGATACAAAACGTATGTCCTGGCTTCGACAGATATTTACGATTATATCATTTATCATTTTCTATCTTGATATTCAATACGGAATGAAGATTTAAAGTGTTTTAAGTTTATTTATCCTATTTATCTGTTCTATGATTAGTTTATGAATCAACTTAAATTAAAAGATAATTATGTTTATTATATGAATTAAATTCATTATAAAATTAAATATAATTTGTATATTTAAAATTTGTGGTATTACACTTCAACCTTTCATTATTTTGACACAGAGTAAATCGTAATCCTAACCTCGGCTCATTATAGCTCATACGCAGCGTACGCCGTGCTGCGCTTAGAAGGATCATAAAGGATGCTGTGCATAATCAATGTCAACTTTGTTGTTTGAATTTCACATGCTCCTAGGATTTATATATATATATAAAGGAGCAAATGGTTTGTTTTTGTTTTGTTATTTGCTGATGCAGCTATTTCTAGTAGAAATCTAAATTCGTTTATTAAATTCAACCCCAAAATGCTTTTTGTTGCAGTTCTGGGGCGTGGCCTTATTTGGGAGTTGGCGCAGTACTTTGTGCGCACCCAAGTTCTCCTCCAGGAAAAGTAGGCGTCTATGCAGATTTGCAGACGCTGCAAGTCCACTCGCCTCTCTATTCATGCAACTTTGCCTCTGGCAACGCCCACAACAAGGACAAAAGTTGCCGTTGCCGTTGCCGTTGCTGTTGTTGCTCCTATCTGCAGTCGTGGGTCATTTCGGGTGGGGGCTCTCTCTGCTGCGGGGCGATTTATTTAGAAAATTGCATTTTTGACATTGCAGCTGGCTGCATTGATATTTTTTACCCCATTTTGTTATTGCTCTTGTTGTCTCTCCGAGTCTCGAGGACGTCACTTCTGTCTGTGTCTCTATGTTTTTTGCTCCCAATATAATTTCAATTAAATGTTGCCACAAATGAGAAGTTTCTCTCATGCCTGAAATACCACATCAGTTTAATTTTACAGCTTAGAGGTACAATATTAAAAATAATTTGACTTCTCTGCTTTCTTGGTATTACATATGTAGCTGAGGTGTTTGTCCTTTCGAGTTTCCACTATGATTTTGACATACCTTCTAGACTTACATCAAATTTAACATGTTTTTGTTGTACTTTTATACTGAATAATAACTGAAAAACCTGCGATGCCATATGAGATTATAAATATATAGAAATATAAGATAAAGGTGTCTCATAATATTGGCTTTATAAATTAATAATTATCAATTATGATTAGCGCTGAACAATAGGGCCTGGACAGGACTATATATCATCCTGGGTTTTCCAGTAGAAGGTCACAAACTGGAATCCGCAAGCTCATTAACGGACAGTTTAAGGATCTAAATTACTGATAAGTGGATTATACATATAGTATATTAGTTTATTATTTGATTATTCCTTTTATATATTTAATCATATTATTTTCTATGACTGAACTTTCGTTTAATTTAATATTATTAGTGGCCTCCTTTCAAATGGGTTGCATGAATCGCAGCATTCAGTTTTAAGCATTTAAATTATGAGTTTCTTTTTTTTAAGATTTAAAACAACAATTTTTGTAGAAGCTATTGCATATGATTTTAAGTATGTTTCAGAGTTTTAATGAATTATTTACAACTAAAACACTTTCAATTTAAGCCTTATAAGTTTTCTGTTAATTTAGTGACATCTTATGGATTACAAATGAAAACGGGGATAAATAAAAGAACAGATTCAAAAAGTCTTTGAACAGAAATCGAATTCATAAATCACATAAATATGATTCAACTTATTCTACATTTATTATTTTTAAGGACTATTAAATATTTAAGCTGCGAACTCTAGAGCAAAAGAGTGCTATTAAAATCATGTATTCTCCCACATATTTGCTTGGATTAGACAAACAAAGCACGAGGAGTGTAACCCTATGCCAATCGCAACCTGAGAACGTGTATTTTATTATCTTTTGGAGCCCCATCTACGAGTACTACCCGTACGGGTAGACCCCTTGAAGACAGCCCAACATGCGCTTACCAAGTTAAACATTTATCAAAACTATTCGTACGTGCTGGAACTGAAACAGGGCTCTGGGCCTGGTACCCAGATATGGCAGTCACATCTCGTAAACGTAGATGGAATGATAGAGAGAGAGAGAGAGAGAGAGAGAGAGAGAGAGAGAGAGTGAGAGAGTGAGAGAGTGAGAGAGTGAGAGAGTGCTGTATCAAGGAGTTTGGCTTGGCTTGGCTCTGGTAATCGTATTTTTCAACGAAAATATTTTTGCATAAATTACAATAACAGCGACAGCAGCAGAACAATAAGCAAGATGTCTACCAGGAACAACAGCAACAGCAACCAGCAACAGCAACCAGCAACAACAACAGCAACAACAGCAACCAGCAACATTCTTGGCATATAATTTAGTGTCGCTTATGAAATAAACTTATCTAAGCGGAAATAAAAAGCCCTGTTCATATACATATGTGTGTGCGAGTGTGTGAGGGAGTGTGTACAAACAGGTTGTTTTAGCCGTCTTACACATGCAAACCCCTCCGACACATGCAAGGCATAAATTTTCGCGCTGCGGCTAAGAAAAAAGTATCTAAGTATCTGAGGTATCTGAGTATCTGAAAGGCATTGCGATGGCGCTGAAAATTTAAATTCCTTAGAAAGTCGTAAATTATTTTTAGTGGTTTATAAACTCAAGCCACATGCTGTGTGTGTGAAAGCTGTTGTGGAAAGATGTGGGTAGTAGGTAAAGGAGTGCAGGAGGAGGAGCGTAAAAGGTCGAGTGGACCCCTGGAGCAGGTTAATTGCCATTGTGAATTGACGCCTAAGTTGAATAACTCATTACAGCTTCCGCCTGAGCCGCAGGCGCTTCTATGCACTCCTTGACAAATGATATACATATACTTGTAGCCATCATTAAGGTCCATCAGTCGTGCAACTTTGTGTGCCGCATTTCATTCATTCATCAAGCAACACTGTGGGCAATGCGCTGAGAATGAGTTTTCGCAGTTTCCCCACTTGCAGATGCAGTTGCACTTGAAGTTGCAGTTGCAGTTGCAGTTGCCATGCTGTACAAATAGACGGCAACGGCTGCTGCTGCGGCTAGTAATTAAGGCGACAAACACTCAAAAGTGGGCGTGCCAGTAAGCGTCTGGCATACGCGATGATGTATGTGGCACTGCACAAGTGCAACAGCTGCCGCATGCCACTGTGCCACAACCAAGCTGCTACCGACCAAAGTCGCATCTCCAGGCGCCAAAGATTAAAGACATTTTTCTGTGATTTATTTAACTGCAGGCGCTACTGTCGTCCGATGATAAAGTTGACCACAACTCACCTCCGATGTACTATGCATAGATTTGACTTCTTTAAATATAATGTTACATAATCAAGAAAAGGAAACCTTGATTATATAATATAAATATAATATAACTAAAGTCTTATTAAACTTATTTACAGACAATTAACACACAATATCTAACATCTCAGGTCAAACACAATAAGGTTTTCTATCTAGTCTAGAAACTATATATTTCGATAACGATTTAAAATATATATTTGGATCCTATCAAATATTCTAGTTAATAAGTATTAATTAAGTCTCTTTCCCTCTTAATATCCTGGTTATAGCTATTAGCTTTATTGTTTAGGAGGTGTTCTATCTAGTTTTGATATTGATTTGAAATATGAATTTCAATCTTATCAAATATCCTATCAAGATTTAAGTCTCTTCCCTTCTTTATATATTGGTTATAGCTATTAGCCTTATTGTTCAAAAGGTGTTCTATCTATTGATTTATAATATATATTTCGATCTTATCAAATATCATTGAACCTCTTTAAACTTGACTCTCTTCCCCTTTTTATAGCCTGGCTATACCTGTTAGCCTTATTGCTCAAGAGCTCATTCAGTTGTTTATATTCTAAGTTGAATTCACAAAAAGTTATATTATTATTTACGATCCCATTCTCAGAGCATATTAAGCTTCGTTCAGAAATTGATTTAAATTCAATAACACATTAAGTGGCGCTATAAAGCGGCACATTTAAATCACTTGCCAAAGTTGTTCGTGCTGACTCTGGGTCCGAGGGAGCACATGCCAGAGCCACCAATGTCATCATGAACCCCAAAGAGCGCCACTCAGCCTGACAACCAGACAACCAGAAGGAGTCAAGCAGCCAGGCAGCCAGGCCAAAAGTTGTTTAACATAATCCTGGCCCGTAGAGCTGACAAAATGCGTCGGCAATTTGTTTATTGGGTCTCCCTTTGTTGTTGTTGTCGGCAAACATGCCACAAACTACGCGCTGCAAATAAATCACCAGAAATATTTCAACTACAGTTGGATACGGATTTCAGATTTTGGATACGTAGCTGAAGCTGAAACTGAAGCTAAAGCTACCCACACCGCCGGCATATGTTTTCGCCAGTTCCTTTGGCCAGAAGAAGTCGGAAGTTTGCAATGTTTCAACAGGAAGTGCTTGATTGTTTGTGTGTTGTTGTTGGTTTCTCTGTCTCTCTGTCTGTCTGTCAGTTTGTCATTCTGTTTGTTGTTATTTCGACTTTCGGCCTGACACTTTGACTTTTGCATTGAAAGACAGCCATTGTATGCGACATCGTTCCCATTGATGTGCTCTGCTCCGAGTGAATTGCGCTAATTCATTTGTCAAGTGCTTGGCGAATGTCGTGAATCATCGATATCGATGCTCTATTGTCTGCTTATAGAGTTCGCAGTTGCAAATATGGCTTAAATCCCCGATGACCGACTTAGGTCATTGACTTTCTATCTTAAAGCTGGGTGTAATAACAATTTGTGGAGCTGTTTTTTGGTGCATAATCATAAAACATTTTAGGAACTTTTCGCTCGACCAAAAAACGAATCACATTACAATCTCATAAATCAGTGTGAAATTCCTGAACAAAAGGTAACAAAGGAATTTTCATGTTTTGGCCACCATTTTGCACCATTTTCAAATTTTCCTTGCATTGTTTTAATTCCAACGGCTTTTTTTCACTCTCCTTTCAACTCCTCATATCAACACTGTGTTACCTTTGTCAGGTAACATGTGGCACATAAATTACAAGGAACAAGAGAACACAAATATGTGTGATTTAAAGCAGCGGAAAAGTAAATGAAAATGTATATCAAAAGAAAACGCGGCCTGGCGCCCTAATGGGGTTGAGATGCGGAACACTTTTTTTTCTACACTTTTTAATGAATGTGTGAAATCTTTGTGGCACTCGTACTCAAACCTTCAGATCCTTGGCGATAAGCCCCAGAAACCCCAGAAACGCAAATAAGCTTAAATAGAGAAAAAGTTATTCTTAAAGAGTTAAAAGTGCTTAGCTTTCATTTCAATTTCCACCCCTTTCTACATCTTACTCAATTCAATGGAAAATATTTCCTAATAAATGCTAAACATTATTTAAAGTAGCATTTAAGTCTCTTCTAATCTACTAGGCCCAAAAGTTGTGCCCCCTTGAGGTCGCTGCTTGTCAAATGCCACACACACATGTGAGTCTACACCTGTGTGTGTGAGTGTGTGGGTAACCTGGCCCTTTTTAAACCGCTTTATAAAGTCACTTAAGCCCGACCTTTTGACTACGTTACAATTGACACGAGAGTGTTTAGGTGTGTACGAGTATCTGTCTCTCTCTCTCTCTCTGTGTCTGTGTGTTGACAAAGGCTGTCCTGTCACGCTGCCATTGTACTCGTAGTTGCTGTTACAAGACACACACACACACACACATAGAAACATACATCAACACCCATAGCCACAGGCAGCGTGACATCATGTCTTTTGTTGCGGTCAACCGGAAAACTGCAAAACATGTCGCCCAAACAGGCACAAGCCGCCACGTCCTTTGTCCCTTGTGCCTTCTGCCTTCCTCCTTGTACGTTATCCTTTGCCAGCGCCTATGCCTGTGCCTTGTCCTTGCTGCACGTTTGTCATAACAAAACAAAAAACAACAACAAAAAAAAAAGGATCACAAACAAGTCTGTCAAGTTTTCAGTTTACAAAATACCTGTCGCCGTCATGTATATGTGTGTATACACACACACAAGTGTGCATGTGTGTGTGTGTCGCACACTCAAATGTGATAAATACGCGCCACATAAAATTGTGAATCATTAATAAAAGCTGGCCAAGGCGCGGGGGTTGCTTGCTTGGCCGGATACGTAGCGAAGCGAACCACCCCCTGTACGGGTAACTTTACTGAAAGTGAGTCCTTCGTCCTTCCCAATGATCCTATATAAACAGCAGAAGTTGTGTCCGAAATGATTTCATTTTGTGGGAATACATTTGCTCGGACTCAAGTAATTTGTGCAATTTTTCAGCAGCATCATGTGTTTGCCCGTATCATGCGCATTATCAGCCATATCCTCATCGTTGTCCTTCTTGTTGTTGGCCTTCTCCTGGTCATTACGGTCATTAAGCTGCGGCCGTATCTGTGTCTGTCTCTGTGGCCATGCCGGCGGCAAGCGCTCCACGCGTCTTAATCCTTGGCCCATTTGACGGCTGCTCCGTGTGCTCCGAACGCTCGTTAGACAGCTGCATTTATACCATGGGCTCTACCTCTCAGAATCAGGCCACTTTGTAGCTGTTAAGCCCCGGCTAGCATTATGACGGATTGCCTTGTGTTATGCTACCTTTAATTTGATCAGATTTCGACCGCTAGAAAAATTGCCATTGGTCCATTAGGCCGAGTGAGCGAATTAAAGATTTCTATCTATAGTTCCAAATGTCAATTAGGTTCATATTTAGTTGGTGCATAGCAGACGTATCGCTCGGCTCTTTAAGTATTTGTTCAGCTTGTCAAATTGTAAAGAATATTTATCGCTGCCTAAAATAGATTGTCTTAAGCAAAAACTGAGTACAAAAAATGTAAAGTAACGCATTAAATCTAATCTAAATAAGAGTTTATTGTATCGTATTGTACAAACAGGTGATAACCGCGATTGCGCAACAGTTACAAAAGTTGTAAATATGAGATTGTCAGACAACACGCACTTTTTTCCGGCAATTTTGTGCGTGCTCGCAGATTTTATTCTACGTTTCGTCGACTGTGTCTTGTTTTATTAGAAGAAAAACGCTAAATGAAAACTCACTAAAGATGCAGCTGCATGTGAGAACTTTAATCTGGATCTGGTTTCTGGCCATGATCGGAGTGGGAGGCGATGCATACCGCATACTGTTCTTGGGTCCCTTTCCGGCACCGAGCCACTGGATGTGGCTAGAGCACTTTCAGCGAGATTTACTGGAGCGCGGACATCATGTGACCAGTGTTAACAACCATCCCAGCCAGACGCCTCATGAGAATCTAACGGAGATCATACTGAATCCACCATTTGATATACCCAAACACTTTCCCAAGAAGAACACGTTCAGCACGCGATATGCCAGTGATTTTCAGAATCTTCAAATGTGGTGGAAAATTGGTCTAATGACCACGGAACATGCCCTGCAGAATGTGCAACTGCAGAGACTTATCGACAGTCAGGACGAGCACTATGAGCTGGTCATTTTGGAGCAGTTCTTTCACGAGGCATTCCTCATGTTTGGCCAGAAGTTTAAGTGTCCTGTTGTGACCATTGGCACCATGGGCTATGCCGATAACATGGATCTGGCCATGGGCATACTTACACCCTGGTCAGTTATACCGCATCTGCTGCTGCCACACACAGATCGCATGAGCTTCACAGAGCGCGCCTACAACTCGTACCTGTCCTTGTACGATGCAGCTATGAGGCGTTGGTATTATTTACCCCAAATGCAGCAGCTGGCGGAGAAGTATTTCGGGTCAGCTATTAATGGTACTTTGCCCCAAGTGCATAACTTGGAGCGAAACATTTCGTTGATGCTCATCAACAGCCATCGCAGCGTGGACTTGCCGCGTCCCAGCATGCCAGGCCTGGTCAATGTGGGTGGAGCTCATATTCAGCCGGCCAAGGAGCTGCCCATGGATATACACAACTTCTTGGAGAATGCCACGCATGGCGTGGTCTACTTTAGCCTTGGCTCCTATATTAAGAGCACGGATATGCCACCGGAGACAACAGCACAAATACTTCAGGCCTTTGGCAAGCTCAAGCAGAAAGTGCTGTGGAAATATGAGAATGCGTCCATTGGCAAGTTACCGTCCAATGTTATGATCCGTAAGTGGATGCCACAGAATGATATCTTGGCGCATCCGCAGGTGAAAGTTTTCATTACACACGGTGGCATCTTTGGCACCCAAGAGGGCATCTACTGGGGCGTCCCCATGCTCTGTATTCCACTGTATGGAGATCAGCACAGGAACACCATCAAATCAGTGCGTGAGGGCTATGCCCGTTCCTTGGTGTTTTCCAAGCTGACAGTAGATGATTTGGTACAGAGTATTACATCCTTGATCTATGACCCACAATACAGACGCAGTGCCCTGGAGGTGTCGCAGCGCTTCCGTGATAATCCTATGCATCCATTGGATGAGGCCAGTTACTGGATCGAGTATATCATTCGGCATCGTGGTGCCGGGCATCTTAAATCCCAGGGCGCATTCTTGCCTCTCTATCAGTATCTGCTGCTCGATGTGATTGCCTGTGTGCTCCTAGCCCTGTGGCTGATCCTTTGGTTGCCCTGGCGCATGTTGAGGAAAGCGCACAAGTGGTGGACAGCAGGTGCAGCAACAGCCCAGGCGCAGGAGGCTAAGAAACGATTGTGAAGAAGGGTGAACAATGAAGAGCTTCTTTAGTTTTAATGTTTAGTTTAGTCATTAAAATATTTTAAAGTAATAAGAAGATGACCTGCAGAGGCTCATAACTAACCAAGTTAGATTGAACTTTTAGTTAATAACAAAGCTGTACTCGATCTTAAAAGCAATGAACTTAATGAAATTACAATAAATCTTTATATAAATAGATGAGTAAGGAAATTCAAGACTCTTCAGCTGGTTTAAGCTATAAAGTTATAAGTAAATTCAACTTGATATAAGGTATAAGGCATAAAGTATAGTATGTTTTACAATATAAATCGTTGATTCTGTTGAGAAACCATTTCCTCTTCTTTAATCATGAAAGGCTGAATCTCAGGGTAGAGTTTATATGTTGCTTGAATGTCAATCTTTAATCTTACACTGAGGCTTTTGGCCGTAACTTAAAGAAATCAAAATATTGTTTATAGTTTTGGAAGCGACTGTAAATTACAACAAAAGACTTTATATAGCTAGATTGTTAGGAAAGTTAAGACTCTTCAGCTGATTTAAGCTATATATTTGTAAGTATAATTATATAGTATGTTTTACGATATTAATCGCTTTCAAGTCATATTTTCACTTTCACTGAGGGTAAGAATTTCGAGCAGGCAATTTGAACAGTTAGTCGCATCAAGGGCAACTGGTCTGGAACTAAGGCTAACAATAAGTGTGTCGTGCGTGTCGCTAAACATCAAAGTCGAAGGGAACTCAGAGAGCTGAGAGATGGGAGATGGGAGCTCGGAGCGCTGACTGGGGAGCTTTTTGATCATAATCGTGGGCATCATCATTGGCAACGACTGCAAAATGCTTTTGTTGAGTGCCGCCAAAGCTGGAGAGCAGCTGCTATGGAGCTGAATCCATAGATCGAGCTATCCAGAGTTGTTGGTAGTTCAGTTTGGTCTACGCATAATTAGTGCAATGTTCTTGCTCATGATTAATTCGGTTTAATTAGAAATGCAGACAATGACGAAATTAATTCAATAAAAATTCCAGCCTGTTTGCTCTAAGAGTTCTGTTTTTATATATTGTATCTGTTATATATATTCTGTTTCATTTGATCGGTCGGCACATTTTTGCTGAGCCTAAAGATCGCAATCTAATAAATTATCATTTGCACTGCAATCGTCAATGTCCTCAGCCTTCAATCAAGCTGGGGCCTTTGATCAGCTGCCGTTCCTTAACCTGGTCCTCTGCTCCTTTTTTGGCTGATCAAAATTCTGACCAGATCGGAGACTGAGTGACAGACGTTTACTTAGTTCTTATAATTCTACTCGTGTTGATGTTTTATTGGATTTCGTTTTCCTTAGGTAGTTAGCTTGCTTGGTAGGTAGGTATACTTTTTGGTAGACATTGTACATTCCAGTAGCAGTCGCAGTCGCAGTCGCAGTCTGGGACCAGATTCCGGTTTGGCCAAAACGCAATACGTCACCGCAAATTTGATGATCCTTTGATGGATTTCTTTAGCGACATGCCAGAGCGTTCCAAAACGCCGTTAGTCGCGGCAAACTTTGCTAATCTAAAGCAAAATATTTCAAATATTTGTGCGGCTGAACAAAAACAGAATGATAACTTCAAAAAAAAGAGGATGACTTGGTTGAAACAATGTGTGGCATCCATGTGAAGGGCAAATACGCGAGTATTTTGACGGTCATTGGGCAGCTTTTCGGTCGCTTTTACTTTCCGCACTATTTGGGATTAATTTCCCAAAATGTTGGCAGCTCTTTAGTTCGGGCAGGTACAAAAGTGTAAAAGATTAGATCCGCGCCCAATTGAACAAATCAACAGCTTTTCCAACGGCCCGGGAGGTCGAATACGAGTAGAGACCATAACAATAATTCCTCACATAACACCTCATGCTGTGCTGCTTCGTTGAGTTTTCTGCCCCCCCCCACCCTTTTCCCCAAACATAAAACACCACACACACACACATCATTTAATTGCCACACTTCCTACTTCCGTTTTCAAAGTGTTTGCTGTTTTTTTCCCCAGTTTAATGCGGATTTTTTTTCACTTTTCAAAAGTTCCAGTTTCATGGGGAATTTGCCTATCGAAAGTGGTCGAGCACGTCGTTTTGCTCGTATTTATGTGTGACACTTTCATTTTCACTCTGTTTTCTGTATTTCTGCTATTGTGTATGCGCCATTTTTTCAACTAGACCATGGGAAAATAATTTAAATTTAATTGAAATAATTAAATACAAATAAATTGCTATTTTTATCAAATTATGTAAAGAATTGTTAATAAAGAATTAAATTGCTGTTTCAAATAAACAACAAGTTGTTAACGTAACATATTCAAAATTTGTTTAATATTTTATGATAACCCAATCGGATCACAGTCCGATGCACAATTTGAATCCACGCATCTCTATCTTGAGCGCTTCTTCTCCAATTGGCAACACCAAGATTCGCCTGAGCTCTGGTGACTTCTCCGTCTCCTCCGTTGTCCACCTACTACCGCTGGAGCTTACGAGCTGGAGCTTCCCTTTCAGCGAAGTCTCTCGATTTTATATGCAGCCACATATATATAATTAAAATATATCCTAAATGCTCTGTACAATTCTGTAATTTCTTACCCATATTGGAACATAATTGAAATATAAACATAAAGGCAAATGTCAATCCATCTGATTATCTGACTTGGTCTACATTTTATATACATATTTTATATTTATAATGAAAGACAAGTCATACATGTATGTCAATTGTGTTACCATTCCATCATTTGGGATCCATCTTTGGGATGCTGCCTCATATTTAACAGCTTAAAGGAGTCTAGGAAAAAGGAATCAAAGGTAACCAGGTGAAGGATTGGAAGTCCCTGAACCACCCTCCCAGCCAATACAATGACTAGTAGCTCACACAAATCCTTTGCTTAGAGTGCTTTGAACACAAACTGCTGGAAGGAGACTATGATAAGTTATCCATCTAATTGAAGAATCAGGCAAATCTCTTAATATTCCTACCAAAAACTCATCTAGTTTCAGACAGAGCAAAAGGAGTATGTCATAGACTTCTATAAGAACAATGTGGAACCTCGAAATTTGTACTTGGCATTTCGCCATATAACATTTCCATATTTTAATTGACTTATGGAAAACTCTTATAGTCAGATTTAAAACTTATTATTAAGTGCAATAAATTAATAAGTATTAATAAGTTAATAAATAGTTTTATTCTTCCAACTCAGATTTGTAATCTAGTTTTAATGTTGCTGAATAATTATCCGCTTATTAACAATAAACAAAAAATATAATAGAAAAAAAAAGAGAATTCATTCAATAATTAATTTACTGACGTGTATTAACTTCATCAAATTGAACCGCTTCACACAGTCCTTTTATAAGCATTTTCACATGTCAATCGTTACCACTTTTAACTCAATAATTTACCATGTGCCACTCGAGGCTGTGAGGTAGTCGAAGTACTCGTACTCATACTCGTACTCATACTCATACTCATACTCGTACTCGTTTAAGTAAAAGTTTTTTTTGTCAAGCTCTTTATGACTCTACCTGTGGCAAATATAGCGCCGACTCATATTAAGCTATGAATTTTCATGTTATTGCGACTAATTTTCATTTAATGAATTTGCTGCGAACAAAAAAGCGCAGCGGCGTGGTCAAAAGGGGTTTCAACACGAAATGGCTAATAAGTAGAGACTATATTTGGATATAGTTTCATGTGTTTTATAATTGAATTACACATTTTGGAATAGATCCCCTGACTGGGGCGCCTCTGGCTGCTCCAATGCTGCTGGCAGCCGACAATCGTGCAATTTTAATTGTAGACCATAAACTATCGAACGTATCGCATGCGTATCGCTGGAGTTTCTAATGCCGGTCGAAACCCGTTAGCAAAGGAAACCGCACAGACGTTGACGTTAGATCTGCGCCAGTGAAGTGGTCCAACAGATTCTCACAGTCGCCACCAGACGCAATCCTCAAGCAATGTCCACGTCCGTTGGCCGAGCGAACGAACGAAAGTGGCAGCACCTGATTCCAGCGGCAGTTGTCCACGTCTGTCACTCAGCCACTCAGGCGACCATTCAGTCAGGCATTCAGTCATTCAGTCATTCAAGCGCTCATTCATGCATGCTTAGATACGAGTACTTATTGGAGCTGAAATTGGAATTGGACTCGAAGCTGGAGCTTGGAGCTTGAATCTTGAACTGGGGGCATAATTCAATTTCCGCTGCCGTTTGTACATTCGATCTCTAGTGTATCAGTTACCCATATTGACACATTGATTTAGTGCTTACATGGACCGTTTGCCATTTGTTTCGATATTGATTTATATTTTTAAGTTATTGATACGTTTATTTTCAGTCCGATATCTGGTTACTTGTTGCCCGCTGATTGAGCGATTAACGTTGCATCGTCTCGTAAAGTTTGTCAATTTATGTCAGCCAGTTGAAAGCCTTCAGTCCAATCCGTAAAGGCCATAGATATAACAATTCGCAGGATCTACTACCATAAGAAACAACAATATGGATTGTTCTCTGAAATGAATTCAATCTAGAAACTAAAAAAAAGTAAAAAAATATCTGCAGTTCTTAGGAAACAACAAGTTAAAAATTGGATAAGAATTAGATAAAAACTAAAAACTAAAACTAAGTTTCTAATATGTCTTGAGCTTTGCCTAGTATGTTTCATATTAATCTCAGACCATAATCAACTCTTATATTCTGAGATGAATGTAGAATATACTTAGTTCTATTGATTTATTTCTTTTCTTTTTTGCCTTTTCTCGTATTTGCATGTATATTGTGTGTTGCATAACAAATTTATGTCTCAGTTTAGATTATGTTAAATATAGCCTAGAGGAGCTGTACCTGCAGGCGACAATTATATGTATCTATAACTCATTGTATCTATGAGATACTCTGACTCCGCTTGCATGCTGCCTACTACTAATGATTAGGTCGCACTTAACAAAGCAACACCTCTGAACAACTATGATTGCTAGTCGCCCTGCCCGATTATTGTATGCGTGTGTGTCTAACAGAACGCTAACAACTACAATAGCCACAACAACAACAACACGAACAACAACAACACGAATAGCCGCAAACAAGCAACAACTCTATCGCGTGTAGAGTGCGAGACTCGTGCTGTCTCGCAGCGTCAGCAGTTTGGGTTTGGTAATGATGATGATAGCTTTTTGATGGTAATGATAGACGAGGGAGCATAGACACACACACACACACACACACACACACATAGTGTGTGCGCCATGTGTGTAATTGTACTCATCGCAATCGGAAGTGACCGAGAAATAGATAGAGAGAGAGAACATTTGATTGAAAGTGAAATTGGCAAAGCCTCAAATCATAATGATAATCGTTCAATCAATTAAGGTTAATTACAATTTAATGCAATTGGCCAGAGTCAAAATTTATGAAAATTCGCATGAGAAAAACGTTTGACGTCGATTATGCAAAGACCTTATACTCGCACAACCCAAAATCAAAGAACAGTTAGTTTTTAGCCTGAAACGCGATGATCAGCGGCAATTTTTACTGCGCTTTCGTGTCAGGCTATAATTTGTTGCTGGCCAGTTCGAAATTGCAGTAGCCAGGCCAAAAAATCGTTCAACCAAAATTCTATATGCAAGATATTCTAATTTTTATCGTTTTTATGATTTATAATTTGAAATTATTGGGCTACTGGCTTTAACCCAAAGGCATTTCTGGCTGCCGCAAATGCAAATTTTCTATACTCTTTCCAAAGGTATTTTAAAACGATCGAGTTAAGTGTAACATCTTCAAGGAAGTCTTTTCAATGATGAGAATTTAAATGTTATAGAGATGCATTCTGAATAAGCAGAACAGAGAAATATCTGTCAATCTCTTTTCAGTGGTTCAGCTTAAAGAATTTTGGAAGGTTTCGTGTTTCATATTCAATTTCATTTCATCGGATCATAAAGCTGATATAGAACCAATCAATTCTTGATGATTTTTTATATAACAATCTCATATCACCAACATTTCTATACATCAAATCAAATAAGCTGTCGAACCATCAACTTTTCGTATAAAAACCTTTAATTCCCTTGACCTAAGATCAATATTTTATATACAATATTATAAGTTAATATATGTTAACTGCCATTGTTATAAGCGTATTTGATCTTCGGTGTGAGGCAGGCTTTATTTTTTGGGTTTTTGATTAGCTGTTTGGCGCTTCTAACGGTAATGCGTTTCGGCCAAGTCGCTGATTGATCAGAGCCTGTCGTTTTATAGCTGCCACTGTGTGTTTATCTGTCTGGGAAATTTGCATATACAAAAGGATAATTTGATTGGACAGGCGAATCTGTGATCTTAAACTGATTTCAAGGTTATGCAGGTACTTGACTGAATTATTTGGCACCAGCTTACCCTATACTATACTGGCTTATTGCACAGTAGTTAAAGGTTAAGATGCTTGCCAACAATTGTTGCAATCAGTCGGAGACTCTTCTTTGATTATCCACTCAAACCTTAACCACTTCCCAGCTAAATGTGCAATTAGCAGACAGAACAAAATCGAGAAACAAACAAACAAATTCGAACCGCAAAACGAATTTAGTTACAACAATGAAAGCATAAGAGGAGTAGGAACCGTTGGACTCAGGGCTGGGGCTGGCTTCGATCTGAACCTGGGGCAATGTTTTGAGGTTCGTTTGTATCGATTGATGTTGTCAATCAGAGCAAATTTAAACGAAGGTTAAGAGTTGCATACGTTTAATCTGGCAAGAGCAGCACAACGAGGCTGAGGCTGTGACTGTGGCTGAGGCAAAGCCGCAACCGAATCATTGAAGCGCGTAAAACGTAGCAGGCAGCGGATGCTGCAACTGCCCCACAGTTCAACCCCCCCTCCGTACCCTTCCCAGTTGCTGCTGCACCCCAGTCTTGGCTCTCGTAATGATGCGATGCGATAGAGATGCGGCGCCGTTGATTGCAATCGCTTTGCCGTTTACTGTTTGCATTTGTGTTGCAAATTTACAGCTTTAACTGCAACATGGGGCGGCATCATTAGCCGCAGTTGGACTCGCCAGCCAAGGTCATAGCGCAGCGATGAGGCAATCCATGGGCTCAGCCCATTGCAACAAATTAACCAAAGTGATGATGCGTAAAGTGGCAAAATGGCGCAAGCAACCACCGAACCACCGAGCCACCGCACAACTAGCACCACAATCCGGAAATTAGTTTTAGCGGTTTTGCATTTTGCAAGGGGCGTGTGGTAGGTGAACTGAAGTGCAAACTCATCACATTAGGGTGACAGCTGCTCGGTGCACGCCCACATTTTGGCACTTTGTCTTTGGCCAATTAAAATCAAATTTCATCAATTTTATTAAATTTTGTGCAACTTTTTGGCACTGATGACAGTTTAATTGCTACCTCCACCTCCGATTCGCAGCAGTCCAAACATTATGCCGTCATGACAGCTGCTTTCACTCCACCAGGACACTCGTACGATTATAAACACTCGCTTTGGCTTTGGTATCACTTTTGGTATCATCATCCAAGGGAGTCCCATTCAAAGGAAGACGCCTTAATAGAGCCGCTCAGCATAAATTTTTGACATTAATTAGTCCGCATTTTGTGGCCACTCAAAAATACTCACAGTGTCATTGTCATTTCCGTGCTAAGGACTCTTTTAAAAGGTCCTGCGAAGGGGAACATTTCAACTTGGCTAATGTTCTACTGTACAAATATGTTGTGTCATAATATTTGTACTCGATAAGAGTTATGTTTTTAAGTAAATTTATTGAATTATTTTAGCATTTCAGTTAGTTTTGTTAAGCTCCTCAATCAGGTTCCCTTTTCTGACAGACTTCGGCTGCTGTTAAGCCTGTTGGGGTATTATTAGCAAAGAGTCCTTTGTGCTTCATTGATGAAATCTGCTGTCCAGCTGGATCTCTAGCTAAAAAACATCTTTAAGAGTTTTTATTTATTCAAAATAGGTTCCACTTGACTTTGGAACGATGAACCAGCTCATGCATAGATAATTTTATGTTATTTATAGGAATGATCTTCAGTGCCTCGGGATATCATCATAAAATGCTCTTTTCATCTTGGTTTTGAGTTTTGGATATTTGGATATTTTGGATAGACACACGGTGACAAAGCAAGCGAACACGGAGGGTATTCGATGAGAGATATCAGTTTTTTCCATCAACAACTTCTTAAATTCTTTGGCCTTGTGAGGTGCAACATTATTTCTGTATGTCTCAGCAACAGGATCTATAGTTAGATCGAGTTTCGATGAGGCGGAGTTCTTACGAATAATGGAGGCATTCGAATTTTCAAGATTTCTAATTATTGAGGGTAGTTTCAATTGATTTCACAATATAATTAATTTTACCATAACTTAAAAAACTCAAACCATATATTTATTGACTAGAAAATAGCAGAGAAAAATAAAAGAATACTAAGACAGCTTGAAACTCTTTTCGCCAATTTCTTCAGTTGATTTATTTGAACTTTATAAAATAATTAAAAGCACTTTTTGCCACATAAAAATTTAAAATAAAAAATCATTCTTTAAAAAAAAAATCCTATTTTGTTTATAGAATTAAAGTAAGTGTTGATGACGACAAAATTGTCTAGGAAAATATAAAAGTTAATAATAGTTAGGGCTATTTTTTTTTGGCTTCTGCTTGCATTTCGAATTGTACGAGGTTTTATGTTAATTGAATTATCGAGGAGAGAAAAATATATAGAAATGAACATTACAATTTAAAATTAAATTATATAGAATTATAGTGTCTGTTGTATGGATACGAATTGTCGGGACTTTACAGTAAGAGAAGTGAAAATAGAACTAAAAGCTTCGTTTGAGAGACCGAAATCAAATCGAGAACTGATATTCATTCATTCATTCAGTCAAGATTCATAGTTAACACAGTTAATACTACAATAAGATATCTCTGCAGTGTTAGTACATTTCCTGGTTTTATTTTACGGACACTTCCTTGAGAATAAGAAATCTCTTTTTCCAATTCTCATTAGCGGCCATGAGTTCCTGGTATGGAGAAATAAATAAACCGCTACACAAATAATGTTCCTGTTAGATGGTATGGAAGCAGCTTAAGAGTTGACTGGTTTGCCAAATTTTAATGTTGATTTCCAAAAAGAAAAACCCACTTAAGTTTAGTTCGTTCGGACAATGGGGACCGCGAAATGCTAAAAACTATAGGCGTCTGCTCATTATTGTTTTGCAGTTGATGCAATCCAAGGAACTGCCAAGACAGTAGCCAGTCCATTAGCAACTGGGAGACTTGCGACAGACACTTTCAGCACGTTTAGCTCAACTTAATTAGCCAAGTTAAGATCAAAGAGCGAAACCACCCAGAAGCCCGGCACTTAAACAGTAGTAGCTCCCGTCCATGCTTGACACAAATTACCAAGTTTAATGCGACAGGCCCCTGACTCCAGGTCTTCTGACTCGAGCTCAAAATTAACATGACAACAGCAATACTTCAATACTAAGAGAGCGAGACTCGAACTGAGGTTTGGCTTGAAGCCCGAAACCAAAACCCAACCAAAGCCCAAAGTCGAACAGCAAGATACACTCGTACACACATATTTTTGGTGTTAAAATGGGTATAGCTGCATTTTATTATGATTATTATGATTCTCAACTGGCAACAGCGAAAAATTACAAATCATCATGCACAGTGAGCGGCACTAAACTCATCAGACGAGCAAGATGAGGCAGCTAGTCAGCCAGTCACCGACTCCAACTACTGCCCATCAGCAGAACCATCAACAGACCCATCACCATCACCAGGAGCATCAGAAGTAGCAGCAGAAGCTGCAGCAGAAGCGGTAGCGGTAACAACGGTAGCCGATCGAGTGCAAGCCAAACAGCTTTAATGGCCAACGTTTTGTTGTAGTACAGGGTGTGACACGGGGTGCAACAGGGGAGCGGGTCGGAGGTTCGAATGTGAATTCCGTGCATTTGCAATCGCACTTGACTGCATGCACTACGTCCGGTCGTTGGGTCAGTAGAAGCAGAAGAAGAATCACCAGAAGCTGCAGCAGTAGCTGATGTTGCTGGCGGGGAGCTGCATGGGGAGCTACTGTTGCTGCTGCTGTTGCTGTTGATGTTGATGTTGCCGTTGGCATTGCCCCGTTTGCCGTTGCAGTTGCCGCCTGATGACGACGTTGAAAAGTTTTAACGCGTTTTTCGCTTTGTATGATCATTATCGCAGTTTTCGCTTTACGCAACTTCTTCTCTTCTCTCAACTCATTTGGCATTTGGCTTTGCACTGGACCCCGTTGCTTTTTGGTGATCCATCAATTGCAACTGTTGCCTGTTGCCTGTTGCTAGTTGACTGTGGCTCTTGCCCCATGATGTACGCTCATTGCAACGGCTTGGGCTTTGAGTTTGTTACCATTTGGGCCAACTTGGCTGGTCTCTGGTTGATTGCCTGTTGGCTTGTTGTTGTGGCATCAAAAACAAATAAAAGCTTAAATTGTTTTCAGATCATAAAGCAAAAAGGGTTTTAACCCATTGATTGTCTGCTGATTGCCATTTATTGCTACCCCTTTCTGCCTTGAATCGCCTTTGGTTAGTGGCAATTGTTGAAATTGAGTTGAGTTCTGCTTGATTTTGGTGGTTTTACAGCTTCACAGTTATGTTTTTAGCTCATTGACTTAATGAGCCAAAGACCAGGCAGGCATCAGACTCTATCAAAACTTGGCTGAATAAATGAAAACAGAAACCAGCAAAGCCACGCCTCCAAATGTCATTGAAGCAAACATTACGTATACGCAGCGTCTGTAATTAAAAGCAACAAGATGAAAATTGGCCAGTCAAGACATTTACGAGCCATAAACTCATGCCCCTTACATTGTAGACAGCAGTAAAAGCAAAAAAGGCCACAACAACAACTAATTGGGTCAAAAAGGCACAGAAACGTAGGAAAAGGAAAGGAAAGGGCCCAATCCGCACACCTGTTCGCAGGTGAGCGCGAAAAGTAACCACAATGACGTTTCACTTAGGGCCTCGCAGAGCTGTCATAAATAAATATATAATAATATTTGACATACAGAAATGGTGACAATAGAAATGATGACATGCCATGGTTAATGCAACGCACCACCTTACGATCGCAAACTTAAATACTTAGCGAGTGTTTGTTGTTGTCTGCTTGTGGTGCACCTTTAGCTACCACATCGTCATCGCCTAATTGCGTCCTGGTACGTGTACTCTTTTTGGGGGTACTCCATGGCATGTTTGCAGCAACAACAAATGGCATAAATTTAAATTTTAATTTACTGCGTCGTCGTCAATTGAAGTCGTGCCCAGGCACTTGGCCGATTCCGTGTCCAGCTCCAGGTCTCAGTCCCAGGTCTCAGTGCCAGTCTCATTTCCAGTTTCAGTTGCTCTCTACAGGTCGACGCTGCCTGCTACGAGTATTTCATTTCATTTATTTATTTTGAGCTACTTGCAAAATAATTGCATAAATAAATATTTTAACAAAAGGTACGAGCTCTGCGTTCAGCATGTGGTTTTCCCTGGCCATCGCCGTTGTTGCCATCGCCATCGCCGTCTCCAAGTCTCCTGCTCCTTAATTTGTTGCATTTTGATTACAATCGCTCAACGCAGCTTGTCCACAGCCCGTCCTCCTGGCAGATGTGGCCAGACGCCACAGCTTGTACCCCCCCAATCTCTCTCTCTCTCTCTCTCTCTCTCTGTATATTTCTATCTCTCTTTCACTCCTCCAAACGGAAGATTGAAGTGTAGTGATTATTTGTGTGTGTAACAGACGTTTGTACCTGTCCAAGTCTCATTGTTATTGTTGTTTGACAGGCTGCCGCTGCGAGACAATTTATCAATGAAACGATGGATTCGCGGATGTAATCTTCCAGCTCGGCTCTTTCCATGCGGACAGGCAATAGGTGCATGTAAATTTTGGCATAGATATGCTAAATCTGGCTACAAATTGAGCCAATTCTTTGGGTCAACTAAGGCTAATGACGCACCAGCTGGACTTTCAATTGAAATGTCAAACGGGTTAAACCAAGGAAAAAGAGTATAATATAGTATACAGAATATGATAATTTTGGATTTAAATATTAAGATTATATATAAGATTATATTCCTTTATTCAAATGAATCACATAATTAAGTGAATCAATGAATAAAATACTTAAAGACTGTAAGATTTATTTTCTTCTACGAGAAGTTCGCCGGCTTTAAGGCAAATTGACAGTCATAAGCGCTGCACAAGGACAACTTAATCCAGCCGCAGCAGAAAAACAAGCAAATCTTACACACACACACACACAAGACATAACGACAGGCAATTGACATATGCACACACGATTAACAAGTGTTTAAATCACAATAAAACTTTAAATCCCACAGATGAAGCCATAAAAAACTTATGAAAACAAAACAAGCGAAAAGAAATGGAATAAAAAACTAAACTAAATAAACTGCTATTGGCCCGGGGCAGCATGCAAAAAAAAATAAGAGAAAAAACTCCCGCAATAAGCGGGGAGTCACAACAAAAAAATGAACACACACACACAACACACAGAGAGAAGCTGGAAACAAAACTTACGCATCCAAAAATTGGTCAATAAAATCAACGACAAAACTTTTGTTAAGCAGAGTACAAAGGACACCCAGTCAGGCCAGGGCAAACACACACACACTCGCTCACACACACACACACACACACAATGGCAGTCATATGAAGTGAAGGGAAAAAAGTTTTTGGCGGGGCGTGTGCGTCTCACAATGGTGGACAAAAAACATTCCCAGGGCAATAAAAATGACAACAGTTACAAAGTGGCGGCGGGAGATACATATTACAAAGGCAAACAGACAGACAGTTAAGAAGGGGGGGAAGGGTGGCAAAGGGACAGTGAGACAGTGAGACAGACATTCACACACTTGTGCAGATTAAGCCAATTTAACAGATGCTTTAAGTCAACCGTTCCTTAATCCCATGTAGGATTAACGCTTCTGCTGCAAGTGACTTGTCGATGGATACAAATATGAGGCACATTCAATGGATTCACGTGTGTGTGGCATGTAGCAAGTGACTCACTGCAGCATTGCAGTCTCGTCTGGACCTAGGAAATACCCTGCAAAGGTATTTGTCATAACACGTGACAAATACTGAGAAATATCTATAGTATAAAGGAACAATATAAATAATAGAACTAGGTTGAAAATATAATAGAATTTCAACTTCTTACATTATTGTAAAATAATAATTAATTTGAAGTTGTAATATTTTAATATAAACAACTATATTTTTATTCCCCAGATTTAAATAAAAATTTTTAATTTTTTTACATTTATTTTTATTTATAATTATTCCTAGTTTAATTTATAATATTTATTATTATTTTTTGTTCAATATTTTCTTTTGTTTTAAATTTAAATTTTGTTTTAAATGTTTTATATATATTTTTATTTTTAATTATTCCTATTTTAATTGTAAATTATTGATAATATTTTTTCAATATTTTCTTTTGTTTTAAATTTAAATGTTGTATTAAATTTTTTATATTTATTTTTATTTTTATTTATTCTTATTATAATTTAATATTTATATATATTTTATTCGTATATTAATTTAAAATTTTTATTATTATTTTTTTCAATAATTTTTTTGTTTTTAATTTAAATTTTGTTTTAAATTTTGTTTTAAATTTTGTTTTAAATTTTGTTTTAAATTTTTTATATTTATTATTTTTAATTATTCCTATTATAGTTTAATAATTTAAATTTTTATTATTATTTTTTTTACATTTTTTTTTTTAATTTAATTCGTAGTCAGCTGCTCTTAGTTGACTTAAATAAATAAATAAATAAGTCGTTCTTCTATATATTACATTATTGTTATTCTGAGCAAAAAGATATTAAATGATATTAAATATTAAATATTCTTGCAGGTAAGCAAAGATTCTCTTCTAAGTGTTTGACTTCATTAATTTTTAATAAATTTCTTTGAATCTTAGAATATCATAAATTAATTAATTGCATTTGTATATTTATAATAATATATAATACTAAATAATAAATTATATCTATATATAATATCTATATATCTTAGCAGCAGAAGCTCACTCACCCAAATCTATATCTCTTGAAGTTATATCTAGAGATCCAAACAAAATATTGCCTTGGCATTTTTTGGCTACTGAAATACGCAATATTTCGACTTTGACTTGCATTTATTTCACTTCTCGTTGGTTTTTAGTGTAATTTTTTTATATTTTATTTCAAAATCGCGGCATAAATTCCCAAACACACACGCACACACACACAGTCACACACTCACAGCTGCAGACAAAGCGACCTCAGCATATCTTTGGCAGTGCCTTCGCCTTTGCCTTGTGCCCGCAAGCGATGCTTTTTCTACAGATACTTTGTCTTTGCTCCGTCTGCAGTGGCAAATCCTTTGGACGACGTCGTCGCATGTTTCCTTCTTTTTTTGGCACTTTTTTCATATGATTTCATTTTATATCATTTTTTTCTCTCCTGTTCTGTTCTGTATTTGCTTGAGTTGCCCATTTGCGGCGTTTTGATATGTTACCCGGTAGCAGCCCTTTTTTTGTGACTACCCCCTCCCCCCCTTTCTGCCCGTGGTCCTTGGTGTTCGTTTGTTGCCTGCGGCTGTGACTGTGACTGGTTCCATTGGCATTGCCCTGTACCCTAACCGCTTGGCCCTGGCTTAAAATGAGCCACTTAAAGAGATGAGATTTTTGGCGTCTGGCGACGTTGACGGCGTCGGCGTTTATCAAATGAATATCTTTGAAATATATAACAAATAATGAAATGCAGTCGCAGACTCCAGCAATGAGCCAAAATTGGTGCTATTAATTGTGGGCAATTGATTTGATTTGTTTATGGCTGGGAGTGAACCGAATGATTTAGCTTTATCTCATATGCCAGACACTCTCAGATAGATAAATATATATATCGCTCCATATAGAAAGCATCATTAGCGGCTAACCGAAAAACAAAACCTCCAACTGTTCTCCGCAAATGAATTAATTGAAACATTACCTAAGCAAACGTCGCCCCCAAATGAGCAGCTCGACCAACTCACCCAATCATTGGGTTGGCTAATTGAATTTCCTCCACAAAAAGGTCGCTTGCGGTCCTCCTGTCCTCCTGTTCTCCTGCGTCCTGTCATTCCCCCCTGTCTTCCTCGTTGTTGATGTTTGTTCACTTGTAGAAAAATGAATGTCTCGCATTTTAAGTATGGCTCTCATTGTCTCCTGGCTTGTGTTTATTTTTTTTTTAACATGGACCATGGGCATTGTTGCTATGTGTTTTCACGCATAAAAATTAAAGTCCTCGAGCTTTTGTTTGTGTTCCTGAGGGTTTCATTTGCCCTTTCACCAAGCTACCTACCCCTCATCAATATCTCCCTTGACTTCTTTAACTGCCTCCGCAACAATTGGCCTTTGTTGTAAATGTGGCTATCATTAGTTTGCCGGCTACTTAACACGACGTTGATGTAGCTTAATTATGCCTCAGATCTAGACAAAGATTATCCAACTGAGCGGCGTTGGCAACGGGGGGGGCAAACCAGATAGAAGAAGGTGCAAAGCTGGAGAGAGACAAGCTTTAAAGTTCCCAATAAATTATTAAAATAGTTTACAAGAGTTTCTTTTCCCATAATCTACAGTAAAGTTAGTTTGATCGAACTTTCCTTGGCAGCTAAACTCCCTTTTCCCAATCCAACGCCGCCTCTGTGAAGTCTTTGCACTAGCTTTGGCCCTAGTCGTAAGTCTATGAACATGGAATCCATTGTATGACTTTAATTACATTTAGGCCAAAAACTTTGATGGCTGCAAAACAATTCATTAAAGTTAAACTGTACAAGTGGCTGTGTTTTTTTCTTTATTTTCTGGAACAGCTTCATAACAATTCACCCCGGCATCCAGCTTGATGACTACTGTCCAGCTGGAGATGAATCTGGTGGAGCTGGCCACACCCAGATCCGTTAATGATGTGCACCATGGTAGATGATTGCGATTGTGCGATTGCTAATGCTCCCACCAAAATGCTTCAACTTGACTGAAATGAGATGGATGGATGAATGGTTGGATGGTTAGATGGTTGGCTAGCCCGGTTGACACGGAGTTCAAGTAGCGGGCTGCATCTCAAGATTGACTAATGGCAATGGAAGGAACGCGACGACATACCGTTGATTGATTGTTTTTCCATGTAAATCGTGCGACAAATTAATCAATGCTAATGACACTTTCAGACCGAAAACAAGTTGCCATCTTCAGGTCTCAGGTTTGTCTCCAACGGAAACGGAAGTGCCAAAGAATGACCCGAACTGTGAATGGAAATAAAAAAATTGCATTTTAAGCGGCGACTCCTTGTCGTCCTGTCATTGTCCTCTCCTGTCCCGTCCTCTCGCAGGAGCCGCTGGTCGTGTGTGCAATTTTTCAAAAAGGCTTAAGACCCACTCTCCCTTTTGGCAGATAAAACTGACTTACGCTAGCGCAATTGTTAATTACCCCTAAGATACTCGTATTAGATTTACTCGTAAGATGCTTTCGCTCATTAAAGCGACGCATTCTCTAGGATACGTCCCTGGCATAAATTTAACTTATCTTAACAATGATTTTATGCTAATGTGTCGCAGCGTCTTATTCGCTCCAAGATTGCGCGATAAAACGCGCCAAAGATGCGAGACATGCCGCCAACAGTTGAACTGGCCAAAACAGATACCCGTAACACACACCGTAACAACACAACACAACACACAACAACCTACTCAGACCTCGCACAACAAGCATTGCATGTTCTATGCGTCTGGTTGACGCCCACTTGGTCACAACCCTTTCTGCACTTCAGTTCCCAACTTCGACTACAACTTCAATTCCAGCTCTAGTTCGCACCCCGAATTCCGCTTTTTGTTATGCAGAGCAGCAAAAGGGTTGCTCCGCAACGTGCAATGCACTTTTGTGGGCTGGCTGCTTGTGAGCAGCAGTTAAAGGCACGAGTGCTCGTAGTACATCTATAATTACGTCACCTTGGCTCTGCGGCAGTCACGGTGCACACCCAACAACTTAGTTGCACACCGATGACACTAGCCAGGAACAATCCACTTAAGCTTAAGATTAATCTAAACTTCAAATATAAGATAGAGACTATTGCAGAGAAACGAAGAAGATAGGAGTAGAGCTTAAGACTTAGATACTTTGACTTTATTTTTTATAATTTTTCTTACTCTTTGAACTAATTTCAATACACTATAAACTAGCTTAAGCCTTAAGTTCATTCAAATGTATTGAAAGCTGAAATACTAGTACTTTTTCCTTACCTTTCATATAATTCAGCATTTCTTTCATTTCAATTTAGCCTTGAAAGCACGTGAAAAGTTCATTGCAAAAAAAACTTGAGCATATCAAGTGGAAGGCGTTTAACAGCTTTTTAATGTTTCCATCGAGAACTGCACTTACCAGTTGCATTGCTTATAAAGTTTTGTTTCTTATTCCAAGATTAATCATCTGTGGAGGAGAATCTATCTTAAGCTCGTGTGGTTGGGACTTTATGAATAGGTAAAACCTTAACATTTCACTTTAAGCGAAACGAACCCTGATGACCGCAACTAACGAAGATGTTGTCAGACTCAGACAACAACTTGACCACAAAACACAACAAGAGAGAGGGAGAGTGTGATAGATAGAGAGAGAGAGAGAGAGAGAGAGAGAGAGAGAGAGAGAGAGATGTTGCTTACCTATACATCATGGTGGTCAATAAGCCGCTTGGAATATATTACTATAAAATTTGTAAGCCGCTTCCCCACAAAAAGAGAAGAGAAGAAAAATATCTTATGGATGCAAGTCAACTTATTTGGGCTGTCCGCAGCAGGCAAAGTTTTTCTGGCCATGATTTATATACGAGTCTGGTTTGGCTTTGGGGTATGTAACCAGCTGGAGTGTCGATGGAGCAGCTGGGCTAACGAAGCGTATACGCAACACGGCGTTGACACGTCTTGTGGTCAGGCAAAAGATAATAATAACAACAGTTGCGTCTCGGCCTAGTTTTTCCACCACACTCTTCACTTTTCTCTCCTCGCTGGTATTCAAAACTGAGCTGCTGAATGCGTTTGAGTGTGTTCACAGTTATGACAGTTTTTCCTTATGTGATTGTTCAGTTTTTTCTTCTGCGAATTTTTCACACTTGCCCGGCTCTGAGCAGCTGTTGTCCAGCGCCCTTCTCAACCAGCTGGCGTGCCCCGATTTTATTTTATTTATTTTTTTATTAACTTTTTGCCCATTTTGGTCACGTTTGATAAGCTTCAGCAAATAATTCATGAATGGGCAGGCGCATGTGGCAAGCTGTTGCTCCCTCAGCTGTGCTGCTCGATGATTTTAAATATGATTTGAATGAGTTTATAAGTTTGTTTATTTGTTTAAGCAACAGCCAAACGCTACCAACCCCGCTCTCCCTCCCAGCCATCTCAGCTGCCCCGCGGGGTTGATTCAATTCAAGTTGATTGATGTCTTTGCTGCCGAGCGTTTGTAGACGGTCATTAGCTGCTCATTCTCAACTGGCGTTGTCTGTCCTGGATCCCTGCCCTGCCACGCCCCTTTGCAGTGAATGCCGCTGACAGCTTGCCAAATTGTCTGCTAAGACAGACGCCTCTGACGCCGTAAGAACGCATCATTAGCATCTACATACGAGCACTCGTCCGTACTCTAACTACGAGTATGTACTCCCAATGCTGGAGAAACGTTTCCAATTAAATATAGATTTTTATGGAAAACTAAACCCATTTAATGTATCTACTATACGATCAACAAAAGTTCGCAATATAAAGACAATTTTGGGAATATTTCTAAATGCTGGAACAGTACTGAATATCTTTAAGAAGATTTTAAAATATCAATGTTACATTTTTTGTTTTAATTAGTTACATAAAAGACACCTTTAAGCAGTATTTAAGGAATATAGAATATATATTTATTGTTGTATACTAATTCAGTCTGAAGGCACAGTGAAAAATTACAAGCTTGTAAAGATTCCAATATTTGGTACAAGACAAACGAACAAGAAATTTAACTGCAGCTTATGAAAGTATAGAAAATAAAGGAATAAAGAAAGTTATCGATCATATATTGACATAGGTGGAAGGAAAATCATATCATTACTGAAAATGAGAGAATTAATTGCCTGAATATATATAAGAATAGTTATTATTTAAATGAACTATTCTTTATGCTCGGAGTAGTATATAAATACAGCTGAATTTCTTCAAGCAGTTATTTATTTTAATATGATTTAAAAGTACGGAAATTAAAAGAATTCTATCGTCAACAATATATTACAGAGTGAAGAGTATAACATTTATTTAGTTATTTATCATAATTTATTATTTATTATTTATTATTTATTATTTATTATTTATTATTTATTATTTATTATTTATTATTTATTATTTATTATTTATTATTTATTATTTATTATTTATTATTTATTATTTAAAATTTATTATTTATTATTTATTATTTATTTTTTTATTATTTATTATTAATGACAATTGATTACACAAGAATTAACTGGCAAGAAAAATTTATAAATAATAAATAATAATAAAATACTTATAAATAAATATAAATAATCAATAAAAATAAAAAAATAAATAATTATAATAATAAATAAATAAAATGACAATATTAATATTAATACTAAATACATAAAAAATTAAATAATAAAGTTAAAAGTTAAAGCAATAAAAATTCAGGGCAAATAAATAATATACAAACATAAAAAAGTAAGCTGTTGATCTAAAATTTGTTGCAAAGATTGGTGAAATCCCAGAAAAACCTCATCAGATCAAGAAGTATTATTAGTAAGTCTTAGTAACAGTTAGTATCACAGAATTTAACAGAGAGTTAGTATCAAAAGAGAAAAGGTATTATAATAAAATTGATTGTAGAGTAGACAAAAGGTGCGGAATAATTTATGTTGGCCATAACTGGAAATAAAGAGGAAATATTTTCTAGTCAATCTGATTTGACTTTGCCTAAAAGTTGTTTATGGAGAATAACTTCTCCATGACAAATTCTATGGTTTGTGAGTGATGATAGGCCTATTAAACGAAGCTGCTGCTCTCATCCCAGTTCAAGCCACGTAAATCAAATATAAGACACTATTTCTGAACCGATTCTGTTTGGATCTGATAATTTTGGAAGCAAAGCGACTTCGAATCGGTTCGGCTTACTCTATACTCTAGAATCTGCCTCACCCGCCAAACATATAGCCTCTTGGTAGTATAAGGAACACCAACGATTAAAATGTCCAATCATACTTTTAACTATTGTATACTAGAAATTACTGAACTAAAACATAACACATAAGTCTACAATATAGTTGGCTGTTTAAGTTATTTCAATATGTTCGCAAATGATTTGTATCAATTTATGTGATTCATGCGATACAGAGACTTATATAGATTATATTGATAAGCTTTTCACATGATACGCCCCAGTTTCACTGAGGGCCAGACACTCATATCGTGTTGGAGAGTTTAACTTGAGGCTGAGCGATTGATAAACTGCGGAGTCAAGTCAATGCCAGGACAGACCGGATCAGCCAAGAACGAAGGAGGAGGAGAAGGAGAAGAAGAACAAAAGGAAGAGGAAAAGCATATACAAAAGGGAAGTTCCAGCCACATGCGGTCGCGGTCATATTTGGCTTATTATAAATGACTGAATGTGAACTGCCTGTCATGTTTTATCTTTATTTTCGTGCATTTTCGGACACATTTCTCTTTGGGGCAGGACAGAGAGCTGCTGCTGCTGCTGCTACTGCTTCTGGTGCTGCCGGCGTGTCTGCACATTTTCCATTTTCCGATGTGGTTTTCTTTTTTCCGGGCAGGGCACAACGTGATGATAATGGCGCTTGCAGGCCGACCGACTGACGTTTCAAATAAAGTGAGTCGCATTAAGGATAATAGAGGCAACTAAAAGCAAACCACAACAACATGAAACAAAGCAGAGACAGTGCCAGAGACAGCGTCGACTGATGATGGGCTCGATTTGCGCGTCATTATCCTTGCAGGCAGGACAGTCTGTGTGTGTGTGTGTGTGTGTGTGTGTGTAGATGTGTCTTGGCCGCCAGGCCTGAATGTCCATCAAGACCTAAAGACGCTGCAACGCCTTGAGACTTGCTACTTGCTACTTGCTACTTGCGCCGTTGTCCTTTGCGCATCCTGCGCCTGACATTTTCGTCGTCATCGTTCGGCGCTACGAATGATTTATGGCCAGCAGCTCGAAAGTGGAACTCAAGGCGCACTCATACCCTGCTTAGCCCGCTGACAATGTGAAAATACTCTGCAATTGACAATTGTCCTGGCTGAAACTGAAGCTGAAGCTTGGGACGGAGACTGAACCTGCTCGATACTTAAACTAAACAAATATTTATTAAGCAAATTAAAGACGCGCTGGCAAATCCCACGAAACAAATGACTTGAGATTTTGATGGTAACATTTTGTACGACCTTTGTACGAGGAAACCTTCAACATGATGAGGCACTTTCTATCCATCTACTACAAGTATATCCATTGGCCATTGGAATTATGCGCTCTAACGCGCCGCCCAATCTTCAGTCATCATTAGTCAATGCTTTAAGCCCGTTTAATCAATGGCCCAAAGCAGCTAAGTTCTGGCTCTCTTCTCTTGTTTCTTGGTTGTTAACACAAACCACATTGCGTGTCTTTCTTGGCCAAAAAATTACCAAAATTAAATGGAATACCTCACGTGCCATATGCAATGTGTCAGCTGCTTCTGCTTTTCCTTCTGCCGCATGTTGGCTGCCATGTAGCCACAGAGAAAAAAAATGCAGAACAAGATGAAAAAATATTAAAAAGGGCGAACGTTACATCAAGTAGGGAGCCGAGAGGGACAACAATAGGGTTTTACACTCATTAAGCACTTAAAGTTTTTTCTCGTCTCTCTTTTTTTTGGCTAATTTTTCGGCTTAAATCACATCACTTTAATCTGGTCCATGCAGACGTTTCATATACATATATGGCTATTACTTGACTGAATCCCTTATACCTTACTTACAGATGAAAGTATCCCAATCTCCAGACAAGAGACACGCAATGGAAAATAACCATAAGCTAAACCATATTTATATGGCATACGAAACTGAATGAAGCTTTTCAAATATTCTACTTCTAAGTAAATTTGGAATATTTATTTATGGTTTAGGAAACATAAACGACTCGTCTTTACTTTAAGGTCGTCTTAGTTTTAATATTCCTCGACTGTGTTCTAGGAATTATATACCACTTTTACTACCTATATTCTATATATATATATATATATATATATATATCTATACAACGTATTCTCAAATGAATCTTCTCTTTCTTCTTTAAAATCTTCTCTTTTCCTCTATCTCCGTAGAAACAATTATCCTCCTTTCTAGCTTCATTATTTTATTTTTTTATTCTTTAATTTCTATTCTATCCTTTACTATTCTCCATTTTTTTATATCCTACTTGTATCTATCTATCGTCTATCGGAAGCTACTAAAATTCACTGATGTGATTGGATTTTTCTGGGTTTCTCCAATCCAGGCAACAAATGTTGAATCAGTTTTAATTCATTTATAGTTATAAACATATTTTATTTAATTTATTTTTAAAATTCTTTTCCTTTGATATATATATACAATATATCTACTTAAGAATAATATTTTATTATTTTAATTTTGTAAAAGTCTTTTCCTTTTTAATTTTTATATAGTCGACTGCTTTTAGTTGACTCTTAATAAATAAATAAATAAATAGATAAAGTTGCAACTGTATTGGTTTCTGTTGCTATTTTTTTCTTAAAACTGATTTTCTCTATAAAAATACTTGAAATTTCTTATATGAATTTGAAATCTTTCAGAAAGTAGCTAAGGAAATTTATAGAAATAAAGAATCTACGTGTTAAGTGTAACCTGTTTAATATCATTAATTGAAAAAAATACAAATATTATCGACTTAACAATTAGTTCTATTCGTCAAGCTATATTTTTCATTGAGAAAAAGTTTCTCTTTCCCACTTACATAAGACTTAACCGCGTATATAATTGAAGCAAATCAACACAAATAAATAAAAACAAATGAAGAAAATATGATCAGATTAGGCCTACTACTATATAATATAAGATATATATTATATGCAATTGCATTCCATAAAATTCTATCAAAATATATTAGTTCCATTGAAAACTTCTTTTCTTTAAATTAGTATAGAAATTAGTGAAGACTAGTCTATAGATTGTAGACCAGAAAGGGTTTAAAATATTCGAGGTGCTGAATATAAATACTCTTTCTGGTTATGATATTAGTTATGGATAAACTAAAAGCTATTTTCGTTCCGGCTTCTGCTCTCTTACTAACTTACTTATTTATTTATAAAGCGTGTTAATGAACGTTTGTTTCGGCTCTCCGGGTATTAACTGAAGTTCTTGTAGTTCTTTTCAGAAACAACTGAATAAATATTTGTGACTGCGACGCAGCATTTTGACTGTACGCAGGTGATTCATTCGAGAAGAGAGTATGGAAATTGCTGATCTTAAGTCAGAAACCAATCGGCACTCAAGTTGTGCAAGTGAACGAATTTAATCATGTCAAGAACAAATTTTATAAAGATATTTGCTTTAGTAGCGTTGCTTATTGGTGGCAGCCATGCGAAGCCCGCACCTGGTCGGAAGACGTCCTTTGGTAAGAGACTCCAATTGAATGCCTTATGGCTGGGTAACTCATGCTTGGCTTTTAGGTATGGGCCTGCTGGGCGGCGCTGTAGCTGGTGCTATGATTGGCAACGCAGTGGCGAAGGCATCACCAGCTAAGGCACCAGCAGCGACGTCAGCGCCTGTTGCCCAAGTGGTGGAGACAGGCGTTCCGGACGCAAATGGTTGCTATAAGCAAACAATCAAAGAACCCGTGGCAGGGAATCCCAAGTTATATACAGAAACAGTTACTCTTGTCTGCCCCAGTCAGCAGGCACCAGCTAATCCACAGCCAGCTGTGATGGTGCCTATGCAGATGGTTCCTGTTATGCACTCGGCGACAGCTGTGCAGCCAGCGTTAGCCGCTCCAGCGCCTGCTCCCATTGCTTCATATGCCTCCAACGCCACGCATACGCACGCTGTTGCGGTGCATCCTGGACCAGCTGTTGTTCCTGGCTCAGTCCCAGCGGCACCGGCACCGGCACCAGTTCCTGTTCAAGCTCAAGGTCCAGCGATTGTTTATGCATCTGCTCCTGTGGCACCCACCCAACAGCCCACCCAACTGGCTCAACCTGGTGCACCTCGTGTAATTCTACTGTCCAAAACAGTTAGAAAGCAGAAGTCTGCAGCCCCTTCTCTAAACGTCTCATATGGTCTATTAATTGTGCTTCTGTTGTTCTGCTTAATAAGAAACTAATTTCTATTTGTGAAATTTTGACTAACCTAAAATAAAGAAGTCAAGCGCAAAAAGCAACATCGCAGGTGTCAACACAAATACACTTCCTGCATTGAAATTTTTGTTAAAGTTCAAAAATTACCGCTCAACTTATCAACGCAGCCAACTTAGTGCAAATTTTTAGTCACTTTGTGGCGCCATCTATATTTTACAAAGGTTTTTCTGACTGGTTCTAAGATTCCTGAAATGTAAGCGGCGCTACCTCTGCTTTATTTAATAATTTAATCACTAGATGGCGCTAACGAACTACTTCCGCCATCTGTTGATAACTAAGTAGTAGAAATTGAAACATTTCACATTACTAATGTACTGTACGAAATGTATATGGCGCTTGCATTTTTTTTTCTTTAGTCACTAGATGGAGTTAACAAACGACTTTCGCCATCTGTTGATAAATAAATACCAGAAATTTAAACACTTCGTACTTCTAAAAAACTGTCAACGCAAGGCATTAGCTTTGTGCAGGAGCCGCATCCTGAAGCACACTCACAGTGTGCTGTTAACTTAACATGGGCGTATTGAGATTTTTTGGTGTTTCTGATACGGTCTTTCGTTTTTTCCTACCGAGGTCCTTAATCTGTTGGTGTCATTATTAAGTTGCGCATATTTTATTATAAATTTGAAAGAACAGAAAATCAAAAACAATAAATTCATTATGTGGGAACAGAATAACGATGTTGTGTCTGATGGATGCGTTAAATATTATACATACAAAGTGCACTAATTCTGGTATGCTGGGGAACGGCAAAAATGAGTGTGGTCCTTGCAAATGCACTTAACACCCCCTGCCTATCATGTCTGGCGCAATGTCTGGAGTTTATGCGAGGGGCGGAGGAGCGGGGTGCCTAATGGACGCTTCATGTACATTCTGCACTTATAGAAAAGTAAGACAAAAAGTTTAACAATGCCAAAATTGTGTGAGTTGCCACAGTCTAGCGGAGAGTTTCAATCACCGCTGCAAAAGGCAAACGATAATGAGGGTAAAGAATTTGAATTTAAACTCATGCCCATGGTTGGTGACTCCGACTATGAGTCCTTCTATAAAGAGTTTATTACACTATCACGAGGTAAGAACAGAAATCTATTTTAAATATATTTGTATGCGCGATATCCGTTCCCCTTTTTAGCGTACAAATATAGCTATAAAGGTTTTTTGATATCGCAGATTAAATTGAGCAAATTATTCAGTCGCATCCAACTTACGTTCCTATGGTTTGCGTTTTTGAATTTGCTTACAAAGATACTTAAGATTTTGAAAACTGATTTTTAAATAGAACTAATTATGTATATAATAAGGTATCAGAAGTTCTAGTATGTTCTTAACTTTCGTGTATCTTATTTGTATTACTTTTTTTATTGGCAGCTATTGAAAAAGATTCATTCCGTGTACCCGATGCTCAGCTACAGTGATAAATTCTGGAGGATCGCAAGCTAAGGCAGGAGTTCCTCGATATCTGTGCAGTATTACAACTACTACCAGCGTTCCACCCATCCAAAGAAGGTGCATATTATGCGCTGACAGCTTTGTCCATAAGAAGCATCGGATTATTTAGTTTTATTTAATTCAATGTAAAATCAACTAAAAACAATCGACTAAAGTTTATTATAAATTGTATAATATTAATTTTTTAAAATTTTTTTGTTGGAAATTAAAAATAAGTGTGCCTAACCAGGTAATAAGACCTATCATTCTTGCCTAAAATTAGAGATGTAACACTATTGATTGTTCAATGGCAACATCGATAGTCTTCCGCTCATCGGCCAGTGTATACATACCACAGACGGAAATATTTAACAGTGCATCGATATATCGAAATGTAAGCAATTTAATTACCAATATAACAGTCGTAAATAACATTGTATAACAGAGCCCTAATGTTTTATATTAAATAACATTTATCATATACATTAATCTTGGAGAGTTTTTGTATTCGAGTTGGTAGTTTTATTCACAGGTAAATAAATAAAATGTCTTTTAAATGTTCACTGGGTCCACAATTCGCCATGTATTTAAGTAAAAACCAAGTAAAACTTTAGGTAACAGTAAGCAGGTAACAGATCAAAATAACATTGCCCATGGCGCGGCCTTGTATGAATAACATATTTAAATATTAGATATGCCATAATCGGATGCTCGCTGCAATATGGTTCCTAGGTCGTCGAAGAAAACTTGTTAATATGGTTGAAAAGGTGACTTGCGCACAGGCACAGTTTCCGGTGTTGGTATGGTGTCGCCAGTGATAGCGTAGACCGAATTGAAGTCACTAGGTTTTTGTTTAGCCATCTGATAGTCGCCAGAATCGAAGAATTTGGGTCCCTTTTGCAAACGTTTTTGTAGGAACAACGAACGATCATAAGGCTTTTGCTCACCCAATGAATATATGGGCTTAAGTTCTTCCTCGGTTTTATCTAGCTCTGCACTGCTTTCATTTTGCTCAGTGGAGTTCATAATGCTCAATGGAAATGAATTGTACTTAAATATGTACGTATGTAAATTGATTTGACAGATGTGTAATGCTTAAATTGAACTAGAAAATTATTTTGTATGTACCTCACTAGGATTATGTATCTAAATTTTTTTGATTTAAGCATTATCATTATCGTAATCCAATCGCAAGCATCAACAGTTTCGCATCTAAATTTGGTAGTTTTGAGAATTATTATTTTTATAATCCAATTGAAAACATCAACAAGACGTTGAACATGTCATCCTATTATATTTTAGATATGTAATTAAGTTGATCGACCTGCCACCACAATTTATCGACCAACCACCTCATTATGTAGACCGTCTATGGCAAGACCCAAAAAAGTGAAGCGTAAAAACCAAACGGTACATGTACATGGAAAAATAAGTGTGAGTGCGTGTGTTTATGAAAATTATTCAATTTCAACATATATATTATGCACACGAGAACAAAAAAAGAGTTTAAATCAGTTCAACAATTGTGTGGAAATTTCGTATTTAATTGTGTGTGGCCTGGTGTCTGCAACACAGACAAACACTCACACACACTTACTTTTAACATACAACAGAAACAAAAACAACATACGTGAGTTGTCGCTGCCGTCACCGTCACCATTCAGCGGAGTCTGCCTTTTACATTTTGCGAAAAAAAGAGTGAAAAATCAAAAGCAAAAGTTGGTTCTTTTGTCAAAATAGGTGGGTTCAAGTTATCCATGTTCTTGCAGTTGCAAGTGTTTTATGCCAAATTCCAATAAACAGCCGTGGCCTTTGTTATTGTTATTCGTTCGGTCGCTCGGTCGCTTACAGCGTCACAGTCACAGTCACCGTCGTCGTCGTTGTCGCAGTCGCAGTCGCCGTCGCTGTCGACGTCGTTGTCTGCCCCCGATGGTAATCTATATGTGTATGTGCGTGTGTCTGTGCCTGTGCGCGCGCCTGTTCAGGTGTGTGTGTGTGTGTGTTTGTCTGGTTGTATGTGTATGTATGTACACTTGATAACTGTATTAGTGTCTAGACATGTTGCTGACAAGGCTGCAAACTAAAAACTTTTGCTTGCGGTTCGGTACGCCGGTTCGAATCAATGTTTGGGCTCGTGCGCAGGGCTCTGTGTTGCTTTTGTCAGATTGTTGCTTTTAAATACATAATATTAGAAGTGAAATCAAAACAAATAAAGCTTATTAAATATCTATAAAAGCTTTTTGTCGGCATATATATATATATATATATATATATATATATAAGATACACATATACAAATAGATGATGTGTATGATATAAAAATGTCTGCGTATATATGTGTTTTTATTATTTTATTTCTATATGTATATTCTACGGTTCGACGCTTCAAACCGTTCCAAACCGGTTCGCTGCTTATTGCTGCTGTTTCTGATCACTTGCTGCGCCGACCTACACACGAATACTTGCACACACATACACACACGCATACAAACATTTTTTTGTCTGTACATTTTGTCTGTCAGACAACCACCCACCTCTCTCTTACCCTTCCGCCGCCCACACATCTCCTGGCTGCGGCCTCGCACTTTGCATTGCAGGCAGACAAACATACGCGTCTCTCATTGATGTGTGCGCTTATACATACATATGTGTGTGTGTATATGTTTGTATTTTGTCAATTTTATTTTATGTACATTTGTTTACAGTTTTAGATAGCGAAATTTGTACAGCCGGCAGCGACCGCCACAGCACGTCGTTGACATTTTCGCAAATTGCAAATGAATATGTTTTTTTTTTATATTTTTTTTCAGCTGCGATCATTGTCACTCTCTGACACACACACACACATATAAATATATATACATTTACATGTACACGTGCCCCTCACACCTTTATCGCTCGCTACGATCTCAAATAGCGGGCCACACAGATACAGCGAATGACACATACAATATACACACGCACATATTTCATATACATGCATATTATATACATATGTTTATGCATGTGTATGTAAGCGTGTAAGTTCATGAACAGCAGCGCTTTGCTGTCGACTTGTTTTGATTTAATTTCGCGGTAAATGCAATTGCGAAAAGTTTTTCGCTCGTATCGCAGCGGCGGCGACGCTGCGTAACACGGCGGGGAATTTTTGTTTGAAGCTAAAACAGCAACAAGAACAACAACAACAAACCAAAACTGCGACAGCCGCTATGCCAATGCTGGCGCCTCAACATGTGGGGCGCGTGCAATGACTAAGTGAACTGAAGGAGACAGAGAAAGAAAGAGCGAGAGGGAGATGTCCCAGAGAGGCCTCTGCCCCCGCTGGCGTTGTTGTCGCCGCCGCGTCAGCCCTTCTGCGAAACGGAAATGCCGTAAATGCCCCGGCTTTTTCTTTCTTTTTAATTTTTATTATTTCTTTTTTTTTTTGCTTTTTGATCGAACGATCCTATTTTCAACAGTTTTGCAGCTGCTTTTGCTGCAGCTGCTGACGCAAGCGCCAACAACAACGACAACAGCAACAACGAAAGGGCTGTGCAATTTTGCCATAAACACGCCAAAAGACAATAACAAAATATGCATATGCATATGTTTGTGCATATTAGAGATGGTCACGGGCCGTACTCGTGTCGTGTCACGTCACGTTATTTGAAGTGTGACCAATGTGCGACAATGCACAAAATGAATTATTTACAAAAAACCTTTGAAATGAAATGATATATTATAATGTCATTTAAATGTTGTTCGTTTTTAATACTCAAACAAAATGTTTGCTCAAATTTTTATTGTGTACTGTTAAAATTTTACTTGTTTCGTATATATTTTATTTAGTGTTATTGTGATCACGGCCCCATCTCTAGACACTGTGTAAATATCTATCTATACCTCTGTGTACAACTATCATATTTACATATAAAAAATTTACAATATGCGCCAGCTGAAATGCTAAAAAACTGATATAGATTTATATTATATGTATATAATTTGCTTCTTCTTTCCATATGAAACAAGTGTCCTAATTTTAGACTCGGAATCGGGCGTCTGGTATCGGTTTACTTGGTGTACACGGAACCGGGAACAGCCTCAACACGAATTACCTACCATTTGCGCTGCAGAGGAGATCGACTGTGGTTGCCAGCGCCGCAACAGGATCTACCTCAAATACGACAACGCCAACGCCAACTTCCACGCCCACTGGCAATCGTTTGGGCTTTAGCTTTAGCAACGGCAACAACAACAACAACAACAATCACAACGGCACCAACAACAATTGGAACAGTCCAACAAGCGACGCCTCCGCACTGCTTAATAACGAAGTCTTTGCCGCACCACCTCCCATAGCGACAGCAACAGAAGCCATCATGTCCTTACCAGCGGCAGGCACATCACCCACAAGCCCCATGGAGCTCTTTCCCGTTGCCCGACCTGTGATCGTTAGGGAGGGCTGGCTCCAGAAACGCGGAGAACACATTAAGACCTGGCGTCAACGTTACTTTGTGCTACGGGAAGATGGTAAATTAATGGGATTCCGGAGCAGACCGGTGGATAGCACACAAACGGATCAGTTGCTCAATAACTTTACTGTTAAGGGCTGCCAGATAATGACCGTAGATCGGCCAAAGCCCTTTACATTTATCATACGAGGCCTTCAATGGACGACGGTGATCGAACGCACATTTGCGGTCGATTCGGAGGTTGAGAGACAGCAGTGGACAGAGGCCATACGAAATGTGGCAAGTCGATTGTGTGAAATGGGTGAATTGGCGATGTCAACCTCACCCCAAACAGATATGGCCGATGTGGATATGGCCGGCATTGCGGAGGTGGAGCTATCCGAACAGTTTTCCGTGCAGGGCACAACGCGTAACAGCAGCGGTGTGAAGAAAGTGGTATGTAAACAAGATTCTTCGCCTTTTTTTGGATTCCACATCCATCCCTAACATCTTTTGCTTTTTCTATTTAGACACTGGAAAACTTTGAGTTCCTTAAGGTGCTCGGCAAGGGCACCTTCGGCAAAGTGATTCTATGCCGTGAGAAGGCCACAGCGAAACTTTACGCAATTAAAATTCTCAAAAAGGAGGTCATCATTCAAAAGGATGAGGTCGACACACTTTAACCGAGAGTCGTGTACTGAAGTCAACAAATCACCCGTTCCTTATTGTAAGTGATGGTTCCCCATACACTGGATAATCATTTGATTCAATATCGGTTCATTGATTCAAGCAAATCAACGAACAATCGCCACTCAGAAGTATAAATCATTCGTTTATATGAAAATCTAGTGAATAGAATAACTATTAGATTCATTACCAGTTATATGATTCATAACATTCGACTCAATTGAGTCATTTAACGTACAACTTGGTACTTAGAAACGTACTTCATTTCCCCAGGTCAGGGCTTATCGATTCAGTTAAACTTTCTTATCAAAAACCACAGCTGCGGATAATAACCCGGCTCAGCTTGAATTCCCCCAAGATGTAGTTTCCAAGTACGTCAAGAATAGCTTGGCCATTATTTTGCGATATAGGCAGCGCCCGCATAAGGTGTGGCATTTTTATAATTCCTGATTAATATGGGGAATGCGGTACACAGATTGTGGCCAACACCAAAAATGTATGGTAAAATAGTAGGATTCACGTTATAGTTTGAATATATATCATAATAGTTTCTGGAGATGAAGCCGCGTTCATCTTCAATTTAAATATGTAATTATATCGTATATTATTAGATCACCAGCTTCTCAGATCCCTATTATCAATTCCTCCAATCCAATTCCAAGTTTCCATATGCTAATCTCTATTTATCTGTTTCTTTTTCAGTCACTTAAATATTCATTTCAAACCAACGACCGCCTGTGCTTTGTTATGCAATACGTGAACGGTGGAGAGCTGTTTTGGCATTTGAGTCATGATCGCATCTTTACCGAGGAGCGGACACGTTTTTATGGTGCCGAGATAATATCGGCATTGGGTTATTTACACTCACAGGGCATTATTTATCGTGACTTAAAGCTAGAGAATCTTTTGCTGGACAAAGATGGTCACATAAAGGTCGCTGATTTTGGTTTGTGCAAGGAGGACATCACCTACGGCCGTACAACAAAAACGTTTTGTGGCACACCGGAATATCTAGCGCCCGAAGTATTAGAGGATAGTGATTATGGTCGCGCCGTGGACTGGTGGGGCACCGGTGTGGTTATGTATGAGATGGTGAGCAGTAGCAGAAGCACTCAATATGATAACAATATTTTATCTATAACCTGACTCTCTTTATAATTGTTTTATGTTCTTAAATAGATATGCGGTCGCCTACCTTTCTATAATCGTGATCACGATGTGCTCTTTACGCTCATCTTGGCAGAGGATGTTAAGTTCCCACGCAATATAACTGATGAAGCAAAAAGTTTGTTATCCGGATTATTGGCCAAGGATCCAAGCAATCGCTTGGGCGGGGGTCAGGATGATGTTAAGGAAATACAATCGCACCCATTCTTTGCGAGTATTAACTGGACTGATCTAGTACAGAAGAAGGTAACAAAAGGAATACTTTTAATTCTAAGAAAATGAATACCGATGTTAATTATATCATCTTGTAATCCATAGATAACGCCGCCTTTCAAGCCTCAGGTAACATCAGATACCGACACAAGGTACTTTGACGAAGAGTTTACGGGCGAAAGTGTTGAATTAACGCCGCCAGATCCTACGGGACCATTAGGTTCCATAGCCGAAGAGCCGCTTTTCCCGCAGGTAAGTTACAAATAGAATATCAATCCTTAACTGATGACAAATAATGATATACATTAAATCCGATTTACAGTTCAGCTATCAGGGAGACATGGCTTCCACATTGGGTACCTCGTCGCACATTAGTACTTCCACAAGTCTCACATCGATGCAATAGAACGAGCTGCATGTTGTACACAAACACACACACACACATATATACACATACAGACAAATACACATCAAGTTCTGCTTCATTACCTATGCCCATAATATGCCTAGTTATATAGAGATGGGAAAAACCCTTTGCGAGCAAAACAACAACAAAAACAAAATCAATTTCTACTGCTAAGTTTATATACAACAAATAACAACAAAAACAACAAAAAAAAAAAAACTGAAAAAACCTGAAAGTTATATAACTTATTTTTCATAACGACAAAAACTAAAATAAAAAAAAAATGCAGCAGCAGAAAATATAAAGGAGAAAGAGGAAATTAGTTTTTACTGATGATATGATACCCATATATATATATATATACAAACATGTATATACAAACATGTATATATATATATATATATATACATTTAAATATTAAATTTTAAGGATAACGCCGATTAGTTAATTTTTGAATGGTAGTAAAAAAAACACATTTATGCGTAGACACACACACACAAAAATACACAACTCCTCAAGATAAACACGTTTAGCATATAGGCAAATCAAAGTTTATATAACTGTGCAGCAATAAATCGAATTACACACATACACACACACACACACACAACTACACAACATAAGCATTATTTATATACTCCAAAGAAGTAAATCAAAACAAAAAACGAGTTATATTTAATGATAAAGATGCCTCTGATGTGCTGTGCTTTATGCAAATAAAAAAAAAAACACCACAAGAAAATAAGTAATAGAAAAAGATGAAGAAAACTAATAGCTATAAACGAGAATAATAAGAAAATTTCAAACTTAAAAAAAAAAAAACAAAAAAGGGAAAACAACTTTTTCAAAACTAAACTTTATAGAAGATTTATATATTGCATATGCTTTTTTTTACACAAATATTTGTATATATTTATATAATGATACAAATCCATTTTTAAAAACGAATCAAAAGAAAAACAAATTACGAAATTTCCATTTTTTGAATTTGAGAAAAAAAAAGAGAAAAAGAAAAGAATTACCTAATTTTTGTCAACTTAAGTTTCAGCTTTATGAAAGGTTTTATATACCTATGGTAAGAGAATGACTATATAAAATATATATAATTAGCAGACAGAGAGAATACTTAACAAACAGAAACAAAACAAGAAAGTAAATCAAAAAATTTTGATATTTTTATAAAAAAACTAAATTATTGAATTAAACTTTGTAAATAAAAAACATGAAAATCAAAAGAAAAAAGAGAAAGTTGTTTAGGCATTTCGAAACTAAATAAAAAGTATAATCTCCCTTTCTATACACATACATACAAAAAAAAAAAAGAAATGAAAAAAAAAGAAAAAACGAAAATCTTATCAACACAATAATTTAAAAAAACAAAAAGCAAATGAAACATATTTTCTTAAAAATAAAAATAAATATAAAAATCAAAAAAAAAAAAAATAAATGCGATATACAAAAGAAAATTGCTTGCAAGAAAACAAAAAAAATATATTTAAAAAAAGCCAAAGAAACGGCGTAGCGTAAAAACAGAGAAAAGAAGAGCCTCAAAGTTATGAGATCCAGACAGGTGAGTTAGAACTATACTATAAAGTATAGAGAGTAGTTGATTAGAAGTCTAGGCAAGTAGCCAGGAGAGCTTAACAGATTCTACATAGCCGTAACTGTAGCCGTAATTGTAGTTGAGTGTAGTATATTTATATGCTCGTATTATATACGGTACGTAACTGTAGTTTGTTTTGGGATCAGATTGGATCAGATCAGTTGAGATCATAAGGTATACGTCAATAAGATTAATGTGCACTTCGAAGACTTTTGAGCTTCTACTCACTTATGAAGCGTTATATTATCAAGCACCTGGCTTAGACATCTCACTGCTAGAAAGGCTGCAAAGAAACCAATTAGCAGTAAATTAAAGCAATCAACCATATAGAACATTTGGAAGGGGAAAGAAGATCTTATAACTAGCTAGCCAATATATATATATGGTATAGAGAGAGATCTTTTAATCTCGGATCGATCAATGCACCATCATAGGGACAACTTTCATAAGCAAAGCTTATTAGAAATGACTACACAACGATTCGGAATCTGAATAAAATACAATATATGTACGAGTATTTTCGCTTAGGGATTTTTTCTCTTTTTCTTTACGAAGTTTTCGTTGACTCAAGCAAAACAAAAAAAAAATATATATTTAAAAAATAATTAACAAGCTTATATGTATATATATATATATATATATGCATGTATATATTGTGTGTATACATATATATATATATATGTATATAGCTGACCAAACAATCAACTGAAATCTGCCAATGCCCACAATACGGCAAGCTTTTATAAGATTTATTATAATAAAAGAAAAAAATACTTTAAATGTAGCAATAGATGATTTAACTGCAGCCTAGACAATTTTGGTAAAGTGCATTAGCCTTACTTATAGAAGTACAGCCAAAAAAAAAAAGAAAAAAAAACGAAAAAAAAAGGAAACATCCGAAACTTTATGTTGTATTTTATATCCTTTGAGATGCCCTCAATGTTGGAGGGGTACTTAAATATATAGTAGTATAATAGAAACTCAGAACTCACGGTGCCCACTATCAAACGAAGCATTTCCACCCCTCGCCAAGTCCCGTCCCGTCCCACCTCACTCCACCCTGCCTTTTGCTCCCACTCCCACAACATCCTAATATATATTCAATGATTTTGATTTTGGATTTATATACATATACATATATATATATTTATGTATATGCTTATGTACTGCATATGTATTGCAAAAAACGATGTGTTCTATAAACGGTTTAAATTTGAATCTATATCTTGTCAGATCAAAGATCAAGTTTTTGTATTTGTAAAGATAAAACAAAAAAAAAAAGAATGAAAAAAAAAACAGAAAAAACATTTACATTATATAAAATCGAGAAACTCCCAGAAAAAAAGTTTAATATCAAAATTAAAAATCGTTTAGACGTCATTTTTGATAAGCGAATCATTTGGAAAGATTGCGCCACTTTTTAATAATATATTGAAAGAAAAGTAAAAATAATAATATAAAACTAACATTAAGCAGCAAAACGATATAAAAAAACAAAGAGAAAGAAGAAGAAAAAGATATATACATACGTTTATAAAACAAGAGCAACAACTGAACATGGGAACCTGTAGATAATATACGATCTACATAAGTTCTAGTAGATGATTAATTTATACGCGCTTACGCATACCAACATGCATCCATAAGAATACTATATATACACACACACGCAAACACACATCTTTATATATATATTTATATATATATATATACGATACACATAAACCATTTACATGTGTATATACAATCCGTATGTAACCATGTAAGAAAGAGAAAAAAAAATTATTAAACTACATAAATAAAATTTACATATAAAAAGGTATTTGATAAAAAAAACCAAATGCAAGTGTTTGTTTTTCAGCTTAAAATGTGAATTAACTTTTCCAGGGGAGGAAAAACTTAAGAAACTTAAAAAATAATCTAAATATCTGCTATATACGGCAGTTAATTCAATTTAAAGATAAGATACTTTTCGTTCATTTTGAATAATAATAAAAAGTAATTTAAAGTTCAGTTAGTAACCATAAAGCTGAACTGAACTGTTGGCTATAACTCAGAGTACGATCTTTAACTGGACTTTGCACCCGGCTAATGTTAGAGATCCTTCAAGATGGGTTGAAACACACCCAAAGAAGAGAATGTGAGAGACACACTCACAATTCGCAATGCAGCAGAACCTAAGTCCAGTGCGTCGTCTAAATCTTCGCCTGTCGGCGGCCTTTGTTCCAAATTGGGTCAAGACATTGTTAGCCACGAGTATGTTGCATGTGCTGATCAGGTCCGAGAGCTCATTGCAAATAGCCGACTTGACCGACTTGCGAGTTATACGAGTATATTCGGGAGCAGCCCAAAGGTGGGCAGAGACCGCTCCGGCGAGTGCGTGACAGGCCCGCTTTGAAGGTGTCCATGGAGCACGTTGTGCGCGCCCGCGAACAATGCGTTTTGTCTGATGATTAATTGCAACACAATCTTGGAGGCCACAGAGCCACCAGAGTCACACTCGCTGTCGTCGCTTTCCCCACACCGACACACACATGAATCTCTGTGACTGTGTGTGTGCATCTGTGTATAGACAAAATGTGTGTCGCGACGTCAGGCGGATATATTACTTGTATCTGTGACATAAAGCTATTAATTTTTAGCACTTACCTGGAAACAAACAAAAAATGGCATAAAGATTACAAATTTTAAATTGAACAAAAGCAGACCGAGAGCTGCAACTGAGCCGGGGAACTGCCACGGGAGCTGGAACGAGATCTACAGATCATGCGGGAGCTGGACCTAGAGTAAAAACTAGAGCGACAGCTAGAGCTACATCTGGTACTTAAACATGAACTGGGAGAGGATAAGAAGGTGGACCTGAGCTTAAAGTTGGAACTGCAGAAGCAGCTAGAACGAGAACTGCATCTAAAGTAGAAGATGGACCAAAAGCTGGTGGTAAATCGACAGCGAAAATTGGGGAACTGAAGAGGGACTAAGAGAATAATAGAGCATAGAGAACAAGAGCTGCTGCAGGAGTAGAGGCTATACTTAAATCTGAAGCTTAAGCTACAGCTCCTCCACTTGAAGTGTAAGAGTAAGACCAGGAAGTGGAGTTTACCTTCCAGGAACAAGAGAGGTAGTCAAAATGGAAGTTAGAGCAGTCACAGAAACTACAGCTTTAAGTTTAAAGAAAGCGAAAGTAAAGCAAATTGTTGGCTTCCATTGAACGCCGATTGTGTTTTGGGCTGGGCGGCAGAGCCGGTTCGTCTATGCCATGAATCCTTGAGCTAGGCCAAGCCCAAGAGCCAGACCCAAAGCCAGAGCCAGTGCCAGGCCCTTTAAAGACGCGCTAGGAAAGGTGCGATTGGTGCTTTCCCTTTTAATGCTGCGACAGCTTATGACGGATGACAACAAGCCAAATGGCAAATGACAACTAGAAATCATACAACGAAGAGTGGATGCCCTTACATAACTATAACTTTCTACAAATACACGATCGTGTAAAAAAGTTTTAGTAGGGTAGATGAACTAGATAAACTAGGATTTATGAAGGGATTCAATGGGGATTAAGATATTTTGGAGTATAGCTGAAGATTCATTAAGAATCTTCTTTCATAAGAGCTTTCAGTTAAGAGTTCTGTAGAACTAGTGACATATATCTCGTATAACATTAAGAAAATTAAAGAAACAGTGTTTGGTTTTCTGATAGATCTTGTAAAGAAAATCTTATAGAATTAGTTGTACCCTTTTTTGCCAAGTGTATTCGCCCGCTAGACTAAGGGCTGTGGAAGGGGAGGGCGGGTTGGAATGAAAAAAGGGCGGGGGGAGCGTAGGTAACAGTAAATGCGTTTCGTTTTCTTTGTTTGCTACGCGTTTTTCGCGCTTTTCATTTGCGAAACGATTTTTCTATTTTCACCTCTTGCTTGACCCGATCTGAGGAGCAGGAGGGGGCGGGGCAGAGGGGCTGTGCGCGCGGGCTGTTTGCTTTATAGCAATGTGAAAATGTCTGGAAACTAGAAAATGGCCAACAGCAATAGCATTGGGCAGCAGCAGCTAGTTGTGAGTATGTGCCGGCACTTAACAGCTGCCTCCTACCTTGCTCCCCGCCCTCCCGCTCCATTAACCTTGCCACAGCTCCCCGCCCCCTCTGCAGAGCACTTCCAACTAAAAAGTGAAATACATCAAAGCACGTCACATCCATCAGACATTATGAGCAGCACAAGAGCACGCCCCAGACCCACTGCAAGACCCAGTATCCAGTATCCAGTATCCAGTATTCAGTATCCACTATCCAGTACCAGTCCCAGTACCAGATGGAGTGGAGTACCCAGTCTCTGGCCAAAGACTAGACCGACCGTTGTGTTTGACAACCAGGCCCAAAAGCGTCCAAAGCGTTGCTAATGAATTGGAATTGTTTAAAGAGAGTGAGGCACACATTAGAGGCAGAGCAGGAGGTGAAGATGCTGATGGAGGGAACCAACAGCATCAGCATCAGCTTGGGCCTCCAATGTCGTCTCTTTGCAGTCGAAGCTGCAATCGAAATTAATGAAAACTTTCGTTTATTTAATTGCACAGCAGCACAACACAGACAGACAGACAGACAGACTGACAGACAGACAGACAGACAGACAGAGAGAGAGAAAGATGAGGAGTCGGAGTAAGAGAAGGAGGAGAAGGTGGAACATGTCTAAGCCAGGCTAAGCGCAGGTGTCTACAGAGAGTCTCAGTGTTTATGGGTTATGGTTATGACCATAATGAAATCTATAGGGCAAGACATAGACAGACTGGGACAGCGGCATTTGAGTGAAAATGATTGATTGATTGATCGTTCGCCTTGCCTTGTGTTAGCTTGTGATCGCCATCGACATCGACATCGTCATCGTCATCGTGATCGTCATCGCGATCGTCATCGTCATCGTCTAAACGTTATTGCATTGTTGTCTGTGATTGCTGAAGTTACTCCTTTTCGGTGTACAGAGATTTGTTGACTTTGCCAGGCAATTATTATTTGTTTTTTTTTTATATTTTTATATATTTATTTATTTATTTTCCTTCAGTTTTTTTGCGCTTTTTGAGGCATTTAGTTGTTGGCAGATTTCGCTGCAATTTTGTTTATGGCTTTTAAGGTTGAAACATGATGTTGATTGAGTTGTTCGACGTTTGCCAATTGCCAATCAATGGCAGCTAAATACAAACGTGTTCAATTCGCTGCTCTTTGAGCTCTGGGGAAAGTCATTTGCTACAATTCAATTGGGTATCCTTAGAGATGTTTTATTTTGTATTTATGGCTAAAACCTTTTTTTTATATAGGAGTCCATTGAGCAATTTCCATTTTTTTAGATGTCACATCAAATGATTCTCTCCTTTTTCGTCGCATGAAAGAAACATTTTATCTTAAAGTATGATAATATTTATTTTTTAGTTTTGTCTTTGCTGTTTTCCTGTCAAATCTAATAAGATAACAATATCTTATATCTAATAATATATCTCATCCAATAAAATTTCCATTATCGTTTATCCAAAATATCCATTTGGTGTTCTGATTTCTATTTTGTATCTTCCTGTTAAGTTTATCTTAAAGAATATCCTGCGAAATCCTTTAGAATAGTATAAAAATATCTTCTTTAAGCTTATCTTCTTTCTGTCATACTTAATTATATATATATGTTATACAATTCAATATATAAGACTCATTCATCTTAAATATTGTGTTCTTATTTAAACGAAAGTCCTGTTTACTTTGCGAGGCAACTTCTACTATAGATTCGACCAGAAAACCATTTAAAATAGTGTGAATAGTTTTATATTTTGAAGCTTTTCTTTTGCCTTTTTCCTGTCTATCTAATCTACTTTTAGTAACCAGGTTCGTTTCCAGCTGGATCTCAATAGAGTAGCTAGTAGCTTTCTAGTACATGTTATTGCACTTGTGTAGCTGATAGCTGATAGCCCAATTGATTTGATTATTAGAATAACTTTATGGATCAGTTGGAACGGTAGCTTGTACTGCCGGATTGTGATTATCTTATAAAGCATTCACTTCGCATCGTTGAACATATTCAACTTTGACCAGAGCTGGGAAACATTTGGATTCGAGTCTGGCTTACAATGGGTGGATAAGCTTCAGTGCACATGTCAACGCCACTTGCCAGTTGCCCAGTTGCCATGTTGCCAGTTGGCCAGTTGGCAGCCCCTTGTGGACCCGTTTGTGGTACAGTTCGGACATGGAGCAGGCATAAGAAATGAGAAATAAGAAATAAGAAAAACGGGTCAACATTGCAAATAGTCGTAGTTCTACTCCCATTTGGGCCGAAAGACTCTCTGTTGACCAAGTTGTGAACGATGCGGACAATGCGGCAACAACACGGACCAAATATAGAGACGTTGGACAATTTCTGAGCATGGAATGGAACGCCTTTATTATAACTATGACAAAAACCGAACCATGTAGGAGTTACTTATAGTATAAATGTATGTCTCCATGTACATAGACGAGTGTGTGTGTGTGTGTGTGTGCTCCATGCGATAACCTAAATAAGAAAAATGCTCGTACACATTTTTTCTATATTTTGTTTGCTTTTTTATTATTTTTTTTCTTTTCATCTTTGTTACTAACTAAAACATTTGGCCGAGAAGGCGCTGCGATGGGTTGGGGATGGAGTTGGGAATGAGAATGGGTCAGGAACGAAGTGCTTGGGTTGGGAGTTTTGGATGTTGCTCAGGCTAAGCCTAGAGAGAAAAAGTCTGGCACAAACACACCTTAAAAATGTCGAAAACGATAACCACGGGCTGGCAGGAGGAGGAGAACACTTGCCAGGTTTCTAATTGCAGACTGGACAGCGTTAAGAGCTGAAGCCGCCTGTGACGGATTTGGGCAACTGGAAGGCATAAGACTATGACCATCGCTCCTATGTGAGGTAGCGGATGAGCTCCCTGAGCATAAACTGACGCTCTTGACTCTTCTGCGCCAGACAGAGCTCCGTTAGACAAAGAATCAATTTTGCCAGCCTCTGGCCAAAGCTGCTCACCTGATCTGCGACCAATCTGCACCATGTAGGTGTGGCTCTGCTGCAATATATATATATATATACACATACATATATACAGCACCTTTTGACTGGCAGTGAGACGGCGGCGCCTTGCATGTCCGCCCGGTCACTTGCAGCATCCATTATGCAATGTCACGATTCGCGGGCGCGTATAATGAACTTTTGATGTTGTTGCTGCCACATGCTGCTGCTGCTGCTGCTGCTGCTGCTGCTGCTGCTGCTGCCACATGACCAGACTAGGTCTGTCCGCCTAGCCACAGTCATGGTCATACATATAGCTCATTTGTGAGCAGCGACAACCGAACAAATAGCCCGCACACAGGTAGCCAATTCACGCTAGTGATGAGTGTATCGTGCGTGAGCACGAACAAACCGTTAAAACTGATCTCTTAAGTATAAACAATTAACTTACCCACGACTCACGCTTAAATCAACCATAGAAAGCCAAGGCTTAATGGAATCGTTAAACCATTTACAGTCAGTCGTCGAAATGAAATCCATTGCAATTTGCAGCTTCGATAGTTAAGAAAGCTAAGCCTTATGTAGGCTAAGTAGACAATCACGTTGCCATCTCTAGCTTAGGCACAATACCACATAAACCTTTGGCTCGAAACACGAGCAGTGTTGGTAATTGCTTTATAAACGTTTTTTATGCTGTTTGTTTGTGTTTTTTCTCTTGTTTTTTGAAATTTGGTAGTTTGTTTTTATTGCACCTCGCATTGGGTGGCATTGAACCTGAACCTCAAGCTGAGCTTTAAGATGAACCTCCAGCTAAACCTGAAAGCGAGCCCGACCTAGCCGTTAATGCGCCAAAAAGCCCAAAAGGGCTGGGCCCAGTAACTCCAATGAGTTTCCTGAGAGTGACTGGTCTCTGGTCTGTGGAACGGTCTGGTCAGGTCTGGTCTGGTCAGAGCTTGTACATAATCACAATCTTTTGGCTTATTTAAGGGCCTGTTCTTTGCTTTCACATATTTCGTTTTTGTTTTTTGTTTTTTTTTGGCAATTGCGTGGAAACCGCTGATTAAGCCCAACACCGCACAACATTCGAAAACGTGCCACATTTGGCAAGTTGCTGTCCCATTCCCAATCCCTGCATGTGTCCGTGTCCGTGTCCAGATTCAGATACAGATTCCCATACTGATTGTCCTCATCGTCGAAGTCGTTGTTACTTTTGATTGGCGTTTGCTGATTTCGTTTTATACTGACAACATAATATTAAAGCCAATTAAGGATAAATTTATGCGTACAGCATACGGCCAATACAACTTGCAACTGCCAACTCTTAACTGGTAAACTGGTAACTGTGTGTGCCTTCTTTCTGGGCCGCAATTATATTGGCCAGCGGTCACTTTGTGTTCTCGTACCACTCATCTTGGACTGACCATGTTAACTGCCCAAAAGTCCCGAAAAGTAAACATTTCCTTGTTCTCGGCATATTTTGGCAACATTTCTTAAAAGTGTTTGCCCCCAGGTGGAATGGGACAGAGGCAGAGGCAGGGGCAGCCTCTCAATTCCTTGGGTTCTTCCCAGTTTCTTTTCTTTTGTTCGTTGTTGTTGTTGTTGTTGTTGTTGCTGCTGTTTCCTTGTTCCAGGGCATAACTGCAGTTTGTGGCAACATGTTAATTTCTTCATTGCCAGCATGTTGCACGTTTCTTCTTCTCTTTATTGGTAGCCAAGCAATTGCAGCCGACCTCCAAGAACTAATTGACGAATAGAATATGCCTAAAATGCTGAACATATCCAGCTGGTCTTCGGAATTGATCAAATTTTAGTCAGTGTCGGATTCCTTATGGAGATATAAACTACATTCTTTAATCTAATTATTTACCTTAACTTTCTGCGAATGGTAATTGTTATATTATTGTCATATATAACATATTATATCTTATTATTTTCTTGTATTATTCTAATATATTTTATTTACTTATATATTGTTTTTTTATATTTTATTTTTATTGTATTTTTATTATTGTAGTATATAATTATGGCGCAACTATATTAAAGTAAGTATCTTATTTATCGGTTGTAAAGCTTGAAACGTTTTAAGTACGATCTGGCAGACAATATAGATTAACTCAGAGTCAATCTAATTAGCTGATTATGTAATAATCCAACAAGTTATAACCATTAAAAAAAAACGCTTGCAACTCGCAAAGAGCTTGGGGCTGGCAGCACCGAGTCAGAATCTCCAACGATGCATATCATCTGTGTGTACGGGAGTTATGGAAGTGGTTCCCCATTCCCATACCACACGAACTTGGACTCGGACTCGTATATGGGGCAGAGCATATTGAATTTCAGAGGCAGCAATAAAAAATGCAATAGAATCGGACAGACGGACAGACTGACGGACAAATGGACAAATGGAGAAAAAGAAGAAAATTGTATGGAAGAAAGATATGCAGAGTCGTAGGATGAGTGTTTGTGCCACACGTGAGTGTGGTGTCTGTTGCCGCTGGAGTGTGTGAAGTGTGGATGCCCCGTGAAGAGGCCAGTGCCACCGTTATACAGAGACGTGGTTGCCTGTCTACTCATGCAACATTGCAATTAATTAAATTTTATTTTTAAATAATTGTTTTTAATTAAATTTTAAGAGTTTTGCGCAAATTCATGCAGTCCAACACATTGCGCGCAGCGAGCTCAACGATCAGTTGCTTCGATAGACAGACACCTGGGAGATGGGTGTGGATGTGGATGTGGATATGGATATGGATATGGATGTAGATTTGGTTGAAGTGTGCCTTATGCTCATGCAATCGTTCAATCATTCAACTGACTGTGTGTGGTGTGTCTGTGTGCTTGTGTGTGTGTTGGATTATGATGCAGCATTAGAAGCACAGTCAGAGGCTAATGAAAAGCGCCTTTTAGTTGCAAGAAACGCTTTGGGGTGCATTCAACCCACTTCGGGTGATATAACCAACGACAGGATTGCCCAAATAATTGGAGCATGCTAGTGCCACTCAGAGATGCAGTGCAGCGTGCTGCATCCCACTCAGCCAGCTAACTTAACTGTTTCTCTTCTTTTTTGGGGCCAAAATGCAGCTCATACATAAACATATATATATTTATTTTTATTTTTATATATACATATATAAACATGGCCCATGTCCAAGTTTGGGACGTACGAGTAGTAGTGCTCTGTGGCGCATCTTTCTGTGTGTACAGTTTTTTATTTTTATAGTTTCAGTTGAAGTTGAAGTTATTTTTTTTTTGACTGTTTGGCTTGCGTGCAAAGTGCGATGATCTTGCGGTGAAATTTTGTGCTCAAGCGGTTAAATTGGTCAGTGAGCAAAAATGCACAAAAGGCAGCAGCAGCAGCAACAACAACAACAATAACAACAACACAAATGAAATAAAATCACTTGCTCGAAATGTGCTTGATTAAAAGGCAGTTGCTGCAAGCCACGTTCGCATTGGAATTTAATGTGCTACTCCTAAATACACTGAGAGAAAAAAGGTAGCTAAAAACTATTTACCTATAGGTCCTACTATAATATTTAAAGGAAAGTTTAGTATAAACACAGTTCTGGCAGATTACTTTTTCTTTTTAGTTTACTCTCAACAAACACACCTTCTACAGACAGTGTTCTACGCTTCAATCAGTGCTCTTCCCTAAACACTTCCATTGCACGACAGATCCAACAGTATGGAACATTCTGTTTTGAAATTGTTCTGGTTGTATGTCCTTTAAATCGATTTAAATTGGCACAAACTCAGTCCTAGCAGTGAAAACTATATACACAGTTACATATATAGAAATCTGTAGTTCACATGAGCCTAAGCCCCTGAGCCTATTAATACTTCAAGGATATAGAAAATCATCTTAAAGCAAGAGAATACATATTCATTCTTCGATTTATCAGTTGCAATTTGCACCTGTTTCACTCTTGAAACTAGTATTATATTTCTCTCAGTGTGCATATGTGCATGTGTAGAGAAAGGTTGATGTGAAATATAACTTTAGATTTGAGTATCACAAGCAGAAGCAGCAGCCGCAGCAGACTCGGATGGAGCCTCAATTTGAGTCCCTTGCGGACTTTCTTTCTGGCTCTCTGGCATTTGGTCAGCTTAAAGTGGCATCAATTATTGCGAACCCATCCATTAAGTGACCAGTTATCCCTCATTTTGTGATCGCTTATCGCAGCCCACAAATCCACATGCACATCCTCATCTTCGTCCTCTTCATTCTCTTCGCTTCGCTTCGCTTTTGCCCTTTGCGACTTGTGCCACTTTTTCCATTCCTCTTCTCCTTTATATTGGGGTCACGCATGAAGGCGTGTGGAAGGCCTCAGGCAGTTGGTGGGACAGTGGCTAAAGATAAGATTGAGGAGGAGCGGAGGGTTTGTAGATAATTAGTTGGTGACTGAATATGAGAAGAAAGAAAATAACCAGCAATGCTCTATCTGGAAAAAGTTACAGTAAAATTCAACTTGCAACATTGCAGCGTGCCCCGGGAACGCATCTATGCAGAATTACCAATGTCACCTTACCTTTATGGCGCTTCTTAGCACTTTTTATACAAGTTACAATGTATGCATAATTCTTAAAGTTGATTGCTTGATTGCCTCGTTGATCTACCGAAAAGAACTAGAGTTTTGCCTTTCACCTCCATCTTAAACTACAACTGCAACTGCAACTTCATAAATCTTTCCGGATCGGCAGACCTAATCTCAGCCCGAATGCAACTGCATACAACATGCGACAAATTCATTTTGATTGCTTTGGCTACCATTTGCAACCAAAATGCGATCCAAATCCCGGCCACCCAACTACGCAGCTTTCGGGTATACTCGTAGACCTCTATGGACTGGCCAGATTGCGACCTGATAGAGAAAATTTATTGTGTTAGCTGCGGCACGAGTTTGCATTTGTATACCCTATACCCATAAAATAAATAAATAGGGTATATACTTTAACCAATTCTAGCGAATTAGTAAATTTGCAGTTCGTAAGTTCAAAAGTTCAATTTCAACTTAACGAAACTTGAAGGAGCAACCATTTTGAGAACGAACTAATGAACGAAAACGTTGCCTGGATGTGGTAACAGGGCATTTCCTAGTCGCGCACAGTCGCCTTGGAGATGTTTTTACTAGTTGTTTATTTATTTTTTGTTGTTGTAGATTTTTGGCACTTGGCGGTTGCTTCGTGGCATTGTCCTCGTTTGCTGCTGCTAGCGTTGGGGTAGAATTTGTGACACGACCTTTAACGAGATTTTACCACCTGGCGCATCAACACGCGACTTTCGAGCGTGCTGCGAGGAGTCGCCACGATGGAGTCGATGCTGGAGTCGCATCGATTTGTACCAACACATGTAGAGGCTGCTACAGCAGCAACACCAACAACAACAACAATAAACAAACATTTGTTGGGGAATTAGCAAGCGACAGCGTCGCGAGACGAGTCTCTGTCGCTTTAACTAAGTATATACACACACAAGTGTGTGTGTGTGTAAGTGTGTGTGTGTTTGCCTGGCAATATCTTAACCGACTTCATTATGATTGCGGCTAGCTAATCATGAGGTTGCCAATAGCAGCTATTGGCAATGGGGAGCATCATCATCAACGTCATTTGCTGCCTCTGCCGCTGCTGCTGCTGCTGCTGTTGCCGCTGCCGCTGCTGCTGCTGCTGCTGCTGCTGTAGCAGTTGCATGCACATTGAATTCCAATTGGGTTTGGCAGTGTGGCGCAAACTTAATTGTCAAGGTTCGTTAGTTAGTTTTTTTTCTATTTCTTTTTCTTTCTTTTTATAGTTTTCGTCTTTCTACTAATGTTCGTTTCTAATGGTCGTTTTGAGTAACTGCATCGTCTAAGAGACAGACTCTCCGATTCATTCCCAGCACAGCTGCCAAGGAATTCTCAATATTTCCATTACCTTGTGGTCTGCGTCTGCGTCTGGCTGGGACTTCTTCTTGCCGCGTTCTGCGTTCTGCGGCTTTTGCCCAGTTCTCTGTCGCCTCTCTTTTGGATAACTATTTAATTCACATTGGTGGAAACTTGATTGTACTGTTGCTTCAGCCAAGCACAAAATGAGAAGCAGCAAAACTAGCTGAACGTCGACGTTGCCGTCGCCGTCGCCGTCGCCGTCACCGTCGACGTTAACTGCGACTGCCGACATGGACGTCGCTGCCATGAAAACATTTTTCACATTCGTAATGCGCTACAAAGATAATATGATGGTTCTAGGGACTGAATGATTGATTTGGGATTTGTTCATCAGATGATATTATATTGATATCGTATGGCAAGCAGTAGTGCTAATAGTTTTCTTTTAGAGAATTCCAATTACCTTTAATTGTTTGAATCGTAAAGGTGTTTCTAATTTTGTGAAAGAAGTAATTAGTTATATTTGTAATGCTCCAAGAATTAGAAACTTTGGCCAGGTTACGATTTCAATATTATCTCAATAACCATTAAATGATATCTTAATCATATAAAGCTTAGAGTATTTTTAATATACGAATTTTTGAAATTTCTCCCTTGAGATAAGATTTAACTTAACTTATAATAATTAATTGTGTATAGAATATGATACAAATGATACAATGATATTAATGATTTTTAAATTAATTTGTTACTTTTGAAATTATACCAAGTACATTTTGATGTTTGAACAATGGTTTTGAAACTATTGTTTAGTTTCCCACGATAATTTTCAGTTAGTTAATGAAAGTTATCTTCGATGTTGTAAATACGCTACTAAACGTTGGGTGCCACATGTGCAACTTTCTTTTGCCATTACTGATTGATCTGTAGCCAAAACCACTTAGCATTTGGTATCAGCCCAGTTGGGATTGGAACTGACATTGGGACTGGGTCTACCAAGACTCGGGGGCTTTCTATTCATTAGCAGTACGAAAAAGGAAAGAAAAACAGAAATAATGTTTTCTGATGGGCCTCAACTTGTAGCGCATTACATGGTACGGCCAGGCCATAAATTTTTGCACACATTTTGAGATTGGGAGTGAGCTGTGGATCTCTGATCTGCTGCAGTTTGGATGCAATGTGGATCGTTTGCTCTGCTCCAGCGTTCGGCGTTCGCCGTTCGTTGTTCGTCGTTCACCGTCTGGCGTCTGGCGTCTGGTGTCTGACGTCGGCAGCGCCGGCGTCCGGCAGATGACTTTCAGTTGAAATGCGTTTGATCAATGCTGATCGAGTTAGTTTTGTCAAGATCTCGTCCAGGCCAAGTGCGATCGGAATAGCTGGTACATGCATATATAGAAGAGAATAAACAGAACAAGGATCTTGACAGGATATTATGTCGCGTACATGTACCTCTACCTGTACCCCTACCTGTAGTTGTCGCTGAACGTGTAACGGTATTTCGGTATAACGGTAACGCTTACGGAAGTGTGTTAACTATTCGTAATGTGATTAACTAACAAACTGACCGCATTACAACAAGTCGCTTGGCATCTGCCACCTGCGAGTTGCAGTTGCACGTAACCAAAGTTTTCTGGTATGTCCATTGGCAGAGATCGGGGATTCGGTTTCGGGATTCGGAGTCTGTTGTTCTACGTGTTCATCTGCTACACTCGACTCCACTCCACTGCACTCCTCTTCATTGCTGCTGGTACGCATATTTAAAGTTTGATATCAATCTTTCGCAGGAATGAGCAATGACACTTAATGGCATTTTAGTCCCAAACTCCAGACCCGGGCACCGGGTTTATGGCCCGTCGACAGCGTCGCCTTGTTAAGTGTAAACGTTAAGTGCCTTGTTACTTAATTCTCTGCTTTTATCTTTTCGTACATTTACCCGCTCTAATTCGACTTGCTGTTTAAAAACAAAACAACAGAGACGCAGCGAGAGAGAAAGAGAGGGAGACAGTTCTAGTTAAGTATAGAAGACTATGAGTTACTCTGTAAGGACTTACATACGCTTTAAAGCATGCGATTTTTCTGAAACTGTGACGGGAGATTAAGAAGTATTTTCATATGTATCAGATAAAGCTTTAGCTGTGAATATATATCTATATACTCTACTATACTCTGTAATATACTTGATCAGCATCAGCATACCCAATAAACCACTTTCAATGGGTTCAGCTTTTAAGAAAGAAAAAAGAAAACAAATGCTTTTACCCCAGAGCTCATTTTGTCGTGGTCGTCTCCATCCTTGGTGTTGTCTCCTCTTCTGGACTGTACTTCCAGCCTTTGGCTTTCATAGTCAGTTTCTATCTCCAAACAAGTCTCTGTCTGAGTTTTGTTCCATTTTCACACGCGACATTAAGTGCAGCCCTAATGTAATCAAGCATTTTCTTTAATTTACAGTTAATTGAGTCTTATGGGGTAATTATGCAGAATTCAGGGATAGTCAGGGTCTTCTTCTTTGGCAGATTCCATGTCTCTTAATTGTGTAACACATAAAACTCCAACCGAGTAACTCTGAATTGCGCCCTGCTGCCAATACTATATACTATACTATACTATACACATACATAAGCGTCCATATATCAATCAAAATGCTCTAGTTGGAACCTTAATTAAGGCGCGACGGTCATTAAGTTGCACGTTTTGGTCAAGTCTCATACGGAGACCGAGACCGAGACTGAGACTGAGACGAAGACAGAGACTGGGCTGAAACTTCATATGCATAAGCATTGCAGTTAGCCTAGGGCTGCCATCAGCTAAGATAAGTACTGCCTGAAGCTTAACTGGCTAACAAATTGCAATTGATGCGATAAGCCAGACTCTGACAATAAACGAAATGCACAATCAATCAGGCAAAGCATCGACTAAGCCACACGTTACCCAGATAAAAACCAATACAACCACATGCTACATAATCTAACCAACAACAACCAAGAAAAGCAACCAAGTTACCAGCTATCCAAGCCAAGCTAACCAAACTAGCAACCTGGCAACCTGGCAACCAGGTAACCAGGCAAGCAATGTGCGTCCGAGATAGGCGATACACCTTGAAGCACCTGTGGCAGTTAGCTGAGAATCGGGCGTTGCCTGGTAACCACTGATTTCCGCAGCAGAGAGGCTGCAAGTGTCTGAGAAACCGTTAGCAATCATTAGCAATGAAATCAATTGGCCCATATCGAAATAGGTGTACGAGTGCTATCTACTCTTGTACTTCTTCTCGAGGATGGATCTCTGCTCTCTGCAATGCAACCAATTCACAGGAAGTTCAACAAGTTAAGATCTCTATTTTTCCAACTAATCAGCTACACTTAACTATCTACTATATTTATATAAAGCCACCAGCTGACCAACAACTGATGCTATCTTCTCCAAGTATTTCCTAGACTCTAGACTCAATAAGTGATTATAGGCAAAGGTGTGTAATATCTTCCTCTTTTTTATACGTGTCATATTCTGGGCTAAAGGGATATGATTAAAGGTTGTCAATTGACAATAAAGTCACCTTTAACTATATAGCAAAACAAGATCAGCAGAATATATACGATACACAGAATATTCTATTGAATCTGTTTAGTAAATAAATAATAAATATATTTAGTTAGTTTTCAACTTTTAAATAAAGTTTACGTCAAGTTATGATTTGCTTGGACAATTTTCAAAAACAATCAAATAAAAGTTTAAATTGTTCTAAATTTTAATTTCTAATAAAAATTGAATTTAAACTTTTAACTTTGATTTCATAAAAACACTTGGAAATATAATATAATATATTTTCTATTTATGTTACTTGCGCTTAGTATTTATTTTTATGGAAATATTTCTACCAAGTCTTTATTAAACAGGGTTAAAATTTTATTGTATTTCGTTTCCTGGAATAGACCAATAAATTAGTTACAAATTGATATTGAAGAAATGTCAATGCAACCTGTTGACGTTCTGGTTAGACAGTTAAAGATAGTCTGGATATAAGATTGGGATCCTATGGCATTATACTTTGATTACAATAATTACATAGAATATATTCCGATTACTTATGCTAATGCTCCCCCATTGATGGCAGACAAGGAGAGACAAGTGGCTTTTGGGTCCTTTTGGCCATTGGCCAGAGATCTAAGTGGTGGTGCTGCTGCTTCAGCTTCTGCTGGCTACCCACTGATTATCTTCGAGAAGAAGAGCGTGCCGAGTGCCACCATGGAGCAGCCGAAGCCACCGAAGCCACCGAAGGCAGCGAAAGAAAAACCAGTAAAAATGTTTGTCTATGCGCAATGCGAAATGATTTGCGCTAGAAGGAAATTGCGTGCAATAAAAGATAGATATGTTTGCGGGCAGCTATCAACGGTTGATCATTAGAGAAATATTGGACAGGCGGTAGACAACAACGGGGCATCTATTCAGGCACGAAGTGGCATAAATATTGGCATACGTAGAGAGGCCTTATCTTGGCCAATTTATTGCCGCTTTTACCCAAATGACTCAATAGCCATAAAGCCAGATCCGAACTAGTTCTACACGCACGCACTTGCCACAAAATTAATGTAATTCTCAATTACGAAACAAGTTATGCCACAAATTAAAATTATGCAAACAGATACACAGAAGAATTACACAAAGACTGAGAGAAAGAGAAGAACCGAGTCAAACCGCACTTTGAGCTAACAAGCAGAAGCTGCAGCTGAATCAAAGCTACAAAGAAGACAGTTATACGATGAATTAAGTCCATAAAGTTATTGGATAAACTTCTCTGTATGGAATAGATGTGAAGAGGAAACTTTACCCTGAAAAGAAAGCATGAAAAACTCAGTAAAATTAACTCAAGTGTAAGCGGAGATACGCAACATTTTGAGTTAAGAGGCAATCGAATACTCGCAACTTCATCGTATGATCGGATACGGTTGCAAGAAAGGGCGTCAACATTGGGGCGCCACCCAAATTAGGTTGGAGTTGGCTCGTGGACGACAAAAGGTGTTTTCAATGTTATTAATTAACAACAATTCGATTTGTGGTCACACTTGGAGGCAGGCACTGGCCAGTCGATTTGGCTCTGGGCCAACAGCTTGTCTCTTGTGTTGGAATCGTATGTGTGTCTGCGGTAATCATATTCACAATCGTTTGGCAAGTACAAGTAGAACCGCTGCCACTGTCAGGTCGCCTATTCACCTGGTCGCAACCAGTCGCCAAGGCAAAAATTGTTGTACGAGTTTGTCTCTTTTTTTTTTGTTTTTGTGTGTTTCGGAGGCAAATACCAAACACGTTTCGCGGAACAAGTTCAGGTGCTGGATTGGGACTCGGACCTGGACTTGGACTCGGACTCGGACTTGGAGTTGGACATGGCCAGCAGGCAGCCTAGCACATTTCGCCTCACTTCATAGGCGACCAAGCTGCCTGCCTGCCTTCCTGGTATAGTATGGAGTAACATGTCTTAAGACTTGTTCCACCCTTTTTTTCTGGCGCAGCACAAAGACGACAACAGCGACAGCAACAACGACAACTGCGACAACAACAACAACAACAACAACAACAAAAACAACAACAACGACAACGACGACGACGGTCCATCCGTTAAGTTGCTTTGGGCCATTGTCCAACTTATAGCCAACTTAGCATTGGGTCAACTGAAGTTGTTAGATTTGGAGCGCGGAATGGGACCACGCACCGGCCAGTTCCTAAAGCTGCAGCTTACCTTTATTTAAATAAAGGTGTAGCCCCGACAGGTGCTTGTTAGGATTGTTTCCATGCCACATAGGATATGTCTACGCCTCTGACCTTGCATTCATAAGTTTCTTTTCCAATTGCCCCTAGGCCAAGATAGATGCTTGTTCTTCTCGTTATATTCGACTAAAAGAGATGAAACTGTAAGTGAAAGAACATTTTGACAGGTAGAAGCCGGAATTCTTCAGAAGAATCTGCTCATTTCCACTTCCACTCGGCTTACAAGATAATAAAACAGTTTTGTTACTCTCTTTTTGGCCATTTCTGTTGAATCTTTTAAGATTCTCACAAAAAGTAAGAAACCGGATTTTTAATTGATGGAAGCATCTCTTTTACAGTTTCCGCATTTCCGGTAATAATAAACTTAAGAATTTCGAAATCGATGTGTAGAAAGTCTCTTTAAATTATTAGTTTAGCATCCAAAAAGATAATAACTTAACTCTTAACATTTAACAGAGCGTTCAGAAGAAATTGTTTAACTGATGTTTTAGGAAATTATTAGATAACGTCTGATAAGTATTTTCTTTAATCTCAAAAAGTTTTCTATTAAAATCGTATAATTTTCTGGCTATACTAAACTATGAACAGAAAATTAATAGATAGTTATAGCTCAAGACTTTTCATTATATTAGATATTGTATAGATATTGATTCTATATTTGAATCTTTTGTTGGGCATCTCTACGAAAGGGTCTACGAAAGTCAAAAGATTGTTGTAAGAACTTTTCTAAAAATGAAGTTATAATTTGCAGATTCATTTCTAACATTTTTGAATCTGGGTAAATCTAGATAAATAACTTATTATCTTTATTAGGGAACAGTTTATAATGAATTTCTTTTCTCCACTTTATTGCTCCAAATCTCAATTCAATCTTTAGAAAAGCAGAAAAGAAAGATAGAAACAAGAAGATGCGAATATTCCTTAGAGAGCGCACAGAAGCTGAGTCAACTTTTACTATAGATATTCACCCATTGACCAATTGTGTTGTGGCAGAGAGATGAGTGCTCCATTTGGACAATGGACCCCCGTGATAGTGTTGAATTTCACCCGGCTAATTGCTGCTGATGAGACTAACATGGATGTATTATTTTTTTTTTATATAGAGATAGAGATGTTCATGTTGGCGGCGCCACATAAAACGCACATATTTTAGTTGCAAGTTGAGCCAGTTGCCAGTTGGCAGTTGAGAGATGAGCAAAGACCAAAGACCAATGGCCAGTAGCCAGTAGTCAGTAGCCGGCGGCTGGGGAGTTGGAGGACTCGGTTGGACAAGAGCAGCTGTAAACTTGCATACAGCTTCCACATAATTTGGAGTAATGGACTTGGACGAGTTGTCAATGTGGTAGCGGATGTGCATCAAACGCTTAGAATTGGGTGAGATTCAACCTAAGGTTGGGTAGGGTAGGGTAGGGTAGGTGGTGCAGGGTACAGTAACCACTCGGTGGAGTGCCTTTGACCATAAATTCTGTAAATTCAAAGCGCGAAGGAATGTCACTTGCCAATTATTAGAGAATGTCAGCTTGTCGCTGATATCTTTGCCATGTTTGTATTGACGATCTCAGCCGACTCTTGTGAAGCTTCAGCGTCAGCGTCAGCTACATCTACAGGTTCAGCGGCTACTGCTGCAAATCTTCTCAGAGCTCTCCGAAAGGCTCTGTCAGAGCGCTCCACTTATCGTTGCTTCATATCTAATATAGACAACTAAACAGGTTCCACGCACTGTTGGATGGTTCTTTGGCCACAAAGTGCAGTTCAATCACAGCATCAATCCCCAGTCTCAGTTTTAGTCCCAGCTTCCAGCTCCCAGCTCCCAGTTGCGATCTCCCCCCACAAGCTTTATATATTCCCAGTCTCAGTCCCAGTCCAGTGTCCAATACCCAGGGCCACGCAGTGACACGAGACTCTCTTTTTAATTGCTGCACTGCGTCAGCTATTCAGGACGGAAAACGTTTGACAAATGCAATGCCGACAATTACATGCGTCGCAATATCTCCACTCCACTCTCCACTCTTTCCACTGAAACTGGAACTCATTAATGTGTCATCATTATCATTACAATCATCATCATCATCATTTAAATTGTTTATGCAATGGAATTTATTATTTCAGCATATCTCAAAGACACAACTGACCCTCTTTATGGACAAAAAGAACACCAAATCAATTTCCAGAGTGCTGCCAGACATTTCGTTTACTTGTGCACAGTTAAGTTGGCTGCGCTCTGAAATTAATTATAATCAATTCCCTTGATAGAACCAGTTCCCAGTTTACGCGTACCTCTTTCAAAACAAACAGAATCGTTAAGAGCAAAATTTAAGTAGTTCCAAGAAGGAAATCTTAAGTTTACTCTTAAATAGTATTTCCTAGTATTAAGGTACTTGGCAAGTGTTTAATTTCAATCTCTTTGAGATTGTATTACATAATTCGCTTTCTAATACCCATTGGACTGGACTCCTCGGAGAACAGCTTAATCAGAGGCCCAGACCATGACACCACTGACCTTGTGCCACTTGAAGGCGACCCAGACAGAAGTGAAAACAAAATCCCTATTCAAATTTTTAAGCTGGACTGGCATTGGCATTGGGACTGAAGCTGGGGCTGAGACTGGCACTGGGACTGGGAATGGGACTGGGACTGGGACTGAAGCTGGTGCCGTTCCCTGCCTGGCAAAGCCACATGTCTGACTTGAACTTGAAGTGCGGAACCAGATGTAAGTAAGTAACGGTCCTGCGGCGGCTGCCTCGTGAGAAATCAAACTGTAAACTGCGGCTGGGGCAGCGGCTGCTGCTGCGGCTGCGGCTGATGTTGTAGCTGAAGCTAAAGCTGGAGTTGGGGCCATGGCCAAGCGGCGTCATCTTCGTTGTTGCCATGGCTTAAACAGGTTGCAGTGGTCGTATACCATTTTAGTTTGTTGTGCTTCCTCTTTGGCACGTCTGGCTGCCTGATGACCACAAATACAAATAAAAAACATACTCACACACACACATTACAAATAGAGAGAAAAGAGTTTCATATTGGCCCAAGCCAATTGCACAATTTGTAACAGCTTTTGACGTTCCTGTGGTTCACTTGCGGCCAGCCCATGGCTAAACTTGCAACTTGCAACTTGCAACGTTGCAACAACCACCAAAATGCCACTGACGCTTGGGCAACGCCTTTTCACATATCCATTTACAGGTAACTGCCACTTGGTATGTGCTTCACTTTAGTCTTGTGTCACCTCTGGGCTAGTGGGTGGATGAGCTCCTTAACCCGTTGCCCCACATACCTCAGCTCCACTGGGTCTGCTGTTAATTGAAGTAACCGTAACATAAACATACCAAAGGTTAACCGGATCTCAATGGGATCTCTTACAGCTATCGAATAGCGGCTGACCAATATATATATCAGACTGATCTATTTACTGATCTACTATACGCTGCATCCATTTAAAACATATGAAACGTTTATATATCTGATCAGCATCTATAGAGAAACCTAGGCATGTCCTCTTTTAATTTAGATACTATACAAAGTACACTCAGCGAATTTGGTGTGTAGTTCTTACTATATCAGACATAGAGGATAATTGTTAGGCAGCCAAAACACGACAAAGTTACACTCTATACCCCAACTTATTGATGAAGAACAGCAGCACTGCTTGAAATGGACAGCACTGCTTAAAGTGCGTATAGGGTATCTCCTAGTCTATTATACTCCACCACGAACTGAAACTTCTTTAACTAAATTCATTAGTTTTGACTTTCACAAAAGAGATATTAACAGATGGGCGCATAATAAATATTATTTCTAAGGAACCTTTAAAGCTTATCTAGAAGTGTGTGAATCAGGTGGAGATTAAGGTGGAAGTGGAAAGAGGGTCTAGAAAGTGGGAAGACTGAGTGCACTTTAAGAAATCAACAGCCTTCAGCAATTTTGTTGCGCCAATGCCAATGCCAATGCCTATCGGACCTATGAATCTTTCGCAGCCTTCAGTCACATACACCTGTAATTTGTGTGTGCCGTGGCAGGTATTGGAAGCCACCAGGAGCGGGTCGGTCGGCGGTTGAGGTGCCCAGAAGTGGCTGGAAGAACAAAACGCGCATTAGCTGCCAAAAGAGCCGAAGACAATTTGTAGGTACTTTGAAGACAGACAGTGAGACAGCTAAAGATAGCTGCAGGAAGGAACTGTTGAGGTTCAGGTTCAGGTTGAGGTTTGAGGCTGATGCAACTGATTGCAGTTTCTAACTGCAACACAACGTTGCAATAATTTTGTAATTTCTCACTCACTTAATTTAAGACAATTAATCTCAATTTTAGCTGTCAACTGCCGCACCACAGCCACAACCAGAACCAGAAAGACCAAAAAGACAGGCTCATGCGCTGTCAGAGCCAAGGCCTAAACTTATCGCCACGCATGTCTCTTGCCCTCATCCGCATCCACATCCACATCCACATCCATCCACAGATACGTGCTGGGGGTATAGTGGGAATCTTCACATAAATATTCTACTGCCGTTATGTTTCCATGTATAATTTGTCACTCGAAATTAATCTGCGAGCGACTTTAACCTGGTGTTGGGTGATTTTTCACCAGATGTCGCTCATCGTCTTCCATCAACTTTTCAAAACACGCATCTGCCAAAGGCCGCCCAGACACATGACCGAGCTTGATCTTCTGCCTCCTCTTACTCTTCCTCTCTGTCTCTGACATATATATATATATATATATATATGTAGTCAGAGTATTATAATGCCAACTGTTTAGTGACTGTGACCGTCCTATAAGACCGGGTGTCGTTGCCCCTCCGCCCATTGTTATTGTTAGACGCACCTGTTTCCTCACACTTATCAAAAGAATACTTATCCGTATACCCTAATCCCATTCCAAAATGGGTTACCAGAGTTATAAAAGAGATGTTGCAACTGCCTATGACTCAACTCTGCATATATAATACATACCTGATCCAGCTGTCCCTCTGAAGAGTTGGACGTTGTTCAGTTTAAGTTTAAGTTTATGAATCTGTCTTTTATCTTAGAAATCGATTTCTATATAAAATTCTTAAGATATTTCTCAAAGTCATCACATACTTTAGTATTGATATGAGATTCATCATTTATAATGAACTTATAGTTAATACATAATGAAAATCATGAAAAATTAACTGATTCCTTATTAACTATGCCTTCAAGTAAGTTGTCTGCGGTAGGTCTCAGAACAGCTCTCAGGGTATCTTCTAGTCGAACTAACTCAATTAGTATTCCCGCTGGTGTTTTTGGGTTTTTTGGGACTCCAAGTGGGACTGTTAGGGGTTACGTTTAAGTGTTGTTTTAATTTACATTTGACTTTTGGGCTGGGAGCTGTGAGCTGGGAGCTGCTAGCGTCCATTTTTCGCCACATTTTGCGGTTTTGGTTTCATGTTTTCAACATTTTCTTTTGCGGTTTAACAAATTTTCTAGTGATCTTTTGCAAAGTCTTGTCTTTCATACAGGTTCTCGTCTTGTCTTTTAACGTCGAAGTCCGAGTCCAACTCCAAGTCCAAGTTTAAGTCCGAGTCGAAGACTCAGCATACACATGCTTAGATATAGATATGGACTTGAAACGTTAGCAAACAGAGGGGGGTCGTTGGTTGTTGTTAATGTCGATGGTTGGTTGGTTGGTTGGTTGGTCGGATGGTTGGTTGGGTTAGTTTCTGGCTGTTTGGCTCATCGTCCGCACCATTCCGTCCACATTTATGGCAGTTGGCAAGCGGCAAGGTGTTATTTTCATTTCTAGGTTACTGACCCATGTCATATGTGTGTGGAAAATTCAATATTGCTGTGAAAAATACTAACACAACTATTAAATAAAGACATGGTCATGTCTCTCTCCCTCTCTCTCTCTCTCTCTGTGTTTGTGTCTTTATCTGTCTGTCTGTCTTAGCTTAGCACTCGTATCTCCCTGCTTTGGTACTTAATAATTACGCTCATTTCATGCATGCAATGTTTAGATTCCAGGGAAACGCTCATCGTCCACCCCCACCTAACCACCATCCTCCCTCCCTCTCAGTCCAGCAGTAGCAGCTGCTGGTTCTGCCATAGCTTTTCCACCTATACCGATAGCTACCGTGTGCGCTAACCTTCAAGTTAACATGGAACAAATGGAAAAATTCTTCGACAGCTGCCGTTGACTGCAACTGCAACTGCAACTGCAACTGCAACAGCGACGGCGACGGCGACGGCGACGTCGGCTGCTGTGGCTATTGCTGTTGCTGCCACTTTGCTGCTCTTTCCTTAGTTTAATTAATTACCACATTCCTTTGGCTTTAGCCAAGTGTACTATGTGTGTGTGTGTGTGCTTGTGCATGTGTATCTGTGCCTGCTGCTGGCTGTCAGATTTCCGCTTGTGCGCGCCAAGTGCGGAACCAAAATACGAAAGACTTAAGACACAAACTCGAATTTTCACCCATCTCTGAGATCTGTGCAGACTTCCTACTCAAATGGTAATCGATTGAGTTCGCACATGTCATTTGACGCGCTTTTGTGGCATTGTTGACAGCACCACGATTACTCCAATACAATGAATGAAAATGACATGATGATGTGCACGCCAAGAGATCAAGACCAGACCAGGCCAGACCAGACCAGACGAGCACCAGGCTAAGAAGGCAACGCCGCATGACAAATTGCGACCTATTAATCTTACATGGACTTTCACTTTGCCTAGACACAAACAACACACACACACACATACATACATATACAAATCTTCTTACGGGTATATAATATTATGCAAATGTCAATCAGCAGCGCCCAGAGTTGAGTTGACATTGACAACAGGATCGGGGACCCAGTTAAGCCATTGGTTAATCAGTTCCAGCCATAATTGCCAATATTTGTTCATTTTTATATTGGCAGCTTTAACTTTTTCTACACATTTTTATAGCTGTTGCTTTTCTCGATTTGATGCACGTGTAAACGATTAATCAAACGCCAAGAAGCGATTGCGACTTTAGCTTTAGCTTTAGCCTGGGCCTTGGCTCGGACTCCGACTCTGAGTCTGACTCTGACTCCGACTGTGACTCTGGGTACAACTCGATTGGCCTCTGGTTTTCGGACTGCGATGTGCCTCAGCCTGAAGCTCTGTGCCATTTGGTATATGGGTCAGTAAGGTGGTATATTTCGGGGCTAAATCAAGAACTTAATTTTAAGTTGGAAAGTTTTATGCGAAAATCGCTTCATGCGAACTCGTGCAGAGCGTTTAATGAACATATTTATTGGCTTTTTAAGATCTTAAGATCTTCATTTATTAGAAGGATGACAAGATCATTAAACAATAGACTCTTTACAAAGCTAATAACCTCTGATAGAGCTACAGTTCAGTCAGAGTGTTCAGAGTTCGGGTTAAAGCACTTTCTTGGTAGCAGACACTTGGCTAAACACTTTCATTTTCATCGACAGCTCCAATCAGGGCTCTGCTCTGGATTGCTGGACTAGTAAAAGAAACAAAAAACCCCTTTGGAAATTATAACCCAAATGCAAAATTCGTGCACGTGTCGACAAGTCGCACTAAAAGTAACTTGTACTTTGTGAATGTTTTTTTGTTTTGGTTTTTTGGTAGCTGCTTTCAAATTTTGGCTATTTTTCTTTGGAGGATTAGTAAACGACGAACATGTCTTTAAGTATTAGCCATGCTCTGAACATTAACAACAATCCAACAAATATATATATATATTGCTAGACATTCTGATTTATATATGTTTTTATGTTGTCGGAAAAGAAATGTCAGTGTAATACAGAAGTGGGTTGAAAAGCCTTTCTATATAACAGTCTATATATCGTTTAGTATGAGATCATATATTCATTCATTGATTAAAAGGTTCAGTGAACTGCAACTGATCGTTGAATAATTCACAATATTCAGCAGTCTATTCATTATTCAACGATCAGACATCTGATCGGAGCGGTTAACTATTCTAATGTCGCATTAAGTCTGGCAACTATCAATTGTCAGTGATCGTTGATCGTTTATCATAAAACCTGATCTGTAGGTGTTGCGATCAGTTACAACTTTGAATACCTGTGGAACCTTTCACACATTCATTCTTTCCATATAATGTAATACGGATTGTGCACTCCTAATCTGTAGGTGTCAAAGCCAATAGCTTGTGATTCATTGGGCCAGTTTGCGGCGTACAATAGACTGCACTCAGCATCCAGTGATATTATATAACCGTTATATTGATAACTCATAAGAAATCCCCCAGAAAAATAATAAATACAATAACAACAACAGCAACAACAAACTGTTTTAACACTGACCCACTTTCAAAACCTAGTGAGTCAATAAAGAAACCGCACTGAGACCAAATACGGCTTGCGTTAATATGGAGATTAAATAATCGAAAGACTCAGAGGCCTCTGTCGATGTCGAAGTCCCAGACTCAGACTGAGACTCAGACTGAGCCAAGATCATGAATCACCCACACGACTGGCCAGGCGGCAGTCCGCCTTGCAAAACGAGCAACAGTGACAAACTTTGCACGGGGCAAGTTAAAAGTTAAAAGAAAAGTTGCTAAAATTTATATACATTGATATCACACGCCTGGGGGGTCGAGGTCGCCAAACCGTAAACACATTTATGCACACGTACACACACACACACATACACTGGGGTCCACCCAAGTTCACTTATCAATGTGCTCAGTTAAGAGCTTGTTCGCTTGGGGGCTTCCAATCAGCTGTTCAACAAAAGACTTAAGGCACAAACTTGTCCATCATAAATCTCTCTCTTTGGCCACTCTCTTTAGCCGCTGTCTCCAGCAACCAGCACCAGTCGCAGCACCAGCACCAGCTCCAACTCTCTTTTGGCATCTGGCAAGTGGCGCAGTTTTATGCGCTGGCTGCTGCTTTGCCGGCCGCAGTTTGTTTTACACAGCGCACGAGTGCGGATCGGGTACGGGCAACGGTTACGGTTTTGAATTGCTTGAAGATTTTGATTACCGTTTCGTTTGACGAGCCTGCAAATCTCAGCTCGTCTCAGCTTCAATAATTTCCCAAGCAAAAACAAAAAAAAAACGTAAACACACATCCATAAAAAAAGGTGTCTAAACTTTTGTAACACTTATCAGAGACGCCTCCAGAGGCAGAAGGCAATCAATCAAAAGGGGACGCATAAAATTGATCGATAAAACTTAATGCCGATAGATGTAACCAAAATCATATATACACACACAACATATATATAGACAGAGAAAAAAAGTGAATTCCACTTATCGAAAAGTGAGAGTTTTTCCACGCTTTTTAGGTAATTTTGCTGTTATCTTTCTATATAGTTTTTTTTTATTGTATCGCTTTTGCTTTTCGTCTGTTAAACAAACTTGCGACTCAATCACGACTAATTGCGCATGCGCCGCCGCTGCTGCTGCTGCCGCCTCAGTTGCCACTTGATGCGTATTTCCAAGTGCCGCCTATAGATTACAAAACCGGAGCTCCATCAGGTAGCTCTACCTGTTGGTGGCTCTTTAATATGCGTGTCACGTTGCCGGCCATCAAGTTCAAATTGCATACGCTGTCAACGCAATTGCAACATGGTAGTACGAGTGGTAGCTGCGAGTTGTTGCCAGTTGCCAGTTGCAGTTGGGGCACGCGTTGATATTTTGAAATTAACACCATACAGACGGGGCCTGCTCTTGACTGTGGTTGTGGCTGTGCCTGTTGCTGAACTGGAGCAAGTGCAGCTAATTAAGAAATAAAAATTTATCAGACACCGCGAAAGCTGACAGTAAGGATAACTGGCGCAGGACGGGCTTGGCCTGCTCTGGCGACAGTCGGGCGAATGACCCCACCTGGCAGCCAGTCAGCCACTCATCCAGTCAGCCAGCTCGACATGCACACTAATTAGTTCACATTTGTGGCTTACAGCTGCACTCAACTTGGCACTTGTTAACATTGGGCGACGTTGCCGTCAACTAAAAAAAATAAAATAAAGATAAAGATAAGAAAACAAAAAACAAAACAAAAAAACAAAACCAAAAAAAAAGAAAACCAAAAACAAAAAGTGAGCAAAAGTGAGTTAATACTCGGTTATAGCCAGTTTTTCAGCTGTTGCCAGCAGACCAGGCCAGGCCAGGCCCAGACCCAGGCACAGCCCAGCTCCTCCTGGCTCTGTCAAATGCAAAACTCTCTGGACTGGCTCTAGCTCTGGCTCTGGCTCTGGCTTTGGCACTGGCTTTGGGTGTTGGTCTGCGGTCAGATGCTGGCGAGTTACTCGTAAAGCATTTAACTGCAAAGCTAATGCACTCACAAGCACACACACACACACACACATACGAACACACACACAGAGCCAATACACATGCAGTTAATTAATTTCTTTGTTGTTCTCTACGGTAAATCATGGCACATTGGTATTAGTGGCTCTTGCAACATGCAACACAGTCGCAACCGTTTGAGAGTTTTCGCAAAGCAAAAGAGAGCGAGAGAGCGCGAGCGAGAATTAGAATGAGAACGAGAATGAGAACGGGTATGAGAATGCGAATGAGAATGCCACTTAGAGATATGTTGCACACAGTTGCTGCAAGTCTCTTTGAGTCCGTTTATTGAATAGTTACTGTGACTTTTCACGACGACCAAGTCTTTTGTTGCATTTACTTGAACTGCATTTGCATATAAATTAGTTTTGATAGCAAAAGGAACAAAAAAAAATAAGGTAGCAGCAGCTACTAACTGTTTGATGTTTGTTCTTTGAATGCGTTGCGAAAATCAACTTGGAGGCCACTCGCCACTCGCCCGTCGCCTGTCGCCTGTTGCCTGTCTACTGTCGCCTGCCGGCTAACGGTACTCATTAAGTGAAGTACAACCAGAGTGCATTTAGTGGAAAACAACCACCACACACGACACCAGCACGTCTCAAGCGAGAGAGAGAGCCTCTGGGACAGGATGAAGCGATAAGTTGGCAATAAAAATTGGCAGCACTTTGCCACATACGAGAAACACAAAAGACTTAGGAAACGAACTTCGAGTACCAATACGAGCCAAAGGAAGAGAAGTACGCGAAGCTAACAGTAACAGCAACTGCGCCAGTTAATTGTTAATTGTTGACAACAACTCGTTGTATGCAAAGCGAAAGAAGTGCAAATGTACGTTTAATGAGAAGCACCAGCAACAGCACACCAGCAACACACCAGCAACACCAACAACACACCAGCAACAGTAACAGCACCACCAGCAGCATTAGCAACAGCTGAAATAACTGAAGCAGCAGCAGCAACCACTGTCACTCTGGTGGTTTTGTTTGTGGTTTCTGGCTGGGAAGCTAACTTTGAGACTGGCTTTTGCTTTTTTTTGCTTGTTTTGTTGCTGAAAAAAAGTCAAACAATTAGGGGGAAAAATTCAACATTAAAATAATGACAAAGGGAAAACAAAGTCGTTTTTCTTTTGTTATCATTTAACTTGCCAATAAAATAAAAACTGAATGATCCACAACTCTCAGATACCCTACAACTAGGTCGAATAGAAACTTACATCATTTTACTTTACAAGACATACAAATTCTCACTTTTCGAAGACTGCACTTGACTTCAAGTTGTAGAGTTATTCTGGAGACGCTGCTTCCACTTTAGGTTTTTCTTAAGGGTTTTCCAATTAATCCTTATAAACAGCAAAGACTCTTTGTTTAATTGAGTTTATGGTTTACTTTTTGATTGATATCAAATTATATATTTATCTTAAATTAAGCTCTATAACACATTTCATGACTCTAGCTCTTATACTCCCTGAGATTTAGCCATTCAAACAGACTATTTCATAAGTAAAAATCGACTTATCGATATTATTATTATGATCAGAAACATATATACCTTTCATCATCCATTCACTTGATGAAGAGGTATAGGTCGTATAATTGAGTGTCCAGCGAAACAGATTTCGTTTATATCGTTAATAGTTATAATCCCATCTCTTTGCCTTTTGACACTTTCATGGAACTTGATCACATAATCTTTTAATATTGTAGTTATTAATTTCCAGAAAGTATTTATAGTATAAATCATACTTGTCACTTTCTTGTCAAGAGCTTTCGGCTATATTTTTTCTAATGTTTGTGGCAATTTGGCCAATGGCAATTTCGCTTCATGAATTTCATTTCCATTTGGGAGACGAGTAACTCTTCATCTACGATCTTAGGACTAACATCGAGTCGATTTGTTACGTTCTTTTGCCATTTTTGGCAGTTGTCTGCGTTAACTGGTTCTTTTGGTTATTTGAATATTTTTGGGGATTTCGTTTTGCTTTTGGCCATTCCCATTTAGTCGGAGCTACCAGCAAATTCCAAATGCAAATATGTTAACGCCAAATTGGGTCAGAGAGTGTTTTCTATGTGCTGCACCCTGAAATTATAGTTTTATCGTATTTGATTTTTAGCATAAATTTGTAAATTTGTAAATTGTTTTATTTTGTATTTGATTTGATCTTTGGCTACCTTATAACATATATTATTATCATGTTTTGTATTTGTAGAAATGCGACAGAGAAAGGCGAAACTTAAACAACTTCAGATGGAAAAGTGAAAAACGATAAACATACAGAAAGGAAAACTTCATAACAAACTCGTATATCAAAATTGTGCAATAAAATTAAAGCAAATATCATGCAATAAAATCGAATTTATTTCAACAATAATCGTATAAAAGTCAAGGGATACTCGTAAACATAAAGTTTTTCTAAAAAAGAAATTCATTAAGACCCAATCAGAGAAAAAAGAGAAATATATATAAAAATAAGTGTTGGTGTTGTTGTTTTTTCGTGATCGTAAAGTCGCCCACAAATATTTACCAAAAAACAAAAAAAAAGTAAAGAAAAAAAGTTTATTGCATTTGTTTTGAGTGAAAATCAATTAAACAAAAATAAAAATAAGAAATAAAGAAAAGAAAAGTTCATTATAATCTGATCAGCCATTAGTGGATCATCTACGCAGCTATCGACCGACTTATTGTTGTGTTTTACTAACCATGAAAATGTTGGAAAGTCCGCCGATCCAATAAAAAGAAAAATAATTAACAAAAAAGTTGTGGAGAGCGGCACAGAAAAGTGCGAGTGCGTGTTAAAAAACAACAAAATATTTACAGAAATTACAAAAACAACAAGTTTATAAGCAAGTGGCCAAAATGGCAGCCAGTGAAAATCAAATTTAGATAAGCCGCAATACGTCTATAGGTCATTGTTCTATTCATATATAACACAAGGTGAATAACCAGACCACCGGATCACCACATCGCTCAACTGGTTCAGAGACACTCAACCTTTGTGCAACGATCCAATTACAGGTCATTTATGGCCAGCTGCTCAACAGTTAACTGAGAGTCTAGTAAGTAGCCCAAAAGCAAGTTAATCATCAAATTTGATATTCAAAATGTATTTATCTATATCGAAGAGCGTGCCAGTTTTCCTAGAAGATCTCACAAGCTGAGCTCTATATAAGTTAACCCACAACAGGATTATCCTTTCACAGTGCTAACCTGACTATGTTAAATGTATTTATTAGATAGATAGATAGATAGATAGATAGATAGGTAGATAGATAGGTAGATAGATAGGGATCCTTAGATCAAAGCAAAAGGCTATAGTTATCTATAGTTCCTTCAAGTTAGTGTATAAAGTATCTTAAAGATGCACTCAAGATGTACAACAGCTTTACAGCCAAATTAAGAGCTAGTTTTATAATGAAAAACATAAAAATAATAATCCCAATAAATTTGAAAGCTTAAGTTAAATGAATTTTTAATACCAATTTGTTGACAATAAATTGTTCAAGTTTATTTTCCAAAGCGGATTTAAAATGAACGCGCCAACTAAGCTGATTATGAAAATATGAAAATATAGACACAAATTCATGTTATATGTCAATTTTCTTTTAATAATAATCCAAATTTCCATTTCTCATTTCCTAATTAAATATTCCAATTTATTATTTTAATTTGATTTATGTTTGAATTGACTTTTCATTTTATCTCAATTAGTTCATTAAATCAATCTAACGATCAATTGAATCATTCAGTTGTTAGAGTAGTTCTTTTGATTAAAAGTTTAATTTCAGTTCTCTAGAATAAAAAATTCCACATTAAAGGAGAACATTTCCATTGGAATCGTAGAAAACTGTAAATTAAACCAATCAAAGGAGCAAACGACTTGAACGAATCATTCAATTGAATCAATTTGATATTCAAATGAGCGTTTTAAGTACGAAAATGGAGGAAGTAGTTCATTTCGTTAATCAAATTTGGTTCAATTGAACTACGAGTATTTAGGTCTCTTTGAAAGTCTTGTATCATCGTACAACGACCGCACCATCGTAACTACTATTCGGGAGGTAGGCATATATATAGCGATTATCTGGGTATTACGATAATAAAACCTGAAGTCATCTCTGACGTTGTGTCAGGCTGCCTTCTGTCATTCGCTGTGTGTGTGTGTCTGGCATTTTATTAGCGAAAGTCATCGAGCAGAATAATTGCTGCAATGTGGCTCCCGTAACATGCTCCCTCCTCCTCCCCTCCTCCTCCAGCTCCGTCTACCATTTGCCTGCCTGTCCCCATGGCGATGACTGCAATCAAGGCGCGCGCGCGCTCGTAAAACTCAATTCCAATTTCAATTCAGTTGCGCGTAAAACGAAATTTTTTACTCCTATTCAGATACATATATATGTATATTTGTATATAACATATAAGCGAGTGTACTCGTACATAAAGTAAATTTCGTATGTGCGGTTTGTCTTTTGGCGAATCTTATTGCAGCCAGCCCCAATCCACAACCAACAACCAACAGCCAACAACTGTGACCATCTCTGGGGCCTATTATATAATTTCTGAACCCATTAAACCATTTGTCAAATATGTTTACAAACGTAAAGGCTTCAAATTGTTTAAATGCTTAAAACTTGGGAAATTACTTGAGCTGAGAGCTGAGGAAAGACCTTGTGGATATGTAAGCAGGCACAGTTATATCATACTATATATACGAGTGTGTATTTAGTATTCCTTCCAACTGCAGCAACAGGTGTGAAATGTGTAGGAATGTCTATGTGGCATGTGGCAAGAAACCATATAAAAGTCCCATTAAATTAATAAGTATAATTTCGCAATAAACTGCACAGCGGCAGTTCTTGAATATTCATTGCTCTTCTCATTATGTATCAGCCCGCTGAAGTGAGAGTAAGCTCAGGTGTAACTTTAACTACAGAACAGCAACAAGTGAAAAGATCGAGACTTATATGTATATATATGGTATATGTATGTATATAATTGCATAATCTTATATACTATATATAGCGATTATCTGGTTATTACGATAATAAAACTTAATAAAAATAAATAAAACTTCTTGAATTTTATCAAACTACTTTTTACTTTTTATTTCCCTTAAACAATTAAAAATTAATTTAAAATATGTTTACCTTAAGCCGGAAACAGGCTCTATATCCATTTTACATTCTTATCATATACTGAATCATATCTGATACTGAATAAAGTGGAATATATAGATTCTTGATAAACTAAGTAGAGTCAGAAGTAAAAATATAGAACTCTTCTAGGGAGCAAAACTTATACGTAAGACTCTTTCTACTTTTCCCTCTAAATACGAGAAGTATCCTTATAATACTCATAATACGTAAAGCTAATACTAGGGTCTTATCATTTCTGATGATATTATATATAGATCGGCGACCTCTAGCAAGTCAAGAATCTGAATACAAGCTGTAATAAATAAGCTTATTCATTCCAAAAGTATGTTGTTATTTCTGATAATTACAAGTATCAAATGTAATTTAATGTGGCTCTGAGAATTTTCAACGAACAAGTAAATTAATAAAAACTTTCTTTTGTTGTTGTTGCTGTGTGTTGTTACTGTGTGTTGTTGTTGCTGTGTCATCACTTTAGCCAGGCCATTGACATGGAATGACATCACATTTGTACTCGCACTCGTAAAACTACAAACTATAATTAATATGACAGCACTGAGACAGAGCACTGGCGATACGAGTACCAGTTTTCTTGAATGAATGACTGAATAAATGAATGAATGAATGAGTACTCGAAGTCATACATACTCATTCGTACTCGATCTGTCTACACGGTGACATTTAGCAAGAAACTTATAATTAAATTCAATCATTAGCCGTGCGCTGACTATTTATGACGCCTCTTAGTGTCTATTACTGGGGCAGAGTATCATTTGGAGCTGGTGTTATATCCGAATAAAGTGAATTCCCATGTCCAGAGAATAAATCTAATTGTTTTCAACCATGCCATAAACACATAAAGAGCTCTGCTTCTGGCCACAATACTCGCACTCATAAAGTAGAGACGCGTCCAGCTCGTCTTGGCCCTGGGCCCTATGGCTGTACTGAGCAACTGACTGACTGACTGACTGACTGACTGAAATGAGACAAGTGAATGCTGATTGACCCACTGGGCGCTGGGCAATGGGTAACCAAATGGTGCCCCGGGGCTCTTCTCTGGTCTACTGGGACGAGCTCCGCTCTGGGCACGGCAGCAACGTGCATTTCATGCAAATTAACGACAATATCTCTCTCTCCCTCCCTCTCTCTGTCTCTCTCACTCTCTGTCTGTGGGCTGGTTGTTCATTACAAGCATTTAAAAGACGTTTATTTTGGAAGATTTTCACTTTCAATCTGTCAAATTGTCACACTCACGAATGGAGATCGAATCTCATTGTTCGATATTTTCGACTCCTCGAGTATTCGAGTATTCAATAATGAAAAGTGACTGCTGCACGATTTTTATTTTATTTTACTTTACTTTTTTTGATACTTGACTTAACTGACCCTCTTGGAGACGCAGACGTTTACTGGAATCCGTGTTACCTATTTTTGTGTTGTTTCTTTTTCATTTTTGTTTTGTAAACGTTTCGGTCGCACGTGTTGCCCACTTCCGCAGCTCATGAATTTGAATTTTGAAGTTGATTTTAAGTTATTTCCCATTGAAATGCGCCTAATCATTTGGGGATACTATAATTTTCACTCTATTGAAACAGATCTAACCGTTATCGAGAATATAGTTGGTTATTTAGAATAGATTGCCATGAATGAACGAACATCCCCGGCCAGAGGCCTAATCAAGCTTGGAAGGTAACCAAACAACTAAATCCAAATTAATTATGTTGCCTTTTGGTCTTGGAGGAGAAACAAGATGAAATTATAAGAAGCCACAGAACTCGACCTTAAAACCTGCAGCGTCATGCTGCTCTGCACAAGGCAAAGACGTGAAGAGAAAAAGCAAATATTTGGACAATGGGAACAAGGCAAAAGGTTCCGCCGGGTTCGCTCTAAATGAGGAAAAACGCTGAAAACCGTACATAAAACAAACATTCAAACAACCGAGAATCAACAATGGGCTCTGGGCTGGGGCCTCGGGACTGCTGCAGTCAAAGGTTCAAGTGCAGCATGGCCATCAGGTTGTATACATAGTCGCAGCACGGGCCCGGCCATTAGCCGAGGCAGGTTAATAAACCAGAGACACTCACCAGCCAAGTGATTTATGCTTGTGGCCCAGACTGTGACACCTAACAGTTTGAGAACGTGTTGCTTTTATTATAGATTCGGTCTCCAACCCGATCTGCAAGCATGCAAAGCGATGCTATCGTTCATCCATGATGGGATCACAGTGCGTATGTGTAATGTCTGATGCCTGCCTGCGCATTTTGACGTATACGAATATAATTGATTAATGCGCCGCGTTAAAAGTTTTAGTTCAACAAAACAGGCGCCGTCCACTTGATAGCCAAACAGTTATGGCAATAAGTTAATGGATATGAATAAAATTAGATTTAGAGCTGGGAAAAGCCAACAAACACGCGATAAGTTTGAGCCAAATTTAAAGCTTTGTTTGTTCCTCACTTTGCTGCTTATGGGCAGATACAATTTAACCCAGAGCAGAGGTGCCACCTGGTTGCAAGCAAGAGATAAGATAGATGGAACTTTTCATTAAGAGTAGACAGTAAATTTTATGTGTATTTCTTTTGATTTCAAATCAATATTATAATGTAAGTTAAATGGTATTATTATTTGTTGATTTTCCATTTTCCCTTTGAAAGAGCTTACAAATATTTACAGCACTCGTATTAGTATTCTAATCGATTGTTTTGTCAATAAATATTTATGTTGCGTTGTAGCTTAGGTTCAAAGACTTCTCTGGCTCAGTGTTCTGGTCGTCTAGTACTAGTTATGTGGCCCCCTGGCATTATGTGTGTGTTTCATATACATATATGGATGGAGAGGGGCCACTCAAAAATTGTGTTTACGTTACGCGCAGTGATTATAACAAGAGACTGGGACTGGCTCAAAGATGCCGACTTGTAGATGTCGACTTGGCGATGGCGATGGAGATGGAGATGGACATGTGCTATCTAACGTCTCGTCTCGTCTGCGATAGAAGCCCCAACATCACTTGGGGTACTACAAGTTACCTGCGTGTCTTTACACAAATGTTGTTGCTGTTGTTGTTGTTGTTGTTGTTGTCGTGTGATCCAGTTGTTTATCTTTTTCATTAGCCTGGGCGGCCTGTCATCTGTGCCGTCGCCTGTCGATCGTCTGTCGATTGACAAAACGCCTACCGGGCAGGAAAACGTCAGATCAAATGCTAGTTCAACATATTTTCTAAAGCGGCCTGTGAGTTTTCCGCACTTTACCACACGCCACACCAAATCAAAGCTGCAACAACGAGCAAGGAATCGGAGTTGGAGTCGGAGTTGGAGTCGAAGTCGGCAGCCTTCACCTTGGAGTTAAGTGACTGACGCAAATTGCGCAATTGTTATTACAATTACTCTTCAACAAGCTGGCTGCCTCTTGAATGTTGCCTGTTGCAACATCAGTTTCAGCTTCACATTCAGTTGCAGTTCATTCCTTGATCTATACACTGAGCAAAATAGGGCGCATTTCAATTCGATATTTCTAATTTGTATGTGGCATCTATTGAAGCTCCAAAACAGATTAATCTCTGGACTGGAATTGAAATCATTGAACCCAATGTGATTGAATTGATTTAATATAAAGTTAATGTAGTAAAAATTGACACATTGAAACTAGATTTATCTATAGATGATGTTTTTAAAAGATCTGATTCGATTGAATTCAAACTAGTATTATAGTATATTTTTCTCTCTGTGTACGTAATGCATACCTCAATCGTTCAGCCACTTTTTCCGATCGTCAGTTGATGCATTTTTCTAATACTTTGTTGAAAACTGTTGCTAAAAAAAGTAAAAAAGAAGCATTTTTGTGGCCTTTGGACTGGCACTTGGACTCGGTTTGGTTTGGTGTCTGATTCTGTCTGATCGTTTGTCAGTCTGTTGCTACTCGTCTTTTCGTTGGGGCTTCTAAAAGATAGTCATTAGCACAAAAGATTGTTTTTGCTGCGGTTGCTGCTTCTGTTCTCAGGCCGTTTATGCGGGGTAATTACCTTTCAGATCATTTTCGAGTCAACCTGCAAAAAAGAAGAAAAAAGCAGCCCAAAACAATGGCATCTAAACTGATCATTGAGGAAATGAAAACGTAACGAAATTCATTTGCAACGGTTCACTTGCTCAATGTGCTCATAGTTGGCGTGTGGCAGGTTGACTTCACCTCCGTCTCCGTTTCGAGTCGAAATAAAGTTATTAGAGTGAAAATAACGTTTTGCGTTTTGTGGCTTAAATTGAAATAAGTGTATTGGTCAGCTTTAATGGAGCTCGATAACAGTTTGCCAGTCAATTGATAAATATATACAAAGAGTAGAGGAGAGAGATACGTTTATAGAGAGTTTAAATAGTGTCATGCGATCGCAGATTCAATCAACAGTTTGCTTTATGGTCGATCATAAAGATTTTGGTTCCAGTTTGATAGATTTGCAATTACGATCAATTTAAATATCGGGCATTAGTTTCGATGATGAAGACTAACCGTTAAACGGGTTTTATACTATGTTAGATATACCTGACAAGTGTGTGAATAATTTACTATAATTATCAATAATCATACAGATTTTAACATCGTTCTTTTTTTGTATATATTAGTATAAAAGTCTCAGGATGTTATTCTATCGAAGTGGGTCAACAAAGCTTTATAAATAAATAATATATAATCCACAACCTGACAACTTTATATATAAATACATATATCTGTATATACAAGTATATATTCTAATAATTATGAACTATTTATTAGACTTTCCAGTGTAAAATGGGAGTTATGATTTTATCTTAATGTTTGGTTCGATTATTTATAATATATATGTGAATAGTTATATATTCGGTTATTCATTAAGTTATATATTATAGGTGATTTATGATTAATGATTAATGTTCAATGTATGTTAACATCTGTAGTTCCTCTTAACGACTTGCTCTTTCGACTGACCCTCTGCTAGCTTTTAACAGCTGTTAGCCTGCTGTTAAAGCGTTGCTAAGCTTTTAACTTATATAGAGTACTAAAATATATAGAGTACTTTGTAAGAGTGTATCTCTCTTTCTCTATTTCCTTCTCCTTTTCTCCTTCTGTCTGACAAAGCTGCATCTCTATAAGGCATCATCGATTATATAGTGCAAGATAATATTAAGTATTACCGCAATCTTCATTCGATAAAGACATGCAATTGAGTGGGTTGCTTTTATGTTACGTTTGTTTCTATTGGGAGGTGGGCAGAGGCGGGTTGCGGGGGGGCGTGGGCGTAGGCTGCATGCATGAGCACTCTTATAGATGGTATGTACTTATGGCCATCCACTAATTATAGCCCTGCAACAGCATTCCATAGTCAACATTCTCGAGCAAAATAAAAAACAAGAAGAAAAATAAAACTAACAAGAAAAACCTTTCGCTTCTTCTCTCTTCTTTTATCCATGGACAGACATGCGCCCGGCACGTTACCGATGAAGCAAGCAACTTTAATCAGACCCAGACACAGGTAAGTTGTCAACAGGGAGTTGAGGCTGGGAACGGGGGGGAACGGGCAACGTCCAGTTAGCAGGGATTACACTCTGTGTGCAGTCAGAGCCATTGTGGGAGGTATCAGCCGCAAGAGAAACATCTAATTTGTTGGCGTGTGCTCTACTCGTATGTGGAATTAAGTAAACTTTAATTAAATTTCAAAATGATTCGCGATTCCGCGCTTTGATGAGCTCGTGGCCAGTACGAGCAGTCTGTTGACTGACTTGAGCCACTGTTGTTTCTCTCTTTCTTTGGGACAACACAACATATTATTAATTGTAGCATGTGTCGTCGCTCGTAAAACTCGTGCGATCACAATAACTTTTTTTAGTTCGTACTTTTTCGTGTTGCACTAACAAAAAACAAAAACTAAAACTAAAACTAAAAACAAAAAACTGATTATGAGGCAAAAGTGAAAAGTTGTAATTAAACCAGTCACTGGCTGGCTGGCAGTGCAGCAAAAAATAAATAACAAAACAAAACTGCAACAACTGTGACTGCAACTGCAACAGCAACAGCAACAAAAACGAAGCAATCATAAAGAGTAGAAATCGCTGAGGCGACTTGCCCGCTTTTTGTTGCACTTGTTGTTGTTTGGGCCTTCCAAACATGCGACAAGTGCACTTAATTAGTGGGGCAAGCAGGGGGACTAGCTAGGGGGCACTGCTCTATTGCAGTTCCGGCAGGCAACATGTCTAAAGCCCTGCACGTTGTGCATCTTTTTTTCTTCCAACATATTCTTTACGATATTCTTTACATTTGTTGCAGAAGCAGAAGCACAGCCCCGAAGATGTGGCCCAAACAGCGTTGGCTAGTCAACAGAGCAACTGCAGCGATACCAGCAGGCTGCCCACACCAAATAGTAGAAGTATTAGTAGGCTTAATCTTAGTCAATTGCCTTGCGACGGCAACGCTTATCACACCACCGGACAGTGGCAGCAGCAGTGGCAGTGGATTCGATTCCACTTTGGAGGATGGCAGTGCGTCCTTGCCCAGTTTCTATCGGAGTCCACATAATCTGGATGGCTACTATACGCCAGCTGATATGCAGCGCAGCAGTCACAACTTCAAGATAAGCCCCAAGCCGTGCTCCTTTGGACGCGTCGAGGGCACCTGCATGTTTGTCTGGGAGTGCATCAAGTCCGAGGGCCAGCACGTGGGCATGTGCGTCGACTCGTTCATGTTCGGCTCCTGCTGTGCCCACAACTACACCGAGAACATTGTCCTGCCCCAGACAGCCTTCACATACACCAGACCCACCAAGCCTCTCTCCCTGAGGCCGCGACCCCCGCCGCAGCCCCACAAGCCGCTAATCAGGTGAGTTACCCATAACATTATCATTATAATCAATTAGCTTCAGTTTAGCTTGAGTCATTGCAAAAAAGAACAGAATATAATAGATCTTTTATTCCCCCGATTTGCACAATGAGCAAATTTTCGGACAATGAAATCAAAGAAGTTTAGCATAACAAAACGTTGATTTGCATATCATGATTATATTGTAATATATCTTTTCTTCTGATCTTCCAAATGTTAACAAACTATAATGTATTAATTAGTAGATGATAATCTTTATGAACGATAATATTAATATTAATATTCTTTAAAGAAAGTTTATATAAAGAGCCTTTCTAAGAGTTTGGAATTCAATTAGTAGCAAAGTATATGAAAGATACTGAGAGGATATCAGAGATAGTCTTTAATTTGAAGAGATATGTTAAGCATATTTTTAGCAAATAATTTGCATTTTCTTGCATCTATTTGTGGAATCTTCTTTAAAACTTATTCTTTCTGTTTGTCCATGCAGTGGTATGACAACCATAGAGCGTCCACATGGTGCTGGAACACTGGTGATACGTCCTTCGGGTCCGCACCATCAGGGCCCCCTGTCCAGGCCCCATCCCAAGCCGACGTCACCACCCGATCTACAGAGTGCAGCCAGCCAGGCTACGGCCAGTTCGAGTGAGTACAGAAAGGCGCCTAATGCATTGTTAACCTGACTTATGGACTAACCACTCTGAACAAACAACAATTATACGAACAGATAGTATTTGGCATACATCAACGCACCAACAACAACAACAACATCAGCAGCAGCAGCAGCAACAGTTGCCGCAACATCATCACTGGCACATGACCACCGAGCCAAGCTTTATTACTAAGCCGCGACCCACCGGCTGGACCAAGCCCGGCATCGTCAATTTGCCAGCACCGATGCGTCCCTCCAAGCCGCCAAAGCCCACAAAGAAGCCGATTGTCTACGAGCGGCCACCGCCAACGCCGACTACGACGACGGCGACGTCATCGTCCTCCTCAACGACAATGATGCTGTCGGGGCAGACGAAACCCAAAACTAAACCTAAACCGACCAGGCCTCAGGTATGTAAATACGCGTCTCCCATCCCATCCCATACCATCCCATTCTATCTCAACATTTTCTGCTCTGTGTATGATGCATTGATGTCGAAAGGGAAACAAACGAGCAACGAGGTCATTTACTCCTCGATCTGCTTGGACTCGACTCACAAACTGGGAACGTGGCAGGGCCACAGCCTTGGGGGACATTTTATTGTTTGCACAAAGCCATAGCCAAAGCTGATGTAAGATTTGTCTTGCTGCCCCTCAACGACGTCCAGAGGTTCGTCTCTGGGGTGTGTTGTATTGTGCCCTTGCCAGAGAAGGTAAGGGTATTCCTAGGTATACTAGAACACATAAAGAAGGCTTCTTATTGATAATGACAACAAATAAATGGGCAGTACATGAAAACTTTCCGAATCTTATATCCGGTTGAACTAATTTCCTTTCCAGATTCAATACAACAGATTTAGTAGCTCTAGTTGATATCATTTTCTTTGATACTGATCTGGTATATAGCATATAGAGTATCAGTTATAATTAGTTTTGGAAAGGGTATTTGCAGGTTGACATTGATGGTTGTAGAATTTCTTGGCTCCGTAGAGATTTAGCAGTGGAATGAAAAATTGATTCTTTGCATGTGAAATATTTTGAGCTGCTTGGGTAACTATTAGCATAATGTTTACCACTTTTGGCTACCTTGCAGCTGTCGCCGGGCACATCATTAGCCACGTCGTCCTCATCAGCAGCAGCCTCGACGACGACGACAACAACAACAACAACAACGACAAAGGGCACAACCACAACAAAAGTAACACCACCAACAACAACAACAACATCGACAAGTACGACAACAACAACGACAGGTAAGCCCACAAGGCCCTACCAGCGGCCCACCACAGCGGGCACAACAACAACAACGTCGTCGTCATCGTCATCGTCAACGTACAAACCGCGTCCAAGTCCAAGTGGAAGCAGCAGTTTATCCAGCCAGAGACCAATGGCCCAGCAGCAGCAGCCCACACGCCAACCCATAGGACCACAGCCAGCCACGGCGGGCATTGAATCTAATGAGATAACGGACTCCTCCACACATGAAGCCGGCACAGCAATGCTGGGCAGGGTAAAGACCATATCGGCTGCACGAAGCGGTAAGTTAAAGTACAGCCACGCCCCGTGCATTTGACACTATCCAATTTGTTGTTGTTGTTATTGTTTTTGTTTTTTGTATATGCAGAATGCGGTGTGCCAATGCTGACACGTCCAGAGACTCGCATTGTGGGCGGCAAAAGCGCGGCCTTCGGTCGTTGGCCCTGGCAGGTGTCTGTGCGACGCACCTCGTTCTTTGGCTTCTCCAGCACCCATCGCTGCGGTGGCGCTTTGATCAACGAGAACTGGATAGCCACGGCGGGGCACTGTGTAGACGAGTGAGTAGCCAGCCGCAGTCGCTGCACCATCTAAAACCAAAACAACAGACTTCAATCAGTGTTGTCAATCTAGCTACTTTCCCGCTATAAAGCAGGGACTTACTTTCTGATGTTCCATTATGATTATAAGCGTTCTTTGAAGAAAATATCTATCTTTCAAATAAGATTTTAGGATCAGATAAGGTCTCAAATCTGGATAAGTTTCCTTTCTTAAAAAGGAATTCCTCTGGGGGCTTAGAATTCCGCTAAAATGTAGCTACTTTCAATCGATAGTTGGCAACACTGAGTGCAATTTCCGCTTCACACTCACCCACAACTCACTCTCTCTCTTCCAATCTCCTTCTGTCTGTGTTCGCAGTTTGCTCATCTCACAGATACGGATACGCGTGGGCGAGTATGACTTCTCTCATGTGCAGGAACAGCTGCCTTATATTGAGCGTGGAGTGGCCAAGAAGGTGGTGCATCCAAAGTATAATTTCTTTACGTACGAGTATGATCTGGCGCTGGTGAAGCTGGAGCAGCCGCTAGAATTTGCTCCGCATGTCAGTCCCATTTGCTTGCCAGAAACGGAGAGTCTACTGATTGGCATGAATGCCACGGTCACTGGCTGGGGTCGGCTCAGTGAGGGCGGTACCCTGCCCTCGGTGCTGCAGGAGGTAAGTGGATGGCATAACAGGCATATCTCTGACACTCTGCAACTGGTAATCATCATTTATCAGGTTTCCGTGCCCATTGTGAGTAATGACAATTGCAAGTCCATGTTTCTGCGAGCCGGTCGCCAGGAGTTCATACCGGATATATTCTTATGCGCTGGCTACGAAACAGGCGGCCAGGACTCCTGTCAAGGCGACTCTGGTGGTCCGCTACAGGTAAGTGATCAACATTTTGAAACACTTTTCATTTAAATTTCTTAAATTCCTCAAAGGAAACTGCATTTAGAAACAGCTGCGATTATTTCAGAATTTTCATTTATTGTTCTAATTGCAGGCCAAAGCCCAGGATGGGCGCTTCTTTCTGGCCGGCATCATCTCCTGGGGCATTGGATGCGCCGAGGCCAATTTGCCAGGCGTCTGTACGCGCATCTCAAAGTTCGTGCCCTGGATACTGGAGCATGTCAGATGATGATAATTGGAAAATGGACAACGGATAATGGATAATGGATAATCCGTGTCCAACACGCTCTCAACTCTTTTTGTTATTGTTTTAATTTATTAGTTGTATCCTTTAAGTTTGTGTGATTTTAATTTAAACGAATCTTAAGCATAGTTAGCTTCAATTTAACAATTTGCATTGACATAACCACGCCCACGTTCACGTTCACGCCCACATAGTCAAGCCCACTAAGTTAGTGTAGCGAAAATTGTTTGTAGGCTGATCTTAAGTTATCTAACGAATACAAATACAAATACGAATACGAATCGTACTTAATGATATATAATGTCATCCGATATTTGTATATAGCCCTATCAGAAGAAGAAGAAGAAGAAAAGTCATATTCATTGTGCAGTTGTTGGTATTTTAGTCTAGGCATATTTAACAATTTAAACTAAATCTATATAATTTTTAAACAAATTGCATACAACAAATCATTACGTTGTATCTTGCCCAAAGAACAAGTTTATTTATAAAGATGAGCTCAAATAAATCTATTGAAAATCTTGTATAAAAAAAGTGACGAAAAAATAAAGAAAACGGTTAAATTAACAAAACAAAGGCAGTTAATGAATTGTTCAAATGGATCTTAAGATCTAACTATTATTATATCTATTCGATATATGTATATACGAAAAAGCATGCCTGGCAGTCTTTTCCCTATATATAACCACACTTTAATGGAAGGAATATGAATAAGGATCATTAGAAATCTTTAACTCCCAGATTAATTAATTCTAGTCCAGTCGCTTTCAAGTCATTTATTAGGCAATTAACCTGTCTAGACTGTGACCTAACTGCGGCTCATTACGGAGCGTTTTATACATATATGAATCAACATATATGGGACACAGCAATTATCCATTATCATATCGGAACAATTAACTATTTTCAATGGAATCGCATGAATTTGGATCGTAGTTGTCTTCGAGTGCCAAGTCAAGTGCTTAAATGATGGACAACAATTGCAGCTAACGGCAGCGGCAATCTTCGATTCATTCATTAAGTGTATAGTCAGCGCCATGTATAGCCTGGGGGCAGTTTGAGTGATTGGCACAATAGATTGGATTTGGATGCGGGTTCGAGTACGGTTACGGGCTCCCACCAGCACAGCGAATTTCACTTTTCAGCGAATGACATTTGACACCAGACGAGCAATTAATCATAGTCCAAACAAAAGACCAAAGTACAAGTTAAGCGAGATTTGGCAAGAGATTCTGGGCACATCCCACACACATACAAACACAAATTGGTTTTCACTTTTAATACGCGACAGGAGTTTATTGCAAGTTGTAGAAGAGTACCGACAAAATTGCGTTAAGAAAGATCACAACTTTATCCGGAGAAGGAGTAATGTCGGAAAATATTTTTCGTATGTTATAAAAGGAAATTTTACTAAATATCTAGCACGCTAACAGCCGCTTCGGATCGTACATAATTTGCATGTCATTTTGTGTTTACTTTTTGGGAGGGAACAACGAATCCTTTGCCTCATCGTACAGATCATAGGCGAAATGTTTAATTTCTCGCAGCGATGTCGGGAACTTTTGTATTGGCTCAATTGGAATTTCTTCACCTGGCTTCACGCCTTTGATGAAGTTGTAGGCAACAGCAAAGATTTTGCGTCCCTCGTACAGTACAATACGAGCATTCTCCTCTGCCTGACGCGGATAGCAAAGCGACGCAACGGTGCCTGCTCCAATGCCCGTATACACGACCTTTTTAATGAAACCGCCACGTGCCGCAAATATGAAACCTGCCAAACCGCCCATAACAATGGCACCGCTACGATGCATCGAATTTTGTGGTTCGTTCAGAAAATCGATAGAACGTTGTGTATGCGCCTTGGCTGTATTGTAATATTCAGATACAACTGAGGTCCTGTCGGCTATCACGTTAATGCCGGACTGTATTTCCACGCGCGCGTAGTGTACACCATTCTCAAGAGTCGAATGAAGCGCAGATTCTTTAGGAGTGTGACCCTCGTTCCTAGGAGGCCTGGAAATCAGATGTAATTCAGTACATAAAGTTAGTTAATAAAACTTAATCTTAACTTACGCCGACTTGCGAAGCGATCCGTAGATTGGTAGATCACTGGGCCTGCACACCAATGAAGAATCATTAGCCGCTTCTGTGTTTTGTGATGGCTTGTTGACAACCACGGCAGCAGCTAGCATCGTTGCCACGCGCAGCATTTTCTTGATTCTAGTTAGTCTAAGTATGAAGTACCTTGATTGCAAATTTATCGTAAGTTAAATGACTGGAATTTTTCAGTTTCTTAAAAACACTATGATTTTTACCTCAATTTGTATCAAACATTGCGTAATGTGACAGTCACACGGTACGACTGCTTGACCATTGCACAGCTGTTTGTCATTCAAACGCATCTGGCAACGCTGCGGTAGCGTCAACAGAATAAAGATTAATTTGAATTGAATTTGTTGCTCAGTATTTGCCTCAACAATATTATGTAAGAAGCAGCTTAAAAGTTTTAAATTGAAATTACTACAATTTGAAATAAAATATATTTTGCGTTGCTTCAAACTGTTAATGTTGCTGCCGCTGTTATACCGCTGTTATTTATAAAGGTGGCCGTCTACCTATGTAAGATGATAACAGTTGTGCTGTAATAGTTGAGTGTTGTATTGTCAATAGTTGGCAACACTGGTTGTGAGCAGTTCTCGCAACTCGCGAGAAAAACAAATTTGCAAAATAATGAAATAATGGAAATATAATTCGTTTAAAACATGGCACCAACGGAAAGTAATTATTAAATGTCACGCCAATAGGTGAGTCCCAAATACTATTAAACAATATTAATTTTATTTTATAATGATGCTTCTAAACGGTAACATTACTTAACATATCACTAACATTTACCTTTGCTCGAAAATGATAAACGTAAAGAAATAAAAACATAAATAAACCATTGAAAACAGTTTTGTGCTGGTTAATTGATCAATGAAACATTCAAATATTAAAACCTCTTTGCAGTGCAAGGCATAGAGAGTAAAAGTTGAGAGGCGTGTATGATAAAAAATCTCTTTCCACCTACCACCCACTTGTGCTCGTAATGTTATCAGTGCCTGCGGCGCGCTAAAACGCCTACAACAACAACAAGTGCGCACAATCTCAAGGACGCCGAGTAAAGTAGGTGACATCTTAATTTAAATATAGATTGTTGCGTTCAATAACTATTTCTTTTTCAATTAAATTTCTGTTGAAGTTGTAATTCAGTAGCAGCAACAACAGGCAACAGGCAGTGGCAAGCAACGACGGAAGTAGCAAACGTGCGCACAATACTAAAAAACAATTAATGGGGGCCATGAACCATCAAGTACAACAACTACAACTACAACTGATATACAGTAATTACAACAACATCAAAGTTAACTGACTAACGGGCTTATACTCAAAAAAAAAGGCCATCAGACCTTTAAAACTTAATCTGAGCAACTGAGCAATAAAAAACTAGTCATAATTTCATATGGAAGCCAACGCAGATTCCAAGTTTAGGTATGTTTAAATAATAAAAAAATATATATCAAACCCCTATATGATAGAAATCATAGTCATCGCGTAATAGAAACGCCCACATTTAATGCTATAAAGTATTTGTAACACTCTCTTTGTGGGTTAATATTAAATCAATTCGCTATTTAGAAGGATGTTGACTAACTCTCCAGCGTAATTTTATTATATATATCTTTATCTTTCAATTAAATCAAATTAAGTCATATATCTTACACATTCTATTCCTGTACAGCGATGTGGATGAGTACGGCTTCAAGAGGAGCGAGAAGTTCGACTACAAGGGCTATGGAAAGTTTATGGATGGTTACTTAAAGACCTTGGCACGAAGACGGAGTAAGTGGGAGGAGATACTTAAAAACAATCCAGATCTCAATGTGGTCGATGCGAAGCTAAAGCGATATATACGTAAGGGTATACCGGGTCCATATCGTACAGAGGTTTGGATGAAAATTACTGGCGCCGATCAGGCGAAGCAACGAAATCCCAATCTGTATCGTAGTTTATTAAGTATTGAACATTTTAACAAGGAAATCAGCGATTCCATATCAATCGATCTACCTCGTACATTTCCCGACAATATATATTTTGATTCCAAGAAGGAGCGCCTATTCAACATACTCTGCGCCTATGCACACCATAATCGCGATGTTGGCTATTGCCAGGGTCTCAACTATATTGCCGGGCTACTCCTCATTGTTACCGACGATGAGGAGAAATCTTTTTGGTTGCTTAAGCATATTGTAGAGAACATCGTGCCCCAATATCATTCACATAATATGGCCAACCTCTTGCGTGACCTGGCCGTCTTTAGAGAGCTAATTATCAGGCGGATGCCGTTAGTAAATCAGCGTGTGGAGAATTTTGGTAAGTTATTAGCCTAATCTGCATTAAGGGACCACTCTAATACTCGTTCTGTCTATAGGTTTGCCCTATGCGGTGATTGCCAGCAAATGGTTCATTTGCATTTTCGCAGAGGTCTTACCGGTTGAAACTGTGCTCCGCATATGGGATTGCGTTTTCGCAGAGGGCTACAAGGCAAGTTAAACGCTTTAACTTTCTATTTAAACATCTCTATTAATATATATATATATATTTTGTAGGTTGTATTTCGCGCCGCTTTGGCCATGTTTACTACACACAAGAACGCAATCTTAGCCTGCGATGATATTGCGGCATTGGCCAATCTATTTCGCGATACTATGATACAGGATAGTATTGTAACCGACTGCCACAGTTTTATTAAGGCCATGTTTTCGCTAAGTTTGAAACGCAACGAACTCGAGAGTCTGCGGAAGGTAGCAGTGCCTGATGGAAACTAATGGAAACTATTAAAAACTAAGAAGTACATAGATCAAAGACAAAGAGAACAGAAGAGAAATGAACAAAAAGAAAAAAGACCCACAAAAACCCAGAACAAAAAACAAAAAAAGCAATCGTAAATTCAATTATTAGAAACATATATACATATATACGTATATATATAGCCTGAATGTGTCCAATGCTTATATGTGCAGATATTTAATGCCTATTTGTAATATTTTATGTGTGTATTTGTATTCGTATATAGCCTGATTGTAGCCAATGCATTTTGAGTATTACGAGTATTCGAAACCAAGTAGAAAATATGATACCAAAGTCAAATTCCAATTCGTTAAACATATATACAAAATTAACCAGCATATGCATATATAATATGATGTGTATGCTTTAGCAGTAGCTGTAGTTGTTGCCAAAATTGCATCTATATATACATGTATACAGATATATAGAGAGAATATCTTCCATCTACACTCACATGTGTTTGTTATGTATGTCTGTAAATCATTCGTACGTTTAATGTGTTCTTAAATTTATGTTCGTTGATCAGAGAAGTATTTAGTTTTTATATATATTTTTTGTTTAGGTAAATCCTAGATTATATAGGTGCATCCATGTATTTTATAAAATGCTTTTTAATTGTTATATAGTTGCTATATATGTACAATACAAACCATGAACTCACTGTAACTGTTTTCTACTAAATATGTATAATTATATATGGTTTGTCTATGATGTGTAGAAATACTCACTGTCTAAACTAATGTATACCCATATATGATATATATTTACTCGTATATATATATATATATACATATGTATTCTATATCCTGAAATATAATTTGAGGAATTGATTTGAAAAGCCTTCCAGGCGAACACCTAACGAACCAGCAAACAAACACAATACTAAAGAAATGCAACAAAATGTCGTTTGTTTTTTTTGTGCAACAAAATGCTTTTTAAATAAATATTACTGCTATTTGTTAGAAACTGAGATCGTGTTTATATATATATATATATATTATATAATGAACTTAAATTATATACATATTTGATTAAGTAATGTATAACTGGGGGAAGACGTTTAATGAAAACCTTTTTTTTAACTTTCAATTGGAGACTCTTTGAAGTTTCCCTCTGATGCACAATCCTCATATATCATTATTCGATATGTTCAAGTCCAACTGGAACTTTCCAGTCCGATGTGTATCTTCTCTATATATCCTGAATTATAAGTTTATATTGCATACTTATTGGAGTTCTATATGTGGAATTTGAAGTTACGTAAGAATACGTAATATTTATATACCTTTAGGGTCGGATATGGCTTCTTTCTATGGATTATATGGGTAGTGGGTTGGATTTTTGAGTATATATGGATAATACGTGTATATTTTGGGGAATTGAATGCTTTTTAAGCGCTGTTCCAATTGCTGTTCTAGTCGATTCATTCGGCTTAGGACTGTTTCCAGTCCTTTATTCCTACTGGACATTTAAATATTGCAACTTGGACAAGATCAGTTGAAAGTGAGAATAGATGGAATCTAATTCCAGCTTATGGCATGCCACAATGTGCACCGCACATTGGTTCCGAGGATAAGGCCAGGGATGTTAGTAGAGTGCGCCGTCCTGGGTGCACGCCAAGATTCTCCCAATTGATCCAGGAGAGACGAGCAGTCAGATCGCTTGTATTCCAATTGGCGCGATCCGCTTTGATCTCACCACGCAGACACTTCTCCACATATGTCAAGGGATCGTAGTCCGTTTGGAGCACCTCCCGCAGCAGTGATATGTATGCAATGGCCAGACGCAGTGTATCGATTTTGCTGAGACGCTTCTCATATGGAAACGTGGGCACATGGACACGCAGCTCATCGAAAGCGGAATTTATGCTACTGCAGAGCGCAAGGATTAAGCCAGAGATAAGAAAAGAAGGCGAGAGAGAAAGAGAAACAGAAAGAGGGAGAGGGAGAGAGAAAGGGAAATGCTCATTAGTTTCAACTTCTAGAGAGGAAAGGGGAGTTAAGTGTGAAATGGAAAAGACCATTTAGTGTACCCAGTAGGTGCGGACCTCTGGATGCGTTTCCTTTCCCTCACGTTCGCCTGCTGTCGCTGAATCTTGTATGAAGAAGCTGCTGCACCATAGCTGGAGTTGCCATGTCCTGGACCGCCACCTCCACCTCCAGGTCCGCCTCCAACACTGCTGCTGGCAGTGGGACTATTGCCCATCATTGAATTGTTGGAATTGAGTCCAACCAGGCTATTGCTGTTAGTCGACGAGTCCAACAGATTTTCTATGACCAATCGGAGATTAGACAACTGCTTCTCAGGATTGTATGGAGAACTTACCATTGTTGTGCTGCAAGTAATGCTGTTGGATGTGTCTTATATTGTTGGAACTGAGACGCATACCCGATCCGCCGGCGGAGGAAGGCCCACCAGATCCACTGGCACCGCCGACGCTTCCCTGATGCTGACCCGCATAGATGCAGGAGGGCAGCTCGTTGATCAGGTCATCATCGAAGCTATGATATGGTAAATGGCTGTTGGAGAAATTTCACGTTGAATCGAAGGAAGAACGGGACTAATGTTTTGCCGGCGGCAACAATTTCAAAGAAAAAAATTTCCTAGATTTCTCCGTGTTTTCTTTTCACTGCCTCTGTCTTACCTTATGGGCGGAGACGAAGACGAATCTGGCAATTGATTGCGCGACATTTTACTTTTCTAGGATAGTCTTAAGTTCAATACACTTTACACTCTTCCACCTTAGGCTATATCTCCGGAGCACTTCTGTGGTCCAATAAGTTTAAATTTACAATGAGCACATCTCCTGGGAATCCTGTGCCTTTTATAGCACATCCCAAATCCAATTGGAAATGCCACAGCTCTGCAAAATATCTGAATCCGGTCGCAGCAACCCCTAAATACTTGTATCCGTGCAACTATTCGCTCGGATTCCGTGGGCGGAGCTTGTCAAGTACAGGGTGATTTTGGAAGCTGTGAGAAAAATTATACCCGTAGAGCATATTTGTTCCGAGCATTTATTTTTGTTAAGAGGGAGTTAATTTCTATAATTGGTTTTAAAATAAAGGATTGCTATCTTTAAGTTGATTTTTAATATAAATTCAGTTCTCCATGAGTTATTTTTATTTTAGTCGATAATATAATAATATAAATATTATATAGCTGAAGGCCGTTAATGCCAGGCTACCTACATTTATAATCTAGGTCTTAGCTTTAAGTATACATATATATATATATATATGTTAATAATAATAATAATAAATAAGAATATATAATTCCATATAAGTTTGAATAGCACACTTTACTTTAGAATAAACATCGGAGGATAAATAAAATTATAAATAGCTGAAAATTATTTTAAAAATGTAATTAAATTCATACTTTTTATTATATCGAATAATCTAAAAAAGGTTTGAAAATAATATTTGAGTTCGATTTATTTAATTATTCTGTTTTATAGCTTTATTTAGTTTTTAATATTTTATTTTTTATATATTTAAATAAATATTTTAAAATGAATTTAATATAATTATTGGGTATAATACCTTATACTCCCTTTTTATTAATCGTTACGTTCTATATTAAAATAATTAACTGGAAAACTGTAGCGCACCCAAAATTTGTCATTGCTTAATAAATATCTTCATTTTAAGTTTCAAAATGAAACAGGACCTCAAACCCACCAAATCCTCTCCCGCAAGTGTAGTGTACTTTTCATACTCCACATCTGGGTGTGGCGCATGCCAAGTCTCTTTCTGAAATTTTTAAGGAAATTTAACTGAATGGTAAGTAAAGTATATTAGTTTTCATATGTAGTTCGTCTCTTTCTTTATGTGTAGCGCAGAGAGCAGTCGTTATAGCTGAATGTTGCCTTTACTGTCTGTATCCTCGCGTGCTGCTTCACCTGTTTCTGACAGTTTGCCATTATATTTCGCACAGCAGGCGGCCGCCATATTTTGTCCTGATTCAAAGAGTCCTTTTCTCTTGCTCTCCCTGGACCCTCTACCCCCATCGAGAGGAACTTGGTGCCATATGTGTATGCTGAGGTTAGACTGTCTGTAATATGAGCCAAAGATAGTGGCGCTTCGGTAATAACGCATCATCATCATCATTATGATCCAACCTGTTGACATTTAGACCTCAAGTCGAAGGGTTCTCTGGATCTGTCAGATTCCCACGGGACCACAAATTGAGCGCGAAACGCCAACCATTAGATAACTTCTGATAACAACCTTGCTACTCATTCAGTTCACGGCTCATTAAACAAACGCAGGACTCTCCGACTCTACAGTCGGCTCTGGGCATATCTGGGGCGAGCAATTACATATGTATCCGTATCCGAGGAGGGAACCACTTGAGACCGCAGAGATTGTCAACAACAGGCAGAGCAATTGTTGAAATTGAATTATGTTTATTTGATGTTTTGGTTTACGCACAAATTAGCTACGTCACAATTCTCGCCCCGCCCGGGCAGGCGACCAGGTCCAGGACGCGTGTCCTTCACCCCGAGGCGCGAAAAACCAAGCGCCGACAAAGTCGAACAATGCCAAACAATATGCCAGGGCGGATGCGGATGCGCAAACCTTTTCATTACCCGTCAAATTGGTCAGGGACACACGCCGGCGCACACTCCCTGTGCTCCGTTCCGAGCAACAATAGCTGATGACAGTAATCAGGTTTGATGCAGGGTAAGTGCTCCTCTCTCCTGGTACCGCAGCAAGCCCAAAGCTGACATCCTTAAGTGAAATCTTGTTACAAACCAATGTAAACACGATTGTTAATTTAACTTTTGCAATCGCCGAATCTAACCCCCGTTTCACTACGACTATTACTATTCCCAACTTCGACTGGTACCCTATCATGGAGTACCCTTCCTCGTTGCCGCACGGCCTATATGTCATCGCACCACAATTAAATTATCGCATTTCAAACGAATGCGCCCGCGCCAGGCGATAATCTCCACTTGGTCCTGTCCGACTGTGAGAACGGAAATAAATAATAATATCTCATTCGATTTGCATACAAGTATGATTCTCAAATACTGCTTCTATTTGGGGCCCTTAAATCCCTCAAAACATGCCAATTGGCCATATATAAAGTTATTTCGGAATGGATTATAAAGGGTTTCAATTGGATGAGGTTAAGTTGGTAGAAAAGGGCAAATAGAATGGGAAAGAATAGAAAGCTTATTAACAGACTTTCTACAAGTTATGCCAACATATTGAAAACGAAAGAAACCTTAGAAAAATTTCTTAATCAACTGTGATAAAAGTTAATTGCAACTTAATTTCTCTACCATTAATAAAAGGTAATTGAAAATTGACACACCTGCAATTGTTGTAGAAGAGAGTCATGTCTCAACTTAACTAATTATTGTCTCTCATTTCTTAGTCATAATTATCAATAAATACGAATAAGCAATTAATGAACTCTCAATCAGTATCAATACTTACTCTCATTTGTCCCTGAACAATCTGACTCAAAATGCAAACAAGAGTTTAAATATAGATATCTTCATCCCTGTGTATGAATTTCTGTGCTTGTGTTTCGTCCTGAATGCATTTGACGTTCTTGTAACCATTTTAACTGACTGTTTCCATTTTAAAAAATTGCATCTACTCAAGGAATGACGCTAAAGACACGTCAAATGCATTCAGGATAAATCCTATCTTCCTCACACTCACAGAAATTCATACACAGACAACACACGCAGATATTCACACACATACTATGCACATTTTGTGCAGTTTCAGTCGTTGCGTCCGCTGATATGGCTCCCAATCTCCACATGACAGAAAAGGACAGAGCTGATGCAGCAGTGCACCACCTTTTTTAACCTCTTCTCGTATCCTAAACACTTTCTTTGTTCCTTTGACGTCAAAGCGGAGCCCTAAATAGAATATTCGTCGTAATCACACACGGTTAAGCGCCATGGGATACCAGCGCCTGTCTGCAGTTGAAGAGACAAGGATTATATTGAAGGATTATTAATAAATTGCACTGACAATCAGAACAGACCCAAACACGTAATCTACGTTGCTTTTAGTTAATCCTGGAAATAAGTTTAACTCTGGTTAAAATTTAAGCTACACTTAAGTTCAGTTGTTGCCTCTTTTAAAAAAAAAAGGATTAACATTTTGAGTATTCAATTTAGAAGTTATTTAAACTAGTGTTCAACCACTTCAATTTCTTTCACGTTTGCAAGTGTAGAGCGTGATGAATGAAGAAGATCTAGTCTTAATATGTGTTAGTGTCTGTTTTACACATCGTGTTTAATTCATTCAAATGTATGTATCCATGTATTGGCATTGGTGTTGGTGACACTCTCAAACTTATTTTGTTACGTTATATTAAACTGTTACTTACCAAAATTTTAATTCTGACGATCAGCTTCAATAATATATATATAACTCTTTACTATATATGTAACTCTTTATACCTAAGTAGTTTAGTTTATCAGTTAAAGCGATGTAAAGGCCGAGACATACGGAATATATTTATATATAGTGGGTCACAGCTTATTTCAAGCAGCACCAAACAAAATATTTAGGCATCTACAAAATCTAAGCCAAGCGGGATTTAAAGGAAATTTAAACGCAATTTGTTAGTCTGATGCTTTAACTTATCAAATATGACTTAATTTATATTTTAAATATTTTCCCAGCATTTTATAATGTTTAAAAACGAACAAAAAACAATGTCAGAGCTTATCTCAACCTATTGCCTATTTATATATAGATGTTTCAAATGTGACTTGATGAGCTCAAACCAACACCTCTATACTTTTTATATCATGAGTACCACAGACTAGAGCAGATTAACCTTTGGGTCAACTCTTAACTTCTTTCTTTTACTATGTGCTTCTTCATGAATCTGTGAATCTTTTCAAATCAAAGATTGCTCTTAAAATGAAGTTTCAAGTGAAGTCTCTGTAAAGAGTTTATTAAATCAAAGATTTCCAAGTAATTCCTAAAATATGTTTAGTCCATTTCCTAAATAGGGTTACTTTATTTTAACTATTCGCATTCCCATGATTATAACATAATTGTTAATCTCCAATCGGAACGCAAGCAAGTCATGTTCAAATAATTTCATTCAAGGGTTGACACGCGGTCCATGGAACAGATTGATAGTGTCAAGAAGTTTGCCTGGTTCACTCAACTGGAGCACCCATCAAGCACACACACACACACAACTAATACACACTGTGCAGACCACCCCTTATAATGCTTTGCATCCCAACCTAGGTCTAGGTTGAATGAAGGACTTGCGTCTGGAACATATCGATTAGCGTTTTGCATCCACACCAGAAATACGTCGACACACGCCAAACGAGCGCCGAGCAATTTTCCGCAGGATAATCCCACCCCAACTCTTCAGTGGACAGTTAACACCCCCCTCCACACTCTCCCACTCTCCCAGGGATGAGGCAACCCTCGACCACAATTCGCTGCGGCTTTTTGAACTGCTTAAATCAATTGTCTGCGAAATTGTTTGTTTATTTTGATGTTGTTTAATGCGTGCTAAATCCTAGAGGATTCTCTGCGGTTACCGTGTGGAAATATCCTGGGAAAAGTAAACAGCTTTAGCGCCTCCCCAACGAGGTGAGTTTGTTTCAAAGGACATTCCGAAAGCTTCACAAGTTGCTTTTGCTGGTTTGAATCCCATCTTAGTAGAGCTTTTTGGGGCAAAAAGTATCTTTATAGCTTTTGGGTATCTGTTCTGGAAAAACTTTCGTTTCTCTTGATGTGCCGCAATCTAATCTTGTGGATTATAATAATTTGAAAATGAAATAAAAACACTCAGGTTATAGTATATAGATTAAAAAACAGATGGATAGAAACAGATTTCAAGTGGTTCAAGTTTATTTGTATACTTAATAATGCTCAGTATAGATTTATTTATCCAATGTATTCTTTTCAGAAATGTTTTGCATTTTATTTCTCAAAAGTAAAGAGTGCTTCACTTTGCCAAAAGATTTCTACTAAAATCAAAAAGTTTTTAAGCAAGTTTTCATATAAAATGTATTTAATATTGACATTGTTAACATATTTTAAGAATCAAAACTGCATTTTAATTTATAGACATCCAAGTGATCACTCACTTAGACAATCCATTACATGAGGCGACTACAATGAGGGCTGAATACTAAATAATAACCGCAATAGTTCTATAAAATGTTTTAACTAGAATAATCTTCACACTTTTAAAAGAGTGAATTGTGTATTTAAAACACATTTAGAGCAAAACCACATTTATAATAAGATTTATAGTGAACATCAGCATTATTGAGCTTCAAATCACATATCTTCCTCATGTTTAAGGCCAATAGCATTTAATACTCTCCTTAGCCTCTACTACATATGTACTGGTTTATTATGCCATCATCATTATTTGTTTAAAAATATATATATATATTCCGATCTGTGGGTTATTTCAGTTCAAATCGCTGGGGTTGTCATTCAGCTGTCAATTAAATTCGAACCATGTCTTACAGTCTCTTCTGTCTATACCCTGAAATCATTGGAAATGATCAGAAAGGGTATATTAAAGCTATGCAAGCTTAGAAACAAGTTGAAGAACCTATAAAACGTATATGTATTCTTGATCAGCATAAATGCAATTTCTGTTTTCTTAGATAAACAAATTGGATAAGACAGATGAAGTCTGCTTCAAAGTCGGCAACTCCAATAATCGAAAGAAAGGCTTAACTTAAAGCACAATATGAAAATGATTTAATCATTTATCTAGATATATTTTTACTGCTTATAATTGAACATTTTCCTAATAAGTGATGATATAAGATATCCTAGGGTACTTCCGTGTTGAGTACAGGGTACCAGCTAGTCGATCACAGTGCAAGGCGGACACTCTGACTTGTTTTGTTTATGTTAAGCAAATGAAATGTGCTTTAAACACATTCAATAAACGTGTAAATACATTTTAATGGGCCAAACCCACAACAGCTCCCATCCCAATCCCATTCTGATTTCCATACCCATATCTCTCTCTCTCTCTCTCTCTCTCTGTCTGTCTCTCTTTGTCGCCCCCTATTCGCTCTTTCGCTACTACAAAAAAAGAAACCAAAACAAACACGACAAACCGGCAGCAACATAGCGAATTTATCATTTAGTTTTGGTTGTTTTTCTCTATTTTTTCCTTTTTTTGTTTTCTGTCTTATATTTATTTTTGGGGCTACTCAATTCGGTTGTAGTACTAGTACGACTCAATGGCCAGAGACTGGCCTGTACTAGAGGGGGCATCGGGACAAGAGGAAGAGGCTAAGTGAAGCGACTTTAAGGCTGACCAGCGCAGCGTTTAGTGAGTCAGTTGACCGCAGTCCGTTGCACAGTTCGCACGTTGTTCGCGAAGAGTTTACAAAGAAAGAACAGTAGAAAAAACAGAGAATAAAAGTAAAAACAAAGCTTAGTGTCCAGTAGGAGGAATAACAGTAAATCAACGTACAATGCAATCGATACATATTTGCAAAAACACAATAGTACAGTTAATAAAGCAAATCCCGTAAAGCCATAAACCCGTACATACGAGTACACCCAAAAGCCAAGCGGAATGCCTTCACGTCTACCCAATTTGAAATATGCAATGCTTAAAAACTGAAACTTAAAACGTGATATATGTGGGCCAAGTGCACAGTCCTCAGTGCTTCCGTTCCATTGTATTTATCATTTATATATATATAATAAATATATATATAATAGAGCTACTGCTCAGTTTAGTCCAACTCGCAAGTCGCATGGTCAAGTGGCGCGTCCAATGCCGGTGATAAGCGCCGCGTTTAAGCTGATAAGACGGGGGGCGCCAAGCCATAAAAAAGAGAACCGAATCAAGAATCTAAAATCAAAATTCTAATTGCCATTTTATGTGCACAAATATAATAACAATTTGTTAATGTCTGTTTCAATACGATTAATTCAAAATATAAAAACAAAAACAAACCGAAAACAAAATGCCAAATCCACAAAACACTGGCTTAACCCATGGCAAGCAAAATTCCAAGGATCTGGAATTGCAACTAGAACTGGAACTGGAACTGGAACGGCCGCTGTTGTCGTCGCTAAAGGAGCAAGCAAAAAGTAAGTAAAACACGCGCCATTACTTAACCATCATTAAACCAGTTAAGTTGGTCAAATTTGAACAAACACACACATTTATGGGTATGCTGGTCTTAGCCATAAATCAGTGACACTTGCACACAGCTTAACTTGGCTCTGGAGCTGGCCAATAGAACACAAAAACAAAAATATACAAATATGTGTTGCCTTTTAATTTATGAAAATCGTGTAGTAACAGCAAATCTAATTAGAATACGTACATACTCACACCTTGTCCAATTAGATTTATATCTTTTAAGTATACTATATATATGTCGCAGCAGATATGGGAATCTCTAACGCCAGCCCCATTGATAAGAAAAAACGAGTCGATAGTTATTTATTTTTACTGCTTTTAAATTGGAAATAAACAAAATGCAAATTACAATTTATTTGCAATAAAAATATATCTGAAATGTGCGCCAAAGCGTCAGGCAAGCAACAGCGTTTATCGCATGCGATAATTTATAGCATGCGACAGTTTATTGCATGCGAGATATTTGTGAACTGACTAAATGAATTTGTCTTCTATTGTAGCAAAAACTTGGGAAATTTTTAAAAATGTATATTTAAATTTGTATACGCCGCAAAGTGTGAAATTTATTAAAGAGTATGCTCGACTATGAGATATCATATAATAAAATCTTTAGAATAGCTTTATATATACAAATTGTGACATTTCTAGAATAATTCTGTATAATCTGCATACCCATTTTAGTGTCCCCAGCTTTTATTTGCTTGCTGAGATCTATGAGAGAAGTGATTTGATGATATTTTTTACAGGGTATAAATAGTTATACCTGGGAACATTATTCATGAATCACTCGCCACTCGTTGATATCAAAACAAATTTATTTATTTGGCGCTCTTGACATTTATTTCCGAAACATTTCCGAGGGAAGACCTCTTGTGCGAACAACAGGATGTAGATATGAGTAATGTGTTGTATCAAATACAATCGCAACGATAAGAATGTTGTTGCCGTTTAATCTATTCTTTTTTAAGGGGAATGGAAGTCCAAGAATCCCACAATGATTACTTATTTTAAAAGGAATTTGCTACTTCTGTTTGGATTGTCTATTAGTACTTGGACACCAAGTCTGTTGACAGACTTTATGAGTACTATCAACATAGGCTAATATTTGAACCCGTTTTTGCATTATTATGATAGTTAACACTCTGGTGATATCTTACAAAATAGACAACTGAACAAAGAGACGCATTTGTTCTTTCATTTTATGGATATTAATAAATAAATAAATGCAACAATGTTGTAAACATGTTTTATTCAAAGTAAATATTTGTTTCAGAATTACGCTAACAAAAGTTTTTATTGTACAAGTAATAATCATAAAACTATTGGGGTATCTTAATGTGTATATAGAATACACTGAGACAAATATCATCTACAAAGTGTTTTTAAACACATATTTTGGTAAGTAATAAATGAAAAATACATTTAAATCTATAGATCTAAAACATAATGCTATACTCTATAAGCATAATTAGCATATACACTCTAAACTTAATGTTATTTTTTTTCTGTGTATGCTAAACCTAATAAGTCTGGTTTAATATTTGTTTATGAGTTTCTTGTGTTGGATACAGTCTCTATAATAAAGTAAATGCCCTAAACAATAGACAACAAGCGTAAATTGTCATTAAACAATCATCATTGTCATCATCAGCACCCACCCAAAAAAAAAAAAGAAAAAATAAGTCAAAAAAACCAAAATAATATGAACAATAGGAAAACAAAAGTGACAACAAATTGTCAGCATTTTTTGTGATGTGATCTATCAAGCGAATTGCCGCTGACAGTTGTCGTTAGTCGGCCAACGATCGGTTCTGGCCACGTGCCGGCCAATGACAGACGGACCATGAATATATGTATATAACTATTTAACTATATATATATATTATATTACATTCTAAAAAATATCCAAAGGAATCCACCTGATGCCTCCACACAATGCAAAACAACTGCAGCTAGTTGCGTTTGGAATGGAGCTTTAGTTGTGCGTATTGATTTATTCATTCTTTGTGCTTAATATTCATAATAAAGCAGGTTGTGGCAGATTTTGCAATGCGAATACCGTATACTCTATTCCCAATCGACTGTTATTAATATTCTTTTAACGAACTCTAATCCTGTGAATTTGTATCAAGCGGTTTTTGTAATGAAATCGATCATTTTTATAAAATATTTACCTAGTGCTCAATTAATTGATTATTATTCTTATTTCAAATTTTGTGTAATTGTTATAAAGAAACACTCAAAGTTAAGATACATTAAAAGGCTATCGAAATCAGTTTTCTGTAGTGTGTGTTTTGCTTGTGGCTTAATATACATATGTATATAACATATATATAACACAACACAGGCTTCAGGGACAAGGTTACTGTGCAGCTGCAATAGAGAGTGCAGGGAGAAAATGTCCCTCGGAAATATCCCTTATTTATATTTCATGTTACTTTATTTTGGGCTGCTTTGAGTAAGTTTTTCGAGTCCGTTCAGATCGATTGCTGGCGCGTGTTGCAGTAGATAAAAGATTGTAATCAAAATTGCGTAATAATTATCTGGGAACGTGCACACACTTCTAAATAATTGTCGGACTTCCTGTTTCCTATTTCATCTATACCGTCTTCTAACTTGACAAAAGTTGTGAACTATGGCTTTTCGTGCGGTGCACACACACACACAACAAGATTCTGTTCCTCCATTTTGGCCGTGACTGTTAAAAAAGCGCTAAGTAAAACGATGCCGGCGATTAAATAACAGCAGCAACAGTTTTGCGCGCCAAGCAAGACAGGCAAAGAGAAGGTTAAGGTTAACTTAAGAGAGCACTACTGCTTGTCAAAGAGAGCGCGTTCAGCTGGTGCAGTAACAGCAGCAGCAGCTGATACGACGTCGAAGTCGTCGTCGACGTCGCAGTTAACTGCCAAAGAATGGTCTTTGCGTAGTATCAGCAGCGCCCACAGCAGCCCCAAAAGCAATTGGCGCTTTTGCTGACGACGACGTCAACGCTAGCATCAGCGCTGCTGGCGCTGCACAGTGGAACACACTCTAGAACAATATTATATTTAGTTGGGAAGAATTTAATGAAACTTTAATATACATTTACCCAAGAACAGAATATCTCTATTAAATATAACTGACGATGACTTTGGGTCAACATCATGCGTACGTAAAGAATTTCAACAGCAACAATGTTTGACTAAACAGGCTGTTATATTTTTTACCCGCGTTTGAATTGTACCTTTGAAATTATTGATGAACAGAACTGAATGAATATTTTAAAAATTAATTATAATTAAATAATAAAATACCAAGATAAAAGCAGGAGTTGAATTATGCATAGCGAAAAGATTCATCAATAAAATAAATAATAATCAAATAAATATAATTTTGATCAACGGAAATGGGCGATGGACCACAGTACATTGGCGTTGCGTGCAGGAGCAAAAGTTATAAAAGTTCTTAGCAAATCGGACGAGCGTTCAGTTGCTCTCGGTCATTCGTTGTGGTTGTGTGAACTTGTGCCGCAGCAGCATCAGCAGCAGCAGCAACAGCAGCAACAGCAACAACAGCGACAACGACAAGCACAACATCAGCAATACGGAGACGACATTGTCGCCATCATCAGTGTCGCCGTCGCCGTCGCCATAGAGAATCGAAGCGAAGCAACAGCAGGAAGAGTTTCTGTTAATTGTGTGAGAAGCCAAAGACAAAACGTTTTCTGCGGTGGGTGCGTGAGTGCGCATAGTATAAAATTAAATAAATAAATTAAACAACAACAACAACAACAACAATAACAACAGAAACAGAGACAAGAAAAACAGCAATGTACATACATATATATATACACATATTTAATATGTACGTGGTATATGTGCCAATATAGAAATGTTTATACTTATAGTTTTATGTTAGAAGACAGGCCGGCAATGTTTTGTTGTCCAAACTATGATGAGATGTTCTATTAAATAGAGCATATTAGACAGTCGGACAGCCCACACACAACACAAAACCAACAAGAACAACAGCAACAGACATTTATTTCATCATTTTCCTTTTGCTCAGCAGTTTTTCAAAACATTTTAGTGTGTGTTTTTTTCCTTCTCCCCTACATTAACTTTATTACAAGCCAAAACAAATTGTTGTTGTCACAAGTTAAGTTCGTATTTCTTGTTGTTGTTGCTGTTTGTTGCACGTTGCCCGCTCGCATTTTATTATCAAAATTGCAAATTGCTGTCAGTTAAGCGAAGCGCGCGCGAAAATATTTTCAACACGCGGCGTATGAGTAACAAAAATATAAATTGAATTCTCGACTATCTTTCTCTCTCTCTTCCTTTCTAATATATACACACTTATACATATAAATATTCATAAACAAAATTGCATGTAACAACATTACAAATTACAGTTACATAGATCAAGTGCATTACAATCCCGGAATTCTAGAGAAATCACTTAGATAAATTGTCTCCAACAACGTGTCGTATGCGTAACTAAAGTGGCATTTTAAGCGCGGTGTACGCTCATACCAGTAATTTGGAAAATTTAGTAATAATAGCAATTACAAGAACAAACAAAAAAGAAAACATTAAAAACAATAACAAACAACAAAAAACAAAAACAAAACGAAACAGAGCGAACAGTCGGTTTTATGTGTCAATTTCCGTTTGGTGCGCTTTTAAAAATTGATCAAAAACGCAACAAACACCAGTGCAAATCGGCAAAGCGAGCAACGGATTTCCGCGCGGAGGCATCATAGCAACAGGAAACAGGCTAAGGAAATCAGGCACCAGTCAGCTAGCATCCTTGGGGTGACAATTGTGCAGTAAAACGCGCTACCAGGATTAGCCCACGTCTAGTAGCATCAACAGCAACAGCTACAGCCCGTATTGTATCCTTAAGGTAAGCTCATTACGTGCACTGGCAAATCTCGTGCTCTTGACAACAACAGAAACAACAGCAACATAATTTGCGTGTGCATGGGTGTATGAGTACGCGTGTGTGTGTGTGTCCTATGCTCATCCTTGGAGATACTCCTGCTTGGCCCTGCGGAGGTGCCCGCTGGCGTTGTTTGCTTTACTTTGCTTTTGTTTGTTTATTTACCAGTTTGTCTGTTCTTTTGTCTGTCTCTTTTTCTACTTGATATATTTCTGCGTGTGTGTGTGAGTTTGTGTGTGAGTGCTTTAGAGCAAATAGAAACAACAACAGTTTCAACAGTATCAAAAATAAGGATTATTATGACAACAAGCAACAACAATGGCTATCTCTAGACAAATTGTAGAGCAGCCGCCTTCAACTTGGCTGCACACATAAATATACCTTCTATTATACAAGTATATATACTCGTAAATTACCCTTCTACAAATACGATTGTCATTCATAGCTCATCATTAGCCCATTAGTTTAATACTTTACGACCCTTTTATATAATTGCTTTATACGAGATCATACAAAATTAGGTCCATTACCTTAAACGCAAGATCTTAAAAGTCATATAAAAAAGTATCACATCTTATGTCACTTTATACGTCATATATATTATATATCAAATTATGTGAAGAATACTTACGTCTACTTCGTCTTTAACTACAAAGTACCCAATATATTTGGGTCAATCTTAAACAGTCTAATCAGATAGGCCAAATAGTCTAATCAGAAAAGGTGTCAGCTTTCGTTGAGATTTCAAATTTGATTTATAAATTAGCTGAACATCAATGATATTATTAAGAACCTGATCTATGGGGGTACCTGATCTTTAGTTCATAATAATAATAAATATATTAAATATTTAATATAAAAGTACAGCTAAAACAGAAAGGAGCTCCAAAGAATTACAATCCTTTTCCAACTTATGCCTGTAATCCTTATATCACCAGAGGCTTATAGCCTAGTCAGCAAATATGTATTCAAGGACCACAGGCAAACTGAAAAAAAAGAATACCGATTGGCCCCTTTTATGCATGCAGCCAATTGGAATTCGAATCAAAATCTTAACAATGCAAAAAAAAGAGGAAGGAATATAAAGGGGGAAAAATCAAATAGAAACAGAAACATTGTTGGCAATCACCTGGCGCCGGTTGAGAGCCGCCTCTAGTCATCGATGTTGGGTTATGCTAATGGCGGAAGTTGTATCCCAGAACAGAAGAACAAGGACAACGATGAGGATGAGGATGAGGATGAGTGTGGGTACTAGGATGTGGACTGATTGGAAGCGCATAAAAGTAGCAAATCAGTGCACACTTTGAAATCGAAATTGTAATCAAAAGGCGCTGGCAATTGTGGCAAGTCAGTATGTGGCATGGGAAACGAGTATGTTGCTCGGGGCATATGGGACTTGCTGCTGCTGCTGCTTAGTTGGCTCTAAATGCGAAATTGGCCAAACGAATTGCTTGCCAAACAGCTGCGAGGGGCAGCTTGGGCCAAATTGAATCATTAACAACAAACATCGAAATGGAAATAGATTTGCAAATTCATGTTTACAACAAAGGACGCGCAAACATATATAAAATACGCGAAAATAAGGATACTCATGGCTACTCGTGGATACTGGTGGATACTCATGGATGAGCAATGACACTGATGACCTACATTTGGGTACCTAAAGCTATGCAAACAACAGAATGTAAATGTATAAATTCTAGCCAGGCACAAGGACCCCTGGCGCATCTGTTAGTTTGTTTACAACAAATGCGAAAATCATGAAGCGACCGGCGAGGCTCCACAGGGCAGACCCGACCAGTCCGGACAGTCAACGTGGACATCAGTCAACGAAAGGAAGTCCATAAGGACCCTTCAATGCTGCACAGACAATGGCAGGCAACTAGTACAAAAACGGATCCTGGCAATATTGCAATGGACCAGCACTCGCTGATACTCGTACTTCACCCTGCTCCTGTTGCTCGCTGTACGAAATTAAATTTTTGCTTAATAAAAGATATATCTTTATATATATTCTCGTATATAGTATATATAGGGCCACAAGAGTTTAGTTGGATGGAGATGTACAATGGCAACATTTGCATAATGTATCAACACATTTTGATGTTTAGCGCTAAAAGGTTACACCCACACACAAACAACACACACACACAGCAAAGCACACGCCCACCTCATTAGGGTCTGAATGTAAATGTAAATCTTTGTAAATGCCACACAATTGATTTGATTTCATTTAATTCCTAAGTGTGCGTGTCCCATGTGTGTGCGTATGTCCTGTGTGTGTGTGGGCTCCTTTCATTTCAATCATTTGGTATTGAAAATTGCGAATATTTCGTACTGATTTTATGAGAGTTGTTGACTAAATTGTCAAAACTGATTTCAATTTGTGGTAATCAAATGATTCGATTCTTTATGAGTCTCTTTATCATTTTATGTATCGTATGCGATTTGAGTTTGAGTCCCCATAAAAGCATTCCCATTTGTGTCTGAGTAAACGACTACAAAGAAGAAATTGGATATATATATACTTGTATATATGTAAAAAAATATATATATTTGGCGTATTATTATATTGAATACAATAGGCAAAGTGGACCATCAAAAAGAGCATTTATACTCGTATTTATGATTCCAATAGAACCATTAGCTGACAAGAAGATTAAAGGATGTTTCCTGAAAACGTTTCGCTGACTCAACGTTAAGGAAATACTTATTATTATATATTATAATATCAATTTCTTTCAAGATAAATATTAAAAACAAATTAGTGTTATCAGCAAACACGAAAAAAAACTAAGTCCACTTATTATAAACAACACTTAAGTCTTATAACTGAGGTTGCAAATTAAGCTTGCTCTTTATTTTCAGACTAAAATGATTTCGATATTTTCGTCAAAAAAAACACTGTTTAAACCAAATTATGAAAATTGTTAATATGGTTTTCGAAAAACTACTGCAAATTTTTCTTATTACGCTGCTTCTGATGATTGATTATCAATTGATTATTGATCTGATTGACTTTTTCCGGGCTTTCCCCAATCCATGCAACAAATTTTGGAACATTTTTTACTTTTTAATATTCTTTTAATTTTTTTTTATTTTAACTAGTTAACGCTGAATATTCTAATAATTTTTAAATTATAATCATGAAATTGTATTTTAAAATTGTAAATAGCTTTTATTTTCTTCTAGTTTTTGTATGTATTTCGACTGCTAGTATTCGACTTTAAATAAATAAATAACAGTGTTGAAGGCCTTATACCGGTCAGCGAGAGCCAAGTCTTAGATCAAGTAGTATTAAAAGATATATCCCAAGCTTTTTCTAGCTTAGTAAAAACATGAAAATAAGTTTCGAAAATCTCTATATTTATATATTTACAAACATATTAAAACCGCGAAACAAATTTTATTTTGTGCTGTTTAAATTGACCTATTTATTGGCTGATTTAGTGAACAATTAGTCGCAATGGTTTGCCATAAATCTGTGGCAATTTATAGCTATCGCCATAGCATATAGTATACGATCTACGATGGGCATATTTGTGTTTGTTTTTCCTCCCATTTGTTAGCTTCGATTTTGTGTTAAATTGCCAAAATCAATAAAGTTAAAAGGCGTGAAAAGTTCAATGAAACACGTACAACAGGCAGTTAAAAATTGAATTGTTTATACGAGTATAAAGCTTAATATGGCGATACGCAAATGATGGAAAAAGTTGAGAATTGGATTAAGATCCAAAGAGGCGAATTGTGACAAACAGTTTTGTTACTCATACGCCTCGTATACATACGATAATGTTACTCATACGCCGCGTAAATTGTTGTTTTCTAATCCAAAACTGTCACATTGTAGCCTTTGGGAATTTCGTTCTTGCAATTAGAGTGACAAGTGATGACTTTTGCTAGACAGTCCGACAGCCAGACAGATGGGGCTGTCATCTGGCTAAATGTCGGCAAATCTCTGTCTCAGCCTCATCTCTATGAAGCAAACGGAAACTGTCGCTGTCGCTGAAGAGTCTAGTAAATAGATATTACGATTACTATTACCCACTTGGCAGAGCGTGCTACTTGTATAATTTAAATACGAGTCGCATTCGTAATAAACAAATCCTATAAATGTTCATTTTGCCTGGCAACGTCATTGAGCGTCCTCCCCTCCATATCATCATCATCATCTACATCTTTATCATCTTTATAATTATCATTAACATCTCATAGTCATAGCATGAAAGTGAATGCACTTTTATATGCATCGCTGCTAATTACAGCGACAGCTTGTCTATCTCTCAGCCAGTCGCGGCACAGCCTCAACACCTCCACCTCCAGCTCCTCCACCGCCTCTGGCACCTGCTCTTCATTCCCGCATGGCTGTCATCATGTGTCCCACAGAGATTGCTAAACGATTTCTTTTGTATACAAAATATTTAGCACATTTCTCGCTGATTGTGGCGCTTATAATTTTTATTATTTACACTAGTTGTTTATGTTTTTCTCTCTTTATGTTTATGATTGCAGCTAATTGCGGCTGTTTGGCTAAAGGCCTGCAACTTTTCATTATAAACTAGCGAAATATTTCAGACAATTCGAGGCTCTTTTAGTGCGCTTTTCAGTTGTTCCACTTACCGAAGGTTTTATGCTGAATTTTAAGTTGGCTACTGGTGCGCGTGGCATAACTAGAAGCCAGGAAAAGTTGAGCATATACTTATAAAGAATATTTAAATTTAAGAACAATATATTAAGAACCTATACTTTTTAGGATATTAGACCCATAAGGTCCTGTATTGTATAGGACCTACTGATATACCGCTGTCTGTTAAACCCTCAATTAATGAGAATCTCTTAAGCTGCCTTTTAATTATTTAAGGAAAATTTATCACTCAACATTACCTTTAAATTACATTAAAGACCACATTTATAGTAGGCGAATGAGCGTCCTTTTGCGACATATAAACAAGATTAAGAGAACGTTACAAAACATTAGTATGAGAAGTTGGCTGTAAAATCCACTTATTGATATAGAATGTAACAAATATCTTGAGATAAATCATAATCCAACTATGCAAATTAATGTGAGGAAATTCCATTGTGAAACTTTCCCAGCACAGTTCAGTACACTTGTGCTGTGTGTGGTGTTTGTGTGTGGGAGTGTGTGCTACTATTAATACTTTTAATTAATGATACATATGAATAAACCTCGCTGATGATGATATTAATGCTGATAATGTTGTTGGTGGCGCCGCCGACTTGGGCTCTGTGTGCTGACATTGACTTTTCAATTGAAACAAATCATTATTTGAGCATCGTGTACTCATATATCTTATTCAATTGAGGCGGACGATGAGCAAGCTAACAGCTAAAGCTTGAAAGCCTGCTGTTGGGGCTGCCTGTTGAAGCGTGTCAAAAGATCGCGCCCAAACGCATCCATATCGGATGTGTTGTATATACAAGTACGAGTATTGTTCCCCCCAACTATCATCCCCCAACCAATGTGAACTTGACTTTACGGCGATTATTGAATAGATGCTATGGATGCACTTTTATGATCGCGATATGCATACTTTACTATTTTTTATTATGTGATTGTAATTAGCAATTTGACATGGTCCATTACAATAACATTTGCATAGTTTGCGAAATAATGTGGGATGTAACTAGGCTATTCATGCCCAGTTTGTTACCAAACTGTTGAGGATCAATCTATGCCAAAGTGGCAAGCTGAGATCGCCCGATAAATGTAAACTACGTCAAAGCGTGCAACACTTAATAATGCTCTGAAATGAGAGTATTATGAAAATTTTAAATGGCTTGTCATGAATGAGAAAGAAGTAAATAAGATTTCTAAGGATAAATAACAGTTAATAAACTAGCCTTAATATACCAAAAGCACTATAGAAATATAGAATTATTAGTTTAGAAAGTAGTTTGTGAATAATGATTCTGAATCTTTAATAGAGTATACAGTTGTCGACAATACATAAGATTCCAGTTTTCTTGCATTTTTACTGTATTAATTATTTTAATTATAATATGCAAATGATAACAAGCAAACTGTCGATTTTTATTCACACTGGGAGGCTGCAAGCGACTCTGGCACTAGACGATGTTAGTTTGTTTGGTCCCTCGTTCAGTTAGTTTGACGACAGGTGCAAAATGCAATTAACGTTGTTTTCAGTGTGCCGCAAGATTGCGCATACCACACATGCGTCCGCCTGGCGTGAATATGTTGAAGGCAAAATGGTAATGGCAACGACGTAGTTTATAGCATTGAGATTGAGTCGCCGACACACAACACAGTTATTCCCTTAGTACTCCCCATAAAACCCACTACTCTATTACCCATCTAAATGTCTCTTCCCCTGCCCCTGTCGCTGCTCAGGCCTGATGTCTGCGTGAGACGACCTTCAGGCGGTAAGCACCAAGGCGGTGCCTTTGGGAATAACTACGCTGTCAACGGTATAGTAAACAAACCCACATTTACTGCTTCTTGTTAGCTTCCTATATATGTTTATTGTTCGGCAGTGTTGCCAACTTAAAAATAAAAAAAAGCTAATTTCCGATTCAAGGCTAACATCAAGATATTTTCTTTCAAATTTACAAGAAGTCAAAGGCAACAAAAAATAAAAATACAAGATAATCAACAAAAATTAAACAACTCTAATTTCACTTCTAATTTTAAACTTTAATTAGTAATTTTTTTGCTTACGGTTTCCTGGCAACTCTGCTGACCGAAAGAGCAACACACAACAGCTGTAGAAAAGTACACCCACAGATGTGTGTTCGTGTGTTTTGCGTGCGTTGCAGTTGCAACGCGTGGCGTCTATGAAATTGATAATTAATTATCCTGCCAGCTCTTCACATGCTGGCATCCTCAGCCTGGCCAACTTCCTCCTCTCTTCTGCCTCCCACATACACACTCGCCAGCTAGTCCCTGGCTTGCGGCTTTTAGCGGACACGCTTCGTTTGTTGTGTTTACAAGTGCGTGAAAATTTGCGCTTAACTGCTTATCACGTGCGGCGTGTGGTGTGAATTTTACTGCGGCTAGGCGGCCACTGGCCACTGTATGGAAAAACAGACCCACACACATACACACACACACAAAACCGTATGCTAATTTAAGCCGAGTTGAATGCAGCAGGAAAAGTTATGTGCATTTTTGCATAAATTATGACATAATGGCTCGGATTTATTATATTTCTTTTCCTATTTCTACCACTATTTTTATCTGCAGCATTCAGACGTTTTTAGCAAATTGCTGCTGCATATCGTCTGTTTGTATTACGGAGAATTCTATACAAATATTACGAACGTTTTGCTTTAGTTTCATTTAATCTAAAATATAAACGGGTTGTTTTTGAAAAGTTTTACCAAATAAAAAAATGGATGAAACTATGTTACTTTTATGAAATTAAACTCCTATTGGCAATTTGGTAAGTTCGCCATTTAAATAATTATGTGACCAAACTTTCTTAATATATTTATACCAAATGAAATTAACACTTGACATGATCGATAACAGCATAACAGCATAACAACATAATTGTACTATGGATAACAGCATTACACAGCTTTAGAATTTGGTTGTTCTTAAAGCAGATAAGTTCGAACAGCTGAGCTGGTTTACATACACATTTTAAAGAGTTTTAAAGTATTACAGGTGCTGTACTTATATAACACGATATTATTACCAACTTTTATTAACATTTCTTAATTAACCTTGTTAGGAAACAAATCAAATGTAAAATAGCAGGATCAAAGACAGTAAACAATTATTCACAGGGACGTCAAGTGCGTTTGGGTTTGATGTTCCGTCGTATTATTTAGTTCATTGTACTTGATTGGGATATGTTGGTGTTCGTCTACCACACCCACATAAATATAAATACTTAATGATATTGAGGAAATTCGAATTTAATTCCCTTTGACGTGCAGTAAAGTGTTTAATTATAAGCAAGGCAACGAGGAAGGAACTTGCCAAAGGATTAGCTGTTTAGAAGTCTCCGCCTCAAAGTGAATTAAGCCAAACTTTATTTCTTTGGTTAGCCTTGGATGTGTGGAGGCATGTGGCTTTACTTACTTGTAGGTATTGATACTGTTACCTATAGCTTTATTCAGCAAGTAAGTCGGTCACTGGCTGAGCTGGCAAATCCCGAACAAAAGCCCTTCTGACCGCATTGAAAGGAGAAAAGAATTAATGAAAGCTGAACTATCCAACTGAGAAAAGGACACGAACATGACGACCAGGCATCTGCCTTGTGTATCCTCCAATACCTTCTTCATCCCCATCCCCATTACACGCTATCACCCAACGCAATTACATTAAATCTTAGCTATTATTCTTTTGCTTTGTATTTTGTGGGCCCACAACTTTTGCTGGTGCTGGGTCGTATCGGACTTTGGACGGCTGTAGTTAATCGCCCACGAAGTGATTGAATTCCATCGAACGCAGGTTGAGCTCACCGGATGCGGGGTCACGGGTTGCGGATTCGCGTAATAAATGAAATAGAGTCGCTTTTGCTGCTTGACTTGGCTGACTGCATTTGGATTTGAGCTGCTTCGCTTGCCTGTTTCTGAGAGTCTAACTTGGTTTATGGCCACCAATGACCAGAGGCAACTGGCCAGTGGCCACTGGCCTCCAGCCACTTAACTAATTGCGCCTTTGTGTGCGCCTGACACACGCCATAAAATTAATTCCAATGCTTTTTCCAATTGAGGTATAATAACAGTACATACAATTTGACAGGTCCTGAAGGAATCAATTATTTATAAATGATCTCACTGAAATCTCTCACTTTATAGAAACAATATAACTAACTTATTTTAGAATCACCTCGGCAGTAATGAGATAATTATATATAGTTGAAGATTAAACAAATTTTAGACGGAAATAAAATCCACATAACTACAGCTATACCTATGTCATAGGTATATCAAACTCTTTATTATTTATTAATTGTACTTTCTATTTGCAGTTCCTTTGTGCGCCATGCACGACACAGCCGGCAAACCGTCCCCAATAATCACGCCCACACAGTCACCAATGGCAACGGTAGATCCTGGAGCCGCTGCAGCTGATGATGAGGATGAGACCGATGTGATTGGCGAGCTAATGGGTCACTTCGGTAAATGGCAGCTGGTTATGACTGTCCTGCTGTCACTGTTCCAAGTGCCCAACACCTTTCACATATCCTCATCCGTATACCAAGCAGCTAACAAGGAGTTCTGGTGCCAGCGACCAGCTCATCTACGGGAATTGCCTGTCGATATATGGCGTAATCTAAGCGGTTCCCATGACAACTGCCTCCGTCGGCCAGGTGATTGGAGCCAGCTAAGCAACGATACATTGCCGGCCCAGCTGCAGGTGAGGAGTGACAAGTGGAAACCACTTGAAAACCACAGTCAGCCATGGATAAGTAACACTCTTATTGCACCAACAGCAACAGGCAGCGGCAGCCGTAGCGGCAGCAGGGGACGAAAAGCTGGTTGCTTGCAGCAGCTGGGAGTACGCCACAAACGACAACGTTGGCAATACTTGGACCTCTCAGTGGGATCTAGTTTGCGACAAGGAGCATTTAAAGAACGTAGCCGAGATGTTCTTTTTACTGGGCGTTGCAACAGGTGGCATCATTTCCGGGTACCTCTCTGACAAGTTTGGCCGCAAAACAATGCTATTCATATCGGCCGTGTTGCAGACCATATTCGGTAAGTGGCTCTAACAAGACCTTTTCTAACCTTCTCCTTCCCCATCATCGTCGCATGATTATCGTGCTGCAATGACCTTTACTGTTTGTAATATTCCTATCCGCACACACGGAAGCGACATTGACAACTGCCGCCACTGTCCCCTTTCGACTTTGAACTTGGCATTGAATACGGGGTCAACGTTGAATGGGCAATGCATCAGTGGATGTTGCCACTTGTCCTGCGGCTGCTGATGATGCTGCTGCTTCTGCACTTGCCTGCCTCGTTGTCCTTGTTGATTAAATCACGTACAATATAATTGGAATTTATGAATACAAATTTCAAAAGGACATCACTAATGAAGGGCGGGGCATCATGTGTATTGTTCGTTGTGCGTTGCAGGCACACTTTGAGTCTGATCGATAAAATGGTGTGAAAATTAAATGAAATTTAAATTCTTAAATAGTTAACTGCTGTTTTTTAAGCAAAATTGATAACAGTGGAAGTTACTTAAGTTTACATTGTTATACATATCTGTTAATCATACGATTATGTTATGTTTGTATTTAAAAGCGGACATTGTGTGTAAGTCTGGCAACTCAATACACTCATCTAATTTGGCGGCATTCTTTTGTTAAACTGGCAGCACTAATAGACAGCGTTGTTTGTTTACAAATAGGATAGAGTACAGTTAATGCAGCTAAAAAAAAACCAATTTAAAGAATTAAAGTTTTAAATAGACGCAAATTATGGTTTAATATTTTTTATAGGACTCTATTAACAATTTGTTATACATTTTCTCGCTCTTTTAATCCCTTTTGAACAGGTCTCTGGCTGTATTTCTGCAGTTCTTTTGAGCTATATTTAACGCTGCGTGCATTACTGGGCCTCGTATCTGTGTCGGTTACCTACTCCGGCCTCATTTTGGCCATTGAGTATGTGGATGGCAAATGGCGTACCATAGCTGGCATGTACAATCTGTTTCCACTGCCAATCTCTTATATGATCATCTCTGGCCTGGCCTATTTGACGCAAGATTATCAACGTCTGCAGCTGTGCATTGGGATTCCGGGCATATTCCTTTGTTTTCTCTGGTAAGATCATTCAATATCCATTAATTCTATAATGTTTCAGAATGATTTAACGGATTAACGGAAGTAAACAAAACGTGGCGCATGAAATGTGTAAATTGCCAATAAAATATAGGTACGCGCTTGTGTTTACACGTGCATCGCAGTTTATCTATATATATACACGTATATATATATCCATGTCTGTATCTGAAGAACATGGATCACACACAGTCGGCTGAGTAATAAATAGCTAATAAATAACGCACTGCGCGTAGGTGTCCCAATTATAAACACAGACAAAACCAGACCAGACCACGCCACGCCAGACCGGAGGAGGTGTCTAATTAATGAGTGTATCTGACTAAAACTGAGACTGGTGATTGCTTCTTTTTGTCAGGTTTGTGGTACCCGAATCGCCGCGCTGGCTGCTGGTCAAGGGTCGCATCGAGGAAGTGAAACGTATCATTGAGGCGGCAGCTAAATTCAATGGACGACAACTGCCAGCAGACTATCAACTCACGCCGCCCTCGCAGGAAAGCAGCACTCAGGACTTTACGTATCTGTTTCGATCCAGCTACTTGAGGCGCATCTCCGTCTGTTTCCTATGCATTTGGTTTACAATGAATCTGGTCTACTATGGAATTATCTTGAATATGAGTTCATTCGGTGGCAATGTCTACTTGAATTCGGTAAGTCCTCAACCCGCATTAAGTATACGCCCAAGTAAGTGACACTTGATATGATGAACGCCATAGAATTTACAAACCCAAACCCAAACCCAAACCCAAAAGTTTCCTCTTTAAACTCACCTTGTATCCATCAAAACTAAACAAGAGCTAAGTGCCCGCCCTGTCGAGTGCTTTACGCTAATTGAATTTGTCAATCTCTGCTCTGCCGTCGACTGCGGACTGTTGGCTGAAAGGACAGCCAAAATGTGTTTACTATCGAATTATGATGTTGCCTACAAGTGCTTTTGGCCTGGCCACATGGACAGCTTCATCTGCGGAATTTGGCGAGTGGCCAATGACAAATGCTGCATAAGAATATTTAAAAATGAAAGAAAAAAATCGAATACGAAAGCAAAACTTTTTTAGCTGACATTTCTTTGTGGGATAAAGAAATTAATTATTATTTTTGAGCGTTCTATAAATTATAATAAATCTAGGAAATATAAAGTTATGAGGTGCAAATGAATGCCACAAAAAGTTATATATGTTTATTATCACTATAATACAGATACTCAGAATACTTGCGACTAATTTGAAAGTAGATAAACAAAAATTAAAATTTGTTGTCTTTAAAATATTAAATAGACATGACATCACAGTAGGCTACTACACGGAACTTATACACATTCTACAATTGGCAGAATATCATAAAACTGTACCGCTTGCATCGATTCTGAAATAGAATCTAGAAAGTATTATATATATGAATAGCAGTTCGACCTCTGTCTATCTAAAGAAGATTCCCATAAAACATATACTAGTTAATACAATTTAATACTTAAATCTATTTCAATTTAAAAAGTTTGGAGAAAAAACCGTTTTCATCTGTTTTCGCTCATATCTAGCCATTAAACAGCTAAATTTGCATCACTGATGACAAAAACAATGACAAAAGCGTTTTTCAGCTAATTTATTGCATAATTTATTTTGACAATCCATGGCGCACCTTTGATGCCAAGTTGATTTAATGCGGGCCGCCGACATCGGAGTACACAAGTGTTTCTCATGTGACGTCTTCATCTATCTTTGGACCTTTTCTTACAGGCGCTAGCTGGCCTAGTCGAAATACCTGCCATCGCGGTGGCCATGTACATTATCACCAAGGTGGGCAAGAAGTGGCTATTCTCCGCCACTTTGTTCTGTGCCGGTGTCGCCTGCTGCTGTGCTGCCATCACTGAGGGGCGCGAGGATATGCTCTGGCTAAAGATCACATTCCTGATGATGGGCAAGTTTACAATCAGCGCTGGCAATACCATTATGCCGGTCTACACCGCTGAATTGTATCCCACTGCCATACGCAATGTGGGCGTCGGAGCCTGCAATGTGGCCGCCGGCTTGGCCCTTATCTTAACCCCCTACTTGTCGCTTTTGGTATGAGCCTTCAAAGAGTTAATCCCCATTCATATATGTATATATATAATTCTTTATATTAGAACAAAATCGAAGGGCACCTGTTGATGACGCTACTTACCGCCTGGAGCATTTTTGGCGGATTTGTGGTACTATTTTTACCGGAGACGGCAGTGCGGAAAAATGCAACAACCGCAGCAGCCAGTCGTCAGAATGCAGCAAAACAGGTGTAATAGGTGCAATCCCCTCCAGGAAATCCTACTCCCCTTTGACACCTAGAGAATATTTTGGCTGGTCCAAAGTATATGAAGGAGCGAGCACACAGGCTACCAAAAAACTAACTACAATACAAAGAAAATCAACCAACAATAATCGTTGCCCAGATCCGACCGATTCTGACATATCCACCGCCTCAGCCACCGCTACCGCAACCGCAACCAACTATCTATCCAGGAACTCAATTAAATAGCGCAATTTATCGAATGTCCATTCAATGCCATTATCCGATATCGTCAGGCAGGACCTTATTTGCGTAGCAAGTAGTGAGTATTTAATATACACGTCTAAAACCAATGGCTTATAGCTTATAATAGGGTAAGACCGAAAAAATTACATATTCTAAAGGAAGTTACAGATCGGAATCGAGAACTAGCTTCGGTATTATCGAAGAAGGTAAAATTCACACAAATATTGGGCAAATTAGGAGCAAAATAGTAAACCTATCTCTGTCTTTCGCTCTCTGTTTCTCCTTTTGGCCTGCATCTGTCCTAACGCTTTTAATGATTATTATAAACGATAATTACAGATAAATAGTAGCTCTTGCCCAAAGTAATTTATGTGTGATTTACATAGGTTAATTGGATAACTAGAAATGAATATCTTGTTAAAGTATTGCTAAATTATTTACTCTATCAACAACGCAAAAGGAAAATTAAAAAACCAAAAAAGAGAAAAAAAAATTAATTAAAGATAAATATGAATTATTCTTGTCAATATGTCAACGTATACATAATCTTGTTGTTGTCGTGTTTGTTGAGCTCGTCTATTATTAAATGGTTTACAAAAAAAAAAGAAACATATATAATTATACACATAATTGAAGCGAAAAGTGTAATCTCTGGTAAATGTAGTCAATTAATTATTAGAATAAAAAATACAAAAAAAATATAAACTCAATATTGGTCAATTAATCATGTATGTACATATGTATGTGTATTTGTATATATGTATGTATAATTACGTACATATGTACGCATTGAGAGCAGCGCAATTAATGTTTATTGTTTTTACAAATTTCTTCTTATTTACGCCCAAATATGAATAATACAATATACAAATATCCCATTTTAATGCATTTAATATATGAATGTTCTATAAATATATATATATATATATACATCTGTGTGTAATGGAGAATCACAAATAAAGTAGCAAATAACTTGGTCAGTCTTTATGATCAGTAAATGTGAAATTGTTGCTTTTTGGAAACCGTCAAAATGCTTATTGTACTTACAAAATAATATAATGGTTCTCTACTCTAAGTTATAATATGTTTAGTTGACTTATATTTTTTTGTACTTACAATATAAGTAGATATTATTTTTATTTAAAACAAACACTGCTTACTTTTATGTTTTACACGCAATTTGTATATTTAAGAAAATGGAAAAAGAATAATTCACTTGAAAGTAAATTACAGAAATATATTAGAAGAAAATATTTACAAGATTATATAAGAAGAGATATTGAACGACGTGAAAGATAAATTATTAATGTTATACCTATGATAATATTCATTTATCATATATTATATTATGAGATGTATGTGAACTTTATGATATTCCATTTTGGTGAATAAGCATCAAATTTAAATCGTGTTTAAAGCTCATGTTAAATGCTCAACGTGCAACCGGATTTTAGGAAAGTGTTGTTAACAAATGCGTACATAAAAATTATTGTAAATCAAACTTACCAATGCAACGTAAATGCAATTATAGTGTCAAATTGAAATATATTATAAATATAATAAACAAATAAATACATATGTGGAAATGACTGTGTCTTTTACTGCGTTGGGCTTTATTTTGTATTGAAGAGAAATCGTGTCAAAATTTGAAATCCTAATATAGTATCTCGGATTTTGCTAAAATGGTATGGTCAAGGGATATTGAAGTGCTCGAGTTTGCATGTACAGTACTCTTAGAAATACAAAAAGAAGCACAAAAAGATGAGTTCTTTCAAAATCTTTGGGCAACTAATTGAGCCAAAAACACGTTGGTGTTCTTTGTAAATTAGCTCGATCATATCCTTGCAAGCTTTTCAAGGACATGATGTGCTAGAATACGATAGAAAATCTTTACTGATTGAATTATATCATTAGCCGTTCGTCCAAGGGTCAACTTTCAATCTGTTCAGACGCTACTGCCTAAAAGTATGCTGCACTTTATTATATAAGTCCAATTAGGTCGCTTTGACTCGCTTTCTGAGTGAAAATTATTTCGATGCCGAGTCGTTAACCGTCTATACTTATTTCTTGGGAGAGACTAAGTATCTGCTCACAGAACTATAGCTCTGCAAAATATGTACTTATTCAAATTCTGAGATGTTGAACGCTTGGCTTTTAATCATAAATTATTTAATAATTCTATTGATCGAAAACTGATGTCTTCTTAACGTAGTGCAATTGATAGTAAAAGCTTCGGAGCCTACGACAACTTGTAAGCCATTGACTTAGGCAAAGCTTAGAGCTAAGATATTATTTTATTGCAGCTGGCAACGCTGCCAGGTAGCGAGCTTTGAGCTTTTTGCCATTTATAAATGCTTCGATGGACTTTTAACGGATTTAGATCGCCGACAAAAGCGAAGCAAACAATCAACGGCGCGGTTTCAAGCAATGCAATCGATCGAAAAATAAAGCGAAACCAATTTCAAGTGTTACATTTCTTTCTTGTACGTTGTGATTGTATACGTTATACATCAGTTGCCTCGATATCGATATCGTTATGAGTGGAGTATTACGCCGTGGTTCCCTGAATTTTGATTGTGTGGGTAGCACACGGGGTAGCCTTGATGCGAACCTTTATGGCGGTTACCGTGAGACAAAGCCAACACCCGGCACTCCGGAAATAAGTATTATTGCCATTGATTTTCGTCGCCATTCGGATGACTTAAAGAAGGCCAAAGTCATGGCTGTGCCCACAGTCAAGGATCTTAGCCTGGATGAAGATAGCGATTTGCTATCTAATTTCCTTGGACACTGTCGCAAATGGAGCTTCCTGTGGACATTCCTGTTGTGCCTATTCCAGGTTCCAAACACATTCCATTTGTTTATGTTTGTGTTTCAGGTGAGTTTCAGTTTATGGTTTGGCAAATATTTACACACCTGATTGCGTCGCACTTTCAAAGCCAAATTTTCTGTTGTGTTTCTTTGATATTTTTGTACTTTGTTGTTGTGTCTTATGAGCACAAGCAAAAATAACAAAAATAATAAAAACAGATCGAGGGCAGTTTTGCCTTGCAACAGTTTGATAATTGCCCGATTGGGTGATTTGCAGATAATTATTAAAAGGGAAAGTTATATATTTTGCGTAACCCTTAAGTAGTTGTTAGAATTATCTTATTATACTATAGAATTAAATCGATTATACATCAATAAAGCAAAACAAAAATTTAGGTATTGAAATTAGGCTGATCGAATCCAGTTTTATTTGGTTATTGGAATATATGTAAATATGTATACATATTTAACACTTTCAGTAATGTGTTGTTTTGTTTTTTAAAAAACAATACAATTGTAACAGGCATTCAAGTTGCCAACACGTAAAATATGCGAAGTGCTTTCTGATTAAGAACGTGCGGATTTTGGAACAAACCTGAATATACAAGTATATAAAAAAAAATGTACTTACATTTTTATTTGTACTACATTACAAGCTAAAACACTTAGGATATTTAAAATTATTTACATAACAAATGTAGAAATAGTAAATAAATGTCTACACAATATTTTGCTTGATAATTGTTTAAACCAAAATTGATACTCTATGTTATATTATCAATTGCTGTGAAAAGTAGGTCTATGAGAATGTGGAAACAATAATAATGCATATCAATACACCATAAGTCCCTATAGGTAATCAGTTGATAGCAACAGAGCCCTAAAGAGATTTGCCTCCACTTGACATTGTTATTCCAATTACAGCTCCACTTTCAATCGCAATCGACAGGTGATCGACTCGAGTCAATTAAACGAAAATAAAGCGAATCCAAATCAAAGCCCATTAGACATATAATTTGATATTATTTTGTGCACAAACCTTAAACTATATTCAAAATCGCGTGTCGCGTAAAATCCAATCGTGGGCGACCTTCGAGCAATTTGCATCCATAGGCAGCTAATGGGCGTCAGATTTCAACGATCTGCCATAATTTGTCACTGGGATGCTTTGCGTGCTGAGCAATGCAAGTCTCGATTATATCACATCGATTGTTCGATACGGCATTCGATAATCATTAGAATAATCATCTAGCGTGCTAATGTGTAATTGGGAAGGTGATCACAAAAAGAATAAAAATAAAATGAAATAAAAAAGCTGAAGAAAACCACAAAAAACAATCATACCTTGACATATTCGACTTATCACAAGGCTTGGCAAATGCCGAAGAGAATTGCAACATCATCGAGTCAAGAACTTAAGAAGTACTTAAGAGGTAAATAGCTGTTTTTTACCATCCAGTAATTGCAGGTTTTCATATGGGTAATCATAGGTCTCATTGAAGTACACGTGGCTGCATATGGAAATCTAACATGACGTAACAATAGAATAAACCGAATCATAAAATTTGAATTGCCGGAAATGAGCTCAATATGCAGATAAAACTTAGCAAAGATACATGATAAAATCAATACAAGTTGAAATGAAAGCAAACTATAAATCAAGTATATAAGAGTATAAATCAAAGCAATCTATAAATTAAGTATATAATAGCTAAATGTTGAAAATATAAATAACTTATAGAGTTTAAAAATCACACCTATAAGTTAATTGAAATAAAAACTTTTGAAATTCATAAGAAACAATATTAGATGTCAACCTTAATCCAAACACAGTATATGTCATTCAATAAGGTTCCTAATTCTGACAAGATGTTTTCTTCTTATCATTTTTTATGAGCCATAAACAAATTTTGACAAATTCGCAAAACTGAACTTATTTTTTATGGAAATGCTGATAGATTGAACGAAAGTCTCCTAATGAAAGTATTGTTGTAATTTTGATGCTTAAAAGATTTTGGAAGTCTTGAGCAAAATACTCTTATTTATTATTATTGATTCAAAAGATGAGAGAGACTACACTAAACGTATTTAAGTTCAAATATTTTCCAATGAGATAACTGCAAGCCGAAACTAAAACTAAAAATCTCTCTCTTAAACTAAGGCTGGACTTACAGATCATTGACATGGGGCTACTTGATAAACTTCACTCTTACTTTGACTAATTTATGCCCCTGGGTTAAGTTAAGTTGCTCAGTTGAGCGCAGCTCATCGTCATCGTCAACGGCATCGTCATTCCGGATTGTTGAACTTTATCTTAATGCTCACCTTCATCTATTGGAAGTCTTGTAGTGTAGTGGCGCACCTGTGCAACAGTCACTGGAACTGTCACTGTCACTGTCACTGCCACAAACACCTCGCTTTCCACACCTGCCTGTCTAACGACTCAGTTGTAAGAGTTAAGTGCGAGCTTAAGGTTCGCTATATGTCCGAATCTCTGAGCAATTAAGCATGTAAATCCTACAATACGCACAAATTTAAGAGCTTGCATATTAATAAGTATCTGAGTTCGCGTTTTTAACTAAATATATTTATCTCATATACTCTCGTATATACAAATATATTTGCAAAAATTAAAAATCAGTTGATCTGCGCCGCAACTCGCAGACGGTTGACTTTATTTCTTTATCGAGACCGTCTCAAAACGTGCGTTCATAATGCAAAATATCGAATCAAATGTGGGCGAATTGTCGCCCATGTTGAGCGCCACGCCCATCGGCGATGAGGAGCTGGAACTATTCCAGATGAAGACTCTGCAGAAGCTATTGGGCTCCCTGGGTCGCTGGCAGCGTCTCTGGTGTGCATTGCTCTCAACCTTTCAAGCCATTTGTACGTTCCACATATTCATATATGTGTTTCAGGTGAGTGATCGACCTTAGACTGGCCATATTAGTTACCAAGTTACCAACCTGCATTGCCAGCTGCGAGTATCGACGTTGCGCTTCAACAAGCCCCAACTATATATTCTGTTTGCCAACATTATTACGACAAAGACATAAACCACTAGACTGGGCTATAATTAATTAATACGAGCACCACTAGTAATTGTAAAGCAATTTATATTACTTATCAACAGGAACTCCACGAGCGATAACAGAAAATTATATCTTTACCAGATTCTTTCGGGGAAAAATGACCTGGTGTTATTTTCAAATTGACACACAATTTTAGTGTCTCATTCGCTTTTTTTTTTTTGCATAATTCTATCGCTTTTTCTCTTAGCTATTTGGACCGCTCTTAAAGCCAACTAAAACGCATATAAATATGTCTATTAATATACTTTTTTTCATCTCTTAATGTCAAACACGTTTTCTCCACATTTGTATACCCTATACCCAAAAAACGATAACAGAAGGGTATTATCAAGTTACATAAAACAAAAATAGTTTTAAACGGAGCAGGGAAAAGGTTTAGACACTGAAAATATATATCAAACTTTAGCATAATTATATTAATTGAGATTATATAAACTTAACATAGTTCCAATTGAAAAGATAGCTTTAACATTTTCTTTGCCAACGTCTCTGTTAATATTCTGGTAAATTCCGGCGCTGTTTTAAGCTGCGTCATGCTAAACTTACAGCCGCTGTTATGTTAACATTGATTCGTGTATGTCACTAAGAGTTGATAGTGTAGAAACTATTAAATACCTCATTAGTTAGAGACATTAACATCGAAAGATGACTTCACCTGATCCATGTTTACCTGTAATTACTCACGACAATATCTCCGCTCTCTGTAAATGAAAACTAATATTGTAAAACCTTTGTATATTATATGTATAGAGAGTTTATATAGAGTAACTTCTAGTCGATTAAGCACGCTTTCGTTTTTATTGTTCGAGTAGGTTTGTTCTAGACTTGATATCATGGTACATATGAACCTGTCTGAAGGCTTCCCACAGAGAAAGAACTAGCTGCCAGGGCTGTCGAATTGCATAATGATTATTCTGACTACTAACCTAGTTCTGCAGATATTCCATTTGGCTAACAGACATCGTATATGAAGCATCATAAAACTGTCATAGAACTGAGATACATGCGCAATTTTTCAATTAATTTCCACTCCTACTGATCTATATCAGGTGGCGATGGCGGCTTGAGGTGGTAATAGCCAAGGTTAACTTCAAAAGGTTAATCTCATGCCTCGGGCCAATATCGACCGCTTAAATGTCTAAATATATATTAATTAAGCAACAATAAAAATATATAATAAAATAAAATAAGCGAGCATTGTCGCCCTGACTTGGCACACTGGTTGTAATTTGATTGGGGAACTCAAAACTTGTACCTATTTGAATAAAAGCTTGATCGAACCTTACTATATATCTATATGGGAGTATATAACTACATGTTAGTTATCATACAATGACCCTGCTCAATTAGATTAATAATAAGGTATTTATTCCATTCCAGAGGCAGTTATTCAATACTTTAATTACTGAGGGTGTTATATGTGGGTTTTTTACGCTCAATTACACGCCAAAGTCGGTTGAGATAGGTGAACACTTCTCAAGCTGAAAAGATAGATGGTAAAAGATAGAAATGAAGAAGAAAATTACCTGAATTTTCACTTTGTGTAACCAATTTATCTAAGCTTGAACCCGTTCTGGCTGAGATCTTTCCGTTGACTAAAAACCATCTAAAGAAAGCAGGAAGTTGTACCAGCTTCTAAGTCTGTTGTAATAATCAGCCTAGCATCATTTACTACAGAATTTACAGATGTTTTCAAAGAACAAATATCATTATTGCATTGTCAATTATAAAGTACACAAATAGGAAATACCTTTCGGGCTTTCAGTTTTTCAGTTTTTCTCAATACAATAGTGGAAAACAGTTGCTTTAGCTCAATTCTATTATTAATGAACTGTTGACCAGTGTAGCTGATGGCGTCATAAGAATAGAATTGCAACCAGGTGTAAAATATACAAAAGAAACCCAAATAAAAACAAAATGCAGAAAACAATCAGCTAAAACTCGTGCAAATTTATCTGCTATCCAATTTATCAAGACTTTGCAACTAATGGCACCTGTGTGGGTGAGGTGGTCAGGTGGGGAGATGCTGAGGCGGTTACTGCTGATCGTGTGGCTAAAAGCTCAGCCATAAAAAATTCTAACTATTGCTGGTTCTTTATGCAAATGCATGAAACGTGACAAGTAACCGCCGCAGTTGTCAAAAACCACCGACAATAGTCGCATGGAGACAGACACGGACATATATTTTATAGCATGGTACAACCAAACAAATGCGACAACAACAACAACAACAAACAGCTCATGAACCCAAAAACAACAACAACAACCTAGTAACATTTCCACATATCGTTAATCAAGCAAAATGTTGCTTGGCAATTTTGAAGAACGTTAACTTTTACTTGTTCCCCCATTAGAGCGTACGTTTCACTTTCGATGCGTGTGTTTTTACTGTAGATGTTTTTGTTGTTGTGCGAACTTTAACTTGAACTTGAAATGATTTCCTCACACACACACACACACACACACACACACATCGTCTACAGTTTATTGCAGCACGTACAAATTAGAGTCGAGCGTAGAGAAAATCAACCTGTTGAGGCTTAGCCAGCCGCATAACACATACGCCCCGTGCGCCAAGCTCCGGTGAATAACCTCTCCCCGTCGCCTTCGCTCTCTCCCTCTCTCTCTCTACCTTATTGATGGCCGCTTGATGGCACCATCAATCAGTCGCTTGGCAACCCAGAGCTAGCCAAAAGTGTTGCAATTTCCCGTATGCTGTAGCTTCCATCATCAGCACTCAAATCCGAGTCATTGGCCTGCATTTTCCATAGTACGTAGTATGTACGGCGTACTGACCCCGTAGCAATGGGTCAAACTTGTATTATACTTGCCGTTGATAGGATAAACAAAAACACAGAGTAATAGCAAATACATGCAATGGTAATTAATCAGTTATCAAATTCCGTCGTAAACGTTAATTACCATGAGACTGTGTAATTAACTGAGTTTATCACGAATTTATCGACTTGTGAACATAAAAGACGAGTAAGAATAAACCAGTTAAGCTTGCTAGACAATGGTATACTCTGTATACAAATCAGATCCAGACTAAACAGTCAGTTTTACTTCCAATTTACTAAGTAGAACTATAACTTAAATAAGACGAGTATATCTGTATCGCTTCGACAGTTTTTATATAATTGCTTAACTTATATTGTATCCTATACACTTTTCAGCAAAGTTGAATGGGCTTAGAGTATACTCGCTATATAGCAATAGGAATACCTTTATTATTCATTATATATATTTGATTAGCTTGTCATTAAGATATTTAAGAGGTTTTTGTACTACCTGAACGTGCATATATCATAAAATTCATCTAAAATTGTTTTTCTGTTTTGAAAAGTATTCAACCTCTACGAATCGAAACAGTTTTAGTTTCAGTATCTACCGATAACTCATCAGATTATTGTGCTCTAATTTAAGATCGAATAATTTTGTAGTGCTGATCATTAAGTTAATGATTTAAACAGTTATAAGTAATCAACTCAAATTTAAACAGTTTCAAACTTAGTACTGTAAAATAAATATAATTGTTGCATTGAAACCCGTTTTAAGTTTTCAGTTAACCCTGAAATTATTTTCATAATTTGCTTAATATACTTTCGAAAGTGCGATGCATTATTTCCTAAATTTATAATTTATAATTATCTCAGTCTTTATAAATATACTGTTATTTTTATTATCCTAACGGTTTCCTTGTTGCAGACCGCCAAAAAGGATTTCTGGTGTGCCAGGCCAACGAATCTGCAAGAGCTCAATATAACAGAATGGCGCAATCTCAGCCAGAGCTCGGATGGCTGTCAACTGCTCGATATCGACTATAGTCAGCTGATCGTGGAGAATGGGCAGCTGATCAACTGGCCCAGCGATGCCGCCAATGCGAGCTATAGGCTGTGTACGAAATACGAGTTCTCCGATGTGGATGGTGATGCCAAGACCCTGGTCCAGGAGTTCGGCTTGGTTTGTGGCAATGACACTACAAACATTGTGGAGATGTGCTTCCTGATGGGTGCAGCGGCAGGTGCTGTGCTCTCAGGGTGGATATCGGACCGTTTTGGACGAAGACACACATTGATGGCTTTTGTGAGCATACAAACCGTTTTTGGTAGGTTCCAATAAATAGTTGATGGAGCAATCAACGCGCTAATTGCCTGTCCCGGGAGGTGCCCTATTAGATTTCTAATTGTCATTCATATGAAACTCTTGCACCCAATTTGACCTTTGGCTCGCTGTGCTCTGCACTGTGTGTGTGCAAGTGTGTGTGTGTGTCTATATGTGTGTGAAAGGGCATTGCGCATTTGCATTTGTCCGCTGCAGAGATTTTAATTGACTTTACATTTTTATTTACGTGTTTGGCCTTGCACCTGGCATAGCTCCGTTTTCCTTTCATCTCACCTCTTCTATCTATCTCTCTCTTTCTTTTTCTCTCTCTCTCTCTCCCTAACCTTCTGTGACACACAGGTGGTATTTTGGCCTTCTCAACATCGTTGGCCATGTTCATGTCGCTACGTGTTATAATTGGATTCGCATCAATGACCGTGACTGTTGTTAGCTTCGTGCTGGTCGTCGAGCTGGTATCCGGCAAATGGCGGACTATAATCGGCATATTAAACATACTGCCAGTCGCCATCACCTATGTCCTATCATCTGGCATTGCCTATCTCATACGCGACTGGCGCACCCTTCAGCTGGTTATCTCGTGGCCCTTTTTGGCCATGTTGTGCATCTGGTAAGTGACAACAAATGATTGAAGAATCAAAAATGAAAATTCACTGGCCCAATTAGCAAGCATTTTACGAGTGTTCACCCTGCTGTTACTCGGACATAGATTTTCTGCTTGTAATTAAGTTTACTATAATAAATCCACCAAAAGAAGACACAGCTACTAGATGCTCTATAATCAAGCAACATTAGATAGGTCTTTCTACAAAGATAGTTTGAATAAAATAGATGATTATATGGATATGAACGCATAGACATGTGAATATAGATAGATCTGGCTGTCCCTACTGACAATATATATGCATAAATCTGCTTATGACTCTTTATTTTTATCATACATATATATAAAACTTCAGTTTAGCTGCCCTCTTTCTGCTAGTCTGCAATGCACACAGTATTTCTAATAATTATGTAACAGCTTAACATAACAGTGGGTCGTAACAGCGCCAGACTTGAGCAGAACTATATGTATGTAACAGTGCGTTTAAGCTTAAGATAACAGTGGGTCTTAACAGCGTCAGCATTGAGCACAGCTATGTTAATGTAACAGCGCGTTTAAGCTTTACATAACAGGATGCAAAATGCAAGAACTTAACAGAGATTACCTGTCGATATACAACGCAATTTTAAACAAGTTAATAATTATATTATCTAATATAATATGGGAATTTCCATGTTTGCATCAAAAAAGTATTCCAATCAAAATCTATTGCTTAACCTTACGTTAATCAATATGTTAATAATAATATCTGGGTAACTAAATGAGCGAAGTCTTGTCTGTAAGTATGGTTCATTAAAAGAAGTTTAGGGCTTGGCTAAATTATATTTGTATATATATTTAGGTATATATAAATAAATCGATACATAAGTATGTAAATGTACATATATATACATTCTATATATAATTTTGGATATACCCGTACTATTTTAATTTATTCTCGTGGCAACTGCTTAACGTTAAATTTGAAACTTATTAAATCCAGTTAGAATGACTTCATTGGCTGTATTCGACTTTAACAGACCCTATATAAGTATAGGGTATAAAAAGTGTTGTTAAGCTAAGTGAATGTCACTAAATCTTATTTTTATGTGCTGCGCGAGTATTTTGTGCGTTTAACTTTAACGTTCTCGAATTGTTTACGAGCTTGTGACTAGAAGTTGTAAAAAGAAAAGAAAAAAGAAAAGAAAAAGGCTTTGGCAATTGTTTTGCTGTTTGTTTTTACGTTTGGATTTGACATCAAAGAGAAAATAAAATGTGTAACAAATTCCTGTCAACCACTGGCCAAGGATTGACAACACATTGTTGCGTGGGATCAATTAGATTTCGAAACGGACAAAGCAAAGTTCCACACATTCCTCAGTGTTTATGCCCTCCGGATAAGCCACAGTTGTTGTGGACATAGAAATCGTATCTAAAATGAAAAATTCCAAAGTGTCAATGGTCAGGCAATAAATCCTTACAACAAATCCTAACAACTAATCCCTCCATTCTTTTCCTTTGGTCCTGCTCCAACAGGTACTGGCTGCCGGAATCTCCACGCTGGTTGCTGGCCCAGGGTCGGCTCAAGGAGCTGAGCCACCTCATTGAGGTCGCGGCCAAGATGAATGGCACCACGTTACCCAGCAACTACCAGAAGACGCTTGAGGCGGCGATGCCAATGGCTGCCCAGAAGGAACAATCTCAACAAGAAGGTGTCACCACAATTGAGGAAACAGCACAGAAACCAAATACTGCCCTTGAACTGGATATACATGTTAATCCATTCCTGGTGGTCTTTGGTAGCAAATACTGGCGCACCACAGTGCTCACTCTGGTCATTTGGCTAACACTCATCATCATCTACTTTGGACTGACACTGCATCTGAGTAACTTGGGTGGCAATATCTATATAAACAATGCTCTAGCTGGCAGTGTGGAGGCGATATCCATCTGCGTAAGCATTTTCGTGGTACTCAAAGCGGGCATAAGACGGAGTCTACTAGGCTACATGCTCCTACCGGGTATTTGCTGTCTGGCCACTAATCTGGTGCCCCAGGGCGAGAATAACCAGACGGGTATCATTGCGTTGGCCATTATATGTGAGTACGGATAGGTATGCAAATCGCAGTTATGCTATAAAGTCTTCAACTTGCAGCCAAGTGTCTGATAGGTGCCAACAATGCTATCATTCCGACCTATACGGCCATGCAGTATCCCACAATTGTCCGCAACTTTGGAGTCGGCATGGGAAATTTAGCATCTGGAATTGCACTAATTCTAGTGCCCTTCTTATGGCAACTGGTAAGCTAACGGGTCTCCTCCTATCCTATATTGATTTATTTTAATAGTCCTTTGCCTTATTTCCAGGAACATTATGACGCACTGCTCCCTCTGAACATAATGGGAGCCAGTGGGCTGATAGGCGCTGCAGCTATAGCTCTAATGAAGGACGTTGAACTGTAAACCTCTTCGAATAGATTCATTATAACATGTCTAACTGTGATATATATTGGAAACATTGGTCAATGGTCCCTCACAAAATCATATTTCTCCTTCTCTATTTAGCATTAGTTTGTTTTTATTTATACGTAAACACATCATGTTGATTAAAAGTACACTCTGTATAGACTCTCTTAACATATAATTATGGAATTTCATGTCTTACCTTTCCAAGTATTCCTAATCAATTAAACAACCTATCATGTTTTATGCGATTGTTTCTAATGCCTATTACCAGCTCGTAGATTATCAAATTTTAATCACTTGCCAACAACAATTAAAGTAATCAAAGTAGAACAATAAGATAATACTTCAGTTGACAAATACAGTTAACAAATGTCTCAGATACTCAAACACGCATTTACACACTCTGTAAGCAATTCAGTTCAATGTTGCCACAATCCACACTCCGCACTTTGTTGCCCCGCCAAGATGCCCAAGGATCAATGAAGGCGGATTGATTGTTGACAGAAGGACTTTAAATAACGCACAAAGTGCGGCCCGCTTACCTTTTGATAAATAAATCCCACTTCTGACGTGGATATCCAATTAAGGCATTGTGGGTGGAACTCTCATCGTCGAGTGACCAGACTTGCCTTGCATTTCCTCACAGGGAATTAACCTTGTGATGATATAATCCATATTTTAGTACCTGTGGCTATTACTCAAAGTGTGATGGTATTAAGATTTAATCTGTGAGACAACGCTAAAAGCAAACTAACACATTATATAAGTGTTTAACACTTTTTGAGAGCTCTAGAGATTCTGATACTAGTGATGGTGCTCCTAAGTTGGGAAAGAGGAAGTTGGGAAATTTATTGACATTCATTTTGCTGAGTTCAGGGTAAAAGGTATCTCCTAGTCGGGCTCATTCGACTTGTTTTCCATAGCAGTTAGCCAATACAAGAACCATTTCGAACTGTGCCTTGCTAAAAAGCCTAACTTGAGGTTTGTTTAAAATTATTGCGGATAGCTTTAAGCTCATGTTACAACCAAATCCTAAAGCTTTGTTTCCCGCGTTGCCACCTGTCTGTATTTTCGGATTGTAATCGCAGTGGAAATGTAATTTAAAAATTAAAGCACGTTCCCGGAGCTCAGCTCAATTCTCAGGCAAACTCAAAACATACAAAAAACGACAAAAATTTGCAAAAATCAACGCGTTCACTTTCCTTTCAAGATGCGTTAACAGTGTTAACGGTTTAAAAAGCGTTCACATGGCCATATAATCATGCCAAACACACGCCTCACATAAATATCGAGTTGAATTGCCTCAAAGCTACCGACCTGGCTATAAAACCGAGTGCGGAGCTGCGGCGCGCCACCATTTCAACGTTTAACGGCTGGCCAAAAGTAACTACCAACAACTCGCGTTGGGCTAAACGAAGGAAGAAAAAAAAGACAGTTTTCTGTACTTTAAGTTTTTGGGTGTAGTTTAACGTTATTAAGATTGGAGATTGGTGATTCGCGGAAGCATTTAAAGCTACTTAAAACAGTATGAAACTGCAACTAATTGCGGTAAGTTTGGAAAGGATTAACAGAGTGTTAATTGATTATTGTAATAATATAGTATATATATATATACTAGTATGTATGTATGAATATAAAATTCTCTCATAAGTGCAGTTGATACTCTCCAAGGTCGTTTGGTTTAAGACTTAAGATCTCAATATCAATTGAGACATTTGTGCTGTGTATTTGCATTTTATAGAAAGTCCAATGAATGTAGTCGTTCTCGTATCTCAATGCGTTGCAATTAGCAATTAAATATGGCCAATTGACATTTCGTTTATTGGCTAAAAGCCACACATTCATTCAAGACATTAATCACAATACAACAATCTCTGATATCATAAATATGCGATTCAATCATTAACAATTGTCTATTTGCCAAAGAATTTCAATTGAAAAAGTTGGTTAACCAAGCCCTCGGGTTATAGCTTTAACGATCATTTGTTGGCTCAGACGTACCGCCCCTTAAAATTTAGCTTTAAGCCAAGAAAAAAAAACATAATTGGAGAAAAATGAAAAAGTTAGCTGAATTTTATTGCTGGAAATTGCTACTGTAAATATTTACATAAAATGCCTTTCAAGACCCATTTATATATCTCTGTACAGTGAAAATTATAATCACATTCTGGAAAAGTCAAAAGATATAATCTTACACTATGATTATTTCGTCAAGTTTCAAAATATTTTCGTGAAGAATTCCCTAGAAAACAATACTCTATCCATATCCATGTCTATTGCTGACCCAAAACGAGCCACGAAAATCTTCATAATCTCTCAGAGACCTCAATAAGCCAAGAGTAACCGTTTCGAATAGGATTTGAATTGTATTGATTGATTGTTATATTTCAGGGGCTTGTCCGCCTTATGGGTTTTGCCTAATGAGTTTTCAAAACATAAAATACAATTAAACAATAATAAAATCAGAGCAAAGTGCGAGCAATTTGTTAAGCATTTAAAGTGCAGTTATGAATTAACTAAAAAAATTGGTCATGGCAAGTTATTGTGCTTGGCTTATGTATCTCAAGGTCGTTGCCGCTGGTTTCGACCCGGTCCACAAGCCACTGACCAAGTGTTGGGATACACAAAAAAAAAACAACGCACCCAATTTGCAAAGACTCATATCATGTGTACAAGGTAAATTCTCGCCACGCACACACACATGAGATGGAATCGCAGTTGCAGATGCAGATGCAGTTACTCCAACACAGATACAGATACAGATACAGATACAGAAATGCTCGGTACGAGTACAGTGCTCTACAACGTGTTGTACGTTGGGCGTTGTATGCTGTATGTATGGATACGAGAATTACGTAATGCACAAGTATATTGCACACAGCCTCGCATATATATATATTATATTTTATATGTATGTATCTGTATATAAGCATAAATAAAGCGTTACATTTTTGAGCTCTGAAAGTGCACTGACAACTATTTCCAGTCACTCGGCCAAAGAGAAGGAGAGTGAAATATGTACAGAGAGTTGTTCCAGTAGTGGGAGCATAAAATATGCTTGTTGTCTGACCTGAAGTCTTCTGATTTTAAGGTTCCATTTCAGCCAGTCATTAACCTGTCAAGTTTAACTCAAGGCCAAGTGTCCTTAGCCAAGTTATTGTTGGTAATGAGATACGAGTATCATCGTCAACATCAAAACCCATCATTAAACTCAGTTCCAGTCATTGCACTCGAATGAGATCCCGCAGCTACACCCACGTGAGTTACTGACTCCTCCTTAGTCTAGGGCTTGGCTTATGGCTTTGCATAACTCGAATTGGCGACTGAATTACAAAAAATTTCGATTTTTGCTTTTCAGTTTCCTTGAACCACGTCTACGAGGCGTAGCGCATATAAAAACTAATTAAATCAAATCAAGTTCCCCTCCAAACAAATTTCCCAGCTCCACCAAAATTTGTTGCAAGTGTTTGCCAAAGCGTGTAGACCCGTTTTTCTATTTATTTTGTTCGATTTTCGGTTTTTCTATTTTCGATCATATTGTACTCGTATCAGACCTGGCCAAGTAGTTCACTTGACCAGGTAGTTGGTTGGGCAGTCAGCCAAGCTGCAATTGAGTCGCTTGGCCATTGGAATGTTTGGCTTGAATGCACAGAGCACTCAACAAAGAGCTATGCCTTGGCCAAGAAAGTAATAAAAGCTTAACCGACTACAAATATGACTAAAATAATAAAGAAAATTTGCATAAGCTGAGGAATTGCGTACAGAAATTAATAGATTATTAACACATTATCGAACAAGATATCAGGTACAAGGTGCGGGGCCTAGATACGTGTATACATCTATATCTATGTATGATTTCATATTTCAATATTTTATTAGGCGGATCAGTTGAAATTAAATAGCTTTTTGGAAGTGGAACTAAATTTATAGCTTAGAGATTATTTAGTATAGAGTCTCAAGTTTTCCCACTATCGATCTATTGTTTCACTGCCTTTTTATTGACCCATAGCCCAGAAATGTGGTATATAACTTATCTTTATCAAGCGGCTTCAATAGCAACAGAAGCATTGCAGCTGCCGGTTTCCAAACCGGTGCTTGGGTCACTGATCTCGAACGCAATTAAAGTGGCAGCTAATTAAAAACTATTTCAAAATTTGCGACAACTGGTAATTTTGGAAAGTACTCGAAGTTGAACTCAATCGAAAGAGACCCATTGAATTAGAGGCCACTTGTCCTAGACACTGACTTCTTTTTTTGAACCGGAAACTCGAACGAGCTTGATCTCAAATGTTTGCCACATGCCACGGAAAAATCCGCATAACTTTGTTTGGGGTTTTCTTTGAATTTTTCGACTGTGCCTCTGGGGGCCGTTGCCAACTGCTGAGGCATGCAAATTACGCAATCCGCTCTGAGACAGCGATAACAACAACAACAGCAACAACTACTTTGATTTTAAAAGCCGACATTTTTGTTGCTATTGTTGGTCGTGGCGGTGGTGATGGTTGACGGTGGCGCCGGTTGGCGGAGGTGGTGCTAGCCGTAGCTGTTATGATCGATCGCCAGCCAGGCGGGTAGGCAATTTCTGCGATTTGCTTTATGTTCCACATTTATTGCTATTGCATTTACTTGCTCTTGTTGTTGTTACTGTTGCTTTCGATGTAGTTGCCGCCACAGCGTTACAATTACAAATTGTTGTTGTAACACTTATGCGGCGTATAAATTTAAACCAGTTTATTTTATGGGAACAGCAGCTTATAAAGTACGCAAAGTAAATTTTTTTGAGAATTCAGTATTAAAAGTGTATCAATTAGTATATGTGTTTGTGGAATCACATGTGGAACGTAACGTAACATTTAAGATCAAAATGTATCACATTTAAGCTTTATTAGCTTTATCGTAATAAGAAAATTTAATCCTGATATGTTTAATGTTAGTTATACATTCTGTAGAATCCAATTTTTAAATGTATTTAAAAATGGATCGCAAGTTAAACAAATATGGATCATAAGCACAAGTTCTAAGAAGTCCCTAAGTTTAAATTGTTGGTCAACGTCCTACATAGTTAAACTTAACAATTAAACTATTTAAGAATATATATGTTTATACCATACAAATGCAGCATTCATTCATACAGTTATATTCTCTGCATGTGAACCGCATTTGCAAACAAAAGTGGCTCGCATGTGGATTGTACGAGTCAACTGCGAATAATACGCATGTGGAACACATATGATACGCATATGGATCACATGTGGAACATAAGTGGTAAATCATGTGATATTGCCAAGTGAACTGCAAAGCATACGCAGATGGATCGCATGTGGAACATAAACTAAATTTCAAAATTAAATTCAGAGAACCGTTTGAACAACCCTTTTAGTAAGCGCTGTTAATTAGAAGTGTATCTAAAATAGCCAAAATGATCACGTGCTATAAAGTCGTCTACACTTGGCCAAGCAACCCCAGAGATTGCAACATGCAATAGCCAAATTGCATCATACTTGGTCCAAGCCTTGTATAGCTGCTACCTCAATGCCTAATTCAACTCCTTCCATTTGCAGCTGTTCTGCAGCGTCGTCGCCTTGGTGCAGGCACAAAACTATCCGCCACGGCTTAATATTCCTGGTGCAGTGCCTATACCAACAGCAGTGCCACAAAGACAGCAGGTACTGCGTGTGCGTCGTCCACTGCGCACACAAGGCCCAATCTTACCAGCAGTCACTCAACGCATTGCACTTGAGGAGCGACCCGTTACTGAGCCTGCCGAGGATGAGCAGCCAGATGCGTTCCTGCCACATCTGCTGCGTGAGCAGCAGTTAGCCCAGGCACAGCAGTCACAGTTTCAGCAGGCGGCAGCCGCTTTTCTGAACGGCCAGCAGCAAATTGAGTCGGCTACGCCAGTGCAGCAGCTTCTCCAGCACGAGGACAGTCAACCGACAGCGATATTGCCAGCGCCACCACGCTTCGCAGAGCGTCCCGCAGCGCCAATCAACCGCCCTGCCTTCAATGACTTTGGCATTGGACGCTTTGAAAACACACAGCGCTTTGGAGCGGAGCGTCCAGCACCTACGCAACCGGCTCTGCCACCACAGCCCCAACGTGTAGCCGTCATTCGCACGCGACCCTCGGCTGCAGTGCGTCCTGAACCACCAGCACCGGCTCCCGTGTCCCGCCCAAGACCCAAGCCAATCCAGTCCCGTCCCATCATAGATCAGAATCAATTGCAGGATGAACATCAACCACAGCAGCAGCAGCGTCGACAACGTCCAGTGGCCCAGACCATACGCAAGTGGCGCGATGAAAACGAGGATGGCAGCATTACCTGGGGATATGAGAATGACGATGGTTCCTTCAAGGAAGAGCTCATTGGCACCGACTGTGTAACTAAGTGAGTGTACAAACTATTATATATTAAGAGTTCTCCACTTTAACATGACTAATCTAGGGGTACCTATGGCTACATTGATCCCGATGGCAACAAACGTGAATACAATTACGAGACGGGCATCAAATGCGATCCCAATGCCCGCAATAATGAGGAGGAGCTGCAGGAAAACGGCTTCATTAACTACGAGGAGAATCGCGCTGTGTTGCCCAATGGCCTGGAGATAGACATGACGCAGCTGGGCAAAAAGAAGTCCAAGCGCCCTAATAGCATATACAGAAACTAATTCACATATACACTGTGTGTGTACGCACACACGCACACTCCAACTAGCCATTTAAGTCATACAGCTTATAAGTCGTCAACTTATTTGTACTAATCTGTAATTGTGTCTGACCTTTATTATTATTATTTTGAGTGTAAAGTGAGAAAAATAAATGAATAGTCTGTATATTTGTTGAACTAGTAGGGTCGCTGGCGTCTTGCAGGCGGCATGCGATTCGGTGGCGTTATGGATATATCCAGAAAATCGCCAATACTAAACTTGGCTTGGGCCAGCGTCTTGTTATCATCTATGCCTTTTTGGCCTGTACAGGTAACTCCGATCTCTCGCATTTGAAAATGATTATTCCGATAATTGGGGAACACAATGGCAAAGTCAAAATAGGTGCCTTTCTTCCGGGTATCTGGATTCACGTCGCGCACTAGCGAGGTCAGCTCATGTAGCGTCGCATCCTGCCATGTGTAGATTTGCAGCTCGTTAGTGGGCACGTTGCCGTACATGTACTCGGATACGGAATGATGGCGACCCGTGGAGCAGAACACTCGCAGTAACAACGGGCAGGTCTAAATTAGAAGCAGCAAGAGGAAGCACAATTAATTGCCGGCTAAAATATTGTCAACCTCAAAACAAACCTTTTCGCGATCAATTTGCTTTATCTGCGATTTTTCCTCAACTATCATAGACTCCACATTAGCCATGTTGTTGTCTAAATAGCGTCTTTTAATTGACTAATATGAAAATATTGTAACTTAAAACAAATATAAAATCTACACACTCCACCGAATAACAACAACTAGTGATGGAAAAAAATGGTAAGTCCGTGACTCTTTATTCCCTGTGACTGCAATAAATCAGTATTAATTACAGCGACCAATACTGAGTCACGAATACTGTTTGACTTTTCAATAACATTTAAACAACTTCAAGGTAATATTTCTAATGCTAATATTTTATATTTATATCTAACTAAGGGTAGACAATGAAGTTGGCTGCGCTTTAACAGTTGTGCTCACATTAATACACAAAAGTATGTGTCACGTTTGTTGAATAGTATTTTTAGTATATTAAAAAGTCGGTATATTATCATAAGGCTCGGTCGGTCACACTCATTTTTACCAAAAACAATGGTAAAGCGTAATTTGTGGTGTTCGGTTGTGTCGCGTCGCGACTTGGCATAAGCGGAAAATATTCTACAAACAGTTCCATACAAGCGTTGGCAGAGGACAGTCAGCCGACAACAGTTGCTAATTAGAACAATAATAAAAGCAGACAAGCATAATAATCCATAATAAACAGCAGCCATTATCATACCAGCTGGCTGTCCGTGTGGTGCACTGAATTTGCCGCAACAAACCGGAAAATCTAACAACAACAACATATTTTGCAGCCGTCAGCGTAATTATCTTAAATAGTTTGTAAACGGTAAGTAAATGCATAAAAAGACAAAAATTTATGATAAAGATTTGAATGACTATACATTGTAATGGGCTGCTTATGTAATTTAGCAGCAGCAACAGCAGGAGCAGCGGCTTTCCATTTTGTAAGATGTCTTATCAATGTAGATTTCTTGCTATTGTTTCTGCAGTTTTGCAAGGAGCGAATGCTTCTGCGATTTACTATTGTTTACGTTTCTCCCACTCACACTAACCCACCCACACTATCTCCATTCATTCATTCATCGCTTACATTTGTTGTTTATAAACACTAAGGGCTGCCTGCCCCGGGCTGTATGTGTAGTGTACACTGCGCAGCTGATTCAGTTTACACTTGTCCTTATAGCATTACAAGACATATCTAAGTACGCATAAAAAGTACACTACAACGCAATTATTTGCATCCGCCTTCAACTTTGATCCAAACTGTATCGTTAAAGGGGATATTTAATTTGTCATCACGTTTGACACACAATACGTGTTTGCATAGCTAGTTGGTTAGAGCAACAGCACACTCACACACATACACACACTACACTATATTAACAGTAGACATTAACAGCTGCCTGACTGATTATGATATATAAGATTAAGGCGGCTGTAAGTTTAGATATACGTCTACCTTTTGAGTAATAAAGTGTATTATTAATGAATATTATTAAAAAAATATGAATCTATATATCAATAAGTTAGTGAGGGTATAAGCCATTCGTTGCGCGAACTAGTTTTTTATTCGCTCTTTTAGCACAACTCTGTTTTGTCGCTGCTGTGTGCGTGGGTGCAAATATGTTTTCCTATACCCTATAAACATGAATTTTCAAAAGGGTATGCTTAATAAAAAGGATATTTACATATTTTAAATGCATCTGGGGATTAAAAAGTCAAAAATTGATTAAAAATGATCCAACATTCAACACAAATCATAAACATATAATAAGTGTATCTATATAATTTTAATCATAAATCGGTATAAAGTGTTAAAGATCAGAATTTCCATATACTTGTCAGGCTCTCACTGTTATGTGGTGATTCTTGGTCGCATTCCTGCCAAGAACTTGTTGAATTCACCCTCTTCAAGTAAGCTGTTGACATTCGCTTTGGGATTTCATAGTATAGACAGTTACAGGTTCAGCATTGCCACCATTTTGCTATTTATAAACTGGAAAACATGTACCGTTGGTATACTGAAATTCATACAGGGCATACATCACGCTCGACCAACAGAATTTTCTTTTTGTTTAGTTTTGCTTATTTGTTCGAGTATTATTGAATTTCCTTTCTCATATGTTGCCATCGTCTGCGCATCAGCTGCTGCTCCGTCCGCTTGCATTTACCGGATGCTATTTTTCTCTGCATAATAGTTTGTTGGTTGCGGGGAGGGGGAGGGTTGAAGGATTGTGTTGCTTGGGGGCATCCTTCAACCATGACCATGACTGTCAGACTGCCTGTGGCCCCAACACATATCACAATTCTAACTGTTGTTGTTTGTATTCCTTTCGCCTTTGTTATTATGTACATACTTGTTGTAGTTTCCTGAATTTTATGTAAATTTTCGTCGTCCTTCTGTACGGCTGCCGTTGCTGTTGCTGCTGTTGTTTTCGTAAATTTAATTGCTTTGGGCAGAAGCAGTCAATAACGCATTGCGCCCTTTGGTACATACGTTTTTGCCACGCAATTCCCCGAAATCCCCAAGAAGCCAAAGAATCAGTGGCAAAAATGGAAAATAGCTCAGACTTCGGCATAAGCATAGAAGCCAAAGGCAATAAATTCTAAAATGCAAATAAAATCAACTCTAGCTCGAATGCTTTCTGCCTCTTTTTCTGCTTTTTCTACTTGTTTTGTCTATGGGCTGTGGGCGTTGCCAGCAAACATACACAAAACACACAGACACAAACACACAGAACAGACTATGCTGTTAATCTCGACCTTGGTTTCCAGAGCGACCTTTGTCTGGCCAAAGGGCAGTGTCCATTTAAAATGCCTTTGACTGTCGTCAATTTGTCTCCAGACATCGTCTCAGCAAGTTCTTCTAGTAACCAGGCAACATGATTAGAGTTACGTTTGCTACTTGTGCATTAATCGGATATCCTATTACGTATTAAATCGGATCTATAATACGAGTATCTTACTCCTACAAGTATCCACTCCTACAAGTATCTGTAAGCTACAAGTATCTGTTTGCTACAATTACCTGTATCTTACTCAATGTAATTAGCAAATAATTATACCTCTCTTGGGTGAATGACTTCAAATGAAATTAAGCCTTTTAATTATTTACTGTATATAATATACATCCTACACTTAAGACTCGTAACATACGTTTTATGCGACAATATGAAATGTTTTCAATGCGTGAATTTAATATTTTTAAGCTCATAGCAAACATAATGTCCTTGCAATTCAACAGCATGGGAAAATCAATAAACTCATTAAAAATGTATCACTCTTCCCTTCACAGTATATTTCAGCATATTTATTTGTCATTTTTAGCAAAATTATACCAAATTATGCTTAATCATGGCTAATTATGCCACGTTTTCAAATGGTTTTTTTTTCTGTTTTGCCACAAATAAAGCACACTGTTGGCCCGATAACATCTGTCTATATCTTAACCACTAGACAATATGGCAAATTCCAAATGGGCAAATCAAAAGTATTTTGATTAGGATGACCAATAATTCTCTATACATATAAATATATATATGTACAAGTATATGTATGTATGTATATATAGATTCGTAGCAATACCCCTTGGATTGCGTCGTTTGCTGACGCAGAAGATAGGAAGAGATTTTAAAATAAATTCAACTCGACATTTTTATGATACATAGTTGCTTTTTGTTCATTTGTTTTATGCTATTTTCGTTGTATACCAAATACCCAATAGATAGGGATGAGTTGGGTATAGTATGAAGTAAGACGAAGACAACTCTGACTCTATTTAGTATAGTATATATTCAGGTAAATCGCTTTGAATACGTTTAGATCAACCTAAGAATCCCTATGTTGCTTTGAATATGATTAAATTAATGAATAAGGATATACTTTTCTACATCTTTATTATTGATTTGAGTTATAGCTCAGTATAGGGTATCTCTCGTAGTCGTTCACACTGAACTTAGTTACTTTACTGGGCTTCGCTTTTGTTCTTCATAATTTGTCTGCACTTCGCAATTGACGAATCGAGCAGAGGAGGAGGCTCTCTCTAGAATCGGTTAGTCTGGTTACTTGCAATTGATTTGACGTCACAGCGATTGAAGCTCGTTTATGAGGAATGAAATCAGTGGACTGATTGCCAGGGCACTAAAATATATGCCTAGTTAGGGGCAAATATACAATACGATTACAATTTATATTTGTCTCAATTAACGATAGGAACAAGTGTTAACTGCTATTATCAACGTAGTCAGCAACTGGGTACAACTTGCCGTTACCGGCTGCACTTGGGTTCACTTAATGCGTCAGCAGAAGGCTGTCAATAACCAATGATAAGCGCCGGCCAATGACGATTGCCTTGGCCATACATTTTTATGGAATACCAAATGTGTTCAGGTTTAAGAGCCCAACACATACTATCGTTTCAGTTATATTCTTCTCTATACTTCTTTTTTTTTTCAATAATCCGTCTACGGCTCAAGTTTTGCTCTGTGTATTTTGGTAGCACATGTCTCATTTGAAACCTTTTACATAAGTTGATAAACTATTTTCTGCGTCAGAGTTGACATGTCACAGTTGGTAGTGACAACCAACAACAAAGGGGATGCTATGCGAAATGAATCAAAGTAACCAAGGCCGCCTGATAACCATCAAAGTTGTGGATACACGGGGTGTACGACTGGAGTGTGTGTGTGTGTGGGCCAGAAGCCACCCAGCTGCCAAAAGTTTTCCTTCTGACATCTAGCATTTAGCCAGGGATAGAAATGCAATTTCTTGACAAGGCTCGTCTTATATTACAGAAGAGATTTAATGGCCAGAAATAGCAGCGTGTACACTCGCAAGTGAATTGTAACTCAAAACATCAGAAATAATTGCTACTCGAGGAAGGTCTTAAAATTATCTTTTACCTTGCAACCAGCTTCATATTTCAAGAGCTCTTCTTCTCGCCTCTGCTAAGCCCTCTGTCAGTTGCTGCACAGTGTTGATTGAACGTTGCATAATAATCGCAATCATAACTATATTTATTTTGAGTATGGGTTTGGGTTATTCTGAATTGTTGAGTAGCTGGAATGTGCACATTAGCAACTCGCTTGCTTATCGACATGTAACTGATTTAATTAACAGCTCATGCCTGAAAGTGTCGGCTAATTACTAAAGCTGCCATTGTCATGACGTGCATGAGCATTCAGCCAGCAGATATTTTGCGTTATGATGCTGTAACAGAAACTTTCGACTAATACCAATGCACATATATAGATGTAGCCACACACGTATACACACACACACATAAATATGTAGCGGCAGTGTTAAAGGTCAAAATGCCGCAGCATATCATGTGGGCGTTCAAGGATGTGTTGAATTTATTGTGTATATATATATGGCAGCAGTACGTATACCTTTGCGTCTGGTTAATGAATGTGAAATGCAGGCTGGACCCCTGATAATTGGCAATGCGGGAACTGGCAGTGAAATGGTTTCAGGGATTACGCGTAATAAGCCAACCGAATACGAATACGGCAGGCTTACAGCTCCAACATTGGCAGTATCAGTGGCATGCCACCTTGTGCAACACCCCCGCAGCGAGCAACGATTGCCAGAACAAGCCGTATTGCGTATACGCCTACGTACACACGTAGGATATGCTGTACCTGAAAATAGACAGAAAACATGTGTATGCCGTTTCTTTGTACAACCTACAAGGAATCTGCATGGGCAACCAGTTGTCTGTAATCAGTATTCAACGTTCGCTGGTTAATTCACCTTCTGAACCCCAACCCCACCGACAGACTCGAATGCGTATGCAGAAGAGAATTAGATGTTCATTTATAGCACGTTATGAAAATGGCTGCCATCGTTTAGGCGACGACAAAAACCAGAGTAGGAAATTGCAGTTCCTAAAAATAGCATTCACTGCGGCTGTCGACGTGACCGCAAACACACAGGTTTAGGCAGAATCCTTTTCTTGGCTAGTTTTGAATTGAGCCATGTTGTACCGCCCCCAATTGGTTAGCAACCGGTAGAACCGGTGAGTTGCACACGCGCCGTGTGCGTGCATTTGACCTTTAGGTTATATTCCGAGTTGGGCAACGAGAGAAGCTTCAATTACGACAGTATTCGTCAGATGTGATGACAACGTTGCGTATGAGTTATACTCTCAAAATCAATCTGACAGATGCAACCGCAAATGGAAGACACAGCCTGTCCACCAGTATTTTGTGTCAACAACTGTTGCCACCACTAACTTTTAATTAAATCTCGAATTGTGAATGCCGCAAACGAGTATCTTCTCTAGGGATATCGACTGCGACTACGACTATTCGATTATGTTCACAGCCGTTGCGTTGATGAATCGATGTTCGGAGCATATGCATCTTTTATGCCGTGTACGAGTACGTTCGTCGTCAGATTGCAATATTTCGGCTTAAATTAAATTAGTTTTGTTTTTTTCATCCCGCACTCAGATTGACAACATGTTGTGCTTGTTTTCCTTTATGATTGCCACGGGGTGAAAGAAATAGAGTAGAGTCCTTTGGTGGAGGATACAGTAAACAGCGATTGCAGTTGCCAATGCTTTTTGACTGATTAACTGTTGACAAACACGCTTATCAAAGGCTTTGTCGTTCACTGCGATTCTCGACAATTATATTAATTGAAAGCTTCTCCGGCTTAACAAGTATTTTCTCGGAAAAAAATGTCGTATTGTAAATCTTCTTGTTTATCTTCACATTCGAATTCAAAGAGCTGTCAACAGTTTTCACAAGAAAGAGTCCTGCTTCAGGTTGTACATATTTCGTGGAAAACTTGTTTTTAATTTCGTGCTCCTGTTCATAAAATGCATCTTTTAGTTTTCCTGGAAAAAGTAGAGTCCTGTGCAACACAATTTCCATGTTGACGTGGAAGTATCGAGGGGGCTTTGTGCTGTGTAGTTCTAGGTAAATGCCCACGGGTACTGGGTACCTGGTAGCTGGTAGCTTACGTGCAGAATTCTCAGGACTCACTTGTTATAATGATGACAATAATTGTGAATGTATGAAGGTCGCAGGATAACGAGCGTTAGGCAATTCATCATAATGTTGGCACTGGGTACGGACCATGGGGGCTGCTTTGTCTAGTTAGACATTTGATTTTTCAGCTTTAAAGTGGGCTTTCTTCGTTTTGCTTTCATGGCGTTTTTCATAACAGTACTCGTTGTCGTTGTCGTAGTTTGCCATTATATTTTAGTCGTAACATGCAAACAACGATGACGTCACAAAGGAACAGGATCAATTTGCATGCAAGCCGGTCGTTTGCAAACACCTCCTCATAACTTTGCCTGCTTGCTTGCAGTTTTTTGTTTTCCTTTGGTTCTATTGGTTCCTTTGGCTTAAGTTCTCCTTTGAGTACTCGTGATGAAACATATAGTTGTAACAACTCATTCATTGAAGCACCCTCCTTGCCTCCACCTCCTTTGACGTAAATAAAATACACACGTCATGGGGGGTCCTTAAGAGCTACAACGAAACTTTCTAACGCATAACAATCTTGTGTGTGTGTGTGTGTGTGTGTGTCTGTGTGTGCGTGTGCGTGTGTACTTTCAAGGAAATCAATCATCCAGAAATAGATCAACTCGTCGTAGTTTCCATTGACGTTCACCCCCCGCCCTCCCACCTCCTCCACGTCCATGTTGTCTTTATTTGGTGCCCTGTTTGGATTTTGCCATTGTGTTGTTTCTTTTTTTTCCTTTTGTTATTGTTTAGACTTCCTCTATTCCGCTCCTTTCGTTTGCATCTGCTCGAATTGGTAAGCCAACAAGAGTGGCAACAAAAAATAAGTGACAACTGGCAGAGCTTTTCGCCACGGGTGGTGTCAAGTCCTGCCCGGTTTTGGTTTGCAGTGGGCGATTTGTCCATTGAATAGCCACAGGCGAAAGCGCGCTTTAAAGTCTGAACTTGACAGGGCCCGAGTCTGGTTCTGGCATTGGCACTGGCTTTGGGTCCGGGTCTGGGTTAGGTCGGGGTCTTTGGCGATATGCGCCATATTATAGCATTGATGGCTCCATTGAACACGCTCGTAATTGCATTTAAAATGTAATGAAAAGCAGACCACAAATGAACGAGTACTCGTAACAACCTTGACAGCTTTTCACTTCAGGAAAATTGCTTGAATATACAGATAATCTATACAGAAGCTAATGAAGCTATTGTAAAAAAGGTATGGAAGTTAGGGAAATCTATGCAGATTGAGAAGTTGTAGTATAGAAAGTGAATCTGTATTCAAAAGATTGAATCTCTTATAGAAGTTAATAAGTATTGCTACAAGTTTTCTGTTAGATTAAATGAAGGAAAACGAGAAAATACATATACTCTTATATAGGAACAGATGTTTGTTAGAGCTATTCAGTAAAAAACTTCTGGTTTACAATAATAATGATTAATGAGAATATATATATATATAGAAAGATTTATATTAGAATATATATGCATATTAAAGATCTGGTTTAACGTCAATAATGATAAGCGTTTCTTTGCTCAGCAGAAAATTGTAAGCAGCCCTAATAAGTTATATTTAAAATAAGTAAAACGCTAGGCGAATATATTATTCCGTTAATAAACATCAGAAAGCGTATTAGATGAATAACTTAGTAGGCGGGAGGTCGCTATAAAAATAGCCCAAAGGAAAATGTGAAAACTATTTTATATAGCATACAATTGCGCGCTAATCTGAAGCTATGAATATAGTAGGCCCAGAATAGTAATAATCATAATAACAGTGGCTAAAAGTATTGGCTTTCGTGTCGGTAAACTCAACTCAGTCACAGGTGCTGTCGTCAGCAATACTACCACAACAACATCAACAACAACAACAACAACAATAACAACAACAACAATGAATTAAACCAAAAGAATAATAAAAGGACGAACTCAAAGACGACGTCATTGTCCTGACGCCAAGCATTGTCGCGCCGCTTTTCCTCATTTTTATTCATTCACAAAAAATATTCGCACAAAGCTATTAATCAGCTATTCTTTCTACTTTTCACTGTCTCTCTCTAGTAGATATATATATATATATATATATATAGTCGTTCATAAAATATATCGTATATAACGAAACATAACAATAAAATCAAGAACAAGTTGTGAATCAACAGTGCGTCACCAGACCGACTGCCAACCGGCAGCAAACCCTATTGATTGCCTTCACGTGCCGATACTTACGGTGTCCCCTCCCCTTTTCACTCCCTTCTTATCAATTTCCCCTCATCTTTAAAGTAAAAACCCCTATACACCTGCCCGACACTACGCCGTCTCTCCCTCTCTCTGTCACACTCTCTCAGTCACGTCCGTAGTTTTTAGTCGTTATTTTGGGCCGCATTTTATATTGTCGTAGTCTGACGCCTGAAATTTGGTCTAAACGTGTTACGTAAATGAAAAACGTAAACGCCTCAAATTTGTCGTGTGTGGGCGGTAGGCAAGACGTTTGGAATTGGGTTGAGAAATTCGACAAGCATTTTAACAGTTTTCTAGCACTCGCATTTAACGTGATTATTTGAAGGATCCTCCATTTTGCTGCGTCTACTTGGGACGAGTGTTTCGTTCAATCCTTGGATCAGTTTAAGGGTTAATTTTCGAGTATTACTTTTATTGGATATCCTTTGGGGTATCCTTAAGACAATATTTACCCAAACTTTGTCACTTCGAGCAAACTTTCTCTATGTTTATTGGGAAATAAGTAAATTGAATGTGCTCAGCAACCCTTTTTGGGTGACTTGCCTAATTAGCTGTTAATGTTCGCAGTCTAAGTGTGACCGTTCACTTATAAAATTAATATATCATAAGCTTTAGCTTTGCAACAGATTGTAAACCGACAGTTGAGCCGCTCACAAGCACTTTGGTTGAATTTTAATTCGATTTTGTGCACACAATGGGCTAATCTCCCAACAAGTTAACAAGTTAAGCCGTTTAAGCTTTTAACATGGCTTTATTAACAGCACCTGGCTGCATAGAGTAGAATGCTTAGGGCTTAATGAACCATAAATACTGCTCAGACTATCACTTTGGGCAGAGGACATGATGCCAATCAAATCTATGGGCAAAGCTATCACCCACCATAGGAAGCCCAATCTTAATCCGGGATCTGTCATCGGAATGAACACCATGTGTGCTTCTGCTTCCAACCTCAGTAGACGCCCATCCAGGACATCGACTGAATTGATTTCCCACAGCTTATGAATTTTTCCGTTTACTTTAAATGTCATTTGCTATTGTTGGGGTCTCTGTGATTAATAATAAATTAATTGAATATGTGAATAACTGAGTATTTAATGAGTATTCACTTTGTGTTTGCAGGGCAGCCAGCCATGTCCGAGGAGGTCCAGTCGAACAACAATGCCAGCGGCAGCTCCGCGAAACCCGAACCCAGTGAAGCCAGCGGCGAGGAGAATCCGCCGTCGACATCTGCGTCGGCATCGTCGTCGACGACGCCGCGCAGCAACCACAACAACAACCATCGCAGCAAGTTGAAGTCAACGCAGAATAGCAGCGAGGGAGGCAGCATAGATAAGCCGGATCAGGATATATATATTAATGAAGCAGATGGGCTGCCCAGCCAGCATCCAACATTGCCGCCGGAGACCACGGTGGATAGCGAAACTGAACCGGAGGTCGATGCTGATTCGTTTGACGATTTGCCCACATCGATAATAGTGACCAACATCCACTCGGAGGTGTTTGTCACTCCAGAGCTTAAGCTCGGCATGGAGGAGCTATTTCGCACATTTAGCGAATCGGCCACCTTTCAATGGCTGCGCAGCTTTCGCCGTCTCCGTGTGAACTATGATAATGCGGTTGCCGCTGCCAATGCTCGGATCAAGCTGCATCAGTATGAGTTCAACAAGAAGACGGTGATTACCTGTTACTTTGCACAACCGGTGACTCCAGTCAACAACAAGAATTTACAGCCGCCGGCTCCGGTTAAACAGTTCCTTATTTCACCGCCCGCTTCACCGCCAGCCGGCTGGGAGCCGCGCGAGGAGGGTGAACCACTAGTCAATCATGATCTTCTTGCTGCTTTGGCCAGCCTCACTCCAGGGGAATCGCACGAGCTTCATCCCCAGAGCGAGGATCAGCCGGCCATTATTGTCCACACCGCAGTGGTAGCCGAAGTTCCTGGAGAACCCAGCAATGCTGGAATCCAGCCCAAGGCACCCATTGTACAGACCAAGTGTCCAGAACGCGCTTAAGCTAAAATGGGATTTTTTGAAGAATTGAAGATTTGAATGAAACGGCTTATGAACGCCACACGCCCAGGAGTCAACAAGTTGAGACTTGAGAGAATTGTATTGGTATTGGTACCAGGGAAAGCGGATTTTCAGATCAGTTTATTGAGTACAGTTAGATGGCCAATTATTAAGGGATGTGATGATTCATCCTATGAGTGGGATGGGATGGATTGAGTATTTTTTGTAAATAATTTTTTGGATAATTCAATTGTGATTCGTTTACAAGTTACGTTTACAAGTAGTTATGTTTTTGTATTGTATTAGGATTAAACTCGAAGAGTTTAAATCGTTAGCCTCGTGCCACGTGTGTGTGTGGTTATCGAATATTTATCGACGATTTATCGATCATTTTCTTATATTATTGTACCCGTAAAAGGAAGCTGCTGATTATGTAATTGAATAAATAGATTTGTGTCTATTCTCGCTTGCATATATAATGTCGCTTGTCTCTCTCACACTCACACTACACTAACACTAACACTTATTCGCTCTCTTTGTCTCTCTTGGTGTCTGCTGTTTGCATTCGTAATTAGTATCGATGTTCAATAATCTACTCGTACTCGTTACCTGTGGAGTTCCACAAAAATATCTAATTGTACCTTGTAGAATTGTAGAATGAAAATAAAAATAAAATAAAAACAAAATACTAAAGAACGAAATCTAATCCGAAGGCCAGATTTAAATATCTCCATATATGTTTATCTATATCTATATCTATATCTTTATCTATATCTATATCTAAATATCTTTGTGTATATTTATATGTTTATCTACTTGTAAGCCAGAGAGAACACAGTAATATATTTACCTAATATATATGTATATATACATACATATATATCTGATATTGAAATACGTATATCTATACTCCTATGTATACATTTTAGTTACAAATCTAAATCAATTATAAGAAAAACAAAAATTATATTCAAATATTCAAAATGAATGTTCTCAAATGTACCAAAAAAAATAAAATAAAAACAAAAACCAAAAACAAACCCAACCCCCAAAAACAAAAACTCTCGAGTCTAAAGTCCTTTAATTGATATGCGGAATATTGAGTACATCCTCTTTGCCGGCTGTACGAGTGGATATGGAAATTTCTGGGAAAATCGTATATTGAATTTATGAAAGAAAGAAAAAATCTCAAAGCTGAAATACAATTTCGGGGAAATTTACAAGGACGATAGAGTCCTTTGCAGCTTCTCAAATTGTAATTGAGTTCTACGAAAAGTTGTTACCTTTTAATTGCAGGACAGTTTACGTGCCATTCTCTAAACTCTAATATAATTCAAAAACAATTATAAAATTGGTCTTAATTTCAATTAAACTTATATGAAGGGGATATACATATAGCATCCACTGTAGGAGTGGGGGGACTAAGCCTCCATATATGAAAAACTAATTGGATAGTTCTCAGAGTCTGTCACAGGTTGATGACATTTACTTAAAGTATATGTAATAAAGGAGATCTATTGATGAAATCGGTGGTACCATGCTCCTCTGTGAGGGGAATCACAGCCTAACAGATGATGATAATGGATATGTATTTTGTCGACACAAGATGCGAGATCCAGTAAAAGTATAAAATATATATTATGGGTTAAGATTATTGATAAAAATGTGCTTATATACAAAATATAATGGCAGGAATGCTGTGAACATGTCTTAACCGTGTCTGTTTGTAACTTAACGCATTGAAAAATGGAAGTTTGAAGTAGAGTGGAGTGTCAGAAGGAACTATCCTGCACCCCACAGCTTTTATTTCAGTTCATTGTTGGCACACGTGTATATTAGCACAGACGTCACCTATGCTGCATAAGTATCTGCTAATTGGCACAGAAGTTATTCAAGAAGAAGTGTAGGATGACGCTGGGCAGTTCTGCTGGCTGCGCTGCTGGCACCAGCAGCAGCAGCAGCATTCGACAGCAATCAGAGATTTGCTTGTTGTGTGTATCTTTATATGGAATATACATTTATATGTGTTCGGAATTCAGTAAGAGTGTAAGTGAGGTGGTGTTCCACCTGGGCTAAAATCTACTCCTAGTAAGGACTACTCGACTACAGCTTACTTACTGGTTTTGTATTCATTTGAGGTAAAAATGATTTGAGATACCAAATTTGCCATAGATTTTATTATATTATATAATATAGAAAAATTATATATATAGAAATAATAATATTAGAATAGATAACTTCTAATAAAGTACGTTAAGGTAGCAGCTGCTCAATCGTGATCTTCTACTATAATGAGAGAATTTTACATCTGAGTATCTGCTGGTCGAGCTTATTCGGCTGAAGAATTTATGTTTGCCAATTGACTTAAAATGAAAATTCATACTGGCCATGTACCGCAAAGATGTGCTTCATAATAAATTATATTCTCTCTTGGCGCAAAAAAGTTAATTATTCATCATAAAAACATTTATTTTCCTAGGAAAAAGCTTGTGGGTTGTTGCTGAATCTCAGTTACCCAGAAATACAATTTGTGAGGAATTTAAGCTGGAAAATGCGCAAAGGACCAAAGCCATTTCACTTGCCACAGCATATTCAGAAAATGCAACGGTGCAAGAGTATAAAATAAAATAAATGTATGAAATAAATATGCAAATATTTGTAGCATACTTTCAGGCGAGCATTGACTATAAACAAAACTGATTTGAGTAGATTTATGCAAGCCACTACAAGTTATACCCTGGAAGTATATGAGATGGATATAATAGGGTATATAAAATAAAAGCTGAAATCTACATAAAAACGCACTTCTTTTATATGGTGTATATATACTTGTCATCTTGATTTTAGCAGAAATTTACTATAAATTTACCGCAAACTGCTTAACAGGGTATCTCATAATCGAGCCTGAATAGCGAAACGAAACTTTTAAAATAAATGCGCAATACAGGCAATTATTGCATGTAATCTGTATATTTTTCCTCGAAACTATAATTAGTTATTGGAAATGAAGCTTATTGCATAAAATGTAGGATTTCCACCAAGGATTTTCCTCTCAGCTTCTCCGAAATAGAAAGGCATTAACTGTATGAATTTCATCCACGTGCCATAACGTGGGAGGCATCAAAATGCAAGGAGGGTGAAACATGAGCAGCTACTCGCACAACAAAATGAAACTGCGCATTTGCTCGTCTCATTTAGCCAAATATAAGTATCCTTCAACCTGACTATAACGAGCTTATAAATACTTAATTGGAGACCTTTAATCCTGTGCACTGCTTCAGCTGAGTAGTTGAAAATAGATACATCAACTTCGTATTGAGGGAGGGAAGGGGCTTTGCTTGTTAATCGTACTAAGTGAGGAATTCCAGGTAGAATTCAGCTTGCAAATTCCGATGGAAGATTGATAAACGGAAAACGACACGAAAATAGATAAGACTACGGACTCAGTGCATCGTGTGGTAATTGGGATGGAATTTCCATGGACCCAGAGTGCCCCAAGGGCAAATATCTTCATTTTATTAACATGTTGAAGCTTAACTAGAGTGTGTTGTGTGTCTATGTTTGGTGTGTTGTGTGTGTGTGTGTGTATTTTATGAGAATGCTTAACAAAAACTTTGGCATTTCTTATTTGCTTGCGATGGTTTTCAGTGGCACCATTTGTTCAGGATCATCGGGATAGGTACTGTCCTGGCGCTGTTTACGGCCAGCACATTGACTGAACCAGGTGTCGCCCTTGCCAAAGTTCTCACCATCCTCGATGGACTCTGGCATGGGCTTGTTCATGGTCTCGGGCAGGAACATGACCCAGAAGCCTGACACCAAGGCAACCGCGCCGAAGAGCACGGCCGGAATCTTGGGATCAAATGAGTCGCCGAGCAGCGTAATCAATGGCGTTAACGCGCCGGAAAGACGGGCACACATCGAACCCAAGCCCATGGCAGAGTTTCGCACCACAGTCGGAAAGAGCTCGGCTGAGTAGTTATAGATGACAGCAAAGGAGCCGGCGATGAGTAGCTTGCCCAGCATCACAACGCTGGTGGATGTGGTGCTGCCCTGTGCTATAAAGGCGGCCACAATGCAGCAGAGACCACCACCCAGCATCAGAGTGGAAGTAATCGAACGACGTCCTAGGCGATCCAGGACAAACACAATGGTTATATAGCTAGGGAACTCGACGAGGCCCATAAGGAATAGTATGAGATATGGATTGCCGTAGAGTTTGCCTGCGCTCAAGGACAGGCCATAGTAGACAATGGAATTGGCGAACCAGCAGAGACACACATTGAGGGTCTTCATGCGGAGATTGGGTGTGCGGAAGAGATCGCTGAGGCCGGCGCTAGCCTTCTCCTCGACAGCTGCCTGTTGCTTGGCCTTCTGCACAAAGTAATCCTTGTCTACGGGTATGCCCGAACCATTGATGCGTAATCCCTTGGCAACTATATCAACAGCCTCGGCAGCGCGTCCCTGCATCCACAGCCAGCGTGGAGACTCATCCAGGAGCCACCAATGTGCGAGAAACAGGCAACCATGCAGGCCATAGACCACCTGCAGCATCTGTCGATCCTTGATAATGGCACCCCAGCCGGCCACAAGCATGATGCCACCAGCAAAGACACCCTGTAAATATGAAACAGTCTATAACAGACTGTACGTATTATACCAGAGGCTAACCTTACCTGGAATGTAATGCCACAAACGGTACGCTTGGTGGGACCCACCAGTTCCATGGTCAGCACAAAGCCGCATATATACGCGCCAGCAGAGCCCACGATGCCGAGCAAGAAGCGTGCTGCCATTACGGAAAAGTATTCCGGTATAAAGGCCACGCCCACGCCGACAATCAACTGCAACAGCGCCGACCAGCAGAAGACAGTCTTCCGGCCCACCTTATCCGCCAAACCACCCAATGTAACCGCTCCCGTGAATGTGCCCAACATGAACACAGTCTGAATGATGGCGCCCATCCAGCGGCGATCACAGACAAAATCCCAATCTATTGTCCGGGACGTCTTATAGTACGTCGTGTCATAGACATATTTCTCACAAGCAATTTGACTGTGATCACCAGCTGTCAGGTTATACATATGACACGAGTCCAAGTCGCCATTGTCCTTCTGTGGTATCGCCGCTAAAATGGCACTCGAGTTCCATGGCACCTGTGAAAAGCTACTGTTGTCCACGCCCGGAATGAAGCAGCGATGCTCCGGCACAGCGGCAACTGTCACCAGGGACAGCATGTGCATGCCCGCTGTCAGAGCAGAGAGCACTTGGAGCAGGAATTGAGCAAATTGATATTTACCAAATTCACCTAAAAATAAATAAAATAAATAAAATACAAATAGGATATGTCTATTGTTGTATTAAAGATACAACAACTAATCTTATATATATAAATGAACCTGATTCTTTATAAGTTATAGGACGGAAATGAAATGAAAAAGTAACTCTTGATAAAATTGTACGAAGATAACGAGGATTTATATTATATACACGTATATCTAACTATTTATATCGAGCTCGTAATTTTTATTTTATAATCATACGGAAGAGCTTTATTGGTTTATTCCAAATGTGTGCGATATCTACCTTTATCGGTTTTAGGTATGATATAACCATTATCCCCCAACAATTTCTGCCAGATTCGGTTATCAAATAGTTGTTTATGGGCGTAACTTGACACACTTATCAGCGGCACCATCGGAATTGTCGTCTTTTTGTAGACATTGCAATTAAATCAAGTGGAATTTATTCAATTTGATTTCAATTGAAAGGCATAGAAATGCGCCAACAATTCGTTATACCCTGCAATCAATAGATGCTACAAAAAGGAGTATTAACAGGCATAGAAATTGAAGGTTTTCTATCAGCAAATAGGTTGATTAGGTCAGTCTGTCTATATTTCTGGGTAATTGGTACTTGATAGGTATATAAAGATCAAATTTGATAAGAACTTAAATGCCAAATCCTTTAGTAAATTATTTGGATATTATTTCGTATAGATTTTAGGGTAACTGCGAGGCAACCATTCCCATAGTCATACTATAAGTTTTGCTTTTTTCTTCAGTCACAGACCATTGACGTCGTGAGGAGCTGCAGTGGTAGGAATGGTATAGGGTCTCTGGCGCTGAATTGATTATGACAACCGAGGGCAGACTCTGGACATAGCCTAGATACGAGTGTTTGACATATGAACATACCCGTAGTCCAATGTTCAGTTTACAATTTCAATTGATTCGAAGCGCCCATAACTATTACTATAAATGATTTGTAGCTTGCGATCAAAGACAAAGAATATTGAATGAAATGGTTCTATTGGTACTCATATATAGTTATATTTCACACGTGATTCCATTGTCTAAGAATTTGGAAATATCTTCTATACCCGTGCAACTGACTGATCAGAGAATAGTCGTAAATGTGAGATTATGTCATATTCCGTAAATTTTTTAATTAATACCAATTCGACATTGCGACAGTTGTCTAATTAAACTCAATTACGCCTTATATATCATATATTACATATAATCAGCATTAGACACGACCGATCGATAGGTGACGATAAGAAAAACCTCTACCAAATATTAAAAAATCAAAGATTACCAGAAATCCACGTTCCCATTCCAACTACAATAAATGGTACATAACTTTATGGGCTGGGTTTTCGGATTTGTTACCGATTAAACCTTATCTTTATAAAATCGGGTTGAACTTCATCCGATACCCTATATACAATTCATTTGCACGATATCTTTTAATATTAATATATTATTTTAGGTTGTCAATTTTCATTTGGCCAAGAATATATGTAATATTCTTTTGGCTTTGCATAAAGAATTGTGGTTTATAGGGTTAAGGGTGTAAAAATGTGACTTATTGTTAAAAAATAAACTAATTAAAATGATAATTGTGAAGTTACAATTTCATCAGAGGTGTTAACAGATCACAGCACGAGGTGGTAAGAGACATTAATAATTAAGGTAAACAAAACACGTTAAAAATAGGTTTTGCTGCCTAGAAACTATTGGATCTTATATGATTTTCGATTAGAACTAGAACAGATCCAGGCATGTAATCTCTACTTTGTTTATTTTTTGGGATAACAGCAAATCTTCCACTTGTGACTGTATTAGATATAGTGTGTGTTTGTTTTATGACAATTCGAACTTGACAAATTATATATATTATAATATATTCTATACTAAAAGTGTGGTTTTGGAGCAAGCTTTGTTTTAGATTTTCCATGTGTGGCGTTTGTGGGCCATTTGGATTGCTGTGGCTATTTTGGCATTGGTTTACTTTCAGTGATTGCAATCGATGTGCATTTTAAAGTATGTAATTTCATATTACAAAAACAAGAAAAGCCACAAAGAGCACAAATCAGATTCAGAATATTACACAAAAGAATTAAGCTTAGCAAAGAATGCTCTCAGCGCCATGGGTGGGTGGATACGTGAGTTTTGTTCAATGTTGAAGCTATTCACTGATTACATTGTCAGATACTATATAGTTATTAGATCAACCTACCACAACTTGCACAGGTATAGAACAGTACTAAAGATAGCGCTGGTCATTTTCGATCTACGTCAACAAAACACTTGTTGGATTCGTCACTGAACCGGAAACCTTTCGCCCCACCCTCGCTTGGCATTAATGTTACCTATTCTAGGTCAGTTATATTCTGTGTTTGTTTGTTTCAGCTTGACAATCACACATATATAGAGAGATTTATTATCATATATACACACTTATATACGAATAAGTAAAACCTCTGTAAAAAACTAAAAGAATCAAAGAAAACAACTTGGTTTCCACATGTGAGTAATACTCTTGCTTCCATTGCAATAATTAGTATTCTTTGAAGGTTACTTAACTTATTACTTAATAATAAAGAACCTCGAAAAAGCTCTTAAGTCATGAAATTGTTGGCAATTATTAAAAACTGTGTCTTGGTACAATATATCAGACTGAGCACACACCAAGCTTTGCTGGAAACGTAAATAAAGAAACAAAATAGAATGTTCTAGATAAATAAACTCGACTAAGAGATACCGTAAGCCCAGGTCTAAAGGAAAGATGTAATAAACGTAATCAGCACTTGATATAGAGGAAGCTGTGTATCAAATTTAAAGTCGTTTTTTTGATGCTGATTATGAATATATATGCATGAAAGCAAAGACGCCCTCTTAGACATATTTGCACAGGGTAGACTTGGGTAGAATTAGAAGCGAAAACCAGTTTTGGGGCTTTCGCATTTGTTGGCATCACACATGATATTATCTTGTGAATATGTTTATACATCATGTGGGTAATACAGACCTATAAGCGTGGTTAGTGTTAAGAAAAAGTTACTAATGCGGTCATTAATCTCGTACCGGTTGCAGTTGAGGTTGTTCTGTGCGTTGGATACCCAAAACTTGTTTTGTTTTCATTCGACTTTCAATCAAAAGTTAATGAGTTCAAATTTACACTTTTGGCACAAATTCTGTCTATCGAGATAAATCCAAAACAAGTAACTTGAAGATCATTAAGAATTAATCAGGAATTGATAGGAAATACTTCAAAAATGAAGGGGAATTCAATAAGAACTGTTAGTCACAGTATAGCGGAAACAGAAAGCAAACAATATTGGAAGGCATGAACCTTCTTAATATAATACCATTTTATCTTACTTCAATAGTTTCCTAACTATCATATATTGACTATATAAAGCTAGAATAGCTGTTGGAAAGATTAGATATTGTGAAAACAAACTCTAAAGTCTGAAATTTAGGTTATCCTTTCGATTTCAATATTGAAAACGTTCGGTTATATAATAACTATAATTTACCTGTAATACTATATCGCAAGTCTATTTAAATAGATATATAAGAGCCCATTATAACTGGGTGCTAACTAGTAGATAGTCTCGTATTATTTGCATTCGTTTAGAAAGCAACTGCTTAGCATACAATATAATCTCGTATATGATTGATTTTTTACTCGTAACTCTCATTTAATTGTCGTTTGTGTAAATTACTTGAACACGCCGCAGATTCTAACCTAGAGGTTTACTGTGTTTTTTACTGTATTTTTTACTGTATTTGTTACTGTATTTATATATATTGGGTTCAGCGAATGTCAAGCGATCTGACCGACGATTAAAACTAGAGCTGCCTCTCCCTTTCATCTTCTCTCCCCCTCTCTCTGTGTCTTTCCCTGTTCCTCTCCCTTATCTAATACCGGTTGTCATTATGTCATTTTGTCCATCTGTCATACACGTCTATCAATTTACCTGACCTTGGGATCTATTAAATTAGAAAACAAAAAGTAGAAGCTATAATTAAAATCGTGCTAGCTCGGCGCTTTTGAGGAATTTTAGGCGGCAAAAGTTAAACGCTTCGCACATTACATTTGGAAGATAGATACATTATAGGGTCGGCTAATGAAGCTCATCAAAATGCTAATCAAATTTCTTATCAATATCGTTAAGTTCTGTGATAAGAGATGTCAAGTTCAGATTGCAATTTCTGCACTCTATTTGGATAAACGGAAAAGGCGCCGCTACCATTGCGGCTGATAAGGACTCACATAGCTGATAAGCTTAGGTGATAAGAAAGAAAATTAACGCGTGGTAACTGTCCACAAATCTCTGCAATATTTTTTGGGTGCAACTTGTACTTACCCAATTTGCCCATAAGGTCCTCTAAAACGTAATCTACAGCCATTTTGTTATTTTGTGGTTAGGAAAATTGCACGTGAGTTTTCAAATAAATAGACGAGTTCTATACAGGTTTTTCAATACTTATTTCAAATGCTAACAATTTGCATTTTCTATTGAATTGTACTAAGTGTTACACAGTTGAGTATTTTTAAAGATGGCTCCTAGATTAGATCAGTGTCACTGGAACAACTTGAGCAGCAAAAGCGAACCCGAAGCGAAGCCGACAAATTTTGCGCTGGAGACTGGCCGCAAGCGCTGCCGAACAGGCAAAAAGCTGAATGCGAACTGAAATTGGAATGGAAATTGAGTAAGCGAATCGCTTAGAAGCATTCGAATCGGTTCGAATCGTTTACTGAATAACCCGTAACACTTACACATGGAGACCACACACACTCACACTCACACACACTCTCACAACACCCACAGAGATAACCGCCTCACGCTCCCAAATGAGTGTGGATCGTTCAGAATTTTGTTTTGTTTTTGTTGACTTTTTTGAGTATTTGCTGAATTTGTTGGCGGCTTCTGCGCCGCTGCTCTGACATAATTCTTTATCGATAAGCTCACTTAGAGGCATCCATGGAGAGCACATAAATCTACCTCGGAACTGTTTCCATGTGGCATGTGGATCATAAAACTAAATTACACACAGTTTAAATAATCCGATTAAATACTGTTAGACGTATTTGATCTGCGATATTATCTCTATTGATTATCATATCTAGTCACAAGATGTACAACAAAGTGTATAAGAGTTGCTAAGCGGATATATCTGTTTCTCTCTGGAGCATATATCTAAGATATACTAATTCTTATTGATCACTCAGATATAATCTCTACTGATATCTAAGATGCGATCTTGTATGAATTACTTATAGAAATAATTGAAATTTTGTCAACGGAAAGTCAGATTTGTTTCCGAACTTAAAAATAATTTACAGTGCAAGCTCGATAGAATGAAAGAAACTAGGCCAAGAGCGGAAAGTAATTGCTCTGATTACTGTCAAAGAAAAAATGTTTAACTATATATAAATAGAAAAAATGTGGCACAAAATTCAGTTAGCAAGTATTTCATCGTTGTGCTATCCGCCTATCCACCTGTCTTTCTATATATGTCCACGCAAAGTGGACCCTAAGTTTTCAAACTTTATTGATCAAGCTGGACTGTAACACCCAGTAACACATATGTCGCTCCCAAGCGTATCAAGTAACTAGATTACATATACTATATGTTTTATCAGTGTAAGAAACGTTCGAGCAAAATCGGAACTCATAGACCTAAGTGGTAAGTATGAGTTTACTTAATAAATATCTTTACTATTTCTTTAACTTACAGTTAACTTTTCTCTTAAAAAAAAACTCAGACAGGCTTTCGAACATATTTCCTAAATCATTTATATTGGAAAATTTTACAATCTGAACAAGTTTTAAATTTTAAAGTTTTTATAAATTTTTTGTTTATTTCACAATGTGTGAAGCTCCGTCCCCGGACCCGATGTCCTTTTTATATTTGGATATGCTATCAACTATTTTAATAGATCTTACAAAGGACCTGGAAACGGAATTTGAAAATAAAATGGGTTTTATACGCGAACAGGAACGCAAATGCATTGAGAATGGCAAACAAGTATGCAAACTATACACAAGCAATTGACCCCTTACGTTTATCCAAATCTCTGCAGCTCATTTTAGTCGAGCAGTTTACGGATAAGTTGAAGGAATGCGTTCTTCAAACGGAAATGGAATTATACGAGAACGAGATCTGTTTAATCGAAGCTGAAAAAGTAATCTCGCGATGTGAGGTCAACTGCAAAGCAGCCAACTGCAGCCATATACCAGTGAAGCCTAGCAAATACCTGGATCTGTTACAGCTACTTCTATCGGCGGGTCGCTCGGCAGACCAGTGCAGAAAGCTAAAGAAACATGTCGAGCAATATAGAACTGAGGCTGCTGAACGTTTGGAACCCTGTATTTTGGTAAACACCGATAAAAGCCAATAAGGGAAACATAGTTCAACTCTTTCCATAGATTAGAAAGATTCTAGACTGTCATGAGAAGACGCTGCAAACGCTGGAGAAGCAGATTAACCAGATTCAGGGAATGGCAGATGAGGTGACCAAGAACTATGAGGATATATCAAAGAAACTTAATATAAAAGGCCTGGGCACTAAGTTTACTTGTGAAATGGCCAATATAAGGAATGATGTATGCCAGAATTAGACTTGATCCCGCATAATGTCTCTATATATTTGGAAGAACAAGTGCTAACAGTATGAATATGATACATATGAGAAGCGTAGGTATGTAAATGCAAATGTTAGTTCAACTTTGGGCTTAAGATTATTTTTTGGCTGTATTCTAGTTAGTGGAGTCACGGAAGAAGAGCACATCATCGGCTATGATGCTGGTGCTTGTCTTTTGATTGCCCTGCTGGTCTGTGATCTCGCCATAAGTTATCTTTCCCTGAATCATGGTGCGTTGACCTTTTTTTAGGTACTCCAGAACTGTATCGCGCAAATTGGGCTTAAACACAACAACACGATGCCAATCGGTGCGCTGAGCCCAGTCACCATTTTCATATCTGCGTAGCAAATAAATATTAATTAAAACACTTGGTAATAATTGTTTTTCTTAACTCACTTGTAGTTGGTGTGTGTGGCCACTGAGAACGTAACAACCGGATGCTCCTGTGAGCCGCGCAGTTGCGGATCAGCACCCACGCGTCCCAGTATTGTGACAGTGTTCACAGCTGATAAATGAATAAATATATGTTTGTTTATTTAGGTCTTATGATTTTAATTAGTTACGCACTTTTTTCAATTTTGGCGGGCGCTGCGGACGTCGTATTGGCGGCGCCTCGTGCCGGCAGATGACGAAGTCCGTTTAGGGTTGGTGTTAGCTATAAATATATATCAGTTTTGTAAATAACTTGTGTAAAGCAATGTAACTATATTTTTAATCTTACAATTACAACTTACAATGCGCTTCATTTGTTGCATCATGTTCTCAGCGTGTTTTGTATAGCGGCAACGCAAATTTAATTCGTGTGAACAGCTGTTTTCGTCTGACGCGGCCAACTTAACTTAATTTTCTTATGAGTGGCGCACTCTGTTGGCAATTTGCATGTATGTTTAAACGGCTGTCAACTGACTGCAAAACGATCCTTTGTATCAATGCTATGGCCGGCTGCTAAATATTAATATTAAAAATTGTGATTAGCCTCCGTCTTTCTGTTACAACCTCTGTTCACACTTCGTTTTACTAAGGAGCATAAATGTAAATGTAAATGTAAATTTAAATTTAATAACTTTAAAGCTTGTGTGAAATATTATCTGATAGTTTATTTAATACATTTTGAATCATTTTCCCAGTGCAACGATTGAACACAACTGTAACGTCGTTAGACAGCAAAGTGTTAAGTAAAATATGTTAGCACTTATTGTGATTGTGGCGCGCTCTGTTGCATATATTTTGAAACTAGTCGTAGGGAAACAGAAGCTGATGTATATTGCACTTTTTCTGAACTGCTTGTGACTTTATTTCATTCTATTGTATTTCTGCTTATAGACGAAAGCTATTTGAAACACAACTTATATTTAGTTCATATTACAGACGGTAATGTCGCTTTTATGACTTAAAATGTAGTAAGGGTTATCGCTTTCACTTATCGATTCCAAGAGCCGTTCGTTTGCAACATACAATAAATTGTAATACAGATGATTATTATAATATTCTAATTGTATCTATAATCAATTATAATTAAAGTATGTCTGCGGCACATATAATCAACTTTGGCGATGGATCGCACCCCATTCTCTTGGACTACAAGGAAGCCAGAAAATACCACAAGTGTAAAAGCTATGAAGGCAGTCCTGGACCAAACTGGATGCAGTTCTACGTCCACCACCTGGGTGTTCTTAACTTCACCGCAAACCCACATCAATTAATTCTGGATGCTCTCTTCCATGCTGTGGAAGGTGAAGAGTTCTTTCCTGTTAACTATCGGACCGGAAACCAGGTTAACACCTTTTTGGCACGTGGCTGTAAGGCAGCATTGGACAAGCTCTTCAAACGTCGTCTTATTATCAAGGTGGTCAATAATATCGAGATCGTCTTGACCGTGTGGTTAAATGTAGCTGCCTACAATATAAATCACATTACGCCAGCTTTAATAATTTCACGGGAAATATATCATCTCATGAATAATCTGGAGAACTACCAGGGCGTGGAGAGAGTACTGAATCTCAGTAACTTTAGCGACCGTCATTGCTTTAAACATATTGTAGTCAGACTTTCCAATCTGGCCACCTTGCAGCTCGTCTGCACCACCATCTACAACAACGATGGTCGTCGACATTTTCTTAACGGATTCAGCTTTGCCCACAATCAAATCAGTAATCTGACGCCAATAAGACTCTTTGGAGATGTCGACTATGGACTACTGGATCTGAGCTGCAATCGCATAGCTTCTACTCTGCGGCTGTGCACCGACTTGAAGCAGTTCCGAGCCAAGCACCTAAAGCTAGCTAACAATCCTATAACCAATTCTCCAAAGTATCCCGATTGCTTAAAGCCCTTCAAATCAAATTTTGAGATTGTGGATGGGGTGCCCTTTGACAAGCTTCACAAGACGTATACTCCCCTTGACACTGAGATTGATGTGGAATGCGATGGCACACGCATTGACAGGACCAACCAGTCAGACCTGGTGCAGTTCAAGGATAGCCAACATTGGCATGCAATCCTCATACCCGATGCAGAGCCCGAGTTTGCCAAAGACATACTCATTGACTTCTTCTTCATATCAGTGTGTCCCGAGCAAAGCGAATTCTATCCCTGTTATTATAAGTATTCCGGCGGAGAGCATCGTTTCTTGGTGCGCAACTGTTTCAGTCAGATTAACCATCTCGTGCACAATAATAATCTGGAGATAAAGATACCACAACTGGTGGCTACTGGCAATGTTCGCATCCTGGACTATTACATGCGCATGAACGTCAGCACCTTCAAGCAGGGGCACATACAGCCAAGTCAGTGCATTGAGGAGGCAATTCAAAAGCGGTTCAATGCCTTGAATCGGATCCTGAATTTGGATCACTTCCAGGACACGGATGGCCTGCAGAATGTGATTGTGAGTTTGAGCTCGCCGAAGATACTCAATAGCGTTCTGAAGATGGCCTCCCGCAAGTTCCTCGGCAACTGCATAGATCTCCGTCTGTCCAACAATAAGATTGTAAACACCAATAACTTACGGTCATTGTCGCTGCTCACCAGCCTGCAGGCGCTGGATTTGGGTCACAACTGGATCCATGAACTCTCGGAGATTAGCTCACTCGGCGACGTGCCTCTGAAGTCGCTGCGTCTGCACGGCAATCCCGTGTGCAATAAGTATAGTCTGCCCAGCGAGTACATTAAGGCGGTAAAGAGAATATTTCCCGCTCTGAACATGCTGGACGATGTGGACCTAAGCAGTAAGCCAGGTCTAGCGACACAGAAGAACTACCTTTGCGATACCGCCGCCTATGAGGTGACTGAACAATTCCTCCATTCCTTTCTGCGTGAATTCGAGAAGTTGGATGAGCGCATTAACCTGATCAAGTTCTATACCGACAAGTCCTTATTCACTTTGACTTGCAGCTACGACATTAAAAGCTGTTCGCGTCCATCGAATGATGTCTTCAAGCGTATCAACAAGTACAATTACCATCGAAGGAACCTCCTCAAGAACTCGGAGGACACTTGCAGAATCTATGTTGGTGCTCAGGATATTATGGAAGTGCAGATGCAGCTCCCGGCTGTCACCCACAGCTACGTCTCGTTCCAGACTGATGTGATGCACTACGACTCCAAAATGGTTATAATTAATGTAACGGGATTGCTGCGCGATGAACCGGATCTGATACTGGGCTTCAGTAGGCAATTTGTGCTCGTGGTGGATGCTGTCGGCTTGGGCGTCGGCAAGGGAGCGCGTCGTATGAAGATCGCCAACGAGCGACTGAACATTATGAATCCATCACGGAAGCAGGAGAGAGATGCATTCAAGTTCCAGGAGTTGCCAACGAAGATAGAAAGCGGCAAGGAGGACGAAGACTCCCTGGATGTCAAAGAGCATAAGCTGCACGTGTTCCAGGAGGTGTCAGGACTTCGTCCCAGGTGGTGTACACGCATCGTACAAGAAGAGGCCAATTGGGATTTCGAAAAAGCCTTAGAGGTATTTCTACGTATGGAGGCGTCCAATAAATTGCCCGACGACGCGTTTGCCTAAATCTAAAATGACCAATGAAGCAGACACCTCCCAACCACTGGGGTTTCAGCTCTTGAAATCAGGAAATCGCTCACAATAAAGTGATCGTTTTCGATTTCGTTTAGGGGATTAAAACGAAAATCTAAAAATAAAACAAGACATCTCGTCTGCTTAGATTGACATTTGTGTGTACTTAGGGGTGGAAAACTGTGTTAATTTTTGTAAATAAACTTAATTAATTATATTGAGTCCGGATCACAAAGTAAGTTGTTGACTAAGGATATGTTGGGTTAATTTCTTAACAAAACTTTCCTCTGAGCTACAGCAAAACACAGAAATAATAGTTTGTGAACAGCAGATAAAAGTATAAAATATCTAAAACAAATTTAAATCAAATAAGAAATAATAAAAATATTTTGCCTAAGCAAAGGAAAACATGCGGTTCGAGCGTAGAATCGAACCTTGGAACCTGCTTAGCAGGTGCTGAGTCTCTATCGCAACACCACGGAAGCCAATTCCGCTCGAGCGTCTGAGTCAATATATTTTTTGAGTCAAGTCCCTTTTGGTATTTCTAAAATTTAAAGCCAAAGACTATAAAGCATAAAGACATTGCGTACAAATAGATTTTAGTTTTACTTTCTTCGAATACCAAAATCATCTGCGTGATTTGGTGCATCTATAAGGTTCGTCTATTATTGTCTCGGATCAAATTCGTTTTATTATCCCCTGACTTAACTTTGATTTTATTTTAATATTGTTATTAAATGAAAATTTATTAATGTATTTTAAATATATATTTACTATTCAATTTATTTATGTTGCAGTTGTAAATAAATTTATATTACATTGATTTCCAATGCCATTTCTCTTGCCACTGTTAAGCTGACAAGCTCACAATAATAGATACATACCTAATATTTTTTATAATAAACCCATACGGACAATGTAATACACAGCTCAATCATCTGCAGCGGGGAAATAGACATTGAATATACAATGGAGGCCAAAAGTATTTTGACAAAGCTCCAAGCAATATACTATCGAGTGTCACTCTTTACTCGTAGAAGTAACGGTAAATTCTTTACTTTCAAGAGAGAGTGGCTATTTATAGCTTTGAGAGAGCAATAGATCAAACTGATAAGCTAATCCATTTCTTTGCTATGGCAGGTTATGTGAAAAATTATGCATTTTTGGGTGGACAAAAGTATTTTGACATTGCATAATTTTAGTTGTTATTTGTGTCGCGTGCGTTAAGCAGAACTTTTTACAATTTGTAAGCCCAGATTATCTAATTTCGAGCCAGCTTTTATTAATTTGTTTTCGATTTCATTAGTTTTTCCCAGTTTTTTCTTTAAAATATGGGTAAAACACGTGAACTAAGCCAAATCCAGCGTAATGAAATGGTAGTAAAGTACAACGCAGGTACTTCAGTACAAAACCTCAGCCAATTTTATAAAGTACCGCGGCAAACAATTTACTACCAAATCAACAAGCAGAAACAAACAAATTCAACAGATAATTTAGCCAGAGCAGGCAGACCACGCAAAACTTCACCAATGCAGGATCGCATAATCCTTGGAAAATTTAAGAAGGATTTCTTAATTACACCCAAAGCTGTATCAATTGAAGTGAACAATGAGTACGATATGTCAATAAGTAGAAAGACAGTTGAAAGAAGACTGAAGGAGGCTGACTATGCTGCTTATGTAGCCCGACCAATACCTTTTATTTCGCCAAAAAAATAGGATTAAGCGTTTAGCATTTGCTAAATCATTTGTACACAAGCCTCAATCTTTTTGGGACCAGATTTTGTGGACTGATGAAAGTAAATTTGAGTATCATGGCTCGAAAAATAAAATATACTGCAGATTACCACAAAAATCACGGAAAAAAGTGAGACCAGTGTGCGAACGAATACCACATGGAGGAGGCTCGGTTATGTTTTGGGGATGTGTGTGCTCTAAAGGGATCGGTGATTTGGTATCAATCGATGGTACGATGAATAAAGGACAATATTTACATATCCTGAATGATCATGCATTTACTTCTGGGGATACACTTATTGGACAAGACTTTATCCTGCAACAGGATAATGCACCATGCCACAAGGCCAATATGATAACAAATTTTTTAAGGGATTTGCAAGTAAATACATTAGATTGGCCTCCTCAAAGTCCCGATCTTAATATAATAGAAAATGTATGGGCTTATATAAAACGCAATAGGAGTCCAAGTGTAACAAGAACGCGCGGAGAGACGATTACAGAGGTCGAAGGACTTTGGCAGGATATTTCTATAGAAACTCTTCAGAGCTTAGTTAAATCGCTTCCTGGACGTTTGCAGAAGGTTATAGATGCCAAAGGGGGGTTTATATTTCATTAGTTTGTAAGAATTCCTTGTAAGTTTTTCAAAAAATTTCAATTTTTGATCAAATTAGGTGTTGTCAAAATACTTTTGTCCTCCTAGATTTATGAAGATATATTTTTATTTTCTAAACTTAAACATGAAATCTAATTCTGTTGATGTTTTTAGAAACTTAACACACTTTTGTTATAAATATATTTATTATATATTTTTTGAATAAAAAAAAATATAGTATTTCACAAAAAATGTGAAATTTTTTTAATGTCAAAATACTTTTGGCCCCCATTGTAGATAGATAGTTTGTAGATTTATTAAGAAATTATATCACATTTCTTTATGTTCTCTGAAAAAAAGATTTGACTTGTCTCAACTACAGAGAAAGGAGCCGCAACTGGGCAGACAGCTAAAGCTGCTATTGCAACATTCACTACCATAAAAACATAAATTTTAAACATACGTTTTATAAAGATTGCCTAATTTGTTGAGTATTTGAAATCCACTTCTAAATTTCCAACATGGCAGCCCTAGAATACTATTAAAATATATTTACATAATCTATTTATAACACATTTAAAGTATATCGAGAAATTGCGGCATTTCCTGCACACGTTGCCTTTCGAACCTAACGATTAAATTGAACCCGAAACGAACCTACCGCGAAACAGGATGTACGATCGCCGACTGTCTTCGTTTTATTGCCGAAGTTTCATTTGCGAGCCGCCATTTTGTTATTTAAACGCTATTGATAAACTGTCAAGGCCAGTTAGACTCAGTTTTCTAGGAAACAAAACAACGAAAAAAAGCAAACCAAACCAAACGAAACGAAACGAAACGAGTGAACAAAATCACAAGTTTATATAATTTCGTATTTTCGTATTTTTCTCTTGCAACAGCAGCCACAGCCACAGCCACAACCAGCTAGCTATGAGGCACAAGAACAATAATAAAAACGCAACAACAACAACATCAGCAACAACAAGCTCCACACAACTCTGCGACTTTGCATTCAAATTCAGGCGATGACGACAGCACAGCACAGCCGACAACGTCGAACGGGTGGCGATGGCGATGTCGATGTTGGTGCTGGGTGCTTGGTGCTTGGTGCTGGTTGCTGCTGCTTGGTGCTGGTTGCTGATTGCCGGTGCCAGTGCCGGTGCCGGGCTGGTGCCAGCAAAGAATATTACCAGTCCCTAGCCCCAGTCAGAGAGTCTTCAAACTATTTCAATTGTGCGTCTGAAAAGCCATTTCGTAGGGTATATCGATAGTTTAAGATCTAGTACAATATCAATCGATATATAGATAGTTTATCTTTGCACAAACTATCTTCTAACATGTATTACAGATAATTTGTCTTAAACAAATAATTCCGGGATTTCATAGACATACAATTACAATTTTCTATCCTATTAACCGATCTTTAAACAAAACATTTCTTATGATTATTTAGATAGATAGATTATTAGATAGAAAAATCTTTTTTCAGTTTAGAGATTCGTTAGGAAATTACGTTTCTAGCCTTAGGAGTACGTATACTACGCTATAATATTTCCACCATTTTTTCCCAATATATTGTAGCGCATACTTCTCCCCAGTGTAGCCCCAATCTAAAGCATTATTCATGCTGTCGTTTTCTAGTGCTGGCGTCGTCGTCGTCGTCGTCAGTCGGTTGGTCGTTCGGTCGCTTTGCCATTGCCGTTGCCGTCGCTTGCTGTTTGCTGGCGTTGTTTCCAGCGCGCGTGTAGCTGAGCATTTGTGTGTGTGTGTGTGTATAAGTTTGTGTATGTATGTGTGGGTTGCGTATCTGTATCTGCTGTGTGAGGCTTTTGCTATGGCTCTATAGCTCCGGCTGTTCGCTGTTGCGATACTAACGAACGAACGTCCCAAATGTCGACGTTGCTGTTGTTGCTTTTTGTGTATTTTCAGTTTGTATGCGAGTAGCGAGCAATGGTGTTAGTTGGTAAGAGGAGGGTTGCCGGGTGGCGGGGTGGAAGATTGCTGCTGTTGAAGTGGTTGCTGCCGTTGCTGTTGCTATTGCTGTTGCTGTTGCTGCTGCTGCTGCCTGGGCTTGTCGAGGACGTTCGTTCGTATGTTTCGTTCATTTCATTCGTTTCGTATCGTTTCGTTTCGTTGTGTTTCGTTTCATTTGCTTCGTTCGTTTGTGCGTTTGCGTGCCAAACAACAGCAACGAAAATCTCATATTCATTTTATAGTGAAACTCAACGCAGCTTAAGCTTAATGTACGCCAGCAATAGCAACAGCAACAGCAACAGCCAGCCAAAGCCGCAGCAGCAGCATTCCGGCAACTTGAATGTTGTTGCTGCTTTGCTTTGGTTAGGTTGAAACGCTTCGCCTGCGCGAAGGTTTTTGAAAAACGCGCGCAGCTGTTGCAGCAATTGAGTAACATATGTATAAGCCTCTATGTAGTACCATCTACATATATATTAATAAATATGAAATATTTTCCAAATAGCCCAGACCCTTTGATATGTTTGTAAATAGGAAGAACTAAAACCTTTTTCAAAAAATCCCTAAAAGAACTTTCAGATCTTTAAACAAAAGATTGCATTAAAAGCATTAAAGCTGACTGCGCACATTTTTTTTCCGAATTTAACAGAGCAACAGAAACTGAAACTCAAACTGAACGAATGTTCGCATTAAAGTTTATTTCGAAACCAACACAAAAAGCAGCAGGAAAAAAAGAAGACGAAAAAAACGACCCAACAGCAACACAAATGAAAAACGCCAACGAACAACGAAAGAGCCAAGAGCCAACGAGCACACAGAAAGCAGCACACAGCAACAACAACAACAACAACAACAACAACAACAACAACGACAACAACGAACGACAACAACAGCAACAAAGAAAAAGAAAAGAAGAAAAAAATTTAAGTAAAATTACGACAAGCAGCGAGAGACGGCAGCGACGTTGAAAGAAAACAAGAAACTTCATCGCAGCAGCGGCGAATGTGGGGAGAGCAAAGCGACAGAATTTGGAGCGAGGAGAGAGAGAGAACGAGAGTGGGAGCGGTGGGCATAGGGAGAGAGACAGAGAGAGAGTGAGAAAGAGCAAGACAGAGGAAAGCAGCCGCACAAAGTGTGTGACTGTTTGTAGCTGTGCGTGTGCTCGACTCTGTATATATGTATGGGCTTGTGATAGTGTGTTTGTGTGTGTGTGTGTGTGTGCGGTGGGGCGAAGGTGAAGCATGCGATGGCGTTGGCTGCTATAACGTCAGGCAAGACGACGACGACGACAACGTTGAAAAAACCCAACGAACACCAGCGCCAGCAAAAATTTATAATAAAAGCAGCAACAACAACGATATCAGTAGCAGCAACAGCAACGTTGAAGGCAACGACAACGATGGCGTTGCTTGCAACTGCGACCAGAGCCGCAGCCAGTGCCAGTGCCAGTGCCAGAGCCTGTGCTATGCCAACCAGCCAGTCAACTATCCAACGACCAACACGAGCTCCAGCTTAGGCTCTCAACTTAAGCTATAGTCACACATACACACACACACATATATATACATAGAGAGAAGCAAAGAAGAAGAGAAGCACACAAGCTCAGATACCTTACCTTTTGTCCTTACAGATAATGAGGTCCTTACATATTATATAACAGATCCAAATTGATCGAAATAGAGCAAAATTTCTAAGCAGAAGTCACAAAAAAGAGAAAATAATAATAATAATCACGAATAATCATCTATAGAAGTGTATCTAGACTTGGACACTATATAGATGCTATAGATGATTTTGAAAGAATCAGCCAATAATTATTATTTGTATGATTAGGAAATTAATGAATCTAATAATTTGACTTAATCAGAAGACTTAACTCATATAATTTATGATGGTTTGGATATATATATATATATATATTGGATACAAACACTATATAAAACTTCTCTAGGAATAAGCATAGGCGTTTTAAAATTTATACTAAATCTTCAACTCGTTATGGATAAACATAGTATACATAGAAGCTACTGTTTTGTTTATTATAAAAATCAATCGAGTTAATTGGCAAGTGAAAAACTACTTACTGATTGATCGTAACTATAAACATATATAAGCCAAATCAATCTTCATTCTGGATTGAGACCCGTATAATTTCTATACAGAAAATATAACAATGAAATTCATGAATCATATAAAGCTTTTATATAACACCAAACTCTTTGCATATTCGTATACTCTATAAATAATTCTTAGAATCCTTAGATCCTGCGTTACGAACCGGATCTTAAGTTTATAGTATAAATATGGCACAAGGGTATACGAAATGAAAGAGCGAACGTCGTCAGAGTCAGAGTCTTATTCGCATTCAGAGTCGGCGTCGTCGTCATCATCGTCACTGCACACACACACACACACACACACACACACACTGAAAGCAGTACCGACAGTGACCGAACATTAAAGTTGAAGTAAAGTTGGAATTTGTGCCTGGCCTCTCCCCTCCGCCTAACCTCCTATGCCCTCTCCCCCCTTTTGTAATCAGAATAAACGAAATTTCGCTTAAGCGAGTGCACAGTGGTGCAAAATGCATATACAGTGAGGTTTTTATTAATATGTGATGGAATTCCTCTATGATTAGGATAATATGACGTTACATATTTATAGATTTCAAAGAAGTAACAGTATATGGAATCATTTAGACATGTTGTGTCTATGTTTCAAATAGATGAATCATTCTTTGAAGAATTGCTGATCTTTATTGATCATATAGTCATAGATATCCTTATCAGCCTTATAGTCGATATATCTATCGGCCCTCTACACGACATAGTTATCGTCCGCAATTGGTTTATCCTTGTCTTAGTTTTCTGATTATAATGCGAAATAGTCAATATTTATATATATATATATATAGAGTGCATGATGTTAGTTTTCAGAAGTTTCAGTGATCCCTATATAGAATTTATACATATATTGGTCTTGGCTTATAACTGTTCAGATTTCAAATCAGTTCGTGCCACTGTTTACTCCAATCATTCAACCTTACCAAGCAGCAGGGCAAAACGCAAATGTCAAGACGAACGAGCGAACCAAACGAAACGCAACTCTGTCGACAGCGTCGACGACGACGGCGACGACGATGATGACGATGAAAACGTTAAGGAGTGGGCGGCATCCAAAGTGCTGGGGTGCTAGTGCCGGATTGCCGACCAGGAGTTGAGTGCGAGACCTAAAGTATTCCCTTTAGCCCCACAGCGCTGGTACTCCCCCTCCTCTCCTTGAATCGCATTTGGTACGATAAAGGAAATGCCACAGCACTATGACAACACATTTGGCTGGTGGAGCTGGCCCCCAAAGCCAGAGCGTACCGTAGCCTGGATAGTCGTCCTCGGTTTTTGGGTTCGTCTTCGTCCTAAGCATCGCACATGGTCGCATACCACATACAGAACAGAGCTGAGCTCCATGCTGGAGCCCTGACTCAGAACCTGCAACGCGCAACGTGCAATGTGCAACAACAGAAGCAGCGACAGCAACAACATCATTGTAGCTTCTCGGTCCGCTCTTCATATGCTCTAGTGCCGACCCAGCACTAGCACCATCAGCACCACCAGCACCGCCACTGCCACTAACTGGTGGGTTCTCTTTGGCTCCGTTTCTTGAATTTTAGTTGCCATCGCTTCTGCTGCCGCTGCCGCTGCTGCTGGGTTCGTTCCCATTTTTAGTGCCCAGCTTGGGGCTTTGGCTCTAACTCTAACTCTGTGGCTGTGTCTCCCATCTCCCATCTCCCGTCTGACTTATGCCGTCTGCTCTTAGGTCTTGGCTCGTTTGTTGGTTCTGCTTCTCAAGCGAGCACATGGCTGACGACGACCAGTTGCCATTTGCGCAACGCAACCAAGAAAATAGTAATAAAAAAAAATACCCCAACATCGATCGATGTGTGGACAAAAATACTCGTAGTACTCGTACTCGTACTCGTATTAGCCTTAGACTTAGCCGGGTACATGACTAATTTGGTGGGTGGTGCGGGATTCGGAATGGGAATAATCAACCTATTTTTGGTATCGAGAGCAAATCTCGGATAATAATGCGATCAATTGGGTTAAAGCTAATATTTAAAATATATCTAGATCTAAAAATGTATAATTTATTATAAATACGATTTGAGTAACTTATTAAATATGATCTCAAGAGAATAACTTGTAGAATATAGACTCTATATAATCGAGGAATCATATAGGAAAATAAATAAAGTTAGTTGCAGAAGATTGTTATAAACTCTCTTGAGAAGTTAAGTAGAGTTAATCAGGCGATCAGTAGGGATAATTTGCACATTAACTAAACAATAATTGAGGTTACTTGAAAAGAAATACTACAGTTAGCTTAAATAAGCTGAACATCTTATATATTGTATCCATATAAGTGCAGTATATTCTCGTCCTTCAAATCAATTTATTTCCAAGCTTAGAAGCTAGAAGATTCCTAATCTTTGTTTAACTGGAATCAAAAAAGACTTACTAAAATTATATTAATTCTATCTGTACTGTCTTCAATTACAGCCTGACTCAGTTGCCAAAGGACTTTACTAATAAATAGGATATTTCAGATTTAATCAACATTTGATTGTAGACATAAACTGAGAACTGATCAATAACAATCTAAGCAAAAGATTTGTCAAAATTCCCACAGTTCGCTTGAAGTAGTCCCCGGGGCGTACGTGTGTCCCACTTTGGGTATAGCCCCATTGATTTGTGAGGGAAACTATGCCAAGTCAAGTCAAGTCGCTGGCGCACAAGTTTTGGGACCTTCCCCGTGCGGCTATAGCTTCAGTTTCGATAACAGCTCCAGTCCGCTGTGTGTCATCAAAGCAAACACAGCAAACAATTCGAAAACAACACAGAAATAAAGAAAGAAAAATGCTTTTCGAGCTCAAAAACCTGAAAACCTGAAAGCCGAATGCCGAACTGCCGAATGCGTCATGCGGCCCCAAAAAATACAACTGAAGTTGTGGTGATTGTATGGGTATTACGAGTATTACGAGAGCTACGAGTGTTGTTTGTTGTCTTTATTATTTTGGGGCTGTGCGTGGGTAAAAATGTTATCGATTGTTTTCTTTAGTCGCTGCCAGCGCTGGCGGCTCAATTTGAAAACTCCGATGGCTCCGCTTAGCTACACTTCAAGGATATCTCGCTCGCAACGTGCCGCCTATTAACGCTGACTGGCATCCAGCCAGGAATATAGGGGAGAGACCTAACAATGCCAATGCGCCGCCGTCGCTGTCGTAGTTATCCTTCAGCCACAAAGCAGAGACAGAGCCCGAGCCAGCGCCAGAGCCAGAGCCAGAGACGCAACTGAAGTCAGAGACGGAGCTGGAGCTGGAGCCGCAGCCACAGCCAGAGCCAAAGTCGGCAGTAGGGAACGACTTTTAGCCATTGGCGCCTGCAGCCACGTTTGGCAATTCGGCGCAGTGCGAGACAAAACACACACATACAGACACACACACACATGTCCCTATCCACAAGCTAAAACCTCATTCATTTAGTTTTCGTAAAGCGACAGCAGCAATAGTTTGTTTCAGCAGGTTGATAGGCAGGAGAAGCAGGAGATGAGGGCGGGGAAGCGGCAGTGCAGGCAGTACTCTTTACCGGCTGTCCTGGCTGTCCTGCCTGTTGGGCAGCCTCAACTCATGGCCCAATGCATAAAAAGCCAAGGGAAGCGACAGACACATAGACATAAAGGGTGCCCTTGCCAGCACTTAGCCCTCAGCTATGCTGCCACATCTATGGAACACCCTTTAAAACGGCACACATTTCAGGCCGTACTCCTAGTGCCAGTCGGATGGTCGATCCGTCGTTCTGTCGCTCCGTCCGTGCGTCCGTCGGTCGCTCACTTTGCTATTCAACGAGCCCAACGTGTAGAAGAACGATGCCGAGGTAAACGAGCGGGAGCAACGCGGGGTGGGACGGAATTGTACATTCGTTGAGGGTGAACGCCGCACTACTGTTCACCCGTGCACCCGTACACCCGTACATCCGTACGCCTGCCAGCCAGCCAACAACTACCACCCAAATATAAAGGCACCCAACCCAGGCCAATCCACCCATTCGTCCTCATCCTCGTCCTCGACGTTGTCGTTGTCGTTTGTTTGTCACAATAGGGCAAAAGTTTCACTGTAACCGTTATGCGACCCACAGAACCCCCAGCTCAATGTATAGCCCAAATGTCTGCCAACCAAGCCAGTTACCACCCAACCACCCACCCGCCCAACAATCCACCAACCACCCAGCCACCCACCACACGAGCTGACAGCCCAGCTACGTTGTCGGCATCGGCATAACGAACACCAAAACACACACAGCAACAAACAAGCAGCAGCTCTGCACTACAAAATATATGACTAAGGAATGCTCTACAATCTATATATATATATAGATATATATGTATAGGTAAAGACTACTTATAAGGACATGAACATCTATGAACATTTATGTTCGATATGAAGAGCCTGGTCTGAAAGTGAATGCTGAGTAAGGGTTAGAGTTTGTTGCAGATAAAAAGGCTGGAATAGAAAGGATAAAAAACATTGGAAGTGTTTCGTAAATATCCTATATATACTAACATCATACTATTACAATAAATATGAAGAAGAGACAGGCTTAAGATTGTTCAGTTATAATCCATATAAGATAGATATATTTGATTTTATAGAAAATTTGCGAGTGTTGAAAATTAACCAAAAGATATTCAAAAAGTTTCCTTATTACAAATAGAAACTATAACGTCACATTCAAATATATATATAAAATATATGTATATATAATTATATATAATAAACCTTATGAATCCTGGTCCTCAATAATACTGAAAAGATCCTGCTTATGTAACAACCAGAAGGCATCCAATATAATCGTTAGGTTTAAGAGTAGGTAATTTTAAAGCTTAAATTTTTTTTATATATTATTTTATATAAATATTTAGATAATATTATTAATGTTTTTATTTTTATTATTACTTAAATTATTCTTCTGCTTATTATTATATATAATACTATAAATGATAAACGTGAAGACAATTCGTTGCGGTCCGCTTTGGGTATTTCATGGCTTTAGGGTATAAAAACTTGCTCTGAAATACGATGGACTACACATATATACATATAAATATATATATATATATATAGCCATGGTAAACACATACACACAGACAAACACATATATATACAAATGCGTACATACACTGAAAGCATTAAGCTTTCATGCGTGTGTATGTGCGGCTGTGTCTGTGTCTGTGTCTGTGTATGTACGAAACTTTTATTGTCAGCACGAATAGACACACACACACACACACAGACGCACACACAGAATCATACATATAGATATACATACATGCTGCATGTTGCCTCTGTGCTTGAGCGAAGGATAAAATGCTGCAAATTCAACAACAACAGCAACAGCGACAGGAGCAACAACAACATGGGGCCCTGGCACACGGTACGTATACGTATCCATCAGATAGAAAAGGCATCGAGAAGCATGCTGAAATAATGAAGCAAGGACTCGACTCGACCGACTCAGAGCTCGACGCTCGCCTCGATTCGATTCGAGCCTTGGCAGGCAGTCGACTTGGCTTTGGCTCTGGCTCTGGCGCTGGCTCTGACGATGGCTGTGGCTCTAGACGTGGCCTGGTCTCTGGGCCAGAATGAAAACGAAAATGGAAAATGTGTTTCTCGTTGTGCTGATGGAGGAGGAGGAGGAGGAGTTGGAGGAGACAGGCAAAGGAGGCGGAAAGGCGGTGATGGCAGAAAGGAGCGTCTCTGACAAGGATATTGCTGACTGCCTGGCTGCTGCCTGGCTGCCTGGCTGACTCGTGGTGTTGATGATGATTACAGAGATGTGCAGATAGAAACTGGTAGCCAGGCGGCATCTAGGAGCTATCCAAACAGGCGAATGCGAATCGAGGCAAAAAGCGTTTGCTTGCTGCTTTCCTTTCAATGTGAATATCCAATGTTGTTGTTTCTATTGTTGTTTCTATTGTTGCTGTTGTTGTTGTTGTTGTTGTTGTTGTTGTTGTTGTTGTTGTTGTTAGGAAAACTCTAACACGCCAAGAATGTACAACGTTGTTCTTGTTGCCGTTGCCGTTGCCGTTGCCATTGCCCGTTGTAATGTGCTTCTCCTTGTTTTTCTACAAACAGCAGCAGCAACAGGGGAGGAGTGAGAAAAGCAGCAGCAGCAACTGAAGAAGAAGAAGCAGCAGCTACTAGTCAAGTCTCTGAGCCTTTGGATTGGTTTTAGCTTGAATTTGAAGATGGGGTCGACAGAGCCAGAAAACCCCAAAGATATATATATATATTTCCACTAGAAATGTTTATTAAATTTCTTGCATTTAAGCTTTGAGTTGTACTTTGAGTTGTGTGTGTTGAGTGTGTGTGTGTGTGTGTGTGTCTATTGTGTGTATGCTGAAAATTAGAATTCGACTGCCATAAGCCAAAGACAATGGTTTCGAATTTCTTACCAACACACACGCACACACACACACACCCAACCACACACACTTGAAGATGGTTTAGTATTAATGATTAAATGCATATTAAATTTGATGAGGATTAGTTCGACAAGTTTTCAAACAAATCTTTGCTAATGCTCAACTGCAGCTCAATGTAAACTTAACTTATGGAATATATATACCAGATAAATAAACCTTTTACATTTTATATCATAGACTATCCAAGACAAGATCTTAGATTTATCTCAAATTAGTTTGATATACATTTGGTTTTTTAAAAGAAGTCGATTATTATAATCTATATATAGATATATAGATAGTTTTCACTTACCTAGGATTATAGTTTTATAAAACATATGGATACGATCTACTTCTGGACCTTCTTTGTTCCATGACTGCGACTTAGAGTCCCAGCGCGTTTCTTAGTTTCGAAGTCATATATTTATATAGATAGATAGATGATAGATGGATAGATCGATAGATAGCTAGATAGATAGATCGATAGATAGATAGATAGATAGATCGATAGATAGATAGATTAAGAGTCTTTATTTAAAGCTATAGGACACCTTTCTTACAGATATGATATACTAGCCGATAAATAATTGAACTGTACGGTTACTTTACGAGGATAAGATAAGATTTCACATGTGCACATATTAAGCTAAGCTTCATTTACTGAAACTTTGATTTAAATTGGTAAGTAAGATGTATATAATATATAAGATATCAAATCAAGAATTCAAACTATAAATAATCCTAAGCACCGCTGGCTTCTTAACTAACTTTAACAGTGTTAACTTGAGCAGTGTGGGACTAACAATGGCTTAATCTTTTAAAGGATATGCAACATCTTGAATTGGTTATATATCTGTATACAGTATTGTATATACCCTACTTTATACTGGTATTGTTTTTATCCGAATGTTGAACTAGACTTATTGCCTAAACTCAGAAACCGTACATTAGCTGTATAGCTTTGACAATCGCAATATTTGCATACTTACAAATACTTTCAATGAGTGCAGATAGTGTCCTGTTATTTTTCTCGATATATAATCGATATTAGCTTCGATGGGAATCTAGGTATGTATGAATTGTATGAATTGCATTTTTCATATATAACAAAAGAGATCAGTTATCGTTGGGCTGCCAAAAATGAAGTAAACCTGAAAATGGGGTATTAAAAGTAATCCTTAAACAGCTTCCAGCCGATTGTGCCTATGATGGATATATGTCAGGATACTAAGAAAAGCTATTGAAAATGTCTTCTGTTAAGGTAAACTAGCAAGTGATAGTTGCCGACACATATACAAATAAGTATGGATAACATCGATAAGTATAAGTTAATTTAACTGAAGTTTGTCTGAAAGTTTAGAAAGCAAAATAAGACGAGACTTTATACGGACAGTTATACTATTGTTATTTATAGTAATACTATTATATAGTAATATATTGATAAACAGTCCCTAAAGATGAGATTGTTTAAACTAGATCCCTTGATTATCCCTTAACTACCATCAGAAGGTTCTATATTGGGATATATTACCAAGCTTAAATCGAGCTATAGACTTATTTGACATCTCAGAGTCTCTGCCTTGATTATCTCTTATATTTGCTTTGTCATTTGTATATTAGCCCAGTTAATATTCAGGCTCTCTTTCAGCGCCAACTGGTTGCAATTCGGTTCAATTGAATACACATATTCGTAGTATATGGGGGGTGGGGCGACACTCGTACTCGCTCCGATTCCAATTGGAATAATATATAGCTTGACCCACTAATTGGCTGTGTACAAAACAACGACTTGACCTGCTGAAAGTTTGCACCGGGTGCAGGCAGCAGGCAGCAGGCAGCGGGCAGGTGCTGGTCATGACACCTCTTAAGGCAAGCCTAACAGCATACTGGGTGCCCCTGCCACGATGGCCGAATCCCGCTGCGGAAGGTCAGCTCAGAGGGTGTGGCAGGCGGGGAGAAACCGCAGGCAGTGTGCAAATTTTTGGGTAAATGAGGAGCAGCCGCTTTATTGGATGTGGAGCAAGCCGGCGTCTGGCTTGGCGCCATGCGTGTATACTGTAGTATGTGTGTGTGTGTGTGTGAGAGTGTTTGTTGTGACCCAAATACATACAGACATAGAGCATAGCCAGTGAATGGGCCTCCCGTTCATTCAGACAATCCAAAGCACTGCGTAGCAAATTTTGCCCAGTCACATGTCAAAAGTGCGTGGAGGAGTTATGCAAATGTGCGAAGTGCAGAAAGCAAGGATGCAGGATGCAGTATGCAGGATGTGAGGATGCAATGCCAGGCAGCAGCATAGGTGTCCTTGTTGTTACTGCTGCTGCTCCTTGTTGTTGTTTAAGTGCCGCGTCTGGCAACGGCAAGCCGCAACAATGCAACAAAGTCTGCAGACGCCAGAGGCAGCTCCTATGGGAGGCGGGTTATGGTGCACCGGGGGAATACGCTTAATCAGCGTCTGTGGGCAACTGCTGGGCAGGCAAGGCGTGAATCCTTACAGGATACCCAAACGACAAGCGAAAGTTTTGCTGTTCCTCTCCAACAACAATTTTCGAATTTTTATGTGTGTTTGTTTGTTTTTTTTGGTTTTTTGTTTTTTCTTTTTGTTTTTATTGCTAGCTCGCCGTGAAAAGTGAAAAACCTTGCAACCCCTTCGACGTGACGCGTCTGCGGGCAGCGCAGCTCTAGATCTGCTCGCTCTGCCTATGTCAGCAGCGACGTCAACGGCTGCGTCAACGTCAACGTCAACGCTGACAGCGTCATCGGCAACGTATTTTCAATTTATGGTTTTTATATGCACGGAGCTAGAGACGTGGCACCACACACACTCACACACACACGCAGAGACGCACGTAGACGCACACACTGTCGGAGCCACAGTTGGAGCCACAATTGGAGTTGGAGCTGGAGTTAGAGACGCAGTTAAAGCCAAGAGCCGTAGACATAGACCCAATGCCAATGCATCCCGTTGTGAATTGTGTTTAGCGGGTTGCAGCTGCACAAAGGGGGTGGCATGTGTGTGTGTGTGTGTGTGGGTGTGTGTGTGGTGGGTGTTGACTGAGTGACTGGCTGCTGCTGTTGCAGCGTCTGTTGGCAGCTGCTAAACTGAACTTTTTGTATATCTAGAAGAGCCGCAACTTGCCCCTTTCTGCCACACCCACTAAGCCCATCTAACTGTAAATTCGCAGCGCATGTGAGTTATGACAGCAAACGCGACTGCTGGCGTCGACGTCGCTGCCTCAGTCGCAGTCGTAGTCGCAGTCTCAGTCTCAGTCAGCGTCACAGTCAACGTTTGTTTTGCATTTTTCATGCTGCCTGCGAAAAGCAGCAGACAAACGGCGACCTTGAACAATTTATTTTTTTTCCATTGTTGTTGTTGTTGTTGCCTGCTTTTTATTTATTTATGGTATTTTGTGTTGTTGGCGCTGTTACTTCTCCTTCTCTTCTGGTTGCTTGTGTGGACCCTTTATAATGTATGCATGCCACTCAGTGAGGCAGTCACTCAGCCAAGAGGCAGGCGGCAAGCGGCAAGCGGCAAGCGGCAGGCAGAAACCAGCAACCTGCCATTCAAAGTCATCAACAAAATGTTCCCCTCAGTTAGCCAGCAGCGAAATCAACCAACCACCAATTCATCCATCTATCCATCCGCCACTTCATCCAATCTATCATAAGTCAATTCAGAATCCTCCTTCTCTTTATCCTCCCCCTCAGTCGCCAACCTCATCCTCATCCTCATCCCCATCCTCAGCTGGCAGCGAAAGTGTTACGTTCAATGCTCCCATTTGATGGTTCTGTCGCTTTGGCGCTTTACCAAAAACGTTACCCGAAATGGTAACAAGTGGTTCTCTCCCTTTTTACCAAACAGCCAACCCAAGCCCCACCCCTGCTTAACCCTACTCAATCCCATAGCCGTTGGCTTGCGGTTAATCTGTTTATATACTACAACAATACAAAATGCAAAAATCCGGGAGAAATCGTTAAGTTATCCCGACTAAGAGATATCCTTAAACCAGGCTATAGTGTAACTGTTTCCTCCGACGATTGATAGCTATGAAATAAGGAGGCCAAGGAAGCAGTTTTCCAGCTGTCTCGCATACATATCCCGGATCGAAGTGGCTATAAAGATCAACAGACAGTGGAACAAGTTTTTTCATATATAAATATATCATGAAAATATTTGGGAAGTTAGAGTTAAAAGGATTAAGGGTAACCAAAGAAAATGAATACAAAAAGCGTGTTAATAACTTCCGGCAAAATCTCTTGGACTATGAGACACTCTGTAAGCACTTGAATCCATGAGATGAAAGCAAAAGAAATTATATCTTATAGATATATACATTTATCTCATTATTATATGATTAATCTAGGAATTCTTGAAGATTGTAATGTAGTCCTTATCCTTCATCCTTAGCTCCAACAGAATCCTCATACCAAATTTGCTACCTTCAACTCTCGTAGATCAGGTATATATATATATCCATACCCACTGTTACATACATACCCTCATTCTTGTTACACCCTGCTCAATAAGCATAGGGTGTAAAGAGGAAAAGAAACCCATCTCGCAGCTGTTTTGGGGATTGTCGTTGATTTTTTTCTTTGGTTTTTCTTTTTTTCCTCTCTGTTTTTTTTTATTGCTGAAACGCGATTCGCGCTGTTCTTTTAATTAGGCGTGAAAAACTCTCAATGAATGTTGCCGCGCTGCCTCTGCCTCAAGTGTATGTATGTGTGTGTGTATATGTGTGTGTGTGTGTCTGTGTGAATGGAGTTATGAGTGGACACGCTAATGAGTGTGGCGGGCGAAGGTCAGTTTGAAAAGGGAAGGAACTGCGCTGCCATAAGACGAAATCCATAACTCGCAACTTGTTGCATGAATGTTGTTTCGAGAGCGGATATAACGGCTCTTTAATCCAACTGTCAACAGTTACCAACAGTCGGCCCACTCGACGCGGCTGTAGCTCTGAGCTCTGTCCCTCACAGGGATTTGTTCTGCCACGATTTATTTTGGGGGAAAGCCTCTTAAATTTTTGCGTTATATTTGTACGTTTATTAACAGATTTATACAGCGCCAATAAACTACAGTAAAACTACATTAAGGAGGATTATTCAGGTGTTCAGTTGTGATATCTTAAGTATTATATATGCCCATCAATATGTTTAACAATATTGAGTTTGCTTTACATGATTAAAGAGAAGAGAGCTGATCCTTCACATTATGAAATTGTTTAATATGTATTCAAATATATTTAGAGTCTATATGTGTATGATACACTATAGGATAAGATATTATATATTAATATTATATATATTATATTATATATTTTAAGTTCTTTATTCTAAGAATTTAAGTTTCCGTTAATTAAAGTTGATTTCAATCAATAGAAAGCAATAGAAAGACAATCATATAGTAGATAGAACTTAGGGATATTTATAATATATAAAGTACCTTCTAATGTCTTACTCTCATAATAATCTTTAGATTCAACCTTTCGTTCAGTAATCGAACAGACTATATGTGTATATCTTTCAATCAGATAAAGGAAGCATATTCATCTTATGGATACTTTCCTAAGCACTTCAAAGATACTTTAGGTGTTGAGACGATTAAGCAGAAGTTTAGAAGCCTTTTATGTTAGCTATTATCGATTATAATTAATATCTTAATACTTAAGTTAAGGACTACTATCTAACAGACTTGAGAAGGATAAAGGATGTATTGCCAAGTTTCGCACTCAAAAGGTGTTAAAAACCAAATCAAGTTTGCACTCGTATAACTGAGACTGGAACGACAATTGAAAAGGAATTCCTATACCGGAGAAAAGGCCACATTCTGATTTAAATTGAATAAAAGTGCGTTAGATTTACCTTTGAAGGACATTACATTTCCCCTCAAAGGGAAACCACAAATCCTTGAAAAACACTCGAATGACTAAGCCGTAATCAAACCGAACAGTTTTAACTAGGTTACTTTGTAATCATTTGGAGTTGCATACATTTCCTATTAAAAAACTATGCGTAATACACCCAGACTCTCTCTCTCTTTCTCTTTCCCTCTGTTGCCCTCTCTGTCCTATGCACTTGAGACTCCCCCTCAACCACAAAGTGGCGTCCGAATTCTCCTGTGCAACGCCGTACAGCGGTCAATATTTCATATGCATATGCACATGTGCATGTTGTGCGAGTGTGAGTGTGTGCATGTCCACGTGTGTGTGTGTGTGTTTATGTGTCTATAACTGTATTTGCATTTGCGTCAACACACGTTACTGTTAGCCATCGTAGCACGTTACGTATACGTAACATGCAACTATTTAGTTTCATCGAGAGTCGCCATAGCGACTGCTGTCCCCCATGGCTTATAACCAACAGGCCCTCCCCTCCTCCTCCCAACCCCTTGCACTAGCACCCATTAAGCAACATCCTGTCGTACTTACATCCCTACCCTCGTTTCCCACTGTTGACCATGCCCGGTAAGCTACAACACAACACATGACATTCTACTAAATTTGGCGCCGGACTGAGTTCAGTGCACAGACGACGACGATGAGGATGACGACGACGCTGCTGCTGCTGCTGCTGCTGTTTCTGATGAAGTTGATATTCGTTGGATACTGCTTCCCATTTCCATTTCCCATTTTCATATCCAACTCCAGCTCCAGCCGAACACTATGGCAATCAGTTCTGACCAGAGCCGCTGCTGCTGCTGGCAAAGTGCTCGTCCAGACATGAATGCGCCGCCAGCTGAATCTGAAATCTGGATGCTAAATGGGCTGTATGTGTTCCAAACTAAAGGGTTCGCCCGTAGGGTTACTATAATCTATGATTACTAGGGTGGCACTACGGTAAGTACTCTCTGTTACTGCTGGGCCAACTTCGGCAGACAACTGATATCTGCCAAGGTTAAAGCCCGAAGTAAAACTCAATATAACTAGATATATTCTATACTCAAAGCAGATCTGGGTAGAATCATTTGAAGTACTATCTGAATGTATCTTGAAGTCTCATAATCTAGAGATATCGTAGACATATGTCAATGATATATATATATATATATTTGAAAGCATTTCTACAAAGTTTTCCAATTGATCTTCAAGTCGAAGTTTTCTATATTTCTTCTGATGATTTTCTTTTGGATACATTATCATCTTATATGAATACATATAATATCTATATAAATAATATCCATTATTGTTCTTATATTATATATCCAGCGATTCTTCAGATTCATTTAAAATCGATTCGCAGAACAAGCTCCCTTTAAAGAAAATGTTTTGAGTATAATTTTTTTCGTTTCGAGCAGAATTTGATGAATTTTTACATAAACTGAATCTATTTTAAGTATTTTTGCTTTCCCAACAACTATTTTCATACATACACTGAAAAAAAGAGCTAGCATAGAACCTGAAAATAAATCAAATTCCCTTATTTTCTAGCCTGTACTTTAATGTTCGCTTTAAGCTCTGTTTTAATAGAAAATTAGTCTGTATAAAGTTTGCACACATTTTCGAACTCAATTATTTTCTTTATGTGTTGTCTAGTGTTTTGTTGCCACAGTGTTGCATAGTGTGTAAAAGCTTTGCAAATTTCTGATTCACTAACTGAATCATAAAAGCTTTTCAACTCGAACCCAAACTTAATTTCTCCCCACACATTTTCCAACACTATTCGTATACTTATTATGTAGCCTTCCTCTTACAATGCCTCTGCCCATATCCCAGTCTTCTGGATCCCAGTTCCCCACCTCGTTTCCAGCTTACTGACAGTTCAATTGTGGCGCCGTTGACGTCGCCGGGCGCACTCACACAGCCACACACACTGTAGACGAGACGAGACGAGAAATTTATGCGGCTCCAACTCAACCCAAAAGCACCCGACCACCACATGGCACTAGCTGAACTGAACCCAACCCAATAGAATAGGCAACACCAACCAAACCGAACCGACTCGAACCAAAGCATCCCAAGCCCAAGCCCAAGCCCAGGCCCAAGCCAAGCCGTTGCCCAAAAGCGATGTGAACTAAGCAAAAACCCAACCAGGCCCAGAGCTGCCACAGCTACAGCTATAGCTACAGCTACAGCCAGTGCCGAGTACCAGTTCCATAGTCTGTCCCAGTACCAGTGCCAGTGCCACAGAGCGAAGCATCATCATTCCCCGTTTGCTCCATGCTGTTCCATCGTGGCAGCAACCACCACCCAAAAAACAACACCCAGTCATTCGGGCAGGGCCCATGGCCCAAACAACATACCCAACGTACACCCCATTGCCATTTCGTTATTTGTATGGAACGACGTTGCCGAAACGACGAAGCGACTGAACGACGAAACGACTGAACGAAGCGACGTTTCGACCGTCAGACAGTTGCCTCCGCCTCAATGTACTTTGGGTAGGTTTTTGTGTTGTTGCTGCTGCTGTGTGTATGTATATATATATATGTGTGTGTGTGTGTGTGGGGTTTGTGTGTATGATGTCGTAGTCAGATAGATTAAATCGATGGAAATGTAGGACTGTATACACACACACAGAGACATTAATACACATACATATACACAAACGCACACAAGATACACACAGCCAGCCATCTAACGAATGAATGCGACTTGTTGTTGTTGCCTCCTTTGTTGCTTTTGTTGTTTTTGTTGCTGCGGCAAAATACAACAACAGACAGCCAACGCATCACAGCAGCAGCAACTGAACCAGAGGCGCCTCTTCTAAAGGGGCCTCATAATCCAGATGAAAATATATCTTTAATAAATGTTCCACAAAAACAATCAAACTTGATCAAAACGTTCATTTTTGGTTCGATGGAACTGGTTCTTCGAACTGAACGAATGAATCAATTCAGACAATAGATGAACCTAACCTCAAACTCAGTTGAAAATAATAATTAATAAATAACAGTAATTATTTATTATAGTAAAAATTTGGAATCTGTTCGAATTGGTTGAAAATATAATAACTTCATAAGAACTAAGAACTTAGAGCCAGATTTCCAGTTGAACTTTTTGAAATGTTAAATTGTATAGGGAATCTCTTGAATATCTGTACAACTTCAGATATATACTGGGTATAATATACTTTGTTCCTTTTGTGGTTGCTCTGCGTACGCCTCTGTCTTACCGCATTTTCAGCTTTGTTTGCTTTCATATGCTTACTTATAGATGTATGTGTTTGTATGTGGTAAACGTGTATGTGTGTGTGTGTGCGTGTGTATTTATGTGTGTATATAAATGCGCATGTACTCCAGTATATCATATAGTAGTGTATATATACAGTGAAAGCTCTCACTAATGACATGCCTGCTAGTTAAAATAAAATCCTCAGTAAGGATAATGGATCATACACCTGATGTTGAGCCCTACAATTTGAGTTCCAGCTAAAACTACACTGAAAAAAATTACCACTTTAATGAGTGCAACAGTAGAATGTTCACTGTTTTGTGTGTGTTTTCGGGTGTGTGAATAGTGAACTGAGGGATAAAGGGGGGGACTGGGTGTCGGGGTTGATAAGCCTTCAAATCGAAATCATCAAAGCGAGCACCCACACCGGGCAAAAGAGTCGAACTGATTGGTTGCCTTGGGGGTATGAGAAGCGCATAGAAGTCCTCAGGCGGAGTAAAATATCAATAAATAGTTAACATTTCGAGCTACAAACAAATAGTTGGCCCACAAAAGAGAAATCTGAACCTATAAATAGATAATATATAGTAACATTTAACTGAAGATTAAAGCCTTTAATAAAATAAAAATATCCGAAGAGAATGCTATAATATATCATAAGAATTAATGCTATAAGAAGTCTGCCAGAGATCGTCAAGTGTGAATCCTACTAGAAGTTTGTCTTAAGATTTCGTTACCCCAATTATCCCTCTATAGATAAGACCTATAAATAACAATTGTGTATTGTTTCTATAGCTTTCTGATTCTTCATATTATTATATATTATATCATGCAACAATTTCCCCATTCCAATCAAATTTAATATATACGTCGGTCCAAGCCAAGTTTACAAATTCAAAGTTCCCGCCTAAAAGAGATTCATTGAACATTTGAATTGTGCGCTAAACGGCGGCTTAGTCCCTCTTAGTTCATATGAACTACAGCAGAGAAAGGAACTGAACCAGAGACAGAGACAGAATACAGAGAACAGACCATAAACTCCGGCTTCGACCTTTCGTAGACAAAGCAGAGCCCAAACTGGCAACAACAACGCTTCCATTGCTGCTGCTGCTGCCCTTGCGCCGTTGCTGTTGCTGGTGTTTTGCGTTAATGTTGCTGCCGTAGATGCTACTGTTGCTAATGCTGCTGCGGCTGATGCTGATGCTGCTACTCTCGGTTCACTGCGGCGATGTTGTAAAAGTTTTGCGCACAAATCAGCAACGTACCCCTACACACAGGGACACTCGTGCATTGAGTGTGTGTAGAAGGATACTCAAAATGTATGAAATAAAAATACGAAAGCAGCAGCAACAGCAGCAACATCAGCAATAGCAGCAACAGCAGCAATAGCAACAACAGCAGCAACAGCAACATCAAATGGCATTTCCAATGCTTGAAGGCGAACAATGAATGCCACAGCAGCAGCAGCAACACAGCAGCACCAGCAGCACCAGCAGCAGCAGTAGCAGCGGCAACATCGTTAGGGCTTAAACCAGCTACCAAAATTCCCTACCCTCCCCCTGCCTCTAATAAAGCCAACATATTGCTACCCGCCTGCCTCTTTAAGTGGTGTGGGGGAAGGGGGAGGGTACCCAAAAACATTGACGCTGCGCTGCGTCGCACATTTTCAATGCGCTCGCCTCGAAATGGTGGAAAATGCGCGTCCGTTGTTAGTCGGAAAACGTCGTCATCCGTCGACGGTTGTTTGGCTGGCTTGGACCAGGTCTGGCCCCGGCCTGCTGGCTACAGCGCTGCCTTGGCTTGGCTTGGCATGGCATGGCATGGCTTGGCTTGGGTTGGCGTTCGTTATGCGCTAACTGCAAATAACACAGCAGAGGCAACAACAGCAACAACGGCAGCACAAATAGCAGCTGAAGCAGCGCCGACAACAACAGCAACAACAGCAGCAGCAACAACAGCAACGATACTCAATTTATATTAAAGCGAACGAAGCGAATTATACGAATGCACTTCGGCAACTGAGACACGAGCGCCATTATTCGTTGAGTACCGAGAGGGGGAGGCCACGAGGAGCGCGTGCAAAACAAAGAGCCACCCAGTTACCAGCAACGCCAGCAACAGCAACAACAACGACAGCAGCAGCAGCAGCAGTAATCTCCCCTTGTCTCTCTTTCTCTCTCTCTCTCTCTATTTCTTTTTCTCTCTCTCTCTCTGCTATACACATACTGTCGCTCACTCTTGGCCTGTGTGTATGTGTGTGTGTGTGTGCAATGCCATCACGTCAGCCAAGCAACGAAGCAAGCAAAGCAATCAGCAGTCAGTCGGGTCAGGGAATGGGGAATTGCTGTTGTTCTACATGTGTGTGTGTATGTGCCTGTGTGTGTATGTGTCTGTATGAATCAATGTGTGCATATACTTGTATGTGTGTGTGTGTGTGTGTGTGTGCAGCTAAGCCGCTGCCAGCCAGCAGCCGCAGGGGCCCCTCAAACACGCAACAACCACCCACTTTTATCAGTCAGCAAAAGGTCGTTCGGCTATGTGGTTGACTCTGCTGCTGCTGCTGCTGCCGTAACAAAGGCGAAATGACGATTCAAATGATGTTCCCAATGATCATTTCAATAATGATGATAATGATTATGATATTAATGACGATTGTGTGAATGTTGTAGCACCTGAAGCACCTGACTCGCTGTAATTACTATTTCTCAAGATCATTTCACATTGCAATAATCATTTTACAGATCACTTCAACGATATCTAAAGAAATCTAAGGAAAACTTAGCAAAACTACAAAATAAATAAATATCCTTTGCATTATTTTATATTCAACACATTTTCCAGATAGTCTATATAAGTATTATATTCCATTAAAGAGGCTAAAAACTTTTATCGATCATGATGCTTATGATTATATATGTATATATTTCATATATACTTTAATTTTCTTAAAAACAACTTATCACTTATCGGTTTAATTACATTGTTTCGATTCCATCGTTTCAATAGTTTTTTATTTTATACACATTATTATACCCTTCCTTTAAGATCTATTTATCATAATGTTCAAAAAAGAATTCGTAAATTGCATAAGATCGCTTATAACTATGATCGTTCGACTATAGCTTTGATTCCATCAACTCACTTTCATCGTTTCAATTTTGTCCTTCCAATTTCATTGTTTCAATTTCATTGTTTCAATTTCATTGTTTCAATTTCATTGATCCAATTTCGTGAATTCAACGTTGTTTAATCGTTTCAACGTATAAGCTTAAATTATATCTTTTTCATTGTTTATTTTTTATTTCATTGTTTCAAATTCGATGATTCAATTCAATTAAATTTTTGGTTTTTATTATTTATTACCATTTCAACTTTATTATTTCTATTTCATTGTTTCAATGTCATCATTTCAATTCCATCGTTTCAATTATGGCCACGCATATCGTGACCAAATCAATAGTAAAATCTGAGGGAAATTAACATTAATCCTTAACTTAGGTCTCATTATATAAAATCCTATTCGAATATAGTTCATATATAATTTATTCGATTTACTACTCGATCCATATCGAACAATCGGTTATAACGGTACCAGCGATCGATGATCGTGTCGACCCCATAGTTCGGCAGTGAATGATCGATAATCAGTAAGTAAGTATGCAGCATCGATTGAAGTGACAAACAGAATTATCGACTTTGGGCAAGGAACAAGGAGCAAGGAGCAGGCGACATAACCATGCGGCCACCGCCGCCACCACTGCTGCCGCCTTTGTTTGTCATGCACTAAAATAGTTCAATTGTCAATGCAAAGGGGTTGTGCAGAAGAGGTGGCCGAGCCGCCCCCAAAATGTCCCGCAATCTATTGTAGGAGCCAGTCGCTCCAGTGACGTTATGGGTCTGGGGGTTTCGGGTTCAGGGGTTTGGGGTCTATGGGGCTTGGGGTTTGAGGTCTGGGGTTTAGTGGCTACGTTGCCGCACGCACGCTCCCAGGCTGCTGGTGTGGCCCGCCTGGCAGCTTTCCACAGCACAACTGAAAATGCGAAGCGGAAAACTCACAGGCAACAGCAACAACAATACTGGCAACAACAGCAACAGCAACAACAACTAATGTGCGCATGTGACAGAGTTGCCGAGTTGAATATGGGGTTCGTGTTTGTTGCTGTTCGGCTTGTCACGAGGGCAACACTGGTCGTCGAATGGCTGGCTGACTGGTTGACTGGTTGGTTTGGATGGCGGGTTTGGCTGTCTGCTTGTTGGCCTGGTCCAAAGCCATTCAGTACGAACTCTGCACTTCGCACAACAAGACAACACGAAGACGACGCCAACGACGACGACGCCAACGGCGCGCGGCCAGTGACAAAAAACTACGTAAAAAATTCTCAAAAAAACCGCCAAATCAATTCAAAAAAAATATATATATATTTACTAAGCGATTCAACTGGGCTCAAATTGTGATTTAACATCCAATAATCTCTGGCCTATCAGTTGCTCTTGCACCAGTATTAGTTCATAGTGTGTGTGGGCTTCCAAAATGATGTGCATTTGTTGCTACCAATTGCAGCAGCAAAGGCCGCACTGAACCGCCTACTCCACCTGCTTCCACAATCAGCACAACAACAACAACAGCAAGAGGAACAACCACAACGAAAAAGGCGCCAAAAGTCAAAAGAAAATCTGCATATTATTAAGGAACTTCCCCGATTTTCTCATGCACACATTGAAAATGTGGACCGAAAAGAACGTGAGTAACTCCCCTATTCCAACTCGCTGTATGATCTTACCCTGTAATATATGTTAAGTATACGAAGTGTTAAGTATACGTAGTGATCGATCGAAACTCTGTTTGGAAAGACTTTTAAAGGATGTTAGATTGATCTATTTGATTTCATAAGCCAGACGATAGTATGCCAAACGATCGTAAATAATCGTTGCCTTACTACGATTTTGGCATTAAGAGATCGTTTCTATTGCTGCTTGAAGATAAGACGATAGATACTGATGATGATAGATACTATATAAATAAATATCTGAACGTATATATCGCATTCTTATTGTAGAAAATAATTCTAGTATAGCTGTTTATCAACTAAGAAGATAGCTTAAAAAGGACACGAAAGATTGAGTATCGCTTTTAAACTTTCAAGTGAAATTCAAACGATAGTGTAGAATATAATCGATAGTAGCTATTCAGTAAAACTGTTTCATTACAAACTCCTTTCATACATTTCAAACTACTCTAAGTATATCACACTTGTATTGTTACTAAGAACATATTTTGGTGAACAAGTTAAGTTATACTTAAGTATACTTAAAGATCGGCTTAGCCGATAGTTTAAGACAACCTACAGGCCCGCAGTAGGTTGAGTCTTGCCTTTTTGACTCCCCAGATAGAGTTAAGTGATAGTACGAGTTAAGTGATAGTACGTCATCTATCCCCAGAAATGTTACATTACAAGTTTAGTTTATACTGAGTTGTAAATGCAGAAGGATACTGATTGAAAGTATCACACTATATAGCTTTATAGATAGCTGGATGATAGTTGGCAATCGCCTTTGAGGATACCTTTAAGATATCTTTGAGGATACCTTAGGAACTCCTTAGACGATAGGTTCAGCTACTATCAATCAGAATCAGTCTTTATTCAACTAATTTACAGGGTATACACAAGGTTTCTACATTTCAGGATTATTATAGAAGGTCTTCAATTTGTTTTGCTTGTGATTTGGTTTCGTTTATGATGCGAACGTTGATAATTGTGCGATAGTTTTAGTTCTTTTGTTTTGATTACTCTGTTTCAGCTGGGCTTATGCGCTTCTCCTTCTTCATCTGCTTTCTTATTGTTCTTTTTCTTTGCCATGTGTGTTTACCGGTGGAGGCAATTGAAAAGCCATTTGCCTGATAGATTGAGTAGAGGGAGGGTTAGGGGAAGGGGGCTGCAATACACGCATCACGTTGAAGGCACGCGCCACAATCGCAGTCGCCGACGCAGTCACCGTCGCAGTCGCCGTCGCAGTTGTCGTCACTATCACCGCCCATGGCAGCAGTTCATCATTCCACTATTCCATCATTCTACCATTCGCCATCCTTCATTCTTTGCTCCGATGTCGCGACACAATCGAAGCAATGTAAACAAAAGCCAACGGCAAGTATTTCTCTTCTTCATTTCTTCCTCCTGCTGCTTCTTCTTTTCTTTCATTCTTTCTCTTAACTTGATTTTTCCGCTGTTGTTCTCAGCAATTAAATGAAAGTTTTTCGCTGAGGTGCGGCCATGGAATGCTGCTCGCCGGGCAGGACTGGCCAGGGCAGTAGTGGGAAGGGGGACGGGGAGGGTCGGAGCAATTGAGCGGCCTCTATTTGGTTACGAGCTGGGATGGGCAGACGCAGGGGCACACACCATATTGCAGAAGCCGGCGAGCAAAACAAAAACTGCAAAAATTGTCATACGTCGTAAACAATGTGTACATATGCGTGTGCAGTGCAATGTGAGACAAGTTGTAGGTGGGGTTGGGTTGCTATTCGTGTCGGGGTCACCACCGCGGCACCACAGGGTGCTGACTCTGTACACGTCTGTGTTCGTCTGTGTGTGTCTATGGGGTGTAGAGGAGGCACACCAACTACACACATTGGTAGTTAAACGTTTGGAGCTGGCGCTATACCAAAACACGCTTCGACTTTTGCTTAGCGCCAGCTGACTTTGAGGTCGATGATATTTTATCTCAGATATCTACGATTTTGATGTATTATATGTACACCTACAGTACATACATGCATATATACTTATTATTATATACAAATGTATGCAAGGCTCGAATCTATAATCGCTTTTACATTCTTCCCTTAAGTTTCCTTCCTGCTGTAGTTTAGCTCCGTTGAGTTTTTTAGGTTAAGGTTAGCAGTAGACGCTTAACAGATCATTAAATCAATATCATCTTCCAGCTACTGTTCTTTACAAATCTATGTAAAAAGCTGGAGGTCTGAAAATTCGAATCCTCATAAAGCGATCGTATTGTGTTACTCTAATTTTACTTATACCATCGCGTTCTACATAACACAGAATGCTCTTATTTATTCGTAAGAAGAAAATCTCATATAACCCATGTAACACCCAAATTTAAACTCTTAAGAGAAGTAAGAGCTTAGTTTTGGATGATAGTCATCTAGATACATACATATAACCACTTTGCCCCTTTGATAACACCAATTTCCGAAATATTCAAGCTAATAGATGGTCTCTTAGTTACAGTTAACAGCAGCAAAACAAATGAAATATCCTTTAGGCCAACGTGTTGTCACACACATTTTATTATTAAAAGATATTAATTATTTATCATGCACAATACATAAATAATTCCTTACTTTTTTTACCTAAATCAATTTGACACTACGGTTTCATTGGTTATTGGTCATGGGCTTGGTGGAAAAAAGTTACCTCTTTGTATTATTCAGTTATAATATAGACAGTTTCCATAATAGTTTTACGATGGCCTTTTTTGATTCGATGCCTAAAGAATTTAGGCTATAATATCTGGAAATAATATCTACTGTATTATATATTTGTATCATATCACATATATATATATTTGTGTGCTTGATAATTTCGTCTGATATTTATCTTATCTATTTCATAGCATGTTAAACATATTGATAACAGTTCTGACACATGTGATAATTCGGCTAATTAGACTGTTGCACAGATACTTATGGGCTCTTGTTGGCTTTATCTCGATTAATAAAGTTTCTAATCAGATACATATGTCTTAACAAGTATATTCGGCTTTGAGATACCCTGTATACACAAAATAAGTCGCAGCAGTTCGTGTCGATCGTTTACAAACGACTGCAGGACACCAGAAAATAATTTGAATGAACGACTTGAACGAACGACTTGAATGAACGATTTGAATGAAAATATTTCATGAACGACTTGAGCGAACGTGCTTGGTATCACTGAACGATTATTGAACTTAATTGAACGATAACAAGGGACATGTGTGTAGATCATTCTTTAAGTATGAAGATTCCTTCTTTCGTAGAGGGTATTTATTATACAGTTGAATGAACTTTACCATTGAAAACGGGCAATGTGGAATAGGATGTTTACTTGGCTGATTTCTAAAGTGGTCATAAACAAAGATGCCACTTGTCCTTGACACACTGACAGGCAGCGCCACCAACAACAGCAAAGTCCTATAATATATGTATGCACATACATATGTATATCTGTACATATGTATGTATATACGTATGAATGAATTTTTGTTAGTATTTGTAACAAACATGACTTGCGTTCACCCAACGTCTGCGGGAGACGACGCGTCGTCGTTTCTCCTACCCCATAGAAGATGAGGACAGGGTTAAGTGAAGGAGACAGGGTAGGAGTAGGGGTAGCAGATGGAGCACATTTTCATTATCGGTAGCGGTAGCGGTTGCCGGTTCGTTCATGCAAATGCCTGTCGACATTCTGCATAGCTTAGGTCAGTTTCCGTGCCATAAAAAATACGACAAAAACTGAAGCAGCGCAGTCAACGCCAGCAGCGAGCGAACCCTTTTTTATGCTGCTCGGCAAATACATATAAAGGCATTTAACGGTTTTATGTGTATTTACCATTAGGGCAATAATAATGGACGGATTGTGGAGGGCATTGCTAGTTGGAGGGGGGGAGGACTGCTCTTTGCGGCTGGCCATAATTTATTGGCCACTTGTTTCTAAGCAATGGCAACCTGCCGCAACACACACCAACACATACATACACTACGTACATACAATGAATGAACTGAACGTAAAGTGAAGTGAAGAAGCGGAGACGTGTGGAGTGAGTAATGGGTAGAAGTGAGGACTGAATGGCACTCGCTAATAAGCATCAAGAGCAACAGACACAGAGACAGACATACACAAAAGGGCAAAAGCAAAAGAAACGACGACAGCGACAGCGACGACAACAAATAACGGCAACAGCTGAGACTAGAAAAAGAGAGGCCGGTCAGGCAGCACGTGCTAAACACATTTAACGACAACTACAACAACAACAACAACAACAGCTACAACAAGAGCAATAACGAACGATGGTGGTGGTGGAGGTGCTGCTGCTGTTGTTGTTGCTGGTGGTGGTGGGGGGTAGGGCACAAAAACGATTAAATTAAAAACCAAAACAAACTAAAGAAACGAGCAGCGACGTCAGCGTCAACAGCGACGCAGGCAGTGCCACGCGAGACGATGACAACAACAATGAGAGATACTCGCACAAACATGTTGAGTACACCAAAAAAAAGGCAGCAGCAGCAGCAGCAATAAATGCGCATAATAAACGTCAATTTAAAATGCTAAAAGCTCAACAGCGACGTCAACGTCAGCTGCGCAGCCAACGCCACAGCCAGCGTCAACGCAGCCGGCGACAATAATAATAATAAAAAATAAAAAAGGCGAATCGCCAAAAGTTAAGAAGAAAATACACAAACGCACACAGAGCCACACACACATACACTAATACAGGCACAGTGGGAGACATGGCGACGGCGACGTCGACAGAGGCCAAAGTGAGCAATAAAAAATAACCCTTTTTCCGGTTTTTTGTTTTGCTTTGCAGTTTCTAATCAAAGAGAAAATACATAAAAAAAAACGTCGGCGGCGGCAAACTGACTGACTCTCAATGATTTTGTTGTTGTTGACGTTGTCGCCGACGGACCTTAGTCTATCTACACTCCTCACTCGCTAATGCTTTTTGGCCCTTTACCATAAGTACTTCCCCCTCTTTTTCCCACGTGTAGGTACGTCCTTAAGCCCTTATCTGTTGTAGCAGGTGGACAGAGACAAAGCGAGCGAGAAAGCATGCAAGCGAAAGATGGTAAATGATAGAATTGAGAACTGTACGATGAACCAATTGGCAAAGTTGATGGGAATAATGAACTAATTGGAGTTAAGTTTCATAAAAAGTAGTTATAAAACAGAGGAAAATTAACTTTAAAAACTAAGCTAAAGCAAACACTAAAGGAAAAAGGCTGTAAAAATATAACCTGTTAGAAGACAGTACGATACCAATAACTTAAAATTGAGGACGTCGATTATCAAGGTAACCCTTTCTACGGCTATAAAAACTAGGTGTGCCAGGGTTAAAACATGAAGCATAACTTCCATATTCCCTTTTAATACCCACTTTAATCTCGACAGGGTGCCTTGTCTGTCAGGCCGTCGGTCTTATCGATGAAGAGCCCCCGCTGATAGCTCAAATTTCACAGTTACAATCTACAGTTGAGACTACTAAATACCGAGAGCAATAAAACAATAAAAATCATCTCAGAGCTATTTACATAGTGATCAAAACAAAAAGAAATATACTCCAAAACACACACACAAAGTACACAGACACATATGCAAAGAGCTGGGGGCACCCGTTCCGTGACCGGGTCGGCGACGTCAACGTCAACTGCGACGTCGTTACCATTGCCGATGCCAATGCCGTTTGCCGGTATCATAAATAATTTCAATTTGACTTATATTATTAGCTAAATAAATAAATGTGAATGAGAAAAACAAACGAAATCGAAACAACGAGACAACAAAGTGTTGGTTTGTAAAGGGGAAGGTGGGGAGTGACCGAGACCGAGGCATGAATGAACTAAAGACAAGCCGGCGCCAGAGACAGAGCAGCAGTCGCAGAGCCAGTGGCAGAGACACTGACGTCGCCGCTGTCACTGTCGACGGTGACTGCGCTGCTTAGCGTGAGAAAAACCATTCAAATTGTCAATCGAGACCGATTTGTCGGCGTACGAGTATACGTAATATTTGTGCTTCTATTAAATGACAATCAAACACATTGACTGTCTATCAGATAGATAGTAGTTGATCGATTTGAAGATACCCTATAGATCACAAATAGATTAAGTCTATGGCCAGAACTGGACATAAGTGATTTATGTGTATGCTTCACAAGGAGAATGCAGTCGAATTCTTTTCCTACCTATAGATATGACTATCGGTATAGCTGATAGGATCCCATTGGATCCGCTTCTAAGGCCAAAGCCACTTCATAAGCTTTATTTCTCTCATCTGTTCTGATCAGTTATCATATCAAAGAAGTTATCTGTAATGTCTGAAAAGATAATCTTCTATAACATAACATAACATATATAACATAACATATAACAATAAGAAGGAACTTTGGCTTATATGCAAAATAATGATATATCAAAGCACATTTGAATAACATACAAACTCGTACAACAAATTTTGAACTTCTAGGTGAACGTCTGTGCTGTGATTCAGTGTTAAAGTTTATGACTTTCAAGGTCATTTCGATGGTATTTTGTTGACTTTGGAGTGAACTTTAAAGTTGCTGGGGTCAATTGAGGTTATGTTTAGTTATGTCTAATGACTGAGAAGGTTACGTGTTAACTTTAGCTAATCGAAATAGCTATAAATATAGTTGGCAAAGTAGGCTAGACTGAATCCTTAATATATTCCAGGCATAGAGTTCTTCGGTGTGTTGCCTTCCCCTCGTTTAACGTTACGTGCATTTTGTGCAATGTTTACATAACCTCATTTGGGGCTTTACAGCTGTTACATTGCTGCTGGTGATGTTGTTGTTGCTGCTGTTGTGCTCGCACATGATGTGCGCCTGCAAGGAGCTAACTGTTAAAAGGCGGCATCGTAACTGCAACTCGTTTCGAGACCCACGCCCCCCTCCTTAAACCATTTACCATTTTCCATTCATACAACAGTTTGGCGCACGAACTCGCGTATCAAAACAAAAAAGGCAACGACAGCAAATGGAAACGGCAAAGGCAAAGGCGACGCTGGCGCTGGCGCTGGCGTTGACGTCTACGTCGACGCCGATGGTAACTGCGACAGCGACGTAAGCATCGCAGCCAGCGTCGACGTTCTGAGCACAATTAATAAATTATAGACGGCGCTGGCAGACATTGTCCAAAAGGCAAAGCAAAGCACCAGCACCAGCATCAGCCACCCAACATAGCGTCACGTGTAGTGAGACAGAGATAGAGAGTGAGAAATGGAAGAGGGGAACATGGGCAGCACTGGCGGCACGCGAAACAAGTGATCAAAACAAAAACCGAAAAAACGAATTTATCATTACAATTACAACAAGGCAAAGGCAATAAAATTAATCAGCAATTCAAAAACTGCAAGTGGCTCTCGGCTGCCAATGTTGTTGCTGTTGCCTTTGTTGTTGTTGTTCTTGTTGTTGTTATTGCTGCTGTGGTTGGTTTAATAACCCGAAATAATCGCTGCCAGTGCTAGTGAGTCAGAGAGGGAGGGAGGGCAAGACCAGGCGACATGTATTATGTATGTCAGACAGAGATGCACACACACACACACGCGTAGACCAGATGAAGTAGAGCAGAGGCAGACGCCGTTTGTCGCCGTCGACGTCGTTGTCGTCGTCATCATTAAAACAACATAAAAAGTAATAAATAAATATGACTGAACGAATATGTTGTGAGTATGCTGGTGTGTGTGTCTGTGTGCGTAAAAGAACGAACGACCTTCAACTTCCTACCCCTGCTGAGCTAGTATGAAGACGACGACGACGACGTCAACGATGGCTACCTGTCTGTCAGCGTCAATGCTAACGTCGCCGTCAGCGTCGCTGCCTGTTGACATTGATAGCTTTCAACTGTTAACTTACCATATACAAAAAGCACCAAAAACGTGAGAGTGAGTGCGATTGCGATTGCTATTGCTAGTAGGAGTGTGAGTGGTAGAGGCTGAGGAAGAGGGAAAGGGACAGGATGAGTGCAGACGAGCGCAATCAGCATAAATTAAAGGCGAATGCAACATGTGACTCTGTCTGAGATTTTTCGGCTGATGCTGCGCGACGTCGCTGTTGCTGTTGCTGTCGCTGTCGCTAGAGACGCCGCTACCATGCTAAATATTTTGCATATATGCAAATGCAAACGCACACACACACACATACACTAAGAAACACAAACACATGCATAATCGGATTGGGAATGCACCTTGCATAGTGACGGTGACGGTGACGACGACGACGACGACGACAGAGTCGCGAATTCGAACTTGTTTGAAGTCTTTTTTAGACCAAAGAGAGGCAAAGGCGACCCAACAAGAGCTGCGCACTCGTGACTTCGCCGCAACAATGGCAACAGCAACAGCAACAAAAGTCGGCAGCATGTTGCATGCAATAAGGAAATATACAACAACCGAATAACAGCAGAAGGAGGCTGGCAGGCAGCATATCCACATCCCGTTGCAAGCAAGCCGGCAGCGCTGTAAACAAATTAAACTAATAAGCGCAAAAGGAACAACGACGAACGTAATCATAAAGAAAACTGCAAGAGATGCCAAAGGAGCGCCGGCTGCAGCAGCCGCAGCGTCGTCGCTGTCGCTGTTGGCACAAACTTGGACTGTCAAAATCCATTATAACCTCAATCGGCAATCGCATTTCTTCCTTCGAGTGAAGCGCAACACAAAGTGCCGCACACGGACATAAACCACGACAACAGAGCGAGAGAGAGAGAAAGAGGGAGATACCAAAGCCGCTGAAGTAGGCGGACATAATCATGTGAATGTGCATGTACATGTGCATGTGTGGGTATGAGTGCAATATAAGAGCGAACCTAAAGAGCTGGGAACTAGGATGGCAACTGTAAATTCAACGAAAACTGCACACAAAACACAACAACAGACTCCAAGTCTAGTCCGACGGGACTATGTGGGGTACGACAGGCAATCAGAATGGGAATAGGAATAGAAAGAGCAATAGGATCTTATCATTGTTAAAATGAAAATATAACAGAAGAGGCAAAATAAGAGATACTAGTACGATACAGTTAAGTTGTACTTCATATTTAATCTCGCTGAAGTACTTTAGTAGTTCAAGTTCAACTGAACAAAAGAACCAACTTGTCCACTTAGAGTCCTAATATCGTGTATTAATTCGAATTCATTCGTTCAGTCGTTAGAGATTGAGTTAAATGAACCAAAACCAGTTCAATCGAATAAAATCCATTAAATACAGACTCACTTAATACAATTGATAGCTTAAATATTAAATTAAGGTAGAATCCTAAATGAAAATACATTATAGGGTAATACGGCTCCATTTTTGTACCATTATCTTGGGAAACAATGATATACATCAGAATAGGATCTTATTTACTTTCATTTACAAAGACAATTTTAGTCTGTAACGGAATAAGAGCTTGGATTAATGTTATACAAATTAAAATATAGATCATTAGATATATCATAGATGATATATCTGAGATGATGATACTAAAGGTAGTATCATGGATCAAATCATATGTGATGATAATGAATGAAGATGAATTAAAACTTCTTCTTATCCCCTTTGAATGATTCTGAATTAGTTCAAAGACTCCAAATATACTCGATATACATTTACCTATACGCTGAATATGCTGTGTTATTTGTATATTTAAAAAGATATACCCAGTGCCTCAATACTTTCTATATATAGAAGATATATATCAACAGACTTCAATTAAACTGCAATCAAGTAACCTTTTTGATTCATAACATTAACTGAATCTTAAGTAATCCTACTTTTCTATAGATATGTATTGCTGGTTCCTCCTTAAGATATGTTCCGAAGCATTCTGTCTTGAATAATCCTATAGAAACTCTCTCATATCCTACAAATAGAAGTACTCGATATATCTGCACCTGACTGGGTTTGTCAATGATCTTTAGTGTCTTCCAACTGGAAATGCTCTGGGACTTATAGTAGACATATACAGTACCCAAACAGTACGGAGCAAAAATAGCCAGCCGTCGCATATATACATGTATATATATAGATAAACATATATGTGTATATTTGTTGATATTTTGATGATTTTTACTCAAGAGTGGAGCCGATTCGAATGTTGTGCCGAGTCATCCATCCATCAGTGGGGTGTACGGATGGGTGGCAAGAGGGGATAACTGAAACGACAACAACAGAGACCGTCGCCGACATCTCCAAAAATAATGCCAGATACAAAGGCAGCTAAAGCTAAAGCAACTGCGAAGCATTAACAGCACAAGGCCAACAGCTGGTCGCACTGGTCTGTGGTCTCTGGTCTCAGGTCTTGGAGTCTCTAGTCTCGGAGTCTCTTGTATCGGAGTAGTCTCCTCGGGTCGTATGCGTCTGTTGGCTGGCGTTCCACATTCATCTGCGACGCCGAACCTGCAGCATTTTTTAGTGATATTTTCGAGTAACTAGCACACAACAACAACAACAACAACAACGAAAACAACAGCAGCGGCAGCAGCAGCAGCATTCGAACATGTTCAAAGTTTCTCGTATGCGACGCTGAGTAACATCTACAGCACACATATGCACATACATTTATATATATATATACATATATAAACTGTAATACGAAAATGCTGCCAAATGTTTGCGCCAACCACCCCCGCGGCTGAGACCCATTACCCGAACCGGCACTCGACCAGCGACGTCGTCGTCATCGTCGTAGTCGTAGTCGTCGTTCATTTCAACATGTTTTTAACAGGCTGAACCAAGAGCTAGCAGAGATCTCGCATCGAGCTGCTGAACATCCATTCAAACGAAAAGTGTCTTAAATTTTTCGTTGTTTCTTTTTTACTTTTTGTCTTCTTCCTTTCTGCTACACCCTCTCTCTCTCTCTCTCTCTTCCCTCCCTCTCTTTTCCCTTCATCTGTAACATCACCCCCGCAACTGTTCTCTATACTTTATAGTCTTACTTTGTTGGTTTGCTACCCACAAGTCTTTCTCTTTTTCGTTGCTGTAGCAGCAGCAGCAGCAAAAGGCAACGGCAACAGCAAAAAACCGAGGGAAAAAAGAATTTTTTTATAGGTATTATTTTGTTCCCACATACACGACGAGGCGAGCGTCAGTCAGTCAGGCAGGCAGGCAAGCGATGGTAGGGTAAGGCTAGGCCAGGCATGTGGCGGTGGATGAAGTAGAAGCACAAGCAGAGACAGAGGCAGAGGCAGAGGCCGTGACAGCGTCAGCGCATGTACAGACATATAAAACTCGATAGTACGACAGCGCAGGGCTGTCGACTGTTCAAAAGATATAAGTAAAATAAGTTAATACTAAATATCATGATATCTTGAGTAAAATTATGAATATAAAGAATGAAAATATTTGATTTAAAGTTAATTAATGTAATCTCTTATATGCAAATAAAAAATTATTTCAATATGAATTTAATTTAATTTAGAATATCGATAGAGTGAATATATCTAAGAATAATACTTTCACAATTTGAGTAATACATAAGCTTGCAGTCAACTTTTTAACTATTTAAAATCATAAGATATATTTTCCAACTGATATGTATATAATCTATAGCCATTTTATATGTGAGTTCAATGCCGTTTGCATTTTGGCTAGTTGGCAACTCTGTTAAATTGTATTGCTGTTGTTGCTGGTGCTGGCGCTGCTGATGTTATGCCGCCTGTCTGCCAGCCTGCCCGCCTGCCAGTTTCCCGGCCCCGAATTCACCCTCACCATCGTCAGCCGCCTGACAGCGCACACGATGCGCCGCACAAATATCGTATCGCATTTACTCGCCACTCGCACCAGAGCCAAAGCCATAGCCATAGCCAGAGCCAGAGCCAGAGCCAGAGCCAGAGCCGTAGCTATATATTTTTGTAGGTTATGTGTATATAACAGTGGCGGCAGTGTGAGTCAAAATTGTTGCGATTGTGGGAGAGGCAACCGAGCGAACGAACGTCGTTCCAACGAAACGAGCTCCGGTTCTCTGTATACGTATGCTTACGTATTTGTGTGTGTGTATATCTGCACAATGGTATAAAGTATCTGTGTACATACAGTGGAAACTGGGTGCCAACGCTGCTACGTTTTATATCAATATTATATATACATGCTGGTTGCTCTGCACGAGTACAGACTGTAGACCACTGTACATAAAATGTTAAAACTCTGATTATGACGATGACGTTGGTCGGTCGTTGGATTGGGAAGAGTCAGAGGGCTGAGAGCTGTGGCAGCATTGGCAGCAATGACTGCGGCAGAGCGGAGCCGGAGCTGGAGCCGGAGCACACACAGTCACATACACACGAACGAACCCACAGAGACGCATACACAAACGAAAAAAGTTTCAAATGGAAATTTTGAATTAATGAACGAAACGAAACGAAATGAACTAAACTGGTTTCATTTGAGCGCTGCTACGCTGAGCCGCACTGAGCTCAGCTCTGAGTTGTTTTTACCCTCCTGCCTTTTTGCTGACTGTCTCTGCCCGCTGGCCGTTGTTGCTGTTGCTGCTGCTTGGCTGTTGTGCCGCTTTCTTGAGTTGCTCGGTTGAAAATATTTTCGCCCCGAACGAAAGAGGCTAATTAAGCCAAAGGAATTTCTCTTGCAATTTTGTGCCGCCACACACAACAGCGCACAATTGAGCTTTGAAAACTTGCTGTCGTCTTTGCAGCACAGCACAGCACAGCTGAGCTGAGCTGAACTGAGCGCAGCTTTTTTGCTAGTTAAAGTAGGAAGTGGTTGGATGCTGTTGCTGCCGCTGCCGCTGTGAGTGGAAAGCGGCAATCGGCAATCGTTGAGCAGTGAACGGCATTTTGGCAGCGATGTTGGCGACGCAGTTAGAACATGTTCGCTGATCGGTTTTCTGTTTGATTGCCTCGCCGTCGCCGCAAAACACATACAACACACACACACACACATACTGACATACATGTAATTTCGCCGTACATTTGATTTACTTTTGTTTTGATTTCAGTTTCGGCTTTGGCTTTGGCTTTTCAAGGCAATCAGGTGCAATATACATTTTCTGTTGTGGCGACGTTCGCTGGTTCCGATTCGACGCCTTTTATCTTTGTTTTTACGGCGAAGTCTATGACTATCTCTGTTATTGCCGTCGCTCCGTTTGTTGTTTGTTGTTTTGCTTGGCCGTGCGAAAAGCAATCTAACAGCAAAGCGGAAATGAACGGAGTGGCAAGAGCGTCTCAGGCGATCAACGATCGATCGATCGAGTGGTTCGCTCTCGAACAAGTGCACAAAACGCTTGGAACGTGTTCTCTATGGGTTCGATTGCGCTCACAATGTTCATTGTCCATTTATTTTCCGCCGTCGATTCTTCCTGTCAAACGCAACTGTTTCCTGTTTGAACGAATGCTCTTCTCTTATCAGTTTGTTGTGCTTTATACAGCGCTTCAGCTCAGCATCCGAGTTGGTTAATCCCCACTGGATGCGTCACTCTGTTAAGTTGCCAGGTGAACAACTTAAGCGTTCGCTGCTATAAGAACAACTGCGAATTTATCAATCTTTGTACAAGTTCTTTCTCCTTTCATTCATTATGAATAGTAGTTCAGTATCTTTCAGTATCAATGAACGAACTTTAATTGTTCATTCGGAACATGTGATTCCCCTTCTGGTCAATTCAACTGACATTCATGCCTTTACTTCAAAATCAATAATTCTCAAACTAGCTCTGTATATGTAAAGTTTACCCATGAGATCTTTGCCTTAAAGTGTCTTAGCGTAATACATTATTAATCCTTAAGTAGGATTGACTGAAATCAAAAGAAAAATGCAATTGAAGGCTCTATAGATTGTCTTACATTGATTGAAGGACATAATGTAGAGATATCTGAGTGTTATTTAGTATAAGTTTCCTCAGATCTGCTTAATGTCATCAAGTTATGGGATTCCCATAGAAAATAGGAATCTTAGTTAACTAAAACCTGACAAAGAATCCAATAGATGACATTTAAAGCTAAGACTATACCAATATTTGCTCTGTAGTCTTTGATTAAACGAAAGCTAAGATAATTTAATCTATTGGAATATGAACAGATTTAACGGAATTGTTCTTATGGCAACTTTAAGATATATGAAGGTTAATCTCGAGAGTTTTCTTTAGGTAATGATTATTCCAATACTAGCATGAACAGAGGCTGTACTCTGAAGCGATCTATGATCTATATGTAACAATTGCATATGCCCAAGAAACTATAAAGCTTACTTTTTGAATAATATATCTAATGAATAGATAGCATATATATCCATTCAATTCTATCCCAATTCGTTCAGTTCCGACTCCGAATTGGATAATAAGTTTAGTTTTTAATATTTATGTAAGAGACAAATAGTAATATGGGAATTAGATACTATATACAAAGTATCTAGTACTCTATAGTTTGGATAAATGACTTCTTCACAAAGGGCGTAGTTAAGTTAATCTACGATTTGTTCTTTGATTGATTCTTCCTATAAAAACTATATAATACAGTCCTTCGATCGCTTTATATCTGGTATTGTAATATGTATTTATCATGAATATATCCAGATACATACGTACTCTCAATGCAGATGTGCGTAGAATCTAGGAGGTAAGCCGAGGTCTCTAACGGAATACAACAAACGTTCTAAATATTTGCATATTTTCCCCTAAGTACCTATAGACTATATAGAATCTCAGTGTAATCCAACGATTTATAGAGATATTAGATTGATTGTGATATAATTTTGGCAGATTGTGTATATGACAGCCTGCATATATATATTTCATAACTCTGGTTTCGATAATCCCCGAGAGATCGCTAGGATAGCTTATCGTGACCAAAATTGATAATCTCCCCCTTTTCTCTCTGCTGGTGGGGTAGAGGTAGCCAAAGGGGGTGGGGGAAGGGTGAAGAAGAAAAAAGTAGCAAGCGAAGCTTATTCAATGGATTTCTAGACACAACAGAAACAACTTCGAATCGTGACAAGGTAGAAAAGAAAAAATAAAATAAATATTTGCAGGATGGTTCCTGGTTGCAGGCGAACGCTGTGCCACCTGTTTTTGCAACACGATCGAGCATTTTTTGTGTGCCACAAGTTTTGTGGCTGTTGCTTCTGTTGTTGTTGTTGTTGTTGTTGTTGCTATTGTTATTGTTATTGTGGTTGTTATAAACCCGTCTAAATCGAAAAGCGAAGCAACATGTGCGCGTTTAAAAGTGCCGGCAAAGTGCGGCCGCTGGCACTCAATGAGGACAGATGTAGAAAAATCGGCAAATGTGTTGCTCGATGGGGAAATCTGGGTGCGGAGGGGAGGGAAGGGTAGGGACTGGGCAGACCAAAGGGGGTGGCACGCAAGACAGAGCACTGATAGGGCGTATGGAAAGGGATAAGGATAGTCTGAGAGGTGGCAGGGGGGGCTTGAGGGTTGGTTAGCTCTAAGTGAGTGTGAATGCTGCTGGCAAAGCAAAAATATTTGCACACACGCACTCCCACACACTCACACACACACACACATACAGAGGCAGAGATGTGGATACATGCTGAGCACACGCGTGTGTGGGCGGTTGCGCAACGCTGCTGCCGCAGTCAATAGGAATAGCAGCGACTGCGACTGAGATGACTATGGCGATGGCGATGGCGACGTTGACAGCGACTGCGAGCACTTGCATTGGGGCTCGGAAGTGCAGGCAATAGAGAATAATATGCGGTTATAAAGCAAACCAGTTAGTACGAGACGACTCCGACAATGAGTACGAGTGGCTCGTAGCTCGTAGCTCGTTGCATGCAACTATAATAACATAACTCGTCGCATATTCAAATAGCCAATCGTCGAGTGTGGCATCAACACAACACGGACAGCATCTAGCAGCAGCGATGCCATCGACAATGTTACACTGGCAGCGGCGCCAGCAGAAGCAGCAGCAGCAGTAGCAGCAGTAGCAGCGCTTTTACTCTCACGAATTAAACTAAACAACCACCCGACAGAGTAAATAATATTCGTATAAATATTATATATGTACATATTTTAGAAAAGCTAAGAACTAAGCGCCAAGTGCTCGACTAGCAGATACTCTTTAAGTACAATGGGCGGAATCAGTTATAGGAGCAATTATCGAATCCTATCGATTTTTAATTGCATTGCTTAAATTATTTAACAGGTAGAACGAATGCAATCCTAACATAACAGCAACAGAGATTAACTGAAGTTATGTTAAATGGAATCCAATTGGATTAAAAGCTTAGATTCTGTTCTAATAAAATTCGCAATTCCACAAAGCTGTATTCGATATCTGTAGAGTTGATTTTAATATATAAAGTAGATGTGTATCTTATAGCTTTGTAATTATCTATGGGTTAAAAGATTCTAAGATCGGGAAGAGATCATATCAAAAGATCAATCAGAAACTAAATTGTTCTATAAAAGATATGTGATAATTTGTAAAGTATATATAGGATATATACACCAAACTTTAAATTAAGGAATTAAACTTTCCTCTTTTATAGTGTTCAATTGAACTAACTCTTGCAACGATCCTCTTGCAAAGAACCAGATTCGTGTTTAAGGCTTTTCGGAACTTGCAAGAGACAATAAGAATTAGTAGGATTTAACAGTTATATGGTTCTCAGAAAACTTTAGATTGGAATGATATAGAAATCTATAGGCGTTCTAAGTTTACTAAGAAATCAATATACCCTTTGACCTTTTGCGGGTATTTGTGATATTTAGTCTGAGCTGGATTGCACACCTTGTACTAGTGCAGCATAGGGTGTTAGCAATCGAATAAGGAAGTTAAAAGTGGCGCTCGTTTGGGCCTGGCTAAAATGTAATGTCATCATGTGAGTAAAATGGGCGACAGCGGCGCACGCATCGATGTCGCTGATACGACGGCAATAATAACAGGAGCGTAACACAAAAGGCCGAGAAATTGGTTCAGGTTCAGGTTCGCAGGCGGCGCCCCGTTTAGAGTCCGCGTCGTCAGTCGTCGTTTGTCCACAGGCTGCAGAAGAGGTCCCAAGTCAAAGTCGGACTCGACGGGTTGCAGTTGGGCTGCACATCATCATCATCATTGGCATCGCTGCCACCGCCTGACGCTGACCTTCAATCAAAACTTTAGTGCGCAATTCCTTCGGATTGGGTAAATGCAGTTTTCTGTAAGGGAGGGGTAGGTTGGGCCGTCGTCAATTGCAGGGGAAGAGGGGGTGCTATGCTGGGTGTCTAAAAGATAAACTTCCAAAAAAGTGAAAAATGAAAATCAACAAAAACAAAACAACGACAGCAAAACGAACGGCAAAAAAAATGTTTCAAGGCGAAATTCTCACATGAACAGAGTCTCTGCTCTCACTACCACTACTTCACCCGCACGTTGTTTTGAAGTACGGCGGAGGAGGTGGTAGCGAAAACAGCAACAATGTTCGCCATCAGTACGCCAAGAGTCGTCGTCAGTCAGTTCGTCGCATAAAATAGCACAGAGCGCACACGAAGCGGGCGACGAGCTAAAAACAACAACCAAAATGTACCTGGCATAGCAACAACAACAAAAACAAGAACAACAACAGCAAAAACAGACGACGTTGACGACGTGCCCAAATGCCCAAGCACTAACCCACACAGACACACACACACACATATGCAAATGCAGCTAACAGAGATACAGCTACAGCAACAACGCTGAAATAAACAAAAATGTTGAACAAAGCAGCGAAGGCATCGGCAGCGGCATCAGCAACGGCGACGGCCTCAGCAGAAAACATCAGATCAGCCGCCGCCACACAGCACACAGGCAGCCACAGAGTGTTCCGAGTTCAGTTTTAGTTTTCGCAGCGACGGCAACAGAAACAGCGACGGCAGATTTCAGTTTTGCTTTTGCCTTCCACTATGCGTTGCCTTCGCACATACCAAAACGAAACTCATACAAAATCCACACGCACACACTCATCCATATGAACACACTCATGCACACAGATACATACATGCATGCGTCAGTCTCTACTCATAGCGTATGTGTGTGCTGGCTGTGTGCGCTGTGCGCTGTGGAAATGTACCTTTATATAAACGACGACCCAGCACAACACACTACACGAAATCCCAACTGACAAGACAGTCCGTACACAAATACATATACATATACATATACATACACATTCAGGCATACACACGTATGTATGCATATCAGTATATCTGGTTGTGTGTAGACACTTACTCAGTGCTGTCAGAGAGTTGCCATACTGCTGTGTGTTCGCTTAGCTTGGGAATCGAAATAGAATAGACAATAGGACCATGTATTATCGAGCTGTTATTAATATCTAATTGACATAGGCTAGGTGTAAATATCAGCAAATATATAAATTACTTATTACACCATTTACATACATTTACATTTAAATATTACATATATGTATGATGACAAAGATCTATTTATAGCATATATATTTTCAATAATATCATTTTTTATATGTTAAATAAAAAAAAATATCTTCGAATGAGTTTAACTTAAATATAGTTTTTGAAATATTATAATAAAATACATGTATTACATTATAGATAATATAAAGAATAAGATTTAATGATCAAATATCTATAGTTCATAGAAAGTTTCTCAATATTTAATATTGGGTTCCTCTATAGAAGTATACTACAACATTTGTGAATTATAGGAAGAAAAAAACAAAATAAATGTAACGTATCGAACGAATTTTAGTCGCTTTGATAGCTATACAGTTATACAATCCGAGCGAGAAACTTTCAAATATTGCCTCTCAAAAGAGCGCAGGCGATCTGGCAACGCTGCCAGCATTTAAATAACAACCGCTGCTGGCACAGCCACAGCCACTCCTACGACCGGCAGACGGGGCCGCGTTTGCACAACGTTCGCTTGCTTGAATATTGCTTTGGGTTGCGCTGCTGTTGCTGGCTGTCGTTTATTTCATTGAAATTTTCATGCTGGCAACGCCGTCCACTTCGTGTACAGCTGGCAATGCCAGCAGCTAAAGTATTGCTGTGCTGTTGCTGCCGTCGCTACCCTCTCCATCAACACACACACACATACACACTGGTATACAGATATACTCATGCACGCACACAGTCGACCAACAAACTCGTTCAATTTCAATGCTTTTTACATAAGTGCGCATCGTATGCCTGCCTTGGTGTGAGCCAAGCGACACTATCGCTTCGTCTCGCTCATTCGTACGCTATCGTGCCTTTGTACACTGTACAGGGGTGCATTTACTCTGTGTACGGTTGTGTGTGTGTGTGTGTATGAACGTTCACGTGGCTGTGTGTGTGAGTCGTTGCTTGCCTGCTGCTGCTGCTGCTTGTGCTGCTGCTATTGCTATTGCTGCCGCCTGCTGCTGCCTGGTGCCTGCTTCTTGAGCGCTGGCCAGTTTATTTGTGATTTTAGCGTGGCAGACAGAGGTACACGTCGCTTCTCGCATTTCGCTCTCGTGTGGAACGCAAAACCGATACGAAAAAAACAACAATTTTCGACGTAAATTTCTGTCCCGTACTTGCAGCAGCGCGCGTAATTCAAAGTTATCGCAAATTCAAAAATTAGAAGGAAAATTTGAGTAGAAAAGTTAAAATAAATTTAAAAATAAAAAAACATTTTAAATAAAGTAGTGTGTGGAAAATATTGTTAATTAAAGTTCATAATAATTGGCTAAAAGAATTCAATTTCAAATATCTCTCAAAAAGTATTCTGAAATTATTCAAAAGTATTATTACCAAGTGAGAACATAATAAGAATATATATATATGATTATATATATATATAGATATATATATGTATAATATAAAAGTGGCCAAAAATGTCATCTGTTCGTTGTGATGCGGTGGGCCAAGCGGCTGCCTCCAGGCAACTCCTATCACTGGTTGCCCTGTGAGTGTGATATCGCTAAGGATATTATCTCATAACTGATATATACAAAAAGAAACTACAAAACTACTAAGAACAAGTCCAAAACTTATTGTTCATATTTTTTTTGGAATAAACGCATTAAACGCGCATCAAAATCACAATTCAAACGGCTGAGCCGAAAATGTGCACTGAGGTGAGTTCCCTATAAGATCCCATAGATCATATTCTAAATTTAAAGGTATTACTAGCTGTCAAAGTGAAAGTTCCAATATACGTTAGTCGTCCAGATCTTTTGGCCAATTGGATCGGCAATTTGGCGGGCTTCATAAATCAAATGTACCTCAAGCTACCTGCAACAGAGTGCATTCACTTGTAGTGCTCATAGGGTTCTCTTTTTGAGAGTACAATAGATCATTAGGAGATACATTCAGTAACATTCTTTTGAATAGTATTTGATACAGATTAAGGTAAAACATTACCTTTGATACAGGTGCTCTCTATGCACTCAGTTACAACTGTACCAGAAGGTTTCAGTTGAGGATCTGAAGATCTGACTTGATTCATATCATAGTCGATATTCAGATGCAGTCGCTCTTTCTTATCTTTAGCATTGGAGTACATCTAGTATATGATATTCTTAAGATATAGTGATACATAATATGATCCTTAACTTGAAGATAGACTTCTGTGATCAAAGTTGTATCAAGAAATCTTATAAGCCTTGGTACAGTCAGCGAGTCATACTTATCTAGTTAAAATAAATATAGATCAAAATATGAATCCATCTTATCGCTATAAATATGCTTTAGAATTCGGTTAATCTGCCCCGATATGGATAAAGCTTTGAAGAAGCTTCATAACAGCTTTTAAGTTTGACTATGAGTGCGCTAAAGTTGAAGTAACCAATTAGCAAGGGGGTCTTCCCAGAAACGTGTCTAAGCTTAATCAGCTTTGGGTGAACTTGAGTCAAGTTCATTCTATGAAAAGCTGCTGCTGCTGCTGATAACACAGATTGTGGGTAACCCCCGTGACAGCCCTCCCCGTTGGCTTTGCCAAAGCAAACTAAACAAACCGCAGCTGACGCTGCTTTCATTCATAAGCATATTTTTTGGTGAATCATTCAGGTGGTGCTTCCCACCAGCCCACCATTCCCTCCGGTTCGCTTAGTTTGGTTAGCTTTCAATTTTCGTATCTCTAGTTACATATACATACGTGTGGGTCTGCACGTGTGTGTGTCTGGTGTGTGTGCGTTACGTTGTTGCACCTTTTACTTAGAAAATACGCGCTGAGCTGCTGACTGAAGCTTCAACATGTGGTTTCAATACGGAATTCACAACGACGCCTACGCTTATTGGCAGTGCCTCTGCTTCTGCCTCTGCCTCAGCCTCAGTCTCTGCCACTGGCTCTGCTGCTCATCTGCGTGTGGGTTGCTCTCTGTGCTTGTGTGTATATTCGGCTGCTTGTGTTATGACTAGGCACACTCACTTAGTTGCATGCACTCGGATAACAACAGTCACGGACTAAAGCCGTTATGCTTATCAGCAACAAAAACAACAACAACAACGAGAACAAAAACAACAATTTAGCGTCTTGCGTCATGTAAACAATGCAAAATGAAAAGGTTGCACGTGCTGCCCATTGCTGTTGCCTGCTATTACCATCATGCAGCGCCATCTATTGGCACACATCTGCAATACCGCAATATGCTAAACACTCGCTGTCGCAGGCGCTGCCTCTGTCGCTGTTTCTGTCGCTGCTGCCGGCTATTTAATGCTGGCGACGTCGCTGTCATTGTCTAATGCAACAATTTTTCTGTTACGCTAACGGCTCCGTCTCCGTCACAGTCGCAGTCGCAGTCAGCGCCGCAGTCATCAGACAGCTGACTTTTTTGGGCCCGTTTATTAATTACAAACACACAATGAGACTCTACACCCTGTCTCCACTCTACCCTCTCTCTCTCCCTCTCTCTGTCCCCTCCCCTACGCACCCATTCGAAAAAAGTAAATAAATAAATGACGACGACGCTGAAGAAGAAGAAAACGGAGCAGCAGCAGCAGAAGATGAAGAAAAACAGCAAACAAACTTTTCGTTTAACTGCGCGGCGACTGCGCTGCCCGTTACGTTTTCTCTTTCGTTCAGCGCCAAAGTGTCGCGTGTTACTAAAGCCCCAGCGTCACAGTCGCAGTCGCCGTCGCCGTCGCAGTCAAAGTCGCTGTTGCAGTCGACGTCAACGTTGACGTCAGTCCTTAAGCGCAGGCAGCAGCAGCAAATATTTATATGATCTTTGTTGTTGCTTTATGGGAAAAGGGTAACTTAAGATGCAGCTATAAATAAAGTTTGTGCCAAAGTAGATGCTTAAGATCTTATACACTCTGCCGATATCTATCATATATCTATGTACCTATATATTTAACTATCTATATAACTTTATATCTATCTATATATGCATCTATCTTTTTATATATTTATCTTTCTATCAGTTCTTGTATCTACAGCTTGCATTTACTTTCGTTTTAGCTGTAGCTTAAGTATTATACAAACTGAATCTGAGAACCTTTTAGTTCTTATTATTCTAGAGTATTACGAGATTCTATTTTCTATAACTATCATAGAAAACGTCCACCCAAAGTGGGATTCTGCCTTTTGTCATTTTCAACTTGCTCTGGCTATCTTCTAGTTATCATAACTATCCAACTTGTAACTTGCGCTAACTATTCTATTCCACTGCCTATTATAAGTGTTATACCTCTATCTTTTAACTTCCATCTCTTAACTGTCTTTATCTTCTAACTCTCCTTAACTATCCCAGTTCCGTTCATTTAACTATTCCTATCTTTAACTCATTCTCTATCTTACAATTCGATTTTGGGTTTTATATCTTTCACTTAAGTACATTATATTCTTAATTTCACCTCAGTTAACTCTTATTTATCCTTGCGCATCCCTTCACTTAGACAGTTGCTTTCACTTAGACATATCTCTGGACTCCTTGGTGCAGTTTTATCCTGTTTGTGTCCTGTTTGCTGGACGCATAAAGAGTGCATAAAGAATTCTGATAACACAATTTGTTTGCCTTGTTCTTTTTAATTGTTTGTTGTGCGACTGTCTCTCTCTCTGTGTGTGTGTGTGTGTGTGTGTGTGTGTGTGTTGGTGTCAGTGTGCTGTTATTGTTTTTACTACTGCTGCTGCTGCGGGTTTGTTAGGGTGGTGCAAAATTCCGGCACGAGACTTAATTCACTTAATTGAGCAGGCAGCGACGCCGCGTCGCAGTGGCACAAATAGTTCAAAGTTGGCGCCGGCTAAGGGTACAGCCTCCCCCCTGGCACCCCACTGACCACCTATCCAATTGGCCTCGACTAGTGTTCCGGCTTCGGCTCTGGTTCTGTCTCTGGCTGCAGCTACGTCGCTGTCCTCTGTTTTTGGCCCTCTTCTTTGTTGTTGGCATTGGCCATTTGATTTCACTTTCAGATACATTAACACAAGTGCGCGCGCCTTTTGAGTTATTGGTAGTAGCACCAGGCAGCAGGCAGCAGGCAGCACTGCTGCAATGCTGCAGAAGGGGGGGAGGGTGATTGGGGGGCAGGCAGCAGCCGGCTGTGGCCATTTTCTTTGGCTCTCTTCGATTTTATGAATGAAAACGCGTGGAGGCGCTACGCGACTTTTGGTTTGGTTGCAGCATTTACTTTATTTGCATGCAACATCATGTGGCATGTGCCAGGCATGGAGGCAGGACGCACACACACACACGCACACACACATAGTTGTCTGCACATGTCTCAGCTGCCATAAAAATGCCTTTGGGGGCCCGTCCTTTGCGCGTTTTGCGACTTGCGACGCGTCGTTGTCCTCGTCTTCATATCCTTTTTGTCCTCTCGCTCGCTCTTCTTCAACATGTGCGTGTGTGTGTGTGTCTGACTTTTAATGTCATTATTATCCTTTTTGCGTTCCATTTGCTTTGCCTTCCTTTTAAAACTTGTTGCTTGACGGTCAAGTGCAAGCAGCACTTGGTGAAAGCGAGAACCGCCTCTCAATGATAAACTTTTAAATAATGATGGGGGGGATAAAAAGGCAACAAGAGCCGTTAAAGGATTGTGCCACCATCGCCACCATCCACCACCTTCCTTTTTCTGCTGTTGCTCCTTGTTTACCTTCTTGTGTCCTTTATCGCTGCGCGCGCCAAACGTAAAACCCTTCCGCCTTGCCCCAACTAGAGCCCCGAGAGCCTTGATGGAAAAATGTAAACAAAATTGCCGCATGGCCATTTGTGTTAAACTGCAACCCACACCAACACACACACACACATACACACACACACACAGCACAAAGTGTGGGGTGCAACTTGTCGCGCTTGAGTAAACGACTTAAGTCACGACTTTGTTGAGGAAGTTAACTCCAAGGCCCAAGACTTACGAAGCTCTTAAATAGTCGCAACTTGCTTAATGGATATCCTATGGGAGGGATACTTGCACCTAGTAATCCTTTGAGTACTAAATACATTAATCTTGACCACAATCAGTGACAGGACAGGATATACCCCTATAGTATAAACCTTTCTGGATATCTTTAGCTTAGATACAACTTTCTTTGGGTTATAGAGAAGTTGGGAGCTGAAAAGATTAGAATCTACTTCTAGACCTTAACACCATTGAAGGCTAACGACTTTTGGGCTGATTTATCGAATTATAGTATATGATAGTAACTGGGTGCTAACTATTATGGCCATAAATGTTGATAAGGCTATCAACAATGACATTGCTGCCAAGAGTTCAAGAACCTTTTATACCCTTCTGACTTGAAAGATATCAGAGTCTTAGCTGAAGTGACTCGTATTACCATATATATATATATGTATATATATATATATATATATCTGCTGAGTCATTCTTTTCAAGGGGGCCAAAGCTTCTCTCACACTGTGTTCTGCTCCAGTTAAAATTTGGTCTATGAAAACATTTTGTGGGAACTTTTAGATAAGCAAAGTTATAGAAGAGAAAGGTCTTAAGATACGAACTCAGATGTTATATATAGTTCAGGGAACTGAAACTGAGCAGCTATATACAAATGATCTGTATAGTCAGGGTATATATAATTCTAGGAGTTATCTAGAGGTTTGCCCCCAGAGCTGCTTGCACCTTCAACAATCGCAATGTCATTTCGACCCGATTAGCTCCATTCAGCAATTTGTCAATGCATTCAAAAGTAGCTGATAAATTGACAAATTGACAAATTGATAAACTGACAAACTAAGTGACAATACGAAGACATTGACCATCGCTGTTGCTTTGAGGTCTCTCATCGCTCTCTTTCTATCTCTCTCCTTCTCTGTGTGAGTTGACCGATTGACTGAAGGGGGGCAGCTGGCGCTGTTGCAGCTTTTGAGGTGATTTACAAACTCGAAACGTGCCACATGCTTATATGGCGGAGATTTACTACGACGCGGCTTGGCTTGTTGCTGCCACACAGTCGCTGACTCTGGCTTTGGCTCTGGCTCTGACTCTCTGGCGGCTAATGTATGCCCAAAACAACAGCAAGAAACAGCTGTGGCAAGTGGCAAGTGGCAGGCAGCGTGGCGTGTATGTTGTGTATGTTTGTTGCACAAATCTTATCAATGAATGCGCATCACTTGCACTTGTTTGCACTTGCAACTTATTGAGAGGCACCGCTCCAAGCGAGGAGCAGCGGCACATGTGATTCCCCACTACTAGACGTAAATGGATCTCCGTTGATGTTGTTGTTGTTGTTGTTGTGGATGACGGCAATGGCAAAACGATGACGTGACGCGCAATGCACTCACAGATGCATCGATAGATACAGATACAGATAGAGATACAAATGTATCTGTGGCAGCTACGTTTATGGCTCTGGCAACAGTTGCTGCATGCGGCATAGTATTTAGTCATATTAAATCGCTGCCTGCCACAAATTTGCGGTTGCGTCACCTACTTAACAAGCTGCCACCTTTTTGACTTCCTTTCTGTCAGTCCGCCTCCTTCTCCTCCTCCTTTTCGTGGTGCTGCGCCAAAGGATAACCCAGCGTAAGGACAACAAGCGGCGAATTGAACTTTTTGCGCTGCAAAAAATTTCCATTAGGCTAAATTAAAGTTATCGTGTGGCGACAGCGCAGTAAGCGCCAAGACTAACAGTAAACCATCCCCCCACCCCCCTCTTTCTTTCACATCCTGTTCAATCCTTGCCCCTCCCTCTGCTGTTTCAGCTTTTCCATTTTCATTTCTCATGCGTTGCGTTGCGCCAACCGCCCTCGCCTCCGCCCTCGCCCCCGCCGCTTGCCACAACTTTGACAATCAACGCGAACGTCGCTTCGCTTCTGCCACCCCCCGCCCGCTGCCCTCCTGCCTACCCACACGTACAACGTGCAATTCGAAAAGTGGTTTTCATGGCCCAAAACCACCACCTAGCAACCACCCAACCACCCATTAAACCAGCTAGCAAAGCCAGGACTCGCAGCCGTGCTCAGTCCTGACAGTGGGTAGGCTTTATTATGTCAGCCCTAGGAGAGAGCAGAGTGTGGGGCGCGAGCGTTAGAGGGAGAGCGAGAGATACAGAGAGAGCGCGCAAGAGGGAGAGAGCGAGTGCATTTCACCCAATTTCATTATATTTGCCAACGTTTTTAGCTTTTCTACGTCATGGCATATTTCACCACACACACACACACAGCTGGATAGAATCCCACCACCATGAAACCCACCCCACCCCCATTCTTACTATCTCTTTCGCTCTCACTCGTGTGGTAAGGGGGGGTTTGGATCGGCTTTGGGTTCGGGTATCAAAGCCGGTCCGAGTCGCCTCCGTTCGCAGTGCGCAGGGTCACAAATGCGGTGGGTGGTTGGGTTGAGTTGGTTTTTGTGCTGGCAACCCATTATATTATAAGGAATATAATATTATAATAATGTGCGAAGGAGCAAGAGATATACAGAGAGATATATAGAAAGAGCAGGACAGAGACAAATATATAGAGAGTTGCGAAGGAGCACAGGATGCATGAGGCGGCGGGCGGTGGGTGGTTGGCAACCGGCAGCAGGAGTCGTAGCAAACCCGTGGGCGTTACAAGCTCTGGCAGCTATCACACACAAACACACAGTGTGTGTGCGAAATAAGGTTATTTTATAAACAGTTCTCTATCTGTATTGCTCACTCACTCGCACTCGCACTCGCTGCTTGCGTGGGCAGCAGCGGCGGTGGAGTCAACGTCGACGTCGAAGTCGTCGTCATAGTCAGAGTCATGGCTGGGCGCGCTCCTAGTGGGCGGCTATGGTTAAAGCGACAGCAACAACAACGGTAACTTTATTGAATGTGGATTTGTACGGCGTACATAGGGTTGGGGCTGGGGCTGGGGATAGGTGAGGAGTACTCGGCGCTCGGCACACGGATCTCAGTCTATGCTATCGCCTAGTACCGTTAAAGCATTGGACAACGTCACGTTGACGCTGACACGGCGGCAAACGGTACTTAAAACCAAGCTGGATTGAGTTCAACGATGCCAAGGGGTGACGGCATAGAGGGGAAGAAGCGTATAGGATTGACGGGATAAGACGAAAATGTCACAGGATCAATGTGACTCTACCTGCGGTGAGGGTTCCAGGCTTCTTTCAAATTTTATATAAATAAAGGCAATAAAAAGCTAAAATAGATCTTTAAATATAATAGGAAATTTGAAAATATATATAGCTTAGATCAGCTGAAGATCATGTCTATTTATCAGGTATTATTACGCAACTTGGAGAAGGGAACCTGATCAGAAATCTGTTTTTCAATTTCCCCTTTTGAAATGCGAATTGCGCTCGCTTCAAAAATTAAAATTCAATTTCGCGCGCGCTGCTGCTCCTCAATCCAAATCGAAATCGAAATCAAAATCGGAAATCCACCACTTTGCGACTGGCTGTATGTAGGGTGTACGGAAGGGAGGGAGGGGGAGAGGGCAACCTTTGGTAAATTGAACAAACGTGCAAGGCCAGTCATATGATTGCGAATGGTAAAGCAAAAGCTCACCACGAGATGAGGAGCAGCAGCGAGAGAGAGGAGCAAATCGCGACAATATTTTTTTCGCCCAGCAATAAAAGTCTGACCAAACGTTTTTTTGCTTTTTGTTTTTGCCATTCTAAGCGAAATGCACTAGAAAATGCCGTTTGCTTCAGTCGCTGTTGCTGCCGCTGCTTCTTCTTCTTCTTCCTGTGCTTTAAAATGTTTTCGAAACCCGAAAGGCAGCAGCAACAACAACGACAATTTGAAACAAAAATCGGAACGCAACACTGCCAAGTCAGTCGCAGTCGCAGTCGACTTTGCTGTTGCTGTAGCCATAGCTGTAGCTGTTGTCGTCGTTGCCGCCATCATTTATTTTTCGTCGTTGTTTTTGTTGTTGTTGCTGCTGTCGTTGTTGTTGCCTCTTTTTTCTGCTACGTACTACAAAATTAAACTCGAGTCTCGGAACCAACGAACGAACGTTCGCTCGTTCGAACGGGCAACGTTGCGATATTACGTCCCTCGCTATCAACAGCAATATATGTATATACATACAATATATATATATATATATATAAATATAAGTATATATATATATAAAAACATACACACGTACATCGAGCCAGCAGCAGTTGTGTTGTTGTTCCATCATCATTATTTACCAGCAGCAGCTACAGCTACAGCAACGTCGCTGTCGCTGCTTTGTTGTTTTTACCCTCACTCACAAATGCACACACACATAAACATACATACATACACATTTATACAGGCATACATACGAACACGCGCACACACATCGTATCGCATCGCTTCGTATCGCATAGCCTCTCGCTCTCCGCAACGACCCATACTTTATTTTTAACTGTGCGACTGTACTCGCTTGTTCGTTCGCTCTCGCTGTATAGCTGTTTGTATGTATGTCTGTCTGTATATATGTGTGTGTGTATTTTTATATGGCATTCTCTCATTCCACACTGACGCCGAGTCAGCATTGCGCGGCGGCCCGGCTGCGATGTGGAAATTGTGTGTAGAGGCGACGTCAACGTAGTCTTTGTTGCTGTTGTTGTTGTTGCTTTCGTTGTTGGCTGACTGGCCTGGCCTGGCTGTACGTATATACATACATACATTCGTAGAGACTCATTCGCATATACATACACATATATATACAGACATTTTTTCCACAGCATTTTCTGTTGTTGTAATTTTGTGTTTACCAAGCGGGCAGCGGTGAGGCTTGGTGAACGTACGCCTTGATAGCTTTGCCTGTGCCTGTGGATGTGGATGTGGATGTTGTTGCTGTTGTTGGCTGGCTGCTCGTTGTTGTTGCTCGTTGCTGTTGTTTGTGGCACTGGCACTGGCACGGCCGCGTTTCATAGCCTCATAGCCGCTGTGCAATTTGCGCAGTGTACGAAAACGACGATGACGATTGTTAACGGCAATTGTCGTTTTTTTCTACTCTACTCTACTCTGCTCTGCTCTCTTCTTCTTTTGTTATGTTATTTTTTTTTGTGTTTGGCTCGCAACGATTAGCGCACTTGCCGCTAACCGTTGCTTGAATTCGCCTTTGTCTTATCAGTTGCTCGTGATAAGCGACAGCAACAACACCCGTTACCTTTTTGCACGCCAAACCGAAATTTGCATTTATTGACATATTGATGACGATCTTGACGCTTAGTCGCTGCTCTCCTCTATCGAATCCAGCGACTTGTCGGCGTTTCCTCAGGGCCAAATGGGAACAGTTATTGCAAATATTATCAGCAAAGTGACGTAAGAACTTCACAGATAGTTGGAGCTGTCAGATAAGAGCTGTCTATGGGAAAGCTTATCGGAGGGAGCCTTGAAAGGTGTGGGAACAACGAAGATATTGCAGTGGGAAAACTTCTAGGAATTCTAGACCTAAGTAGGCCCTATACTTTCTACGTTATAACCTAACTATATCAGAAGCCAAGTTGAGTAGCGTTTCTACTTTGTGTCTCTACCTTTCCCGCACAGTAGGCTTTTGGCCCAAATCGAGCGATCTTTACCTTCATCAAGCCAAATAGACACATCTCTTCCCAACCAACTTTAATAAATTTCTTATTAGCTGTCCTACAGGTTGATTTTCCTATACCCTTAACCCTCATCCCCAGCCATCCATCTCTCCCTCCCGATAGCAATAATCCCAACTCCCAGGAAAATAAATACAAAATGGAAAAGTGTCAGTTTGTTGCAGTTCTGATCGATCGCTATGCAGGTAGAAAATCGAAAGAAAAAAAACGTATCCGTGTCTAATGCGTTGTGCCGTATCCTTTGTGAGGATTAGTCCGATGAGTCTGCTCTCTTGCCTTAGGTAGAGAACGGACTGCGCTTATGTCTGGCTTAGGCACTGGGTCACACAGGATTTCAAAGTGCTCAGCTCAGTTTTCAACGGAATGTCTCACATATCCTCTGCCCATTCCCGTACCTCTCTCTGCTCTCCTGTTACCCGAAGTCGGTCAAACAGCTGATGCTTATGCTGATTCAGAGGTTGTCTACGGCTTCCGGCGCGAGTTGCCTCGACGTTTATGCAAAAATAATCATAAGGAACAATCGTTGGATGGTTCATTGACCAAAAGTCATGACTGGGGCGCCACACATGTGTTTGTATGTGTGTGTGTGTGTGTGTGTGTGTGTGTGCCTCTCAGCTGTGTGGCCATGCAGACAGAGTAAGCACCCGCCGCCTTCCTTAACAACTTTAACTCCTCCTCTGTCTCCTTCTGCTTCTGCTTCTCCTCCTTCTCCAGCGTCCATCAGCTGTGCCTTGCAAATTTTCAATGTCACCAATTGCGCGACGCCAGCGCCAACGCCAACGCCAACGTCGCTGCCGCAGCCGCAGCCGCTGCTTATAAATCTTCGCCAGGCACAGCACAGCAGAGCAGAAAAAAAAACAGAAATTTACCTCTCCTCCAACTCGCAGCACCACCCAAAAGCGAAACCACCAAATTGCTCTAAATTCGCCAAAAACAGCTGATTTCGTGCACCCAAGGGGGGACACCAAAAATTCGACAAGCGACAAGTGAGAAACGAGGGGAGACAGCGGGAAGGCGACTCCACATCGTTTTTCGGACTCTCGTTTTGAAGTCGTGTGTCGGCACTTCGTGGCCGAACGCAAAAAATATGCGCATATAACAAACTACCCAGCCCTGCATCCACTGCCCCTGCCCCTGCTCCTGGTCTATTCCTGCCCAGAAAGCGGCGTATTAACCTTGCAACAGACCCAAAAATAACAACAACAACGTGAGTTTATTTGGGCTAGTTCGAAAAATAATAAACCCTTTCCTTTCCCACAACATTCATGTGCCGCTATAAGCAAATAGCTGTCCCCTCACCCCTCTCTCGACACAGTTGTGGGTGTGCAACCAAGTTTTCACCCAATCTCAGAGCCAACAACCAGCATGGGAAACAACAACAACAACAACAACAAGCGGTGCTCATATCAGCGCGCCATCATCTTTGACGCTACGCCCTCGCCTGGTGCAGAGCGAAGCATCCAGCAATCCCATCCAGCGTAGTATAACCATATAACAGGCCAGAGACCCAACTCTCTGGCTCCGCGTCTTCCAATTCAATTCATTTTTATTATGATGAGCAGCCGCCGTCGTCGTCGTCGTCGTCGTCGTCGTCGTCGCCAGTTGAACTCCGGTCTCCGGTCTCGAAAAGTTGGAGCTGGTTTTTGTTGTTTCTTTTTTTATTATGTTGCTCCAATGTTTCTGCTGCTGCTTCTTATTCATCTTCATCTGCTTCTTCTTCTTCATCATCTTCTACTCTTTTTTTTTATATGTTTATAAAGTTTCTTCTTCCTCTTTCTTGTGCTTTGTATATTTAAATTGCTTGGGAGATCGGCGGCATCATCTTATAGCCAGACTTTGGGCCAGAGACTTGGCCGATCCGACTTGGCCCGCACTTTGGGCTCTGTCGAAAGCTGAAACTTGGGGTTTTTTCTTGTTGTTGTTGTTGTTTTCTTTTATCTGCTTCTTCGTTTTCTGCTTCTTCTTCTTCGGTGTATTTCTTTTTTTACTGTTGATGTTACGTTTCGTTTCGTATTCGCTGCTATCGCACGTTGTTTCAGCTGAAGAATTCAAAGTGGCTACAAAACAGCTAAAAACCAAGTTTCAGCCAGGCCCAGACCCCTGAACAGGCCAGGCCAACAACCAACAACCAGCAACAACAACAACAACGACGACAGCGACAGCGACCGACCGACTTTAGTGCTGAAGTCGACTTTTGAGCTGTGCCAAGCGAGGCCGGCGCACAGTGGTACCAAAACGCATTGAAACCAGTTCCATTGAATAAATAAATGTTAACAAAAGTTAAAGAAACCTCCATTTATATATCTATGAATCTATATCTATATAAGACTTAAGGCAAAAAGTGAATTTCGAACTTTGATTTTCTGCTTCGATTTTCCTTCTTTCTTTTTCAACGTGTCTTCCTCTTGTTTCTGCTATTTCTTTTATGCAATCTTCAATCAAAGTACTAACTTCTACTCCTTAATCGCTTCGTATTTTTGTATAATCTAAATCATAGCTTACTCTAGTTCAACCGACTAATACACCGCTGGCCATCTGTATAAGACAACAGCTAATAAGCCAGGTTTCAACTTCTTTGAAAGTGATTCTGTTTATGCAGTGGAGATCATTGTATGAAATATAATGTATGGCTGCGACTTTATATATATTTTCCTGCACTTTTCCTGATTTTCTTTTCTTGAGACATTTTCTGTATACTTGCACCACTGTGCGGCAAAGCGGACGTCGCGACGTTTCAACTTTTAGCCTGGCTCTGAGACTCTGGGGGCTCTCGGCTTGGCTTTGGCTTTCGGGCAAACATTTCGTGTTGCTGTTGCTGTTGCTGCTGTTGTTGTTGTTGTTGCTGCTGCTGTTGCTGTTGATGATGTTGTTGCTGTTGCTGACGATGACTGGCTCTCAGGTTGGATTGGACGGTCGGTTGGTCGCTCGTTTGTACGGTCGCTTGGTTGGCTCATAACCTGAAACTTGAATATTGTGGAATTTGAAGGTAGCAACAACGATGTTGTTGTTGCTGTTGTTGTTCATGTTGTTGCTGCTGCAGCAACAGCAACAGCAACTGCAGCGCTGCGTGCGAGCTTTCGAGTCTCGGTCTCAGCCTCAGCCGTCAATTTGGAGCCAGTCGCCAACTGAAACGAGTTGCTGGCGAAGCGTAAAAAAGAAACAACAACAACTGACTGGCTTTTATTGTTAGCTGTTGTTGCTGTTGTTGACTGGCTGGCTGACTGTTGCTGGTGTGGCAATAAAATTCAACTGCCAACTGCCAAACAGTCGCAGTCGCAATCTCAGTGAACGCAGCTCAAATCATGTGGCTTGTGGCTCAGCAGCAGCTTTTGAAGATGACTTTCAGCCGTTGATTGTTGCCGCTGCTGCTGCTGTTGTTACTATTATTATTATTGTTGCTGTTGTTGCTTATAATGATTGCAACAACAACAATTTCTCCGTTTGCAACGCAAATTAACGTAGAAAGTTACTTTGCACTCTGTTTCTATATATTTGTTAGACTTTGGGCTTTTGATTTCCGTTAGCTGCTTGAGCTTTTGCAGCTGGGGAGCTTTTTGCAAAGGAACCAAAACGAAAGCCCCTGCCCCAAAAGACAAAATGGCGGCAGACGAGGCGTATGCGCAATGCTCTTCTAAAGCGTTCCACATACGCCGTGTGGCCGCCAGCGCCAGTCGCAAACAATGAGCAATGTGCGATGAATTCAAGCATTGAAGATAAGCCACAATGAATCACACACACCGCACACACACACAGCACACACACACACACACACAGTGGGTATTCAAACTGTGGAGAGATTCACAAAGAACAAACGTTGAACGATGACAAAGTTTGCAGCGATCGGCGATCATATTATGAAATGTTAAGGCGCAGCCAACTTAACTACGTATGTATATAGACATTTCTCAAGATCTGGCAACCCTCTGTTCGATATAAACACAAATCGTTGCAAAATTAACTATCATAGCTAACTATAGCTTCAGATTTGAAATGAATCAAGTGAACTATTAGTCGCATATAGCAAATGAACTTATGAGTTACACGTCTGATTGTCGTTCATTTGAATCAATAATTTACAGCATGAATACCTGAACTTAGATCGATCAATACGAACCAGTTAACAACTCAAATGAACAACTTTATTTGTGTAGTTAAAGCGGAACTATTTTCTTTCAAATGATTAAGCGCAGTTGTTCAGTTGAACTGGTATCAAATGTGATTCATTTGTGATTCAAATTGAATTAGGAGTTAGACTCAGTGTTCATGCCATAAATTAGCATGAACTATGATCAGTTTTCGAGCTGAGTTGAAGCTCAAGAAGCGGCACAGTTGTTGCAAGATGTGCGACGTGGTTAGTCACGAGTCTCGACTTCGTCATCGGCGGCGAGTCTAGACGAGCGAACAGCCCCTATACGAGCTCGAAATACAGCTGCAGACAACGACGAGGGATGAAACTCGATGATGCTAAGGCAGTGACAGGGACAGGGACAGGGACAGGGACTGGGATCAGGAAAGCGAACAGGAAAGGGACTGGGACCGGGACCGGGACGGGGAACGGGACCGAGTCCGGACTGAGTCGGCCGGCAGACGGCTGGCAAACAAGCAAGCGGCGAGGCAGCAAACGGGGGCTGGAAAAAGGGCAAGGAAAATGTGAAACACATGCGACTGCGACGGCAACGGCAACGACGACGACGACGACGGCGACGACCTCGATGACGATAACAAAAACACAAAAAAAGAAAAAAAAATTACAAACGAAAACGAAACGAAAACTCACCCCGATGCGGTTTGGCTGCGACTCGTTCGAGTAATCCCCTCGTCGTTTGAATGCAGAAATATGCGAGCATATGGCAACCCTTATAAGTATGACAAAGAACTCTACGCACACACTCACACACACACACACGTGCACACTCACATTGCACACACATCTGTGTGATGTTCAAAATGTGTTATTCAAGCGGCTTTCGGGCTGAGTTCTTAAGTATTGTTCTTCTCCAGCTTTTGTAGCTCGTTAGTTGAAATTCATTTAAAGAGGGTGGCAACACTGCAAAGCTGCAACAGCAACAGCAACAGCAACAACAGTTGCTAAAGATATCACTTGAAACGATTAAAGCCTCTATTGTGATCATTAGAACTAAAGATAGATGTGATATGAGATATTAGATCTGTATCTGTGTATCTTTATCTATGTATCTATATCTTTATATATATAGCATATGGTATATATGTATGTTTGATATATATATGTATATATAAACTGATATTCCTTAGGATTAGTCTGACATATATATCAGAGGGGTTTATCGCTTCGATGAGCTCTTAGACATCTGCCAGATGAAATCCTTTGGGATTGAGGCTTAGGATCGTATCTACTTCTGCCATATATGACACGATCTTCTGTATAACATCTTATATATATCTTATGCCATTCATAGTTGATCCCTTCCATATCTTAACTGTAAGTTAACTGATTTATTTTAGATCTAATATTCTCATTCTATTTGAGTTCAAATGGTTTTGAAATCTAACGAATTGGATCGTTTGGGTTATTCTTGAATGATGTCCATATATATATAGAAGTATATATCTAGATATATATAGATATATATATTCCAAAAATCATGAAAATACAAATCAGCCACCCTCTGTCCCCACCCCTCCCCGCCGAACAACAAATAGTCTGAAAAACAACTCACAACAAATGGCGGAAGTGATGAACGCAATGCGAAGACGGCAACGACGACGGCGACGGCGACGACGACGACGACGATGTGGACGTAGACATGGACGTGGACGTGGAAGACATTGAAGGCAAGAGCCCCAGCGGCAGCGGCTGTGGCAGGCGGGGAGCGAGAGACTGTGCGAGTCCCACGCTCATCTGCTGAACGCTGATGCCTCTGACCCTGCACCATGCCTCCTCCTCCTCCTCCGCCTCTTTCCATTCTCCCCTGCTGCTCCATCTCCGGCTGCCTCTGGTAGTCTCTGTCGCCGTTTCGGTCTCTGGCTCTTGCCTTTGGTTTTATTTTAAGAAGATTCCGAGCAACGTTGATGAGCAATGCCAGGCGGCTGGCGAGGGTGTCTCTGCCTGACTTACTGGGCTCTCCATTTTCATTATGGTGGTGTGCAGCAGTGGTGGTGGTGGTGCTGCTGCTGCTGCTGCTGGTGGTGGTGGCTGTGATGAGCTCGACGTTGGGTTTGTTGTTGCTGCCGCCTGACTTCCATTTTCTTGATAAGTTTTTTTTTTCTTCTCCTTTTTTTCGCCTTTGCTTTCTCTGTGGCCTTTTGTCGTTGTCCTGGCTCCGGCTCCGGCTCTGACTCTGGCACGTAGACAGGCGACTGACATTGCCTGAGTAGCTGCTTGGAGCTGGGTGGATACGCCTGGCTGTGGGTGGTTCCGGGTGGCTGCTTACAGCCTCATTGGCTGCTTCTGTGCCTTTGTGCAATGTTTCTGAATTTATGAGACGACATTCAACTGCTTTGTGTACTCCTTGAGCAGGACACAACCAAGTGGGGTATGCACAGCTAGAAGATGTCCTTACATGAGCTGACACTAGACCTTAACGGAACTATATCGTAGGAATATATAATGCTTCGGTTTACATAGGATTTGTGTCTCGTTTCGAAGTTTAAGCTGAGCTTCGAGCTGGGTTGAGACTTAACACAGGGTATGTTTAAGTCGTCTCCTTTAATAGAAACAGTTTATATCTAAGGATCTATATGACGTATGTTCTTTATATATCGTATTTCGTATCGTTTGAATATCGTTTCCTTTATATACCGTATCGTTTGTGTATCGTTACGATAAACTTCAAGTTAAACTGATAAATTCTAAGCTGAGTTTTCCCGTTCCCCTTTCACAAATATTACAGGGTATCTTTAAGTCGTTGCTTTAGAGTTACAGAAAAGTTGTTTCATTTTGGCGGCAATTTTCTAATGTGTCCTTTGCATCCTTCTGTATTCTTCAGGTAAATTCAGCAATGGGTCTTCAAGCAACAGCCGCTACGAAGCGGAAGCATGAGCTGACCTTTGACACAAAGGACGCGAACACCACCTACACGGGCAACTGTGCTCCACCTCCCGTTAAGGCCAACAAATGGGCCGTCAACAACAACAACTACCTGGAATCCCTCGAGGAGCAGCAGCAGCTGCAGCAGAAGACACCGGAGCAACAACTCACAACCGAATCGAACAACAACAATATTGTCGTCGCGGAGCCCCTGAAGACAACAGCAGCAGCAACAGCAACAGCAACAGCAACAGCTCATAGTATTATTAGCAACGGTGATGAAGTTACTACCAGTTCCAGCTCCGGATCTGGGTCCGGCTCGGGTTCCAGCAACAGCAAGAGCCCAGCGGAGGTGCCACTGCCGCCAACGGCAAGCGCTGCGATACCCGAGGACAGCATCGCCAAGCTGGAGGTGGTTGCTGCGGTGCCCTGTGAGCCCTGGTCAACGGCCGCTTCATCGGCAGCGCCCGTGGCAGCAACAGTTGCCAGCAGCGAACCCGTCGACTGCATCTCCAAGCTGCAGGCGGTCGCCGTGCCCAGCGATCCCTGGGGCAGCATCGCCACACGCTCCACGCTGGCCACGACGCTCCTCAGCGCCGACGAGCTGGACGACGATGACGACGACTTCGAGGATGATTACGAGGAGGAGGAGAGCATCATACCCACTTATTGTCCCATAAGATATCATCCCTTCGCCCAGCAGCAGCAGCAGCAGCAACAGCAGCAGCAACAACAGCAGCACCAACAACAGCAACAGCAGCAGCAACAACAGCAGCAGCAGCAGCAACAACATCAGCAACAGGCGGCAGCAGCTGCCGCAGCAGCAGCAGCAGCGCAGCAACAGCGCAGCTACCCCCCAGGCTATGGCAGCCGTCCCGCCTACTACTCGGAGCCATTCCCCCAGCAGAACTGCTCCCGCACGGGCAGCCCACAGCACATGACACCGCGAGGCTTTGCCCCGCCCCAGTGGACCACTGTCCCAGCAGGTGCCTCGCCAGGACAACAGGCATCAGTCAGCGGCGTCGCTGCAGGACCTGTTTCCTCTCCAGGACAGCAGCAGCAGCAGCAATTCTATGAGAACGGCGTCGTCTATGCACAGCCAGCTCCACAGCAGACGATACGCTGTGCGGAGAATGGCAAATCCTATTTGGATCTGGGCTGCAGCACGGCGGCAACAACAACGCCCGCCAGCAATCCCTTGCCCAGCAGCAACAGCAGCAGCGCCTCGCCAGCGCCATTTGTGCCCGGCGGCATTCCACTGCCGCTCCACGGGCTGCCGCTGAAGCGTTGCTGCGACGGACGCGGCGGCTGGTGCAGCGCCAATCGCAGCTGCTACAAGGATACGCGCCTGAAGATACGCAATCTGTCCATGTTCAAGCTCTCCCGGTTCCGGCAGGTCTCCGAGCAGTCGCTCTACCGCTCGGTGCTCATCTGCAACACGCTGAAGCGCATCGACCGCGAGATCGAAACGGAGGCCAAGGAGCTGCACCAGGCGGCACAGCAGCACCACCAGCAGGCGGCTGCCGCGGCAGCAGCTGCCGCCGCTCAGGCAGCCCAATACCATCCAGCCTATCAGCAGCAGCAGCAACAGCAGCAACAACAGCAACAACAGCAGCAGCAGCAATCCCCGCCACCCCCTCTGCATCATATCCATGTGCAGGATTACGCTCCAGTATTGAACTGCGCCCGATTGGCCAACATGGAGCACTACCAGCAGCTGGCGCAGGCGCCCAGCTTCCAGCCTCAAGGGCCGCCTCCGCTGGCCTATCACGATCGTCTGGAGGCACCGCCGCCTCCCTACCGAGCGGCAGCTCCTGCCGGCGCACATTCTCCGGCTGGTTTCCAGGCGCAGAACGGACACGTCGGCGGCGGCAATGCGCCATCAGGGAACAGCAGCAACTGTGATACGTCCTCCGGCACAACGTTGCATCCATATGATCATTATCCGTTCCGGGAGTCGCAATCCGGACGTGCCACGCCCTTCCCCACCTGCCAGACACCAACACCAGCTGCGCCCGCAGCTCCAGCGGGATCGGGAGTGGGCGTCGGCGTGGGAGCTGTAGCTGCCGCGACGTCAGCGGTAACAGTCAATTCTCTGCCCAGCGTCAATCTTCCACCCAGCAGCAGCAGCATCACCATCATCAGCGACAACATCAGCCACGGCCACAGTCACAGCCACAGCAGCAGCTCCTCTGGTGCTGCTCCAGCGGCGACACCAGCTGCCCAGGCTGTGATCAGCTGCAGCGCTCCTCCCAGCACCAGCAGCGCTTCCAGCGGCAACACCAACAACACCAGCAACAACAACAGCAACAACAGCAGCAGCAACAGCAACAACAACTCCTCCAATGTGATCAGCGTCTGTGATTCGAGTGACTCCGGCTATGCGGACGATGACTCAACGCGTTCCATCAACTGGAGCTCGGTGCTCAGCCTCAGCTCGCAGTCGGCGCTCGATCCGCTCAACAACAACGATCTGTTCAACATCCTGCCCGCCGCACCCACGCCCACAGCTGTCCCCGTGTGCATAGCGAACAGCAGCTCCGGCTCCAGCTCCACACTGGCCTTCAGCGGCAGCTTCACCACTGTCCAGGCGAGTGGCAGCCAGAGCAGCAGCAGCAATGGCAGCAACTGCTCCTCATCCTCAACGACAGCCACCTTCACCACATTGTCCACCATCTCCTCGGCGACGCACTCCCTGACATCCTCCTATGTGAGCAGCATCAGCTCGAATGTGTCCGCCGGCGCGAATACCTGGGAATATGGCTTCCTGGACATGGAGTTCGGCTTGGGCTCCGAGTTTACCGAACTGGTGCCCAGCTGCAAGCTCAGCTCCGACGAGCTGTTCAAGAGCGGCCTCAGCGGACCCGTCGCCAGCTCCCGCCTCCACGACAACGAGCTGGAGCAGCCCGCTCATATTATGGTAGGCAGTTAGTATCAATTGTAAACCTCAGCCGATGGTGATGGATTCCCAGTTCAGTACGAAACCGATGATAGCTAACGCTGGGAGTAGCATGCTGGTCATGCGCTACCTGCAGCTGCCACCAATTGCAATTCCAAGCAGTATTCAAAAGCAAGAAGGCAAACGAAAGCAAAAGCAAAAGCAAGAGGGAAAAGAAAAACTTAAATAAAATACACTGTAAACATAATTTCGAATTATGCTCAGGTTGTGAACGTGCATGTTGTACCCCCACCCACCCCCAGTCCCACCCCTTTCCCAACCCAAACTCCCACTCCAAACCATCGCTGGGGCACAAACACACAAAAAATGCAATTGAAATGGCAAAACAAAGTAAGAAAAACAAAAATAAAACTAAGAGAAATGATTTATGACAAATTGATAGAAGGAAAAGAACGGAGGGAAAACTACTAGCAAATTTTTTAAGTGTAAATATTGTAATATGCAGAACAACCTTTAGCGCCTAAGTTTCAAAACAAAACAAATTAATAAACTCTATATACATATTAATGATAAATTGTATCTATATATAAATATTAAAATCTATTTGTATGTTAGCGCGTATGAAATGTAACTTTAGCTTTGTTAGTTGCAATTGTTGCAGTTTTTCGATTACAAAAACAAAACAAAAGAAAACGTTTCAAGATTAGATAAAAGTAATACATAAAGAAGAAAAAACAAAAAGAAACATGATCAATTATATGCAGCATAACCTAAACGACAACAACAGAAAAAAAGAAACAAACTAATTGGTAAAAATCGAAAAACGTTTACTATATTATAGCCATAAGTATTATTATTTATATACAAAACTGAAAAACAAACAAAAATTGAGATGATAAATGAGAGAAACACTTAAAACAAAGTTTTACAAAAAAAAATTATGAAAAAATACAAAAAAATAATTGAAAAAAAAACACAAAAAATACAAGCAAATATAAAGAATTTGTTGAAAAAAATTAAAAATATTTCTTAATTATTTCGTCGGGAGGATTTTCAGCATTCTCCGGGGTCCGTTAGGTAATCGTTGCGGGCTTTTCACAGCTACAACTTCTAAGCTGTTTTCTGTTTTCTATTTTCTCCAAACATGTGCAAAAAAGGAGCATGCTTTGGTTTTAGTTTCTGCTGCAGCAACACGCCATCTGTTGGAAATAACAGAGACTAGTCTTGAAGTCATCGTGGAAAGCACTAATCTGTACGGCAAAAACTTATCTAGCTTCTAAATGTATATATGTATATTCTATGTATACAAATATATTCTGAAAATATATCAGTAGCCATCCATTTGGTATTTTATTAAGTTCCTAGAAGAAAAGTTTCAATATTCAACCGTCTCACGTTTCTGCCCCCTACAGTACATTTTTGGAAGTACGAAGCTAACAGGCAAGCGCCATCTTTGATACAATAACTCCGACCACGCATCAACACAACACAATAGAAGTTTTGGTTGTGTGTCCATGCTAATGTTAACGCGCTGTTAAGATTAGACAGGACGCAAAATAAGAATCAAATAAATAGACTGTACTTCTCTAAGACATAAGCTTAAAATATATACTTTTATTCCTATTAAAGATAAACTTTATTTAATGCGTCAAAAACACTCACAATATGTATGTATATATTTAACGTTTGAATATTCAAACAGTTGCTATAACAGCTTGTTGCTATGTTAATAATATTTAACACGCTCAGCTGCTCGCTGTTATGTTATACTCAAAATGAGCTGTTAGCAATCGAAGTTGACATGCCCAATACATTTACGCTGAGTTAGCAGCATGGTCACCTGTTGAACACCTGTTATTAGTTTGTATTCCTCTTTGGTCGCGTGCGGGTGTGTCGCGGCCGTCGATTTGAATTGTGTCGGCGGCATTTGTTTATGAAAATCAGTTCATCAAAAGAATTACTCGCGAGTGTTTGTGCTAACATTCTCTTTACGCTGTTTGCATGTTTATTGCGAAATGCCGCCAAATCTAAATAAATGCTAATTAAAATCCGCATAAATATTAGAGTACACACAATGGTAAAAAAATAGCAAAGGTAAAAATCAAGATCTAATGTCAAAAATGAAGTAGACGAGGCAAAGTTCTGCAGCGGCGGCGGTAGCACCAGAAGCAGCGCAGCAGGCGGTGGCGTAGGCTGTAAAAATAGTTGTCTGGCTGGTTTTGTTTGTGCACGATGCTGCATGTTTATCTGTATGTGTTTTAGAGTGTGTGAGAGACTTGTACCGCGTTGGGTGTGTATGATAGTGTGTGCTGTGAGTGAGGCAACAATTTAATTATCAGACTAAAACAGTTCAATTACAAACAATTACAAATATGTAATTTACTTACCATATAATTGTATTTTCGATTGGGCGCGTAATTAAATTTTTTACTTGCCAAACTAATTGAACTCACACGTAAACAATACACACACAAATATACATACATGCAAACACATGTAACAGGTCAAGCACATACACAGAAGCAACCATACATATTTACGATCACCGCTGGTGTTGCTCAATTAGCAAAGCGAAAAAAACAAGAAAAAGGCAAAACAACCAATTTTTATAAGTAAACAAGAAACACAAAAATCGGAAAGAAAACAAAACAGAAAAACCTATTTTAAAAGTAATAACCAAAATTCATGCTGTCCGCTAATGTAAAAATAAATTCATAATCAAAAACGTATTTAAAGCTAGATTTGTTGGGGGAAAAGCGGTATTGACAACACTGATCGCAGTACAATTAGAAGCGCAAGCAACAGTTACAAAAAGCGGGTCCCTTGCTATTGTCAGTATAAGGAAGAAAGGGAGGGAAGACGACATAGAAACATAAATGGCGTAATCGTAATCTTTTTGCCCTCTTTTTAATGATTTAATTAAAAGCGCAAATTGCAGCCCAGAAATTCAATTTAGCCGCTAGATGCTGTTGTGTGTGGGTGCCGACGGCAAAGGCAACGGCAGCGACAAATGCGACAACAACTGCGACTACGACAGCGCAGTTGACATTGAGGTAGCAGACGCCAACGCGTCGCTGCTGCTGCAAACGTGCGTCGCGTGCTTTGCTTTTTGGCGCTTCTCGTAAAGTCATACAAAATTTATTTATCATTTATGTTATTTATTTAATTAAAGAAAATAATAATAAATAAACAAAATTACAACCAAAACGACAATTGAGCTTGTGATTTTGTTGTTATTGTTTTATACGTGCATAAGTGTAAAACATGAAATTTTGAATGATTTAATTGTAGAAATATTTGTGGTTGCTCTGTGTCTGCGGTGTGCATGTGTGTGTGTTTTTGTCTGTATGTTATTGGGGCGTGCGAGTGTGTGCTTTGCCCTTCAGTCAATGTACAATGTACATACGTATAACGGCAGTTTATTGCAGCAAAAGAAACAGCTAAACGAATGTAGGGAGAGGCGCAAAGACTGACAGCAAACGAGTGCCGTCACCTTTTCCCCACAACTAAACCAAGTACAACAACAAAAGCAACGACGCCGGCATTGGCCCAACCGTAAAAAGAGCAAAAAAAAACAAAAAGCAAAAAAAACTCAAAGAAGAAAAAAACGCAACAACGCGACGGTCACATTCCAAGCGACAGCGGCCCCCAAAGCTCGGGTCAGCCTCCCAGACGCTCTCTCGCTGACTCTCACGCACACACATACTCCAGCTGCTGCATCACTGGGTAAGTCAACTACATCAACATCAATTTTCTGCTGCCAAGTCTTCTTCTTCTTTTTCCTTTGAGTTATTTGCTTCCTCTCAATTCTATCTTCCTCCTCGTTTTGTTGTTTCTCCTGTGTTACGCCTGCAGTCGGGACATGTGAAGAGATTTTTGCGTAGAAATAACATATTGTTTCATTTTCACATCTTTCGCATGTGTATGCATGTATGTCGTTTCATTATTATACCCTGTACCTATTAAAAATCGGCTAGAAGGTATATGCAAATGATGTAATACATGCAATAGGTCGTTATCACTTCATCATCTTTCTATTTGTAAGGTTTTTGTTATGATCAGTTGATATGCGTAGAAGTTTCTAAGCAAAATATTTTCAGTACACTTTGAACAGCTGTTGATAACTGATCTTTAATTTAAGCAGTAAATCTATAGATTGAATAAATGTAAGATATATTAGGTTAAAACTAAATCTAATATTATTTCAAAACGAGAATACAGAAAGGGGTTTAGAGTGATTTTCTGCTTGCAGCAACCCTTAACACTTTGAACACAGCTACAGGGTATCATCTAGCTACCATCCCACATATATACATACGTACTGATTTTTTTTGTTGGTTTGTTGTTTATGGGTCTTCGTCGCCATTCAACATTATGTCCCTACTTTCTGTTATGGCGCCACTTCACGGCTTCAGCCGCACCCTCTGCTGGCCTTTGCCTTCGCCTTCTGATCATCAAAGAAACAAAACAACAACAAAAAAAAAGCATCCAAGCAGCTTCCTCAATTATGTTAATTATGAATTGGTATTGGCCCTAATGTAATAAATAATAACTTGGCCGAATAAGTGGGTTCTTCGGCTTCAAGTGGGCTGGCTAGACAATTGCTACGTAATTGGCATAAGGAACATAAAGCTTATTGCTTCTTATTCAAGGCGTTTTTAAGTGTTACATTTTATTACATTTATTACAAAAAGATAGAAAATCAGTTGTTGGCAAAACTCAGATACCTGGCTTACCTTACAGGTAGATAAAAGAATAGGCAGCTGAATGGAACTGTACAAAAAGGCGTTGCCAGATTGAAAAATAAATTCATTTATTATTTAGAATTTTCAAACTTTAGAGTAATTCTAGCACTAATAATATATATATATATATAACAATATGTATATAGTTATCTAAATTCATGTTTTTCCAACTGAAACTGTGCTAACTAAATTATTGAGTAAATAAATAAATATATTGGTTTATTTTGAACTCTATTGATCTTGACGTACGACGGGAACTCTCATTTCGTAAGAACCTTTGAATATTTTCACATAATAAGGATTTATCAGCTTATTATCCTTGTCAAAAGGAATCGACTGTAAAAGTTTTGGGTTCGCTTTTGTGACTTGCCTCGGGACAGGCAAAGTTTGATAGATAGAAATCACGTTTAAACACTTAAATAACGTTTTGTATCTTTTTTATATCTGTGTGTGATTGTTAGGTGAGAAATCACTTCAAAATTAAATCAAGGCCTTTTCATTTATATTTCATTTTCATTATACACTCGCAGTTAATTAATTAAGTTTTGTTGCTTTTTTTTCTGAATAAAAAGAAACGCAGGAGAGAGACATTGATCTATGGCATTGAACTTCGTCTGCGTTAACTGTTAACCTTTCAATCATTCGCGAAAGCTTATTATAGCCATAATGATAGGTTAAAGATGTGATTACAACACTTTGTAAAATTCATAATGTGCACACACATACATATTTAATGTGAATCAATTATGATTAACGTTTATTTGTTCAACAATCTCATAAATCTATATATTTTCCAAGTTTATAACAATTTTAAGCTTGCATTTAAGCTGATTGATATACAGAAAAGATTGGAATCAGATACAAGCCCTAGACCTAAAAATAATGTTAGAGAAAAGTAACATATTTCGGATATATCTTATCATAAAAAGTAATAAGTTTTTATGCATCAACTATTCGGATAATTCTTATCATTTTTTATAATCTGTTTTTATGCAAAATTTTTTGATTTATGTTATTTGGTTTTCCATAAAATATTTGCAAATTTTATTTATGTCCCAACCAATTAGCGATATACCTCTGAAAATTGAGAATAATACCAAACGATAGTCAACAGCATTATTTTAATATTATTTATTGCAAAACTATACTACAGATATATAGATAACCGTGTCGTATCTGTGCCCCGAGACCCCAGACACATAACACTATTTTCTACAGTGTGGAATTTCGTAATTTTGAAAATCACACCGTACAATGGGAAAACTGCGAACGAATAACCAAGAGCAAAAGCAACCACAGCCACAATAACAACCGCAACTACAACAACAACAATATTAGCAACAACAACAGCAACAACAACGATAACAGCAACAACAACGAGAACAACAACAAACGATGCGACGGTGGCGTCGGCTTTTTGGGAACCGCCTTCTTAACAATAGAAAATCTCGAAAAGCCGTCGACGGAACTGCGTCCAACTGTCGTTGCACAGTTGTTGTTCGCATTGTTGTTGTTGATGTTGTTGTTGTAAGCCGGAAGATATTTCAGACTGGCTTGTTGCAACAAGGCGGCTTTTCATATAGAGAGAGAGAGAGGCACAGGGTGGGGCAAGGCGCAGAGTGGTTCCGAACGTGCCTTCATGTTTAGACAGAAACAAGTTTTATAGTTTTTACGCTGACGCTGCTGGCCAGTCCATTGGTCTCCCTCTGGGCTGTGCTCCGGGTTGTTGTTCTTGTGCCGGACGGGCCTAAACAGCACCCATGCCAAAACCTGCTCAGTACCAAATACCCCTCTAATTCCCTCCTCCCTCTCTCTTGGTCTGAATCCTCAATGCATTTTATGCTGGCACTGCTAGAGTTTTGAACTAGTTGCGGCATATCAAATCAAGTCCAACCACGGAACCGACCCTCGAACCCGTACTCGAACTCGTACTCGTACTCGCACTCTTACTCGCACTCAAACTCGTTCCATCTCTTTCGCTCGCAGTTTTTGGTTAGTTTTGCACAGTTTTGGAAAATTAACTGGTTGTTTTGCTGCCTGTCAGCTGGTTCTTTGGCTGCCCTCCAACTCCTGCAAGTGCTCCATTCATTCTATATTGTTCGATGGCGCCTAGACAACTTTATGTAAAAAGCCAAAAATACGCTTAAAGTTTTACGGCTTTCCGATGTCTGGGATTGCCTCACGAAACTTCTGGCCAAAACAGGAGGGGCGGCTCCGCTGGATTACGACTTAGCCAGACCAGAAGGCAGTCTACCAAGCAGTCAGCCAACCGGCCAGCCGACCATTCAGCCGCGACAGGATGAATCCAAGGAAGGAAGTTTATTTTGTGCAACTTAACGCTTTTCTTCTCGCCAGGCATGTGTCTGGGTCCAAACGTCTAAAGAGTACAAAAAGGAAGAGCCCAACAAAATGGGCTCAAAGCAAACCAATTTGGAACGAGGCTAACTGCTTGAATAGTGTTTTTGTCTTTGCCCAGTTAAGAGCTACGAGTAGACTATATTATAAACCGTTTTGTTATCTCTGAATCAAATCTAAATTAACGCTAATTAACGTTTTTGTTTTGCTTTTCTATTTTTCTATAAATAAAAGGAAAACTTTTTTCCACCGATTTTCATTTCATTCATTGAAAGTATATTAAAATAAAGTTGGTTTTAACAAGCTAAATTAAGCAGAAAATTATTCAAGAGATAAAGTGGATAATTTTGGAATTTCATAAGAGAATAATAAACTAGCTAAATTTTACTTTCTAGCTAAGTTCCCAATATATATATATATATGTTTATAAGATATATATTATATTTATAAATGATTCACTGGAGCTTCATTATCGAACATATATTTGATTTCATTCAAAGATAGTTACCTTTGTTTTATTAGAGACTCGCTTTATAGTTTATTGATTTCCGCTAAATTGGTTCGGATTTTGGGATTTCCATAGAGTAACTCAAATTATTCGTTCAGTACATAGATTATTCAAATCGAACTTTATACCTTTAAGTTATGAATACACCTCTGGAATGTATTTTTTGATATGATTCAGACTCAAATATTTTGCTAATCTTTCTGATATTTGATTTTAATAATCAAAGATTGTATTTGTTGTGGATACATTCATATGATTCACTATCAAAAAAGGTACGTATAAAAGATACTAAATAATGTTTATTCATTTATTTAAACACTCACATTATATTCGTATCTAATTAAAAAAAATGGATTATCTTAAAGATTTGATATTATTTTATATTTTTATCATCCTGAGATATCCGAATTACCCTTTTGTATAAATAAACAACTTAATCTCAATTGAGATTATATCGAATATATTTGTGAATACTTTTATGACTATGCTACAGAATATAAACTCGAACAATTATTCATCTCCAACTTATCTCATTTTCTCTGTGATATTTCCTAAAAAAGACTTGACAGCCTCTAGAGACTAGAGTCCTCGAGTCCTCGTGCAGTTCGAGATTCCCATTTATCCGTAGCCAGCATCTATGTTTTTTGTCAGTTTCCTTTATCTATTGTATCCATTAAGAGAATATGTACTCGTATCTACACCTCATGGTCTACACACACACACAGAGCACACCACAAGCTGCACACAGAGCACATAAGAAATTTGGTATATTTTTTGCTTTATTCTTTAGCCGTCTGTCCACTGTTTTGGCCAATTGTTTTGCAAGATTTTCGCCAGCATCAACTGTTTAATGGCCAAAACTGGAAGTTTCTGTAGGTTTGTGGGTGTGCAAATGGTTGTGTGTGGAGCAAATGTGTGGGTGGGTGCGCCGGGGGTGGTGTGGGAGGCTGCACAAATTGCCGGCAGCGCATCAGCTGCACACACTAAATTTTTAATCAACCATCTAGGAGCAGCCCGTATCTGTAACCATATCCAGTATCTGGCAACCAGCAAGGAGCTTCCAGCAGCTGTGATTCCGCTGGAGGAGCATTTGGCGCTGCTGCTACTGCTGCTGGTGCTGGTGCTGGTGGTGCTGCAAGTTGCCTCTGGTGTTGCAAGTGCAAAAAATGCAATCAACGTCAAATGCGCTTCGAAACTTTGCGCAAAATAATAGAAAAGCCATTAATTTCACTTCTCTTCTCGTCGAAGAAAATGTGTAGAAGTGCGCGCGCCCGTCAAGGCACAAGGGAAGGACACAGGGGAAGAGGAGGAGGAGGAACTGAAGTAGAAGCAGATAAGGGTCACACTGACTGGAGTCTGGTTATGGGGAACTTGGGCGTGGCACATGGTCAGCGATAAGGCGAGACTCGTTTTCAGTTCAAGTAATTTTTAATTATGCGCATAACGTGCGAAAAGTTTTGATGCGAATTACACTAATGCGATTAACTCATCGTCGTATTGGCCAAATATGCTGCCAATTCCAGTTCACATCCTGACCCCAAAACACATTTACCAATTCGCATTAAGCAGCTTCCCATTGGATGCATCAATTCCACTTCGACTCACAGCCACAAACTATTTTATCATAGCAATACGACTAATTAAAGAACATCATGAAATCTTTTGGATCTAGGGGGCAACTTATATATTTGAGTATATATATAAACCTAGTAAATATCGATATACTCTTATACGACTATTGATATGTGAGTCTTTCAACTCATCGTTACTCAGAGACAAAGTTGGAATTGGTAAATTTGATATGTGCTTCGGGTTTATTTAATGATGATAAAGTACGTTACGATTATCATAAATTCCATCCTCAAGTTCCTTATTTATTTTATTTTATTCTATTTTACTTTATTATTTTATCTAGCTATCGGTTGAATATACAAGACAGATGTGATCACTTATCACAGGCCATCTTAATGCTTTTTAACTGTAGTTTAGGTTACTTTCCTAGGATATTATCATGTTAATAATAACCTTAATAACCTTTGGAATATTCCTTAAGCGATATCTGGATATAAAACTAATGTTAGATGTAAAGATATTTACGTGCGCCTTTCTTCGACATATTTTGTCGTATTTTTAGCTTTTTTTTGGATGCAAAGTGCTTTCCATTATCGCCGTACTTATTGCCGAAAATGGCCAAAATTGTAAAAGTTCTCAGTTTGTTCTCAGAACCACTTTTCATTAGTAACAACCGCTAATTTCACTTAGCGGTTTGCCACAACATGTCGCATCAACGACACTCGCATCCACATTCACAATCACATACGACATCCACACACACACACACACACACACAGACATCCAGACACAAGTTCTTAATTTAATTTTTAGTTGAAACTGTAAAAATGAATAAAAAAAAGCCACTTGAACCTTAAATACTCTTACCAGATAAATACTCTATCATATCATGCTAACAGGATTTTTTTAAAATAATAAATAAAAATTTTTTATTAAGAATAAAATAAATAAAAAATTAAAAAAATATTAGAAATTTATGTTAGTTAAAAAAAAATAATTAAATGAAATATATAAATAATAAAAATGTAATTAAATAAAAAATAATAATATATACAAATAATTATTATAAATTGCTATTAATCTTTCCAAAAATATACAAACCTGAATCTATGAATTATTTATATAATAATAATTAAATATATAAATAATTAATAAAAGTTATTCATAACTTTCCTTTCTGAAAACGTGTTGACCCATTTAGTATTTGCATTATTTTCTTCCAGAATTAAAATTATGAATAATTAAAGCCGATTTGTTTTGCATTTTTGAGTGAGAAGCGGGTAACAAGTCGACCTGAGTTGAGATTAACCATTGGATAGGGCCAACTGACAGCCAGCAAGAGCCAACTGGCGACTGGAAATTGGCAACTGGCAACTGACAACTGGCAACTGGTAACTGGGAGTTGGCAACTGGGCAACGGCAACTGGTAGCTGGTGACCGACCACTGGTTTCAGTTGAAAAGTTTACCCGGGGATCACTAATGCAATAAACAACTTTTTTTATACTCATTTTAAATTGTTGTTGGTGTTGTTGTTGTTGTTGTTGTTGTTGTTGTTGGACTGCATTAAACTTGTCAAATTGAGTCGCTTTTGAAGTTAGATTGCCTGCAACAAGGGCGTGACATGGCCGGGGTCAAGTACCAAAGTGCCTGGGGACACTATTTAATCTGTCTCAGGCCCCTATAAATTAACTTCTTTACATATTCCCCCCACTCTCGCTCTGTCTCTGTCCTCTCTATCTCTCTCACTCTTTGAGTAAGAGGAAGGACCTGTCGATTAGTGAAATGTTCTGTGATGTTTTGCTGGTAAATACTGTTGAAAAGTCTTTATAATTACCAACCTAGCCCGGAGCGGAGAAAACCTGTATCAGTCAGAGTTTTTTCTTTCAGTGTTGATTAACGTTTAGAAGTTGATTTGCAGTGTGTTTCATAAGTTGATGCAATAAGAAAGCTAACTAAGAAAATAAAAGAGTGTTTAAAGTAAACTAAACCTGATTTGATTAATGTTCACAAATAAAACTTCAATATAAAAGTATCTTTTTAATACTTTTGGGGGAAAAGTTTCCCCAGTTGCACAACAAACTTTCAGAGAGTATCTTTAATAAAAATTCTTAAGAGTTTGCTAATTCGATTATGGGTGCCTCAATATTTAGTATCTTAGAAGTTTTCCGTCACGATAAATACATAAGATGTAACCCGTAACCCGTAACCCGTAACCCGAAAATTGTTGCTTAGAACTTATGCAACAACCCTCTGGATGTGTCGGCTTGGCCTTCCTTCAATATGCAGCCTCTGTTGGGAGCACCTAACGAATGCCATCATATTTAAGCCCGATGGTGTCTAACAAAGCAATTAGATCCACGGATAGGGCAACACCGTTCCGAGTTGAGTTTGTTAAGTAAACGCCGTTGGGCGCAGGATATTCCCCCAAGGAAACGGCAGCATATTCATTAGGCATACACACACACACACAGAAACACACAAAAAGACAAACACACGAACACACACAGTTTGAAGGAAAGGAGCGCATCCTGCTTGGGTATTCCTTGGCTGGGAAGCAAGTTATGGGTCACTTGCTCCAAGGAAATTTTCTAAAGTTTTGCGCTACAGCCATCAACTTGGTCTTGCTCTACCTAACTCTTCTTCAAGTTTCCTGTCTGGCTGCAGACCTGAGAGTGGGCATGGTTGAGTCTCGAGTGGAGGCGACTAATGAGCACACGGCACGGTGCGGCGTGGCTCGGCGCGGTGCGACGTCCTGCCACAATGCGTATAATTAAAAGCGTCCAAGGTGTAAACTAGCAAATTGTTTGATCCCATTCACTCAAGAACTTCAATAAACGCTAACAGGCAGTTCTCTTCTTCCTCTAATCCTTCACTCACCTCCTAGCCAACCCGTTCCAATCTGTCGGATGTGCTCGTCACTTTGGCGCTTCAAAATTTTATCCGTGTCCTGTATTATGTGTTTTTTTATTCACGCTCCTTCTCCGCCTCCTCCTCCTCCTCCTCCTGCTCCTCCTCGCTGCTTACTCGGCAAAATATTGTTAAACTTTTCTTGTGCTCAGCACTTTTTCCTTTTTTCTGTTGTTGTTTTTTATATTCCATGTTTCCATGCCATGTTTTGCCTGGCGGGCACTTTTCAGTCATCCAGTCACCCAGTCACCCAGTCGCCCTGTCGCCCTGTCCCAATGTCGCCCAGTTGCTCTAGTTACTCGTAACCTGATCAGAGCAACTCTCTAATCCGGATATTCTTACCATGTCGAATCCGACATGCACTTTGAACAAAAAGGCGCAACTTCTAATGAAAGTCCTCTGCTATAATGGAATCAACCGAACGCTCAGGGTGTTCCACCTGTACCACAATAGGGTGTCTCCATGTTTGTTGAGCAAAAGTTAAGATGCAAACAATTTTAATAACTTTTTTTTATTTGAATCCATTAAAAGTTAAACAAAAGTTGCCTAAAATAGATATAAGAGGCAGTAGGCGTCCGCCTGATCTCAGAGGTTACATGAGCTTTCCGTCGATAGAGTTACTTTTAGGTAACCTTCGTAGAATCTTGTTTTATTTATACCATAAATGGAAGCAAACTGATTGATAAAAGGGCTATGCCCGAAATGGATCTACCTTTTTCAGAGAGGAAAAAACTTTCATTTTTCCTGTTAATCAGCAGGATAATTTTTCACTGTCGTCAAGTGTAAAGGGTGTTGGCCAACTGCTGATGATGGTTACTGCCTGTTGCCTTTTGGCAGTTGGCTGTTGGCTGTTGCCCGTTGGTAGTTGGCTTTGTGCAGTTTAGGGCCTAATTAAAAGTTGCCACAGAGGTGGGCCAGACAGGTGAGCGAGCAGCTTCAACTTTCTATAGCAGCAAAAGTAGCGGCACTTTCGCTTCGTGTCCCCATGAATACTCAGTCCATGATGAATACTTATTCATGAGTATTCTTATTCTGCATTAGCATCGGGGCTCCACAGAAACCAGTTCCTCTTCTCTGGGGCTTTTGGTGACCAGTTCGATCGGAATCTTCCTCTCTCTATCTTACACTTTGCAGATCATCTTACCTGATTTCTGTCTCTTTTTCTCTCTTTTTCTCTCTCTTTCGTATTCTTTTATGGTAATTGGTTGCTTGAAAGACGAAGAAGCATTTGATTATTGCCACTCCGCTAATGTTAACCGCAAACAGTTGACTGACATTGGGCCATCAGTTCTCTCTCCAATTCCGTTTTCATCTCTCTTTCGCTTCATTTGACCCTATTCGCAAGGTGTCTACATATTCTTCTAAATTCAATCTTAACGGTAAACCTATGTCTCTACAGATTGTACATACATATATAATATATATATATAGTATTTGTGCGTACTCGTTTGAGTAGCTTTACACATTTATTACTTCAGTTGCAGGTTCACAGCAAAATGCGTTTATTTTTCTTTTCCTCATATTTTTGTTCATATTTTTCTTTTCCTATTTTTCCTTTACCTTTTCCTTTGGTTCAGTAGATTCAAAATATTTCGATTTATGTCGCTGACAGCAAAGTTGCCTTTGCTTTCACATTGCATGTCCAAAATTTATACCCAACCCCCTCCCATCTCCCATACAAAGGACAAATATATATAGTACATATATATGACAAAATAACTATACGGGTAAAGGTAAGTGTGGAGGGTGCAGGGTTGCTGACAAGGGGGTTGGGGGAGGAAGCAATATGCGACTTGGCATCTGTTTCAATACCCTGTAAACAATAAGCTTCCGTTTGTTAGGAGTATGAGGGAATTCTGTATACTCACGGGATAACTTTCCCACATTATCCTGTCTATATCCAAAATCTACCTATATCTCAGGTATATCAGGTATTTCTATATCCATGCAAAGATTTTTTATCCCACCAAGTGCTTTTATTATTTTAAAGTTATGAAATTTATGAACTCGGATTATTATACATATTGACCTCATTATATGTTAATAGTTTTTTTCCCTCTATAATGTGTATTTTGTTTGGCAGACTGTTTCTTTTTGGTTTCCCGTTGAACGACGATTGTATTTATTAAATACCCTGTAAAAATGCAATATGGCAATGCTCGACTTAAATAAAACTATAAAACTTAAGTCTGCCTCACGTTTTATGCCTTATTTGTCCATTTATCCATCTTTTATCTAAGTATTAGATATGGTTAGGATTAAGAACTAATACAGATACTATAAAGACTACAGGGTATCTGTATCTGTCAGTTAGTCAAATTATCTATCTTTATATATAGATAAATTGCATATGAATAGTTCATGTTGTATTTCCTATATACAAAAGAGGTTTCAGCTGAGTTTTGGCATAGTTTGCATATAGGTTAGGGTATCCGCTAGTCTGTCATTCGATCGCCTGTTATTGTTTTGGTAACGTTAACTTTTGCCTGCATTGATGACAAATGTCCGTGGAATATGATGAATGTTTAATGGGCCAATGGGACAGGGCACATGTTGCGGGATAAATGCTTCCGGACAGTGGCTGACGAGCACTTGGTGCGAATAATAAAGCATTCGATTCTTCTCTGTCTGTGTATGTGTGTGTTGTGTGTTGTGTATGTTGTGTGGGGTTAGTGGGTCAGTTTTGGGAAACAAGAAGGCCGCAGAAAACAAATCTGAATTGTAAACTAGTGACATGGTCGTGTTTGCTCTGAGTTCTCTTCTGATTTATTTTCAACGACTTTTCATTATGTTTGTTTACCTGACAAAATCTCAACAAAATATTTCGATTTAATACTACAGGTTCGACCTCTATTCTTTATACCTTTTAATAATGTTTCTTCTATCTATCGAGTAAAAAAAAGATTTCAATTGAACTGTTAAACTGAATTTAAGAATTATTAAAAATCTTCCTATTTTTTTGTGGGAATTATCATCGTTTAAAGTGAAAAAAAAAACCTTTTTTTGGCCTGATTGAATACACTTTTTCTGTAATATTCGATAAATGCAGATTCGATACATATATTCGCTTGTATTTTAATGGTGATTATCGGGCTTATGGTCCCGGTTTTTTGCGAATCCATCATAAAAAATATGTGCTCATAATTGTGGCATGCCACACACATATACACACACACTTTGGCACACACTATACAAATCTGAATGTTGTGCTGGTTGATAAAGAGGAGGGCGGGCGGACAGTGGGCGTGGTGGGGATTGCGATTTTTTTTTATTTTTTTCATTTTCCCATAGCCAAAACGCAATCTGTGAAAAAGCGACAACCTCGTCGTCGTTGCCGTAGCTGTCGAATGATGTCATGTTGCCTCAATGTCTTTCTTTTTCTCGTTTTCCCCTTTACTTCCCCTCCTTCCTCTGCCTCTTTCCCACCCCTCCTGTTGCTGTCTGTGTATGAGTGTGTCTGTTTTTTGTCTATTTCTTCAATCTTACTGACGTTAAGGCGTTTATAAATCAGTTACCAAGGCGCTGATGCCGTAATAAAAGGTGCGATTTATCATATCGGTAGATGAATCCCAAGTTTCCGCAGTCAATCCACACATTTCCCACAATCCCGCATTTCCCCCCCATTTTCCCATACACACTTATAAGTATTTCGCAATAGTACTCCTAACTTACATATTTACGTATACGCAATGTCGTTTGCCATATATCCACATATATCGAATGTTTCTCCTTTTTTCTTGCCATTTTCCGCATTTTTCACAAATCTCTCTTTCACACACACACACACACACATATACATAGTGGAAATTCATCGTGTGTATGTGAAGTTATCTTAAGGCAGACGCCAGTCGCCAGTTCATATTGATTACAGCGAGTTTTGCGTCGCCGTTGAAACTGTCATCGCCATTGGATCCGCCGAGATATTCGTCCAGCCTTAACTGACATTATATCATAGTATATAATTAGTTTTCCTTTCAGCGGTTATATACGAGTGTCATATCAGATGTGACATGTGATATGACAGACCTTTTAAACATACAAAAATGGTTAAGATGCGCATTTGCATATGACACTGTCTCAGTCTCTATAAAAGCACCCTATGTCCTCACAAAGACCAATAATGTCCTTAATTAATCCGGACGTTGAGTAAGTCCTTGAACACAGAGAGCAGAAACGTGTGTGGAAAGGCGTAAGAGAGAAGTAATAATAGATAATGAGAACTGTCTATCAGTAACGATTCCAAATTGGTAGAAATAAATTATAAAGTAAAAATAAATAAAAACAATAATACAAATTTGATTTAAATAAAATAAATTAAAACAAAAGAATATAAATAAAATAATTGAATTAAAATAAATTATAAAAATAATAAAGAAATAAATATACAATAAATAAAAGAAAATCATTTAAATAAATAAAATCAATAAAATATAGAAGATAGATTAAAATAATATAAATTAAAATAAAATAAATTAAATTAAAGTAAATAAAATATTTTAAAACTTAAAGGATTAAAACAAAGTAGATTTAAATAAAATTAAATAGATTAAAAGAAGATAATAAAATAAAATAAATATAATACTTAAAAAATAAATTAAATAAAAATACACGAAATAAATGAACATCAATTAAGTAAATAAAATCAATATAAAATAGATACACATAAAATATATATTAAATGAAAGTAGATTAAAGCAAAATAGTATAAATAAAATAATTTCATTGAAATAATATAATTAATGTAATGCAAATCATGTACAATAATTAAAATAATATAATTAAGATTAAAAAAATAAATAAAATATAAAGCATTTCCGACAAACCTTTAAAGAGCATTTGACTTTATGCAAATTTTGTTTCCGCCACATTTTTTTATGTATTTATATATATACAAGTATATATATTTATTTATAAGTAATTTGTCATTATTCAAAAAATTTATTTGCATTGAAATTTACTGCATTATACCCATTTTTTTTATTATAAAGTTTATATATTTACTTAAACTCGTCTACTTCCTGTATATTTCATGTAATTTGTACTTTTATTGATTTAATATGTTACTTTCGAGTAATAGAAGTAGATGTTATAGTAATATTTCTCTGAGGTTTTATTCTTTGTGCGGTTTTGTTCTCTGGTTTCCCCTATAACGTTTCCAATTGTCTAATTGGAATTGGTTTGTTTGGAGCGTGTCCAATTGGAATCTGTCGTCAAGTTTAATTTTACATGTCGAACTGCTTCTAGTTTCTAAGTGCGCAGATTTACTAACATTTTACACCGTCGTGCGAAAACGTGTGTCCATGTGTGTGTGTATGTGTGTGTAGTTGTGTGTGAATATATGAGGCTTCATCATCGCTGACAAAAACCACCCAACCACCGCCCCCAACAGTAACAGTCGATTGACATTTAGTGCCGGCTGCGGCTGCTGCTGCTTCAGACCAAATCTTCGACACAGACAGCTCCAACTTGGCCAAGCTGTTGGCCGCTTGGCTGTTAGCTGTTTGCTTGCTGACTGGAATTTCGTTGAACCGGTTTATGCATGTGGTTTTTCAGTTGTTGCTATTGTTGCTGCTGCCCGACTGAGATCTGGTAACTGGCTCCAACCGAAATATTCCTACACACATAACTAAAAATATATATTTATATATATATATATATACATATATAGCATGTACACATATACAAACATGTGTGTGTGTGTGTGTGTTGGTGTAAAAGTGCTTTTGTGCGGGGCTTGGCTAACCAACTGGCCAAGCCACACACATATTTATAAACATGGACGCAACAAGAGAGGCAGCAGCTGGGGGGGAAGTGTGGGGCAAGGGAGGAGGGCAAAGCGTGGTGAACGGACCGCAGCTTCGGACGGATAGAAAAATCGCGCATATTTGTCGTTGCGGATTATTTCATAGCAGAATTCTACGAGCTTTGACTGTATGTGTGTGTTGTGTAGTGTGCGTGTGTGTGTGTGTTATTTGTGGCATGTTTTGTGTTGTTATTGTTGCATCTGCTTTGGCATCTTTGGCTTTTTCACTGTTAATTTACGTTGCAAAAACTTCTTTTGACATTTTATGCACACTTTCAATTCAAACAGATTATAGACTTAGCACAAGACTATATAGCGTATTGGAAGTTTGTAAAGTCTCGACCATTATCTATTGTGTATGTAACTATGTAATATCTGAGTTACAATAAACGGAGGCAACTGATTTCTGTTCAAGGTTGAATTTACATTAGAATAGGAATCTGATATAGTATTATATATAATTCTTGAATTATTGAGTAATAAATAACAAAGTAAATCGAACTTTGTTTGGCATTTTTAGTGTATTTAATATATATATATATCTATTTATTTATAATTAACTTGTATATTAGATAAAATATATATAAATTTAAATAGGTAAACTTTAAATTAAGGAAACAGTATTTCAAGTTTCTCTTTGTTGAATCTGTTCATGAAACTGGTTCAATATCAATAAAACTTTTTCTATGAACTTGCAGCTGAATAACAATTCATGATAGAAGGTTTCACTGTACTCCATATATTGTTCTAGCTAATTTTAAATCCTGAATCCTTAGTCTTTCCACGATTTATACTTAAAATACCTAAACTACATTTTGTTGTTTTTTTTAATCAAAACCCTCATTTATTTACCAATAGAATTTTATGAATTGCGTTGGAATAAAGGATAGGTTTTTTTATATTGAATGAATACATGAATTCGAGTTATTCATGCAATGTTTTGACTTAACGTTACTTTTTTTTAGCTACAGATAATGATATATGTTTTTGTGCATAAAAATTGCCTTTTGAATGTGGTTAGATTCGCGCGGTTATCGAATGGATGCTCGAGTGAATAGCTAACATATTCATCCCTTTGGTGGCTGTCTTTATTATATTGCCTGCTGATGGCATTCGATTAACACCAACTGGGAAATTAACAGAAATCAATTGTCATCCTCGTCGCCGCCAGATACTGCCCCATCCTAGGGGGTATACGAGTTATCAGCGCCTGAACATTAACCACATTGCGCTTATACGCTCCATTTCATTAAATGGACAATGGATAATAATGTATGAGGTAGGAGCAGCTAACAGTCTGAACGGGTATTCGTTTGAGTATGAGTATGAGTATGAGTATAAGTATGAGTGTGAATATGAGTAGTTTACCAGATGCTCTGATGAATATACCAGCATAAGTTTATACCCTCTAGCTATGTCTTTCATTGAGCCAAACAGAGTATATAAGATACTGGATACTTTACAGAATTTAAAGATGATATATAGTCATAGTTGAAACTCCCTGGTGACTGGATTCCAGGGTATCTGCTGTCACAGTGCTCTCGGCTAACGCATGGCGACTTGTGTATAATCAATTTGCATTGAAATGAGTTTCCAAATTGTCTATGTGTATGTGTGTGAGTGTGTATGTGATGTGTGTGCGTGTGTGTGAGTGCGTTTGAGTGTGGTGTGTGGTGCTATTTAGATGTTGGCCAATCTCAATAGCAATTGCATTCAGCTTGCTCTTCTGCTGGTTGCAGGCAGGCAACGTTCAATTTTCAGCCACTGGAAAAGTGTAGGAAAAATGGTTGAGAATTGGGGAAAATGATTTTCAATTCATTTGATCTGGAATTTCTATCAGCTTGATTAGATGCATAGACTAATTATACTTGCATCATGTGCTCAATGCATATTTAATTAGATCAATTTGAATAAAGACCTGCGAATGGTTTCAATGAAAACACGTTTACAGTTACCAAAAAGAAAATTGCTTAACAAAATGCAGTTTGAATGTGTTTCATTCGATTTATATGCTTAATTATAATCCCAAATCTGATATTATTTATTTTATTTAAGAGGTCATTTTAAAAAGCTGTTAAAAGAGAGGAAAAACAAATCAGAAATGAAAAATACTCCCAATTTTTAATTTAATCACAAAACTGAATTGATATTGATTTATAGTAGTATTAAAATTATATAAACTCTGATACAATGTTTTGTATCGATAGGTTTACTTCACGAAAGTATTATATCTATTGTAACTAAGAGGAAAAGAAAGTAAGGAAAAGCTCTCCAGGAATACCACAGGCATATTGAACGAATTGTGAAGAACACAGATGCGATGCCAAACACAAATTAGGCCAATTTGGTATATGATATCGAAAGTTTAGGTTCAAATTGATACCAACTACCCTCAAAGGGTCTACAGTCTAGTTCAATGTAATAAATACTTAAAGATTTAAGTATAAAGTGAGTAAAATGGCAGCTAAAAAGAAATAAAATGCGAATTGTCACGTTTGTATGCGTAATTCTATATTATGATATAGAAAAAGATGATAGATGATATTGTAGAAACCAGAGTTATTCTACGGTCAAAAAGGGAGGGAAGAGTCTACTAGAAAAACAAGAAGAAGCAAAAACTGCATCGTAGGCGATTTAATTAAGAATAGAACGAACAATATATAGATAGACTTTCGATTATTTAATTGTTTTGGTTAAGAAATTATTCAAGTGATTCAATGTTAAAGCAAAAAGCAAAGGGAAGCACTTTTCTATATACTTTCCTAGCATTAGTAGGGTGTTATTAGTCCCCTTTCACCTGTCACTCACCTTTTAATTGAAGATAACAATTTAAATAACTAAGGATAATATTTACTTAGGCATGGATAAATGCATTCATCTTACTTTATACACACTCATATAATTGCATTTTGAATAATTATGAGTAATTGTGTCAGACATGACTTAAAACTTTTGAATGATGCCCAAAGTTGAGTTCCCCTACTGCTCTGCTGGCCACACATAATTTATGCATTTGCAAACTTTTGATTTATAATAATAAATTCACCTATTGACCGTCTGAAAGAACGACAAACCGACAGACCAACAGACCGACAGACATAACATATGTCAAATAAGTTTATGCATAAATTGAATAGGCATAAAGTGAAATAAATCTTCAACTTGTTTGTCGACCAATAATAATAATTTGTTAAGGCAAATGCCAAACGATAATTTTCTACTTCATCAATGGACCGTAATTGTCATTAATTGTCTATTTGCTGCTTTGCATAACAAAAGCAGAAGGAAATTGTTCAATTTAAGAGAAGGCGGGGCAGGTCAGGGATAAGAGGGGGAAGTGGGTGGAAAAGTACTCGCAAAATCTAAACATAAATTTCGGCAATTTCTTGACATTTGCCAGAATTTCTGCTGAAACTTTGGCAGCAACTTTTTGCTATAATTTACTTTCTTCGAGGGTTGCACAAGAAGTAATCTGAAACCTAATCCGGAACTATAAACTAATCTATCACTAATATTAGTTAATCTTGATGGGCAATATTGCAATGGAAAATATATATATATAAAGATATAGATACATTTTTTATGCCTATTACTCCAGCAACAAATATATATATATAAGACTGTATCGACTGCACTTTGTTCTGTGGTTGTTTCAATATCTATATCCTAAATTGATTTCCTTAATATTTCAGATAATGTATTATTCTCAACTAGGCAGAATTTAAGACTAGGTTTAAGGTCTTCTATTGGTCTAACGAAGGACTTATTGACACACCCTCGTTCGAGTGATTAGAGAGCAGTGGTATAACTAGGCCGCCAACTTATCAATCGACCCACGTGCGAGGGTGTATTGTGTTGTGTAAAATTGTTCAAGGCTGAATAAGTTTCGTATTTATTGTGAGTGCAATTTGAATGGAAATTGAACAGCAAACAGCTAAAAGCAACCAAGCCATGAATAGCGCAAATAAACATTCACACACAAATACAAATACACACATACAAATACACACGGCCTCAAACTTAACTGTGAAGTTTGTTGTGCTGCTTTTTGGCCAAAATCAAATTGCCAAATTTTCGGCCGCTACAAAATGTGGCCTATTGGGCTTGTTGTTGTTGTTGTTGTTGTTGCTGTGGTGCCTCTTTGCGCTGGGAAGTTGGCCAGCAAATGAATAATTTGGCATCATAGATAAACGAAATCAATGACACGCCCACAAACGCACGCACACACATAGATAGAGTGATGGGCAACAGAACTGAACTTGTTTCGAGAATAGCAACATCTGCACTTTGGCGGTGCCACCACCACCCACCCACACCTCGGGGATTGGCACTGGGACAACTCTCTATACGACTGTGTGTGTGTGCCTGTGGCACTGTAGGCCAACTTGTTATTGAATTAAAGTGACTTGATTTACGGCGAGTTTCGGTCAAAAGCTCTTAATACGCATTTACAGTTGGTCGATCCCGGCAACGGCTACTAACCCCCATCTATCTGTTGGCCGAACTCTGTTTCAGCTTCCTCTTCTTTGCCAGCCTACTTAGTGGCCTACTGTGGCCAAAATGAGTTTGTTTATGGTCAACATCTCGTATACGCAATATCATGCACAATCAACCTGCCGCGAAATTGTCAATTGCCCTGAATATTTAAAGTGCGGTTTTTGTTTTCGTTGCCAAACTGCCACCTCGGCTTATATAACAATCCCACAATTAGTACTATTATTATTGAAGCTACGGCTAAAAATAACCATTAACAGCTATAAAAATACTTGTTTTCCCCTCATCTGCGACATTTGCCAACTTTTCGTGCATATTTTATACACACAATTTGCTTACACTTTGTGCGGGGTGAAAACTACTTGAGAATTACAAAGGACATAGAAAATTGTTTACTCTGACTAAATATTTGATATTCGATTTTCAAACATAAATTGATATCCACTTTTCATTCATGATTTATGCAAATAGTAATCCAATTTTTATATACTTCGTTTCCCAATTTGCAATCTTTATAGTTTAATTTTGTATCTTTTTATTGTAGCATCTATATAAAAGATTTGTATTGTCTATAGAGTTTGTTAATCGATAATTGATCCTTTTGTATCCTGAGTTGTATAAATGCTCTATGAAGATGCACCAGTTTCTGTATGACTCTAAGTTCTATTATACATTTACAGCATCTCTACTGTACTTCTACTACTGTAGCTCTACTATACCCCTACTGAAGTTCTACCGTAGTTCTCCTATGCTTCTACTCTTCGTTGCATTAAATTTGTACTGTATCTTTACTTTTGTACCTTTGTATCTTTACTCTACATATATATACTTTACTTCTACAGTACTTCTACTGTAGTTGTATTGTATGCTCAGTGTTAACTTTGTGGTTATTTTACTGTCCTTCCACTGTGTTTCTACTGTGGTTCACCTATGTTTCTATGTTTTACCTTTCGCTCGTCAGACTCTGTATAGTATATTTCTTATATTGTGGCTTTGTTGTAGATCTTGTGTGGTTATACTGAGGCTTTACTGTAGCTCTATTGCGCCTCAGTTAAACATCGTAGTTCATGAGAGTAATTGTAAATTGAAGAATTTGTTTGAAATGTGTCCGTGTTGTTGCTTTTCTCGTTCTTCATCCCCTTTGAATAATTGATTGATTGAAATTTTAATTAAAATTCTGCAAATGTTTGGCATAACACCTGTCTAAAGATATATGTGCAGGTAATATGAACTTGTTTGAAGTATTACATAGGAACACACACACACACACACACAAATTGGATATGCACAACAAATAAGAGAAAGATAGCGGAAAATTTAAAGGGAAATATTGCTTACAATTACGTGTCTAACTTCTAATTGTGAACCTGTGCAACTGATTGTTGTTGCTACCAGTTGTTACCAGTTGTTGTTGTTGTAGTTGTTGGCCATAAACTAAACCGAAAATGGCGACTGATAAGGCTAATAATTTATGCATGGTGTGTTGCAACTAAGCAGGAACACACACACAGAAACACACACGAAGACCCACACCAGAGTTAGTTCTCATGATTAGCCACGCCTTGCACTATCTCTCACCACACACCACATAACCTCCCATACACCCACCCACACACACACAGGGACAGCACGCCCCGAAGCACAACATGGCCGCATATAATTTAATTAAAATGAAATCTTACACAGGCGCTGAACTGCAAACTGCGAATGCAAATTATTATTAATTACAGCAGAGCGACGACAAATGTTTATATGAGACATATGTATCTGTGTGCTTTAAGTGTGTGTGTTAAGTGTGTGCTTTTACCCAGAGAGACATTACAACGCCAACTGTCGCCAGTTCATTGCCACAGAGCAACTGTAGATGTTGTCTCACATTTGTTTGTTTGACTCTTTGTTGTCGCTTAATGAAATTAAAAGTATTTCAAGGGCTACTCCTCACTCCCTTTTACCTTCCTCTATCTCCCTTCCTCTTTTACCTATTCTTCTTTGTTTGCTTCCCATGTTTGTCTGTCTATTAGCATTGTTACCAATCTCTATACAAGTCTTAGCCATTACTCGTTGCTTTGCTGTCTTCTTCTCTGCCGAGAACCCAAAAACAACTACAACAATCCAAGAATTGCCATTTAATTATAATTTCAATTTAATTTTGGGTGAGGCTCTAAATGAGCCATAATTTAATTAAGACCCAATAGATTTTAATTACATTTAATTAGGCCTTAAATTGTGATACTTTCTTAAGGTTGATTGAGGGCTGAAAAAGGGAAGTAAATTTATGTAGTTGAGGACTTTTGGCGCTTTATATTATATATAATATATATTCATATATATAAATGTATATATATATATATTCTGTAGGTCCTTTCTAGTTGTTTCTCATCAAAGAGTTGACGACATTTCTGTTGGATTATATTTCGCTGCCTTTCATATAAATATGATAAATGAACAATAACTATTATTCCAGATGTTTTAAAGTATTTATTGAATATATATATAGAATATATATTTATATATATGTTTTATATATATTTTATATACAGACTTTTATTATTGCAATGGGTTTATTTCCCTTTATTTATTTTTTTTAATTTAATAATAATAAATAAATTATACAGAAAGGCCATTCTGGAATAGGTGTAACAGTCTCCAAGTAGGACTCGACGCAGATTCGTAAATCGAGTTAGTTATTGATAATGTTCATGAATATGTATATGTTTATGTGGTTACATATATTTGCATAGCTTCATTAGTTTTTTTTTTACCCATTTTACCCTAGGTTTATCTAATATTATTAATACTCTAATGTAACACATATATAAAGAAGTTATATTAGGACTGTTTAAGAACTGGAAAGTATTATCTAGTTTAAGTAGAATTTAAGCTAAGTCTTCATTCCGCTTACTATCTTCATTTCTTACTATATGCTATTGTATATATAATTGCTATATATAATTGATGTGCCATATTATAAATGCCATAGACTTGTCATATATAATATAAAGAGGAGTAAGGATACTGCTCAGAGTACCACGTCTGATTCTACTTTGGACACGTCTTCAATAAGGGTAAACAAGCACGAAAAGTATAGACAAACTTGACAATGAATAGTAACAAATCTAATCTTAACTTATCTTTAACTCTTCTATAACACTTTGTTACAAATAAAGCCTACATTTCGTGTAAACCCTCTTTGTTTTAGTCTCTTTGAGAGGGTATAAATCGTTAGTGCAACATTTGATCTTTTTAAAGTTTCGCCCGCATTGTCACACCTAATCCAGTCGCATATCTTACAAGTTTATGAACAACTCAAGGAAAGTACTCCGTCTTAGCCCAAGCAACCATTTCCTCACCTCTTCGGCTTAACCTCCTCATTTTGGCCAAATAATTGCAAACGCATTATGGAGCTTTGCTGGCTGATGCGAAGCTGAGACTTCAAGCAGATGTTGTGGGGGCAGGAGGAAACTATAAGCCCGCTTAATACTTCAAAAGTTGGTGTGAATAGGTATGATAAGAGATGGGGAGTGTAGAGAGAGAGGGGGGGGGGGGAGTGGGGGATTTGCTTGGGTAAAATGTCAACTCAAGAAAATGGAAAACACATCGAAATATTTGCGCAAATGAAATCTGCAACGACTGTGACGCATTTAGCTGTCAGTTTGTTTTTGCCGTAAGGCAGCAGCAAAGGATATGCGTGTCTATCCTTGTTGTGTTTCCACCTCCTCTTCCTCCCACCTTTCACTTGTATCCCTTCTACTTCTACTTCTACTTCGGTGTCCTACTGCCTGGCATTGCTCGGTTGCCAATAAAAAGGCAACGAGCTGGCGGCAAGACAAAACGCAGCGCGCGTAAAATAAACAAATTTCCGCAGACGACACTCAACTATGCAAACAGTAATTGGAGCAGCTTTTATGCGCTGCCAGCCAGAGGCAGGACGAAGGACGAAGGAGACAGCAGTAAGAGTACAACAAGCAGCTGTCAGGTGGAGCAGCAGCAACAGCAGCAGCAGCACCAGATGCAGAGAAGATGGTTGTGGATGTGGAGTTGGTGTCATGCCACACGGACAGACAGACATAGAGACCGACAGACAGACTGACAGACGGACAGACAGACTCTGTAAGCGATGGCGAACCGTAGCCAAAAAACCAAACTGAAGCTCAAATTCACCAAAAAAAAAGAGAAGGAAACCCACAAAACGCAGCACAAAGCTAACGAAGGTGTGCAGGAGCGTAGGACTCGCAGGACTCCAAGGACCCGCAGAAATCGCTGAATTCCTGTAACATGAAGATGAAGATGAAGAACACCCAAAAAATAGACACAGGGAGGGGGTGGGGGTAAACTGAAATATATATTGTACCTACAAATGCAATATTGTAATGTTTGTTATGCTGGAAATGGTATTAATGTATGCATATGTTTCACACAGGATGCAGGACCCAGGATGCAGGATCTAGGATGCAGGATGCGGCAGGAGTCGGCAAGGCAAATGAAATGATACCGTTTTGTATGCGGAAAATTAAAGAACACCACTGAAAGAATATTCCCACAGGGAGTATCCAACGAATAGATACTCTGCATTGGGTATTGCATAGAAATGAATGAAATGATATATTGTAGGATAGAATAAGGAATACCTCTACTAGCGGATACTATATTGGATATTGGTTAGAAGTGAATACATTCTTTACTAGAACAAAAAGAAAAAACTTTTATTCTGGGGAATACTGATTGGAAATGAATTGTTTTTTTTAACTAATTCCCACAAAAAATGTTCAGGATATAGGGAATACCTCTACTCTATAAAGAATACTGGATAGAAATTGAATAATTCTCAACTAATTCGAATAAAATACATTCAGAATATAAGAAATATATATACCCAAAACGAAGTACTGACTAGAAATGTAGTTTTTTCTTAAACAATCGCAAAAAAAAACAAGAAGAGTGTAAGGAACTATCTCATAGTTTTAGCAGGACAAAAGATTTCTTTAGCTGACTGTAATTTACATTTGGAAATTTTTATTGTATACCCTTTGCAGTTTTTATGGGCTGAGGGTATAACAAGAGAGCGGTAATGCAAGGAGTCAAGCAATAAACACCGAGATATATGTAAGTATATCGAGATAGAGAGAGAGAGAGAGTTCTGGTTTTGATTGAGCCTTTGAAATGCATATCCTTTTACTTAAAGTAGTATAACTAAGGATATATGAGAGATGCTAGCTCAGACATGTTGGTGCCTGGGGCTCAAAAGTGCAGCCAGAAAATTGTTTTAGACATGAGCTCAAGTTGTTGCCAGTAAATGAGAAAGAGATGGAGCTGCAAAAGGAAAGGGATAGGGATACCAGATGCCAGATACCAGATGGCAGATGTAAGTATGATTGCTCTGGGAGGGATGAGTTGAACTGGGAATAAAATGCGAAATTAAATTTGCTTTTGGGAGTAGGTTGAATCGTAGGACAAACAGAGTAAATTAAGCGTAACTCTGATTGATCTACAATATTAAAACTGATTGCAGATGCAGTTAAATGCAGATGAAATCCTTTCTGAAATAAGATGATGAGGAAAGTATATATTAAATGCGTATTTTGGTTATGATGAAAACTAACTAACTATTTAAGGATCATAGATAACTCTCTGTCTTTTGCTTTACATGAATACTTTTTACACATTTTGTAGTGAAAATTGTTTATCTAATCTAAACTTCGTTTTCAATTTCCTCCAGTTATTAGCTTTCTAATGGAGTCATGTATGTTCACAGCGTGTGTCCACACATCATCGTCGTCTTAGAGCACAACCACATCCAATGACCAGAATCAATTCACATTGACAAACTGAGTAAACAGGCAAAGTGATGAATTAGCACAGTAATTGAATGAAATTGTAGTTGTAGTTACTTAGAGCTCAGACAAGTTGACAAGTGCAGCAAGCAGGAGTAGGACTGGGAGTAGGAGTGGGAGTGGGGTTAAACTAAGGATGTGAAACTCTCAATCACTTTGATGTGAGCTCTTGTTTTATTCTTCATTTGAGTCTCGGTCTGTGGACTGTCTATGGTTTAGTTGAATAGCTGAACTGGAGCACACTGTTACCAAGTTCTTATCTAAGCCATGTTTTGTATACGACAAGTACATCGAAAGGGGACTTGGGTGGCTGATGGACCAGCAGCAAGTCCATTGTTGTTACTGCATGGTCCTGCGTCCTGCCTTGAGTCCTTGACAACAAGCAGCTAACAAGCTGCTGATGAGCAACTCGTGTGCGTGTGTGTGCTGCAGTGGTCTCTCTCTCTCTCTTTCTCTCTTTGTGTGTGTGAAATTGGTGCACGCCAATAATATTGCCTGGTCTGTACAGGATGCAGGAAGCTGTTTGCCGCCACACAGCAACATTGCAGGTTTCTTGTGTGGCTTTTTTTTTGTTTTTCCTGCTGCTGCTGCTGCTGCTATTGCCAATTATTCGGCTGGCAACATCAAAAACTGGGCCTAGAGATTGTTAATTTCCGTGATGCAGCTGTGAAAAGCTTTGGCAACGATTATGGTCACATTATTAAAGCCTGTCAGTAGCAGCATGCACTAATAGCAGCAGCAAGAGCAGCAGGGGGAGCTGCGGCACGTGGCTCAAATTGTGGCATAAAACGGCAGCAAAGACACCTGGCTGGCTGCTCTGCATATTAATAAGTCGGTTGGCCAACGCGGCTGCCATAATAAATATTATCCAGAGTCTGGCTCACACCCACACCCACACCTACTTCAGACCAGAACAGACCACGTTAGTTGGCAGTCTGCTGCTGCTGGCAAATATGGCTAAGCTGCATGCCAAGATTAAGCATACGTCACGTTGTACCGCGCAAAGACTTTGAGGCCATGCAAAAAGCTAGAAGCATTAGCTTTAGCCCAATAAAATGCTTTTACATTCTGAAAATTTATGATTTTTCAACTTTAATGGAAGCCCATTACTTTTATTATGGAAAACCCCTAATGGAAGCATTATAAATGGCGAATCGAAGGTTTATCGTTGGAAAATTGACCTGAATATTTTGCTTATATCAACTGAAGTTTTCATTTATTGCACAGCTTTTACTTTTCCCAATGAATTAATTCCTTTAATTGATATTTTTGCTGCGCAAACTAATTCAATTGATTCGTTTATTCGTTTATTGTGCTGCAATGATTCGATTTCAAAACTCGTTCAAACGATTAACACACTTCAGTTGTTCAAGTGGCTCATTCGATTATAGTTAAATGATTCCAAACTAACGAATTGTTTCAATTTGAATGAATGATAAGTAGAGTCGAATGAGTGTTAATCTACACTCTATTATATTTCCCACTTATTGAGATTGTTTTGTAGTAAAATTGCCAGTTTCCTAAGTGCCTCGGAACACTTTAACCAGCTGTCTGGCCTGGCTGAAATATCCTTGCACCTATTTTCTTTTTTTTTAATGTTGTCCTGACAGCTGTCTGGCGTCTGGTTGTCTGTCGCCTACTCGGTCTGTCTGCCTGTCTGTCTATCTGTCTAACTGCATTGTCGCATTGCTGCATTCGAATCTTGCTCCTTTTATGTATCTTTTTAGATATATTTTTTTTATTTTGAGTTTTATTTGAAAACCTTGACGACAACAAATGCTGACGCCAGGGATCCGGCGTATCCTAACGACTGCAGCCAGTTGCCAAATTTACTTCAATTTTTTATTTGCCGCCATGGCACGTAGAGCGTGCTAAATTTTCCACACGCATTCCTCAATGGCCTGGGATTCCTGCACTCCATTGGAACTGGCTGTGGCACTGGCAGTGGCAGTGGCACTGGGCACGGCCGTCTGGCATTTTGCCCAAAAACTGTCAAAGCAACACGAGACATGGACCCCACGTCCTATGTCCCACGTCCTACGTCCTGTGTCCCAGTTCATGCTCACACATATTCGCATCCTGGCGGCAGGATATGTGTGAGCTGCCAGGAGTGTAGACTACGTAACACGCAGACTGGCAATGAAAATTCTATACAAATGAAAATGCAATTCACACGAAAGGACCTTCTTTTTCTCCCTCTTCTTTTTTTTTTTGACTGAGAGGGGAATTGGTTGGACGTGGAGTGATAAACGTGGCCGAGCACCAGAGATTGAATTAGTTTGTCCAATTTTTATTTTCTCTCGTCCCCATTTACCATTTGCCATTTGAAGTGAACTGCTCCGATTTTTAATACTCGTTTTGGGTCAGACATTCCTGTCATATACTCGTTCGAAGTACTTCAGTTCGGTTGGTCGGAAGCCAGATTTGAGTCCTGTCAAATTCATTTTGATACTCTCTCTCTCACTCCAGCATGAATCTATTGTTCAACAATATTGTGGCGTCGTTTTCAATATGGATTTAATTGACATAATGATTATTTCTGTCATCACAATCTGACGATTTCCGATGAATGCACAAAATGTAATAATATATTCAGTTTTTATTTTAGCTAACAATTTATTATTTTGATTGAATATTTCGATTATTAAAAATATTTAATATCAGACTATTATATAAATATTTAATACAACTATTCAATATCACATTTTATCCCAAAACAGAACGTACAGAGAGGGTTGCTGCATTTTATAGCTACTAAAAAAAGATACACCTTCGAATGGAAAGGGGGAAGTTATATTCATTCAGGTGGAACTTCTGACTAAGGGAAAACTTGACTGAATCTCAGCTATAGATTGATGGATTATAGATATATAACTGATGCAATTAAGTTACTATTTGGTTAGTTACAGGGTATTCCAGAGACTCATTTCGATTGTTGATTAGGTCTTAAATATTGGCAGATTGCCTATAATTAAATTCCCTTTGTTAGTAGCCAATCATGAGGCACTAATTTATGGAGAATATGCCAGACTCCTGCCCAGAATTCCTGCCTGTCTAGAACAGTGGGAACTCAATTCTGGTTATGCAAAACAATTGAATTAGAATTAAACAAACCAAAAACTAATTTCAACTAAATGTAACAATACAATTTTTGAGTACAAAAGGCTGTATTTAATTTCATTTGCAAACCGATCGAATGCAGTTGAGATGCAAATGTGAATAGACCGTAATTATTCAAAATGTCTACAAACTATTTGTTCAACTGACAGTTGAAATGTTTTTTGCAAACAGGCTCAATGCATTGCCTGAAGGGCGGAGTTTGTTTGTAGTCGTAGTCGTACTATATGAGAATTGGACATGTACGTTGGGGCGTATGCGTAATATGTTAATTTTGAAATTCATGCAATTATTTTTTGGTCTATTTGCCCAACATACATAGACACACACGTACACACATACACACGCATCGACACACACAGGCAGATTTGGATCATGTTGAATAATTATTTGCGTTCGATTTACCAGCCTGCAGGAGTGGGATCCAAGGAGGAGGAGGAGGACTCCGAAGAGGGAGTATATTGGAAGCGTGTTGAGCCGTATGAAACACATAGCCAAAGGCCCTATAACTATTTGTATGTCTATGGGTCAAGCATATGGGTCTGACTGTTATCATATAAATATTCAAAATGCATATCAACACACATTCTGTATTGTGTGTGTGGCTGTGTGGGTGTGTGTCCGTTTGAAAAGACATACACAAAAAGTGAATGACGTTGACGTTGACGTTGACGTTGATGTCTTGTCCGTGTCTAGAGCTGAAACTGTATGAATACTCGGTATTCTATATAGAAAACGTATAGGTTTCATATAGCCACTGATGCTTCATCTGCTGCTGACCCTGCATCTTGCTCCACCCACACCCCACCACCCTCTATCAGTTCCCCATTCCCCCTCTGTCTTTGGGATATTCTGTTGAAATTGCATTTATGAAATTTATGTATTACACACACGAGACTTGAGTGCTGAGCTTGGAAATGCAATTTTCACTTAAAACTTTTTATTTCTGATGGATGGGTCAGCAGCAGCAATGGCCAGAAGATGAAAACAAAACAGAAAATAGAAAGAACAAAATTCTCTGGCCAAAGTCTAATGAACTATGAAATTCTCTCTAGACTATATCAACTATAAAATGGAATTTTATTACCCGCATATTTTCTCTGTCAACTTCAAACAAACAAATTTGATTATTAAATGAAATTCAGAGCAAAGCAATGTATATCAAGTATACGTATATGTATGTAGGTATTGAAATCAATATAAGAATATGAATAGGTATAAATAGAGGTATAATATAGGTATGTGTAAATATAAAAAAATTAGGTATAGGAATGGATATAAATAACCAAATAAATTGCTACACGTATAAATAATGGTATAAATATATCTATAATATAGGAATACGAATAGGTATAAATTGATGTATAATACAAATATAGAAATATGTGGTATAGTTATAGGTATAGGTAACCAAATACATGGGGACAATAAATACAGGTATTAAAAAAAGTATAAGTATAGGAATATGGTGTGTAGGAATAGGTATAAATAACGAAATAAAATTGTACACATGTATAACAAATATGGTATAAATATAGGAATAATTAGAAATATAATATAGGAATATGAATAGGTATAAAAGATAGTTTAAAGCCCCTTCCAAGCAGAGTATCTCGATGTTAGGCACATGAGATTGGAGAATTTAAAATTGTTATTCATTGAAATAGATAAATAACGAGAAATTGTTTGTTTACGAGGATTTATTTTATACGAGCATGCGAGCACTTCAAGCCGACAAAAATGAATTGGGTATTATGTAAAGGTGGAAAAGAAGGCGCGAAAACAGCATTTAGTCATTAATTAGTAGGTAGCATCTCCGGTTACCAATTAAATTCGAATTTTCGTTTAGATGAACTCGCAAACTAGCGTTAGGACTAATTAAAGCGGGATGGGGGACGCTCACCAAGTTCTATATAGAGTAACGGCAGAACTGGGCAAGTGAATGAACTGCGTGCTCCAGGCAACGGACGGTACTCATTAATTTGTAACTAACAGGCCGACTGTTAAGCCAAATAGAATAGTTAAGACAAATAGAACGACAGGGAGACAGACAGACAGAAAGAGAGACAGACATAGAAGCAGGTGGGCAAATAGACAGACATTCATTCGCACAGATAGAAATCTTTGGATTCACCTTTAAACCATACAGATTCCGGAGGCGAAACAGAAAAATGTTTAATTACAGGCTAAAACGCTGAAAAGACCCAACAAAAAGGGCAACATGGTATAACGGGAATACGGCAACACGGCAACAGCTCCTCGCATATCGTCAGTCAGCCAAGTGGAACGTGTCGAGTACGGTTAACTAACCGAAAAGCAATGAAGCTACCAAATGTTCCGGGTTACCATTGCGAACCCTTTGACGTTTGGCTAACGCCAAAGACAATCTCGGAATACTGTTGAATACTCGTTGTTGGACAGTTGAATACTCGTAACCGTTGGATAGTTGGACAGACGGCAAATGTGATTAGCATTCCGTTCTACATGTGTCGAATGTGCATAGCTTTGACGTACGTGGGTCACACCTGGCTGCCTCCCATCCCACGTCCCATAACCCACGATCCCTTCAAGCCAAGGGCAGCTACTCAGTTGTGCGACCTTTGCTGTCGTTGGCTTCTCTACATTTACGAAATTAAATCTGAAATGCTAATAACCTGGGCACGGCTTGAGTTTTGTGCTTGAATAGTCCAATTGGATTTGTTCCCATCTGAGAGTATGTCTGTTATTTTCGATACCCTGTAAACAGACAGGGAAGGGTCTATGATGAGCTATGATTTGATTAGCGACAGATTTCATATATGTTCTACTCGATCTGAGATCATAAAACTAATGAATATCAAAGCGTGTCATCTGCTTTTTATACCTAATATCTTACTCTGTAGAATTCCAACAAAGAGTCTACGGGGTATCTGGCAATGTGGACGGCGCTCAACTAGATCTGATTTACGTGTTTGTTTTCCTCTCCATTAGAGAGATGTGCAGTGATTACTATCATTAAAGTCTTTGGGTTATTTGGGACTTGAAGACAACCCAACCATATACGTAGTAGGTGATTAAGCTGCTGATGTAGGGGTACATACTTAGTGTGTGTAGTGATGGAAATAGTTTCACATCGGGTACAAATTGTGAACTTAATTTGTTTTGCTTCTTTTTAAGTGGGGCAACGAGATTAGCACTGATGATGGTATATACTATATATACTCTACCTAGCTACACCTACAGATAAACTAGATGGTAATCGTTAGAAAAGAGGGTTCAATTAATAGACTTGTTTTCCTGTTGGCTTAACAGCTGCAAGCCTCTAGTATTGATTTGTCATGCTGAGTGCTTCGTTAGTAAGCACTCGTCGAATCAGATGATAGAAGTTGGATTAGGCGACTAATGAACGATGTTTGTATATAGAATGTACATACAAGATAACTATAGCTTATGCTCTTAGTTGGCAATACTATAATCCTCTTTGCTCTGATTTTACCTATTACCTTCCACTCCTCCTTCTACTCTTTTACTATATACAGACACCCATATATCATAGCCATTTGTGTAAACTCATACAACCGCTTGACATTCATTTAGTCCTTGTCCAAATGACGTCCAGCAGCAGGAGCTGTAGTAAGAGCAGCGGGAAAGGGAGGAGCTGGAGCTGTAACAACAACTACTTGGGCTTTAGAGTAAAAACACTTTGGTAATTGGTAGCTTATTTCCTGAGCCAAAGCGAACATTCAAATATCGCAGTCAAAGTGAGTGTAGTGTCATGGTGATGGGATGCTGTGGAGGGAGTAGATGTAGCTGAGAGATGAAAACAAGGTAGAATGGCAGCTGGTAGTTGGCTAAAACTCTGGCTTACAGTATCAGTATTATGCAGCTAAAGCTAAAATGCGAAACATCACAAAAAAATGTCAAGAGAAATGTAGCCTGATGGTTGAACAAGGTGCGAGGACATAAATACGCAGTTAGTATTTTTTCCTGCTCCTTCCATTCAGGTATATATATATATATATATGTATAGTATATATATTGTGTAAGGGGACATACAAAGAGGGAATTAAAAGGAAAGAAATATGTATGAAAAGGTTCCACTATGCAGCTTTGAGATAATTAAACGCATTTCAACGATGAGGATGAAGATGTCGTCCTGCTACATCCTGTTGACTATACCTTGCTGTTCCTTATGCCAAGTCATTGCTTATACACACACACACACAGAGTCAGTTCTACATGCTTATGGCACACCTTCGCCTACTTTGGCCCCCCTTATTGATGATGAAGCTGATTATGTTGGCCTCCAATGATGATGATGATGATGAGGTAGGTTGAGGGGGGCTTATCAATATATATTACGTATACGCAGTGGGGGCCACAGTTTAAAAAGATTTCAGGAATTCAAGGCATTTCATTCAAGTTATTTAGTTGAGGGCACTTCACTTGATGACATTTTCCAGTGGAAGCTGTTTCGTTCTTTTCTTTTATGATGCCATTTCTCTTGTTAAAGGTGCAAAACATGTTTTTGTTGTTGTCGTTGTCGTTGTATTAATAAATTATGCAGACATTTAGCTGCCTCGTGTTGTTGTTGATTATGTGTCGCTCGGCGCTGGACAGCGGCACATTATGTATTCGAGGCGTGGACACGCCCCAAAACATACAGATGATTTTCCTGCTTAAGCGGCGGCTGCTGCTGCTGCTGCTGCTGTTCTTGTTGTTGTCTGTGTTGTGTGTGTGTGTGTGTGTCTATTGTTGTTGTTGTTATTGTTTATCAACATGACCAGAATTGTGTATGTTGGTTGTGTGGGGAAAGCGAGGCGTTGATATATTCCGAACTGTTGTAGTTTTTGCAGTTGCCTGTGGGCAACGTTGATAACTCTGATGACGTTGATGAAAAACTTTTGATTGATGTGGTGGCAGAAACTTTATGCTGTCATTAGGCACAACCGAATCATATAGAATGACAGAGACAGGCATACACAATGGGATAGATAGAGAGTGAGAGAGAGAGAGGGAAAGGATTTGTTTGTCACATGTTTGAGTGGGTCTAGAACTAGAACCCTACATGGATAGATGGAAAGGTCTCAAGTTGTTGCCGTCGTGACAAATGAGAGTCGGCAAAGTTATTTATGCCATTTGAGCGACTAAAAGTTTTGTTTATTAATTAATTGAAGGCTCAGTCGTGTGTAAGCAACGCTTAGCATACGTTCTCCTTCTCTTTCATTCCTGCCTGGCAGTGGGTTGTCATAGGGTTGCCAACATACAAGACTGAGTGTATAATGCTTGGTTAACTTTACTTTAGATGTTGCCCTAATCAATTTAGGCTTAAAAGAACATTTTAAGCAACATTCTCTTTGTTTTTCACTGAACATTTTCCATACCAAAGTTTCATATTTAATAAACAAACCAACCGAATTCTTGACTTCTGGGAAAATATCAAATAAATTTAATAAAAATCATTGATTCGGCTGGGCTCGCTTTAACCCTAGTCAGAAATACAAGCAACTCTGTAAATATACAAACATCTGCCTTTATTTATATGGAAAAGAAGCAAATTTTATATTATTAATTTTTATCTTATGCAATTTGAATACTTTCTCTATACTCTATATTAAAGTTTAGTGCACTTTTTCATTTAATTTTTCTTTTAATTTTTTATTTAGTGTATTGTAGAATGAAAAAGCTGTCGAATAAAAGGTTAAATTTAATAATTATATAAGATTTTTTGTATATATCTATGAAAATACATAAAATAATTTATAGTTATATAAATAGATAAAAACTGAGCATAGAATGAAAGGTTTTAGGTTTGAATTTCAATTGGATCGGAGTGCTTTCACGCTGAACAGTCTCTACTTTACATAGTCTTGCAATTGACTTTGTATATATATAAATATATATATAATTGGAGCAAATTTTAAATGAGATAAGTTTTAAACGAATTGTTTTTAAATGCAAGCAAAAGCTAGAATAGATTCCATTTAAATAAACCTCTTTTATAGACACAAATTAAACGAAGTGCATAATTAAATTTTATTCTCAACTTTTGCAGTTGCTGCTGTCTGCACTCACAAATTGCAGGCACCTGGCAACCGTGTAATCCGTACACCGTTATACCGTTTCAAGTACTTGTTTCTTTCGGCCTTTTTTCTCTTTTTTTTTTTTGCTGTTGTAGCAAGTGCTACGTTCCTCTACCTGTGGCGTTGTTGCAAGTGCTGTTCTTGTTCTTGTTGTTGTTGTTGTTGTGTTCTCTCGGTGAGGCCATTTATTACAACGTGTTTTTCCTAGCTGCACCGAACAATGCCACACAGAGAGTTTTCTTGTTGCGCTTTCCCTTTGCCTTTGCCTGTGCCTTTGCCATTGGCATTGCCTTTTGCCACTTTTATTCCCTCGCCCCGCTTGGAAAAAGTTTTCTCGTTATTTTTGCACATTCGTTTGGTTTTTATGGGGCATTGCTACTACACTAATTACCTTGTTTTTCGGAGAATTAACTTTTCGATTACTGTTGAAATAACAACAACAACAAAAGCAGCACGAAGAAGAGCCATAAGACCATCAACAACAAGAAGAAGTAGTAGTAGAAGAACTACGAAGGGCAAACAGCTCTCAAGTGCAGTTTGCGAACAAGTTTCCATTTATCGATGGAAAATAAGGAAAATACAGTTCGAAATTTGAGGCAACAGCCAAACAAAACTGTTTGTTACCATTGCCTGAGTTGGCTTAAATGAACTTCAAACAATGTTTTTCCAAAATAATGAAATTATGCTAAAAACCAGCCACAAACACAACAACAACGCACTCACACACACACACATACACACACATCAACAATACCAATTGCCAGTTCGTATGTAAAGTTGAAGGCAAAAGTTGCAAACACTTGCAAAAAAGTTGCTTAACGCCAAAGAGGCGTCTATCACAACTGGGCTCGTTGTGGTAGAGATTTGGGCTGGCTTTGATTCTGGGTCTGGGTCTGGGTCTGGTTCAATGGAAACTTTCTGCTAAGTAATTGGCAATTGGGTCCGAACTTGCCATTCTAATGCCTATCTTCTTCTATGCCTTATGCCAGGCTGATGAATTGCACTGATTAACAATTCAAACGTTGCCTTCATCCAAGAAAACAATGCGAACTGGCTTTCTAATTACATTTTCAACTTGCCTCGAATGTCAGTTACAAGTATTTTCTTTTCCTTTTTATTATTTCTTAGCTCTTACAATCATAGAGCCTTAATATCCATTGAAAATTACCAAAAAGGCTTAGTATATATATATATATAAAAAATAACAAGAATAGGAATTTAAATTTCAATTGATAAATTGCTCTGTTCATAATAATAGTAGCTCTTTCATTACTTACACATGTATTCAAAAGCAAATCAGAGTATTAGCAAGAATAAAATTTTTAAAATGGATAAATAGCCCTGTTCATAATAATAGTAGCTCTATCATTTATTTCTTGTGTTTTTTATTTTATATTTTATATATATTATTTGTAGTTTGTTTTATTTGTTCTTTTATTTTTTTATAATTAATTATATTCATATTGAAATTGACTTAAATCTAATTAGAATTTTTTCTATTACAGGCACAGTATTTCAACTCAAGCTATGATGTGCTCAAAAGGTATGTAAAGTTAACTTTTAACGTCTTTTAATGCATTCCAATTAGTTGAGTTCCCTTTCAGTTTGCTGAACCTCTTTAAGTATTTATTATTGTTTCAATTTGAGTCTGAAATCTTAATAAGATTTTTAGTCAATTAGAGAACAGTTTCTGGTTTTTTGCTTGATTTTCTTTTGGGCCTTGGAACTACGAGTACTCGCAGCATTAAGCTGGCCATTAAGTATGCAGTTAGTGCTAACATTTCAGTGCATTTTCCAAATGTAATTACAATTCATTTTTCTTTCTAAATCTTGAGCTCAGCGCAGTTCAGCTCTTCAGTCCGGCTGGCAGACTGGCAGGCTGGCAGAGGGAATCCATTATCCGGGTCTGTCCATAACATTTTGTTGCACTGTCGTCGCTAATCTTGGTCGACAAGTTGGCCACCTCCTTCCCCGTGTGATTCTACGTGTTTCTCTGGTTTATTTTTTTCCTCTTTTGTGACTGTTTAAATGTCAGTTAAAATCCCATAAATTCTCCTTAAATGACTTCTGTCTGCCGCAATTTTGTTGCCGTTCCTTGGCAGCAGCAGGACTAGTAGCAGCAGTAGCAGTAGCAGCAGGAGCAGGAGCAGGAGCTGGAGCAGTGTTGACCCCAAGTAAACGTCTTATGGAAAAGGCTAAGACAGAAAGAATTACAGTTGCAGGAGCTGAAGCTGAAGATGAAGCTGAATTAACTATAAGGCGAATTCACAAAATCCTTTGTCGTAAATAAAATTTCATTTTTCTTCCTTTTGCCGGATGATAAGAATATTTCCTGTTGTCCCGCTCTCCCGCCGTCCCGCTGTCCTGTTGTTCCGTTGCCAAAAGTCACATGCTTTGCTGAGTGCAACGGTATTCGCTGCAGGGATCTCAGTCTGAATGCACCAGCTGATATATAAACAGGACATGGGGTCAGTGGGCGCAGGACAATGCCAGAAATTTCTTGGCCAAAAACCTACAAAAAAAAGCTGGCAAATGACGCAAGTTCGCAACTTGCTGCAATTGGTTCAATAAACTCATTAAATGCGTCCAACTTTTGGCTTTGTTTTCTTCAACGCAAACTTTGCGGAACTGTACCGAAAAAAAGGACACTCAAAATGACGGTCATTCGGTCGCCTTTGCTCGTTCTCAACTTGTCGCATTATCCTTTTGATTGTTGTCGACATAGCAGCGCATTATCCGTAGATATTTGTGCATTTTTCTTCAACGCTTTTCAGCGAGAGTTTCCTAACTTGCTTATAAACTTTTTTAGAAACGTTAGCAGAAACTAGACCGAATGAGCACTGGAGCTTCACCAAACTACTTTAAATACTTGTTTTGGCCAACTTCTTCTGTCTCAGCCCTCAACTATTCGAACCACATTCTCAGCAGGCTACGTTCAGGACTTGCTTTAAGTATCCCAAAGCGATGTTTAAAACGTGCCATTTCAATGAATTATTCTAAGATTTGGCAGAGTATATTTTATATTAATTAGAACACATGTAAACGTTACGTTATGTGTTACGTTACGCGAGACTTTAATTGATGAAATATATGTTATATTAGACAAATATAAAATGTGAATAAGACAGTTTTTGCTAGTAATCTGTGAATGATTTAGTGACATGTACATATATGATGAGTATATAAGGGATATATTGGATAACAGTATTATGTATCGTACACCATATTTTTGGCTTTAATCAACTCTCGAAGATTTGAGCCTAATTGAAGTGCATCTCGAGTTCGGCTTACCAAAAGTGTTTGTTCGGCTATTGTGGCCTGTTTTATTTCATGCTTATTGTCGCTTAAATATTCCGACCTTAAAAGCCATTTAACTTATTTGCCACCGTTGTTGTTGAGGCATCCTCGTTGTCCTTTTGCCAAGCCGCGACAAACAATAAATTTTGTGAAAATTTGGCCACATTTTAATTTGCGGCTCAACGGCATAACCAGAGCCAAAACCAAAGTCAGTCCCAGGGCAGACCCACAGCCAGGAGCAGCACCACAGCAGCCCAACACCTTGCACAGACATGGAGCTAACCACAGAACTCATCGTTTCTGGTTACCCAGGAAGCATTCGAGGAGAAACCGCCGCATTGCATTCCTCAAATTGCAGAAGGCAAACTAAGAGGAGGCAGAACTTTTCAGCCATTGAATGCGAGTATGAGTGGGTGTGGTATATGTATATCCAAGCCTGTGGTTTATATAATACGTTTGTGTATGTGTTTGTGTGTGCGTTATGCCTGTGTGTGTAAGAGTATTTGAACTAGCAAAAACGTGCAGCAAAATTGTCAATTTATTTTTTATGCCTTCTTGAAATTTACTGCGATTTTCGTTTTGCAGCGCAGATCCAGAAGTAGAAATGCAGCCGCACACAGATTGCTCGACTATGAGATACCCTACACATACCCTACAGTTACCCTAACATATACAACTGCACTCACATATGACTAATATATCATCCAACTCAATCTACAAGAATTTCAGTTGCTTCCTTTTACTGAAAATAGGGTAAATCGTGTTCATATCCTGTATATATCTGATCATATATATCATATATACCATATCGTCTATTCATATGTCATATATATTTCTCTATAATCATGTAGGAGATTATATAAAAGAACTGTTGGTGATCAAGAATATATCTGCTTTCTAGGATCAGATTTGCCTCTTTCTGCCTATGACATATTTCGATCATCTTCAGTATACCCTTTTTATCGCTATGGTATACAGGGTATGGGTATACAACCACAACAACAATAGCAACTAGCGGCATGCCATAGAGCAGCTTGTGCTCCTTCCGAGGATGCCAATTTGTCAGCTGGCAGTTTTCTGCATTTTTTTTGGTCGCATTGCAAAAATTCTTTATGAAAACTTTGTTTACGACAATCAACTCCAGCTGGAAGCCTGTCTGTTATCCAGGCGGGCACCCTGTATTGAGTTGACAATATTTTTAATAGAAACTCTCAACTCTCGACGCCCAAAAAAGTTTTCTCTTCGCAAATTTGCAGCGACTGCTCTGCATTGTGTCCTCCAGCCAGTGCCATCCCATCACAGTGGGAGCCCAGAGGCTGAGGGGCTGCCCGGGTTAAGGGGGGCTGGTCTGTTTGTGTTTCAATTTGTGCGCCTTTTATGGAATTATGCACTTTTGTCAGCCTGCTGCAGTTCTTGTACAATTTGCTTCACAACTTGCCCAAAAAAAAATTACAATTGAGTTTAACTTTGGTGGAAAAAGCAACACGAAAAAGCTGGTAGCATTTTATTGTTTTTCCTGTCCCTTCAAGTTTGTTACGGCTCTCAAAGTAACCATTATTGTAATGGAAACAAAGTGTTCAATTTCGAATAAAAGTGTCAAATTATAAGGGGTAATTAGATAAGCTTACAGACGTTCTTTCAACTGTTGACAACCATTTTCACTCCTTTGAATAAAAAGTGACTTCAAATGATTTTATTTTCTTAATCTTCCACGTCTTTCCCGTGGAATATCCATATATTACTATACAGCTTGGAGTCTACAAACCAAGCTGACTTTCTATATAGATATATAAATAATGCATATAAGTACCATAATCTGTCTGAATATATTTATTCCCAGCTACAATTTTAATGCATTAGGTATGAATGTTGATAGATACAAAACCAAGTTACAAAAAACTAAATATTTATATAAATATATGGTGGATATGTGCGAAACTGAAATTTAAACTGTGTCATAACATTCTCGCAAAGTAGTTTAACAACATTTTGTTATCACAAGCTAATTAAATATTAAAAGTTTTATTTAAAAATGTTATTAAAATTGTAAATTAGATCTGGAATGATTTGTATATATTTTTTGTTTTTAACTTAAGTAACTTTTTCCGCCGAACTATGATAACTATGATAATTAGAGAACTGTTAGCGGTAATAAGTTTGTAGTACTAACATATAGTAATGTACGAGTGTATATATAACTGCTCAGCTCTAGCTAGACTAGAAAATTGCCATTAAAAGTGTTAGCTTTTGGTATTTAAGAGCTTTGATGTACCGCATTCGTTTACATTTGGTATTTGGCCATTAAGCAGGAAAGTCGGCAAACTGGAAAGCCCGACAAGTCGACAACGCCGGCCCATCCATTTCTGGGCGTAATCTAGGAGCTTATGCCTGGCATTGGCATTATCCTGAGTGTCCTTTGCTCTGATGAGCGCCATGCTCTGCTGTGCAGCGCAATAAAAAGTGGAAAACGCGCACTTTGCAATTTCAATTTGCTTTCTGGCAGCTCCTCGTAATTCCTGTTTGTGCCGCTCATTAAAAGCTGTCAATTGTTTCTCTTTGCCCATTTACAACCTGCTTAACTGGAATACCTAGCGAGTGTGCTATGAGTGTGCTGCGGGGTACTCATATGCCATATGTCCTTATATAGTATCCTTTAAGTGCGCTGAGCTGCATAAAAGAAAAATTCCCCTACCTTACTGTGGTTTCAAATTAAACTTCTCTACGAGTGCTGCACTTGTGCGACAATAAAACTTATCCTCTCTCTTTATCTTTTCTACTCGCCTTTCGCTCCTTTTGACAATTTGTAGTCCTGGCGCCAATTTTATGGCCCCCCACGTAGGGCCTGAGCCCATAAGCAGCCGACTAAGGCCAGCACCTATTGTCTGACTGAAAACAAAGAGGGAAAGGGGAAAAGGGAAAGGGGTGGCGAGCATAAAAGAGGGAGACGGGTGCAGACAGCAGGGAGTATGCAATAAAGCACAGATGATATATGCTCCAAGGGGTGATCAGTGTTAGCTCCATTTGGTTTGGTTTGGTAAGCTTAAGGCTCTGGCTCGATTGTGGTTACCTGGGGCAAATGCACTGCGGTAACTTAGAATTGCATTAGGCAGGGTGCTTCACCTACTTTGTTTGTCTGCATGTGGAAGATAATGTTCCAAATGTTAACCGAGTATGAGTAGAGTAAATAGTGAAAATAATTAAGAGAAAGTTCAAGGACTCCTGCAAACGGGTAAGGTATTTAGATTTTAATTAAAGATTGTGCAAAAGCGTTTAAAATGAACTTCAAAACTAAATCTGTGATTAAGTGTAATAACTTAACTAAACAATGAAATTAGTTCATACCTTTTTAGCACACAGATCTATTACAATTCCAAAGAAAAACTATAGCCAAAAAGTATTCCCAATTGAAGCAAATGTCTCTCTTGTTTTGTCTCATTTCACTAGCTCCTAGAAAAAAGAGTACTCCTAACAGCTTCTCCACATGCTGAAGTGTCCATCAAAGTCATTAGACTTGAAGTGAAAGCATGTAAGAGTGTCTGAGAACTTGAGGTTAACCTGAAGTTATTCCAGACATGCAGCGTCTCCTTCGGCATCTGTCGCCATTTGGTGCACCATTTCAGGCATTTTTATTTGCAATACACTTTGTGGCAACTTGGTAAAAAAGAGACTCGTCTTTCACTGACTGCAGCAAGGATATAAAAAGAAGGACAGACTACATACCATATGAGCAACTGAATAAATCAATATTTGAGTGCCTGCCGGGGTAGGGTTAAGGCGCAGAATGCAATTGTCTATATAAAAAGGAGTGGAGCCGTCACGCCAGTAAAGTCGGCAGCTTCTCTGGCCAAAAGCGTGAACGCTGAAGGATGCCTTCCTAGGCGGATGCCTTTCTTGGCCTTCCTGCCAGACGTTTAAGAAAATTGCAGATAAATTTGTTTTTAAAGGCACTTTAAGTGCCGCCAGCCTTGTTCTCTCTTCCTTTCTTTACTATCCTGTGACTGTGATGGGAATAGGGTATACTTAGCACAGAAAAAACCCTATAGTATGGTAGAGTGTATTAACTTGTCGGTATAGAACTTTAATAGGAATTAGATGGGTGTATAGACTCTAGAGTATCTGTATCTGGTACTCAGAGAATTAATGTATCTAAATATATAAAAATGTATCTCTAAATAAGTAACTCTTTAAAATGAATATGAAATTCCTTTCTATAAGTTTAACTAATGTTGTTCATTCTGAGATACTTTTATATCTTGTATCTTAGTTGCCTTAAAATGAGAAACACGTGTTAGATATATTATAATGTGTGTAGTTAGAATGGAAACATGATTTGGTATTAACTCGTATGCCAGTTAATCAGAGATTTGTGATATTTCAACTAGGATTTCTGTGCCATACCTAATGCCACTTATATAGTGACTCCTGTTACATCAAACCCACAACACACACACGCACACACACACACACAGACACAGACATATTGTGCTATGTTTGTGGCAGAGTCGACAACAATAAGAAAAACAATGATGATAGGGAGAGAAAGACCGTCGACAGGGACGTAACGCCTCTTTCAGGGGGTAAAAAACGAAAAATAAATAAAAAACAATCACGCAAAGCCCAAAAAAATCCGGAAAAGGACGTAACACACGCATCAGTTGACAGCCCACTCGATGGGGAAGTGGAAAATGTGGGATAGTGGCAACTGGGAACTGAGGAGTGGGAAGTGGGGAGAGTGCCTGAGCTCTTGTGGGATTGGGTCTTGGTTTTTCCTCTGGACGTGCATGTGGATGTGGATGTGGATGTGGAGGATTTTAGTGCGTATACTGCGAGTATTCCAATGGTTGGTCTGCCCTTCATGAAATATTTCAATATTGTAACAGATTTTTTCGTTGCCGCGTTATGTGTCATTATTTGCGTATTTGTTTTTTGTGTCAACAGCCAACAAGGCAATGGAAAAAGGGTTTAAGGGCTTATGGCAACTCTTTATACATATATATATAAATATATATATATATATATACAAATATGTTTATATATTTATATATGGTCTAGGGTGGTGCCTAGTTTTATAAATTGAATTTAACTAAAGCAACAAAAACAGCGACAACTGCCAAAGAGTCAGTCTGGTTAAATTATAACGACTCGGGGATACCCTAACTGCCTGTACCCTACAAAGCGAACATACTCTTCCTTACGAAAGAGTGCTTTATATCCAATATATCCTTACGTCCCTTTTATCGTTTATCGGCGCTTTCGAACCCTTTTTTTTAGAACCCTTTCAAGTCTGTCTAGGGTATAATAAAATCAGTTGTTTAATGCTAGTGGCACGCCTCTGGGCAGCATATCTGTTTTTGTGGTGCCCACAAGTATGCTACACACATTTTTTCTACACACACACACGCACACACACAGACAGATTTGCATTAAATTTCAATTCAAATATGTTTGTTGTGTTTCTTTTTTACATGATTACTTTTGTTGGGCCTGATTTAAATGGCCTTTGGCATCGTGCATTTATAACTAAATCCCAGTGTAAGCAGTTTAAATCCAACGGTATTCTCCAGCCCCTGCTTCTGGCCAGCTTCAGCTTCAGCTCCACCCATTCACCCATTTGAAGCAATCCCATACGATCCGACCATATGTTGAATGCCAGCAAATCCTTCGTAATTTGAATAGAATTTGCATGCCCTTCGCATGTGGCAGGATCCTCGCGATTCTGCTAAATCCGCTTAATGGCATCATTTGATGTCCTTTTTCAAATGTGGCTGAACCCCACTCACTCTTACTCATACTCGTATCTGTGGCAAATGGAGAACATAGCTACACATCCTTCAATTGGGTAGAGTAATACTTCAATTAAGCTCTATTCAAGCCTTATTTAAAGCCTTTTTAATAAAGCGCTTATTAATAATTCTCATTAATTCTACTCAAATTTATGGAATTCTTTTCGAATTTTCTTTTTTTTTTACATTATGTGAAGTTGGTATTCGTTTTTTTCAATCAAAAGATTAAAATTGATTCTTTTATTAAGGGATAATGAATTTCAATGGGTATTACGAGTAATATTATAAGTAATACCCATTGAGTCTAAAGTCTTACAAATAAATCGTTGCGTGTGAACATTATAAAAGAGATAGAAAGACATTTTTATATATATTCTCACATCCGATGTTAACATCAAATAAGTCCATTCCTTAACAAGTATTTGAAGCATATTTATATCTCTTTTAATATACGACACAATTATTATAGTAGATATTTTTATACTAAAAGAATATTTTATTAAAGAGTATAAATGTTAACGAAATCTGAAAATACTCTTTGTAGTTTATTATTTAACATAAAAAGTATAAATAGTAGTATTAATCAGATAACAGATGGAATTGTATCTGAAACGTTGCTTCATTTAATCCTTTAAGCCTAATTGTGGTTTTAACCTAGAAAGAAGCTTTAGTCAATTAACTGAATGATAGAGAAACAATAAGAGAGTTAGGCCAACTCTTTATCTATATGATATTAGGAGAATATATATGATATATATACTTAGTAGTTATCTGTTTCAATAGGTCTCTCTATGATTATTTTGTAACTTGATTAAATATATTTAAAGCTGATTCATTGAATAAAATCCAGCCAAAGCTTCATATTAGTTTTCCGATTAATCAATGTAATTGAGTTGCAAACCTCTTCCGATTGTATAGAATTACCGTTGTATAACTACTTTTCAATATGTTCAGCTTAAGATATAGAAAACCAGATTCATATCCGAAGTGCGTATCTTTTGTGTTTATTTTAGTAAGTTTGATAACTGCACTTTCTTTCATCTAATCTAGTTGCAAGGACGTGTATAGATTCTCTTTAAGCCATTGGTATAGTATATATTATAGTATATGTATGTGTATATAAATATATGGATCGTATATATTATAGAAAAAAGGCAGTAAAAAACTTTTACCATAAGTGCATAGTAAAATCAGTGGCAGAATTTGACGCCTGCTGCCACATTCTTTTTAGTGAAACATTCGATAGGAGCAGAAGAGAAGCTATGCACTCTGTTGCTGTCATCATCATACTCATCATGGTCATCATGGTCATCATGGCCATCATGGTCATCATCTTTGTTCTGTGCTCAGTTGTTGTTATTGTTTGTTAATATGCGCTATAAGAGAAGCTCCAACTTGCGACTGCTGCTTATTTTTGTTGGCTATTTCGCTCACGTAATAACGATAATAGCTCTTATTTCTTTTATTCTTTCTTTTTTTATACATACACACATTTTGTATACACTTTTTTCCTATCTGCACACTCCTCCCCCACACACACACTCCTCCCCCCACACACACACACACACACACACACACAGACATAAAGAGAGAGGGACAAAAGTAAGTAGTTGCCTCCACATAAGTCGTCAGTTGTCTTCTCAACTTGTTTGGTAGCTGCTTCCATCGTGTAATTCTCTTACTGTCATAATATTGGTGTTATTTTCTATTATATATATAAATGTGTGTGTGTGTGTGTGTGTGTGTGTGCGTTGGTGACATCAAATGCGCTTAACTGATTCTTTGGAAAAGCAAAAGAAATTGCACGCAGACAAATTGAAAGACTTAAACCAGATAAATACACACACACACACACACACACACACCGAACATACACACACACGCAGCATAATAAAGTCACAAAGTCATGAATGTTATTTTTCTGCTCTTTTGAATCATAATAATTTATGATTTATAATACTTATTTTCTTATATAAACCTGGTCATAATCAAGGCCAACTCTGTTCTGCATAGTTCAAGAAAAATGATACAAAAATCACGTCTGTTTATTCTACGTGTTACTTTCACGTTAACAAAGTTGATATATACTATACATAAATACATATGTGTATGTATATATAGGTGTATCTTATGACCTAGCCTAATCTTGAGACTAATGCGTACTTCTTCAGCTCCACTTTACTTGTCAGAGTTGATTGAGACTCAGCTTAGCTTGACTTCCCCTTGAGGCACTTTTTTTTTAAGAAGTAAAACCTATGTTTTACCCATGACGCATACCCCTTATCTGCTCATACAGAATAGGGCTAGTCATGTTCTGCTTTGCTTTCTATTTAGACCTTTCTGTTATAGATAAAAAAGAGAGTCTATTAAACTTGTGCAACAAGCAGATGAAAGTATCTGTAACCCCATAAAACATATATACATATTCCTTATCAGTAACAATAGTCAAAGGCTTTCTATTCATATACTTCTGTCCCTATGTTCTGTCCCCGTTCTGATTATAGAGTATTTAATAGTCCGAAACACTCGTCTTGAGCTTTTTATATTTGGTTTTTGTTCTTTTTTCTATAACTTTTTGCTCGAAGCACCTTCATTTTGTGTATTGTTTGCTTATCACTTCCGTTTCCTGCTGCTCTGTCATAATCAAGCGAGTTGCTGCAACTGATGTAAATATAATAGATATACTATATATATGTGTATTCATATGTAGGTAAAAGTCGGATTGAGTTCTCATAGATTTCTCCAAGTCGATTTAATTGTAAATGCAAATGCACATGTTCAATTTGCTTAATGACTTTCTAGATAAGTTGTAATCGGCTTATCTGTCCGTTATGGACAGGTTTTACTGTAGCTGACAAGCTGTTGCTGTAGCATTTGGGTCGCACTAAAGAGAGATCTATTTAGTCTTAAGTATTCTGCAATCCTCGTATTATTTCTTGCCATTTGTGTAAAAGAAGCGTTTCAATTGGAGTTGGAGGAAAAGTGATCCCAATAATTATGTGGGTGGTATTTGGGGCACGTACGTATTAGAGGATTGAAGGGGCAGCAACAAACAACTGCATAAAATATTGTTGTATATATGTTATATATATTTGTATGAGCATATATATTATTCTGTGGAGAACCGTGCAACAACTGGAGCGCCGTATCTACAAGATGTGGCAAGTGGAAGCTGCAGGCATCATCAGTCATGCGTGCGCAAATATTTTAAGTGCTTCCTGAAACGTGCCACACTGCCTGCCAGATACGTAGATACTCGGATATTGCCACACACACACACACACCAACCCACTCGCACACACCCACCCACACACACTCAGATACAAAGATACGAGGCAATGTAAGGATATCTCCAAAGGCAATTCGATTTTCAACGTCAGGTGCGTGCCGCAGGGCCAAAATGGAACCTTAGAAACGAACTCAAGTACTTCTGAGCTCTTCACTCTTATCAAGTGAGGTTCTTGCAACATAATATTAATATCAATAAGAGTGCAACATCTCTAAGTGCACCCAAGGGCCAAAACTACAAATATAAGCTGCAACTCGTCTAATTGCTCAATAAATACAATTTACTTCCGACCTATATTTATTCCAAGTTGTTTTACTACAAATTAAGATTTTTCCTATGAAAAGGGTATTATATTTATTTATATAAACTTATATTTAATTATATTTATTTTTATTTTTTTATATATATTTTATTTATATTTATTAACGTACCTCATTTTTATACCATTTAATGAGAAGTTTATAGAAACCTTAGCAAAACGAACTTTAGCAACATTTTGATTAAAACTATATTGGAAGTTGAGTTTATTTTGCGAGTGGAAACCATAGGAAATCATCCTGTGCTTTATACACATATATCTATATAATATACATAGATTATATATGAAACAGAAAGGTATTCCTTAAATAATTCGCTTAAAAAATAATTTAAATTTGTGTGCTTTCACATACTTGAACTCAGACAGAACCCATCTTGTTGTTCTAGAGTCTGTAATCCCTTCTTAGAGGCATTCACTATACAAACTTAGATCGAATCACACACACCTTTGGACTCACACATGTGTGTTGTTTAAGCTCTTTGATGTGCATAACCATTGCAGTGTAGGCCTGGAAGACCTAACCTAATCCCGACATAAGATTTGAAGCCACCCAATCAATTGAAGGCAAAGTGTTTGAGCCACAATTGTTGAGCTTCGGATTGTTGTTATTTCCCAGACGCAGTTGCTCCTGATAATCAGTTGTGCGAGTTAAGCCTCAATGATAAGTGCAGTTGTCGGTAGTTGTCTGTTTCGTGTGTTAACTGGGCTGAGAGCTTAAGGGGGAGAACAGGGCGTTAAAAATCTCACAGGCATTGCCTGTGGCAACTGGAAAACGAAAGGAAAACGCAAGGAAAACTTGCTCCTCCGCATGAAAGCACATAAAATAAGTTCCCCTGCCGCCTCTGTAGGCGTTGCTCGTTGCTCAAGGAAGAGACAAGACGCTCTTAACTTTATATAAAACGCCATAAACAAACATTTAACACCTATGCGGTGGCAGGGGGTCAAATTGAACTAGAAACCACAACTTCGAAAACAGAAACTCTTCTTTAACTGCTGTTTAATTAATCAAAGTGAAAGTTTTAGTTGATGAATAAATACTTATTTCTAGTATTGCTTAAGCTTCCATTAACTTCCCTCACATTCTCTTGATTTTTAATGTTTTTTTAATAAACTTAAATTAAATATTTATAAATTTAAACGTATCTATTAAAAGTGTAGCTAAGTGTGCTGAAGTTTGGTCAAACTCAGTCACAATTTCTGTTATGAAGGACTCAAAGGATGGTCTTAAATGTTAACAAGTTAACATTAATCTAAATAAAGGAAAAACTTGCTAGAAGTAACTAGAACTCTCCCTTTTCCATTACATATGTTTTAACTATTTCAAGATATAAATAATATATACCTCTTAATAATAAACCTATAGAGAATATATATATATATATATATATTATATGGAACATATAATAATATCCGCTTTATACAATTCTCTGAAATATGTTTAAACCATTTGAAAGGCAACAGGAAAAGCTCAACTTGAAGCTTGTTAATCCTACTATAATTTAGAATAAGTAACGTTTAATTAGACAAATATTTGATGGATTAATAGATAGGATTGTTGTTGTATTGAAAGGATGTACAGATGAATATATTATTAGTTAATTGATGGCCATCGATTGTGTCCAGCTGTTAAACGGCGCTTAGGGGTTAAGCTCTGCAAATGGTTTTTATTGTCAAAGTAAATTCAAGCAATACATAACAATTCGAGTGATTTATTTTAAACGCTTTGCACAGCGGGTCACACAGCGGGTTGTTGAGGGAGGGGGAGTGGCAGCAGGGTAGGTGATGGAGGGGGTGGAATCCAGGGAATGGTTTGGCATATTGTAAAGTACATGAAATATTTCAAAAAAAGAGAAGAGAAGCAATTGCTGTATTTGACAAGCAGTCAAACTTAAGCGGCCACTCGTCAAGTGACAGGCGTCCCGGGAGCCCCAGGGAGGCACAGCCTCAGGCTAACCAGTTGTATGTTCGCAAGTACCCAGTGTACCTACAGTCTTTAGTCTTCAGTCTCCAGACTCCAGACTACAGACTCCAGACTCCAGACTTCAGTCTCAGAGCCCCAATAGCAGTTACCATTCCATTAAGCTGCTGCGGAAAGCAAAGAAATGTGAAATACAAAAAAAGGCAGGAAGGGAATACGCAAGAAATTTCATTTCCTGGCGTTGAACAGGCACCGCCAGGACACACCTCACACCCGGCCAGGAGCAGCGGAGCAAGCGGAGCCACTACGGCCCAGGCGAACTCGAGTCACTCATTTGGCTTTAACATAAAACCAATTTAAACTTCTGCTTCTGCTTCGCTCAGGGTAAAAGCTCTACAATCGACATACGACCCACTCCCCCAACCCCCCAACCCCCCAACCCTGAACCCCTCACTGACTTCGCCTCATCCGGAGTCCTGTTTAACGTTTCTCAATATGCAGACAGACAACAAACTACGCAACGAGAAATGAAAAAAGATATCCAAAAAAGAAAAGCAGAAAAAAATCAAATAAAAAGTAAAAATTTTAATTTCATTTTCGCGCAGTATTTTTAAGTTGACTTTCAGCTCGCCCACCTGGGCAGGTGGTTCAGCTAAGACGGAGATGAGGGCCAAACTGTGGGGTGGCCTACGTTTTAATACGCGTGGGAAATACAACAATGGTGCCGCCCCACCGAGAGAAAGATAAAGAGAGAGAGAGAGAGAGAGAGAGAGTGGGGGGGGGGTGGGGTGAAGCAAAGTTGTTAATACTTAGCTGTGTGCTGCTGCTTTTTGGCTTTTCTTAAGCCTCGGGAAAGCAAGTTTTTCCGATGCGGCACGTAGCGCTCATAATTATGTGGATTTTGAAAATTAAGTAAGCGAGTGTCTGCTAGACAGACGGAACCTGGCCGGGACTGGGATTGGGATTGGGATTGGGGAGGAGTGGGAGCAGTGGGAGAAGGATATAAGTATGAAGCCACTGTGATAACGATTAACGCCCGCACAGATTTATGCAGAGTTTGAGCCGAGAGAGAGAACAACAGGTGCGGGCAACGGGTCTCTTCAAATCCCCCAATGAATTCACAGCCAGAATTACCACTCTGATTCGCTTCAACCCCCCTCGGTTATCCATGAAGCTGTTGCCCCTAGGCTCGGAAGAGAATGCATGGGTGCAATTTAAATTCCAAATTTGTTAAACTGTCACAAACGCTCTGAATGCGAAATGAGCACAAGGCTCCAGCGGAACATGTGAAGCATAATTATATGAGTGGAAGAGCTGGAGTAGCCAGGCTGAAGTTCCTGGGGCTGCAGGTGCCACTGACACAGTCAGGCCGAGGCTGAGTTTGAGGCCTAGGAACAGGCAACGGCAACGGCAACGGGCCAAGGAAATTGTTCCAACTGAGGCTAAACAAACAAGCGGCGTTGAATTACGATGCCGCACGCATGTGGCATGTGGCAGGCAGCAAGCAGGCAGCAGACGATAGGCGACAGCCATTCGCTGGGCAGGTGGGTAGCAGCTACTTGTAGAACTGTTGGCTTAGCTAGAATGTGCACCAGCCCATTCCTCTTCCTTCATCCTCATCCCATATGAGTAATAGTAATGATGTTGCCTCCCCTCAAGATGTGTACGGGGAGCCACCACCAACCTGCCACCAGGCTTATGAATAAATTAAGCAAAAGGACGCACCGAAAAACGGGGCCGCTGACAACTTTGCTGGATGCGACAACCTACGGAGGGAAGCGGGTAACGTAACGTAACGTAACGTAACGTGTAAAGTAAAGTAAAGGAAAGTAAAGCAATGCGGAGGCGTCGCTAAATAATAAAAATAACAGACGATGCATACACGTATACATAATAATAATATACAGGAAAAAACGGGCAATTTGAATGCGGAACATGGAAGACAAATGCAAATGATCAGTTCCCGGAATATCCTATAAATAATTCCTTTAAAAGGTGTAAGATTCAAGCTAACGAACGCAGTAACAGGGTGTTCTTTGTTGCAACTAGGATGGGATATAAAAGGAAGGATATATAGAATCTTATATACCCCTTGAAGTGGCTGCTAGGCTAGAGCTTGCCACATTTGGGATGAGGGAAAGATAATGCCGTTCAAATAGAATCTGGCGAATCTGTTGGTAGGAGCCTCGGGCCGAACAGAATGCAGGACATAAAGAAAATGTCAGCACTGGAAGAAGGCTATGTGAATGATGTTGGCTTATGGAGAAGAGGGGTGTTAAGGGGATGGATGAGGAATCGGTGCAGAGCTTGTAACGTTCGCACAGGTGATTTACATAGCATATTTAAGTGGAGCACTTTGTGAACTCGCACACGACACGATATCATCATCATGGCCCATAACAAATGTTGCACAAAATAAAATAAAAAGCAGAGAAATGAAAAGAAAAGGAAGTGGCAGGAGGAAGAGGCGGAAGAAGAGGAGGAGGAGGAAATAAGCTAGGAGAGGCAACCTTAAGGAAAGCATAAAGAACATATTTTTGACTAAGATGTATTACAAGCGACAGCATAAGGAGTTTGACATTTTTATTATGTTTGCTGCAAATCGAGAAGCGGAGAGGGAGAAGCCAAGAAAAAGAGCAGGACGCAGGATGATGACGCAGGGAGTGAGGTGCAAGGAGGCAGCAACTGAGTGAGAGAGCCAAGAAAAGTTATTAGTGGATCGAAATTGAAGTTGTAACTTTCAAGTTGGTTACGCGTTTAGTTTGCCACAAGAAAAAAGTTGTCAAATGGATTTGCAACTAGTTGCAAGTGGCACCACCAGCAGCGGCAAGTCTAGGGCTGAATCTCCTGATGCAGACATAATTCAATTATTATTGCCCAGAGAAGCCGTAGAACTGATTCGCTTCGCTGGGGAACAGAACAGAGAAAAGATGGAATACAATTTATTTTAAATAAATATGATTTATTATGTTTCGCGTGCTCCCACTCCAAAGTCTCGACTCTCATCCCACCCCAGTTCCAAGAAAGGCAATCTCAATGAAGGATTACGGAATATGAACGCCAAGTTTGCACAGCACTCGGCAAAAGGCAATGGAAACGGCGACGATGCGCAATGGGAACATGAGATTTGCCCCCTGACACGCCCGAATAAACCCTGGTAGCAGCATCCACCGGGTACATCCTCCCATTTGATCCCATCCTCGTGCAACCTAACACCGTTACATAAAGCAAATTTGACTTAAGGTACACTTTACGTTTTATGATGATGACTTAAGGACTGTGGCAGCAGGAGAAAAGCCACTAAAGAAAGGAAGAAAAACGAAATAAGAACGCACACAAAAAAAAAAGAACTCTCCATCGAAGGGCTTAAATCTGAAATATCCTTCAACAGGTTTTGGGCCATTGATGAAATTGAACAGGATAATACACACACACCATATAAATTTACCATATGATTGAAATTTGATGCGATGAGTGTATTTACACTGACTTACATGAACTTTAAACTGGAATATGTCGATAGGAAATGTTCAAAAGCTTACCATTTACACGAATCCTTGTCGAAGGATACTTTATCCTAATTGAGCACTAAACCAAAGTAGTCGATTCAATTTGAGCTCAGAAACCTAATACCTTGGGAGGAAGGATAAGCACATGATTTCCATACAAAACTTAACTACCAAATTATCATCCTTTGGCCAAACAAATCGTAGTTGTGTCTATTAAAGTCAAAGTGCTGGTATCCTGCACAAGGATCAGATACACATTTGGTCACAATAACCATAAATTACATTGCACACTCGGATCCTAATGAACTGTCCATTAGTTTAAGACCAAGAACTTATTCATGTCAGCACAAAATACTCTCTATTCACCTCCGACTCCTACTCCAAGTCCAAGTCCAAGTCCAGCTCCGATTCCGATTCCAAGTCGTATTCGTGTCATTTAGTCGGACATAAATGTAAAGTCAGCAAAATGGAAACTTGGAGACAAGCAGAAACATGCGAGTAAATGTTGCATTCAGAGCCTGCAACCAGTTGAATTTGTATTCGATTTATATACTCTACACCAAACTTAAGGTATGCCCACTTCCCTATAAAGCTTGTCACACAGAAACAGATAATTTAATAAAATATAATTAATAGTGAAACAGAAGGACTTCAACTTAACACTCAGTTTACATAAAATGAATCTGCCTGACAAAACATAACATGCAGTTTCTCATTCTCATGGCAAACCCTGTACTATAGTAATGCAGCCAGTGTTGCCACATGTCAGATATACATACTTTGCGATTGTCTGTCAACTTTATACTTTGGAGCTTGCAACTTATTGAAAGAGCTTTGCCGGACTTAAGAATCGTTTCCTTATCAAGTATGTTATGTTAGGGATTTTGTCATTCACTTTAACCAAAAAGGTAACCAGTTAGTTTTTCCACAAGTTAAATATACCAAAACTTAACACTTGGCCTGCCAACTTAAGGGTGAGGGGCTGTCAACTTGTTGATAAGTGATTTCTTAACATAAAGATTGAGTGTCACATCTGCGATGATTGATTCACTGGACGGAAGTATTCTCTAAAGAGCATTAAGAGACTGGCAGACCTTTAAGCAAATTGTTGGACCCTTTAACTTGTTGGATCAGTGCTAACATAAACCCACATGACAAACACCAAAACCGCACCCAATCCGCACCAGAGGCAGAACCTTAAAACGTTCATTTTATGGTCAGGCAATGGGTTGATGGTCAGATGGGCGAATGGGCGAATGGGCGAATGGGAAGAGTAAATAGGATATTTATGGACCACAGAAGCCTGTGGACACTTTTGGGCATATCCCGTGGTCAGCAGGCTCTGCCCATGGGTGGCTCTGTTTATGGTTATGGGTCTGCGTCTGCGTCTGGGCAAATAAACACACAAAATAGGGGCGAATGTAGCATTCTAGCCAAGCTTTTATGCATAACTAATTGGCTGTCTGTGTCTCTGGATGTGTCCCCGCCTCTGTCCCTATCCCTGTGCCCTGGTTGAACCTGGGTCTGGGCCTGCTCCCTGTGGGTCATCTGTGAGATTATGAACAGCAGTGGAAGCTATGGAAGCGCTGGAAACAGAGTCATGACTGCTGCTGCTACTACACGGACTGGGGGCAAACACGTAAGATGATTCCTCTACAGCTTCACCCGCATGTCCGCAGCTCCGTTCGTGCGTGCCGGACGCATTATAAAACGTTGGCGCCTTTAGGCGGACAACTGCCGGAGACAGTCAGACGCCAGCCGGACTTCAACTCCAGTTAAGCTGCACAATTTGGCACAATGTTGCTTCTAATACCCTAAGCCCATTCCGAATGGGGTGTTTAATCTCAACATTTTGGGTTGTAGAAATGAATAGACAGAGAAAGGTATATACATATTCTTGATCATAAATAAATAACTGTAAATAAGGTATATATTTATTTATTTATTTCAATTTACTTACCTGTGTATTAGCTGCAAGACACAAAATAATTTTCCACAGTAAGAAACGACTTTGTTAGGGTGTTTAGTAGTCGGGCAGACTCGATGAATTCTTCCTGCTTCGCTGCTGTTTGTTGTTGCTTGTCATCAGCATCGTTATATTGTTATGGCCATTGTTGTCGATGGCGTTTGTTGTTGCTGTTTGCTGTCGCTTATCCCCCATTTACCCTTTCCACCCCTCTTCCCCTTCTCCCCCCGCGTTAGCCCACTTCCACGCCCCTTTGAGGCGGCATTTGGTGCTGTTTGTGTGTTGTCAGCTAATTGAATTTTCAGCATGAAATTTAATTTATCTTTGTTATTTTGCCTGTTTGTTTGCTTTCGCAACAAATGCTCGAACAACAGGCTGCAAACAGGGTATAAAAAATGCAAATCCAAACTGGAAACAAGTTAACTGCATTTTTTTGGCTAAATTTGTTTATACTCTTTCGCTATTCACCCCCTCTCCCTCCCAAAAAAAAAAAGAATTTTATGTAAACAAATAAATTCAACTAAACGTTTTCATTTGCTTTCTACTTTTTGGCAGTTAACAAAATGAAGTGGACCCTAGCGCTCTTAATGGTCTTCGTCGCATCATCTGACCAGGTCAGCTGTAAGTATTACACACATATATAAATATAAATATATATATATATTGAGGGATAGTTGAGACAAGTCAAGATTTGTAATAAGCACTGAATGAATCTTGTTTTGCAGCTGAAATCAATCTGCCGCCTGTATTTACGCAGACTTTGAACAATATTGTGCTCTACGAGAATGTTCCGGTGGGCACAGTGGTGTTCCAGCTGCAAGGATATGATCCTGAGGGCTCGAATGTGACCTTTGGTGCCTTTGGATCAGATCACTTTAGTGTGGATGCTGTTTCTGGGAATATAACGCTGGTCAGGCCATTGGATAGGGAGGAAACGGATAGCCTAAAGTTCCTGGTCACGATCAGAGATCGGGTGGAAGATTATGGTGAATCCGAGAAGGACAATGTGGTCGAACAGCCCATAACATTTATTATACTCGACGAGAACGATAATGCACCAGAATTCCAAAATGTAAGTTAAATCGGGATAGTCCATTAGGTTTTCCCTCTAATTCGATTGTTCTTTTCCACCCCGTAGACTCCTTATGAGGCGGACGTGAACGAGGACGCAGCTGTGGGCACAACGATCTTCGACAAGATCCTCGTCAAGGATCGCGATATTATTGGCGACAGCTTGGACCTCAAGTGCCTGCCACAGCAACAAAGCCCAGAGGCATGCGACAAGTAAGTTTAATCCGCAGACAACTGGATTATATATCAACTATATATATTCCTAATCCTTACAGATTCCGCCTGCAGCTCCTGAAGCGTGAGGCCACTGTTCTGACAGCCACTGTAGTGCTCAATTCAACGCTCAACTACAACCAGCGGATGATCTATCACTTCCAGATCGAGGCCACAGATGGAGTCCATAAGACACAGACGACATTCGAGGCACGCGTCAAGGATGTACAGGACATGCCGCCAATCTTCCAAGGCTCACTCTCCACCATCATCGACGAGGACAGTCCCATCAACACGCTCGTCCTCACAGTCCACGCTCGCGACGGCGACACTGGGGAACCCCGGAAAATAGTCTACGATTTGCTCAGCAGTAAGTTAACCTGGGAATAGGTATAAGCTGAGACATCCTGGTTGTCCTACAACCTACAATAGTAATCCACTGCTTAGCTAATCCTCGTCTAATCCCTACTTTGTTCTACCTTCCTTTCAGATCCCAACGATTACTTCCTGCTCGACGCGCACAGCGGGGAACTGCGTACGGCTAAGCCCCTAGACCGCGAGGCTCTCACCGACTCCACAGGTCTCATCCCGCTGATGATACGCGCCCGAGAGGTAGTCAATGGTGTGCCAAGTGATGATCCGATAACCAGTGCAACGGCCAGAGCGACAGTTACCATACGAGATGTCAACGATTCGCCACCCAAATTCAACAAGAAGGAGTACGAAGTGGCGCTGTACGAGAACACGCCCGTGGGTACCCCACTGGCCCTGGATATGAGTGTCAGCGATGCGGATGTGGGCATCAACTCGAAGTTCGCACTGCGACTGGAGGATTTCTCGGGTGTGTTCGACGTGGAGCCGAAGCTGGTGACTGGCTACTCTCAGGTCAATATACGTGTAGCCAATGGCACCTTGGACTATGAGAATCCGAATCAGCGGAAGTTCATAGTCCTGGTGATAGCAGAGGAAACAGACACGAATCCCAAACTCTCCTCGACGGCGACCATCACTGTCAGCGTCCTGGATGCCAACGACAATAAGCCAACATTCGAGCAGGAGAGCTACTCGGCCGCCATCTCTGAGGCTGCTCTGCCCGGCGAGTACATCACGACGATTACAGCCAAGGACGTGGACTCGGGCAGCTATGGCGATGCCGGCATACGCTATAGCCTCTCCGGCACCGGCGCCGACCTCTTTCAAGTGAACGAGCAAACTGGCGTCATTACCCTGGCTCTTTGTCCGCAACGCAACAGGCGCCGGAGACGTGACCTCCATGAGAATGACACCGATGGTCACGCACTTCAAATGCTCACCATGGACGAAGAGTCCTCCTCCTCCTCCTACGACCAGCAATCCCAGCTGCGAGAGATTAACACAGAGCCCACCGTGCACTATACGTTAATCACCCAAGCCCCAGTCCCACTACAATCCGACCCCACTGCTAATGACGACAAAGACGCCAACGGCAAGGCGCCGCCGACGTGTCTCGACTATGAAACGGAGACCACGTACTTCTTGTCATACAAGGTATGTACCAGGGGGCAAAGGGGGGAAGAGGACAACAAAGATATTTATAGCCTTCAGCTGAATACACTAAACAATGCATCGAGTGGTGCCTCGGATGATGTATCCAAGCCACAAGTCACATTCAGTAGTAAAAACGAAGAGTTATCTATGGTGTATATGACACCTCTAGCAATCTTTTGTGTCAATCAATCAATGTCTCTGGACAAGCCCTTCATTTCCTCTGTTCCCACAGATAGCTGCATCTCTTATGCCAATTGGGAAAGAGTATTTACTATCCGGTCTTCCCTTTCACAATAATCAGCTGCACCCTTGTCTGAAGTGTTCCTCCTCCAATCTCTAGTATAGGTCTAGGGTATATTGAAACCTTCGGTTCACATTTCCTTTTTAGGCACAATCAGTTCCCTTTCCGCTTGAAATATGCTTCATCTAATCCCTAATCTCGCATAGATATAGGATACTCAAACCAGAATCCTTCTTCTCAAAATTATTCAAAGATTGAACTCACAGTTTCCAATATTGTTTCGATTATTCCGCAGGCTACCGACGACAATGGACAAGGTCAGACCTCTGTGGTCTCCCTGCGCATCTCTGTGAACGATGCCAACGATTCACCGCCCGTCTGTGAGAGTCCTCTGTACCGGGCTAGCGTGGATGAGGGCTCCTTGGTATTCGATTCGCCGCTGGTGGTGAAGGCACGCGACGCAGACACAGTGTCCAGCATTAGCTATAGGATCATAGGTTCACCCCAAGTGGAGAGCATCTTCAGCATTGACAAGCAGACCGGACAGATCACCATACGCTCCAACGATAGCCTCGATGTGACGAAGCTGAAGAGCGAACAGCTCACCTTTGTGGTTGAAGCCAATGATGGTCTCTTTACGGCCAATTGTGGAGTCAATATCACCGTGCGAGATGTGAATAACCATAAGCCCAGTTTCCTGCAGCAGAGCTACAGCGCGGTGGTCGAGGAGAACTCGGAGATTGGCACCAGCGTGGAGAAGCTGCAGGCCACCGACCTGGACAGAGGCAAGAATGCGGAGCTCAAGTATCGCATACAGCAGGGCAGCTTCAATGACTTTGGCATCGATGAGCGCACTGGAGAGGTGTTCGTCTCCCACAAGTTGGACTACGACCGGAGGAACACCTACCAGCTGCAGGTGCAGGCCGCCGATCTGGGCACGCCCAGCCTCACGGGCACAGTCACTCTGACCATCAATGTGCAGAATAGCAATGATAAGGATCCGTACTTTGTGCCCGCCACGCAGCATGCGGAGGTGCGAGCAGATGCACCCACTGGCCACCTGGTCTACACGCTGGTTGCCCTCGATCCCGATGTGGCCACACACAATGCGCTGGAGTTTGCCGCCACCGATGACATCACAGCCATCGACAAGGAGGGCAAGGAACTGGCCCACAACGAACAGTTCAAGGAGTACTTTGACATCACACGGAACGGCAGGGTGCTGGTCAATCGGCAACTGGATCGCAATCTCTTTGCTGTGATGCGCATCAATGTGCTGGTCACCGACAGCACTGCACCCAATGTCCAGCAAGGACGTGGCCTACTCATCATCCAGATCATCGACGTCAACAAAGTACCACCGGTGGGTTCCCTTCACGAACAATTTACGCACAGTTTATTTTATTATCACATTCTGAACACGAATCTATATGAATCTCTGATGAGCTATTTCGAACTCTTCGCTGCTCTCGCGCTCCAGACTCACCTCGTCCTCGGTGTACACTATACGGGTAACCATCTGGTGATGCTTATCCGAGTAAAGATTTCTAGGAAAAACAGAGAGGGAAATCGATAGGTGGATGGGTTCAGTGAAGGATTAGGTTAGGTTTCTTACAGTGCCGATACCCAACAGACGGTCTTGAGCATCATCTTGATGAAGAAGATGAGGAACACGGGCAGGCTTTCGGGATGCAGGCACTTAACGGAGCCATATCCCAGGATTATTTCGTAGATATTCAGCACCAGATTATCAAAGACCTGCACAATGATTGTGGGCATAAGCAGCTCCGGCTGGGTATTGGTCAGTATGGGATAGCTACAATAGATAGGAGAATGGAGTGGGTAATCCTAGAGAAGATCAGTTTACTTACATGGCAACGATGTGTGAGGCGAGTCCGAGGAAGCAGAGGAGGAAGCGCATTACTATCAATCCGGTTATGAGGAATATGAAGAGCTCACGTATCCACTGCTCCTGGTTGGATGTATTCACCACCAGTTTGACGTCCCGCATATCCGAGAACAGGCGATGCACGTTCAGGGTAGTCGTCCTATATAATATGGCGACGAGGTTTATAAAGAGGATCTTTAGCTTCGAGGAGTGGGACATTTCTCGGGCCATGTCTGGGGATCAGCCCAAATTTGAAAATAGTTTCTGTTTTTGATTTGAATCTCATAAGCAACATGTTTCCTTCTTCCAGAGATTCAATGCACCCTGGAGCCCTGCACAGCCGACGATCAAGCTGCAAATGGTGGAGGAGCAGCCCATAGGAACGGTGCTGACCACCTTGCAGGCCAGCGACGAGGACTCCAGCATTGGCGAGTTCAACATTACGGCCAACAATTACTTTGCCATCAATGAGAGCACCGGGGTCATCTATACCACAGCTCGCTTGGACTATGAGGCAGTCAAGGAGGTGAAGTTCATGGTCACAGTGAGCGACACTGGCGTCCCGGCTCTGACTGCTACAGCGGATATCGTGGTGGACATCATCAACCTGAACGACAACGAGCCACACTTCACCCAGTCGGAGTACTACTTTAACATCACGGAGAACTCGCCACGTGGCACCGTCGCTGGCAAAGTGGAGGCCTTCGATGGCGATGTGGGCGCCTTTGGGGAACTCACCTACACGCTTATCGGCGAGAACAACAAGTACTTCACTATAGACGCCTACACGGGCAACGTGATGGTGGCCAATGCGTCCATCTTGGATCGGGAGCAGATCAAGGAACTGACACTCTCAGTTGTAGCCCAGGACAAGGCACCTGCCACAGTCCAGAAGTCGGCAACTGCAACGGTAAGTGAATCAGCAAGGATGCAGCTAATCCCGGACTGACTGATCCTCTTCCTCTCTAGATCCACATCAATATTCTGGACGTGAATGACAATGCGCCCGTCTTTACGCGTGGCCTGTACAATTCGACGGTGTCGGAGAATGCGGCGTATCAGCCTCCGGCTGCACTGCTCCAGGTGCAGGCCATCGATCTGGATGAGGGTCTGTTCGGGGATGTGCGCTACATAATTACGGCGGGCAATGAGCTGGCCCTGTTCAAGCTGGACGCACAGTCAGGCATCATCTATCCGGCACAGAGTCTGGCCGGCAAGCATGGCATCTATGAGCTGCAGGTCTCGGCACGCGACACGCAGGGATCGGGCACCTTGGAGAGCACAGCGAAAGCGGTTATAAAGGTGCTGCGCGTGAATCGCCATCGTCCGGAGTTCGTGATTCCGGCCTTGTCGAATGCCACCATTGAAATTCCCGGAGATATTGTGCAGCCGGACTATTTGCTGCTCACCGTCAAGGCGCTCGACAATGACACGGACGAGAGTGGCAGGATCAGCTATCACCTGCAGGTGAACAACCAAAATGTGCAGGAGACGACGGAGTTCAAGATCGAAGAGGCCACCGGAGAACTGCGTGCCAGGCAGCTGCTCAACCGCAAGAATCGCGCCAAGTAAGTTAACGCCTCTTATCGATAAAACGTACTCCTAACTGATCCTTGTCTTGCAGCTATGACATCATCTTGGTGGCACGGGATGCAGGTAATCCGCCTTTTGAGTCCTTGAGGTTGCTCACTGTCAGCATTGTCGATGCGAATGAGAATCGTCCGGAGTTCCCAGATGCCTCCAATCCCTACAAGGTGTCCATCAATGAGAGCAGCCCAAGGGATGTTCGAGTTGGACATATTCAGGCCTCATCCCGCAGCAAACACAATCGGGACATCTTCTACTATATGCTCCTGGGCAACGAGGATGGAGCCTTCTATGTGGACAAACTGTCCGGCGACATCTACACCAACAAGACACTGGATCGTGAGGAAACCGATGCGTATACTCTGTACATATTGGCCAGCATCAAGTCGGATCTGCACATATCCGAAGAGGAGCGTGCCGCCTTCTCCATAAAGACCCTGAACCGGGACAACACAGTAGCCAAGGTCGCCATCACCGTGCTGGATGTGAACGACAATCCGCCGGTGTTCGAGAAATCCGTTTACTATGCAGGAGTCAATGCGAATGCCAAGATGAATGCGGCCATTACGCTGGTCAATGCCACCGATGCGGATCAAGGCAAGAATGCCAAGATTGAGTACATGATTGTTGCCTCCAACCTGTACAAGTTCGGAGCTACCAAATCCACGGGCTCCATTGTGCCCAGTCCCTTTGCCATCTCTCCGGATGGACGCATCACGGCTAATACAATTATGGCGGAGTACAATCAAGATCGCTTCGAGCTGGAGATTGTGGCGCGGGAACTGGAGCAGCCGCAACGCTCGGCCAATACCAAAGTGAATGTAAGTTAACAGGGGAAACAAAACCTTTTGGTGCAGATGCTAAAGAAGATTTGATTCCTTTCAGATTTGGGTCTTTGATGGCACCCAACTTGTGCGGGTGATTCTATCGCGGCCGCCAGAGGAGGTTTACCAGGAGCAACAGGAGATTATAGCCGAGCTGCGCAACGCCACGCAGCACCGCATCATTGTAGATGAGATACGCTTCCATCTGGATTCGATTGGACGCATACGCATGGATTGGTGTGATCTATACTTCCATGCCGTCGACCATCAGACCCAGCAGATTGCTCCCGTCGATGAAATCCTCAAGGATATCGACAGAAACTATGATTACCTTAAGGTAAACCTCAATTAAATTATCCCAAACTTGACTAATCATTTATCCGTATCTTTCCTAGGACTACTACACTGGCTTCGCTATTGAGAATGTTGTGCCCGCCTACATAGCCATTGTCCAGGATGAGTTCGACTTGGCCGTTGCTGGCTTGGTTGCCCTGGTCATTGTGCTCTTTGTGGGCGTTATTAGCTTCATTGTGCTCTGCTGTTGTCTGAAGCACTGGAATCTCTCTGTGCCCGTCGAGACTCGCCGCAAGGAGGCGCTAATTAAGAAGCAAATCATTGAGGATCTGAATACTACCGAGAATCCTTTATGGATCGAGCAGTGCGTAGACCTAACCCCAACTTCCGAGTCCTTGCTCATAGTTGTTATTCTTTACTTTACAGAAAACTGAAGCTATATGAGGAGCAGGAGCTGACCATGCAGGTCTTTTCGGAACCCGATCATATATCCAACTCGGATGTGCCTGGGCATTTGGATCATCGCAGCTCGCTGGAGCAGGTGCATCATGGCCAGTCGGTGGACAACACCTATGCCACCATTCAGCCGCGCAACAACATGAGTCGCCTTACCGCTGGCTCTGGCAGCCACGCTGGTGTTGGTTCCATCTCCATGCGCAGCGGCAATGTGGCTACTGCCGGAGGCATTGGCGGAGCTGGACTGCTCCTGGCTCGCGTGGATCCGCATGTGAATGATTTTGCGGATTACGCTACGCTCCGTAATAACCGAGCACCCTCTGTAAGTAGACGCCCTACATCCTTTGTGACGTATTCTATATTCTCATGTCCTTTGCAGATGTACGAGTTCACGGGCTCCACATTCCAAGCACCCATACGGGATGGCGACGACGCTGTGGCCGAGCTTATCTAAGCTGTAAAAGTTCTGCAGCTAAATAATAAATTGTAAATTATATAGTAGCTATATCTATATAGATAACCCTTAGCTGTGCTTTAGTTCAACTGATCTGATCTTTTGCATTCGAAAACTTGACGTCACGCGTATATAAACTAAATATATAATATACAATTGCATAACAATATATTAAATATATATACACTTATCGTAGTAGTATCAAGTATGCCAACGAGTATACACATATATAAATCAATATATATACCATAGATATGTGTGTGTGTTATATGTGTCTAATAATCATGTGAAACAAGAAGATAATATCAGCTACAAGACCCCCATAGAGGAATTTCTCCCGCATAAATAATGACAATAATATATATGAATATACATATATATATATATATATACATAAAAGTTAAACGAAAAACATTTAAATAAATATATACTGATGTCTAGCTTAATATATAAGCATTACCAATACTATACTATATATATGCATATATATGTTAGATATGATTGCAATTATTGTTTAACTTCACTTTGACAACGCCGCGATATTAGTTTAAAATCAATTTTGTATTTTATAATAAGTTGTACTAGTTTTAACTCGTACTAGGAAAAAGACTAAATTATTTGCTCTTCCATTTTGTATTATGTTAGCTGTTTGGTCATTAACTGTTAGTTCTAGGTTTATACTTTAAATTTACATTTACATTTACATTTAAATTTAAATTTAGCCACGCTTGCTCATACACATAAGTTATACGATTAGTTATTATTACCTAGAATCAATCGATATTATCTATAACAATCTGTATTGCATCCACTCGCAGTAAGCGAACAGAGTCAACTCATCCATTTGCATTTACAATATGCACAAAATATAATAAATGGTCAAATATAGAAAACAAAAACCCCTCAAACGATATCTGGCTTATACTTTACTTCTTTACTTTAATTCACTTCATTTTGGAATATATTCTGATAGGTAAAATATGGTTTTAGGGGAAATGCTAGCTGAAGCAGCAACGGTGCCAGGGAATAATTCCATGGAATATGAAAACAACTATGCACATTCGAAACAAACTTCATCTGCGTTGATTAGCCAAAGGATCTAGCTGTAATAGTCTCTAAGATTCACGCAATTATCCAAATATGACTATATCAACTCAGCTATCGATTCTGACCAAGAATATACTTATACTTGTGTAACTTATGGGGTCAGAGATACTTTCTTCTGCCTGTTTAATACTTTTACACATATCCATTAGCTCCTTACAGCAATATTAATGGGTATACAAAAATGCAAAGAAGCTTACCTGGGTAAGAACCAATGGGCATCCAGGATATTGGTGTTATCTAAGGACCATTATAAAAGGGAAATGTTAAAAAAACCTGTTGTAGTGGCAATTAAATAATAATTACGAGATTCACCTGCGTTCTGTGTTCCTCTTTTTGACCTGTTGATATTTGTTTGCGAGGTAAACAACGATTTTCCTCGTTGCTGAGACGAAAGCGTTGCTAGCGATGGTTAATGGGGAATAATAACAAACTCAGACCTCATCGACATTTTCTTATTGAGGGTATTTTCCGTATTCTAACTATGAAAAAATTGTTCAACACGTCAGAGCGTCTACACATAAAAATAGTTACAGATATTATAATCATAGTTATTTATAGTTGAAATTGGAGGAAAAGCGTTTAAATCAAGATAATGGATGAGACGGAGATTGCAACTGTGGGCCAGTTCCAGACGCTGGTCCGCTACAACAATCCGGTGCTGGTAGTCAAGCATCCGGATAAGAAGGGTGCGCCGCTGACAGAGCTGGAAATGAAGCGTCCCCAAACGGCTGGTGCTCTATTGGATACAAAGAAGGAGACGGAGGAGATATTGAACTCAATATTGCCACCACGCTGCTGGGAGGAAGATGGCCAGTTGTGGCAGCAATCTGTCTCGAGCACTCCGGCCACTCGCCAAGATGTCATTAACTTGCAGGAGATGCTCGACACCCGCCTGCAGCAGACACAGGCTCGAGAGACGGGCATCTGTCCCGTACGCCGGGAACTCTACTCACAGTGCTTTGGTGAGATCGGCCTACATACTCGTAGATCAATATAAATATCCCAACTAATACGGTTTTAATACAGATGAGATTATACGTCAGGTGACCATCAATTGCTCGGAGCGCGGATTGCTGCTGCTCCGCATTCGTGACGAAATTGCCATGTCAATGGAGGCCTATGAGACCCTCTACTGCAGTTCGGTGGCCTTCGGTATGCGTAAGGCTCTGCAGGCGCATGAGGAGAAGGAGATGTTGCGAGACCGTGTCAAAACCCTGGAGCAGGATAAGGAGGCACTCGAGGAGATTATAACAGACATGAAGATGAAGCAGGAGCAAGCCGAAAGACGCAATGCTGAGCTACGTGCCTCCGAGGAGAAGAAGTTCACCGAGGAGATTACCTTCCTCAAGAAGACTAATGCCCAGCTCAAGGCACAGTTGGAGGGCATCACCGCGCCCAAGAAGTAGTTATATCAGATCAGGATTTGCATTTACCACGTTTATGTATTGTTAACAAATTATTGGAATTAAATAGATTAAATGGACGGAGCAGCTAAGAGTTGTCTTTTTCGGTGGATTCTTCAGCTGCTTCCTGGTCTGGTGCTTCCGTTGTGTCCTTTGTCTGTTCTTCGGTCTGCTCCATTTTGCTCTCATCCACATGAATCTCGTTTAGTATGGGCGTGGGTTTAAATGCTTCAGGTTTCTTTTTCTTTCCTTTCGCTGCTCGCTTCGGAGTCGGCTCGTCGTTGTTCTCCTCCATTGCATCTGGCGCTGGAGATGCCTCCTCACTGTGGTCATCATCTTCGTGTGGCAATCGTCGGCGCATAGCGCGCAGATCTTCCTCTGTAGGCAATGTATCCTTCAGCTGTTCCAGCTTGCGCATGTACAGCTCATACACGAACTGCGCCATCTCTGACATGGTCTGCACGGTTTTAACGGCATCATCGGCCAACGGATCTGTGGTCAGGCGGTTGGTTGGATACTCGTCTGTTGGCAACAGGCGCAGGTTCAGCGGTCGCTGCATGAGCTATAAGAATTTGAGGCTAGTTGGACTCTAGGGAGGATGAATGTTCGTTTCCACTTACCAGCTTGAACGTCTGCTGCAATTCCAGGCAGTTCTTGAACAGGGCGACGCGTCCGAAGATGTAGAGACCAAGACGTGCTCGACTCATGGCCACAACTAGACGGCGCACATCGCGCAAATGACCCACAGCTTTGGTGCGCACCAGGGAGATGAGTATGTAGTCGTTCTGCTGGCCCTGGTACTTGTCCACGGTGGTGATTTTATGTGGCCAGCCAATGAGTGGATTGTTGCCACAGCGCGCATTGACCACATCGCGTATGAGATGCTTCTGGCCATTGTAGGTGGTCAGTATGGATATCTTGGCAGCTGGATAGCCCATAAGACGCATGTACATAAACTGACCGACTATATACTCGGCCTCGGCGAGGTTCTGATGGGTTAGATAAGGCAGGATTAGCATGATACGAGTGAAAACGAAGAGAGACTTACCTGATAGAAATACGGATTGGGTTCGCTTTCGCCCACGCCCTTGTAGTCCTCCACATTGATGAGCTGATAGTCGTAAGCAAATCCTGTATTGGCCTTCTTATACTCGTCCCGTTCGAAGATGTGCTGCAGATCCGCCAGTTTCTTATAGCGCCACTTGTACAGGGAACATATGCTGGAACGGGCACGTCCCTGGCCATCCAGATCCACGGTGGGCACACCCAGGCGCACCAGTCGTGTGAACAAGCTCTGCTCCATGTTGGAGTACTTCTGGAAGGCCATGTTCTTGATGACGGGCGGCAGCTGGTGATGATCTCCAATCATAATCCAGCGCTTCAAACGATTCAGTCCGTCCAGTGGGTTCTGCAGCAGCAGCGGTATAAATGTCTCAATCTCAAGGATTTGCGCCGACTCCTCCATCAATATGTTGTCATAGCGGAAGCCGAGAGTCACCAGCTCCTTGCGCTTCAGCGCAGCATGTGTGCAAGTCATGGCAATGATTTTGGCCTCCTTGACCAACAAATACTTGGAGCGGTCCAGACCTGTGCGCAGCAACTCAAAGGCGCGGAATTCCTCAAGCTCCGTGAAGATGTCGGAGACGTACCGGAAATTGGATTTGGCTATGTCCAGGAGCGCGTCAAAGCTGTCCGCCTTGAAGAGCGGCTGTGGCGCATCGGCAAAGAACTTGACAAAGGGAAACTCAGCGTCGAACAGGGCACAGAGTTTGTCCATATCCGTTTCTTCTCTATGTGCATCCATCTGGGACTGGAACTTCTCCCAACGCGCCATCACATTGTATAGATAGAAGTAACCCGCCGTCTCGCAGGTGTAAGCGTTGTCTCCGGTTACGCCTATGGCTTCTTGGAGGCGCTGCACCTGGGCAAGCAGATCCATGCGCTTAGCTAGCACATAGTTGACACGGCCATAGCGACTGTAGTCCTTCTCAGTTTCCAGCGCCTCCTCGCCGTGACCCAGACGCAACAGATGCCGCTCATCAATGTCCAAGGCCATAATCTTCTCAAAGAGCTGATTGAGCGCCTGATTCGAGTGCGTCACAATCAGCGTCCGCTGCGTGGGCTGATTGTGATAGATATTCGAGATGATCTGGACGGCGACATCCGTCTTGCCCGTACCCGGTGGACCCACTACCAGGGTAAGTCCTGGCTGCATGCCAGCGCGTATTGCTTCGATTTGTGTGGGCGTAAACCGTATGCAGTTCCTAGGATTGGGATAACATTTACGTGAAACATTCAATTCTGATAAGTTTTGCGGATTACTTACTGTTTGGGTTTGTCGCTGGGATAGGGACCCCGCGCCTCGTACTTGTAGGGCTGTACTACGATGGATTTGGTGGTACCACTTGCTTCTTTCATTTCTATGTCCTCCTCGTCGCTGTCACGCTGTTCGGCCACATCCTCAAAGATCAGGCGATACGGTGGCACTCTGCTGTCCTCCGCCGCTTCGCACTTTAACTCATAGCTCGGAAAACTAGCCTGGAGATGCTCATAGTCCAGGAAAGTATCATTGAACTCCAGACTACGTTCCTGATTGGGCATGTTGCTGTAGTGTGCCGCCCCTGGATCGCCGTAGCCGAGGAGTATATCGTGCAGCCAGGGTGGCACAACGCACTCCGTGTTCATCAGATGCCGTATGGTCTCCAGCACGGCCTTAAAGTTGTTCTCCTTGGGTTTCCTACGCATCAGAACGTTGAAAGTCTCGTAGACATCGTCGGCTCCCTGCAAGGCAAAAGAATATTGGATATTATATAGAGACTTAGGAATGGGGAACACTTACATCCTGCAGTTCATCCATGTCCATGCGATACTGATTGGAGTCGAGCCAAACGCGATAGGTGCGTTGTTCACCCGGCATCTGTGGCCTGGGCTCTGTGCCGTCTTCAATGACACGTCCATTGGCATCCAGCATGCCCTCCACCTCACAGCCGCGCACGCTGACCAAACCCACTTGGGGTATGAAGGGTTCTCTTGGATTGTACTTGGTGCCGTAGGGCTGAGTTGGTTTCACGGTGATCAGGAAGCAGACGTCGTGTTTGCGCAGATTCTCCCATTCCTCCTTAATCTCGCGGCGCACCGAGAGCGTTACGCCCACATCGGCACGCACACGTGAAGGCTTCTTTTCACCCAGATGCGGCTTGGCCACCTCGACAACGGCAAAGCTGGCAACGGGCAGGGCCATGCGTGCCCACCCACCAAAGACTACATCACCATCCTCCGACTTCCAGGGCAGCATGCGACTGATTGCATCCTCGATGTTCTGACGGATCTCATAGGTGGACTCCAGTCGGAACAAGTTGAAGTTGCGTAGCAGGTAATCGTGCAGCGTAAGGAACTGGAGATTGAGCTTGGGCAGAGCCAGGCAGGTGTCACCCGAATAATACTCCGTCGGCACCACGTTCTCATCCCAAATGATCTGCTCTGTGGGATACAGCGGCATCTCATTGAGCGCATCCAGCTGCGAGCAACGTTTCTCGTGTCGCGTTATGAGCAACTCCCGCAGAAACTCCTCATCCAAGCGATGCCATTCGAATGGCCCAACTGCCTCATCGGGCACCAGATTAAGAAATGTGGCAATCTGTTTCAGTCCATCCGCACCCAAAGTACCGAAATGCTTCTCCAGTGAGTCCCGATTGTCCACAGTTGCCACATTGGACAAGGCAAAGATTCGCAGCGTCTCAAACTTGGCAAACATCGCACGTTGCAACGAGGTTATCTTCTTGTAATGCAACTGGGTCATGTCGTGATCGGTCAGGGAGTTACCCGTGACATCGTTGATCTCGAAGCGGGTATAGAACTTGAGCATATCCAACAGCTACAACAGGAAGGAAGAATATATAAAGAGGCGTTTAAGAATAAACCAGCTTTAATAATTAAATTTGAAACGACGAGCGCCTCAATTCGATTGAATCCGCCCCTGTGCACTTCTATTGAATATGAGTGCACAAAAGAGCGCCCCAATATTGCCAGTTGCGTAGTGTGAACCGCTCCTGTGCTTCTCCATTAAATGGAACGTATTTTTTATTACCTCTACCTGTCCACCATTCCACAAGCCCACACATAGGCACTGTGTTGGCTCTCTTTCTACGTCTCTGCCTCTCTCTTTCACACACTCTCTTTGGGTCTGTAGAAGTGCACAGGTAGCATGACGCTAGCCGCTAGCGAGACTAGCGAGTTATGAGCCGGTCATACGAGTGCCGCTTAAGGTTGATACGTCATCATATTTGGGCACTGGAAAACTCTACAAGCTGTCAACCTTAACTTGGCATTGAAAGAGAGCAAGAGAGTTAATTAAATGAGGAACAGCAAAAAGCCGTTTGTCTACTGTCTGACACGGAAGTCCTTATTGGGCTAGGGGAGCTGCAATCAGTGCGACGGGAATTCGAAACATGATGCGATTCTATATCACAGATTGAAGGTTATGGGAAGAGCAGAAACAGAATTTGCAGTACCGTTAGAGAAGAATACGGTAAATGTTTATATCTAATAAATGTTTAGGAACATTTAAGTTGTATATGTAGTTGTCATATGAATGATATTAGTAACAAGCGGAACTAGTTCTTTGGAAATTTCAGGGTTTCAGCATACAGTATTGTAGGTGTGATATGACAAGGGCTTCCTTGGAGAACATGTACACATTTGGGATTCCGTTGGGCTGCTCCTGCCCCAAAGTGCTGACAAGTGGCGCGTAATGAAAGACAAGGCACGCGTTTTGACTTGATGCGAGGGGTCGAAGTTGCAGTTGCAGTTTCCTGGTCTGCATATATGTATGTATGTTTGTATGTATGTATGTACAGAAGATGAAGTGCTTTGGTGTCTTATCATATCATCACACGGGCAGACAAACAACAAACAACGAACTACACACAAACAAACACAGACACACACACATATATACGCAAAGTCAGACAGTTGAGTTTGCCGGTTCTTTGAGTCGCCTGGTTGCTCCAATTGATAATTTCCGTCGTTCAATTTAAACAACAAAAAAGTGCTTCAATGTGTCCGTGTGCGTGTGACAGAGAGAAAGAGATAGACTGTCCCAAAGCCCTGCTTCAATATTTTTTATGTTTAGTGGTTGCTGTTGGTACAAGAGAGGGGGGAGGGAAACGGGAGGGAGGAAGCAGTACCAACTCTACACTCTGCCCATTTGTTATGCTGCTGCTGTTACTCTGCCTCTCTCTGTCTGTTCCTCTCTGTGTCTGTCTCCACTAGTTACTAGAAGTTAAGAGAGCGCGTCTGAGTTAGCGAAACAGAAAACAGACCGCTTCTCAAGCTGTGATGATACTCAGTCAGTTGTTGGTCGGCGTTGCGTTTCGTTGTCTTTTGGAATTTATGCGTTGCCTGCATAAAATGCAAACAAAAATTGTTTAGCAAATAAGAAATTGAATACGTGAATGGCATATACATATATAAATGTACAGATGTTTATTGTGAAACGATGAGAAGAATCTGAAAACTGCAGTCATAGCTTTAGTTATATTTCAATCTTCAATCTCAACCGTGCAGCTGTATTGACAACTCTACAAAGAGCAGACAAGAACGAAAGACAGGAAAAAAAAAACAAGAAACTGTCTCCCGTGTCGTGCTTTAGTTTGGCTTGCAAGTCATGATCTTGGCTCGAAACCGGCATCAGTCATTGCCTTGATGACGCATTCGATTACGATTACGATTACGAGCGAGAGTATTTGTATTTGTAGGTGTGCTTGTGTGTATGTGTGTGTGTGCAATTGTAGCTGTATTTGTACGAGATGCTCGTAAAAACGCTTGGCGCGCAAATTTTGCCGTACCTGGCCCTCGCCAAAGGTAGCAGCTGCCTCCTACTAGCGCTGCTGATCACGCTCCGAGCTGTTGCTATCTCGGCTCATGTCACAGCCCATAACAGCTCCGCTCAGCCGGTCACCAGCATCGATCCGAATCTGGTGCTGGTCAATAAATGCTGTGAGAAGTTCGAGATACACGTAAACAATACGTGTCAGCAGGTCAATCAAACTGGTAAGCTCCTGGCCAATAACTCCGAAACTGCTACTAATACGGCACATATCGCGTGCCGTAACATAATTCCCACCCACACCCAAAACCAGCCAGTTGCCATGGGTAACCCGACTCGCAATTAGCCGATATCGGCTGGGCCATTCAACTTTTATGGATTTTTGGCTCTTGGCATGCAACATATGCCCAACATTTAATGGCCCATTTGCTGGCAATCAACGGAACAGCTCGACTACCACAGCTACTACTCTATAGCCTCCTCCTGCTTCCCATTGTTTTTACAAAAGCAAACAGAATCATCATGATTTATGATTTATGCAGGGAGCACTCAGCACTTATCGGGGATGGGCACTGGCTGCTGGGATTTACATTGGGGTGGATGCCATATGCTTGGCAAGAAAGTTCTCTAAGTTTCATTTAAATAATTCATGTTTATTTGCTCTACAGACTTGTCCACACCTGTTAACAATGCCACACTTAAAAAGGGCTTAAACTGGTTAAGCAAGTAGAAAGAAAACAGAATTCTAAACTTTAAAACTCTTGATTCTGATTATTTTACCACAATTTAAACAAAATATTTGCAGCAACTTTTTGATTAAGTGAAAATTGTTAACAAGTTGTTGATTATTGGAGTCAACATCAATGCTAGATAGAGATATTACCCAGAAGATACTTAATATCTATCAGATATAAGATATTTATTTTTATCATTAGTATCAATTGATGTTCCTTATTCAAGTTGAAAGCTGTCTGCAGAAGTCTAGCAGTAAATACAATATATATACATCATTTAGATAAATCTCTGGGATCTGCTTTAGAGATCAGCTCATGGCATGTTATCACATAAATTAAACTCAATTTGTAGTTGAATCAGCAAAGGGACATAGTATAATGCTACTGATTCACCATTGATCTCAACTACACATATATCATATGGAAGGCATTTAGAGATGAAGAAATTAACACGATTCGCGGAGATTCTACATGAATGCTCTTGGCATGGAATGGAATGGGATGGGAGTTTTGGATGAACTAAGTGGAACTGCATTGCTTGAAAATGTTGAGCACGTTCTACTTGGGTCTTGTAAATATTTATAGACTTGCGATTGGTTTTTTTTTCTTCTTTTCTTTTCCCGTTATGATTGGCTTTGTTCGCCTCAGTCCATTGTTCAATTGATGTGCCGTTTTCAACTGGACTGATCTGTTGCTATTGCAATATATATATACATATATATATATAGTATATATACTTATGAACTTCTTTTATAGACTATTTTCAGCCCATGTTTACCAGCTACAGCGGCGATCAGAACAGACCCGTGGAGCATTTCAAGTTCCTAATTGGCGTGCCAAACTGTGGCTCCAAGCAGATGTGGCCTGTTTTGGACTATGCGGGAGTAAGTTCTACTTAATCCTTTAGCATGTGGAACTGTATTGATCCATAACTCTATCTAATGCAGAGCTATGACAAACTGGTGCTGCTGGACGATGGCAAACTGAGGCACTACACCAATGCGGAGAACGAGGAGGATGAGAAGAGGGGCGTTCAAACGGATTACGATGAGGAGCTGGCAGAAGCGCAAAAGCCACGTTATTATGACTATGACCAGGGACAGTACTGCCTCGATAAGGTAACTATAGATATACTATAGGTGTTAACTCAATTTATTAACACAATGTCTCTTTTAGGCCGTCTCACCGGAGCACAAGAACAGTCTATTCGCCCACATTTGTCTGGCCAAGAAGGAGAATAATTGGAATGATTCGAGCTTTTTGTTGCGTAAAATCCTCAATCCTATATTCCATGGCATATCCTTGATCATATTACTGATCATAGCCATTATCTATTTCATTTTACCCACGTTAAGGTAAGAACTGTTTGAAGATTGGAATTGATCTAAGCATTGCAGATAGAATAGTAAACACAAATATGTTAGGGGGAGATTAGTTAAGGGGATATAAGATTATACAAGTTGGGGGACTGAAAGAAATCTAATTACTGGGAGTTACTGAAAATAATCCTAGCCAGAATGTGTATAGAAGACCATGGATCGGTCATATGTGCAGATGGAAGTCAAGATACTATTATAGCTCTGCAGGATTACTAAAACATCCTAACTGGGAAATTAGTTCTTAATTTCAATTACTATTTCTAAATTGTGTTCCTTTTAGCAGAGATCTAGTTGGCAACATTGTCACCACAATTGCCATGTGCTTGATGGTAGGACAGGCAGCAGATCTGGTGCGGATATTCACAGAGCTCAACAATCATGTGAGCTTCATCGTGGCGGACATTATACTGTGCTTCAGTCTATTGGCCGCCTTCTTCTGGCTGAATAGTTTTGGATATTATATATGGAAGACCTTCCGGTCGAGGAACGTGTTCCTGCGCGTAACGGATGGACGCAAATATTGCTATTACTCGGCCTATGCCTGGGGCTGCACAGCCACAATGGCTGCACTGGCGGTCTTTGCGCACTTCTTCCTGGATGCGGACACGTACAAGAGGGAGAATATGCGTGGGGAGCAGGAGACAATTGGCTGGCTGGGCATATGCATATTCTTTGCACCCATTGCCATGACCATCATAGTCAACATATTCTTCTATGTGACCACAAGGAAGCTAATCAATCGCCGCACTGTCTACGGACGCATTGCGCACAAGCTGAAGGCCAAGTGAGTGGATTGACTAGATCTTTGCTTCTTTGTATTAATGGATTTTCCTACTTTGCAGTTTCATCATGTTCTCACTGATGATGCTGGTTATGACATTTGCCTGGTTATTCCTGACCATGTCCTGGCTGGCCCTGGACGGCCTGCTCTATGCGCATATCATAGTGAATGCATTCCAGGCACCGCTGCTGCTCTACATTTGTGTGCTGCGACAGCGTCATGTCACATTCCTGCTAAAGAAGTCCTGCTGCTACAACGAACCACCTTCAGCCAATGATTGGGGCGATGAGCTGCACTACATGAATGGCAACGACTATTGAGATCATTGTCTACCATAAATCCAACTCCATCTGAGCTAAAGCCAAGTTAACAATTAACTCTAAGACCTATTCCTACCTATGCTAAGTGTTTTCGTAGTTTAACAATGTTAAACATTGAGATTTGTACTTAAAACCTACACGAATGTAACTTATTATACACAAAAAAACCAATCAACTAATTAAAATACGCAAAGTCTGACACATACCTGACCAAAGAGTTTACCCTCCTCGCGACGCACTAGCGGGCTCATCATGGCGCGCACAATCAGATGGCAATCATCGAGGACTGTATTAAAGAAACGGCGGGTCGGTAGCAGCGCCTCCAGGTCGATTATGAACTCTAGGAATCGTTCGCAGTAGTGCACCACATTGGTATTGATATTGCCTTCGGCAGGAATGCGTTCTAGTATGTGCAGAAAATCAATTATGATATTCTGCATAAAGTGGCGTTCCCACATAAGGTCTGGCTTGGGATCATCCTTCTCCTTTTTCAGTAGACGCTTCCAGTATTTGCGCCATTCGGGCACCTCACGCAGCTCCTGCTCGCGGCGGCCTAAACAAGGTGAGACATTGCATAACTTGACTTGGCAATATTTGAGACTAGCTGTTGGGACTTACGCGGCTGGAGGCAGTGCCACATTGAGAGTGAGACGAGACGCTTAGCCTGTTCGCGGCACAACTCGATTTCCATGCTGTTGAAGCAGTGGTTCAGGAACATAAGCAGCCCAGTACGTTCGTTAAGGGTGCTTCTAGTTTTTTTTGTGCCCTGGTCGGGCAGACAAGATTCTAGCACGTGTCGAAAGAATAATGGATACTGTTCCGGCGTTTGCTCAAACACATTCCACACCTCGACCCGCTCACGAAACTTTTCATTCGCCATTATTACTACGGACATGAGATGAGCATGTGTTGCCTTCTCCCGCTTATAATTGGGCCACAGAAATTGCTCCAGATACTGACTGAACTCCAGCATGTTGATGCGACGCGCACTGGCTTTGCCGCTCGACATCTCCTCGTTGTAAATACGCTCAATGATGTCTGCATTGTACGGTAGATGTTCAGACTTTGTTTCCGGTAACCAGTACTGTGATGCTAGCTGCAAGGAAATAGCCTTGGGGTTATCTTCCGCGGTATTTTGTTTGTTAGCGGAGCACCCACCTGCCATATAATATCTGAGCTGAACTGATCCAATGTAAGTGCAACGGGCTTCTTGTGGGCTTCCTTAGGCGCCTGTGCTTGCGTTTGGCTTCTGCGTTTCATTTTTAAATTACAATTTATACAAAATTAAATAAAAATTCACGCAAACTAAAACGAAAACAAAACGCCGGCTCTACACACGGCTAAGGTGACCAGCTGCGCCAATTGCGATAAACGTTTTAGCATTTTGTACTTTCCAGCCCTGGTAATTAGTATCGGCAAAGCGATAATTGCGATATATATTTAAACTTAATATTCAATATACATAACTATGACCATTTTAATAGTTTACCTAACTACAAAAGTATTGTTAGGTATAAGTGTTTAATCTGCAATTATTGTATCAATATATAATTATTCTAAAAGTTGCGCAAAATATCGTGTCCAGTGATAGCTGCATTTATTATCTATAGCCATCGCAAGGTGGCAACGCCAGACAAATGCCCGGTTATAAACTACAGTTTGAGATTCCCACACACCGCCAACAACATGTCACTGCAGATGCCGCCAGAAAACATAAATGTGAGTTATTTGTTTGTTTTCAGAGGCTCTATTTCAATTTTTATGATCATAAATGTGAATATTATTTCAGAGCCACATACTGAAAGTGCTTGGCTTGCCAATTGTTGAGAAAATACAGCAATTGGAGATATTGTTTGAGCGTTGCACTGTGAGGCAAATACAGGAAATTTACCCGCTAATTGTGCACTCCATATTCGGCATCAATTGTAATGTGCTGGGATGGGGACTACGGACGACGACGATGGAGAATGGATCGTATTATTTTAATCTGCTGCATAGTTTCTTTGGTATCAAAGGCGTTTGGATGCGCATTTGTCATCGGCTATTGAACGACACAACCAAATTTGATATTGATGTCAATCTATTGCCGGTAAGTAGCAGCCACTTGTTGTGCCATCAGCTCCTGAACTTTCTTCCTCTTCACAGCACAAATTCGTTAGCATGGTGCAAGCTGGGCACATGTTTTATGCGGATTTGATCAACATTGATCCACTGGGGCATAGTGTGAGCACGCTTTCCCTCAACGCCTTTGACTTTTACATGTTCCACTTTGCGTTGCACGCACTGAAACCACTGCACACGATCAACCCCATTGCCATGCAGATTCACAGTGAATGTACCAAAACTGTATATCAGTTGCTGACGGCTGAGTACCTTAACAACTTTCTGCCACTGTATCCGGACGCAAGGATTGAGCCGTCAAATTTTTGTAGCACTGTAAAAGCACCATCACAGATGCCAGTACAGGCATTTCAGCCACAGCGGCAGCTGCGTTACCTTAAGCTACCAAGCTCCTATCGCAGTGGAACCAGTGGGTCTGTCAGAGCTGGCAGCACCTCGCCACAATCCTTTGAGAGCAGTGGTATTGGTGGCCGTGCCTATAGCTGGCGCTCTGAATCTGTGCTGCATTTCTTTGTGGATATCTGGCTGCGGTACGACATTGAGTCGGAGCACCATCTGCCCAGTAGTGATTTTGTCCGAGGTGTTCGCACGCTCGTGAAGCAAATCCATTTCTTTGCCAATGCAGCGGCTAACGATCACAGCTCGCTCTGTTCTCTACGAAAGGTATCACTGTCCATGATCAGGGCGCGGATTTACTCCTTTCTCTGCAGTCTCATCGATCGCTGGCCACTGTACAGCTCTCTTGGAGTCGTCCTGGAACTCTGGTTAAGTTACATCCAGCCCTGGCGCTACACCATGGCAACCATCAACAACAGAAAGTAGGTTTCACATTCCACTTGCCCATCGACTTATCCTAATAAATAACCTTTTCATCTGCAGTTTGGGCAAACAATTTGAGCCAAAGATTTCAAACGCCTTTGACGGCTTCATCATTGACAATCTCATTGTGTACACAAACATCTTCATGCAGCTCCTTCCCCGATTTGAGCGTCTGGACTACTCGGTGTATCGCAATGCACGAATGCTTCATCGTCTGACCAAGACCTTTGCCCAGCAGGATTTGATTGAGCGTCTGCAGCGTTTTGAGCGTCTTCATTCGGGCAATGCTTTTGGCTTTGATTCACCCCAGCGCCTAAAGTAGGTTCCATTACAGGATAGAATTTTCTATACGGCAGTTTTAATTCTATTTTTATCTTAGCACCAAATCCCACAACACTTCGTACAATGCACAATGGAATCCATTGATCAACTCCAACATACCAAAACTATTCAGTGACCATATGCATCATCAAATCCAAAGTTTCCTGTTTGTCATCAGCATAACGCGTAACTCCATGTTGAGGAACATAAGTTCGCTGCGTACGGAGATTGCAGAACGTCAACGATCGGAGGGCTTCATAAAGAATCTGTTCAAAAAGATATTCACCAACTACACAGAAGAGGAAATAACGCTAAGGGAACTCAGTTGTATACCGGAGGTACTGCGTCAGTGTATAGACGTTTTATGTTCAAAGTTCAATGTAAGTTACTTAGTGCTTTGGCTGAACCTTTAATAAAAGTAAATCTTTGTATGTGACTCAAGGTGGATCCAGGCTCTCTGTCTATGCATGAGACGCTACCTGTGGAACCCAGTCCGTCGTCATCGCCAGAAGAATCGCAGAATTTTAGCTTTTTTGATTCGAACAATTGTTTGGACACCTCAAAGCTGACGCCACTTCAAATGTCACTGAACGCTTCCAACATGGATCACACAATCGACCCCCTAATAATGCCCATAAAAACCAATGAGATTCGACCACTGGTCCGACTACTGCACCTCATATCCGACACCATCAATAAGAAAGTGAGTTCCATCCGCCGAAATCTATCTATCTATACGGCAATATTGACTTAACTTTTATTTTTTTACAGTTTGGTAGCCAGATAGAAGACTTCTATGCACGTGAAGACTTCTGTGGTAAACTCTCACGTCAGCTGCTATATGCGCCCATGACGGAACAGTGGTTTGAGAAAAAACAGGGCAATGTGGACATCTTTGAGAATCAATTACCCGCACGTTTATCTCTGCGTCCATTAGGCTCTATGCAATCCCTTAGCCTTATTGCATTTGCACTTATTGTTGGATACTTGTGGTGTGGTGTCGCATCTGTTGGACTGGTAGCACTCTGTGCCGTGTTCTTCATTTATTTCACATTCATGGCGCTGCTTACGTAAAAGAAAGTTAACAATTTCTATACCTTAATTCTTATCATCGTACGAAATTTACAAAAGGTCAATTTGACATGGGAGCTACCTTACGACAATTATTCGTATCCGTGTTCCTATCATCTTTATCTATGAACGCCCTAGACAATTTATAACGATTCGTAAAATAAAAAAACAGAAACCTGATATGACTTATCACTTTAATAAATATTACTATAAAACTTGTCTAAGCTTTAAGCAACTTTTATTTGACGCTTTTCAGCTGAAGATACTTAAAAATATTGCACATGGAATTCTTTTGGATCTGTTGAGGCTTCTACATGTGTCTAGTATGATAGATTTTGGTAGGGCACACTATATATGTATATAATGGACATGCATTGAGCGAATCATTCTGACTGTTATGCGGACCCTTATCTCTATTTACATTTCTCAGTCATGTCCATTAACCACTCACAGAATTTATATTTATATTATATTTTGTTTGTATATATACATATACAATTCTGTCTTCGATCAGATTTGATATCCTGTTTACCAAACTCTTGCCACAATTAATCCATGATTCTTTGGCTACGTCTCAGTAGCGTAAAAGTATTCGGCTAGCGGGTAGCTTATGATTAAGGCCAGAAGTGCTGTCAGGACCTGAAAGAGCCAAACAGTCTAATCACCAATCAGCAGTTCCTCCTTAAGAAGACTACAACGGCTCCACCCGTCTGATATTCCCCATAGGAGGCAATACAATCAGTTGAGGCTATGCCTCTGACTGGTTAATTGTTCTCCATACAAATTGCTGATTGTCTTTTTGCATCAGACAGCTGGCAATTGGAGTTTACAGTAGTAGTACAGTACACCCTCACTAAACGCAACCAGGTTTTTTTTACCCGTTTCTTTTTTCATTAATTTTTGACAAAAAATATAAATTTGGGATTCCCCCAGCTGATGTATGCTATATAAATTCTAGCAAAAAACTGAATACAAGAGAATTTGTAGTCTAAATATAGATTTATTCAATTTTTATTGATGTTACTGTGCAAAAGTATTGAATAATCCACATAAGAGGTAGAATATTTTCCTTATATCTGATAAATTATTTTTTATTATTATTATTAATTCAATGGATACAATTGACAACGATGCAGAGCTAAAGTTTGTGGTATAAAACATTTCATTTTGATAGATTTTGTTTCAGATCACATTTAATATATGTTTTTATATAGAGTATTAAGTCTTCGACTTGTTGTTCTCTTTTTTCTGTTATTAATAATCAGTAATGAGCAGTTACTCGCTCTTTTCACTCTCCCTCTCTGTGTGGCTCTCTGAGAGCGGTGAGACCTGCGCACTGGACATTCCATAGCTATAGCTATGGAGTCTATATAATATACTTGTTGATCTGTCAATTGCTAGTCAATTGATGGGCTACAGATCTAAATGCTGCTTTTTAGAGTGTTGCACAGTTGGAATGCGATAAATTTCTATGTATATGTATAAAGTGCATGCATATGGTAAGGCAATTTAGCAAAAATAAAGAAAGAGAAGATAAGATTAAGTTTTAGATTTCGAGTGTGTAATTGTATCATAATGGGACGACAGTCTTTTCAAAGCGCTATAACTGATCGGAGCTGAACGAGGGAGCGGAAGACGTTGCCCCATTATAAAAATAATGGATAGTAGTACGAAGCCTCAACGCAAAAATCCGAGTCAGCACGCGAATCTTCTATCCCAACTGGCTTTTGGTTGGGCTGTGCCATTTTTATACCATGGATCGCGACATGGTCTGACTACAGATGATCTGACTGAATGCCTTAAGGCTGATCGCTCTGAGCAGCTCGGCAATCGTCTGGAGAAGTGAGTCCTACTCAGTGTTTAAATACCTTTATAGCCTCTGTTCACATTTTAAGGGAATGGTGCAAGGAGCAGAAGATCGCCCATAGCAACTCCCGGAAGCCACATCTGCGTCGTGCTCTGCTTCGCTGCTTCTGGAGCCCCTTTATCATCAATGGCGTTTTATGCTTTGTGTACATTGCACTTAAGTGAGTAAATATCTTATAACTAGTCTCCCCCGATAGTATATTGATAACGGTAATCTTATAGAATGTTTATAGCGGCTATTTTGGCGCAGCTTCTGCTACAGTTACAGCTTGCGAATTACAAAGCCAATGATCTCTCCAATCTAATCAATAACACATCCCTGCCTCAGCCTGGAGCCAATGTATCCACCAATAATGTTTATAGTAAGTAAAAGTCTGAAGAAGATGAAAAAACAAAGTTTATAAACAGATAAAGGCTCTTTCCCGTTTTCAAATATTTCCAAATAATTTTTGTTTTCGAGTTCAACGCACATTTCTGTTATTATTGAAACAAATTTAAAAATAGACTCAAAGATTAATAAGAGATTCAATTAAAACAATTGAAACCGAATAATTGATGAGAATTTGTGCCTTTGTATTCGATAACGATTATGATAACAAATGTTTCGATATGAATTTGAATAGGGAATTATAATCGATAGTTATCTATACATTTAACATTTTGAATTCTAAACCGATACAAACTCGATAACAAACGCTTCGCTATTTTAATTTAGAACTAGCATATTAGCTATCGATACATTTACGCAAAAGATTCAATGAATAGGTTCAATTTTCTGATATATACAGATATATCGAAACGGTTAACAATATCGATTTCAAATATTTCGATTAATATTTGAATTTTATTTACATATATAATTTTCGATACTCTTACTATATGTACGTACTTACTCACATAGGCAACTTATCCCAGACACCGGAGGCAGTTACGCCCAGTGATAACAAGACGGATCCCATTGAAGGTTCAGGTTTATACTCAAACATCTGCAATGACGCATATACTCTTGGTGGTCTGTTGGTGGGCATCAATTTCGTAGCGTGCTTCCTGTGGCACCATCTCTACCTGCGCCAGCGGATGATGGGTGCTCGTATGAGGATTGCCTGTTGCTCGCTGGTCTATCGGAAGACGCTGCGGCTGTCCATGAGGACGGTGAATGGTACGCCGGCAGGTCATCTAATTAATCTGATCTCAAATGATGTTAGCCGGTTGGACTATGCTCTGGTCTTTACGCATTATATTTGGATCTTGCCGATCCATGCCTTGGTCACTGGGTACATCATATGGCTACAAATCGGATTACCAGCTGTAGTAGGAGTGCTTGGATTGCTGCTGAAAACTGTCCCGGTCCAGACGGCGTTGAGCAAGTTAACCTCAGCTCTACGGAAACGTATTGCGGAAAGGACGGATGTGCGAGTGGGAATCATGAGTGAACTAATGCAGGGCATTCAGGTCATCAAGATGTATGCCTGGGAGAACTCCTTTGTGGCTGTGGTATCAGATGTTAGACGTGGCGAGATCCAACAGCTTCGATACGCCAACTATCTGTACGGATTCCAGCGGACAACCAGATTCTTTATACAGCGTACAACATTGTTCCTTACCCTAGCGGCAGCCGCACTCATGGGACAGAGCATCACTGCGGATTTCGTCTTCTCCGTGGTGATCTACTACAACATTCTCCAACTGGTGGCTGCTGTCTATTATCCTTTGGCTGTAAACCTGGCTGCCGAGGCATTGGTTTCACTGCGTCGCATTCAGGCATTCCTACTACAAGAGGAGCGGGACAATAAGTTACCTAGTCCTATTCAAAGGGATCAGAAGGTTGACGGATCTGCAGGCGCCATTATACTGAGAGATATTGATGCCAGCTGGGACAAGGAGAAACCGCAAACGACGCTGCAAAGCTTAAGTCTCCAGATTAAGAAAGGTCAGCTTTGTGCCATAATTGGTCCCGTAGGTGCAGGCAAGAGTTCCCTGCTCCAGTTGCTACTCGGTGAGCTACCCATCATCGATGGTAGCGTTGTCATGCAGGACGAGATTTCCTATGCATCGCAGGAACCTTGGCTCTTTACCGGCACCGTACGGAATAACATTCTATTTGGTGAAGTGTACGAGCACGAACGTTACCAGAAGGTCACCAGATCCTGCGCCCTAGCTACTGACTTCCAACAGCTGAGCAACGGGGACCAGACTATTCTAGGAGATCGAGGAGCTTCTCTGTCCGGTGGTCAACGTGCCCGCATTAGCCTGGCAAGAGCCATATACAAACCTGCATCCATTTACCTACTCGACGATCCTCTAAGCGCCGTCGACGCCCATGTGGGTCGACATCTCTTCGACGAGGTAATTGGACCGCGTGGACGACTAGGTCGAGAAACCCGAGTGCTGGTCACACATCAAGTGCATTTTCTTTCCGAAGCCGACTGGATAGTCATTGTGGAACAGGGTCAAGTGCTGATCCAGGGCACCTACCAGGACATCATTAGCAGTGACTTCGATTTTGCAAAGCTGCTGGAGTGTTCCAACGAAGTGGAAGAGGCAACAGTGGACGAGCCAAAGGAACATCCTCCGGCGACGCTAAGCGATACTGAAGAACAGGATGAAGATGATGAGATTGAAGTAATCTGCGATAGCTCGCAGCCATTAAGTAAGCGCAGAGAGTATATTCCTCTCAAGAAATCGGTGAGTAACAAGATGGTTAAGTTATTTTCCAGGTGGTAGTCGATTTACCTTTCTTTTATTCCTATTAACAGGGCACGAGCACCAATCAGTTGAAGCTCAGTCAGAAGGGTCACACGTCGGCTGGAGGAAGGGTATCAACGCGTGTCTGGTACGAGTACTTCCAAGCAGGCAGCACCCTATTTAGCTTCATCTTTATGATCTTCATCATGTTGCTGTCCCAGCTGGTGTGCAGCAGCTCTGACTATTTCGCCAACATCTGGACGCAGCAGGAGCAGCTGCGATCTCGCGGTGACCCCACCACTCTTACTACCTACGAGTGCATGTACATTTATGGAGCTTTGATCATCGGCGTGGTGGGAATGACAACCTACCGTGGATTCCTCTTCCTCAAGACATGCATGCATGCATCCAAGGTGCTCCACGATCGAATGTTCCATTGCATATTGCACACGACGATGAGATTCTTTCACATGAATACTTCTGGCCAGATATTAAATCGTTTCTCCAAGGATATTGGTACCATGGATGAGTGGCTGCCCAGGAATATGCTGGAGTTCGTACAGCATACTCTGGTTATATCTGGCATATTGGCTGTGATTCTAGTGGTTAACCCAGTGCTGTTTCCCGCTGTGCTGGTTGTGGGTCTGCTGGATGTGCTCGTGCTTAAGATCTACTTGCGTCCGTCGCAGGATCTCAAGCGCATGGAGTCCAGTTTTCGAAGTCCCGTGTTCTCGCACTTGACATCAACATTGTCCGGGCTATCGATCATACGCTCACGTCGGATGCAGCATGTGGCAGCCAAGGAGTTTGATCTTCTACAAGATGTCCACAGCGGTGTCTGGCAGCTGGCAGAGGCAACAAGTACGGCGCTTGGACTCTGGGTGGATGGGATTAACTGCATCTTCCTCACCGCAGTCACCTTTAGTTTCATAGTTTCCAGCGAAGGTAAGTCAAGCAGTAAAAGAAGATGCATGTAGAGATGATCTCCTAATAACTCTAAAAACTTTCAGTCACATACAGCGGCAACGTTGGATTAGCCATTTCCCAAGCCATTCTCCTCACGGGCATGGTGCAATACTGCGTCAGGCAGGTGGCAGAGTCAATGCAACAGATGACCAGTGTGGAGCGCGTGCTGGAGTACACGGCGCTGGAACAGGAGTCGCCAGCTGGTAATAAGGATGAACCTGAACAGCAGTGGCCCATGCATGGACAGGTAGAGTTCCGGGATATGAGCCTACGCTATGATCCCAATGGATCAGCCGTTCTTAAGCAACTCAGCCTAACTATTCAGCCAGGCTGGAAGGTGGGCATTGTTGGACGCACTGGAGCTGGCAAATCCTCGCTGATCGGTGCACTTTTCCGTCTAGCATACATTGATGGGGGCATCTATATAGATGCGGTTGAGACGGGCAGCATCCCGCTGGAGACCCTGCGTACGCGTATTTCCATCATACCACAGGATCCTGTGCTCTTCTCTGCCACCATTCGCTATAACTTAGATCCCTTTGGACTTTACAGCGATTCTGAACTGTGGCGCGTCCTCGAAGAGGTCGAACTACCATCAGCCATTCCAGGTCTGGATTACATGGTAACCGAACGTGGCAGCAACTTCAGCGTGGGTCAGCGACAGCTTCTCTGCCTGGCGCGTGCAATCCTCCGGAACAACAAGATTCTGGTGCTCGATGAGGCTACTGCCAACGTGGACCTGCTGTTAGTATCTCATACCAATCCACATGCATCCTATATATATCAGCCTCCCATTTTCTTTACAGGACCGATTCCTTAATTCAGCGCACAATCCGTGAGAAGTTCCACCACTGCACGGTTCTGACCGTTGCCCATAGACTGCATACGGTCATGGATTCGGATCGCATCATTGTTATGGATGGTGGCATTGCTGTGGAATTCGATATACCACATCTGCTCCTGGGCAAATCTCAAGGTGTATTTAAACAGATGGTCGAGGCAACTGGCGGAGAGGCGGATACGCTGCGAAGATTGGCCAGTGACGCCTACAAGGAAATGCAGCAGCCTAGGGAGAAACAAGGCCCAAATGAAAACCAACTACTGAGGCTCCTCGAACGCAGTACAGGAATTCTCATGGATAAACAGAGTCGTCCCTAGAAGTCTCTAAGATCTCTAAACAGAATTTTTTTTTTTTATGGATTATGTACTTTATATAAAACTAAGAGATTAGCTACGATCGAGATTAGAATTAGTAAGACTTATAAGATTTTGGGTTGGGTCTTTCCCTGAATGACATGGGGAGTCCAGGGCTATATCGGAGTAGTACTATTCCTTAGCGTATATTATGTATATATGATATATCTATGATATCTATGTATATATATATATGTCTAACAGGATTATGTTGGTTTCACTGCAACCAATTTGGATCTTAACGCCAGCCGCAGCGTCTGATCGGGCACAGTGACCATGCGCAACATGCAATCCACAGGCTTTTCATTGAGGCAGTGCATCTGGAATTGGGTAGCGCATTTGCTGAGTAACGCATGGAGCTGTTTAAGAGCCACACGTCGCCCGATGCAGGAGCGGTGTCCAATGGCGAATGGCAGACTGCCGTGTGCCTGATGCACTTGATCTGACTCGCCGAGGAACCAGCGTTCGGGTATTACTCTCAGCGGGTCCTCAAAATGTGCTGGATCACGTCCGGATGTGTAAAGCGAGATCAGTACCATGGTCTGTAAGCAGGCACAAATATTAAAAATTGGAGTATGGATTCGATTGGAGTGGACAAAGACTTGGAGCTGACATTTTTCTCTACATAATGACCACCAATCTGCGCATCCTGCGGCAAGTAGCGTCCTATGAACGGAGCAACTGGATAGAGGCGCAGGCTTTCCTTGATCAGTCCATGAAGAAGCTGCGACTCAGATCCGGCACGCTCCTTAGCTATGCGACACTGCAGTCTTTGATCCAATGACATGACATACATTGCCCACTGGCTACTGAAGGCAGTCTGTAAAGGATTTGGGATAGAGGATTAGTATGAAGTGTTGATAGTTTAGCTGCTGATCTGCACACCGTGTCACCTGCTGCTATGACAAGATCCACAAATATGCGCCTGATCATCTCGGCCGGCACCCTGGCAGCCTTTAGTTTATGATACATTGCCTCCTCCTGTTCTGACTGTGGCTGCTTATCCTGTTCCTCCTGTGATCTTATGCAGAGCTCAATGATCGCCGCGCCCTGCTTTAATACCTCACCCACATTGCTCTCAAATTCACTCCAGATGCGCAGACGCAGCAGCTGCGCCAACTTAGGGGGAAAGTTCATTAGCCGCGAGCTATGCTCGAAGACCTTGTGAACGATCAGTGTGAAGTCATCAAGAGCCGACTGCATCTTGGGACAGGCTAGAGCAGTGCTCCCAAACATAATCCCGCAGAGCACTATAATAATGATTTGCTATGAATAATACTGATTTTGGTATATTTTGTATTATTTAAAGTATTTTGTCAGTAGTATGTATACCTTCTATGGACCATCGATACAACTGTTTCTCCAAGTCTGGCAGCTCATAGTGCTCTCCTCTTATATTCGCCTCGTCTGTCTTCGTTCGCCAGCTATCGACCAACTGGAGGGTACAGCTCTCAATATGGACGTCCATCCAATTCAAATTACCATTGAGCAGCAGCCGATTAAGTATACGCCTGTTGTGCAGCCACTCAGCACCCTCCCTGCGGACATTAGTTATTCGTTCGAGCGTTCAAAAAAGTGGAGAAACTGATTTGCAATTCATTTCATGAGCCACTTACATAAAGAAGAGTCCACGTTGGCAAGCATGTCGCTTATTGTAGAAGGTCCAAGCATCCGGCAGCGGATGCTGCGGATAGTGACCCTCTTGCAGAAAGACGCTGCGCATCAAATTTGCCGAGGATACAAAAACAGCATCTTGGGTGCCACCCAATCGTTCACGAAAGATTGGTCCGTACTGACGATGACGGGCATCCACATATTTGTGCAATCTGGGAAAGGTTTTTGCTTTGAAATGTGCTGCGTGCGTGTTGGTTGGAGTCTATCGACTAAATCTTCAACTCACTGCGGTGCACCACCGGCTGCAATTAAATCGAGAAGTGTACCCACTACGGGCAATCCCTTGACGCGCGGTATAGGCACATATTTGGGCTCGATCTTTAGACTCTGGCATGGATAGCTGATCTGAAGCTCGTCTTTAAAGTGAGATGTGATACTCAAGAGCAGAGTCTTGAGCAGCTGCAACGCCCAGCGCAGCAGGCCGCTGCAGCCCAGCTGCTTGATCATCTCTTGAGAGCCACAACTTCAAAGGGACCTTTAGAGCTGCAGGAAGCAAAGTGAAGTGAGTGCACGATTGATTATCTCCCACGCTGGCGACACCGAACGAGACCCGAACGAACCCAAATCACGGCCCGACAAGGGCAAGGCCAACCACAGTACTGATTCGACATGCTCTTCGGCTTGTGCCTTATAACCGGCACCAGCAATCGTTCAGTCAAATGAAATGAAATGCGAAGAGCAAAGAGGCCGAGGCCGATTTTGAGCCGAGCCCGATAAGATCGTGGGCACCTTGGTCGCAATGCTTGGCAAAAAGGTGCGACTACCTGCCCTTAGTTACTGCCGGACACTTGCCGACACATTTGCCGTCCCTCAGGCCAGTGTGCCTTAATGATATGCGCAAATTCAACGCAACGAAGCAACTCCAACGAAAGTAATCGCTGAGTGGACTGAAAACGCGTTCGCTTCTTTCGTTCGGTTCTTGCTGTACATGCAAATTGTGCGGCGGTGCCGAAGAAGATTTGTTTTCGGGAACGGTCAAGCGTTCCAACAATATGTATCACCAGCTCAGTTCCTTCTCTTCCACCTCCTCCTTCTCTTACTTCTTTCTTATGTCATGTTCCTTTATTTTTGGCATTTTATACTCTTAAGCAATGTTTTGGTTCCGCATAAATATACAATTACAAGTAATGCAAATCGGTTGACATCAAAATTGGAATAGTAAGTGTATTTTGTCTGAGAAGAAGACAGTAGACATTTATTTTTAGATATAGATTTATTTTTATTTTACATCCTTTATTAAGGAACTAAATAAAATATATCTTAAAAGAAAATAAATAATGACCTCTAATATCTGCAAGTAACTTTAAATTTGTTAATTGTTTTATTATTTAAACTTATTTTACTTTTAAGATAATGAATTGACTAGTATTGGGAATTATATAGATGAAATGCATTGCTATTTTTCCAAGTTGTATTACAAAAATTTTCGAAAATTAATTGCTTCGCAACCATATAAGACTATAGTTAAGTCCAATGTATCGCTCAAAAAAAATATAAAAACAATTATTGTTTTCGTTAAAACTTTATTTAGTTTTTTTTCAACAAACAAAAAACTAAAAACGGTATTTTTTACACAAGCATTTTACATTTTAACTTTCTTGCAATGCTCCGATCGGCATAATTTACACCTGAAAATTGGATGAGTTTCAGAGGAAAATATAAGAGAATATAGAGTATAAGACTGTGACCCGTATGCCATAAAGTGAATTGCGATTGTGTTTGCCAAACCAAACGTTTCGCTCCCACTTTGGGGGAGTAGCGAGGGTTTTGGTATTAGTCCAATGCTATGTTCCATTCAGTTTTGGTTTCAATTTCGTTTTCGTTTTCAGTTGCTTGCGAGCTGTGGGCCGCGGCGGTGCTTGAATCGGTTTGCAGGTTCGTTTGTTAGTTTAACGCTTGAGGAACGTACGTCTTGGTAGATTCTACTCGCACGAAATACAAAAACGAAAGCTTCAAGTGGTTCAATACACTGACGACCAAAAACAAAAAAACCAACAACGGTGCTACGAAATTATTTAAAACTGTGATAAAAAACAACAAGCAATTATACAATACATATACAAATAATAGCTAGGTATGTGAAGAGATTCATAAGCATGTATGTAGATACACCGCATGAATTATGTATATAAAAATATATATTGCACAGCTGGTAGGTTTACGTCATTAACTGAGCCTCTTCAATAATTTTGCTCATTGTTTTAGGGCTTTCTTTCTAATGTTTTCACATAAGTTTTTCTCTTCCCGGCACATTGTGATATTTTAAGCGCGTCGTTCGTTACATTCCCTTGCACAACAAAAATAACAACAACCCCCGAATCTCACTCCGCCTTAGGGGCGTGCCATTGACTCGACTTGCGTCGGCTAAAGCTATTTTTGAGTACTTAATAAGTACCGTTAGCCCCATCTCTTCTCTTCTCACTCTTGGCTACCTTCCACTCAAAACTCTATGCCGGTTTAACCACTTGCCTGCTTGCCGGTCAGTGTGTTGGCATACGTTTTTCGTATTGCCGATATCAATTCGCTGATTATACCTGTACGTCTATGTGTATATTTATATATAAGTGCATACGCATGCATGTGCATGTATATATGCATGAGTACGAAGAATGCCGGTTCGAAGTAATCACATATGCTTCTAATATAAATGTATATTGTATGTATGTATGTACATGCATGTATGTTAGACATTGTATTTATATCAATATATGAGTTTAGACGCTCTAATCAAGTTTTTTTTATTGGAATCAACTTCGAGTGATTTATTTGAGCAAGACGTTAATTCAGAATCATAGGGAGCAACTGTTGCTATCCAGAAGAAAAAGGAACTAAAGAAATTCAGAGCCGCAGAGATATGACTGAACTAGTGAATTAGTTGAAGACTTTGATTTTGTTAATTCATTCTTAAGCGTAATCTCATTTGCCTTGCAAATGTTTTACGTTTTTGTAACATTCGAAAAAGCTAAATAGAATACTATGACGACATACTAACTAAGTATTATTAATAAAAATTTATGATTTAGTTCTTTTGTTCAGGGTTATATACATATATATTTATACCATATTATAAATATTTGTATCCCAAAATGATATATAATTTGTACTCATTTCGAGTTTTTTGCTCTGCGTGCTATTTTTTACATAACGCATTTAATTATAACAATCAGTTCAAATCGAAGTTCAACAAATACCTGATATTATTATGTTTTTATTCATTAATATATCTGTATTCAAATATATATATATGTATGTATATAGTCTTTCTTACGTGACAACATTTTTATTAATTGATTGGTTTGCATGCCAACTTTAATTTATATAAACGACTCTGTCCCATCGAAGCATAACCCCAACTCTTATATTCAACTGAATTAATTGAAGAATGCCTTAGTCGAGTATGCGCAACTATAACATACCCTGTTCTTAGATCTCAAATGAGCTCTTATATAGATGCTAATATTACTACTACAACTAATTATACTTTGTCTGTATTGAAGGAAAATGATGGACGCTCTGCTGCTTACTTTCAATCAGCTCTATAGCAAATTATAAATGAATATAAGAGAAGATAGGGAAAAAGATATTTCTTACACATATATTTGCCTTCATTTAATATACCCCATTTTACCAGATTGCGTGTCCACAGGGTATACCATGGGGATTGCACTTAGAAAGTGCTTTCTCGCAATTAAATACAATTCATTTAGATTCGTTAAGGGAAGGACAATTAATTATTTTTTAATTGAAAACTAAACGTCATTAATATGCAATTTATATACATATAACATATATATTATATTTTAGCTTATAAGGAAAGTAAAGAAGTAGAATATTCCAGTTTTTATGCTCCAAAGAAGCTTTTGGTTAATGCAATTTTAAGCTCATATAAACATTAAGTTTATATTAATATATGAGATAATGCTATGACCCCCAGACGCTCAGACTGTCTTTATTGTACATATAAACGTATATATGTATGCATCTATGTATATATGCTAATAAATATATTATAATCATAATTGTTGAAGGAATTATGAAGTTGTCTACGCTGGTTCTTTGAGTTTGCAATTTGATTTACGCTCAGATGTGTCGCACCTTATCATTTACAGACATCGGCCAAATAAATAAAAACTAAGTGAACGACCTGTAAGCATATATAGAACATATATATATATATATATATATATATATATATATATATATATATATGTATATATGTATACAGGTGTATATATCAGATAAAGATAATGCTGTTCAAAGCTCACCTATTAATTATTCGTCTTGGAATTCTTCGAATAAACACAACATTTTATCTCTGCAAGTATTATTGTATTATTTGCTTAAAAAGTATGATTACTATAGTATATGATCGTATATGTATATGTATGTATACCCATTTAGTCAGTTGCATTCTTATCAGGAGTGAGAACAGTTGAGTAAGCACAAAACCAAAAAAAAAACCCAACTTGGCAACTGCAAAAATAAACTGGCAATTTGATCTGTTTATGGTTTTAGAATAAAATTAATATTATTCCATTTTTTTTCTTGTACCAGTAAAAATGATAAAAGTATCGTCTCTTTGTCTCAGTTTTCAATGTTGAGTCACATTTGAAGGGGTGGATCAATTAATCAGCGCAACTTCTATTATTTCTGGTCGAAATTTATAAATTAGGCGTCTGATAAGTTTGTTATTGAACTCGATTGTCTTCGCTATATGGAATTTGATAAAACTCGAGCAGCTCTCAGCCCGACCTTGAACCTTCAAAGAACTGACCTTGGGCTGCTTTTCGCATATCTTAGGATGCGTCACTCCTCGGACTCAGAGTTTAAGCACTGCCAGAAGGGCGTCATCACCAACAAGTTATGATATATATGATAGAATCTTAAAGAATATGGTATAAATATATTTATGCTCATATAGAACAAGAAAGAAAATAAATTTAACTATATATAGCTATATGATTTACTTCTAATCTTATAGATGATATATGTATTGCGTCTGAATAATATAATAATTATAGAATAATTGATTCGAATTGCACTTGAAAGTAAAGCGTAGAAAACTTAGAAAGTAACATTATACAATATACAGCGATACATATATTATATATAATATATGCTGCCCAGACGTTAGATGTGATTAATCAGGAACTAGTTTAGTCTTCCGATTATCAGTTCAACGTATTAAATGTAAACAAAGATGGGAATTGGTTACAAGGTTGTCTTTGGACTATTTCCATCCGAATAGATAAGGAATTATGATGTACATAATGATAATTGATAACCCGTTCTGCAAGATTATCTTATCAGCTCGGTAATTTACCAAATTTATAATATTCTCTGTATTATATTTGGCAGCAGGTAACTGCAATCCCATGAGATTATGGATAGTAGCGCTAAGCCGAAACGTGAGAATCCTCGTGAGAGGGCGAACATCCTGTCGCAGCTGATATTTGCCTGGGCGGTGCCTTTGTTGTATCGTGGATCGCGTCATGGTCTGAACCAGGATGATATAACGGTGTGTCTCAAGGACGATCAATCGGAGCAGCTGGGCGATCGATTGGAGGAGTAAGATATGCAATCATTCCAGCTATTATTTATCTAATCCTTAACCCACTTCCAGAGAGTGGTACAAAGAGGTGGACCGCGCCCATTGTAAGTCAAAGAAACCACGACTACGCAGTGCGCTTTTCCGATGCTTCCTGGGTCCCACCATCGTCAATGGATTCATAAGCTTGATCTATATAACGATAAAGTAAGACAATATTTCTCTGTGCAAGGGTATAACTAAAGCAATTTCCCATAGGACACTGATACCCGCTGTCCTGGCACAGTTGCTGTTACAGTTCCAGCTACTGTCTCCCGCCTCGGATAGCGTTCCAGCCGATGGGCAAAACTTTACCACTGCTCTTAACCGAACTGTGCGGGCCGTGACGAATCTTGGATCAGCGTCAAGTGATGATAATGGTGGGTAAAGCAGAAGATTCCTTTGTCCTTTATGTATCTAACATTTCCTTCACTTTAACAGTCAATTCACTAAATGCATTGGACAACGATAGTCCCCAGAAGGAGCACATAAATAGTTTTGGTACTCCAATCTCCTCAAATGCTACGGAACTGAATGCCCTTGAACAGCTTACCTCATATATTTGGAATGATCTTTATTGTCTCGGCTCGGTTCTGGTGGGTGCGACGTTAATTTGCTGCTTTCTGATACATCATGTGGATCTACGTCAACGCTTGATGGGAGCTCGTATGCGTATAGCCTGCTGCTCCCTCATCTATCGGAAGACACTCCGTTTGTCCATGAAGACAGCGGGTCAGACTCCAGCTGGATATCTGATCAATTTACTCTCGAATGATGTGAACCGCCTGGATTATGGCTTCATTTTCATGCACTGGATCTGGATCATGCCGCTGCAGGCGGTGCTCACCTGTTATCTGATATGGCTGCGCATTGGCATCCCAGCGCTGGTTGGTGTCATCGGGTTACTCCTTAAAACAGTGCCCTTACAGTCGGGCTTGAGCAAACTGACTTCGGTATTGCGAATGCGCATAGCTGAACGGACGGATGCTCGTGTGGGAATCATGAATGAGCTGGTGCAGGGCATCCAGGTGATTAAGATGTACGCCTGGGAGAAACCCTTCCAGGCGGTCGTGGCCGAAGCCAGACGTTGCGAAATTCAACAGATTCGCTATGCCTCTTACCTGCGTGGCTTCTACCTCAGCACCATGGTTTTCACGGAGCGGTCCACCTTGTACATTACCTTGGCAGCAGCAGCTCTTATGGGACAGAAGATTACTGCGGACTTTGTCTTCTCCGCTGCAAGTTATTACAACATTCTCCAGTTGGTGGCTGCCATTTGGTATCCGCTTGCAGTCACTTTCGGTGCCGAGGCGCTGGTATCTCTACGACGCATTCAGGCATTCCTCCAGTTGGAGGGTCGCGATGAGAAGGTCCACGGGCTGACTCATAAAAAACTGCAGGATGGTGGAGATACACGAGCCATTGTCCTAAAGGACATTACTGCTAGCTGGGACAAGGAGAAGCCACAGCGAACGCTTCAGAACTTCAATCTTCGAATGGAAAAGGGTCAGCTCTGTGCTGTCATTGGTCCAGTCGGAGCTGGCAAGAGCTCCTTGCTGCAGTTGCTACTCGGTGAGCTGCCCATCATCGATGGAGCCGTTGTTATGCAGGGCGAGCTGTCATATGCCTCGCAGGAGCCATGGCTCTTCACCGGCACCGTGCGGAATAACATTCTGTTCGGTGAAGAATACGACCGTAAGAGGTACCAGGAGGTGACCAGATGCTGTGCCCTGACCACCGACTTCCAGCAGCTGAGCAACGCAGACAAGACTGTTGTTGGAGAGCGAGGAGCTTCTCTGTCCGGTGGTCAACGAGCTCGCATCAGCCTGGCAAGAGCCGTATACAAACCTGCATCCATTTACCTACTCGACGATCCTCTCAGCGCCGTTGACGCCCATGTGGGTCGACATCTCTTCGACGAGGTAATTGGACCGCGTGGACGTTTGGCACAACAAAAGGCTACGCGTGTGTTGGTCACCCATCAAGTGCACTTTCTTTCCGAGGCCGATTGGATTGTTATTGTGGACCAAGGACAAATCCTGAGACAGGGCACATATGCGGATCTCATCAACAGTGAGTTGGACTTTGCGAAGCTACTGGAGCGCCCCAAGGAAGTTGAGGCAGAGAGTGCTGGTGGCTCAAAATCACCATCGAGTTCATCATTGAACGCACAGGATGACTTGGAAGATGATGATGACATACCCTATATTGATGGCGTGCGCGATGGCTATCAGCTACTGCGCAAGCGGAGCACCTCCCATGGCAGTAAATCGGTGAGTGATGCCAATAACGAATCTATCTCCGCATCAAGCTTACATAATCCCTTCTCATTCCACAGCTGAACAGCAGTACTCAAGCAGATATCGGCCAGGATGATGAGGATATGGCCGAGGTGCAAGCTTCGGGAGGCATCTCGGCACGCGTCTGGTACGAGTACTTCCATGCGGGCAGCACTTTCCTAAGCTTTAGCTTTATGGTCTTCATCATGGTGCTATCCCAGTTGGTGTGCAGCAGCTCGGACTACTTTGCCAACTACTGGACGCAGCAGGAGTATCAGCGATCCAGAAATGAACCCACCAGTTTTACCAGCTACGAGTGCATGTACATTTATGGAGCTTTAATCATTGGCGTTGTGGTAATGACCACATTCCGAGGATTCCTATTCTTTAAGACCTGCATGCATGCGTCCAAGGTCCTGCATGATCGCATGTTCAGCTCTATTTTGCATGCGGCCATGCGGTTCTTCGATACGAATCCTTCGGGTCGTATACTCAATCGGTTTTCCAAGGATATGGGCGCTATTGATGAGCTCTTGCCGCGTGCCATGATGGACTTCATACAGATTGCGCTGGTCATGTTTGGTATACTGATTGTGATCTCTGTGGTGAATCCTGTGCTGGTTGCTGCAATGTTGATTGTCGCCATCATTGATATGCTCATACTGAAGCTCTATCTGCGACCGTCGCAGGATCTGAAGCGTCTCGAGGGCATTTGCCGCAGTCCCGTCTTCTCACATTTGAGCTCATCCTTGACAGGATTATCCGTCATACGCTCACGTCATCTGCAGGACGTGGTTGCCAAAGAATTTGATCTTCTGCAGGACGTGCACAGCGGCGTCTGGCAACTGACCATGTGTGTCAATACAGCCTTAGGCCTCTGGATGGACTGGGTCAGTTGCGCCTTCCTCACAGCTGTCACCTTTAGTTTCATCATTTCCAGCGAAGGTAAGCCTAAAGAAAGTCCTCTTAAGATGGAATTTGTATAGTTTTTAATCTTTCTCCTTAGCTACCTATAGCGGAAACGTTGGCTTGGCCATTGCACAGGCTATGATACTCACCGGAATGGTTCAATATGGTGTCCGGCAAGTGGCAGAGTCACTGCAACAAATGACCAGTGTGGAGCGCGTGCTGCAATACACGGAACTGGAGCAGGAACCCGAACCAACGGGCAAAGAACCATCTTCACAGTGGCCTACACAGGGTCAGGTAGAGTTTAAGGACATGAGCTGTCGCTATGATCCCAATGGTTCAGCCGTCCTTAAGCATCTTAGCTTGATTATTGAGCCAGGCTGGAAGGTGGGCATTGTTGGACGCACTGGAGCTGGCAAATCCTCGCTGATTGGTGCGCTCTTCCGTCTGGCATATATTGACGGTGGCATCTATATAGATGGCGTTGAGACGGGCACCATCTCGCTGGAGACGCTCCGCACGCGTATATCCATCATACCACAGGATCCGGTGCTTTTCTCTGCCACCATTCGCTATAACTTAGATCCCTTTGAGCACTACAGCGACGCCGAACTGTGGCGCGCTCTAGAAGATGTCGAGCTTCGTGCTGGGATCCCCGGCTTGGACTACATGGTAACCGAACGTGGTAGCAACTTTAGTGTGGGTCAACGACAGCTTCTCTGCCTGGCACGTGCAATCCTCCGCAACAACAAGGTCCTCGTACTGGACGAAGCCACAGCCAATGTGGATCCACAGTAAGTAGATTTATCAGAAAATATGTTAAATGTATACTTATTCCACTTTTTGCCTTTCTAGAACTGATTCGTTGATCCAGCGCACGATTCGGGTGAAGTTCCAACATTGCACTGTGCTGACTGTTGCCCATAGGCTGCATACTGTCATGGATTCTGACCGGATCATTGTAATGGATGCGGGCAATGCAGTTGAATTTGATGTACCACATTTGTTGCTGAAGAAATCACACGGAATACTGCGGCAGATGGTGGAGGCAACTGGAGGAGAGGCTGATGCACTTAAGAAGGTGGCCAGTGATTCATGCAAACGAATGCAACATCAGCGGGAGGAGCAACGCGCACGCGAGAAGCAGCAGGATGAGTAGACACTCGATCCATTGGATTCACAATACGTCAAAGATTAGGGTGTTTAACTTTGGTCAGGAATTTTAAAGACGGGACTAAGAAGCCAAGAAAAACTTATTGAAAGAACCTTTTTTACTTAAATAATATTCAATATTTAATTGGTATTATCCCATTGGAAGTCAGGCACTTAACATATATACTCGTAAGCTGTACCAAAATGATATATTTACATTTATATAACTTGTAACTTGTTTTTGTAGATTATATTCGATTTGTATAAATTGATGTCCCATTTCTTCCCTAAAGATTTTAATTTTTATATACTATTTACTATAGATATACTGCCTTATACCATATAAATATATTATATATACGTACATACATACATATATATATAACTGTACGATAAGCTTAAGCAATGCATTGTACTTAGAAGTACTGTTAAGATCAAATTGTATGCAAAACAAAAGGGCTAAGTGAAAAGTTCCTAACTTAAACTTTATAAAGAAGGTTGACATATTTGGAGTCTATGTCTGGATAATCGTTCTCAAGAGAAAGTTCTTAGCTTTATAAAGAAGGTTGTTTAATTTTGGTGCTATATCTGGATATACATCAGAATACAGAAGATATAATATAATATAGAGAAAAAGTACTTATGCTTTTGTTTTTTAACTAATTTTTTTTTACTTTCGAAGATATTTTTCACTTTGCCCGCTTAAAGCATTAGCTAGTATTAACAAATTCTTATAAAGTACTCTTACATAAACATATTTTATATAAGAAATCTATATATATACAAACTGGGCAGATATAATCTGACCAATAAAGTAAAAAATACCATCGCTCTGTGAACTCGTGTACTTGAAAGATTAGCTAGAAAAGTGTATGCAAAAAACAAGAAGAATTTTATTGTTTGTAAAAAATATATATATAAATATTTGTAAAAAAGAATTGGAATGTGTCTTAATGGGGATTGGGATCATAAATAATCGGGTAACAATCATCAATATAATAATAATCAAATGGAATTTTGAATATGAAAAATTTGCATCATTTTCGCGTCTTTCGATGTTGTGTTTTCGTTCCTTTCGAGCTTCGACCCGCTGAATAGATTGGCAGTGGTGGAAGTGGGTCATCATACGGCGCCGGCGGTGTACCGTCGGGATAGCGCACCGCTGATATGCCACTCTCGACGGAGAATAGCTGGGAGTCTGAACTCTGCACTAAGCCAGACTTTTCTTGGGCTGTCAGGAAAGAAGGCACTGGCGTTGAGGTCTTTTGTCTATCGTTGGTGGTGTTGGTGCCATGTCCAAGTGCTGGAGAGTGAGGGGAACTGGACAAGGATAACGAATCGATGACCGAGCGTAGAAAGTGGCTCTTTAGCGAATCATCTGTGCTGCTATAGCTGCTATCGCTGTTTTGCACGCGATGTTTGAGCAGCTCTTTGGTAAGGAACTCGCGCAGATTGAGCGAGCGTCCGAGTTTACTGACTTCCTGTGGTGCATCTATAGACTTTCCAGGAATGGACCAATGGTCAGTGCCACCAGCGCTCCTATGTGCTGACTCCGCTTCTGGTGAGGTGCTGCCCACGCTGGTGTCCTGTTCCTCAGTGGGCTGGCGTCGTCTCTGGCGCATGCCCAAGCGCTGCGGCTCCTGGTGTAAATCTTTGGACACTGGAGTTCGCGTGAATGGCTCTATGCCGCTCTCATTGGGAGCATTTACAGAGGCTTCCGGGGGAACACTCCCACGCCGCGTACTGCTTGCCACCTCCACATCTAGCATCAGATCATCCGACGCAGGATGTTGCCTAAATGACGTTCTAAGTATGCGGCGTTGTCGCAATTCAGCTTCCACGTTGAGTGAGTCGCTAGTATCCAAGCTGCCGCTGTCAATCATCTCACGATGCTCTGCAGGTTCGTTGGCCAGAAGCTGTTCCAGATACTCCTGTCGGTTGGGAAACTCGCGTATGCTTACATTGGCCAGACGTAGATGCCTCAGCAGATCATCAGCTAATACTGATGGCTGATCGGAGTGGCTCGCGATATGCAGGCGCGTCGTCGTTGTGGTTATATCATGCAGATAGGCATTGATGCTGGGAAACTCACGATAATCCATGTTGCGGCCGTTGTTCTTGATGGCTGAAATAAGCTCATGGAATTCATGTTGCAGCCGCAGGCTTTGGTTTGTATCGAGTTGGGCCAAATCCAGCTGTAGCTCCTGGGCGTACTGCTCAAAGCTGGGAAAGGGCACTGCTACCGTTGGAGGAAGAACACTATTTGACAGCGCTGGAGTATCCACCTCCGTAATTGTGGACAGCTCGTGTGCCAGCTCCTCGGCGGTTAATTGTGGGCTATAGCGACGAATTGTGGCCGGCGGCGCTTTGCCACGACGCTGTGTACCGCTCTGCACGGATAAAGGCAAAGATGTAGGCTCTGTCTCAGGCGGCTCCTGGCCCATTGCAGTTACCGGACGTGAGCCTGAGATGCCACTATCAATACTAGCGCCTGTGGGCTTGTGCTTCTGCAAGGGCAATGCCTCCGAGTTAGAGTTGGGCTCGGTATCAAGTCCATCGCTGCGCTCCGATTGCGTGCGTGAACCAGGCTGTTTTCGACGTAGCTCCTCCCTGGGCATAGGCGGCAGATCCATGTACTCTGTTGAATGACGCTCATTCTCGCTGGCCGAGGTTAGAGTCACCTCCACCAAACGCTGCTTCTCCTCACGTACCTTCGTTATAAGTTCGGTTAGCTCCGCAATGCGCTGGGTGCAGTTTTCCGTGAGTTGCGCGTATCGTTCCATCTGCTGTGACGTGGATGGATCGCTGGATGTTTGCGATTTTTGAGTTTGACTTGTGGTGCTCATCCCTGTGACTTTCCTCACATCCAGTGAGCGTGGACTTTGTGCATCTGTAGTGCGTGTGGTTGTCGTTGCCTCACTGACCACCGTCTGGCGGTGTTTCACCTGTTGCTGTATTTTATTGTTTACCAATTGTCCTGTACTCTTGACTGTATTCGGAGGCAACGTAACGAAGCGTCTGCCAGAACTTGTAGCACGACTGCTCGTGGGTCTTTCTGACTCTGAATCTCGTCCCCTTCGTTGCTGCTGCTGCTGTTGCTGCTGTTGCTGCTGCTGTTGCTGACGTTTCTTGCTGGCCAGACGTTTGTTCCAGATCTCATCAAAGGCATGGATGCTGCTCTCCTTGTCCACTTGCTGTTGCTCAGGTTCCTTCTGTTGGCTGCGCAGTGTATCTTCAAGTTCATTGATAAAACTGCGGTTGTCCTGGATAAAGGCCTGGACTTTTTCGACTCGTTGATTATCTATCAGTGACTCATTGACCGTGGAACCAGTAGACATGTTCCGAGATTGGTTGATTACTGATTCTGGAGGCGTTGGCACGTCCGAGCTGCTGACGCCCAGCTGGTCAATGGAGGTACGCGACATGCCCAGCAAACGCTGCACATAGTGAGCGATTATCGGATTCAGTTGCTCGCTTTGAGTTGCCACCGAACTTGCAGCAGTTGTAGTTGCTTTATAGTTCACAGGTGGCAGCTCCCGATATGTTGTAGAATTTGAATCTATCGAGTGCTGGCGTTGGGTCGGTACCGCGTGTGATTGGGCTTCAGTTGAAGGTTCGATTATCTTTGTCGAGGTAGAAGTGGTTCGACTAGTGCTTTGGCCAGTTGTTGGCTTTTGCTTGGGTACGTACTGCTTGACGGTGCCGTCGCTTCTAACCTTGATTATTATCTCAACCGGTTTGTCGTCCTGCCTTCTGCGTTCCGCGTCAGTACCAGTTTTTTGTTGCTGTTTGTACAGCTTACGTATTCGTTGCTCCAGTAGCTCCTCCTTCTTTTGCAATTCCATCTCTCGTTCGTCCAGATTGCGTGCCGAATCCGAGTTAAGGTTTTCCCGCTCCTTTCTAATGGATTCGATTACTTTGTGTGCATTGTCCCCGTCCATGTCGCCCTCTTTGAGCTCCGCCAGCAGCTGTGCACGTATCTTTTCGATGCGCTGCAGCAGACTCTTCAGTTTCGTGGACTTGACCGTATTGGACTGGACGCCCTTTAGCTCTGTGCGCAGCTGTTTACTCTGATCATCCACATAGTTAAGCAGCAAGGAACAGCAGCTCGCACTGCTGGCAACATCATCTGCCTTGTCCATTGGGGGATCACCTACATTTATGGCTTCTGTGGCGCCGAACTTCGTCTGATGATTGGCTTGGCGTGACTTTCTGGGTGATTGGTGCCCGTTAACTTTTACCTCGGGACAGGTAACAATAGCTGGACGCAACAGCATTTGCTCCATGGCCTCATTCATCTTCTGCTCACGGCGTGCGGCCGTGTCAGCAAACCGATGGCTGGGCACGAAGTTAGCCTGCGCAACAAGATTTCACAATTAGAAATCACTATAAAGATACAAGATTCACTGAACTTACATCACTAGGCAGTAACTGGGGCTGCTGCTGTGTCATTGCATCCAATTTCTGCGTAAGCTCGGCACAATCCCGACGAACTTGTTCACGTTGCAGCGCTTTCTGTCCGCGTTCTTCGTTGAGTTTGCTGTATTTTCATGGATTTGTTAGAGAAGCAAAAAGTTAAATTGCGGATGTCATTTCTTTAAAGCTTTGTTGGCTTACCGTGATTTCTCCATCTCCAGATCACGCAGTTGACTCAGCTGAGTCTCAATGCGTGCATGATCCATGGCATTGAGTAGTTTTGGATCCTGTTGATTTAATTGGACTGCTTCCTCAGACGCCTTATAGTTGCGATGATATTTGTTGTTGTGGTCATAGAACTGAACGCGTCCAGCTGCATTGGTTTCAGTATCCGGCACTCGCCGCGTCACAAAGGTGGTGGTGCTAGAGACGGTTGATTGGGTGGTCTTTGTCTGTGCTGGAGCGGAATTTGTCCCAATTGTCGTAGAGTTGGTAGGTGGAATGGGTTGCTGTGCCTCAAAGCCGGGTTGAGGTGGGTACTGTTGCATGGGCTGCATTGGAAAAGCTGGCATGGGATAGGTCATCATGGGATAAGGGTGCATCATGTGCGGCGCATAGACAGCGTGTGGCGGTGGCGCATATGGATGCATTGGCTGCATGGGTTGCTCGATGGGCAACTGGTGCATTGGTGGATGCATCATAAGTGGATGTGGCCCGGGTGGGTGATGCAAAGGTTGTTGATGTATTGGGATCTGTTGGTTGGATGGCGGCTGTCTGACTGGCTGTTGCAAGCGCGGCTGTTCTCTAGGCAATTCTAGTGTTGACTGTACTTTGCTTGGAGCTTTAGCTTTTGCTTGCATTGCTGCTGCTGATGATGCTGCCGAGCTGCGTCTTATGCCCGCATCGATCACCTTAGCTGGGGCTGGCTGCTTGGCGCCCGGCTTTAGCGAGGAACGCTTTTCGGGCTGCACTTGACTACGGGTGGCTTCTGTGCGTTTTGGTGAATCACTTGCTGGTCTAGTTCTGGATGGTAAGTTATTGGGCTCGTTGCGATGTGTTTTAGCTATGCCAGCATTATTGGGCGAACGCGGCAACGATTTAGTGGGACTGCGTGGTAAGGATCTGGTTGGACTGCGCGGTAAGGATCTGGTGGGACTCCGCGGTAAAGATTTTGATGGACTGCTAGGCCTTGGCTGATCTAGTCTCATTTCCGTTGTCATTTCTGTTACCATAGTGCTGCGTCTCACCAAGTCAGAGATAAGTGTGAAGCGAGGCCGGGAAGGAATCACTTCTACTGGTTCAGGGCTTCTTGAAGGGGTATTTTCAGGAACAGGTTGTACAACACGACTAAATTTCCGATTTGTTTGCATGTGACGGTCGGTAATCTCGATGCCATCACGTGTACAAGTTTCAAGTGAATCCTCGCTGTCTACATCTACATCCAAAATAATTGGCGGGGTCTTTTGCAGCTTTTTGCCACTGGCATCGGTGACTATGGACAGCGTTATGTCTTCATCTGTGCTGCTCTCCGATATTGTCTCTGCATCCTCATCGCTGCTTTTGCATTCGCAACTCACCTTTGCCTGGCGGCAAGGGCGACGCTTACGTTTACACGTACCTGGACAGCGTACGGGTTTATTGCACCATTTATTCTTATTCTCCTTACCACAGTTTATAGGTGATACTGGCGTTTGTGTGCCAGTTGTGGCACGTCCTTCTGCGTTAAGGTCTTTACCACCCGATAAACGTAGCACATTCGTCCTCGTCTGCATGGCTGCACGCTTCGCCGCTAGACGACGACAATTTTTTATTTTATTATCACGTTCCTGCTTTTGCTTTTCGGTTTTTTCAATTTCCTCCTGCGCTGCCCTATGGGCGGCACCCACTTGAAACATAGATGTTCGGTAGTCTTGGTGTTTTTTGGCCAAAACATGCTCACGCCACGTATCTAGCTCCTTCTGCTTAATTTCTTCTAGCTTTTGTACCTGTCGGACTTGCTCTGCGGCCACCTCTTGACGTATGTGCCGGGCCAAATTGTTCGATTTCTCACGCACCTACGCACAGTTAATTGGTTTCGTAATGATCAAGGTAAACATTAGAGAGTGAAACTGCGTCTTACCTGCTGTAAACGGGTTATGCGTCGCTTGTGTTCCAGATCTTTTCTAACACGCTCAGGATCGTCCAGGTATCGACAACGTTCCCTTCTATTATCATCAATTTTGCCATTTATTGTCACTTTCAGCGCCATTTTCAATAAAAAAAATTATATTAAACACTAAAACATAGACGCACAATTATAAAAATACGCTTTTGACTACAAAATCAAATTCAAATAATTCCTCAACAAGCCAATATAAGAAGCGCAAGCGCAACAACAGTGTCGCACGCGCTGTAATATCGATGAATGAAGTTGCTTCATTTCGATTAATCTATCGTTTTATGCGTATAGCTGTCAAAAAACATCGCATGCGTTGATAAATCAGCTGTTTGAATTTGTTTTGATTACGAGACGTAAATTAAATTCTTTTATATTTTGGACTATTAATATTTTACAGCGATGGCTTTCATGTTGCGTCAGTTGGTGAAACCGGCGCTGCAACGGTAAATTTTAAATTTAAATAACTAAATTGTTAAATAAGCATGCATTTCTTTGTATTAGGAACTTGCTCCTATCGACAAGTAAAATGCGACAAGCCGGAAACAATGCCGCAGAAAATGCAACTGCAGCAGCCACAGCAAATACGCCTCTACCGCTTGTAGTTAGCGAAAATTGCTTGAAACGTTTGCGCGAAATATGCAACGATGGTTTGTTCTTGCGTATAACTGTTGAGGGTGGCGGCTGTTCGGGATTTCAATACAAATTTGACTTGGACACAAAGCTTAACGAGGATGACATGGAGTTCGGGGAGGGGCATGCCAAGGTGGTAATTGACAATGTTTCACTGGACTATTGCAAAGGCTCGACCGTAGATTTTCACAATGAGCTCATTCGAGCAGGATTTCGAATTGTAGCAAATCCGCTGGCCGAGCAAGGCTGCTCCTGTGGGTCCTCATTCTCAATTAAATAATGCATAAATTTTAATATGTTGGTTGTTAAACTTTAGTAAAATATTTAAAACATACATCATAGATATATATATGTTCGGCTATATACAAACTGAATTCATTTTTGACCTATATAATTATTTAATATTTTTTCTCCTGTTGATTAAGTTGATTATCGGATTTCATGCTAAATCGTTTTCAAATCGAGTATTTTCGACTGATTTAATTAATAATAAGTTATAAATGAACACATCATAGTGTCATGTTATGTATGTCGTTTGTCATTCATTTGCTCATATGTAATCCGATAACCAGAAAATAAACAACAGGACATCAGGATATTATACGAGCTTGTTCCCAGTTTCGGTTCATGGAATTATTTACTTCAGTGTAATTCTGCCGAAAGTATAAAAATGCAGCCAGTGGCTTTGTTGGACATTTGCCTGGATACTTGGTTAAGATAATATACAATAAAGTAGCAAAGCTAATTTTTCATTTGCAAGCAGCCAGTTGATCACTTAAGCTAATCACTTGCTCAGTAAGGACGCTGATTTGCTCCTCGTAGTTAGTTCGGGTTGTGGTCTGCAAGAAGATAAGAATTAATCATTGGCTGACATAAGCTGATATAATTGTTGCTTACCAGTTCCTCCTCCTGCATTTGCAATGCAACGCTCAGACTGGATAATTGTTCGTCCTTGTCTTTCAGTTCTTGCGTTGCATTCTCCAGGCAAATTTGTAAATTTTGCACCTCCTGTTCAAACGAATGTATGTGTGACTCGGCCACCGCTTTGAGATGCAATAGCTCTTCAAACTTTTTGCTAAAGGAGCTGTAGATAAGTTGTTCCTTTGTAGGAGGGTCAGGCAGTTCCTGCAGTGAATCACGCGCCCGCTGACCTCCTTTACTATCAAGGGAACATGGCTTGACAGTGACGCCCGCCGCAGCTGTGCTGCAGCTACAAATACTGCTCGCATCACTCAACGTTTTGCTGAGATCCATGTTTGTGTTTAAGTTCGAGTTTAGGTTCTGAGTAAGTTTAGCCACCTCGTACTGGGCACGCCAGTGTGCCACCTGCTTTTCCAGTAACGGAATACGTTCTTCGGCAGTGAGGTTTAAGGCTGAATTGGTGCTAAGCTGCTGGTGCTGATTCTGCGAATTGTGAAGCGGCGTGCTATCACTGCCAGTCGCGCTTAAAGCATCTTCACTGCCCAGCTGCAAGCATACAATTAGCCTGTTAGTTTGTTAAAATTTTAATGTGATTTTTTTAAACTTACCATGCTGGCCGCATCTACCAGCTTTGTTTCGAGTTCACAATTTCTAAGTTGAAGCGTTTCCATTTCTTTACGCAAACGTTTTTCTTGCTCATTGTGCTCACCAATTCGCTTCTCGAGTTTCTGTTCCAGTTCAGAAATACGTTCCGTGTGGAGCAACAAGTCCCGTTGTTTGTCATCGATCTGGGGTGGTGTGTATTGTAACGGGCATGTAAGTTTGTGGGTGTGAGTGTTTTGTGGCCTTGCAAATGCTTACCAATGATGTCAGCTGTGCGTTTTCCATAATCTTTTTTTGCAGTTCTTCAAATATGAGCGCTTCTTGGGCCGCATTTGAATTTTGAGCCTCATAAGGAGGCTCATGCTTGCTGCCGCCCAACAGTCCGCGCCTGCTCAGGTCCTTCTTTTTGCGCGCTTCATTTGTTGATATTTCCTGCTGCAGTTGTGATACCCTAGACTCTAACTGTTTGTTTCGAAATCCAAGGGAATCAACCTCCTGCTCCGTTCGCCTTAGAGCAGTCGCGTTCTGCTGCAATTGCTCCCGGAGATTTGCTTCCTTTGCCTGCTCATCAATAACCGCTTTCTTTAACACATGTGCTTGGGCACGTAGCTATGTTTGAGCGGATGTGGATTAATTTATATTAATGCCGAATGGGGCGTAAACTGTTGCTGTTTCTGTTACCTTTGAGTATTCACTTGCCAGTTTCTGGTACTTCACTTCGGACACTGTGCCATCCATGCTATCTAATTTCTCTGCCGTGCAGGCAGGCACCTCGTAGGTTTGTGCGCTCTGCACAAATTTAGAGTTAATTGTTTAAACCAAAAAATTTTTAATTTGCGCTTGCAAAAGTTGCCTTGTTCATTTAGTTCTTTTAGTTCTGTTCGTCATATGTTTTTTGGCCTCCATGTTCTTAACAGTCTGTTGAGCTGTTATTAACAGCGTGCATTACTGCTTTCCCTAAGTTTTTTACTTAAAGTTTTTTTATTTTTCCGCCATCGTTACGGAACTTGTGATTGCGAGATAAATAAACAACCAAAACTTATCCAAGCAAGGGCACAGTTGACAAATAACAAAAGAGTTTAATAAAATTTAAATCTAACAGCTGCTTACTGACTCCAACTAACAGTCATATAACATAAAAGATCCATAACAAAGCCAGAATTCAGCTGTTAAATTGCAAAAGTAGATATGGGATCTGGTGCTGTTATTAGTGTATAGCATTTATCATATTAAATCGATAATTTAAGTATCGATGAAATTTGAAGCGCGAATATTTCACTTTCAAATTGTCATCCAGCAAATGGCATGTGTCATAATTTTGTTGTGTTGTTCTATAGAGTTAAGCACTAAGTAATAAGTCTTTTAATTATGTTTTAAAAACGTCAGTTAAACTAAGCTCTTGTCAGATCCATTCAAAAATTCTCCTTAAATTCAAATAAAGATTTTGTTCGAACAACGTTTCACTAAGATTTATTAACTAACATGCATAAATTACATATGTACAAACGAATCAGTAAATTAACTTAAAAATATGTTATCAAAGGGAACTTTTTCAAATAATTTGTTTGAGAGTTCTTTGAATATCAAGCCAAAGCTCTTGGCGTAGCCCACCTTCAGTTCATTAAAAACTGTCTCCCAGTTCTCATTCAAAAATCGATTCATGCCATCAGACAAAGTTTTATCGTTGAATAGATTCTCAAATTGCATGTAGACTCGTTTCGGTTCCATGGCAACGCGATATTCCTTCAAACGCATGTACTTAACACCATCCTTCTCGAAAGGTTCACCAATCAAGCGATGCTCAATTTTGGTGTTGACTAGAGTAACATTAGCTTTGCCATGGCCTCTAATGGGCAGTAGTAAAATACGGCCAGTCATTTCATAGTCACCTATCATTTCAATGCGATCAGTTTTACTATCACAGATTATTAAATGCTTATCCAAATCGGTTCTATAAGAGGAAGATGTTTTACAATGCGATCTGTTATCTATGTAGATGATGCTGACAGGAATCTCTTAATTACCTGTACCGATGAATCTTGCTCGTCGAGATCATATCATGCACCTTCACGTTTTTCAAGGCTTGACGTAGATTTATGGGCGCATTACCGGCATCTATAACAAGTTTCTTCACGGACAGCGGCTCTAGTGGCGGAATGCCGAATTCTTTATTGCCTGTGAATAGTTTAATTAGTTCAGTATTTTCGATCATTATACATATGTCTTGAATAACCCTGTACTTACCAGTTTTAAGTATTTGTATCGCCTGGTTAACAGCATCCACCAGACACTTGTCAAAATTGGCATCACGTTTGCACTTAGGGAAGTTGTCCGCTAAAATAAAAAAAAATAAAACAACAAAAATTAAGAAAATTACTTTGATCATGACATTGATATTGTTTGCGGAAATGCGCGCCTGGTAGTTGTGGTGGTGGTGTGTAATTGTATCACGATCCTTAACTCAGACTGATACTTCACACAGAGTTCGTTGGCCACAAAAAAGAAATAAACTCGTTTCAGACAATACTAGCTAAAATATGGCAACAAAACCCAAATTAACCAGCATATATTATTATTATTGGGTCTCAATGTCAAGTCGCAGCGCACGACGATGTAGCAAGAAAACAAAAGCCACACATGACCTACGTCAACATAAACTGATATTCATATGCTATATGGATAGGTATGTACAATAGTAGTAGTATTAGTAGTAGTAGGTATCAAAAGCAGGTTGTAAAATATGTGTCATAGCTTGTGGCCAACAAACGAACAAGCCAGCAGCAAGCGGAAGTGATCCACTGACTGACTTCAAACTCGTTTACCGATATCTCCTACTATATATGCCATTATGATGTGAACCAGTTTTCGATTGCATAACAGCAATTGCACTGCAGGTTTGAACTGCAGACTGCAGTTGAGTGCATCAATGCAAAAAATTATTGATAGTACGAGTACATCCATTATGCATGTCCAGCTTGTCACCCTGACAGCCCATTAGAGAATATTACAGTGGATGACCTTCGGCCAAATAAAAAACTAACATATACCACTCATAAGCAATATTCATCACGTTTTGGCCATAAACTGTGCTGGTGGACTTTCGGCCCATAACCAGCAATAGGCAAAGCCAAAGCAAAAGCAAAATCCGCAAATTAAAGCTAAATAAAAAATACAACACAAACAATGAACTTTTTGCACTTGTTTTCCACTGATTAATTTACGGATAACTTACGCAAATCTTGAGCAGCCGTTACAAATTTTGTCATCTCCTGCGCAACCGCTACGATTAGCAGTAGCAATAAAAGCTTAGGATGTTGTGTCATGTTTTAATACAGTTGAAATCGGAGCAAATGCGAAATATATATATATATATTATGTTGTATATATTGCCAATTGGATCTTATTTTTTATTTTTTAACTCTGATTTTAATGTACACGCACAAAACCACTCGATGAAGAGTTGCTGCTGTGGACTCTTCTCAGCTCTCGACGAGTTATCACGACGCAATGTACGCCGGATGCTCCAAGCGTCCGAATTTTATACTGAGCTTCGGAGCTGCGTGACAGCTCGACGCCGGCCTTTTCGAAAGCTTCCTTCGCTCTGGCTCTGGTCGAGCAACTGCCATGATGAAGTCTTAAATCATTATCAAGTCGAGAGCTTTGGCCCATAAAAAACATGCATATTACTCATACTCTAAACATGCCACATGCAGCAGCTTTTTGCTTTCCGCCTGATCGTACAAGATCATGAAGTTGCAGTTGACTTGGCCACATGCATCCAACGTTGAACGGGAACTGAACAACCCTGTAATGCCCTCACCTACGCCCATACGCTGTGGTTCATTGAACTTCATTTGCAGGGCCAGAAAACGTAAGCCTTAATTGGGGTGCAATTATAACAAACAGTAGTATATAAACATGGTTACATATTCCATATCAGGGCGGTTTAACGATAACAAATTATCTGAACCGTTAAGGAAAGATATAGACCAGTGGGTCTGCTAAGGAAAAGCTTTTCATCTGAAGAACTCTTTAAGCTTTGAAGTGCGTTTTGTTAAGGAATATTTACATAAACTTATACTACCACATCAAGAGATGGAAAAAGCCTTAAAATAGCAGCTTCAACTAGCTTCCGTGTCATTAGAGGGTTTACTGTATTAGCATATGTAGATGTACTGGAAAGTGTATATATAACGACATGGATAGAATGGAAAATGTATCGCCTATATGAAGCTTTGATATAGTAAAAAGATCAAACAGAATAATAACCACACGCATCATATTTATATTCTAAGTGTAAAACAAAATACTACCGTTGTGCTGTATTCTGAAGTCAATAACCGTGGCTTAAAGTGCAAAAGACATTTACTTTATTGGGCAAGTAATCGACCTTCCGGACACCTTTTGAAGCATTATAAAGCCACAGAGGCAAGCAATGTTACACCAGAAGTGAATCCACAAGTTTTCCGTAAACAAGCATTGCTCACATATCACATTGAATTTATTGGAAACCAATAGAGTTTCAACATCTCAACCATGGCAACAGAATCCCGTCAGAGGTGCATGAAATATACTATTTCAACAGTCGAAATGCCAGAGAGTTCCCATGGCAACAGCAGCTAACCAATTAGTTCTAATATCGGTAACGCAATAGACCACTGCCAGGCCGTAAAACCCATAATTTAAGTTTGTTGCCTAAGTTTTTCGTTTGGCCAGCAAATTCTTCACAGTGCCACAAAGCAGCCAAAAAGAGCAGCAGCAGTGGCAGCAGCAGAACGAGGACCTCGGCCAGTAAGTACGATATGTGTCTATGGAAACTGTTGCAATTGTTGTTCAAATATAAACAAACAAGGCGAGCCGGCGACTTGGCCAGGTAACGGCTGTTGGTGTTGCTGTTGCTGTTGGGCATGGGAACACTGTCCGCTGCTGATGGTGTCGGCAAACCGGTTGCCCCTCCGCTCCGACCAACAGTTGTCAGTTAACATTCTGTGAGCACGCAAACTGTTTTTGGGGCTCGTGCGAAGACCGAATTCATTTCCAAATAGTTTATTGCAAAACAATAGGAAACCCAATTGAGCTGCTGCTCCACAATGCGAAGGTGCTACTGTGGTCGGAACAGTGGTAGCTTCACAGGCGGCGGCAGCACCATCTTGAAGCAACATCAACAACAGCTGTGGCCACGCAGTGATCTCCAATCGCTGACGTCATCGTCTACATACAGCTATCGTCCGACGCAGTTTGTAAGGATTCCGAATAGGAAGCGTAACGCAGAGATGGGCCTGGGCCTGGGTCACTCCCACAGCGATCAGGCTCATTTATTTAGCAGGCGCAACTCAGTGACAACAAATCAGAGCTCTCTTTGTTCCAGCTGCTGCAGTCCACAGCAACAGCGTGAAAGTCGCATCAAGGTGCTCAGCTGGGGCACTGGAGACCGGAGCGACAGTGGGCAAGCCAAGAACCACACCTATTGCGAGCACACGTACAATCGTCGTTTATATGAGCAGAGCGCCTGCGCCGCCAGTCGCATGACAGCTCAGGGTCAGGGCCAAGTTCATAGTAGGGACACAGCAACGCCCTCACCCTTGCCCAGCCCCAGTCCAGAGTGCAATGACGAATTGCAGCGCCTGATGTCTCTCCAACAGTTCAGGCTGCTCAATGCCAGTGAATGTTTCAGTGTCCGGCGACAGGATGAGCTGCGTCTGCAGCGTGCCTATGATAAACTGGGCGTGGCAGACACTGCCAAGTGGCAGAAGGACAGATCGAATGAGTGCAAGCAACAAACGCAGGCGTCAATCTCGACAATGGCCACGCCCTACGCGCTGCGTCAGAAGCTATTGCAGCTGCGGCTCCAGGCGGACCATGCAGCTGGCAGGGGCTCTGGAGCAGTCTGTGCACCCATGGAGAGAAGCTGTGCCCTTAGGTACAATAGTAAATAAAATAAGCGATATGAATAAATTAATATATAATAAAAACAATTGCAAATTGTCCGCCTCGTGTCGTTAAGCGCAATCAATCGAGGCAATTATATTGTCAGGGGTGTTCCCGTTTCGGATTTTGAATTATTTATAATATGGAATTTTAATTTCAATCCTTAGCTTGTGGAACTTTTCAATTATTTATTATATTATTATTGGGATTGAACATTTTGTTTCGTAATCGTAATCTCGCTTACAAAAAAGTAGTCAACACTCGAAATTCTGTATTCTTGAGAAGATTGCAGAACTGGTGTCAGAGACGATATTCGAATATGAAATGTTATTCGTATATTATTTGGAATCGAGTAAAACAAATCGAAATGAAAAATGAAACGATTGCTTTTAAAAAGTATTTGAAATACTTTTCCATTATCACGGTGAACATTTTCCAGCAACACAAACAAAATATTTGTTCTGTTACATCAGATTAAGATATGGGATAATATCCAATATCTTAACTTGATGTATTTGACCCCACTCGCTATGTCCTTTTCCAGATAAAACCAGGCGCTACCAATAATTTTATTTGCTATGTATTTCATTTTACTTTTTAATAAAACAGTGCTATTTTGTTACAAGTGCTTCACGTTGTTTTATTTGATTTTTTATTATTTTTTGTTTGTTTTTTTTTTGTTTTTTGTTGCTTGCTTTTAAGCTTTGAATGCGTTTTTATTAACTTTTTTATATCCATTTAGTTGTCTTTTCGAATTTTCAAAATTTTAATTACAATTGATTTAATTTTATATAATATTCATTTACTTTTCTTGAGATTTTTTTTTAATGTTTTCTTTTCTTTTTTTTTTTTTAGCTGTTTTACGATATCATGTTATAACTTCTTATATAGGTGTGTGTTTGCTATCGAAAACAGCCGATATCAACTATAATATTAAATAATGTTCATTTTATTACATATATATATATATAATTTGTCTGTTTCTGCTTTCGCATATACAAATGTACGTACGTATAATTCGATACAACATCAAACAGAGCACTAACACGTTTTCTTTATTTTGGATAAGAGGATTTCGGCTATAGCTGGACATTCAAGTTGAAAACTCGCGATTGTTTTTAGTACATATTTTGGGGATTTTGCAAACGAAACCATATTTTAGGAAGGGGTTCATATACGTCAGGATAAGTGGGTGCTGGTGGTGCAACATACCATATCCAGCGCGAACATATACATACATACATTTGAATAATAGGTATAATACTTGAATGTGGCGCGGCTTTTAGCACTAGAATGTACCGACGACTGTTATTGTTATTCTTGTTGTTGTTGTTGTTGTTCTTGTTGTCACAAAATACAAATACAAATAAATGTGTGCGTGTGTGTGTCTGTGAGCTGTTTACAATTTGATTTTGTATATATGTATAATATATATATATATTTATTGTATATGCATTTGTAACCTTATATGCCGCGTTGTCGCTGACGTCAGCAGAGGGCATACAGTGCCACCAAAAAGTATGCGGAAACTCGACGCATTGTTTCTTTTGTTTAAAATTTTTTCTTTTTGCTTTCAAGCATTTCATTGTATTTATTAATTTTCTTTTAACAATTTTTTTTTGCGTTTTGCAATTAATTTTTTTAAGTTTAAGTTAATTACAATTATTGTGAAGTTTTTTTTTTTTTGATTTTTAAGTTTATATTTTTGTATATTTTCATCATATGCACGCTCTGTGTGTGTGTTTGATTGTGTGTGTGTGTGTGTGTGTGTGTGTGGTGTGTAACAACGCATACAATTTAAAAATATACAAAATTTGTTGTTTATTTTAATATTTTTGGTGTAAACAATTCAAACTTATATACTTTGCAGCTAAATGTACTTTGCTTTTAAAACTAAGTAAACATTTTGTAGAATTTCAAAGATGAATAAAATATATTTATATAATATATATATTTGTATTTTGTAAAAAAAATAAAACGCGCTTAAAATACTCACACACAGTTATTAAAAGCGTTAGTTTAAAAATTCAGAATGATTATAAAAGAAATAACATCATTTATCATTTACTAAACGAAAAATATAGATAGATAAAATATATATAGAGATAAATCCTCTGCCTGGTTTGTTGTGCTATGCAAAGAACCGAAAAATGCGGTGCTACATAAAATGCAATAAATACAACTTGTGTGTGTGTGTGTGTGTGTGTGTATGTATGTGTGGACTTTTTATAACTACTGTACGTTTATATTCATATACACATATTACGAGTGTATTTGCGCAAGGAAAACTATAACAAAATAAAATTAATACATTAAGAGATATTCATGCTTATGCAGTGTTTAACACTACAATTAGTTTGAACTAAAGTGTCTCAATTTGTGTGTGTGTGTGTATGTGTTTGTTGATGTGTGTGTCTTCTTTTTGTTGTTGTTGTAATTTTTCATTATTTTGCGCTTTTCAAATGAGAATTTGGCTAATTTCTTAATTTTGTTACCCTTATAACGGTGCACACAATTCGATTAGACATATTCGATAAAAAACAAACATATTTTGCGCTTTCAATTGGTTTTGTTGTGTGATTTTCTTTTTGTTTTTCTGTTGTTGTTAAATTATTTCTGATATTCTCGTTTGAGTTTCACTTATTTTTTCTTATTTTTATTATTGGCGCCACGGGGCGGTGTTAGAGGACGCCCTGAGCTACCGAAGTTTGGATAAACAAATCGTCGCTTATCGGCGGGTTTCAATATCTGGAAGGAGCACATTAATGTGTCATCTACGGACATCATGGCACCTAAAAGAATAAAATTACATCATATCATATAACCATCATGGCAACGAGTGGGAAATCCCATCTAAAACTAATTACTTAGAAATCACCCAGATCCGAGCTCAATCTGATATTTAACTCTTATAATATAATCAATATAATAAAAAGATTCTATTAGCAATAGGTTTTCTGATGACTCAAAACTAGCCAAATGAATTGCCCGGAGCTCATTAAAACTAAGTATTAATAATAAATGCAATCAAGATAGCGCGCCTTTAAAGTATATTTATTCTCAATAAGAATCGACCTTTTTGTCTGATGAGTTAACTGTATATAAAAACTTTAGAAACTTTAGCTTAGTCTTCACATTTTCGAATAGCACTGAAAATTTTTTAGATACAATTTGAATTTCACTTCAAGACCTGTTATTAAAAAATATATATACCTGATCTATAAATATAATGCAAAAGCTGATTCAATTAATTGGGAACTGTTTAATTACAAAGCTCTAACTGCAAGGTTATCTCCGAAATCAGTGCTAATCTCAGAGTTATCTATAGTATTTGTATACCTGACGTAAACAAAATCTACTCAGAGATAACAATCACATGCGCTGTCTGGGGTCCAATATTAGCTATGTCTACGAGTATCACGGATCGAAGTGGTCAACTTACCCGCGTTGTCAAATTCTCCGCAATAGTTTGGCGCCGAGAAGAGGGTGACCAGTTGGCGCTTGGCAAAGAACTCGTAACCATCCTCAACCACTTGATGTGCACGACATATAAGATCAAATTCATGTTTCTGTAGAAATTTTCCAACAACCTGAGAAATCGTAAATAGTTTTAAGGATAAGGTAGATTGTGGAGTTGCGAATTGTATTCGTATTGTACCTCTGCTCCAAAGGTGAAGCTCACACCGCGGTCATTTTCACCCCAGCCCATGGTATCCTTGTCGGGATCTGACCACAAGAGATCGCATAGCAGGCCCTGATCTGGCACATCCGTGGGTCGCATAATGCGTCGAATCTGCTCCATCGATGACAGATCGGGACTCAGGCCGCCGTGACAGCAAAATATCTTCTCATCCACAATAGCCGCCACGGGCAGGCAGTTAAAGCAATCCGTAAATGTCTTCCATAGCTTTATAGTATAGCGTCGCTTGCATTCATCGTAAAACCTGTAAAACGAGTGGATTACATGAGTAATAGAGCGTGTTATAAGTGTGTAGTCTGCCACAAAAGGTTATTTATGATTAGTGCATATCGCGATATGACAAAACCTGTCACTCACACTAAATTCTTAATTCAGAACTCAGTTTATGCAATGCTCCAAATCATTTAATTTAAAACCTGCATAAGCGTCATTCGCGCACATTTTACGGACTTTGAATTTGATGTGCTGCGCTGTGCTGTGCTGTGTTGATACGCCAGCAAATTTAACCTTGAACTGATTTGGTATCTATTTGTTATTCAGAAACATATGAGAATTAGGTCACAGCTTTCATCCTTATTTCTTGCACTCGTCCGTTGATGTACATCATAATTTGTGGCACACATTCGATATTGATTACCATAATCCGTTATATATGTACGTATGTATATATATCTTATGAGCGTAGTAGGTGTACTCACCCGTAGATGCGATTAATGCTGGCGCATTCGTGATTTCCGCGCAGCAAAAAGAAATTCTCTGAATATTTGATTTTGTATGCCAAAAGTAGACATATCGTCTCCAGGGACTGCTTGCCGCGATCAACGTAGTCGCCAAGGAATAAATAATTGGATTCTGGCGGGAATCCACCATATTCAAAGAGACGCAACAGATCATAGTATTGTCCATGTATATCACCGCATATTTTAAGCGGAGCCTCCAGTTCCAAAAGTATGGGCTGTGATAGGAATATTTCACGAGATTTCAGGCATAAGCTCCGTATTTCACCCTCTGATAGTTGCACATTTTTGCCTGGACGTGCACCACGCACTAAAATTTTCATAAAAACAAAAATATAATTATTATATGATACAAATTATTGGGGATAGCGTGCGGGGTCTTCAATTATTACCTTCCAGAAGTCGCGAGATAATGCTGTCAATGTTCATGATGTCGGACATGTTTTGCTGCGAGACTCAAGGCTGCTGCTGCTGTTTCTGCTGCTCTGCTACTGCTACTGGTGCTGGTGTTGCTGCTGTTGGTGCTGCTACTGCTATTGCTACTGCTACTGCTGTGCTACCTGTGTCTGGGCTCCGTTTGTCTGTTTTCTTATCTGTTTACCTGCGTCTGCTCCGATTGCCAGTGGTTTTGGTTCCGTTATTCCAGCGTTGAGCTTATGTATTTTCGGTATACGTTATGTATGTTATTTCATCGATGTGTGGTGGGATGCCTGGGGGAGGGAGGCGTGTGGCTGCTTATGTGTATATGTGTGTAGGAGTGCGTGTATAAGTGAGGTTGTCAGGTAATTTATGTACTTTACAGCGCTACTGCTGCCGATTTTCAATTGCACAGTTATTTCGCCATGTACGTTTAGCGTTTGTCACTGGTTCGCGTGCTGTTCAACTGCGTTTTAAAGCATTTATTGCAAGTTATTTTCGATTTTTGCGACGTCAAGAAATTTTTTCGCGCAACCACACTTCGCCGCATCGCAATCTGAATTCGCCGAATGTGTGCGTATCGATAAGGTGCATGCATAAATATCGATAGCAACACCGCGTAATTGCCACTTAAGCAGCCTTGCCAGATAACATTTAGCGCCCTAGTGGCAGCACTTATTTATTTTAATTTCAAATTAAAACGAAATTCAAATAAGATATTCATCTCAGTTTATTTCCTGCTCATCTTCATTACCTTTTCTGCTATCTAGTGTATTAAACATGACACGTTTACGTGGTTGCGGTACTGGCTTTGCTTGATGCATCTGCACCACTGTTATACCGGGTCTAGAAATTACCTGAGCGGCAGGTCTGGCCAGCATTTTCTCCAGCTGCGCCTTGAAATTCCGATTATGAGCCTGCTGCTGAAGTTCGGAGCTGTGTGAATGATCAGTGTTGGGTGATGTATCCTCATCCTCTGTCGACGTTGTCCGATCAGCTGTTTCATTCTCAATGTCATCATCGCCTGTGGTATCTAGTAAGGCGCTTTTACTTTTAGGCACATCAATTGGCTGCAATGGCGTCTTACTCTTCAAGAGCACCTGAGCACGCTCCGGCATCTTACCGGAGCAGAGTTTCTCTACAAATTTTCGTATGCGATTGCGAGTCGCATAAAAATTAGGATACTCCTGGAAGAGATTGGTAGATATATGGTGAGATCCAGGATTTTGGTGAAGCTTTAGGCATTTCTTACTAGTCTGAGCTTGTTGCGATGCTGCGTTAACTCTGAATTCACACGTTTGAGGGATGTGTTGGTAATAGTCTTAGACTTCATATTAAAGCCATGTGGATTTAGCTTATGGTTGACCATTTTGCGTGCATCCTTACGCGTCAACGGCTGTGGTGGCTTCTCTGGACTAAAAATAAAAGTTTGTATTACTTGAATTTAAAATAAATTTCGATAATATGGCAACATTACGTTATTTTGGCGCAGATTTGGTTTTGGGCGCTTTGAACACTTTTCGCTCCGGTTCAGAGGTCTGGAATTCGCTAGCCTCATCGCTAATACTACCCTCGTCGCTGAGGCTTTCACTTATGTCCGTGGTTTCTTGGGTCTCGGACTGGCTGAAAGGTTGACTAGCTTTGGGTTTACTCAGTAAAGGTTCCGGTGCAGGCTTGGTGTATGTTGGATGACTGCCAGAATTGCTGCTGCTCTGTGGTTGCTCTTGTAATTGGGTTACGGACTGCTTTGGCTTTTGCGGCTGCTGCCGCGGTTGTGGCGCCGGCTCAGCAGGCAGCTCCTCTATGGAATACGTGTCATCATCCCGCTTTGCCTTGATGAATTCCTTTTCAACTTGTCGTTTTATGCGGTCCATGCTGGATTCCTCTTTTTTGGGCAACGGTTTGGGTATTTTGGATGTGCTTGTTGAGGGTTGTACCACTACGGCAGGCTCCTTGTTGACGCTAAGGCGCTTCAGCTCCCGTTCCAGTGCATCCAGTTTGTCTTTGTAGCCCATTTCCAGGTGGTGGACAACCTCCTCCAGTTTGTTGGCGCTTACTTTGCCAATTTCCGACACCTTTTCTGAGAGTATGCGCTCCAGATCCTCTAGACAGGGTGTTTCCACGCGCTCCTCAGTCGTAACTTTCGCCTCTGAAGTCTGCCTGTTCACCTCCAGTGCATGGCTAAGATCCTCCAGCTTTTGATTAATGTTCTGGATAAATTCTTCATTGCTTTGCTTGAGCTGCGTCTGCCAAGCCTCAAAGCAGCTGAGCCGTTCAGCAAGACCATGAAGCTGCTCCTTTCGTTCGTTAGCCTCGCTACCTATTGCTTCGCTACTGATATCATCCTTCTCCTTTGATTCTGCAAGATTACTTTGTATGCCCACGTTGCGCACGTTGATTGTAGCTGTTGCCTGATCCTGTCGTGGACTGGCGTGCTGCTTTGAGCTGCTACTGCTGCGCTCCTTAATGTTGCGCTCAGCTGCATTGAGGCGCTCCTTCAGCTGCTTAATTTCCAGTTCCATTTTAATGGTGTTTATCAACTGCATGTCATTATCCTTCTCCTTGGCCGCACTTCCCCCGGCCGAAGTAGTGGTGGGTGTACCCAAGCGATGCCTCCTTCCAATGTGAATGTTCAGCGCCTCATTGCTTATGAAATTCTTTGTGCACAGATGACAAGGGAAGACCACCTCGCGGATGGTCTCAATTTGAGTGATCTTCTTGTGCAGCTGGACAATTTCATTGTTGGATTCACCCAAGCATGTTTTCAGCTTGGCAATCTCCTGTTGAGCCGTTGCATGCGCCTCTCGCAACTCTGCATCGCTCTCGTCCAGATAAGTGCGACAGTAGATCAGATATTGTATGGCATACTGCGACATGATAAAGTACTTGGCTATGCCACTGTCCAGAATGTGCGTTTCCAGTACGGTACCCAGCGGCGCCTCCGATAAATGCTCCAGTGCATCGTCCACCACCTCAAAGTTCTGTTCGCGTAAGATTCGATCCGTTTCGTAGGAGCCTGAAAGTTTAGTAAAATTGTGCCTTAAAATTAACCATTTACTGGTCGTAAACTTACCCATTAGACGCCAATCCAATGGCCCATCGCGGTACTGGCGCAGCTTGAAGCCAGCCTCTCGCATCATCTGCGGATAGTTGCTCTTACAGCCCATTTTTTGCTTCATGTGAATACTTGCAAGTAAACCTGATTATAACCTCTATATTCTATTTGCTAGCAGCTTTCTTCTAACTGCAATTGTTTGCTCCAACTCCAATTCCTTTCCAGTTTTGATATATTCTTGTTTTCTTTTCATTTGTTGTCAACTTGTTATCGTTGCTTGGCAACCAGTTGACAGTTGGTGCCGCTGTCAAATAGCTGTGAACTTTGCTATGGTGTGAGTCCAAGGAAATTGCCCAATAGCATGAGTAAGTGGAGAGCACAACCAATTTGTATACACTCCAACAAAACATAGTACAGTGAATCCACAACTGTACATTGATTTGGCTGTCTGTTTTGGTCCTCATCAACAACAATCAACAGAATAGTATAATTTTATATATGTATATCATTTTATCATTTATATATCATTTATATATAATTTTAAACATAACAGGAAATTACTTCCTGAATTGCAGTTTGCTGATGAAGTTAATCAAAGTTTATAAAATTTGAGACATGGGTTAAGTGCATCTGAACGTCGGCCACTCTTTCCGAGACGGCAATCCAGAGGTCATGGAATCCAGAATCCTTGTTACCAAAATGAAATATAACGAAAGAAAAATAAGCTCTGTTGATATTAAAGAAAGTTCTTTAGAATAAAACAACGTAGCAGCGAAGGAAGTTTTTGATTAAGGTTAAAATATAGAAAAAAAGTTATATATCATGGCTAAACTATAATCCTATAATTGATGAACTCAGAATCTTTATTACTACGATTTGAAAATCCACTTACACTCGTTTAATTAAAAATTTTTTCTCTGTTTTCTACTTTGAATTTAACGGTCTTCCGCTCTTAAAAAATTGACATTTGCCCCGTTTAGTTAGAGCACTCAGGAGATTTTTGCTCAGTTTCGCTTGGAACCCGGACGTGGAAGGTTTGCTCTATATTCTGGACGGAAAGAAAAATGTGTTCAATTGTTTAAAAATTGTTTAAAATTAGAGCAAAATTGGAATTTATATGATAAAAGACATATAGAAAATGTGGCGTTCGTTTTGGTTGGGGCTTTTGTTGCTCCTTCCCTTGGCAAATACAACACGTAAGTAACTTTGGCTTTGGCCACAAAGAAAAATCCGTGAAAATTCCGATACTTTGATGCTGTATCTAAAATAAAAACTGGACCCAGCTGTCATGAAGCTGCGCCCTGCGGAGAGTCGCAAATCGTGAGAGCGGCGACTGCGCAGAGGTTTATTATGGGAAATTTAGATCCAGCTGTTCGTTGTGTGTTTGGGACATTTATAAGGCAATTACCGTTATGTTTGCTTATAGCGCCCGTCAGCTTTGAGGCGAATCCGGATACGAAACGTCTTTATGATGATCTGTTGAGTAATTATAATCGCCTCATACGTCCGGTTGTGAATAACACGGAGACACTCACCGTTTGTCTGGGCCTAAAGCTCTCACAGCTCATTGAGGTTAACCTTAAGAACCAGGTGATGACTACCAATCTGTGGGTCAAACAGGTGAGTCCTTACTTAACTATGATAGGGATCTCTTATACTCGTTTTGTGTGTAACTTTCAGCGCTGGTTTGACTACAAGTTGCGCTGGGATCCGGAGGAGTACGGAGGTGTGGAGCAGCTGTATGTGCCCTCTGAGCACATTTGGGTGCCTGACATTGTGCTCTATAACAACTGGGATGGCAACTACGAGGTAAACTGGTTTTAAGATCTGTAAGAAGTCACACCTGACATTCCATTCTATCAGGTAACTCTCATGACGAAAGCCACTTTGAAATACACCGGGGAAGTGTTCTGGGAGCCGCCGGCGATTTACAAGTCATCCTGTGAAATGAACGTTGAATATTTTCCGTACGATGAGCAAATTTGTTTCATGAAATTCGGCTCATGGACCTACAATGGCGCCCAAGTGGATCTAAAGCATTTGGACCAGGTAAGCCAAGCCACAAGGGATGCAAATTTTCCATCCTCTTTCCTGTTAGCCTTATGCTCCATTGCACCAAATGCAATTTATGCAGACACATTCCGGGCTCATGTACGGTTTTCTAAGGGGTTGGACTACAGCCCTAACAAATTGTCTTGTCTGTCAGGTTGTTCTGTTTATACACGTACACTGAGCGAAAAAAATTGTAGCTTACTATCGAAAATATATACATACAAAAGGGAAATCGAAAACGATATTTTATTTTAATCAACTAATTTTAACTAACTAACTAATTTTAAATATAATTCCTAAATCATAACATTTATATTTAAAATAAAATTTTACGTAGTTTAGGTGTCAGTTTATAACTTTTTCCCACTTTAACCATATTTTTCTCTCTGTGTACGTGTGCACATTCGATGCACAGGTGCCTGGCAGCAATCTAGTACAGGTGGGCATCGATTTAAGTGAATTCTATTTGTCTGTGGAGTGGGATATACTCGAGGTGCCTGCCACCAAGAACGAGGAGTACTATCCGGACACCTTGGAGCCATTTTCAGGTGAGTTTTCAACAGGTTTTTTCTTGGACTTTGACTTTAATATGTTAATTCAATGTCTGCTCCAGATATTACATTCAAATTGACCATGCGACGGAAAACATTATTTTATACGGTGAATTTGATAGTGCCCTGTGTGGCTCTAACTTTCCTCACCGTTTTAGTATTTTATTTGCCGAGCGATTCTGGCGAGAAGGTGAGTGGAATATGCAACTATGGATATATGGTGGCATCCGGGCCACTGGAGGAGACAAGCCTTGAGTTATGAGCTCCATTTGGGATCCAAAGTTCGAGATGTTTTGCATGTGGCATGTGCTTTTTTATTCATATATGTAGTTAGAGCTATCTATTTTATGTTCAAGTTGGTTATTATTTAAGTAAATATATCTATTAGATGTAGTTGGTATTCCGCTTTATTCACTCTCTTCACTAAACAGCTACAACTTACTGAGAACACTGAAAACCAACTTCAACTATAATAATTAATTATCGTACTACTTATATACTATACTACCTACCTATGCACTCTAAGCAATCTATCATTTACTCAATCTTCTATCTAAGCTGAGCTCTTGAGACACTTCCCTAATGTACATTGGCTTAAAAAAAAAACAAAAAAAGATTATAAATTCTAAAGGTTTTTCATTAAGAGCTCAACTTTCACTCTCCACAAGATCTATCTAACTTCTTTGCTATCGCTCTCCTTTCTCCAACTATTTTATTATCGAAAAATAAAACTATTAACGTAATTTGCCATATATATATAAACATTATATAAGTACTTTAACAATCTCCAAATCGCAGAGTTCCAGGTGCATTCCAATAATCCTGCAAGCAGTCCAAAAGCATTTCATAATGCAGCACACATATATTCACGCTCATATTCGAAAAGGATTCACATTCATTCAACGCGTTGAATATCATTTGTGCTGTGCAGAGTAGTGAAATCTCATAACGTAAATTTCATCGAATGCATACAAATTCAATCGAATACGAATACGAATTCGAATTGCATTGAATCAGATTCCAATTCAAATTCCAATTCAAATTCATCCAGAATCCAATTCAATTCAAAGCCACTCGTTAGTTTCCTCACATCGCGTGTTCTGCAGTTCAATTTACACACTTTACTCTACACACATAGACAATAGATATACACAACACACACCTCACACACATCTCACACACACCTGACACACACATACAAAGACACAACAAAGCGTGTTGTTTGTTGTTGTTGTTGTTATTTTCGTTCATTTGAATCGTTTGAATCGCTCATTTGCTTGTTATTAAAACTAGGCAATAATTTTTCATCAAATATCGACATTAAAAAGCCGATAAACTTTACAAAAAAGTAATATTGAGAAATTAATAAAGTAAACTTTAAGTATTATAAGTTGATTTCAACCCCAAAGTTGTCGCTTTTAGTTAATAATATTAACAGTTGCAGCTCATTTGTGCTTCCATTCTGAAGGAGTAGAAACAGAACTATTTCATATTGAAGTCTAGAAAATGATCTTAACAATAATTATATCAAAGTCCTCTTTACGTACTAAAAGTGAATGGTTATAGCTATAGGATCAAATAAAAGACCAAACTGTAACTTCATTAATTCCAAACAATAATAGATAAAAAGTGAATACTTGTTACAGACAGACATAACTATACTACTTTTGGCTATCAAAAAAGGTGAATCTATCATTGAAACAGTTGCCAAGAATCCTTGAAATTTGCTAAAGAAGTAAATATTTCGACAAATGTTTTACCTATTATATAGAATCAAAGATAAAAGCTGGCAGAAATTCGAGCCCTTTCCTTTTGGGTATCTTCTGACTTCGTCCTTGTTTCTAAATGATCAAATGTCATTTATATCTTAGCTCAATAATTTACAACAAATACTCGAGTTTCTTTTAAGCAAAACTTATATAGAATAAATAGTTAGAATACAATAATAGTCTCGAAAAGCCTACGATTGGAATTATTTATTCTTTGCTCAGACAAAAGCTGTAAACAGTTCATAATTATCATGTGGATCATTTGAGAGAGTAATAAAATATATAGTTAGTTCATGGAGGGTTCATAAACATGTAGTCTGCTTTGTTGCTTATTGTGTTGATTGTTCTTGTTAACTTTGGATGTTTTGGGTGTAAAGTGTGGGGGGGGGAAGCACCGAGATTGGGTGTCTCTTGGGGTGAGTGCTTTGCCTTGTGTTTGTCTTATGATTATATAATTTTCTAATTGATACTTGAAATTCTTGATATATGCAATTGTTATAAACGGCTTATTGTTTTACATGGCGTATACTTGATTCGTATATAAGTATATATTATTTAATTGGCAATTATTGATAATGATTGGTAAACCATTTGTCCATGTTATCGTTTTGTTTATGCTGTGTTATTGTCATTGTCATTGTCATTGTTATTGTTGTGTTTGCTATTGTTAATTAAACAAAAGGCTTTGAGGCAATTTCTAATATTAGAGCAAGAGAGACAGAAAGAAACAGAAAGGGCGACAAACAAAGCGACATGCGAGTGAGTGAGTGAGAGAGAGAGAGAGAAATTGTGTAAACATTTCGTTGACAGGTTACGTTATGTATTTCAATACTCGTCTCCTTGACCGTGTTCTTCTTGCTATTGGCCGAAATTATTCCGCCCACCTCATTGGCGGTGCCCCTGCTGGGCAAGTATCTGCTCTTTACCATGATACTTGTGTCCCTGTCCGTCTGGACAACGGTCTGTGTGCTCAACATCCACTTCAGGTGAGTGCTACACCACGATCGCTCAGCTAACGGCTCCCTTATCCACACCGTTATCCACATCAGGTCACCCTCTACGCACAATATGTCCCCGCTGGTTCGCAAACTCTTTCTGCACTTTATGCCCAAGCTGATGATGATGCGACGCACTCAGTACACACTGCCCGACTATGATGATACCACACCCAGCAACGGATACACCAATGAGATCGACGTGCGGTAAGCCAGAAACACGTTCCCAATTATAACCTAGGAGTGGCCATTCCTTTACTTGCTCCTAACACTTCTGAGATACGTATCCTTTATAGGGACAGCATCAGCGACTTTCCCAGCGAGTTTAAGGACAGCCAGGACGGCGCTTACGATAATGGTATGCAAAATTCAGTGGGTAAGTATGAGTATGGGTTCAAGAGTATGGGTTATGGGTGCTACGAGTACTAGAGGTCTGTACCACATGGGTCGGGGGTATCGAAAAGCCGAAATTGAAATCAAATAAAAATAAGCAAATAATGCAATAAAATGGCAAAAAACGAATATGCTCTTAAGCATTCTCAACGATGATGTCCTCGGTTTGTTTGCTGCCAGGACACTGTCGATGGCTGCGACGATAATGTGGCGCTCTGATGGCAAATAATGCTTCACAGAGTGTGAGTGTGGTTGTGAGTGTGTGTGTGGATGTGGATGTGTGTGGTACAGGCTCATAAAACAAGGCATGTGTAAAAATCCTGAAAAAAAAGAAAGAAAGTTTGTGTGAACATCAAACATTCAGCATTTATATAACATTTAATGTGCTTTGTAGTTGATTAAATAAAACGTAGTTAGTTTCAAAAGAGTTTAAAAACTATGTAGAAACTGATACATTTTATTTAATTTCCTTTAGAGACAAACAGTCGACTAAAATATAAAACCCAGGGAAAGTCCAGCAAAAAATGATTCATCACATTTGAAATTATAATAAAACATATAAGATATTTCATTTGATTATTTCTATTTCTTTTTGTTTGGAATGCAACCAAATCAAATGTAAAATCAAATTGTAAAATTAGAAAATAAACTCTTTTTTACCCTAAGAGAAAAAACAATAGCCTGATAGACCCAAAGGATATTAAAAATATTTTTTCAATAAGGAAACTTTAGCTGTTTTTTACTTAAGTTTTTATATAATTTTAAGCTCTTTTTTTAACTTATATACTTTTCCCCTTTTTATATGATTCTGGTTTTTCCTTTTTCTAGCTTAAACCTTGTTCTCTTTATTGTGATTTTTATAACTGAAACAAATTATAATCCCGTTTGGTCTGATATACAAGACAACGAAATATCTCAATTGATAGTTACATTTATTATTCTTCCTCCACATACAACCATTAATATGACTATGATTTATGTTGGAATACCAGTTAAAACTTCCTGATGAGCCATAAAATAAAGTGAAGTTTCTTTTAGTTTATGTCACATTAACGTTGAGAAAGAGATCCGATTGCTATGCAAATTGCGAATATTCAATAGATTGTTACGCCCCCAATAAATGCTACAAGCCTTACTCAGAATGCTTCAGTACCCAACCAGGAAAAGGTTGAGCTCATCCATAAATAAAAACTGTCGGCAATAATTCAATTCTTGTTGTTGTTGTTGTTGTTGTTGCTGGGCAGCGGGCTTAGAAGTTAAAGCTGCGAGTGATTGTTGCCATTGGCTGTAGGGCTTGATTTCGCATAGGCTATAATAAATATGGTACATACGTATACTACACACACACACACACACACACTCATACATACACATATATATTGAATTGCATATCCAGGATTGGGGGTGTCGCTCTCTCTCTCACTCGCTGCCTCTCCATTTATTTAGTATTCCAATATTTTATTTCAATTTTCCTTGACAGATTCCGACAATGTGATACCGCGCAACTTAACACCCGAAGTGCTGCAGGCATTGCGTGCGGTCAGATTTATTGCGCAGCATATCAAGGATGCCGACAAGGATAACGAGGTGGGTACCGACAGCGCATTGAAGGACCCCACAACGTTCTTTTTTTTTGCTTTGCTTTGCCCACTTTTATTGAGGACACCAAAGGACCGAGCAATGAGAAGCGACAACCGAGGACCACAGCCTGGAGCTGAGTGTTGGATTCGCATTCGCATACGGATTCGCATTCGTTGTTATTGTTTATCCTGTCGTCTGGTCCTTTGGCGCGATTTCCTTTCATTCTTATTATTGTTTATAGCCCGAAACTTTGGCGGCACACAGGGGAGGAAGGGGAGGGCGGGACAGCCGGGCGGCACCGAGTCCCAAATGTGCAACATGAAATTGTAAAATATTAAATCATAACTTTATATTTTTATTACATTTCAAGTTTATTGAATTGAATTGAATTGAAGAGCAGAGGCGCAAGCGAAATTTTATGGCTCCAATTGAAACCAATTTATTTAGCCACACTACGAGTATGGGGCACCGTGTCCTTCAGCCTCTCCGTCTATGTTTTACGAGCTCTGAAACAGTAAAAAATTATTAAACCCAAATTTATGGAATCGTCAGCTGTAACTTTTGGCCCACTTTTCAAATTTCACGTCTAGCCTGAAATTATCCCAATGAATTGTTTTTTATTTCTTCTTCCTCCATAGATTGTCGAGGACTGGAAATTTGTTTCCATGGTCATGGATCGCTTCTTCCTATGGCTCTTCACGCTTTCCTGTGTCTTTGGTACACTTGCCATCATCTGCCAGTCTCCATCTCTGTACGATACCCGTTCACCCATCGACCGACAGCTGAGTGAGATTCCATTACGGAAAAACAATTTTATGCTGCCACCGGACATTGTCCGACAGGTGATTCCCACTTAAGCATGGAATGCTCCTCAAAACGCTTTAAGCCCAATCCAAAGTCAGTCGAATATTGGCGTCAAGGGTCACATTTGACACACAATCTTGATAAAGTTAACAATTATGATAGTGAAATTGGAGTAAATTTAATGAAATAATATATATAAAACGTAACCTTTACATCGATCAAACAATGCGACCTATAGTATGTTTTCATAGTATCAGCAATATATTAAATTTATATTGTAGTTAAAAGATGTAAACTTAATTCAACTGTCAAGTGGAAACCACAGCACAAAAAATAAACAACAATAAATAAGTTAAATTTTGAATTACAATTTTATTGTGTTTTACTTTAAGGAGAATACAATGGAAATGGAAAATATACTCCATGTAAGTAAATGATTCATTTTTAGACGGAAAACAAGCAATATAAATATAAATAAGGTATAGTGAATATTTATATGGTTAGATTTAAAGATCTCCGGAAAGGAATAACAAACTCTTAGTTATTTATATTTCTATTTGTTTATTTATATTTATTTCTATTTATGTTTATTTGTATTTAGTCATCTATATCTATATTTATTTATGTCTATTTATATTTATTTATATTTATTTATATATATTTTATTTATATATTTATTTATATAAATAAGTACCTGAGGAAATGTTTTGTGGACTCTCCTTTATATATTTCCTTAAATTTCGTTGCTGCTTATTTGGGATTTAATTATCACGCATACGCCATATTGTACACGCCCACACACAGAAAAAGGCCCTTTTTGAGAGACAGGGAGTCGTCTGTTTTATTTCTGTTAATTTTCAATTAAGAAATGACTTTTCATAATGTTCTTTTGAATAAAACCAGCAATAGCAACACAATACGGTAAAAGTTGCTCGCATCTTATGTTAAACAGACATCGAGCATACGCCACGTTGGCTGCCTGCTAAAAATATGCAATATCATTTATTTGGCTCTGTATGTTCGCTCCGTTTGCCATATACTATACACCATTCACCATTCACCATTCACCATTCACCATTTGCCTTTTGTCTTTGTCATTGAAGTTATCCGTTTGACTGCCGCATTAAATTAGAAAGTTGAAATCTCTTTGGCCTCGCATTCATCAACCATGTGCAGTAGGGCTCCTCGTCTATAGGAACATAAGATGAACAAAAAAAAAAACAAAAGACCTTCTCTTCTTAAATGCCAATAGACATAATTTGCGAGTCTCTTGATGAAATACTCCGTGAAATACCAATCTACACTGGGATATATCGAATATATCCTGTATATACTTGTATATTATGTTAAATGAAAGATTTGAAATACAAATTATAAAAATGTGGTAAGTGCTAAATAAGTATCTCAAAATATGTTTTTAAATAATTTTTATAAATATGTTTGCTGCTTTGCGTAAACTGTTTTTCATATAAGAAAATGCATATTTGAACGATCTATTTAAGTACTCTAAAATCGATATTATTATTAATATCCTTGGGGTATATAAATATACTATAGGGTATATAAAGGCTATTAAGATTTTCTTACGGTCTTGCACACTGCCAGCCTTGCCTCATTTCATTTGTCTTCGCCCTTTGCTGCGTTTTCCTGTCGTTCATTTTATTTTTTATTTTTTATTTTTCATTTTCCTTTTTCTTTTTTGTTGGCAGTTTTAAATTAGAAAAGTTTTGCCAGATTTTTGTTTTACATTTTTCATATTTTCTACGGGACATGCCCTGCATGTTTGTTGTCCTTGTTGTTCTTGATGTCAGTGCGTCATATGCGTGGCTCTAAAAGATGCCCTGCCCATCTTCATATTCACTGCCATCTCTGCTGCCGACTCCATCCCCATCCTCATCTCCATATCCGTCCATATCTTAAGTCTTTAGCTTCATCTTCGTCTGCAACAGCTGAGCTGAGGAACTGAGCGAGGAACTTGTCATGTTTATTTCTATTTGTGTGCCATGCACAACGTTCAACGTGGCGTGTATCCTGCTCCTGGTCCCTACTCTAGGGTCCTGCTAGCCGTTAATGGCATTTGCATAACGCTGCAAAGTATGCAGCACATTTTCTTTTCGGCTCAAGTTTAAAGTTCAGCGAAACACACAAAACAATATGCAAATGACTTCAGGACAACGACGATTTTCGGGTCAGCATAAGCGCTTTTTCATAACCCTCTGACTGAAGCAGCTGCCTCCCACTGGACAAAAGGAGTTGTTAAGTGACTTAACGCGTCTTACATGGCCAATTACATTTACCAGAGACTGTCACAGACCGACAACAGCTAATTAGAAAACGTGTCCACTGAAAAGCACTGCAATGCACATGGCAAAGTAAATCAAAAATAAGAGCAACAGAATCCCAAGAAAATTGTCAGAAACTGTGACAAACAGTTTAAAAAGAGTTTACAAACGGAAATCAAATAATAACGTGATCATTTTGAGATTGAGACTAGCAGATACTCTTCCTTAACTTAATTTGCTGCATAAATATGACAATACCATAAAAAAACAGTTAAAGGATAATAATTCCTTAATTGGTATACAAAATTCTGTTTTATTGTAAGACATAAAATGAATAGGTCAAAAATTACAGTAAACAAAGCCAAGTTATATTTAATTTTTTCAAGTCTCATCTTAACTGTTATCTACAATATTATAGTTACAATATATATATACAATATATATAGGATAATAATCGATTAAAGCAAACAAAATATATGAAAAGTAATGGACAATTGGCCAAGTTTTGGATGAGTTTACATACAGAAATTATATGACTTGGATTCTTATATTTAATCAGATTTCTTGTACATCTGTGTTGTTAATGGCCCTTTTCTTGGAGACAGAGACACGTGGCATGGCTCTGAGAAGTTTCTTCCAAAACTTTGGATCATCCCACCGTAGGTAAGTGTTAAACGCAATGTAGGCTCTCAGCTCACTGTCCAATTTATCAACTTTTAAGTCTTCCGCAAAGAGGATATTAATGATCCTTTTGACTTTGTCTTCTGAGATCGCTTTAAGTGCTAAACGAAACTCCAAGCGACCCCAGGACGACTCCAAAAAGCTGTTGGTCAATACCAAAATGATGCGCTTCGACCTGCTTACAGATTCCCAGATGCATTCGGGTATCGATGCTCCTAACTGCCAGTCCCTATCATAATAACAGAGTTTAAACCCACGTTTATCTGCCTCAAGTTTTTTGACAATTTCTTCAGCAAAGCCTGAATCCTTATGAGAATACGCAATAAATGCATCGAATTCTGATTTGGACACATGCGTTGCCGGAGTCTGGATACTATATTCAGGAACTACTCGATAATGTCTTCTATATATAGCAAAAGAACTGTAGCTGAAAATTCCTATTACAAGTGCGGAAAGTAATCCCCATAAAATGTAGTTTGTAAAGTCTTTTGGGCTTTCACACATCACACTTGGGTGTAACTCATATATATAATCACCAGCTGTGTTATTGCATAACATATCCTGACGATCGATAATTTTATTTCCCATATACATAAAGAATTTAATAAAATATTTTGCATTGCAGCTGCAGATCCACGGATTACCAGAGAGAGAGATGGTTTGAATATAATTCGAACTGTTAAGAAAGTTTAGAACATCCTTTGGAAGAGTATGAAGTGAGTTGTTGTTAAGTTTCAAGTGGACCAACTTGGGAGGCAACTGACTAAGACTAATGTTTTTTATGTTGTTAAAGGATAAGTCTAGTTCACCTATTAAATCTGTATAGTTAAGCATCTCGGGTATAATTGTTAGATTACTGGAGCTACAGTCAACTAAGCTATATGATTCACTGAGTTGAGTACAACAAATACATTGGTCTGGGCAACTTTTGTTTAAGGGAAGATATTCTTTATCTAATATCATGTGTGAATAGTCCTTAAAGAACCTTAACAAGGGTTTCGCATCGCAAGTATCCAAGTACCACTGATTACCAGATAGATTTAACTTTAAGTGAGACTCATGGTTTATTAATAAATTTAAAGTATTTTCTCCGAGATTTCTGACGTTATTATTTCGAAGATCCAAGAATATCAATTTCTGTGGTATTTCTTCAATAATAAACTGGTCCATAAAATTATTTATCAGGTATAACTTAAAAGTGATGTTGATATAGGAAATGTATTTATAAATTTCTTTTGCGAAAAACGAAAAAAAAAATGCTCCTTTATTATTACAGTTAATAATTAAACTCATTTCTTTGTTTGTTGAATCCAGACAGCAAAAACAACGATGGATGCAGTATAGACCTAAAGATTTCGGATTCCTCTTATGGACTGAATCTATTAAATTTGCACTTTGTTCAAGGGTTTTGAACGATGACATTGCACTACAATTTAATATAAAAGGATTCTCAAAAGCAAAGTCGATATACTTGGCTCTAATTCTCGTAAGAGTTTCAAAACCTTTGCTTTGTAGAACAACTACGCTATAGCCAATGTCCACATGGGTGAATCCCGGTGGAAGTTCCTCACTGCTAACCAAATTTAGATAGTGAAACTTGTCATATGTAAGTTCAGTTTCAACATTGGGTATTTTATAAAGGTTCATAAGGTCTATATTAAGTCTAGACTCTCCAGTTATCGGCTTTGGAAAATCAGACACTTTCAAAAATAAACCACTTCTTGTACAATTAATTGTTAAAATCATTTCTGAGAGTTTGAAACTACAGTCGCAACCTTCGGGACATCGTTTTCCATTTATTCCCATGGTAAACCTACAATCACCTCTCTTACAAAGAAGAACTTTACGGTCCTGGCCAAAGATCATGTCAGAACAATTCTCATGAGGAAGAGGTAGACAGTCAATAATTTTAAGTTTTTTATAGCTATGTATCAAATCGGTGGCGGTTGCTACTTCAGTGCTATTTCCGTACAGATCATCTATCTTCAAACGCTCCAAATTGTCAATCAAAGTAGGCGAACTGAGAAGGACACAAAACGAAAATCATTTCAATCAACTAAAAATGTAATAAAAACAGATTCATACCTTAAGTACATAAAATCCTCTGAATAAACATTTCCTAGGACCAATGTTCTCAGATTAACCAACTCATCAAAGTGTTTCCTGTTCAAACCGGAGATATTCAAGTTTGTGAAATGAATTTCTCTTAAGTTTTTCAGACCGCTGAATATTTTTATTGGAAGTTGAAGGGGAATTCTGCTATTCAAATCCCGATTCTGAATTCCAAAAACTTGCAATTTTGTCATGTTGCTTAAAAATGCTTCAGATAGCGCAACATCTGAAATATATTCCATTTCATCTAGGACCAAATGCAGTTCTTCGATTCTGTTTAAATTGGAAAAAGTGAATTCGTGGCATTTGTTGATGTCGATTAAACTGAGTTTAAGCCAAATAGTCCTTAGTTTCGGTAAGTTGTAAATGATTTCACTTATTGCGTGACAATTATGTTGCATATTCCACGTTAAGGTCTTCAAATCGGGGAAAGTGTTTATTAAAAAATCGTTTGATGATATAATAGTTTCTCTAGAGGTATTCAGAGTTACTGCTCTTACAATAGAGCCAAGCTGAAAATTAAAACTTAGATCCGTTAAAATAGATTTTCTCGGTGATAGCGGTAAATTGATTTCTGCCTCAAATCTGAGAAGTTTCACATTGGTCACGTGTCCGTTGAATTCCGTTAGTTTTACATTGTTTGCATTATCATCACACACAGTTAACATATAAAAATCGTAAAGAACCGTTACTGTACATGTTTCGGGATTCGGGTATGGCAGATATTTCTCGCATTTATTATTTGTAATTAAGTTGTAAACGTCGCAGAAATCGGCCTTTTCTATAAAAACACGTTTACCCTTTAAAATATTCCTCGTTGATTGGAAAATAATTATAAGCCGAAATATATTGTTGAACATTGCAAAGACTCGAACTCGAAAAAATGCAAAAATATAACACGCACACGGCTTCTATACGATAGCTTCGCCGAAACGAAACTGAGGCTCTGGTCAGAAGTGGATATCCATTATGTTTTGGGCTTCAACATTAATCCACCTTTAACCCAATAAAAATGGGTAAAGGGGGGTTCATTATTGAAATTTCTAACGGCAATATGGTTTTTGTCATCTATTTACATATCGATCGATGATCAGTTAGTAAACTCAGAAGATATTCTTTACACGCGCTTGTATGTGTTCTTACTGGAGTTGTGTTTGTGATGTGGGTTAAAGATGTCTCGTAGTTAGGCACACTCGATTAGAGAATTGTAAATTTACTCAGCATAATTTGGTTCAAGTTGGGTTACACTGTGGTTATTCTATCCATGAAGCTCAAGTGTGCTTTAAATTACGTTGCTTTTTTTTCAGTCCCCAGAGTATAAAATGAATTTCCAATCAGAAATGTAATCAATTGTAATGAATTTGGTAAAATGAACACTTAAGTAACCAAGCCAAGAGTATTTCCATATGGTCATCTGCTATGACCGTTTTATAACATTCCTACAAACAATCTCAGCAAGCAGTTACGTTATTGAATCGTTCTTAGAGTTTGCGATTGGAACTCTTTCCGTTGGGGTACAAATAATTTCTAAATATGTTAATAGTGTTCATATTTTTGATACTAAACATTGACGTATATATATATACGTATGTATATTTATATTCCAATAGGGAATACATACAAAACTGTTGACATGTGGCACAGCCTGCTTTTAGCATGCCAAATGAATGAGGGCTGTAAAACAATATTCGCAGTCAGAAACAGTTGACAGGAACTTGTTAGCTTGCCTCTAGCAGTAGATTATTATATTTTAATATTGTATCATATGAATTAAATACTATTTTTATATATTTGTTAATTATGTGAAAAAGGTAATAGCATGTGTGTCAATATTACGACACTAACAGCGAGTTGCATCCCATTGGTTGGGTTAAAGTAATGATGAGCATAGAGTTAGCTATAAAGGAACTAAGTTTGTAAGAATAAAATTAGTATACTTCGAGTTGCTCACGAATGAACATTGCTTTCAGTCAGTAGCTCCACTGGGTAAGATGGGATTGACCGAACTCAGCTCAAGTTGTCCAAGGGGGCTCACAATAGCCTCCAAGGAGCAGAAAGCCCGTGCGCAGGGAAGTGTACTCAAAGAAGCTGACAAACACACCAGAACACACACACACACGCACACACAAACACACACATCATATACATATATATTCACTCGAGGTGCAGTCGTGCGTTGGTGTCGCATGTCCTGTTTGTCATGTGGCGTGACAGGCGAAAATATTTTCCAATGCCGAAAATTGCTACATTTGACCAAAGACACGTCAATTAGAGCGGGTTGCTGCGAGTGTTTGCTTCTTATACACATCTTATAGCCTTTAAAATGTGGGAGTTAAGCTTAAGCTGGGCGTGGTCATGAGTGTGAATGACTTGACTTTGACGTGTCGCCGTTGGATAGCACCCGGTTCCCCTTGCCACAACCCCCCCACCCCCGCCCAAAACTCCCTGCCAACCGTCCAGCTATTCAGGGCACACATTTATTTAATTTCAAAGCAATGTTTTGTTTGTGTTTTGTTTGTGGGTCCTTGGTCCTTTAGTCCTTGTGTCTGTTCGTCCCCCGCTGCAGGCTATTTTGTAACAATATTGTGTGGGTTTTGGGGTTACTGTTACAACTCCTGTTCGCATTTCTTTTTGTATTTTTTCCAGTGTATTTAGGCAACTAGTTAACCCACATGTGTGTCGAAAGGGCAGAACCTTTTAAATATTACGAGTAAATCGAATATAGATTAAAATGTTTGTTTATAATAGTAACAATTTAATAATTTTAATGTTATACTTTAATTTTGTTATACTCGTACCTAGGGAACGCTTGACTTTTCCTATAAAGTGTCTCATCTTAGCTTATTTTGGTAAATATAACAATAAAATTATATATAATTAAAAACAAAAGAAATGTATTACAATAACTGTTCTTCTTTTTAGCCTCAACAACTAATTTATATTCTATTTTAGAGCCAAGCTCCATGGTTAGGTTAAATAGTTAAGTTAAGTCGAGGCCGGCTTTCAGCTCTAAAGTTCATTTCTTAGGAACAAACAAATCAACAACAACAATAACAACTGCATACACACACACACACACACACTCACAGATATATAACTGCAGGCGTGTGTGTTTGTCTAGGCGAGTTGTGTGTATTTGTGCAATGATAAATTACAAAATTGCTGCCTTTGGCAATGTTAGTTGAGTTGGCCCAAGCGGCCGCAAAAGCCATTTTGTTGTTATTAAGTTTGCCTTTTGCCATTTTTCTGCAGCCCTGTGTGTGTGTGTGTGCGTGTGTGTTTGTGTGTGTGTATGTGCTTGAGGCTCGACAGTTGTACTGCGTGAAATTAATGATGCGCCGCTTTTCTTGGTTTTGTGTTCTTTGTATTTGTTTTTGTGTTTGGCTTCTTTTCTTTTCCAAGCATTTTCCCAGGCTGCAGCGGATACGGAGCCCCAAGATGTCCACAAAATGTTGGCCTAAAGACGCTTTTATTAATAGTCCTGCTACGTGGCCACGATTAACTGCCATTTTACGCACTCGCACTCGCACTCGCACTCGTCCTGGCACTGGTCCTGGCACTCGTCCTGCAATGGCCTGTCTTAGCCTTTTTGAAAGCTTTTTGCTGTTGCGTAAGTCACAAAGTCCTCTTCATGTGTCTGTGCTCATCTCATTCTGTGTATGTGCACTAGTATGTGTGTGTGTGTGTAGCTTACTCTTTTTGTGTATGCGATGGTGTGCGGGTGTAAGCTGTGTGGGATTTGGACACGACTTTACTTAAGTTCATAAAATTCTATTAAAAGGAAACTCAGGGCTTAAGTCACGCCCATCTCTCTCTCTCTCTCTCTCTCTCTCTCTCTCTTTGCATGCAGCAAACCAATGTCAACAAATTGTTATGGCCTGCAATACCCATTCAACTCGATCTCAACAAGTTTCATCTCATCAACAGATATGAATATACTATTGATAATGTCGGAAGAGATAAGATTCACAATTTTCAAAATTCTTTTATGGCGCAAGTATTGAAGATAAAAGTTTAGCAAAGTGCATCGAAAAGTGCACATAAAAGTGAATTGATGAAAAGTAGGAAAAACAAAGATAGGAAAAACTGTTTCTATAAAAAATGGTAAACTGTATATACTATTAAATATTAAAGATATAGAGAACTGATTCCGCTCTGATAAATAGGTATAAAACGTAGTGAAGTCATATTTTCATTTTCAAGTTAATACTTGAGAATTTTTGATTATATTTATCTGAATCTGAATATTTTATATTCTTTAAAGTATAACTAATTTATTAGAGGGTAGTTTTAGTTCAGATATTTGTATATATTCTTTAATTAGTCAAGTTTTGATATGTGTTTGGCTGGCTAAAAGGCTTAGAAACAGTCCCAATTTCTATAAAGGAAGTCACAAGACTGAGGACATAAAATATATAGAAGACGACTGAAAGAAGTGTTTGGTGGGAAGTATATAGAGAGACGGATAAATATATGCATATATGTATATATATGGGTATATATGTGTATAAATAGAGAGAGATAGAGAGATCGCTTCCTTGTCCTTATAAAAATATAACAAAAGGTACTCTTTGATTTGGATATACTATTTTCAAGAGAAAATTAACATACTAAAATATATATATATATAATTTCTATAATCCTAAGCTTCCATATGTTCACACTTCATGATGGAATTCCAATTCAAAGAATATATTTTAAATGAATTTAAATGAATCCTTTGAGATTCACTTATGTTGAGCATTGGCTCCTTAATGGAGTTACATCTGTGATGAAATTACGATGAATGATATTTCAGGAAGTACTTAGGAAAGTAGTAAGACTTAAAGTGTTTGGTGGTGTGGTGTGGTGCATTTTCATTGTCGTCCTGTTCCTGTTCCTGTTTCAGTTTCAGTTTCAGTTCGTCCTTTTGAGCAATCACAGCAAACTGCTTTTAATAACATTTTTCACTGGTGTTTCTGGTTCACTTTGTTGTTTTTTGCCTTCGTTTTTTTCGTTGCTTTTTTTGTTTTCTCGTTCAGCGTTTAAGTGGCGCACGCTGTCAAGTGCCCAGCTATGGGCGTGGCTACGCCCACAAAGCATCAGCGTCCCATCCGAGCATTTTACATGACATTTTAAATTTACGATTTACATTAAATGACGCAAGAAAAAAAACACAAAAAAAAAGAAAAGGAAACCAACGACAGTTGTAAAATGAAATTGCTCAGTTCTGGTGAGGCGACGCTGGTAAGGAACTGGTCCCGGATGGGGGTCTCATGGTCCAAGGAGCTTCAGTTGCTCTCTGCGGTTGGGTCTCCTGTCCTGTCCTGTCGTGTCCTGGCATACAGTTAAAAACCAATTTCGTGTATGTAAAATATATAACAACTATATATGTATATATAGCATACATATATTTAAGTGGCTGTTTTGATTCTCTTTTTGTGTTCCTCTACTTGTCGACGCTTGTCTTGTATAAATGCCGTCGGCACCACTGCAATTTTCTCCCATTAAGGCGTTCACGGCATTGGGGGCGTACCAGGCATTTGTGGTAAAGGTAAACAACATCCAACAACCAAGAACCAACAACAAAGAACCAACATCACCGCACCGATGTGTAATCTAATCGTACATATTTGGTTTTTGGCGTATAAGCTACGTTTTATTAGCCGGAGCGCCCTAGGGGCAAATGTGCTTCAACTAAATGTAAATAACCATATAAATGGACTACTTAGCGTTGATAAATGAAATCCCCAAAGGGAAAACGTTTCCTAATGAGCGGAACAACAGTGGGTGAAACTATGATGAGTCCAACGAGTACTTTAGATACACGAATTAAATAAACTGAGCTTCACATGGGCTCAGTTTCTAAAATTATATAAAAAATGTGCTGAAACGATGGCACAGGCTCAAAAGGTATATAAAATGGGTAGAGATTAGCAAGATTAATAGTATGATTGAGATTAATTAAATTAATGATTGACTAAATGAGTCATTAACTCAACTTTCCCACTCTCAAGCAAATTGTGTCTCAGTATTGTTAAAGAACTTTTTGAAAAACAATTTCAGTTAAATACAGTAGACGTCCGGTTTAACGAACTCTTATACTCAATTTATTTCTTATAATTTCGAAATAAATCTTGTTTGAGTTGATATTCAGAGTAGCTATTCAGTTATTATTTAATACAATATTCAAAATTATTACCTAAATTATTTCCTATACTATTTTTAGCCGAAAAGAATATCTGAAAAGAAGCCCTAAGTCCACACCTGCCACTAATTAAAGTATTCCTTCCGGATGATTCCTGTTGACGAGCACCCAAAATGTTGGTTGTTAAATAAATAGTTGTTTCGAGTTGTTCGTTGTTGTTGTTGTTGTTGTTGCTGGTTAGTTATGTTGTGAATAGAATAAAGCTGTAGACACTGGGTAGAGAGCCACAAGACACCTATCCGCACACTTGACGTGTATTTCCGTTTCCGTTATGCGAAAAGTTTCGCGCGCTTTGAGCCAACTTCCAAGTTGTTGGCAGCCAAAAAAAAAAAGGAAAAAAGAAAAAAGTTTCACGCTTAACATTTGCGCCGTGCAGAGTTGAAAAGTTTTGCCCCAAAACGCTAACACACAGACACCTCGACAGGCATACAAGCACCTTTGCACCCACCTCCACACACACACACACACACACACACACACACATAGACACACCCATACACACATGCTGATTAGCGTGGGCTGTGATTAAGGGTGGCCACGGACTACGTGGCAAAGGCTTAGACAAGCCGAAGCTTAATTAAATTTAACAGCTGCTTAATTGCACCTTCGCCTCATACTTTGCGCAGTGGGCGTGGCTGGAAACTCATCCTATGTAAACGTTCTTGCTGTTTCTGCTATTAATAATTTTGACCAGAAACGCTAATGAGCCAAACTCGAATGAACTTTAGCTTCAACTTGGCCGCCCAACTTTGCCACAAGGCAAGTTTTTCAATTTTTCTATAGTTAAGTATGTATCCAAATTGCCATGAGCATTATAACTTTACCATGAAGTTTGCTTCCTTGCAATTTTCCTGCATTTTAATAATCAATTGGTAATCATGAAATATAGTTATATAAATTGTTATACGAGTATACCTACAATTCACTTTGATAACTTCTTCCTTGCAATTGAGAAGAAAACATTTAAATTATGTATTTCCTTTTGTGTAAACTGAAACGCTTGAACTTTAGTCTGGATATGGATGTTGCTTTAGAATAATATGTATAATAATTTAGAAAGTATTAAAGGAAACTTGTTGATGAATTGTGTATTGTACTTTCTTCCATTAAATCTATACTTCTTCCAATTGGAATTATGTACATTATCATATGAGTTAAGATCTATAAAGTTGCAATAAGCTATAAGTTAAAGTCAACTCTCTGCACTTACTGCAGTTGTAGTGCACAGATCTCTTAGTTAGGACTACAGTCATAAAAGGTTTAACATATTATACGTTATTAACATTGTCTAAACTATTGGTAGTCTTAAACATTTAAGTTGGATAATGCGAATACAAATTTATCCTTCAATATAAATTCTGTGAATGGCAGATATGTTTCACAACAAGACGAAAGATACTTCTACTAAGTTGTATCTCCTATCTAGCGAGTGTATTTAAAATTCTTCCTAATATTTAAATACCTTTTACTTTTTTTCTTATCCATTTGTCATCGGTCACAGTTCCTTGCAGATGCTTCTTGTACTTGCCCTTCAATTTCAATGGGAACGCCCAACGCGGCCCCCAATAGCAGAGGCTATTAATTTCGCGTCAATTAAAAATTAAGCCAATTATTTGTGCCATGCCAGAGGAAGGATCCATGCCAAACTTGTTACAAGAGCTGCCCTTGGTCAGCTCCATGCTCTGGGGTGTTCTGCATTCGTAGTCCATTAGGGCTTCATTTGTTTTTAATGTTGTAACCTTTTGGCAAAAAATAAAAACCAAATTTCTAAGTTGGCACTTTCACGGTTCGCTCGCTGGGGCCAGTGCAGTCTCGGGGTCGAAAGTCCATAGAGCCGGGAGTCTGGGATTCTGTTTGAGCCACGGACCACCCGCCGTTTATTGGCTAATTTAATTTGCGTGTCTTGTGTTTGGGCAATTAATCAGCAGAAACAGCTGTCCGTCGCTTTAACCCTTTGGAGCCATCAAGTTCGGAAGGCTTTACGTGCTTATACTCTTAAATTGAAGGCAAATGGTAAACGAAGTTTCTGTGGGGTTGCTTATAGCAGTAATAAGTGGTATGACAGCTTTTAGATAACCATCAGAAGTTCAGGTTAAATTTTCATCATTAATGTAATCCAATTAACAAAGCAAATCAATAAGGAAATGATCAATGCTCATCGATAATTAATATAGACATAGAGATAATGTTATCGATATATCGCACGCAATACAGAATTTCTATTTGCAATTAATAATTTGAATATAATTCATTAACATTGAACATAAGAAGTGTCATATCGATAACAATGTCTGCTGTCAGTTATCGGTTATCACAGAGCTTATGTCAATTATTTCATTACAGACTGATCTTATGTTAAGTATGTTCACGTTAACAGAGTTCACTACCGATAGTTACACAGATTCATCGGATAACAAAGCTCTATTAAATATTTTGCTTATTATGCTCTATGTTAAGTTATTTCATTTCGAAAATATTCCCAGCAGTAATTAAATAGCAGCTGTAGTGCAGGACATGTCCAAGGCACGAGGTACGAGCGTTCCTAAGTTATTCAATATGCAGCACTAATTTTATTTCTTTTTGTATTCACAATTTGGTACTTAATTTCAATCTCCAGCGAGTCACTTGTCATGCTCTTTGTATCGAGTAATCCGTGTCTTGGTGCTGCTGCTACTGCTGTTGCTTATTAAATTACTTGCACTCTGCTTTCTGGATGCTGGAAGGCGTTTGTTACGCCCCTTTGCTGAGGCGCACTTGATGCGCCTTTTTAATTGCATTTTCCTGGGGCACAAATGCAACTCAAGTGGCATCTGTCGTTTGGCTTTTACCTTTGTTGCCCCATGTTGTTGCAGCAACAACTTTCCCCCATCCTTGCCCCTCCCTCCCCCTGCATAGTATTTGACGATGCCGAGAAGCTTCATTTGTTCGCTCGAGTTGAAATTAATGCAGTCATTTGTAATGAGTTTTGCCCTTTTAGCTGGGTTGCTTCCAGGGTGATTGCAATTTATTGTTGGTAGCTTTAAGGTGCTCAGCGCTGATTTCTTATGGCCAGGCTGAAATAATGCAATTGTGTTGGCCAAATATTTGACATTATTATGATAATTTATTTCATTTATCCTGCCACTAATTGTGTGCCCAGACATTATAACGAGTCCAGCGAGCGAGCCTTAGCGCATATTTAAGCAGCGCATCTCAAATCAAATTATGCCAGGCAGCGTAGTCGGTTAAGTCAACAGTTTTCCATTTCCTTTGAAGTCCAGTTAGTCCGCTTCCACTCCAAGTGCCACTCCCAGTGCCACTCCCAGTTCGTGATCCAGCAACTGTCTGTCGACATGAATTTATAGCCGCTCTGGGACTTAAGTCTTCCCAGAATGAATTTCCAACGCATTTTCTTTCCTTAAGCGTCATTGAGCTCAATAAATAGAATCAGAATCAGGGAGCTCAAAACTGTCTTGAATCGAGTCAAAATGAAAAGTAAATGAATAATTTTAAACCAAACTGAGTTCAAACATGTCACAAAACCAGTTAAAATTTCAAAATAGATTAAAGAATATTTTAAAAACTTATTTTATAATTAAAATGTGTTGAATGTTAAGTGAAATTTCTCCGAATTGTTTACCTCGTTCTGTACATACTGCTTTCAATAAAAGTTGTTGCTTTGCTGTCGAAATCGATTGTGGGAACACACAGGCAGAAGCTCAGATTTGACACCTCTCAGAGACAGAGGGAGTTACCCTTTAGGTTGTCAGGCCATAAATTTGTTTTGTTTGCACTCTGTAAATTTTTAAACAGAGTCAAAAATACAACAAATAAAATAAAATTCTATGAGAGCTTCAAATATTGAAATAAATTGAAAATAAATGAAAACAAAATTTGAAATAAATAAAAATGTTGAAAATATAACATGTTGTGGTTGGCCCACTTCAAACAAACGACCCGTTGGGGAGACCACTCCCAAAGTCTGTGTGTGTGTGTGTGAGTGTGTGTGTACGACTACGCTTGAAACATCTCTCCAGCTCTGTTGTAAGTTGAATCCTTCGGAATTTCTATGTCCGTGTCTCTCTAGTTCTCTGCGCTGTCTCTGTGTCTGTGCGTGCATATAAATTAAGTTTTAAAACTTGGTCTCTTTCATTTTGTATTAGAAATCAAAATAAATGCAGCAGATAGTTTTACGTTCTCTCGTCTTATTTTGGCTTAGTTCTTTTTTTTCTCATTTCGGTTTGTTTGTGTTTTCGTCTGGTATTTGGTGGCGCAAAGCAGGTGCGATAAGTTTTCAGAGTGTAAGAGCAGAAGGTTGTCTTATGTGCAGCTTTTCAACATCAGATTTCACTTGGCCACCTTTTCATTACACTCAGCAGAGTTTTGAAAAGAACCCAAACTTGCAGATTACATTTATCTCGTTTGAAGGATACTCGTAGGTCGATTGGATGGAGAAAAAAAAATACTTCTTTATATACTAAATAAGTAAGAAAGGATTGGGTGAGTCAGTCGGACTAACAAATACTTGATTTGAGATAGAAAAATGCATTTACAATTTAGTTTTCTTTTTTTTTTGTATGTAATTATTAGAGTGTAGCAGAACTGATCTGATCCCCTTCTATTTTCTCATTCCGTATTTTCATACCTCTTTCTATTCAGTCTTTGGCTGTGGGGTAATTGGCTGTAGTCAAAGAGTATCGAGTTGCGGGCTTTGCATTAAAATAAGGTAAGCAGATTAGATATATTTGGATAAAGTTCGATTTGAAACTTGAGAAAAGCCTTGCAGGACATTCAATTATCCTAATTTAAGTATTTTCTTTTCATTCTATAATGATGTTAGAGAGAAACATATAATTAAAGATATCCAGGGACTGCAGTAATTAAATGCTTTCCACATTTCACAAGGCTGCCCAGGATGCTCATAAACTAACAAGGGAAAACTTATTAGCGAGTGTCCTTAATCCTTTTTGAACTAACGCACACACACACACACACACACAGACACGCACCTACGAACACACATTGTCCCTTAGATCGATGGTTTGACCATTAAATCCAAGTTTGCTTTCCAATTAAACCACTTTATTAGCTTTATCGCAGTGCACACGCTCAGCAGCTACTACATTGTGAGCTCTGGAGAATGGGAATGGGAATGGGGAGGGGAAAGGGAGTGGAAAGGGGAGTGGGAATTGTGTGCTTCACTTGGTCAGCTTTGATGTCCAGCGTCAGCGTTGTGCGTGGAGCATGTTAATTGCACCTAATCAGGGATAACATTAGCACCATGCCACAGTTTGCCCCAAGTGGGCGTGACATTGTATTAAGCACTTAATTACATACCAGAGAGAGATGGAGATACAAAGACAGAGAGAGAGAGAGACACGCACAAAAGAGCTGACTAGTCAAATGTGAAAGTCTTCAATTTTGGTTCCAAAGCTGCAAAGGACAAGCTGCCAGCCCAGATTTCAATTGCAATTAGTTGGCTAATGAAAGCGCTCGATCCCAAAGTGCATCAGCTTTGAGAAAGAAAAAAGAAACAAAGAAAATATCACAATTTGTTTTTGGTTAACAAATTCTTGTGGAAAATTTGAAAAAATAACTCAATAAACGCGCCATTTCCCTGCACGTCACCAACTGCATGACAATGACTGTTAAAAGTTTCAGACACTCAACGGGTTATTACCGTTTGAGGAAGGGGGCGTGGCCGGCTTGCCACGTACAACAAGCTAGTCAGCGAGTCACGAGGATGACATGGCCGTTGCCTCTTGTCCTGACAGTTGCCACTTGCCTCCTGCCCACACCATTTGCAGCTGCATTGAGCGTCACGCTAAATGGATTTTTAATGTCGTTGGCAATGCAGGAAAATGCGAGAAGCGCGTTGCCAAAGGTTCGTCCTGGCTTGTCCTGGCTAGCACTAGGTAAGCTTCTTTCTGTATGAGTGGCGTGTATGTGTGTGTGTATATGTGTGTTAGAGGGGGCAATAAAAACACTTAAGCGCCTTTCCACGGGGCGTGCCAACAGTTGGCGATGTGCTCGTGATTTATGCACGAACACGAAAAACATGCCCCACGTTAACCTGATTAACAGCTGGTCGAAATCTAAGTAAAAGGAATGGAGTAATACATATTACTGAAAGCAAATCTAGAGATCTAAGTATATAGCTGTATTTTAAAGTATTTTCTCTTTATTGGCTCTAAACGTAGCCAAGGAGAAGGACTCTTCTGCTGCTTGACTTCTTTCCTTTATACTCGAACTCTATAGTTATTTCTATATATATGGTATAAAAGACAGTTACTAATTTAGTTAATTTAATTAACTTCTGGGTGGCACATCTCTAATCATTAAGTGTATATTCGTTTGCTGACAAGTGAAACTTGGTGGCATCGTTTTGCTCCGTGCTCTGTTGGGGTACGTGCAACAATCAAGTGTCAGTGTAATGAGCTATCAAGCTGCAAAATATGCAATTTCAGTACAACAAAAGGCACTATACACACACACGCACACACACATAGAGACACAACCAGATACAGTCTATGATGCGGGTGGGAGAGCAAGGACAACACTTCGCTATCTCAGCGCTTTGCTAAATTTTGCGTGTAAGTGACAAGGCCCGCATAAAAGGGCATAGAGACTGTAAAATGCGAGTGTGTGTGGGTGATATGTGTTATTGTGTGTATGAGTGTGGTATTGTGGTATGGCGTGGTGTGTTAAATACGCATACAGAGACACAGAAAGACGTTTCTTTTTTTTTTGTTGCACTCATTAATGAACAAACAACAACGGGGCGGCTACGTAATCATCGCTGCCAGGCCAGAGCCGTCAAGCGTATAATTATAGGCATGGGCATTGCTTGGGCAACAACAGTGCGCCGGAGGAGGAGCAGCAGATGCATATGTTGGCCAGCTGCTCCGGCTGGATGGCTGTGTGGGCGGTTGCTCAGCAGCCCGTTGCCAGTGGCGTCGTTGAAGGATGTTCCGAGTCTTATACAGGATTTCGTATTGTCGTACAATCAAAGTGTATTTCTAATAAGGAATGTGTCTCATTGGAAGCTGTCTAAGATATTGACAGAGCTGTAATCAATACATAAGTCCAAGTAATAGGAACATGTTCATTTTCCCATTTATTATACTACTTTTTCAGCGTTTATTTCAGAAGACTTTCAAGTTTTACAATTTAAGTTCATCTTTAAGAATTTCTTTTATTAAATCATTCCATGCGTTGATCCTGCCTCAGCGCCTTTGCATATTTTTCTGTAATGGACGATGACCACTCTCCATTGGACTTGGTAATTGCTGTTAAAGCACAAACTGGCTATCATTGCTGCTCTTTGTTGTTGCTATTGGAGCTTTATGTAATTTCTGTGTCGGTCCATAATTTACAATTAAAAACCATGACACTTCAACATAATTAAAATATGAAAACGCTTTTTCCGCAACGCAACAATAAACTGTAATAAAAGTTAATTAGAACGTTTTTGAAGAGCTCAGAGCAGTAAAATGGAAAACAAACCGAGAACGAACTTGAATATACACGTTAATAAGATACCCTGTACTTAAGTTCTGAAATAAAATATAGAAATTATTATGGATTCTTTATAATTTCAAGGGAGATCTTTACATTCATTGGAAAAAATAAGAAAGGTTCTTTCAGTAAGTTCGGGACGTTTTCTTTTAGATTCCAGCATTAAGATTAGTTATTAATCCTTTTTCCATTTCAATTTCAATTTTCTCAACTATATTATTTGAAGTATTGAAAAAGTAAATTGAGTGATTGATATTTTCATTATCTTTTGAACGAAGATCTATCTATCTACAGATTAGTTTTAACTCAAACGATTGAAGGGAAATATGAAAATGAGGATATTCAGCACTCAAATTTCTATAAGGAACGAAAGAAAGGGTATTGTGGGTATATGGGTATTCCATCTTAAGCTTTAGGGGATCTTTTGAATGTGTATTCTATCAGTTGTGCTTAATTATGTCTTAACTATTTAATTAGTCGCCATTGGATCCGCCCAGCTGTGGGCAGAATGCAGAGAGCACTAGAACATAATCATAGCTTAATGGGTTTTTAATCACCAATAACAAAGCGTTAAATTATCATTGAGCGGAGAGAGGCGAAGTCGTCCTTGATGTGGGAGAGTGTGGGTTGTTTACGTGGATTTATATTCAAACAATGTGCATTATAAACACATCGAAGGGGTGAATGCCTCTAGACTTGTGAGCGGAGAGAGATTCAGCGCCCAAGGACCAAAACAATGCAACCAGCGGGGTGTTAAATGGTATTGTCTGCATGTCAAATTACGGGAAGCATAATTTCAAGCCTGGCTGCGTGCTTTGGTTTCCCAAAAGCACCAAAAAACCCAAAAAATCAACAAAAACCCAAACAAGAAGCGTCCAAAGAAATATACGTTCCAAATTATAATGGAACAAAAGGTGCAAACCGTTCAAGTTGTGCATTGTTTGTGGTCTGCAAAAGGGAAAAAGTGAATTTTGTGGTTCCTTTGTGAATGAGTTCTGGAACTCGCAGGTTGAAATCAATGTGCGAATTGTCTGCTCTACTGACATTATAATTCATTTAAATAGTAGTTTTTTTTTGTCTATTCGTCACTTTAATTAACTTTTTAGCGCATATCTCAAATATATGTTAGAGAGTGTTTTCGTTGACTTTGACGAAAAGGTAACAAATCTAATGAACTGTAAACTGTAATTGTTTCCGAATGTCACCAGATCTGCCCACTGATATGGACACATCCGTTCTACCTCGACTGTATAATTATTATTGGGCAGCCATTGTATCCAGAAAGGAACTGTTGTCCGATTGGAGGTGGGCCTTTCCGAATAAAGTGTCCAGGACTGCTTGAAGTTATTATTATTGTTTGAAAAGGGAATACCTTTGATAAACAGTTTTTCATGCTGATAGAAAGAGTTGGGGATAAGATAGACCACGTTACACTTAACTATACTATATTATACTAGTTGCTATACTAATATTTGCCTGTGCTGCTTTGAACTGTGTTCCTTTATGCACAACTTGCGAATATCACAAAATCCACATTTACAGAAATTCCATTCACTTTAAGTAATGAATCTGGCAGGTGTGATACGGGGGAGTCCTTTTGTGTGGTGCACTATTAATTAGGCTTATTAAAATTGACGCTGACAGCTTTGTGGTTGTGGGTTGGCGAATGTTTAAGCTGCCCCATATACTTGTATATATATAAATATATATAGACTCGTACTTACCACACTTTACTTGGCCTATCAAGGACGTATTAATTAGTCCAATTGCTTGAGTACTTGCATTATGCATGCGCTGGCTGGAGAGGATCAGAAGCCGCAGCTAATTACAAATGGAAATTACCACTTAATATTGCTGAATGCATGAGAAATGCGCTGCATTGCAGCAGTTTATCCAGAGAGACGGTGGCGATCTGCTGCAGCTGCCAAAAAGTATCCTTCAAGGATAGTTTTCAGCCGTGGCCTTAAGCCATTAGTGCGTTGCAAACGCTAAACCAATGCGGCCAGTGAATCCTTTGTGCATGCGGGATGAAACAGATGAAACTGAGGCTTTGCTGTGGCTGTGGCTGCCTCAGGACCTACCACCAAGGAAGCAGGACTTTCGCTTAATATAGCTGACTCTTGTTGCAGCTATGCTGGCTCTGTGGCGGCCAGACCAAAAAGTTAATTGTAAACATGACCCACTTTGCTTCTCGCTCAGCCGCCGCTCACTCCCACCACATTCCAGTTCCCCCAGTAGATATGAGCGATATTCCTATAACTGTCACAAGTAACAAGTTTAATTGCATATTGATCGTAACAGTAACAGTAACAGTAACAGTAACAGTAACAGTAACAGTAACAGTAACAGTAACAGTAACAGTAACAGTAACAGTAACAGTAACAGTAACAGTAACAGTAACAGTAACAGTAACAGTAACAGTAACAGTAACAGTAACAGTAACAGTAACAGTAACAGTAACAGTAACAGTAACAGTAACAGTAACAGTAACAGTAACAGTAACAGTAACAGTAACAGTAACAGTAACAGTAACAGTAACAGTAACAGTAACAGTAACAGTAACAGTAACAGTAACAGTAACAGTAACAGTAACAGTAACAGTAACAGTAACAGTAACAGTAACAGTAACAGTAACAGTAACAGTAACAGTAACAGTAACAGTAACAGTAACAGTAACAGTAACAGTAACAGTAACAGTAACAGTAACAGTAACAGTAACAGTAACAGTAACAGTAACAGTAACAGTAACAGTAACAGTAACAGTAACAGTAACAGTAACAGTAACAGTAACAGTAACAGTAACAGTAACAGTAACAGTAACAGTAACAGTAACAGTAACAGTAACAGTAACAGTAACAGTAACAGTAACAGTAACAGTAACAGTAACAGTAACAGTAACAGTAACAGTAACAGTAACAGTAACAGTAACAGTAACAGTAACAGTAACAGTAACAGTAACAGTAACAGTAACAGTAACAGTAACAGTAACAGTAACAGTAACAGTAACAGTAACAGTAACAGTGACAGTGACTAAGAAATCACAGCTTGTGTCATATCTAGCTCCTAGTTGCAGTTGCAATCCGCCGCTTAGTGAGCCATTCGGAGGCTGCGGCAACGTTTGCATTGGCTGATGCTTTGTCTGTAAGCGTTCTGAGTGAAGGATGCTGTTCGCTTTATTATGTGGCAGCTGGTGAACGCTGCTTTTAAAGGATGTTTTTTATGCTCCATTGTGCCGCTACTGCTGCTGACACAGCCTTCATTCAGCTCTCACGTCCTGTCACCAAAGACATTTTGGCTGCTTTGAGTAATGGTAGCGCCTTCAAATATGCAAAAGCCCGAAAATGTTTATAATATCTGATGCGCGAAACGCAATGTGAAAGGATTTCCGTTGAAGGCGGTGGGTCCTTGTTGTAGCTTCCCCAGCTTCCTTCTAGCTAACAACAATGTCCTCAAGGGGTTGTTGCAGCGCGTTGCCAGTTTGTGGTATGCTGTATGTGTGTATATAAGTGTGGGTGTTAGCTGCAGTTGAAGTTAATTGGATTTGGCCAAAGTACTGCCGACATTGCAGCCACCGGCGGCCTTTGAAATTTGCCACCTCCTTTGCCTAGTTTGAAGGGTTTTGGGAATAAAGTCAGAGTCGACTACGCCCAAGGGCTTATGGTCGGATGTGGCACTGTGGTTATGGTGGTTTGCCACCGTGTGTTGGCCTAAATGTAAGTTTAATGGCTCAAAGTGCCTTTTAAATGGCACCTGAAGTCTTCCCTAAAAACTTATGCATTTTAATTCTGCTAGTGAAAATTGCGGCAGCTGCTTTCAAGCACACTTTTTCCAACCAGCTGCAACTTAATTGGTGCAGCCTTTTAGAAACCGAAAAAGAAGTTGCATTGAGAGCTTTAGGCAAATGGGATGACTCCTTCCACTTATTTAAAGCTTCAATAAATTGTTATTTGATGAAGTCGAAGGAGCTGGAAGTATTTTCAGATTCATTTAAGAGTAGTTCTAAGGCAATTTTGTGAACGCTTTAAGAGAGTTGAAATGAGAAGTATTTAGTTAACTTCTTTTGCAAATAAATTTGTATATAACAGAATATTCAACGGATGTTTCCAATAGGAACTTAAGTGTATTTTTATAAAATATAAACAATCTTTTATTTATTTCAATCACATACGAATTATAAGTATGAAGCTATTATTTTTGATTACGATTTGATCGGAACCCAATGAACATTCACATAGAACTAAGAAGAGAGGAACCATTCGATCCAGTCGATTGTGATATGTAAATTGCCTGTAACAAACATAATATCTATATCTAACTAAGATTTATGTAGTTTAGCTAGATACACTTAAAACAAAGACTGACTTCATTTGTCGTCTTTAATGATCTGCTAATTATGTTTACCATTCGTAGTGCTATCTAGAATTGTATAAAATGGTCAGCTGTAGCTTTCATTTGGGGGAGGATAATTATAGTTAAGGAACTTACTTACTCAGAATCAGCTTAGCACCTGTGCCACCCGACAATTCAAGCGTTGAGAACAGTTTGAATATACTGAAAACACAGGACGTATACGTAATTTTTAATGCAAGTTACCGCAAAATGCTGTCAACGCAGCAGGAGGCAGAGCGTCATTCATGCAGGATGTCTTTGTTTTTGTGGATGAAAATGTGTTTGCTGTATGTGTGCGTGTGTGTGAGAGTGGGTGTACATCATATAAGTCAATTTTCAAGTGGATGTCCAACATGAATGAATAATGTGTAGTGTAGGTTGTGTAGCGTACATACCCAAGCACACACACACACAGCAAACACACACAGCGACACATACGTAGGCAAATATGCTTACCATTTTAGGGCGTTCAGCTGTGCCAAGGCAGAAAAAAGAAAACGAGAAAACAAAACTGAAAAAAGGAAAGAAAACCCAGTCAAGTAGAGCAAAGAAAATTTAGCTAGGAGTTGCCAGCGGCCGCAGCATTTTCATGCAAAGAGCCGCCAGCCGCCAGCCGCACACAGAGAACACAGGACGCAGGACGCAGGACACAGCATAAGGTACAGCTGAGTACAAAGTTATGCCATAGCAAAGATGTTGAAGATGTTGCACACAGGACTACTAGGATATGCATAAAACTATGCTACATTGGCACTAAAACAAACAGCAAAACCGCCGCATGGGGCGTTCTAGCTATGTGTATGTTAATACATGAATGTGTGTGTATGTGTGTGTGTGTATCTGTGACAAGATGGGACAACGACAATGTTGATGAAACATGCCAAGGCGAAGGTAACAATGCCAGGGATGCACTCAATTAGCTTGAGCAGAGTTCATGGGATAATCTAGTTCTTGAACTTAGGAACGAACTGGTTCAAATTAGAGTAAAAACCACTTGAAATATGCACATTTATGTGCTACGTGCCTGACCATAGCAAAGGAAACTTACAAAATATGAAATTATGATAATTTTCAATATTTTTTCATTACTTAAACCGAACCTATAAACATTTATAGGGATTAAAAAGTAGTTCTTGAGGGGAAAGAAATGAATTTTACGGCTATTCCAATGGATCTTTTACGCTCTGTGAGATACATATGAGAAATCAAGTAATTTTTGGTAACATTTATGCAAAAGGGAAACGTATGTTAAACCTTTTTGCTGCTGTCTTATCATAAAGCAAAGCTATTCTATATAATATATGGGTTTATACGAGATTTAAACAGTTTATGCATTAGGTAATTGGAGTTTGTGAAAGTTATTCAAATGAACCGCATCAAAGCAGCTATTCGTGTACAATTGAGCCAGGGCAAAGGACACCTGAACTGAACTGGTAGCTGTAGTCCTGTAGTCCTGTAGTCAAGGACTTCTACTGCTGGCTAAGTAAATGTTTAAAATATTTTGGCTGCCATTGCCGATGTCGTTGCATGTTGGGAAAGTTTTGCGCCCAAAATTATTAAGATGAGTGGCATAAATTATGAGTGGTGCAGGGAGCCAAGGACCAGGGCCCAGGACTCGTAAAAGCTGCCGGCAGGTAATCCATAGAGACAAACTGAGGTGGGGCAAATTGGGAGGGTTGCTGTTTGATGAGTGAATGACTAACTGCATGACAGTCTGCTCGTGAGGGTGTGCGTGTGTGTGTGTGTGTGTTTGATCACTGTAGGTATTGACAGCGCTGGACTGCAGGCCGTATACGTAATATGTGTGTGCCTGTGGTTGGTGTTCTGATGGGCTGCCAGAGGGCAACAGCAGTTAGTTTAATATTTATTTAATTTAATATGCTAATTGGATGTGATCTGTGTGTGTGCAAATAAGTGTGTGTATGTGCATGTGTGTGTGTGTGGGTGGGTGTGTGTTTGCCAACAACTTTACGAGCGTAACATTCATAAATAAATGATAAAACTCAAAAGTTTTGACATGTCACAGAATCCAGTTTAAGTTTCTCCCTGCAGTTTCTGCACTTTTATTAATCGTTGATGAAATTTGCCACAAAGCCGGAAAAAATGCTGTCACCAGAAAGTTTTGCGCGACAAATTGTTTTCGCGATAAAATACGACAACTGACATGCCTCCCTAAGCGAGTGGGCGTGGCAGCGACTCTTGCAACATGAAAACTAAAAACTGCTAGTCACTTGCCCATGTTAATTAGATTGCGACTACTCAAAGACTACAAAGCTTAACAGCCAACAAGTCGGAGATATTAGACTATTGGATACCCTGTACCTGTTATACCCTATTACAAAGCTCTACCTAAGAAATCTGTGCTTGGTATTAGTTCATATCATATATATTTCATATTTTACTCAAGTTTAATATACCCTGCTGGGTAATTATAGCGTACAGGGTATTGACATTGATTGGCAACTTTCTTGCTGACCGTTACAGAATATTTCATTAAAAGTGTTGAATGCGGCGAATGCATTTCCATAATCACATTCCTCTCTCTCTCTCTCTCTCTCTCTCTCTTGAGTCTGCAACTCGCCGTTCAACCCTCGCTTTCAAATCAAATTGAATTTGTCAGGCGACACAAATAAATGGTAAATCAAACGAATCGAAAACTTTTGCCGTCAACGGGAAATTAAATTGCATGTCCGTAAAAAAATGTGAAAACTCAAAAACTTGACTTCAAAATGCAATAAAACGAAATAAATTCAAAATAAAAATGCATAAAAATTCTGCATTACGGAAAACCCAACTAAACGTTTATATATATTTTATAGAGTAAACACTCTCGGAAATCACGATTTTTATGTCCACTTTGACAGCGTCTGAGATTGATGCGAGTGTTTTAAAAATATATATAATATATACCGATAAATAGGTACTTGGAGTAAATGTTATTTTATGTGCGATCGTACTTACTTACAGCGTTTACTTTATGGCAATCAAATACGAGTACAGTTAACTTTAAGTAAATATTCTTATATACTTTTTAATACCCTTTTTAGAAGTCTTGCTTGGCAGGTCTCTTCAAGTCAATAAAGAAATATTGTGGAGCAGTCGATTTTCTAGAGTGTTTTTTGACAAAGAGTCTAAAAAATAGACAAGTTCTGTTCTTAATAACTATTTTTATATGATTCTTAATGCATAATCGATATATTTTTTAAATAATTTTTTCTTTATATTTTTTGTTCTGTGTTTTGTTTTTATTTATGTGCCATTGGCTCTAAGTAATTTTACAGTAATTACTTTGATAATCAATTGTAATCATCATTATGAAAACCATTTAGTTTATTAGTTAATATTAATATTAATATTATTTATTAAAAATGTATTTATTGGTTTCTTCAAAGAAACTGTTATGGATTAATATTTTATTTGTATTTATTTTTTAAATTGTTAATTTTTTTATGTTTCTCTGATTCATGCATTTATTCTTGCTTTTTACCTTGATTAATCAAGTGAGTTATTTCTTTTTTTAGTTAGCTATCTATGTATGAATTAATTGATAAGTTTGTTTACATTTCTATGGCCCATTGCAGCGCATTTAGCTATTCATATGTTGAAAAAAGTGCCTTGTTTATTGGTTGGATGTGCGTGTTTTGAAATTTTTCACATATGAAATGGGTCTGCAGTGTTACTCTTACTCGTCCTAGCACTGCTTTATATGTATGGACGCGTAGGTGAACGTGTGTTTGTGTGTGTATGTGGGAAGGAGAAATAATATGAATTTAAATTGAAGCTAAGAAACAAAAATAAAAAGCACTGCGAGTCGCTGAACTGTGAAAAGTAGACGGGAAGCTGCGAAAATGGTGCACACATGCGGCAAGCTGGCAAAAGTCAGTCAGTCGCTCAGTCAGTCAGTCGCTCAGTAAGTCAGTCATTCAGTCAGTTAGTCAATTCGTCAGTCAGAGAAGGAGACGACTGGGAACGGGACTCTAGGAGCATATTGAACTTGTCAACATGACAGAAGGGGAACGGAACTGAGTTCGCAACACGACACGGCGTGGCATGAATGGATGTGTGTGAGGCGTGTGCGTAAAGTGATTGCTGATGGTGGCAAATGTATGCAAAATACACATGGATATACGAAATATATATATTGTACTATATATATATATAGAGTATGTGTGAGTACTGTTGGTACACGTACAGTTCCTTTAGATACTTGTTGCATCGCAGCAGTTGCAACTTTGCTTTGTTGTTGCGCCCCAACAGTTTGTGCGACATAAGAAATTGCTGCTATTCGCAAGCTGACATTGACAGGCTCCAACTACTCTGGTGGCATGCCGCCTCAGCGTGCCAAACGCCTGTGCCGTGCCCCACATCAATTTGAATGACATTCATAAGAAAAAAGACGAAAAGAAATTGTGACATTTGTATAGAAATAGTTTTGCAGTTGCCAGCAAATAGTTTTGCAGATATTTTTTGATTGCCGCATACTTTAAGAGGTTGCCCCAAGGGGGCAACTACAAGTAGCTGAGATGGATATGGAAATGGCAATGGAAATGGAAAATGGAAATGCGAAAAAACGTAGCAAAAGCAGAAAACCAACTGAAATTTCACCTCGACTTATACAAGTATCCAGTTCCCTTCCCAAGAATGTCCTCAGCAATACGAAGCGCTAGAAGAATCCCAGCAGAACTAAGCCCAACTTGATTAGAGATTGGATGAGGAATGTAGAGAGAAGTTGCAATTCGAGTACGCAAATACTTTTTAACTTTAATATAATTATTTTCCTTTGAGTTTTAAGTTATGAACTTCAAAGGGATTTCTAAACTTTCAGCTACCGAAAGTATTTCAAATATTTTACTATACCCTCTAATACCCTACCTCTATGACCAAGCGGTATTAAAGTCATTCAATGAAAACACTCTCAGTATAAGTATAAGGGACTCTAAAACCTAGACACACAATAACTTAACTTAATTTTTAGTTAACCTTAAGGATTATTTTCATGATTAAAAAACTAAAAAACTTTCAGGTACAATTCTAGCTAGCTGTAAATAGTTTGTCTATATCTAATATAATATATATATATGTATATATATATAATATATTAATAGTGCTCGAATGAATGTGTGAATACTAAAATTTCAAATATTTACTTTCAAATAGCTACTTCTAGTATTTTTGGACTATGAGAAGTATTTGCTTGTATCCTTGTTTCACACATTTAAGACACTGTCAAAGTTGGTCTTATGTTATTTTGTACTGTTTGGGCTTTTATCCTTGGCTTTTCCTGTAGCCTTGCCAGCTCCGAGAGTTTCCACATGAGTTGCCTCTGTTGCTTGCGCATTTTCCCAAAAAAGGTTAATTTTGCAGTTATCAAATGCAAAGGCAACACAAAGCTACCCACATGCCAGGCAAATACTTTGACTTGCCACAGCAGCAACAACAACAACAGCAGCAGCAGCAACTTGGACAGCAGGAACTTGGGTGTTGATGGGTGAGCGTTGAAAACCATTGCTGGCAAATTTGCCACATAATTTTTCTTCTATTTATTTTTAGGAAGTTTACAGAAATTTTGGAATATTTTTTATACTCACAAGGGAAAGGAGTATTTCAACTTTATCCGGTTGCTGGCAACACGAAGCAGGAGATCTCATTAGCTGAAAGAAGAAGTCAAATTGCACTACGTAACATAAATAGTACTGCATATAATTTATTTCTCTGGTTGCTTTTCATATGCTCATTGGGGTAGGGCTCCCTCAGTACATAAAATTGGACATTAGGGTTAACCTTTCCGGCTATGCAGCAGCTGGCAACTGGTTGTAAGAGAAACCACAGTTGCATTTTAGCATTTTGCTTGGCTGCTTTGGGCCAACAGATATTTATTGATTGGTTTAAAGCTTACATTTAAATTAAATAGACACAGATAAGTCAAAGTGCGAATTAATTATGTTTTAGGGAATACAACTTTGAGTTTAATTCTTCTTTTCAGTTAGATTGTAAATTTGCTTGGCAACATCCGAGAGCTGCACATCGATGGCCTTCGTGTCGTCGTACAACGATGGAGCCTCGCCCAAGATGACGAATGTGCCCACCAGAGAGGCAATCATGAAGAGCCAGAGGAACAGGCGATCCATTACCATGGCCACAAAGCCCCAGTCCTGATCCTCCTGTATATTAAGGAAAACCAAAAAACACAAATATATTTAAAATCTTATCGATTACTTTGATTAATTCTGTCGTTGGAGTCTAAAAGGCAAACAGTTGGATTCAAATTTAAGGACCCTTAACCAGGTCAGTAATATAATATATAATAACATTTAACTGCTGTTATTAATATATTAGTTCAATGTTATCATTATTTTATTATTCTCTGAATTGTAGTTGTAGTTTTCCACGAACAGATTTTTCCTCATTGCTTCTATAATAAAATGTTAACAATCAACAGTTGATTCTGTTGTTGTGAATTGTTCATTGAAATCGTTCAGAGTAGTATCAAATTGGTTGAGCTTAAGGTTATCGTGTACCTCAACTTGGTGGGATTAATATGATATATAAATATATCTTATTTTTGTCCTGGAATTGAAAGCCCCTTGAAGGAGCTCTCTGTGGAGTAGGTGTTTATATTGTGTTGACCGAAAAGAAACCGGTGATTTTGCATACAAACGGCGTTGACAATTTTCTTGAACGGATTGTGACTCTGTAATTGCATTGCATTGAAGCAAATCATAACTGGAGATGAAAAATGGATTGTTTACAATAACGGCAATCGATAACGATCATGGTCCAAGCATGATGAAGCGCCACCAACTACTTCAAAGGCTGATATGCACCAAAAGAAGTTTATGCTGTCAGTTTGGTGGGATTGGAAGGGTGTGGTATATTTTGAGCTGCTTCCCAGGAACCGAACGATTAATTCGGGTGTCTACTGTCAACAACTGGACAAATTGAATACAGCCATCAAGGAGAAGCCACCAGAATTGGTCAATCGAAAAGGTTTCATATTCCACCAGGACAACGCTGGACCGCACTCATCTTTGGTCACTCACCAAAAACTGAGTGAGCTTGGCTGGGAACTTTTGGTGCATCCACCATATAGTCCTGACCTTGCACCCTCAGACTACCATTTGTTTCGGTCTTTGCTAAGCTCCTTAAATGGTAAGACTTTTGATAAGGACGGGGATATAAAATCGCGAAAGGTCATCCAACAAAAGGGAAAATATATAATTGATTAAAGTTCATTCTAAATCACTGGTTTCTTTTCGGTCAACCCAATATATCCATAAAGGAATATTTGTACTTTAATATGAAATATATTCACTGTGCATCAAATAAGAACCAATGAACGAATTGAACGCAAATCAGTTGAATAGGAAAAAGGATTCAAAAGAAGTAAATGAAGTGAATATAAAGTAAACTTTAATAAGCCAATTGAACTACTTCAGAATACATTAAAGAGCAAGTTTGCTGTCAGTTTTGTGTGCAATTGTGGATCAAATTGATATATAAAAATATATTTAATGGCCGTACTTAAATTATGTTGCTTTCGTATAACATGCGGCTTAATTGCACAAAGGATAAAGCAGTCGTAGGAGTATGCGTGATATTGGTTAACTGGGCTTTAAGTGCACATACATACACTTTGAGCGATTGCTTTCATTAAGGAACTGGCCGTTAATCTGCTTATGGCCAGCCATAGCCAGTTGGCTATCAATCAAAATGAAAGTTCCAATAACAAAGCAGAGCAAAAACGTTGCAAAAACACGAATAAAAAAGAGCCACAAAGAGAACGGAGAATCGGAGAACAAAGCGAAAGCGCTGGGCGTTGGATTTGATTGAAACGAGCCAATTGCCAGTCAATTGAACAAAAGCAATTAAAAGTGGATTTTGTGTGGTCTTAAAGTGCAAATATGCTAAAGCTTAAATAAGTCCGGCCCAGAGACGAGCTCCAAATGGCAAGAACAGACGCGTAAAGCGATTTCTGTGGTTTCTGTGGCTAGGGTCAAGTCTTATGCAGCTTTGATACCAACTTCAGCTTCAGTTTCAGCTTCAGCCGGAATCACCAACTTGCTGCTGTCACTGTCATTGTTGTCGTTGTCGGCGTCGTCGTCGTCGTCGTTGTCGTTGTTGTCCGGCAAAACGGAATTTTCAATTAAAAATTCAATCAGCTACAGGGAAACTCACCGCATTGAACTCATCCTGGCGTTGCATGTGATGCTGTATGAACATGACGTTATGTATGGCCTTCTCCAGCTCAAACGGATACTTTTTGCGTGCAGCCACATCGCTCATGGAGTCATCCAAGCCGGAAAGCACCGATGGCAGCCCATTGTAGCCGCTCAGTGTGCTCAACCCACCACCCAAAGCACCCACCAGGCCACTAAATCTGTAAACGAAAGGAGAACAGAGCGTTGGTGTTCCCATTGACTTTGCTTCGAATCCGGGATGAACAAACATTTAATACCCTCACTTCTCCAGAATTCCTTGTGTTCCTAAGCTTAAATCTTCTTTATTTTATTTCAACAGACTTCACTTGCAATTGTGTACCTAATCTTTACGTATTTACGTATTTACTTTTATCTTTCTCACTCAGTTCCACATTCTTCATTGTTTCCATTAACTCTTTTTTCTTTCTTCATAATTAAGTTATCTCTACTGCTTTCTTTTCATATTTCCCTCTATCTACCATATGTGCACATGCTTCTGGAGCTCGAGTTGTTGGAACTACCCTCGCTGGTTTGGTGTGACTCTTACCTATTGGTCGCAGTGGTGACATGCATTCCATTACATCCGCCGACGCCGACACGTCCCTGCATGCGACGTAACGAATCCGGACTGGATCCACCGGAATTCATTTGCATTTCGTCCATTAGGGCCTGGCCAAACTTGGTCTTGCTGAACTTCAATCCGTAGTTGATCTTATTGGCAGCTAAATCACGCAACAAATCCTTGGGCACACGCATTAGCAGCAGCTTTGGCAGCCTTTTAATGAAGAAGGAGCGTATCCAGGGTCGCATCTTGTGCGTGCTGGGCTTCCGATAATGTATATTGAGTATAATAATGGTAATGACAACGCTCAGCCCGACCAGCAACATGGTGAAGAGGAGATACTTTCCCAGCAGCGGCAGAGCCAGCGATGTGGATGGTATAATTTCCGATATGAGCAGGAAGAACATAGTTTGCGAGAGCAGGATGCTGATGCAGAGTGCAATCTTCTCGCCAGAGTCAGCCGGTAAGTAGAATACCAAGACGGAAAGGTAGGAGATGCCCACGCAGGGTATGATGAGATTGACCGTATAGAAGAGGGTCTTGCGTCTCAGCGTTATGTTGAAGAAGATATCTGAACAATCATCAACAAGAAACAGCACAGCAAAAGCACACCGAGAACGAGACACAAAGCGAGAGCAAAAACGAGAAGACGAAGGAAGTTGGGTTCGGGTTTGGGTTTGGGTTTGAGTTTTGGGTTTTTGGTTTTGGGTTTGGTTTTGGGATGTGGATTTTTATTGTGAGTTTGGGTAGAGCTTTCGCGTATGTTTGCGACCAAAGCTTTGTATCGCTTTAAACTCTACTAAACTCACCCGGATACGGTTCCGCACAGCATGGATAATACTTTTCATGGCGCTCAGCGGGCACACCCAGTATGTCCCATTCGACACTTGGATAATATTCCCGCAAATCAATCCCAATCTCCACTTTATTATCCTTATCGTTCTTCTGGTTGATGTGCTTTAAATCGATCTGAAAAAAGAAGAAAACGAAATGAAGGCGTTGATATAGCCGTAAAAGACATCAAGCTTAAAGGCACTTAAAGCCGTCGGGCGTGACGCTCGTCGACCACATCAAAGTCAGTCCCCTTGTCGTCACCGACACCGTTATACCGTTATAGTCGCCTGCAGGCGACATCTTCGCCTCCATTTCCATTTCCATCTCCATATCCATCTCCATCTCCGCCTCGAGCTTCTTCAAGTTGCGACTCGAGTGCAGTCGTTAAAAGAGTAGCAAATTTAAATGCTTTGCCAACGACGCTGTCGCACAGTGGAGCGCATACGATTTGTCTATGCTCAATAATTTAATATAACACTATTGCACTGTGTGGAATCCAATATACGTAAAATCCTTTATTTATCCTGAAGAAAACTGTTCTGTCTTTTAATCATTTCAGATTGAATTTCTAAGCTGTGTTTAGATATGTAAATATATCATGTAAGAATATTATTTATTGCTCTGCTAAAAATGAAAGCTGTTGTGTGATTAGTTAAAATCTGATTTGCCCCACTGTGCGCTGCCTGGTCAGCGGAAGCGGAAGCGAAAACGGCAACGGTCTGTGGGGAGTCGCACTTTGCTTTAATTTATGGCCGCGCATTTTTATGACAGCGACACACAGTTGAGTGTTGCAGGTTGGGCGGGGGGTGTGGTGTGTGAGGGGTCCATTTCTTTTGGGTGTGCGTAACGGTAACGGCAATGGCAATGGCAATGGCAACGGTTAGACAAGTTTCAATTACACTTTAACAATTTCTCACATTTTAATCTGCAGCCGACGCCCTTTCGATGTTAGTCCCACTTCTTAGGCTTGTAAGCGTGCGCTCAGCGCTTAGATAAATCGTTGCTCATAAATTTAACTGCCACGCCCCGTACACACACACACACACACACACACACACACACACACACACACACAAATACGCACTCAGAGATAGACATACCTGATCGCCATCGTAGGTCCAGGAACCAAATTTCATAAAACACGTCTGCTGATCGAAGGGAAAGTAGCGCACGTCAATCTCACAGGACGATTTGAAAATGGCCGGCGGCGTCCAGACCACTTTTCCCGTATAGTGTAGAATGGCCTTCGTCATGGTGGTCACAACGTACTCCCCATCGGCACTGGGTTTCATTGAAATGTACCTTTAATAACGAAATCATGTTGGGGTTTCCCTGAAGCACTCACTTGTTGTAGAGGACGATATCGGGTAGCCAGATGTGCTCGGAGGGCACATAGAGTTCGGTGACGCCGCCATATTCGGATGGATCCCACTTGAATTTATGATCCTGCCATTCGTGCTCCAGCCACACGTTGGTCGTTAGAATTTGATCTTTGAGATTCTGTGTGGGAATTAAAGCCGTCACCATAGATAAAAGGAAGGCAAATAAAAAAATAGAAACTGCACACAGGACTCCCATGCATCAAGCAGGATTTGCATTTTTCTGCTCCTTGCTGCTGCCTGGTGGCTGGTGGTTGGTGCTGTTGATGCTGTGCCTCCTATATCATTGGCCCTGGTCCGTGTCTGTTTGTTTGCCTGCTTGTCTCTGCCTTTCACACCCGCTTCCCCCTCGCCCGTTTGCCGCTAATGTGCTTTTTGCTGTCAGCTTACAGTCTTTGGATTTTTGGCTTGTTTTATTACCTTTTAAGCCTCGTGGTAACGGCACTTTCTGCTATCCCTATGTCCCCTGCAGAAATTGCAATGTTCGTCCTGTCGCCCGGCTCTGGCTCTGGCTCTGCCTCTGGCGAGACACTTGACAAATGCCACGCCATGAACCTTAAGCAAGCGTGCCCAGAACTATGCAATAGTTTATTTTTGCGCAAATGAAATGAAATCCTGCTGAAATGTTATATAAATCGAGTGTCAGCCTCTTGACAAATGTCCTTAATTTCATTTCGGAGAATCACTTTTCTCTCTATGCAAAATGAACTATCGAAAAGAGAAATACATTTTTCTTCCGGCTCTACGATATACAAATTCGATCTACCTTGTCTTCCAATTATTTGTTATCAGAATAGAGATATATGTTTATCTTTGACCGATATGAAAAATACAATCTGAATAGATTTTGGATAGACTTTAACTATCGAAAGAGAGTATATTATCTTTACATATTAGTTGTTACTTTTCTGAATAAAGTGAAGTACCTTTTTCCTACTGAAGTTGTTCAATTGAACTGAGTTTTCATGAACTACACTCATTTCAGTAAAATCTGAATAGATTTTGGATAGACTCAAACTATTGAAAACTTAAACTTGCACAAAGAGAGAATAGAATCTTTTCCTTTTAGCTGTTACTTTTCTGAATAAAGTGAACCCGTTTTCGTATATTATTGCTACTGGTACTGAACTGGTTAGATTTCAGTAAGTTCATTGAAACAACTTTTTTGTCAATCGTTTGAGTCGAGAATTAATACTAAGTGTGTGGACTATAAATTGAATTATTAAACTAGTTAAGTTTCAATATAAGTTAAGATTTAATTATTTAATTGATAATATATAAGTTAACTGAAGTTAAATAAAAGTATGTCTCACTCTCTAGAAAAAAAAAGAAAAACAGCATAAAAAGGGAATGGTGGAAAGTCATTTTGAATTAGTCTAAAAGCCTTCACTTTGTATCTGGAATTTGTAATTAAATTATTCAACTTTCATCCAATCAATTAGGTAAATTGCTGCACGTGCAGCCTGTACGGGTGGTAACAGGCAAATTCCTTGATGCCTGCCCAGTCACTGTCTCTGGCAATATCCATCTCAGAGATGCTTTCAACATGCCAGATTGAAAGATACTTTCTGGCAGATACTTTTTGCACTTCTCGTTCGGCTCATTTTCTATCATTTATGTCAAACATTTTTCTATTTACAATCTGAACTTTTGTGCAACTGTTTTGCTCTTAACGAGTACATTTTTCGATCCACTCCATAAAATGGGCCCTGCCCTGTCCTGCCAAATGTAGCGCATCGTCCTCCCAAGTGCTCCATTGAAGCGCTTAATTAAAAACGGAGCCAATGCCACTCGGCCAGCTCCCAATCGAGTATCGCCAATCGCCCATCGCCAATCACCAATCGCCGCTCGGCTGGCAACATTTCACTGCTAATGTGTGTTTGCTCCAACTTTGGCAATTGCATTAATTACACTGGACAGCAAAATTTTGAGTTCAAATATGCCAAAGGAGAAGCTGTGGGTTGTGCTTAGCAAAAGTCAGAAAATGGCAACTGAATACTCCAAGTCTCTGGAAAATGCTTTGGTTTTCCACTTCAGAAACATTAACAGATATAATTCTATGAAAATTAATGGAAAATATGTTTATTTTTGCAATTTCCTTCAACTAAAGATTTCAGATTTTAGAAATAATCCTATTCAAAGTTTTCTTTTCTTATCATTTCTACCCTTTTATTTTCAGCCCAGCCCAGCCCAAAGTAAGTTTTGCTATCAATCATTTCGAGGTTAGGTTTCCAAACGACTGTGCACCTATTATGTTGACCAGTGTAACTTGAAAGGTTCGTTTTTTGGAGCCTGGGTGCAGTTTATTTATCAGTTTATGTAGTCATAACAAGATTGGGCTTTCAGCAGTAGCTTTTGGTAAGTGCCTACGGCGTTTACTTACCAAATCGATGAGCTGCGAGAGACGCAGGCCGAGCTTGACCAGCACCGTGTCCGTGTTATTGCTAACGGGTCGGATGAGCCGATTATAGTTGCTCAACAGATCATCGTAGAGGCGTTTGGCATCCGGATTGGCCTGGACCGTTTCGCAGAAGAGTAGGAGAAAGGCTAACAGCAGGCAGAGCGGTTTACAGTGCCGCCAAATGTCGACAGCCAGAGCCAAAGTTGGGCGAGAGCGCCCCATGACGTCACAGTGGCAAGCGGCCGGCTGCCGGTGGCAGGTGGCAAGTAGCAAGTGGCAAGTGGCAAGTGGCAAGTGACAAGCGTCAGTTGGACCGGTGTTTTATTGATACCAAAAACACGCGCACAGGTTTTTGTTTACCTTTCGGCTGCCTGGCGAGCGTGACGTAGTTGGGAGCAAAGAGAGAGGGAGAGAGAGAGAGAGAGAGAGAGAGGGATGAGCGGACAAGCGGAGATTGTGAAAAGAGAATCTCTTTGATATATAAATTTCTTTAGTACACAAGAACTCTACACTCTGCAGCGGCAGACAGCTGCGCGTTGCCGGCGCCGTCGCAGTCGGGCACAGGATGCGGCAGCGACTGCGAAAGCCAGCGTCGCCGTCGACTGCGGGCAGCAGCTGAGCAGAAGCTCAAAAATTTGTTGGCTTCAGCTATGCGCTGCGCCCGGTCCAGCTGAGTTTTTGTTTGTTTTTTTTTGGTGTCTGCCAAGTTTTTGCTAAATTTTAAATTTTAAACAATTTTTAATGGTATTATTTTTTTTCTAAAATTTACAATTGTTTTTCCACAGATTTTACGAAGTTTTGTGCATTTTATTGGGAACTTTAATTTAATTTTCACTTGTGGCTGAAACGCCTGACGCTGAGCGCTCCGCTCTGTCCTGCATAGATATTCACAGGTTTCGTACTGATGTGCGATTTGTTTTTGTAGCCTCGCTTGGACCTCTCAATCAAGGAGCAGCAGCACAGCGGCAGCAGCAGCATCGGCAGCGGCATCGGCAGCATCGACAGCATCGGCTCCGATAGCACCAGGCTTCGGACTGTGTTTTGTCGCTTTGTCGCCGAAGTCGCGCAGATGCTGCGCAGCGCCTGCGCCTTTTGCAGCACCCTGTTTTCTGGCAGCGACAGCGGCCGAGGCAGAGGCAGTGGCTGGGGCAGCGGCAGCGGCAGCGGCACTGGCAGAGGTGCTGGAGCTCTGCTCAATGTGTTGTGAAAGCCTAAGCCAAGCCCTACAGTGCCAATCCCTTTCTCTCTCTCCTTTTGCGCGCTCTTTCTCTCTCCCTCTCCCTCTCTCTCTCTCTCTCTCTGTCTCTGTCACACTCGCTCTTTAGTTCTTAATCCAGCGACTCCATTACAACTTCAAAACGCTCTGTTTTGGGACTCTCTCCCGCTTCTGCACGAGCCACAGCCCAAAAAAAGCGTTCATCTAAATACTACAGGCCCCCCACACACCCATACACACACACATACACACGCACACACAAGCACACTAAAAAAATACTCATACGCCCATTTGTCTCGCACTCTGCACATTCGTTTAACCAAAAACACCAAATTTTTCGTAATTGTCAACATTCCTTTAAATGCACGTTAACATGCAGCTACACCCACAGCACACACACACCCACACACACATCCACCCACACACACGTAGCCACAACACCTTTCAACAGCATTTTACATGTTTACCGTTGCAATGTGTTGGCAGTGCTCAGTTTTTGGGTTTTGGTTTCTGGTTTTTGCCATTCGGCTGACTCTCTGCTCGCATATGTGTCATATTGCGATTTTGAGTTGTTCTTGCGGCCTGCAACATTTGCACACATTTCCAAACTCCAGGCATTTGTAATAATGTGTTCCGACTGATGCCAGTTGCACTGCAAGTTACAATTGCAACATCAACTACAGGAGGAAGAGGAACAACCACAGGCCACATAACACTCCAAGTTGATGCCTTGTGCCTTGACAACTGTAAATGGAAGTTTCTGCTCTCTGCACAAACTCAATTATTATTAATGATTCGGATGCAAGGGACGAATCGGCTTAAGAGGAGTAGCTTCTTGTCAAGCGATTGTGTGGTTTCTCCTCCCCCCACACACCGCCCCACCCCAACACAACACAACCTGTTTACGGCAAATGAACATAGTTTGCATAACATTCGTGATAATTAACCATTGAAATAGGTAATATCAATTCACATGTTTCAGGTTTTAAGTCTAATTCGACTTCGACTAAGTTGGAGTCGATGATTGAAACATCTGTAAGTTAATTTCAAATTATTATTTTATTATCATCTTAACATTTATTTATTGCGTCTGCAAGGCTCCTCTGTGGAGTTCCAGAAGCGCCTCATTGACTCTGCGGCTTTGCTGCTCCTTTGCGTACTCAGCTGAGACACTTTTGCGCACCGTGTGGACTCCGCCTAGAACCAAAAGGATCATCAGAATCCAGCCTATGAAAATGATACTCGGTAGATTCTTTTTAACCCGTTTAGGCACGCTAATTTCCTTCAAGAACCAAGAATAGTCCACAAAGATTAACACGATCAAAATCAGGTAGAATACAGACTTGAAACTTGGCTGAAACGGCGTCATATTTTCAGGTAAACTTTTCCAATTGGTTCTTTATAATATTTGAATTGTGATATATAATACCGGACTACTACAGTTCAGAGCGAGAGTATTACATAACTCTTTATAATATTTAACTAATGATATATAATATCGGACTACTACAGTTCATGGCAGAAATATATTTACAAAACTGAGTTATTATTGGAAATCATTATAGATTATATATAAACATATTGCAAGATTGATGTTCTGACTCCTTCGTATAACCTCATCGATTTTAGAGCCTTTAACTATACAAACTATACACTAACTATATATAAGCTCTATGAATATATCAAGCGCTGAGCAAATTTGGGATCCTAGCTTCTTCCTTTCTCAATTTGAACAAAGTCTTAATATGTTTTTGATAATCCTTATAATCAACTGATTAACAACTAGGGAATCAATTCATAGTAACTAGAAGTGATTATATTCCATTAGGGAAAGGGTATTACGCAGTCGCATACTATCAATCGTTTTTTTGTTTATTTTTTATTTGGTTTCTAGTTTTAATACTTGGCTTTCAGCGTTTCTTAACTCCCATTGTAATGTCTGTTACATATTGTTGCTGTCGTTGGTTGTGTCATGACTGTTATTGTTATTGTTGTTGTTCTCCCTGTTGTTGTTGTTGTTAGAGTCCAGTGTCCAGTGTCCAGTGTCCAGTGTGTCGTCCTAGAAATTCCTTAATGATACATGAACTCTGTCATTCGGTCTGCCATTGAGCCGCGTGTGTTTTATGGCTTACGGTCATTGAATCGTTTGCTTTTCAGCTGCTTTTGGCCAGAAAATATTTGGACACATCAGCATTTTTGGTAGCTGTAGCTGGCCATTAAACAGGGCCAGCAGCCAGGAGCAGCTAGAAAATCAATTTAATGAGCCAAATATGCGACTGCTGACGTTTTGTCACAGCCAACTTTAATCTCATCTATTAGCTGCTTTATTGCCAGTTCTTTTTTTTTGCCTACCCTTTCAACTGAGCAAATTGTTGTTCAAGTTGGATTCGAATTCTCCTCTGTGTCCACGTTTTTTATTAGTCATCTATCTGTATATAGTCGTACATATGTTGCCCTAACTAATCTACAGCGGTGTATACGTTATTTTATTGCTGTTCATGGAACAAACCAATCAATAATAAAAATAAGTAAACAAAAACATGTCAAAGCATTGTGGCAAGAATAACAAATAAACAACAAATATGCTTGTTCGCAGCTCAAACTTTGATTTCCAACTAGAGACTAGAGAGAGAAAACTCTTTTTTCCAATGTTTGTTATTCGTTTTTTTCAACAACAAGAAAAAAATGAAAATATAAAACAATATTTGTTGTATTCACCCGCAATCAATAAGTCAACAAAAAACGAGAGAACTCCAAGCTATTGACTGACTAACAAATACTCAGCAATTGCCACAGATATAAATTAAGTTGGGAAATAAATAACCTAAATCATAGATTATATTATGAACTTATAAGTTTAAGTTTTATTCGCATTCTGTTGACAATTTCTCAAGTTCTTTAAAGAACTTTACATAATGGATAACAGCGTGTATAACATAGCAGAGATTTTTCCTATGATTAACATAGCGTTAACAGTGTTCATAATATAACATTGATTTATATATGAGTAATATTCTTATTTATTTATTTATTAAATTTGGAGTCGACTTAAATATAAAATTAATTTATAAATACATTATTATTTATATATTTATTTAAATATAAAATGAAAATAAACAGTGTTAAAAGTAAAGTGAAAAGATGTTAGAATATATCTTGAGTTTCATATTGTGTGAGATCCAAGACTATATAGATATCTTTAGATTTTACTGGCAATATAACAGATTTGTTACTTTATCTTTTTAAAGTATGAGAAACTAATGCTCTGTGTGCTCTCAGCTTAGGAATCAATGCAAACAACAGATTCTAAAAGCCCATTAAATGTTTTTATTGTTAGGTATCCTAAACAAAAAAGAGTAAAGTATTTCATTAAAATATATTCTGTATTTACTCTTACTTTGGGAGGGTTATTAACATCAGATAGTTTTAGTTGTGAAGCTATGTGGCATCTATCCCTCTTCTGTGTTTTCGCACTTGACAACTAAAGGGTATTGGAAAAGTTTAGAAAATAATTGCGAGAACTCCGCTTTTATCATGCTTAGAATAAGTAAAGTTGAGTAAAACACCTGGAACAGGGGAGCTGTGTGAAAGCAGAGGGTATATTCGTGTTGGTGCCAATGGCCACCCATTAAGTTACCTGACTTTTTGATTTTCGTCTGAAATCCCGTACAGCTCTCTAACAGCAGGACACATGGGAAAGTGGAAGCAGAAGCAGAAGCCAAAGCAGTGGCAGCGACAGCAGCAAGAAAACTCAATTAAAATTTAAATTTTCAAACGTAAATGACAAAACTTTCTCAACTATAAATAATCGGTAGTCGCTACTCCATGGTTATGCTTGGTTTTGGGCTTGGGTTGGGGCTGGAATCCTGGCCAGCACTTCAAAATCTGACAGAGCCGCGATGCCGCTGCCCCAGGTCCTTCCGCCTGGTCCATATGAAGTGCGTGCGTAGCTGCGTGATCGAAAGTTTTGTCTATGTTCGTACAATTTATCTAACTTTTATGGCAACCACAGGCAACAGCGGCAACAACAAGAACCATTCGCCGCTGTTGGCCAGAAATTAATTGCAAAACTGTGTGGTATGTGAATGTGTCAGGATATACAGTATACAATATACAATATACAATATAGAGTATGGAGTATAGAGGTGTCTGGCGAGGCCAATCACAATGAGCGCTTGCCACTTGAACAACATAAAACTGATTGCTGAAAATCTGCAGCATTGGCAGGACTCTCTGAACCCTCTCTCCCTCTCGATGGCCTATTTGAGCCTTGTTTGGTTCGTCAATTCGTGGCTGCGCTTGTCGTGGCCATTGTTGACACGTTTAAGTGCCGTTTGCTTTTATCAGCGGCGTCCACCACATCCACAACAACAAAAACAGAAAACCTGCCCCAAAAATTGAGTCGCACTCAAAGCCAGCGCCAGAGCCAAGCCCGAAGCGACCTGCACATAACATTTTTACAACATTTTTAATTGTTTTTGTCAACTGTGAATTTTCCGTGGCCCTCGTGTGAATGAGCGTCGACCCATCAATTTAATGGCGTTTTCGCGTGAGCCAAACAAAAAATCAAAGCCAAGTTCCCCTCTCCTCTCCCCTCCCCCTTCTATATACTCCCTCCTTATCGGTCTGTCAATTAATGTAGATAGGATTTTATGATGAACAGTGACAAGTCGTCTCGAAAATGACAGCGCATTACTCGCCCATTGGCGGCTTGTTTATTGCCTCCTTAAATTCCCAGTTACACATAAAAATGATGCATAGTTTTTGGCCCCACTAAGCGCTGGTCATTAAATGCTCCACAGCCGAAGTTTGAGTTGGAGCTAGAGCTGTAGCTGGATTCCAATCACAGACAATTTGCCTGGCGTAGGAGGCGTATGCGTAATATCAATTCTAGCAGATAAATGGTTCACATATGATTCAGTTCAATTTGTGTGTATTCATGCGAGCAAAATATCTGGATAAATATTGAATAATGAGCTATACTTACATTTTCCGAATGGTTTCTTTACTTCCGTATAGGCTGTCTTTGCTGCTGACAAAAAAGGATATAAGAATAGCGCAATTACTAGCTTTACTTACCCATATCCCTAGGTTTCCACTCTTAAGCATCTTGTTGCTTAAGCTTAATCCTTTGATAGTCCTGCCACCTGGAAAGAATATAAGCAAATTATATAAGAGTAGCATAATTACCAGCTTTGCTTACCAATATCCCTAGGTTAAGCTTGATCCTTTCATAGTCCTGCCAGCTGGATAAAATATAAACAAAGCTTCTTAAGCGAGATTTAGTTCATTCTGCCAGCAACTCTATAGGTTTTACTATATAAATACATATGCATTGATAACTGTTATTGTGTCTATTCAAGATCCGTTTCAAAATCGGTACTTATACCCGATAAGTTCATAGAAACACACACACAGAAGTAATCGGTCACTAATTTTCTGGCCGCATTATGACAGGCCATAATAATATAATATTTGTGTGTGTGTGTGTTGGTTTCTTTTTTTGCCACGCCTCCGCGTTTTAGTAAGTGGGAAGGCGCACGTAATGCACGCCCACACAGTTGTGAGCGAAGTCGCCACGGCAAGCGGCAGGCGGCAAGTGGCAAGTGGCATGTGGCAGGAGGCAAGTGCGGGTGACGTAAAGTCATCAGGCGTCTGACTTAACAACTTTGCACTGACAAGTTTCAATGTCTTTTTTCGCGCGCGCGTGTTACTATGAATACTTTGTCAAGTTTTTGCTTTTAGACAAGCTCGTCGTCGTCATCAGCAGCAGCATCATCATCATCATCACTTTCCTATTCCTATTCCTATACCTATTCGTATCCTTATTCAAAGCCATTGGCTTCATAGTCCCTGGGCATACTCATCGTCCTTGTTGTCATTTCGTTTGTGTCCTGGACTACGTCTTTGTGTTGCCTGGATGCATTCGAAAGTTCACTTGACTCCAAAGTGGGATTTACCAAAGTCACCCAAAACATAGAAAGTAAATTAACTGTTACAAATGTGTGTGTGTGCGAGCGTCTGTGTGTGTGTGTGTGTGTGGAGCTAATCACGCGCTTTTACGCTGCGTATGAGCAACGCAATTTGCGGCACATCTAATCAAGTTTCATTGAAGCAGCGCAGACATTCATCAATTGGCTTTGTTTAAGAAACTTAAGAGTTTACTGAATCGAATCCCTAATAAAAAAATTAACCCCTAGCAATGGCATCGAATCAGTTATATTGGAGACATAAAAAGGTAATGAATTTATCAGCAACGTACTTAGATCTTAAAAAGAACTTTCGATTTTTAAATTTGATTTCTTAGCGACGTTAACGTATTTAATTGCTTAACAAGAAAACGTTAACGTATTCTGTTGCTTAGCAAGAAATCAGGTACAGTGGAATGGAACAAATATAAAAATTTCTTAGGAAATTCAGATGTTTTTTATTTATTTATTTCTCTTGAATTCGACAACAATAAACATCGAAACGATATTCAAAACGGAACTTCAATGGGTGTTTTTAGTTCCATAAAGAATTCCTTGTACTTTGATTAGATATCAACAAAGCTGGAACATGGAATGGAACATGTTTGTTGAATTGAACAATAAACAAGATATATATTATACTTGAAATATTTCGTTTGTTATTAAAAATTCTTCAGTCAACTTTCAGCAACTGTTCCGTTTTTGCCTGATGAATTTTATTATATCTTTTTATTGTATATATCCTGTTTATTGGATGTATCAAATAACTGTGCCTTAAGTGAACTTTATTCGAATTATCATAAAAAGTCTGTCATTTTATGTGTTTCTTTGATTAATGTCAACTTTTTCTTCTGGCCAAGCAGAAGCAGAAGCAGAAGCAGTGAGAATATTAAAAATATCTTAGACTTGTCCAGGACTTTATATATTTGTAAATATTTTGCCAAGTTGAGTTCCAGTGAATGGGCAACAATGTTTTTATTACCGTTGCTGCTGGCGAGCTTACAAATTGTCCAACAATTGAAACGATGCTCGACTTTAGCCATGGCAACAGTCTGCGCCTTGGCACTGCTGCTCGGCATTTCCGGTTTCCGGTCTCTTGTTGGCCGCGCCACGTTGTCGTCTTTATGAGTCCAAGTAGCATTGTCCTACGGCTGCTCAGGTTTCTACCCTGTATAAAAGGTGCAATGTAGTTTTGAACATCTTTTAATGATTCTGTGTGGTCCTTCAGTTGATTCAGAACTTCTCTTTCTTCATATCAAGTAAACCAATAGTTCAGCGTTTTAACAACAACTTGTGACTTCTATCCTCCGCTTCTTAACTCTTATATCAATATATTTATACCTTGTGCCTGTCTCCTATATCCTATAAGTAATCAGCTATAGAAACGCATATAGGATATTCTACAGTCGAAACGACTTCTAGTTCAATATTTGCTGGATTTTCTGTCGTACTGTTGATTTATATTTGCATCATTATCAGAAGATTTGTACAAATTGACATAGACATTGCTTCTCCTACAAAAGCAGCAGGGGGAGGAGGAGGAGGAGCTGCTAAGTTCTACATAAGTGAAACTTTTAATTGCATGTCTCAGATTGTACGAGTGTATGAGACACACCCTCGTCAATCAATATGGCCAGGCATCAAGCGGTCAATCATTTTTCCTCTTCACACTTTTTCTCATGTTTTCCTGTTGTCACTTGTTAAGGCGCTTGAAAACTGAAGCTGGAGATGGAGACGTGGATGGAGTGTGGAAAAACTGCTGAGCCATGAGTTGATTGAATACCATTTGTTTGGCAGGTGTTGCTCGCTCTGCTTCTTATATGTAGTGTTAGTGTATATAGTACCATAGTATGTGTGTTTCTTGACGTCAATGCCGCTGTATGAAATTGTCTGAAAATTGGGCTGACATTGATTTTGGCTGTGCAAGTTATGAAGGCCATTAGTCAACAGCATTGTATTGATTGACAGATGATAACCATTTGTGGCCATCTTCAGCGAATTGTGTCGAAAGTTGAAACAAAAAGGGAAAACAAAGAGCGAAAAAATAGCAAAAATATGTTTCAAATTGCAGTCAAGCGTTGACACCCATTAGGAGCAACAAAAACGAACAAATGGAAATGGAAATGGAAATGTGCAACATGAGGCAAGGCAAGGCAAGGCATGGGACGACGAGGACTGCACTTGGCATCAATTTTTATATTTTAAGCCACAGACTGCCTAACGCTCGAGTTGTAAGAGCTACACAACAGAAACAACTAACACACACAGTCACCCTCACACTCACACACACACACACGATTGCATCGAGAACAATGCAATTGAAACTTGAAAGAGGAAAAAGCCCAAAAACCAAAGACCCAAAATGCAAAACACAAACACAATCCAAGAATTTGCCAAACGCAAAATGAAACCAACACCCAGATAGCAGCCAAAGTCTACAGATACTGATACGTTGCAGATACCACTGCTACAGATACTTTTCTGAGGCACTGTTACTTCGCACAGCTTCAGCAGGCAAAAGTAACCCAATGAAAATCAGTGCGAAACATTTGGAAATTTCCAACAGGCAGTTTTCATGCTTTCAGATGCCAAGTGCTTGGCATCTGTGTAGTCGCCTGCTGATACCAAATTGCGTTTCCATCACAATCTTTCTATACACTACATATCAAAGGGTATACGCGACACATACCTTGTGTTTGTAATATTGAAAAATAATAGTTATAATAAATAGTACTCGTATGTACTTTGATCAGTTGGTCAAAAAAAACAGACTACAAACTAGCTTTGATTGTCATCGATTTATCTTTCTTTCTGAAAGATTCTCTCTGTTGTAAGTTAGTTTCAGATACTGGAAGTTGAGATACATTTACTATCTGAATGATATACTAATCATTGTTAGTATATATATTCTTTCATCACAGAAACCACGTATCTTAATTTAATATTTTGTAGAGAGAATCTTCTACCAGTGAAAAGTATCGCTTAAACATATTTGACTCAAGTATTCTTCAGAAAACTACATCTATAGCTCTTAATACTCGAGTGGTTTTGTGTCTTGTTGTTCTTCTTCCAAGAATAGAAAAGTACTCAGTACTTAGTATTTGATTCAATCATGAAGAAATGCACTTTAATTAGCTTAGGACTAAGTCTTCTATTTACCTGCTTATTCCCTTGAAATACGTGTGGAATTTTCATAGAAAACTAGTAGTTCTCAGTACTTGAGTTGTTTGGAAAAGAGTTTTTATGCCACAATACTGCAGCATCTTGCGACGATTCCAAGAATAGGAAAGTACTCAGCACTGAGTTCAGCCATGAATAAAACGCACGTTGATGCGCTTAGAACTGAGTTTTCCGAGTTAAGTGCAATTTCCCAGAATTTTTCAGATGCAACGAGATATTCCTCAAATTAGTCTTGTTGGCAATAGTTACATAAGTCCCAATAGTCTTATTGTAGTGTACAACATGTTCAACCTTGAAGATTTCATAATTTCGTTTTCTGATTCTGTTTTAGCCTGTTTCTTTTTATCTTCCCTTTTTTTGGAGCTGTTGTTGCGTGCTTTTGGCGTTTCTGTCAAATGCAGAATTTCCGTTTCATACTTTCTGCACTTGCTGTTTATTGTTGGCCCTGCGTATCAGAAGTGGTGTTAGTATCTCTATCTCTCTGTGAGTGTGTGTGTGTGTGTGTATTGGCTTGTATTATGTAACTTGCTGGCTTAAATTGCATAGAGTTTTGTCAGTTATTTGTCTGTGTGATCCTGTGTGTCTGTGTGTGTGTTTTGCCTTTGCACCCATCAACAATTTTTGGCCTGCGGTTAGATTTCGCTTGGCAACTGCTTTGCTGCATTCCTGAGGCCATCAGGATGCTTGTTTTTGGTTAGAGATTTTTGTGTACTTTGCTAATTAAACAGTTCCTGGCAATACGATATAGACAACATTGCGTATTAACTGAATATTTTCACTGCTGTACTGGAGCAGAGCTGTGGTTGTTTTTTGTTTTTTTTTTTTTGCAAATAAAGTGCCAAATCATTAAATTTTAATTGGTTTTCATTTGCTTTGTTTTGGTTTCTGGTATTGTGTTTCAATACTATGCCGGATAGCGACCCTAGAAATTCTAGAAAATGCAAATTCATTATAGGTAATTGACATTGCTATCCCAGCTCGCAGCTCGCAGCTGGCAGCCCATGCCAATTATGTAAGAGCGAACTTGTAAATTTGTGGCAATTTATGTAACAGGCAGTTGATGGCATCTCCAACTCTATAGAGCATATATATATCTATACTAAAATATGAACAGACGACTCGATATAATCATATTTTAGTGCAAATAGAAAGTTAATTTCGCTTGTAATGATTTTAACATAGCGATAGTTGATCTCTGTTAAGCTATGGCGTCGCTCAGTGTTATGCTAACAGGTTCTGTTAGTGTAGATGCGTTTGTATCGAGTTCCACATATCGATAGTTGTTCCATGTTAAGCTGTGCCGTGATCCACTGTTATGCTCACAGTTTCTGTTACAGTAACAGTTTCTGTTAGAGCAACTTAATTATGTGATTATCGATAGCAAATATGTGATTATCGATAGCAATGAATACAATTATATGCTAAAAGTGATAACTGTGTGCGATTTCTACTAAATTACAGGGTATTTTGTGGTCTGTTACTTCTTGGTGTTATCATTTGAGCTACTTGACGGCTGTTGCGGCTTTGGCGCTATAAAGTTCATGCTTGATTAACCCATAAATAGTTGGCATATCCTGTCCGCTGAGTGCCCTTACCTCATGTCCTTCTGTGTTAATTTAAGCATGCATAATAAATTGAAATTTATTAAGCGGAAATTACCAAGCATATCACTTACATAGATATATATTTACATCTCTTTGAATTATTATTATGAGAGACAGACAGAGAGGAAAAAAGCAACACTCTTGCCAGATGCTAATAAAATGTTAACCAAGAATTCCACTTAAACTCGCCTTCATTTCGTACTCAGTATCCTTGAGTTGTTACCTCTACTCTACTTACGAGTACATTTTCCATTTTACATTTTGCAAGTGCCCAATTGGGCTCTAAAGTTCAGATCAGGCATTCAGGGAACCGCATGCTGCCAATTATATAATAGTAGCCGGACTTCATCTGCCGTGTTCCGGGGCATTACAGTGCCATGATTGAAATTATTTCTGTGTACTACACAAACAAGCAAACACAAGAGGGATTGGGCCCGGGCGGTGGGTGGTGGGTGGTGTGGGTGCGGGGGTTTTCTTCTTTTCTTTTTTATGATCGCAAACAAAAGAGGGAAAACGCTAGCAGCACCAGCAGAAGCAGCAGCAGCAACAACATAAAATGCACTCTGCAGTTGGAAAACAATTTTACACGGGATTATGAGAAAAGCGAGAGAGAGAGAGAGAGACAGGGGGGAAGGGGAAACCGAAAGGGAAAAGGAAAAGCAGCAGAGTAAGGTCGAAGGTATTGCAATGAAAAGGTGGCTCTAGTTGGGCAGCTAATAAAGCGCCATCCTGTGAGTTCACTCTTATACTTTTGCTTACTTGTTGCATAATATTTTTGCTTTTTATTAGCAAAAGGTCGAGAGGTGCGGGGAGAGGTGGGGGAGGGCCTGGGGCAGGCTGAGCACTGCAAAGTATGCAACGAGTTGCTGTGCAGCATTTTCTTAAATCCTAAAATGCTCTTTCAAGCTGATTGCTTTAGTTGTGGGCCAATGGAATGGGGCCTAAGCCGAGCTAACACACAGCCACAGAGCCAGCGAGAGCCAGAGAAAGATCCTTCGCCAGCAAGGACACGCTGCAGTGGAAATGTAATTGCAAGCCCAGTTGGCAATCCCTTTAAACCAAGTTTGCAAACGTGAGCGATTTGTTTAGGCCATATATCTAAATGTTTAGTTTTAGCCAAGCGTAACATACAAAATTGAAATTCTTTGACCGAAACACACAAAAATCTAAAATGCTTAAATATTTAACAGTCCTAGTGCTCCATATACGCTTTACCCCTACACTTTTACCACACATACACGCACACACACAAGCACACACACTCGTTATCCGAAATTCATACGAATCGTATTCGTTTGTCTATTTGAATTTCATTACAAATTCTACCATTGAATACCCGTACGCCCGGCGAACCTTCAACAAATCGAACAATTTATCCATTGTATGCATATTTCTCAATGGGAACGTTACGTTTTCAATTATCAATTGCAAACGTTTGCATAAATATTGAAGGGACAAAAGTTGATAATCCGATATTTTTCGTTACAAATTGTATTTTTAGTTGAAATTGCAAACATTTATGAAATGCTTCATTTAAAAGAGAAAAAAAAAACACTTTGTAATCGGCTAAAAGGTTTCCATTGAGAAGTTGAAAAAAAAGTTATATCGCAACTTTAAAGCTGCAACAAATCTCATGAGAGGCAGCTGAGCCTTAGATATGTTTTCTATAGAAATTCACTTTCAAAATATATATTTCTATATCTTTCAGTTAATTGTATAATCCATTTTAGTCTGAAAAGTCTTCAAATGATCTGAAAAGTTTCTGAGATAACGAAATTTGATCAAAATATAAATATATTTTTATGATTTACTTTGTGATTTACTGTAAACAGGATGAGAAGATATAGCAGCATATTGATAGCCTGAACATCAGCAGGTTATTTTCCACAATTTGTATTCAATCAGCAATGTTCGAGATTTCCTCCAGAATCCACGAACTTTGACATATTGTGCGAGTGAATAGTATATAATAAATACCCTTGTGGGAAGAGTAAAAGACAAACAGGAAATCAAACGCAAACCGCAACTGAAAGAGAATACCGAATCGCGGAAATACGCAAGATGACAGCAAGAAGGACAACAAGAACAAAAACAAAAACAAGGACGAACAGGATGACAAGTAAGGCGAACAGTGCAAGTGGGAATAAGAGAATATTACGGATAACGGGCAGATAAAATTGATGACAAGCATATTACGTTTCCGCTGAGAACCGAAACCGGAAGTAAATGAGTAGCATATTAATGTATTTATCATATAAACTGAAACGGAAAGAACCAACTACCAACAGTCTTAAATATAATATGTCAGCAAATGTGAACAACTGATACATATAGTATACATAATATGTTGTATAATACTTCAGTAAAAAAGAAAGAAAGATTTGGATTGGGACACGTTTATTTTCAATTTGACAGTTGATCAATTCCCTTGCAGTGCTGCCACCCTGTTGAATTTGAGCTGATGGCAGCCCCAAGCAACATTTGTACAGTCAAAACAAAAACTCAGCGTAGCCTGTGGGGGCGTGAAAGGAAAACCCTTTCACAATAATTTTCATGAACTTTCGGAGCGGCATAAAGGATAGACAGATCGTTGGACAATCAGTTGGTTCACATTTGGTGACCAGATACAAATTTGAAAGGATATAACAATTGAAATTAACGGTAATGGACCGAAGTGTGACGAATCAACGCAGATTTCGTCGCAGCACTAAAAAAGGGACAGAGTCCTTTCATTTTCCTCTCTCTTTGCTTTCTTTGGGATGCTACACAAAAAATTTGCTCTATTAATATTAATCAAAGTGTGAGCCGCAGTAGTTGTCGCAAATTAACTGAGCACTGGATGCTTTCAAGCGGAACGACCCTTTTTTCTTGGTATACCCTAAGAATGGATGAGGGTGACAGCAGTTGCGTGTTCAGTTTGTTGATTTTAAAGACAATTTTAAACAAAGTATATAGACGCCATATTAAAGATGTATCTCTGGTCTGGATAATACTTTAAGTCCTTTAACCCTTGCTTGGTTTTAATACCCTACAATCCAGGGGAAGACATTTAAGTGGCCAGCCAAGACGGGGCTAGAGCAAGTGGCAGCAAAAGGCGAACTACTTAGTGGTTATTGACAGAGAATACACACACACACACACACACACGCAGTACTATGCCTATTTCGTATGCATGTGAAAGTGAATGAGTGTAGGAAATGAGTTTCAAAGTGGTTAAAAGTGGCTGCCATGGACCGCTGTGCGTTGGCCTGTGTGTCAGCGTTGCGGTACATTAGCTCAAGAAGTCAAGCACACACACACACACACACACACACATCGAAAACACATGCGAATTCATGGTTGAGCGGTAAACGTGGCGTATGAGCAATGTCGCCTTGTCTTCTTCGCTGTGTGTGTGCACAGTGGCTGAAAAATTAGTGACCCTGAATTAAATTGTCATTATATTCAAATCACTCGAAAACAGTAATGCTCACACACACACACACACACATGCAAGTGTAGGTTCTCTTTTAAGGACTCGAATTTTGAGAGTATCTGCTGAAAAGTGAATTTAATATGAACATTTCGCATTTTCAAACTGCTATTTCGCTTTACTTTATACTCTATACACGCACACATTCACACACACATATGTATATGTGTGTACATACGCAGAGCGGCAATCCTTTGTGCTTGTGTGTGTGTGTGTGTGCTTTGCGATTGAAATTCAATTACTTGTGTCCTTTTTGCGCCGACCAAAAAAAAAGTGAAGAAAAAAACACAAACAAACAGGCTGCAAAAGTTTTTGTGCGGGTGTGCGAAGGCTTATATATGTATGTGTGCGTGTGTGTGTGTGTGTGTGTGTGTATGGATGTATGTATACTTTGAGCTTTATATCTGGTAAATGTCATCTCGCGGCAGCAGCCAAACAATCGACTACGTTCCAAACAATGGACCCCAAGCTGCTCCTCACGGCTTTCAGCGACTGCGTATGCTGAGATGAGGAGGGAAGGGAAGGGGCTTGGGGGAGAGCGGAGATTAAGTCTGTTGGAGGGCAGGGGGCCTGTAGCGGTTGGTTAACTGTCCACCATTTACAGTTACGAAGCCTTGGTATTTGCGCTTTGAATTTTTATCGCACGCTCTTCTGTAATTTAGGTAAAGGCAACAAGGACCAAACTTGCCCTACTCAAAAAAAAAAAAAATAAACAGAAGGCACACAAAAACCGAGAAGAAGGACAAAAACAAACTTGCAGGATACTTGTGTGCAACTAAAATTTCGCCTTCACAAACAATCGCAATCCCTTTGAAATTCTAGAAAGAAAAACGAAAAGAAAACGGTTATTTATCGATATGATATAGTGCGATATGAAAAGACTTAAGGAACACTATAAGAATCGTTGCAAAAAAATCAGGAATGCCTTTTCTCTGTTTACTTTTTAAAATAATTGCGTTTATCAAGGTCACGAGATCTCAGGGGATGTATATTCCCTTAAGATTAGTTTAACATATGAAAGTAAAGTTCCAGAACAGTAAAGGTCAACGATATCTGAACAGGTTTACGGAAGGTGCATAAGGCGAGAAGTATACAAAGGATGAGCTTAAAGGATAAAGGAAAGAGTTGAGAATTATTTGCATAGATATACTTTGCTTATCTTCTTCCTTCTCCATTCCAATCATAGCATATTAAGGACATTACCCTGCAATATATATTATAATCCATCATTAAGGGTATTCCCTAGTCGTCATATGTCAACCCACAAGAAGTGACAGCACTTCCGAACCGCTAATTGGATTACTGGCCGATCCATTGATTACGTCGCGTAAATATTCAATCAATTGTTTGTATGGCTCTCTCTCTCTCTCTCTACATGACTGTGCACCGTTACATTTGGTAAACAGACCCGTTATGCAAGTCCTTTACACTCGTTTAATTTAAGTAAACTTTATGCTGCCAGCGCCTTGATTGGACCTTGCGCCCAGACAAACTTTGAACTAGTTGAGCGAAAAAATTGTATTTCATTTTTTATACTTTATCAACTTGAAGACTTTTTACCAGGTTAACAAGAAATATATAATAAAATATATAACTAATTATACTATCCATTATTTCTATGCATAAGAATTTAATTTACTTCTCGTTCTGTATAACATAATAATAATAAAATAATAGCGTGAGATAACTTGGAGGGAATATATTGGAGAATCTCTGTAAAAATGCATAACAAGAGTTGTCAATCGCAAGATCTTCCAAGTTATCTTTCGAATATATAATCGATATCTATAACTACTATATGCGATAGGTACAATCGAAGAATACCTTAAGGTTTCCTTGTTTTTTTACCATATGTAAAACAGACTCTAAGAAAAGTCAAACTATTGTATTTTCTTGTTATATTGTAGATTTCTATGAAGGGAAAGGTTGGAAAAAGTTTAAGACTCAATAAAAAACTGCTCCAATTTATAAAGATATCAATTTTTGTACTATCCCAATTAGAGTTAAGCTTGAAGCTAATAAGAAAACATAGTTGACATTGAGAAATCTGGGATTACTTTCGTTTGGAAAACACAGATCCTGACAGTAGTAACAGGAACGAGGATACTCCCCTGCCCATTCGTCCTGCTGCAACTTGCCGACCAACTGACCGCAGCCCATCTCTGGGTTCCAGAAACAGCAAAAATGATTTATGTCCCCTGAAAACTTCGATAAGTCTTCTGGTTAACCACATACACTGCTCCTTACCATTGAATGTATATATCGATGGCACACATATATTGTCGAACTTTAAGCTTGTGCCGTTTCCATAAGTGTTTATATTCCGTGAATCCAATTCACGAAGGCACCAGAAGCCAGATCCAGTTGGCTTATCATTGATACGATTCAAAGTCGCACAACTGGCACATCTCATCAACTGTGCTGGAAGCAGCAGAGGATTCTGATTATGAAAAGAATAAATTATTGATCCTAACTTACCAAATGAAGTAATTTCCTCGGAAGAAACTGATTGAAAGTAAACACACATTAAAACTAAGAAAATGCTTGTTAGATCCATAACAAACTTTTGTATATCAATTTATATATCAATATTTCAATGCAATACAATATCTGCCTACTAGAAATGCTTTTACTATATATCTATATATGTTACTATATATAGATATTATTTTATATTATATATATATCATAATCATAACCAACTAAGGTGTGGATGATGAGAGCTAAGAGTCATCCATATATCGTTTCTGGTTTGTTATTTAAGATCAGATTCCACTTTAATATAGGCTTACAACCTGAGATACTCTGGAACATAGCATCGCCTAGTTATATCATTTTAATTGGGTTCAATTCAACGCTACGTATACTTAATATCGTAGATGAATACTGATTTTGTATAGATAGAATAGTTGAATAAAAAAACACACGTAAGTTCTTATCCAGAAGATAAACGCTTTAATAAAATATCACACTCATAACAATAACCATTAATGCAGCATAGTTGCCATTGATTGCCTCGCTTTTACGGGTACTACCAGTATTTCGAGGGATTGAGGGAAAACAGTGGGACTCACAAAAGTAACAGGTTCGAGGAAATTTGCCAGCCCATTTTGTAAGTTTCTTTTTACCAACAAGTTGGGAGCAGCCCTTTTTTGGATTCCAGAAACAACAATGTTCAGTTATGGCACCTAAATTGTGTTGGATTATTTCCAATTGATTTAAAGATTCAGATAAGATTTAGTTTACCATTGATTGAATAATTTGAAGGCACACATTCTTTGAGATGATCTTCTACGGAACCGCCGCTGCTGGCTTCTAAAATATTTTTGCTGTCTTCGACGTCACGGCACCAGAAACCCGATTCCTTTGGCATCCTTTGGGCGTAGAACTTGTTTATGTTATCACATTGGGCACACATCATACCTATAAAGGTCTCAGATTAGAGAGGGAGGAGATAAAAGGCCGTTAGACTTACTTTGCTCAAAAATGCCAGCCTGAAAGTTAAAAGATAGTAACACAAAAAAAAAATACTTAAATTTCATTATTAAAATTTAGACATTTTTAGTAATTTCTATGTTATGTTTACTTTGTTCGCAGACATTTCATGTAAATTTAAATTTGATTACATAATTTACTCGAAGTATCAATTATTGAACAATATTCATTGTGGTTAATGCTATTCCTCACAAGGCTGGCAATAAAGCGTGCCTTGTGCTCTATTGAGCGTAAGTACATTTGCAATATCCAGAGGTGTAGTTGCATTCCATTGCTGAAGGGGTAGCTCGTCTGCTGTATGCGATTTGTTATATTTACTTTTACATCACACATAAATAAATACTTCATATGCCACGGGCAACATTTTGTTGGATGCTGAGGAAACTTCTGCGCTTGGATTTTAAGTCTCTTAACCAGATTTGAATATCGTAACTGCAATTTGTATGGCATTATCTGGTTGCAGATGGATTTAGTATGGAAAAAGTCTCCACAAATCTAGTTTTTCCTTCAATCTACTACGAATCCATGTTATGTTACGCTTAATAATAACTTTTGATAAAGAATTCTATGCAAGAATTGAATATCGTAACTCCCTGTTGGGGATGTTTATTTAGTTGCAAGCTGAATTCCTCCTAGTAAATCTACTTAACACTAAAGGTAGCTCGTATTCATTAACATCTCTCTGTAATGTGCTACATCTCTGTTATCTCTATGTTATGTTATGTTAAAGATGCTGTTAACTTCAATCGGAATATAAATAATAAACTAGTTTGCAAAATAAACCGAAACGGGATTGTATCGAGGCATGTAGCACCTGTGTTCATAGTAGTTGACATGCAGGACTGTGATTATGGCCACTAAACTGTCCTTTCCTATTGGAAGGCTGTGGCTTTCCCACTGCCACATAATCTGTGTTGAGTTTATGGGTGGGCCAAGTCGCCGCAGCTGCGCCTAATAAATATAAATAAATATATCGCTTGATTTGTTGGACCCTAATGAGCTCAGTCCTTAGTTGGCTCAATCAATGTAAATGCTGTGCAAATAGAGGGACAGATAGATAAGACACACACACATATACAACACACAAGTGAGTATACAGGGTCCTGCAGGAGTCAATTTGGGGCTACAGAAGCCAAGTTGTTGCCTACTTTTCAGCTGCTTAGCCGCAAGCGCAGCGCCTATCCATTTGATACTGTTACGTGCAATTTCCGTTACAAACGGTGCCAAAACCCGATGGCCCGACGTAACACTAACTGACACACCCACACACACACACACACACCCGAACTACACACACTCGCACACACAGAGAGACTGCTCCGGTCGCGGCCTTGTGTCTCAATTTGGTTTATCTGTGCGCTACGTTTGATTTGGTTTTCGGTGCGTGCCCATCATCATCAGCATTAGCATGACTGTAGTTGCCAATAGTCGCTGTAGTTGTCAGTACACTGAGAGAAAATTACATTATGCAATACTCCACGTGCGGTCTTTGAATATAAATTGAGCGAAAAAGGTGCCAAGGAATCTTTTGCGATTTATTTGGGCATTCGGTAAACTTAAAGATGTTTTCTTTTACATTTTACCTATAGATTTCTTTCAGTGTAGCTGTAGCTGCTGTTGTTGTTAGATAAATATTCGCATGGTTGAGAGCAACTGTTTTCGCATAATGACGTTAATTTGGTCATGTCTCGCTCACATCACATTCGACTTGCGAGCAGCAGCAGCAGCAGCAGCAGCGACAGCAGCTCCAAGCGCAAATAACTTATGGTGTAACTATTTTTCAGGTCTGCACTGACTACCCCTAATGACTGGCGATTTAACAATGGCATTTATTAATTAAAACATATGTCGTTCGCACGAGCACACACAATGCCATAAACGACCGCACACACAACCACACGCACACGTACATATCTTAAGCATGGCATCCTGCAAATACCGAGGACAATCTATTGATTTGCCATTACGCATACGCCAGGTGGGCCAAGGAGCCGCTACCCCGGTGCAATCAAATTCCAACCTTTAATGAATTATGTACTTACTCTGGTCAACCGCTCGCGTTACTTACATTAAGTTACCTGATAACTAATAATCGATAGTGGCTCCTTTTTCCGCCAGGATACTAGAAGAATAATAGACATTATTCTTATATCTGTGAATTATAAGAAGTAGTTTATTAAGGATTCTCAGGCCTTAGGCAACTAGTGTAGATATCATTATAATTTCTGATTCATAACATAACAAAGATGGGAAATGCTTGTAAGCAGAAGAGACGAATGGTCCTTGGAATATGTTAACCAGTCTCAAAGTGGAGGAAGATTTAGTGCTCATCCCACACATCCTGGCTTACAAATTCCTTTTAACTTCCTAGGAGCTGCTCATAGAATATCAACTATGATACTTATGCACCACAACCATTCTGTGGTATATAAGATTCGGCCAGTCGTAGCATAAATATGTTTGACTATTCAATTCGAAGCTCCTGCCAAAGTCCTTAGAGACTTCAGGATGCGATGGACATCGAGTAAAAAATACTCGTACTCATTTGAATTGTTTTTAAAGCCGCGTCAGTGCTTCCTGGAGAAGTCCTTATAGCCTGCAGCGACCCTGGGAAACTCTGTAGCCATTTTTATTGTTAATTATAATTAAAATAATATTAAAATATAAAAATAATAAGATTAATAAAATAAAAAAAGAACATCGTGACGTTAACATTTACAATTAGTTCGCTGCTCATTGAGAAACAGTTGTGTATTATTTGAACGTAATTGAATGCGGCAACTCTGGCGGGTTGGCATCGCGCGCGCTGAGTGCCGCTCGAACGGTTAAGGATACGGGGCACAAAGGGGAAACGGCAACAACAATGGCTCAACAGCAAATGAAGTCACGTACGTGCGATTTTTCTTCTGCTTTGGGGGCACATATTAAAATACGTGCGTCTCGCTTTTACTATAACTTTACACACACACACACACACATACAGATGCGCATTAATGGTGGCATGATGAGGCAGCTAAAGTTGCGTGTTTGTTGTGTGTGTGTGTGTGTGGGTGTGTGTGTGTGCGTTGTTGGCTATCTCACAAAAGGGCTACAAATGGCTTTAGGCTTGTTGGTTTTTTATGTCCTTGCGTGTGTGCGTACGTGTGTGTATATACATATATATATATATACGTATATGTATAGTATATATATATATATTTGTTTCAATTTCAATGACTGCAAATAACATTTGCACTTAGTAAATAAAATATAACAAACGCAACTTAAATTTACTCAGTTCGCCAGCTGCGTTTATGCCAGGCTTTTCCTTTTCCATTTTTATACTTTATTCTCGTTCCGTTTAAAGTTAATATTCTGTTGCTCTTCTTCTTATTGGTTTTTCTGACTATTGTTGTTGTTGTTCCGATTGTTGTTGTCGCTGCTCTCATTTGCATTTGGCATTGTTGTTGTTTGTTAGCACCGTGCAGGGTGCAAAGAAATATACAAAACAAAAAAAAAACCGGGATGAAGCGTTGCATTTGCACACAATGGCCACCATTGCGGCAGGACCAGAACATAACAACAGGACGCAGGACACGGGACATGGGTTACAGGACACAGGACCCAGCGTTTGCTCCAATTTCTCTTCACACACACACACACACACACACTCACACACATGGGTTATATAGAAGCGAAGACAAACAAAAGCACAAAACAACAGCGCTGCGTCCGAAGGGCCAATGCACGATCAGCGGCAAAACTTCCTTTAAACTAGCAAAAACTACAAGAAAAGTACAAATTGTCTAAGCGAGTGTGATAGACTATCAGTTACCCTGTGTTTCAATGCACTCCAACATATATAAGAACATATTTCAAACACTCACGTTTCCACTTATGCAACAAAAGTTCTTTTCTCAATCGACTTTTGATACTGAGTCCCATCAAATCGTTTACTTACTTGTCTTCTGAAAACTAGTTCCAATGACTTAATCCCAGTAGTGCTTAGTAGATCCTTTGAGTTTTTTCTTTATGTTAAGTAAATTGTTCTTTTGAATCATTTGCTTGAACCATTCGATCAATTCGTTCGCTCAACTCGCTCTTTCACCTCATTCTTCCGTTCTTGATAGAGAAAGGAAGGTAATTTGCCTAAAACTGAACCAGAATGATATACTTTACGACTAATCTGTACCTAATAATAAGATCGATTATTAGATATATAATAGTTAACAATTGAGAAATTCCAAATTGCATTTTCCAACATTTCCAGTAAGAACTGTATAAGGACAAAGCTACTAACAATTTGTTGAACAAAACTTAATTTTCAGAAATAGTTAAATAGTATTAAATTTTTAAGTACCTTTCATTTGTTGAAGGTGTAAATTGCGGACTGTGCCTATAATTATGTACAGCACTGTACTTTAGATAAGAATTAACAATAAACTTAACTAAAAGGCTGTTGAATTGTTGTGAAAGTTTATTAACTGAAGAGAACCAGATCAAAGAGTTGTGTTGAGATGAGTTTTCTCTTAGACTGTGACAAATTGCTCTTCAAGTGCATGAAACCCTATTTGAATATGCATTAAACTTATTGCAGGGTATATCTTGTAGCAAGTAAAACAACAACAAGGACTCTGAGACTTTTTATTTTGCATTGTTTGCTGGTAAAAAGTGTTTGCCGTTTGCCGTTTGGCGTTTGCCGTTTGCAGTTATCCTTTAGGAATGGCTCCTCCATCCTGGCTGACATGTGCCTGGCCTGTGCTTCGTCACCATTTGCTTTGCTCTCAGTACAATTCCCACGATACTCTGATGTGATTCAGACTCTGGTTCTTTGTTGTTGTTGTTGTTGTTGCTCTTCGTCTTGATTTGTATGCGCCTTGGCTCTGTGCAATGGCCACTTTGTTTTGGTTTGTGCCAAGCACTTGAAATTCCCTCCTGTAGTAGCCCAGTATGCATGGAACTTTATTGAATTTCCCTGTGAATATGTAAAATGGCCAAGCAGATATCTTAGAGACATCTGCACTTAAATTGGATTTATGTATGTTTATGTGACCTAAGAGATATGTCAAAGCCTTCTAATTACTGTCTCTAAATGCAATAAGCAACAGAGCATATTTCATGTTTTCATATTGTTTGCATCCTTGACGTTAATTGCATTAGTTTCAACTCATAAATATGCAAAAGATTTTCAATTTAATTATATTTAAACTCGAAATGATTACCACGATTTATATTCCTTTGCACACAAACAGGCTGAGCCACTTCTTATCCTCGTTGGATTAGTTTAAGTTTAAGCTGATGTTGATGCACTCTGAGAACTCATAGAAAGCATAAAGCATTTTTTTATTAACTAACTTTAACTTCTTCTAATCTGCGCAACAGTTGGAAACCTGTTAAAAGAGTCCTGCTATGTTTCTTATAAGCAGTTTTATACAGCTTCAGCTTCATTATAAGAATTTATCATATCAGTTACCTTTTATACTATAAACCTGGTACAACTGATAAGATTTCTCTCGAATTGAGAACTGTTCCTTTTATTTGTAAACATTTATCATAGTGAGCCACAGAAATGTCCTTTTAACCTAAACCTGATTCCTGTTATACTCCTGATTGATAGACAGATAGACAGATAGATAGATAGATAGATAGATAGATATATAGATAGATAGATGGATACATAGATAGATAGATAGATAGATAGATAGATAGATAGATAGATAGATAGATAGATAGATAGATAGATAGATAGATAGATAGATAGATAGATAGATAGATAGATATATAGATAGATAGATAGGTAGATAGAAAGATAGATGTAACGACAGATCAAACTTTTAAACAAATCCATCCATAGTATGAAGAGATAACAAATGCATTCCATTAATTAGGGTACTGTTACCTGTTTATTTACCTGTTGCCTTGAGCTCAATCAGAGCTCGTGTAATAGAAGTATCACAGCTGTTGCTTAGAAGCCAAAGTACCATCTATATATTCACTTGTAGTCTGCTCCCAGACAGGGTCTGGCAGGAAGATTCGTTTAAAAAATGTTTGACCATTTGATTTTTGCTCCTTTTTATCGTTGTTTCTATTGTTTTTGCTGCTTTTGTTGCTTTCTATTGCCTTTGTCTCTTGGCAGGGTTCATTTTTTAACCTGTGGTGCGGTTTTCAATTTCATAGTTCATTCGTTTTGAGCGCCACATCCGGCACGCTTCCTTGTCTAGCGTTGATTTCATCCCAGCCCGCCGCGCTTCGTCCTGTCTTCCGTCCCGACACGCTTCTATTAATGGCATTTATTATTTTCTCGTTACACGTTGACTTCTGTGCCGCAATTTCTCAAGAGAAATGTCTCCCTGCCCTCCTCCAATCGCAATTCCAATTCGAATACCCCTGCCCGTGCCCGTTCACGTCCTTATTCTGATTCCCATCCTTATGGCTGTCGTCGTCATCGTAGAAGGAAAAATGGCGCAACAGCGCACAAACGATAACAAGTGACAAGGATAAAGTGCAAATGTTGTCAACAGAAGCTCGGCTAAAATAGTTGGGGTCCTACTTTGCACCTGGCCAGAACCGAAAGTGTGCTCAATGTCTCTCTGCCTGGCACTTTTTCTTAATTTCCAGTCAAGCTGCGAGTCAACCGATAAAACACTCGACTCTGACTCCGGCTCCAGCTCCAGCTCCAGCTTCAGCTCAGTGTTAGTTCCGATTTCAACTGCGACTTAACTTTTACCGTAAAACGCGTTACTTAGCGGATTCTGTGTTTACCTTTTAAATTTAAATTTATTACCAACCCTAAGAGTCCCTTTGCAATGAGCTGCGCACCAGTTAATTGGCGCCGCTCACTTTCCCACCAACAACTTTGCGAATTAACCTTCATCAATCAAGAACTTTGCGAGCTTCCAATTAAGCTAGAAATATTTGGTTAAAAATTACCCAAAGCGCAGACTAATACAATGTCCGAAATCTGTTTCGGATTCTGCTGTTTACGATATACCATAGGGATATAAGTTTAACTCTATGTTGAATAGCAACAGATTCGAATCTCGTGAGAGTTTATCAAAAAGGGAATCTATAAACGAATGTGATTTAATTCGTTCTTCTCAATCTACAAACCAATTTTATCTTCTTCAAAAAGCGTTTCTCTATAGAAAAATATCAATATGTTTTCAATCTGCAGCTTCTCTATATTGGAGTTAGGCGATTTATGATGACAGAAATTCATAATTATCAGTTACTTAATTGTATTTTATTCCATTAACTGACATTTTGCCTATAGTCAAGATATAATTTAAAGGTAAATTTTACTCCGATATTTCTGACAGATATTTTAATGCCGCGATCGGAGTCAAAAGTAGCAGTGGCGATTATTAACCAAAAACCTTTCTCTCAGTCTCTACTATATATGCCGATGTTCTATATATGATTATTAACTGATTGTCTTTCTCGCTCTCTCTCTCTTTCATATTTCTTGTTTTCCTTAATCAACTTTAATTTTCTCTGGCGATGCCAAAAATTATAGTTCCTAACGGTTGAGATCTCTTCCATGCTCACTCGCTGTCTACCAGACTTGGAAAGGCTTACTCTTCTCTGTACATTGCTTTAAAACTAAATGCTACTCTTAATTCTTATTTGACTCATTTCAAAATGGCGCTGCCACATAGGGAAACTTTCAATTTATGCCTCATCTCTCCATACTCACTTCCTTCACATGATTGTCGCCTTATATCGGACCTAAAGACTCTCTTCTCAACTCTTCTCTGAGGTTCTCACTTCTTAGCTAAATGCAGCTCTTTCTTTTCTTCCTCTCTCTGTGCTACCAAAATAGCGTTGCCACACAGAGAAACTTTTTAATAGACTGCATGTCAGTGATCCATAAGTGAGTGCAGTCCTCTCTATAGGAGTACTATCTCTTTTATACAGCGTTACCTTCTAGTTCGACCCTGACATGATCTGGTAACCCTGATTCTGTTTCCGTATCAAATTTGATGGTTTCATACATACTTTTCCCTTAGCTTTTGGTAAGTGTTTTTGTTTGTGTATTTTAATGCAGCTTCTGCGGCACTACTTAATACGATGTTCGGCTTATGTGTGTGTTAGTGGGTGTGCGTGCGAGTGTGTGTGTGATTTGCGTTTACGGTCAGGTGACGATTGTCACGCAATGACAGCGCCCAAAAGCTGGCAACGCTGTTTATTTTTATTGGCAGGCCTCGACGAGAATGTGTGTGAAATGTGCGTGCAGGGCTCTTGGACTTGGTTATCCTTTATCCTTTGAGTGTTTTAAAAACAAACTGTGTGCTGGGCGTGGCAGAGCGTACTCCTGTTGTTTTTGCTGTTGTTGTTGTTCCTTGTTGTACCTCAGCCATTTGACATGGCTTGCGGTTTGTTTAGCTGCCTGCAAAATTTTACTCTACAACAATCTCGTACGGAAATTTTGTTATTCAAAACACGACGGATTACCGTTCATTCCGTTTACACACACACAGAGACAGGGACAGAGAGAGAGAGAGAGATAGAGAGACACACACAATATACACACTGGATAGGCAAGCGACCGCAGGCGGCACCTTTTGCCAGCCTTTCACCCCCCCTCGTCGAACACCCCTGACGCTGTCACTGTCATTGTGCTTGTCGTTGTCACACGGCGCACATTTGTTTGACAGTAAGCCCGTGCCTACTTCTGACTGCCTGCATATACAGAGCTATACACTGACAGGGATAAGAATGTTTATCACACACACACACACACCACACACACGTTTAGTATAGTACGAAGCCAAACCTCAAAGCAACCGCACGTAGAAAACTTGAACGGGGTGCGGCAATGACAATGACAAAACAAAACAAAATGAAGCTGCGCTTTCAACTTAAAGTAATGTCCATCGAGTTGTTGTTTAAGGACTTGTTTTAAGAACTTAAATAATTGGCGGAGGTGGCGTAACGCCTTCATTGGAACAGCTCCAGACGTTTGCACATTCTTTTTCTGCCTTTTTCATTTGCTTTTTATTCCATTTTCATGAAATGCTTCAGGTAGCTACTTAAACACGTTTTCGATTAGCACAGCTGCTGACATCACTCAAAAGTGGAGGATGATGGCGCGGACAGGACACGGGACATGGGAGCTGGGAAAGGAGCAACACACGGAGGACATGGCATTTACAGGGAGGACAGTTTGCCTGCAGCCGACTCGCAGCAACCATGGCAGAGTTTTCATTTTTTCCAGTTTTTCTTCAATTTTTTATAATAAACTGAAATTCCAAGAAGCGGCAAAAAATGTGCAGTAATGTTTATTGGAGTGTGTTGATAAGGTTTCGCAGGAGCTTAAAAAATATTTTAAATGTCTTCCTTTCCTTTCACCGAGTGAGGTTTATATACTCTAAAAGGTAATTATAATATAAAATTTTTGAAATTTCCGCATTTAAGCAGAAAATTCGTAACATAATTAAAATTGAAAGTTTCCGTAGAGTCTCATAGGTATACCTATAAATTTCGGGCTGCTTGCTTATGTTATTTAGTTCTGTTCCTGGAATTGTCCTCTCAGAACTCTAAACTCTCAGCCAGAAGGAGAGATCCTTAAGCTGCTCGGCTGCCACAGAAGCATCAAAACATCCACTGCCATCAAAACAGCCACAAGCTGTCATAATTTTATATTTTAAGCTGAACTGAACCGAATCCAAGCGATAACAAAGTGCGAGGGTTGCTCGTTAAATAAGCTAAATAGCCCAAAAACTCCAAGGGATTCTAAGTCTTTTATGCAGATGAACTTTTAGTACCAGGTGATAACGTTCAGAGCGAGAGAAGATACAGCGAAAGCTTCTACATAGCACTATAATGCTCCTTTTTATGCGAAATTCTGTTAGATTTGACTTTTAGTTATAATTACAGGGTGAATCAGATGTCGGAATAACCGGAAACTGCGATCAGCTCTTCAAAAATGTTAACAATTTGAATTTCATCAAATATATTTACGTTACCTTCTCTGTTAAGCTGTGACTGTGAACAGTGATTTACTCTGTAAAGCTGTGAGTGATGTTCTTAACAGTGATTTACTCTGTTATGGTGTGACTGCTGTTCTTAACAGTGATTTACTCTGTTATGGTGTGACTGCTGTTCTTAACAGTGATTTACTCTGTAAAGCTGTGAGTGATGTTCTTAACAGTGATTTACTCTGTTATGGTGTGACTGCTGTTCTTAACAGTGATTTACTCTGTAAAGCTGTAATTGCTGTACTTAACAGTGATTTCCTCTGTTAAGGTGTGACTGCTGTACTTAACAGTGATTTACTCTGCGTGACTGCTGTTCTTTGTCTCTGTAACTATCACATCATAAAGTGAACATCGATAAGAAATAGTATATTTTGACAAATCAAAGATGAAAATGCAGAAATATATAAAAAATGTTTAAAAATGTACGCTTAAACTGGGAATTGAGACATGTTTTCATAGGCACACTAGTTAAAGATACTTCTGAGTCACCCCTCGCACTTGGCAGGGTGGCAAGTGAAGTGAGGAATCTTTAAATATAAATCTCAAAGTACTTTAATGTTGCTATCCCGTTATCGTTGGCAACGTGCAGCTGTCGCTATTAGCCAGAGCCTAAGCCTGACCTGTGCCACTCCCTCTCTCTCTCTCTCTGTCTAACTCTCGCTCCTGCTGGATTGGAGGAGTATCTGGTAATAAGCCGCACACACTAAGATACACAGCCTGAAGTTACGTTCCGTGTTCGCTGATGCGACGTGTTGACAGGATATTTACAGGATTTCTATCAATATGCCAGCATTAGCACGTACGCGTGCAATGAACGATGAACGTGAACCTAAGTAATGTCTATCCAAAAATATGGAATATACGAAATTGGAAAAATGCTCCTTCAACCTGCTGCTGCTGCTGTTGCTGTTGTGACCTCCACCTTCTAATCATATTTTAATAGTGTTGCCTCCAGGCATTAATATGCTAAATAAATACCAAATCGACACTACAGATCTTTAGCTGCTGCTGGCATCCCAAACAAAAGCACACACAAAAAGGCAAACTGTTGCCACAATTTATTTATAAACTCATTAATTTACAACAGCCGACAGGATAAAGGCGCAAAAGGGAGCCCATCCTTGGGTAAACACAGCAAACAGGACACAGGACACAGGTGGCATAGTTGAGGGCCACCAACACAAAAGGGTATCCAATTTTGTCACAATAGTGATTGAGTTACTTTAAAAACCTAATTTGTAACATCAATTTGAATTTACAGCTGATTTTTTGATATTACTAAGATTTATCTTTGCTGCAGCACACTTGTCAAATTAAAAAAAAGAACAAGATAATCTTGAGTTATTTCTGAATACAAAATTCCAAAGATAAAGGATTCAATGAACTTAATCCCAAGAAACTTATTGCCAAACTTATATATCGACTTGATCTATATGAATGTTAAGGAAAAGTAACATTTTATTGTCGCTATACATTATATATGCTACGCAGAATAATCTCTTTCAGCCTAACAGAGGGTTAACAGTTTCTACATACACTTAACAGCAACTTAACAGATTGCTTTGAATCTAAGCAAATGCTTAAAAGACACGAACTCCGATGGAAAAGTCTCGACTTTTGACCAATGCACAGCTCAACTTGTTTTTCAGGCGGTCTTCTGTAACAGATACATAACAGACTGTTAACTAACAGTTGAGTAAGAGCTGTTGTTCCATATGTAAGCACTTGAAGAAGCTGAGATTAGAAGCGAATGATGGGATATATCCAACTTAGGCATAAAGAAAGTATCGTAAGATACCTATTGTTTACAGGGTATTTCTTAGTCTTGCACATTTGTGCGTTCTAATTGATAATAATAACAGTCAAGGCCTCACACAAAAGGCTTAAGAAAGTATATTTCTAAAGTCTTTAATAGATATTGCGATTTAGTTGTTTGTTCGAAACAATTGTTAGACGAAGGCCCAGTCAATTGTTATATGGCAAACAAAAACTGGCACAAAAACTGGCAGCAGCAACAGCAACAACAACAGCAACAATAACAATACGTATTAGTATTTGTGCTATTTTAAATTTGCTTTCACAAACATCAAGTGGACGACAACAGCAGCCGACAAAGTGCCACTCAGAGGAACTTAACCCCAGCGCCTGTTTTGCAGTTTTCTCTACTTGAAGCTGCCGTCTGAACTTTGTTCAGAATAAACCAGGCCGAAAGTGGAAAGTGGTAAGGAGAAGTGGGAAGGGGTGAGGGGCGGGGCTATTGTTGTAACTGCCTGTGGGCTGGGGCTTTTAGCCATAAATTATTAATGATTACTAGCCCAAATTACAGTTAGCTCACTTATTTGCTCATTTGCAAATGAAGGCCAATTGTTGCTGGCGTCTAAAGGGTGAGTTCCGGCCAGAGTTTTCATTTATTTTTGGCCACAAAAGTGCCAAAAGACCTAAATATATATACCGTATATATATGTATGTTTTATAACTTAGCATAATGCTGGCCAGCTAATTGCGACTGCCAGATATTGCCTAGTCCGGTTATGTTTAAATATTAATTTTTATTGTCGAAATTTTGGGTATCCCATCAATCTCTGACTCCGACTCCGACTCTGATTCTGATTCTGAGTCTGAGTCTGACTCCCATTTAGCGTGTGCTTATTTTAAATTCATGAGAGCTTTTGCCAAAAACTTTTGGTATTTATATTTTATACAATGTTATGCCCGAAATTATCATAGCATATCAAATTATGAATACATTCAAGCATTCATCAATTCAATTTTATTCAACGAACATTTTCTGTAAATTTTTCACTTCCGCCGACTTCCGCTTGATTATGCCTACCTCCTCCTACATTCGCTTTTCTCTCTTTTCTATTTGCTGCTTACTTTCTTTTTGCTTATTGTTTACCCAAATCAGATCGAAATGTAGTTAGATTTTTGAATACATTTGCTGATTGCCTCAGATGCTTTGCACTCACTGAACTTCAAATGCGATGATTCCATCCACATTTGAGCAATCAAATTAGTTGTTGTCTTTCAAGGATTCACTCAAATGCGCAAATACAGACGTCTAGTTTAAGTCAATAAAGTACAGTAAATTTATCTCAAACTTACTACAAACCCCCTCCTCCCCCTTCCCCTTCCCCATCACCCGATTCACTGCCTTCACTTGTAAAGTGCCATCAAGCAGCAAATTTTGTAATATTGGCGCCACATTTGTTGTTTACTCCTCGTCGCCTGTCTAATCGAATCACCCGATTGCTGATGCATGTTCATAGTGAGTACTCCAATGTTACAGTATTCCAATATTCACCTGGCTGCAGGTAAATAGTCCAGAATCTATTACCTTGTTGGTCCAACTGCTTTTTGCTTTCTCTTCCTCTCGTCTCATTTAGATTGAAGTCCTGAATGCATGCTGATACTTATCCGATAAGTCCTGCCAGCTTGTTGCCAGCTTGTTGCTTGTTGGTACTTCAAAGTTTAAACACTTAATTCTAGTTATTATGAAATGAACAAAAGCTAATTAATATCATTCACAATAACTGACAATATCCTTTATTCTCAACATTTAATTTATGCTTTCAACAGTTTTTAATTGTCCACTGAGTTTATAGTTAACTAACTTGGATTACTTACCACGCATTTAGTAAACGAGTAAAATTAAAACCTTAGCCTAGTTATTTGTTGCTTCTCTGTTCGAGGGTCGTCCTGGTGTCCTTTTCAAAACGAAGAAGGATCAACAGACAAAAAAAAAAAAACAGACACAAAAACTTGCACTCAAAATGAAGAGAGGTCCGTGTGTTGAGGACAAACTATTGAAGAACTATTGAAAAGTATTCAGACTCGAGCCCAGATAGTATGTGTACTATTAGGTGTGCTTGGATGCTATGAAGAAAGGCAGGATTTACTGGGTGGGATCACTATGGGAACCCGCCAGCCGTTGCCTACGTCAACTGGGCGCACAAAAACGAATCGTAAGAAGCGAAAGGCGCACAAGAAGACAAAAACGAAATTCTTTCTAAAGCACTCAAAGCCCCAAAAGCGTGTGCAGCAGCACACTCACTTATGTACACACACACATACACATACACATTCATATACATATACAGATGCAGAAACATCTATAGAGACACACAAACACACACAGCGCTTTCAGTTAGTTGCGCTGAAAAGAGGATAAACTGCATTTTTATCTTTAAACACACTTCAAGTGCTCAGCGTGGAGAGGAGCTGAGCGAGCGGTGGGGGGTATGCGGCAGTGGCAGCGGCGCTGCTGCTGCCAAAACGTCACGAAAAAGCAAACACAAGTGCACACACGTGGTGACTGTGTGGGTGTATAGGTGTATAGGTGTGTTGGCAGGTGTGCTTTTGTTCTCTGCCATGTCCTTGTTATTATTATGATTATTATTCAAGTCATCAACGACGTCCATAAAACAAGTTTTGAAGGAGCCAAGAGTTCTGTTTGCTGGTGTTGTTGGTGTTGTTGTTGCTAGTGTTGTTCTTGACGTTGCACTTAAACGCAATGAGAGGCGCAGCGAACGATTATGAAGCGCCGTTAAGTATGCAACGAAAATCGCGCCTCCAGCTGATGGCTGCCTATTAAATTTATCTGCACGAGTTACAGGACACACACAGATTGCAGCACGGACGTTAATCACCTGGCCTGCTTAATGGCAAGACCACTCTTCACCTGCAGATATATATACATATATATATATGTATTATAATGCGAGTGTATGTCCAGTAGTCCTTAGAACATTTGGCAGATTCTTTGAGAACAAAACTAAAACTGATAAATTTTTGAAGAATTCTAAATATAATATAAACATTAGAAGTTATTTTATGCTGAAGATAGTTTCACCTTTGAACCTTTATCCTATTTGTGGTTGCAACTCCAAACTTGGGGTGCAAGTGTAGAAAATACATGGGAAGTATCATCCGGTGATCATCCAGCTTATTCTGTAAATAGAAACAATCGAAAGTAATATATTTGTCTATTCTTTTGAGAACTTTTTGATATACCCTCGTTATAGGTAAATGTATATATATTATGCCAAAGAATCCCAGAACACGATGAGTCGAAAGTCGCAGGCAATTGGTGCTATTGATGTCGCATTATATGAGTATGAGGAAAAAGAACGAGGAGGAGGACGCGGAAAAGGATGTGGAATGCAGTTTGAGATAAGCGCTTGCCAGGCATTTAAGCACCTCCATGGCAGCCACGCCCACTCTATTGCAACACAGGCATGGCACATTCGTGATGAAGACATTGTGCAAGAGAAGTGAAGCCAGTGGCAGAGAAGCATTGCGATAAGTTCAGCTGTGGGAGATTCAAGGTAACGACTTTTGGTGCCGTATTCGGCAATTTATTGCCAGCCTTCATGCTTTATGTCAGCAATGGCGGAGGAGGAGGAGGACGAATAGAACATGGCAGGATGGGAGGGGGGTCCAGGAGCAGGGGGAAACTATGCCAATCTCAGCACAGGTTCTCTCGCTTCACCGTAATGTGTCTTATGCATGGTAGCAAAAATTAATTTTTTAACACGCACACAAAATCGAGAAAAAAGAATGAAGGAGCAGGAGGAGAGAGAGAGAGAGAGAGCTGTCAGAGCGGAGACGAGGTAGGAGTGTTAAGCGTTGTGCAGGATGAGGCGGTGCACAATGTGTCGGAGGGAGGCGGGTTCAAAGGGGGAGGCACGCTGCGCGTTGACACTGATTTTGACGCATTGCTCCCAAAGGATGTGACCCAAAAAGTCAGTACGGCAAATGAGCAAAAGTAGGCGGCAACCTGAAACTGGTTAAGTGTTCAGCTTGGCGTCGAAATCCTAGCGTTATCCTGCCAGCCCTTTGCCGGCAAAATATGAGACATGTCACGTGGCATAGGGCTGAGGGACGCTGGCAACCCAATGCCAAGTCGACGCAGGACAGAGACGTAGGAACTGAAAATATGAGAGTGTTTTTCTAGTCATTTTGTTTTTAATTTTACAGTGGTTATGGTTAGTGGTCCTGGTTCTCCTCTAGGACAGGGAGTGGAGCAGGGCTAGAGGTGGGTGGAGTGGATACGACGTTGACAAAGTAAAATGTAGACAACCTGACAGCCATGTGGCAGTGGCAATCAGACATAACGTATCCATGGCCAGAGCATTTTAATATGCAAATTGCTCGAAAAGAAGTGATAACTTTTCTACTTCTTATTCTTTTACTTCTACTTCTACTTAATCGTATGAAGGTCGCTGTGACTCTGGAGATAAAAGCTGGCAATGGATATGCGGATATAACCGGAATCCGTGTGGGAAACGATTCACTTAATCATTAATGATTATCCCAATGCTAAGAGTAAGTCATAAATCTACTAAGCTATTTTATATCGCATCACAGACACGTACCACATAAATAATCCATTTGTTTTCATTTTATTCCGCATATACGGGAACATTTTATTGCAATTTTTCAGTGGAAATGAAAGTTCTGTTTTTATGTTCAAATAGACAAAAATAAGATGCAAAATATCATAAGTATTAAATTCAGATATAAATACTTTATTGAATAAAAACTGAACTATAAAAATCCATTTTTGCTACATAAAACTGTTTGTCTTGAATAATTTTAGTGGTTTTCTGAAAGCTAAGCGAGGTAGGAGCTATAAGCAGAACAGTGGGCTAACATTGTAAGCTTATGTTAACTCGTACGGGGATGCTGACCAATGTTAACAACAACAGTTTCTGCTTAAGATTGTATATGCATATGTAGGAATATGAATGTAGAGTGAAGTAGAAGCGAAGATTATGTTAATTAACATTGTTCACTTCTTCGTTTCTTGTATATTTTCTGTTATACTCTAAGATTAAAATAGAGCACAGTATCTTCTACCTTAGATCGGTTCTTGCATGTCCTTTAACTTGTATGTCTCTTCCATTGCATAGACGTTTATTGCATGCATATAAGTGTATATAATTACTCTGGCCTAAATTGGCATCGGTAAGTTCACAGCTTCCCATTTGAGGCTCCTCCAGTAGAGATTTTGTGTACATGTTGATGATTGTATGCTGTATATATGAAGATATATATATAGATTTATAAAATATGTGCGAAATGCAGAATGTCTGCGAGCGGCTAATTAATTAAATGGAATTTAATTAGCAATCCTGAGATGATTAAACACAGAATCACTAAAACAGACATCAAATATACATATGTATATATTTATGCGCTGAGGCCATGACTTACATGTATGCACATAACGTTGCTAACCGCAGCAAATACGTTTGTATGTATGCATATTTGTTTGATGTATGTATGTAACTTACATTCCAAGCATTTGCAGCTCAACACTTTTACCAATTGTATGTTAATTAACATAGTTCTTTGTGCCCTACCATTTGCATTCCCCTTCCATTATACCCTAGAATCCAAAGCAATGAATAGGTATATCGGCGCATACAAACATGGCATGCCTATGGGATAGTATGTGTGTACAAGTGTGTTTATGTTTATTTTTAAGTATGCTTTCTGTATATATCTGTGCAATTATATTAAAATATTTACTTTTAACAACGACATAACATACGTATAACAATATCAAAAAGCAAACAGGGTATTTTCACGTCTAGTTCACACTTTTTCTTACTTGTGCTCTCTTTCTCCTTCGCATTCGCACGTCTACCTGCAAGCGAAATTGCGTTTGGGCAATTAGTTTTATTTGACGTCGCGATCTCTGCTGTGCGTGAATTATGGTGCTACATAGAAATTTATTTATTATGATGTTTATTACATATTATTACCAGTGAAATTATCTTAAAATTATATTTAATTATTTACATACAAAAAAATATACTCTATATTATTGCTTTGGCTTAATTTGTATAATAACGCATCACTTGCAGTCGTCTTGCGGATTCGCTGGAAACGGTAAATTCATTTCTTCTTTACCTTTTTCTTTCTCTCTTTTTCTTTTCAACTGTTTTATTTGCACATATGTACATATACATGTGCGTACGTATAAATGTATGTTTGTAAACGGTAAGCAGCTTTGCAGTATAATTGAGCATTTTTAAATGTTAATTAACAAGAAACTAGAATGCAAACTATTGCTATAATATGAATATATATATAATATATGTATGTATATACATATTCATATCTACTAATGTTAACAGTAAGAGTGTTAGACAAATGTTAGCTAAATTTCTCTTAAGTCTGCGCACTTAACATATTTCTTAATCAGAAGAACATGCAAGTTGGCAGTCTTTAATTTGGTGTATTGTATTGTATTTTCTTTTGCTTGTACGAGTATTTCGCGTTTTGAGTGCTTTTAGTTATTTAATAAAAGCAAATAATTTTGGTATCTTTTATAAAAGATCGCATAAGCCTTTTTTCGACCGAACGGGTAAAAAAAGAATACAAGAAGCTACCATTTCAACCCTTTTGCCAGCCCCCAAAAAGAGCTTCGAGCGGCACGCGAGTGGTTCGTTGAGGAGAAAAAACAGAAGACAGAAAGAATAAAGCAAAAAGCAAAAGAAAACTGTGGGGAAAAAACTGAAAAGCAAGTGAAAAGCATGTCAGTTTCATGCTCGCGGCTACACTTAACATTATTTCACATGCAACAGCAACAACAGCAACAACAACTAGAACAACAAGAACATGTAAAAACAAGCAACACGGCCGCGAGTGAGTCTCAAAAAATTACTTTCACAATGCAGCGCGCACACAGTGAAAACAAAGCTCATACGCAACGTGCTGGTCCAAGGCGAGCAGCAGCAGCATCAGGTCAAACTTAAATATTTAATGAAGCGCTTAATGCGGAATGGCCGCTGCCCCATTGCCTGCCCCTTCTGCTGCCTGCCCCTGCCTGCGACCATTCCTTCCTGCCATCCGCCACCCGCGCTGGCTTAATTGCCGCCCGCCCTGAGCAAAGCAGAGCTGGTCAAGGAGCTGGCCAAGCTGCAAATATTTTCAACAAATTTTTGCTTAATGCAAAAAATATTTCATTGTTCCAAGGCTCAGGACGCAGGAGTCGAAGCAATAGCAGCCAAGTATCCTGCTTACTGCCCATAAATTTTACCAAAAGCGCGGTCTCGCCGTGCACATAAGCAGGGCCCAAAATGTTTGTGGCGGCCCTCTAAGCCCAGGCATGCGGTCGCCCAGGCATGTGCAGCATTTCAAGCATCGTACCAAGCACTACATTCAACAACACAACAACAACAACAAGAACAACAACAACGGGAGAATAGCACAAAAGAAGTGGAAGCCATTGGCATAGAATTTCGGACGCCCAATGCTGGCCACCAGGTGATGCCCCAGAAGTGATGTCAACTAATCTCTTAGAATAAAAGCCAAATTCAAATTGGCAACAAGAGATCAAACGGTAAACGAAACATTCTGTGGTCCTAAGATGTTATTTGTAATATTGAAACAAGATTATTTTGTCAACGGAATCTGCTTTAAACAGATTGTTAGACTTATGTTGAAATGTAAAGGATATTAAGGATACACCCAGGATACACAATATCTACGAAGAGTATGAGTATGAACTGAAATCTGACTTAAAAAACTGTTGTAATCGAGACTATGCACTGTTTTTTCTAGTTTTAGCCATAAAATCCTCAAAAATGTATGTTTATATTTAGCTTTTTTTCTGGCTCGAAAATTCGAGTCAACTCTGAGCTGTGGCTGTGGCTGTTGGTGTTGTTGCTGCTGATGCAGCTACGGCGACAAAGCATTAAAACATTTGCACGACGCAAGCTGGCAGGCATTCTTTGCAACAACAGCAACAACAACGTGCAACAAGAAGAAGAAGAAGAAGAAGAACAACAACAACGTGAAACAATGGTCGAGGCTGCTTAACATTTAAAGTGAACAATGAAATATGCCTCGCTGTTGGTTGTGCTCAGCTCTTGAATATTGCTCATACGCCCCCGTCGCCTAACCAATGTGGACGTTACTTATTTACACCCAAGGCAAGGTGTTCTTCTGTATGTGTGTGTGTGTGTGTGTGTGCGAGTATGTATGTCGGGACTGTTGATGCGTCGTCGCAGTGAACGACAACGCGACTTGCTTACAAATTACCCAGACATCCATATACACATACCTCACACCTAACATTTACACCCTCACCACCACAGACACACACACATACACACGTACATTGAGGGACTGCCAATGTGAAAGAAGAAGAAACTGCTGCTGGTTGCGGTAGCCTGCAACTTGTGTCGTCCATTGCGCGCGATAAACTTGCAACTTGGCCAACAATACGAAATTCGGTCAACACGAGCTCGTCCTGCCCACATGTGGCCATAATTTTTAAGCGCCAAATGAGAAGCAATTCATTGACCATGATGTCTGCCATTTGGCGTTGCCAGCACTTGCATCCACACTCACACACACAGGCATAGTTAACCGTTAGCTGTGTATGTTGTGACACCTTTGGGCCCTGCGGTTTGGCCAATTCAGAGACGTTAGTTTCGTTTTAAGCCAGATTGTTGCGTTTTCTAATTGTGCTTTGTGGGCGTTGCCGTTAGTTGGGGTGCTGGGGTCCTGTGAACTGTGAGATTCTGCATTCGTCCTGCTGGCAGGACGCAAATTAAAGACACACATTTGCCAGCATGAAATTGCCAAGGTAAGTTAGAAAATGGGAAAATACCGACACATGCATACATTAAACGGTAGAATGTGTCCTTAGAGATTGTATTGCGATTCCTTTTTGAAATCGAATATTTCGCTTACTTCCATCAATTATCATTTTCTGTGTCTACTTCAATGTGTAGATAGTAATTAAGAGAGCATAGCTTTTAATCCGTTTCAAAGGACGTTATGTTGCATTTAAGGAAAGGGATATTCAATTGACAAATATTCTATATTCCTTCTAACGAACCGTTGTGAGCATTGGCATACCCTCTCGTCCTGTATTTTAGGTCCTTTCTCTATCGAAAGTAAACTAATACTAACATAATTACTGTGGATGCATATGTTTACTGGATGCAGTTTATTATTCCTTGTGCATCCCCATATACCAATACATATATCCTTTTGCTATCCTCACCTACTATAGTGGCAAAACTTGACCAGAACTTCTGTATTTCAACTTGTTGTTTCTTTACTGGATGCCACGATATATATTGAAAATTGTTTTGATATTTAAGCGATATCGTGTATCAAGAAGACTTTTTTATTCCCTATACTAGAAGTTAGGGTATCTCGTTGTACACTTTATTTGTATTCCTTTTCGTTTAATTAACATGGTTTTTGATCCTTTGCGGCGAATATTTCAATTGCTTTACGAAAAATAAAATGGAATTTGTTGTCAGGACTGCGAAATTGATTTTGGTTTCTGTTTCGCGTTTTTTTTCTCTCTCTTCCTCCAGAACATTTTGTGTAATTTATTGCATTGGCTTTCAGGACACGCGAGTCCTTTTATTTTTTATTTCGCCCTGCCATAATCACAGCTCAGCTGTAAGAACCCTTTTTTTGCCAGGACTTATGGAAAATAATTTTGCGAGAAACCAAAATTTATTCATTCAGCAGGATAAAGTCGCATATCCTGCGAATATTGCACAAATAAAATAAAGTTAACTAAGGACATGTATCCAATTGTAAATATTGTCACGAACAACAGTAACACACTCACATCCACACGCACTCACACACACACACACATATACGTATACAGAGAGTGTATAACTGATATATTTATTTAGATAAATGCCAAGCAAATTTACCTTTAGTTACGCTCTTTGAATTTAAAAAAAAATAAACCAGAAACAAAACCAATGAGCAGGCTGTAAAGTATGCTACGATTCTTGTCATAACCTCAAACACATGTACACACTTACACACACAATACACTTGCATACACAACAATCGAAGCAAAACAAAGAGAATGAAAACAAAAACAGCAACGACATCAGCAGAAAAGCCACAATCGAGATCATTATCAATTACACGCACAGCAGGACACGACTACGACTACGACAACGACGACGACGACGACGATGTTGTCAGGACATGGCAAGACGCAGAGAGGGAAAGAGAAGCAGTATAAGAGCTTGAGAGAGCTATCGTGTGAACGAAAGGCTTTGTATACAGGGTGTACACGGTAAGAAAATACGCATAAAATCGCAATTTACATCAAATTCATTTGCACCCATATGCACACACACTCACACACACACACGCACACACCGGGCTAAGTTACAAATAAAATTCATTCATACGCATAATGAAAGAACGCTCGCTCGCTCGCTGCGGCGACCCCAGTTAATGCCACACTCCACAAGATGAACATGCGGCCAGAAAGTATAACAAAAGGCATGGCCGAAAATAAGGACAACAATGTTTAGAAATAAACAAACAATTGTAGCCAACAGCTGCCCCCGTTGCAAGCATTCCAGCCCCTCTATCCCCTCTCTCGCCCTCAATCATAACAACAGCAACAAGAGCCAAAGCAAAGGAGATTCCCTAATTTTTTCTTTTTGTAATTTTTTTTTTTTTTTTTTTTTGGGTCTTGCTGCGGCTCACGCATTCATTGTCGCTGGCCGGCCCTTTTATCTCAGCCGGGAATTCACACACACACTCACACGCAGCCACATACATACTTGTACTTATAAAGCGCGTTGGATAAAGAGAAACAAAGTGGAATAAGCAGGGAGCAGGGGAAGAGGCAGTAGAGAGACTGAAATTGCGGCAGAGGTAGCGAAAATCCACGCCCTGTATGTAAATTATTAGCTAGGCACTTTTTGTGCGGGCGCCTGGAATTGTCGTCAAAGCCAGAACAATTTTCGGGCAGCAGCAGCAGCCACGCACATACACACAAGCGGACACACACACATACACAAGCCAAACAAAAAGTGATATCAGTCAAAGTTGTAAGAGAAGAACGAATCAGTACTAAAATGCGTGGAGCAAAAGTAAAACGCCCTTTGTAGAGTTCCGAGCGCGTATTTAAGAGAGAACTAAAGTTGTTCGATTCGATGAGATGAAAGATAATAGAGATAAAGTACCGAAAGCCAATGCGTAGCACTTCGGCAGGGAGAGTAACCGAATGTGGTTATTGGGGCCTCAGCCCAAAACATTAAGAGAGCACCAGCGACCGCTTCAAAGAGAGTGCCGAGAGGAGAGCAACTTAAGCGGCGCTCTCTTTGTCGCTTTGTAGCGCACAGTCTGCGCACAGCATCAGCGGGCGACAGCGACAGCGACAACGTCACATGTAGCATCAGCAGCACTGCCAGCAAAGCGACTCGACTCGACTCACTAACAGCAGCATCGGCATTAGCATCGGCATCGGCATAGCCAGCATCGGCAGCTCGGCAGCATCGGCAGCATCGGTAGCATCGGCAGCATCGGCATCGGCAGCATCGGCATCAGTTAGCAGCAGCTGCGAAAATTCTGCCATGAAGCGGCGGCCAACGGTAGTTGCCTCAGAGCCCGCGGGTTGAAGAAAACGTACGCATCGAGCGAGCCGCTTAGCGTCGCGTGTAACCGTAATAAAGAATAGCAAGAGAAAAGTAGCAAAATAAAAAAAAAAAAACAAATAAAACAAAAAAATATTACAACAAAAATTAAAAAAAAAACTGCAAAAAAATCAAATTATTATCATAATTGTTATTAATATTATTAAATTCCACTGTGTTCAAAATGGCAACGGCAACCGAAAAGGCAACGGTAAAAGCAACGGAAAAGGCAACGAGCATGTTCTTCCAATTGCCACGCAAATGAGCAAACAAATATTTGATTGTTATACGTTGCCGCTGCTGCGAGTGCTGCTGCGGAGCAGCAACTTCCAAAGCGTGACCATAAGCGGAACCGTAATCGAGTCACAGTTGGAAACGGTGACACTGCCAGAGACTTACTGTTCATATTGTGCCGCTATTCAAGCAGGGCGTGTACCGCTACTCAAACATCAACAGCAAGATTACCTCCTCCGCCTGCTACTCCTTCTCCTCCGCCACCAACAACAACAGCAGAAACAGAAACAGAAACAACAGCGAAAAGAAAAACAAAAACAGATTGTGCGACATATAGAAACGCATCGACTACAAATAGAAACATGTGCGCGCTCGTGTGTGAGTTTGTGTTCAATTAAAAATTCATCGGCTTTAGCTCAAAGGAACCGCTGGCAATCGCAGCAACTCAATGTGGCAGCCACAACAATCTCAGTAAACTAAAAACGTCAAAAATTATTCAATTCTCGTTTTCGTAATCGCCTTTAACGTGAACGTTAACGTTAACGCTAACGTAAACATCTCTGTCGCTGTCGCTGTCGCCGTCACGTCTGTCTCAGTCTCTCTGTCTCTGTCTTACTGTCACAGCCACCGCCTCTGCCAACGCCGTGTGTTTATTTCTCGTTTTCGGTTTTTTTTTCTTCCTTTTGTGTTTTGGCCGCTTGTCAGCGGGTCTCGAATTTCATTTCGTTTCCGGTCCTGTAGGTCGCTCGCTGGACCTGGTCGCTGGTCTGCCGGGTCCGTCCGTCTGTCTCTGTCTCAGTCTCAGTCTGTCTCTCTCTCGCTCTGTCTACGTATCTCCCGTCTGTCGGGCTGTTGTTACCGTTATTTAAGTCCTGCGCCTATTGTTGTTGTTGCTACGCCTGACTTTTTCTGCGCAAATTGATGTCAGCAATGTAAGTGTAACAAAAAGAATACAAAAAAAAGTATAATACAACCTGCTTATAATAACACATGTGTCTAGGTATGTGTGTATGTGTGTGTGTGTGCATGTATTTGTGTAAGTTTGTTGCATGATTCTGCTTAACTGTTGCGCCCCAGACACAAAGCAACATGCTCGCAAATAACTGTGCCAGTATCAGCTTTTCCTGCATTCACCTCAAACATCGTTTACACGGGTTCACTTTTAATGTTTAATCAGTATTAAAGATGTTTCATCGTGTAAACTTAGTCTTAGTTATAGTATAAGTTATTTTTAGATGACCAGCTGATCAGGTGAAGAATTATTTTTATCTGTTTTCCTCATTAGAAACTTATCTCTAAGTATTATTCTAAGTTTATGCGTTTCATATTCAAGATATCTGCCAGAGAAGGAAATTCATATGAATATATTATAATAACATAACATGATATTAATTCTATATACTTTAAATGTATAATTAATCAGAGTTTAATTTGGTTTTCATATCAAGATAACGGTTCAGCGTGTAAACCCTGATTTTCTCTCTTTGTGATATTCGCATCTTATTATTGCCTCAAACGCAGCTCTCGTTTGCTCTAATTAATGCGATTTGCTTTGGTGTGTAGCATCCAGAGTTCCAGTTTTATTGCATTACTCATACGCCATGCCTACCCTGTCATTCAGTCACTCGTTCAGTCTGTCATTCACACAGTCATTCACTCAATCAGTCAGTCAGTCAGTCAGTCAGGCACTCAGTCAGCTTTCTCAATTCTCATTTCTCAGTTTCTTTACTTTTGTGTTTTTGTTTCAAAACGTAAAATTCCCACTTGTTTAGCTGCCAGCCCTGCCTTGTTTTTGTATACACGATTCCTTTGTTTTTGGCTTTGTCCTGGCACAATCACAAACACACTCACACACACTAAGATACACACACACACAACACACTGCGCTGTCTGTTGATGACGCCAACATCAACATCAACGTCTTCGTCTTTGTCGTTTTCTTTTATTTTTTGTTGTGTTGTTGTACAAATATTTGCCTTTTTTGAAGTTGATTTTTGGTCTTCGTCTGAGCGTCTTTTGTTGTCAGTTCACCTCGAAGTTGCCCCCTGCTCCCTGTCCCATCTCCTCTCTCCTTGCTCTCCTTAACCTTACCTCTGCTCTTGGCTTTGCTCCTGCCATTCTCTCAATATGCTGATGAATCGTTGCTAAATTGAATATCGAGTGTTTATTTATATTGGCCAGCCAGTGCCACGCCCACAGTTTCCTGTCAGACACCGTCTGAGTTCTGAAAATAATTTGATACTGATGTATTATCCTTGCAATTGGTGTTGTGTTGCCACTTCATGTGGCACACACACACACACACACACTGCTTAAGTGAGTAGTTTGTGCAGCACAAACAAAATTAAACAAGTTGCAACTTTTTGTTGTTTTCCTTTTTATTTTTTACTTTTTTCTGTCCACAAAAGTTCTTCCTGTTGCTGCTGCCGGCAAGTGAAACAAACAAATCCTTCGTGTTATCCTTTCTAAAATATTTATGCAATTCGATATAGCAGCAGATTGTTGCAAGTCCTTAGATTTAATTGCTTAAATGTGTGAAAGCATTCAATTTATTGATTGATACAAATTAAGTAAGCTTGACGAAGATGAAGACAAATTGCTAAACTATCAGATTACTTCTAAAGGACCTAAGAGCTGTTGGAGCCTTTTCAACTATTACGAAGTGCAGGTGCTTGGTGACCTTTGTTAATTCTGCTAATTTAAAATATATATTTGTTTAACTTTGAGGAAAACCCATCATCAATAAGATAAGATCCAATATCTATTTATCTTTTATTTCTGTTATTCGTCGCAATGTGCAATCAGAGAGAACTGCGGACTGAGATAAATAAACGATTTTAGTGCTTGAAAGTCAAGTGACTGCGCACTGTTATTTATAACTGTAAGATCCGTCAAACAATACGCTTCGATTGCAGTTGCCATTCACCATTCACTGTTGTCTGTTCTCTGTTCTCCGTGCAGCTTCTTCAGAACATAAAAAAATATATAGCATACTTTTGCGCGCAGCGAAGTGGGAACTGGGAACTGAACTGGGAACTCGAGCTCGATTCAATTTCCAGTCATCCGGAGTCGAGAGCCTTGCTGTTGCTTATTTCCGGCTAAATATTTAAGCCAACTCATTAGTTGAAAGATACTCGTACTGTCTGTGGCACAACCCAGACGCAGATGCGGCATGCCATATGCTGCGGCCTTTAAGAACAGAACTCATTGCACTCTGAATGAAGCTTTTCAGATAGAAAGAAAGAGAGAGCGAGTCTCTTGGCGGCGCATTATGCAGCATTTTCTATGAGACTCGAAAGACTCCAAATGACTCCGGTGCACTGTGAACTGCTGTGTCGCTTTGTTGCAGCCGTTGCCGTTGCCATTGCCGCTGCCGTTGCACTTAGCTGACCCGCAGACGAGACGTTCTTGCCTAAAAACCAGTCCGTTGCACAACAGTCGAACAATTGAGAAAGACCCGCCATAGCACTCGTCTTTATCTGTCCCTCTGTCTGGCTGTTTGTTGCTTTTCTTTTATGCTGCATACAAGGAAACAAACACACACAGAGAAAGACACATAAAAACTGCCATTTGTTGTAGTTGTTGATGGACATTTGCTGGCAGCAGCTCTTTTGCCTTCAGTTGGGCTGCTGCCGCTGCTGCTGCCTTCCTTTTTATATGCGCCACAAATGAAAATGCAGACAGACAACGGGCGCCAGTCCGGGACGACGACCAGTGCGATACCCGGCACAGGCACAGCTACAGCTACAGCTACAACCGGGACGACGACCAGGACAACGACAACGACGTCTGACTATGACGTCGCATTACACTAGACAATAGTGTGGCAAAGCCAGAGCCTGCATATATCTCGCTTGGGTTCGTTGGCAACTGGCAACTGGCACTGCAGTACTGCTCCTGGTACTTCCTACATGCATTTCAATTATGAGTTATTGCTGGCCACATTACGAGCACAATATACTAACAAAAAAATACTAAGCAACTTGGATTTTAATTCATAATTATTTTTGCTTTTATTTTGGATTTTTATGTCAGCGACAACTCATTAGGAGTTGCTCGTTGCAATACCCTGTACCCATTACAACTCCCAAAAAAGCGGGTATATTAACTGGCATTTTGAGGAATGCATATCTGAGCCTAAAGACTGCAGGATTTACTGAATCTGGTATATGAATCAGTATTTTAAAGAAAGATACTTCATTATCGTAACAAATTGAGACAAAACTTTTCATACGATATTAGATTTTATTTATTTATTTATTTATTTAATGTCAACTATTAGCAGTCGACCAGAAAATTACAATTTTTAATAAAAATTAAAACTTAAAATATATTTTAAATTTAGAATGAAATAATTAAGTAAAAAATTTAATTTAATTTCAGTTAGAGAAGTTGTTAGGGTATTCGTGTAGTCGTGCAGCCGTAATAAAATTATTTTTTCTTTATATTTTTAAATATTTTCAGGCAACTCCAATTCCCGTTCCCATTTCCATTGCCATTCCCGTTTTCCATTTTCCATTTCCCATTTCCATTTTCTGGCTGTGTCATTTGCATTTGCTTTCGTTTTATTTTTGCATTTCAAATTTTGTGTTTCATATTTAACTGGCCCCCCAACATTTTATGCTTCGCCGTGCATATTGCAGCCCTATAAAATTGCAGTCCATATACTTTCGTTATACACTGTGAATGCCAGGAGAGGAACAAAACACACAAAAAAGTTAAAACAAAAGCCCCAATTCTCTTGCAGTTATTTTGTATAATGAGAGTTATTATAGCGCCATTATTTCGCATTGGTTCGTCTGAAAGCAGCTGGAAAAGTATACTTGTATGTGCATATCATTGTTTTTTAATATATCCCTTTTAACATATATCATTAAACGTATGAAAAGGGATAAAAACATACACACATCTCATATGTTCCATCAGCATTTTTTGTCATTTTCCAAATGTAACTTTGTGTCGCTTAAAAAGTTGAGTGAGTTTTCATTTAATTTCTAGGGAAGTCCTGTTAATAGTAATTTTCTCTGATTATAATCATGACAAAAGCTTTGCCTATGGTTAATACCATATAGTATATATATCATCTGTTAAGAATCGAACTTAACTTGAGTTTAACTTATGTTGTAGTAATTTGATATAAAAAGAAAGTTGTTTTCGTTATTTTAAATATCAGTCTGATAATTTGAATTAGACGCAAATAGTTGTATATAAAGAATGGGTAAGCCCCTCGCAAATTAAGTTCATAATGCAATTGCTTCGAATACATATAGATATTTAATTTGAATTGTTCCAACATTTTTTACAAAGATGATGATGATAAAATATATCACAGATGGTGAAAGAAAAGCTAAAGTTTGATTGAACGAAGAGAATGTTGAGAAGAAAAAGATGGAAATGAGAGTTGTTAAGTGAACATAGAATGCGAAAAAGATTGTACAGATAGGAAGATATAGAGGAAGATAGTTCCTAGGTATGTCTGCGAGGAATAAAGAAATTAAAAGAGTAAAACAATCTATGTTAAATAAATAATTTTTAAATAAATAAAACAGCTAGAGTTGTTCTACGGTTAGCTGCGATTATCCTTGTTTCTCGGAATAATACGAACAAAGTAAATCCTAAGTAACTCCCTTAGCATCTATCAGAGAAAAGTTAAAAGTTAACAGCTAAAAAAATCTTAAAACTCAACTCAGTAAATAGAAGGTTAGTTCGAGGCTCAACTGTATATTATATATAAAAACTTACACGAATTGTTAAGTTAACCAGGAAATACTCATAAATATATTATATATAACTTATAAATTATGTATTATATATGCGTGTGTGTCATTAACACCACATTTGTCCTTTGCCACAATATTTGGAGAAGGTTTTTCCTTTTTATTGTTTTTTACTGTTTGTTTTATATTGTATATATTCCAGGACATTTCCGCTTGCAATTTGCTGACTTATCGGAATGTAAAAAATACGCAAATGTTTTACTTATTTTTTAAATATAATTTCCTTCTTTTTTTTCTTTTGGCAATTTGTCAATTGGGCGTGGCGCAGACCAGGCCAGGTCACAGCACACACACACACATACATATGAATTATCATTGTCAGCCAAGACTCAAAGGCGATAAATTGCAAGCAGCAGCAGCGACAGCAGCAGCAGTTGCAGTTGCAGTAGGAAAAAATCTATAATTTAGAGAAAATTTGCTTCCGCATGCGAACGATTTTTGCCCTATAAATTGAACTATTAGCGATGCGCTCAAACAGAAGATATGCCCTTTTACATATATATATGTAGAAACATATTCTGTATGTATATATGTATATATATATATATATGTATCATAGTGCCAGATATGCTTATAGTAGAGTTGTCACAGACATTGTAGCCAAAGCCAAAAGTTTTATGGCTAGAAAGGCTGCCAAAAGCTGAAAGGGCAGGATGGAAAGATAAGTCCTAGCCAGGATTATCAGTTAATTTCATTTTGTGTGGAAATGGTGTGCAAGGAAGAAGAAAAGAAGGAGAAAGAGATATAATAGAAAATATAGTGTGTTGCATAGTGTTTTTGGCAGAGTTTTTTAGCTAAGGGAAAATTGTTTGCACTTTTTTATTAACGCGCTCGATTATTTTGAATGTCTTTTGCAGCCCTGCCAACGTTGAAGACTGCAAAAGGAATTGTTAAAATTAAAATCAAAAACACCAACAACATCAACAAGAACAACAACAAAGTGCTGCCAGCAACAAGAACAACAACTATTAAAAGTAGACACGTAGAATTTAGTCCTAGAACGCGCCAGGAATTAAAAACATGATCATGGAATTGTCATTAATCAGGCACTAGATTAGCAACAGTCATAAAAGACAACAACAACAACAATAAGTGGATTCATCTAACGGTATGTGGCAGCAACAGGATTGAAGAGAAGCAACAACAACATCGAGAAGAACTTGCAACAGCCACACGTACTCCTCCCCTCGTGAGAAGGTTGCGTGCTGCTGTAAAGCGGCACCATTGCTGCCATTAAAATAGACGCCGCAGCGCAACAGCAACGCTGCCGTCGTCACAATCAACGCCAGCGCCAACATCATCCACATCACCGCCATCGCAGACGACGGAGGCGCATCCAAACCTTGGGATTAGGATTGGGCCAGAGCGTGCGCTTAGGCGTTGGCAGCACCAGCAGCAGCAGCAGTTGCCCCTCGCTGGCCGCCACTCAACAAATAGACGACACCAACAACGACGACGACAGCATTGCAATATCATCATCATCATCAGCAAGAGCAACAGCAATAGCAACAACATTGCACCAGCAATATACCCAACAGCGACAGCGACGACGACGGCAATACAACGGCCACTCATTTGTAGGCAATGCAACGCTCTGCGCAGCAACGGTAAGTACCACAATTCAGGACATTTATTTGCCATCATCAATCAATCAATCAATCAATCAATAATGCAGCCTTTGTGCAAAACTACTTAACGTCTCTCAAGCTTTCCTTGAAGATGCAAATTCCAATTGGTTTCGAAGCGGTAATCTTCAGTGTTGAATAGGATTCAATTATCCTTATAATCGACCTTAATTGGATATGAATAAATCTGAACTTCACTTTTATATAACATTTCATCATCAGGAAATCAATCAGATATCTCATAAGCCTCGATGCGATTTTATCGAACATCTGTGAAAAAATGCTAACTATAAAATGAAACCAAAGCAACTCTAAAAGCTGATAACTTATTCAAGCGGCATGAGAACTTTTTATACATATTTATTTTTTTCCGTTGACCCCACGTTATGCGCCAAAATAGTTTTTTTTTGAATTTCCGAACAGCAAAACAATTCAACCGTTCACTTTGGTTGACTGAATGCAGTTGCCTGATATCTGAATACCGAATCCCACTCTCTTTTTTTTGGTATCATGCGAGTACTCTCAGAAGTAGAGGGGCGAGTGGTAAATCCGCTTAACTGGTGGCAAAATCAAGTTTGGAAATTTTGATAGCACAGATATAGCGGAAAGCTGGTTACTTCAATCGTGCTCTTTACAAGGACGGAGTCCTTCAAGCGTGATCGTAAATAAATGAAAATAATTTAATTTAATTCAAATATACGGGTTCAGTTTTCTCTAGGTTTATCCAAGTTTTCATTTGTGTGAATATTCCTTTTATTATTTATGTATTAATCTTTTTTGTTTCATTCATTCATTTATTTTTTATTTATATATTTATTTATTTATTTTCATCTTTTTATGTATTTATGTTTTATATATATTTATTTTTTTATTAATATTTATTTATGAATTTATTTTTTTTTGTTTATTTTTATATAAATATTTATTTATAATTTTTTCTATTTTTTATTTATATATTTATTCATTTTTATTTTATTTCTTTTATATTTTTATAATATTTACTTTGAACAAATGAATATATAATTTCACTTGGTTATTTTTTTGTTTATTTTTATATTTATTTTTTTTAAATTATATTTTTATTTAGTTATTTTGTTTATTTTTTTTATTTATATTTTTATTCTTTATTTATTAATTCATTAATTTATTTTTTTATTTATATATATTTATATATTTACTTTTGGTTTTTTTTATTAATAAATTTATTTATTCTTTATTTATATATTTTTATATTTATTGTTCTATTTATACGTTAATTGATTTGCTTATTAAAATTCAGATAAATGACTGTAATTTCTCTATTATTAAAATAGATTATAAAAAAGGGAAAGATTAGAATGAATAACATTTCTTTTTAGTTGTGCAATGGAAAACACGATTATAATTGTATTTTATGTGATAATTGGAACTGATTTAAGTTACAACAAAGTAGTAAACGAGAATTTTCTCGTACTATTTTCAATGTGTAATCTGAAATCTGGTCTCGACTTTGTGTCTTCGTGGCAAAGAGACGACAGTCTGTCAGGTTAATGCACTCAAAATGTTAATATAAAGCACATATACGTCGCATCTGAATTTATGATAAGCATACGCATGGGGCATAGACAGGCAGTCTAATGGAGTGGGTGAGCAGGGAGGCTGGGGGAGGAGGGGATGTGCTTTGGGGGATTCTGGTCCCATAAAACAGACCTCCTTCAATGCGAGCTTGTCAAGGCACTTTAAATTTGAGCTTGCCACTGCGACTGCCACTGAGACTGTGACTGCTCCCGTGACATGGGGCCAACATTTAGAGGTGGGGGAGGGGTGGGAGGCAGAGTGGAGGCGGGGAAGGAAGCGCATTCTGAGCGGTGCTAATGAATTCCCCAGCATACACATAAACAGTATGTGTGTGTGTGTGTGTGTGCTACTGGCAGTCATATAATTTCTAATGTGCTGCTTTTATGATCGTCATATACAAAGAACACACACACACACACACAGTGCGGTGCGGTCGCGAAATACACCCACGGGTGCAGGCTGAGACTCAGGTTCAGGCTTAGGACGTAGCGCACGTGCCTGCGCCTATGTGTGTGTGTGTGTGTGTGTCGATGTGTGTGTGCAAATTAAAATGCATAAAAGGATAACAGCGACGTTGCTGTTGTTGCTAACAAACCGCAGCTCGGGCGAGGCGAGGCGAGGCGTTGTTGCCGTCGTGCCACGGCATGCCGCTCCCATTCCTAGGCCTATGGCTGTCAGCAACATTGTCATTGTGGGAAAATTTCGCGAAACTGCAACAGCAACAGCAACAACATAGACAGCGGCAATAGCAATATAAGTTGAGCAAAGCCCTGGCAAATTGTACTGCAGGGAAAATTGTGATTTTCGCGCTCATCAACAGCAGCAGCAGCAGCAACAACAGCAGCAACAACAGCAGCAACAACAGCAACCTGCACGTGTTGCTGCGGTGCTTGTCACAGTTCGCTGCTCGTTGCTTAGACGAAAGCCTCGTCTGGTTTAATTTTAGCACTGGGGATGTGGCCCAGACCTGCTAACGGGGCCTAGAACCCACTCGTACTACGCCTTGACACTAACAGCAGCTAAGAGTACGTGTGTGTGTGTGTGTGTGTGTGTGTCGTGTGTGTTTGTGGTGTGTACATAATACATATTGCATACTATTAGGCGCTCATATAAAAAATATTACATTGCCACATAAAAATAGATGTTTCCCTGTTGTTGCTATTGTCTCTCTCTCTCTCTCGCTCTCTCTCTCTCTCTTTGTGTCTCTTTCTTTTATATTATACAGCAACATCGACCATAATCGTCATCATCTACATACGAGTTATAAACTTTTATATAGTCTACGATTCAAGTTTCTTAGATCCATAATTATCCTGTAGGTTTGCGTTTTTATGATAGTTTTGACTTTTCTTTATCATCTTTTATATAGGTTTACTATATATATATATAGCTCCAACTTTAGATTTATTTGTCTGTTTTGGACTTGAGGGCATCAAGGATTGGCAGTGGATTGTCAAGGATAACACACACATCCTAGCGATTATTATTGGCAATCAAATGAAGTGCCACATGCCCAGGAGCTACTCTCAGTTTCTCTGCTGATTGCAGGAAACACGTCATCAGAATAAATCAAAACAATGCCGAATGGCCCCCAGGGCGGACTAAGTGAAATGCACATGTGTGTGTACGTATGCGTGTGTGTGTGTGTGTGTGTGCGGGTGGACAAGAAATAGAATAAGATCAAATAGAGCAAATAACAGTTGGAACTACACTTGGCATACAATTATGCACTGAAAGAAAATCAACTTTAGAGTATGAAAAATGCCTCATACTGTTTTATGTTTACATAAAAGCTTAGATCTACGGATATAATATACATTATATACTGATATTATATATATTATATATGTATATAGAAGAATTGCTCTTCGAGTCTGTAGCCCAATACACAACTTATACCAGAAACAGGATCTGTGTAGGAAACCTTTACAATAATAATAATAAAATAGTTATGGATAAGGGATAAGAGATCCACTTAGCTTCTGGTGATTAAAGATGTATATATATATATACTGTATAGGATACATAGGCATAACTTTTATTGCATCATTTAAGCCAATTCCTAATGGATTCGGTACTATAAAACCTGGAAACTTTATTTAGTTGCTTTAAGGATTCAGTTGCTTAGACCTAGCTTCTGTACAAACGATTCGTGTTTTTTTTCCTGATATAATAATCCTGTAGACAAGATATTATACACATTTATGACCCTTTTTCTCACAGTGTACTTTGATAAAAATGAAATAAAATCGATTAAGGCGAAGGAATTTCTATCAAAGATACAGAAACTTCGTTTAAAATTCATCTCATTATATTTTAGATTGAAATGGATTTTCTTCATGTTTAATTCGTAACCTTTTAGATTGAAACTATCCAGAATTGAGGTCTTCTCTCTGTGCCCCTACTCCGATCTATTCCTGCCTCCATGTGGATGACGAGTAATTCATAAACCAATGAAGCGTTCAAGTCCAATTTAGCCGGCGACCGCATTTCGGGCGAAATTCTCTCACATCTATCCGAGAAAATGTAATATGCTTTCGATAACATTTTGCTCGAGTGACAAATTTTTGTCGCCAGCAAAAAACGAAAAAAAAATAACGGCTTATATGGGAAAAACAGGAAAAGTTGCCCAAAAAAAAGAAGGAAAAAAAAGAAGAAAGGGCTGGCAGGCGAGCGGAGCAAGTGTTAAATGTTGACATGTCATGACATTGCAAAGAGCAACGGGCCAAGCAGATGTGCCAGGGTGTGTGAGTGTGTGTGTGGAGGTGCACAGCAGTAGAAGATTGGACAACAACTAGCAGGGCATAAGGATGCGTGGAGGCCCAAAGCTTGCCAGGAAGCGGCTTACGTACTGACAGCTGACAGGCGAATCAATGAACTACGATATGACAGGACGAGGAGCCACTTGCCCAGTTCCACACACTCGCAACATAAATGAAATAACATTTGCTCTCTATACATGTATGTGTGTGTGTGTTAATACACAGCGTAACATCAACAAATATTGTCAATGCAACATTTCGACTTGTTATCCCTTCCGCTTGCCTGCTTCCGTCTATGTCTTCTGCCACATTCGGTGTTCCCTCTGCTTAATTTCGATTTGAACTCCATGATGGCCGCCATTTTGTCTTGCCTTCCCTTCCACTCCCTCTCTGTCTCTCCCTCTCTCTTTTTATCACACTTGCTTCATTTGCGGCCTAATGCTGTCTCTCTCATTTATTTGCAGAAATTTATTGAAATTGTTTGTCAAATTCCGTTTACTTGTTTTTCGCATTTTGGCCACATCTTCTCGACAGAATTCCACTTCCGTTCATGTCCTTTACGTCATTTTATCGTTGTTTCTCTTTCTGATTGTTTTTTCTTCTCTCTCTCTCTCTCTTCCTGTTTTATTTTTTCTTTTTTTCTCTTTGGCATTTGGCAGTTAATCTAAAAACTCGCGTTGTGTACACTCGTTCTATATGACTGCTTCGTGCCATATCAACAGCGAGTCTCAAGCTTCCTTTACACATACTCTTCCTACACTTTAAATGATATATATATGTGATATTATGTATTCTCGTTCACCATATAGTCCAGTCACGATCTGTTCTGCTGCAGATTCCTCTATACAACTTTCTTTCTATCTCAAGATACGAAGATACGAAGATACGAAATTTATTCAAAAGAAAAGCTGAATTTCGAATTTATTTTCTTTCGAAGAGTCGTAGTATATACTTTATTATTCATATCCTTCTATATATCTTTCTATCTATATATATATTGACATTCAATATGGTAAAACTTTAATTAGTTTTGAATAAAAACGAAGTCTTAAAGGACTTCTGTATGGGGTTAGTCTCAACTCAAACACTCACGATGAAGTTCATTTAGTTTTATAATGTTCTTTATCCTTTGCCACAATTTGCAGTATCTGTTATAGTATCTGTTATATAAGTATCTTCTTCTAGATGCCTGACCGTGTAAGTTTTTGTTATTCATATGCAATTTCGATGTCATTGGCCGAGTAGCTAAAGAAGAGTTGGATTCGATATGAGCTGCTGTCGAGTTATTTTCTTCCATTGACAAACGGAATACAAAACAGGAAAGAATAACATGCTCAGTCCTAACGAATATTGAATACCCTTAAGTCATAAGTAAAGTAAACTTTATGGAATATATATATGCAATATCTTTTATGTGCAGACTGTGTCCCATTATAAGTTTGTACAACTCTTGTGTAGGGTATTCGAGGCAAAGAACAAGTAGCCATACGTCGCAGGACCAGACGGAACTTGGCCCGAAGCAAAGACTTTGAAGTTTTTATTGATGTTGTTTGAATTTGAATGACGTTGTAAAATTATACGCAAAAATATGCAACCAGCAGAAATATATATATATATATTTATTTATATATACAAAATAAGAAAATAAAAGAAAATCCATGTGCAAAATATACACAAAAAAAAAAGAAATGAATGTTCTAAGACTTTTTTTCTGTTCCGCATTTACTGCCATCTTTTTCTTTTTTCTCTTTCATTTTTCCATTTTTTTTGTTTGCTGGAAAATGGCATATGAAAAGTTTCATGTGCATATTTTCCCCTTGCCTCACATTATGGTGTGTCCCATGCTCTGCGGGTTCGCTGTCATTTTTGGCTAAGAGTGTGTACACTTTTAGACGCATTGTGGAATAAATTGTTTGGGGTGTCATCTAAAAGTTTTTCCGCTGCGTTTCGTGTATCGGACAGCGTGGAAATTGTTTTTCATTCTCGCTTTTATGAGTTACCCAAAAAAAGAACCAAGAAAAACACAAACTAACAAGCAAATCGAATGAAAACTGAAGCACATATTATGTGAAGTTCTTTAAAACAACCCTTCAATAAAATTTATATAGCCTTGATTAGTATTTCAATAAATTTAAATAGAAGTACAGTAGAGCCTCGCTTATCCTTATCCGAGTCGTACTCCGAACAGAGAGAAACATCCTGACATTCTCTTAGCTGCCTTTTAAGCCGGATGGAGTGCAGTTTCCCTAGTCCGTATAGCTTTTTATATATACAAGTTGTTTTTCTTTCATTCTTTCTTACTTGTTTGTATCTCACTCCTAATAAATGAATAATTATTTGAAAATGTTTTTCTTTGATATCATTGAGGTGCCTCCGGTAATGCGACCTAGGGTCCGTTTCAATAGATTCGGCTTAGCGAGGTTCTACTGTACTTTCATGGATTATAATTAAGTAATTTAAAATCTAGCTTTGAAAACTAACTTTGAAGTGCGGATCTACTTTTGAAATAGATAGATTATGCGCGTAAATTGAACTCTGGTTCGTTTTAATCAAATGCGTTTCTAGGATTACTTTCTGAGTAGTTCATGAATGAACTTATACTTTATTCACTTGAGTCTTTTAGTTATCGTTCGCTTGAGTCGTTGAACAAGTGTGAATTGAACTATTCATAAGAAGGGGTATAGTTCGTTCAGTTTAGTTGAACTGAATCTTAGCTGCAGACTATACTAGCTTCTAAAAGCCTGTTTCAACTCAGTCTAAGTCTAAGTGCCAACCAGTTGGTCACTTAGACATCTGAATCTAAGAGGACGTCAATTAATAATGTTAATTGATTCAAATTCTAGAAGTTGCCTTTAAAAAGAAGCAAGAAGAAAGTGAATAATTGACAAAGCTTTGCCTAAAATTAGTTAAATTTGCTTTGTTGTATTTGATTTTCTTTTTAATTAGGATGGATGAGTTTTCTTTTTCAGTTACTTTGTTTCCTTTTTTGGCATTATTTACAGTTTGGTCGTCCTTAGTTTCCCTTGCGAGGAGTCTCAGTTCAGTTGCCTGCTTCATCACTTAAAAGATTTACTCTGTTTCTGTTTCAATTTGCGTAAATTAACTAACATCAACTAAGCCAAATACTGAGATACGAGTGTGAGTGGGTGTATGAGTGTGTGTGTGAGTATGAATCTCAGGCAATGTCAGGAAAGTCAGGAAATGTTCTATGTCAACTTAGGCAAGTGAAAAGAAAGAAAATGGCTGGGGGCAAGTGTGAGACAGGAAGAAGATGGGGGAGAAAGAGGAAAGGAAATTGCACGATAACGCTAGAGCGCACTTGTCCTGGCTTACGCCATACACACACCACACACACACACCACACACACATACACACACTTATACATAAGGCCATAATAGGCTCAAGACGCTTTCATTCAACACTTTTTAGGTAGCCAAAATGGCGCCAACATAAAAAGCACGTCAAGCACCAAAAAAGAGAATGAGAGACAGAAAGGCAGAGAAAGAGAGAGAGAGAGAGAGGCGAAATGAATAAGAAAAGAATTGGAATGAATGGAGTGTAATAGGCATAGTACGCAGTGACAGACAAAATCTAACGGTAAAGAAAATTTCCTTAACAAAAAAATAAATGGAAAAGTGAGCAATGTTAAGTTCAAGTCTCAGCAAGGACACGCAGGATACAACAGTGGGAAACGAGAGAAGTGGACAAAAGTTGACCCAAAGATTTAGATAGGATATATGAGTATGTATATATACAGCATATCCTGCTGCTTTATGAGTGTTTTTTGACAGTGCAGAGCAAAAGTATTGTGCCAAAAGTGAAAAAGAAATCCGGTGAAAAATGTCAATTTGCCAAATGCCGGCAAAACGGAAGCTGGCAACTGGCAACTGGCAACTGGCACCTGGCACCTGGCACCTGGCAGCTTCCACCTACGAACATCTTATATATACTATATACAGGTGCAAATTGTTAAGCTCCTTGCAAGGTAGAAAACTTCAAAGCCAGCAGATCCGACACTACCTGAAGCAGGTTGTATTACTTGGGTGCAGGGTTGCCACGGTACGGCAGAGCGGTGTCAAAGTTGCCACAGCAATAACCAACCCACCAGCAGTGCAAAGTAATTTCCGAGATATTATACACACACACACACACACACACACACACACACACACAGCAAACACACACGCGCGCACTCACACAACGAGTTATACAGACATTCATACAAAAGCCAAAGAAATTCTCTCGTCCCCTGACTGAACCACCCCCTAAGCTAAACCACTTTAATTTCCTCGGGCTCCGGCTGCGGCTCGGGCAACCCTCGTTATACCTACACACAGACATACACACACACACACATACATACATATACATTGTAGTATAAAATATATATCTGTGGCCCTTTTTTTGGGCCCCCTCAGCTACCACCAGCAGTCGGTTCGCCATTCACAATGCCGAATGATACTACGTATTTGACTACGCACCTCGTCCAAGGATCTGCTCCTGCTCCTGCTCCTGCTCCTGCTCCTGCTGCGGCTGCTGCTCCTCGGCTAAAATGTAAGAGCTTTACATTTACACATTTTGTCGTCCATTTGCCAATTGCTACGAGTATGATTTCACTTGACTTCTGCCTGGGCAGACAATTTTAAAGTGTGTTTAATTTAAATGGTTAAAAGGGTTGCCCCAAAAAGGAGGAGAAGATGCTTTTAGGGTTAGGACTAACAAAAGTTTTACTAACGACTTTCAAGTGCCAATGAATACCAAGCCAAGTTAACAGAGCCGAAGCCGAAGCTGTCAGAATTTATACCAAAACATTTTTCTGCGGCTGCCCAAGAACTTTACCGAAAACCAGTTTCAACTTTTCGAAGGAAAGGGAAAAGCCTTTGCCAGCCGCTGACTTGCACTTAAAGGACTTTTCCACAACATTTTGAGTACTTTTACGCCAATCGAACCGAATTTCAAAAATTCATCTCAAACATTAGTTTAACTATTTAAGTTTAGGCAGCCTTAGAAGTGCTCGACTACGAGATACCCTGGAGAAATCTTCAGATGACAAAGCGTAATATCCAATGAAGCCAAAGGATGCTGTGTGGTTCTTTTGATGAACCCTATGAAATTTGTAGGTTAAGATTGATAAAAAGAACTGATCAAAAAGGACAACCAGGTAGATCCTTCGTTAGTTTTGTAAGCAAATTATTGAGTCTGACATTTCCTTTGGAATCTTTGAGACTCTGTCAAACATCCGCAGCTCAGGCAGAGACATATTCGAGGAGTGTGGCTTATTATAACTGAAACTTATAATATTTTCAAAAGAAACTGTTCTTAAGCTCCTACAATCTCTTCTTCTTTATAAGGATACTTTTTCGGATATTTAGGGATATTTTTGAAATGATTTTAATCGATTTGTGTGGCATTACGGGGTTTTATGGCTTCGGCCAGCTGACAAAAGCCTTACGCCTTTTTTTAACACCAGCTTCCGTTCTGACATGTGTATATACTCACACACGCACACACACACACACACACACATATGAATGGCATGCGAATTCACATTCACATTATTCGATTCTCATTGTAATCGTATGAATATATTCGCCGCATTATAATGCTCAATGTTGAGCTTCAGTGGCTTTTTCCTTCTTGCGTCGAGTCGTTGACTTTTTGCATTTTTAATGTGTGTAAATGCGTCTCTCGACTTCCCGCTCTACCCTCTCCCGCCTCACTCTCACTTCCCACTACTCTTCCACCCACTTTCCCCACCCCCTCTGAACCAGCTGAATGCGTTCAATAATTTCCGCCACGGCATTTTGAGTTGGGTAACGTGCGTGGTGCCTGGGCGACGCTGCCAAATAGAGTGTAACGCCTCTATATGTATGTATGTGTGTGTGTGAGAGTGTGTGTGTGTGTGAAAGTGAGCTGATGTGTGTGTGTGGAGTGAAGTTTATATGTGTGGCGCCATCAACTTGAAAAAGTGGCAGTGGGCAAAGCCTTAAATCTCTGCTGGCACTCGATCTGTGTCTGTATGTGTGTCTCTGTCTGTGTGTGTGTGTGTATATAAAACACACCTCTGCCGCATTACACGCTTTCCCCTGTACCGCTTGCAACAAATCGCATTTGTATGACTGCATTTGGTCCAACTCGGATCGGATGGGCTTGGTTTGCCTCCGCCTAGGCTCAGCCTGGCTGGGCACGAGCCATTTCTGCAACGTTTCGTCGCCTAACAAACCGGAAGGAAGTAAGTTTTTAAACGCAGTGCCAATGGCAGTGGCAGTAGCAGTAGCAGTAACAGTGGCTGTGGCTGTAGCAGTGCCAGATTCAGATTCTGATTCTGATTCAGTTTCAGGTATACGAAATTCGCCGTTGCAGCCACAAATCGCCTTTGGCCAGGGACGTGACTGGGCGTTGTACTCGAGCTTGCTGGAATCGGATTGGGAGAGGGATTGCTCTGAGCTCCTTTTCCTTTTCCGAGGGACAGTTTGTTACGTTGCACGCGCGAATTGCAATCCTTACGCTTAACGAAGCGAAGTCTTCTCTTAAATTGGCCCAGCCGAAAAAGTAGTTTCTTTAAAGCTTTTAAAGGCGGCTTTCAGGATAAAATTAAGTTTTCTTCAGCTGTAGCTAATTAACGAGCAACTTTAATATTTATTTAGCATATATAATTATATCATTTTATTTTTGAATTTTCTAGACTTTATATATATATTTTTTTTACAATTCAATTATTTTAGTATTTATTTTTCATAATTTATAAATTATAAAATTCTTTTTTCAAGTTTTTGTTGTTATTTTTATTTCAATTCGTATATAGTTCTTAAAGGTGTTAAAGGTAACTTCTAGCATTAAAGAATTATGTTCTCCATCATAAATTAATTAAAAATTACTTCAGCTGGAGCTAATATAAGGACAATCGTAACGATTTGAAAGGATCAAAGAGAAAACAGCTTATACGATCAGAAAGGAACTGAGAAAGAGAGTCTTAAATATTTTAGTATCAAATATAATTTTTATATTTGAATTTTCAAGACTTTATAAAAAATATTATGCGATCTGAAAGGATCTAAGGAGAGTCAGATAATAATATATTTTTTTTAACCTTTTTAATTTTTTTAAATTTAAGTTTCAATCATTTATTTATTTAAAATAATTCTTACATCGTCGACTTCTATTAGGATTTCAACTGAATAAATAAATTTTTTTTTATACTTCTGAATAACTTATAGTTAAATACCCCTGTTCTGTGGATGTTCTTAAAGTAAACTGTTCGATTTGCCAGCAATTCTTGAGAACTTTCTCCCCCTTGAAATGATTTCGTCTAGAGACTGAACAGATAATAATAAATGGCTTTGTTTGTGTTCGCGTTACGTATACGCCACGTGGCTGATGCTTTTGACTGAAATCGATTTCTAGCCTTGTTTATATCTGTGTTTCTTTTGTTTCTTCTGTTTTTTTTTTTGTGCTCGTCTCCTTTGGCATTGGCTATAACAAAATATTTATGCGACGTCATTGGGGTATCATTTAACTCATTTGTTGTTGTTGTTGTTGTTGTTGGCAATATACCAAATACATGAAATCTCTGGCCAACTGGCTGGGCTTAGGCCAGCCTTAATTTGAATTTAATTGAAGCGCTGTTCCGCGTTTGCCTGCTCCTGATCCTTCCCCCCCCTATTCCTTCGCCCCACCTCCCACTCAGTTTTCCAGCATTCTATGTAACTGGCACATCCGTATCCAATTAATGGTGCCGAAACTAGCGTCGAATGTGTGTCGAGTGTCTGGCTACATGGAGCGAGTACTATTGCGAGCTGGTAAATAAAATATGGAGCCGGAATACGGAGGAACCTACCCGGGCCGCAGTCGACGGCTGAAGAGGATTTTGCTGGGGGCCAGCCGGGTGCCGGTGCGGGTGCTTGGCCCTTTTTTCTTTTTCTGCTCTCGTTTGGTCTGCTTGTTTACTGTTAGTGTGTGCGTGTGTGTGTGTGTGTGTGTGCGTATGTGCCACTTAAGTTTACATTTTCATTTGCCAGCTCTGATGACTTTTGGCCATTTACAATGATTTTTTCAGCTTTTTCTTCTCTTTATTTTTTTAGTATGGTGTATTAAATTAATTTTCAGATTGTTTGAAGTTTGACCCGAAGCAACTGCAGCACGAGAGCAAATAAAATTTTGTAGTTTATGTTGGCATGCCACACTATGCGGCAGACACACACACACACACACGCACACACATGATGTGGATAGAGCAAAATTGTAGTTGGATATTTGGTAGTTGGGTTTGGGCTTTTAGCTTTGGTTTTTACTGCGCGACCGTCCAAAAATGAAAAGCCAGCGAGGCGAACGCAGGAAATAGTAAAATGTCAGCGTAAAACTGTAATTTATGTGCCACAAAAAGAGACACATTCATGAAGACAGACAGAGACAGAGAAGCTTAGAAAGAACGAGAGAGAGAGAAGGTGGAAAACTAGAGATACTTTCCTTTGAAGCTCTGACTACTTTTTATGTGCGCTTTATTTCGTTGTTGGCTTTTGATGCCCTTCTCGACGCTTTGGCTTCTTGCAACATTTCTGCTGCTGCCACTGTCACTTCCACTGCCACTGCAGCTTTTGGCCATAACCGTAACCAGGCACACATCAATCAATTTATTGACTGCGCTTTGAGCATAACCCTAACCCGCTGCAAAGCCTTCACACTTCGAAGCTACAAACGTTGCTGTGTTGCCCAAGTTGCTTTGTTGTTAGCCTGGCCAACACCAATACCAATACGAAGCATACCAAAACAACACTGCCAACAATAAATGAGGGCTACCTTGTGGTCATAAAACGTTGCCAAAGGTTTTTCAGCCAACAGCTCGACTCTGCCACAAGCATAGATAAAGTTATACATTCGTATTGCTATTCATCTTCGTATTCGCTTTCGTATTCGCTTTCGTATTCGTATTTGTATTCTTATTCGTATTCGTATTCGTATTTCAGTGTATTGCAACACCTTTCAGAGCCATAAATAGATAGATAGATGTATAGATAGAACTGTCCAATATAACGACTCTCAGCGGGAAAATATACTTAAATCTGCTGGCAACCAGAGCTAGAGTCATCAATTAGTGGAAACAGAAATGGGGAAAGCAGCTCAAAATGATTGAAAGCCGCTGAAATTTATTGATATGTTAGACAAGATTAAGTTTCAAAGGGATTATTGTGCTTATCACAGGGTGTTTCGATATTTATTTCTATATTTTTCATCTCTCGTTTCATGTGAAAGTCTTACGTAAGATAATTATACTGGGTTCACTTCTGTTAAACCTCTTTCCAAATAGCCCATTTACATTCCAATACAGTAAAGCCTGTCAGTTGAAGTCTGGAACTTATATGAAACCCCATATACTTTGGCTCCAGAGATTCGATTTTCTATTCACAGAATTGCGAAGACCTTATGGACAAGCCCTCACATGATTTCTAGTAACTTTTATATATATATTCACACCCGATAAATGTAAGAATATCCTTGTCTTGGTGTAGACAAATCTATTGTCCTTGGACTTACAATTTGGGTAAACACTTCAGAAGTGAAATCCTTTGACAATCTGCGCCCTGAAGGTCATCATATGTGCAGTTTTTTTTCTAAGGATATTTTGTGTAAAAGTTTGTCCTTAGTCAGTTGCTACTTGCCCCGACTATTAATTTTGTTTTATACTATAAAAGGACATCTGATTTTTTTTATGATTATTTATTTTCTTTATCTTCTTTGGCTTGTTGGCATTTCACATTTCACATTTCTCTTTTTTCCTCACTACTCTCTGTGCTTATTAAGTTGCCGTCATAAATATTCTGTCTGTCAAAGGGAGACAGAAGTTCTAAAATTTATGTGACCACAGCAGAAAGATACAGATACAATATACAGATACACACACGCATTTTAGATACAAAAATGTTCTTTAGCCTAATACGTTCTAGCCGTGGTCAGATGTGACATAACTTTGATTGAGTTGCCTGAAGTTTAGAGCCACGTTTAGAGTCCTGCGATAGTTATATTCCTACCATCTAATATCTAATATGCAGGCTGACAACTTAAGTAGGCATCCTAACGATATATATGCGACAGGCATAGACAGGACGAATGTGGCAGATTCCACTCGAAATGACAACTTAATCATTTATTCAGGTTAACATGTCACTGCTCAAGTATTCATTTACTTCGCATACAAACAACCAGAAAGGATATGGGAGTGGGAGGGGATACACCCATGTGTCTGCTAGAGATTTGATTTTAAATGAGAACTTTGTTGTGTGTTCTGCAAAGCGTATTCGCCCTGAAACTATCTGAAATTGAATTGAAGGAAATGGTGATAAATAAATCTAAGAGCAATAGAAACAATTCTTATCTGGAAATATCCATGTAAATTATGAGACAACCCCTTCCAGATTTCTATATCTCCATTCTAGGAGTGGAAAATCATACTGTATACAAAATATGACATTCAACAGTCTTATTTGGTATTAAATATATCAATGATACATATATAAACATATGATATATACCTAAATAGAAAGGGAAGAATGATTCGAAAGAAGGCGAAATGATGGTGAAATGGTTTGCTGGAATGAGAACATGTAAGAAATACAATAAGCAAATCTCAAAGCAGCTGCAAAATTATTTATAATAAACATAATAAGCAAGCGGCAGCTGTTGCCAATGGTTGTCAAAATAGGCGTGGCAACGGCTTAAGGGCGTACTCTGCACTCTGCGCAGGGGTTAGGGGTGTTCCTGATGCCAAGGGCGTAAAATGGCATGGAAAATGTTTAATTCTCAAGACGTTTTGCGAGTTTAATTACGTGTTTACCACGCACTTGAGTCCTGTCTTCTCTCTCTGTGTGTGTTTGTGTGTGTGCGTGTGTTTGTGTGTTAACAGGTGTGTTCCAACTAACGACAATATATGTGCGGTTTGGGCTATGACGAGCATTTAAATACCAGCAAAAGGATATTCAAAGGACCAAAACAGTATGCTACAAATTTTGTATTTTCTAGCATATTTGTGCCACAAATAGCTCAAATTTCTAACGGTTTTTGTTGTTGTTGTTGTTGCGTTGTTTGAGGCAGAAAAATGTAAAATATTTTATGGTTTGGCCTTGGAAAAGCAGGGAAAAACCACGCCACCAAAGCTCAACCCACCGCTGCCGCCCCCCCGAAAAATACCAATCAGCGGGCCTGTCAGCCCTCGGCCCTCTTAGCCCTCAGTGCTCGGTCCTTAGTGCTCAGTCCTTAGTCCTTAGTCCTTAGCCCAACTCGTGCTTATCGCCAAGTTTTTGATTTGCTTTAAACTTTTCTCTCTGTGTACGTACGTGTGTGTGTGTGTGTGTGTGTGGACAACATAAAATACGGTAACAAAGCGAACGAGCAACTGTGCGGCATTTTCTTTGAGGCAGGCTCATCGACTCGTCCTTATCCGTGCCTGGGCATCCCATTTCAGTTGTTGTTGTCCTTTTCGTTCTTGTTGTTGTGCTCTTTGTTGTTGTTGTTGTCAGTTGCCTGCTGAGCGCTCAGCTCAATTATATACATTTTTATAGCTCTGGCAAATTTATGCGCGCGTTCGTTTCTGCTGTTTACCCAGCGAGTAACAGATTCAGCTCTAGACTGGGACCCCATCAGCCAGGTTTTCCTTTCAAGTTTTCCTTTTTGGGCGGGGGCTGCAGCTTAGCTGTAGTTGGGTGGGTTATCCGACTCCTGATGCCACACGGCAAAGTCACATATTATATATGGTCAGATTGATGAGCTTATGCTCTGTGGGGGATCAAGCTATACCCCTAACTGAGATCTGTCTGCCCTAAGATGATCCTTTCTAGGATAGTTACCCTGTTATCTGTCCAACTCTTTAATATTTGCTGTATCCTTTTGCAGTTCTCAAGTCCTTTGCGCAGTTTCTTGCATGCCAAATTAATTTTTATGAACTTCAAGTGTACTCCCTATTCGTAATTTTACTATTCGTTGAACGGAGTTCAGTATCTGTCGCCATTCGGCACATATTTATAGCGTCATTTTATGTCCACTCAAAGTTCATCCCAGCACATCCAGCGGGCTCATCTCGGAGCTAACGCATCCTTTTTCTCATCCGACGCAACCATTTTGCATACATTTTAATGCCTCTCTCGCATGCAAATAAAAACAAAGGAAAGCGAAGCAACCCTTCAGGGTTGAAACACATAAATCTTCTCGTAATCTATTAATTAATGTTACGATTATAGTCTCACACCTTTATCACACACATATATATATATATATACATATATATACGGCTGATATTTACCAGTCTTCCATTCACCAGATCAGAACAAAACTTTTATAATTAGTTTTCTTTCCTTAGTTTCTTTTTTCCTCTGAACACCAAGCATTAATATCCAGAACACAAGCAACACACAATGAATATCCTTGGCAGGTTCAGGGATGTCCAGGACCCTAACTACTATGTATAACTACTATAGGTTATGCTCGACTGCGAGCTATCCTAGGACCAATTGAGAATATCCTTGCACACAAGCAACGCACATTGAAGCACTTCTCAGGCTTGGAAGTTTATTTATTGAATAAATTCTGAATTCAGTTTCAATTAACTACGAGTACTACTTCTACTATGATAAGTACTATAATATTTCTACTACTCTTTCTACTAATTTTATATTTCTTCTACTATTTCTACGACTATTTCAACTTCTACTATTTCAAGTACTTTTACTATTCCTAGTACCTGTCCTACTTCTGCTTCAACTGCTATTACTTCCATTATATTTGCTATTTCTATTAATTCTACTACTGTTTCTACTACTACTTCTACTAGAACATTTAATACTTATACTACTATTATTACTCGCAACACAGGAATTAGTTTTTTACCCTGTTTACGCATGAAACTAATATGACAAAATGCGTGAAAGCGTTTTATAACTTGGCTGCGATTTATTTGTTATCTGGCGGTAACAGGAACATTTGAGATATTATCTTCGGAAACCCGTTTATTATGCCCCTAAGGACATTGAGTTCTTCTTCTTCGCGTTTATATCCAATTAATATTCGCACAAATCCTTATTGGAATTGGAATTGGGTTTTAGTATTATTTAATTGAAGTTCTGGAATGTTTGAATTCGCTTTCGGTTTTTATTTGCTCTGCTTTCTTGTGGCGATGTAAACTGTGATGTGTTGGAATAGGAGGGAGGGGGGTGGTTGGGGTGGCTGTGCCTTCCCCGTCGTGCATAAATTGATTATGCAGGTGAATTTACGAGAATCCTGAGTGATATATGGCCTGCACGTAGCTGGTTTTAATTGAAACCCGAAATGGCGCGCATCGCCGAAGTCAAAATGAACGTCAGGGCTGTCAAATTGGAGGCGTGGCCGCTGCTGATTTTATGCTAATCTATGCAGCTCAGGGCAAGCATCAAAGACGACGTCGAGTAGCTGCCCGGAATGGGAATTTCTATAGGTATCCATTCTCTGCTCATTCTGAATGCTTTCGATTCATTTCAAATTCAGCATAAAATTAAATGAGAGCAGCTCCTGCTGCTTCTTCTGCTTCTTGTGTTTCTTCTGCTTCTGCTGCTTCTGTTGCTTCTGTTGCTTCTGCTGCTTCTGCTTAACGGAATATGTCAAAGTAAAATAAACAGTTTCAGTTTTTTTATCCCCGTTTTTCATAATTATGCGCAGGTATGCACTCCCGTATCCGTCAGGCAGCTACCGTGTCCGGCCATTTCTAAGTATCCTCTAGCCTTTTATCAGTCTGCACAGCTGCACAGCTGTTGGCGGCCTGCATTGTTGGCAACTCAATTAAGTTTTCTCGGCTTTTCCCCAGAGCTTTATTATTTTTATGATAATTAGCTCGAGTCACACTTTTTGTTAGTCCACCAGCCGTATCCGGACAAGGTTGCGCTTCCAAAGTGCATACAAAGTTCTAAAGCAAAAGAAAACCGCAACTCGGGCCTTGCGGTTGAACAAAGTCCTTGAAGGATTCGAAGAGCTGCTCGCCTGCTGCGTTACGCATTACATTTAATTGGCTTTAAACCAAAATCAATTTATGCACACAAACAAAAAGGGATTCAGTCAACAAGTCGAATTCGAACAGTCTGGCAATCCCTTAACACTAAGCTCCTTGCTGGTCACCTTCATCCTTACTTTCAATTACGTATACGCAACGTTTAACATTTTACATGGATTAAAACTCGAAATACCTCGAATTAATTGCTTGTTATTGATTTGTGGCTATCTTGACTTCCTTTTACTTACTTCTGGGTAATTTCTGTATGTATATAATATATTTACATTGTAAGAGTTCTATGGTAAATCTGATATTAGTGCAGCGAAGTCTTAAGATATTATTCACTTTTATAGTTTACATGAAATTTCCAGCTGCTTTCATAAGTTTTCAGCTAGAGGATGGGCCCTCATTATCTCATTTTGAGCCTTCTCATAATCTCAGCGTTGAGAACTTTTTATTCTGGAGATAATTTGTGCAATTTATACTTTATTATAGTTTTATGCCTTGACAGTTAAAACTATTTGACTTTTGCTTAATTAAAAATTTAAATTACAAAAATGCAATAAATAAAAAATTATTTATCACCCACTCGCCATCGCCTTGGCCATTGGCCATTGGCCGCTGGCCGCTGGCTTTGTGTGCCTCGGCGAAAGTTTATGACTTTTTTTAAGTTCTATGCAAGTCTCTACGATATACCCTGTGCCAAAAGTTTCGTAGGGTATGATAATCTATCGACTCAAGACGTTGGTGGAAATTATCAACTGTGAGTCAAAAATGTGAATAAAAAGCAAAAAATGTACAGAAAAGTAAAACTTGTTTGGGTAGCCTAAACACAAATAGATAATCTATCGATATATGTATTTGGACACTTAATATATCGATATATATCGCATCCTATATTACAACTGAGTTCAGAGCTGGTTGCAGGGCATCTGTTTCTTCTTCAAGACTCTCGTTTCCTTTTTCTTTTCATTTCTTTCTTTTTTTTTGGGTTTTATTTTTTGGCCTTCTTTCTATTTTGGAGGAGAAATTATTTTGCGCTGTAACTTTGTGCTCGGGCGAATGAAATATTTTGATTTGCTGCTGCCTGTGGCAAAAGTTCGTTAAAATATTCATAATTACTTGGCGTGTGATGCGGCGGCACTTGAAGCAGCCTGCCCCCTCCCCTGCTTGCTGTCCATTCACCTCTTGCCCCAAAACTGGTGGCATGCCAACGGAAAAGTTGCAGAGAGGAAAACAGAAATTGCGCCACTTAAGGAGCAGGGGCGAAACTTTGGCACAACTTTCAGAAAGGGGAAAACAGCATAAAATGTCTAAGAAAGGTGGCAAGGGGCGTGGTGTGAGTAACGGGTAAGGGGGAGGGGCAGGGGCACGTTTAAAATAATTACGAATTTATTTAAGCTGCTTTACGGCGAAAAAATAATTTACAATAGATGCTGCCGCTTCAATGTTCACTTAAAAGCGACACAACTTTCTTTTGGGCTCTTCTTGTGGCTGACAACTCTGGTCAAGAGGTTTCGCTTTAACCCCAGAGTGCCGACAGCCAGTAGCAGCCAGCAGCAGCAGCAGGAAGAGAAATTTATGCTTATGTCATGGATTTTGCAAATTTACACAACGCTTAGTCGTAAAAAAAAGAATAAAGCAAGAACAAAAACAAGAAGCGAAGCAAGTTGTTGCCTACTATACATTTTTAATGGCTGCCATTGCCATTTCATGGGCACAGGACACACTGAACGAGGCACACACACAGCCATACAGAGGAACGCATACACAAAGGCGCAATTATCCTGGCCAGGCCCAAAAATAAGAAAAAGTAAATTGCCAAAAACTATGCACGCAGTTGTACTCCCACTTACACATTCAACACAGTCAACTCAAACTCATCCGAACTCACATGTGTAAGGACACACACAAAGGAGATGTTTTTGGGGTCGACTCGTTGAGTCCATTTGCAAATTTTTCGGTCATGCTGTGAGTGCTGAAAGCGGCTCGGGTTAAAGTCATTCCACGCCCCTTGCCGCATCAACAGAGTGAAAGTATTTACTCCCAACATAGCTATATATATAGAGTATACACATATATATATAAATGTGTGTGTGTGTGTGTGTGTGTATATTCAACTGGCTTTTGTAGAATGCCCCCAGCTCTGCATCTTTGTGTAGTTGTGCGTAAAAGCCTTATAAATAAGTTATACACGTGGTCGGCAGTTGGGCATTGGCCTCCTCGTCCTTATTCAGACGCTAGCAAGGACAACTGCAGCGAATGCTACATAATTGGAGAGTTGGAGGTACTTCTATCTACATACATACATATACATTTACATGTGCATATACATACATACATACGTATATTCTGTAGGTAACATTGTGGAGCCTTTGGCCTGATTTGATTGTGTTTTTTTTTAAAGAAAAAGGTGCGTGTAAATTTATTGAATATAAAACGCATAAAACCTATTTGTCTATGTGTGTGAGTGAGTGTATGTGTATGACGTTTTGCTGCTTCTTTAAACAAGTATACGACGAGTATGAACAGAACAATGAATATTATTGCAGTTGGATGTCCAAATGGAAAATTCTGCATTTTATATTAGAAAGCGAACAAATAAAATAAATAATATAGTATTTAAATGGGAAGATCCTTCACTCACATTTTTTTTCGTATTTTAATCAATTTCATTTAAATAATATCACTTTTACTTTTTATAATACTTGTTTGTAATAGTTGTAATCTTTTTACTTTGGACTTGTTCATAGTTAACATTCGAAAGAAATATATAAAATAAAATAAAGTAATATTTACATTAAAGGATCTTTCGCTCAGTTCGCTCTTCCTCCCTGAATTTGTATTCTACTCTATAGTAAGCCGCGTTGCCAGCGTAACTTTTGCTTTGAAGACTTTTAGAGTGATCGAAAAGGAAGTGTTTTGTATATAGAATACTTAATATGTACAGAGCTCAGTTTTAGCCGAAAGGTAATTGGCCCATTTTGAGTGAGTTTGTTTGAAGTGCACACACGGATGGCGTTTACTAGGCGAGAAACAAGCCTAATGGAATTTACACAGATATTAGAAGCAATTGCAGGTGCTCAAAGTCCTTTGGCAGTGAATCGAGAGCGCAATTAGCAGCAGTCCTTGCCAAAAGCCGGCGTATCGATTTGCAATTAAGCGCAGCACTGGTAAAAAAAAAAAACAAAAACAACTTGTTAAAGGACTATAAGGATATTTCAAGAGACTGCGCTGTGGTTCGCGTGCGGTGCGATGCGGTCCACTGTGCTGCGGCTTTTTTTATGCAATCGGATTTAATGATGCGCGAGCTATTAAGCGCATTAAGAGCATTAAATGCTCGGGCTTTTTTGTGCGCACTTTTGTGCACTTCAGCCGCAATCTTTAAAGTGCTCCGCCAAAGTGTCAGACAAACGAACCATCAGAGAAAAAACACCCCAGGACGCAGAGCGTGTAAAGGATGAACAGGACATGCAGCCAACATTTATTACCTTTGACATAAGCCATTAAATAATTTGACGCCAAAAGTGAAACGCAACTGCAGCTGGCACACGTGTAATGAAAGACAAAAAAAATTATGTATAACACCTAGTGAAGCTACGAGGGTTGCTCGACAAGTTCCTTTGCAAATAGAACGATAATAGATGCTTATTCTTATGAATAATTGTCTAATTCTAAGCTCAATGGGAGTAAAATCTAGGTAGAATATTTAGGTTATGTTACCTTTCTTCTGATTCGATAAACGCTTTATTTATCAGTTCAGTTCATTATCTAAGGAAACCCACCATCTAAGGTTACTTGCAGCTATCGAGAGTATTTCGATGACAATCTGTTTATATCAAGAATATCGAGTGGAATTCCCGCTCCGATCTTGTAGAAACTCATAGAGAAACCATCGTTGCTGTTAGATGTGTGAGGCGAAAGCTTTTAGCAACATTTTTACAGGCTTACAGGTTAATTTTAGTCAGCAGCCGCTTAATCTAATTGAATGCACGGACAACGTGGCGTAAACGCAATTAAATTAAGCGCACGCTTAAAAAATTTAGCGCATATGTATAGAAAATTGTATAGAGAAGCTGACGGTAGGGTGCGCATGATATAAAAATGAAATTACATTTTTAAAATACATCAGACGCGCATTAGATGGCAAGCCGGCGAGCCAAAATACGCATAAGGATGCGGATATAAGGATGAACAGGCAGGACGCGGCCAGGACGTGAGCAGGACAAGAAGCAGCTGCCAGCCAAGAAATTAACTTGCGAGCCATGGCAAAAGACAAACAGCAGTTGGAAATGAAATGAAACAAAAAAGAATATGTGATGTGTACACACACAGACACACACACACAGCACAACATACACACACAAATACACACTCAGAGCTTGACATATGACATTTAATTTACTGTCTACAGCGCCGCTGCCTTCACTTGGCGCACTGCCAGAAGCATTTGCTCACATTCATTAATTTTCATTTTCACAAAAACCCAAAAACAAAAAAAACGCCAAACCAGAAAAAAGAATGAAAAACTAAGAACGAAGTACGAAGAAAAATAAACCACAAAAGGACAGGAATAAATAATACGAAACTTGAACACGCTAATGCGACATTTTACACCTTTGACATCCTGCAAAAAGGACGAGTACAAGGAATCGCTCCACTTCGCTAAGAAAACTTTTTACTTACAATAGGCTTTCCCTTTTCACTCTGTTTATGCTCAGGTTAAGATTAACATCAACTTCAACTGTACAATTTCAAGGCTACGAAACATCCCCAATTAATCGATAAAATGTTATCAACCGATATATATCCCTGTATCCAGTTGTCGATAGATTAAAGTAATCGTTTAGTTATCTTCAAGTCAAATATAATTCCAGTATTCAGTTTTAAGATATAGGTATACAATAAGATAAAAGTAACTCCAATGACAACAACATACTACACATGTATATAATCATATTCCAAATGCATATAGATAGCTGTTATCGGAGTTGTTATCGGAGCTGACAAAGCTTATGTAGAACCCGTTATGCCTTATAGCACATTGAGCAACTGAACCCTCTGCAAACACTCATGTCACATGTGGATGAGTTGAGCGGCTGTTTTTGCTCTTAGGCGCTGCTGGCGCAGCCATCGTCATTACGAGCATTATATTTACACACACACACACACACACATACTCACACTTAGTGCAGTGGCTAATAAAATATTTTATGCGGGGCTTATCTGTGCCATATCAAAGTATGGACCTTTGCAGCTGCGACAGTGACAACAAAAAAGCAGCGCACGGGACGCATTATTAACAGTCGGCCCCTCCTAAAAATAGCAACAGCATCAACAAAAAACCCAATGTCAAAAATAAAAAGTTGTACACACACACACACACACACACACACATATGGACACACAAAAAATAATGTTAGACTTTATGACTGGAAGCAACAGTCCAAAGGGGAAAGAAAATTTACTGGACTTTGTGCTGTGTGTGTGTGTGTGTGGTGGTGGTGTGTGACAGCCCCACAGTTGCATGGTTGGTGGCACTTTTCCTGTACCCCGCTGCACCTCCTCATCAGTCAGGCCAACCACCTTCACTTTGTCGGCTGGTCGGTTTCTACGGCTTTCCGGCTGTCTGCGTCATGCTTCTAGCTAATTCGGGCTCAGTTTTTGGTCAAGTGCAGTTTGCCAGCCAGCGGGCAAACATTTTTATGTTCTGATAATAGAACAACATGCGGCTTCCCTTATATACACACACCCACACACACACACTCTGTCACACACATATGTGAAAAGTTTCTCTCGGTGACATAAAGGTGGAAAGTGAAAAGCGTGCAGTTTTTTCTCTCGCCTGCTTTATGCAGCGGCAATTGTTGGTTTGCTATTTCATTCATTTCCATCAACGTCATTTTGCTATTTTCAGCAATGTGCGATAATAGGATAGGTGAAGATCAGTTTTCATTGGCAAAAATACAGTAAGAACTATATGAACTTGTGATCGATAAATTTTATCGAGTCCATCGTTTTCTTCACAGAGATTTCTAGCAATGACGCTTTCAACAAATTCAAAGGCATCTATAAATCCCATTGGGTGTATCAAATTAATAGTTTCCGATTCCAAATATGCTCTAAATAACACGTTGTCTTAAAATTTAAATATCATAGATTTCGTTGAACTTAATGCTAGTTTTAGATAAGTTAGAAAACTGTTAGTTTAAATTATAGTTTATTAAAATGATTGTTGAAAAGCCATGAATAAGTTGACTGTTTTAATATTGTTAATCTGCGTTTTAAGCCAAAGTTTAACAAGTGCATGTAAGTGGATATCGATAGCCTGCTATCGAGCTGTATCTATTCAATATACTCTCCAGCTGAAACATGGACTCAAACAAACGAGTGCCTAGACTGTAATATGGAAGAGTGCATTGTGGAATTTACAGGATTTAACTCCGAAGCAGAAAAGAATGCAAAGGTGACACAGACGCCTCTTGCGAATGATATATTAACATGTGTACCACAGGGATATCAGGTAGAAGGTAAATTACCTAAACTATCAGCTATTCCAGCCTTCTAACCTAACCCACAACGTGCAGGCCTGTTGTCGGCATACATTTGTTTTTGGGCACCAGTCTTGGGTTGCCAGGCTGTTGCTAACAGCACCAAGTTACTATTTCCCTTTGAAAAGGAGGCAATCTGTTACAAGTGTTTCCAGCATTGTGGTTGTGCTTCTGCAACAAGTCTTTTTAACCATTTTCAATTTATTTATATGTACTTAATCATTATCATGGGATACTACCTAAAGAAACAATAAATTCTTTTGAATATACATTATATTATTATAGTATTAAACATTCCTAACGACTTCTTTGTAATTTTCAGCAATGTGCGATAATAGGATAGCTAAAGATCAGTTTTCATTGTCAGAATTACAGTACGAACTATATGAACTCGTGGTTGATAGGTATTCTACAGATATCCGATAGCTATGGGGGCCAGATGTGAATCTATCTTTAGATACTCTTAAAGCAGATACTATAATAAATTGCTTATAATTTCTTAACAGCCTACACTAATTTATAAAAATTGGGGTCTAATCGATAAATAATATCTAATAGAACTAAAATAGATTATACCATTTAGTCCACCGTTTATTTAATGCTCGTTTTAGATAAGTTAGAAAACTGTTAGATTAAATTTTAATTTATCAAAGTCCCAAGCAAGCTCTGAGCTAACTGAAATGATTATTGAAAAGCTATGAATAAGTTGAGAACTGTTTTAATATTGTTAATCTGCGTTTTAAGCCAAAGTTTAACAAGTGAACGTACGTGGATATCGATAGCCTGTTATCGAGCTACATCTATTAAATATATACTCTCCAGCTGAACCATCAACAAACCAGTGCATGAGCTGTAATTTGCCAAAGTGCTTTTTGGATTTGACAGGGTTTAACACCGAAAAGGAAAAGAACGCAAATGTTTCAGAAACGGCTGTAAAGAATGATACATTAAAATGTGTACCACAAGGATATCTGGTAGAAGGTAAATTACCTAAATTATACGCTATTCCAGGCTTCTAACCTAGTTCACACTGTGCAGGAACTTTGTCGGGATACATTTGTTTCTGGTCACCAGCCTTGGGTTGCCAGGCTGTTATTAACAACACCTTGTTAATATATCCCTATCTTGAGGAGGCAATCTGTTACAGATGTTTAAGACATTGTCCTTGTGATATGATTGTTTCTGCAACAATTAGTTCTCTTAACCATTTTCAGTTTATTTATGTGTACTTAATCGTTATCATGGGATATTACCTAAAGAAATTAAACAATAAATTCTTATGAATATGAATATATACAGTATTATACATTCCTAACGACTTCTTTTCATATTTTATCTTTGCAGGTGAGTTATACTTATAGAACTTAAAGAAAAGACTTCTATTAAGACTGATTGTCAACCAGATGCTGGTAAGTTGTGAACGTAAACGAACATGCAACGCTCTGTTACAGTGTGAGAGCAGATGTTAAGTAACATTATTATGTTAGATGTTAAAACGCATAAATATTTCTAATTCAATATACATATGATTCGAACACTTTTTTCACATTTCTATAAGTATTGTAGTTTTTGTATGAGCTTGGACTACAATTGGTGGCAACTTAAAGAAAGCTGGCACTTAATTTCAATCAAAATCCGTTGCATACTTCTAGGCGGATTAAAATTTTACCTGCAATAATTAACATATAAGCGACATTCAACAGGTATAAACAGTTATCGAGGCGTCGATCATTGCAAGCCCTGAGAATAGAGACTTAAAGCTTTAGATCTTAGCCTTTAATTGGTTGATGTAACCAAATCGAATGTCGAACATTTTCTCATCAGTTAAAAAATGTTTATTTAATAAAAAAGAACTTTTAAGTACAAGACTTGAAATTTCAGGACTGCTACTTTCCAGTGACACTCGAGTGTTATTCAATGAATCAATGAACTTTATGACATAAACGTAATGCAGAACAACTGCACAACTGTCTGGTATATCCTTACGAGGAGCATATTTTATTACCAGTATAAGTAATACCCATGAGGGAAGCATTGCACTGGGACAGGCCGCAAATAGTTTATCCTTCTTGTTATTACTCCAATGTGGTGCTATTTATATATAGTATATAGCATATTTCTAGGAATATATTTAAACTACTTTCTGCTTGTGACACTGACAGTTGACACACCTGCTGGAGCTGGAGCTGGAGGTGGAGGAGCTGCCGGCAAAGCGGCAGATAAACAATCTCAATCTCAGCAGCTCAGTAACTTGGAAGCCTGAGTGCTATTTTATACATCAATTTTATGCGCTACTCAATCTTTTCGCAGTGCTACAAAATGGCAATTGCATTACTTGAAAGCCATACAGAGTGGGGAGAACTCTGTCTAGAAGCCAGACACATTGTAACACTTCCATATAGACACATCAAGTAATTGAATGCACTTGCATTACGCGCATCGGAGGTTACTCAAAGAGCAGTAGTAGATGGATCAGGATGGGACAGGGTGGAGCTTTGTAGAGAGGAATAGGGATAGACTACAAAGTGATGCTTTGATTTTGAGCTCGTTCAATGCTATTAACGCAAGTAAACTACTGGCGTCATTGCCATCATCATCATCGTCATCATCATTATTATTCTTATTATCGATGGAGACAATGGTTATTGGACGTGTTCTTGAATTCGTTTTCGCTTTAGATCCTACTATCAAAGCTAGTGTCTCGACAGCATGCTTTCAATCGATTACAAGCATATATTTATATATCAAGCTGTCCTTAAGCTCAACTGTTCCCACCAGTTCTAAAATATAATTTTTGTTATATAAATATGAAGTATTGTTGATTCACTTTAAACAGATGTAAGTTAATAAACAATACAGACGCGATAGGGTATATTTAAAATCTGACCATTATTTAATAACATGAACTTCTCGAAATTAAGTTGAAAACGTTTTGTGGAACATTGTAGAGTGTCTGCATGTTATGGCTTCATGTGCAGCTGCCGTCTCTGGGTTCAGAGGATGACATTGTCTCTAGCTTGACTGGTTTGTGTATTTGCTCAAGTGCTTTGACGCTCCGCCGGCGACGAGTCCTGAGTCCTGTGTCAATAGTTGGCAAACATTGCAGGCATTTCATTTAACCTATTCACCCTCCGTCTCTCGCTTCCTATGTGTCTGTCTCTCATTTCTCTTGGGGGCTGCTTTGCATAGAATGGAAATTTTAAATTGAAAATTGCATTGCGAAGTGCAACGTGAAAACTGACTGAAATACGATTGCACTGCAGCTGATTGACAATGCATGAGATTTGCATTTAATAATCGAACTGTGCGCCTTCTCTAGCCATTAAATCCGACAAATACGAATAATATTTCCACTACGATTCAACGATTCAACACTTCTTCTTCTATCAATTGCATTTGTTTAACTTATACAATAATTTATCTTTCCACCCTCGCTCTGTCTGCCTGTTTACTTACAATTCAAGTTTTTTGAGGATATTTGCCTAACTGATTTTGTTATTATCCTCCACTTGGCTCACACTCATCTGAGCTGCATGCAAACTATCATTGTGTGTGTGTGTGTGCTTTTGTGTTTACTTAATACAGCTTCGATTTGTATACTTACAATTTGGTTTATATTCTGTTTGAATTGCTTAGCAATTAGATTCTAATCCGTTTTTATTATTTAAGCAAGCAAGAAGGTTGCGGTAGAGTATACCCGACTACGGGGAACCCTTAGCCTGAACACATACACATATACAAAAACACACACAAAACCATTTCAAGCAAGTCTCTGCTTGCGTTCGTACAAACTCTGCTGCGATGTCGCAGCAAGCAGCGCAGTCAGCAGCGCAGCCCAGCGTCATACAAAATTGATTCTTGAATAACTTCTGTGTTTATAATGAAAACTATCGGTTTATAAATGTGATTAATAATCATGTACCATCAAGATCCTCTCTGGGAGTAGATCCATCGTATATCGATTCGACTATTGAAGCTGATCAAGAATATAAACACATTAAAGGCTCTGAAAAGCTTCTTTCAACCCATCACTTGCACATTGCAGTGGGCTATGGGTAAAACAAGGAAATGATTTAAAGAACTCTTCTTATAGAAAATAATATAATAAACGAGTCTTCTGCCTAAAATCAAAAAGACTAGCTATATGCAAGTATAAATAGAAACTTAACCTCAATCAGTTAGTGATGTTTCAACATTTTCATTACACTCCAAATTCTATTCAATAATAGGTGGAAAGAGCTCATAACATAAAGTTAGTAGAATCATTATTTATTATACACTAGTTATTTATACTACACTTTCTACTGAGCTTACTTTTATTAATATATATTTTTATATGCTTTTATACTTTTCTACTTATTTTATTCACACGATTTTTGATTAAAACTCTCCTTATTTCCTTCAATTTCCTTCCCTTTGAATACTGTAACCAGTGTTAATCGTATTTTCTTAGGATGAGCTAGGAATGGGCAGGTCCTTGTTTATCATCATCCATTTAAAAGAAGCTCGGTTCAATTCACATTCAAGTATTGGCTGTGCGAGGAGTAGTTTCTGCTATTTGAGTTCCAATTTTGGTTATACTCATATGCATTTTTTTTTCGGATAGCCTGGGGCTCATTGCACAGATGCAGATGGCATGAGTATTCGAACGAGTATTTGAATAATTCATGAATGCCAATGCATAAGTCACTGGTCCCGTGGTCCTGTGGTCCTATGGTCCTCGGCTCCTGTGGCCAGGGCCAAAGACTGAGAGCATTGACTGCCATTTTAATGCTGCATGCGAAGTACACAAGTTGCTGAGCCAAGCGAAATGTGATATGTGATTACATAAGAGCTCGGACCCCAATCAGCACACGGCAGCAATAAATAACTCGACAAATACAATGAGAGAAAGCATGTGAAGGGAAGATTGAATGAAACAGACATATACCATATCGAACAGACAGAAAGAGAAAGGGAACGCCCGGGGCAAGGCAAATATTGTATATACTCACAGAAAGTAAACATTAAAATGAAAGAAAACCAAAATATTCAAGCAATTCACAGATTAAATACAATTTCAGACTCATTAAGGAAATTGCTTCAAAGCATTTCATATGTGTACACACACACACACACACACAAACAAACATTATGTATACTATATGTGTGAGTGTATTTTATCGAATCAAATCAAACATTAATCACATTTAGCTGTCTTCCATCGTTGGAAACAATTAATCAATGACAACTCCTAATTAAGCTATAGAAACATAATTGCACAATATGTCCAGCTACAGATCGATCCGATGCGATTCGATTAATGCTATTATAATTGAGGTTAAGTAGAGGTAGGTTAGAGTTACAAGCTCTGAATATAAACCCATTTTATAGCAATTATCCCTTTGCAAATATTCCTGACAGGACCTTATGACGCTCCTGCTTAAATGGAAAGCATTCGATTGGCAACTTCGACTTGTCTAAAGTCTATATACGAAGTAGTTATAGCTTAATTTGTATGATTTATGTTTAGTTAAAACTTAGTCAAATCTCCTTTTTGTGTCTTTTGGGAAACTCCTAAAGAGGTATTAAAAAAAAGAGCTAGAATTTCTTATGTTTGCCTTCTTCAATCACTGACAAATGTTATTTAATCAGTTGCCATAACATTTTTTGCATATTCCCTTCTTTGTAACACATCCCTATTCACACACACACACACGCACAACAATATTTCTACTAGCAAGAATTCTTATCGGGTTTGGACAGTAAAGTAAAGTTTTGCGCCATGTGGCTTGGACACGGCACAAAGTGGCCATAAATTAAAATCAAATGTCCTGACAGGACCTGAGAAGCGATTGCAAAATTATCTATGAGTAAAAGAAGACGAAGAATAAGTTGAAGCTGGCAGCAGCTGCCTCAAGTGCTGGGCCCTGTCCATCCAGCTCCAGCTGCTCCTTTAAAATGTTTGACTATAAATTTTTACAGATTTACGAGTCAATTCTGATTTACAAGCATGTCCTTGACTCTCAATTTGACTAATTACGTGCAGAGTTTCGATAATGATTAATTGATGGACAGCATTAGGTAATCAAATAAATACCATTACTACTACCATGCATGTCCTTGTAGAATTGTAAACCTGACAAACAGCTGCACCCTCGCATAGTATAAAATGCATTTCATTGGAATTTAATTAACACACCTGCAACGGGGATATCAATAGACGAGGCGCTTTTATATTTGATAATTCCTTTGGCGTTGATGTTTACTGTTTACTGTTTACTGTGTACATTGGCATATTCTATGATGTTTACACAGGTACTTCCAATCGATATCTGAATTAATGACAGCTAATTAATCCATTAGCTCGAAATGTCCATACTTCCATACAGCGACAGCTCGCAATGTCCTTGCGGCATATTTAATGAAATTTATTTTATGTTTGCATTGAAAGGGCAAACCAGTTAAATAAATTAAAGATTCATTATCCTTAAGCTGGCACGATATTGGCACTGAGAGCGCAATTTCTTTTGACAAAATATGAGGCATGAAAAGTTTGCCCGACTATGAGATGGATCCTTAACCCTATCATTCTCATATCTCTTCTTCAATATTTATTTATTTATTTTTATTTTATGCTTCTCTCAATCGTTCTGCAACTCCAACTTTTCATCCATATTTAATTCAATTTTAAAATTTTAATTACTTTTACATACTTCGCTGACATTATTTATATACAGGGTGCGCCATCTAGTGCTTCGGTACTTAAAAATTGAATAACTTTAGAATGCTTTGACCGATTTCAATAAATGAAGATGATTTATTAATTTTGACCTATTCCATTTGATTTATATTACTTTTTGAATACAATATCGATCAAAAACCAGCTGTATTTCGTGGGTACAAACTAAATCTACCAGATTGAATAGAGAAAACTTCTAGGATTAAAAGAAGAGCATTCTTCCCGTCGATGCTTGCTTGAGTTTCTTTAAAATAAAACATGTTTAATTTGCAAATAGTTGAACAAATGTTGATTTATAAATTGTGAACTGCTTTCATCAATACTCAGGGAGTGAACAAATTCATAGAAAATATAACACACTTTATTTATTTTTTTTCTAATTTGGAGTCGACTACAAATCGAATAAAAGATAAAAGTCTATTAAACATTTTTAAATGTAGTCTAGAAAGTAAAAACTGATATGCGAATGGTATTTATTTCTATACAGAAACATAAAACTGATCTCTGTAGGCTCTAAAATATACACAATTAGGTCTTAAGCCATGGCTGGATCAACCCAACTATAACTCTTAGTCATCGTTCATACATTGGTACAAATCTAAGATTAAGATACCAAATTTAACTAAATTGTAAGTGCGTAGCTTTCATAATATTTTAAAAGTATTCCTTGGGTACATGCTAGAAAAAGAAATAAGCTCAACAAGTAACAATACTCCAGTCGAGTGTGCCTGACTATGACATATCCTTAACCTAAGTCTCAATGTTTGTTGCCTTATATAATATTCATTTTGATCACTTTATATTATATCAAACACTAAGGCACGCTTATGTTTTTCAACAAAATTTATTATATTATTGGATTAAAATAAATGTTTTTAAGAGTTTATTCTTATTAAACTAAACTACAGAGATTATATGAAAAAAAAAACATTTCCGACATGAACTCTTAGAACGATTCAATAACGTAACTGTTTATTGAGATTTTTGATTGGAATGTTATAGAACGATCACAGCAGATGTTCGTATGGGACCTAAAAATATAAATATGTTTGACCAACTTTAGGCTGTGTAGCTCAAAACTATTTACAAAAATTTACAAAAAACCATTAATCAATTTCAATCAAAGCAGATGTTGATTAAATTTTATACTCTGGGGACCTGAACTCCAGATGGTATGCAGAATGACGTATACCCGCTCTCTAGCTCTATATAGACTCTCCGATTGCGACGCCTAGGTCTTATGCCATGGCTAGATTAACCCAACTGTAACTGCTAGTAACAATACCCCAATCGATTGTACCTGACTACGAGATCTCCTTAACTTAGTCTAATTGCATTCAAAACTGATACAACACTACACACACACACACGTTCACACACACTTGAAGCAAGTCTGGAAAATTATGCTTACACTTCCGTGCCGACAATTACCAATTGTATATATATTTTAAAGAGTATTTTGATATTATATATATCGGTGTGACAAATCATTTTTCGTTTGAAAATAATGCTTTTAATTTGTACTTGCGGTGGAACTTTAATCAATGTATCCCCATTTACCCTTTTTTTGGGTCAACGGTGTGTGAATATTGGGGCCCATAACATGATCGATATCGACTTCTGAGCAGGGCCTCAGTTGTATTTCGGCTAAGCTATCGTATAGAAGCTGTGTTTGTGCTATATTTTTGCATTTAATATTCGATGCTTTACAATGTTGAACAATTTATTTCGGCTTTTACTTATTTTCCTATTAACGAGCAATATAATTACATACGATGATTTTAGTTATTTTCCTGATTTCGTACGACTTGACGATTTCTGTAGCTTTTACACCGCGACTACAAAATATAAATGCGATTATTATTGGCCATATACGAATACCGAACCATGTATCAGAAAAAGTAATGACATTGATTTAAAATTCAATGTTTCGTGTAAAGACAATATAAACAAAGTGAAATTGACAAAATTCAGTGGAAACATTACCGATGTGAAAGTTGAACACTTTGAGTTATCTTGCAATCCGGAACAGACAATAATTGATCAATTTTCAACATGGATGAACCATTGTGTTGTGCAATCAGTAACTCTTAATACGAATAGAGAATCCATTATATCATCCAAAGATTTTTTAATAAAAACTTTCCCCGATCTGGAGACCTTAACGTGGAATATGCAACATAATTGTCACGAAATAAATGAAATCACTTACAATTCACCGAAACTGAGGACTATTTGGCTTGAACTCAGTTTAATCGACATCAACAAATGCCTCGAATTCACTTTTTCCAATTTAAACAGAATCGAAGAACTGCATTTGGTCCTAGATGAAATGGAATATATTTCAGATGTTGCGCTATCTGAAGCATTTTTAAGCAACATGACAAAATTGCAAGTTTTTGGAATTCAGAATCGGGATTTAAATAGGAGAATTCCCCTTCAACTTCCAATAAAAATATTCAGCGGTCTGAAAAACTTAAGAGAAATTCATTTCACAAACTTGAATATCTCCGGTTTGAACAGGAAACACTTTGATGACTTGGTTAATCTGAGAACATTGGTCCTAGGAAATGTTTATTCAGAGGATTTTATGTACTTAAGGTATGAATCTGTTTTTATTACATTTTTAGTTGATTGAAATGATTTTCGTTTTGTGTCCTTCTCAGTTCGCCTACTTTGATTGACAATTTGGAGCGTTTGAAGATAGATGATCTGTACGGAAATAGCACTGAAGTAGCAACAGCCACCGATTTGATACATAGCTATAAAAAACTTAAAATTATTGAATGTCTACCTCTTCCTTATGAGAATTGTTCTGACATGATCTTTGGGCAGGACCGTAAAGTTCTTCTTTGTAAGAGCGATGACTGTAAGTTTACCATGGGAATAAATGGAAAACGATGTCCCGAAGGTTGCGACTGTAGTTTCAAACTCTCAGAAATGATTTTAACAATTAATTGTACAAGAAATGGTTTATTTTTAAAAGTGTCTGATTTTCCAAAGCCGATAAGTGGAGAGTCTAGACTTAATATAGACCTTATGAACCTTTATAAAATTCCCAATGTTGAAACTGAACTTACATATGACAAGTTTCACTATCTAAATTTGGTTAGCAGTAAGGAACTTCCACCGGGATTCACCCATGTGGACATTGGCTATAGCGTAGTTGTTCTACAAAGCAAAGGTTTTGAAACTCTTACGAGAATTAGAGCCAAGTATATCGACTTTGCTTTTGAGAATCCTTGGATATTAAATTGTAGTGCAATGTCATCGTTCAAAACCCTTAAACAAAGTGCAAATTTAATAGATTCAGTTCATAAGAGGAATCCGAAATATTTAGGTCTACACTGCATCCATCGTTGTTTTTGCTGTCTGGATTCAACAAACAAAGAAATGAGTTTAATTATTAATTGTAATAATAAAGGAGAAATTTTTTTTCCGTTTTATTCAAAGAAAATTTATAAATACATTTTCTATATCAACATCACTATTAAGTTATACCTGATGAATAATTCAATTGACAAGATTCCTATGGAAGAAATACCACAGAAATTGATATTCTTGGATCTTCAAAATAATAACTTAAGAAATCTCGACGAATATACTTTAAATTTATTTATGAACCATGAGTCTCACTTAAAGTTAAATCTATCTGGTAATCAGTGGAACTTGGATACTTGCGATGCGAAACCCTTGTTAAGGTTCTTTAAGGACTATTCACACATGATATTAGATAAAGAATATCTTCCCTTAAACAAAAGTTGCCCAGACCAATGTATTTGTTGTACTCAAATCAGTGACGCATATAGCTTAGTTGACTGCAGGTCCAGTAATCTAACAATTATACCCGAGATGCTTAACTATACAGATTTAATAGGTGAATTAGACTTATCCTTTAACAACATAAAAAACATTAGTCTTAGTCAGTTGCCTCCCAAGTTGGTCCACTTAAAACTTAACAACAACTCACTTCATACTCTTTCAAAAGATGTCGTCAACTTTCTTAAAAGTTCGAATTATATTCAAACTATCTCTCTCTCTGGTAATCCGTGGATCTGCAGCTGCAATGCAAAATATTTTATTAAATTCTTTATGTATATGGGAAATAAAATTATCGATCGTCAGGATATGTTATGTAATAACACAGCTGGTGATTATATATATGAGTTACACCCAAGTGTGATGTGTGAAAGCCCAAAAGACTTTACAAACTACATTTTACTTTCCGCACTTGTAATAGGAATTTTCAGCTACAGTTCTTTTGCTATATATAGAAGACATTATCGAGTAGTTCCTGAATATAGTATCCAGACTCCGGCAACGCATGTGTCCAATTCAGAATTCGATGCATTTATTGCGTATTCTCATAAGGATTCAGGCTTTGCTGAAGAAATTGTCAAAAAGCTTGAGGCAGATAAACGTGGGTTTAAACTCTGTTATTATGATAGGGACTGGCAGCTAGGAGCATCGATACCCGAATGCATCTGGGAATCTGTAAGCAGGTCGAAGCGCATCATTTTGGTATTGACCAACAGCTTTTTGGAGTCGTCCTGGGGTCGCTTGGAGTTTCGTTTAGCACTTAAAGCGATCTCAGAAGACAAAGTCAAAAGGATCATTAATATCCTCTTTGCGGAAGACTTAAAAGTTGATAAATTGGACAGTGAGCTGAGAGCCTACATTGCGTTTAACACTTACCTACGGTGGGATGATCCAAAGTTTTGGAAGAAACTTCTCAAAGCCATGCCACGTGTCTCTGTCTCCAAGAAAAGGGCCATTAACAACACAGATGTACAAGAAAACTGATCAGATATAAGAATCGAAACCATATAATTTGTATCATCTAAAACTACGCCAATAGTCCATAACTTTCCTAGATTTTGTATGCTTGAATTGATTATATAACGAAATATTTGAATTGATAATAGTTTATATGTATAACTTTGCTTTATATAATGTTCACAATGAGATTTTCATGTTAATTTTTACTATATAGTAAGTTTATGATTGTCAATAAAAGAATTATTATTGTATTTATTTTTGTTTTTTACTCTCCCTTCCTCCCTTTCACTTCTCTCTGTTCTCTTCTCATTTTAAGAGAATATTTTAGGTTTCTTCTTCAGATTTTCGATATGAAAAAAAAAATTATATTTTTTCACATTTTTGGTTTTCATTTCCGATTATTTATTTTACATTAACTATGAAATTATTTCAATATGTATTCAAATATTTATTGTAGCTATTAATTCTTAATCTTAGATGAGATAATTTAGTCTTCGTGTTTAACTAGAGGTTGATCCTTAAGTTGTTAGTTCACCTAAATTTACACTGTACAATTCTAAACATAAAGATAACACAATATTTTGAATGGAATTACATAGTCTGTGGTTGATAAAGTGACTCGTTATTGATAAATTATAGTACCATAAAACTTATGCTTCAGTCAACTGATGGAAAAACAAATTTCAGGATATATAGAAAAATTTATATAGAGAAGCTAATCGATTTTTGTGGAGCATTCGGAATAGAAATTAGTGTTATAAAAATATTATGAAATATATGAAAAAGGTCGATTGTGTCTGCTGCAAAGGAGTACACAAAATAATGATACCCTACTAATAAGTAGTAAAGGGTATACGAAAATTGATATACTATAAAATCAGCAATCACTTGTTTCACTTAGATTCGAAGTACATTTTTATGAATTGGGAATGCTGCTGCATTCAACTTTTTATGCCATTGAATAGGAGTAAGGACTAAAGGCGGGCGCCCATTTTGTAACTGTGTCAACTTCCGTTGCCAGAGTTGCCACAGCAAATGCAGTTTAGTGTTAAGTGTTCTACGTTCTTTCTTTTTTTTTGCAATTTTTTGCCCAGAGCCAGTGACAAGGATAATCAATAAAGTGGCGGCAAGTGTGGCGTGCACTTTTCACCACAGTTTATGTTTAACTATTAACAGGATACTCGACTTCCGTAATGAACCAGCTGCCGCCGTCGAGGACGCCATCGATGGTGTCTATAGTGTGTGTATATAGTGTATGGTGCCTATGGTGCCGACGGTGTTGAACTGCATAAAAAGCAGGTCGCAGCCAGCAACACAGCAGCTGCATTGTTCAAATGTATGAGTGGATACACACACACTCACACACACACATAGATGAACATCCTTATAAAGAGGGCTCGAGGAATACCAGTGCAATGTCCTGCCCTGGAAAAAAGTACAGTGAAAATCGACACTCGACTCAATATTAGCACCGTTTATGAGCTATGAACGAGTTACGACTACCACGCGGCAGTTCCGAGTTCCGAGTTCCACTAGAAAACCGCTTTCAAGCCAAACGAACACAGACACCGCTACCCATGCTCCACATCCTTTTTACTTCGCTTTTGCACTAAAGGCTTTCAAGTAGCTCAGAAGCTGCAATTTGACCCGATTTAATAAACGCCAAATTGCCGCAGAATGTTGCATAGAAGCCAAATTGATGAAGCGTAGCTAAAAACTGAATTGTGTTTTAAAGCAAGCGCAGCCTCTGCGATTGCCATAATTTCATGTCCGCTTCCGGCAACCAAAATACATAAATACAGAAACACACACAGACACACACTGGCACATTAATCATAATCAAACAATGAGAACGGGAACAGACCTGAAGCATGTGTGTGTGGAGAGTAAGGAGCCTTTTCTTTAGTCTTTCGCCTGTTATATTAATTAACTCATAAATCTTTTGTGCATATCAAAAGACACAAATTGGGAAAGAGGAGAAGAAAAGAGGAGAATTAGAACACGAGAGCTCAAGAGCAACAAAAAAGAAGATGTGCATATGGTCAGCACATCCTTATAAGTCCTTGTCCAATTATTTGTGTTGAAACCTCTGACAATGCCTGAGTTCTTTCATTTTTTGGTTATTCCATTTTGATTAATGTAGACACACCTCTGAATTATGTATTGATGTGTCTGCCTTCTCAGGCTGTCAGTTGCCCGTTTCCAGGACTCGTGTCCTTTGCCATTGTTTCGGTATTAGTTTGTCTATCTATCAAAGCTGGCAAAAGCCATTTCAACAGCCTGCCTGCTGGTCCGCTGGCCTGTCTTGTTCTGCTTCGTCTGGGACCATCAATTTGATTTTTGACAGTCCTCCAATTGTGGATGGGAAACGAAGCGAAGCGAAAGGAAAGGCAAGGAAAGGATAAAGCAAAAAGGAAAAACGAAGAAGCCAAAAGGGGAACACTTGTAACTGAAAAATAACAGGAAGCTAAAACATTGAATTCCAATTGAGTTGACTCAGCACATCTTCATTATGTATATTTTATGACAGAGCATAAAATCAATCTAATTCAGAGCAGGTATTTTAATTTTTAAATAATATTGAAAGATATATATATACTTTGAGATTGATTAGAAATTTAGAAGCAACAGTTTTATAAATAAAATCATACAAATATAAATTAATATTAAGTTATGTTTTTCTTTTCATTTTCTTCGCGTGTGAAAGAAAGAAAGATAACATTAATTCCACTTTCTCTTCCCTTAAAGATCACAAAACTGTCTCAGCATTCATTGAGACACTTTTTCTGTACTTAACAGAGAGTTAACAGAATAATGTTAGCCGATATTTAGGGATATTCTATACATCTAGAGTGGGACAAAGAAATGGATGCATTAGTTTGGATATCTTCATTTTCTCTTTCTGCTAATGCACAAAGGTTTATCATCTCAAACTTAGCAGGCTGTTAAAGCCTAACAGACTGTTAATTAGCGAAATATTTACTATAACTAAATAGGTTTTATGTTAAGGACAACCATTAAAAAAGAAGAGTCACATGCCATGCACTTAGTAGGTTAGAGTGAACGGTTATTAGGGTAACCATATCATAACATAGTTACATTAAAATGGCTACAAAATGATAAAGCTATAGCACAAATTCCTCGTAAGATTATTAAAGTAATGTGAGTAATTTTTTTGAATTAAACATTTATTATTTTTATCTACTGTTACTAATATATCTAAAATTTTCATTATAATCGAGTGGAAATAATGATTACTTCCATTAAATAAACCACTTCTTGTTGCCCTGTTTTCATTTCAAATAAACACTAAGAGGGTGTTGTTCTTGTTGCATTTGAGCCAAGTCATTTGGCAGAGAGTACTCGTATCAGATCTCCCACAACGATTCGAGAGAACCTCGGGCGAACCTTTGCTGCTCGTTAAGCAAAGTGCAAGCGACGTTGCAATAACTTTTAAGTTTATGCGCATTTGTTGGTTGCGTTTCTCTAGTGAATTAGATTTAAGTACAGCCATCGAGAAAGCGACAGACACCTCCAACGATGCACTCTGACATGTGCAAATATGATGATGCTCTGATGTTGCGAAATTTGTCAGTCAACAACTATCAACGGAAGCTGTGCAACCACTTCAGTTGCACAGCGAGAAAAAACTTGCTTGGAAGTTTGTCTCCATATATAATATTAGGTATACGCAGAGATTGGTTTATATCTAGTTTATATACTTGTATAGTAAAAGACTAAGTTATCCCAACTAATTAGATGTAGACTAAAACCTGAATTCGATATCAATACAAAATGTAACCAAAATTTAAAACGATGGATCAAAATCAGACTCAGAATCTTTACATAATCTGCGTAGACAGTGAACACATTCTGATACATGCCTCCTCTTTCGCTCAGTGCAATATTGCAGCTATCTAGCACTGTTGCTGCCACTGGCCCTGCCCCCTGGTGCTGCAACTGCTGCTGCCCTGTTCTTCTGATCCCAGCTGTTGGTCCTGTTACAGCTAAAGGTGTTTGCAAAATGACGTGTGTTGATTTTATGGCGTGTCGAGCAGCTCAGGGGTTTTCTCTGCTATCCTATCCCGTTCCATATATGTTACGTATACGCTTAGTTGTACGCTGCACTTAGTGCATCATTTGTATGCATTAAGAATAAATAGCATGAAGCAAGGAGCAAGGATAACGGAAGCACTTTCAAATTTTCAACTGATGCGTTTGTTAAATTGGATTCTGTAGCAGAACGTTAGTTGTTCTTTGTTGCTGTTGTTGTTGTTGTACTTTGGTGTTGTTCTTGTTGTGGTTTGGCGGCATTCAACAAAAATGACATGAAAGCGCGTTAGACATTTGTGCGGTTTCCATTGTCAGCTCTTGATATAGGGCCCACATATATAGAATTATATATATTTATACAATTATATGTATGTGTGTAGTGTGTGTACAGTATGTGTGTAGTGTGTGCCTGCATATCATCGTAATGATTATAATCAGCGAGCGCAGGGGCACTTAGCGCTTGTAATGTTGTTGCTTCTGGCGCTTTCGTCGGCTTGCTGCACATCAAAGGCGCCACGTAATGAGCAGCACACGACAGCGCACACTTGAGGCTACCCACTCACCAACACCAACACCAACACCCACACCCACACCCACAACAACACCAACACGAATACGATCCTGCCCCCAGACCATGCTTCGACTCCTGCTGGGGCAGTGTCCCCGCCACACGCGTCGACAACAGGCGCAAATTGACTTTGTCTGTGTGTATTTTTTGACACCTGCGGCAATTCGTTTTCATGCCCAACGATGAGTTCTTTGCGACCAGACCCGCCCCCCGCCCGCCTACTGTTCCCCTTACTACGCCCCAAACCCTCTTCGACTGCCTTTCGCATCAAAGATAATTTAAGGCGAGCTCCGAAACTAGTTCACGGATATCACAGAAAGCACGGCCAGTGCGAGGGCGGGGCACAAGGTACGCCGGGGCCGCGCAACCTACATATTTTTAGTCCTGGCTTTTTGGGGCGTGGCACATGGTTTGGTTCGCCATTTGCGCTGATTCGTAGCCGCAGGACTCAAAATTCTTTAGCCACGTTGCTGCACAGCCAGCGTAAAGTAGACACAAAGGCAGCCTCTACTTCTGCTCTAGCTTCAGCTTCAGCTCCAGCTCCAGCTTCAGCTTTTCCTGGCCCAAAAAGTATGCCACGTATTTTATCTCCGTTGTAGTACATGCAACATTCCTGTAACATTCTTCAACTTGCGCTCAGCTCCCAGAGATGAGACAACATTTAATACAAAGTTCTGATTTGAAAACTTTAGTACAATATTTTTTTAAATATTTAAGATAAATATTTCATATCCTTGGTTCAGATTGGCTCCATAGACTGTCCTAAGATCATTGCAGAATCCTTCTGGCTAGTAATAAATCGAATATCAGAAGCTTTTGTCTGTGGACCAGATACATAACTATCTTCCTCATACAATCGTATCGTACAGTTGAAATAAAATATACTTTAATTCTCCATTTGAGTTTGTTTTCCAACACGAGATTATGGCTTTTACCCCCAACTTATATGTCATATATCTTACCTTAGAACTTATTTTATTTATTTTCACGTAGCTCTTACTTATACTTATATTACGATCTAGAGTCTATGTTCAAATCTATTAAGAACTAATCAAAAGAAAAGTCAATAATATTACTGTTCTATCTTAAAGATTTTCCCATTTCCAATGGCTGTTAATATTTCTCTCAGTTTGCCAAACAATTTATATTACCATAAAACTAAGTCACAGAAGTTTTGAGTATCTTATTTTGATGTATAACCTGTGACTGGAACACCCTGTGGGTACTACTGTGGGACCCTCTGTTTTCCTTGAGTTTTCCTGCTTTCATGTGCTCTTTTGTCGTTCCTTATGTAAATGTCAATGCATAAACATAATTAGTTTAGGAAACTTTTTTACGATCACATAAAAGCGTTTAAGGGCTGCCTGTCTGCCGACAGTCGAGAGCTGAGAGGCACGTGAAAGTTTTCCCCCATAAAGCCGCAGGCTGAACAAATGGAGACGCCACCGAAACACCTGCCACACAATTGTAGTGGCACGAGGCGCAACAGTTTGGGATTTTAATGCCTATTGATAAGCAGCACAATACAAGTGGCAACTGCTTTCAATTCCGAGCGAGAGCATCTGCTTGAGTGCATCGCATTCAATTGTGCGACAGGATATAAGTGAGATGCATTTCCAGGATACTCACCCCTCCCCCACCTCCCCTCCTACAATCCTTCAGTCCTCGCCAATCACATCCACATCCTTGGCAATTGTGTGTTTGCGGCAGCCCCACGGCGTCTTCAGTTGCTGAGATATATATATATATATACATATATATGTACGAGCATGCGATGTCCTGGCTGCAGTTACTATGTCAGCGTTTAAAGCTCAATTGGATTAAGTGCCGCCAGCACATTTGAGCTCCCAGTTGAGCTCGAGCTGAGCCCGAGGGTAACTCACAAAGCAGCTGGTACTCGTATTTTGTATTGTTTGCCCCTTGTTGCATGCAGCATATTGAATGGCATTGCGATTTGAGTGCTGCTCTCCCAAACGAAATTAACCACAGAAATGTGCACTGAAGTGGAGCTATCAGACTCCCTCCTATAACCAGGATCAGGAGCAGAACTTAAGAATCATTCTGAGGTTCCTCAACGATGAGCGGACTAATGAAGCGTATCCTCCACTTGAACACATAATCCCTTGTCCGTTCTCAATAATTGCTTTCTCAATGGCTGCCACAATAGTTGAGCAGCTTATTTGCAGCTTAAATAATGTTTGATTGATTGCATATGTATAAGTGTACATATATATATTGTAGTATATATATATATATATATCTGCCGATGTTATTTCTAGTTGCTATGGAAGGTTACCCAATTATATTTTCTAAAGAAGTCTAAGCTATTATAATCTCCTCGTGTAGCGGCATTTGTCAAGCAAATAACATGGAATTCAACATGTTTTTCTTCATCCTTACCATTTTTTCTCTCAGTGTAATTATTTATACACTCTTACTTGGAATTAGGAATCATTTATGAATGAGAGTTTCTAGCAAAAACGTGATTTTTAAAATATGCTTTCGAAAATAAAATAGCTGCTTACTAACCAAAAGGACCTCCCTTTGTCCTTACTCTTGAACCCTTTTTCGAGTTGGTACTTAGTGACGAATCTCTTTACCTTTTAACTGGCTTTCCCCCGCTCAGCCACCCCTTCTCTGTTCCAGGTGCTGCTCTTAATAGTCCACGGAGTGCAGCAGGCAATAAATGCTGATATTTTATTTAAAACGCAGCCAAAGCTGCTGAAAGCAAACGTGCCACCTGCCACCTGCCCCTAGATATTATAAAGCAAACCTGACACACACACACACACACACACACACACATACACGTACCCTAACTATATGCTAGCTATATATATAACTGCTACCTTTATTACATGCTAAATGTGTTTTTGTTCTCGAAAATTAGTATTGCATGTGCGTGTGTGTGTGTGGGCTGCTGCAGCTGTTGCTGAAAGATCGAATCACTTGACATTAAATATTGCGTATACGCGACGTTGGCTGCCTGCCTGCGTAATGCAATGCAATTCACGCTTATTTGCACTTAATTTTCCTTCTACGCAAATGGGCGTGGCCGCTAAAAGCGGCTTTTATATGCCATTGCCCAACTCTCAGCCTAATGCTCTAATGTTTCAGCTCATTTGTGCACCCTTTTCCCACTCTCTATACACAAACACACGCACACACACATGAGAGTCCTGGCGTTGTGTGTTGTGTGCTTGCCTTTTATTTATGCAAAAATAATTTCAAATGTTTCGCATACTTTTTGACGTACACTTTTTCATAACCTCAGTGAGGCCACAGGGGCGCGTCCTTTTTGTATGCTCCTTTCTCCCCCTTCTCCCCCTGGCCTTGGTCCTGCCCCTGCCCCGCACCCTGCACAGTATCACACTCCTCATCTGAGCAGCTCTTCGAACTAAGAATCTAATAAAACTTTTGCCAGTTACCTGCCAGCCAGGTTGTGTGCTCCATACAGCACTCTTGCTGCTTATTTGCTTATCATATGCAAATTTTCATGTTTCAAGTTGAAGTTTTCCTTTAGCAGGCGACGGCGACGACGACGGCGACGGCAGGTAGCGAAAAAATGAAATGAAAACCCCAAAGAATGTTTAACAAGCCACCTAAGGGCACGACTACCATACACAAAGTTCAAATAACAACATTCTTTTTTATTCCATTAGAACTCTGAATGCTCGAATAATCTATACCCTGTACTCAGTACTATCGATATATTGATATAAGTATTGTGAAAAGTATCGTAAAGCAAATTGTTAGCTCTGCATTAACTATAGAGAGGTACACAGAAAGATAAATCGATACTGGTGATGCTTTCGATATTTCGATATAAGTATCGAGAAATTGCTATACGATGCAAATGGAAGACAGAAGTTACTTCAATGTTAGCCTATAACTGATATTGTTACCTATGCAATAACTATCGTATCGATACACAGAAAGATGAATCGATATGTTCATTCTATATTATATGTATATCTATCAGATCTATCAGATACTATTGGTTAAATGATAGTTATCTTCTAGATACCTAACAGATCAAGAATCTATATACCTTATATATAAGCTCAAATCTCCCTCTTTCGAAGGGGTATAGAGTATGAAAAACGAGTCTGGTTTTTAGCTACCTCCGCGCTTTGACTCCAAAGATTGTTAAAATATGTGTGTGTATATATATATATATATATTTATATATATATGTATTTGTGTGTGTGTGTGTGTGTGTGTGTGTTGCTATGTGTAGCTTTGATTATACAACCTACTGCCGATCTGTATTGCTGCTGCTCTGCCTCAGGTTCTATACACGAAATAAACTCGGCAAAAAAGTTCCAGGCAGTCGCCTCCAAATAAAAATGCTTATGTTTTTTGTAGTCGTACAACTGGCAGCTATTACCAAGGCAAATTATTCCTATATTTATATATATATATATTCATATTTATATATATATTTATGTAGACTCATAAAACACGTTCTGAGCCAGCTAATGATGGGGCAATTACATGAAGCGTAAGCCCGAAAAGGGTAAAGTGTAAACCTGATGCCTAACTGACAGCAAAGAGATTTTTAATACCCATTATATATGATAATATAATATGTATAATAGCACTCAAAAGCTGAGCGAAAGCTTTACAAATCTGAAAGGGAAATTGAAAAAAGAAAACTTAATTTTCTATGAAAAAGAATTCCTTTTTATAAGCAGCTAGTTTTAATTGGACGCGTTCTGAATATGTAAAGTAAAACATTTTTTATAATTTGAAGATAAATTGCGAAAATAAAGTCTGAGCTAAGTAAATGCACAGCGTTGCCACCTGTTCGATAGATCTGAGTACTGAGTACTGAGTATTTCTACAATCGGAAAATTAAGTTTTTCTGTAACCCCAACTTTAAGGACAAAATTAGGTATGAAAACCTACAGATTTCCATTGAAAGGTGTTTTTCACTTAAATAACAGCACTTCAATTCAGTTCGGGAGCACACACAGAGAAACAAGATCATGAGTTCATTTGGTTAGTTCGAAATTGGAGCAGACACCTCGACACATGGTCAGAAACAGTTAAATCCAAATGACTTGACGGTTATAGTTGCCTCTTTCTCTCTCGTTTTTTGTCTCTCGCTCTTTTTTTCGGCGTTTGCCAACTGAAATTCAATTACAGCTGCAACTTTTGGCAACAAGAACAATTACAACAAACAATGCCGAAAATGGCAGCTGACGTCGCTGCCATGTTAATACATCAGGCCAAAAACAAAAAGGAAAACAAAATGCGGTGGGGCTAGGAGGGGTTGGGGGTGGGAGGAGGCCTTGATGGCGCATGCAAAACAAATAACAAGGAAATGAAAAACGAGCTCAACTGGAAAATTGCATGGCACACCCAAAAAATAACACCCACACCCACACACAAACACACACTCGCACTCCCACTCATATATACATATACAAACAGACAACGACACTTAAATACGGCAAGCGGAAGTTGGTTCGCCAGCGACGTCATTTCCGGCGTTTGCTTTGTTCTCGTTCCTGTTCCTATTGCTGTCTCTGTTGTTGTTTTTGATACTGACAAGATGCCTACTAAAAAATTAACTACTTTTGAAAAGAACGTAGACAACAAAGAGCAGAAGCAACTCTGCACAATTTCGCATTAAAGATTTAACACGCTGAAAGACATTTTCATTTTGCCGAAAACTGAAAACTGAAAACCGAAAAGCAACAACGAGAAATCTACAACTAAAAGTGCCTCATTACAGACAATAAATAAAATGCTTTTCACTTACAAAGGAAGCTGTAAAACAAACCTGAAATGCTCGACAATGAGATGCCCTCTGCTTAAATTAAATGAGAAAATTACATTTTAAATGAATTGTTTATTAATTAACAATTGCCATTCTCAGAATGAAATCTCTTTTGCATTCTTAAATAACAGTGGGAATCCTTTCTCTGTTAAGGAAAAACACAGTATGAAAAACCCAATCTATCAGGTAAAGCTAGTTACATTTGTCTGGAATTTTTGTAATACTTTAATAAGAAAACATAAGCGTTGAGTGGCAACTTAATCAACATCTCCTTCATCAGGTATTTTCCTCTTCATTAACTGCAGTAGAAAGAAGGAGAAATCTCACCTTTTTACAACTTAACAGTTATCACAAACATTTCAGAGACTCATCAAAAATCAAAATATTTACAATACTTAAGTAAGTGATACCCCCCAATATACCCTATACAAATATAAAAGGGGGAAAATACACTAGAAAACATTAGAGAGAAAACCTCAAAGGATGAAAGAATTTAATGTTTCGCTTTACGAGTGTTTTTAATGCCACTTTTTCGGTCGGGGATTCTGATTGAAATTGTATCCATTGTGCACGTCGAGTGCATTTAATATACAACTACTTACACACACACATACACACACACATACAGAGAGAGATACATATGTATTTAAGTGGAAACTACTCCACAATGTGGTCAGTTATTTTGGATTTCATTTTTATTTTTATTGCAAACGAATTGCAGCTCTGTCTTTATGCGGTTCGTTATGTACGAGAATTATATTTAGTGCCAGGACGAAACCCAACCGAAAGTACTAATAAAGCCAAGTGCTGTACACAAACCAGCCAAAAGGACTCTAGTATCTGTATACTTATATATATATTTTGAAGCTATTATACAATGTATACAAGTACCATTAAGTGCCATCATATATAGATGCAAACAATTTCAAACAGAAGCAAAGCCAAAAGAACTTCAAATAGCGAAACTTCTATAATTAACTGTAATAGTTTGATGGAAAAATGCATTTTCAGTTACTCATGTCATCACTTTAACAGTCAATCAATATGCTATACTCTTGGTTTATTATAAACTTTATATAATTTATAATATTATAAATTCTCAACATTTAATATATCGAATATGAATATGGATGAATTCATCAGAGATTTGACATCAATGAGTGTTGATTTGATTAACACTTTTAGTTCATAGCATGATCGATAAGCAATTTCCGATATATACCAATCGGTGATCAGTGATAGGATTCTCACATCAAATATCTGTGACAAAATGATTTCCAAACAGTAAAAGTTTCTTTGAACTTGTGTTGAGTAAAGCCTACATATCTGCCTTATTGTAGTTGATTGAATAAAAATCATTTAGTTACCGATATTTTTGAAATACTTTTAAATATCAGTAAAAATATCGATTACAAGAAATATCGCCTAACTCTACTTCCTACAGTATTTCATTGATTTCGATAAATATTTCTTGTTATGAGTATGACGAATCGATAATTGTATAATTGAAGTGCTGTCGGTATGATTTATCGCGTATCGCATTTATATCGAATATATAATACACTACAAAATCAACTGTATTTAGTGCTATTTTTAGTTTTTTGTTCTGCTATGCAATAAAATTGTTTTTCTGTCTCATATTCTTTAATAATAAATGAATAACTTTAAAATGAAGAGATAGAATACTATTTGCAGTCAGAGTATCAGCGTATATATAGTATCAATATTTATACAGGTGGATCTGTGATAGAAAGGGAACACGAGAGACGTCATCAAAACGCAATCGAAAAATAGCCTACAGATAAAAATAACAATTTAAACTTAACTTACTTTGTTTAACTACAAAGTCTGTCCCAAAGTAAACTGAACTTCTACAAAATGTAAAAAACAGAATTTTTATTTTGGAAAAATGATTTTATACAAAATAATGACAAATGTGGGAAATTGATGGGTTAATGGTAATAAGGCGATGCCAGGATATTTACAAAAAGTCCTGTTTACTTTGGAACGCACCTTATGTGACTCTTGTGATAATCTGCTCCTTTTGAGTTATGTGGATACAACTGAGATCGAAGTTGCTTCCTGCTGCCAACTAAAATACACCCAGTTTATCCAAGCTGAGTGGACTAAGGGTATATTCGATTCAGCTAATCATTGGCAATAGCTTTCCGCAGCAGCAGCTCATCGTTTTGGCGTCGTTGGTTGTCCTGCTCCTCCAGCTGGTGAATGTCGGGGAAGAAGCCGAGAGATTCGTACTTGGCGTGGACACGTTGCTGCAGCTGTGGCTGGAAGCGCCAGATGCTGTCATCCACAATGGGATTGATCAGACGTGTCTTGTTGTCCGGCTCACGATAATGCTGCAGCTGGGCGTACTGAATGGGCACGGATTTGGGCTCGCATTCTGCCTTCTGGGCGCGGAAGATGGGAAAGTGATTATGCAGTCCCACCACAAACCGGGTGGAGTGCAGACACTTGACAGCTGCATAGCGATCACAGTGCTCCTGGACGCGTTCCACATGCTGCAGCATATAGTAGTAGCTTGGCAGCTTTTTGTAGACCTTGGGACGCTCCGGATAGCGGGGAAAATAAACGTTGCGGAAACAGAAGCTCGCCCAATCCTTGCAATTGGTTGAATCCCGTTCATAGTCGGGCACCTTATAGGCCAGATCAATGAGATCGGACCAATTGGTCACATTGCCCAATGGCATGATGACCTCGTCGATGTCAAAGACGCCAATGTAATCGTATTTATACATGTTACGATAGAAGCAATCGTTGTAGGGTATCATCTCGTTCAGTATGCGATTGAATCCATCCACTTCCATGGCGTAATGATGGAAATTACGTGGCGAGTGCGGCTCTCCACGGCCCAGAGACATGGGGCGCAGTTCCACAAAGCCCGGACTGTTCGTTATATAATCGTTTACAACCTTTGTCATATTCGGATGCATCTGCGCCTCATAGAACACCACCTTGTCGGCACCTAGCAGACGCATCAGCTCGAGCCACTCAACCAGCCGCCAGGACATGTCGTTATATGGAAAGTCCATTGCCTTAACGCAAACCATGAACCGATGCTGCTTATGCTCCTCCGTCTTACTTGTCGAATTCTTTACGGTTTCTGTACTGTTTCGGATGACGGCCGGAGCCTCGTCTCGTTCGTAGACGACACGCAGCAGATTCTTCGCCGTGTCACAACGCTTCGCCACCAAGGACACCATCTCGGGCACCTCTAGTGTCTGGTTGCCTTTCCCTTTGGGCAGAGGGCAGTTCATGAGTGTGGGAAAGATGCGTCTTGGCGCACCGCCAAATATCCAAATAAGCTTATGGTCTGTTACGTTTACGATCACGGGATCCACGCGATCCTTATACCAGAGCTGACAAAAGGTTTGCGGGTACTTCAGCTCGTCCCTTTTGCCATAAACATTTATCATGGTCAGGAGACGCACCACGGGCGCATCTGGTACCGTTTCCCTCTGATCGTGGTATGCCCCATAGATGTAATATGTGAGATTCCGAGCATGCGCCACTTGCCAGTAATCGTTGTGAAATTCGATATTCATAAAGTCTGGAGCTTTGCCACAATTAGTTGTTGAGGCGGTTTTTGGCCGTCGCAGCAGCTCCTCGAGCGGAAACGAGGGCATCTCCTCCCGCATAAGTCGCAGTCTTTGCTCCCAACTCGGCGCTAGTAAAGGTTTAAGATCAGTTAACTATATACTATTCAAATAGTAGTTATACGTACTATTACGCTTGTCCACCAGCAGCTCATCGACGACCACAACGTGGCCTCTTCTAATACTCCCCACATTGGAATAGTTAAAGGAGAGCATAACCGATAATATAAATAAACTGACCAGTACCAGGATTATCTTAAAGAAACGCATATGTTTCGCCACCATTTTAAGGCTGGACTTTTCTTTGTTTGAAGCTGATGATGTGGACAATCTGCATTCCACTTCCCTGTATGAAGTGGCACCTTCAACGTTCGAGCTTCGACTTGCAACTACATTTTAGTTTTTCTCAATTTTACCCTGAAACTCTAGTCTCTATTTGCACTCTGGAGCAACCTACGTATTACCGTTGATAAATTTACGGAGTATTTGATAAAAATATAAATGTGTTTTCAGTCTGTTCACGTTTGTCTCTACACTGCCAGATACTCTAATTGGTTCTGAATACCTGAGTCTTACCTGAGTTCTTAAGTGTTTCCATACCTTTTTGAGCAATTTCGATTTGGCTTATCTTTATGGGAAAACCCGCCAACTTCCGTAAAAAAAAACGATAGCAACTATTTCCATTTGGAATATGTTGATATGTATCAAGTGCACTTTTATGTGGCAGTTACATATCATAAATATATATATAGTATATATACAACTTCCAATTTAATCTGCACAGAAATCTTTCAGTCTCTGAGATATGTTTTCTGCTATTTGTTACAAACTTTTCCTCAAATTAAATGTACTCCATGTCACATATCTTTAATGCTAGTATAAAACAAACAAAATTGAGCACACTTCAAATTTAAGAACTAAACTTTATACTTTTATAGTCATAACTCCAATTATATGTAACAGATATCTGGTTATCTCCCTCTCTCGTTCCGTATCTCTCCCAAGGTCGCGCGCTCTTGTCTAGAGAATTTGTAACCTATTTTCGTAGTTTTCGCGCTTTAAAGAAACTTGTTTTCCTAACATCTGGGTAAATACGATGAACAACAGAAGATATAAACTTCTAATTATGTCGCTGGTAGCTGAACCTTATCAACTTAACTATTAGGTTAACTATTGTATTGGCAGATGTTGTCAATTCACTCATATTCATTAGTTACCAGTTGAGTGTCAGCGATGTCAGACGTTAGCTAAGATATTGGAACTTAGTTCAATTTGGATTATAGTTTTACTGCTTTTACAAGAGTGTTCAAAGAAAAAGTCGTGCACTTGACTTGTCTGAAATGAGCAGTAAAGTCAAATAAATAATAATTATATTTTAATTTTTTCTTAAGCTGTGTACTGTGCACAAAAATAGTACTGATTACTACGAGGGCAAAAAAACACACACAAATTTCATTTAAACTTCACTTTCTTCACATGTTCTACATATATTTAGAATTTATTTCTTTCATAAAGTAAATCCACAATTTTATTTATAATATATATATATAAACTATACTATGTAATATATACCATATATATAGTGAGCATATATAGTAAATCTCTTTGATAAACTTGTTGAATCTGATCTGAAAGTGAATGAGTTTCTGCAGCTATAATTCCAAATAGAATACCATGAGCTGCTTTTCTATCACTTTCATCACATTCATCAGATAAATAAGAATATAATTTTATTCTTTATTAATTTATTTATTTATATTTTTTTAATTTAAAGTCGAAAAAATGAAAAGGAGAACGTAAAAAGATTCGGGTTATTATTAAATATGATTTTAAATTTGAATTGATTTACAAAAAATTATAGTGCTAGTAGGTATTATCGAAGGTAATAGAAGAGTAAAAGTTTGATTAGCTTTATTTAGTAGCTATAGATCTAGCCTAGAAAGCGAACAATAAGTAGATATTCTACTTGGAATCTATGAGTATATATTGTAGCTTCTATATAGTCAGGGACTGGATCGGACTGACACTCATTGGTTTCTTCTGTTTGTTACATTCATTTGTACAGCTTTAATATGCCCCGCTTTACCCATATGTTATGAGTTGAGGGTATAAAAAGAAGAAGAAAATAATAAACAGTCAGCAAATAATATTGTGCATACGCAGCGTTGACAGACCAACAACGAAATGAGGGACGCCGCATAAAATTTTGAAGTGTGTGCGTGTGCGTCAAAATAAATAAATAATATATATATAACAAATAAATAACAGATAAATGTACATATATATACGTATATATATATATATATATATATACATAAAATATATACGAATATATGTATATAGGGAAATGAAAATGAAATAATCTGGCAACTAAAAGGCGCATAAATAGCTGTCAAATGACAATTCATTTTCTGTTCTTCTTTATGGCAGCCATTTTGATGTCGCAAATGAGATGTGTTCATATATCCATGTGTGTGTAACGCCATTTTGTGGGCTTGTGTGTGTGTGTGTGTGTGTGTGTGTTGTTAAGTTGTCACCGTCTCTCATGCCCTTTGTTGTCGCTCTGTTATTGCGGCCACTGACACGTGTACGTGTCACTTCAAACATAACCGCTGAATTATGCAGACAAAGATGGTCGGAAAAATTTCGATTTGATTTATTGCCGTGTTGAGATTTCGATTTTTATGTGTAAAGATGTGGCAACGCTGGCGATAATGTCAAATCAATTCCATCAAATTGCGAATCATTAACATTAAATTAGCATAATTAATTTCGCACCTAAATACATTGCACTCAAATCGCTGTGTGAGTGTGAGTGTGAGTGTGAGTGTGTGTGTGGGTGTGGGTGTGTGTGTATGAGTTTTGATTAACTTAATTGCTTTCCCAACTCAACGATATACGTAGGTGTAGAATAGCACTTAAACATATTGATGATACATCGACAAAGAAAATCAATTCATTCTAGACTTTTATTACCCAAAAGGCTTCACAGCAGAACATTTGGTTTAAGAGATTAGAAAACGAAATAAAATACTTAAATCGAGCAGAGTTTCACTTATATATGTCTTATGTCTATATTATCTTATTTCTATGTAAGGATATCTTAGTTCTATATGACGAGTATTCCAACCGATTTGGTAGAGCTCAGATCTTTGAAGCTCAGTTTCATTCTCAGCTTAAGATATGAATACTCTTGTAGTTTTTAATTCAGTCTATGCTATAGATTGGTAATAATAATAGAGATAATAACAGCAATAATAATATTAATAATAATAGTAATAATAATAACAATAATAGTAGTAATAATAATGAAAAGCATATTATAATTATATATTTGTTTTAATAAATGAATTTGAGATGGCAAGTTACCCTCAAGAGTATCTCTTTTAATGCATAACATTAGTTAACAGAATGTTAATAAGCAGAGCCTCAAAAGGACAACCAACAACCATATCGCAATTTGGCAAGGATATACTTGGAAAAGTGTTTCGAAATAGAAAGGATTAAGCATTAAGCTGACCATTTTTACTTAGTTAACAGAAAGCTGCAAAGTATTCTACACTTATTCTAAATATAAGTATTAGAAGCAAATCATATAAAGAAAAGATGACATTTCTCTCCAAAAGTTACTATTAAATGAGAGTTAATAACATATAGAAAATATATATTCAACGGTGTAAGCTGAGACTAACTTAGAATTAAATGTCTCTTTGCTTATTATTTACCTCAAGTAACTCATATCTTTACATTCCTTAAACTAGAAGCAACTGTTTTGGATTGTTGTTTAGCTCATAAAATCAACTTATAGATAAAATTTCTCAGTTTGCAGTTTAACAGCTCACACTTTACAAATTCTACATAGATATATAACAGTTTTAAACAATAAGTGTTAACTATTACATCCATCAGTTGGAATCAAGATAGGAAAATCAAATAAGAAAATAAACGTTTCTAAGAACTAGAGCATAAATTGAGATAAATCGCAGTCTGCTCAGTTTCATATAACATAACAATATTTGCTAGCTGTCAAGCAATTTTATAATGGATTGTACACACACACACACACACAAACATATACTCTTCTTTGTTCAACAGTTTTGCCCAATTACAGGAATCAATAACAAGAAGTAGTAGGAAAAGCACACAAAATTTGAAGCACTACAAGAGTTGTTAAAAGAAATTGTTAGATTTTACACGTCTCATCATAAAGAATAGATAAAGTTGAGTACTCCCCATAATTAGGGAGACAGGGGAAGGTAGAGTCCAGGATACGAACGAAAGGATTCATGTAAAGCATGAAAGGAATGAAAGGATAATTGCTTGTTTCTGCTTAATGTAGCCTTACATTGCGGCAGTTGGGCTTGTCAGTTACGTATAATGTAGACTTTTCCCAGGATCTCAGGACTAGAGACGCAGCGAAGTATGCAACGAAATGCATTTTGGCTGTGCGTGTGTCTGTGTGTGTGTGTGAGTGTGGGTGAAAGGACAATTTCCGACTTCAGATTATGTCCCTTAACAACTGAACAATAACAAAAATGTTAAACGCCATAAAGTGCCAAGAGAAGAGCAACCTAAAGGACAATCTATGTGTGTGTGTGTGTGTGTGCGTGTGTGTGTGTGTGCACTTGTTTGTTGCATATCTTTGGGCTGTCTTGAGTGTTTGAGCCAAAGATTAAATGGTGTTTATGGCTGCAACGGAGCCGCTCTGTGCGTTATTCTATAATACTTTTTGACACTTTTGCAAAATTTATCACTGCATTTCCACACACACACATGGCACACACACACACACACAGACACACATACATATACCCACAATGCATAGAAAAATGTTGGGAAATAAATTACAATATGAAAAGAAGAGTTGCAAAAATGCAAATTCAAATGTTATACACAAAAGTAATATATATAAAGACTGCAACCATTACTTATAACAAACGACTATTCCGAATATCTATATATCTATCTATATCTATATCTATATATCTAAATATTCTTTGTATTTGTTTATCCATTACAGGGTTGGACCTGGCCTAAGATGGGTAGCATGCTATTCGCAGCTGTATTCATAGCATTACATTTTGCCACCGGCGGCCTGGCCAACCCAGATGCAAAGCGTCTCTACGACGATTTGCTGAGCAATTACAATCGACTCATCCGACCCGTGGGCAATAACTCAGATCGTCTGACGGTCAAAATGGGTCTGCGACTCTCCCAGCTAATCGATGTGGTAAGTAAAGGAAACTATATGGATATTATAACAGATATTATGAAGGGGTAACAGGGGTGAGATAGTAGAAAAGGATAGGGGAATACAATAGAATTATATATCTATAAATCTGTGATACAATCTATAGAACAGTCTTTTCGATGTGGTCAGTAGAAGAAACTATATAGAACTTATAGCCAATATTACGAAGAAGTAACGAGTATATCTTATACCAGAGGTAGACTAAAAGGATATTGAATAGGATACGATACAATCATATACCAAACACTACGACATAATTTGCAGAATACCTTTTACTATTAACTATTATCTTATAAAGAAATTGATAGTTAAGCAGAGTTAGAGTAACAATCATAAGAAGTATTGTAAACACATAGAAAATGTATAATAAATTATAGAATAATCTGACAGATTTCAGATTTCTAGCACTAAAGTGAAATTGTTTTGCAGATAAACAGTTTATTTTATTGCTTCTTCATTGTTATTTGTCTATTTCTGGCAGAGTGTCCTTAAAAACACTGTTTATTGACTTAATTTCCGGATCAAGTCTATCTCAGCCGAGGCTCATTACTTTCGTGGCGTAGTGTAATTAAAAGAAAATCTCTTCGGGTATTTTTCTTACCGTAGAAAAGTCCCACATTTTATATACAGATATATATATATATGCGATTACTCGTCCTTCCGCCGAAGAGCGAAGAGAGAGAGAAGACGAAAAAAAAACGTGGTTTAATTTGTTGCTAATGATGATGGTATTTCATTGGTTTAACTGTCATTCCTTTGACAACAAAGTCCCGTTGGTGCTTATCAAATGACAATCAAAGCAGCTTAAGTAATCAGCAGAGCCAACAATGGTAGCAGCACCAGCAGCAGCAGAAGCAGCAGCAGAGGCTTTAGACCTGGTAAGCAGTCAAATGGTATTTGTTTAAGCCAGAGACGCGTAATTAATAACTGTTTACCAAACGCTTAAAAGCCAGTCGAACTAAGCCGTTTGTGTTTAAACGCCACCTGCCACGCCCCCCGCCCTCCCAGACACAAAGGGAGTCAAGAGTGTTTGCATAATAAATCAATGGGCTTTACGATTTACATCGACTGATGATTGTTTTGTTGATTAACTTTGCAGTTGCAGTTGGGGCTCAATCACGGCACGCCAAAAATTGGTCAACACAAGTGAGGGGGAGGGTGTGAGGTGGGGGAGGAAGGGAAGAAAGGGGAGAAAGGTAACACAGGGCCAAGGCATGAGGAAACACTTTCAACTCCAATTGCCGGCCGAGTCAAAAGCAGCCACACGAAGCCAACAGCAAATGGTGCAGAATCTTCAGCTCGGTTTGTGGATGCACATGACAACCGGAAATGGGAAACCGGCTAACAGTTACGTGCTCTTAGCCACACAGTAGCTGAGCTTTACAGCTTCTCCTGCTGCTCTAGCTCTCACCTCTTGCTTTTTTGGCTCATGCTTCCTGGCAGCGGATCCTTTTCTGCTGTTATAAATCACGCGCTAAGCACCAGGACCACTAAAAGGCATCCCAAACAGCAGCAGCAATCATACCAATGCACATTGGTTTCCATTACATCCCGTGTCTGAGAAAAGATTCCATTCCATTCTCTTACTCCTTGCGAGGTCCTTTCCGCGCGAAGTCCAACAAATTTTGCGAAAATTCTTGCTAAGTTTCCCGTTTAAAAAGATACCTGAGACTCGAGCGTGACTTGAGTTGAGCCATTACAGGATATTACATTTTGATAACTTAAAAGTAAACGAAGAAATCTTGTAAAGTTGTAAATATAGGTTGATAGCAAATATATATATATATATATTCTAGTACCTTATCAGGTATTCCAATTACCATTGAAGATTGCATCCTTAGATATTACAAGCCAGCACTTTGGACTCCAGATAGTTAAAGAGCTAGTAATCTGCCTAAACTAGTTGAACTTTTTGAATAAGAACATCCTTTAATTTGTCTTAATTTATGTCTTTTAATGGATTCTAGCTTTATGCTTCAACATAACCTTGGCTAAAATTATTCCTGCACTCAAATTATTTTTAGGACTTTTCCAAATTTCCTTAAGAAAGTGTTATAGAAATTCAATCTGAATAGATTGTAGATACATTTTCAACCAAGCAGTTAATATATACTTGATTTCTATATAGTTTATACCTTATGATTTCCCAGAATCTTAGAGTTCACTTTCATTGTTAATATCCATTGTTCTACTTGAGAAATGGTTTCCCCGTCTGTTGTGATTCCTGAGAATATTTTAATTAACTTTAAATTGCAATTTGCATTCCACTAATTGCATTTACCACATAATTTTACTTTGAATTTAATTGAATTTTATGCCCTACGATTTCCCAGAAATTCACTTCCCATTCTCAAGGACAAAGTTTGAAGGCGAACTCTACAGTTTTGGGACACTGTGCGCTCTTCAAGCATCTGTGCATCTGGCATAAGGTGCTTATAACGAAATTGCTATTATGTTGTGTGTCTGTATTGTGTATATGTGTATATGTATGTACGCACACATGTGCGAAAGTATGTGTGTATATATATATATATTGCACATACGCCCTGTGTACCGGAGTGGCAACTGGCAACTTGAAATATTCGCAGAATTTCTTTTATTGCACTAGTTCAAATGGTCAATATTTGTTGTTGTTGTTGTTGTTGTTGTGGAAATGCACGTGTTGCCTCTGATTTTCTTATTGCCATTTGTACAATTCTTTGTTAGAATGCCATCTACAGAGGTCCGAGCACATTTTTTAGTCGATTTTACAACGTTGTATTACAATAAAATTGCAATCATCGGCCTCTGAAATTGCACAGGTCACAAGCAGATGCGTTTTTCCGAGAGTTTTTAATTTTGCATTTTCCATTTTCCATTTACTATTTACCATTTCCATTTACCATTTTCCATTTACCATTTTCCAATACGTTGCACAGAAGCTCAATCATGTCCAGCGGCAGCAGCAGGAATAGAAAGTGGGAGTAGAACGAGTAGAGAGAGAGTTGAAGGAGTAGAAGGACTAGGAGAAGGACTAAAAGTACAGTAATAAATACAGTTACTTATTAGTTGGATAGCAGCTGCTCAGTCAGGTGAATTATGACTTCTGATACAGAGAGATCCATAAGGGAGAGAGGGAGGGAGGCAGAAAGGCGTATGGACGTTGCCTGGACTTAATTGGTCGGTTGCTTGGTAACTTGGCCAACTGCTTGTAGGCCAAATACAATGCAATAGAAACGTGCTCATAAATCTCAAATGCTGAGATGGAAATTGTTACTATGCATCGGCCAGGCCTAATTAGATACCACAATAACTGGCAAATGGAGCAATCCTGGCAAACAATGTTAATCTCTCGAGGACCTTAAAATAGTTAGAAAATTGCGTACTTCAAATGAAAACAGCTTAAAGTCAATAACTTGTCTTCAACAGGGAATCAGGCTTAAATAAAAGTATGGAAATTGGTAACTGAAATCAACTAATTTGACTCCTATTAAAAGGAAGAAAGGATAAAGATAGTATCATTTAAAGTATAAGCAGGAGCTGAAATTATGTCATGTATTGCACTGCAATTCGAGGCAGGAGCTCTTTAAGTAGATTCAACCGCAGTTGGTTAGAAGGATTTTTCGAGTGGCAAACAGGAAATTTGATTTAAATTGTAAACAAGCCAAATGGCAGAGAGTCCTGCCACAGGACATAGCGATACAGTGATACAGTGATAGAGAGAGGGCGGCGTAAAATGCAAATTCAGTTGAAACTGCAAATGCTTAAGGCTTCGGCTTATGCAATTTATACACTGTATATCCTGTGCATCCTGTTTCGAGGTATGGCTAGAAGTGTGAATAACCAACTACAGCAATTACCAGGCAAGAGCCGCAGTTAGCCAGCAGCAATGCTACCACCAGCAGCTCGAGGTGTGAACATGGACATGGCCTTAATCATAGTCATAGCTGTAGTCCTAGCTGTAGTCATAGCCAGGAGCTGGCAGACTGACAGACAGGCAGTGTGGCTGCTGCAGCGGATGCCGCACATAAAGCATAAAGGATATGCGCAACGCTCAACGTCATCCTTGTCGTCGCCTCTGCTGCTGCTGCTGCTATTTTATCTCTTCCTTATGCTGCGGCTGTCTTTGTGTCCCAGTGTCTTGGCTTTGTCCTTTTATTGCCGGTTATCCGCGTCACCCGCGCCTAATGACCTTTTAGACATACTACAGCCATTGGCTGCCAACTGGCAACTGGCAGTAAGGACGAAGGAGCAAAGCCACTGAGCGGGTGATTAGTAGGTCGTCCTGGCAGCACAGACGCCACCGCAACTCGCATTCGCTGGCAGAATCTATTAACATTGCGTCGCTTTTTATATATATTGCCGGAGCCAGGACTGACTCCGGCTAGAGCTACGACTACGGCTGTAGCTGTCTCGGCGGGAAACGCGTTACGGCGCATCATTATCATTTTGTCGTTAATTACATTTTTCAACGCTTAAGTGATTTATTCCGCAATTTTATCGTTTTCTAATTTTTTTCTATTGGCGGTGCCACCACCTACGCCTACCCCTACCTACGTCTACCTCTCTCCGGCAACATATTTACGCCTAATGAGTTGCTTTCGCGCCAGCTTCATAAATATAAATATGAAAGGGAAGCAGCAGGAGCAGCAGCAGCAACAGCCATAAATATAATGAGACTAACACCCAGGGAAGATGACATGTGTAGAGAAAGAGAAAGTGACAGAGAAAGGGAAGGAGAAAGGAGAAAGGAGTGCGAGAAAGTGGAGTAAGAGACTCTAGAGATGAATAGGAGACTAAGTGCTGTCGTGCGTGCATCTGTTAAGACACAAATTAGAGCACTTGGCTAACATGTTGACGATATGCTTGAATTATTTCCGACGAATGGCGAAAAAAAGAAACAAGTTCTTCAGTTAAATGTGATGTTTATTTACTTTAATGAAAAAGTCCTTTAAATCTGCCAACTGGTTTGAAAGAGGTTAGAAATTCTAACCGGAAGAGCTTCCATATGGGAAACTTTAACCTAAATTTTATATCTACTTCAGGCTTAGACATTGCGTCATGCCTATCTATTGGGCTGGTAATTACAGTTGGGGAAAGTTCTTGGTAGAATCTTGCGTATATCTTGTCTTTCCACTTCATCTAATACTCAAAATGGTTGCTAAAGCTGGTAGCTTTTATAGTTAAGCTAACTTTTAATCCATTTCACGGCTTACCACAGCGCAACTTAAACTTTATGCTTGTTTAGCTGCTCTTAACTTTAATTGCATCAGAGACCCTTCGGAATCCCTTCCTGCCCTTATCTGCTATATATTTGAAATCCTCTTTAGTCTCTTTCTCTTCGTTCTAATCCTGTTTCTCTTCTATAACGATAGTGCGCTACATAAATTGATTAAAACTCAATGATGCTTTAAGACCAAGTAGAACCTGGACTGTTTCTTATTGCCGCAGCTCACTTCAAGCTAACCATCTGCAGCGCCATTTAACCCAGGACTGCCATGGCCAACCACTTGACAACACCAACCCCCCCCCTCCCACACACAGCTCAACAGCCCCCCCACAAATTTGATACCTATTTGTTAACTGACACCACAGAACCAGGCAGGAGCAGCACTTCTACTCTGCAGTTCACTAAAAAAACGATTTTCAATTTGATGGCCCCTCACTCAATACTCGAGATGTCACTAATGCACACACCCCCTCCCCCCTCTCGTAGCACAGACCCCAAGCACGACCCCAATTCCAATTCCAATAGCCAAGCACTCGAGCTCTCGTCTATACCCTATAACCAAAGGTTAAACGAGCTGCTTGACACACACCTCTCGCAGGCTGCCACCATGCGCTGCTGAATTTAACCCAGAGGTTCACTCTAAGTCCTTATAGGAGTACCCTATATCGACTCATCCTTTAAGCTTAAGTCGATATAGGAGTCCTCTCAACAAGCAATGGATGAAATATAATAGGTTTCTAATGTTGTCGAGCTCTTCTGGATTAGTTTTTTACTATTATTAATAGTTATTGAGTTATAAATATATATATATAACCTGAGAAAAAAACATATGTAAATATTGACCAGAAGTTAAAGTAGTAGCTGAGTAGGGAGACGCACCTAGGTTGGCCCAAAGTTTCGTTAATATAGAATGAAATCGCCATATGAACAATACATAAAAAGCTGGCAAAACTAAAATCGAAGTAAAACTGAAGTGAAACATAGGTTAAACATTCTAAGGAGCATCTTATAGTCAGTCAGTGATAGTTAATGGTCGGCTGCCTGGACAAACTTTAAGCTATCAAATCGCATCTGATTTGTCAATGCGAATTGAATTTCTCCTCTGAGTTTCAAAACTAACAAGATTTCAATTTATTTTCTTCTTTGCAGAATTTAAAAAATCAAATTATGACAACCAACGTGTGGGTGGAGCAGGTAAGTCAAAAAAACTTTCATCTTTTTTCTCCACTTTTTGGTAACTGTTCAAGCCATTTGCGATGCAGCTGCCAATCCTCCTAACTTAACGATTACCCTCAAAACGTGAATTTGCCATTTGCACGCACCGCTGCAAGCGGATGGCCAGAAAAAAAGACGTTTAAAGGGAAAGAAGTCTAAAATGTTGCTGGCCAATTCGCGCGTTTGCATGATGCAAATTTCTGACCAACATTTGAGGCTTTTGGGATTGCTCTGGACTTGGCCAAGTGGCGAGTTGGCCACTTCAGTGGCAGCTTTCTCTGTGTGTGTGTGTGTGTGCATTGGGTGTGCACTAATGTGTCAGTTGGACCCACAACAAATAGAAATCATATATATATATATATATATATATATATATATATATATATCTGTCTATTGTCTGGAAAGCTGCTTTTAGGTACTCGAGTGGAAGAGCTTTAGAAGTTTTTGCATAAAATATGCACACAAATCCTTTCCACAAATTGCAGTCAATAGCTCTCAGAGCTTATGCCAAGTTTCTGGTTAGCCAATTGACAAAACAAAAGCAAAATTACGTATAAATTATGCAACAATGTCTATCTCTCCCTCTCCTTCTTACTCCTGCTCCTTCTGCCTCTCTCGCTCTTTGTTTGAATGCCCAAAAAGTGCTGAAACATTTCGATTTGGATATTATTTTCAACTAATTGAAAATTGTGTTCGATTGTTTTCCACCACGAAATTTTCACATATGCGAAATCCAATTAAATCGAAATAAATTTTAAATATTTGCAATTCGAAAAGTTTCTGGTTTTAATATAACTTTTAATTATTTCAAATACAAAAACATTTTAGAGCCAAATTCAACTCTTATACCCCTAAGTTTTAATCTATAAATTATTTAAAGCGAGATTTTGATACTAAAATGTCTGACCAGAGGTGAATGTTAATCCTTACAGAACGGAGAAATAAACAGAGAAATTAAGACAGATGTAAAGTAAGAGAAAGAGAGAGAGAGAAAGAGAAAGAGTGTGGTAGTAGAAAGGAGAAAGGAGAAGAAGAAAGGGGGAGACAACTGAGGCTATGTCTAAAATCATCACCGACAAAGATATCGATAATTAATCGATATAACTCTATGGTAGCACTGCCGCAGTTAAAGAAAATTATCGTTTTGATAATTTGAAATGTTTTTATACGAAAACAATGAGATTATCCATCTATAAATAAGTATTTATCTATAGTATTTGTGTATCTTTAGTAGAAGCTTTATCTTTATGCTTTCTTTTCAGCGTTTTTCTGTTTGAAATAAACAGTATAGTAGAGTATATATATATATACTATGTAGTATATTATGGTATAGTATATAGGAATATATAATCTTGTTAAGGTCCTAACTGCATCCTCTTGTATATTCAACTCAGTTGGACTACCTCAACTGTCTATATCTCTATGAGGTACAGGATATAGATCAGAACTTTTATTTGATTCGATATATCTAATGATATATGATATGTATGTAAATACACATATAAAGCTCAACTATAGCTGCAGATAAAAGTCATAATATTTTATGTTTACCTTAACCAAATTCGTTTAATAAAATTTCCGCTTAAAAAAAAATATATTAAAAATAAACAGTTAAAATTTAAACGAATTCAAAACACAATTATAATTAATATAATTCTGTTGATTCCAATTTAATATATTTTTGCCTGTTTTCATATATATTTTGTTGCTGTTGACATTTTCGCAGTTTATGTTTGGCTTTAGGGGTTTCTCGCTGCGTTTCTGTCTGTAAATATGCAAAATATTCTGTCAATAAAGCCGCAAAATGCGTGCACCCGCATACTCATTAGTCTGTGTGCGTGTATGTGTGTGTGTGTGTGTGAGTGTGTGAGCAGCGTGTCGTCGTCCTTATCTAGATGTCCAATATGCAACTGGCAACCGCAACAAAACGTTGCACAAATAAAAACTGACTCTGACTCTCTGAAATAAAATGAAAACTTTCTATTTAAATACAATTTATTTATTATAGTTTTTGGCTTAAACATTGAAAAATTGACTTTAAGACTTTAGAAATATATTGACAATACATCATGAAAGAGCCCGGATGATCTATGTAAAACTTTGGAAATAAATTACTGCGGCCCATGCGAAGATTATCTTATAAATAGTTCTTAAATAAAGACGACTGGAAGGGGGAGAAGATAAACTAGGATTACTTGAAAGCTTGAGATACATTTGCTTGATTGATTGGGCACTAAGCAAGATATATTATACGTACTTAGTTGATGGGGGCTTAAGATGACAAATGACTGGGTTTTCGATAGAACTAGCTCCATGGCCAAGGGTACATCCGGTTAGAAAAGGAAGGGTAAAAGATAAGATTATCTTATGTTAATCCGTAGTGATAGTGAGGAGAGAAGATCACTAGAAACCACTAGCTTATTTTTAAGTCCAGCTAGAAGCATCATCGATTGCAGCAGAGATATTCCATGTGGGTTTCGCTCTAGTATAAATAGTTCGAGTATTATTATTTTAATTAATTAATGGAAAACATAGAAATAAATCGGGTATTTATTATTCTTTTGCCCCAATCAATATGTCATCGAAAGAAACCCCAAATATTAAAACCACAATGGACATTCAACGAGAATATTTCGTTTTCATTATATTCATTTAATATTATTTCCATCTGGCAGCGGCAATTTGTTGCAATTATTCAGCATTTCATGCTTGACCAACATTCAAGCACAATCCTTTATACTCCTACTTGTATCCTCCCCATCCTTATCCTCATATCGAAAGCTGCGATAAGCCCCACCGATAAACCAATTGTGAATTTCGATATGGAACAGAAGTGAGCATAAAATAATACCCACATGGCCTGCAGATGATATTTAACATAAATAGTGTGGCAATCAGCATAATTACAGTTATATATAAAGAGTAATAACACGGTAACAATAAAATATAACTACTACAGAGTATGCTAGACTATGAGGTACCCTCTACTCATCAGATAATGTCTCTCTATCTACCTAAAAAGTCAAATATCATAAAGAGAGACTTAGCATCAATTAAAGTTAATTCGCATAAAGTTTAAATAGAAAATGATTTGAATATGTTTTAGTTATTAAATAAAATAGATAAATTATATATATATTGTTTAACTTATGCCTTAACTTTGTATTTTAACCTGTCACAAGTGCATTAAAACACTTCAAATAGAAGTTCACCTAAAGCTTTGATATAATCCCATAGAATCGAATAAATGTCTTAAGGATTATAGTTCGTAAGTAGAAAGACTTATCCTACTATAGCTTTTACGTTCTGTGGCATCAAACTACCCTACAACAAACTAGATATACAATAGGAAAATAACAAGTATACGCCTAGTGAGCCACATCGCTTTGTATTCTATTATGAAAATTTAATTTAACGGCAACAGCTTAGCGACCAATAAATTAATGCATAATTAATGGAACGCAATTGAAACATTAACTGCAACACCAACATCAATAATAACAACAACAACAACAAGAACAACAACAACACCCACTACACCCACAGCCACACCCACAAGAACAACAAAACGTAAAGGGCGTTTATATGCTCGACCGCAAATTCAATTCAATATTCATCTATATGCAAATGATTTGAGCAGAGTTCCGTTCAAACCGTTTTCATTTATCGCCTTTTGCGCATACTAATAAATATTTGTTATTAGAAATAATATATATATATATATATATATACTTGTATATTGTATACTAAATATAATAATACTACTTTCTTTGGATACTTTGCAGGAGTGGAACGACTACAAATTGAAATGGAATCCCGATGATTATGGCGGTGTGGATACCCTCCATGTGCCCTCCGAGCACATATGGCTGCCAGATATTGTGCTCTATAACAAGTAAGTTTCTTCTAAGCGAGATATTTAAATCGTTAGACGGTTAGATTTGGGCATTGGAATGCAGGATGAGGATGAGGATGAGGATGAGGGTCCTTGGCGCCTCGAACCATTTGCATAATTGCCCAATGGGCGCGACGGGCGCATAAATCAAAGCGCACAGTTACTCTGGCAATTTATCAGCCGATGATTAACGTATTTTTATTTCAATGTAACATGAGGTCTGCCCACAGGCAGAGAGAGTACAGGGTGAACAGGCTATAGGCCTTTATGCTCAGCATAAAATAGCTGCCAACTCGTCTACTGTCTCAAATTGGACGTTTTGTTTTGCCATGTTCGCTGTAATTATTATAATTTGCCTTGCGTCGTATTTCACTTGGATTGAAGCCAGCCGAACAAACACAGTGGCTCAGCCATGTGAAAACTATTGAAGCACAAGAAAATGGGAAAATCATCGTTGCAAATTTTGTATAAACTGTTTTTTATATCTTTATGAATACCAAAAAAGTATATGCTACATTTTCAACCAAATAATTTGAACTTATTATCAATATTTTATTATATTGCTTAGGCACCTTATTATAGAAAATATCATTCTGGAGCAGAGAACTTATTAATGTTAGGTAGGATCAAGCTTAACCCAAAGTTCTTATCTATTATTTATTTATCTTATCTTATTTATCTTATCTATTTTCTATAGCTAAACTTCAGATTGTGCTTCTCTCAAAATCCACCTCCAGATTATATACAGTTTTAAGTTTATTTAGCTCTCTATATCCAAACCAGCTATATCCAAATGCTTTCCATTTTGAGACATTGTTTGCCAGTCTGTCATTATCTTTTGACCAACTTAAAATGTATTTCATTTATTATTTTTCATACCGAGTACCACAACAATTGATTATAGACTTTTAAGAACGAATTCAGCGATTGTTTCCACTGTCTGCAGCCCGCCTTTTGCCGGCCAGCACTTGAGTTTGTCGATGAGACTGGCACTTTAGGGCCTACAGGACCAAAGGGAGGACAACGCTCCTTTTGGCAGATCGGCTTACGCGCTTTATGTGCCGCATTGGCCTTTCCTTTCATTCTTCGTTTTTTTTTTTTTGGCTTGACTTGGCTGGAATGGGCTGAGAGATGGGATGTATAGGATAGAGGATATAGGCGGGGCGGGGCTGGTGTGCCGCCATTTGCCTTGGCTTTAGCCAACTATTCGCATACTTTTTGGGGTGTGCGCTTTGGCAGTCATAAAAACTTGTAATTTATTGCTTGGAAAAAGCTTAAATTTCATTTGCCAACAACGACAAAAGCATTGTCCTTGTTGTTGTGCGTAACTATAGCGACTTCAGGGTACTTACATTTCACACACACACAGACTGAACGCAATGCGTGTTATATGTGGCGGCAGCCATTATCGTTGCCTGTCACAGGCGTCGCCATCGTGTACAATTTTTAAACTACAAATAATATGTACAGGGTACAAATATATAAAGCAAAGTCATGCTTTAGGTAGTTTCTACCCAGCCCCCCTCCTCTTCGCACTCACATTAAGTTCTATTTCTGTTGTCGTCCAGACCAATAAAATTGAACTTCAAGTGTCCTTTGACCGCCTCGAACACTTGCACTTAATTGTGTTTGATCAAAATAAATTGCCTCTACAAAGTCCATTTAACTTTGTGCGAGTCAAGGATAGCGTCTCTGGGTATTGTCCTGTCTCGATGGACCCAACACTCAACAAAGGACAAGTTGCTTTCAAACCAAATTATGACTGAATTGCTCGCATTCGTAGCCCCAACAACTTTTGTCTCTATGCTAAACATATTTAATAACCCTAATTGAAATTATCCACACTCAACGAACATTATTTCAAAATCTCTTTCACTTGCCTGATAATAATCGAATATGTGATTTCTCTACTCCAACCATAAGGTGTATACACAACAAATTAAAGCGCTTTAAGCTGACTCCAATAAAATAACAGATGGAAATTGAAAAATCATATCGAAAAAGTTTTGTGAACATGAAAATTGATTTATATTTGTTTGTTGAAAAACATGAGAGAACTAATGCAAAGAGTAAAAATAAGTTTTTAGTTTCCCAAATTGTTATTTATTTTAGAGTTTAGATTTATAACAGTTTTTATCAACAACTCCAAGTAAATAAAACTATTTTCGACACTGGCACAATATTTTAAACACACTTCAACGCCCGACGAACTGCAATAAAAATTCTTCAAATATTTCTCCTTTTTTCTCCTGCTGCACTCTTAAATGCAAATACTCTTTCACATGAGGCTCAGCCCTCCTAGAAAATGCGTTTAATTTTCACAATTGCGTTGGAAATGGCAATATTTTACGCAGCTGAATTAATTTTTTCTCCCCTTTTCCCAAGGCAATCATAGCACACCATTGAGTGTATACACACAAACACACTGAGGGATAGATTGAGTGGGAATATATAGTAGGCACGACTATGGGTTGCCCTTTAAATACACCCAGGGACATGAGGTTAGAACCTGTCTAGAAAGGGAGCGGAATATACTTGTTTTTTTCAGCAAGGTTTCAGGATCGAAACCTGCTCATTATCTATTATACAACAGGGTAAGTCACATCCTGGGAAAGTATCCTAGGTATAAAAGGACCTGGCTAAATGTCTGATGTTGCACTCTACTCGAGACTGTTTAACTGGAAAATACCCACTAATAGTTCTGAATAAAACTAGAGTTCTCTAAGCGAATAGAGAAGATAAAAACACTTTAGGATTCTCTTTAACAATTAAATAGTTTGGATACACCCACTTGATGAATCGAATACGTAAAGTCTATACTCGAAAATATGTTGATTACATATGCTTTAGTCAGGATAATATCATTTCCAAGTCAGAAATAGTTACCTCTGTCTGTTGCGCATAAGCTACCTAATCGTCTGTATACTCTTCTTTGCCTGCTCAATGGACACTGGGTATAGGAAAAAAGCTTCTATGCGAAATTGCGCCCATTTGTATGCAATGAAAAATGTTTAATTGCCTGCTAAACGTGGAATAGCTAACAAATAGTAGAAGGAACCTTTGCAAAGGCGCAACAAAACAACAACACGTGTGCCTCTTATACACACAACACACACACTCCTACACACAACACAGACACACGCATGCTTGCGTGTGCGCTAGGTCACCAGTTTTGGCCATAAAATAGTGTTAGCCATGTTAGAAACAAGCATCAAAAGTTGTAATTTATTGAACGTGTCCCTGGCGCTTGTTGTTTTTAATTGTTTGTGGCTCACTTCCCTCGCGCAATTTGCATTTTCCACGTTTGTCAATTTTAGAATCCAATTTCAAGAATTTTCCAGTGGAAACATTTCAAAAATTGTTATAGAAATGCAGCTGGCTTATCCTGAAAGAGAGATCCCATCGCTCGTATGTTTCAGCCACTGACCAAGCATAATTAGCCATCTGAATGTGTGTGTGTATGCGTGTGTGATTATTGTGGGTAAGGGGAATGGCGTTCATTAAATACGCATCGAAGCTGAATACGCATCACCACAAGCGCTGAGTTTGCACAAAAAGCAGCAACCACAGTAAACCCACTAGACAGAGCAGGAGGAGGAGCAGGCATCCTTCCGTTTCACGGAGGCGACTCCGTGTATATATTATATAAAGCCGCTTAATTCCAGCCATTAATTTTCATGTTGATCCAGAAATTAAAATCGCACTTGAGCTCGAGTCAATAACGACGACTGCAAATACCTCTCTCCATCTCTCTCTCTCTCTCTACGTCTGGTCTATGGCTTAAGGATTGAGCCTATAATTTCTTAGGATGGCGACTGTGGTGCCCCTTATGCCATACTTGGAAGCTTCTATTATGGATCAAAATGTAGCTTAAGGAGAAGGATTCTCGCTTGAAATGCAGATGTGGATGCAATTGTAAGGAGTTTCGATTAGAGAGACAAAGTCTATAATGCAATCTGGCTGAAGTTTATTTTGAGTAGTTTTAAGAATCCTTTTTATAATACTAAAACTTAAAGCAAGATTAATCCTAATATAACAACTTAAACATTGCCTTAAACTGCTGTTCACAGAGAGAGACGGTCTGATAGATCCATTATATTCTGAGAAATTTCAGTATATTCGTTTTCTCCATATTCAAAACTAAAGTCTTCATCCTTAAGCTCGTTTTGTGCTCTACTTTCCTCTGAACATCTGTTCGCACTTAAAGTGCCAGCTTATGGCTACATTTGCTGTGGTGACATTTTTAAAAGGTTCTTTGGAATTCCATTTCAACATTTGAAATCCTTGTGTATCGTATAGTATTTATAGGTACGAGTAGAGAGTTAGTGGGAAAATTGCGCAAGTGCAAGTAAATGGTTATTTTTCTGCAGAATCAACTAAAAATTTGCGGAACTAATTAAAAATACATTTTAGCTTCTAATTACAAATTCATTTTAAAGTACAGAAATTGCTGCTAATGTTGTTTTAGCCCAGTGCAAGCCCATGGCCATCGACTCACCCACAGCCGACCATCGCTGACCAATGCTGACCGCACCGCCAACGCCAGCGCCAGCGCCAGCGCTAACGCCAACGCCTGCGTTCTGTCCATTAGCAACGAGGTCCTTAGGCAATGGTCGAGCCAAGGCACTGCCAAAGCCCCGGCCAGAGCCACTAGCAGACAAACTCGCACACTAAATCCAAATCCAAAAGTAAAGCATTTTAAAATGTTATTACAACAACAACAAATACAGAAGGATGAGCAGCAGAACCAGGATGAGCAGGATGAGTAACAGTAGCAGGACCATCACCAGCAGCAGCGGCAGCAGCAGCAGCAACAACAAGCCATTAATGGCTAAAAACCATTTAAAATGGCCGACGGCGCTGCAAAAAGCACAGCAGAGCAGAGCACAGAGAGGGAAAGAAGAGGATAGAAAGATCGCAGGAGAAGGGGAAGGGGCAGAGATGGCGGAGGGGAAAAAAAACAAAGAGAACAAAAGTTTATAACCAAACCGAAAAACCAAAACCACGCCTGGGGGTCACCGCAATTGCAGCCATTATCTTCACGGTGATTCGGTGACAGGCACACACACACACAGACGTATAGTGTGTGTGTGTGTGTGTGTGTGTGGCTGCCTCATGTTGGTCCCTAGCCGCGGCCGCCGGCGGCGCCAGCTGCGGCTATCAGCGCGTTAATCTGAGCACCACATAGAGCGCCATCTTTTGTATCACTTTGGATAAAGTTGAAGCGAACCAAGCGGAAAGGGAACGGGAACGCAGTGAGGAATAAGAAGGGAAAAGGAACGGAAAGGGGAACTGGAACTGAAACTGAAACTGGAAGTGGAACGAGAGCCAAGTGGAGGCAATCTGCAGCCGGGCAAAAGTTTCGCTGATGCTGAAACCATTTCTATTTTTCTAAATCTAATGAAAGATAATGAAATTTTATTTCGTTTCTTTTGATTTCCACGCAATGCTAAAAACTAAAGCAGTTGAAAAAGAATCATAGATATATATATATATATATATATATATATATATATACATATATATGTTATGCAGAATGAAAGAAGAAGGCTGTATAAAAAGGCAGATAGGGGAGAGGGTGAGAGAGAGAGAGGCTGACCGCCTCAGTAATACACAATAATAGAATTAAAGTGGCTGTGGTTCTGATTGTGGCTCTGGCGCTGACTGGTGACACCGACCCCGCTGCGGGGCGTGGCTAGGGCGCAGTGGGTTCACAGAAGTTCAGATGATAATAAAGTTGTCAACAACATTCATTTAATTAAAGAAAACAAAGCCAAAGCCATGACACTTTGGGAATAGGAATACTCGTATGCACGAGGACATACAGGACATACACAATGGCACTGAGCAGCTGAAACAACACACAAACACACACACACTGGGACAGAGAGTAGGGTAGTAGGATGTGCTAGGTGGAGGTTCCCCAACCCAAGAACCCTCTGTCTACCGCAATGTAATGCCAGAGCTGAGATTTATGGTGTTAACTTAATATGGCCGCCGGAAATGGTAATGTGGTTTTGCCGACTGTCTCAGTAGTGGATCTGTTGTGTCTACACTACATATCTGTGTGTGTGTGTGTGTGTCGGTGTGTGTAGTTGGTATAGAAATACTAGATTGTGGTTTTTAAGCTTTCTAACAGAATATTTTAATACCAAAAAGGTATCGCTTGTTAAACACCACAAATCCATTTTAATAGAGACTTCTGTAATACACCTGAAGGATGTGGACTTACACAATGTTATTTAGATTTTGGGGTAAAGTCAGGTGTATTCTATGGCATATTCTTTAAATATCTAAGCCTCAAAGGAAATCGTTTACAGATTAACTATATAAAGCTGTGACTAAACTGAATTTTCTTGAAACAAACTGAAGCTGTATAAAGTTCCACAGATTAATTGGAATACCAATAAATCTACATCTATAAGTTGAAAGGTGCTTTTGATTATAGGTAACTGAAAGTGCCTAGAAAGAAACTCAAATCGATTGACTAAATATAGGGAATTATTCCATAGAATTATTATGGAACTATTCAGTTAGATATAGCCAACATTTATACAACTGATTAAAGTGTTGTTCCTTCGTCGCGAACTTAGGAAAATTTACCGCATACTAGATCTAGTATAGCCCACTGTACTAAAGATTTCAGCCCTTTTGATTAAACTACCAAATAGATTGTGACACTACATACTGTTAGAAGTACCTGTTATCCCATACACCGCGCTGGGCGATTCTATTTGAGGAGCCTCTCAGAGTAATCCTTAAGCATTCACCTCAATGAATCATGTCTAGACTCTAACAGGATTGTGGAGTTACACTTTGGGACTTAAATTAGTTTATAGAGTACTCTTATTGCTAAAACACTATTACTAACACTTATTAAATATTTATTTTGTATTTTCCAGTGCCGATGGAAACTATGAAGTGACAATAATGACAAAGGCAATTTTACATCACACGGGAAAAGTGGTCTGGAAGCCGCCTGCCATTTATAAATCCTTTTGTGAAATTGATGTCGAGTACTTTCCATTCGATGAGCAAACATGTTTCATGAAGTTCGGTTCCTGGACATACGATGGTTACATGGTAAGTGCGACTGTTTGTACTACTTTAATATTTCAAACACACCCCTCCCCCTCCGCAGTCCCCTTTTCGGGGCTGCCTCTGGCTGTCAATCAATTAGGAGCTGGCGCAGCTCAGCTGTAAGCCATCCATCAATATTATAAAGTAACTGTGCGTGTTCTGGCTCTGTAGCCAACTCTTATTGACTGACTGATTGACTGACTGACTGATGAACCAACTAACTGGCTAACTCACAGATTGAGTAAATGACTAACTGACTGACTGACTGACGGACTGCTAATCAAACGCTAATCAAACATTTAAGTCGTTTATAAACGCATTAAATCGCAAAATTCAATAGCTGCCCACAATGGGGCGGGGCACTTCGATTACTTGTGTCTGCCTGTATATGTGTTGGTGTTTGTGTGGATATTTGTGTGTGTGTTTGTGTGTAGAAATGAGTCTTTAAACGTGTGATACAAAAAGCAAGTAGCAGTCTTTCAATCGATTAAACTCGACTAGAAGTATACCTAAAGTGCTCAGCTGCGGCACTGCGACCTAACCCTGGCTATTATTATCTTCAATATATATATATATTCGGATATATTCTGTATATATCTTCTTACGATATATATAGATACCATATAACTCTAGCTTCTATAGATAATTCACACAGCAACCTTTCGTTATATGAACTCGACTTTTCATAAAGCTGCTTTCTTCTGCGTGTTATAATTTCACATCAGCAATATACCCTTGTTACCCGTTTTAAATGGTTATAGGATATAGAAAGAGGAAAATAAAGTGAGTTTAGATTGTTCAGGGATGAAGCGACGACCTTGAAAACGGCAAAACAAAAAACTCACTGACAATTGATTGCTTCCTTCCCTTTTTAATGTTCGACGAGGGAGAGTAAGTGAGGGGCGGCACAAAAGGTTCCCGCGGGGCGTGGCTTGATACACACATATATATATTTATATGTACAATAACAGCTATATATATATAATGTATTTATTTATATATATATACAAGTATTTCAATACTGTTGTTAATGTTTAGTGTGTTTTTGTACACTTGACACGTTTCGTTCGTTGGCATGTGATAAATCACAAGTTACTCACCCACACACACACACCACACACACACTCACACACAGATGTGTCAGCTGCATGTGTGTGTGTATGCGTAGAGGAGATAACAGCCAGCAGCTGCGTTTAATGATCCAGCCACGCCTTTGAAAACTTTTTGGGACTCGTTTGTCAAACGAGCAGCGGCTGCAAGCAAAATCTAGACTGACACAAAACAACAAGTTAGAAGCGAGCAAGCGACAACGCCGCACTTTGAATACTCTCACAATATAAGAAATTCTTTAATAATATATATTTATGGCTGATCTGTGGTATATAAGTTCGAATGAACTTCTATCTATAATCGCAATTAAATGAGATTTTGTTTTGATTTATATTGCTTTTGCTGCTTTAATCGGTTCCTTTTTCTGCCTCAATTTCTATTATGACAGATAGATTAACTAGTAACTATTCCTAGTACAATCTTTTTCTCTCTGTTCAGTGTTGCCAGCTAACCAGATTAACTCGACTTCATTATTCTTAAATATAATCTATATAGTATATATATAACAAACACACCTACTTAATTAAGTATGCCAATTTTAGTAGGGTGTTTTCATATAACTCATATAGAAGTTAGTCCCAATGTCTTAGGCTTAATCGAGGAATATATATCATGATCTTAGCTTAACATTGCAGTATATAGAAATGTGTATAGATGTGTGAGAGGTTCTTAGGACTTATTTTATAGACAGTTACACGGAAAGCTATAGATTATACCGAACCATATATAGATATATAGAGATAACTTGGGCTTTTCATAGAATATTTACCTTAGATTATTCAAAAAAAGCACATATTATATGATATGGGTCAAAATCCTAGTTCCAGTTCACAAACATTAAAGAAAAAGGTTTATTTAAATTATTCTTTGCATTTAAAAGAAAGTTATGAAAAACATACGCAAAAAAGTCAAATTAAGTATTAAAAATATACCATGAAAATAGTTTATTTATCAGATTTAAGTAGACTCTTATTACCCGATACTTTCACACTTATATTCCCATCAGAAATTCAAGCCTATAGACAAAGTTATGGAACTCTCTTGAAGCATTCTATAAATAGCTCGAGTTGAAAGACTGTTGCGCCAGCCGATGGCCGCTAGGTGCCGTCGAGTTCATTACGAAGAGGACAACTGGCAACGAAAAATGACAGCAAATTTTTACCATTTACTTACGGATCCAACAACAAGTTTCAGTATATATAACTCCGTATTTTTCATCTTCGGGTTTTCCTCTTTCTTTTTTTCTGCCAAATAAGGCGAATTTACGCATCGGAAGTTTCAGCTCGCTTCATTGATTTTAAGTTCATACACACACGCACACAAACGCACACCACGTATGTCAAAGTTGGTTTGGGGAAAAAGAACTCATCCTTCAACTTCATCCTGCCTCTTTTGGTCATATATAAAAATTGTTGCCGGTTGATTTCGTTGCTTATTCGATATTCTGTCTGTGCCAATTTCAAGCATCAGCGTAAACGTATTACGAGGTATTAATGATGTCACTTTGGGGGCCATCTCAGCTGGCTTTGGCTCACTTAATGACTGGGAAGTAATTTCAAATTGTATACTTCTGGTTCTCTCTCTACCAATCTGCCAATCTGAGTGATTTATATTGAATTTGTTACGCTAAATCTCCTATCGGAAAACGAAATGAAAATTCAACAAGCATTTCTGCATATAGAAGATAACTTTCAACTATGCCAAAGCATATTAGCTTTTAGAATTTGTTATACGTAAACACACTCCATTATATCTGTATGTATCAGAAGTTATATCCTGAGTTTTCACACATAAAGATCCCCATCGTAGATGAACCCAAATAACGTGAACGTGTTCAAAATTTGAAATTCGAGACCATAAACAGATCCATGATTAATGCCTGATGAGAAAGAAAACAACTTCCATATGGAGGAGTACCTACCTGTGTGTGTCCTGTGATACGTTCGGTAATTTAGCATCCTGCGAGAGAAGCTTAAAAATAAATGAGCGGCAGCAATAACAACATCAATAACATTTCGAAAAACAGCAGCAGCAACAAGGAAGGACTCAAGGACAAATAAACTGAACTGAAATGAAATGAAATGAATGGGAAAAACGTAAATGTCATTTACGTTTACCGTAGAACGTGAGCGAAACTTATCACAACAGCTGCTCAGGCATCTCCAGCTCCAGCTCCAGCTCCACCTCCATCTCCTCCCAATCCTCACCATGTCCTGCCCATCTTGTCGATGGTCCCCAGCAATTCGTTGCGCAATTGACGATTGTCAAAATTTGTCAAAAGTTCGAGTACGTTTCTTAGCATCATCATCAGCAAACGAGAATCACCTTTGATTTGCACCTGGAAATTCATTTCGCTGCCTCTTTGACAAACCGAAGCGTCACTTGAGGCAAATGTTGTTGTCCTTGTTGTTATCCTTGTTGTTGTTGCTGTTGACTTGCCACCAGTTGGTGGAAAATGAGGCAAGAAATCAATTCTGATCGCAATACAATCGCACAGGTGTTGCATTGTCGAGCTTTTCATGCATAAATCACAAGTTACAAATAAAACAAAACCTAATAGGGAGAAGAAGTAGTAGGAAAGGAACGAATAGTACTATATAAATATAAATAAATGTGTCTCAAAGTATCGCATAAATTGAGGACAATTTAAAATTCCATTATTATTACACAACTTTTCATCAATTATGCGTTATATGGCAATAAGTTTATCAGTCGGAAAATAGATTCAATTTTCTGAGATGATAAAAATATAAAAATAAAACGTTTATTTTACTGTTACTTAAGTAAAAGTTAACTAAAAGTAATACTTATTTTTAACTTATCATCTGACAAGACCACAAAACAACCAAAATTTACGATAATACCGAATACTTAAGAGTGTAAAGTAAGAACTCTAGAGCACATAATGAAATAAAAAAAGTCAGAGAAGGAGATGTCCATTTACTGTATAAGTATATATGTATAGTGGGAGCAATCTTTAGGGTGACCATGCAAGCCTTTTTAAGGCTAACATATGCCTAAAACCTTTGTAGAGCTTAGACTAAATAAGTGATACATATATTTGAATATAAAAATATATCATATATATAAAAGATATATGTAATATAATAGAAATATATTAAGAAATAAGAGTAAAAAGTTTGTTTTCCTAACAAAGATTGTTATTCCGAATATAGAAAAGCTATTGTGATAGATGATAGCTATATTATCGAAGCATATACATCGATTCTTATAATCTTTAATACTTGTTATATATTTAATTCATTTAATTCAGCTTAACTATATATTTGTGGCTTATTCTCTTCCCTCTCTAAAGGTTGACTTGCGGCACTTGAAACAAACCGCCGATTCGGATAACATTGAGGTTGGAATCGACTTACAGGATTACTATATATCCGTAGAATGGGATATTATGCGGGTTCCTGCGGTGCGCAACGAGAAATTCTACAGCTGCTGCGAGGAACCCTATCTGGATATTGTATTCAATCTCACACTGAGACGGAAGACACTCTTCTACACTGTTAATCTGATCATACCATGTGTGGGCATATCATTTCTCTCAGTGCTCGTATTCTATCTGCCCAGTGATTCCGGGGAGAAGATCTCGCTCTGTATCAGCATTTTGCTATCGTTGACTGTGTTTTTTCTGCTTCTCGCCGAGATTATTCCACCGACATCTCTCACAGTTCCGCTGCTGGGAAAGTATCTGCTATTTACTATGATGCTGGTCACACTTTCTGTAGTCGTAACCATTGCGGTGCTCAATGTCAACTTTAGGTGAGTTTTCTAAGAAAGAAAGAACTTAGAATTGTTTTACTAAATCTCTTATCGTCTCTGGATTGCAGATCACCTGTGACGCATCGCATGGCGCCTTGGGTGCAGCGCGTCTTCATTAAAATCCTGCCCAAGCTGCTCTGCATTGAGCGGCCCAAGAAGGAGGATCCCGAAGAGGATCACCCACCCGAGGTGCTCACAGACGTCTTTCATTTACCGCCAGACGTGGACAAGTTTGTTAACTACGACACAAAGCGTTTCAGTGGCGACTACGGAATACCAGGTAAATACTCAGCAAAACAATTGAATTCCTCTACCTCCCTCTCTCTCTTTCTGCATCTCCTTTAATTTCACTCAATTGTAAACAAAATCAGCTATAGAGGAAAACAATTGAAGGCGCTTTGGCCATATTCCTCAGAAATCTACACAAAACAAGGAAACTTTCTATATTTGCCTTCGCCTGAGGCAAACTTTTTGTTGCTTAAAACTTTAACATTTGCTGCAGTGGCAACTTGCAACTTATACTATACACTTGGAGAAAAAACTAGGTATTAACTGCAAGACAAGTCTAACGAAACCTAAGGGAAGAAATTAGTTTCTTGAGAATTGAAATTAGGGACGAAATTCTTAGCTAGAGCTGAAATTTTACTTTATAAAGATTTTTCTATTCGATTCCAGTGAATTTTCAAATGTTATATACTATATATATACTGGATCAAGCTTATATAGTCTGCGATAGTTAATACACTGAACAAAAAGCTCATTAAATTCATTAGAAAAAATAAAAGATAGAAATATTAACCAGATTTTCGGAATGTCCGCCTTAAATTTATATATACCTATATTCTCATTTGAGAGTTTAGTTTCACAATTTGTAAAACACATAAAGTACCCCCTCTTTTTGCTGAGTGTAGCTTGCAGGGACTTTGCTCCTAGGTTCTAGGTGCTGCTGCTTTTGTTGTCGTCTTTAAGATTTATGCTTGTTTTTAAGAGACTTTAGCAGGCGCATTAAGTAACAGGGCGCTTTATAGACTTGTTTCCAGCTACACATCCTTCAAGGCAGCTGCAAGTTTATATTTCGTTTTAAATATGGGCAAGTACATTGAAATTATATGCGTTTTATGTAGAAAGGGGAAGGAAGCGGGCAGAGGGAAGGTGCGGGGATCGGGGAGAGAAATAATATATGGCAATTAACGGGCTGCAGCAGTGGCAACGAGCAAGAGGATGCCACAGATGGAAATGGGACAAACTAACAAGCAGACAAGTTGCAAGTTGCAAGTTGCAAGTAGCAAGTAGCATAACTTGCAACAGTAGAAAAGTTGAGGCAACTCAACAGAGAATTATACGTTTTCTCTAAATTGCTTTTGTATCGTTTTGTCAGTGTCGGTTTTCGCTCTGCTCTTCGTCTTCTTTTCGGTATGCTCATTAAAAACATTGAAATAAGTGTGAAAAGAAAACTATCAAAAAGAAAAAACTGTTTTCAATGGCAGAGGAGGAAAGAAAAGTGTTGAACCAAGCTTAAACCAAGCAGAGCTAAGAGGCAAACAGTTCCATAACTTTTCACAAGTTCTACGAATAAAGAGAAGAAGAACTATAAACGAAGGCCAGAATAAATTAGATCTAAATTAATATTTCTTAGGGGACAATAATTAAATGTTTTAATATGAAATAATGTGCACATATTATCAGAATTGGATTCTCTTCTTGGAGGATAGTTTTCAACATAATATGAATGAATAGAACCTCAACGAATCGTCCACTTCATACATTTTGAATAAAAGAGAATATAAAGTTAGAGGGAACTTGATATTTAAGCACTAAGTGCAGCTTTAGCTGGGCTTAAAGTTAAGACTGTCAACTGTTGGCGGTTATTGCATCAATTAGCTGAATTTAGCATTTGCTCATTAGCAGCTGTCACTCTATATTAAGTATACGACACGTAAAGCCACTCAGCGACAGACGCAATTGAATTGCAGTTAGCCACAGAAACTGGCAAGTTGAACCTATTTGGTGACTGCTTTTCACTGTTTCCCGATTTTGCCAAAGTAGCTGTGAAAATTAATGATTTTCCTTTAACAATTTCTCATTTTTATTAGTTTTTCGCGGAAAGCGAGAAAAGAGGAAATGAAAATCGAAACTTTGGAAGAGGCCAACAAAAAATAAATACAAAATAAGTTGAACGCAGCCAACTATTTATAGAGTTTTCCTATATTGTTTTTGTCCTTTCTACTGTCACTGCTGCCTCTCCTTCTTCTTCTTTGTGTCCTTTATATTGCACTTCCTTAGGGACATTGTGCGAAAAATACAATTTCGTCCAATATTCGCACAAAAGCAGCGCTCAGAAAACTTACAAATTGCATTTGCGCAAAAGAAAAAACTGAGCTGAAAAAGCTCTGCCAAATAGCTGAAAATTTGATTTACCTAATACCCTTACTACCATCCTCTTCATGTCCTTTTCTCTGACATCCCTTTTCTCACACTTTATCCTTTTCATTCGTTTCCAGTTTTACCCGCCTCGCATCGCTTCGACTTGGCGGCGGCGGGCGGCATCGCCCACTGCTTCGGCGATCCCCCTCTGCCCTCCTCATTGCCACTGCCAGGAGCCGATGACGATCTATTCAGTCCATCGGGTCTCAATGGTGACATCAGTCCGGGCTGCTGTCCAGCAGCAGCCGCAGCGGCCGCAGCTGCCGCAGCCGATCTCAGTCCCACATTCGAGAGGCCCTACGCTCGGGAGATGGAGAAGACCATCGAGGGCTCTCGCTTCATAGCGCAACATGTGAAAAACAAAGACAAATTTGAGAGCGTAAGTAGAAACTATAACTATATAAATCAAATACTAAATCATATACTAAATCATATACTTAATCATATACTAAATCAAATACTAAATCATATACGGAATTATATAGTAAACAATACGCAGAATATAACTCAAAAGCATTGAGCTTTGATCTAGGTAGAGGCGCTTATCTTTGTAATACGTATACGTAACGTATGTGTAATAAAAGACTTCAACTATCTATTGATACTGATTTACTCTAAATGAACTTTAACTTCCATGTTAGTTATCTATCGTTTAGTTAAGTTAATCGTACAGAACGCTTATATTCTCTTCCCGATAACAAGGTCTATATAAGTTAACTGAAAGTTGCCGAGCATAATCCAATAAGTAGTTCCTTTTCAAATATATTTATGCATAGGAAATGCATTTTAAAGTGGCAACACAAAAACTATCTCCTTTACATATATTTAAAGTGTACTTTAATTAAACGATGAATATGGTTAAACGGTGAATGAGTATGGGTGTTTGTATCCCTGGTGTTAGCTATCCATTAAAATCTGGACGACAAACAGGACATAATAGGATAAACGAGAAGCTGACGGCTGTTGCAGAATTAAATTCAATGTATAACTCAGTCAATCGGTGGCAATCATTATTTGCCAGCCAGTTAGCCAGACCAGGACTAGACCACGGCCAAAACGCAACCCGTATGCCGCACCAAATGACTAACTGAATGACTGATGGAATGACAGACTGACAGATTGAGTGACTGCCTGAAAGTCGCAACGTGTTTTTGCTTTCTGTTGATAACCCGCAGCCGTTCAAATCACGTTGCTTGCATTTCTCTAATCAAAAATTGTAAACTGGGCTAATTCGGGCAGTTGGGTATGTGGATGTGTGGTAAAAGTACCGAGAAGAGTGTGAGAAGAGAGAGAGAAAGAGGGAGGAAGGAGGGAGAGAACATCGTCACGTTGAATTGAATTCAGACTGAGTGATTGAGTTGTTTGTGCTGAAAATGAATCGCAGCATGCAATCGGAAAGCGAAATATTTGATTCAAAGTGCAAGTTTGCCTAACATTGTGGCCACAAACTAGCAAAACCCTGAATCAGCTCGATTGTTTGCAGCTAGAGATGGGCGATAGACGCGTGTAACTATCGTAACACGCAGCTCAGTGATACTTGTGTTTGACTTTCGCTTGGAAGGTCCTCAAGCAGCTCAGTTGACTTCAGCTAGAGAGATATATTTAATCCCTATATAGTATACTTATTAAGTATATTGTGTTTATCCGATAGTTCAGTAGTATCGCTCATCTCTAGGAAAACTTGCTGAGAAATGCAAATCGATAACCAATTCCAAATGAATTTAGGGTGCACTCAAAAATAAATTGTGGTTTACCATTTTTAGCTAGACACAAATTAAACCAATCAAATTTTAAATAAGGAATTCCTTTCATAGATAAAGATTATATATATAATTTATATATTTATATATTACATATAAATTCAGTAGAAATTCTATAACCAATTATATTTAATTAAAAATAAACTCGCTTTTTATTTTGTCAGCTGATAAATGAAACTTATCTTTGGCATACGAGTATCTTTATCTGTTTAAATTCTAGTGCTATTATATAGAATAGGTATAACTCATATTGAACAATAATAGTAATAAATCTTATTCTATATCTTTCTGTTTAGGTCGAAGAGGACTGGAAGTACGTAGCGATGGTTTTGGATCGCTTGTTTCTTTGGATCTTTGCAATCGCCTGCGTGGTCGGCACTGCGTTAATTATATTGCAAGCGCCTAGTTTGTATGATCAGTCGCAGCCGATTGATATACTATATTCGAAGATTGCTAAAAAGAAGTTCGAGCTGCTCAAAATGGGCAGTGATAACACCTTATAGCGACCACTTGGGTTCGCAGCGGGCTGGTGGAATCTAATCCTCAGCTCGTTGCGGACCCTGTTCGCCGCACGTGACGATGATCGCGGATAATATACAGTGAGCCAGAGCATGGGCTTATCATCGGCGTTATTTAGCACTAACAGCAGTCGATATATCGATAACGATGACGATAACGAGATGATAGGCAACTCACTGTAAATAGCGGTGCGAAGCGAACATTCGAAATTTAGCTAAAGAATGAAAAGCGAGTAAAACGAGTTCGAGTTTTGGAGCAGTTGATCAAAAAATATGTTGGGTAACGTTGAATACATTCTAGAAAACAGTGTTGGAAAATCAACTAATACATATTTACACATATGACACTGACACACTGGCAGTTGTGTCTGGCAAAGGAAACGCTTTAGTATGTAAGTTTACGATGGATGCATGTTGGCTCTTTTGTGGCAAATGATGATTGGATTGTTGGACGGTTGTGCAGTGTTGCACAATGTGTGGCAGCCAGTGTTGTAAGAAATGATAATTTTTTGTAATTTTTATTGTATTTGTGAGCGCCAAAAAGTTCCTTGTTGATTTTTAGTTATAAAGTTTCACAAACCAAACAAAATCATGTAATAAAAAAATGTTTTAAGAGAGCATTTTAAATGGAGACAAAAAGTAATTAAAGCAAAATGACTGCATGTGTTCAATACGTGTGTGTGTGTGTGTGAGAGTGTGTGAGTGTGAGAGTGTGTTTTTGGTGTGCGTGTACTTTTTGAATGTGTGTGTTATCGTAATCGATTTTAATTATTTACGAATATTATCTAATTGGGCATATTTTCGCATTAATTTTAGCCATAAACGAATACGAGTATAGTTAGTACAGTGGAACCTCGCTAAGGCGTCAAGTTTTACTGGTTAACTACGATTACGATTATACGATACACATAACTAGCACCTAAGTCTTAATTAGTCTTAGCTAAGCTACATTAATTAAATACAATTAACAATTATTATTATACTTAAATCACCAACCAAAAGGCAAAAGAAGCGCGAAGTTCTGAAATTCCTTTTATTTAACGTTGACAAACAGAAACAGAAACACTTTTAAAACTCACATATTTTTATTAACTACAAGAAATACACACACATACACACACTCGCTAATATTATTTATGTTTATATATATATAGATGTATATATATCTCGCGTACTGTATGTTTTATATATGGAGGTAGGCCCAGGCCGACAAGTCACTCAAAATTAAAGACAATTCAATTAAAAACAAATAAAAATACACCTACACAAATACAAATACAAATAACATAAACGGAAAACTAAAAAATGAATATATGAAAGCAATATATGAATAATAAAAAAAGCCAATCAAAATAATAATGAAACACATAACAAAATTTGAATGGCACTTTGTTATATTGTGCGATATTCGTTTTTTGCAATTTACTTGGGAAATCCCTAAATACTCGTTAAACAAATTCCATTAGCACTTGTCTATTATAGAGTGAATGCTATATATTCTTATGCATATTCAATTCAATATTCAATTACTGTGACAGCATAAATTCATAAATTCAATTAAGGGCATATTTCATAATAATTAAAACGTTTTCATTATAAAAATAGACTGTTCCGATTCTAGGCTAAAAGGTTCTTAATTAACAGCTAAAAAAGGAATCTTAACTGACAGCTGAAGTGCCAAATTAATGGAAGTCAAATGAAAAGTGTTTAATTAGGGTGACCATGCTGCTTGTTTAGATCTCAAGAGAAACACTTAACAATTCCCTTCTCGATTTTTTACCTAACGCAGAACTTAGACTGATCTAAACTGAGAGTTTATAGACTTTCTTAACAGACTGCTAAAGTGTTTGCTTAACAGACTGTTAATTAGCAGAAAACTATAGTCTATCTGCCTGTTAGAGGAGTTAACATATTTCTAACATATTTCTTGCTGAAAAGGGGATATCGATATGAAAGATGTTTTTTATCCTACTTCAGATACTTTTGCACCATTCTGTAGATATGTATCTCAACAGAGAGATAACATAAGCTTAAGTTAGAGAGTTCGATCAGTTAACAAATCGTATTCAGCGTATTATTTATGCAGTTCGAGATCCTTGAGCTCGTTAACATTGGCAGTTACAAGCCGAGGCCTTGGATAAATGGGAGAGAAACACACAAAGAAACACCTTCAATTTAAATGCCAGTGCAAACGAAACTTGCCCCAAGGTTTTCCCTTTGCATTTTTAATTGATTTTCCAAAAGTTCTGCAACTTTCAACACGAACAACGACAACAACAACAACAGCAAAAAGAGAGAGAGAAAAAATTAACAACACAAATACCACAGGGCGTGGGCAAGCGCCGATGGGTATGCAACAAATTAAGTGTGGAATGCAATTTGCATGCACGAGTGTGTGTGTGTGTGCGTGTGTGGGTGTGGGTGTGTGCGAATTTGTGTGCATGTTAAGTTAATAATAAAAAAGTACGAAAAGTACACAAAAGTTGCAAATGAGAAAAGCAAAAAGCATAAATGAAATCTACTGAAACTATTAGCAAGGCATGCCGCGACAACTCTGCCCAGAGTTGACAAGCACTTGTGCCGGCTTATAATTGTTATACTTCTTCGTACTGTTGTTGTTCTTTTTGTTGTTCTCGCTTGACTTTGGGCTTAACTCTAGAATTTGACTTGGGGCCATGGCAAAAGTTTAATTAAAATTCCTAATCGAAAATATTTTAACATTTACTGAATGCAAATTAATTAAAATAGTTTTGCCAGCTCAACAAATGAGCGACAAAACAAACAAATATAGCAGATTGTATATGTATATATATGTTGTATGCATATATCATAAGACTCAAGGAATTCGCTCTGTGTGTGCCAATTGAAGGGCCCAAACAGAGTCCATTGAAATACACAAAGTATTTCTATGCGATGTCATTTCAAAATTGAGCACAGCTCGTATATATATTCCTCTGTTGTTCAGATTTAAATCTCAACAAAGTAGAAGTCCTTCAACAGGCTTTTCCTCTCTGACATTTAACATTTGCATTCTGAAGAACTATTTACACCTTTTGCTTGTTGTAAATACTGAAATTGACCAATTTCTGATTGTTTCTGAGCATTCAACTGCTTTCTTATGAAAACTTCTCAGCTTTTGACGATATTCTCGATAAACGATAACCTCTGTTTAGCATAATTATATAAGAAACGGTAACATTCGATGTATAGAGTAAAGAGACTTGAACAAAGCAAGAATTCAGCTTAAATTGAGGTAGGAGAAAACTATTCGGGAAACACGGGTATTTTCCACAGTTCAGAGGGAAAATTAATCAGCAGCACAGCCATATAGCTTAAGTTATCTGATTAGATTAGTTAAGATACGTTCGTACTGTGTCCAGTAATTTTCTCTTCATATACACTTACGCATTCCTTTCGACTTTGGGGCATCTGTTGGGAGAATTGCTTATGATAAATTGTTTATACGAGTATTACACAGAAACAAAAAAGAATCACGTAGCACGTAAAATAAATAGTAATTACAGCAACAGCGTTAACATTAATATTAACATAACATTAACAGTAACATTTACAACAGCAACGACAAGAAAGCAAAACACTCAAGAAACAAACCTGTAAAAGAAACTTTAATAATAAATTGTAATTTAAATAGTTATGCCGCATTTGGTGTATTAAATTGTAAAGTGGATAAAATCAACAGTTAACATTTTTTAAATATTTAGCTATTAAATAAACGTAATATATAAATGTTAAAGAAATAAATACGAACATATATCATAAATCAATTTATTAATTAAAAAAATATTAAACAACTTGCTAAGCATTTAACATACACACAACACTCACACACACACACACACACATACATACATACACACATACATTCAAACAAAGCAACCGCATAAAAAATATATAACATGGTAATTGTACATCAAATATTTAAAATATTCAACAGAGCTTATAAAATTAAAAAAATAAAAAAAACCAAAAAAAAAAAATACATTAATTAAATGCCACCAGAAATGAGCAAAAAAAAAACAAAAACAAAAACAAAAACAAAAACAAAAACTATTTGACAACTGTCTCGACTTCCGTTATGAAAAACAAATATAAATAAAAAGTCTGAAAGCAAGAAAAAATATAAAAATTAAAATATATATTACGAGTATACAAGATACATACAAACATACATACATATATATGTAATATGAATAACACTATATGCACAACCCAAACTGAAGAATAAAGCAGATTTAAAGATTTAACAAAACAAAACAAAACAAATAATTAAATATACAAAACAAAACTGAGTTCTTGGCAAATTGCTGGAAAATTGTTGGAAAATAACCAGTCAAAGAACTCATAGAGTAATTCTCTCAAAGCTCACAATCAATAGCGAGACATGAATATATAGTTTTAATTTAACGCGTGCTTCTTGGAACTTCAAAGTCAAAATGAACTACAACTATTTTGAACTGGTTGTTTTGAACACGTCTGTTTCTGTATATAGAAATCGTTTCTTGGAATAACCCAAAGCGAAACAACTGCTAAGTCTTTCTTCATTTATTTTGTATATTGAAGTTTTATTGTATAAAGTTCTTACAGATCATATTTGCAATTGCATCTTTATGCTGACTATATATATAATCGTCTTACTCTATAGTCCATATATGTCTATATATATGTGCTATATAAAAGGCTTGCTTGCTTTTTTCTCCCTGTGTGCATTCCTTGAGTTATTTTTGCTTTCAATTCTTTGCTGTGTTTGGCTTGAAAAGTTGGCAAAAACTATCGAAAGTAACATTTGTTAGTACTGGATTTACTTGGAGTTGACTAGGTTTACTTTAGTATTTAGTTTAATTAAGATTTAATTTGAGTAATCCACAAACTAAAGTTCTTTTATAATAAATTTATAGAATTTTCTGTTAACTTTGTTAAATTATTTACTCTTTCTTTAATATATTTACCATCATTTAAAATGGAACACTCCGAATTCAAGATGTTATCCGACAGTTCAGAAATACCAACGATAATTACAATATAATTTTTAGTTAATTATTTTATTTAAATGAAAGATTCCTAAAGTAAATACAAAAATTCATTTGCAATCCTCGATGCCAAACACTTTCAGCTGCACTTCACGCGGAAAACGATTTACAAATTTTAAATAGCAAAAGAAATAACACATTAAAAGCTAAACAACTTTTTGTTATAGTTTTAGACAATCAACTTAAAAAACAAAGAATAAAATCAAACATTAATTATAAAAAAAAAAAAGAAAAAAAAACGTATGACAAGTAAATGGTGTAACTTTTCTGTGAATAAATTTAACTAAAGAACGTAAATCGCATCTAAATTGTATATAGAGAAAAATACTTAATAAATTATAAACGGGCTTTAAACAATTTTAACAAAGTTGAAACCCAAAAAAAAAAAATCGATCTAACAAAAAATTAAAACAAAATTGAAAAATTTCAACCAAAACATTTTTGTAAATTGTTTCACTTGGGAAAATCGACACGCTAAAGCAAAAAACCAAAAAAAAAAACATTTAATAAATAAAATCGAAAAACAAAATATTTAATAAAAAAAAAAAAGAAATGAAAAAAATAATGGTACCAACTATCCAAAATCGAAATGGTCAAATACATATAGAAGTGTGTATATGCTCTCATTGGTTGTGTTTTTAGGTTATAAACAAGCAAGCTTGTGGGTGTGCAGGTGTGTGTGTGTGTACATAAACATGTGCACACCCTCCGACACACACACAGGCAAACAATCGGTCATTCAATCATTCAATCAGTCAGTTAGTCAGTCGGTTAGTACAATTCAATTCAAGTTTCATAATTGTACAGTTCATTTGCACAATTCAATAATATGTATTTATATAATTAATAATTAATTAATTCATAATTAATGTTAAAATTACAAATTACAAATTACAAATTAATAACTGTAAATTAAATTAAATTAATGCTAATAATGTCAAACATTTTGAATTTGCCTTTTTAAACACGCGTTTTACTTTTACGTTATAGTTTATAGGCTTAATGTTTGGTGTGTGTGTGCTTCATGTGAATATAAAATACTAGCAAAGAAAATACCAAAAAATACCAAAATTTAAATACTGCAGTTAAGTTTTTGAGCACTGCAAGAATACCAACAAAATTTGTAATTCAAATACTGCCACGAAAAAAGCAAAACAAAAGAAAGTAAAACAAATTTCAAATGCAACTTAACGATATATACTCGTACATATATTATATACTATAACTATATGGATATATGTATAAACATTTATATATACTAGTATATATATATATGTGTGTGTGTGTCTCAGCTTTCACACACTCATATCGTCTAGTCTGTAAGCTACTCGTATGATCTATGTATAACCGGACATTGCGGACGGGGCTCGAAGTTAACATTTGTGGCTAAGAAATATTTATATAGAATAATATATATATATATATACTACGTATAGGTAAAATCAGTAACATACTCATATATTGTATATACCAACGTTAATCAACACATTCACACACACACACACATACAGAATTACATAGATACACAAACTATAACCAGGCTCAGATTTAACAAGTTAATATGAAAGCCCATAATTATATAGTCGGACATTATCATTGTTGAGCATTAAGTCAGAGACAAGAGGAGAACCATTTTCAGGTACAGTAAACACTGAGTAGAGTAAATATATTGCAGACAACGAATTCGTGTATATAGAAATCGCAATTCACTACGAAGATAACCAAAGCAGAAAGTGTCCTTTCCAGAACTAGAGAATGTGCAGAAGTTGAATGAATTTGTGAACTAGTTCCAAGTACAACAGACAAAACAGTTAACAATTTAGAGTATCAAATCAGGATCAGTAATTAATATAGATATACAAGTATATGCAGAACTAGTTCACAGCTTTTATTGTGAACAATACGTAACAGTTTTACCCCTTATCCAACTTTGATTTTAGCTGCTTCTGAATCTCGTAGCTCCAACCCATTATCAGGTATTATCAGGTATTACCTGGTATTATATTCCCTTCATTTGCACTGACTTGCACGGAAAGGGCATTCAGTTAAGTATAAAAACCACAAAGTGTTTCATTTTATTGCAAAGTTCTTTGAGCCACACTTAGCACTTACAGTAACAGTTACAGAATTCATAAGTAGTTAAAGCAAAAGAGAAATAGTTATTAACAAAATATATACATACATTTAACAAGTAAAATTACGAAACGAAAAAAACCAAAAAGATATATAAGTATTTGATATATATATGCGGCTTGACCCTGAGATTCAAAAACATAAAATCGGATGTCTTCCAATCAAAGGTCGTCTTTTTGTAGCAAACACAACAAGAATCAAAGTCTGCGTATTGCTAGAGAAAACTTAACCAAACTAATTGGAAGTGCTCCACCCACATGGATGGGGAGCTATTGAATAACCAAACAAAAAAATAGTATATCTACTACTTCTAATACTAAACACACACCACACCACACCACACCACACCACACACACACACAGCACACACACCACACACAGACACAGACACAGCAGCACTGCACGGCAACTCATTTTATCTTCCACTTCTCAGACAACCCCAGAAAAACTTCACAGTGAAAACTTATTCAAGTACCTGACAATAGCTGCCACACATTTTCCCGTTTTCCCGTTTTCCCAACATTTCCACATGCACACACTTTTCTCTCATACTCAAAATTAAATTGAAAAAGTCCTGTACATACAGCTAGTGCTATTACCAACTGGGCTTCTACCCAGAATTTTAGCGTTGAGTTGCCAAAAAACAAAAGAAAATTAACAAAAAATACAGCAAAAAAAAAAATAGTGCAATGAATTAAAGGTTTCAGCTAAGAAAGAAAGAAATTTAAATAAAATCTCTCAGCAACAACGCATTTCCCATACCACATGGTCAGACCCTTTAGACACATGATTTTTTACCCCCAAAACTAATGTAAAATATTGAAATTTATCTCGAGATTATTTCGAAAAACGATCAGAGATTGAAATTGCTTTTAGAATTTTTTGTTATTCTTCAAATTGAACTTTTACTGGAACCGTTATTAACTTATTTTACAGTGTACTATATATCTTATATATTATTTGATCAGAGATATATACACAATACATATGTATTATATATCTTATATATAATTTGATCAGGAATAGATTTTTTTGTTCAGATTTGAAAGCATAAATAAATTTCAATGCAAGTGCACATTTTGCCAATAGCACGAGTCCAAACCTGCACACACACACACACACACACACACCTACACCTACACATACTAGCACACACTTGCTCACACCGACAGACAGACACTCTACCTATATACTATGAACAGTATACAGTCTTAAATTTTTGTATGTGTGAATGATGGAACCGAAAATCAAATCGTCTAGAATAGTTAGAGAAATTAGTTTAACGTTTTTAAATCACAGCAACAAAACTAACTATACCTACACTATATATACATATATATATATATACAAATATGTGTGTGTTTAGGGTGTATATTTTGTGTATTAATTACGTATTAGGTGCCGTTAGGTTTAAGCGCTTCCGTTGCATTGATCTCATTTCTCGAAATTGTCTGAAAAAAGCAAACAAATTTTAGCAAAAGGATTTTTAACTTTCGAAAAAGAAAAAAAAGAAAAGCCAATAAAATGAGAGAGAACTACGAGTTAACACAAATACGAGTAATATCTTAAAATCTTGCAACTCACTGGGGAAAACAACACCACAAAAATATTTAAAGTTATAAATATAATAATAGAATATGCCGGAACAGGCATTATTGCTACGACACTACGAGTAAAAGAATAATATTTGATCTAAAGTATAAAAAATTATTAACCCTAATATGGAAAAAGGAAGAAAACCAGTTTTTAGTTAGACGCTTTAACTAGGCGCTAGCTAAAAAAAAGGTATTTTCCATTTAAAGAAAACTTTTGACTAAATTGAAAATTTAGTTAAAAACAAAAACAGATAAATAAAACTTAAGTAAAACTAAGCTTTGGGTATAGGAAAACGTATGTAAAATATTTGAAATTGAAATAAAAATAAAAGTAAAAATAAAAATAAAAATAAAACTAAAATGAAATGTTAAGCTTAAGTGTAGGCTAAACGAATATAAAATACACTGCAAATTAACAGCAACATGAAATAAATAAATATTCAACGTAAATGTCAAATGAAGAATTCAATTTTTAAACGTTGCATTTACATTTCACATAAAGAAATACATAAATATATATATATACATATATATACATTTATATATTCAAAGCCGCAAGAAACATATTTACTAACAAGAAGAAGAAAATATGAATTAAACACTACACTGAGAGAAACTTAAGGACACGCGCAGACACAAGCACACAAAAATGTAACTTAAAACTTAACAAACTAAAATAAAAAATAAAAATAAAATAAAAACAATTAAAAACAGATCCAAATAAAATGCTAGCAAACAAAATGTATAACGTAAAATTTGCATTTGCAAGAAAAAATATTAAAAACTGGAACGAAGATTAATCCCGAAAATTGAATTGCAGTGAAAGTTTAAGAGCCTAAGAAAATGGAAAATTGGTATATGAGAAAATGGGATTGTCGAAAGGAAATAATGAACGATTTATAAAAACAAAATGCATAAAAACAAAACAAGAACAAACAATTACTATATAAATAAATGTTACGCGTTATTAAATAAAGATGAATGAAAATAATTTGTTTTAAAAAAAAACTAAAAACTCTTTTTCTTATGGATTATTTTTTTATTTATTTCTTTGATTCACATAAATTGATATTTAGAAAACTGAGCAGGTTGTGCCATATAGTGGCCCAGTGCCATATCCAGCAGAGAAAACTGGCAGCCTGGATAGAGCTCATGGCAGCTCCGCAACTCCCGCTTGGAGCGCCGATAGATGTGGTCGTAGTGATGATGTGCGTGCGGCTCCTGGCTAGCCACCTCCGAGGTGGGCAGACTGAACACGGTGCGTACCAGCTCCTCCAGCATGTTGCCACGCTGGCCAGGTGCTTGGAAGTGCTTGGCGCTCTCGCAGAGCGCACGTGCCACACAGGCGTGTCCATTGAAGCCCATGCTAAGTAGTGCTTATCAGTGATTCAGTTCAGCTTGGATTTGGGCTTGGGTACTTACTGATCGACTGCGGACTGGATCTCCTCGTAGAAGCTGCGGCGGGAGCGTCTCTGTAGCATGGGCTTGGTGAGATTGGCGTCAAAGCCGTTGACATGCTGAAGCACCCATTTGTGGTTGGGCAGGTTGTAGGCAACACCCCAGTTGACGGCCCAGCTCAGGTAGTCCTGATCAGGATTCCCAATCATTCCAATAGTTAGGCAAATTGCCGCCTGTGCAAACAAGAGCAGATTAGTTTCCGATTAGCCATGTCGCCTGGCTGGTCAGACAGACTCACACCGAAACCGAAGAGCCCTCCGGAAATGCCAGATAACGTTTCTGCCTCCTGAGTAGCTTCGGCACCGCTGTAGTAACATTGGCATATGTCCCATCCTCGAGCTGAGAGACATTAACCAATGCGAGCAAAGCCAATGCTCTGAGGATGAACTGGACTAAGCGCGTCATTTTCACAGCTTCGCGTGCAGATAGTAACTGGTCTGGGATTAACTAGGCCTCGTTTTGGGAGGCGGAAGACCGCCCTGCTTACACCACTTAAGCGGGCTACTGTTGACTTCACTGATTAGCGGCTGGCTGCTAACTCTCACACAACGGGCCACAATTAGCTGGTCGCCACAATGCCTCCAAAACTGGCCTACAATACGATTCACATGGCTCGCTGCTCTATATAAATATGGGAGATTCTCGACCTGCGCTGCAACCCAAAAACAAATAGAACAAGTACGCACTTCATACAAAAAGTTACAGACAAATATACATACATATATATATATATGTATATATGTATGTATTTTTTGTGTATCCAATAAATACAGCACCCTTGGCTATTTGCTTAAATTCAATTGTACTTTTTGGGATCTGACACATAATAAACTACAATTTTTTGCTCTGCCAATTTATTGCCAGGAATTATTTGGCAAGTATTAAAGAATTTGTGTTTCCAATTGTGCAACAAAAAGCAGTAGGGATGCTCGACAACGAGATACTCTGCCCACAGTTCTCAAATATTTATGAGTATATTCGGACAATTCTTTGTGCTCATATGCATATGTGCTAATATGTTGGTCTTAACTTTTGGTCATGCGTTCTTTTATCCTTTGCAGGCAATTGCAGAACTCAAACATACCCTAGCCATTGTTTCAGTGTATAAATATGCATATCGGAATGTGAGATTTATGCGATTTACAGTGCTTACAACTTGCGTAGAGTCAAAAGCGTTGAACTTAATTTAGTGTTAAGCACAAAGGATTTATCCGAAAAAAATGGATTTGGAAAATACTCGTAAGCTCGTGTGCAACAGATAACAGATATGTTACATATATATAATATTGCATGGGTGCATTAAACGCCAAATGAAATGAAGTAATTAATACGCATCTTAAAGTATTGAATAGAATTCGAATAGGGTATATTTTAGAAGCTATAATGTCGAATAATATTAAGAATTGTAGATGTTTATATTTCACTACTTAACAGAGTATAAAAGTGGATATTATAGAGACTATTTTACTCAAAAAGTGTCTGACTCTTCTATAGAATTCTGCCCAGAGAACTCATAAAACGTGTAGCATACTTTTAGCTGAATTTATAATATAAAAATATGTAGCATACTTGTCGGCGCACGCAGTCGGAAATCTGGTGTGGAGTCTGAATTGCAATAAATGTATTGTATTGTTGTACAGCTTATTTTGTTATAGAAAATCAATTGCGTATATATAACAATCAATAAATCTTAACTAAAATATTCTTGAGAATCCCCAGCCTTAATGTCCAGCATATTAAATGCTATTATTTCTCAACCATACGAAGATTGTGCATTTTTGCCAAGTGATGCAAAGTCCTCAATTATATCTTTTTCTGGTGGTCCGTTCGCCCGGTACTTGACATTGTACAATACACTATATCGATTATATCAACGAACAGATTTTATACCATTTTTTTCAAGAAAATTATTGACAGCAGATTCAAGCGATTTCCCCTCTGTTGAAGCAGCCAGTTCTGACCTGAAAAAGCATAAATTGGCAACACTGATTGGAATTGTCTTTTTTTATGTCGCTTTATTAAATGAATGTTTAAATGGGTTCTGGAATTGTGCAGTAAAGAGCAGCAAAAAACTTTGGGGACAGTGTGCTCCATACCATTGTGCGCATTCATGCATCGTATGGCCAGCGGTGAAGGCCTGGCGATATGCTGGTTTACGGGCAATCTCCGGATGCACATTGCGCAACAGAATTCGAAAGATATCGTGGAGCAGGGAATGGCCAGGTGGCGCCAGAACATGGCGGGACTCGCAGAGGGTCCGCATGATGCAGTACCGCGCTTGATAGTGATGACTGTACTCCAAAAATTAAAAAAAGATAGAGAATGATAGATTGAGAGAGAGATAGTGGTATTAAGCGGGATTTACTGCACTTACAACTTGGACAGCATTCCCAGTAAATCGAACAGCATAGCCTGTGGAGACTGTGCCTCATTCAGGAGATTTACTCCGCTGCTCGCAAGCTGACGCCGCAGACGCCTCGATGCTGCTCCGGACCTACAGTAGTAGTTCCCATACGCATCCTTAACCAGATTCAAGGCTGGACAGCCTCCACCGGGCAGCTGGCTTTCAAAGGATTTACTTTGGTCCAGTGCCGGTGTTACTTGCGGATAGTTAAGGTAAAACGATTGCAAGGGATCGGCGGGACTTAATGGCACAAACAGAGCCTGTTCCGGCGGCAGAGCAGATACTGCGGCCGTATGTAAAGCTCTTTCTGGCGAAGCTTCAAGTGCAGGTGGAGGAGGTGGAGGCGGTGGTGGTAGCGGAGGAGGCGGCGGCGGCGGTGGTGGTGGCTTCCGCTTGCCTTTACGCCGCGGAAGCCAATCCTCAATCGCTGCAGGCATATCATAAAGAGATGTCAACTCCCCGAGCACTAACAAGCCTCTGGGCTTGGCATCGAGCACAGCCTTGGCAAAGCTAAGCGTCGCCTAATCATAGAGAAAGCATTAAGAGAGTGGACGAAAACTAATCCTAATAATAAAGGACACTGATGTCAGATATAGATTTGACATGATGCATATATTCTATGTTGATAATTAATATGCTGCATATGATTTTAATATAAGTGCAATTAACATTGAGTACATTTCATAGCTAGTTACTTACTGTGATGACTGTGCCCAGTTCAAAGGTGAGCCAACGCTTTTGACGTTGAAGCAAGTGTGGAATATGCACAGGTCTCTCATGGAGAAAGCTAACAGCTCGAGGCGTGTAGGAGCTGGTGCTTGAGTTGGAGTTGGAGTTGGAACTGGACGTAGAGCTGACAGTTGAGTTGATTTGGCTATCAGCTCGGACTGAGGTCAGCAAAATTGCAAACGGCAGGAGTATCTGCAAACAGTATTTGCGAAATCTCATGGCAAACTGAATTTTCGGGTGTTCGAGCTTGGGATTGAAGAGCAAAATTTGCAAAAAGATTCGCAAACGGCTTTTGGCGTGTTTGCTCAATTTGTTGGTGGCCATGTTTGACCGCAATGCAAGTTTGTTTTGCTAAGCAATTAGTTGGAGCTGACAGGGCTGCTAGTAGTAGTAAGAACTTGAAGAGGAATTGGGTCAATGCTCTCAACCAGTTGGTAATCTAATTAAATTAACAACTTGGCCACTGAAACAAATCAATGGAAAGAGCTGAAAGTCAAAATCGTGGCCCAAGCTTTGAATCAGTTGTCAAAAAATACGCAGCAAGAAGATGTCCATAATTTGGCTAGTGTTGCTGCTGTTGGGAGTGTGCCAGAGCCAGAGCCAGAGCCAGTTCTCAATAGACCCCTGGACCAAGAGCAATGTGCTCGATGTATTCGCCCCGGCGCCACAGCTGGCTTTGTCCACTGAGGCGCACATGAACAATGTCACGCTGGCAGCTGCTGAGGACTTGGAATCACTGGGAACGGAGTCCACACCGCCTGCTGCCTCATTGGGACCATTGTCACAGCGTAAGCTCTCGAGGGGAAAGCGCTTTGTGGCCTTCCCAGTGGGTTCATCGGCTTCTGTAAGTCAACCGAATGGAACATCAGAAAAGTTTCTGCATAGTTTAAGCCAAATGCTTTACCATACAACACTTAGGCCGCTGTCTGTCTGACCACAGGCGTCGTCGGAAATCCCCATCTATTGTATCTCAGTTTGGGCATCAATTGGGGCATTGCCTACGACTTGCCCAACATCACATGGGTCCTGCACAATGCCCATGGCTGGACCACAAAGAAGCCCAGCGCTGCTCTGGCCAAAATTAAACGACGCCATCGACGTGATCTCTACGGCAACCTGGAGACAATGATAGAAAGGTAAATCCTATACAAAGTCTATAATCATATAGAAAACTTTACACTTTGTTCCTTCAACCTTGAATCGCATCTTAAAGGACATTTATAGATGGTCCTTGAAATCGCTTAGGGTCTCACTTAAGTACTTTAATTATAGGAAGCTGTCTAGTAAATATCTTTATATACCTTTTGAGGATTGCGATAAAGTTGACACCTAAATTCGTATGCGACATATCGCCTCTTATATAGTATCTCATAAGTATCTGGATTCTAGGATATAGTATCATATACATATATATGCCACGTTTGTAGCTACTTTACATGCCTCAAGTGTTTGTGAGTTTGCCTTCTGAGCTGTGTGTATGATTTGACTTAACAGCTTCATCTTTTACTCTTTCACATATATATTTGTATATATTATATACTATGTACTCATAAGTCTGTGTGTGTGTGTGTGTGTGTGTTTGTGTGTTAGTGCCAAAATCAGCCCCAGCCATTTGGCTTATCACGCACAGTGCGACCAAAGCCAAGACAACTTCACAGCCAAAGTGGTTTCCCTTCTCCCCCAAACAGTCTCAACTTATCCTACAGCACAGCTTGTGTGTCTGTGTGTGTGTGTGTGTGTGTGTTTGTGTGTGTGTGTAAATGCGTGCGGCTGGCATAATAATAAAATGTTGGTATTTTATATTAGCATTTAAATTGGCTTTTTTTGTATGCTTCGGAAATAGTTTAATATCCGAAAAGTCTTTTTTGGGCAACTTTAACATTGACCCGAGCGAGAAGCGAAAACTGCATAACAAAATAGACCATAATTGGGTGGAAAAAAGGGAGACCATAATTGGGTGGAATTATGTGCAGCGCCTTTCTCAAGGATCTTACTTACATCTGCATATATCACACACAAATTTGTAGTTTCTACGAGTCTGTTAGCTGAGTGCCATATCCAATCTGTACAATGTCTGCGCCTTATCAAAAGGAAACAGCCACACACACATACAAATTATATATGTATGTATGTGTGTGTGTGTGGTATAGGTTTTGTTCTGTTAATCAAAGAGCTTGCGATAGATTTGTGCATCATTTGCAGCGTCTGGCTAAGCTTCAAGTGGTCATCAGGAACTTGTCGAACCCATTTTACTTCAACTTTGTCGCATGCTTTGGGTATCCCATTGACCTTCGTCTTCGGAATTGAAGTCAACTGTGTTTCTCAGCTATTTTGTGATTGTTTTCATTCGATACGATATGATTTCATTCGATTCGATTCGATTCATTTTCGCATCGATTGTCTGCGTTTTCGCTTAGCGCCTCCCCAAAAATTGATGCCTGCCAATTTTAGCATTGACTTTTGCCTCTTTTAGTTTACGAGCCTTTTTGTTCTAATGGGTCAACTAAGCGCTTTGCTTTGGCCCCTCAGCACACATACTATACATACATACATATGTACATATGTATGTGTGTGTGTGTACTTATAAGACAGCAGATATGTGCTTTGTATGCCCTGTGGGGTTAATGAAGTTGTTTGTTTGTTTGCTTGTTTCAACATTCCCAGCCATTCGATTGTCCGCAACATTCGCATTGACAACGACAGAGACAGAGACAGAGACAGCGACAGAGATAGACAGAGACGCAACGTTCAGGCAAGACGCGACACTGCGAGGGCAGCTTGACAAGTTGCTCAATTCAAAACAAAATCATTCAGACGCATGATTGGAAGCTGAAGCGACTTTCTTTAGACAGTTTCTTTGAAGATCTTTAAACACAATTGTAGCTTCTTGTTCACTTTAATGCAATCATTTTAAAGAGAAGGTAAATGTATATGAAAGGAGTTTAAACACAAGGTATTTATTACATTCAATTTATTATACAAAGACGCTGCTAATGTCTATGTTAATGCCAAGAAACCTTAAAGCTACCTTTAATACCTTAACTCCAGAGTCTGGACCTTAAGTAAAAGGAAAATTCTTTTCAGAGTTTACATTATTTAAGAGTAGAGCTCTTAGACACACACAAGCCCCATTGGTTCCATTTATTTCCATGGTAATCAAAGCATCGATCTTCATCTTCACCTGTCGACGGCGTCTTTGACTTCTCTACAGGCGCTGACTATTTTTGCGGAAGACACATGCCACAAGGTGACGACCAGGTGGCAGCCAACGGCAATTCAATTAAGCTTCAGCAAGTTTTCTGTTCTATGTTTGTGTGTGTGTGTGCTGTTGTTGTTGTGTGTGTGCCATGTTTATTGTAAACGTGACTGCAACTGCAGCTGCTTCTTGAAGTGTGAAACAGTTGCATTCCGGGCACCAACTGTCGATTGATACATTTGCACTTTGGCAATTTCTTTGGGCCCTTTGTGGCAGTTGCATTCGGAGCATTGACGGGTGTTGCACGTGTTTCTAGCAATGATTTACGCGAATTTTGTATTGTTTAATTATCGTTTAATTGTTGCACAGCTCTTGATTTACGATATAATTGCAACGGCAAGTGTTGCAAATGCCACGCCCTTAACTTTGATGAGTCGTAAAGCCAATTCCAACGGCAGCGATGCGGCACTTGCACCTCGCCGTGTCAACGTTTCGTCCAATGATTTATGGCTCCCGTCAGCATTGATGAGTTTGATGGAACGTGCAAAGACAACATCGTCTCCTCCATCCAAGTCGGCCTCGCGCCTGTTAAGCCGACCGAGACGCTATCTCAGCTTTCCCGAGGGCTCCTCCTTTACCGTATGTGTCACTGTCATTCGATTGCCTCCCCAGTCTCCAGTCCCCAATGTAACTGACCCAGTGCTCAATGCTCTCCAATGTTCAGGTTTCAGTGTGCTTCACTGTCGGCATTATTGGCAATCCTTTCTATGCCCACAATAGCTTCGGGCTCAACTGGGGTGTCGCCTATGATCTGCCCAACACCACGTGGGTTCTTCAATCTTTGCATGGCTTCTCGCATCGTCCGCTGACTACAGCTGTGCTCCGCAGACGCACAAGGAGCGCAATCTACCAGGACATTGAGTTTATTGTTGATAAGTAATGAACCTTTTGAGTTCCATTTGATATAATACTTCTCTCAATAGGAATACTTAAGAATCTACTTAGTATCTGAGAAGATATTGAACTAAATGCATCTTAGGGTGTCCTTTGGAATACTTAAGAATCTACTTAATAAGTTACTAAAGAAGATACTAAACCAATCTCATCATAGCGGGTCCTTGGGGTAATCCAATGAGCACTTATAATATCTCTCATCTGTCCTGTTATAAGATGAAGGATTCGGAATCGATGTTATGTATTTGTTACAGATCTTTTAATCCTTTCTTTATAGCATGGGCTACAACGGACGCGACTGCATCCTGCGTACTCTCTGCGAGAGTCGTCAATATTTCCAGAGCACAAAGATGAACATGATTGGCGAAATGTTGCGTTCAATCTTTAGGTGGGTATATTTGCATCCTGCTCTTTCCTTTTCTCTCGACTTATCTCTCTCTATCTCCCTTCCTCTTACAGCCTACCGAAGCAGCGCTTGTTTAAGCGGGAACTACATGAAAGTTCAGATATTTTGCACTACGATAACGCCTATCGGTACGCCCATAACTTCGACTGTGCACAGCAATACGATTGCCAGTTTTCCCTGCTGGAGCTGGCTTTTGGAAAATACTCGACGCCAGCCAAAAATTATTATGCCCAATAAATTTCTGTATTAAAATTGTCCTGCGAAATCGTTTTAATGGCCACTCACCTGCAACCTGTTACCCCTCGCCTCCTGGCACTTGTTGCCAACGGGGTTATAAATTGCAATTCATATTTCTTGGATCTGCTCTGCTCCGGGTCGATTCACGTGCGACCTCCTGCGTTGTCCTGCGCCCACAGTGCTCATTGGGTGCCATGTCTGGGCGCCGGGCGATGGGTGGAACTGGGCCTCATCGAGCCTGTCTGTGGCTGACGGATGTGTGTCAGCTCTGGTTGCCGTCTGGCGCTTCAACCTATACAAAAGCAGGCAACAACATTTAATTGAAATGAAATACAGCAACAACAATGAGAAACATTTTCGGCAAAGTTTTCCAAATTTAATTCAATCAACAAGCTTGGAAAATTGCTTGACATGACAGTTGAGTGAAAATTGAGTGGGACATTTAAGAGCTGGCAAAACTTTCCCTACACATAGACAGAAAGTATACACACACACACACACATATAAATATCTGTGATTCTTGACTCTATTTAGAAATAATAGAAATGTTCATAAGACTCTTGACTTTATCCGGAAATTGTATAAAATTCAGGAACTTCAAATTGTGGTTGATGTGGTTGGGTTTCTATTACAGCCCTAAGGATTAGACCACAAATTGGTTTTTCATATTCACTGAAATCCTAATCAAGAGTTTTTCTAGGACCACACTCAACCAGCCCCTTAGTTACTTATTTTCTATATCTTTATTCATAGATCAAAGCAGTTATTAATCAATCTTTAAGTTAACTTCCTTCTGACGTAAGATGAACCAATTCGGTTAAGGACTTAAGCCAGGTGCTATTCCTTCTCGGTGCTAAACTAATTCCAGGAGATTGACTTAAGGAGCTGTCAATCGCCAGTCTCTTAGAAGTTATCCAAAGTCAGTTAATTATAAGGCCAATATTATGTTTCGATTTCAAGTACTTTTCAGAACCAACTGTGATTCTTGGCTTAAGCTAATTAAACTAGTTATATTTCAGAACAGAAAAACCCCAATTAAATGTAAGAGGTATTATATATATATATATCTGATATGTATTCCGGGCTCTCCGCTCTACAGGTTTATTCGATTCCAATTCGATGGCAAATTCACACCTTTATCGTGAGTTAGCGCCCACGAAGCGATTGATGAATTCTTCATGGGGAAACGAATGAAAACGGGAAAAGAAAAGAATCGTCGTCTGGGAAGAAAGGGGGAAAAGTGTTAACAATTGGATGTCATGTGCCGCTCCATAAAGAAGACAACCAGCAAATGGTCAACAAATGTAGGGAATCAAGAGAGAAGCATGCGATGTCACAAAACCACACAATGCGCTAAATAAGTAAACAAGCAACCGAAGAGAGACAGAGATAGAGATAGAGACAGAGATAGAGACAGAGATAGAGACAGAGAAGAAGAACAGAGGACAACGACTTTTCCATTCTCTACCTCTCTCTGGGCTGTTGCCTTTGTTTACTCGAATTTGTTTGTTTGTTTGCTTTGGCCTTGTTCGGGTTTGGGCTGGGTTGAGTTAAGTTGGCTTCTGCTGGGCTGGTCTATACCGGTATTTGTGTCAAACAGATTAAATGTATTAGCCATATCAGTCGCCAGGAAAAACTGGACCGCACCGCGTCTCACAAGCAAAGCAAAGCGTCTTCGTGCCGCAAGTGTGAGATGAGCCCAGGAGCCCATTGACGATGTGAACAGAGATCTGGTGTAGAGTTAAAAGAGAAGTAATATTTGAACTTGGATGATGTTATTAGTGGGTGGAGGAGGACTAGTTAGTGCCACAACTGACAGCAGCTGCTCTGTCAGCAGTTCCAGCCTGTCAGTAGGCACATCAAGTGGAACTTTGCTGCGGCTGTTGCTGATGTTGCATCTGTTTTGGATGTGCTCAACTGTCGCTCAAAGTGCTGACAATTTCAATGTGGTTGCTGGTCACACTGACAGCTACAACAACAACAGCTTTGATATGCATTATGCCAACATCGGCGAGCCGAGTTCGACGGCTAACAATGAGACAAGGATTCTGCGACGTGGCAAACGGTATCTGGAGTTCACGAAGGGTTCGCGTATGTCGGTGGGTTGTGCACATCTCGAGGATGCAACGCAGTGGAGTTCATAACCTAAACTTCTTCCTTGCAGTGGCGCACCAATGGCAAAAACAATCTGATGAAAATCAATACACTATTCTCGTATGGCTATGGCTTTCGTGCCAATTATCCTTTTCCCGATCCCAAGGATCAGCGCAAGAGAAATCGCGTCTTCTTCAAACGCGACTTGTTTTCAAAACTAGAAACCGCTCTTGACGGGTAAGTCTTACTATCTTCAAGTCCTTGGAGTATACTTGTTTCACTCAATTTGAATAAATCCTTCCTGCAGCCATGGCTTTGATGGACGTGCATGTTTACTGAAATCCTTTTGTACTGCGCTGCTGGATGTGGATAAGCCGCAGCAGAAAAGTGGAATGTTGTTCAAGTTGCTCAAGCTGATATTCAGGTAAGTGGGATTGCAAGGAAGTACTTTAAGGTAAAAGTAAAGGGAAACTAAGAAGCTCTATGTAAATTCTGGATAATAGCTAAAACTTTCCATTAGATGGAAGTTTGCCATCCAAATGGGGAGCTCAAACTTCTATACGTTCTTTTTGTTTATTTTTCCAATCTCCAGAGGGAATAAGAATTAGGTCAGTTCGTATAATTAACACCTGGTTCATACGCACAACCAGTTTGTTGTCTACCTGAAGATGTGTCACATTTGTAACTGTCAGGCAGGTGTCATTCGGGTTTCAGTTTAGAATTTACACTGCAACCGGTACAATGGTTGCTCTGCGGCTTCTTCTGGTATTTAGTGCAGTGATTACTCTGACAGTGGCACTGGAGCAGAATGCCACAAGGCCACATAGTCGGTCCAAGCGATTTCTGGACATAATTGAGACAACTCGTTTATTTGTGGGTAACTTCTAGGTCCTTCTCCTAATGTTCCCAGTTAACAGAAATATTTCTCGCTTTAAAAGTTTCGGGTTAACGTTAAGAACAATGTGATACCAAGACCAACAATATGGGCTCATGGCTTCGGATTTCGTGCCAATACGCCGGTGCTGGTGAAGCGTGAGAATCGACCCTTCAGAAGGGACACCTATGACCTGATCCATGAGCTGGTGGATCGCAGTGGTCTCGATGGCCAGGCCTGTGTACTCAAGGCCTATTGCAGCGCCTTAGCTGGCCATTATGGCCAGGGTTTCTTGTTTAAGCTCATGAAGTATATGTTTACGTAAGAGTCTTACAAATTATTATATAGGTAACTTTTATGCACTGAATACGTTTGTTTGCTTACAGCCTGGAGGATCATGAGAAGCATCATATGCCCTATTTGCGAGAGGAGAACTGCCAGCAGATTCTACACAGCCATTGTCCCCTGAGCTTCGATAGCATTTCGCCCTATACGGATGATGTGTGATAATAAATGTGCTTTAATAAAAAACTAAAACTAAATCTAGTTTTCCTGATCCTTGGGTGTAAAGCTATTAAGCTTGAAAGCCATTAAGTCTGATCTGCAGTAAGGACACTTGAAGTTGATTGCTTCTGCTTCTGCTTCTGCTGCAGTCGTTGTTGTCAGAGCTTTGTTATTTATAATTAATTTTCAGCCAGTTTCAGGCTACCTTTTACTTTTTTTATTATTATTACAACAAGCAACATGCATTTAATTGGCAGTTTTATTAAACAGCAGAACAAAACTGAAAGCGCAGAAATAAAAAGAATCATAGCATACTTTTTTGCGCACTCTCATTGTTGACCTCATTGCATGACAAAAGTTTCATTTGCTGCTGCTGCTGCTGCTGCTGCTGGAATTGCAACTGCAACAGCAACTGCTGCTGCTGCTGCTGCTGCTGTTTAATGTCACCAGCATGAAATGCCAAGTGTTGTTAAAATGTTTGCGAGCGCCTTTGAGGTACTTGCCACGCCCATGGCCCATGGCCCGCAGACCTGTCGTCCACCCCCAGTATTAAAAATTAACTTTAATTAAGTTGAAAACATAAATTACACACACGCATTAAAATGCACACTCCCACACACACACACACAGATACGCATGGGTGCACATGCAGGCATTTTGTTGTAATTGCTGTTTCTGCTGTTGTTGCTGCTCTTCAAGTTTGTTACGCACGCAGAGGGAGCTTCCGCTTTGGGAATGAAAGGGAGGATCACAAACAAAAAACTTTAAGCACCTTTTGTGTTCTTGCCAGGCACTTTGCGCCCACACACACACACACACACACGCACACAGAGTCACACACACCCACCCAGAGGGAGACATAACCCCAATCAAGCATTAATTATGTTTCTTGTGTGGGTAAAATGCAGCAGCTAAAAGCTCATTTTCAATTCCAATTTCTTCTTCTCGGTTCTTGGCAACAAACTTAAATCGTTTTTTGTTTGTGTTAATTAAAGTCCTTTTTTACTTTTCTTGCCAATTTTGTTGGCTGATTACAGTTTCATTTTCTCATCATGTCCCGTCATGTTCTGTAATCATATGAGAAACTACTATAATAGAGATTTCCAGCTGAGCTCAAAGTAACCCCCAATACTTATTTTATAGTAATTCGCATTAATGTGATTATTATGTGTTACTTTAATTGCAATGATAATAATCTGTAATGATAATTGTAATCTGTAATTATAAATGATAATTTTTCTTATTACTCGGAAGCGGGAATTGTATAATTAGTTCTCTTTATATATAAATTACGTTATTTAATTAACTGACAGCAGTACAAAATAAATATGAGTGATAAAAATATTAATTGCTCAAACTTTAACGATAGTCTTCAGTATACTCCAGCCTAGAGAATACTCTATAGGTAAAAGCAATAATAAATACAATCTCAATCTGTATCAGGACTGAGATAGAGCAGAAATATCCTCAATTACGAAGTGCAAGTCAGAAATTTAAGATTCTCAACCAAATTATTTCAGCACTTCACTAAAATGCAATTTAAAAGGAATTTCGCTCAGACTTAATTGAAGTCGAAGCAATAAAGCTTTAAATGGAACTCAAATCTACGAAATCAATCCCTATTAACGCAAATAATTGAACAATATCCATGGACAACAATAGGCGCTAATAAACTCCTTGACTTGGCCTCAACATGTCTTGTATCCTTATGTGAATCCTGGAAACTGCAACTTGAGCTGGAAAACAATGAAATTTCGATTCTTGGTCAAATCATTTCAATTAATGTGCATCAGAGGGGGAGAGTGGGGATCAAGGGGAAAAGGGGTAAAGGGAAGTGAAACATGTCTTGTCCTGCACATAGTCCATAAGCTTCACACGTCCTGGCGCACACCTATGATAATTTATTGGCTTCTGTTTTAGCCCTAAAAGCAACTCCTGTTACAGCTCATTATACATGCCAAAAGGGCAGCCAAATGGCAAACATGATCGAAGCTGCAACTGAAGCTAGAGCTGGGGTTGCGGCTGGGGCTGGGGCAGGGGCTGTTGCATTCATTCATTAATTGTTGGCTGGCATGCAAATTGATTTGATACGTTGTCAATTAAAATGTGCAATTAATTTCATTCGGTTTGCCTCACATTATCAGGCAATTGGAGCGAACAGGCCAAATCCAGAAATCCTTTACCCGTCAGTCCCTCCCCAGCTGATGCCACATGGAGGGGCATTGACGGTGTTGGCTAATGAGCTCAGTTAGCCAATTGAGTTTGCGGCCATGAATAGCAGTATGCATACCTAAGTGAAACTGTCTATGATATCGCACTGGGTGTATTCGCAATTAGTCAAATGCTGATTGCCACACACACATCCACGCACAAGCAATGCTGTCAACTTAAATAAGACCAGCTCTTGATTAAATTTGTAATCCAAGAAAAAGGAAAACAAAATGAAAGGCATATAAGCTGATAAAACCAATAATTGCTTTAGACAAATCAGATATTACTTCAGGTTTTCTTTTTCTAAATAATATTTATTTACACTATTCTTATTATTATGGACAGCACTGTTAATAGATTTCAGTCAATGGCAGAACAAATTTAACAAACAATTTTGAACTATAAGTTCAAGTTATCTTTTCTTAAGTAATATTCAAAAGTTGTTCTATTTTTATGGCCAGCACTGTTGAGATGAATATGCCTGAGTTTCATTTTAAAATGATGATGAGCTGCAATGCTTCGTTCTCTAAATTAGTTCAAGGATTAGTGTAATAAAACTAGCGTGCTAAGGATTTGCTCAGCCCTTTTTTGTTGACTTTATGAAGACGTTGGGGCGTGGTGAGTGGCTGATACGACGGGAGGGGAGGGGGCAAGGTGGGGTTAAGGTGGACAGCTAACTGGGGAACTGGGATATGGGGAGCCAGTCGCAATTTCCCAATTAGCTACTCATTGAGATAAATTTCTTATGCAAATGATGACAAGGCCAAGTGGCAGAGCAACAACAGCAGCAGCAGTGGCAGCCAAGGCAGGCACTGAAGTGGCATCGACGTCGTCATCGTCATCGCCATCGCATCTTGTGCTGGGAGTTGGGGACCTGGCAACCTGTGTGACAACGACAAAGACTATTCTCAGGCAGAGTGACATTGAGTGACTCGCGCGACGCCGCTGGCTCACTCTCTCTAATTAGCTGCTGACATTTGCCTGTTGCCAACAGTAAAACAACAACAACAACAAATTTGACATAATTAAAATACTGGCAACTGGCAGCTGAGCTGAACTTACAGAATCCATACTGAACACCCAGACCCAATCCCAATCCCAATCCCAAACCCAAACCCTGTCCCAATCCCTGTCTCTGTCTCTTTAATGAAATAAGATGAAAATATTTTGCTAATTTCTTTTGAGTGTTTAACCCGAGGTGGTAATCTGTTCTATCCACTGTACCATATTTTCATGATGAAATACCGTTAAGCTACTACTATCTAGAGCAGTTCATTGAACGAACAGTTCACAGGTAACTGGTTCACACCAAGATGTTAATATGAAACTCTATCAAGTTCAAGACAGATCTTTGTACTCTTCGCTCTGCTAATTGCAGGCACACGCTTCTTGAATATAGAATTGGATCAGCTCTATTTATACAGCCTAGAGTAAAAGTTAGAACTACACATTTCCCGTTAATTCTGATGAATAACTGCGCAGTTCAAGCAAATTGAACCAGTTTAAAGAGAAGTTTCAACGCCCAAATACAATTCAAGACTTATAAAAGTTTTTGTCTGTTTTATGAGTTAAACCTTTTAGCTGCTTATCGGATGACAGCCGAACCACAAATGAATCTATTTAAAGTTAAGTTTATCTAAAGGTTATGCCTATAAACAAAATAGAGAAAGTATTTTGCCAGAAACTCGAAAATTCAAATGATTTTCTTATCTGCGCGAGAATTACGCTTGAAAGCGCACATAGAACTTTGTTGCTACAACACAAATGTTCACACACCCAACACCCACGCACACCAACACCCACACACACACGTAGACAGAAAGGCAAAGGCACAGCTGACACTCGACATGTAAATTGCTCATACGCAATGTGGGCAGCACCCGCTTGAAGGCAACAGCAAAAACAATAGGAAAATGGCGCTTATTAAAGTTTGACTTGTACTTTTGGCAGGGGTATCGGTGCTTAAGGTGTGTGTGTGTGTGTGGTGTGTGGTGTGTGGTGTGTGGTGTGCGGTTCACTGTGCTAGGTGTGTGGGTGGGTGCACAGACCAAAGTTGCTGCAACAAAAAATTAAAACGTTGTGTGATAATTGGGAACAATAGAAGAAATAAGTTCGGCTATGGAACATGTTTGTACTTCCGCATTTTGGCTGCACCATTGCGCCAATACCAGTATAAACTGTACGTGTGTGTGTGTGCTGTGTTACACCACCTGCCCACTCCAAGCCACCTGACATGTAACACTCCCCCCACCCCCCTCTGAACATGTAGACGTTTGTTTGCCAGCGACATTCACGCCTCGCTGCGCTTTTTCCATGCCGCCGTTTGCCTGCGGGCATTAAGTGTGATTTTATGCGATTTGTACCACGCAAAGCCACTCCCCACACCCCCTCTCCCCCACCACTGTTAAACGAAAGAACCGCAACGAAGGGAGTAGTTACAGGATAGGCAAATGTCCCTTGATTCTCCACCCCGCTCCCAAATAGCAGACCCTCTGCTAATTTACATTTGACAAATGTTTTGCATGCTACGAAAATTTTTGCCACTGCTGCGACGACTACGACTGCGACTGTTGTTCGTTGGAGTCTGAGCAGCAAGCAGCCATCCACCCACTCCCCCTGACACGCCCACACACACACACACACCCACACACACAGGCAACCCGCAGCAGCGGAATGTGTTTTGTTTGCTGCATTTGTTTTCATTTGGTTGCAATGCTGACATTGTTTACAGTTCAACTTGGTAAAAATTAGCAGAAATCTCAAAACGAATGCAAAACTAGATATAAAAAAAACCAGATGGTTCCTGCCAGGATTGCTCGACTAGGAGATACCCCGCCCTCTTTTATATATACATTACAATAGGCTCGAGATAAACTGGAAACAAACAAGAAAAACTTTTGTTGGTTTCGACAGAAAGAGGAGCTCTAGAGTGTTATTCTGTCAATCAGGAGCTCTATACAGAGAATCATTCTAAATAATGAGATACATATATATCTTTTATCTATTATATTATTATACGTATCTACTTGTATATTGGAGACTCAAAAGCATCTGAGTTTAAAGAGCTGAAAACATAGAGAGTCGAACCAAATTCCATTAGAAGCACAGTTTTGATTTAGATCAGGTATAAAGATATACACTTAAGCAAGTCGTAGATACCCCTTTCGAGCTTTAACATACTTTTGCATAACATTACAATAAATTTTTTTATCCATGTATCTCCTTCTTGAACCATACATATATCTTTTTTAAGCCATAAGTTACGGGGTATAAGAACAGAAGGCAGCTGAAAATTTGCTTAAATTTAAATTTATGTTAGTGTGTGTGTGGGTGTGTCTAAGTGGGTGTGTATATGGGTGTATTTGCGTTGGGTGTAACTGCATGTGCGATAATTGCTGTGGGTGGCTGAACGGAGGTGTTGATTGTGGTTCTGTGTATATAGAAGTCTTTGGGGGAAACAAAATTGCAGTTTGCATAGGTCTTCAATTTTCCCGCAGAGCAAAAAGGGTTTTCCTACAAAGTGGACACCCCTCCGAGTAATTTCCACTCAAAAGTAGAGGGAGTGCTAATGGGTTTTCCTTTAATTCAGTCACATAGCAACCCTTATTAAGGAATGTTAAATACTTGCACGAAAACGCAGCTGATGCAAGAGGAATGTTAATAATAGTTAAACGATTTCTGAACAAAGTGAAAATATTCCAATTAGAATTCAAGAAATTTTGCATATCAATTATCATTCATAAACATGAAAAGCCCTTAAGCCCACTGTGAAATTTGAAAGATTATAACTTAATCTCCTATCGACAAGAGTTAAATGATTAGCCTCAAGCTTCTGCACACATTTGTACCACAAATGGAGGTAAGAGAAACTGATTTAAATGAGTCAAAGCAAAAATATTTAGTATAATAAATGAAAAAAAGAAAACATTTATTTAAATTTAATTATCAAACAAACAATATTATAAACATTTTGCTTTGGTTAATTTGAATTAATTAAAATTGGTCAATCTGATATAATCCTCTTTTGATAATCCTTTAAACAGAAAATACTGAGGATTAAATATAGATTTTCGCATTCATCTTCTCTATATGATTTTCCATCCCATATCAATTGTGATAGCCCTCGCACTTTTCCGCTCCTTCCACTAGATAATTTCTTGTTTATTCTGCAGTTTTTTAAACTTGATGATCGAAACAATTATATCATAGTCAAATATCTCGAAGAAGGACACCTCATCAACCCAAAAGAGCTGGTTACATATTTATTATCTTTCTTCCTTAAAATCGTTTCTTTTCCTATAACCTAGTAGGTATAATTAAAGTTCTGCTGTGTACTCTGTGGATTAGATTAGCTTTAAAAGCAAAAAGTGCTAGATTTAGGCAAAAGTTCAGTAATAAGTTTAATTAAAAATCGATTTTTGTGGTTGAATTTCAACCTGGGATGAACGTTAGTACAGAGAAATATCGAAGGAAAAAACTATTTTTAATACGAGTAGTTGCTTAATGTACTGCGAGCTCATAAGACTAACCTTTTACAGTGCCATGAATTGCGTATTAACTACAGTTAATTCCCACATGACTGTTACCCAATTACAGAATTTTAATATGCGTATACGATGCAGCGTATGTACCGTGACCCAGATGAATAGTACCCAGAAACTACGCTATACTCGAGCACATGGCCATTATCGAACAGGCAGAGAGAGAGAGCGAGTATTTCGCACCTTTAAAACCCTCTTTAAGCGACACACAAACGAGTTAACGATGCCCAATTGGGTGCTAATTGTACAATTAAACGCTGTTGGCACCGCATGAGCCGCCGACCGGAGGGCACCAGAGCACCGGACACTATCCGCGTGTGCCCGGCGTATCAGTTCAGCTCCGACAGCTAATGGCATCAATGTAATAAAAAAAACAAAAACTGAACAGCAAAAAATTCGAGTACATACATAGTATATATATATATATATATATCCGATCCCTGTGCTACTCATCGCCCCTAATGGTAATTATCTGGATCATAAATTTGTGTCCAATTGCGCTCGGGGTATTGGAAAATGGACGCGTGTGCTTTTATTCTGAGCTCGCGGAAAAGCTTTTTCCTCCTTTTTGCCATCTCCAGCTTCAGAGCTTGATTTGTGAAAATTTCGACATATTTTTAGCACTCGGTATTCTGCTGAAAATTGCATTAATTTAACGCATGATTGGCAAATGGAAACGTCGCGTAAAATTATGCAAATTGTGTGTGAGTGCTAAGGCAATGTGACCAACTGGTCACCAAACTGGTCCATTCCGAGTCCAAAGGACGTCTGTCCCATTGCTTAATAACACTAGTGAACATATGAATTTAAGTGCAGTTTCAATTTCAATGTGTCTGTCTGAGGAATTTCATAATTTTATCAGACCGAAAACAATAATTAAACTTCGCCTAAGCGTGTTGAGAATTATTAGCTAGCAATCAAAGTTGATAGCTCAAATATGTGTGTAAATATTTTGACCACCACTGTATTTTGTGTTATTATCTCAAGTGTGTTTTGCTGTTATTATCTTTAATAATATAATATTATCAATTTTTTGCTTCTCTTTGGAAATGTATATGAAAATGGAAACAGCTTTATCGAAACTGACAATAAAATTGACTTAAACAGGACTTGAAAATTTAGAATCGATAACCAATGAGAATGGGTATCGACCCAAAAGGAAACCTCTTTAAAAAAGATCTTTATGACTTATTTTTTCATTGTTGCTTAACTCTGTTTTACAGTTGGCCCTCTGGGTAAATACTGTGTTCCTCAGTGTTGCGAGTACCAGAAAGTCCTTGATGTAAACTCAATTTCTAGGCAATGGCAAGAACAATTACAATTTTTATTATAATTGGCTGTGCTGCGAGTGTAGTCTGTGTCCTGGTACTGTTGCTGTGTGGGAGTGAGAGAGCAGCTGTGGGCAGGGCAGAAATTAATGAATCATTGAAGACTGTTGAAGATGTTGGTCCAAGTGCATTTGTACCCCTTGGAGATCGGAACGCGGCCCGTAATCAGCTAATGCTGTTGCATCGACAGAAGCGCTATCTAGTTTTTCCCGAGGGCAGCTCTTTCCAGCTTGTCTTTGATTTAATCATACCTATTGTGGATTACACGAATTTCGCTATACTTGGCGTTACATGTGCCGTGGCCTGGGAGCTGCCCAGTAAACCACCCAGCGAGCTCGTCGAGAACCTTCGCACCCGCCTAAACGATGGCACACTGGGCACTGTACGGCGGAATGACAGCGTACAGGAGACGGTGTCCATCGACAGCGGGAACTCCATTGAAAAAGCCACTAATTGGCAGGCAATGCATGCGCATCCAACAGCGGCGTCCCCATCGGCATCGGCATATGCACCCAATGTCCACAGTTACTCGTACTATACAAATGTCCAAAACGACGGGGGAGCTTCCGTTTATGCAAATTCGCCTAATGGACAACAGCAGGCAACAGAACAGAGGCCCACTAATTGGCATGCGCGACAGTCAATGGGAAAGTGGCGACAGTGGGCTGACACTCCTCCTGCTGCCCCAAGCCCCAATCCAGCTGACACTGGACGCTGGTCAGACAATTGGTGGCACCGCAACCAGGCACGGGTCCAGCAAAATTGGAAAAATAAGCAAAGACAGTGGAACACCTACAAGCAACCACTCAGAAGGTAAGTTCCAAGCGTATAAAAAATAAGTCCAAAAACTTAAGAAGAATTTATGTATTATGAATAATATTAAATCATTCCATATTCAACACACAGTTATCCACATCGTCCACGTCAGGTGCTCCAGGCGATACCAAAGCACCATATTTATCCGGTATTTGGTAAACGTCGACGTAGACGACAGGCCGGACAGCAGCTGGCAGAGGATGCCGCAATCGAGCGCCTGCACTTGCGTCAACATCTTAGTTCCCGGAGGCTACTCTTTGGCAAGATCGAACGCTTGTACACATCGTAAGTACACCACAGCCTTTTCCTGATAAACCAATGGCCATATTCTTGCCCCACAGGCGACAGCTCAATGGCACCGCCTGCGTGCAGCGAGCACTTTGCGAATCGGCTCAGCGACAGGCGGATGCAGAGGGGCAGGTAGTAACAGCGCCTCAGGGCTTCATTATGGAACTGCTGTCGGCCATCTTTCAACTGCCCAGCGGCAATGGCGCCGATGAAGTGCTGGAGCATATCCCGTCGCATTACGTGGAGGCACATCAGAAGCGAGGAAACTGTCGCCAATTATACGCCGATTGCAAGCACACATTCTGGTTGGAATAGAGTTAAAGACTTAAGTTTATTGATTGATATATTATATACATTCTTCTTGGAACTTTGATTATTCTTTTACTGCCGCTGTTAATCCTTGAAACAATTTTTGAAGTAGTTCATTTCTATTACTCCTTGTTATCTGATTCCTGTCTATATGCACCGATTCAAAGACAAAGATAACAGTCGCTTTTATTGTCTGCAGTCCTGGCTGCCATTTGAACTTATGTTTGCTCATGTTCAAACATAGCTCCAATAGTTTGTTCCACTGACCAGTCTCGCAGCTCCCATTGACGTACATCCATGACCATGGCGTGGGTTTTATCTGGATTGATTTCCCCAGAATTTTATATTTTCCATTTGTTCGAGTGAAATGCGTTTGGCCCTCAGGAATCTCGCGCATAGCATTGACGTCCATGGATGACCATGGCGTGGGTTTTATCAACATTTTCTGGGTTGATGACGTCTTTCGACCTGCCTCGGCGCTGCACATTAACTCTACTATATTAATGGTGCTAAATCCCGGTGAACATCGTCCAATTCTTTTGTTCTCTTCAGCTGTCATTTGTTTTACCACAAAAGGTGATGGGGAAACAACACTTGTTCTCTTTCAAAGCACATTCAAATCTATACAAAAAAAATGTGTGAAAAGTTATAAATAAACGTAAAAAAAGTAACACGTAAACGTTATACCACCGATGCCAAGTCAAATTTAAAAGTTTCCAATGGTGAGGAGGGGATTACTACAATGCGGTGGAGAGCCGGGAAGTGGGCACAATTAACATCCCGATAAAGAACTAAGCACAGCGTTTTTCTGACTCGCGGCAGATTGATTGAACTTTGGCTGACAGTTGGCGTATGGACAACGCGTTGACCGCAAGTGTAGGAGATGTGCATCAGCAACAAAACAAGTCCGACTCCTGCACCTGGGACACCGCTGCTCTCCTTTGTGCTGCTGCTGCTGTTAGCCGGCTTAATTGTTGGTGAAGAACATTCACTGAAAACGATTGCAGTCCCAACAATAAGACCTTTACTGAACGTGGACAATGATGGAAGCAACAGTAACTTGGACTTTGAGCAACTCATCGAGACAAGACTAACCGCATCGCCCAATCAAACAACACAGACACAAGAGCTTCTCTCCAGGAAGCGTCGCTATTTAGTATTTCCGGAGGGCAGCTCCTATCAAGTGGGTAAGTAGCATCAACTCCATCTTGGCCAAAACGGTAAGGATTAAGTGCCCAATTTGTCTGTGCCACAGTTTTCGATGAATATATCTGCGTTGTGGACCACACGAACTATCTGGTGCTGGGAATAACCGTTGCTCTGGCCTGGGAGTTGCCCAGCAAGCCGCCCAGTGAAGCTTTTGAGGACCTGCTGACCAAGTTGGAAGATGGCACAATAGACGTAAGTCGCAATGACACCGTGTCCAACATAACCTATGTAGATGACGCTACCAAGCCCGCATCACAACCACCGAAGAACAATAACAACAGTAGCTACAGCCCCAACTACATCAACGGAAGCCCCGCTTATAATTCCTACTATAGCAGCTCGCCTGTGTTCCGCACACCCATGCACCCAACCTATCAATATGTAGACAACTATTACAGACGACCCAGTCCACCAGCAAGGCGCAAGGATACTCACTACTACAACAGCAATAGCAGTCCAATGAGCAGCATTCGCAATCCCTTCCAGAAGTGGTCGCAACCTTTTAACCAGGCGCAGAACTCACGTTATCCCTACTGGGCCTTGGCCTCCCAGTAAGTTACTTCTTTAACTATAATCCTATAATATACTAAATGATCTCTCGCCTCAGTTTAAACCAGCGAAATAGCTTCTTTGATCCAGTTAACAGTCACCGCCAAAGGAATAGCTACTACAAGCCTTCCAGCAGTGTTCATCAACAGAAGGCTCCGCACATACTAAACTCAGAGCCAATACGTCGTCATAAAATTTACCCCGTATTCGGAAAGCGCAGCATTCCGGATGCAGTCAATCAGCATCACCGCCAAAGGCGTAGTGGTGTTCCCCATGTACAGGATGATAAGCTGACCAAAATGGAGGGCATACAGATTAAGTATCATCGGAACAGTCGGCAAATGTTATATGAGAGAATAGAAAAGTATCTGGATAAGTAAGTAAGATCCCCCATAGGATAGATAAGAGTTCATAAGATGCAATCAATCCTAACTCATCAATTTAATTGCCTTACAGACGTGGGCACAATGGTCAGCAGTGCGTGCTACGAACTCTATGCGAAACAGGTCAGAAATCCCATGAAACGGAACCTGGAAGCTTTATGGGTGAACTTCTGCGTTCAATATTTACCATACCGGAGGCTTTGGATCATGAACCAGTTGCCTATCGGGACTCTCGCTACGACAAGGCACATGCTCATGAGAGTGGAGTGGACTGCTATGCACTCTACCCCGAGTGCAAGATGTCCATTTGGGATGCGCCTTTTATAGAATAGGGTTAAGTTCACTTTGATCATAATGTGATTTAATAAATTATAATAATTTAAGGAACTATAGTATTAAATACGTTCGACTTGTGACACCAAAAGGACTCTTTACCTCTGAAATTTGTTTCTTGAATAAAATGTAACTGGTGCTTAAAATATAATATTTAACATGTACTCAGTTCTGTTTCAAAATAAAGTAGGTTTAATCAAGATAAATACAAATACTAACTTACAGAGAATCTTTAAGTCGAGCTTGCGAACAACCTCATATAATTAAGTTCTGTGATTATATTATAAATTACCCAAAAAACGTAATCCTTAGTATCATCACAAAGCTTAAAAAGTCTTCAGGGGGCTTACAAAGAATCCCACAAACATGAAAGTAATTATATATTTTCGCTGATACCAAAAAGAGCTTATACTATTGATCACATTACTACTCTGGCTAAAACTAATACTCCGTTGCCAATAAGCAATTAGCTTTATCTAAAGAATTTGCCAGTTTTGGCCAGAAAAGTTGGTAGCGTGAAAAAGTAATTTGAGCCTTTAAATAGACCAATGAGCACACGAGAGAAAGACAAAACGAAAGACAAACTGCTTGTCAAAGACCAAAACAGAGCAAAAAAGAAAGTATATAAAAAAATACTGCAATAGGGTATGATCGAGTAGTGAGTTGCTCTGTACGCTATTTATCTGACATGGATATGGATACAGCCAGTTATTAAAAGCTTTGTTGTGGCAGCGAAGTCCTATGAGTACATATAGTATCGATTAGAGCAACATCCTTAGAGATGGGCGATACTGTTACTTTTCTGTTGCAGTGATAGCTACGACTTTAACATAAAATACTTGTGTCAAATATTCGTGACTAAATGATGTCCAAATGTTAAAAATTACCTTCTTCCACTTATGTCGACCTTATGTAGTTAATGCACATAAGGCAATTATTTAGTCACAATTATTTTTGAAATTCTTTGGTGTCATGCAACCTTTATATATCTGTGAAAAATATCGCTGGCATAATATATCGCCCACCCCTAACGATCCTTAGATTCGAAACAGGCACTTTCCTTAGTATCGATGCATATATTATCGATAGTTAGAGCAATAACTACATTATACTCAAATTAAGTTTTGCAAAGACAAAATGGACGATTGGCCTAATAACGGCTTTTATGTATATATCTAAAATAATTAATGGAATTTTACTCACTATTACCAATTACAAGTCTTATATACCCCATAAAAGACCTAAAGCATTGGGAGTGTAACAAAAGACGAAAAGTGTGAAAACTAATGAAGAACAAAAAGAAAAAGTAGCACGCAAACGTTACACCACCAAAGCGAAGTCAAACTTAAAAGTTTGCAATGATGAGAGGATTCTTACAATGCGGTGGAGAGCTTGGAACTGGCCGCAATTAACAGTCCAAGCGAGAACTATGCGCAGCTTCTCGTCTGTCTCTCAGCGGATTGATTGGCGCAGTTTCTTGGAACTTGGGCTGACAGTTGGCGAATAGACAACGCGTTGACCGCAAGTGTAGGAAATGTGCATGAGCAACAAAACAAGTCCCATTCTCCCAGCTGGGAGACAGTTGCTGTTCCTTTCACTGGTGCTGCTTCTAGCCAGCTTAGTTGTTGGTCAACAAGATGCGCTGAAAGGCATTGCAAGCTTTGAGCTGCCAACGGTTAGACCTGTGCTGAATACAAACAATGCTGGAAGCGACAGTAGCTCGGACTTTGAACAACTTATCGAGGCCAAACTCAATGAGTCAGTCAGCCACAATACGCAGTCACAAGAGCTTCTCTCCAGGAAACGTCGTTATTTGGTTTTTCCGGAGGGCAGCTCCTTTCAGATGGGTAAGTTTGCATCAACTTTGTCTTGGCCAAAGCGATTACATGCCTAATTTGTCCGGCGCACAGTTTTTGATGAGATTGTCTGCGTTGTGGACTATACAAACTATCTGGTGCTGGGAATTACAGTTGCTCTGGCCTGGGAGCTACCGAGCAAGCCACCTAGTGAAGCGCTTGAGGATCTGGTTACCAAGTTGAACGAAGGCACAATAGACGTAAGTCGCAATGACACCGTGTCCAACATAACCTATGTAGATGACGCTGCTAAGCTGGCACCCCAAGCAACTAACAACAAAAGCTACAAGCCCAACTACATCAACTTGTCTCAAGGAGGAGTCGGAAGCAACGCTTATAATTCCTACTATAGCAGCTCACCCGTGTTCCGCACACCCATGCACCCAGCCTATCAATATGTAAACAACTATTACAGACGACCCAGTCCACCAGCAAGGCGCAAGGATACTTACTACTACTACAGCAACAGCAGTCCAATGAGCAGCATTCGCAATCCCTTCCAGAAGTGGTCGCAACCTTTTAACCAGGCGCAGAACTCACGTTATCCCTACTGGGCCTTGGCCTCCCAGTAAGTTATTTTTTAACTATAATCCTATGGTAAGATTCCTAAGTGATCTCTCTCTCTTCTTAGTTTAAAGAACCCAATGCGCCAGCGAAATAGCTACTTTCATACAGTTAACAGTCAGCCCCAAAGGAACACCTACTACAAGACTTCCAAGAGTTTTCATCAACAGAAGGCACCAATTCAACATCATAAAATTTACCCCGTATTCGGAAAGCGCAGCATTCCCGATGTAGTCAATCGGCATCACCGTGAAAGGCGTAACGGTGTTCCCCATGTACAGGACGATAAGCTGACCAAAATGGAGGGCATACAGATTAAGTATCATCGGAACAGTAGGCAAACGTTGTATGAGAGAATCGAAAAGTATCTGGATAAGTGAGTAAGATCCCCCATAGGATAGATAAGAGTTCAAAAGATGCAATCAATCCTAACTCATCAATTTAATTTCCTTACAGACGTGGGCACAATGGTCATCAGTGCGTACTACGAACTCTATGCGAAACAGGTCAGAAATCCCATGAAACGGAACCTGGAAGCTTTGTGGGTGAACTTCTGCGTTCAGTATTTACCATACCGGAGGCTTTGGATCATGAGCCAGTTGCCTATCGGGAGACTCGCTACGACAAGGCACATGCTTACGAGAGAGGAATGGAGTGTGCTGCACTCTACCCGGAGTGCCAAATGTCTATTTGGGACGCGCCCTTTATACAATAAAGCAATGTCGACTTTGGTTCAATTGTGTTTTATTCAATGCCATTGTCCCCCAACCAACCATGCCAATATGTCCAGGTTACATTGCCCTCTAAATTCCCGATCACAGTCCTCAGCGTTCAAACGCATTATGCGGCTATAGTCATCCTCTACACCCGATATGGTGGGCATGCTGAATGAAGTAGGCGCTCTTTATATATAGTCACAGACATGAAAGGAATGACTTACGTAAAGATCAAGCGGACAATGTCCTGCAGCATGGAGTAACCTGGTGGCAGAAGCAAGCGTTTGCTGTCACAAATAGCGCGCAGGATACAGGACTTATTATCGAAACCAAGACTGTAAAGAAGTTATATATTTTAGGGTCTCGTAAATAAGATTAAAAACGCAGTTTCCTACAGTTTGATAAACCCTGCAAAGTGATCAAATATCTGTCGACGATCGCGGTGTCCATGGTAATGTCGCCAATCCGTGAGATGCTCTAGGTCTTGATAGGCAACAGCTTTATAGGGCGCTGTTTCCAGATTATAATGCTCATTCTCCACTTCGGACTCCGCCGACCTATGCCAACGTTTCCCATAATTGCTCCATTTGGGGGATACTGTTGTCCACTTGCTCCACTTTCCAGGCTGCCTATACGAGTACTTCTCATGGTTCGGCCGCGCTGGAGTCCAGTTCTCGTACTTCTGCCCATACTTGGACCAATGCTTCCATTTCGCTGGATCAACATAGCTTGGTGCCTGCGGCCTATAGTCTATGCGTTGATGCAGTCTGATCGGCGTAGGCTTCTTCACCGGAGTAGCCTTAAACCGCCAATCAGTGCCAGGAATCCAAACAAATGTCGGCTCAGTTGTCGTTTTGGGCTCTGGAGTTGTTGTGGTTCGGGGTCGAAAGCGTTTTGGATAGACATCCTCACGGCTCGATGGTACGGGATAGTAAACAGCCTGTTCAATATTCATGGACACGCCCTTCGGGAACGCAGAGAGTAGACCTTTGCTCATGGATCCGGTAAATTTCAAAGCGGAACCCTTAGGAAAGAGCACAAAGCGTTTCTTACGCGAGAAAACCCGCTCCACAACATGGTTCAGCTCTGTTTTGTTGGACTCACCGGTGGCTATTACCACAAGTACTAGTTCCAAGAGCAACTGTATCAAGAGACCACAACGCATGACTGACGTCTACTGATTGAGATGTCCAGAAATGGTTAACTAGATAAAATACATAGATCAATTTGCCTAGTAATTATTATAATCGATTTATTGGGATTGGATTGGGTGTCAATTTTTGAACAAATAAAACTTTCCTGCTCCCGCAAAAATAGGTCAACTTTCAAGCTGATAATATCTTAGCTAAATAGGGGATATTGACATTTTATCAATCTATAGATTTCATTCAGTCTTAATTTATTCCAGTCTTCCATTTAGTAGCCAGATTAATAAACTCATATTACACTTGGTTTTTAGTTCCGCTGCACAAGTGTCGGCATCTGTGCTCATTATACGGGTGTAATCATCCTCCATTCCATCCAATCTGGGCATACTATTTGTATGGATTATAATTAGCAAGAAATGCGAAATGAATCAATAATTAAACTCACGTGAAAACCAATCGCAACATATCCTGGAGCATGGAGTAGCCTGGAGGCAATAGCAGCCGCTTTGAGTCGCAGATGGTGCGCAATATGCAGGACTTGACATCAAAGCCGAAGCTGAAAGTGAATTTAGTTTTTAAAAAAAAGAAACCCTAAAATCTGCAGAATTTTAAAAATAAATGTATAAATAAGTTTGACGTGGAGCTTATGAGGTCCACGCAAACATTTTCGTGCATAGATTTCGCTGATTGAGATAATTGGATAATAGGATAATCGGATAATACCCACTGTGCACTGAGTCCACTGAAATGCTCGAACAACTGTCTGCGGTCACGGTGGCCATGATAATGTCGAGATTCGGTCGGGTTGGGCTCTCTTGTGTGCCTATGCCAGCGTTGCGGCCAGTCAGCTTTCCATTTTGGAGCAGGTGTAGTCCATTTTGACCACTTGGCTTTGTTGGTCATTTGCCAGCGATGGTTACTGGCAGTGTTCGCCCATTTCTGGGCCTGGTTTGAACCATATTTAGCCCATTGCTCCCATTTGTGTGGATTGGCATGGCTGCCGTCATCAATCCGGTGCGTCTTTGCTGCTGTTGGTTGTGGCCTCGGTCTTGGTTTAGGCTTGGGCAGGGCCTGAGCCTTGAAACGCCAGTCGGTTCCGGGTATGTACACATAGGTTTCCGGTGTGGTAGTCAGTGGTTTCTGTGTGGTTGTGGTTTTTGGCAAGAAGCGCTTTGGATACAGATCATCTCTGGTGCCCGGTATGGGAAAATAGACAGCTTCCTCCAAATTAAAGTTGATGCCACGAGGATAACTAGAGAGCAATCCCTTGCTGAAGTTGCACGTAAACTTAACAAATGAGCCGGGTGGAAATATCATTGCACGTTTCTTCCGACTGAATACCCGCTGGTACACTGATTTCAGTTCGGATTTCCGTACTCTTTGTTCCCCCTGGCAAAGACTGAGCAGTACCAACAATACATAGATCGTAATCCGCAGCATCTCGAGCTGTCGCTGCACAAAACGAAATGATTCCAGAGATTCACTTACATGTGGGATAAGTACGTGTACTTTCTGTGAACAGATTATGTCAATATTTACCCAGAGTTGATTGATGTCTTGATTTATTGACTGTTGTCATAAGTGGACCCACCCGTATGTCCATTAGCCTAAAGACCCAATTTAGTGACAATGTTGATCAGTTGACGTGTTCGATTCAAGCCAAACGGTTCACTAGGTTTCAGAGATGGAGCACAACTGCTTCCCATATCTGGTGATAGTTATTATACTTATTAGTTTTAAGTCTTCGAGTTCTTTATTGTATCCGGCATCAAGTTCCCTCGGGGTAAGTAGGAAACCGCTCTGTTGGGAGTATCCGGATTAAGCGTTTATACTTTTAGCTAACTTCTTCGGTTTCAGTGCCTGTCACTGAGTTCTACCCGGAACGGCGCATCCTGGTCGATTGGTGTTTTGCGATTGGCTATGACTTGCCCTTCAACTTGTCCTCATTCTACAGTATACCGATATGGCCGGGCTTTGCGAATTACCAAACTAAACGTGAATTACCCCGTAGTGATTACAGTGACCCCAACTTCTATACAAAGTATGGTTACAATCCGTTGACACAAACACATCCCAAGGATTTCTCAGCTGGTGAGCTCTATGCAGCCATTGAGGATACATTTACTTCCTATGGATTCCATGATACTTGCCTATTGCGCAGTGTCTGTGAGCTGGCCAAGCATCCCTTCGATGAGCATCATCAACATATATTAAGCGATATATTAACATTTATACTGAGGTAAGTAAACGATTAGGTTTCACCCCAATTGCCATTAGTTAATTGAATGCCTTACTCTGACAGTCCGTCGCAGCACGAGGGATTCCTGGAAACTGAACACATCTACAAAGAGGCCTACGAACAGGCAGAGCTTGATGGTTTCCTAGGCAAAGATTGCTCCAGGCTTTATGCCCACTGCCAGCACGATATCTTAAAGCTCATAAGCAATGTCATATTTCCAATTACCTAAGGGCTTAATAAACAAGTTTACACAGAGAGAAAAACTAGACCTTATTCATGATATAAATATTAACATATTTACCGTTTCAAAGATATACAACATACGTCCCTAAGTAAGCAGGACTTTTCACACATAAGAACATAAAATTGATGAGTTTGTTTTAATCAAAATAATCACTTTGACCAACTTGGTTTGGGTCGAGTTTGGTAGAACGTTATATGTTTTTTTTTCCAGTGTAGGGTAACAGTCTCGTGATGTAAATTGTAAAGTCTATGCGATTCATTAGCAACCGCTTCTGTCTTTTAATTAGCGCAATGCGTTGTCATCTTTAAGTCTTTCAAGAGCTTCTGTCCCACATTCTTCTCAATTCGAAATGTATCTTAAAGGTGTGCACTTCATCGTCGCTGTGCTGGTACCCCTGCTCGGGTGCTATGCGAAGCTCTCTCTATTCTATCCGGCGGCATCGGTGTATCAAATAACGGCGGCATTTTCGGTACCAGTCGTAATCCCGCAGCGAAAGTTGTTCTGGGATTGGGGACTACAGATGAATTACGCAATGCCAGTTCAGCCATCCAGTTTCTATGCAGCTGCCATATGGGAAGATGAGTTCGCTCGCCGGGAGAAACGTCACCTGCACAATGAGACACAAAAGTACATGCCAGTGGGTCTATCAGACATGCATCCCAGTGACCTGACCGCTGGAGAGCTCTATGAAAGCATCGAGAATATGCTGACTCGATATGGTTTCGATGAGACCTGTCTACTACGCAGTGTTTGCGAATTAGCTAGACATCCTTTTGATGATCAGGAGCAGAACATGTTGACAGCACTTTTGACCTTTACTTTAACGTAAGTCTTATGGTTCTCCAATAATTTCTTGATAACTTATATAAATGCAATTTTAGGCCATCCATGCATGAAGCCTTTGCTCCCAGCGAGAGCCTTTACCGTGAAATTTACGAGCATGCGGAGCAGCAAGGATTCATGGGTGCAGATTGCGCTCAACTCTATGCCGAATGTCCTGTTGATTTCCTGAGTGGCATTAGCAAACTAATCAGCTAAAATAAAGTGTTTACTGTCAAGCATTTTAAAGACTTTTCAACCAAATTACGACCAGCACATTAACAACAGTCAAACTAAGTACCAGCTGTGGGAGTAGCTCCAGCTCCAATCAATTCCTAAGTCCCTGTCAACGCCTACCCAATGATGTTCTCTAATGAGCTTACCGTCTGCATATTGCTCCTCGACCAGACAATAATTCAGGATCAATGATAACGGCAAATGTGTTAAACTTAATGGACTGCAAATATCCATGAATATTTAATTGAATTAAATAGACATGTTGCAGATGGCCCAACAACTCATATTCAAAGGAAGGATGAGAATTTGCACTTGAGGTTACCATGGTGACCCATTGATGCACAATATTGCACAAAACACTAAATTTAGCCTCACAAATTGTTTGATGAGGCATCAAGTGCTTCCACTAAACAAAAGGTGAGGCGTGCATCACTTTCTATAAGCTGCTTTTCGCTTTAATCATGCTTTTGTGTTGCCAAATTAAATAAAGCTTATATATTTTCAATGCAAAATAAACCCAATTCACAAACTCAGGACCAATAGGTTGTCTATAGAACAACCCTTTCTGTGATGCCTCATATTGAATGCATTTTAGCCAGCAACCACCCTCCACAATCATTTTGGCTCTGTGTGAATATTACATTTTCGGTAAACTGCATTTCCCCATGAAAGGAACTTTCTGTACACTCTGGAACGCATTGTGTGAATTGTTGTGTGTGTGTGTCATGAGGTCAGTTAGACTATACCTTAAGTCTGTGGTGGCCAGCCATTATTCGCCGGAGAGCTAGAACAAAAGTTACAACAAAATCTGCAAGATAATCTACAAGCAAAAACATAGCTGCTGGGGTTGTAAATGATTTGTCAGCTACTCAAAAATCTCACATAAAATATGCACTGAGAGAAATAAGAAATAAAAAACAAAATATATTTTGAGCAGGGGAGCAGAAGAAAATACATATTAACAATGATCGATAAAGAAAATACTTCAGATCATATTTATTTAATTATCGTTTATTTTCTTCATCTCAACTATTCATCACATTTTATTTAAATTTAAATTTAAATTATAGAAATTATTTAATTAGATCTAGAAATATAACGTTTCAGCTAACTAGCCTAGTTATTTTATTAAGTATATCCAGCTTACACTTGGGATAGGCTATCTGGCAATCGTGACCCATAAATCCCAATCTCTCAGCGCGTTCATATCGTTTTCTATATAACTCTTCCTGTTGGCCAAAGCCATTATGCTGCGAGGGTCTATAGGATAAAGGGTAAAAGAGTTTAATAAAATAATTTAGAGCTTGGCTGAAATGTAGTTACGTTAAAAAGAAGTTGATGACCTGTAAAACCAGGCTATGACTGTGATCATCGGCAAAGGGATGCATCGCCAGTGCGCAGATGCTGCGCAGCAAACAGGATCTATGGACGCCATAGTCCTGCAAAATATGCTCCATGCCAGCATAAAACTGTCCGGCTGTGAAATCATTTGGATGGAAACCACTCTTACTCTCCATCAGCTGACTTGGTGTCGCGGTAAAGTTATCCAACTCCCGTTTACTTCGGCGTTCCAAGGCGTTGGACCAAATAGCCGGATTGTAGAATGAGACAAGATCAAAAGGAAGATTATAGTTCATTTGGAAACCCAAATCAATGAAGACTTTCCGCCCGTCTGGTATATCAATGGGCACCGAGATTGTGGACGTCAGCTGCAGCACCGACGATGCAGGATAAAGCAGCAAGCCGTATGATCCCGTGGTTAGGAACAAAGCGATGATAACAATAGGAGTTCCGCTTAAAGACTGGACGATGTGCTGCATTTGCCGACGCATTTCGATGTGATCCGTCTAATGATCATGGCCTAGAGCACATGATAAGCTATGCGGTATTCCGGTATTCAGAATTGTTTATCTGGGTCTCTAATTAGGCGATCTGTTAATGAGCCAAGCGTGATTCCTAATTAGAAAGGCAAGAACAGAAAGAACTAGGCCAAACAATGTTCTAATAAATCTTTAAAACAATAGAAACTGCGTATTCGATAATACTAAGAACGAAAAGCAGTCCGCATACTGCAACTTTAATACCCTACATCAACTCTTCCATATCAGAAGCCGATACAAAGGAGGCCTAGGTAGGAGGAATGAAGGAGGTATAGATTTAAATATTGGGCAAGTCCTGTTTACTTTGGGACACACAAACAATTTGAACCTAAGAAGTCTTTAAGGAATAATTCGTGGTTTCTTGGAGTTTTCTTTCTCTGCAGAACTGAAGAGCTCTGTAGGTCTTTGTGTAGATCAACTGTCAATTTATTGGGCAAACATATGATGAATGGCTTCTTGTTCTTCTATACGAGCTCCAAATTTGAGAGATCCACATTAGTAAGCCAGACGCGCCAATGGAAATAAGATGATACAATGTCGAGATTCAAGAATTCTATCCTGCCTGAAGCTTCTAACAGTTTGCGGAGTTATCTTTGTAGCAGTGCATGCCGATAGCTTCAAGCCAAGCTTCATTAGAGTGGGCCTTCCGGCCAATGACAGCCGTACATCTATCCAACTAAAGCAGCCGGAAAAACTAAACCGTGCTAAGCGTGTCGCTATTTTTAATGGTCAGGGCGTCTGCAAAGTGCGTCCTATGGAGATCCTTGTTAGGAGTAAAATTTTAAATGTGAATCTTTACAGTTTGTCTTCGGCGTAGCGCATCCTGTTAAGCAGGCGGATAAGGAGCAGTCCTTTTGGTTCTTCTACAACTTTCAATTTCAGTATGTGCCCACCACTATACCCATCTACTGGTGGAGCTTCTGGAATACAACGAGCTTTGTGTCCACGGCACGTGAGATACGCAAAGGTATGCAGGCCACATTCCGTCGAGATGATACACGCAGTTGGCTCTACGATGCTATCGAGACGGGCATGGAACAGTAAGTACAAAATTCTCTAATCCTTTGTCCATATGCTGTTAAGAGTACCCTTTTCATCATAGGTTAGATGGAAGTGAACGTGGCGCCAACTGCCTTCTGCGGAGCATATGTGAAATCTCCCAACTGCCCTTTGAGGACAGCAACATCTTTAGCGAGATGCTCAATGCGGTGCTAATGTGAGTAGTCCATCTATATCTACAACTAGGAAATTTATTATATATATTACTTCACAGACCCAACGTGGATAACGTTGCGGAAAAGTACCTGAATGCAAGGGATGCGGGTCGCGCTGGCGCGGATTGCACAAAGACCTACAACGATTGTAGCCGAAGACTTTGGGACTGGTTAACACACGTCACAAAGTTGACTTTCTGATATTACTATATAGTACTATATATACGAACTACCGCAGGATACTCCCGCAATGCAATAAATTATAAATATACAAATATATTTAAAAAAAAAAAAAGAATTAATAAAAGTTCAAAATTTAATTTATTTGGCCACTCCAAGCATCAGCCTTAAGCTTTTGCCGATTTGCTAACGGATCGACGTCGCCACTCTGCCCACATTTCGCAGAGCATGGGCTTCTTCCAGCAAATGCACTCACTTAAGGGAAGGGCATTGGGTCTCATCCGCGCACACTCTGAGAAAGCTGGGTAGGGAGTCAACGGCTTCGTACAGACCAATGGCCTTCTAACTTTAAGACAGTCTGGAGGAATGCGACCACTTCTATGGCATCGGCGCTTGACACGCGGGCAGGCCTCGGGACCAGCTTTAACGGCGCATCCCTGCTCTTCTGGCTGTGGACATGCAGTCTTCGGCTTCTGATGAGTGCGACGTCTCAATGGAGCCGCTTTTACCTTCTCAAAACAGCATATTTGCTTCTTCTTAATCACCATTGGCGGGCAAGATACCCAAGTCTGCCAATACTTCCGCTTAGCCTTGTCCGATTCTACATAATAAATATCATCAAAGCGGGGATTGAATGGACAGTAGGGTGCTTCGTCGTCACAGAACGGATTAAGCCATATCGTCGGGGCCTTATATTGAATAGTCTTTTTTGGCTTTGGCTCATGGAGACCCATAAACTCGGGCTGGCCGCACGGAGAACCTGTCATCTTTGAACATTTTCCGCTTGACGAATCGCCCTTTTTATCCTTTTTTTGACCACATTTCTTAGACTTAAAACGTGCAACAGCTGCTGTCGGCAGCTTATTCATCCGACGTAAGAAACATAAATTTACAGAATTACTTGTTCGAAACATATTCTAGAATAGACTTTCCTTTTTTTTTCCCGAAACTGACCGAAAATAAAATGCCAAAAATTTAGAAATTTGATGTGCCAAAAGGATAAAGCCAAAAAATTGAACTTCTTTCAAGCTGTTTGAGTTGTTGAATGAGCATTTTATATTTCGGTTTATTCCAAGATTCGTTCGTTCTGACTTTAATTTTTCAAAGTTTACTTTGATTTTGATTTTCTCACATTCTGTGTTAGAAAGTCCAGCACATTATAAGGGCAGGAAACTGCATAAAATCGAGCACAGTCCTCTACCTCTGCGCGATGCTGGTACTTGTCATCCGTTAACTCTTCGGGTACTCTGCCATCAATATTTGGATTAATATTAAGATTGTTGTTGTCTAAATGGGTTACTTACGTTAGTATAATCCGAAAAATGTCTTCCATAAGAAAGGTGCTGTGGTGGTTCTCATTGAACCTGGACTGAAACTCACACATGGCGCGCTTAATGCAGGATCTGAGGTCCATATTGAACCTATAGAAGGGTAATATCCAGATAAATATGTAGTTCATTTATGGTGATTATCGTGGACACACTTACAAATTGCCCATCGTCTCCAGCTGATCAAAGATCTGACGTCGCTCCCTGTAGCCTCGATTTAGCTTCCATCTAGGCACATGTTCCCAGGACTCGTATACCTCTTCATCATTATGGGAAGCTCGATTGCGTTGCCAAGGTGCGTCTGTCAGTTGCCAGGGGCTTTTATAAAAGTAATCCTTGTGCGTTTTGGGCTGGGAATACCTAAACACACTTTACATATAGATATATACTAATCTTTAAAAACATACTTGGCATATGTTCCGGCTTGGTAAGGTCCTTGGTAGTTAACATTTTGCCTCCGATAGGGTAACTGGTAATTGTAACGCGTGGCATTGTAGTTACGAGTATATCCATACTGACCCCAATCCCAGCGGCGTTTTGGTTTTATTGCTTTCGGCTTTTTCGTTGTAGTTCCTAGGAGTATGTTTGGCCGCCAACCTTCAACCGTATCCGGCAAGGGTACATACATGTCAAACTCTAAACTATATTGCAGCCCACTGGGCCGACCACCTACTATAATTTTGGTCATTGCAGCCGTCAACAGTACAGAGGCCTTGTTGGGAAATATAAGGGCTCGAACACGACGGGAAAGTAAACCATCCTCAGGACCAAGTGACTCCGTTTGATTGCCAGTACCTTCCACTACAACCAGACATCCAAGTAGTATGAGCACCGTAGACCTCATAGTGATGCCGTCAAGAGACAAATCTAAACTGAGTTCTGATCTCTTAATGCTACTCTACAAATTAGTGCTGACTGTCACAGGTGCGCTAATTGCCCAACCTGGTGACCGACACCATACGCCAAGATATGCACAGTAATCCAAATTACAACACACTGTTCCAAATTCCGTGTAAAAAGAAATAAGAGTTAGGTGCGGCACTAAGTTCCATTCCTTTCTTCATTTAATACACCTTAAACATTTTTTTAGTAATTTTTGTTAGTTATTTTAATTTAAAAAAAAACGATACTTGGCAACAATTTTTAAAAATTGCTTACAACTTTAAAAATATATTTTTTTTATTTTTTATTATGAAAAAATTAATAAAACTCAAATTTATGGAAAGTCCAAGATTTTTGCCGTCCGCAAGTTTTCTTTTATAATTTCCTTTCAAGTGTTTAAGCCAAATGGAACATTGAAACTGATTTGAAAAATTTGGCAAATAAAATTTAAAAAAAATAATAATAATAAACAAAATATGTTTAAGTTTCTTAACGGATTTTTAGTTCGGTTAATAGTAGAAAATGGGATAATATTCTATATACATAAATATTGTTTATTTATTATATAGAAATCAGAAATTATTCTTTGATTTTTTGACTGAAATCAATATATTGTAATACCACGGTTTCACTGGGGAGGGCTATAGGATTGGTCATTAGCTTATTTTATTATTATTTATTTATTTTATTTTTTAATTATTATTTATTTTCTGTAAGAGTTTTAGGTATTTTTTCTATGTTTTCCAGCAAAATGGGAACCAAAAATGAGTAATTACCATTTTATATTTAATGCATTCAAAATTAAGTTTTTAATATTTGAAAATTCTTTCTTTCTTTTCTAATTTGTGACCGGGTATTGTTTTATGTGGAATATAAAATAAAAGAAATATATACTTTCAACTCGAAATCGTAGAATCGTAGAATCATGATTCTTAATAGGCGTGTTCTTTATATGTTAAGAGAAATCAATTACCAAGTCGTGTTGGCCATGATTTTATTCATTCATACAATTGAATAAACGAACGTCCGGGAAACACGCTTTTTTCCAGTCACACTTGCAACCTCTTTCGAGACAGACATATTTCGGCGTAAAGGCAACACAGAAAACATTTCAAAAAGTTTATTAAATTATATAGTTGCTTTGTTTAGCTCTGTTATCCGAAATGGTCAATATAAACAATGGGACCAAGATGATGGTTAATCGATGTATCGAACTTTTGAATGTCAAGATTGCTAACGCCCAAACTAGACACATTGCAAAGCGTATGCCCTTAGGTCTCATGAGACCCCGAACCCTCGATGTGGCGGCCCTAAAGCGCGAGCAGAAAAAGACTCAAGACTATATTGCTAGAAAGCAACTCTCAATGTGGGAAAAGCAAGTGGAAAGAAATCAATCTGGTGACGTCCAGAATGTGATGCGCATGGACAATGAGCATTACAAGCACCAGGGGGTAACTGAACGCAAATACGATTGTACCTGGGTAGATTTCCCGACAGACGAACAACCAAAACCCAAGCCCAAGCCTCAGCCAGTTTTTTTAAAGGAGGAAATCGTCCCGGTTCAACGTCGCAGAAACGATACTCGCCCTAATACCGCCAAACCTTGGGATGACGAGGCTAATGACTTTATTAAACAGTGGGACAACAGTAAATCTATTCTGATTAATCGTAATAGATATGCCAATGCAGTAGGTGGTCCCCAATCGACTGGTGTGCCCGTCGGATTCCGCAAAAGGTCGATGTACCATTATTAGGATTCGCAGCTAACCAAAGCAATTCTTATATTGTGACAATTTTAAACAGTAGTGAATCAAATTCCTAGTATGCATATTGTACTACATCATACTACATGCAATGAGCCAAGTGTGTATGTATGTGTTGCAAAGCAATCATTTTTTTTATCATTTTGTAATACAGAAATTGGTTGTTTCCTTTTCTCTATAATCACGTGGTTTTATTCAACAGTTTACTACATCTTTGATGTAAAGAGAGGCAATTTTAATTATGGGTAACAGCGAATATATTCAAGCTCGGCATCAAGTGCTCGATACCCCACCCGATATAGCCTTACCTGTCTGTCTGCCCATCTGCCCGTCTGGTGAATCGCTGACTAGTATAAGACCTAGAGCCACAACATTTATGTAGGTTCTTGGATGCAAATGAAGTTTGGTTAAAAAATATTCAATTTTCAGGCGATAGGCATATCTAATTATTGGACCACTCTCTATCCGAACTGCAAGTTTCATTCAAATCAAACGCAGTTATTCAGGAAATAATTTGCCAATATCTGAGAGTATCATTGTCAAGTGGGTGCAATTGCTGTGATGCCATTCCAGCTGCTTTTCTCTTTACATCTGACGTTTTTGAGCTTTTGATAGCTTGAGAAAATTGAAAACAGCGGGCAAAGGAGATTCCAGTTTTAACTAGTTTTCGCTTGCTTTAATCGCTATAGAATATCGGTGATCCCCAATCACTGTCAGGAATGAGCTATTATCTATATATACGATGAATAGAAACGAAAAAAGAAAAGACACATGCACAGAAAGCAGGTGCTTCTATAAAAATAATTATTGATCAAATATATGTTGTATTTTAATAATAAAAAAAAATGGAAACACTGTATAATAGTATAGTATTATTAAAGTAAAGTGATACTAGTCAGCTCAAAGAGCTATCGGTGTTGCAATCCCTAGTTAAACTCATGGCGATTTTAAAATCGTGTAAACGTGTATGTAGTTGCTAAGATCCTTATTCGACATTCTGGCTACAATGGCGATTGGATAAGTCGAAACTATTCTATTCTCTTGCCTGGTGCTTAGCCCCAGAATATTGTCGAAAATTGGCTTTTTTCACGTAGGCGGCTATGTAATGTTGTGGATTTTGTGAAAAAAAAATTATAAATTTAACTGTTGTCCAAATTACTTGTTTTTGCCGATTTACAGATTTTAGACACCGCTCCATACCTAAATTCACGATGCTGCGAAGGTTTAATAATTACTTATTTAAATCTATACGGAACTTTGCCTCCCGCAAGGATGGGCCACATCGCAAGATACCGAAGATGCCCATCAAAGGACCCAGAGATTTTGACTACTGGCGTCAGTTGTATCGCCGACAGCTTGGTAACCGTCGTAAATTTGAACGAAGAAAACCATCTATTCTACCCAATAAAAAGAAGACCGAAACCAAAACCAAAGAGTAAAACACAAATATGACCTAAATTCTAATATTGAGGAGAAAAGTAAGACAGTAATGTTACATAGCAATTGTCCGCACATTATCATTTAATTTCAGAAAAACTACAAAACTAATTCGGCTCACTTACTTTCCGTTGTATGAATTTTCGAATCAATCATTTAATAATTAGCTTGTAGCCTGATTGCACCATCGCCTCATGCCTTGAGGGAATAACAAATTCTGACCCAGGCCTATACAAATAGATTGCAATTTGGGTTTAATTTGGGAATAACAAAGTGCTGTCTAACAAGTTTTAAGTGAATAATGGCTTAAGCGTGTATTTATCGAATACTCCATAATATAATAAAATTCAACATTTTTATAAAATTGTATAGGAAATTAAATTCTTGATAATTAAATACTCATACAAAATAACAGCAGATCGACCATATCATGCATTGTCTGGCTGCTACACAACGTTTTTGTTACTTGTGTAGCGAATCTGACAACTCTGCAACAAATGACTAAAAATACTCGATGCAACAAAAAGTATCGTTTGCAAAAATCATCTGGCTTTGTTTTTCTTTGTTTGTGTGGCTATCATTCGTTTGTTTGTTTATTTATTTATTTTCCATGGCTCTGTTAAGGAGCGCTTCGTATGGTTTTTGTGGTATATTACGGCGGTATGCTAGTAGTAGTGGATGTACCATATACAGCCTCAGCTCCGGGCACATCAAGTGCGGCGTCTCTGTGATACGAGTGTCTGGCCCACAGACAAAGCAGGCTCTACGTGCCATTGTCAATAACGTCGAATATGAACCAAAGCAGCGACAAGCATATTTAAAATCGTTTTATCATCCTGCCAGTAAAGAGATTATAGACAAGGGTTTGCTTTTGTGGTTTCCTGGTCCAGCGTCATTCACCGGCGAAGATGCATGCGAATTTCAAGTGCACGGCTCTCTGGCCGTAATTGCTGCCATGCTAGATGCACTTGGTCAGCTACCAGGCTTGAGACCCGCACAGCCGGGTGAATTTACAAAACGCGCGTTTTTTGGTGGTAAGCTTGATCTCACGGAAGTTGAGGGCTTAGCCGACTTGATACACGCCGAGACGGAAGCACAACGGAAACAGGTAAAAATCTTGGTATAACAAAACAAAAAAAAACAATATTTAATTTATTCTGTATAAAATTTATTCTAGGCTTTACTGCAAAGCACTGGCGCTTTAGGCCGCCTTTATGATAACTGGCGAAAACGACTTATTCGCTGTGCCGCACATCTGGAAGCCTACATTGATTTTGCCGAAGACGAGCAAATTGAAGGCGGCGTTATAACACAACTGACCAAAGAGCTGAACGCAGTAAAACGGGAAATATCTGTACATTTAAATGACCAACGGCAGGGCGAGCTGCTACGAGACGGTGTGCGCACTGTTATCATTGGTGCTCCCAATGTCGGAAAGAGCAGCCTTCTCAATCTACTCTGCCAGCGTTCAGTGTCCATCGTTACCGATCAGGCGGGCACCACACGTGACATAATTGAGACAACACATAACTTCGGCGGCTATCCGGTGATATTTGCAGATACAGCCGGTCTCCGTAAGCACACCACAGATTCTATTGAAGTAGAGGGCATGGCACGAGCAAAGCAATGCTTAGCCAATTCGGATTTGATACTGCTGCTGACTGACGCCAAGGCGTTACGCGAGGTGAATAGTAATGAAGCCCTGGCTAGCTATATCGAAAGCTACTTGCGGGAGCTGGACATACCGTTGGAACTATGCAACGGAAAAAGTTTGCAGTTGGTGGCCAACAAAACAGACATGCTGCCGTTTGAGGAAAATCAACGCCTCAGCAAAATAAGTAATATTCTGCCTCTATCTTGCCACAAGCAAGATAATTTGGGACAATTTCTGGGATCCTTGGAACAGCTGTTGAAGCAGCTGTGCGGCACACCACAGGCAGAGCATCCACGCATCACTAACTCACGCTACAGACAACAACTGGAACGTTGCATTGAGCACATTGAGATATTTCTACGAGATTACAAACCCGATGTGTACCCGGACATGGCTATAGCCGCGCAGCAGCTACGCAAATCAGTGCGCTGCATTGAACGCATCACTGGCCATGTCAGCTGCGAAGATATACTAGATGTGGTTTTCAAGGATTTTTGCATTGGAAAATGATTTATATTCTAGTTTTAAGTGTTAAGCTTGCAATGTATCTAACATATAGACTGCCAATTAAACACCCTGTATGATATTTTAATCTTCTAGTTGCTGTTAATTTGACTTTTTGTGGATTGTATTTGGTTTTTATCTTAGATATAGTTACAGTTTGATGATTAACCGATGAAACGGGCAAGAACATATTCCTGGATTATCCAGACTGAAGTTGATCGCGAGCATCATGGATAATCGTATATCAACAGTATATAATGTAAATGTAAATTGCTGACAGACAAAAAACAAAATTTGTGATGGGGTGTGGTCCGATGCACACAGCATAAGTTACGTCATCTTGTGTAAATCGTTTAAAATAAGTCGATTGTCCCAATATGAGCATAAATATATGACAGTTTGATAACAGCTGCAGCTCTCACATTTAAATTCGATTAAAACCTCAAACGGGAAATCGATACTAATAAGTGAGTAAATATCGGTAGAAAGTGCAGATGTATACATATCGACAAATTGGCATATCGATAATTCATTTTCAATGTACATCACTAGGAAAAATGAAAAACATTACTTAAAACTACAATAAATAACGTGCGCAAGCAAAATTGGGTGAAAAGGACATAGCACGCATTGTGTGTTGGTTGTGCGGTGAACTTTTGGATCGTTGTTTGTTGTGTCTACCAGCGTCAATATGCCTGGCAAGGTGGGGGTCAAAATAAAGGCTGCGCGCAATCTGCCAGTTATGGACAAGAGCAGCGAGACGACCGACGCCTTTGTGGAAATCAAACTCGCCAACAGAGAACACAAAACTGAGGTGTTCCGGAAAAGTTTAAATCCCACGTGGAACACCGATTGGTATGTTTAACCATTATTCATTAACTCTCCTGTACAACGCTCGTATTGTATGAAACATAATTTAGTTTGATTAACATCCAAGATAATGATCAGTTTGCCATAAAACTAAGTTTCCTCTTTTTGTTATTCTTTTCAACTTAACTACAGGTTTCGCTTTGAGGTCGATGACGCCGAGTTGCAGGATGAGCCACTCCAAATACGACTCATGGACTATGACACATACTCGGCAAACGATGCAATTGGTAAGGTTAATATTAGTTTGAATCCGTTGTGCTTGGAAGGCTCTAGTCAGGCGGGCCATGGCAAGGGTACAGTGCTCTCCGGCTGGATACCAGTTTTTGACACGATGCATGGCATACGTGGCGAAATAAATGTCATAGTGAAAGTGGATCTTTTCTCCGATGTCAACAAGTTTCGACAAAGCTCCTGCGGCATCCCCTTCTTCCATTGTGAGTACTCCATTAGTTTCTAAAGGATAACTTATTAATTGGATTACATTTATTTTAGCGCAATGTGTTCCATTTGGCTTTCGCGCACAGATTATACATGGCTTTGTCGAGGAACTGGTGGTCAACGATGATCCAGAGTATCAATGGATTGACAAGATTCGCACACCGCGTGCCTCCAACGAGGCACGCCAAGTAGTCTTCCTCAAACTTTCAGGTCAGGTGCAGCGTAAAATGGGTCTGAAAGCGATTAACATGGGCGCCAATGCAGTCATCGGTTATACTCAATGCTTTGATCTAGAGGGTGACGTAGGCGTAGTGGCACGCGGAGTCGGTACAGCGGTAACCCTAATCAAGGATACGACCATAAGTCAGCCAAACAGTGCAGACGTAGTGCTCGTCGAAGAGTGAGTATTTATATAACAATTAAAATTATTGACAATTGTTCTTATCATGGATTTGTCTTATGGTTAAAGACAACTTGGTATAGCAGAACATCAATCTGTTCTTAGGTATTAGTTATGGGTAATGGATTAATCTCGCTTCAGACGATTCTATTTATGGATCCAAATTTGTTGTACTCGATCATATGAGTCTCTGAGTTCAACTTGTTAAGAGGGACAGATGAACAGATAGACGAAATGACTACATGGACCAAGTATACTTTAGGTCAGAAGCCATGAAATACCATTAGACATATGGTCGACATATTTCAGATCCGTTTACCTAAAACATATCCATGATGAGAACCATCCGCCCTTTAGGAAGTTTGCGCCCATTTGTAGGTCTGCTTGTAGGTTCGCGTTGCTCAAACTGAAGACATGTTCTAAAACGTTCTATTCTCTTTTCTTGAATGTTCTCCTTCAACCCACCGTTCACGAATACAAAATTCAACGTTCGTTTAACGCTCATCTCTGTATAAATCAAATCGTGATCCTTGTCGTAAATTCGTTATTGTATTGCACGCCTCCAATTGTTGTTGCTCTGTGTCGTATTTATAACAAATGAAACGTCAACAATTTCACTCACACCTAAACCGTACCGAATCAAACCGAACCGAACCTCTATTCACTGATCACCGTCCGCACCATGCGTAGAGTCCAAAAGTATTTAGATTTTCTAAACTGCACGGGCGGCAGCAGTTCGAGCTTGCCGCTGTCCGGGCGCTCACCACAGTATCGAATAAATATATATAAACAGCCTAGTGTCAGTGGCAGGTCAGCGGCAGCAGCAGCAGCAGCAGGGGCAGCAACGATGTTCTATTTGGAAAGCGGCAGCAGTGATACGGAGGATGCGGATTGTATGCAGAATCTGTTGAAGCAAGAGGATGAGCGCGGAGAGCGTACGCGCGAAAAGAAGCTGACACATCGCATGCGCCGCTTAACGTTTTCCTCGCGGAATGTGTTCAGCGAGAAATATGCAACGCTACTGCGTCGCATAGAGCCTAAGATCCCGGAGAATGCAACGCAATCTCTGAGCAATCTTTTTGGTGTGGGTGCATCCGCACAAGTTGGCAAGCGTCGCCGAAAATCGCGCTTTCAACTCGGAAAACGCACCACACCGGCAATAGTGCGTTCTATAAGTGAGAATGCGGATGCAGTGCCAACCATGTGCCAGCTCGCTGTACCCAGGTTGCCGGAATATCAGGAGAGCACACGCTCGGCACCGGATTTGGACGTGGATGCTTTTCAACGTAAGTCCACGTACTCCACGGACTCAACGGAGTCGTTATCAATAATTGAAACGCTTGCCATAGGCTTGGACATTGAAATAGCAGCAGCCGTAGCAGCCTCCAGTGACAGTGACAAGGAACTGCAGCTACACTGCGACCCGTTCGATGATGAGGAGGAGATTTTACAGGATAACTGGATTAAGCCCGGCGAAACGCGCAGCTGTGAGAACAGCCAACTAGATGTGACGCCCAAACGGCACACGCTGCTGGAGGACCTTAAGAGTTTCTCTCGTCGCCTGCAAAAGATGATGCACTTGACACCAAAACAGCAAGCAATCCCTAAGCGTTCACTGCTGTTTGCCAATGCTCCACTGGAGCGCAAATCATATTATAGCTCACAGCCAGAGCTGCCCACGTGCAGCACTGACGATTGGATCAGTCCAAATTTGAATGCATCTGCATCCATGCTGCAGCTGAATAACTTGCCCAGCTACGAGTCCAGTCTGCGACGCATTGCATCGTTTAATACTAGTTCCCTAGATGCAATACCATTAGTAGACCTTGAAACTAGTGCACCACCATCACCACCAGCACTACCACCTCTGAACACGTTGCTGCCAGTTGCGCCTGTGCTGTGTATTTGCCCATCGACCCCTACGCCAACAGAATCCGATATTAGTTCACATCTATCACCTACCCAGACGCGCGCCCCTTTCGTTTTTTATGATCCTCCCGTTTACAAACTAGACCATGTTGTAAATATTTCTAATAGAACTAACCATAGTAACAACAATAATGAATCATCATTGCTTGCTCCATGCTATTCTGTTTCGCCATTTGCCATACAAAACCAACAACAACAACAACAACTACCACCACAACGACTTCAACGCTCAACTAGGTCAAGCAGCGATCTTCAGCAGCAGCAGCCACAGTCACCGCCACAGGCTGTCCTTATACCCACAACCATTTCAACGATCGAGAATAGTGGGAATGGAAAAAAGCTCGCCTCGCCGGTTGGCAGCAATCGGATGAAGCTAACGCCCAGCCCATCAAAGAGTGGCATTTCTGGTGGACCCAATGCGGATAGCGCATCCACATCCACCGCATCGACAGCCACCACAATGGTGCCATCCAAAGAGGTGGGCGAGATCTGTCGTCGCTCATCCGACTCTGATCTGAGTGTCACTCCAAAAGGTATGTAGATATCCAGTCCGCTTTGCATTAAACCTAATCATAGGATTGAAATAAGCATAGTCTAAGTAAGGATATATCTATAAATAATACATACATGGGCTAAGCGATTTGCTCCTGCTGCTCGTCCTTTGTGTCTCTCTCTCTCGCTCTGTTTGTGTGTGTGTCTCGCCCATGAGTAACTCAAAAAGTCTTCTAACGTTTTCTCTTTGCGCCCGCTGCTCCACGAATCGCCATCAGGCATAGCCTACATGTTTCATCGTAAGCGTAAGTAGTAGCTGCCTCTCTTGATCTGTCTCTCTCTCTCTCTCTCCTTCTCTGTGTCCTCTCTATGTGTATGTTGATGCGTATGTGTGTGTGACTGGCTGACTGACTGAATGCAATCCGATATAATATATGTTGTGGGAATGATCTCTCTTAAACCTCATCTCACCATCAGCTTCATCCAAAATATGGACGTTACTTTCTCCATTTTAGAAGAATGGACAGACGGGAAAATGAATCATTATAAAACATCTCAGCCTTTATTTATTTCTTGCCAAAGCTCAAAAAATTACAGCTCACATCTTTATGTCTATTTAAACTTACGTCTATACAATATCTATATGCATATATACTATATATGATTATTTTCCTGTTTCGATTTTTTAATATTCACCAAAGAGCTCTTGGTGCTGCCATCTGTGCGTAAGGACTACTCATTTGATGTGCAAAAGTATTTACAATCTAAAATATATGTATCGATTCCGATTTAGCTATCGTGAATATGAAAATAAATATCGATATCGATAATTGTAAGTTAAGAGGTTCTAACAGTCTCTACTTATATATAAATGTATATATATACCTATACCTATACTTAGCATGATATCAAAGAATCGTTCATTCACACAATCATTTACCATACTTATCGATATTTAGAAGGATAAGGCATGATCTAAATGGTATATAAATTATAAATATATTTTTATTATTTATTTTTGGGAACTGTGATTCCTATCCTATCTGTGTGATCACCTATCTAAACTTTAAACTGAACGTTGTAATTATGTGGATCCATTGTCAAAGCATGTCATGTTCAAAGAAAAGGTATTCATCCAAGTGGGATCTTTATTCACAGGCAACTCAATTTGTGTGGCCAGCGAGCGCCTGGTGGCTGCAACGGCTTTGATGCGCTTAGCCGCGCCTACAGTGGGCACCAAGGCAACCGACAGCCTGGACATGCTGGAATACCCGTTCTTGACTATGACAAAGTATCCCACGGGTTTCATACTCCACCTGGGTGCAACAGTGGCGGCACGTTCTGTAAAACTGTTGGAGCGTGTGCCCAATCCAGATGAACCTGAGGTTCGTGATAGCTGGTGGACAGAGCTGCGCATGGAAATTCGATCCCATGCCCGTTCTTTGGGCTGCAACGTGGTTCTGGGATATGCAGAGTCCACGACCATATCGTAAGCATATCAATTTTATCCATCATAAAGAAAACCACCACTAATCGGATATATTTTTACCCAGCGACGATGTATGCGTCTTGTCTGCTACGGGCACTGCTGCAGTCATCAATATGGTTTTTAATCGGTCTGTGTCGCAAAGCGACATATTTACCATGTCGAAGGCAAGCAACAATGCGGCTGCTATGTCCAATTCGCTGGAGGAACGGGAAACTAACGGCAGCATTGGCGATAATGGAACATCAACAAAGGACAACGGTTCGTTGGGTACAGCTGGGAATAACTCGGCTAGCAAACGCTATGGTATGCCAGGTCCAAATGCTCCACGCAATACCTGTTCCATATGTCATGTGCCATATAATCTAAGCTCGGTACCGTTCAATGTCAAAATGAAAAGATGTGCCATTTGCCGTAAAGGCAGGGTGCCGGATGTTCTATTGGCCACGTTGGAGGTGCCAGAATTTATGCAGGTCACTGGCCGTGGCTGCTTTATGCAGGCGCAGGTTGTTCGCGCTAAGAGGGATTTACGTGCCGAGCTCAATGCCAAAGAGATTTCCGATGGACTACCCTTTCTAGAGTATGAGCTTCATCGTGTGCTAATCAATAAGCTGAAGGCCAAGGGTATGAATGCTATCTTTGGACTTCGCACCCAAGTAGCCATTGGAGAACGCATGATAGCTTTAATTGCCACAGGAACAGCACTCTTTCTGACTGCATTACCCGTGCCGCAGGTTCCAAAAATTGTGGCTGGCAATTCTTGGACGGACAAACAAAAGCTAAATGAGCTGCAAAAGAAACTGCAGGAGACATTTGAACGCAATCAGGAAATCTATCAGTTAAAGAGCATGGACCCTGATTTGGCCAGTGCTAATAGCGGAGCGGGTGACAAGCAATCGGATACCGATGACTCGGATGAGGAGGAAATAAATGAAATCGATTTAAATTGCGGTAACAAAGAGTTATGTGTCTTGGAAGTGGATGATATTGAGGATTTGGAAATCATATCGCTGCTTATGGAACCATATCCGCCTGAAGGTTTTCATGTGGTCAACACCCAGCAGGTGCCTGGTATGCTGGAGCTCGATGCAGTTAAAAATCTTCAAATGTTTACCCAAGTCTGGCGTGCTCGCCTTGAGGTGGGACCAAATGTAAACGGTTTTCCCAAGCACTTTCAGCGGTGAGTTTTAGTTCATCCTTTGGATCTAATGTATCCGACGTTGTCTTTAATATGATTCTTCTAGCTTTTATGGTAAATTGTTGTAATTTAATGTTCTTAAGATTTTCTGCTTTTTACATATTCATAGCTGTGAAACAATATTAAGAAACGCTGTTAAATTAGCTTTTTGTAGATTTAAATAATCGAATTTGAATGTTTGTTAATTTGGTTAACTGTTTCTGCTACATATACAGCTTTATCTAAATTTATCTATATCTTTCACAGACTTCTACAGACCATTTACTTTAAGCTGCGCACAATGATTCCTTGTGCCATATGCGACCTACGCTTCAGGCTAGATTTGCCCGAAACGGTAAGTAATTCAAAGACCTGTTAGAGTTTTCTATTAAATAATGGTTTATTTATATGCAGGATCAAATCCAGTTGCTTGTCACTGGTATGGCTATGGGTCTGAGCGATGCCAACAAAATGAAATATCGTCGTCGAGGTGTGCAAGTTGTGCAGCAGAATGGATTCAATGATGCGACACAACAGCCGCCGACCAGTGTACATGCGGCTCAATCGCAGCCTGAGTTAAATGGCAAGCGTATGCTGCAGGAAGAGGATTACATCTTTCCTCTTGACGAAGATCATATGGTGGACACGCCCACACCGACCAGCACTGCTATACCCCCGTTTGGTATGAGCTCGTTTAAAATCCGCAAGACTTCCCCATCGCGTCTAAGCAATTTAGCGTCGGCATTACCAGCAGTCAAGTCATTGAACGTAGGTCCAGTGTCGCGTAACCGTTATGTAAGTAGACAAGAAAATATGTTAGTGGATTCCCGGACGGATAACCAAGTTTTCCTTTTCCAGTTCCCACTGCGTGATCGTTATGGTGTTGATTTGACACCACTTAGTTTTATACCCGGTGGGCGCATTGAAAAGTATTTGGGCAACCTGAACTTTTTCTTTATTAGAGAAAGCACCTCCATACGTGAATATGGTGGTATCAGCGGATTTGTCCATGGATTCATCACCGAACTGCTTGCCGTGGTTCGTGCGCATATTGCTTCACTGGGTGGCAATGCGATGGTCTCCTTTTACATAACCGAACTGATATTGTTCGATAATCAACACAAAAATCAGGTAAGATTTATTTATATACACACTGAAAAATTTTACCTAACGTGTATTCATCTATTGCAGGGTCAGTGCCTAATTAGCATTGGCGGCGATGCGGTCTATGTGAGCTACTACGCTGATGACTGATATAAACGGTTGCGGGGCATATAGCGATTATTCTACGCGAATCGTCCCAAGAGTGTCTACTACTGAAGCAATCGACTCACACAAATCTTCCTTATGCTCTCTTCCGATGCCAACTCTCTCTCTCTCTCTCTGTATCTTCCTCTGGCTAGAAACGGCCTCCGACAACGTGTCATGACAACGTGCAGGGCACGCCCGACTTTTTTTAAGGAATGCTTGTTACGTAATACTTAAACCTAATAGATTGTAGCAAGCGACTATAGCGACACCCTTATATAGTCGTTATCAATATTGCAATACTGGAACTGTGACTTAACGTGTTTTACAAGTAGCGTCAATTTTTTCGTCTTGTTATTTCTTTACTTAATCTATTTAAAATAACATATTCAATGTCAACGATATTTGTACATAGTTTAGATGTTTATTGGACATTTACAATTTGCACCTGTAAATTTAATTTAACTCTTATTTTGTTGTGAGCTAATAGCTCCTAAAATTATACAATATACACAGTTAGTGTAAACAATTTTGGCAACTCCCAAGTTATGTAATATAATAATACTTAACAAATATGCGATGGTTGATAATAGATCTTTGATAATAGACAACTGCTCAAATAATATCCAAGTTGTGTCTGTTGTGTGTGTGTTTTCAATTGGGTGTTGTGGATAGCAAAACAAACATTACCCAGAGATGCAAAAGCGCCACATAGAAGATCATGAAGATCCGCATCATTGGATAACGACGCAGAAAAGCCCCCATACGCATTCCCAAGGAGTCTGCCTGGCGCAAGGCACGTTTGAAACGACGAGCAACACGATTGTCAAACGGACTTGGATGCATAAGCAGCGGGAACTGTGCCTTAGCTGAAAAAGAATATACTACATTGTCACTTCCGAAGTCATTAAAGAATGTTGATGGAATTGGGAAAATATTCATTGTTAACTTTGTAGATGATATCAAAACTTACCATCATCAGTGCTGTTTAAGACCAGTGGATTACGGGAACTAGAACTGTGACGCTGTAGCTGGTTTCCAATCTCTACCGTGTGCATGTTATTTTGTAGCTGAGTTTGCATATTTTCGAATTGCAGACGTAGTGCATTGCGCTCCCCTGTGACGCGTTCCAGTAATCCCTGACGCTCGACCAGCGATTGTGTAAGGGCTTTAAGACGGGTTTCATATTCATTCTTTGCACTTGTAATGCTCGAGTCGCTTAGACGTTGACGTTGCTTTTGCAATTGTTGCTCCTTCTCTTGCAGACGTGTAGCGGCTGCAGCCATTTGGTTACTCATCTGTTGTCGCAACGAGGACAACTCTTGGGTGAGCATGCGCTGATCCGATTCAATGGCCACGTTCTGCTCACGGGTTACACGTAGTTCTTTGGCAAGAGATTGCTCTCGCTGGCGGGCAACACCGAGATCTAGCTCGTGTTGTCGTTCCTGTGCCATATAATCATCAAGCTGAAGGCGTAGCTTCTGCTGCTCCTCGTTGGCTTGCTGCAGTTCTTGTTTTATGGCATCGTATTCAATTTGCAAAAATCGTGCTTCGCAGTCTTTGGCTGCCAAATCTTGTCCATCACCATCTGAATCGGGGTTTGATTTGAGCTCAGCTATGAGCGCATCTTTCCCTTGCAATGCACGCTGCGCTTTAACCCGATATTCTTGCAGTTCCTGGCGCTGTTGTTCAGTCTCTTTGGTTTGCATTTGTAACTTATGAGCTGTGCTTACGTACTCTTGCTGTAGTTTGGCGAGATTTGACTCTAGCTCTGAGATGGAGTGCACATAAGCCATGTGGGCTGTCTGCGCTTCGTTCAGTTCGTGCACGGCTTTGTCTCGTTCATCGGATAAGTTGTGAGTGAGATTCTCAAGATCCAGTGTCCGCTCCCTAAGGGCAAGATTCTCACTGTCATGATTAAGCTCCTCAAGACGCAGTCGCAGCTCATCTCGTTCCGCAGTAATTTCATTGAGAGCAATCTTAAATGCTGCCAATTCGTGTGTATCCATGCCGTTCCCATCATCTACACTAACTGTGAAGCTCTTCGCCGTCGTCATTTTCTGACGCAGTTCAGTTGTCTGTACATTTGCTCCCTCGCTTTTTGCGCTGGATGCGCTGTTACCTACCATAGATAGAGACATTGGTGTGCTACTACTGCTAGTGGGACGCTTAGTCGGACTGAGAGTTGTTTTTAGCGATTGGGTACTACTTGTTAAACTCTTCTTCATAGCGTCTAAGGCAGGCGTTGCTTCCGTGGTTAAGGCTGTGGCTGCATTTTGATCTATTTTATTTAATATGGTCTCTGCTTTATCTGCCAATCCCGTAATCCATGACGACATTACAAAATATAAATAATATTAAAATACGCAATAAAAGGCAAAGGAAAATAATGGTGGTGAATACGTGGAAAGATTGTTTGTTTTGCCACGCCAGTACTGTAAAATTCCCGAAGAGTACTTTTTACTGCATCCCTGGTTTGCCGATATATAATAATCGCTTGCAATCATATCGATAGGTTCTTGGACTACACACACAAAAATCAATAGTCGCCGCCATATTTTTTCACTCTTACTCGGACGCGTTTTATTGTTTAGGTAACTCGAAAAACATTTAAAAGACGGTGAAAAGTGAGAAAATAGTGTTTAACTAACCGGCATATATGATATGATTCAAACGAAATTGTAGTGCATGATATAAGAACCCGCTAGAACCCAAGTCGGCAAACGTGTGTCGCGTCCGAGTAGTTCTGTGTGTGTGTTACCGTGTGCGTGTGTGTGTGTCTCTCAGTGTTGGGGTTGTGTAAAATAACTAAAAAGTAGAAAATATTCTTGTTGTTGCTACATAGCATTAGCTAAAGAATGGAAGGAGCTGCACAAGTAGCGGTATCACCAGTAGGTGGACCACGTGGCGGTGGCTATAGAGGCCGTGGTGGGGGCCCTCCAATGCGCGGTGGCTTTGAGCGTGGACGTGGACGGGGTATGGGTCGCGGTCATTATATGGGCGGCATGCGCGGTGGGGGCATGGGTGGCCCACCAATGCAAGGCATGATGCAGGGTCCACCCCGGGGCATGCGTTCCCGCGGCTTGGGCTACCAGGGTCGAGGTGGAGTTGGTTTTCAACCACGCGGTGCTCCCCTAGGGCTGCGAGGTGGCCGTCCGCCCTTGTATCAGCAGGGTAAGTACAATACATGGGAACACATAGCTCCTTTATGACACTTACCTTAACAGCACCCAAACAACACACGGGTGCCGATAACAACAAGACAGTATCGCCCGTCCCTACAGCAGGAGCAGTTGGTGTAGAACAGCAGGCTGCTGATACGGTTGCAGATGATGGCACAGACGCATCAGCAGCAGCAGCTGGCACAACTGCAGTTATCAACTCACATGTGGCTAGCGGTGCTCCCGGTACCACCAACAACGGAGGTCCACCACCATACATAAGCCGTGGTCGAGGACGTGGAGGCCCGTTCGGTGGACGCGGTCGTGGTAGCAGCTACAATCTACACATGAATGGCACTGGCAATGGCATGTACTCACATTCACATCATTCATCAATGGGACCAGGGGGCGATCATAGCGGAATCCCCCGCCGTGGCTCAATGCGCGGACGTGGCGGTGGCTACAATCAAGGTATGACTCGGCCGCCCATACAATATCACCAACAGGTACATAATGACAATACACAAATTGCACCGGTACCAGCTCTCAAACGTGGCGCACCCGGAGGACCAGGTCCCAAACGTGGACGTTACGAAGGTGGACCCTATAGCCAGAGGTCCCTGACGCCAAAGTATCACTCAACGTCGCATCATATATCGTCCTCATATAGCTCACCATCGACTCACCATGCGTCCGCATCAAGGTAAGGATTATACATTTGTATCCTGAGTGGCACCTATAATTTTATAATATTCCATAATATCTAACTGCCCCTTTGGGATCATGCACAGATATATTTAAAAGTTGACTCAGGCTTTTCTTTTTTAAGTGTCCTTCCCATATTTTATAATATGAACTTGTACTCCATATGAGCTCTGTCTTTACTCTCTCTCTCTCTCATTATTTATTACGTAAGACTCGACGCTATGTTTTTAAACTATCTACAAGACAGTGAACTTAAGTACTCGCAATTCAACAAAAGTGAGGCAACATATCGGATGAATTTCTATATCTTCCTTGATTACGATAAGCCCATATAATTTCTATAGGAAACACGAACAAAAGTAACGGAAGTGTTCGAGTATTTCAAGAGAATGAATTTGGGATAAGAGCGAAAGCAACCCCCAAAACACTTATCCGATTTTTTTTCACAACTGCAAAACTGCAACTGGAGAATATAGTTTAGAATTCTGCATAGATTTATTTTTAATGATAAACACATTCGATAATACTGAAATGACAAGTTTACATTATTTATATAAAGTTCCTTTGTAATTCGCATACGAAATGTATTAAGCACTGACTACAAACGCCTTCGACTCAGACAATTTCCACACCCTAATCAAACCCAGAACCTCTCGCCAAGTTGTCTAAACTATCTTGTTTGGCCAGTTTGTCAACACATCCACTAAATATACGTTTGCGCAACGTTTCGTATTACAAGTTTGTAAATAAGGGATGAAACTCTGCACAGAGTTAAACTTGATTTGATGAGAGTAAGTTTTTTCTTGTTAAGGTTTGCAGGAACTCTATGGAATCTCAACCTATTTTATCCATTTAGTATATATATTTTTTTAAATTTATAGTAGCCACTCTTGCGTTAAATGTTGTAGCATAATATAAAAGAAAGCAACTAATCTGAATATAAAATTTTCATGGAAACGTTCACTGCAGTCATCATGGTTACCAATCGCACGATCATACACAGCAAGTAGATCATTACTCACAGAGTGGATACGGTTCATCGGCGACCGCTCAGCAAGGGTACAATGGTTATAGCAGCGCATATCCGTCACAGTCAAGTACGGCGGCAAGCGGGACTTATGCGTCCCATCATGGCACCGAATACGATCAGAGCCAATATCAGGGCTACAGGTGGGTTGCTCTTGCACACTAGCCATTAGCCAAGAGATCTATCTAAATACCATGTTATCTATATCTATGTTTGTGTAGCTCCTCGAGCTATGCTGCACCGCAGGATTCACGCTATTCGTCGTATAGCCAGGACTATAGCCAGCAATATGGCTCGACTACAGCGGATTACAATGCAGCTGGTCAAGCGGACTACACGCAACAGACCGCTGCCTACGATGAACGAGCCTATGCGGGCTATGGTAAGTAATTGTTTGTGATTTGTTATACACAGATACATCATCAAGATGTTAAATCTTTGCCCCATCCCCTTCCCCGTTTAGATTCGCAGGCATATTCGCAGAGCTATTCGAATGCAGCTGCCTATTACTAGACTACAGCCTCCCTGCATCCCCTTTTAATGGCGATACACATAAAAGTGAAGAACGCTGCGCGTGCTCCAACACGTGTGCCAAAATACCAAATCAAGGGAGGAGCATAAATAATACTTATAATATGATGATGTTTAATGCAGAAATTTGCTTGCTATATATACAAACCATATACTATATATACACGTAGACACACACATATAGCATCATATAACACACTCAATACACATACACATAAACACCCCAACTTACAATTAATTTTAAGCATAAAGTTCTCTTTTTCCTAGAATTTAGGTTGAATCGTGTGTCTTTTCTTTCACCTTCAAACCACGACTCCTAATGCATCCTATCCTTTGTGTTTGTTCTGTCTTTGCCCTTGCAATAACCCTAATTCCCCCTTTCTCTGACTGGCAAGATTATTGTATTGCCTGTTATTATATATTGTATATATTTATATATATATATATACATATATGTTTTGTTAATGGACAAATGGAGTTTTATGCACCGCAGCGATTGCTCCCGCCAAATGAAAATTCTTATCTGATTATGTACATTTTTTTTCTACAATTTTACAATTATTATTTCATTTTATTTAAATGAACGCGAGCCGAAAACAAAATTCAAATATTGTGAATCATGTCAAAAATGTATACAAAACATTACAATGTATAAATTTTAGTTGATAAGGAAAATCACAAAATCGCAACATCGCAACATCTGCAATAACTGCAAAAACAAAATATCCAACCTCTCAACCAAATGAAGCTTTTGTTTAATTATTTGTTTTTTTATTTCTCTTTTCTAAACGATTAACTGAAAATCTTACAATATTATTTGATTATTAAAACAAAACAAAAAAAAACTCTTGACGTGAACAAGAATACGATTATAATTTCTTTTCTACTAATAATAGGAACAATTTCGTAATATTGTAATAACTTTTATACACTAAGCTGAGAACAAGAAAAAAAATAATAAGAAAATACACAAAAATTAATTAGATAAACAAAGCAAAAAATAAAAATAAATAAATCATCAAATATATCAAAAGTCAATAAAATAATGTTCAAAAATGATATGTGTAATGCATTAAACTTATTTAAAACTTAAATATTATTATTATTTCAAATGTTTTGTTTATAACAACAACAAAGAAACTGACTAATTAAGCAAATCCAAATAAGTGCAACAACACAAATTGAGAAAAAAAAGACGAAACTATTTTGTTTTTATATATATATACAAATTTTTTTTATAAAGATGCCGCAAACTACACTCACTTACAAGATTCAAGATTCAATTCAAGCCACAAAATGAAGCCCAAAATGTGTGCAATATACAAACAAGACAAAATGAATCAAAAAGCAAATATAATAAAAATAGTTAATTATGAAACTAAAAGCACCTGAAGAAGAACAATAAGATTGAAAACAATTTAAAAAATCATATAGATATAAAAACTACGCGAAAAACATGCAATGTTGATATTTAAACTGAACTGATTCAAGAAATTTACAAAGTTAAGAAAACGAACAGCATATTGAGGCTAAAAAGAGGCCAAAGAATTCAAAGGCTCGAAAGAATATATAAAATATTGAAATATATATAATATATATATAATTTTTGGTAAGTTAAGCTTAAAGCCATGAAATGGTTCCAAACAACAAAAATTTACAATAATAATACCCAAAACTAAACGATAACTCAACACCTAGCTCAATCTTAATACAAAAAAGATTCTGAATAATATATTTAAATTAAGCTCAGTCCGGTTTTGATAAGAACTTCATATGGTTTTAAATTTGGGGAAAGTTGTAGAAATATATATTATACATCTATTCATAAGAAAATTTGAGTTGTTGAGTTTTACAATAAAAAAGTGCGGCCTCTTGCCGCATTTCTATAAAATTCAATGTAGATTCTAGTTTTCTTTTTACAGGCAATGAGAAAACTAAAAAAAAAAAAACAAAACAAACAAACGAAAGAAAAAAACAGTTAACATATGATAAACGTTTTTGAAGGAAATCAACTGAAAGGATTATCAAAAAAGGTGATAATATCAAACCAAAAACACAACACTAAAAAAAAAACAAAACAATCAATGAAATTATACAAATAACTTTGTTTTAATTGTTGTACTTTTATGTTATTTACACTTTTGTTTATGTGAAAACGCAAATTTTATTTGTTATATTTTATAAAGTAAATGAAAAAGAAAATCATTATAAATGTGGCTTTAAAGGCTGAAAAATATACAATCTCAAAAAGGTGATTTATAGTACTACACAAAAAAAAGACTGATCAAAGCCAAATACTTAAGTAAGGCTTATATATTTTTATTTTCTTAACTGAATAAGATATGATATACAATATCGAATATCAAACTTAAAAGTAACATCAATTGACGACAGATCTCAAAGATATACAGACATATTCATATATGTACAAACTTAAAGAAGTCCTAAATTGACAATTTTATTTTGTTTTTTATTGCAAAACATATTCAAATATATCAATTTTTTTTTGTTTTTTTTTTTTAAATTAAAGAGAAAAAGAAAAAATCGAAGGTGCATTGAAGCCTATTGGTCTTGTTTATGCAACCCTTGCCATTTATAAGGCGTATAATATCGATATCTAATAGTCACGAAAAGATTGAAACCAAAGTACAAATACCGAATATCAATATGATAATCAATCAAGAAAAAGAATCTAAAGTTTGTTAATACATAATTTTTTTGAGAATGTTTTTAAACATGATTTATTTCACCATTTGCTATGGTGTGTTCTTTATTTAAATTGCGCCATATTATTTGTTTAATTTTTATTTATTTAAATAATAATTTATTTATTTAATAAAAGCGTACATTGCAACAAATGCAACCAAGCATTGAATTATAAACCATGATATTACTATTATTATTCAGATTCTATTTAATGTATTCTTTTACAGAAAGCTAAAGAAAGATAAAATAAACCTGATATTTCCATAGCTGAGCCATAACTGCTCCAAATCGGTCATTCGGAGCGATATACTCTTGCGTATATCTTTATCTATACATTGATTAACGGAACGTGCACAGAACTGGTTATAAAATTTATGATAAGGTTATAAAAATCTATTGCATTTATACAAATCTATCCTCAAACCAAAGATGAAACAAACTTATACCAAATGCCTGCCAAATATTATCCAAGACTAATGTGATCATCGATCGTTGGTATCTAAAAAAAACTCTATTTAGCTTAAACAATATTCTATATTATTGAAATCTAAACTTCTAAAAATGCTGTAAGCCTATATATTCATCTTTTTACACGAACAATAAACACAATCGTTCATATACATTTATACATACCTAAATATATTTCTTACCCATATTAAATAATAATTAGTACCTATGATATGCATGGCTGTTCAAATTTTAATCTTAACATAATATTAACAAAAATAGTATTATTGGAATGTTTTTATAAATTATACACTTGTGATATTGCAATTAAAATATAATTGATTTTAGTGATTAATATTAAATTCTAACGATTAACTGAAAGCACGATGAGACTTTTTTATACGGCCTGTCATTCATAAGGATTATAATAATTATCTTAACAATAACCAGGAGTTGGAGTATTCAGATTTTACTAAATATATAATTTAACAAAAAATTAAATTAAATTTATAGTATTAATAATTATTGAATTAAATTACAAATTGCGTATAATAATTTAATACAAAATCAAAAATGTTTTTTAATAATTAATTATGGGTTTGAATAGTTTGGTTTATGTGGGTTTCGTTACCAAAGTTGACAAATTTCCTAATTACTGAAATCGATCCTTACAAAACAATAGAAAAACTCAATACATGCCTAGAAATTTATATAATTAGGACATCCCATGCCGTAGCGTCTAGCGGGTCTGCAAAGATTGGTGAGGACTATCATTGTCCTGGTCGAACACGACACCTTTCCCATTGGCCAGCTCTGGTCGATTGCTGCTTTCAATCGGTTCAGTTGCTGCCAGTAGAAGTCCGAATTGAGGCCATTGTTAAGAGAGCATCTCATAGTGGATGATTTCCTGCATCCTTCACCATCCGCTTCAGAAATGACAACTATCACTTTCACCAGCTCTCAATCGCTCTAACCCTTCTTCCGAAGCAATAGAATTCCATCCCCCAAAGCAGCATTAATCTTTCTGAACGTATCCCTAGTTGTTGGTGAACTCCATGGTTGAACTTTTATACGCTACATGCTATCTTAGCAAACATATCGTCGAGATGTCCAGACCTTTCAAACATGATATAGTACTGACAGATGTGACCTCTATGGTACATTCCAATAGCAAAAAAGCGGAAGACGAAGTTAATTTTGTAATTTTTTTTTGCCTTCGCGCAATTTGTTTAAGACAAAACACACTTTTATTTCAATAACAATTATACAACGATAATAAGTTTTCTGATTCCAGAAAGAGCGAACTATATTATACACATATATATGCAAGTGCTTTAAGTAAGGGAAATACATTGTGTGTAATATGTATGTGTAATATATGTAATAAAAACGTTTTGCTAATAGGAAAATAAAATCAAATAAAAAAAGAGATCAACACTGTGTATACAATTCTTTTCGGGGGTCTTCCATTATATATAACATGTATATATTAAGATGATACTTTAGTAATGTACACATTCATTTTTATTATTATTAACTAGAGAGCTTCCAAGTTGATAAATTAACATATAATTATAACGCTGATGTGTCGAGTTACATTCTCCATACGGTGCAGAAACATCATTTTGTGGTGCATTGAAACAGAAACGCCAAACCGATCGTAAGCCTAGGTCATGTCGTAGAATCGTTTGAGGTTATGTTCAGATCTGTTTAACGTCTGCCAAAGCGCAGGAAGACGTGATCAACGTCCGTCCTCTTGTTGTAGTTCTTCAGTAAATCATCCGAGTTAGCCACCAAAGCTGGTAATCATATAGACATACATATTATATATATTCGACATATCAGCTGTAATTATATTTACCAGATGCCTCATTGTTAATGTACGATTTCAAAGCCGAGGTCAATTGATCAGAGTTCTCCAGTGCCGAGCAGACCTTCTTGATATGCTGTGGCATCTCATCGACGATGCCCGGCTGGCAGAGAGGCGCCTGAGTGGCAGCCTGTGTGCTGTGTATGCGGACTGCCAGAAGGACAATGGCAAAGAAGCAGACCACAAAGAACTGTCCGTGCGACATCCTGCAGAAGACAAAATATGATAAGGTTTATAGCTGTTGGCATTAACCTAGCCCCATCTGGTCTCATCCTCAGCTCAACTAATTTTGATTAACTGCAATAATCAGAGTACTTTGTGCAAAGCCGTTGCCAGGACAATACCTTATTATGCACAAAAGGATTTGCCGTGTAACTTTGCAGCCTGCGGCAAGTTTTTCAATTTTCCTGTCGCATTACCATTTTCTTTTTTTATCCTTATGCTCTGCTGACGACAGCAGCTTCTGCACCATCAGCATCAGAAGATGACTCTAATGCTCGCTAATGTGTTTACGCGTAAGACAATTTGTATCTATTAGGGAGCAGGCGGAGTGTCAACCTGTGCCCGTATCTCATGGAGGCGTATAAGCCGAGCAAACGTATATGGCCCCGGGCACCGAGCATACGCTGCAGTTCACAATCCTCTACGTGTGCGTGTGCAGGTGTGTATGCCTCTGTGTGCGTGTGTGTCTGTGCATACTAAATAACGCTGTGGTCCTTCTGACATGCATTTAATGTCATGAACGTGTGAAGCGTGCATCTGCTTAGCTTAAAAGTACGAGCAGTTACTCGGACGTTCACCCAAGGGCTTACCCGGGGAGGAGCTTCCCTTTGAATATATTTTCAAATTAGAAAGTGTTTCCTAACATTTAACTAGAATTGGCCTAGGGTTTTATCTACGGAATTCATAGATTGCCTTCTAAATCTAGTTTGGACCCCACATTATGAGTAGCTGTCTGCGTCCTTGTTTTCATTTTCTAAGATATTATTTACAGTTATATAAGTTTGAGCCTTCGATATTGTTTTTTGAGGATTTCCGCTTGTAGTTTTTCATAATTTCTTTAAACATATAAACAACAAAATCAAAAATATAGTACAAAGAGTTAAATATGAGAAAAAAAGATATTGAAAATGTTTAGAATTAAGTGTAAGTCTTAGTTACATCAGGCGCTTTTCCCAGATGGTGGATACAAGTATTATAGATAGATCACAATTCTGAAGTAATCAACTGTAGTCAGTAGCAAATTTGATATTCTACTCTGTTTATAAATGATCTTTAAATGTATAAATTACAATAGCGTACAAAGCACTTAGACAAATCGAAATCAAAAGAAACAATAAGTAGAAAACTATAATTTAGTTATATAATATAAAAATATATAACATATAAAAAACAAATTTCACTCTTCACTTTTGTAATAAAATGGAAATTAGTTTTTCAAAAAGCACTTGATAAATATATGATACAAACCTGTTAGTATTTAATATGAATTAGTATTGGTTGAGAAAACAGAGAAAATTTTCTTATAACTTCAATAGGTTTCACTTTGATTGACGACTGTTGCTGCTTTGTCACTGAAAGAATTGAACTTGTTGAACACAGGCACTCGAATGATGGTCTTTCTCCAAAGGACATCCGCTTTTATTTACTTCCGCTGGGCACGCACACTGACAGGATGCAAGCATGCGATTGGTTGAATAGTCAGAACACACACACACACACACATTTACCCACGCACGTACACAAACACACACACACACAAATGGACCACATGTTGCGCTTAAGCACAGCATTTAGTGGGCGTGCTCAAATATTACGCATACGTCACCGACACCAGGATGATAGCTCTATGTGTACATTGCAAGTTTTAGACAATAGCGTACAGAATACAAACAGATATGGATACAAGCATAACATCACGATGAGCTACTCAATATGTCCTTTATATTATATAAGTTTTTATCAGCTTTTAATTATGTTATAAAAGAGCATCTTTCGCTCTTTTTTTATGAGCCAACGCACGTTTATAGGTAGTTATGAGCATTAATATTGCATTAACGAGTCATCGAAGTTTATGGAATCCCTTAAAGTAGCGTTCGCCTTAAGGAGCATATACCATATATACTGTACACTCACTTATATACCACCTTAGCATGTACGTCACAGTAAGTAAAGTAATCTTCAGTTTATGAGGTTGGGATTTGCAGTCGAAACGTTGCAATTAATTTTCCATGGCGCGTGTTTTGCATACAAACAATTCGACAAGCTGTGGTAGGGAATTTTGCATATTGGCTCAATAGAACCAAAAGGGGGTGCAATAGATCCGGGGAGACGACAAGAAACACTGACAATGTTACATCAGCAAATCAAATTTGTCGCATTTGATGCCAATTTTACACTTTGCTCCACTTGAAGCTGGAGCTCAGAGCAGTGTCTCAACTCATGGATTAAACAGAGTTGAAAACGCTTTCCTCAGCTAATTTAGTTACAGATAGAATAGATATATACTACTACTTGACATGTGGGAAAAGGTAAAGAAATCGGTCACCAAATTGGTCCACAGAAGTGGAACTGCAGCGGCACCAAAGCTGCAAGGAGTCTATTGCTTATGGCGTGGGACTCTATGTTAGGGTATCCTTAAGTCCAACCCACTCGAGAAAAGAAATCTTTGCTGTATATTTCTATCATTGTCGACTTAATCCATCTGCTCCGCGCTAAGCTCCACTGCGAAAGTAGATGCATTGCCAACAGCTTGAGAGGCCCGGGAGCAATCTACTAATTGGGTTACAGTTAACATATTTGCGGGCTTTGATGTTGAGTGCAAAAATCAGGCCAAGGAGTGTGGCGTGTGGCCGCCATATGTGTGGGTATAATATGATAGATGGAACGGGAGTGGGCAACGGGAATGGAAATTTATATGGATATAGGTAGTAGTAGTGGTAGTGGAGGATTACACGCGCGGTTGCCCTCGACCATTTATGGGAATGCAAACTCAACAATGTCACACGAAATTTGCACATAATTTGAATAAATAGATTGGGTTTTAGTTTATCGAGTTGTTGCTCAGGGTTCGGGTTCATGGGGGGTTCCATCCAGCATTAACATTTAAATTATTTACGCAATTGTTGGATAAAGTTGACGTATTATTATTGTAACTGAATTGGAAGCGGGTTTAATATAATGTTATAACTTGTTCATAGAAAATTTAAAGCTAAGCAGCGAGAGAAGTGGGTGTACTCAGTCCAGCAGCTTGGCAACTATGGGATCGGGTGCGGACATCGCATATCCCAGATGCTGGAGAGCACGTCGAATCTCGCTGAAGACGCTGGCATCATCGATGGTCGCCGGCAAGACGACACGCTCGTTGCGGGCAAAGTCCGCCATGGCCTTGCGCATGGTTTTGCCGGAGCGGGTGCGGGGCAAGCTGTTGACCGAGGTGATGAGACGGAAGGCCGCAATGGGGCCCACCACATTACGTATCAGCTTTATAATCTCTGCGGAGAGTTTGGCATCCGTTTTCTTGCAGTTATCCACGGGTATATAAAGGCAGAGCGGCACCTGACCCTTAGTCGCCTCCGGCACACCAAATACGGCCACATCAACAACATCGGGATGCCGCAGCACAGCGTCTTCCAGGCTAGAGGTGGACAAACGATGCCCAGCCACATTTATGACGTCGTCATCTCGCGCTGTGACAAAAATGTAACCACGCTTATCCTTATACCCAGCGTCCATGGTGTCGTAGTATCCCTGCAAACATCAAGGAATAAATTAAATATAATTATATTTTTGTATACAATTTATATGCTTACCGGAAACTTTTGGAAGTAGAGTTTGCGATAGAGCTCATCGTTCCTATAGAGAGTGGCCATATTGCCGGGAGGCAGTGGGAGCTTTAAGACAATGCGACCCAGTTCACAGGCAGGAGCCTCAGTGCCATCCTTCTTAAGTATTTTGACTGTTGAGAATCAGATGTAAAATCAGGTTTGAATGAATCCTAGAATACGCACTGTCATAGCCCACCAGGGGCAAACCCGTAGAGTACATGGGTGGAGTCAGGCTTTGCTGGAAGCCCAAGCATGTCGCCGTCACAGCTGATCCCGTTTCCGTCTGCCACCAGTGATTCAATGCCGGCACCTTAAAGGTCCTCTCTATCCAAGCCTTCGTCTCGTAGTCGCAGTGCTCTCCAGCTATGAAGATGGCTCGCAGGGATTTCATGCAGTACTGCCGTCCATAGCTAATCTCAGGATCAGCACGGCGTATTACACGAAAAGAGGTCGGCACCGAAAATATCGATGACACCTTGTGCTGATCAATGATCCTAAAGGAATAAATAATCAAGATATTAATATATACTTGGCTGTGCTATATCTCAATCTAGTACTCACCTGAAGTATTGTCCTGGATCCGGAGTGCGATCCGGCTTGCCCTCATACATGACGCTGGTCGCGCCAAGACACAGCGGACCGTAGCATATGTAGGAGTGTCCAACGACCCAGCCCATATCGGAGGCAGCCCACCACGTGTCGCCTGGCTTAATGCCATAAATCATTTTCAGGGTATACATCAGTGCCACCAAGTGGCCACCAATTGTGCGTAGCACACCTTTGGGCTTGTCGGTGGTGCCAGATGTGTAGAGTATATAAAATGGATCGTTTGCTTCGATGGGCACACAGGCAATTGGCTGACTAGCATCGGCCATCTCCAACACGGTAGACCAAAGAACATCGGCTTTGTCGTCTAATATATCCATAGAAACCTGTTCCCGCATAAAGATGATGTTACGTTGTGGTGGCTTCCAGCGGGACATGTTGATGGCCGAGTGCAGTATATCCAGATATGGCACAACTTTACCAGGCTCCACGCCCGCATTGGCAGCAATCACCAGCTTCGGTTCGACATGCTCGATGCGGGAGCACAGCTCCCGCGCGGCAAACCCACCAAAGACCACCGAATGTATGGCACCTAGTCGCACTATAGCCAGCATTGCGATGATGGTCTCAGGTATAAGCGGCATATAGATCACCACCCGATCACCCTTGGTCACGCCCAGTTTGCTTAATCCTCCTGCCAGCAATACGATTTGTTCGTACAACTCCTGATAGGTCACCCTACGAACTGTCTCTGTCAAGGGACTGTCATGGATGAGCGCCACCTTGTCACCTCTGCCGGCCAGGATGTGCCTGTCTATGGCATTATAGCAGGCATTCAAATAGCCGCCCACATACCATTTGGTAAATGGCGAATTGCTGTTGTCCAGCACTTGCTGCCACGGTGTATCCCAGTCCAGCAGTTGGCCCAGCTCCTCCCAGAAGGCAACAGGATCTTGTACTGACTTTCGATATGCCTCCAAGTAGTATGGACTGTGCGTCTCAACAGGCATTCCATATATTGACGTTGCCTCTGTAGATGTCAGGGATTGTAGAAGATAGAGATAAAGATACGGCGTTTATACATATGCATAATACGGTAAATATAATACGATACGAGTCGATATATAAAAAAAAGTATCCATAAAAGTACATCTTAATGTACAGAAGGTCATAGATAGATCACACGGTGGTGCTAGTTGCACACTTCTTATTTAGGGCTGTGGTTGGACAGGAGAGAAGTTGGTCTGGGGCCACCAGGGACAGTTGTAAACGTTGGTTAGAAGGAGACAAAATTCTTTACTTTAAATACACTTTTTACATATTTTACACGGATTTTCTGGAACCGATCTACCGTGTAGAAACAGAAATAGGTGTATAATATTGTAATTATAAAGGTAAAACGTAAACTTAATTATTATTTATAACTTCACTAAAATAAAAAAAATACATTAAAATACTGTTTCTTAACTGTAACCATAATAGTTATTGGAACACTAAGAAAGCCGATCCGTTAGTAGTTTGCCGAGTTCATTGATCCGAATTTGGATTCCCGATAGAACTTAAAATTAAAGAAGAAAATAATTTACACTTTCACATTTGGATAATTAAATTTTATATATTCGAAAGACACTCGCATGTTGCATATATAATCATATACCGTGTATATACATTCATATATATAAGGACATATATACATATAATATATGTATCGGTAGTGCCAGACAGTAGAGCATAATTAGGCCGCCATTGACATTTCTATAGTTACGCGAATCCAAACTGAACTTTAAAAGTTCTTTCAAATTTACATAAGCAATTGCGTAAAACCAGATGGTAATGGACTCTACATAGTACAAATACATAGTATTTGTATCACCAGAAGTTCGGCAACGTTGCGCATTATATATACAATATATATACATACTATATGTATATCCTTCTAAGCACAATAGATTTGAATAAAGTTGGTAATTAAAGCGAAATTCATAAATGTCCTTATTTAGTATATATCTAAGATCCTTTTCTAATATTTTGTAAATCACTCACAATTTTGAGGTTAGTTTTGAAAACTTACTGCAATCGATATTGGAATTATTCACTTCATCTTGAACCTGCTCCATAATATTGATATCTTTTCACTAATACGTCACTTTGACTTTGTTCCGTATAATTAGTATATATATTTTAAATATATATATATTTATATATATATAAGTATATATATATTTGGACAGATTTTTCAAAAATTGCAGCTTAGACACGACCGTCGCTTCGAAGTAGAAATTAAGCAATGAAATTTAAACTACTCGTTCAGCAACTGAGAACCAATACTCAATATCATTGAGTCAAAGGTTCCTCGCGATTCTCACCTAATCGGAATACTTAAATTCGAATTAAAATAATACTCTCATTTAAAACAGAAATAACTATATGTATATGCAATACATACATAGTAAACACGCAAACGATCTGGACTTGAAGTAGCTGACAAATTGTAACAACACATCCTGAAAACTAATCAGAATAAAAGTCTGTTATTTTATTTTAGTTTCGAAAACAATAAAAGAGCATTCTGAAAACCAAATCGTTCAGAGAATATATATATATGTGTCCAATTTTATAGCCATGACGTATTTTTGATTTGAGTGTTTCTTTCTGTAAGCTTTCTTTCCATAGTGCTCAATCGAGTTAAGCCTTTCAGTTAGTTTAATGTAACTGTTCCTGATGCTTTTAATGGATAACCATAATAAGAAGACATAGATTTCAATCTATTATACATATAAGAAGCTAGCTTAATCTTTATTGGCTTCGCATTTAGTTATAAAAGTAAAGAGGTTTTTTTATTGTAATAGTCCTTTGGCTATTTCATCTTTTTATCCTTCTTAGATTTCTTATTTGGTGGCTGGGTAACAGCTGGCGTTACTGCCTCCGGTTGTGATTGCTCTACACTGAAACCCTTTATGTAGGGTTTGACCAATCGGAAGACTAACTTTTCATGCTGCACATTGGTCGAGTCCAGACTCAATCTGACTGTGACGGGATCAAAGGAATGGAAGATTACATTGCCACATCTTTGTGTATGATCCTCTTCATTGAAGGCGAATATGACCTCGGTCTTGGTGCGTTCCAAGCCCTCCTTGCCATCCTTGTCGCTCTTCAGATACAATGTACCCTCCAGGCCGTACTTGGGTATAAGTACCTGTAAGGCATTCTTGCGCACAAACAGAACATAGCTGCAAAAATAATGGATTAGTAAGTACGTTATAGTCTGCTTTCTAATGGTTTACCCCTCCTCATCCTCCTCTTTGCCACGGAAGAACAGATGTGTGTTAAGCGCCACGGATGCACGACCCGCGTATTGCGCCATTTTGTGGCGGTAATTTAAATTGTTGCACAGCTCCTCATTGGACTTGCGCTCCAGGAGCTGAGCATAGGTGCTGTCAGCACCAATCGAGGCTGCCAGCAGACGATGTACCATAATATCGGAATACCGACGAATGGGTGAGGTGAAATGCGTGTATATTGGTGCTGCCAGACCATAATGGAAGAACTCCTCCTTTTGAAGGCTGCCACTTATGAAGTACACTGCCTGCATCATGCAGCGCGTGGTTAAGATGCGTATCATCGTGTTGAAGTAGGAATTATCAGCCTTAACGCATTTATCCAGTGATTGCGCTAGTTCTAGACCACTATCAGTAGCCACATCAAAGCCCTGATAACGTGCAGCTTTCACCAAGGGATCAAAATTGGTCGCAGGTGGCTTGGGATGACGACGCAGAACAGCGCATTCTGTAAACTCGGCAGCAATGTGTTGCGCTACGGTTATATTGGCCAACAACATGAACTCCTCCACCATTGAGTTGGTATCACGTAACTGCTTGACCTCTACCTCGAGCGGCTCATGCGTTTCGCTGTCTACTTGGAAGCGTATCTCAGGCGAGGCCAACACCAAAGCGCTATAAAGAATACAAATTGGATTAGAAATAAAAGGAGCTACTGGTACCCACGTACCCACTGTCCATGCGTCGCTTTTTGAGTATCTTTGCCAGACGATTAAGCTGACGTAAGGATTTGGCAATCTCGCCAGTCTCTGTAGAGTCATCGATTAGAACCTGTGCCTCTTCGTAAGTCATAGCACGCTTAGACTTAATAACACTCTTGTGGAATCGTTTTTTTAAAACATTCGCTTCGTTATCTACTTCCCAGATGCAGGAGAAGGCAAAACGCTCAACCCCACCAACCAAGGAACATAGGTTGGAGCTAAGCAGTTCCGGCACCATGTCAATGCGTTTACCCACCAGATAAACAGTTGTGCCACGTGCAGCAGCTTCCTTGTCCAATGCATTGCCTGGCCGTATGAAATGACTGACATCTGCAATGTGCACACCCACCTCAAAGTTACCATTGGGCAGCTCGCGGCAATGGAGAGCATCGTCAATATCTGTGCAACCTGGTGGATCTACAGAGCATATGTACAAATCTCGTAAGTCTACGCGTTTCGCATAGTCCTCCTCCGTAATGCTCCAAGGCATTTTTGGCAAAAAACTGAGCACTTCTTCTGAAAACTTGCAGTGAGGCACATCATGCTCTAACAATATGACCTCATTTTCTGTGGCCATGTTGCCCAGGGGGCCGAGTGAACGAACAAAGTGTCCATGCGGATAGCGAGAGTTTCTTGGCCAACTGTCAATGGTTACAATAATGCGTTGATTTTGCAGCTTCGATGCCTGTCGCGTTTCAATCCGTATGCGCGGAATTTTGCGATCTGCGGGTACAAAGATGTGCCTCGTGGTGTCCTCAATCAGACTAGGTTGTAGGATGCCACAGTACTGACGCCACTTGCGGCGCACAATGCCCACAATGCGACCGGTGGGTGTGCGTTCTGCGGCTGGTGCTGCCTGCACTTGCTGCAGCATTTCCTGCTCATCTTCGACACGTTCCTCGCTGGGCACATCATCAGCATAGACATTCTTCTCTTCCAGAACAATCTCGCTAGGCGCTGACCACTCGCTTTCGGGCAACAGTTCTACGGCCACAATGTCGCCATCTACAGCTCGATTAAGCGATTCTCGTCCTTGTATTAAAATCTGTGTATATAATATGGTTAGAAGAGATTGAGTTAATAGTTTCCCTTAACTTACGCCTTTTTCCAAGCTTTCCACATTGACACTGCCTTCCAGATAGTTCTCTCTAGATGCCTGAAATGAGCCTTGCAAAAGTTTTTTATGTTTCAGACCCTCGAGCAGCTCCTTCATGCTTAGATGCACTGGGTATTGAGGAAGTGCTTGCTTCTCGTTCTCGAATGTCTTTTGTGACAATTTGTCCACTAATAATGGGAAATCCTCCAGCGATTTGACATAATTTGCTGCAGTTGCAACTAAAATGCCCTCGTTTTCCGCTTTGGCCCTATTCCCTGCATCATCGCTGAGTAGAATCACACGTGTAGCAGTGCGTCCACTTCGCTGAAAGACTTTGGAGTCTTGCGATGCCTTCAGATGGTCGTCGTACCACTTGGCGGCCATGCGTATAGCGCGATCATTGCGATCGTTGGCACTCTCGTTCGGCTCACGATCTGCATAGGTGTCTCTGGTGAGCGTGTAATGAGAATTATTTGATCATTTAGTAAATGTAAACAAACCAAAACTCATGCACACTTACTTGTGATGTTCATTGACAAACACGTAGAAATTACGCGTGCGATCGTGAATAATTTCATTGAGACGCTTGTAAATGGATGAACTCTTGTGTTTCACTTCGTTTAAAACTGTGCTAAGCAAAATAACATTGTGCAGCACATCCTCCTCCAATACATCGATTTGATCGAGCACCACATTGGTATCCAAGACAATGTAGTGTGGAAATTTAAATAGGGTGCTTTTGATGTCGTGATCCGAGGTAAGTTGGTAAGCCTCGTTTTGGAAGCAATATTGACACAAGTCCGAGCCGCAACCAATGTCATCGCGAAGATAATGCTCTCGCACGATCTTTAATATATTACCGCGCTTTGTTTTACGCGTAAATTCGCGTAAAGTTTGCATATTTGTATTGAAATGAATTTAACGCCACAACTCACATGCGTACCGGAATAAGTGGACACATACACGTTCAGACATACACGTTCAGATACCCAACATCTAATAAGGCACATCATACAAAATACATATAAAGCTCTCGTGTATGAAAATTCAAATATACATAAATACATATGCATAACTTTTGTGAAAAAACATTATAAAATAATAATAATATGATATTTATTGAAATATCAACCATACGATAATCAACAAAATTCGTCATGCAGTTGTGTGTACATGTTGCGCATACGAATTTAACGTTGTTCAACACTGTTTCTGCATTTTGTATGTGCATAGCACGTGTATGGGGCACGTTGGGGTATAATTTAAATATTTTAAGGTGTTTAAACAATAAATAACGATGATATCGACTGAGAAAAGTTTTCCACGTGGTGGAATTGCAAATTTGCAAATATCTAATGAAAGCAGCACCTCAAATATCGTAAGTATAAGTGATTGAAGTGCCACAGTCTGTAGTCTACGACTTTTTTTCCGTTTTGTAGGTATTTGGTGCGACACAGAAAAAGATAAAAAAAGCGCCAAAGTTAAAAGAAAATGTAGTGAAAGAAAATGATAATGATAACAGCGAACAATTGCAAGTTTTTTCCGCGGAGACACTCAATTTTGATACCCTCCAGGAGCAAATGCTTGTAATGGGCGTTGTTAAGGCTGTAAATGCCACCCTCTTGGAAATTTCTCTACCTGGTCGACTGGCTGCGCGCGCCGTTGTGTCTGACATCTCCCACGCATACCAACGTGTGGTGCAATCGTATATGGGAGGAGACAGTAGCGAGTATCATGATTTGACTGAGTTGTTCAGTGTGGGGCGCATTGTCTATGGTCGTGCAATAAAATCCGATAAACCGGGTAAGGGTATAAAGGCACTTACATTGACGCTTTTCCCGGCAGAAGTGAATAGTAGCTTACAACACACAAACATCAAGAAGGGCTTTATATTCTCTGGTGCAGTGGAAGAAATTCAAGAGCACGGCTGTGTGATTGAGACTGGTATCGAGGGTCTGCAGGCATTTATGCCCAACACAGACGTCTTAAAAGAGTATCGCATTGGAGAGTTGATCTTTTTAAAAGTGAAGAAAATCCAGCACAGCGGCGATCAGAGTACTTGCCAATGTGTACAGGTGGAGCAAGATAAGCTTAAAATTAAGAGCCAAAATGAAACTAACTTAGATTATATACTGCCTGGCAGCATTGTCAAGTACAAGGTGTTGAAGCAGCTCAAAAATGGACTGGAGGGCAGTATCATGAATGATTCCTTTAAGGGCTTTGTAAATGAGCATTATTTGGCCGAGCCATTGCAAACACCTCTAGATTATGAAGTCAACGAAGAGTATATGGCTCGTGTCCTTTACATTATGCCTCTTACCAAGATGGTGTATTTAACTTTCAATTTGGAAATCAGCATTCCAGATGCAGAGCAGGATGGTGAAGATGCAGAACTGCTGAAAAAGGGTAGCATTGTGGAAAAAGCACGCGTGCTCCGACATGGCACTGGAGGCATTGTTTTATTGCTCAACCAAATGCACAAGGGCCTCATTTCGTATAAGTCCATTAAGTCGAATTTCAAGGGCAACTATGACCAGGATGTGGTACTCTCCAAGTACAGTCGCAAAAGCAAGCACAAGGTGCGCGTCTTGGGCTATGATATCATTGAGTCGCTCTATTATTGCACAGACGATCACAATGTGGTCAACGAGAAGCTCTATACGCTGGCGGATATTCAACCCGGCGAAATCGTTTCAGCTCGCATTACTATGACACAGTCTAAAATTGCCGGCTACTGCCTCAAAATTGGCAAAGTTAAGGGCATCATTGAGCAGCTGCACCTGGCCCCAAACGTTCGCTACGAGATTGGACAGGTTATACGTTGTCGTGTTCTGGAAGTTTGCCTCGAAAGAAAAACTTGCTATCTCAGTAATCGAAATGAGTATATGTACAAAGGCGCCAAGCTGCTCACCTCTATGATGGGTGCACAGACCGGCAATCTGTTCACCGGCACCGTAGTCAAGTGCGAGGCAGGCTATGTGTTGGTCAAGTTCTGTAGCGGCATCAAGGGTATACTGCACAAGCAGCGGATAAGTGGTATGCTGGAAAGCACTTTCTTTGAAGGTCAAACAACACAATTTCGTATCGCTGGTCGCAATGGGGATCAGCTTCTTCTCTCCCTTCCTGAGGAACTGTTCCAGCTGGGCGAAATCGTTCCTCTTGCGGTGACAAACGTCTTGGATTCTGGTCTTGAAATAAAAATTTCATGCATCGGTCAAGGCCAGGAAGAGATGCAGGTGGAAGAAGACCCAACCACGGAACAGTTTATCGGTCTAGTGCCAATAAGTCTGCTCTCTGATCATATAGAACTGCAAGAAGCACAGAAACGCATACATCCAGTTGGCGCCTTAGTCGATGGTGCATGCATTTTTCAAAACATTTTCAGTTTACGGGATGTGCCATATTTTAGCGACAATCTAACAAAGGATTGGAGGACAGTGCAAGTGGGCGACATATTGCGCGCCCAGGTTAAACATGCCAGCGAGAAGATAGTGGAGCTGATGCTGCCTGTGAGCAACTACAACAAACTGGTCAAGATACACGTTAAGATGCTGTGCCTCAATTCCACGCTTAATGTGCCCGTCATGTTGACTCCTGACCAGCTGATATATGTTAAGGTTCTTAGCAAGGAGGTGGAGACTAAGACACTAACGGTGTCCGCCAAATTGACAGATGTTTGGACTGGCCAGTTCAACGAAACAGCCCTCCTAGTAGAGAAGTAAGTAATCTGCAAATATTTCACTTTAAATGGAAACTCATTCTAATATAATCTTCCATAGATATCTGGATGAAGTGGGTCACATTAAAAAGTATATGAAATTGATGCGTTTTCCTATTGCCAATCACAAGATTGGCAACAAAATTTATGTTATATTCGAGGGCGTCGATGAGAAAACTAACAACTGGGTTTACAAATTGGAAGGTAACCAAACAATTACAGCCCTAATGCTTGCCAGTTTGACAGGCACAGCGGACGCACCTGAGGTGGGTACCAAACAAGAAGCTATCATTTTGTGGATAGACCTTGCCGCCGATATTTTGTTGATTAGTAACAGAAAGGCGGATATTGGACACATCGATGGCACCAGAAACTTGCCACCGAATCTAGTTGGCAAGGCGGGCATGAAGGCCAAGGTCCTACTCAAACTGGACACTATTGTGGTGTGCTCCCTTAAGAAGGGCGGTACCAATCCATTAGTATATTGTCCGGTGCGTCTGCATACCAACGATGTAGAGAACTCTGCTAGTTCTTGCCTGCAGGAGGGTGATTTTTGTACCCTTGCATTTATACACGACAGGCTGCCCATTGCAGTACCAGAGTCCGTGTGGAAGTTGTGGAGGAGCGTCAAAATCAATATTGAATCACCAGCAACCAAACGGAGCATTGATAATGACAATGAGGAGATGCCCGCTAAAAAGAAGAAGAAGGTTAAGTCAGAAGTGCAAACTAATGGTAAACCAGTGAAAGACGTAGTACTAGAGGAGCCCAACGAGTCCAAAGATCAGCTTTTCTTTGAGGACAAAGAACCATCAAACAAAAAGAACGACATCCCACCGGCTGCTATTGAAGTTGCCATTGCCAAAGAACGTCTTCCAGGCATCTTCAGTTTCTGGGAGACTGATCCAAATGCGTTGAGTGACACACAGCAACAGGAAGCATCCAGCGATGAAGATAATGCAGATACAGAGAATAATGCGAACTCCACCAAAAAGAAACGACTCAGTGCCAAAGAAAAGGCTAATGCAGAAGAAGCAGAGGAGCGGCGTATACGTGAGATTGAAGAGCGTAATGCTGATCCCAACCAAAAACCAGAAACCATCGATCAGTTCGAACGTCTGGTCTTGGCCGAGCCTAATAGCAGCAGAGCTTGGATCGAATATATGACCTTCCTACTCTTAAACACCGAGATAGAGAAGGCTCGAGAGATTGCTCGTCGCGCCATTAAAACAATTACGTTCCGTGAGACTATCGAACTGAGAAACGTATGGACTGCATTGTTGAACCTGGAACTCACCTACAATTTGTCCAACTTTGATGAAATACTCAAGGAGGCACTTAGCCAAAACGATCCCCTTGAAATCTATCTAAAACTAGTCGAAATGCTTAAAAGCCACAACCTCACGGATCGTCTTATAAGCGTTATAAATTTAATTACACGCAAGTTCCGTACGGAGATTCGGGTGTGGCGTGCGGCTGGCGAAGCATATTTCTGGCTGGGCATGGCTGATCGTGTTCCGCCAACCATGGTGCGAGCGACCGCTGCGCTGCCCAATACTGAATGTAAGTTTATAGAACCTAATTAAGGTAAAACTCTATTGAGCAAACCCTAGAGATAGGATCAATCTAATTTTGACTTAAAAAAATACGGTATAGGAAATTTACAGGTACAAAAATTTACATTTTAGAGTCTTGTAGAAAAAAAGAACCATTTGTCTCGACAGATTAAGAGATGTTTAATATAGAGTCCTTTTAAACCAAAAATATGGTTAAAAACTGTTTCAGATATGAAGGCTGAATTAAGCATATCCGATTCTAGAGATATCAAGCTTAGTGTGTATGTATTTTTGGTCATCTTGAACAATTAGCCGTATGTATACCAATCCACGGAAGTTCTCTTTAACATTAAATATAGGAATAGAGTTAGTCAGCGAGGTAGCCTGTTTTTCATATAGTTCATAGGCAATATATTGATATTTTCGGTGTATTCAAATTTGCAGACGTCAATTGCCTTGTTGCATTTGCTAAGCTTCATGCCGAGCACAATGATGCGGCCACGGCACAAACAATTCTGGATGATATTGTCACTTCATATCCGAAACGCATTGATGTCTGGATTCTATCCGTGGATATGTTAGTCAAATATGGACTTGTTGAATCCGCACGGTAAGTAAAAAGAGAAATGATGAAGGATTATAGGGAGTGATGTTTTAATTGAATTTCAATTCCGTGTTCTTTACAGGAATGTACTGCACCGTGCGGTGAGTCAAGACTTGCATCCAGAGAAGATGCGTGTCCTCTATAAGAAGTTTTTGCATTTCGAGGAAGACCATGGCACACCAGAGAATGAGACTAAGGTTAAACAATTGGCCGAAGAATACGTAGACAAGGTAAATAAGAGGAAAGCCATCGTCTAAACGACGCAAAGGGAATCAACTCGGCATCAATGTGAACGGTGTTTTTTTTTTTCAATGAAAAAACAAAAAATATAATATATATCTATATCTATATCGAAAGTGGAACTAAATGTTCCTATATCTTCCCCCTATAGCTAAGCATAAAGTCCATTAGTGTGTGTACCCGCAATATCACAAAAAAAACAAAAAAATGAAATGACATTTTTCTTAAGTAGAAATTTATCTTGTTTATGATTTATTTTAAAATCTATTTTAAATGAAGTATGTGTGATTTTTTGGAGATACTATTTTTTTGTTTATATTATTTATATATGTATAATTTATCGCATATATATATATATATAAATATTAAATACATACAAAAAATTATCGCGGCCACGCCCAATTATGCAACTACATGGATACATGTAGCGCAACAACTTGGCCAGTATGTGCTACAGAATAATGATGAAGAAAATAAAACTTACAATTCTTTAAATAATGCAATCTGTATGATTCTTTTCTTTTGGTTATGGATGTGTTGTTGCTATATATATATATATGAATATGGTTATACATGAGAACACAATTTGCTTAAGCCTAGTAGTGCCAGGACTGGAGCGCTAATTGTTTAGAGTTGTATGTTATGTATGTTATGATTATAATAAGTTGAATTAGATGGGATATGTGGGTATGTGGCTTTGGAGATTTGGGGATATGGGAACATGGGTACATGGGTATATGGGTACATGGGAGTTGGTTCGGTTTGGTTTGGCTTACAGGACACCTGACGTATTACAATGACAATGAATACTTCTTACACATTAATCAATAATATGAAGCAAATTCTAGAATAAAATGTTATTTGCTTAGCGCATTTTATAATTAATTTATACATAAAAACAGTCTTGAGCGCAGCGCTGCTGAGGGGCACCTGTAGATTTCGTTTAATCCTTGAATATGCCGCGTGCCTTGGCTGATATCTTGCGAACTCGTCCGCGGCTACTGACGCTCAACAGCTGTTCATCACTGTCTACCGCGCTACTGTCGCCAGCAGGTGTAGCTTGGGGCTGTCCCACCTCACGCTCCTGTGAGCTGTTGTAACTGGTTGCTGCTTGAACGTCGCCGTTACGTATACGCTTGCGCTGACTGTTCGATGGATCTTGTTGATCCTCCTCATCGGATTGTTCATTGTAGCGCGGACGTTTTTGGTTGCGACCGGTGCGCTGATTGCTACGTAGACGATTAGAGCCTCGAGCACGCGGAGCCTCATAGTCCTCATCGTCATCATCGTCGACTAATGAATTGTCAGAGGTTTGACGAACACGACGACGTTGGCGTTGTTCGCGTCTCTGTCCCACAGTCGCTGCCGATGATGAGGTTTTGGTTTTTCGCCCTGGCCGTCCATTACTGGGTGAGACGTAGCTAGTTAGCGGTTGATTGTCTTCAGAGTCTGTGGCAGATCCTTCTTCATTGTCCTCATTCGCGATACTGGCCTGTGTGCTGGAGCCTCCATCAGTGCCTTCATCGGAGGCAGCTTCCTCATCTTCATCGGGTAGCTCTGGTGCTTCCTCATCGTGCTCTTCCTCATCTTGTTCCTCTTCAGCTTGCTGCTCCTCTTCTTGTTCGTCTTCAGCCTGTTCCTCTTCAGCTTGTTCATCGTCAGGCTGTTCCTCCTCAGCCTGCTCCTCATCAGCCTCTTCTTCCTCTTGCGAATTCTCCTGACTGGTGCGGCCTCGCAGTTGTCGTGTCGTTACATTGCTAGTTGTGGAGGTGGAGGCGAGCCGTCTGGTATTAGTCATTGCACCGGCCAACAGACGTGTGTTGTTCAATGGATCAAGACTCGTGTCCAGCTCATCAGCATTGCGTTGATGACGAGACAGCATACGCCGCGGTACACGCGCTGATCCCGACTCACTGCCCAAATAGTTGTGATCATGTGCTGCCGGTTCCGGCTCCTGTTGGCTAGAAGTGTTGGTGGCAGTCGCGGAAGTGGCATGTGAACGCGTCATATGTACGCTACGTTGTGCTGAGGGTACTCGGCGTCGTAATGCCAGGGGATGTGGAGCTGGTGTGCTTGTTTTTGGTAGTCCAGAAGCAGCTCCTATAGTACCAAAACAAATATTCCAATTATCGTATCAATAGAAAAAATATGGGCTTAAAAGCTGAGGACACTTACTTTGCTGATTGTTGGACAATGGCTCATTATCACTGTCATCATCATCATCGTCATCATCATTACCACCATCATCATCATCATCGTTATCATCATCATCACCACCACCATCATCATTATTATTATCATCGTTATTATTATCATCATCATCATTATCATTATTTTCATCATCTTCATCTTCCTCATCATCTTCATCCTCGCTATCAACGGTTGCATTTACGACTGTATTACGATTCGTACGCAGCTGACGAGACGAGGACCCAGGGACGCTCCCCGGACCCAAAGCAGCGCGACTAGTCGATGGCATATCATCCTTTATAGGAGTGGGTAGAATCTAAAAAGGTTTAAAGGAAACCATGTTGTATAAGAATAAGTAGCTTTAAGAAAATCTGTTTATGTACCTCTTCGGCCTCCTCTTCATCGTCCTCATCTTCCTCTTCAATGTCACTACCGCGTGCCCAATCTATGATCGCACGCTTTGCGCTCTGTCTTGTAGGTCTACCAGTTGGACCATGTGAGTCTGTATCTGAGTCAGCGATACGACCATTGCGCACCGGCAGATGATAGCTGTGATCATTTTCAGCCGGATTCTGCGGTCGTGCGTTATTGGCACGCGTATTGCGAGTGGGACTCTTAACACTGGAGCTGCCTGCGGCGGCAGCTGCAGCAGCAGCTGCACTGGTGCTTGGTCCATTGCCAATGGGCGCCAAGTTTCTGGATTTAGGTGGCCGACCTTTTTTTCGGGGCGGCTGACTGTCTTGGGTGCTCTCATCTGGCTGAGAATGCGTTTCCCTCAATTGCCGTTCGTCCTCGGAGCTGCCCGCTAGACGGCGTGTACGACGGGCAGGTGCTCCTGCATTACGACTGCCACCAGGCTGCCCAGTCTGATCTCGTCTACGTCGTTTGTTCTCGTGACGTCGCTTGCTTTTCGCCTGGCGTTTGGTAGAGCCACCACCTGGTTTGCGTCGCCGCTCGTTGGGATTGTAACTCTCTTCGGAGTCATTGGCATTGGTATCATCCTCACTGACACGCTGACGCAATGGTCGACCACGACGCTGACGTGTCTGCTGCGGTGAACTGGCATTGGAGTGTGCCTCGTCATCCTCATTCTCATCGCTGCTCGCATCCGGGGTTGTTTCCTCCTCCTCATCTTCCTCCAGCGAAGAAGTGTCCGAATTGCTGCTGCTCTCGTTGCGTCGCTGCTGCACAGTCAAAGTCGATGATGTCTGACGATTGGAATTGGATGTTCCGGCAATAGCAGCTACGCCATTGCGACGCCCTCTGCCTCGCTGACTGCCGCGTGGAACCTGCTCAGCCGCAGCATCATCATCATCCTCATCGTCGTCATCATCATCGTCATCGTCATCGCTACTGTGCGGTGGCGGCCTCTTGGATGCACTGGGCGGTTTTTGTGTGCGTCGTGTAGACCTTTCTGTAGGCGTTCGCTTTCTTGGACTGCTAGAGCCACGTCCACTGCTTCCAGACTTATTTTTGTTGGCACGTCTACGTGCTGCCTTCCAGTTAGTGACCACCGTTTTTATATGCGACTCAAAGAGTGCACTTAACCGCAGCGTCATCGCATAGATCTGCAAGAGAAATGATCAAATGGGATCAGAGAGATTAGTGAGCTAATCCTCAAGAGATATACATTGGATAGATAGAAGTTCGATAGACATAAAGTAGTAGTAGTAGTAGTATTAGTAGAAGTAATAGCCCAAGAGCAACCTTACCGCTAGGTTATCCTATATATTGGTTGATTCATTGTCACGGATCGTCATTCATTTGGTTTAGTTCAAAATATTTGGTAATATTTTGGATTTTTTGAGATTGTTTCGAGTGATTTGATTGATGGTTTTATGAGTTGAGTTTGGGTTGAAATTGTTGGCGGTTAATTTCAAGTTTTGAAGGCATGTTAACAAAATGCAAAAGAAACGTTAAGAGATGAGCTGGTGTGTGAGCTTGTGTGTTATGTGTGGGTTAGCGGTGCAGGATATTCAAAAGAAAAAGGATAAAACTCAACACTTTCAGGGATTACAGAATATAGGAAATAATCGTTTGAAAATAAAGTCAAATAAATCAAATCAAATCAATCAAAATAAATCGTCAAAGAAAACTTATTGGCAAACACAATTAAAGTCGGAGGAGTCAGGTCCGAAGCACTAAACTATCATAGAGGATATTTCTTTGGTAAGGAACAAAAAGCCCAACAACTCCTACTCCTGCTCCTCAATTCTCATTTTTCTCTGAACAAGGGATGAGATGTGCCTTTCCCATCAATCGGTTTAGGTGCTATTACCGTCTATCTACGATTTTAATGTCAACTCATGTTACCACAACAATCCCATAAAAAGCAAAGAGAAAAGGTAAATGATTGCGCTCATATAAAGCATCAACCGGGCGTATCCCAAATTGGATACAAACCTAATCTTTGGTATCAAGAACATATTCAATTTAGTATTTATAGCTTTATCAATTACTCAAATCTGGAAATCCGTTTTTTTGGCCAATTTATAATTAGTTTTATAACAATTTAAATAAAAATCTAACTCTAGGTTCTTCATAATTATAAAAATAAAAAAAATATAAGCCTTGAAAGAATCTCTGAGAATAAATTGGGCTTAGTTCCTTTACAAATAATACAAAAAGAAAACAATGATATAGCCGATAAGGATAATAAGAGGTAATATTAATTATATAAGGATAGATTTTCCAAATGAGTTACATAGGTTTTTCTTTAGCATTGAAGAGAATTTAATTTGGTTTTAATTTTTGGGTTTAGAAAAGAAAGCAAGAAAACTGGATCGGGAGAATATATACATATATATATATAGACAGCTGCAATGCGGCAAATGGCGTGTGATGCGCCTTTGGCATTGGCTTGGAATAAATGACGATCTGTAGCAGATATTCAGATCTGGGGACGAACTCACCCGTGAACGCTTGTTGGTATTGTAGTTCTTTGAATTAAGGAATATGAGGCGCACATCTTTGGCAAAGTCCAAGGGATCCTCATAGTTGCCACCGAGTAGATCCTCTTTGACTGTACGTAGGTCCATTGGTGTGGCAATGATTTCCAAATAATCGGGAAAATCAATCGTATCGACTGGCTCACGAAATGGCAACGAGTCCGGCCTCTGCCACATAAGATCCAATAGTTGTCGACAATCCGAGCGCCAGTCACCATCCGAGCGTATTCGATTGGAACTATTCAACAAATATATAGAATTAAACCGGGATTCCATACAAGTATAAATAACATTGAGATTTACCGTCGTGCCGAGGAGACACGTTGACGTGCAGCAGCTGCCGAGGTGGTTGGCCCGGTACTAGTCGATGGCACAACATCCGAATCCATATCATTCTCCGAGTCCGATGAATGATAAACATCTACGAGCTGATGATAAACAGCAGCCACATCTATTTCATCCGCGTCCCTATAATAATAATTGTTGCTGCAATCCACTTAAGTAAACTATAAAGTCCTTACCTAATAATACGTAAACACAAATCAGTGACAATCCGTGCGTGTTTTACTATGCTTGTGTGCCGGCGATTGTACTGCTCCGCATTGGTGGCCAAGTAGCGCACATCAAACTGAGCCGAGGTGATACGACGATAGAAATGATTCTCGAAACGTGACTTTACCGTTGTTAAATCGATGGGATACTCAATCAGAAAGGCGTAATCCGGATATATATTAAGGTCGACGGGTGCCAAAAAGTGTTCAGCTATAGACAGACGCATAACCTATAAAAGTCCACAAAATAGTTTTTAGGCACTAATTATAAATCTATACATATGCTTATATAATGGATAGTAACTAGTAGGCAAAGCAAACAGATCCTTAACAAACATTATTATTTAATAAGTTAGTTTCTATCCGACTGTTAAATGAAAAGCCTCTCAAATATAATTTAAAACTAAATAAATTTAAATTATTTTAAGTTCTACGTAAAAAAATCAGACAATTTAAAAGAAAGTTCCGGAATCGGTCAAAACTCTATAGAAGTATATTGGAAAAATCGAAGAAAAATTTCAGAGGTAAGTAATTGAAGAATATGCCCATTTAGCTATAATATAATAATACTATATATAAAATGTATAATATATAAGTATAGACCAGAACTAGTTTCAAATGGAGACTCTACCTCAATTTCATTTGAGCAATAAAGTTCTTGAGATAAAGATATAGAATCATATATATGCCTTTGGATCGAATGTCTTTATAAGCAGAGCCACTCTTCACCTTCTACCATTAAACCTATTGTTATTTATTTCTCTAGGATTTACCTGCTCGAGGCCATTGATGATGCGGCGGCAAGTGCCATCTCGGTCGCCGCGATGCCATTCCTCGGACTTGGGCTGATAAAGTGTGGCACGTATTTCTTCAGGCAGAACAGGCACTGCACCACCCACTTCATCCGGCAGTCGCTGCTCATCGATGGGCTCCATATCCCAGGGACTCATGTACTCGTATTCACCATTATCCCAGCGCACGCGGAAACACATGAAAAACGAATCGGGAAAATCTGCACTGAGCGCATGACGGGACTCAATCTGTCCCATCCACCAGCCGTCTCCGATCATACAACGAAAACGATCGCCAATAGTCCAGTTGCGCTGCACCGCCAGATCGAATGTCTGACGCAATACCAAAAAGTCTAGGACATCGGGCATATCGTGGTACTTGATCTTGAACGAGGTTCCTGTCATGTTACCTTCATCATCGATGATGGCCAGCTTGAGACAGCATAAACGAGGCGGACGAATCTCGTATTTAATGCCAATGACGCGTACCAGCTCGTGTTCTCGTAGAGTAACAAAGTTCCAGGGCTCCGAACTGTGAGTAAGCTTGTAAACCTTCTTGAGACGCACCGCATCCAGATAGCGCTGATGTCCCTGACGGAAGTAGACAATCTCGTCGCCCATTTGTGGATAGTAGGGCGCCTTGCGTGGAATTACCTCCGACAGCCACTCGGCCGGACGGTAGAGCTCTGGTATTTCCCCGGTGGGCGTATTCGGTGGAATAAAGGCACGCTTGCGTCCACGCTTTTTGTTAGTGGGAGCTTCCTCACCAGGGGGCGCATCATTGCTGCTTTCGCTGCTGACGGTGCGACGACGTGACAGCGGTTTGCGTTTTGATCGCTTCGGTGGCTCTAGATTTGGTCCGGGTGTATCTGCCACCCAGTCAGAGTAATCGGAGCTATCTGTCTCCGATTCATCGCTGCTTTCCTCGAGGTTTTCTTCTACATTCGAGTAACTGGTGTCGCCCGAGGTATTACTTGAATCATCATCTTCCTCCTCCTCATGAGCAATGGGTGCTGCGTCATCGTCGTAGTGCTCTTCCTGATCGCGCACAGCACGCGTGCGATAGGCGGGCTGCTGTCCTCCTTGCTGCTGCTGCCCGGACTGTGCACCACGACGGCGTCCTGGTCTACCGCCACCACCATTGGGACGCATATTTCGTGACCTGCCCATGCCCGACAGTAAAGCTGATGCAGCACATGAGGTATTAATCATTATGGGACGCCGTCGCATCTCACGTTTGTATTCCTGTGTCTCGTATTGGCCAGCCGAGTAGATAGTCTGCTTAAGGTTCTGCAGTTGAGCATACTTCATGGGACGCACGTAAGTGCGACGTACAAATTTCAATGGCAATGCTTGTTGAGCTGGCAATGCCAACTGCTGTTCCTCAACATGCGGCTGCTGGTCATTAACAGCGGGCGCTGCTGACGCAGGAAGTGCTGCTACCCAGCCTTGACGAGGATTTCCCTCCCCCACTGACCGTCGTGCTCCACCTAACACATTTCCTCGTTGTGAGGCATTACGCACGTCAGGCAACTGATCGTGACCCTGGCGCATGATTAGGCGCTCAAACGACAGATTCGCATTTCCACCGTCGTTGGCATTGCCATTGTTGGCATTGTTACCCTGACGATTGGCCAGAGCGGCAATCATACGATCAATGTGCGAATAATTGCCAGAAGCTGCAGCTGCAGCCGCAGCTGCTCCGAGTACTAATGCTGATGCCATTGCGCCAGGAGCAGCCGGTGGGGGAGCATTCATTAGAACATTTACATTGTCCTCGATTACAATGCCATCGATACCCACTGTTAGATTGGGTATTAACTGCTCCACGCTGCAAGTTTCACGGCCGGGCACAAAGCGCTGGTATTTGGTTGGATGGGGATTGCCGTCAGCGTCGACAAGAAATGGCGGTGGCATCAAATGCGGCATTATTTGGGTTTGCTCGTCCACTACATGATGGTGGGCATCACGGAGCAGCGGACGATAATCCGTGTGAAAGAACAGCTCTGTAGGCAGCTATAGAAAATCGAAAGCAATGTGAAAAGCAACAAGGAAATGGTTTTATCAATGTTCACATACCATTTTGTATTTTTCGATGCCGATGCCAAGGCCAAAGATCAGGATATGGCCGTGTGAATCTGTGGCCGCTATCATTGTACCATCTGGTGACCATTTGGCATCAAAAACACTGCCATGTCCTTGGCCGTCAATATCATTGAAGAACTGAGCAACAAACGACCCTTGTTCAATGTCCCAGAGGAACACCTGACCATCATGTCCAGCAGACAACAGTACATGCTCATCCCTAGGATTTGATTCAAGCACATACAGTTCATCCTTATGGCCACGCAGCTCGCGATGCAACTTAGCAGTTTTTGAGTCCCAGATTTTAATCTGTCAATTAAATCAAAAGGAATTAGACCAACCAGTGACCAACAGTTTCGCAGTAATTACGTACAGTAAAGTCATTGACGGCAGTGATAACATAACGATCCGATGCATCCCAGGCAACCATGGTAACCTTTAATTTTTTCCCTTCCTCTGGTTCTGGACTACTGTAAAAACATGTGAATTGGGTTAGTTTCTAATGGCGCTGAAAGAAATAGTCAAAGGATACTAACTTGGCCAGTCGTTCAGTCATGCATAATTTCAGGCTCTTCCACTGTTGCGACTCAAAGGTCCAAATGTGTGCAGTACCATCCTTGCTGCCGGATATGAAGCGCAGCCCACGATGTGACCACTGCACAGAATCAACTGCATCTGTATAAGCTTCAGTTTCAAGAATGCGCTTGGGCCCATCTTCGGCCATCATATAGACGCGCACGTGATGATCCGCTGAACCGGCCGCCAAAAACATGCCACCCGGCGAGAAAGTAGTGCACATCATTTGCGCCTGTCCAGGCCTCAGCTTTTCGTGATATTGTGTGGGCCTCGGAGCGAATGTGATCTTTTGACCACGAGGCGTAGAATACTGCCAAAACGCAATAGAACCATCTGTGCTAGTTGTCACCAGATATTTGAGATCACTGCGTGGTGATGGGCAAAAATTAACTGAGGTTATCATGCCCGTGTGCGCGGCAAGTACAGCAATTGGTGATGTGGTTTGCATGTCCCATACGCGCAAAATGCGATCAACAGAGCCCGCGGCCAGCATTGTATTATCCAAGTTTATGGCAATATCTGTAATTTCCGCCGAGGCGCCACGCAGCGTAGCAAGGAGACGGCCATCTGCAGCGGACCAAATCTTGATGAGCAAGTCATCAGCGCCGGTAATAATGTACCGACCAGTGCGATCAAAGAGCACACAATACACCGACGATAAATGGCCAACGGTGCGACGTAGCAGCTTTGTCTTACGATATAGATCCGTGGGGATGAGCAATTTACGACGCACCAGGCCACCATGTTCCCGTCCACTGATTACTTTGGCTAGAAGCATTATAGTATGATTAATTGGATTCCATTTTCATATTAACTGCAACTCACTGATATTGTGAATAGGCTTGGTTAGCGAGGAATCTGGCAGTGATATCCCATGTAAACGGGTGCAGTAATCCTTCAGGGTGCGGCTCTTGTAGACACTGTATTGTGTGCGCAATAAATTCTGGCGGCCCGTTCCAAGCAGTGAGGCGATGCCTGGAACGCTGGGGGGCAGCTCCTTGTCGACCAGTGGGCCAAGACGACTGCATATTTCAAGCAGATGATTTGGGCCAATATGGGCGTATTTTTGTTCCTATGACAATTTGAAAATTAACAGTGTGCAATTATCGATAACATGACGCACATCACTGCGCAATGCGCAGCTGTTGTCAGAGCAAGTATAAGTAGTTGTCTCGCTCTTACGCATTGTTGAAAGCGCAGTGGTGGCTTTTCTAAATCCAATGCTTTAAAAAACATACATACACGCATACACAAATATGCATGATGTATGTATAGAATCCAAGATGTCAGCCGCTGGTGGCATATTTGTTAATTATAACATGTAATTGATATTTAAATAATTTTTTTTTCAAAATTCTTTTCACTGCACTTTAATACACAATATTTTTAGTAATTATTTAACATACAAAAAAAAATGTTTTTTTCTTCACTTTTTTACGTTTTTTGCATTTGTTTATTTATTTAATTAGTATTATTTATTATTGCACTTAATTAATTTGCATTTATAATTGCAAAAAACTATTACTTCAATACAAGTGTCTGTTCAATAATCGATGGCCCTCTGACGTCACAAAAGAGAGACGCACGCACTCACTCAGGCACACACATACGCGCACACACACAAATCAAGACAAAAGGCAAAAGCATACATAAAATTTGCACAAACACCAATTACTTATGCAAGCACAAATCACATAAAACAACAGTTCCACACGCAATAAATCATAACAATAACTTACCAATTCGGCAAAAGTCTGGTCATGCTCATTCCCCTGCCAGTCTATGCGGCGGGGTAGTACCTGTGGGTGAAGGAAGAAGCAAACAAATTTGTTATCACTTGCACTTGCTGGGCATCGAAAATATGACGTCGCCGTCGTCGTCGTCGTCACCACAGCCGGGAGCCTACTTTTTTTTACCTACTTATATTAAACGGCAGACAGGCGGACTTCTCCCATGCTGCCGTCCCGTAGTGCGATTCAGTTTCAGTATAGCTTTGAACTCTGAAATAAGCAGACGGTATATAGGCTGCGGCTGCTGCTGCCGGTTGCGCTACAACAACAACTACGACGACGAAAAACCAAAACAAAATATATAAACAAACGCTGGCGGGTTCTGCATTTATTGACAGAGGGAAATCCTCAAAATGTCTGCCAATTAAGATGCGTCACACCCGACCATCACCATACACACAAACACTTAAAAGCTTACCTTTTTCTGCTCTAACTCCTTCACCAGAATCTGAAAATTGAAATTTTTTGAAATCGGGTTAGTAAAATGTTTGTAAACAAAAGCGAAATTCAAACGATGAAATTGCGCTCTTTTTACAGGGCGGCGCTTGTTAAAATGCCTGATCACCGACCTTTGCCGTCTCTTCCAGCGGCCCCGCAGTCAGAAATTTTGATATTAGGAAGTACAATTCTGCAAAAGAAATAATAACGGTATATATTAAATGCAACAAGTTGCTTTCCAAATGCACATAATTATCATAAAATTGCATTTATTTCGGTTGGGCCATTCGCGCTGTTCTCTGCACTCACACGGGCCCAGGGCAGTTAGGCTGAGGCTGAGGCCAGCCACCGAGCCAAAGAGGTGGCGTACCCCTTGGCTGCGGCCAAATGGCAAACGTTTTTTTGTAAATTAACATTGTTTGGCTTTAAAACGCACCTGGCACTAACACATTATTTGAACTGGGCTGCCTGTTTTCCATTATTAAACATTTTATTACGAAATTACAAAATTGTCGCACTGATATTCGCCTGAAATACTTTTTTCAGTTTCTTCTTCTATGACACTGCCAGTTGCCATTCAGTCTACTACGTCTGTTAACTCATTGTGAATGATGGTTGATACGCGAGAGCTCTACCTATGTTAAATAACATTTGGTATATTTCGATTAACACATTTTGGTCAAACTGACAATGTGCTGTAGTTGCTAAAAAAAATATATATATTTATTTTTGTGAAGTATTTTTCTCAATGTTGTAATAAATCGGCAAAAACTAAGAAAACTAAAATATTAAATGCTAACACAGTTATAACATTAAGTTTATCAAACATGGATTGCAATCTGGGTAGCGAAATTGGTCAAAAGATGCGCGTAAGTTTTCCAATTTCCCTTTTTATTATGCGAAAAATCAATGAACTCGTAATCATTTTTTTTCACAATTTTTTATTTATTATTTTTAAAGAGCGCCGTTAAGGCGAAACTGCTTGAGTTGGGCACCGGTGGCACTTCCGGCTTTATTGACGACGAGCTTCCCGACTACGTGATGGTTATGGTGGCCAACAAACGGACCAAGACGCAAATGAACGCAGAACTGAATCTGTTTCTGGGAGATCAGACGGATCTTTTCGTAACCTGGCTGCATGAAGTTCTGCAGAAGCTACAGGAAGTGACTTTGCCAACCTCATGTGATTAGTTTATATTTATTTTTGTATAATTTTATGCTAATTTTGACTATTTTATTAGCTCTCAAGAAGCGTAAATCTCGGCAAGGCGAAACGCCAAAAGGAATGAAGGACAAGAAAAATCGGGACAAGAAAAGAGCGCACAGAAAGTCTAGCGACGAAATGCATACAGGAGCATCAACAAGATCGGACAATTTACCGGCAATTACCTCCATAACAGATGTATTCGCCGAGGAGCTGCTGGAGAAAGCCAAAAAGTCGCTTGAGATGGAGAACAATCTGAAAGATGAGCAGTTGCAGCTACAGAAAAAGAAAAAACGCAAAGCCGTTGATGCTGATGAGGAGCAACAGAAAAAAGAATCGCCGCCACATTCTCAACAGCCAAACAAGGATTTTGATATACCAACCATGGCAGAGATAAGCTCAACTACAGCCAATACCAGTAGTCGTGAAAAGGATATAGCTGAGTTAGCCGAAATACAGAGAAAAATTTACGCAGCGAAGCAGCACTTGCGCCAAATTGGCGAACTGGAAAATGATTCTGAATTGGAAGAGGACTCACATCTTGTGGAGGATGTGCTGAATCTTAACGAGCAAGATGACTCTGTTGGTGCTAATGATATTACACCAGATACAGCTGCACCAGCACCATCCGCAAAGCCCAGCTCTAGTTCCAGCACACGCAAAGCAAAAAGTCCCATTAGGTTTAACAGGACGTCCGAACCGGCGCACAGCTCTAGAGATAAGCCAAAACATCACACTGATATGCCGATCCAGCAGAGGTCTCCTGAAGAACGGATGGAGCGTCGCTCAGTGTACGAGCGTCTAGGTACAAAACCATACCAGCCAGTGCTCGCTCAACCCCCAAACCACGCACAAACGTCAATGCAGACACAGCAAGCGTCAGAGCGTCCACAGCGCGCTCAGAAGGAGCTCGCGCTTTATGTGCCGGCTCATCGACGCCGCAGCGATCAGCATCACCAGCAGTTTCAGCAGGAAGACTCTAGAAAATTAGAACGGGAACGGGGAAGAGAACGCAATCAGCGGAACGAGAGTCAGCCAAGTCGCAAGCGGGAACGGGAAAGGGAGACGTTGCGCAGTCGTCGGACGGTTAGTCCTGATCCGGCAAGCAGCTACAAAAATCGCATTGGATCTCGTGTCATTGTGGCTAACAACAAGCCACCGGAGCCATCCGATGATGAGGATATATTAGAAAAACCCGTCAACTCGGTGATTAAGATAAAGCCACGGCCCCAAGTTTCACCACGCCGTCAGGCTTGCAAGAATTTATTGCTGCGCGCCGTTGCCGATGCTCAAAGATCTACGACATTGCCCAAGTCGGCAGCGTCGCCTGCGGTTGCAGTGTCCAAGCGACGTGGGATCAGTGATGAACCGGAGGTTATAAGCTCTGTGTCAGGCAAACGCCGTTCAAATGAGTTTACCGTAGGTGGAGCTGGTAAGGAGTTGTTCCGACAAAGCAGACGGGAACTTTTAATCAATGCCAAACGGATGCGTCGCTCAGGTGAGCCAAAAATTGAGCTTAAGGTGCAGGAGAAGAAGGAGGAGGAGTTGGAGAAAGTGGAAAAGGACTATGGGGATGAGTTTGTGCCCAGCTTGGAAGTAACTGGATACGAAACATTTGAACCACAGGTGCCGCACCTGGACTTGGATATTGATATTGATATGCACATTGAAAAAAGTGCTGGAAGCGTTACAGCCAAAACTGGTGGGTCCAAGACACAGTTTGTGGTTACGCTAAATGGCGAAAAATCCGTGAGCAATGCGTCCACATCATTTCGCAAGCGTTCTCTTAAACGCACGCCCTCACCAATAGTGTCTTCAACGAGTTCGACAGTGACTCCGCTGCTGAGTGCTGAGGCCACATCAACCACAGGCAATGGCAACGGAAGCGGAAGCGGCAGCGGCAGCGGCAGTGGCAACAGTGGACGAAGCAAGTCAAAACGTGCACGCAGCTCCTCGCACTCTTCACCAACCACATCGAGCAATACGCCACCGCCATGGCCAACGCGTAACTTACATCGGAATGAAGTGCTCCGTCAGTCGCAAGAAATCAAAAAGATAATCATAAAACATGATGCGGATGACGATGAAGAGGATGAGCAGCTGCATGCAGTGTCACAGAAGCGCTCATCTCGTAAACAAACAAGCATTAGCTCCAACAACCACAGCAATAACTCGTCTTCCAGAGATCAAAGGAGTGACTTAAAAGACCAGCTGGAAGAGGAGACTCGGTCGACAACACCACCACTGTTGCCAAAGCAACTGGACAATCGTGAGAATGGCAATGATAAATCATCAGCATCATCATCAACTACAGCACCAATTACAGCTTTGGACGCGCCTGCCAAGGTCAAACACACACCCATACGCTTTAAGCTTAAAAAGGAGGAAGAGCATCTGGAAAAGCGTCGCTCCGGCAGCGCAGAACGCGATTCATCCATAGAGCGGCGACGAATCTCTATACGTCATGCGGAGGACAAGAAATACGATAATCTGCCAGCATGTAAGTAAAACGATTTTTAAAAAATATATATAACAGACGCTGTAAATGGCAAATGTTGTACTGTAATGTTAATGTTAACATACGTTTCAGAGTGTTAACAGACTTCGCGTTGTGCTTCTTGTAGAACTTTGAATCATAAGCTTATAAACGCCTAACACAGTTGAGTTTCGGGTATATTTAATATCTTATCGCTTATTTTCTACTGTTATTATATTATCTAAAACATTTTGTTTATGTCCCAAGCTGAACTTAAACGCTACGCAAAATCAGTTCATAGCAAAAAGAAAAAAAATGTATGTAAATGTAAATGCAAATGCAAAAAGTGATTTTTTGTCGAGAAGAAAACCTCTTATACCCCCAGAAGAAACCTTGTACCCAAGTCAAGACCTACCGTTCATTTGTAATACATTCCTTACAGGTATGCAAATACGTATACCCTATACACATCTGTCCACATTTTCTGCTTCTACTGATCTACAAATCGTTTGATATCTACTCAAGGGGTACAGGGTGCAACCTACATTTAGTATGCGTATTAAATAGAGTTTTCAGTTTTATACATTGAAGCGCGTGAACAGATATATATATATATATATATATATATATATATATATATATATATCATTTCATACGTGTAGACGAAAACGTCTACGTACATATGTATATCCAGCTGGAGGTATAACATATCACTAACAGAAGCATTACAGTGCTGTTATGGTATTAATTTGTTAACAGTTGCATAACATTATGTATTTAAAATGTATGGGAGCTATGTTTTATTTCCTTCGTTTACACGATGAACCGAATACTTAATAATATTGATCCATAATGCATATCATTTTATCCTTTATCCCAAACAGTAAGTGCCGTCAGCGTTGATTCAACAGTTTTAAAAGTGACAAAGCCAAAAGAACGCTGCAAGTATCATCCAACTTGTAGCAAACAATTTTGTGAGTACTATCATCCGACGGCGACATGCAAATCTTTTCCGAATTGCAAGTACGCAGACAAGTGTAAGTACTCGCATCCCAAGTGCAAGTTTGACATGGCCTGTATTAGCGTCGATTGCAACTTTTCGCACAGTGGATCCCGTGATCTCAGTCACGTGCAGTTAGCTGCGCCGCCTTTGTGTAAGTCCTTATAAATTGATGATAAATCAACTTCTAATCACCATTTCATTATTTACAGCATCGCATGTGATACCTGTGCAAAACTACAAATCGATATCCGCACCGGTGACCATGACCACGGCAACGACCATGTGCAAATACTATCCCAATTGCACAAAAGCTGGCTGTACCTTCTACCACCCGAAGCCGTGTCGCTATGGCAAGAATTGCATCAATAAACTTGAGTGCATATTTTATCATCCGGAGATTCAAAGCAAATTCAAATGGGTTGCCTCTATGGGCTAGCACTTTCCCTTACTCTCTGTTTCTAGCATTTAATATGTAGTGAATCACATACGGTTTATTATCCCTAACCTAATCTATCCAAAACAACAAAAATATCTTTTAAAAAATAGCAAAAAACAGCAAAAAAAAACTTTACTTACAGTTAACCCCAAACATTATTACAATGCAAATGTTTTTTTTTTATTATTTTTCTTTTGTGTTTCAGTTAGTTCTTGAATTTTATTTGCACACCAGATACAAATACAAAAACATTTTATACTCTAGCCATAAGATAACGAAAAAACTGTTGCCCAATATCTTGTTGCATTATATAACAAAGCATAATTCATACACATAAATCTAAAATGTACGCGTCATAAATAGGTCATTAAATAAAAAATTTAGCAATCAATTGTTGCTATAAATTGGATTTCAAAATTTGTTTCCCTTTTCTCCTTTTTATTGGGTATCGAAAGCGTTTAATCAGAGTCGTATCTAAATAACCTTTCATTAATCTCACCAAAACAGCATCTATTTAGTCTTCTGGCCTATATCTGGTCAGCTATATATAATATATATAAACTCGTTAGTCTAAGCTCACTTACTCCATGAGCATTATGATTGCATATAAGGTGCGTTTTTTGAAAATAAGAATTCATATTTAGTAATTGAAGTTGATTTTTTCTTTCGACTCAATTCTAATAGAACACTATCAAGAATATCCTTCAGATTGCTAGGACAAGCTGTTTGAATGCCTTTGATGTCCTTACAGGCAAATCAGATGTATATGGGAATTTGTTGATGGTTAAATACCGCATCTGATGTTGCACTGAGCTCTCATCTTACTCTAAGATTAGGCTAGTGCAAAACTTGTTATATACTTTATAAATACTGCATAATATTATATATATACATATAAATTTATGTATTCTCAAGTTGAGATGCAATTTTAGAATAACTTAAGTATGATAATTAATCTGCTGTTTGTTTGTTTAGCGGTTATAAATATATACGTATTTAATATATATTCAAGAAATTATATATTCAACAAATAATCGAAATTGCAAAGCTAGAAAATATCCTATATATAATAAAGTCTACAGTTACCACACTCGCTGAAGTAACTTCTTCTGATCCAAATGTGAGCTGCAATATTTAAAATCAACCAGACAACTGAATCAGGGCTAAATGAAACGCAGCTAACAATCGCTTCCATTAGATAGATAGATATATATACGGATTATGCATAAATATAAGCGTTTTTTTGTTTATCATCTTTATTATTTATTTTTTGAAAAAAGTCGAAATATTTTTTTTTATATATATTTAGTATATATAAAGTACAGTCTCTTAAGTTTACGCTTAAATATTGTAGAGCAAAATATTTGATTTACTTAGAAACTAGACACACTTAGTTATCATGCATTTTGTATAAGGCCACGTTAACTGAATACATCTATATATAGATAGACATACAAATATGTAATTAGATATATATATAGGATTTTGTTTAGCTCAGCTAATTTAGTGTTTAAAAGGCATACAAATCTATTTACAAAATAATCGTACATAATAGTTAAGGGCTTCCGATTGGAATGTTTCGATTTCGATTTCTATTTTTGTTTTTATCATTTTAATCTTTATTTTTATTTCTGTTACCTTTTGTGGGTTAACTGTGTGCAGCACAACTTTGTTCGCAGCTTTTAGACATACATATATATAGATATATATATGTTATATAAGAATCGCTTGAAGAAATCGTATCCTGAATCTAAGTCTGTAAACTATATAACACGACTGTAAAGTGATTGCCATAAAGACTATGGTACTTACTACAAATAAATAGACAACGGCATTAAAAACTAACTAAAGCGTTGGCATCCAAGTACTCCAAGGAGCTATTGGTGCCATTATTGCTCTGTGGAAGCCTGGCAGCTGCTGCTTATCGAGCACCTTAACTAAACCGTAACTAAAGACGAACTATATACTCGTATATGGGCGGATTGTAGAATATCTTCTGTTTGTTACTCTCATTTGGAGCTAGATTATCTGGGGATTAACTAAATAAGTCGTTCCTCTGGCGGCGGCTTGAGCACATTGTCCATTTCTAGCCTAGGATTGCAGTATTCCTGCGCGCTGGGACTGTAGGTGCCGCGTGTGGCGCGCTTATTCCGCGCCATCACAAGGAATGTACCCAGTAGAGCGCCGGCAATGAGCAGCAATACGACGACGACGGGTATGACAATGATGGCAATGTCTGTTGTCGAGGGACCATCATCTTTGGCCGTAATCTGTGCAAGAATATTGAAACAGTTGTAGCTAAATTTACGCATACACCTAACAAGTCAATACTTACGGGTGCTGTGCAATTCTTGCCCATGAAACCTTCAGTGCAATTGCAATAGTAGTCCGCCTCCTCGCCGCAGTTCTCCACGCACTGGCCACCATTGGCGCATATGCTGAGGGAGTTGCAGGGATCGGTGAAGTTACAGAAGGCGCCGCAATATGGTTTCTGGCAAATGCACTTGAAGCTGCCTGGTGTGTTGATGCAGCGTCCAAGACCACCACAATACTCCACGCTCTGGTTGCACTCATCGATGTCCGTTTCACAGTGGACACCCTCGAAGCCAGTTGAAGCACAATTGCACTGATAGCCACCGACAAGATCGTGGCACAGACCACCATTAAGACAAGGATTGGAAGCACACTCGTCGATCTCCACCTCGCAAAGGTCACCCATATACCCCAGGCTGCACTTGCAAATGGGTATCTGGAAGAGAAAGGCAGAAAGTGAATTAAACAATCCAAAGTCTGGCGAATGAAAACATACCGTATTGGTGGACAGACAGAGGCCACCGTTGGCGCAGGGCGTCAGCTCACAGAAAGGAGTGTCACACAGGGGTCCCTTAAAACCCATTGAGCAGCTGCAGGTAAAGTTATTGCCAGTTTGAGCATCTAAAGAGATGGGTGGAAGCGTAAGTATATAGAAGCATCAGCAGGTGAAACAGAAACTTACTAAATCCGTTCTCACAAGTTGAACCATTGCGACAGGGTTCATTCTCGCAGGTCATCTGCTTGAGGGAATCACATTGTGCACCAGTGTAGTCATCCGGACAGTCGCAGCGATAGGCAGCGATGAGATCCGTGCAGTTGCCACCATTGTGGCAGGGCTGTCCTGCGCATTCGTCAATGTTCTGTTCACAGTAGCGACCCTCGAATCCTGCCTGGCATTCGCAAAAGAAGTTGGCCACCTGGTTGATGCAGGTGCCATTGTTCTCGCAGTTTGTGTTGAGGCATTCGTCAATGTCTGTGGCGCAGTCGTCGCCTTCGTAGCCCGCTTGGCAGGTGCAGGCGTATTCCTCATTGGGTGCATTGCAGAAGCCCCCATTTTTACAGTCCACCTGGAAGCATAGGATGCAACCCTCCTCGGGCCGTGTCGAGTTCAGGCGGAACTGTGCCTGAAGTTGTACTGATACATTCTCGGTGGGTGGATACAGTTCAGCATTGGAGAAGTAGGGCAAGAGCAGATCTCCGACACGCGCCTCGCCCAGGCAACCCTTGAACTGGGAGCCCTGCTGAGAGGATTGGGTAGAGCCTCGCGATTGGCGCGACTCGGGCATACCTCCTAAATATACTTGTGTGCTGGTGGAGAGCAGTTCCTGGAAGGCAGCCTGATCAATGTCCGTCGAGAAGCCCGGTGTGGGATCCACCATGGATTCCCAACCCTTCCAGCCGCCCTCTAGTTTGCCACCGTGCGCACGCAAGTAAATGCGACTCCATTCGCCATCGGTGTTCTCCTTCTCGAAGCGTCCGGACTCACCAATGTGGAGCTGGGTCAACTTCCAAGTAACCGTGACGCGACCCCCATTGACGCCAATCTCAAAGAAGCTTTCGTTGTTGTCGATGAAGAGCAGAGTGCCACCGGCACGTGTCCGATATGCAATCTCAATGACGGGCTTGAGGAGCGGCTGCTTGGTGACGCCACTCTCATCGGACAACTGCTCCTTGAAGTAGAAGAAGGCCAACGGGGCGTGCTCTTTGCCCGTGAACGTAATGTTGGTCAAACACTCGTAGCCATCGTCCAGATTCTGGCAGACACTGCCACCGGGACAGGTGACCAGCTGACAGAACTCAATCTCCTGGCAATCCTTGCCTTTGTATCCATTGGGACACTTGCAGCTATAGTCGTTCCATGTATTCCTACACTCGGCATTGTGTTTGCATGGATTCTTGCGGCAGAGATCATCAGATACTTCGCCCGGCAGCACCGAGGCGCGATCAATACTGACCGCTCCAAAGGGCTTGGCATTTACATTCACATCGGTCACATTCAGGGGATACATCTCAACAATCATATTGAGGGATCCATTGCTCACTTTGACATCCTGTATGATGCCCTTGAAGTAGTCCTTGCTATCGTCCGTCTCCTTGGAGGCCATGTTACTGGCAGCCACGCTGCTCTCATCGAGGCCTGGCTCAGTGCTGGCCGGGAGTAGGGATTCACGAGTCGGCGCCGGACCGCCCAAGTAGAGCACCTGTGCATCCAACAGACCCGTCGTTGACAGCGTCTTGCGGAAGTACTCGGTACCATTGAGCTTGACCTGCACCAAGGTTTGATTGCGCACCACCTCAATAAGATGATTGTAGCCATTGTCCAGCTTCTGACCGCCCACTGTATAGGACTCTGGTGTGCCATTGAACTGCATCTTCACCAGCAGCTCACCGCCATGTAGCTTCGCTGCCACATAAGAGTCGCCAACATCTGTGAAAGAAACGAGTTTAGCAGCCTTTCTCTTTTGTATCGTTTACTAACTCACTTTTCGTGGGCATCTTCCGTGGATCACTGCCCAAGTAGAAGACCTGCCCGGTTGGCTCACGCGTGCGTATGAACATGGAGATGTCCAGAATGGAGCGTATGGCACGTCTGGCCACGTCTGTCGTCTCCACAATCACAGCCGAATGCGTGGTATTCTCGTGTCCAAAGGTGGCAGCCGTCATATCTATAAATGGGATACGATATTCGTTTTAGATGACGCAAAGCGTTCCAGGAAGAGACAACTTACTGTGCTGACAGGTATGGCCAAAGAAGGGTCTGGGACAGTGGCAGGCAAAGGTGTGCCAGAGATCGGTGCACTCGCCATTGGAATGACAAGGATTCGGTTTGCATTGCTCAGTGCGTGGACAGCCGCTCTGTACATACGATAACACGGTACTCTCATCCGTGTCGTCCTCGCTGTGTTCATCGGGGAAGATCCATTTGCCATTGACAACAACATCCTGCATGCAACCCACAAAGCTGGAGGGCTGATGCGTCAGGTGGCGCAGATATGACTTCAAATTGGGTATGGTACCACCCAGATAGGTCAGCGGGAAAGAGGGTTGACTGTTGTTGGCTGTCTCGTAGGAGCCCACCGGGAAGATGGCCTGCTCATCGTTGGCGGAGAGCACTAGATGAGATGTATTGATAGCTACAAACACTTTGTGCCAATTGCTGTCATTAAGCTTGGAGCCAATAAAGACGCCCTCCCACTTGTTCAGCAGCGATGAGTGCAGATTAAGTCGTCCATTAATCAGTTCCAGTATATAGCTAACCGGTTCATTCTGTCCACCAGAGGTGCCAAAGGCTAGGACGCCGTTTGGTAGCGTTGTCTTGAATTGCAAATTAATGTCGTAGCCCTCATCCCGTTGGGTCTTTACTGTTATTAAGCTGCTGACGACCATGGAGAGAGTGGTGGTCTTCTCGCAGGTGTCGCCCTGGAAGCCGTGCTCACAGGAGCAGTTGAATAGATGGATGGTCTCGTTGACCAAATAGGGGCGACAGGTGCCGTTGTTCAGGCAGGGCACACTGCTGCAGCCAATCAAGGGGACAGAGCAATTCTTGCCACCAAAGTTGGCATCGCAGTCGCAGTCGTAGTCGTTGATCTGATCGATACAGGTGCCATTCTGGCAGGGATTATAGCGATCGCATTCATCAACATTAATCTCACAGTGGGTGCCCTCAAAGCCCGGATCACATTCACATGTATAGGTGCCAATCTGGAAGAGGATTGAGTATACACTTAATACCGAATTTCATATTCAAATTTGGATTAACTTACGCCATCGTTACAGGTTCCATGCTTGCTGCAGGGATTACTCTCGCACTCATTGATGTTGATCTCACAGTTCTTGCCTATGATGCCTGGCACACAGACGCATTCATACCTGGAGAAGGACACGTTGTTAGGTAACTATTGAATCCATGCACTTGGTTGATTCACTTACCCGCTAGCATTTTCGTAGCTGAAGGGCTGGCTGAACACACGGGGCAGGTCCGTATATTTGCTTAGCTGGTACAAGGTGGAGTTGGAGCGCTCCAGGCAACTGCTGTTGTATTGGCAAGGATTGCTCTCGCACTCGTTGATATCCTGCTCACAGTTCTTGCCCTTGTAGCCTGCATGGCATTCACAGAAATAATCCTTCACCTGATCTATGCACTTGGCGCCATTCGTACAAGGATTCGAGATGCACTCATCAATGTTCAGTTCACAGTTCTTGCCCTCGTATCCCGTGCCGCTGCAGTCACAATGAAAGCCACCCAACTCATCTATGCAGAGTCCATTGTTCTGACACGGTGCCGAAATGCAATCATCAATGTCGATGTCACAGATGCGACCCGTCATGCCCGGTATGCAGGAGCAGGTAAAATTGTTGATCATATCGATGCAGGTGGAACCATTCGAGCAGGGACTACTAATGCACTCATCTATATCAATCTCACAGTTCTCTCCCTGGTATCCTGGCTTACAGTCGCATTCATAGGCATTGATCTGGTTGGGTAGAAAGTTCGAAAATAATTTTTAATTAAAGGTAGAAAAAGTGATGAAACTTGGTTCAAACTAAAAGCAGATGGAATGCATTTTATCAGGAACGAACTGATGATTCCAATAACATATCGTATATATAATAGTACTTCCTATCGCGTGGGTCTCTGGGGATTGTCTAAGTTGGAAAAGGCAAATTTAAGATCGCAATTAAAAAGTTAAGGCAGCTAGATAGAATTATATTCCAGCTAAGGATTGAAGCTAAGGTTAAGGATTGAGGATTAGGAATGACCCAGGCTGAGTGTGCTCATTGAGATGATATTTCTAGGCGATTTACAAGAGGAACTATTAGCTAATTGCTGTCCAGAGTATAAATTGAATATTGTATTGAATATTGTATCGAATATCGTATTGAATATCGTATTATTCAAGCTACAATTTTAAAACAGAAGAAAAGCAAACTGGACGTTGCTTTTCATGGATATCGACTCTTTCATATTGGACAGATGTTCAGGATCACCCAAGCTGGACAAGATAAATGTTTATGGCTCATGGATAAACGACAAGTGGAGATGAAGGAGATTGCATTGAAGAGGATGGCGAGCATGGATCTAAGTTTACTTTGGTAAGTCGTAAGTTTGCATTTAGGATAAATCTATTCATGATTAGCTGGAAGCTCAGATTCAAGCAGAACTTAGCATATATAAGACCTTCCTGAATTATATCTGCGATCAGATATATATATATATATATATCTCGGTTGTGCACCGAACTCACTTGTCTCAGTATCCGATGCTTTCCGTATTTAAAGAAAAATATCTAATTACATTTTAGTAACTGGAGACTCAATGCAGATGCTTCACATCGTTGCACTTACCTTGTTGTGGCATGTGGCACCGTGCAGGCAGGGATGACTGAGGCACTCATCGACATCGGAGTCACAGTGGACACCCGTGAATCCGGGTGTACAGTAGCATTTATAGGAACCCTTTTCGTTCTTGCAAATGCCATTGCCACAGATCTTGGGTTCCAGCACACACTCGTCCACGTCGTTGGCGCAATTGCGACCCGTCCAGCCGCGCTGGCATCGGCACTCGTAGTCACCATTGGCCAGGTCAAGGCACTCGCCGTTGTTCTGGCAGGGATGCGTGGCGCACTGATTGCACACCTTGTTCTCCGGGCAAATGCACTGATTCTGGGCGCAGACCATTGGCTCCTGGCAGTTCAGCGGTGAACAGCTCTCCGCTTTCTCGCATCGATCCCCAGAGTAGCCCACGGCACAGTAACAATGGGTGCCATTCATGGAGCAGGTGCCTCCGTTCAAGCACTTGCCATTGGTCGCATTGCAGTTGATCGGCGTCAAGGCCAATGCGGTGCCACCATCGCCCGTGCTCTGCTGGCAATTGTAACCTGAGTTCAGAAAGCAAATTTTTCGGTTAGTATTGATTGTATGCAACTTTTGTTACCAACTGTACTTTCAACTACTGTTTTTTATTGTTGTTTCTATAAAATAGCTAAGTGTAATGCTACAATTCAACATATTTACAGGTAAGAGAACGAGGGTTGCAATACAAGTTTCAAATGCAGGAAACTGGTTAAAAGTTAAGCATTTAATAGAAAATCAAAATATTGCTACTACTTTAGTATTGCGGTTAATATAGGTGGTATAATATCTACAGGGATTTATGTCTCTTTCGATTTCAATTTAATGTTTCGGATATAAGGGCTACTCCGACACGAAAATGTGGTTCATCATATCGTAAATATTTTATAATAGTTCAAAGCTAATTCTTAGCCAAAAGCAAATGTTGATCGATCAAAAACTTAAAGCAATTTGATATATTTTTATATACAATTCTATATTCGGAATCGTAGGCTACTCCTAATTGCAGAAAGCAATATATTTATACGGCTTATCATATCATATTTTGATGATATCAGGTCAAAGCTGTTTCTTAGTCGAAACCAACTTGTGATTTATAAAAAATATTTTAGCGGTTGGATAGACATTCTGTTCGGAAAGAGCAACCGTACGGAATTATATATTATATATTATTTTTTCTTTAGAATTGAAATTAAAAAGTACTTTTGGAGTATCCCTTGTTGTGTTTGAATAGTTTTAGCTTCGAATCAGATCTGTGTGTGACTTGTAGTGCAACCCTGTTTGGTGTAGATTAAAGCCAAACCTGTGTATCCACTAGCACATATACAGGTATAATTGTTACTATATCCTAGGCAGGTGCCACCGTTCAAGCAATTTTCTTGGGAACATGCATTCAGTGAGGCCGAGCGTTGGGTTGGTGCTTGTTGTTGTTGTTGTTTATTATTTGGTTTAGAATCTGTTGTTGTTCTTGTTGTTGTTGTGTTTATTGGAGGTTTTTTGGTGCTGTTGGTAGTTGTTGTTGTTGGGGAAGCTGGGGTTGTGATAAGCATTGTTGTTGTTGCTGTTGTTGTTGTTGTGGTTGGTTGTTCTGGTGTCGGTGTGGTTGTTGTTGGCAGGCAATGACCAATAGGGCCTACATTTTGTATACAATTCGCATAGCCAAATATATAGATACACAGATATATAGTACAAAGATAGTTAAGCCAGCCAATTAAAAGGATATATTAAAGGATATTTTAAGAAAAATACATTTCTAATGGATTAGTTTAAAGCGCTTCAATCAATAAGCTTATTACGAACCAAGCTACGGGCTATAAAGAAGCTTATAATATATTCAAGTTGTAGTTAGGCTACTGTAAAGCTAGTTTATCCTACCCAAAGGACCTCTTTTAATAACACCTAAAACTATGTATAGATTTCAAATGAATAAAGCCAGTTTCGACACCCACTAAGACTAAATCTTCGTATTGAAAAGACGATTGAAAAAGATAGATTTATCAATGCCTATATAGAAAGTAGTCTAAGCTCTTTCTGCTGCAGGTGCGAGGGTATATCAATAGGTTTCTAGAAAGTATGGAAATATGCACAGACAGTTACTCTTCGAATGAAACCCAACTTCTAAAGTACTAAAGAGATTCAAACAATGCTTTTAAATTCACATTTGATTAAATGAAAAAACTGTTGCGATTTTCTGATCTAATAATCGATAAAATATGAATTAAGTTTATATCAAAGATAATTGAAAGTTTCTTATTAGGATACAATCCTATAATTCTTTCTCAAAAAATTCAGCTATTTAGACAAAGCTCCGGCTGAAACTTATATTCGATAGTTTAAAAGGTCAACTAATTGTGTTCTATGTAAATTCTACAGTTCATCTAGCGATAGTCCAAGATGCTATAAGCTTGTCAGGTAGTCTATATATAGATCGATATCCCAGATCAGCACAAGGTTGTTAGCTACTGTGGACTTCCACCTACTCAATTTTAGCTCACAACGCTTTCGTTTGAGCCACTCTGGCGATATATATCGTTTCTTCTTTCCACTGCCCCAGAGTTTGCTAGTTACTGCCTCACCCTGGAGTTTTAGGATCGGGTCCATGTCAAGCGGAGTTGGCAGCTCCAATTTGGTAGCTTTTGTTAAGATTAGATTAGAGTTGGAAACCAGATTAGGAGAACTACTCCAATAAAAAGAGGAAAACGAAATGCATGCGCCACACCATAAACCATGTAACCCATGAAATCCATTTGAAGATTAGGTAACTAGTACTCACCCGAGGTGCCTGGCTTACACACACAAACGCCGCCAATACACTCCGAATCGATGGGACACAGTTGAGCACAGCTAGGCCCAAGCTGGCAGAGCTCTCCACTGTACTCCGGTGCACAGATGCACTGGAAGCCGATGGCCTTGTCGACACAGGTGCCGCCATTGAGGCACTGCTGGGTCTGGCAGCTGATTGGCTTCTCACAAGTCTCGCCCCGCCAGCCACCCTGGCACTGGCAGGTGTACCAGCCGTAGGTATCAAAGCAACGTCCGCCGTTCTGGCAGGGATTACTCTTGCACTCGTCGATGTTCGTCTGGCACAAGGGACCAGTATACCCGGTGCCGGTGCAATCGCATTTGATTCCGTTGATGTCATCGATGCAGCTGCCATTGTTATGACAAGGCCGCGAGGCGCACTCGTCAATCTTAACCTCACAGCGGAGACCCTCATAGCCCTTCCTGCACTCACAGCTGGGACTGGAGCTGCCACTACGCACAAAGCAGGCGCCGCTGTTGAGGCAGGGATTCGGGCGGCAGAGCTGATGGGTGTTTACCTCGATCTCACAGTGTTCCCCAATGTGATTCACATCGCAGGAGCACTGATAGTCGCCGCTCGAGTTCTCCGTGCACGAGCCACCATTGTTACAGGGAGTCTTGGCACACGGCGAGCCATTATCCTTCTGACAGTTCTTGCCCGAGTAACGCGCCGTGCAGTGGCATTCGTAGCCATCGGCATTGGAAGTGCACTGGCCATGACCCATGCAAGGATCGTTCAGGCAATAGTTATCCTGAGGCCGGGTAAACTGATCATATTCACTGCATGGCCCATAGGGCAAAGGACAGACACCAAAGACAGCATTGTGCAGGGAATTGTTCTCAAACTGCAGACCGGGTCCGTCCAAAAGGCAGCCCGTAAAGGAGTTGCCCAGGATCAGAATCGCGCGTTCACTTCCAATTTCCTGATTGGTAAGAAACTGGCTGTTGTACGTCGAGTTGGCTGCAATGGAAGGGATAATTCAGATGAATAAGTTACTTGAGTCAGTTATCATCAATAATGATTAGAAACCTTTTCTCTTGCAGCATATCATATAGAGGATAGAGCCATAGTCTATAGAACTTCAATCTAGTATCTGATTGTATTTAGGTTAGTCTTATTAATTGCTTTAATAACGGATTGTATTATGATATAATCATAATATGGATGAGTCAACTTATAAAGCTTTTGAGCTTCAATCCGATATATAAAGTGTGAAAATATGAAAACTCAAGATTTGCATTCTTTCACGTTCTGTTTACAGCTCACATTGCAAACTGAATCAAAACAAGTTATAGTTGAAGATCTGATTATACTTTCTATATACTTCACAATATTTATGGGATATATGATTTATACTGTTTATAAAGAAGTCAGGGAAATACTTTTACAATTTAAGTAAACTAGATTTTCCCATGTTTGGATTCATTCAGGGACAAACATTGTATATAGAATACCGTTTCCTATAAAATTCTCAAATTAAATTAATAAATGCCTAATATTATTATTTTATTGTTTTCAGTATATAAACAAGCTTGAGTATGGAAATAATCTACTGAAAAATAGGCAATTCCAAGTAGCTAATTTCCATATGCCAAACAATTATTGTTTTGATTTGAACTCTGTAAAAGGCAATTTCCGTTTAATTTGTAATTCAAGTTCTTGAAGTGTAATTTTGCCTTGATTCAAGTACCTTCAACTTGAGTTAAGCTTAGCTAATCAATCAGACTAAGTGCTTAATGGGTTCGTAATTTAACCTATTATTGAAAAAGAGGTTCTACTTCGCGTTCTGATTTTGTTCTCTCTCTGATTTTCGTTCATTACAATTTGGCACGACCCAAGAGTCGTGCTGGGATGAATGAATCACTTACCGAATAGAATTGCCTCACGATCCACATGCAGATAGAGATTACCGTATTCGTTCTTCTTGAATTGCAGTGTATGCCAGTGATTGTCCAGGAGTTGGTAGGGTAGATCAAAGTTGAGGCGCTTCTCGATGCCGATGACAGCTGGTCCGGCGAGTGAGACCTGGAGGGAGCTGCTGTTCACGGAGATGACAATTGAGTTTTTGTTGTACTGCTGGGCGAGGATTTCACCGCCGCGACAGGAGCGGAAACTGATCGCGGAGTGATCCCAGGTGGGCATGGGCGTCATTAGCCGCAAGTAAGCGGAACCATTGAAGTATGCTTCCCTGGTTTGCACTTCCACCGAGGCGACATCTGCAAAGAGAGAAGCGAAAACAGAAAAAAGACTTGAGTCAATTGTGGCCCAAATAGGTAAGTTGTTGTCGTAGTTGTTGTTGTTGCTGTCGGACAAGGCCAGAAGGCGATAATCGCCTGTGATTACGGGTCAAGAGAGAGGCGAATGGGTCATCGTTACCCGTGGACTTCCTCGTATTGGGCACACACGCTACGGCTGTTCAATTTAGCAATTGCTCAATTGGCTTAAAGAGCCTCTCGTTCTTGTTGTTGCTGTTGCTGCTGCTTTTGTTAGCCAGGAAAGTGCTTTAGCCAAGTATATACTAGCATTGACCAAATTAGAAACGCGGCCTCCTAATGCTATAATCAGTTAACACCGCACACACAACTTTCATTTACGCTGGCGGCGCAGAATTAATTCCCCCTCCCCTATCACCACCCCTTTCACCATATGTGCGTGTTTTGGCCACCAGCCACCAGCTACCAGCCACTCGTTGGCTCATTTCAAGTGTTTTCCTTAAAGTTTTGCTCTTAAAAAGCCAACCCAACCAAACGGGCTCTTTCAAGTGTTCAATCCATAAAAAACAAAAAGTAAAATCAAAACATGGCCATGTCTTTTTTCTTATTTTTACTTCTTTCTCCGCTGGGTGAAAAACTTGAAATCGCGTGAAAGAAAGTTGCAGTTAGGAAACGCAAATGCTAATTTTGTTTAAAAATAAAATATTAATAAAAAATAAGTTTATGTCTTCCGATTTGCAACAAAGGCAACAAAATGTGATACAACTGATTAAAGTGCAATTTAATGTCTTCCTTCCTTCCTTTCAACACGAAACTCGTTGAAAGTATTGCGAAAAAGAGGGTCGTGTTTGGTACAAATGTACCTAAACTAAACATTGGTACATTGAGAGTTAACAAAAAGTAGGGTACTTTTTTTTTAATGAAACTAATAGGAATTTTGATTAAAATAGTGTCTAGTCTTCGCATCATGGTTAATAGAATAGGTACAAGTGTACCAAAATTGACTAATAGAACTGGTACAAGTGTACCATTAGCTGGATTATTAGTTATGTCATGGTATAGTTTTTGCAATATGGCACACTGTTAATTTTATATATTATTTCTATTTTATTTTTCGGACAAACTACTTTTGGGCCACGTTTGGAGTAATTTTCTTACTCTTTAACATAGAGTTTCCTCCCACAAATACTTTTTTTTATCTGTTTAGTAACAAAGCAACCCTTTGATTGTTAATCGCTTATCTTATAATTGTTGTTCCTTAGTATTAAGTAACCTATAGAATAGAATATATGAATCGCAAATTAAGCAACTAGTTTGCCAGCCTTTAAATAAAGAAAACCAATCTAAAGAAATCGTAGATAAATCCCAAAGAGGTTATTAACTGAATAAGATAGTATATTGTACATATAAAAAGTGTTTCATATAAGTTACTAAAATTTGTCAGACATAAAATTAGCACCTTTGGGATTCTACATTATAGTATAGAGTATTTTGCAGGCAGTAAAATGCTTATAAAATATATGTTCTTGACCAGCTTCCATAGCCAAGTCGATCTTCTTTTGTGGAGCTGACTATCTATCCATATAAGGTACTATAAGAGTTATGTATAATAACAAATGGTTGGCTTAGAATAGTTTGATATAGAGTAACTCTCTATCCACCAGGTTATGCATTATATGGACACATTCAAGTAACTAAATCTGAAGTCGGGTGCTAACATTGTCTCATAGTATATTTTTTTTAAAGCCAGTATAGATACCTGCTTGTACCCTTATGGAGCTGGTTTCAATGGCATTGCTTAAGTTAGTAACAAGTAACACTTTGCTTTTTTTGTATTAACCAAAAAAATATCCATTAACAAAAATTTGCAACTCAGAATTTGTGCTAAGTGATGCTGAAGGTGGTTATTGTTTTGCTGGAATGTTTTGTCATAAATCTAAAATTGAAATGTATGAAAATTATTATTTTTTATCTAATTCTTTATTGTTTTTATTATTATTTATTTAAAATTTGCGACTCGTCAAATGACTCTGAACCCCTCTGAACTGGTGCCCTTTGGGCTGCTCAGCTATGGCCTGCCATGGCCCTTAGTGACAGACGGGGCAACAGGGCTTAGAAACTGCTTAGAAAAAACCTCATGCAAAGCGTTGACCAGACCTCGAACTGGCCCCCAGTATACCCCTCTGGTAGACCCTCTCTGGTATAACTCACCCGCTGAAAACAATATGAGGCCATCGATTTTGTTGGGTCGCTTTTAAAACATTTTATTTGTATTTAAAGGCGATTTACACGTAGTTTGCCTTGCATTTTGTTGACTCTGCTGGGAATACTTCGTCTCCCTCTCTCTCTCTCTCCCTCTCTTTCCCTCTGTATCTTTATCTGTAGAGCTGAAACCGTTTTGTTGTCATTTGGTTTTGGTTTTTGGTATTTCTCTGTACTCGCATTTGTGTGTCAACGCTTCGAGAGCTTCGTGCCCCCGTCATAGACATCCACATAGTAAGTGAGCCAGTAACTAAGCCGCAGCTAAAGTAGCTCATAATTATATTATACTCACGTATGAAACTGTGCAGAAAAATATATACTCAAAAAGACGCTTAAATGTCTACAAAATGATGGGAAAAGCTGCTCCACAGCTCAAATACCCTAACTTTAATGGTTTTTTTATAGTATGGTTCAACGTTTCACGTTGTTCATCTACATTGAAAGTATATGCAATGAGGATAGGTCTAAAGTGTTGCCATCTTTTAAGTATATAGTAAGTCTGCTTATTGCTCAGATTGGCAACTTATTTATAAGATTTGTTAGCTTATCGAACCGCTGCAGGAGTATAACAACCACATTTAGTCACAAAATTCGTTAAAATTGTCTATTTCCCAGTTTCTATGTACTTTTAAATGAAACCCATTAAAAACCTATATATCTATATATATAATATATATCTCTACTGTGAGACTTTCCTTCATATAACTTCATATAACTTCGACCTTAATTCAACACTTGGAACACTATTTTCAGCTAGTTTATCTGTTCGACTAGCGCTTCGACAAGGCCTGCCAACTTATCGTTATGGTGCTGTCAACTTGTTGTTGTTACCACAATTTCACACAAATATTTTTAGTTCTACACTTTGAGTTTCAAATGTAACTCTAAAAAGAGAAAGAAAAAACCTATGGAAAGATCTAATGGGATTGAAACGCAACTGATTATATGCATCTTAATAAGATATAGGTATATATATATGTATAGTATATATAGTATATAGAAATAGACGTATATCTATAGTTTGACTGATAAAGCTTTAGGTTGAGTGACAATTTTGTCATACCCATTTCCTCTTCCTCAGATTACAGGGTGTTTAAATGGTATTTAAAAAACTGAACGCGTCTGAACAAGAATTACTTATTGTATATGCTATATGATATATATCTATATATATACATACACATATATATGTGTTTGTATGTGTGTGTGTGTAGACATGCGCTTTTGTACTATAAGTACGAATATAACAGCATTGGCCTTTTGTGTTTAGCCGTAAACGAACGGAACGGAAATTTCATAATCATAAATGTACGTAGAAATAAAGAAGCAGCGAAAAGAAGAAGAGTATAAAGATGAAGTAGAAGGAGAAGCACAAGTAAGAATTTTCGCATTTCGACAACTGTTTCGGAGCTTCTTCTGCCCCATGAATGAATCAACACAAACGTATACATTATGACGGCAACTTGGAACCAGATCTCAGACTTAAGAGCAGGCGAATTTCAACATATTATTTATATTTTTTTTGTAGCGGTGCCATAAAAGAAACAGTTGTTAATAGCTCTTTTTTTCGGGGAGCGTTACGTTTGCTGCTTTGTTAGAAACTCTTCAGAAACTCTTCAAATTGAAACCTAAATGATGTCTAGATGGCATTTCTGCTTTAAGTTGGGCGTGTCGCAAAGACTTCTCAAATAACTTAATGGAATCCATCCAAAGTTTGCATAATTCTCCTACAATGAACAGTTGTCACAATAGAATTGTATTTGCTTATCAGAGTTTCCAATCTGGATGGAGAATCGTTTGCAGCTACTTCTAGATAATAACTTAAACTCTTAGAACTATTTTACTTAAAGATAGTTTAATCAATTTGTTCTTTAATTACTTTTATTTTATTCGAAAATTATTGCTTTATACCAACAGTCAATAACAGTAAAGATATCCTTCGTTCAAACAGCTGCTTATGTTCTTCTTCTGTTTAGGTGTGACCGTATATTTCAAAGAACTTGCTTAAACATTGCTTTCAGTTGGAAACATTTACTTTAAGGAACTTGGCAAAGCGGTCTAAACTATCTCTTAAGACTCTAAGTAGGCTCCGAGTCCTTAAGTAAAACAGTTAATCGTTAATCCTGGAAACATAAGGTCTCCAGTTTGTAGAGTTAACTTAATCTCTACAAGTCTTTGACTTAATATGTATGATAATTTTATTGTATTCAAATATATAAAACTACTTTACGATGATAGTTAAAATAGCTTTTTCTCCCTGTCTTTAGCTTTCGGTGCGGTTCACTTACTTTCCCGGATTGTATGGCAGTCGTATGGACCTTAATCATTGGATCTAACAGTTAAACCCTAGGCCATTATTCATTTCCCATTTTCTCTGTTTTCTTCAAGTATTTTCACAAACAATTATCATATAACAAAAAGTGATTTATGCAAATGCAATGATGAAAGCTGTGCTAAATACTCTTTGTATTTATGAAGGTACTTAGGATAGAGACTCCTGACACGCCTCTACTTTTGCATAGGCGAAAGACCCACTTATTCAACACTCACATACACACACACGGACACACACACACATGGAAATCTATGGAAATCTGCATAAGTACGGGTATGCATGTAAATTAGCTCAGCTTTGGGGCAATGCATTTGCATTCTATTGTATGACTAATCAGCTTCAGCAACGACATGGCTCACACACACAAACACACACACTGGCACACTCAAATATACACATAGGCATTCGGTCATGTCGGCATTGGATGTTTGACGCGTTTTGCTCGCTGTTTTTGCTGCACTCGCGATTTTTGCGCTGTTTTAGTTTTGGCTTGTATTCATTTTAGCCGTTTTTCTGCTCTCCCAACTTTCTAAGCCACGTTAACTGCCTGCATGGCTTGCTGCCTGCTGTTGTTGCAACATCCACCAACCCCTCTTTGGCAACCAAACACCCACCCGCCCTCTGACCAAACGAGTGGCCACAACAAAAAAACAAAAAACTAAACGTTGCTCAGCTGCGTCTCCAGCGTTGTTATTCAATACCCTATAAATAAATGGCTAAGCAGGGTATATTAAAGATCTGCAGATGTATGTCACATGCATTCTATATAGTGTACAAATATTCTAATATAATCTCGTTTGTACCTTTCTTTTAGCTTATGTCAGAGTTACGAGTAACCAAATTTGCTATGTGAGTTAGGGTTTATCTTTTATAGGTTAAGACTAAGATAATCTCTAGCAGGATCAAGACTTAGACTAAGGTAAGCTTTGGCAAGATTAAGATTGGATATCAAATAACCCAGGTAGAACCTCAAGATATAGCTATGATTTCCAGCACGGGTAGACACATATTAATGACTCCGCTGGATCTGTGGTAAATTTCTTAAAAATTGAAAAGCAAAACTAGAAATTTTTCCAAAAATAAGAAAAAATGTTGAGCAATCGCTTTAAAGTTTAATCTATATATACTTCTATATATTATATATATATTTTCAGAATAAATATATAACTTAGAGGCAGAGCGTATCTCATAGTTGTGCACTCTGTCAAGTGCAATCCTACATGTTTCGGCTCTGTTTTTTTGGTCATACTTCAATTGTTTTGCCATTGGTTGCCCCAGAGCCAACCCACACACACACACACACACATGCACACACACAATGGCTTATTATTTTTATGGCTGGTGTTGTTATTGCATTTAATTTTTATTGTAAATACTTTTTGTTTTTGCTCTTTTTGTGTAACAATCCGCCTACGAGAGTAAAAATATCATTTTCCACCAGTTTGTCGGATGTTCCGAAGTTGCATAAATTATTTTTGCCGTTTTACTTTTTTATTCATGTTTAATTTGTTAAGCGTAAGGGGGCAATACTCGGCTGGGACAGATAATAAATCGAAGAGCAATTTTATTTATATTATTTCGAAATTTTTTAATTGCGTTTTAATTGTTGCATTTTCGTTTCGTTTTTCAGTTTCAGTTTTTAGTTTTCTTAATTGTTGCTCAAATTATAATTGTAAAAAGTGAAAACGTGTCGCTGTTTAGGTTTAATTATACTTTGGCGATAATGCGATTATCGGAATCTTCAATCTTCAGGCCTAATGACTAGGTTTAAAAAGAGTCCGAAGAGAGAGAGGGAGAATTAGCGTGTTATGTGATGATGTCAAATCTAAACATAGTTTGGATTGGGCTTTACCTTGGGAATAGTTTATATAAAATTCGCTATAAGTAATCGAATGATAATCTGCTGAACAATAGAATACTCGTAATCGTTGGGAAATACATGTAAATTAACTAAATTGGGCGATTTTATAGCAAATTAGAGTTACAAAGATTGATCGTAAAGCTTAATTTAGGAATAGGGAAACTCATACTTAAAGGTTAAGGAAGTATCTGTTGGTTACTGAGGGTTGTACTATCAGAAGAGAAAGGTATATAATTTCCTTTAATTTTCCATTTTCAATTGCTACATCCTTAGAATGAAAAGGTCTTAAGGTTACCTCATGCTTCTTGTTCTGCCCAAGACTTCTCGTTATAAATAATAGAAACTTCTATTAATTGCATTATTTCTTAGCTTGGAAAGATACATGTATATATAACTAGATCTACTCAGATCCGGAGTTTAATGTATACTATACAAGTCTTCCATGCAATTCTATTTGTCTTCCCAGATGTCAGATGAAGTTTCGTGTTGCAAGTGTAAAATTAATGTAATGAGAAGCCTCAACACCTGCGTGATAATAGATACTTCTCTTTAAGAGTAATCTTGTAACTTTCTTATCAGCTGTGTGTGTGTGTGTGTGTTTGTTCACAGTAAGTTGCATATCAGTAGAAAGAAGTCAGTTGAGTGAAACACCCTTGTTCTGGGCTTTTCTTTCTTTTTCTTTTTCTTTTTTCTTTAAACATGTTTCGTTCCCATTCGACGGCATCCACTTTCAGCTCTTTCATGTCTGAGTGCGTTTTTATACTAATTCCAAAGACTTGGTAATCACTTCTCAAGTCACCTTTAAGAGCAACCGCAAACAAGAACAACAACAACTCAAATAAACAACAATAACAATGTTTTAAGTCTTTCAACAAATTAGTTCCCACACAAATTTCCGCTTGCGTTTCTTAGAATCCTACAGATAGATGGTTTAAATATGTAAATATTTAAATAAATACGCTGAATTATATTGTATTATACAATAGGTATACAATTTTAACGATTTTTATATTTATAACAATGGCATTTCACACATACGCTAAACAGCAAATTAATTTTAATAAAAACGCACACGAAACGCGTTTGAAACGCGCTGGAAACGCGTCGCAGCAGTCACCCATTTCGGGACAGTGTCAACCTTTATTTGGTGTGGACTCCACCCCGTTTTCTAGTCTATGTCATGGGTAAACGTACGAGTATAGTGAGTATATATATTTATATAGTTTTCTGGGAATAAAAATGCGCCCAAAACTGCTAAGAATTGGGCACAAAAGTGGAGTCATTTTGGTGGCGCCGTTGTTGCGCCTGGGAACCAGTTTTTGGTGGCAACAACAGATACATTCACGTCCATAGCCACATCAACAGATACAGATACAGATACAGCTCTGAGCTTGGCCCTTACGCTCCAGAATACCCGTTCGCTAAAGTGGCACAAAGCAATGAACTGTTGTTGCTCAAAATAAAAAAGGTGCCTGAGAATCTTTTCCGGTGCCTTTTTGCCCCGGAACAAACTGAACAAACACAGAGAGGCACATAGGAGTCACAATAAACTGGCTTGCAACATTGTGGGCGTTGCACTGTGGTATGGAAAAACTACAACAGAATAATAATACATACACATATGTATCAAAACCTGAATATGATAATCATATGGTATTATGCTCAGGTTGAAGACTTGACATGTTTCGACTCGAAAAATGTGAAATTCAGAGGATAAATCTGAACGATCGTTTGTGACAAAAGTAGTTAAATATCGATTGTGTCTTGGAGTTATAACGATATCCTCTCGCAGTTAAAATACTATTTCTAAATACTTTAGTTATAGTTTATAAAGAAGATCTTACAATCTGAACTTTACATTGAGCTTTTGAAAGAATCTTTATCAATCTTTAATCGGAGCTTAATTTAACATTCTGAAAATTGACTCATATGTGTCTAGTTAATGATTATCCCTATGAATAAGATTTAGGAAACGTGATTATGACAATCTACAACTTAATGACTTGAAAGTACCTACGAAATTATCAGAGGCTGGCAACAATTACCAAAAGAATTAGATGAAAGAGTCTTGTGAAGAGATATGGATCACTTTTCTCAAGGAGTATGTCGAACGGAAACCATCTTTCTATAAAGTAAATTTGGGTCTATGGAAAATGTTGATAGATCTTTAATAAAGTTTGGTCTTGACTTAAGTACAGACTTCCTGTGGTTTGCTCTAAAAGACGTAAAGGTTGTACTTAGGAAAGTTTTTTCGATTGTTTTCTGTTTTTTTGGCCAATCATCTTGATTAATGTTTACTTTTCCCCTTTCTTTTGTTAAAAATTATCTCAAACTATGAAACATATCCATTTCGATATGACATTTGTTGGGTTTCCTCGCCAGATGGCGGATGTGGACTGGGAATAAGTTAACTATATCTACGCCTAGATATGACTCAATTTCAATGCTGCTTGCGGCTGCTTCGCTGCGTATGCAAATAGCAGGAGATAAAACACTGAGAGTACGTGATGCTTCCGATAAAGACAATGGCAATAACCCAGCAACAACCACAACAACCACAACAACCACAACAACAACAACAACAACAATCACAACAACGCCCACAATTTAAACATTTGTTTGCAACAGAAAAGCGAAAGCAACTGTAAGTTTTCATTATGTTTGAGTATTATTTTTAATTTTTTTTTATGTTTCGTTTTTAGTTTTGAACGTTTTTTTGCGGTTTGCGGTCTTCTCAAGGTGCCTGAAAATCGATGTACCCCATGAAAAGCGGCAACGTCGCTAATGTAAAATGTAAAACGGCCCTTGTTGAATGCAACGAATAGCATCCATAAAATAGGTGAGCAGGTGGGGTATGTTCGACTTGAACATACGCTTTTACTAAACTTAAAAGTTGTCTCTCAATCCAAAAACAGTAAAAATTGGGAATCTTTCATCTTCAGATCAGCGTATAGAAAACATATATTAGGTATGCAATGTGTACTTGGAATTAATCAATCTTTTTTATCCCAATCAGCTCTCCGTGGCAGCTTACATTGAATTGTAAGTCATCAAGGATTTGGTACTTAAAACCATACGCTTCCAGTTTCTTATAAAGCAATTAAAAACATGTTAAGTTCTCCCAGAAAACTTATCCAAGAAAAACTAAGCTCCAAGCTTTATATACAAAAAATTTGCAATTGACTACGTTCTAAAGATAAATAACATTTAAAAGATATTTATTCTCTAGCTTTCATCTTGAAACAGACTTTTCTTTAAGTGAACATATAGAAGAGCCTTAAATTCTACAAAGTGTGAAAAGTTTTCTGAAAATCAAGAATACTTCTTCAGGTGTGAAAGATATTAATGTCTACAGATTTGTACCTTAAGTTAATAGTTTACACCCACAGTGGGACAATAGTTCATATCATAAAAAAAGGGCATTTCTTAGTCGGATTAGATTGGGTCTGTTTGTTATTCAAGAATGGTTTATTTAGGGTTTGAGCTGGGCCCAAATCAGTTTTAGTTCGTTTGTAGTTGTTATTTATAGGCCGTTGTATAAAAATAAGGTAAACTAACGACTTGCACTAATGGCCAACGTCATGGAATGGACAAAGTACCTCGTCGGATGCGTAGGGCTTGCGGATGAATGCGACACGCGTTACGGCCGATTGCACTTTAACACTTGACCAGCCCATGGGGTGGAAACACTCCCGCGACCGCGACTGAACCGTAAAACGAGTCCACGTCTGCGTCGGGGTCTTTTCCAAGGGGTCACGTGTTGTTAACATTAACAAAGCAGGTAGCACAGGTAATTTTTATGATCTATGTTAGTGTGTGTGTGTGTGTGTGACTCAGTGTGCATGAGAGTTACCTGCGCAGCGATTATTTTCTATATAATTTCACTCTAGGATGCATTTCAATGGAAAATAAAGAGCAACAACAACAGAGGCTTTGATGATCGACGCGACGATGTTGGCTGCGTTTTATGATGAGGTTGAAAAACCAGTTGTTGCTGCTGTTGGTGTTGTTGCTGCTGGTGCCTGCATCTCTTCAAATCATGGGCTTTCCCAACAACAGCAACAACTAGACAACGATTGGCCTCCAGCGTCTTCTGCGTTTTTATCAAATTACCAAAGACGCGTCGTCTTCATTATTATTGATGTTGTTGTAACTGCTGCTGCTGACGTTGGCAGTTGCCGGTCACATTTTGCATTTGTTGTAGCTACCTTCCGGCCAGATAAGATATACATATCTTACATATATACAACAAATAACAACAAGTGTTTGAATGTGTTGCCAGCGAGCACTCGTTTATTGTAAATAAATAAACCAATTTTTGAGGTCGCTCTTTTGCACAATCGACAAACAGAACACAGATACCACAAATACTGACATAATACAATGCTTATCGCATATAAAGATAGGTTTATTCAATGAAAATTCTTTAGATTGGGGATCACTCTTAAGAGTTGCAAACAAGATCTTTTAAGGCGTCCGATTTCAGAGTGAATGTTGCCGGGAGTTTCCAACAAAGAAACATTTCAACTAATTATAGATCATAATTTTTATTATCTTCAGCTAAAAGAAAACTAGTTAAACATGTGTGTTTAAAATCTTCTACACACAAGATAAGAAAAACACAGAAAAATTTGTTTTTAATGGCACACAATCAAATATTTGCATGATAAGAGAACTTGTTTCAGTCTTTCCCTATGCGCCAATGTTAAATCACTCATTCGATTATAATTGCTGGATAATGAATAAAGAGAAGAATAACTAAAGTTAAACTTATTGAAATGACTCACTTAAAAGCTTTCCAAGCTAAGGTGCTTTAACCGATACATCATCATCGTCATGAAAATGCTATTAAAACCCTTACAGCGACCTCATTTAACGTATTGGCACATGTTGCCTTGTAAACAAACAAAAAAAACAAAACTTAACGAAACAAACAATGCACTCGAAAAAATGTGAGTTGGTCAGCAAAAAAAATTTGAGCTTTTAATGGTGTCGCATGAATTGTATGTTTGAGTTGCTCCAATTGAGCCGCTCTTTTCCTCTCAGACAACAAAACACCTCATACAAACACATACATACATATTTATGCAGACATTATCAAGTGTCACTCTCTCCCGCTCTTATATCCTGACCATGTGCAGGCACACACTTACCTGTTGCTAAATAAATTAATATGAAGAGAAATATCCATTGGGGCGCTGAAATGGCGCGCTTGAGCAGTGGCGTTCGCGTCGCCGTCATTTGAGCTGCGCTTTTCGTGCGTGCACGACTCTGCCGCAGTCGCTGTCTCTGCTGATTTGTTATTTGTTGTTGTTGCCGCTGCCTCTGCCACTGTCGCTGTTGCTGTTGTGTGACGTGAGCGTTGTTGACGGTTGCTGACGCATAAGCGGTTATACTCATAGCCATGATCGTTTTATTCGTATTGGAGTTCTTTTTTTATTTTGTAATGGGCTAAAGGGTTTTTCGTTTCTCTATTTTGGTTAAGAGGGTTTACGTTGCAGTCACAGTGTTACACATTGAGCTTAAGTTTTCTTTCGTTTATATTTCGTAGAGATTTTTGTTTATTGCTTTTGCTCTCTTTATCCGGAGTTTTTGTACCTGAGTGTGTATGAGTGTGTAACTTGCACTTGGCGTCTAGAACAGGTTTTAGTTTTTAGCTACATACAAAAATTGCGCGACTGCTGCTGCTGCTTTTATTTCAACACTTTCGCACGCGACACTTTCTAGCTTGAATTTGAATTTGAGTTAGAGAATTGAGCACACGGCGAATATTTGCAGCTAGTGCTGGCCATTATAATTTGATTTGTTTGCGTATTGGTAAGAACAAGCACACACACATATACATAAAGACACGAACGAGTTGGCTTAAATGCGGTTGTTGCTTTCCAGTAGCTATTGTTGTGCTTTTGGTGCTTCGTCTTCTTCTGTCTGTTGTCTGCCCTTTTGAACTGCAAGCAGCATTGGCCGATCCACCAATACAAGGGCGCTGGCTTGCATTGGCTAACACAAACAGACACTAACACCTAAGCACCCAGCATAGAATGACAAAAACAAAAACGATATCCGGCGCCCGCAGCAACACCTTAATACGTCCAACACGGCCGAGAACAAAATGCGAACTGAATTGCGCGCTCGGCGGTACTGTTGAAAGCAGACTTTGAGTTAGTATTGTTCGAGCGCTCGCATTCAGACCTAGACAACAGTGCGTGCAAGCGAGACAAATGCTGTATAGTAGCGGCAGGTGGGGTGGGTATGTGAACACTACAGGTAGCCATGGGAAAATTTCAATTGATCGATTTAAAACTATGTAAGGTATCGGAAACAAATCGGAAAATAATAAATCTTTTAAGTTTTTAAGTATTTCAGTTGATAAACGGATCAATTTTATTTCTGCTGTCTTAAAGAAAATTCGAATGTTAAATACTATGAAAAATATACGCTGCAAACTTCACACACTTTCAAACAATATTTAATGCTGTTGCGCTTGCCTACTTTAGTCATTCATTCAATGGCGCCAACGACTGATAAATATGACATCGATATACCGTACATATCGATATTAAAAACGTCTTAATAAAAGAATAAATATGTTATTGGAAATAAGAACGCTAATGAAATGTTAAATAAATAAATAAAAAAAAAGTATAAAAGATCATGTTAACAAAACTGAAATTTAATTAATTGCAACGGTCTTGATATATACCGATAGTTGTCCGTTGATATTTTGCAACACTTGTTTTGTTTACTTCACCAAACAAATCCCTAAATCCGTTACACAAATATGCAATCTGTAAATCGTTAATTTAGGAATAGTTTTGTGATTTGGTCGTGTATTTGACACAAATATGCACATGAGCACAGACATGTGTAGGCCCATAAATCACGGAGCACGTGGATATAAAGCCGTACGCAATGCAAATTAAAATGCCTCCAACAATGGGCGATAAAATGTGCGCACACGCCGGTACCCAACTGGGTTATCAGTGAAACAACAAAAACGCCGCATCCATGTCGGCAATTTTTGAAGGTCTAGGTAAGTTGAGCTGGCATTTTAGGTCCATGTATATATAGTTGCCCGGTTGAGTTAAACTACAGCAGTCAGCGAATACCGCAAAATGGCAAAGTTTCAAGAAGTCTTAACTTTATTTTTACTTCTTATAAGTGTCCTATCTCAAGCTCGACCCATTGAGGAGGACGATGACGCCTATGACGAGGACTTGATTGATCTGTCGGAGTTCGGCGAGGCTGTTTTTGGTAACCCGGATAGCGAAACCACTGGCGCTTTGGTGGCAGCACAAGACGAGCAATCAGACCAGAATCCTGAAGAGTTGGGCACCTACCATGAAGGCGATATACTTATACCGCTTAGTTATCGTGAGGCGCGCACTGAAGGCACACGCAATGGCCTCCTGGCTATGAGTACACGCTGGCCCGGAGGTGTGGTGCCCTACGAAATTAAGGGTCAGTTTACGTCGCAAGAGCTGAATAATATACAGCACGCCTTCAAGGAGTACCATACTAAGACATGCATCCGTTTCAAGCAGCGCACCAACGAAAAGGACTACATTTCCATAGTAAGCGGCAAATCTGGGTGTTGGAGCAGTATTGGACGCCTCGGCGGTCGCCAGGAAGTTAACCTACAGTCACCAAACTGTCTGCGCACCTACGGCACGCCCATACACGAGCTGATGCATGCTCTGGGCTTCCTCCACGAGCAAAATCGCCACGAACGCGATAGCTATGTGCAGGTGCTCTCCGAGAATGTTAAGCCCAGCATGATGGCCAACTTTGACAAGGGTAGCGCCCGGATACAATCCGGCTTTGGCGTCGACTATGACTATGCCAGCGTGATGCACTATTCCCCCACCAGCTTTAGCCGGAACGGCCAGCCCACGCTGAAGGCTCTGCGCAACACTGTTGACTCTGCCCAAATGGGACAACGACGCGGCTTCTCCGCTGGCGATTTGCGCAAGATCAATGCAATGTACAAGTGCAAAGTGTAATACAATATCCATAGATTCATTTATTTAAAGAACAAAGAAATACAATCTGTTAAATAATTTTGCATTCTTTTGTGATCCTCAGTGATGTGGAAGCATCTTGTTTGTCTCGAAGAAGACATTGCCTTTCATGGTGAGTTCCTTGCAGAGCGTTGAGAAACGTCTGATGGCATTGTAGGTGCCAATGCCGCTACCGCTACAGCTTCCACTGCCAAAATCTTTCGGACACAAAGTATATATGAATCCATATGAATATATATATCTAGATATACAGCTTAAGGATTAGGACTGGGCCTAACATGCAGAAGAGTTAAGTGCCTCGCTAGTACATATATATATGGTAGTTGGATTAACGGATTTGTGTTATGGTGTGTGCATCGGTTCCTTCATTGGGTTAGTGAGGACGCGCTTTGTAATGCTGCTTCGCCTTACCTACGCCCGCCACATCATCTCCACTCAGATCCAGGTTCATGTATAGCGCCATATTCCCCGTCGAATCGTGACACGAACGATTGTTGAGGAAGTCACGTATGTGCTGGACAATCAAATCGATGGCCACTGGAAAGCAAAACATATTAACATTAATCCACTTTGATCGCATCTCAGAGGCAGACATTAAGCATATAGCAAGAAATCGGCTATCGTAAATGATAAATTCAACGGGGGCAACTTAACAAATGAAGCGTTTGAAATGCGTTCGCGTTTCCATTGCCTGCCACTTACCTGCCGGCAACAGATGTGTCCCAGTGGAGCCGCTCTATCGAAACTTTACTGTACTCACTTGACATAACACCAGGTTATACCATACATCCAAGACTTAACCAATAATTGTATTACGTAATTAGTGGGTGGGGTGAAGGTGTGTTTCCGCCGTAGCAAATTGTTGATTTCTCTTAAGGCTTACTACGATTACGTATATAGATTATAAAGGGTGCATTTAGCATATTGCTTATGTTATACGATTATATCTAGATTACAGGTAGTTCTATCTATATATAAGCATAAGTTTTAAATGATCTTGACGATTTGTTAAACATTTTGCCAATTATTATTTTCTTTTTAGCGGATCATCGAGGAGTTTTAATAATGGTTTTCTATCTTTTGTTTCTAATCTGAAGAACTGTTAGTATATTTATTATTTATTATAAATTATATAATTGTATTAAGATAAATTGGAACCGTGTTTAATATATTCACAAACATTTAAGAACCTGGAACTTGAGCAAAACTTTAGTCATAACTGGCCTGCATAAACAGTTATATTTATATATATATTATATATATATATATATGTATAGTATGATATTGACAATTATTAGATCGCTTTAAGTATTAGCGTTATGGTTAGGCATATATAGTATATACGATTAACATTTATATATATTTAGTTAGATATGGCTTGTGAATCAATATATTATATGTAATTGTATGATCAGAGCTTAAAAAGAGTTTTGATATTCAGGATCTATCATATATATATACTCGCATATATATATATCAATTGATACCTATTATATTCGATGCTGGAAACTGCATTTTAAAGTACCTCCTAAGCCAGAGTTAGACTTTGCATAAGGATAACTAAAGGTTAGATATAGATAAGGTTAAGAACAAACAAGCTTACAGATACAGGTACATATATATATATAGTACCATATATATGTAATATTCCATCTTAAAGGTAAAAGTTAATTGGTTAAGTATGTGTGAGTGAGAAAGGAGTCATAAGGTGAATTTCTCTGTGCGCCGATCCTGGTGGAGATCTGCGATCTGCTTAGTTAGTATAAACGCTTAGCACTTAACGCGTCCTGCTTCTTTTTAGGATTAGGAATTATTTTTTGGTGTCTAATTAAATTGTTTTCATTTTATCAGTTTTCTGTTTACTTATTAAACGATATTCAAGATTTAGTTTTTAGTGATCGCGCTTCATGCTGGAGGCCGCAGTTCTGACTGTGTTGTTGTGGTGCTGTTGTGCGATGTTGTTGGTGGGCGCGAGGATTTCTCCGATATGGTGTACAATGAGATCAATGGCAACTGCAAGAAATACATTGTAACAACGGAACAACAGAAATACAAGAGGGGGGAAAAAAACGGGAACCAAAAACAAAAACGTAAACAAAATGCACACAAAAATAGAACAAGAAACGGGAAAAGGAAGTATATATATAAAAATATATAGATAAATATATGTTTGTATATAGAAAGTCAAGCAAACTATTGTAAAAAAAAGAGTTAATTGAATGTGAATCAAAATTTTTATCTTTTAGAGTTAAGTTACAGGAATATAATTAAAGTAAATACTACAAACACTTCGACGAGTGTTTAACTGTGTGTGTGTGTGTTGTTGTGTGTGTGTATATATATATAAAAATATACTGAACAAAGATTTAAACTAAAGCAAAGCACGTGTATTTTTTGGTCTAATATTTTAGGTTCAACCAACTCTCACCTGTATTATCGGCACCACGTGGTATGATGACGTCGGCAAACTTTTTGGTCTAAAATCAAGAGAAATTTCTGATTATTTTGACAGTCTTAAAGAAACCATCGATGGGTGGCATTTACCGGTGAGCAAAACTCCTCAAAAGCGGGCTTCACAAAGGTCATGTACTGGGTAAGCACTGCATCCAAGTCTCTGCCGCGTTCATTAATATCCCGTGGCACTAGGAAATCAAAGTATATTTTATTAAGATATAAAAATAGGAGCAAGCGTACAACTTACCACGACGAGCCAGACGCGTATCCGAATCGGTGTCCACAAAGAGCTTCATATGGAACAGATCCCGTATCTTGGGAAAATAGAATACCAATATGCCCTCAAAGAGTACCACATCTGCTGGATAGATAACCAACATGTTCTTAAAGTCGCTGAAAATGACACGAGTTAGGCAGAACATGGATTAGTTGAAAACACTGTGTATGTCCCCTCCACAACTTAACTACAGTCGATGTTTATTTTAAATGTGTATTAAATTGCACTTCCAGTGTAATTGATATGGGAAACGGCTCATAAGATGTCACCTGGACATACAGGGGAGGCCAGATGTTAGAGTAAACATTAGATGTGGTGCCAGTTACTGGGAATACAACTGTATAAGTTTACTTCGTTAAGTTTTTGCTTGTAGAAAGGGAGATAACATCTGGCCCCTCTTAACGAGTATGCCCCCCTTTCACTCTTCTCCTTACACATTTCCCCTAGAAAAAAGCTAACGAAACCTGCAACGTATGTACATGGTAACCTTCACTTACAGCGAATTGGTGCGGTAATCATAGCTGGGAATCTCGACCTTGCAGCCTTTCAGAATGTGTTGGAGTGTGTCGTACATGAGCTCCTCGTTGAATGCGTCCGGGTGGTCAAAATTAAACAGGCCTTTTTGCGCTTTTTGTTTCTCAGCTGCGGTCAGTTCGCGATAAAAGCTGTCCTGGCTGATGGAGACGACCTGGCGTTGCGTGTGATCCATTTCCGCCTGTCCGAGTTGTTCCATAATTTTCTTGCAGACAGTCGACTTACCACTGGCGGTGCCTCCTGCAACGCCAATTAAAAACGGCGACTTGACTTCATCATTGCCCGGTGACACATTACCGTTGGGCAAACGACCAGGTTTCTGTTCTTCTTTATTTGTTTCTTCCATATTGTAAAAATAAAAACGATGAGGAATTAACAACGAGCAACAGAAGTATGCTTTTTTTCCCCGCCAGCCAACGCAGCTCAGCTGGGTTAACAGCGACAATAACAATAACATTAACATTTGCGGTTATGTTATTAACAGCGACATCGCGCATAAGCAAAAATATATCGAAATAAACATATGAAATTAATCTATTTTAATTTTGTGCACGCAAATTTAAAATAAAAATAATTGTTTAGCAAAAAATTATTTTGATTAAATTTGTAAGAATAAAATCTATAACTATGTTATTTGATAGCGATGCAAATTCAGCTTCATTTGAATGTTGTCCCCAATTATGGATTTCCCCTTTCGTTTGGCTTATCATTTGTATGTTCTTTGTTCTTTATATACATATACACGAATTAAGATCTATTTGTTGCATTTCGAATCTGTGCTAAGGGTTAATTTAAAAAGTTTTTTGTCTCTCAGCATAAAGAAAAATTTGCATATCCGCTCTGGACATTCGCTAATTGGATATTCCCGACACTTTAATACCCTTACAGATCACATATTCATACATAATATTAACGTTAAATATAAAATACTATTATCCAAATGTAAGAAAATTATCTTAAATCTATCAACTACCACATCATATAACTTATAGATCGGAGAATACATATACTATTTATTGCCCATGTGATATTTATAGGGGTAATAACATATGAAATCTATTCCATGTAGGCTTCTATGCAGGACTTGTAATTCACGTTTGGATTTCCTTTTCCTTATATATTATATAAAAGAAAAACCGTTTAGAAATTTGATATAGAATTTCGTACATATGTTTTATAGTAGATTGCAAGTGGAGAACAGATATTCTATAGAAATAAGCTGTGATAATAGTGTAGCGGTAATTTCCATAATCAGGTGGCCTGGAAACGCACTATAAATAGAGATGGATCCACGGATTGTAATTCAGTTTGCAGTGAACAATCAAGAGTCATCAGCATGAAGCTACTTATTGCATTGGTTGCCCTGGTGGGAGTCGCCGCTGCTGTGGACTACTGTGCTCTGCCCACTTGCCTGGATAAGCACATTGCCTGCAACAACAAGGGAGTAAGTGATGGATTAGTTTACTATTCAGCAAGTAATCTGAAATTTCTATTCTGGTGCAGAATTTCAGTGAAGAGTGTCCCAAGGATGTGCGTGCAGTAAAGATGGATCCACATCAGAAACTGATTTTGACCCTGTTCAATGAGCTGCGTAATAATGTTGCCGGTGGCAAGTATGAAAATCTACCGAAGGCTGTGCGCATGGCAAAGATGTCCTGGTGCGAGGAGCTCACCCAATTGGCGCTCTTCAATGTGAAGACTTGCCAGTCGTTGCCCGACAAGTGCCGCAGCACGGAACGGTTCGCATACGCCGGCCAGAACAATGCCATTTTCAGCTACAGCGGTGCCGAGTCGGAGTACACCGATGCGGAGATTCTAAAGGAGCAAATTGAGAACTGGTTTGAGGAGCGCACCAACACATCACCCGACATCCTGGCCAGCTTCCCCGAGGAGTTGCCCAACAAGAAAGTTGCCAAGTTCACCATTGCCGTCGCCGAGAAGAACACCCATGTTGGCTGCTCCGCTGTTCGCTTCTCTCGTGACTTCTACAATCACTTCGTGCTCACCTGCAATTTCGCCACATCCAATGTGATCGGCCAGCCCGTGTACACACCCGGCGATAAGTCCACCTCCGGCTGCAAGAATCGCTATGGCGCCGCCTTCGACTATCCCAATCTCTGCTACGCCAAGGAAATCTATGACAACAACAAAATTATTCCCGATATCAAATTATACTAATTTACTATATAACTGATATATGGAGATACCTTCAAAATTATTCCGATATATATATATATTTATATGTAATCTGAATCTAAATCTGATCTAAGCTGTACTAATTTCATATGCCCATCTTTTTATCTATACAATAAAATCATTACTCTAATTGGATTACAAATAGTTTATGTGAATCTTTTAGCTGTGGATAACCAGTTGTATCTGATGACTATATCCATATATTATATAATCACCTCTGATTGATCGAAAATTATGGTGAAAAAATACCTATTTGTTTCTAAGATACATTGGTTAGGAAGAAGCTGGGTTAAGTTTGACATAAATCCGACAACTATATAATAATTTACATTATTCGTTTTTACTTGGCTTCATAGGAACAATCAATCGAGTATGTAGTAGCAATCAGCTTTCATAGAATAGTTTGTATAGATATTAAGATTATAAACATATATAGTATGCTAAGCAACACGCTTATACAATCCCGCCCCTCAGCTTCCTTTTAGCTGTTCGATTTCTGTTTTACATTTCATCATTTCACACAACGGGTCTGTCACCTGGCCAGAAGTGGGTCCAAAGAGGTGATGACGCAGGCTGTGGTAGTCGTGCCAATAACATTTCACACCTCTTCAGTTGATCGACAGGTAAACTACAGTTTTTCATTGTACTTAAATATTGGTTTTTAATCATATATCTTCATATCATCGTTTACATATATAGCAGGTATTATTGTTTCGCATTCTTCAACTGATTAAACAGTAGTTTACATTCCTCTTTAGGTTCAATGTTGTTCTTATTAAAACACGTAGTATCACAATCTTACACAGGTATACAAAACATTATCTTAGCTCTGAATGATCGCCAGGTGGAAACATTTGTACAATTTTGAGTTGTTATGAGTGTTGTGACAGAGTTTTCTTCTGTTAATTTTATATGTTATACAATAAATAGTTATAGAAATTTCCTAGGTTTGTGTCATATACGATATTGCCACTGGCATTGTTCTGTTTGGGAGCAGTTGGTGTCAGGGGGGAACCAATCAAATGGTGCATTAATTAGTCAAAGACTTCAAACTAAAATAAAATAATAGAATGAAAAATTTGTTGTTATGAAAAACGAAAAAACGTATAACAAGCTGATAAGAAACAGATTTTGCGTGATCACATAAATAAAAATAATTACACTAAACTACAAAATACACAGATTAATTCAGCTATTTAGTGTAATGAGCATTACTTTTCCTTGGGTTGCTTGTCAAATATGTACTCCTTGGCCATCTGATAGCCCAGTCCAACAGTCAGGCAGCCCACAACGGTACCCTGAGCGGCCACACGCAGTTGCATTAGGAAAACGCTCGTGCTCATCGTACCTCTGTGCCTGTACTTGTAGGCGCCAATCAGGCCAGCGGCTACAAAGCCAGCAATGCCTATAAAGAGAATAGAACCAAGTTAATTGAGTTTTCTTAGCTGTAATCAGATTTACAGAATATTGTGTTTTTATGCAGATACAGGTGACAGGTGTATTCAGACAGGCAGATGCTAGACTGACTCTTCAGCTTGATTTATCCATACGATATAGAGAATTCGTTTGGAAAGTAAATTCCAAGTTGTTGCTAGCTAGCCGTCAGCTGATAATAAGCAGACGGCTGACGCACCAATACAAACAGCGGGGCGAGACACGCGTCAAGGTCCGACAGCAGCGTCATAGATGCGTTAATACATGTGTTAATACACACACAAACACAAAGTATAGGCTTGTATTTGAACATACACGGAATTTATCTATATTGCTATTAACAGATCTGTTTGTGATTTGCGTGCTGTTATTTAAGTAATAACAGTTACATCACAGCATGGCTAACATGGCATATACATACAAACAGTTATGATGAAATACCGATGTTATTATCCGTTATGTCATTTGATCTCTGAATACAAACACGTACATGCTTATTTATATATGTTCATGTATCTATCTACAGTAATTATTGTAAACTCTAGAATTCACGGCGAAGGTCAAGGTAGCCTTCTTAGCCACCTTGTGGACTACGCATGTCACACATATATTTAACAAGAAATTTCGTGACGTCACTTTATTAACTTTAATTGTTTCCCTTACCAACTAGCATAAAAGGAGATTCCTTGGCCTTCTTGGCGAACTTGTTCGCCTGTGCTGCATCCTCGTCGCTTTCAAAAAATGATTTCGAACTCATGATTGTTAGACTCTTCTCGTTAATTTCATTGGCACAAATGCGCGCAATGGCAGCAAGTCGAATGGTGGAAGATGTGCAAAAGGTTGTTTGCAAACTGAACTCGTAAAATTAAGTGAACTTGTTTGATTTACTTGTTCATTTACACTTCCACTTGTACATCTGTTTTGAATTAAATATTGATAATACAAAAATATTTTGTTAAAAAAAAGATACAATTTAAATATTTAAGTATTATTTTTATTATTTTATTTTAATGATGCAACTTTTGTATAGTTTTGTTCATTTCGATACAAAAACTCCTTCAATTGGAATTGATTCAGTTCAAGCAAAGTAATTTACCCAACACTAAAGAAGAGTGTGACCGCAATGCAAAAATAAAAAATTACGCGCACAGCTGAAAGTAGTGTCATGACATAAGAAGCGAACATTCGTCAAGAGGGGAGAAACGACGTTGAATTGCCGTAGCCCCAACACGATTTCTAGATTAGTTTCAAGATTTCTGACACAAAGTGCTCACCCACAACAAACACAGCGGAGAAATCGCGACAACAGCGCAGCAATGACGGGCATCATTTCGATATTATCAAGGCACTTGCCGCGCAGCGTGCAAAATGTGGGCCTCCGAGCCGTGCGGACTCATGAAGTAAGTCTAATTGGAGTCATTCGGGATGTAAACACACACACACATATATATTTATCTTGGCCAGCGGCAGTCGTTGTCACCGGGCACGGTGGCAGTGGTGTTTCTGCGGTCTTTTTACGTTTGCATTTGGATCAGTTGCTTTTGCTGGCCGATTAGGCAGCACACAATGCGATTATGTAATTGAAAAATGTTTGCAACATGCGTGGCACCACGCCCCCTTTATTTATTCACGTGACGATCGACCGTCTAACGGCTATTGCTTACCCTCAGCGATTGTGCAATCATTGATTTTTGATATATTAACAATTGATATACTATGATTACCCATAATAGATGCAGCTCAGCTCCCGTCAATACTCCCAGCTCGCCATTGTTGCCGCGGCACAGCAGCAGCAGCAACTGTTGCGTCGGGACACGAATGCAACTTTCCACTGCCAGGAGGCGATGCGGTAAGAATGGAGCATGGAACATGGTTAAACGGTTCAACGTTATTTAAATTTATTATCTTTTTAGAGCTTTGGGCTGGCAAAGCTTTCACACCAGCAGCAGCTTGTGGTCGGAGCAGGCTGTAAAGGTGCCACCTTTTGCTGATTCCATCACCGAGGGTGACATTAAGTAAGGGTCTTAGCAGTGACGTCGCTCGTAGCGGGTGGCTGTTTGTATATATTGTTGATAGCTTATCAGTCGCTTGGCACTTGACTGAGTTCTCACGCTTGTTTTTGTTATCAACTTACTTCAGATTTTCCTGCAAAGTTGGTGATTCGTTTGGCGCTGATGAGGCTGTCATGGAAATTGAAACGGACAAGACGACGATGCCGGTGCCAGCGCCATTTGCGGGTACTGTGACGGAAATTCTAGTCAAGGACGGTGATACAGTCAAGCCCGGCATGGAGCTGTTCAAAATGAAGCCCGGCGCAGCACCAGCCAAGGCAGCCGCAGCCGCAGCTCCCGCACCAGCTGCACCCAAGGCTGCGCCTGCAGCAGCTGCACCAAAACCAGCTGCGGCCGCTGCTGCACCAGCTGCGCCAAAGTCAGCACCGCCACCACCACCACCACCAGCAGCTCGTCCACCACCAGCTGCTCCCCGCGCCGCTGCCCCGCCACCAGCCGCTGTGAGGCCTGCCATTGCTCAGGTGAAATTGCCACCTGCCGATGGTACCCGGCAGATCTTGGGTACACGCTCCGAGCAACGCGTCAAGATGAACCGCATGCGTCAAAAGATTGCAGCCCGCTTGAAGGATGCCCAAAACACAACTGCCATGTTGACCACTTTCAATGAGATCGATATGAGGTAAGCTTACATTTTCCTCTCTATTTTTGATGGCAAATTCTCTAATACTTCGATATATCTAACTGCACAGCTACGCGATGAACTTCAGGAAAGAGAACCTGGATGCATTCATCAAGAAGTACGGCATCAAACTTGGCTTCATGTCCATTTTCTCCAAGGCTAGTGCCTATGCGCTGCAGGACCAGCCTGTAGTTAATGCTGTCATCGATGGCCAGGTAAACTTTTACTTCCTCCGCCTCAAGTCTCTCATGACGTCTCACTCGTTTATCTTATCGCACAACTTTTGTTTTTTTGCAATTTCCCGTTCTATCGGCTCTTGTGCTGAAAACTTACTGATATAGAGACGTTGTCGTACCCAAACAATAGATAATAGTTAAGATTAGGAGAACGAAAGGTGAAAGGGCAACACTTCCATCTGTATAGATAACAAATTTCATATTTAGTATTTCAACTTAAAATATTCAAAGTTATCCAATTATCCTTTGGTATTGTAAGAATCAGGACTTTTATAGTTCCACTGGGTACAGATTGACTTCAGAGTACTGGTTGATACTATCTCTTAATTGACTACCGCCTCGTTACTATTTAAAGCGTTATCTAAAGAAAACTATATATCTTGCAGGACATGGTGTACCGTGACTATGTTGATATCTCAGTGGCTGTTGCCACCCCCCGTGGTCTGGTTGTACCTGTTATCCGTAATGTGGAGAGTATGAACTATGCGGACATTGAGATTGCTCTAGCCGGTCTGGCGGATAAGGCAAAGCGAGATGCCATCACCGTTGAAGATATGGACGGTGGCACTTTCACCATTAGCAATGGTGGCGTATTTGGATCCCTGATGGGCACACCCATCATCAATCCACCTCAGAGTGCTATACTCGGCATGCATGGCATCTTTGAGCGCCCCATTGCGGTCAAGGGCGAGGTGAATTTTCTAATGTGAAATAAATGTTAGGGGGAGTTCTAATGCCTACCTCATCCTATCTATTTTAGGTCAAGATACGCCCTATGATGTACGTGGCGCTGACATACGATCACCGAATTATCGATGGACGTGAGGCGGTATTGTTCCTGCGCAAGGTTAAGGCGGCCGTGGAGAATCCAAGCATTATTGTTGCTGGCTTGTAAGATCAGACCAGAGATTGTTAGTGCTGCGTCCACGTTGTTCAGTTGATATTAGCTAATCGGGCCAACCCAATCTGAAGCACAGCCAAAATTTTTGTATAAATCGGAATCAAATTATCATTTTCTTTATGTATTTATTTTAAACGTTCTGTGCGTGTCACGAACACTACTAAATTATTGTTAAAACAATTGCGAAGTACACACACACACACACACACATACATACATACACGATACTTAATAAAATTAAATTGCGACGTGGAACTGTTTTTCGAAAACGTATCCATAATTAGTAAAATCATTTGATGCACCTTAAACTATATTAATAAACTTTGTAAATGGCACCTGCTGAGAAATCGAATATCGTAAATAAATACGATATAGTTAACAATACTTGAACAATGAATTTCTCTTTACCCTATGGCTGCTCTCTGAGTATCAATAAGGATATATATAATATGGAAGCTGTACTTAACTATAGCTTATCTAATATACCTGTTCAAACTGGAGATCTTATCATGTACTCATAAGTCTGTGGGCTTCTGTAAAGCAATCAAACACATTTTCTAGTGGCATTTAGAAATCGAAATTGCTTTGTGTTTCCCCCAAATACAGTTCGAGTTTAAAAAAAATTTTAAGAACTTTCATATAAATTGTTCAAAAATTTAATCCAGCTGTGAAAACGAGACACCATCCCAGCAATGCTATCGATTTTAACAAGAAATTTACGGTACACCGGAGATTATGTTGGTCTTAAAGTCCTGCGCTATCGGAGAGTAAGTGCTTCAACTTGAGAGGACAGGGCATGTTCTGACCTGTAAAGGGCATGTGTAAAACTTAAGGACGTTGTTGAGGTCATCCATTGATTACTCCAAAGTAATAGGGATGTGGCTCTTAGAGCAGTGCATCAGAGGTGCCTCGGAGACAAGAGGTTCAAGTTGATCCCCCAGTTTATTCTAGACTATTTGTTGTTTAGGCTAGTCGGAGAATCCTACTGGTGATTCTATGTGGAAGTCTTGTGATTTACCTGTTGTCTTTCTAGTTGCAGAATGGCACCCGTCACTATTCGCAACTGGCGGCACTGGCCACGGTTCACCAGCAGCAGCTACAATTGTTGCGTCAGGAGGCAAAGGCAACTTTACACTGCCAGGACACGTTGCGGTAAGAGTGGTGCTAGAAGCAGGGTAGAACGGCTAGGGATTTAATACATCTTGTCATTCCAGAGCTATAGCTTGGCAAGGCTTTCACACCAGCAAGAGCTTGTGGTCGGAGCAGGTTGTAAAGGTGCCCCAGTTTGCGGATTCCATATCCGAGGGTGACATTAAGTATTTGGGACTGCAATTGGGGGCATAAGGTGTCATTTATTTTCTCGATGTCCACTCTACAGATTCACCTGCAAGGTAGGAGATTCATTTGCCGCCGATGAGGCTGTCATGGAAATTGAAACGGACAAGACGACGATGCCGGTGACAGCGCCGTTTGCGGGCACTGTAACAGAAATTCTTGTCAAGGACGGTGATACAGTCAAGTCTGGGCAGGACCTGTTCAAGATGAAGCCTGGTCCAGCAGGGGCAAAGGCAGCTCCCGCTCCAGCTGCAGCAGCACCACCGCCACCACCACCTCCACCACCACCACCACCATCAGCGCCAGCACCTGCACCAGCAGCACCAGCTCCACCAGCACCATCAGTTGCTCCGGTTGCTGCAGCATCAGCTGCAGCGGCAGCGGCAGCAGCAGCAGCACACGATGCGCGGGGTAAGAGGAAAACGCCTCCGAAAGATGGTTCAAAAGAGATTGTGGGCACGCGCACCGAACAACGCGTCAAGATTAGTCGCATGCGTCTCAAGATTGCTACCCGCTTGAAGGATGCCCAAAATACTTGCGCCATGTTGACCACCTTCAATGAGATTGATATGAGGTCAGTTTACAGTTCGAGATTAGATTTTCCAATGCAATTCTAATGCTTCTGCTTTGATAGTTTTGCCATGGCCTTCCGTAAGGCGAACCTGGATGCATTCACGAAAAAATATGGAGTTAAACTTGGTTTCATGTCTATCTTCTCGAAAGGATGTGCTATAGCGCTACAGGACCAGCCTGTAGTTAATGCTGTCATCGATGGCCGGGTAATCCGCTTTCATTCCTACAGATCTTAGCCTTCCACTAAACAAAACCAAATCCCAATTGCAGGAGATAATCTATCGGGACTTTATTGACATTTCAGTGGCTGTTGCCACGCCCCGTGGCCTGGTTGTACCTGTCATTCGTAACGTAGAGACTAGAAACTACTCTGAGATCGAGAGATCGCTGTTCAATCTGGCGGAAAAGGCAAAGCGTGATGACATTACCGTTCATGACATGGAAGGCGGCACCTTTACCATCAGCAATGGTGGCGTATTTGGATCTCTATTGGGCACACCCATCATCAATCCACCTCAGAGTGCTATACTCGGCATGCACGGCATTATTGAGCGACCCGTTGCGATCAAGGGCCAGGTGAGTGTTACCCTAATATAATATATATATTGTTCTATAAACTTTTCAATTTCTCTGCAGGTTGTTATCCGTCCCATGATGTACGTCGCCCTGACATACGACCATCGACTAATCGATGGCCGTGAGGCGGTGCTGTTCCTCAAGAAATTGAAGACTTTCGTTGAGTCTGATGCTGAGCTTGCTGCTCACCTCTAAGCATCTAATAGAGCATGGTTCGGTTCTCGGTTTCCTCGGTATTGTTCCATTACCAGTATTCAGCCAAAAAGCTACATCGTAAAAAATGCAAAATTCATCGTAAAAGACGCTATTATTATTGTTATTTTAATATTACTATTATTTTTATTGTATGTATGCATATTATAAAGCCGGATTCATACAGAAGAGTTGTTGTTGAAAAAGCAAAAGACTTGTATTCCTATTCATTGTTGCTAGAACTACACCAAGAGCAATATATATGTATATCTGACTAGAGTCCATATAGAAAACAAAGGCGTAACACTATATACTTATCATAATATCTGCTGTATACGCACGTCCCTGTGTAGCGAGGAATTACGTGTATACCAGCTGCATCGGTAATTAGCCTGAACAGCTTATGCATTCGCTTTCTATTGGATTTGATCGAGATAATCCAAAGCTGTATTCCGTATCGCCAAATTGGCTGAGTGGCATAATTGTATTTTAATGTATGCCTAAAAGTATGCAACGAATTCTGACAGATCACAATTGTAAGCCAGATTTCTTGTTGTATTTTAGATCATTTTACTTAACCTTAGGTATTCGTACCGAAAAAGATACAAAAACCAGTAACAGATACAAAGACAGAAACAGAAACCGAATCAAACTATTTAATTTGTATATCCTCTATACAGATAACTGTACTTTACTATATATACATACGAACACACACAGAAAAAGATCTACTTGTATTTTTATCAATCTACATACCAAACGCTACTCAAGCAATTCCTTTGCATACAGAAGAATATTTTATGATGAACTGCTTTATAAAACGGGTTACATAGATCTAACGAAACACTCACCATATAATAACAATCCAGTTAAACGTATTACATATTTATTATACATATATTTCCACAGATATTTAAAGCATGCAGAGAAGAAGAACTTATTAGACTCCTATAAGAACAATATCGAAGTAAATGCATTGAATAATGATAATAAATAGACTATGCTTGATCTTACGAATATAGAGAATACTCGCAGGTGCAAGGTATTTACATTTAAAGGGTATTGAAATCCAACAAAGAAGGCCTCAAAATGGTAGCTAAAGCTTTAAAACCAATATAAAAACTCAACTCTAACCTAGCTTACAGTTTACCCCTTACATAGAAGCTGTTCCACAGCTGTAGTTTCTCCAGTTCAGGGAGCGGCTTGATCTCGAACTGGTCACCAATGTTGAGGCAATGGACATCGGTCTCATTTTCGAGAGGTGCAAACTTAAGCGACTTAATGCTATCGCAGTTGGGATCACTATTGGCAGCAAAGCTCGTCCAGATGTCAATCATGCCTGTGATGACTGCATGCTCGGGTGAGCCCGGTGCGGCTTGGTTTGACAACATGCTATGGAAAATGTAGCACAGATCATCGCCATGACAGACGCCGCGCATCTCATGACCGCAGAGCACAATGCGTATGGCATTGCAGAGCTTGGAGTCGTGATCGAAGCGGTACAGGTAGGTGGGAGCACTGCCTTGACGCACTCGAGCAAGAACTGTCCGGAAGATGGGGTGCCAGAACTCACGATAGGATTCTAGCTCCAGGAATTTCATCATGTTCGCCTGATTGCAAGCCTCCTCACCAAAGTAAGCACGTTTCAGCTGCAGTCCATAGTTCTCGAGCAGCTTGGGATCCACGTTGTCACCCAGATCGACGGGCAACAAATTCTTACAGTTTCCCACCTCATCCAACGTAGCCGGACGACGTGAAACCTCTGTAATTGAATATCATACAAAGCTGAAAGCAGTTGCCGCTAGCTCTACTCACCTGGGTAGAAGAGAAGGCCCTCAAAGCTGGTGCCACCAAACATAATCGGAATACGCCGGCTCCAGGTCTGCTGCATGAGCTCATAGGGCTGCTGAGAGATAACGGTATGTTCTGTTTTGTAAGGTTCCACGACGGGACCAAAGCCGAAGAGGACACGGTCGTGTTTCTCCTCCTTGCTGAGTACCAACGATGTCGCCTTGACTATATCCCTGCCCTTGGCATTACGCAAGAACTCAAAGATTTCTTTATCCTTTTTGGCACCTGTGTAGCCCATTTTCTGGGCCAGACGATAGGCCCAACTGTTGTTCGGGGGATTTGCCCAAGGGCACAGAGCGCTGCCAGACATGACAATGGCTTTGTGGAATAGACCCTCAGTTTGGGGGGTCAGAGTCAGCAGATGTGTGGAGGCACCACCTGCACTCTCGCCAAAGACTGTCACATTGTTGGGATCACCGCCAAAGGCCTCAATATTCTGTTGCACCCAGCGTAGGGCCATGATCTGATCCTTCAGACCCGCATTGCCGGGCACATTGAGATCTGTATCCTCCAGACTGAGAAAACCCAGAGCTCCCAGGCGATAGGTGATCGCAACAAGAACTACATCCTTTGACATAAAGAAGTCCGGACTGTACATATCCCGTGAGGCTTCACCGACCTGGAACCCACCGCCATAGATCCAAACGAGCACAGGACGAGGCTTTTCTGGTTGCAGCTGCAAATGAGAATAAAATAACTTTAAATTTGAGCTCATTAGTTGCTTGCAATAATAAGAGATACTTACATCCTTGACATACACATTTAGATAGAGGCAATCCTCGGAGCCGGAGAACTTGCGAAAGAATGGATGTGTCTGCAATGGCTTCTCACCCACCGACGTGCAATCCAGTTCACGTTCCCAAGGCTCTACCGGCTCCGGTGCCTTGAAGCGCAGCTCACCCAATGGCGGCTTGGCAAACGGAATCTTCTCGAAGCTGTAATAGCTTCCACCCCAAATAGTGTTCCTCTTTACCCCGCGGACAGATCCCAGTTTGGTTTTGATGACCGCAAAGATAGCAGTCGTCAATCGGCGCTGATCAAACTTGAAGCTGAGCACCCTGTAAACAAAGGGAGAGAGAAAAAAGGAAGAGACATTAAAGCCACGATTTGTTGACACCTGGAATCAGTCACGCATTTGGGCCAGGCCAACAAATTGCCGGCTAGGTGCTTTCAATGCCACTGCGGTTGCGTTACATTGTTTTGTTTTGAAAGTTACCAAGTTGTCAGCGCCTTTTGACCAACCTCAACGCTTCACGCTTAATATGCATGACAAGTTTTCTATTCACTGTTTATTTTTATTGCTTATTTTTTGAATACTTTTTTATTTTTTATTTTTTGCATTTAACTTTTAATGTGCTGCTCCTGCTCTCAGTGGGTGACTTCTTTATGCATTTTATGGCAATTTTGTGGGTTTTCAATTGCGCAGCTCAAAATTAATCACGCATTATAAATTTAACACGCATCTGCCCCATGCACTGACATAGTTTAAGAAAAACTGCATACAAATTGCTTATTTCAGTGAAAGGAGAGATCAGATATACAGATTGCTATACTACGTGATGGGTAAATATAGTCAACACTGAACTGTAGGAAATGTCTGTTAGTAATGACATAACAAAAAAATAAATAATATGTATTGTTACTATACCCTATTATACCCTATTATACCCTATTATATCCTATTATACCCTAGCTAAAGTTGTTTTCTTTGATATCTTAAGAGAGAAACTATTGAACTTTATCTAAGCTCAAGTTGTTAGGTAAAGTAACTATAAATATATATATATCTTGTTATAACTCTGGTCTTTATACCACACATAATTTAGGGCATTAAAGCTGCGACTATCCATTTGTTTGTTGCTTGTTTTACGATCTACTCAATTTGCTCAGCATCATAAAGAACTGTTTACTGAAACTAGAAGCTAAGTAATAATATTTCTAGAGCTTAAAGTTCAAATAATAAATAAATTATTACAATGCCTGACAAACTGCAATTTAGTAAGCGTTAATAATTTTCTAGTTTGTTACTAAACTAGTTCATTTGAGCCCTGTTATCCAACAGAAGCCAATTATATACTTATTTAGCAAGTAATTCTGACTGCCATATTTTCAAGCATTATAAAATTTCTATTTTTATCTAGTATACAGCAGAGACTTAAGATAGATCTCTTTATGGAATGAATTGTAATTGAACAAACAATTGTTCAAGTTCAAAGGTCAACGCAATTTACGATAAAACTGTCGCAATAGATACAATGTCTTAGAATCTAGAAAGCGATGTTAATGAATTGTAATTGTAATTGTAAATGATGATATAACACTCATCAGTCATATAAATGGATATTGAAACTTTTATCATGATCATTAAGTGTTCAGAATCAATTAATGAAAAACATATATATAGTTTATATATATATATAAACATGTATATATAAACGAATCTTAAATTGAAATGTGGCCTAAGCTATATATTTTTTTGCATTTGTTATGGAATTACTTTAAGGGCAGGCAGCGAAATCGTATGATAAGAAAATCACTAGTTTAACTATTTCCGATAAGCACCACAATTCTAGAATATAATATGTTATTGTATGTTGTTCTATGAACACAGCTGTTGTATCAAATTACTGATAAGCTACAAACACATATCGCAATACATATTTGTTATTTCATATTTATCACAATTCAACAAGTAAAAGAAAAGCTCTGCAAAAATCGAAGGCTAACAAATATTCAATAAAAAAAACCCCTGGAGAGTAGCAAACGGCAAATAGAGATAAGCTTAAGTGTTGTAATTATATTTTCTAGGCACTAATTGTCGTATGAATTGAGTTTATATATTTACAGAACTCATGATATGACATGCCAGAAACTTGCTTTGTCATGCATATTTAGCAATTCAACAAATGAGTGAAAAAAATAATAATAAAGGTGGTACATATGGGCACCTGCAATCAGAATGAACTATGTACCTTGCTTTATCAATTCGTTATTATATGAACATAAGTACAATATTAACACAATATTTAAAATAACAGGGAAAAAGGAAAAGAAAAAGGCGACTAATAAAAGGAAGGTAATAATTTTCGAGCATTTGAATAAATAAAATAAATAATTTTCCTTTTACGATTGTTGAACTATTGCACCTTAAGTTTTTACCACTTCATGAGTAAGTATTAAAAAAATATATATATCAATTCTTTCTGACTAGAATCCAAGACTTATAAGATCTACAGAATACAATTAATATTTCGGGGAATGAATGAAATGATATAGATATCTATATCAATACAAAATATGATAGAATGTGTGCTGTCTTTAATATTTATATTCCATTAACATAATTTTTAATTTCGCTTATACAAGATAAAACTAAGATATGAAAAGTAATACTGATATTTAAATTAGTTTATAATTGCAATATTTTTTCTCTCTTTCTTGTTACAACCTGTATAAACTATTGCGAAAATAGAAACAAAAAACAAATTACTTGCCGCTAAATGAAAGGCACACAATTTCTTAAGATGTATGCAGAAACGTGCATATAATCACAAACAAAAATTTGTAATAGATACAAAAAAATAAAAAAAAAAAATACGAATAAATCAGATAGAAACCAGTGCCGAATCAACGACTTAAAGAAAACAAAATGAATCGAAAAATGTATGCAGAAACCAGCTGCGGACCTTGCGCAACAATTTCACCAACGCAACACCACTCTGGGATATGTATAGATACATATGTTATGTTATGTTTGTGTTACATGTATTGGTATTAAAGAGCGAACGAGAGAGATGATTAAAAAACAGTTAATGATCGCACAAGAGATCTGGAAATGTTGCTGCAACACAGGAGGCCTCAAAACACAGAAAAGCGAAAACGTTTTACTTCATTTTTTTTCTTCTTTGACAAAACTTACTTAAAGGTGAGTTTCAGCATATCCATGAATCGCACAGCCATTGTAACAGTTGCTGGATATAGAAACTTATCAATTAAAACAGAAAAGAATAAATCACGACCCTACACTAGTTGAATTATCTGGCCCGGTTCGAGCAGGGGAAAGTTCTTAGTTTATAGTTTATTCGCTAATGTAATCAAAATTCCAGATCACGCACCCCACCGCGTGGGCTTGTAGACACGCACGATATATAAAAGACGAACCGCTAGGTAGGAGAGTGCACCAACAACTGACCGAAGCGGAGCGATCGCGACGCCAACGAAAACAATGGGAGGCGGTGCACGAAAACGTAAACGCTAACGTCAACGGAAGCAGCTCTCAACACAAACACTTAAGGCAATAATAACACACACACACTCTCCTTCTCTCTCTCTCTCTGTCTCTCGCGACAGGCGCCTTTTCCAGGTGCGTGCATAGGGTAACTGACACTGAGCGAACCGGTTGCTGCTGGGGCATTACCTAATATATTTGCCTTTACTGTTAGGTAGCTTTACATTTGAATTTGCACTGATGGCAACGCTGCTAGTTCAAAGCTTTATCGAATAAGCTTACCAAGCTTTAAGCTCACTGTAGTTTAAAAAGCGTGTTGCCTCTGTTGATCAATGGTAAACGGTCTGTTAAACAGAATATGAAAGAAAGAAAGATGTCGATTGCTATTCGATATCTTTATAAACTAATCGATATTGTTATTGGAATTGAGTTCATATTGTAATATTCAGTTCCTCCTGTGCATTCAAATGGTTTAAATAGAAAAGTATGCAATAATTTCAGTGCAGAACAACTACTATCATTTCATTATAGTAGTCCAAGCGAATAAATTTAAACCGGATATTAATAAAACGGAACAAATTAGTTTTTAGATTTAAATTCGTTAAATAATGCTAAGCACATTCCAAAAAACAGAAAGCACCTTGAAAACAGACTTAAAACGATTAAAAAAGCAAACGCCCAAGTTATTACGATTATTACTCAGTGAAGTACGCGAACTTCAGAGTAGCAAAAAAGCGAGTGCAAAGACCTCACAATGACGTACGTACTATAGTCAGAACACAGTAAAGATACAGTTACGAGTTGCAGCCATTAGCCATTATTGTCTTGAACTTGAATTTGGCCAATTGTCCGTTGATTTAAACCAGTTTCAGTTGGTTCTAATGAAACAAAAACGAGTAGTAGAAACCAAACAGACAAAATTGAAATGTCGTACGCAATTCAGCCGGTTTGCTGTTCCTATTAGCATTATTTAACGGATTTAACAGATTTGTTAAAAGTTCAGCATTTTATTAAAAGCTCAGCAATAATTGCTTCTTTCCGCTTAGCGATAAAATCCATATCCATTCTTACATTATGCACCTCAGCAATAAAAATCATCTGGCGTTGTATGTATTGGCTCACTTCTAGTTATGACTTCAGGTGCATCATCGCATAGAACTAGATGTATGCATATATCATATATATAGAAACTGAACAGAATAAGAAAAACTTAGTCTGGATTATAATAGAACTTTGTCTCAATTGGGTTACAACCTTAGGAGCAAGAGATATTCCAGCTTCATCTTTACCTATCTTTAGCTTGCCAGAGACTAACTGGAAAAAGTGGCCTGAATCATATATATTTTACAACAAGTTTGCATAACTAATTATCATTCAGTAGGGTAACATTTATAGCACTAAGGTGCCACTTTTAATATTTCCCCTTGATTGAATAGTTAACAGACAAATACTTGAGAGATATATAGTACTAAAAGCAGCTGACTACGAATTAAGTTTAAAACAAAAAAATAATTTAAATTATAAAATTAATATAGGAAAAATTAAAAATAAAAATATAAGAAAAATTGATTTAGTTAAAATAAATCGATCCAACATTTGTTGCAAGAAAACCCCAATCGTATCAATAAGTTATAGTATATAATATAGGAGTATAAGAATATTGACGTTATACTATTACTTACGTATAAACTATTAGAAGTAATAGTATATAAAAGTAGCAGTATAATGAAGAATTATAAGGTTATATGTCCTGACTCCCTTCTACCTTTTCATAATATACTTTGGTTACCCTATCATTATTTACACATGGCTATAAACTTAATTACTCAAGGAACTTTATATATAATCTGTTTGATTTCGTTACCTCAAATCCTTTTGGAAGTTGTATCTATACGTATTGAATTTATCACCATTAAAAATTGCGTAAGAAGATCTCAATATTCCATTTAAGTGACGCTATTCTAAGTGATTTAATTCCTTAACATTGTCTCAATATGAAGTCAATCACCCAATATAATAATTTAACTGGAAATATTGATTTGTCGGCTATAATCAGCTACACATAATAAAAGTCACACCCCCATTATAAATCGGCATATTTCCACTGACATAAGTTACGTTACGTTATTAATTACTTTTTGTATTAGTTTCGAAAGTTAGACTTATCGGAACCTGGCTGATTTTTTTCATTAAGGAAGCTGACGAATTTATGATTCAGATTTTGGTCACGATAAGTTTCTAAGTAGCAGCCCAAAAATAGAAGTCGAAAGGGAATTACGTCAATCAATGTTCTATCCAGATAGGGGCCTCTAAGACCATGACGTAGAGCTAATGGATCTTTGTACTCACTTTTGTAAATAATCATAGTTTGTATATATGCCGCGGGTTGGGGTTTTCAGCAATTTCAGTTTTGTCAGCACAATAAATAACTTTCTCATTGTTATTTGAGGACTTTTGAATAGGTTCCTTAGTATTTAAAAAGATTTCCTAAAGCAAACTTTCAGCAGATTGAATTGTTTTTTATGTGTGTTTTATTTAAAATACATTCAGATTTGTTTCATGATTTCATAGACATTAATATATTGTTTTGTTTATATATATATTTGTTTCCTTCTCTTAAAATATTGATTTATGATCTCTTAGGCTTGTGGCATCACATCAATAAGAAGCTTATAGGAATTTCATTTGGCGAGCTGTAATTAATTAGTTTGCTCTTTGTGGAATCCATCAAAAACATTTCAAAACATTTAAAACTAACTTGTGCATTTTTTAATAACATTTCTAGGTGGTTTGCGTTTGATTTACATTTGCTATTGTAGCGTTTAAATACAACAACTTTATATCTCTATATGTTTATGTAAAGTCTGGACAGGTATTTTACGAATTTGCCAAAAAAATATAACAAATACGTTTCCAAAAATTATATAAAATATAAAATGGTTACATAAACCGGTAGTAAAGCTAAACAATGTCAAACACATTTTATATAAAATAATTTGTATATTAAATGAGAGTTTTGCACTTTGGACTTAATTACAATATATGAAATGAGATGTAAGATTTACATCATCTGCGACACACATAAGGAACATCATTCATATTATATGAATATTTCTGTCCTCTTGTGACTATCTAAAACGTGCTTGCAATTGTTACTCGTACATTAGTACTTGTATTAACTAGTCTAGAACTAAGTTCTTACTTACACATACTATTACACTCACACAGAGAATAGGTACATACATCTTGCTCGAGGCAAATCCATAACATTACATACATATATTGACCAACTTTAACAAGCTTAAATAGAATTTCGATATTGGAAAAACTTAACAACACATAGATATTTCTGTATCTGTATCTCAGTATCTGGATCTTTCAGTATCTCAGGCTTAAAAGCTACGCTTTGCATTGTTCAACATAGTTATCGTAAAAACTAATGGATAATGCTAGATCGAGAACTCTAAACAATAACACTCATAGTAGTATTCACAGCAGCTCATCACGACGAAAGAAGGTCTCCCAGACCAACAACTTATCAAACTCCGGCACATCGATTACTTTCAGTTCATCCGATATATTTAGACACTTCAGCTGCTGCTTCTCGATGGAGGCAGCCGAGACGGGCTGCCACAGCTCCGACTGTTCGGGATCAAAATTGGGATTGCCATAGGTGGCGAAGTGCGTCCAGAGACCCACCAAGCGCTCAATACACTTATACTCCCTCGTATGGATCTTCAGCTTGCGTGCCAGCGAATTGTAAAACAGATATGAGAGATCATCGCCGTGGCACGTGCCACGTACCTTCTTGCCGCAACTCAGAATGCGGAGATGATTGAAGTGCTTCGAGTCGAAATCGAAACGGTACACATAGGTGGGGGCGCCGGGTGCGTGCTCCAAGCGCGACAGCACAGTGCGGTAGATGGGGAACCAGAAGTACTCGTGCGAGACCATCTAAACAGATTATCAGACAGACAATTGTAGATTAATTACGAAAGTATAACAAAAATTTTACAACGCGCACCTGCAGATACTCGTGGAGCGTGTCGAGACTGGGCGTCTTATCGCCATAGTAGGACTGACGCAGCTGCTCACCGTAGTCTTTGCAGAGGGCACTGTCTCGATCCATGCCCAGCTCGATGGGCACCACAAAGCGACAGTCGCCCAGCTCGTTCAGGCACTTGGGATTATTTTTCGTCTCGGAGTAGAGCAATAGGCCCTCGTTGGAGACGCCGCCTAGGATTAGGGGTATGCTGTTGCTCCAGGCAGTGCGCATCATTATGATGGGCTTGGTGGGCACCACACAGTGGCTGGACACGAATGGTTCTATGACGGGGCCGAAGGAGAAGCCAATGCGCTCCTTCTTCTCCTCGTCGATGCACAGCTCGCCATTCGCCTTGATGATGTCAGAGCCCTTCGCATTCTTAAGGAACTCCCAAACCTCCCGCTCAATATTCTCGCCCGTATAGCCCGCCTGCACGGCTAGTCGATACGGCCAATTGCGCTGCGGTGTTACGGCCCAGGGAGAGAGCGTATTGCCAGACATGCAGATGGCCTTGTGGAAGAGGCCGCGTGTCTGCTCTGTGATCATCATGTAGTGCACGGAGGCACTGCCCGCACTGTCACCGAAGATCGTAATGTTGCTCGAGTCGCCGCCAAAGCGGGAACAGTTGGCCTTGACCCAACGCAAGGCCAGCACCTGATCCTTGAGACCCGCATTGCCAGGCACATCGAATTCGGGATCCTCAAGGCAGAGAAAGCCTGCGTAGATTCAATATTATAGTACTATATATATAACTGAGAATCAAAGTAAATACTAACCGAGTGGACCCAGGCGATAGTTAATGGATATAACGACAACATCTTCGCGTAGAAGGTAGTCGGGACTGTAGCATTCTCGGGAGGCCTCTCCAAACTGGAAGCCACCTCCATAGATCCAGACCATGACAGGCATGGGTTTGGTGGGATATAGCTGTGAATATGAGATATATATATAAAACTGAACGTAAGGGATGCCACGCTTCAACCTACATTCTTTGTATAGACATTCAGGTATAAGCAATCCTCGGAGCCATCCGTCATGTCGAAGACGAAGTGCTTCTGCAATGGCTTTGGACCCTGTGATGTGCAGCTCTTGACCTCAGTCCAGATCTCTGGCGGCTGCGGCGCCTTATAGCGTAACTCCCCAATAGGCGGCTTCGCAAAGGGTATTCGCTCAAAGCTGAAATAGGATTGGCCATAGATGGACTTGCGTCTGACTCCCTTTATGGGACCATATGTGGTGCTGACGACGGTCTTCTCGCTCGTGCGATACCGACGCTGTTGCACCTTGAAGTCGACCATTCTGAGAAAATAGATGAGATTTCAGTATACTATCAAATTACAGGGTATGCTTCTGCTTACGAATATCTAAAGTGTTTTATGTACTTTGCCCCTTACAGGCTGAACGTCGAATTTCCCCATTCATCAGTCAAATTAAGTGATGCGTTTTCCCGCTATCTACGCTCTTTATTGATGGCTTGTCTTTTCCTTATTTGCTAATATATTTAAACACACACCTTGCGATAAAGCTAAATTCTTATCAGCACTGTCTCGCCTCATCGCTGGCCATTTATCAGCCCCCACCAAATTCAGACTCGACTCCGCAATTGACTACAAAATGTGTATCCGTTTGCCATTCTATGAATTTTTGTTAAAAAAGTAAAATAACAAAGTGCTCCCGCTCTTTGTTCTAAGATAAACAAAATTCCTATAAATAGAGACGTCATTTGAATTTAATCAACTTACTCAGGCAAAGTTTATACAATATATATACATAAGTCTTCAGAGACGAGATTTTGTACTTAACGTTTGTTACACAGAGTTTAATAACCAACCTCTGTGTAAAAGGGATCCTAAAATTAACTGATAGATTCTTCATTTCTTTCAACAGTCGAAATGTGTCAGAAACAAGTAAAAATTATCTAATAATCTATAAAAATTTAATTTAATTAAATAGTGCTAAGAGTAGTTAGACAGTGCTAATATAATTTAGCTACTCAAAGTCTTTGTTACTAAATAAATAATTTTCCTTTCAGTTTTGCAAATGTTTTTTTAACAGTTTAAAGTTGATTTTAAGCATAAGTAAAATGAAATTACACCAAGATTTTTCGCTGATTTATTTCAGTTGCTATTCCAGGGTATTTCGTAGTCGATCACAATCCAACAGAGCTTTCTAACTTGTTTTTTTCGCGCTGATTTAAATATGGACTTCAAGGCCATCTCGTAAATGTGCCTAATTCTGTACAAAAATTGGACTGAAGCAACCATTAATTTGTTTTCTTATTGCTTCAGTCTAACGTATTTATATAAATTATTTAAAATCAGAAACTCCGAACAATGACAATCCGAGCTCAGCGAATGAAACAAGCTTCAGTTTTTAGGTAAATAAAATCCTCAAAATCCAAAGAAACAGATATACAACCTACACATTTTTGTCTTTTTTCCTTCTTCCATTTTTGCAAATGTCAGCAACATGTCAAATATTTCATATTTGTGCTTAAAAATAGCCATTCGAGCAGATGTATTATTGCGGCTCGTAGAGCTCGTATCATCATATAAGGCATAGATTGCGATTCTGATGTGTGTTACTATCGCAGGTTAGCCCTGAACCTTGGCTTACAAGCCCAACACTTAAGATAATAGCTAGCGGTTTGAGAGTATATAAAGAAAAGGTCAGAATAAATAATATTTTATGACAAATCGCGAATCATAAAATTAAATACCAAAAGCAACATCTAAAACTGCCTTCGCGTGTGACAAACCCATTTCGCCAGCTAATTATAAAAATGGAAATGCTTTCAGGTGACTTTACAAATCGTTAAGGCCAATCTCTTTCCATGTTAAGCTACTTTATAGGAACACATTAGTATGATTTTATCTGGCAGTTAATGCATTTAGTATTCCTAAAGGGGCATTGCTTTGGGCTCCTTCTTCTTCGTTCCCCAAACTGATTTATGTGCTTGTCTTGGCTCATCCCACAGTCCATAGCAGAACGAGTACATTGAGAAATAAATTTAAATACAAAAATAAACAAAATTGTTGATGTTGCTGCACGATCTGACGACAGCAGCAAAAATTATCATTGAAGACAAATAAACTAGATGGATCGTAATATTTATAATTAACAGCTTATGCTTGTTCCGAGAAACATTTCCGATCTCTGTCTGCATTATGGCATTCCTCTATGTCAGACCAAGATTTGCATCCGAAAATTGCTGAGATTGTCAAACAAAGTGGAGCAATTCGGATTTGAACTGATTATAACCAGCCGAAACTAGTTTTCTACCAAAGAACATCATGATCTTTGCGAGCTAAGCGCAAAATACGATTGTTAGAATTCATTTAAATTGACTTCAGAATATTTATATTAAACTATTAAAGAAAGTTCGATAATCAAAGTAGTCTTTAGACTGTAGAATATTGTGTTGCCTTTTAGCTATCCCTTAAGTGATCTAACTTGTTTCGGAAAACCCAAAATTATAACCTAGTACAATTGCTCAACCTTTCGAAATGTTTAGCAACTTTAGACAAGTACCCGCTTGATTGTTTTTATTATAAAATTTGGACTAACAGCAGTTTTACACGAACATCTATTCGACCTATATCAAAGTTGTAGTTGTTGCTAACAAATATGCTCCTGGCACGTCTGGCGCATGTTCTGCCGGCTCATACGGCCCGTTTGCTGGGAAAGGCTCCTATTACCGGCCAAGGGCTATACAAAACGGCTCTACAGACGCCCAGATATAAGCCGATCTCAATGAGAGCTGGGGCTGGGGCTGGGGCTGGGCCCAAGCCGAGCAAATCGTTGCTGCCAACGCGACCGAATGTAAGACGTAATTATTCAGAGGATTCAGGGAATCGTGGTCGCACCAGGTTGGAGCAGAATGCTCGCACTCCTTCGCTGAAGGACCGCCTAATGGGTCCGCCATCGGAGAATGCCTATGGCATGGGCAAGGGAGCTGTAGCCGGCGCCGCCCTTATGGGCGTGGTGGCGCTCTGCTACTACGGCCTGGGCATGTCAGATCAGCCCACCATCTACGACCATTCGGTAATGTGGCCACACTACGTGGGAGAACGCATCCGCGCTACGTATGCCTACTTTGGCGGCTCCTGTGGCATAACGGCAGCATCAGCGTTTGGTGTATTCCAATCGGAGACGATGCTGAATCTTATCATGCGCAGCGGCTGGGTGGCCACATTGATTACGCTTGTCCTGGTCATAGGCACAGGAGCCCTAACACAGTCCATTGAATACCAGCCCGGTATTGGACCAAAGCAATTGGCCTGGGCCATGCACTGCGCCGTTCTGGGCGCTGTTATTGCACCCATGTGCTTCCTGGGTGGTCCGATTTTGGTGCGTGCTCTGCTCTATACTGGCGGCGTTGTGGGTTCTCTCTCTACGGTTGCCGCCTGTGCCCCCAGCGATAAGTTCTTGCACATTGGGGGCCCATTGGCGATCGGATTAGGCTTTATTTTCGCCGCATCCCTGGCATCCATGTGGCTGCCACCCACAACAGCTGTCGGCGCCGGCTTAGCCTCCTTGTCCCTCTATGGGGGACTTATAGTCTTCAGCGGTTTCCTGCTTTACGATACCCAACGGATTGTAAAAGCGGCTGAGAATTACCCTCAGCACGGCCATTCCCGATTTGATCCCATCAATCATGCACTGGCCATCTATATGGATGCTCTCAACATTTTTATACGTATTGCCATTATATTATCGAATCAGGAACAGCGCAGGAAATAAATCCAATGGGTTTAGGTACAACAGAGGACAGAGGCAAAATTCCACACAGTTTCTTTCCAATTAAAGTATGTTGCAAAATATGTAATATAATTAAGACTTAAGCTATTCGAAATAAAATAAGTGATAAACGTTTTGCTTATAAATGAATATTGTCAGCGACTTTTAAATAAAATTTATAATCCTAACCGATGCATGATCATCCCAGCCGCAACAGAACATTAGTTAACACCTTTAATACATCATTTTAATCTTCTCTACTCGGTGATAAGCTGAACGTTTCATAGATTATGTCAAAATAATGCCAATAGCTGTCCCACAGTAAAACAACCTGTCAACCCCTGGTAACCCCTTTTGACTATGCGGCATGTGCGCAGTTAAAATAAGCAATAACTGTACTGAAACAAAAAAGTAATTGCTGTGGGTGAGTTCTGGTGAAATTGGAAGGAAGACAGGAAGAAAGGAAGAGAAATTTCTAGAGAAAAGGCTCAAATCAGTGGGCAGTCATATAAAATCCGCAAAGTTGGACACTGTTTGCTTTGTTCTGACATGTCCATTCATTGATTATAATCAAAGCTGATGCTGCGCCTGTTGACCTTGATAAGGCTGCACAGAGCAACGGCAAAGAAAGCTTCGCAGAAAGCTTCTTGCTGCAGCTGCGTACGAATAGTTCTCGTATGTCTGAATGGCAGGCAGAAAGCTTACGAATTTTACAAGGATACCGCGATATTTTCATGAACAGGTCAAGGTATCCTCATGGGTAAATCTTAATGTAATAAAGCACTTGCGAAGCCTGGCAAAATGTACAGTCAAGAGCTGAGATAAGGCACTTGTCTGATGATACCTGATACCTATGCCTAGGGCAATGAAACTGATTTATAAACGTATCAAAAACATTAAATTACAATGAACTAATTCTATTAAAAAGAGTAGTACATATACATAAATAGTATAATACTATATATAGTATATGTTGTTGCTCTGCGGCGATTCTTTCGCTTGTATCAAAAAAATACCTTTACAAAATATAATATACAAAACGCGAACAGAACGTGGAAAAATTAAATGAAATTGACGAGCTCACATATATGTTATTATGTGGCTGTGTGTTGAACTTTGTATGGGCGGTCATCAGTAGCTGAGCCAGAGCGACAGCGACAAATGCACGTAGAAATGTGGCGTACAACGCACAACGCGGCGTATGAGCGATGTCAAAAATAAAACCGAAAACCGAGAAATACAAAAAAAGAAGAGAACGAACAAATATTTGGCACCCACGGCAAATATGAGGAAATTTTATTCTGTGTTTATACTACACTTACAATACATAAAATTTCAAAAACAATATAAAGCAGACAACAACAAAGTGTTTCATAGAATCTTAACAGAATTTTACACTTTGAGACATTGGCGAAGGACAAACTTGAGTTGTTAAATTCGCATTTAATTCAATTTGTTTATCAGCCAAACGAGCGGCAAGAACTGTGTGAGAAGTCTTCTTAAATGTTCTTCTAAATTGAAGGTTAATAGGTCTAGGCATAGGTGATGCTACATCTGGAAATTGATATTAATAAATTGTATCGAGATTGATTCTGAAATAGAATTAAATTATTGCAGCACACTAAAAGTTCAATTGTGCCACAAATAAATTTACAATTTAACCTTTGCTTATTGATTTTGTATACCCAATAAATCTGATATATGAATATAAATGAAACTCAAATGAAATGTCATAAATCACAGCATACAATGAATATGCAAATCAACCTCCAGCATGTTGCAAACGAGAATGATGCACTAAAGCCGCAGCGTAAAATATATTTTAAATATAAATTATTAAAATAAAAACTATTGAATCATGAAATATGCATATCGTATGCAAATAGAACTACAAAGTCAATGTTGAAGACAAATTGACTATTAAAGCCACAGTCAGTCATTCAATGAGCAGAGTTCAATCAAAAATCCACACTACTAATTTCATAATTACCAAACTTTAATGTAAAGCAAGTTAATTTTCGTATCAAATGAGCAGAATACAAATTTCTTTCAAATTATTCGATTATATGGCAAGCAAACCTGTTGTTCTTGCTGATCTCATGGTACAATCTCTTTGCCCATTCTCTCAAACATTTCGACTTGATACAAATGACTCAGCATGAGCTTGTACAATAGGCAAAATTTACATAAATAGCATTTTTTGTTGTTGCTGTTGTTGTCGTGTTATGCGACAGCTGTGGGACGCTTTCGGAGCTGTTTTCTATCTAATTATTTGCGCATTTTAAATGACGGCAAACACACACAAACAGACACTTACACACACCAACCCATCCACCCACACGAGTGTCAAAGAACTGCTCACAATGGGCGCCTCTAATGAGAGCAGCACTGCTGCTCCGGGCTCTGTTTATGTTTGCTCGTTATGTAGACAAATTACAGAGTTCTCCGAATCAATATAATGAGCAGCCCATCAACGGACCTTTTCTGGCCAACGACACAATATGCACAAGTGCTCATAAAAAGCCTTTGGCCTCTTGGACACTCAGCTAGGAGATACCCTGTATCCCACAAGGAACTATTAGCTTTATAGGATTAGATTCATTCTTAGACTTCACCTAAGAGTAATATTCAATGAGTTTCTAGGAAAAGTACTTTAGCATACCCATCGAATGAATTGTTTGATTACAGGGTATCAAAAGGTAGCCCGACATAACTGTCAGACCTCCAGTTGTGAACATATTGCTCGCTCTGACACATTTTGTGTACACCATAACTCACTTGCAGGCACTGAAATTACATTCAGTCCTTGCCAAAGGACTTTGGGGACCACGCATAAAGCACACTGCAGCCATTCGAAGGAAATTCATACAATTTGTTGCCTCGGTTCGGGTTAAAAACAAAGGCAGCGAATCTTTTTTGTTTGCCAAATTTATAAATATTTTATCAACGGGTTTCGTTTGAGTTCCGTTGGCGTCTCTTATCTTGCCAGAAAGTAAAGTATATTTATACTTCTATACTGCTCATAAGTTAATTTGTTTCTTTATTATGCTCAAATCTGCTACTGATAGAGTTTTTTCATTAAGAAAATCCCAAAGTGTCTTTGGATTGTTTCAATATAGTATTATATGATGAGACAATTTGCTGCTGATGTCATCTTGTTAGCTAAAGAGTCGGCAATAAAAAGTAGTTTTTAATTTGAGTACTGAAAGGCAATAAATTACATTGAGTACTGTACCATATAATCTTAGCCTAATCCAATGCCTTTTTTAGACCTGATGATCTAAACGGTGGCAATTTATATGGTAATAACTTTTGGTAATAACTCTAAGACAGAATGTAAATTGAATAGTAGGTTTTCCACTTACTTGAGTCCAATTTTGATTTGGTCAATTGCAGCCATGGAAGACATTTTGTTGGCTTTTTTCTGGTGGGTATTCGTCGAATCAATTATAAAAACGTCTTTCACTTTCTTAGGTATTGTATTTATTCAATTCAATTGAAGCCGTTCTCTATGTATGCACAGTTATTCACAGTTTTTGTTTGTCTTATCAGCTTCTGCTTTTCTTTTGTGTGTATCCTGGAACTCCAGCTGTTTCCTTGACCTTGCAGGCTACTGATGAAACACAAATACAGCAACAGTGGCTGCTGCAGCAGCAACTCGCTGATAGGAAGCTTTCTCGGAAAACGTCCTGCGCAGTTACTAATACAAGCACACGCAACCGAGCACCCACACACGCACACGCACACGCACACGAAGAAGCTACGCAGGATAATATCACTGCGAATCGAAAGCACTGCAAATGGCTTATCACATAACGTTTTCTCTCGATGTGCGACACAAGATGAAAATCACACGCGAAAACTTTCTTAGTTTGTTTTTGTTGTTGTTACCAAGCAAAGCGAATTAATTTAATTCTTCTGTAGCTTATAGCTTATAGCCTATTGTTGCTATTATTGTATTACGGTATACGCTAGCTGTTGATTCTACTTAGTTTCAATTTAGCCTTCCTCACAGTTGCGCTAAGTGCAACGTCCGTTTGGCATGAAGGCAGCTCGTCAACTGTTTTGAAATCAGCGGACAAAAAAGCACAAAGCCAAAGTTCTAAGCACATGGCAAAAGCCAAAAGCTTTTTCCGAGTATTTCCCCCATATCTCTTCCTACCCCACCATCACCCAGCGCCAAGAGCGTGCGAGATGACTTGTTGTTTTTTCTCTACGTTGTTGCCAGTTGTGTTGGTTTCTTGTGGGTTTTCAGGGAAAGTTAAGTCATACTGTATTCCGTGCTGAGTTCTTTTGTGGTCCCTATGGAAGCTCAGCCTGTTTTCTGCTGAACCCATATAAAGGGTTACTGAGTCATTGGGTTGTTCCGAGGCAGCCTTATCAGCTCCGTTAGATACGTTATAATTAGTACTCACATACGTTCAACTTGGGTAACCGCATGCTTTGACAACTGTGATTTCGCACAATTGTAATCTTTTTTTGAAACAAATAAAAAAATGGTTTAAAAATATAAATCATATTGATAAGAAATATATTTCGCTTGACGAGCGTCATGTATTTCTGTTTGTGACTGAATCATTCGAATTACAGGGAATTCCTATCACGGTACTCGATAGTCAATTATTGGTCAATAATAGTTTTATGTTTTACTATGAAAAAAGTAAAAAGTAAGATATTAAGTTCCTAAATACATTTCTGATTGATAAGAATTGTTACGTTTTTTCGCAAATAATGTGATTAAAGATCATAAAAAAGATTACTACACATTTAAAAGGGAAACCTAAACCTGTCTAAAAGCAAAACTCTCTGCACGTGTCCTTAATAAAGTCGTAACTAACATGTCCTCTAGATGTTTGTGGTTGTTGTTTTTGTTTTTGTCCTGCACGCGCAAAAGGCTTCGGGCAATGTAAACAAAGCTGCGTGAAAGTGCAAGTACATGTGTATTTATACAAAGCTAAGGACGAAACAGCTGACTGAAGGACTCGACCATGAGCTCCTGTTGCTTTTTTGCTGCCTTAACATAATATTAATATGCGCCAGAGGAAACAGCTTTTACTGCGGGCACAGGCCAAAGCTCTCGACGAAGCTTCTCTGCTGCGCTTTCTATGCTTTTATATTTCAAATGGGGTCAGTGGATTGCTCTGAGCAAGTAATTATAGTTAGTTATGGCCAGTTACCGTTAGTTAGTAAGTTACTTAGTCAAAGCACGCGACTAAGGCGCACTGCTAGTCGATCGATATATGCCACACGCAATGCGCTGCCTCAAATCGGAGTTGATTAGATTTAATATAATAAAGTCCCATTGACGTTGATATTTCCCCAACATTCTCAGCAATTCCTCTAGTTCTTCCTCATCATCTTATTACGAGTGTTGTTTATTATTGCTTACTGACCTTGACCAATGCCTAATCCAAAGAGCGCCGGCTCGGCCTAACATAAACTCTCGTGACTTTTATATGCACGCTGTCATGTGCTCTTCAGCTCTGTCTCTCAGAGCTTTTTAGCGACTGATCAAGATAATGCTCACTTGATAAGCTTCAACCCGATCGCTCGCTCGATTTTCTCTACCGTGTAACTATTAGACTCAAGTCTAATTGAGTAGTTGGTACTTATGTTATTATTATTATTATTTATTCTATTATTTATTCTTTATTATTATAGGATATTTCTTAGTCGAACTATTCCTACGTATCTTCAGCTTATTTATTATTATAGGGTATTTCTTAGTCGAACCATTCCTACGTATCATCAGTTTACTCTCTGTGCGATCTCGTGCTCAGCCAATCGGCACGTTTTTTTCTGTAATTCATTTAAACTAATTGAAATTTGCGTCTATTTTTGCCTCAGTTGTCAGCTCACTTAGCGAATGGTTAGGTATTTTTTTAAATGATTTTGATTAATAAAATTAATGCTCTTCATTTTCTATTCCGTGTTTTTCGTTTTTCCCTTAATTTCGTTAGTTGATTGCCACCATATGTTTTATGCCTCAGCTGGTCAAAATTTAACGTATTTCTTTGAACTGTGTATATTTTTATGTTTATACAAATATTCTCTATGGTTTTGTGCTCAGATTCATCTGAAAATAATTACTCATACGCGATTATTTGAACTTTGCACCAATTGCGAGGAACAAGCAATTTAAATTAAATCTTTTTTCAATCGTAATTACAGCATAGGGAATTGTTTATTGGATATTTTCTGAATTTAAATTTTAGATGAAAGATACGCGTGCTCATATGTATTTTTGTATGACAATAAGAACGGTAATAAACAGGCTTTTTATTAAAAGTAAATGTTTATAAAATAAATATATAAAATAAATGCATTTCTATGAATTACACATCATTCTAAAAGATGCCCATTTTGCCTGGACCAAACATAATGTTAACATATATAATAAAAATGTTTCAAGAAAATCTTATAAACTCAGGGGGAAATATTCGTTTATGGTTTTTATTTATTATTATTTTACTTATAAAAGTATGGCATAGTTTTGATATTATGAGAAACATACATTTTAAAACATATGTTCGAGTATAAGAGTTTAATATGGGTTAACAAAACAAGACACTGGATGTCTTAACTCTTCACTCTTTAAAAATTTATAGAATTAAGAATATTTGACAAATTTCTTCCTTACGAACACCAACTATATCATATTTTTTACAACTGCATATACTTGTCATACATATGTCCAGAGCCTCCGGAAGGAAAAAGTGTCAGCTGGTACATAAAAATCCACATGACAGTTTTCTTATTCCATGTGTGGGGTCCTTTCGCACACTTGGCAATTGCCTCATGAATTTTTCAAAATCAAATCAAGACAACTCCCGCTATGCCCCTGGATAGCAATGGCTAACCCAACAGTCATAATTTTCCAGACAGTTCAACAAGCTTGCGTGACTTTTCCTCAGCCTTTCCGTGACTCAATTCGGGCACATGGATATCATACGTCGTCCTCATTCTCATGCTCGTTCAACAGTGCCAGAGCGAATATGAAAACTGGAAATGGGAGAAGATTTGAGTGCAGGTGTATCCCATAAATGTTCGTTTCACCCACGACTTAGTATCACACACACACACTGTATAACACCTATTGTCTGCGATTTTAAAAATTCAGAAGCTTTTGACATAGTTAAAGAGGAACTTGCTTGAGTGAGAGTGAAGATTGGTTAGGGGAAGACCCCTAGCTCAGAAGCTGGCTCAACAAATATGAGAATAAATTGTCGCGTCAGTATTGCCAGATATATTTAGTTTAAATCTGTTTTAAGAGCTCTCAGTCAAGTGCACATTAACTCTTCAAAATTGTTCTTTATGAAATAAATTAGGTATTCATTTAAAAAATAAATCAACCTAAATTATGTTGTACTTGTAAACTAATAACCTAACTTTCTATTATGTTGAAAGTTGCTTCTGCAAATACATTTTCAAGAAATTTAAGACAAATCAATTCTATGGATACGCTTTAAAAAAGTTGCGAACGTAGCTCATATTACGAATGTGCTCTATGTTATTCGAATTTAGCTCGATTCAAAATAAACGTGAAGAAAACTGAAACAAAAACTGTTGCATACTTTTCGGCGAGTGCTTTAAAAGCATCGTGAAATCCAATCAGCGCCTTTAAGATGCTTAGCTTAGGTGATACCTGAAACGGGAGTGGAATAAATTTTTGAAATTTGCAAATTAAGTGTAAATAGTAATTAAAATTATTCACCGGAAATATGAGTATAACTCTGCAAAGGAGAAAATTCGTTGGTCTGGGTTGAAGGTTACAGAAAATGTGAAGCACGTGTAAGTTGGTAATTACAATTAATGGGAGGGTTGAATCGGGACGTAATGGGACGAGAGCTGTTTTTGTTCCCTGTGTATTGTATTTAAGCCAGACAAATTGGCTCTTTAAGTTGGTAACTTAAGACAGGAAACACGAAAATCTCGTCACACTACGGGCCAAACTACTAATTAATCAGTAAAGAGGTTGTTTAGATTAATTCAAAGTTGTCTTACCTTTTTTATTACCTTTGGAAGAAATGATAAGTGTATGGCTTTAATATATCTTCTAAGTTTTACTTTATTAAACAAGTTGCAGAGCTTGAGCTTGAAAATCATATGTAGGGACATTCAAAAGTCGCCTAAATATCGAGCACTCTTCTCTTTTGTGCATGCTAAGCAGGTGTGTGCGTGCTTTGCCTTCCCGACAGGCTGCATAAATTTGGAAGTGCCTGTGTATGTGTGTCTATGTGTGTGTGTCCCTAAGGGACTGTGTGGAGGTGTTGATATTTATCTGTCTGTGAATTTGAAGAATTTTAAATATTCGAACGAACAATATAATCCAAATTAAAGAGCTTCTTAATATAGCTAACATATTTATTCTTTATGCAAGTTCTTAAATTTGAATTTAAATTATTTATTATGTGTAACTTATATTTAATATTAAATATGTGCTTACATTACATTAAGGACACCAAAAATATTTTTATAAATATGCTTAAAGGTAAATTTAACAATTTAACAATTTAAATGTATTTTATATTTACATATTGCCATTTAAAAACAGTTCAATCAAAACGAAAATAGCCAAAGGCCTTAATAAAAAATATATTCTCTTATTTATTCACTCATCTATGAATGTGTGTGTGCGTGTGTGGTGTGTTTTTGTTGCGTGTGTCTGTGTGTGCTTTTGTGTGTATTTTTCTTTACTTTTAATAGCTTTGCTATAAAAACCTATTTACATGTGTACATTTGATGCCTCCGCAAACAGATTTGCGTTTGGATGTGCTTTTAGGGCCACCTCTGGGCCGGGACTTGCAGCTTTAGCTCTGGCTACTGTGCGATAGTCAAGGTAAATAAACAACAGCAAGGAGGAACGGGGAGGGAGGGGGGGGGGTATATCTAGTACAATAAACGCTTGTCGGAGTACATGCTATCCCAGAGTCGCAGCTTGTCGGCCTCCGGCAAGTCAATCACCTGCACCTCATCTGAAATATTCAAACACTTGAATACCGCATCCTGACCGGATATGGGCAGCCAGGGCTGTGCCTGCACTTTTGCCTGCGTTGGTTCCAGTCCCTGTCCCTGTGCACTGGTCTCCTCGTGCATGACCATGGGTACATTGGGATCACCGGATGCGGCGAAATGTACCATCATGGAGACCAGACACCGTATGGTCTTGAACTCAGCCGTGCGGCGTTTCAACTTTTTGGCTGCCGCATTGTAGAACAAATAGGATAAGTCATCGCCATGGCACGTACCCCGCACCTTGCGGCCGCAGGTTATTATTCGCATTATGTTAAAGTGCTTCGAATCAAAATCAAACCGGTACAGGTACGTGGGTACTTTAGATGCATACAGACTCCGCGATAGCAATGTACGATGAATGCCATGCCAGAAGTATTTGTACGAGCAGAGCTGCAAATAGAATAGATTCAAATTGAATGGAGTACTCATAAGAGCCTTAATCTAACTATTGTATATATATTAATATAAACTTTTCAATTCAGAAGAAAAGAGCGACTATCTTGATATTATTGTTGACTTGTTAGCATTCAGAAGCGATTAAAGATGAAGCCTTCGCTCCATCCAATTGGTCATAAAAATGTATAAATATATATAGTTCTTTCTTAAGCTGAAGCTATGCATTACTGAAAGAGAATATGTATAGCCTCATTCTATAGCCTCAAATAATACTCTCTATAAATAGCTTCTTTGACTGCCTCTTACTTACATCGCTATATTCGAGTATAGACTCTCGATTGGGTTCCTTATCGCCAAAGTAGGAGGCCTTTAGCTGTCTGCCAAAGGATCGACGCTGATCCGCATCCAAGCCAGCATCCTCCGGCGTCATATACTCACAGTCGCCCAGGTCGCAGAGTAGCTCTGGCCATTTGCGTACCTCGGGAAAGACGAGCAGTCCCTCATTCGAGTTCCCACCTATCATCATGGGTATGTCATTGCCCCAACAGTTGCGCATCATCTCCAGCGGCGGTTTGGGTATCACACAGTGTTCTGTTATATACGGCTCGACGGTGGGCGCGAAGCAAAACATGACCTTGCGCTTGTGGCGCTCATCCATGGTGATAATGTCCTCGGCCATGCGGAGCATGTTGCTCGCCTTGCAGCTGCTCAGATGGTTAAGTATATTGCGATCATTGCGCTCACCCGTAAGGCCTGTCGCTTGGGCCAAGCGATAGGCCCAATCACAGTCTGGGGTAATGGACCAGGGTGACATTGTGGAGCCAGACATGAGCACAGCCTTGTGGAATAGATTCCGTGTCTGATCCGTCAGCATCATGTAGTGAGTAGATGCACCACCTGCGCTCTCTCCAAACACGGTGATATTGTCTGGATCCCCACCAAAGAAGTGGCAGTTGCGCTTGACCCAGCGCAGAGCCATAACCTGATCCTTTAGACCCGCGTTGCCAGGCACATTGAGCTGGTCGTCATCCAGCGTAAGAAATCCAAGTACGCCCAGGCGATAGGTTATGGTGACCAGCACCACATGCTCCATCATAAAGTAGTCCGGGCTATACAGATCCCGCGAGGCTTCGCCCATTTGAAAGCCACCGCCATAGATCCAGACCAGCACGGGCAGAGGCTTTTGTGGATGCAGCTGGGAATGGAATGGGTAGCTTTAAATGTGTTTGTCTTGGAATCCACAATAGAACTCACCTCTCTTGTGTACACATTAAGGTACAAGCAATCCTCGCTGCCCTGCACCTGCTTCAGCACAAGATTCACCTGGCAGGGCTTGGATCGCTCCCGCGTGCAACGCTTCACGTCTGTCCAACGATCCGGCTCGACGGGTGCCTTAAAACGCAGATCACCCACCGGCGGCTTGGCAAATGGAATTCCCTCAAAGCTGCAATAGTTATTCCCGTAGATTGAGCGCCACTTGACACCCTTAACCTTCCCGTAGATTGTATCCGCAATAACTTTATCCTTGCTCCGCAGACGCTGCTGCTTTGTCTTGAACTTGACATAGCTATAAAGAGAGAGCAGAGTTCAAATCTGTTAATGCAATGAGAGCCAGACAGGTGAGAGCACTTATAGCCAATCAAGTTCCAAGTGCTTAGGTAAACATTCAGCCTTTTGTTTGTAAACATTTGTCAGATACTTTCGGGCGCGCTTTTAGCTACTTTACCTCCAAAATCCAAACAAAGTGCAAATAAAAAATTCTCAAATAAAAATTCTCACTGACTAAAGGTTATCCTATAAATTTAAGATGTGAATCATAGTATTCTTTTATATAGAATAGTGTTTACATATTAAATATAATATTTAATATAATATATTTAAATTTAAATTTATTAATAAAAATAAATATAATAAAATTAATAATCAAAAGCTGATCTTCCAATTAATTAATCCCATAGTTCGGCAATATTTCAGCTTTGTTTTAATGTAACTATCCAATCTGCTTATATAGTTTATGCTATAGTAATATCTCAAAGATAAAGAACCTGTTCTATGTTGTTTCATGTTGAAATAAACAATCAAATAATACACTATATAAAGGCCTTTTACTTTATAATATCAAAAGATATAGATGAAGATATACACGATATCTATCTATAGCTCTTATTTTACAGCTTCTAAAGAATGAAAATATTGGATGAAAGAATGAAAAACCTAAAGAACTGAAAGCAATCAGAGCCCAGTGGGTCGTTTATTGGAGCAGGGTATTCGAGTATTCCAAGTGTTATTTCTAGAGTTCCTCATTTAACATTTTAAATGCGTTTTCCGTTTGAAACGTGCCAACCAAACGATGCGTGAGTCGATCTACAGCAGGCCGAGGCGCCTTTAGGTACGATATATGGTAGATAGATTTAAAAAATGGCAAAAAATATAAATCCAAGACAGTTTTATATGTGTGTAGATATGGAAAGAACTCATTTCAAATACTTTCCAAAGTGCCAGTAACCATTAATTAGCAGCTGGCAGTTTCTTTTTGTATTGTGACTGCAACCTTGGCGTTATTTCCAGGTAAATCTGTGTGAATTATACAAGTTCCTCTATATATATATATATATATATATATATAAGTGCGCTAATTACAAGCTGCAACTCAACAGGTTCAAGGGTAGCTGTTGCTCCTACATAAATATTTGTATAACTGAATAATAAACTTATAGAGAACTGGTTTACTGGACAGTAAACTTAATTCATATTTGTTTTGTTGAAGCCACTGAAATAATCACAGTTGAGGCGTAGTATTTAAAACCGGGCCGCATCCACTATTTCTGGGTCTATCGCATCCAAGTGGAGCCGATTAAAATACCCAATAAAACTACAAGAAAAGCGAACAACAGCAAACAAAACATATTTGACATTGACTTTGCATACAAAACTGATGATATAAATAATTTACAGTATGTTAATCGAATACTTCGAATAATCAGCGGAAGGGGATTGTCAACAAGAAGTTAGTTTATGTTAAAAATTTGAAAAAGGTGCGAAATTTTATACTTTTCGTATAGGATCTATCTGATAGATACCCTGGGCCTAATTATAATAATAATTTAAAGGCAGTTTTAAGTTGCTTTTCACAGAAATTTATAGAAATCTAAGTTCTTGCTATCAAATATTATTGATATAAACTCTTTTACTTTATTTCTATTCTTATTTAATATTGAAATATATTTATATGTTAATTTCAATATATATTCTGGTAACTTTAAAGACTGCCCTCGTATTTGTTCTGTGGCCCGGAAATATACCTCCAATGTCATTTCGTGACAAAACTTTTATGTCAACTTTGAGATACAAACAGAAATACTAAACTTTGATCCATCTGCTACTAAACATTTATGTAATCTTCAAGATAGGAGTACAAACAAGATGCCTTGAAATCAAATCAATTTATATATTTCAAGAGGAAAATCAATCAATATTTCATTACATTAACATCGTTGCAGGTCAATGGCATTTCGCTCGAGTGCTGCCAAAATATTTAAAAATTTCCCATTTATCAAAATCATGCAACGATGTGTAAGTGCAGAAATTCGAATGAAATTGAAATTTTCTCACAGCCGTCGATGGAATATATTTCGTTGCGGACTAATCTAGAAATTCTAAAAACTCATCCAAAAGAAACTGCAATTAAAAATCTAAAATTAAGTTTTAATTCGAAATCGTTCGCAAATTGAATTTATTAGTTTCTCAAAACCAACAGATATTCTTCTTAATAAATAGAAACATTGTGGAAAGATCGTCGCTATTTCTTCTCGCAATTAATGATTAATAGTTTGATTGTGTTAAGAATTGCTAAATCTGTGTTAAGGCGTTGCTTAGCTCAGAGTTTCTTACGGTAATAGAAAAATATTTGTCAATCAATAGAAGGAAAAACAAGTTGAAACTCAACCCAAGACCTGTTTTTCTCGAGCAAACATTTTGTTGGTTCTTTGAGCTGATGTAATGACATTTTATTGCACAGTTTGCAAATTGCTGAGACCTTGACATTTGCAGAGAGATAATCAAACGTGCTCATTCAGCAGTTCTTTTCACTTCCCATATATCGTATAAGTTGTACTATGATCTTGACATTAACCGGCTAGACAACAATAACTGATATACAATAATATCAGAAAAGTTGTAATATATTTAAACTGCCAGCGATAGTGTGTGTCATGTGGTAAGCCTCGTGATGGTTTATGATTTATGTTGTGGTGTATTAGGCAAATAAAACTAGGCTGACGCACTTGAAAGTGAAACGTTTAGGCACTGACTCAGTAATATGAGTATTAATAATATAGACACACGCCCACAGAGGTGCGAGGAACTTATCAGCTGATTTGCTATTGATATTTTATAATTAATAAAAGAAGTAAAATAACATTGATAACGATTACACGAGTTCTGAACTCATAAACAGCTTTGTCAAATTATAATAAATAAAATCATTACGGCCAACTGGACTGAACTCTTTAGTACGATTACGAATATGAATATGAGTCTGAGTACGGCTACGGTTACGGGTACAGAGGAACCAATGAGAGTGTTATCAATAGCTATAAAGAGCAATCGGCTCCATCGTTGGTGCAGACAACGCGGATGCAATGTTCAGTTATTTTTAAAGACCTCCAGCTAAACGTGAACCGGATTCTAGACACTTAGTTGTAGGCTTGAAGCATCTGTAGATAAGCAACTCTCCGGCTCTCTGACGCAGCTGTCATTCAGTATAAATTTGATTTTTATTGCTCGCCGCGATAACCCAAGACACGTTATTGAGCCCCACACACCGAGGGCAGGCTCAATCAACATTTGATTGCAAAATGTCTTAGCTCTAAACAAAACATCAAACAAATCAATTTGTTTGATTCTTTGTTATATTCAAGATTTTTTAGCTGCAATTTCAATGGAGACGCACTTGACCTAGATTTGAATTCAATATTCTAAAAATAAAATAAATAATTAAGTTATTTTTATTATTATTATTAATGGAATCCAAAGAGTTGCACAATGAAAGTGATCAGAGACTTAAATGAGACACTGTGTTATTTAGAAGACCTGCCAAAATGTACTTAATCAGAGTAATCTCTAAATTATACAGTTCTTAACCACATAATCTTCAACAGGGCCTGATCTTTGGCCATAAAGTAAGCTCTTCAATGTCTGATTATCAGAATTGATGTCTAGACGGCATAAGAGTCAGATTTGTTTTAGTTCGCGGAATTTTTACAGGTTCGTCACTTTTTTATTGACTAGCCTCGTTATCACTGGCTACTACATTATAAATTTTATATTACACTGAATAATTGGATGTAGGCACTTACTTTAACGCTATGCGCATCTGATCGGCAATGGCAATATCGAATGACATTTTGATGTGGTCGCACGGAACCGCGAAACGACTCGGAAATTGATTCCTTTCTGCTTGGAAATTAGTTACACACCCCCTTAAGTATATATTGTATATGTACAGTTAGCAAGTTTTTTTCTTATATAAATCACAAATGAAAATAAACACGACAAGGCCACTTTTCAAGTGGCAACCATAAAAAATAAACGACGCCCACGCGGCGTATTCGCAACGCTAAAAGTGCCACTTGACCCACACTAAGAAGCCTTTCTAACGATTTTTAATTGATTTGAACTTTCCTGCTGTCCTTTTCTCTTCTGCAGAATTTAATTTAATAATTGATTTGTAATCAATAAGCGAGTTTTATATCTGAATTTTTTGGAAACTATTTGAAAAGAGATCACAGAACTCAATTTATGCCACTTGTTCACTTGTTGAAGCGCGTTGCAACTGCGAGTTTCTCTTTAATTGAATTTGCTGGTTTATTTATTTGTTTTTATTTCTGTATTTATTAATTTGAACTTTTTTATTTGTAGGAAACGCCGGCTTTGAGTTAAGGCTTGTTGCGTTTTACTCAGGGGTTGCTCGTCTACTGAACATTTTGAAGTAGGCGCCGGCTAAGTTTAGTGGTCGTCAACGGTCTACGGTCGCTTGACGCTCGTTTGCTCGGACAGCCGTATGGGCATTCCAAGCGTACGTATACATGCACACACACACACACACACACACATATATACATTCGCGCGCGCACACACATACACTTGCACATAGATTTACATGCTAGCCGCTGCTGGGGTTTCCACTCAGTTACTCTTGCCGGGCCTTGCTGGCGTATGAGTGATATTCTAACTGTGTATCTCAGTGTGTGTGCGAATCTGTCTATGTATGCGTATACATGTATGTGTGTGTGTGTGTATCGTATGCTGGCTTGTTTCGCACTCAAATGCCCATGGCATTGTCTGCTCGAGTGAGTTCGCCAGCTGCCTTTGCTGTGCGCCGTTGTTTTGTTTAAACGTTATCGTTTTTGTTGTTGCCTCTGTGTATAGTTTATACCATGTGCACAGACGTCTATACAAAATAGGCTGCTGTTGCACTCACTTGTTGTTGTTTCTGTGTTTGTGTGTTTGCTATGTTCGACGTTAGGCTTGGAGTTGTTTCCCCTGCTGTTTTTATTTGTATAAACTGCACCTTTTATAACGGCAGCACACAGGGCGTATGTGTAACATTTGCTGTCCTTTGTTTTTCCTCCCAGCTTGTTAATCAATAGTTTGTGACAACTTTATAGTTTAAACTGACACCTTTTCATGTGTGGCTTTTCAAAGGCTAGTTGTCTTTTATTCTAGATACATAAATCAATAAATTGCCTGAATGGTGATTGGATCAATCTAATCATCTCATACAATGCATGCGATCAATTTTTCACTACGACCAGAGTTAATTTTAAAAATAAAAAGTCAGGGTACTTATTTTAGCTTTAATTCGCAGTTCACCGAGTACTGCGTGTACTATAATATATAGTTGTATTCATCTCCATGCACGTATACTAAAAATATGATTACAATATTCCGTGTATGTATCTAACTAAAATAACTACCTGTTAATCAACGAAATTATTAGCTCGAGTGCAGCAATACATAAAACAATATAAAATATCAAACAAATATAATCATATAGCAATTAATTATGTAAAAACGCCAATTATATTAATGGCCTGTCCAGCAGAAGGAGCTCCCATGCTCTTAATGTATAGGAATTAAATTTCAGTTATAAAAAAATAATTGCTAATAAAAATAATTTGCATTATGTGAGGTTTAATCACATGATTTCATTTTCAGTTAATATGATAATACATTTAAAATTTCATAATAAAATGAAACAAATTCTGATTGACAAATGCAATATAAGCCTCATCATTCACAGTCAATATAATACCATGAAATTCATCTGACTCTTTAATCATCGAAAAAACCATTAAATATATTTTAAGCTCGCTTAAAGTTTTGTTTTGATAAAAACAATTGCTCGACAATAATATTGTGCCGGTCCGCATTTTACCATATAAGGATATATGTCTCACATTTTGTAATCCGGAATCGCTTATCGAATTTGATTTATGATATTACTCAATAGAATTTAAGCCGAAGCACTCTAAAATTGTAGCCTGGAAGCGATTGTTCTCTAGGTATACTTATTAAAGATTCTTTAAATAAATTTAACTCTATAATAATATTGCTATACATTGATAAAACATATGTGAATATATCTATGTTGTCCCTTTAAGTAAATTGTAGATTGTAAATTAATTAGAACCGCATTTCTGGTGGCCTACTGAGTGCGAAATTAAATTCCTGAAACATCCCCTGACAAATGAACTGGAAAGCAACTCGACAATTCTCCGAGCTTCTATGTAAATTATGTAATAGCCAGCCTGACGACACTTGACCTATAAATGAACAGATGGAGTAGTATTTCTGTCCTGCGAGTGCATTTGCAGCCTTTGAATTGTTAAGATAGAGGCCCTCGAAATAATTTCAAGGTGCTAATATAATAGCGTGGAAAATGTCGTCTTTATGTGGAAGCAGCTTCTAAATTTAATTGGATTTTGAAATAACAAAGCAATAATTGTTATAAAGACATTTGTCTATATATAATTTTGAATAAACAATGTGCTGCTCAGTCTGTCGTAACTAAGTATTGACTTTTTTTTTTGTTGTTATTGTGGACGCTTTTCAGCGTTCTTCTTGGTGAACTCCTCCGCTGCCTTCATGAACTTTTTGTGCTCCCTAACAAATTCTTCGGCCAAATCTGAGCGTAATGGGTGCTCGGGCTGGGGATTATTAACAATTTCAATCAGAGCCTGGAGAACCTGCTCGATTCGAGTGGTTGGCTTCCAGTTGTCGGCTGTAATGATTGACAAACACACCTGACCCTTCTCATCGACATTCGGATGATATATTTTTGTCTTGAAGTGTATTTCTGGCGGCATAAAGGGATACTGAGGCGGAAAGCAGACCTGTATGAAAAAGGCTCCCTTGTTGTACGGCGCCTTCTCCGGCACCAGCAGCACTGTCCACTCAAGCAATGACTCATCTGAAGCTTCAATTTTGCGCAGGACTTTTGACTTGGAAGCAATAATATCGCTTAGTTCGCGGCTCAATCGACGTGACGCAGACATTATAGCTATTCTTATTTTTTTTTTTTTTTAGCTAGAGTTAGTTGTTATTTTCCTAGTTACATAAAAAATTTAGATACTACTGCATAACATTGAAAAGCCTATTTTGTGTTTATACATTTCTTTCCATCATCAAACAATATCATCCCACCACATTTTTACATTTTGAGGGTCACATTACGTGTAAAATATATGTACATATTCCTATTGAATAGGTTCTCAGATCAGCAGATGCCTGTTGTCCTCGTATAGACTTTCCCATATCTTCAGCTTCGACCATTCGGGCAGCTCAACAAACTTCAAATCATCGTTTATATTCAGGCACTTGATACTTTCATCTCCCTTCCGCACCGGATCCCAAGTAATCATATCCATTCCATTGATCTCCGAGCTGTACGGATTGCCGCTTCTCGCAAACTGTGTCCAGATCCCCACAGTCCTCTCGATGTTGCGGTACTCGCGACTCTCTTTGGGCATCCGACGTGACACCAGACTGGTGAACTGATATGTCAAATCATCGGCATGACTGACGCCCTTAATGCCACGCCCAAACCGCATTAAGCGATAGGGACAAATCAGTTCCTCCGAATCGAAGTCGTAGCGATAAAAGTAAACCGGCGAGCCCGCCGCATATGCATGACGCGATCGCACCACACGCAAAGAGGGAAACACAAAGTAGAACAGCTTGCACAGCTGTGGATAAAGAGGAAATAGAAAGAGAAAATGAAAATGAGGAAATTAGAAAATGTAGCGGAACTTGAATGAACTTTCTTCGCAGCTTCACTTTATCATCTTTGTGATACATTATCCCCCAGTTCCCATCTTTCATTGTTTCTATCATATGTCTTTTCAGATATAATAGAAGAATAGATAATGGGAATACCATAATCCTGGCTTTTAAATGCTTCTTATCTAATCGCTAGACTAGATTATTACTACATGTATTCCACAAAAAGTAACTCACATCCATATAGTTATCCGGCGTGGCCTTCTCACCAGTAACATGAGCATTTCGAATCTTTGAAGCCCAGCTGGAAACCTTTCCACTATTGGCTTCAGCCAGGTCATCTGGCACAAATACTGTACATGCGTCCAGAAGCTGTACAACATTTGGTTTCAGCTTGAGCTCTGCAAGGACATAGGATTATCATTGCTGCCACTTGACTTTGATTTATGCACCCACCTGGTATCCAGAAGAGGCCCTCATTGGAAGTATTGCCTATCATCATGGGTATTGAGTTGCCCCAGGCGGTTCTCATCAACTCACGCGGATGCTTGGGCAATATACATTCGGGTGTTGTATATGGTTCCAGGGCTGGACCGAAGGCAAACATAAGCTTTCTCGCATGATCCTCTGGCGTCAGTACGTGCTCCTCCACGCGTATCAGATCCCTGGCCTTGACTGTTTGCAAGAATTTCAGCACATCCTTGTCATTATTTTCGCCCTTGTAGCCCGCCAGCTTAGCAATGTTATAGGCACGATGTGTGATATCCCCATTGAATGCCCAGCTTGCTAGAGCGCTGCCCGACTGAAGTATGCCGCGGTGGAAGAGTCCTTGCGTCTGCTCGGTAATCATCATGTAGTGCGTGGAGGCAGCGCCAGCGCTTTCTCCAAAGACGGTGATGCAATCCGGATCGCCGCCAAAGCTGGCGCAGTTGTTTTTGATCCATTTGAGAGCCATCACCTGATCCTTGAGACCAGCATTACCAGGCACGTTCAGATCAGGTGTCTTCAGACTTAGGAAACCTTCAAACAGATAGAACAGCAACTTAAGAATATATCAACTAAATGTGTCTATCAACTTACCCAAAGCACCTAGTCGATATTGAATGGACACCAGCACGATATCCTCTTGAATGAAATAGTCCGGACCATAATACTCCCGATTGGCCTCACCAATGCTGAAGCCTCCACCATGTATCCAAACCATGACAGGACGTGGCTTGCTAGGATTAAGCTATCAAACGTGTACAAACTGGTTAATCGTATTGGTCACAGTAGACGCAAATTACTTACATTGTTTGTATAGACATTCAAGTAGAGGCAATCCTCCACGCCGTCCACCTTATCGAACACAAAGTTCACCTGCACCGCCTTGTCCTTGTAATGGGTGCAATCCCTGGTACCCTGCCAGGGTGTGGGACGCTGCGGAGCTCTGAAACGCAGCTCTCCAATGGGCGGCTGGGCATAGGGTATACCCTCGAAGCTGAAGTAGGGCATATCGTATATGGACAGCCTCTTGACACCCTGCACTTTGCCATATTCGGTGTCCGCAACGACAGTTTCGCTTGTAGTTTGGCGATATTGTTGAATTTTATGCTCGATGGCTCTGGAAATATACATAACAATAGACGTAGTTAATATGATGCTACTTTAGTCGTCCCTGAACACATGTTAATTATTTTAATTAGCCATATTTAATTGACTGACACGCAAAACCATTAAATTGAAATTATTCTGCTGCTGCTGTGCCAGATGCTAACTGCTGTTTAACATACGAGTATCGTCAGCTCATGAACTAGACTCAGTTCCAGTCACTTCCAGCTTCACTCGCAAAGATAACCCAGCATTGTCAGGCACCCAACTGTATGCCCCACATCCACTTCCACCTAACTGTGTAACTCTGACAGTGATAAATGAACCCTGGCTGACAACCCGCCCAGTCACGCTACAATGCACTTAACCAGCACTGGACACATGGCAAACTCCCTGCGTGCACTTGCAGCAGCAGCTTCCCAATGGGCGCCACCTTATGTTGAACTTTGAACTGCAGTTATCAACGACACAGACACAGTCTAAGGAAGCCTCAGATAAGCCTACAGGCTGATATAACACGAGTGTAATAATTGTCAAGGCAATGCCAGTTATCGCTCTGAGCCTATCTTCGCTCAGACAAATAAGAATAAATATATAGAAATATGTATATATATAATAAACATATATTGAGTACAGATTCAAATTCATTAGCTTAGTCTGTGTTTGTTTTTAAGTCTTAATTATTAAGTACGCAATTTTTTAACAATTAATCAATTGAACAGGGGGACAGGATGAGTCTCTGCTAGACAGTCCTTCACCTATAATCTAATTATACATTTTTATTATTATCATTTGGGCTTTTGGTCAACAATTTACTATAAATATAATATAAATATAAATAAATATATATAATATAATATATTGTTCTACAAATGATTCCCATAACCATTTCAGTACCTATGTCATACCTATCTCAGATTATTTTCAATTGCAGTTCAAACAATAATTGAAAAATTTAATTGCTTAATGAAAAATACTTACAATAATTAAATTGTCAAAGTGAAGAAAGAAAAAACTAAATTGCCAGCAAATGAAATATGAAAACAGCTTGCGATAGTTGTAGATATACTCGAATTGTGATAAAGGTTTCTGAGGTCTGGCGATAGTCGAAGCAAATGAATAAAAACATATTCAAAGCAGGTTTGTATTGAAACAGAACGCTTCTAGCATACATAAGCGAAAATTATAATAGAATAAGTAAATTAATCTAATTCAGTTAAATTAATATAAGATAAAAAACCGAAAGCAGAAGCCAAACAAAATGTTTCACTATATAAACAAATTGTGTTGCTCTCCAGGTTCGAGTGAGGATGGAGGCAGACTATGGATACAGGAAAGGTCGTTAATACGAAATATGCTTCTCATTAAACTGATTAAGCGATAAATAGCGAATGTATTAATCGTGTGCGGGATATAAATTAAGGGATTATGTGACATTTTTATGGTTAGCATAAAAATTTTATTGATTTACTGTAACGAGCTGCCAAAGTGAATGAAATAATGTTATTCATGTATGTTTTATCTATTCAAAAGAAAACTATGTACTAAAGACTATAGAATTTCGCAAAAGTGATTCAATAAATATATTTTTTTATTAATATATAAATTGAAAGAATTGTTTTTATTTTGTTTTCAAGTAAACCTGATATGACAACAATTCTATACGATTTCTTAACTATATATATATATATGTATATATATATTTATTGGTCATCAAGGTGCTGGCATCATATTGCACAAAAAGAGCTGCTTACACACGAATTGCACGAGTACATTAGCTCATTATAAACCTAAGTCATGCCGTTCAATGAAAAAGTAATTTGGGAACTCTAAAGACAAACGAATTTCACTTGCTCAATTGCCCATCTGAATGATAATGAGTTGTTTTTTCTATTGATGCTCTGTTTTCGATTAACACGAATATTCTATGTTACAATGAATTCAATTAATATTGGCCTATTGGGGTCAAGTTCGGACTTACTTCAGACGCCAGCGTATACGCTCCACAAAGCCGAGGTTTTTGTTCATTTTAAGAGCAGAGAACTATACACAAATATATATAATAAATATATATGAATTGTAGGAGGAGGCTCTTTCGATTTCACCGATCGGTGGACTGTATCGCGCCAGCGCTAAACTGAAACTGAAATTAAACATTTTTTTGTTAAAGCGGCAGGCGAACAAAACAAGTGAGGAAAAGAGAAGAAAAAAAAGCAAATAACACAAATAAAAAGCAACAAAAAAAGATTATTCTGTGTAGAATAACGCAAACAACAGAATACAAAATCAACAAAAAGGCGCCATGAAAAAAAATAACAATACTTTTTACAGCAAAAAAAATGTATTTCAAGTGCGATACAGATACATTTGCCCAAAGACCCCCACAGATCGCAGATCACAGATCACGGAGCGTGGGCGCTCAAGAGCCAAAGGTGCCACGCCCCTAACTATGTACTAATAGAGGCTCCTTAAGTGACTGCATAATCAATCAAGAGTTTCTCCAATAGTCGACAAACTGCACTAAGCGGCTTTGTTATTAGCAACTTTTCAACCTATGAACAAATACGACTACGACTATAATTACGAGTGTCTTCAACTTATCGCTGAGGTAAGGTGTCTGCCGGCTGCTCACAGTGCCGCACCACCCAGTGGGCAGGGGCCCTTCCCCCCACTCACAGTGGGTCAGACACACTTGATCGGGCCGGCAATGTAAACAAACAAAAAATAATTGCTGCTGCTGCTGCTGCTGCTGCTGTTGGGCGTCGCCGGCGGCGCTTGTATAAAGCTTTTCGGAAGAGCTTTCACAAAGCTTAAAGCTTATCGGAGCAACACTGCAAGATCAAAATATTGTACCAGCCCATTAATTTCAATATATAGTACTTAGATAAAAAGAATAGAATATATTTATATATTTTACTCACTTGAAAATCACATAAAATTTTGGCTGATTTTAATTAAGCGCATTAATTGTATAAATTATAGTTAGGTTTTTTAATTGTGTTCCAAATTGAATAATAAAATCCATATCAAATGCCATACAGTATACAATCGTCATTTCTATAAAGCTTGTTCCACATTTTAATCCCTTCCGCTTCCTCCAGCGTGTTCACCTTCATCTTTTTGCCAATATTCATGGCCCTGAAAGGATTTTTGATGTCCACAGGCGTCCAGTCTTCAGATCCAGTTTCGATACAGTTCGGATTTCCGGTGCGTGCGAACGATGTTATGATTCCCACCATACGGTGAATTGTCCAGGTCTCAGATGCATTCAACGGCTTCACGTACTTTCTGGGAAAGATGTAACCCAGGTCATCGGCATGACAGACTCCACACTTGATGTCATTGCCACACATGTTGTACCTCATCAGATTGTTGTACATCGAATCAAAGTCAAAGCGATAGAGGTAAGTGGGAGCCTTGGCAAAAGCAAGTCGGGATCGAATAGTTCGGTGGATGCCATGCCAAAACAGTTTGTAGCTGAAGAGCTGAAATAAGATCAAGAGGAATTAGATAGATCCCTTTTGTTTAATCAGAGTACTCACGTCCATAGTCTGCATCACGTTATGCCGCGTAATTGTCCGCGGTCCAAGATGAAAGTGGATCAGCTCGGTTGCGCGTGCCGCACGCTCTTCTTGGCAAAGGCATGTATAAAGATCGTATGGCAGCACCAACTCTGGCTGCTGCTGCAGAATGTCCAGAAAATATCCGTTTTTCTTTTTGAAATAGTCATACATGATTAAACCTTCAAATGAAGTGCCGCCAATCAGCAGCGGCACATCCACAGACCAAGCATCCCGCATCATGTCCAAAAATGGACGCTTTAGCAGTCCTTTAGAGTTAGAATCGCAGTCCGTTTCATTCTCCACTCCAGGCACAAACGGATACAAGTGTCCAAAGAGGCGTTCTGCGGATTCGAATAAGTGATGCTCCACCAGTTCCTCAGCGGGCAAAGAACGGAGAAATTTCAAGATTTCCGCATCTGTGAGTTCACCCGTGTAACCCTTTTCCCGTGCCAGGCGACCGGGAAATGTTGTCATATTCGGCACCTGCACCCAGGGATTCATCATTGTGCCCGACATCATGATAGCCCGATGGAATAGGCCACATGCCTCTGGCAGGCACATCATAAAGTGCACAGAGCCACCTCCCGCACTGGTGCCCATTAACGTTATATTTTCGGGATCCCCATTAAAATAACTGATGTATTCTTTTATCCAACGGAGCGCCAGCAGCTGATCATGCAAGCCCGCATTGCGAGGCACACCCAGGTCCGGGCTGCTTAGAGCCAGAAATCCCAACGAGTCAAGCCGATAGCTGAAGACCACATAAACAATATCCTCACGCATCAAATAGTCCGGCCCGTACTTAAACCGCGTGGCGCCGCCCGTGCGAAATCCGCCTCCATGGATATATACAATGACAGGGAGTTTCGGCTTTGAATCGTCCAACTATGATAACCGCTGGTAAAAAGATAAGTTGGAACTTTCGAATTTAAACGCTTACATGTTTGGTATAAACGTTTAGGTACAGGCAATCTTCGCTACCGAAAACACGGCCTGTCACGCTTCCAATTTGGAGTGGTCGAGGACGTTCCTGGAGGCAATTGAGTTCTTTGTCCTTCCAGGGCTCCGCCGGCTGCGGTAGCTGAAAGCGCAGCTCACCAAGGGGCGGCTTGGCAAAGGGTATGCCATCGAAGCTATAGAAATCATAGCCGGAGACACCAAACTGATGTTTCCCTTCACCTTGCCGACAGGCAGCGACAAAGTAACCGTCTTTGGACATTGGGAGTAGTTCGTCTTTCTCGTGAATAGCTGCAAAATGTTGCATTTTTTTCGTTGGCTTAATTTCAACATGTCATATTCAAAATAAACGAAAACTTTACTATATCATAGGGCCACTTGGATGTCCCACTGGATCCCATATAATCTGTGCTATGTTTGTGCTGAGTAATCCACGATTTAAATCGAGTTCAAACATGCAAAGGTGCAACTTGCCACAAATGGAAAACAACATGAACATTTACTTAATTTAACTTATTTCCAAGCAACTTCCAATTCGTAAGATGATTAAGAAAATTGTACTACGATTGTACCCATTATCATTATGAATAAGCTAAATTATGATAAGGACTGCAGTTAGAATGAAATTTTCAAATTTGCAATTTAGTTTAGTTTTAAAAATTTTACATTTCAATAAATTTAACAATTCTTTTTTTAAAATTTAGATTTGAACATTAGTTAAATAGATTTTTATCCGCCATAAAGTAAGAACTTGTCGTTTTTGTATAGCTTATTCCAAACTTTCAGACCTTTTTTCTCCCATTGGGTTTCAACTTCCAGCTTCTGGCCAATATTCATAACCCTATAAGGATCCTTCTGGTCTACTGGCGTCCAAACTTCCGTTTCTGTTTCTACACAATTTGGATTTCCGGTACGAGCGAATGACGTCAGGATTCCAACCATCCAATTAACAACCAAGTTCTCGGCTGTGTTCAATGGCTTCTTTCTAACGCCTTCCCTGGGAAAAATGTAACCCAACTCGTCGGCATGACAAACTCCTCGCTTGATGTCATGGCCACACAAAAGGACACGCATCAGGTTCGCACTAGGCGAATCAAAGTCGAAGCGGTAGAGGTAAGTGGGAGCCTGGGCAGTGGCCACTCGAGACAGGACCACGCGGTGGATCCCATGCCAGAACAGCTTGTAGCTAAATAGCTAAAAAGGAGAAGTAGAATATTAAAGCGGAAATTAGAGATAAATCTTGTGCACACACATCTAAAGCTTGGGTAACATTGTTCTTGCTGATGGTCCGGGGCCCATAATGATAGTTAATCAACTCTGAGGCACACGCCTCACGCTCTTCGTTGGAAAATGTGAGGTAAACATCATGAGGCAGCACCAGGGCCGGCTGTTGCTTGAGAAGATCGAGCATGTATCCGTTGTTTTTCATAAGGTGCGGGTACATTACGAGCCCCTCAAAGGAGTTGCCACCAATCAGCAATGGCACCTGCCCAGACCACGCCTCTTGCATCATTGTGACAAGTGGACGATTGATAAGACCTTCATTATCGCCACTCGAGTGGCTCTCCTGTGCCGGCACGAATGGATACAAGTGTCCAAAGCAGTGATTATGCGTTTCAAATGAATTGTAGCGCACCAAATCCTCTGCGGGAACTGATCGCAAGAACTTCAAAGTCCCCGCCTCGGTCAGTTCGCCCTTGTAGCCCAAGTCGATGGCCAGACGGCAGTGGAATGTTTCCGCATCCGGCACCTGTACCCAGGGATTTAACATTGACCCCGACATCATAATGGCCCGATGAAAGAGACCACATGCCTGTGGCAGACACATCATAAAGTGCACCGATGCGGCTCCAGCACTACTGCCCATTATCGTTATATTCTTCGGATCTCCATTGAAGTACGATATATAGTTGTTCACCCATCGCAGGGCCAGCAGCTGATCGTGTAAGCCCGCATTGCCGGGCACACCCAGCTCCGGAGAGGTTAGATTAAGAAACCCAAGTACGCCTAGGCGATAGTTGAAGACCACAAATACTATATCTTCGCGCATGAGATAGTCTGGTCCATAGTGTTCCTTCGTAGCTCCTCCATACTGAAAGCCTCCTCCATAAAAGTACACAATGACAGGCAGAGGCGGCTTTGCGGTATCGAACTGGGATCAACGGAGGTTAACCAAATACTTAGACCAAATATAACCAACTCACATGTTTGGTGTACACATTCAAGTAGAGACAATCCTCTTTGCCGATTACAGAGTCCTTGAGGGGATGAACTTGAACAGGCTGAGCACGCTCCTGGAGGCAGTCTAGTTCCTTGCCGGACCAGGGTTCTGCCGGCTGCGATGGCTGAAAACGCAGATCACCAATGGGTGGCTTTCCAAAGGGTATCCCACTGAAGCTGTAAAACTCATTCCCATCGAGTCCGGTATTGTGTTTGCCCTTTACCTTGCCCACAGGCAGCTCTACGGTCTTCGTATCTGCGCGATGAGAGAAGTTCGAGCTTGAAATGCTGGCCAGAAATTTCAGGCTAATACGATTTTGTAGGCCAAATTTCAACATGTCATTACCGAATGAATTATAATCAATCTGAGGCAAGGGTCACTCAGTTGCGCATATCAATCAAATCTTAATACTAGATCCCACTGAGGTCAATATTATAGCAATTATTATTTCCCGAATAATAGTTTAATATATATTTACAATATATACTATGTCTATCTATCCATCTGGCCTACAATCAGTAATCATTTATCCAACCAGGAAAACTGTTCACATTTAAATTTGCAATCATATTTTGTACTTTATTATTCAAATATTATTCATAATCCCATTTAAATTGACTTTAAGTGTGGCGAAATGAATCATTAGCGACTTATGCAAAGATTTTTAGCGATTTTTGTTTCTCAAATGTCACTTATGATAAATGAAATTCTGTTAATTGTGATCTTTCAACCGCATATAAACATCCACTTTATAGCTCATTTAATTATTGTGAACCAGTGACAACAACAACAACAACAACTACAACAATGTCAGCGAGTACTGCGGTTCATTCAACGTTCACAAAGCGAACAGCTGTCTACAAATAGCTCTATAGGCATATGTAGGAACGCTCTCTGTACTAACCGGTACAATCATTATCAATAAGGTTTTCATGCTCCCATTGCCATATGTTTTCCAATAACAACAACAACACTAACAACAGCAACAACAACAACAATAACAGCAGCAACAACAACAGCAAAAATCGTCATCTATAGAGATAAGCGCCTGCTTTTGTCGTTCGTTATTAAAACATCAACAGAGACTGTAAGTTGGAAGATTGTACCCGTACAGTGAATGCTGCCTAGGGTGAACTTATATTGCCAAAATACCTATCATGTCTTCCAGATATATATATATATATATATACAAAATAACAACAAATATTGCAGCTTTTTTATATACCAAAAAGTAAATATTATATTAAAATAGTTTTTCATTGAAACAGAATAAAATAAAACTTTTTTTAATTAAATTTAAATTATTATAAATTCAAACACTAAAATTCGATATTAAATCAAAACTGTGTTGAAAATTATATATAAAAATAAACTATGCAAATTATATTATGCTGGAACTTTGATTTAAATTGAATGGTTTTCTATACCAATCTTGAATTCCAGATCAAAAGTAGTTCCTATATGTGGAATATATTCTGTTAATATTAATGTTCTATATAGTTCGTTTTACTGAGGCTCTACCGTGCAGGAATGTTAGGTGCCAGTACGTACACTCGTTGATTGTACGCTTCCAGTAGAACGATCAGTTGCAGCTTGTCGATTGCTAGCGGCGGAAGTAAAAGTCCGGCGATCAGCGAATTGGATCACGAATAGCCCTTATAGACGTACTCCTAATCCCTATTGCAACAACGAACATGGAACTGCAAATGGCTGTTCCGGATCTGCTCAAGATGGGCACCAAGTGGGTGAAAGAAGTTGCACAGATCACTAAATCATATAATGTCAATGCCAATATAACTTTTAGTATTCGCAAATGTCTAAGCATCATATAAATATTTTAAATTGTTCAAATCAGTTGACAGTGATAAGATAACAGCAACTAAGTTAACAACCCATTAATATACTTATATGTTTCATGACACTAATCTAATTATAGGCTCATCGGCCATAGACTTGTACAGTACAACCTGGGCACGAAGGTCTCGGCAGTTGTGGGCACCCAGTACGGGCGTATCCGGGGTCTTCAGCGGAAGACACTCTACGACGAGGAGCTGTACTATGCTTTCGAGGGGATTCCCTTTGCCAAGCCACCGGTAGGCGAGTTACGTTTCCGTGCGCCTCAACCGCCGGAGCCGTGGAATGGCGTCAGGGATTGCACGTATACCCGGTCTAAGCCCATGCAACAGCACTTTATACTTCACGTGATGGAGGGCTCCGAAGATTGCCTTTACCTCAATGTTTATACGAAGAAGCTTAGGTCGGAAAAGCCACTCCCAGTCATGGTGTGGATATATGGCGGGGGATACCAAATAGGTGAAGCTTCAAGGGATGTCCACAGCCCGGATTACTTTATGAAAAAAGACATTGTCTTAGTAACAATAAACTACAGACTGGGACCTTTGGGTAAGTGCTAATTATATTTTCTACTCCTCCCAAATTCTCCCTTTGCCCTAACCTAACCTGATGCAAACAAATAACTTTTATGGCTAAGCGTGTTGCCCATCTGAGAATCGCATTGTAAAAGTAAAATTATAGCTAACTTAGTCAATAATTATCCAATTGAGCTGTCGAGATCGATCGTAATCGACTAATTACTGAAACGCTCGTGTAGATATTAATTAACTTTCATTTAACGGAAATTTATCTCTTTTGTCAACAGGATTTCTCAGTCTGAAAGATCGGGACTTGGACGTGCCGGGAAATGCTGGTCTCAAGGATCAGGTGATGGCCCTGCGTTGGGTACACAACAACATCTCGCAGTTCAATGGTAATCCCAACAATGTTACTCTGATGGGCATAAGTGCAGGAGCTGCTTCGACTCATATTATGATGAGCACGGACCAGACACGAGGACTCTTCCATAAGGCCATACTTATGTCGGGCTCTTCGCTCTGCGCCTGGGCCAATGAGCCCAATTGCAATTGGTCTCTCCGTCTGGCCTCTCATCTTGGTTATACAGGCAGCAACAATGAGAAGGAAGTTTTCCGCTTCTTACAGCGTTCCTCTGCTAAGGATATAGCTTGTTACTACTCTATGCTGAAGCAGGAGGAGAAACGTGACTATATTATCTTTCCCTTCGGGCCTGTTGTAGAGCCATATATCAGCGGGAGTTGTGTGGTTCCCAAGCCGCATGAGGAGATGCTTTCAGAGGCCTGGGGCAATGAGCTACCAGTTATTATTGGCGGAACTTCCTTTGAGGGCCTGTTCTCTTACCAATTTATAATGCGGGATACGGAGCACATGCTCAGCGCCTTTGAAGCCCTAATACCACGCGAAGTGCGTGATAAATCCACTTCAGCAGAGGTCAAGGAATACATAAGACGCCTCAAGCTAGCCACCTTTGATGATGCCACTCGGGGTAGAATGGAGTTCAAAGAGTGCCTACAACTGCTCTCCATCAAACACTTCTGGCATGCCATACACCGCACAGTCCTAGCCCGGCTGACCTATGCCCCGACTACTCCAACCTACCTCTATCGATTCGACTTCGACTCGCCCACCTTTAACCACTATCGCATTATGACGTGTGGCCGCCATGAGCGCGGCGTTTGCCATGCAGATGATCTCTTTTATTTGTTCTATTGCATTCCATCCAGCAAACTGGATAAATCCTCACCGGAATACCGCACCATCGAACGTCTGATCGGCATGTGGACGGCGTTTGCGGCGAATGATAATCCCAACTGTGCTCAGATTGCGCCCGTCAGTTGGGAAGCCCTCGAGGCAAACGCTACTCCAATGTGCCTTAACATTGGGAGACGAGTCCAGTTCATTGAATTACCTGAAATCAAACAGCTTAAACTCTGGGATAGTTTCTATGACAAACTAAAATTGTTTTAGGTAGGAATGGGGTGTGTGTCTTTCCTTTAATTTATATTTCAATCTTTGCAACAGGTTTATATGATTATTTTGTAAATAAAATTTACTACTATTAATAACTATAATCATAGTCCGTAATCGTGAGAGAGAGTAATCAAACAGGTGGATTACCTCGTTTAGTTAACTACATATATATAGTATATAACTATATATAAATCACGTCTTGGGCTCTCTAGGTTACCCGGTATAGAAATAATATTTATGGCTGAATGTATTATTGAAAAACGTTAAAGTAAAGGTGAAATATATAAAATGACAAATAACTGGGAGTATTCTTTCTAAGACTGTTAAGAATTGAGATTTAGGAACGAAATAAATCATCTTCCAATGTTCATTACTCAAAATAAAGAACTGGAAACAAAAATGAGCTAGACTTGAGGGGCTTAATTTCTATTTTTGTATGTAAGTGTAGAACTTGGGATGATGTCAATCCACACGAAGTCCAGTCTAGTGGCAATGCAATCCACAAAAAGTCACTATTTGGTTTGGGTTTTGGACCGGCGGCATCATTGGTCCGTATTTCTTTGAAAACGAAGATGGCCATCGATGATAACCAATTTTGTGTAGGCCAAATTGGATGATATGGATGTGGACTACATGTGGTTTCAACAGGACGGCGCTACGTGCCACACAGCTAATGGACACAATGGACATTCCGCAGAGGCACACTTTGCGTATACGTATTTCACGCAGTGGCCCCGCAGATCGTTTGATTTGACCTTATTAGACTTTTTCTTGTGGGCTTTTCTTAAGTCGTATTCCTATACACGACCGACGCCCTCAGAGTCAATATAAACTAAACTAACATCGATCAAATTCAGCCTGTGGTAGAGTCATTGAAAATTGAATCTGTGGGATGTCATCGATACACCTTTCCCATAAAGAAAAACATGCGTTGAAATCTTTAAAAGAACGTATTTCACTCACTTTTGGAATCTACTCGCTTGATTGGAAAACCCTATAGAATGTTTCACTCGTGTTTCATGAAAATTTGTATATACATTTTATATAATTTGTTATCCAAATTGTACAAATAGTTTCTATAATTCACTTTCAGCCTCTGTGTAGCTTTCAATTAGAGTTTTGAGATACTTAAACTCTTATACATACTATCCCAGACTTGCAATTTGTCGTGCTCAGGCAAAGCGATGATCTCGACTTCGTTGCTGATGTTGAGGACCCGATGTGGCTGATCCTTTGTAGCAGGTGTCCAGTGGAGGTGGGCAATCTCTGCGCAATTGGGATTGGAATTTGCTGCAAAGGATGTCCAAATATCAACCATGCGCTGAATGGTGCGATACTCTCCTGATTTCTTTTCGAGTTTCCAGGACTGAGCGTTACGGAAAATATATCCCAAGTCGTCACCGTGAGCAACGCCAGTCGTGATATCATCGTTACAGTACTTCTTACGATGGAAGTTGAAGTCCGGTGAATCAAAGTCGAAACGATAGAAATAGGTTGGTGCCTTGGCAAACACCAGACGTGCATTCACAGTGCGATAGAAGCCAAGCCAGAAGATCCTGTACGAATAGTACTGGAATAACAGAAGTCAGAGCTAAGAAATTTCTAAACATACTCCTAAATACTCACATCCATGAAATTCATTATTAGCTTTGAGCTTGGAGTTTCATCACCAAAGTGTAATTTAATTAACTTTTCGCTGTACTCCAAATTCTTTTGCTCTGTGTTGACCACTCGCACTTCCTTAGGCGTCATGCTTATGGAATATTTTGGCAAATCATCCATTTCCTTGGGATTGGCTTTTAGAGCGTAATACTTGAACAGACCCTCAAACGAAACACCGCCTATCATCATAGGTATATCATTGGACCAGGCACTGCGCACCATCTCCAGCTGCGGCTTAGGCGCTACACAGTCCGCAGTCACATAAGGCTCAACAGATGGCCCAAATGGATAGATCAGTCCATTGCGGCGATGCTCGGCTGTGAGCAGACTATGTTTAACCAAACGATGTGGCGGCAAACCGCGCAGGTGCTCCAAGACATTTCGATCAATATTCTCGCCCTCGTACCCATGGGCCTTAGCGAGGAGATAGGCAAAGTCCTCAGGAGAAGTATCGGACCAGTAGTTAAGCAGTGTGCCTGACATGGGAATAGCCTTGTGGAAGAGACCTCGGGTCTGCTCAGTGCACATCATGTAGTGGACAGAGCAGCCTCCTGCGCTTTCTCCGAATAGCGTTATGTTGTTGGCATCCCCATTGAAGTGGGAAATGTATTGCTTGATCCATCTGAGAGCCAGCACTTGATCCTTAAGACCTGCATTACCAGGTACTTCCAAGCTGGGGTCTTTAAGACTTAAAAAGCCTAATCAGAAAGAGAGAAAGCTTTTATAGTTGTAAATGAGCTATGTGCTGATAACTCGTATCAAGTGATAAGGCAAGAGACCTCATATTCTAACAATATGTTAAGATAAGAATTGATAAGCCGCTCATTTCTTACCCAAACAGTCAACGCGATAGTTGAACGTAACCAAGACTACATCTTTGGCCATAAAATAGTCCGGACCATACAGATCCCGAGTAGCCTCTCCAACGGTGAATGCACCACCATAAATGAAAACCATAACCGGCAGTGGTTTTTCCGATTTTAGCTTTTTTTTTTAAAAAAGAAGTTCAAAGTTCAACAAATTATCATCGCGATCAATCAATCATATTTTCTAGTCACCTGTTTGGCGTACACATTCAGATAGAGGCAATCCTCACTGCCTTCTACGCCTCCCGTGATCAAATACTTCTGCACCGGCTTTTCTGAAAAGTGGGTGCAGTCCAAGATTCCAGTCCAGGGCTCTGCTGGCTGTGGTGCCTTAAAGCGAAGCTCTCCCAGCGGCGGTTTCGCAAACGGTAACCGCTCGAAGCTGAAGTAATCATCATCGTAAATGCTCCGACGTTTGACTCCTTTAATCTGACCCACTGGTAGAGTTAATTCACAAGTCTCAAAGCTATAGAATAAATGTAGAAACACGAATAATTTTACTAGATAACGTTTTTTTTTTATAAAACTACTCGATTAATTACCCTTCCGACATTCTTCCAAACAGTCGTGTGAACTGGACGCTCGCAACTTGTCAACTGATTCGAGGAAAACAAATAAATGCCGTGCAGCTAATGGGCTTACAGTGGATGACCTAAAAACGTGTCCACCGATCTAATCTTTAGTCAGCTCATAGGGCATCGTCACTAATTGAAATTGCCTATATTAAGACTTGATTATCATAAATACATATTGGTTTTTTTTTAAGTGTAATACAAATGAAATGAACACACTGAAGTCTAGATACGCTTTCTCGATAACTCTTTCTCTTTCTGACAAAGTTACTGTACCGTAGAGAAATGCACGTAACTTACAGTGGTGGCTAAAAAGATAAGATAGCTTAGGTTCAACCATTTATATCTTGATTATTTATATTATTTATTTTTGTTAAGAATAATAATAGGTTGCGTTGAACGATATTTTTAGTTCATCAGTTTATAATATCTTTTTTTTAGAGATTGGTAAATCTTTTTATACCATAAACCCATATAAACCGGGTAAGTTCTAGATTGCATGATGGCTTGTCGAGTGGCATTATTGTAGTGCCTGAAGGTATGCAACGAATTTCGACGGATCACAATTGTAAGCCAGCTTTTTTGTTGTTGCCAGCGAAGGCTCGGACTTGGGCCAATAGATTCTAGTTAGCGTAATAGAAACAAACTGTTATGCTTAAAAAACTATGCGTAAACATTACAGAGACCATAAAATTGTATATTTTTCCAATTGGAATATGAAATCATTTCATTTCAGATTTTGTAAGTATTCCTAGTTGCTTTATACTATTTTTTTAGTTTATCAGTTTATGATATCTTATTCTATTTAAGATTGCCCTATCTTTTTATACCATAAACCCATTTAAACCGGGTAAGTCGGGAATAATAAAGTTGTGGAAATATTGTGCAAAGCAAAGAATCTCCGCTTCCATAGATATTCTTCATCAGCATCAATACCCGAGGCGATTTAGTCTCCATCATCTTGTTTGACTTGACCACAGGAGAAAAAATCAAATAATTTAAGGTATCTTGCACATTTTATGTGTCTCTCCTACATGAAGATAACTTAATTTCATGATAACTAAGTATTTTCATGAGATAAGTTGAATTTCAATGACCTTAATCTAATCAGCACTGCGGGCGTCTATAAATAAAAAGTCTTATGCTTTTACGAACTTAGTACGATCTAAAGGTACAATGGCAACGGACAAGTTAGTTGGAACCGCTCCCGATTATGGATAGACTTTTTGTGCAAATAAGTTTTTTTCTTTTAGGAGTGAAATTTCTCCTGTTGTGCAGACAACTCACGGACTCGTGAGGGGTACGCAGCTGACGTCGCTATATGATGACCTGTTCTATGCATTCGATGGTATACCATATGCAAAGCCACCTTTGGAAGAGCTACGCTTTAAGGCACCACAGGAATTGCCCCCCTGGAATGGTGTTCGTGACTGCAGTAAGCCTTTGGATAAGTGTTTGCAAGTAAATCCCGTGAGTCTGCAGCTTGAAGGATCTGAAGACTGTCTGTACCTGAACATATCCGTAAAGACTGTAAGTTTTGATCACAATCTTGAAGCAAGTACTAACTTGAACTCTAAAGCTGAACAGTGAGAAACCCCTTCCCGTGATGGTTTACGTGCACGGAGGAATGTTTTCGCGAGGGGATCCCACGAGGCGAGCTTGGGCACCGGACTATTTGATGCGTGAACAGGTCATCTTCATCAGCATCGGCTATCGCTTTGGACCATTTGGTAAGCAATTAAATAACACATAATAAATCAAAAGCTTATGTGGCCGATTATCCTATAGGATTTCTGACCTTTGGGGATCCTGCGCTGGACATACCCGGCAATGCAGGCCTAAAAGATATTGTTCTTGCACTCAAGTGGATCAAGGCGAATGTGAGCAGCTTCAATGGAGATGCGAATAATATTACCCTGTTTGGCCACAGCTCCGGCAGCATGCTTGTGCATCTGCTAACGGTGAGCCCACGGACTGAGGGATTATTTAACAAGATCATTCTTTTGGCTGGATGTATGCCCGAAACTAATCGGTGTCCGGATGCAGAGTACCGACTCGCTAAGCAATTGGGTTACAAGGGCGAAAACAAGGATGATCAAGTCTTCGATTATATAAAGAACGCAGATTCCAAGATGCTTTTATCGGCGAACATCTGGACACAAGAGGAGAATGTGGCGAGGTTCGCTATGAGCCCACTATTACCTTGTGTGGAACGCTATGGCACGCCCGATGCAGTGATATTAGACGAACCACGCAAATTGCATCGCAGCGCATGGAGTAATCAATTACCCCTAATGCTGGGCACCACCAGTGCAGAAGGACTAGCTCTAGTGGGCCATATAAAGCAATATCTTCAAGATTTCCAGGACCATCCCGAATACTTGCTACCACAGACTCTTCAAATGCACCCGAATGCCGAACTACGTCGAAATTTAGGGCGAGAAATGATAGAACTGCTTTCTAAGGGAAATACTAAAATGGAAGCCTGGGACCTATGTAAGACCAAGACGCTGGACTTTATGCACTATCAGCATCGATTTATTAATGCTCGCCTGGCCTATAGCCAAGCCGATAATTATCTTTACCGCTTCGACTTTGACTCTCCGGACTTTAATTTTTACCGCACAAAGTTCACTGGACCCGGCAACCGCGGCGTCTCGCATGCAGATGAATTGTGTTACTTATATAAGATACCTGCAACCTTTAAGCTGGACAAGTCCAGAGCGGAGTACACGACTATTTTCCGCATGACAGCAATGTTTGTTGAGTTCGCCCTCAGATCCAATCCGAATGCGCCACTTACACAGCCTCTCGCAGACTGGAAGCCCTTAGATCGAACTGGATCAAGGATGTGTCTAAATATCAATGAGGAATTGAAATTCATTCCACAACCGGAACTAGAGAAACTTAACTTTTACGATAAAATGTACGAACAGGCAGACATGGAACTAATCTAACTCAAAAGTAACAGCTACAGCACTTTGTCTTATATTAAGTTATAGTTTATATAATAAAAGTTTAGTGTCCTTGGCTTTTGGATACATTCATACAACTTCGTTAGTCCCTTTTGAAAAGGAAATTTTTATTCATGTATTTCTAAATACACTGATAATTTTATGGCATTAGTTTGTTATGGCATTAGTTATATATTGCAGCATCATTAGGTTAGCTTTGCTTTATAAACGCTGTCCCAGATCTTTAGCTTGTTCAGCTCGGGTGGTTCTACTATTTTCATGGTCTCTGAAATGTTCAAGCATTTGATGTTTTTCTTACTCAAAGGCATCCAAACGGTGCCTTTGGGCAGATGTGATTCAACGCTAGGGCAGTTCGGATTCGAAGTTGCCGCAAATGTGGTTAGAATGTCAATCATACGTTCTATAGTTTGGAACTCGGCCGTATGTTTATCCAGCTTCCAGGAGAAATCGCCGTACCAGATATATGAATGATCGTCGACATGGGCCACGCCACGTAGCTTGTCACCGCAATATTTAAGCCTCTGATGGTTGAAAGTGGATGAATCAAAGTCAAAACGGTAGAGATATGTGTCTACTGCGTCCGCCTTCAGGCGCGACTTTATGGTGCGCATGATGGGATGCCAGAACACCTTGTAGCTGGCGTACTGCAAAATTTATAGATATTATATGGTAATTATCAAAAAGAAATCAGATAAACTCACCTCACAATAGCACGTTACACTGTCATTATTGAACTCCATGGGCTTGTCACCAAAGTGCAAAAATTGTAGACGCTTTCCCAGCGAATGGGCCAAAGCCTGCGGCAGCGTACGCTTCAGCTCCAGGGGCAACATGTGCTGTGGCTGATGTTTAAGGCTGGTAAGCAGATACGGGGACATGTGTACCCGGCCATACATAAGTAGACCCTCAAACGAGGTACCGCTCATCAGCACGGGAATCTTGTTGCCCCAAGCATTAGCTAACATGTCCTTTGGGTCCTTGGGCACCACACAGTGTTCAGTGGAATATGGCTCTACCACGGGCCCAAACTGAAAAACGCAATCGTCTAGGTTTTCAGCCTCACTCAGCAGGTACGGTTCCACCAACTGATCGGCGGGCACTTTTTGCAAAAATTCTAGTATCATAGCATCGGAAGCGAGTTCCACATTTTCCATGCCCAGATTTAAAGCAAGTCGGCTCGCCAAATTGGGCACCGTACACTGTGCCCAGGAGCATAGCACGTTTCCAGACTGCAAAATTGCCTTTTGAAAGAGACCCTCGGCATTTGGATTAAGCATTAGATAGTGAACGGAGGCGGCACCGGCGCTTTCACCAAACGCAGTTATGTTCTGAGGATTTGCATTAAAACAGGATGCGTTCTGTTTGATCCACTTCATTGCCATCAACTGATCCTTCAATCCTGCGTTCCCAGGCACGCCCGCAGAAGGATCTAAGAGGCTCAGAAAGCCCAATGGACCCACTCGATAGGAAACCGTCACCACAGCTACATCCCGCATCATAAAGTAATCCGGACTGTGCAAATCACGTGTGGGGTCACCCTTCTCAAATCCACCGCCAAAGAAGAACACAATAAGCGGCAGTGGCTTATTCGAGCGCATCTGTATGGATTAGGCGTTATAAGCGGATCAACAACTATTGACATTTTTAGACTTACCGTTTTGACATAAACATTAAGGTATAAGCAATTCTCAACACCCTCTAGTTGCCTTGTCATTTGATTGTATTGCAGCGGTTTCTCGCCCTTTGTCCGGCATATCAGAGTTTTCTTCCATGGCGCTATTGGCACCGGTGCCTTAAAACGTAGTGCACCCAGAGGCGGCTTGGCATATGGAATCCTCTCAAAGCTGAAATAATCATCATTGTAGATGCTCTTGCATTGCTTTCCGACCACAGGCCCCCATTTGGTTTGAACCAATGTATCGGATCTGTAAGTTAAATAATCATATTATCTATTTATAATATTCCTAGTTGTACTTAGTACTTACTTACTCATGTTCAGCTGTGTAATGAGCTGACTTTAATCGTTTGTGTTTTTTTATCTGTTTTTATCAAGCAAGATAACATTTACAGCGCCTCTTATCGTTGAAGCACATAACAGATAAGTAGAACAGCCACAACCAAATCAGGAGAATTTATAATAATTTCTGACAACCAATTTTGAGTTTCTCTACAATTTAACTAGTTGACAATGTTTTTGTTGAAACCTGCAATTCATAACAAAACTGCACTCTCAACTCATCCGACGTCAACGCCAAGTGCGACCGCAAACGTTTATTTAATTAGCAGGGCTGCATCAGCTCTGACTTACCTTTAACAGCAAGCAACATGCAAAAAATTACAAATTTTAATTTTAAGAACAATATTTTTACAATCAACCTAAACTAACTGGTATGTTCATTAATTAATGTATACATAAATACATTCTAACAAATATTTGCTTGCTGCTTTGCTGCAGCCCTGGCGATTTAAGAATTATGAACAGTTAGATGTCAACGGCTACACTGAAAGATAATGACATAAGTAAATGATGTTACCCATATATTGAAAATGAAAAATGACTCTGTAGACCTAATAACTGCTTATCATATATTATATTTAATTATGTATTATTACGCCTGACTTATTTACACTCACGATTATATAAGGCACAACAGTGGCACAAGAGCTATAGCTGTTGAGGTAATAATATAACGAATATCAATTAACAGACAACCTGCATTGACGACACAACTGTAAAGCGTCAGGGCGAAAACTAATCATACTATGCAAAAGTGTCGCAGTTCTGTAGCAATCAGCTTTTATTTGCTTACATTTATTGTTAAATATGAAAGTAATTCGTTGCAAACCCCTGTTAAGCCAGCTGCGCACAGTTACTGAGTACGAGAAGCTGCTCAGAAACATATACATTGCAATAAGAGCTGTAAAGCCAGCTGCGCACTAGTATAATAACGATAAGACCAGCTCTGTTAATGTGGTGGGCGCTAGTAACAGCTGTTAGGAACTAGTTGAACATATGGCGCCTAATGTGAACGCGCCGTTAGATTCTTTATGTGACGGATGAATCAGTATTCGATCTCGAGAGGCATTATTATTTTTACTGAGAGGTTTAGCGTACTTTGTACAGAAAGATATGCATATAATATGTATGTATAATGAATATATAAACAAATCACATAAATTCACCGCAACGTAGCAAAATACTATTATTTGCATTGCGGCGGTCAAGGGAATTAGAGCAAGCACAGCAAAATTTCAAAATTGATTATTTTAAAATTTTTTCAAAATAAAAAGTATATATAAATATATATGTATGTGCGCATGTATATATGTACTTATGTAAACATATGCACAAATAAACAATAAACATGGATGTGCACGTTGGTTTTCCAAAGTTGCTGCAAATGGGCGCCAAGTAAGTAGACAGGCGGCAATCTTAGTGTTTAGAGAATAGCGCAGTCTGGTCTCGATTTGATCACTAATACTTGTTATGAGCTTGCACATTGGACCTGGTCATTACAGCTGGTCATTTTTAGCATCTGTCATGTTTCTTATCTATTAAATTCTAATCTAAATTTTAACCTCGCTCTGCCCTTCATAGGCTCGTCGGGCATAAGGTTCAGCAATATCGTTTGGCCACAAGTCACACTGTCATCGTGGAGACCAAGTATGGGTTAGTGCGAGGTCTTCAGCGAAAAACACTGTATGATCAGGAGCTGTATTTTGCATTTGAGGGTATTCCATATGCCAAGCCCCCGTTTGGCGAGCTCCGTTTCCGTGCGCCGCAGCCGCCAGATCCTTGGCAGGGCGTCCTTAACTGCACTACATACAACGAGAAGCCACTGCAGAGAAATATGGTATTAGGATTGGTTGAGGGCTCTGAGAATTGTCTATATTTGAATGTATATGCAAAGCAGCTACAGTCAGAGAAGCCACTACCGGTCATGGTGTGGATTTATGGAGGTGGTTTCCAAAAGGGTGAAGCGTCGCGAGACCTATATAGTCCAGACTATTTCATGAAGCAACCGGTGGTACTTGTAACTATCAGCTACAGGCTGGGTGCACTCGGTAAGTGGGTCTTAAGTATTGTTCTTGTTCAACATTGAATTGTTTTCTTGATAGGTTTTCTCAGTCTTAAGGATCCTCAGCTTGACGTGCCCGGTAATGCTGGGCTGAAAGACCAGGTGCAGGCACTGCGATGGATTAGTCAGAACATTGCTCATTTCAATGGCGATCCCAATAACATAACATTAATGGGTGAGAGTGCTGGCGCTGCCTCTACGCACATCATGATGACAACTGAACAAACACGCGGTCTGTTCCACAAGGCCATACTCCAATCGGGCTGTGCACTGTCCGCTTGGGCGGATACACCGGATCGCAACTGGGCTTTTCGCCTCGCTCGCCATATGGGCTACAAGGGTAGCGATTTAGATGCGGATGTACTTTGTTTTCTCAGCAAAGCATCTGCTCGTCAAATAGCGGCAAGTGATCAGGAGATAGTCACGCAGGATGAGCTGCGCAGCTTTTTCTTATTTGCCTTTGGACCCATCGTCGAACCATATGAGAGTGCACATTGTGTGGTGCCTAAGCCGCACAAGGAGATGATGTCCAGTGCCTGGGGCAACAGCATACCACTAGTCGTGGGCGGCAACTCTTTTGAAGGTCTCTTTTCCTATCAGCTCGTTCGCAATGATCCCTGGGTTATGACTCACTTCGATAACATTATACCACGCGAGGTGAGAGAGACGAGCACACCAGAGCAATTGGAGGCGCTAGTGCGGCGGCTCAAGCAACTTTACTTTAACGACGAGCAGCGCCAATGCATGGAGCTCTTCGAGGCGCTTTCTATATTCTCGCATCGGCTAATTTGGCACGATCTTCATCGTATGGTCATGGCCAGATTAACATATGCCCCGGACTCGCCCACCTACCTCTACCGCTTTGACTTTGACTCGCCGCACTTTAACCAATTCCGTTGGCTCGTCTGTGGTGAACGTGTGCGTGGCGTCTCTCATGCGGATGAACTATCCTACCTCTTCTATAATGTCCTGGCAACGAAGCTGCGTAAATCGTCGCTGGAATATTGCACCATTGAGCGCATGGTGGGCATGTGGACGGCTTTTGCTGCAAGCAGCAACCCGAATTGCAAGGCCACAGCTTCTGCCACATGGACGCCAGTGAAGCAGACGCCAAATGGAGCACACAACTGCTACAATATCAGCGAAGAAATGCAAATGATGGCACTACCAGAAGCCACAACACTTGCCGTCTGGGATACATTCTATGATAGAGAAGCTCTCTACTAATCTTAGCCAAAGATCCATTCCAATACTGCATAATTATTCAAAACTAAACCAAAGACCCATTCCAATGCTACATAATTATTCATGTATATAATTCTGAAACTTATTTCAAATCTATCCTTATAGTCATTTTCATGTATGTGCATATTATCCCCAAATTATCATTCAAATGTACCGAAATTTTTTGTACTTGTTCTCAGTGTTTGTGTTAACACAAAAAATAAGCAATAAATTATGCTTTGACTTTTAGAAACCTATCGGCTTTTCCTATCGAAATTTTCGTTTAATTATAGTATACACAAAGCCAAAGCGTAATCTAGTTAATAATTAAAACTGCAATATATAAACTATCAAAGTATTTCTCTCACGTATTCACATACCGTAATCTATATATATGTACATAGAGACATGGCTTTCAATCGATTTTAAATTTGCAGTTCATAAAATTTACCCGCTTTCTGTTTGTACTCAAGCTGGCCAAAAGGCCGATAGATTGAACGCAGAGAGTGATTGTATCGATAGAGAACAATAAAATATTTGTTTGAGAAAATCGATATATCGATTTTTTTATGACGACACTTCCGGCACAATAATAAAATTCCTTTTCCGCTTGAACACGGCTCGGGATGACAGACGAGCTTCCAAATTTCGCTTATTTGGTTAAATAAATTTCATAAATTTAAATTGTAATCAATTAACTTAATTGCTTTTCTTATTCATTTAATTAAACAAACTTTTAATTGTGCGACGTGAGCTGAAATTATTGTACATTTAACGAGGTAAGTGCATTTATTTCTTATACTCAGAACATGCAAGCTTATTCTCCTATAAATAAATACGAGCATTCGCTTTGTTTGTCTGTTTGTTTTTTTAACGACACATTAGAATCGTTTGCGCCTTTAAAATGCAAAAGTAAATATTTTGGTGCGCTTCCAGTTCGCCAGGCGGCGTCTCACGTTTTGCAAGCACTTTGCGCAGCCGCCGAAAGCCAAAACTGCACGTGTGTGTGTGTCTGTGTGTATTTGAGTGTGTGCATATAAAGTAACGTCTGTGGTTTATATGTATCTATATGCTAGGGTTTTAGCGTTAACTAAATAATTGTTTGTACTAATGCAGTGCGAGAAATTATATACTATATTAATTACAGTTTAGATTGAGCTTTTAGTATATTTTCTTAGTTTTTTCAGCCATTTTTATTAGTTTAAATTATTACATTTATTACTTAGTACATATATATTAAAGTTATAATTATAGTTATATTATTAAATAGGTTTTCTTTTTAAAGTAAAACCATCGAAATTGCTATTAGTCGCTATTCAATTAAACAATTTTTTCATTCTCAGAATCTTTTAGTCCAGCTAAAGTTGAAGCCAGCGTTGCCAACTTGTTTAAATTTGGCACGTGCGTTGTCAGTGCGCCTCGTGCCTAATGGCCGTTGCTTCCACACTTATTTTTAGCATATCACTTCAAATATATGAAAAAAAAGAAAACTACAATTGGCACACATGCATCAACGTTTGTGAAAAATAAGAAGGTTTTTGATTTCTTGCTTTAATTTTTGCTACTAACTTTTTGCATTTCCCCAATTATGTTCGATTGTTGATGGGTGTTAACTTTCAGCTTTTACCTGTGCGCTGTTCAACTTTATAACAATTTCCAATCAATGGAAAATAAAAAAATTTGTTATGCAAAAACCAATAAAACTTTGCGAAGTGCTAACAAATATTAAAAATCAATGTTGATTGGAATTGGTTTTGCGCAGCTTCTTCGTAAACATAAAGGCAACTTTTATGGGAACTGCAGAAATAATCAGAAGTTATTACGAATCAAATTTGATGAGCAATCAAAAAGAGAAGTATAAACAAATGTTTTGTAGAAATGTTTTTGTATTATATACTTAATGCATTAGGGCTGATCTGTTAATTAAAAATTGTCATAAATCCACACAGTTTAACCCATTCACAGTCGACTGGCCTGCTAAGAAATGGCAATAAGAATTTTCAGTTAATGTTTTCCAGCGGCCCCACCCTCTGCCCTCCGTTTCTGTATTACTCAAGTACTTAATTACACTTGCGCGCACTTTAATTTCGAGTTGCGAAAAGTCCGGACGGACGGACGGACGAGGCACAAAGAAATGTAAATTAGGCTGCCAAGTCAAACTGAGCCGAAACCTTGTAAATTATAGGCTTAAGCTGCTGTCAGCCTTCCACTTTGGTTATATGCTGCTCAACAGAGACGACGCTCCTTGGCGGGGTTTGACAGAGGAGCTTATTAAATTATGTACATATAACGAGTTTAGAACCCACCATTTTACTTTCAATGTCAAACGGGAGTCTAATCTCAATTTAAGCCTGTCGCTTCTGAAGTTTCAAACTGCAAGCTCCCTTCTGCGTGTGTGTGTGTTTGTGTGTGTGGCTGTAAGTAAATTGAATGTCAAAGGGTTAAGTGAAAGTGGTGCCACAGATATGTCTCTAAAATATGCAGGAGTCATTTGTGATTGCCATAAAATCAGTGTCCATAAACTCGGAAAATGCCCAGCTGAGGATCCTTCCTTTTTTGTGCAGTGCATAAAAATAATTTGGGTTTCTTGAAGGTTTTATTATTTCTTATTTTATTTTTTATATTGTGCCCTTCGTTTGTTGCTTATTGCACCCAAAGGGATTTTCTATATAAATTTCACTTCAGCTTTTTGCTTATTCTTATTTTCTACTAAAACTATTTCGAATCTGAAATTGCAGACAAATTTCTATGCTTTGGAATTATGCGGCTTTTGTTGTGCGATTCCCTCTATTCAGACCAAGGGACAGACCAACTTCTGAGGGGGGAGGCGGGGGCAACAACAAGAATAAGAATAAGAATTTAGCATTGATTTTCCTTCTCCCTTACTGCAATTCCCTTGGCTGGGCGATTTTCTAAAGAATTTTAAGCAGCTTCAATTTGTCAGTTGTTTGGGCAGCTGTTTGAAGCTTTTGTTAAGAGAAAAGTTCACGAATTTTGAACCATTATTTAATTAAATTAAGTGAGATTTACGGTTTAGATTTACAATGTAAAGTATAAATAGAAAGTGAGAATAAATTTGAAAAGGTAAATTTGATGATATAACTACTTGTATTTGCAGGAGAATTAAATGAACGTTCAATTTTAATTATGGTACGTGAAGCGTCTTCAAAGTGAAGAGGCAGATCGTAAGTATTACCTTTAACTTTTCATTTTAGCTAAATTGAATCTCATTTTTAATTAAAGAACCAATGAAACCCAATGAAACAATTGCAGCCACCCCAAAAATCCTATTAGCCCAAAGGTCAAATTCTATTTTTTATTTTTTATTTGACATTTTCTTTTCCGTTCACTTTTCATATTGAAAAGGCAACTCGTACTGCTGTTAATATTGGCCAAAACGTTCGCCCCTTTTGGCCTTTGTCATTTTTCACAAAAAGTAATTTGGTTAAAAAGCAAATGAGTAATTATTAAACAGTGAGAAAGAGCGCGGTAACAATGGCAAAGCTAAAAAGGTGAAAATCCAAAGCGGTTGCCGCCACTTTCAAAAAACTTTTCCAAAACAAAGGCAAAATGAAGCCAAAGGGAGGAAAAAATTGAAACTTGAGCAACATTTTTTTTTATGAATTTCCATTGGGGTAAAACAGAAGCAAAAAAGAAAAAAATATACAAAAATTAACTTTCGCTGGGGCGGACACTTCCCCAGCAGCTCGTCAACTGCCTCAAATAATGGACTCGTCTTATTATTATCTAAAACGCTTTTTGATCTCCCAAGCAAATTACATGCTACAACGCGCCTCCAACTAACAACGCGGAGCAATAGCTGCCTATTTGAGAGTTTGTTTCTATGGTGTTATATGTACTTCTCCCTTCTCCTTTCCTTTTTGAGACAGTTTCAGCCGAAGTGTGGCATTCTGGAATTCGTTACCTTCATTCAAAAATGTTTCGTTTTTACACAAAAAACGAAATGAAATTGGGGGCCCAAAATATCAATCAGTCAGGCTTAAAACAGATCGCTACTTTTTAACTCTCTTACCTAAAAGTTATTGATTCGGGAGAGGCAACAGTGTTGCAAGTTGTGAATCATAAAATTCTGAGGATTACGAAAAGCAGAGCACGCCTATGCTGCAGAGTGGTAAAACTTTCAGTTTTTGGCAACTAAACTAGCCGCGTCCATTGTGGTTAGTGTCGCCTGTGGCATTTGCAATTCACTTTGATTAAATATGCAGATGGATGGGGGGAGGGGCAGCGCGTATTTAAATGCAACAATGCGAATTCTGCAAGGACTCAGCCAGGGAAACCTCTTTGGACAAGTCAAATAGTCAGCAGAAGAACAAGAAAGCGCAAAACAAGTTTGTGAATTTCGGCAACTGCAGCGTGTCCTCTGACAGGATATAAAACAATCAGCGCAAGCTAGCGGAAACGGAAGTGTTTCTGTCGACTCCTCACCCACCCCCTCCTCCACATCCATTACCCCATTCACTGGCGCTCTTTTCGGTTGCCATTGTGCAAAGTTGTTTAAATTGTAGGCGTGGCCGTGGAGCATGCTGTCCGTGGAAATACGGATTTCTGTGTAGAAGTGTGTTGTGTGAGAGTTTCTTGTGGCTGTTGTTGAAATGTAGTCCAATGCTGTCTTGTGGCCGCCATGCAGCCTGCTCCTGGGAGATAGAGCCAAGTAATACGTACTCTATACACTGTGTCTGTCTCGCTATTGTCTGTTTTCAGCTGGGTTTATTAATATGGCAAATTGAAATTTCACGCTTTGTTTGCCATCCTTCGCACTGACGTTTTCTTTTATGTTCCCCGATTCTCAGAGGATGGAATTTGGTATTGAATTTGACTGCAGTCAATCCTTTCGCACTTGTACTAATTGTCGCACTTGACTAATTCTATTCTGTTCTATTCCAGATGACAGGATATCAGAGATCGATTGGCTACGACAGAAGTTTGAAGAAATGGAAAGTCTTACACCAAACAAAATCCAGGCAAATATACATATTATCTATAACTAAACTCAAGGATCACTTGAAATAGGGTTTATATGGGAATTTTTCAAACCATTTTTAATATATTTTGTAACTATGCTTAACAAATTTAAAACGAGGCACATTCAAATTGGTTCATTCGTTTCCAATTGACCTCAAAAGTTTAACTGAAATTATAAAGTTTTTCGTAGTTTTTACTTAGTTTTGGACTGTAATTGAATTTGGCCATTAATGCATCAGTTATTCGCACATTTAGCATCAAATATCCAATGGTCTGAGGGGGAAGAGGCTGTGGCGGAGGCGGAGGGCGTGCTAAAATGTCAAACAGAAAATTGACTGACAAACTTTTACTTTCTGTGTGCTCCGAGGACTTGTGAGAACTGTTACATTGGGTTGGTTTCACCTTCTCTGCTCTTTTCACTCTGCAGGACACACTGCTCGTTGTTCGTGATGACAGCTGTCGAGCTGCCAGAGAAGTAGGAAGGAGGCATAAGGAGGAGCTCTGTGAAAAGTGCAAATGCAAGGACGAAATACCCAAACAGTTTTGTGGTCTTCCATTTGAGCATCGTTGTGGCCGTTGCCGTCTCGTTGGTGGTTATAAATGAAGCAGACAAGGACTCTGTAGAACAAGAGTCAGTCAGCCACACCGCTTGTCCGTTCATCCAATCGTCCTTCTGCCTGCTGCCTGCTGCTGCCGTTTCTGACGGACACTCGTCGTTCTCGCTGATTCGGTATCCTGCGCTAGGCTGCTTGGGCTCAATGATGAACTGTGCCGGCTGACTCTCTCCTCCCCCTGAGATCTCTTGGCTCATGATTTAGTCGTAGTTGTTGCTACACTTTCTGCTCGCTTCATTTTACATTTTATGCTGTCATTAGACGTGTGTGTTGAGTTTCTTATATTGATGGGGCTCTGGTGGTTAGTGTTTCCTGCGCTGCTTAATTTACATGCCATTTTTCTCTCTGTTCCTTTTAAGTCTTATACCTTAATGACAAATATAACCATTAAAAACTAAATGGAACATTCAGTCACCTTTTTAAATATTTATGTACATATTGAAGTGGCAATTCCTTTCCCAAATTAGCTTATTGACTAGAGATATACGTCAAGAGTAGCTGAGGTTTCATCCTTGTCTCTCAGTCGTCCTGTTCCTTGACAAATGCTGCATCACGCAGCCAATCAGCTAAAGACAAGTTTTTACAATTCATGTGAGTTTCTATCTTTGTTTTAAATTGATTCCTTTTTAACAAGATGTTCTTACGAAATTCTTATATTTATAAATGTTTGTAAATAATACAAAATTGTATGAAAATAAATAAGTTTTCGTTATGTTTCCGATACAGTTCGGTAGATATAAAGTTAAGTATTTATAACTGATTCATTGCAGAATACTTTCATTGCTTTTCATGACAGAGCAGTAAATTTTAGAAAAGTGATTCGCTCTTTCAGTTGTTCCTTTAATACAATATTTATAATTTAAAGGAAATACTATGCTATATCTCTGGTTATATTTTATTCAAACTTTCTAGTGCGTTTTCATTAAAAGCATTTCCGCCTTGGATTCCATTTTCCCTTTGTAAATATTCTCATTATGAAGTGTGAAAGAGCTGACAGTTTTTTCTGGTATTCTATTATGAATCTCATTTCATTTGCTATTTGAATAAAAACTGCGTATCACACATCAAGCGTGTCGCTTTCATAATCCAGTTTTTCCCAAGTTTTCTGCTTCAATTAGCTGCATCCTTTTTACCCCCAACCACATGACAGCAAACACTAATTAGCCACGGCATAACGAGCTTAGGTGTTTTGACATCTGGTCTCGGTGCCATACTCATTACATTGTCACTATCAGCTGGCGTTGCCACTGTGTTCTGCATTATTCCTGTTAGCCCACGTTACATAACAGTTTTCCAAGTGCCATCATAAATACTCACTGGCCCAGACATGTTGGCCTGTAGCCTGAGCACGGCCAGACGACGTTCCTGCTAATTTAAATTTATTGGCATTAAATTTATGCCGCTCTGGGAGCCCTCTGCCTGTTCACCAGAGATGTGGACCAGCAGGGCAGGAGCCGCTGCTTGAGCATCAGAGTGCGACTGTTGTTGGCTGTGGGCGCTGCATAAATTTATTGCATTCGCCTGCATTGACACTGGCAGCTCTTGGATATATGGCGTCCATTTCCTTATAACCTCAATCCTTACAATTTTCTTTTTGGGCATACATGAATTTCACGTTTCCGGTTTCGATTATGTAAATGTTGTGAGATTTGACTAACGTCGTAAGTTTCTTCAAAGCATTTAACAGAAATTAATAGAGAAATTGTTAAGTACAGCTAACCTCATGCCTGGAACTAAAGTGAACTACTTAGGACAGATCAGGGTATATATTATTCTTGCTGATGTTCCTCTGTGTTTTATGAAAGATGACATCAGCTAGAGTAATATGTAAAATGATCAATAGGCACCATTATTACAAAACAACTAACCCTAGTCTAACCAGTTAAGTTCTGCGTAAGAATTGTTCTATTTGCGTGCTCCTCATGTTTTTGCTAAGAAGAGATCAGATAGATCAATTGATACCCCGGACAAATAGCAACGAATTAATTGAATTGTGCTGAAAGTAATCCTCTAAATTGGAATTGTGATCCTGGTACACATTGTTCTTGCTGAAGCACATCCTTAGTTGACAAAAGATGGCATTAGCAAGAATAATCTGTAAGTCGATCCCACAAATTTCCAGAAAAGTGTCCAAAGTGCATCGAAACAGTGTAAGTTTTGGGTAAAATTTGTTCCGTCTGTTTTCTCCTCTTTGGCATAAACAAGATGAGATCAGATGCAACATTTATTACCCTCAACAAAAAGCCGCATCATAAAATGTGAAAGTGTATCTTAACTTTATTTAAATGGATTTGCTCTGTGCGGAGTACATATTGTTCTTGCTAATGTGCTTCTTTGCTTTGGATCAGATGGCGTTAACAAGAATAATTTGTAAGTCGGACAAATGAATCAAATGCACCAAATGAATCATATTCGAAGGTAGATTGATTGGGTTACAAATTATTCTTTTTGAATTCTCATCTTTAGTTTGGATAAGATGAGATCAGAGGGAATAATTCGTGCCCCAGTCTATAGTCAACAGCTGAAATAATAAGTGAAAAAATCAAATGATTGTTGGAGAAAATGTTAATAATAACTCAGGTTACCTATAAGAATCGGTTAAGATTCTTGTTATCTTACTCTCATTGTGAGTTCTGTGAATTCTCATCTTTAGTTTGGATAAGATGAGATCAGCTCAGAGATCATGCCCCAGTAGTCAATACCTGAAATAAGAAGTGAAAAGATAAAAAGATTATTATAAGAATCGTTGTGATTGAAAGATCAGTTTCTAAACAATTCTGTAATCCCTGTCAGAAAGTTCCAAGGGAAGCCTGTCAAATCAGTTCATTTTTATTCAATTTTCGCAGTTTTATTCGCACAGTTTGAGGAGTACTGGAATTATAACAATTACGCGTATTGCAAGCCAGCATCGTTGTATATAATCCAACTAATCTATTAACTATGTTTTTAGTTCGAAAAGCAAACAGTTTCAGTTTCTATCCCCTGTTATTTGTTTATACACTTTTATTTATTTATGTAATTAAAGTTGAATGCGTGCGGCACGATTATTATCACATATATACTTTACGAGTACTCCTTCCATAGTTTTGGAGTTGTGTTTGTATGTTTCCATCATCATCGGTGGGTGCTGCCCTATTGTTATTGTGTGTACCGTTAGTCATGCATGGAGTCCCAAAAATGGTAATGAGAGAAATTTTAATTGAAATTATAATAGCCTCATTATGCAAATGGCTCTTTGTTACTCATTTCGCCACTCACCGAGGACACACACGAAACACAGCACAGAATTTGCAATTTGTTGTTCAACGTTTTGTTGTAACTTCTCCGCTTTTTCCCTGTGCTGCCTATATATATATATTGTTTATTTTGTTATAAACATATATAGGCCTGTATATTGTATATTCCTGTGTTTTACTTATAGAAAGTTTATTGTTTTCGCTGTGTGAGACAACAAACTGCGCGTAGGTAGATTTATTTTTAGATATTTCACTCAAGGAAATAAACTTTAGTCAGCGTTTAAAACAGATCTGGCAAAAACGTTTATATCGCATACGGATTATGGTACAGTAAACACTCGAATATGATAACCACTCAAGCATTCTAATTCTAACCTTTCTAAGGGCTTTCAGTATTTCATGAAATTATTTTGACCCCATTTACTGTGCTCTAAGAGACTTTTGCTAATGTGCGAGTTACCTGTGTAGATGAATTGAAAATGCAGTGGAAACTTATTTGCAAATGCCATAAATAATTTAAGCCAAACAAATTGTATGCAACGCTTTCCGCACAGATAAATACGCACAAATGTGCGAACCGGGTGACTGTGTCCTGTGCCAAATGTCCTGTGTCCAGGGTCAGGGACCCTCGGCACCCAAAGAGCCCCGTTTCGAATCAGAATTGGCACGTTTATGCTTGAATCGTGTGAGTATTACCATTAAATGGCATTACCTTAATGAACGAATGAACGACTGTATATAGACCAAACAGACCTCTAAATAATGAACACTTTTTTGTTGCTGTTTTGTTATCAACTGTGAATCGAAGTAATTGTAGAGTATATGGAAGCTATTATAATAATTGCAACTTTTTGCTTCTGCATAATCTATAGACAATATTGTTCGTGCGAAATCAAATTGTCTATTGATTGTGCTGAGGCACTAAGAGAATATCCAGCAAATGATATCCATAATAAAGTGTGTTTCTAAGTATTGTTGTTCTTTAGACTTGGAGGTGCACCACTTCGATTTTCTAAGTGGTTTGAAAAGCGTAGAAAGTTGATGGTGGTACACAGCTTAAGCTACAGCCAATAGCAACGAGATCTAAAGTACTTGCAGGTTTCCAAATGTATTGCTGAAATCTATTTTAATCGTATTTTCAAGTGGTACAAAGACTATCGTCTCATTGAGACTTTGAGTGGTAATTAGCTATCGAAAAAAATTACCATTCACAGTATCAATGGAATGATTTCGCAATTTGCGTAATCAACGATTATTAATTTATGCAAATATTCATATATTTTATGTTACTTTATTCGTACGTTACATTGAGCAGATTATAAGATATCAATTCTGTACAGTGCGATGTATGAATAGTGTATGTAAAAAACGCAACAAATACAAATTACCAATACAAAAAAGAAGCCTAAGTAATTAATTTTTAATCTATCAATTATAATAAGCGTAGCATTAACGAATTATATTAATTGACTGGCAAAGTCAATTATCATTAATCAAGGTTTTTGTCATCGAAACGCATATTCCTCTTCGAGAGACTATCATGCTATCAGAAAAAAGTTGCTTATAGTAAAAATTGAAATGCATATATCATACTATCATGAGAATCGCAGAGAACGGTGAATGCTTCTCTATATCCGATTGAAGATCATTCAGTATTCGTTCAAAGCGATTCCCTGGTCTTCGTTGCAAATTTGTTGGCATAATTCTATAAATGCAGCGCGTGTATTGCCGTGTGTCTGGACCTAGGCAAGCGTGGCCAATAAAAGCTCCTCTGTCCCAACCCCATCCCCATCCCCATCCCCATCCCAACCCTTACTGGTTGGTCAAATGTGCAATGGGGCGTTCTGTAAATATGTGCATATAAATATTGCGTGCGTTGCATTAAAATTTATGCAAAAACAAATTGCCCCCTGAATGAATGACGCGACCCGTTGGTGTATTGTAAAGGCTTTAAGTTAGCCAATAGACTGCTGACAATTAAATGCATATCTCTGACAAATTTCTGTATTGAAAACGTAAACATAAATGAACAATCGACCATTCTGCTATAGAATGCGGCGGAACGTAATAAAAATAATGACATTCGCCTGACAGACATCAATGCAGCCAATATGCCCGCATATAATACCCTTGAACTGAGCTGCTGCTGTCCGCATCGAGAAATGTCAGTCAATAAAACTTAATTGGTATTTTAATGATTCATTTGGAATTGTTTCTATTAATTGAAATGCGCATTAAGCTAAGCGCCTGCTGCCGAGCTTTGCCAGAAATATTCGCATCAAATTTTATCCATAAAAACTTTTCCCTTCACATTTTTTTATTGCAAGAGTCATTGCTTTACTTGTTAATATCCATAAAAATAAATCCTTTGGTAAATATTATGTTAATCCATCAAAAATGTAACAGAAAGTGCTGGCTATATATAAGTGTGTATGTATATTTGTATATTTTATGGTAAATGGAGCTTTGCTTGAGGTTTCACTATGAGCTACGATATTTTCGACGATAGTTCCGATAGGTTCTTAATACACAACTGAAGTTAAAGCCAAACTGAAATCTAAATTTGAATATGTTTCTATTGATTTCTATTGCAATCAAAAACATTTTCTGTGCTTGTTTTACGTTTGTCCTAAATATTTTGCAGTGTTTTTTACTGCATTTAGAAATGTGCAAATTTAAGATATTCAACGTACGTGCGATAAACTAATTTTAAACAAATTTTAAATGGAACGAAATAAGTTCGAAGAATTGTTTTAAATTCTTTAATATGTATGTGAAAACCATCGTAGTCAGCTTTTATATAAATATAATATACATAGTTAATAATTGCATTCTTTGTTTGAGAAATTTGTAACAGAAATTATAACAATTCGATGCAAGAATGCTAAAAGGTGTGCGAAAAGCTACCTGAAACTGGAAAAGGGAAGAACATAATTGATTGCATTTTATTAACATTAAACAAACAGAACAATTTATAATTAAACGCCAAAGATAAACATTGTATACATTTTGCATTCTGCCCATGGAACTTAATTCAAATTGTTCATTAAACTGTAAACACACTGAAAACGTAAGATAAACATATCCAATAATAATCACATGGCAAACAATGAAAGTGCTCTCTAAACTTCCCCCAAAAAAAAAACTAAACTTAATTTGTATTGTAAATATTTAATGATTGTTATTTTCCCCGCCTCCCCCTCCATTGTGTGTAATTTCATTGTTTAAGCAGTAAGCGAGTACCGCGACACTTCGAAGGGCAGTTCAATATTTATTGCATCAATTGACTGAGATTTGTTCTTATAAATTCGCTAAGCTCAGCTTTTGATGCAGTATAAAATGATGCCTTAAAGCAACGTCTCAAATAGGATGTGAAATAATAAACAAAACAGGCTCATCCTCTTATGATATACACTGAATTCAGATTCTATAATTGTTTTAGCTCTGTGAATTATACTCAGCAGATAGTCCCATATTGAGCAGAAGAAAGAGATGAAAGGAGATAAAAGTTTCGTACTGAGACTGAAATTGATCCAATTATAATCCGAATTGATTCAATTACTCATTTGTAGTCTGATAAGTAAAATATATAAGAGCAAAGAGCTAATCAAAGAATCTTATAATGTATTCCAATAAGAAGCTGCACTAAGTGACAAATTTGAAATGAATTGAAAACAAGAAACGATTTTCTATATTAAGAAAATAAGCTTTTGTATATGTTGCCATATTTTACTGTCAACAAAATGGCTTTAAACAAAACATTTGTGACTTTCCGACAGGGATGTTAAAATCAAATTAGCATCCCAAATGAATAGACTGCAAGTTGCTAGCGAAAATCAATATAAAATATAAATAGATAATGAGTTTTAGATCTGAAAAAACCCAAGCGAATCAATCATATTATATTTAATAGACAATGACACACGCAGAACAAATCGTTGCCAAGCTAAGCTCAAGATTTATATATTTTATTTTATATATTCTCTCACATGTTAAACTTTATTTGATTTAATTGCAAATTCTTTGCACTCACACAGTGTGAGTGCACAAATTTTATGAAATTTACATATTTCAAGGAACATTTTTACTATATTTTTTATTTATGTTGCATTCGGCTCTTCCTTGTGTCATACGCAGCCAAATTATTTGAGCAGAATTGCAAAGCTATTTTTCTTGTGGATGTAAATTCTTTTGGCTTTGGAATTTTATGCTCGTATACACTGAATTGCATGAAAATTGTGTTGAGTTTGCAATTTAAAGTTTTGCACATGGCAAACGGAAAGAGGGGTGGGGCTGTGTGTGGGAGAGGAATGGATGCGGTGTAAAAGTCCTTTTGTGTCAGGGCGGAAAATTGCAAGTGCAGCTCGAGTTTTCCTTTGCTTTTATCTGCTTAAAGTGCCGTCGTACGAGTTCGAGCCAAATTCAAATGCATATCTGGCCATATAAATCTGCATTGCTTCAGGCACTCGCAAACTGTCCAAAAAGTGTCAAATCCGCTTCCATGCTGGCCTATAGCCTAAGCTGCAAATAAAATGTTGTCCTTTCTTGCTTTGGCCACGTGCGCTCTGTTGTCCAACTGTTCTCTAAGTCCAAGTGGAGCTCTCCCGATCAACTACTACTTGGATGTCAGGCGGCCACCCCATCGAGACAACTCCTGAGTGTCCTTTGGGCCAAAGGCTCTTCTGCCCCTCACTGCGGTTTATTTACAAGAAGTCACTCCACGTGTTGCCTCCTTGACGTTGCAGCGTCGTGTCGCTCCAGTTCAGTTCATGTCCAATCCTCTAAAGTATTTTCACTGCAAATATTGCACGAAATTGCTTTATTTGCCTGTTAGCGGGAAACTTGGCTCCAGTGTCCACATCCACATCCACATAAAGAAATACGAACAAACCATGTTAAATGTCAGTGAAGTGCCATTTTATGTCCTTCCAGTCCAGTTGAGCTTAGACCCACAGTGCTTTTCTGCCACAGACTTGACTGAGCAAAGGGATATCTGCGATTTTTATGTCCTTTCAAAGCGTAATGCAATCTGCAACAAAGTGTTTCTAAGCCAATTTCCTAATTAAACATTTTTTATGCTTACCTTCCAAAAACACTCAAGCTATAAGTTCTTAAGATCTTAAAGATAGATTATCATATAGAAAACTAGTTGTATAGAAACTATGATTATTTCTATGTTACTCCTTCAAATTAATGAATGCTTTTTTAAGGACATTCTTGAGAACATTGAACTCTTTGCTTAACTTCTCTTAGCCTATGCTGAAAATGAAAGGAATATACATGTATGTATATACAGTATTTCTTATATATTTCTTTTTGTGATAAATTTTGTGTACTTAGTTCTAATATGCGGGACAAACTGAACTGGATCTGAACTACTAATTCTAATTGAGTAGCAAATTTGAGGCTCTTCATTCATGCTTACTACATAGTATATCCAAAAAAATGGATCCATTTATGGACTACTAGTGGGGCAGGTCTGCTTTTTGGGTTAACAGAATTAGCTCCTGCCTAGAACACATGTTTTTTTGTACAGGTTTCATAGACAGGATGCATCGAAAGCAACAGGTGAACGTTAAACACAGGTGTTAGAAAACACAAAGGCATCGACAGGCTGCATACCCCAAAGCTGAAATTTATGAAGTGTTTTTTTCAGTAAACAAAAAATGTGAGCCTCAGCCACGCTTTGCCGAATGAAGTGCACTTAACTGGCCGGGAAATTCAATAAAAGTGCCAGGGTCACATCGGAAAATTCTATTTTCTTTTTTTGTTATTTTTTTATGGTCTTTTTCTGGCCAGAGCTGAAAGCGTTCAAGCAAGTTGTGTCCCATTTTTTCTCTTAGTTTGTACGGCAGCTCTTTTCTGGTCTTCTCATAAGGAAAGTTCTTGCTGCCGCTTTTCTTTCATTAATTGCCAAACTCATCCAAAGTAATTCTATGGCAAAATTAGCTTAAGCGACTGACTCCGGCGTTTGGCGGCTGATTCAGAGCTCTTGCTGCCGCTCCTGCTGCTGTTTCAGTCGCTGCACTTATAATGCAATTACAGGCGTGATGACGTTGATCCAGAGAATAGGAAGGGATGGAGATTGGGAGGGGAATAGAGTGACGGTTGGCAGGATGCGAGATAATTACATAAACTTGTTACCTAAGCAACCTGCTGCAAGAAGTTATGGGGGATAGGTCCTGGCACAGGAAGGCAATTTAGTGGCTGAAAAGGAAACCAAAAACAACTACAGCTACAGCAATTTGAAGTATAGAATGGGAGCGGGGAAAATAACGGAAAATCGTCGGCATCGCCTTTGTCTTCTTTACGCGTCGGTGGCGGCTGTGTAATATTTTTCTTTCATTGCTTTCTACATGCCGCTTGCCGGTTTTCCCAGTACTGTGCGGGCTGCATGAAGGAAAAGCTCATAAAACTTTTTCAATTTCACTTTAATTTCGCTGGCTGCACGGCCTCGGCTGCGCCTGGCTCTTTTTATATTATATATTTTTTTTCTATCTAGTAACAAAGGCATTTGGCGGCTAGGCGTGGGCTTTGTGTAGGCATTTTAGTTGTATGAAAATTGAATTATATGCAATACCTATATACTGTGTGTATGTATGTGTATGTTTAGCGGCAGTCGCATCAGCTAGCTGAAAGATTTCGGATACCCATTGCTTGTCGCTTCAGCTAATGACAATCGAATTAGCCGCGTTTTGTCAGGCATCAAAACTTTTTCCATTAAACGTGAAAATTTTCTTTATGGCACTTTTTTAATTTCTGTAGCTGAGGAAAATTTGTTTTAATGCCCAGCTTAGCGTAATTTAAAGTTGCGCCTGCACTGCGCCTGATATAAACTTGACCACCCACTCCCCTACCTTAAACCGTTAACCGTTCTCCCTTTGCCCCCACACCGTCAATCATTTTGGACAGTTGCATTGGCCTAAGCACAATGTTCGGCTCTAATTGAAGTTTCTTGTTGTTGGTTTAGTTTCGTGTTAATTATGCCTCAAGACACACATTCTTAACTTACCACTTACTCGCTGTTGTGTAGCGGTCGTCCCTAATCTAATGTTTCTCCACTGATACATATTACACATACGCCATGTGTGCTACACACTCCTCCAGCTGCATACTCTGTGGCTTGTTGTGTACTACGACTTAACGCTAATAGTGCTGTGGTGCAGGTGGCATGGACTTTGTTTCCTTAGAAGGACTCTCCTCATAGAATTTTGTATTCTGAAATAATATTCTGCTTTATTGCAATTTCCCGCATTTTTCTGGTTTTTTCTCTCATTTCTCATCACTCACAACAACGCCAAATGTCAGATGGTTGCAGCATCCGCGATTTTTGCATTTTATCACTAATAATATTTCAATGTTGTCCTGTCCGAGGCGAGAGTTAACGCTGGTACATCCCACATTTAAGCCCCTCCCAATCTATTCAGTACTCGAAGGAACCGATTATTTAGTATTGCAGCAGCAGCAGCAGGAGGAGGAGCTGCTGGAGCACCTCATCGCATCATAAGCATAAATAATTGGCTTGCTCAACGGTCGTCGAAAGCTCTGGAGAACTGCGATGATGCTGCAGCTATACCTTATTTTGCTGTGAAGTAGAGGGGTGACAAGAAGATTAGGGATGGAGTACTATGAAGGCAAATGAATAGTAGCTCAACATTAGACACTTTGATGTGAGACACTTGTCTCGGGGTGTCATAGTCATAGCCAGTGACAGTCATCGAATGGAGCAAATGCAGTGCAGGGATTCGCATCAATGACTCTTTCGACATTTCAAAATTGTGTTTTAGCATTGATTTTGTGTGTTTGATATGGGAGGAACCTTCTGCATCGTTTGCACCAGGTCAATAAATGCCAAATGCGTCGATTGCTTCTTGTCTTTCTAGGAAAGACTTTGGTTCGATTTTGGGGCTAATTTCCAGTCAAGTAGTTATTGCTCTCTGGCATGAAAGCAATAAGGTCCAAAGTGTGTGAAACACATCAAACACTCTCAGATATTACTTCTTGGAATGGAAATAGATTTTAATTAAGTGCACTTTTCCAGGAAAATGTATTAACAGCTCAACTAAGAAATAAAGCCCATTGATTTTAATTACGTTTATGAAGTTAGTATGCAGCTTTTAAAGAGCTCTTTTGTATGCCAGAAAAAAGAAGCATTTCTAAAACTGTTAAAGAACTTTCTTTAGCCTTAATATAATAATTATGAAAACACTTTAGTTTCCATTATATATCAAAAGTATAGAGCTTATATGCTTAAGAGTCCTGATGGAGTCATGGACTCATAGTTGTTCTAGATAAGCATAAGAAGCAAAATCAGAGAAAGTTTGAGACAGAAAAGTAATCTAAGGATTTGAAAGAAAGTTCTTCTATAAACGATAGAATTTGAGCTTGTTGCAATTTGTGTGCTACATAAAAACGGGATTTATATATATATTCTTGTAGATTCCTATGATTCAGAAACTAACGTGCTTAAAAGTCTTCTTCCTATAACTATAAACCCACTTATTTGAAAGTTTTGCCAATTGGATTTGCGGCCAAAAGAGTGTGTGTTGTGTGTGTGGCATATAAACCTTTGTCAGTCCGCAATATGCGAAAGTTATTTGAGCAATGAGAGGAGGACAATGCAGCGGATAAGTTTGTTTTTCCAACGGATTTTCCACAGAAATCCAACAAGCACAGAGATATTGGTCAACAACTAATAAAACTTTGTGTGGCATTCAAAGAGCGTAGAGCACGAACTCAGAAGGATTTTGGCGCATACCTGACGAAAAAAAGGCATATACAAAAATAAATATTTAAAAAGTTGAAAAATGCTTCGCAACAAAATAAATGTTCAAAGTGAACTGAAAAATAATACAAACTAATTGCTGGAAATAAAGTTTGTCGTTCAAACTGATATAATTTGCAGCAAAAGCTATTATTTCTTTTTTCTTTATCCTACCCCCAATTTATATTTGATGCTACGAGCTCTGAACTCTTGCTACAAACTTTTTTTACAGCTCAGTCAAAAGTTGTGTGCAAATTGTGCGGAATTTTTAAATTTTTGTAGGTTTTTGCAACCGGTTTTTCGTGTGGAATATGCTTCTCTTTTTTTGTATTGGATTTCTTCTGGAAAACTGTGCACTCAATTTTGGTTGGGATTATCGCTGATGTGCAATAAAGCGAAATGTGCTGAAAACTTTTTAACTGGACAAAGTCGTTGTCAGGGAGTTAAGCGTGATATACTTTAGAAATAACAAAGAAAGTGAAATTAACTTTGCTGTCTCAAAAGATTTTATACTGAAAATTGATAACATATAACTATAAAGTACCCACCTATGCATAGAGTATCCTCCTCTGAAAGTTTTCCCACTGATTAGATGAGTTTTCCCAGAGTGGGGCTCTGTCGTATTTAGCTTACCTTGAATGAAGTTATTTGTTCTTGATACACTTAAGTACTTTTATTAGCGTATAAAGCAATTTCTAGCAGATTTGGCACAATAAATCAGCAAGTTTTGGCTGCTTGGCGCCACGCCCAGCTAAACTACCATTAAACCCTATTTTCTCAGCTGTTAGCCCAGTGTGTTGAGTCGTGACCTTTTTGGCAACATTAAATGTGATAATTTCTATTCTCACAGAGCCACTTGCAAGGGCTTTTATTATTTAATTTTCAAGCTTGTGCTAATAAATTAGGCACAGCGTGTGGCAGCCACCCGCCCACTCACAGCGTGCCACGCCCCCGGGGCTGCTGCCTTGCAATATTAACGAAACACAACACATGCAAAAAACTACAAAAAAAGAAAAATAGAAGAGGAAACTTTTGTTGAATTCAAACATCCCCTCGCCCCTCCCCTTCCCCCATATCCAAAACTTAGTGTAGACATTTAAAGGGATTATGTGCCAAGTTGCAAGCTCCTTGGCCCAATGCCTGCTATGCACGAGTATATGCTTGGTTGCTCCTGGCAGCCTCTTTCTAGCTTCGCTCTCAGCCTCCGGCTATGTCCCGGGTGGCCCGATTGGATTTGCCATGGCTGAAAATCGCAACTAATAAAAATCACGCAAATCTTAAGCCAAGAAAATGGTTAGAAAACGGCAAGCGAAGCTGCCAGCAATTTAGCCAAAATGTTTTTATTCAATTACGCATGTGAATTATGCAAGCTTTACATACTCTATGGTATAGTCGATGCTCCCGGACACTCCGACTGGGTTCGGTCTCAGCTTTGGGCTTGGCATGGGCAACCGTTTAGAGTAGACAAAAGCCACGCCGCCCGCCCCCAAACTCCTTTTTTTCTTGATAAATTAAGCAGTTCAGCTCTGCAGCATGTATGCTTCAAAAAAGTGAGAGAAAGGAGTGCCCAAAGTGCCAGATCTTTAGATACCCTGTAATTATACTTCTAGAATGTATTCTTATATAAGAAATCGAAAAGAGCAATCTAAACAAGGCTGTTTCTGGTCATCGGCTCCTTTATAAAATCGTAGAAACAGCAACTTACCTAAGAATGATATGTTTCCAGTCTTGATATTGAGATATATGAGATTCCACATCCTTTCTTGAGCTTGAAACAGATCAAGGACCATATATATAGTGTATACTCTGTGAAGCTGTTAATGCTGCTTCTTTGACCGCTTTCCCTATGTTGATTCACACAATGGGATGCAGCAGATGGGCAACATTTTAGCATATCCTTTTCACACTTACTCCTAGTTACAGGGCATAGAGAGCAGGCAGGCGTCTGGGATGTATTCACTTACGCTTTGGCAAATTTGCATAATAAATCTATTTTCAATGGTTCCTTTTTTTTATCTATCTTTTACTTCCTATACTCGTATGTATCAATGGCAGCATTATAAGACTCTTCGTTCTTTTATGTAGTTGGGCCATCAGCATATTTGGTTAACAGCTGCGTGAGTATGTGTGTGTGTGTGTGAAGCCACATTTGATTCGCATAAGGATACACACACACACGTAACGTATGCCATATATTCCGGGCCTTAACTGCCTCTTAAAGTCTTCCTTATAGCTATTTATTTGCGCTACCATTTTCCACAACCTTTTTGAACTTTTATTCTTTTCGCTGACATCAATTTGCTTGAACTGATCCTGCCAGGAATTAAAGTATCCTTGGCCCCCAAAATAGATATAATACTATTATTTTTGACATTTTTGCAACTTTATTAGTACTCAAATATGTTTCCATCTGAAATGTTTGTTTTAACAGTTTTTATGTGTTAAATTTGTTCTATTTTTGCTTTAGTTTTTCATTTTTCTTGTGAGGGTTTCACACGTTCCACACATTTCTAATGCAATTTATTTGAATTAATTTATGTTTAATTATGTTTCATTTAATTTTCTCCTCTTCTCTTCCTCAATTATGTAGCACACTATAATTATGCATATATGTATGTTTATGTATATTTTTTTGGGTTATCTTTTTTTTCGCTATATTTATGCTAGTTTTACATCATTACAATTAACTATTTATACGCATACACATAAGCTATAGAGAGTTTTACATATTCATTTCATTTTCTATAATCTGTTTTTATTACCGCTAAATACGTTTATTTTCATATTCATTTTTATTTTTATTATTTTTGTAAGTTTTTCTTCTTTCATGTTAATATACATTTATTTTTTCACCATGCACTCAAAATTGAATTGTATTTTTCGCGCTGTTTATTTTTAATGCGAGATTCCATTGCACATTTTCATTTTCGCATCTCATTTTCATATTTAATTACATTTTCGGCATTTGTTAGTTAAATAGGTGCTTATAATTAAGAACTGAACACATTATGCTATATACTCCTATACTAATACTATATATGCTATATGTGGTATGGTTTTCGCTCATCTCTCTGCTTCGGTCTACTTTAATTTTTAACCACTTCGCAGTTAAACTTGTTATTTTGTTTTAGTTCTCTACCCTGTACCCAGAAGACTTCGGAACTGCTGCTCAATAGACAGAAGACTTCTCTAACTATAGTATCATGTATACAGGGACAATCAGTATATAACATATGAAAAGTAAACATAAACCCAATATGAACATGAAAGTACTTCAAGCAAACAAGAAAGGAGTATTAGGAGCTTTAGTTTTATATCTGGATACAGGGTATGGGCTAGTTGAGTGTTCGCTCACTAGTATTAATGCTCGTATATGCGGAGTTTTGTGTTTTATTATAATAATTAGTATTCGTATATATATATATGCATTTCATGTTAATAGCTTTATAAATATTTAGTTTACTTAGTCAACGGGTAGCTGCATGCTTACGTACTACAAACACTTTAATATTCTTTTTAATTGCTACTAACAGTTCTGTTTTTGTTTTTGTTTTTGTTTTTATTTTAGTTTTATTTTTAATGTTGATATTGGATTTGGCTACAAAGTTGTTACAACTGTTTTCGAGAGGGATTTCATTCTTAGGCTTATCCAGAACTCAGAAAGGAACAGATCTGTACAATCCACAAAGTTGTGACCGCTAAATACTCGTATGCAGTGTTATATATTAATCTTTTTTTTCGTATATTTTATGCTAATTAGGTTAAAGTTACTCTTGTTGTTGTTTTCATGGTTGTACAGCTTATAACGTACGTAAGTTTAATGTTATTATTTACACACATACACAATTTAAATTCAGTCTTTGGAAGAATAACATTTATATTGGTTTTATTTATACATCAAATATTCGTAATATACTTTTATAAGTTTGCATTATGCTGAATTCTCTACGGAGACAGAATAATTTGTATTGAATACTTAACAAAATTGAAAGTTTACTTTTAAACACGAACGGGAAATTGGTCCTAGATAGAAATGAAAATATTTAATCGATTTCAAATCAAAGAAATCAAATTGAATAGAATTCTATTACATGTTTTATTTTTCTGGTTTTTTTGTAACAACGTCAACTACTTATTTATATACAATAAAATGGAATACACTGGGTTTAAACGAACTGGCAACAAATGTGCGACAACATTCACAGCGGGCAAGAGAGGGTTAAGCAAATCATGGAAATTTAGTTTAACACAGTTCGCTGGCTAAATTCTACACACACACACACTGACACACATACACATACAGACCTAGTTGAAACAGTTGTGGCATAGAGATGCGCTTAGAGATCTTAGCTTAGAGATCACACTTAAAACGCACCGTCAATTAATGTCACACACGCAGCTCGTCCATCAGTGGATGTTGCTGCTGTTGCTGCTGCTGCTGGACTTGCTGCTGCTGCTGCTGTTGCTGTGCGTGTTGCTGCGTTGTGGTGGCCACAATCACTGGCACTGTGGGCGGTGTTGGCACTGGCATCAGGCCACCGGCAGCGGTCAGCACAGTGGTCATGCTTTGATTATGATGATTCTGCAGATGTTGCTGGTGCGTAACCACGTGCTGTTGTTGGGCGGGCGAGTGCTGCTGTGCCTGGGCTGCCGCCTGTGTTTGCTTCATGCAGCTCTTCTTGGTCAGCGTGCCACACTGATTGCCCAGCACCTGCAGTGCGTGTGGGGGCGCCATCATGCTCGCACCCTGACCCCCATCCTGGATGGAGGACTTCATGTGCTTTGGCGGCGGTGGCGCCCGATGTGGTATGTCCGCAAACTCTGGCGGCGGCATCTGGTGATGCTGCATGGCATGATGATGGGACAGAATCGTTGCCGGATCGCTCTTCGCGTGTATGGTGAGCGTTTCCAGGTCGCCGCATATATTGTTCGGCATTTGGCCATTCTCCTGCCGCTTCAGCTTCGTCTGTGGCCTCGGCTCGCTCAACCGTGTCTTGTCACGCTGATAGTAGACGCCAGCGAAGATCAGCACATTGAGTATCAGCAGGGAGCAGCCAATGGCAATGGTCACACTGAGCGCCGTTGAGTAAGCGGCAAATCCATCGCTGTCCTGCGAGGCGCTGGCAGCACCGCCAGCAGCATGATCCGCATCCAGCATGTCATCCGGATACACCTTGCCGCTGCCATAACGTGTGCCGTTTCTCTGCAGCGAGGACGAAGGTGAACTCAAATTCAGCAAGGAGAATACCTGATTCGTGAATATCGTAAAGTTGCCCATGGCAGCTGCATTGGCGCCCCTCGATATGTAGGAGGGGTTCAATGGCTTCACAGAGCCATCGCTGCCAATGTTGTTGTCCAGATCATCATCGTCCAAGAGCTGGTGGTGTGCTGCTGGCACATTGTCTCCGCCCGGCTTGTGCAGATCAGGGATGAGATTGAGCCAGAAGGACAGCCGATGAGCGCGATAGTGATTCTTTAGTTTCGGCTTCGTGTCTGTGAGGGATAGATGAGAGCAGTTGAATTTGTTATCAATAAGTAATTGCGAAAAGTAAGGAACATTTCGATATATCGATGATATAAAGATTTTCATTGAGTATATTTCTTATGGTATCGGTCAAAGGGCACATTTCGCAGCCAAAGCTAATGGCGGGCATTTACGCGATATCAATTTCAAAAACTAGCTCAAACATTTTCCAAAGACTCTAATAAATAATTTTTTAAATGAACAAAAAAAATTGTTATTTTCATTATTTCATTTTCAAAAACAAATGCTTCCACTTTAAATGGCCTACACTGTATATTTTGTTCTTCATCTAAAAACTTTAAAGCTGAAATTAACTGCTAATTCTGCTTCATATGTGAGTTTAATTTAATTAAATTTGAAATTGCCTTTATACTTACCGAAATTCAAATATTTCTTGTGCACATTCTCATAGGCAGTCCATTCGATGGTCTTGTAGCGACTCCGCTCCTGGCGACTGCCGTGCTCCGTTTCCATTTGCTCGTTCGGATTGCTGCATGTTGTGCGCAAATTGTGTGGAGTAATTGTGGGATGAGTTCACACGCAATTCAGAGTTTATCTATATGCAACCACAAGCTCAAATCAACACTTACCCAGTGCGCACAAAGTTGGCCCAGTAAAACATTACAACTTCCGATAAACTGATTTCGGTTTTGGTATAGTTGCGCGTAAAATGATTCAAACCGCCGACAAGTGGTGCCCCAAATATATATGGAAGGTCTTCGCCATGGATGCAGCCCTGGCGCTGTAGCATACAAAATATAAATAGAGCATCAGTTAAATAAATATTTAATCTGTTGAGGTCAAAGGTCAACCACCCCCCATTGATGATAACTATCGAGTTTTTAGACACTGCATTTTCAGCTATAATTGTGCAATTAAATTGCTTTGCAGATAAATTGATTGATAAATTTAACACTTGTAATTGTATTTGTAAATATTTATGGGCAAGCAGATGGAAGTATATTGAATCTCACCTGGGGATAGTCACCGAAGCGCGTCTGATAATCGAATACATATAAATACGAATTGCGATGATCTGCCGAATGCAAATCGACGGTTTGTGCCGCAGGCGCCACAACCTGAGCATCGCTCAGTGCCTCCAGAGTTTCATCGCTGGAAATGGAGAATTGAAAAAAACAAACAGGTGTTAAAATCAAATAAAAATGTTTTTTGTACAGCAATTTTCCGGCTATTTGCCGCATCGAGCTGCGTTCAAGTGTGCAACTAACAAGCCACTTCTGAGTGCCACTTCGAGTGCACTCTCAACTGTTTACCTGTCAAACTGCTGCCACACGCTAAGCAGCTTCGAGTGCGCTCTCGACGTTTGCTAAGCCTATTTGGGGAAATATACTTTGCGACTGATTTGCTGCTTCTACATTTTTCTATATTCCTTTTTTGTTATTATTTCTACACCGAGTTTTGTCAGGGAGCATGGCGTGTCCTTTTTGTTTCGTTCTTTATGCATTTCAAATGCACTAGCGCAAAAATTTGAATAAAAACCATTTGCCACATTTGCATACGTATCTCCCTGGCTGCAGAGCGAGCAACAACAATAAAGAGTCCAGCATGCTTGTGTTTCCTTTCATATTATTTCATCTACATATAACTATATATACATGCGAGTATGTATTTAAAAAATAAACATTTTTCTTTGTCAGTGACAGGAGCTTTTGTTGTTCCACTGAGCGGCTCTTAAAATGCAGTCAACTTTGTAAAAGATAGTTTTTTCTCTCTTTTTTTTAATGTACCATGCATCATGGCAGTGTTTAAAGCACAAACACCCTGTTCACTGTTCAATAGCAATTTATTGACCAACAGCAGCAATTCGGAGTTGCATTTAAAACAGAATATTCCTGCATATATTTTTTAAATATTAACTATAATATTTTTTCAAATCGTATTCCTACTTTAATGTTTGAAAGCATTTTATATACATATCTACTAACTCAATCGATGTTTTAGATTCTTTGGCTTACGGACATAAAAAATAATACATAATTAAAATAAATGATAAAAGTACATAAAAAAATAATAAATAATTAAAAAAATTTATATAATAAATTTAATTAATTTAAATTTTAATAAATATAAATAAAATATAATAAATATAAATGATACATAATAAATATAAATAATATGTAATAAATTTAAATAAAATATAATAAAAATAATATATAATATATATTCATATATAATAAGAAAATATTATAAAAATAAATGGCAGAAATATGTGATAAAAATATATAATAAAAATAGCTGATAAACATAAATAATAAAAATAAATGAAAAAACTAAATAATAAAAAAAAGTAAAAGGCATTTTTAATATACAAAAATAACAGAAAGAATTATAATTATATAAAAATAAATAATAAATAATAAAAATAAATAATAAAAATAAATAATAAGAGTTTTTAATATACAAAAATAAAAAAGGATAATTAACGATATTCCTTGTTAAAAATAGTCGCTTTAATAGTAGCTCATGTACCATTGAGTTTTCATCTTTTGTTTTGTCATTGATGAAGATATGCTAGTTATATTTATATTATGTATTTATTTTAATTTAAGGATTAAGACTAAAAGTGTATATTATTTTCTGCCCACATTCATATTCATATTTGATTGATTAAATCGAATGATTCTACCTTTAAGTTGGTACAAGAAAATGCATATTCAAAAGCGAGAGCCTCTATATTCGTTATTTATTTGAATTGTGTTTGCCATTGACTTTTTGTCAAATTTCATAAAAAAATATGTGCACGATTCTCTTCACCACCAACCCTCTCCCATCTCATCCTGCAGCTCTTGGTAGAGATCAAGCGTGAAGCGTTTGCTGCTTCATTGAAGACAACTTAACGCACGTTTGCACAGAGGCTGCACCAACTTTTGCATAACTCGGGCAGTGAATGTTGTGGGCTATGAAAAGAAATATTAAGTATACGACGTGGGCGCAGGAGGGGAAATCAATTTTTGTACATATACAAAGAAATGCCAAAATGTATTTCCTCAAAATTATAGATTCAATGAATACTCGTGCACTTATCGAATATTCAAAAATCAAATAAAACTATGAAACTCAGCTGAAATTCAATATGCGCCTGGGGTTGGCTGTATCTGCACTTTGACCTAGACGTCAACATAAATATTGATAGAAATAAAAAGCAAATCTTTTATGACTGCACATGTGCAATTTCATATCACTTATGTGCCAGCCAGCCAACCAGCTGGGAGGCGGGTGAACGGCTCAGTAAATTGAATTGAATTGAATTGAACATTTAACATTGAACGTTCAACTTTGTGCATTTCCCTTGGTCATTATTTATGCAGGTGGCTGGGCATTAAGACTTTGCATTTCACTTGGCAAAAGATTGAAATCAAGATTCACTTAAGCCGCTTTAATTGAAAACTCTTTAGGCAGCGAGCAGCACGTGAGCGCACAGGTGAGGGCACAACAGCTCGCATTTAATTAAGAACGAAATATTTATTTGCAGCCAGAGCCCCAGGATGGGGCATTACAATCACGGCCATACGGCATGGGTCCGTGTCACTCTGCCAGATCGCCTCGCACAATACACAACAAACGCAATTACTCACCGGATATTAATTGGATGCTGTACAGGCCTCTCCCAGTCCGTGTATTCATTGACAATCGTTGCGAATATCTCGTTCAGGTGAAATGTGTACGTGTTCCGTACGTAGGCCTTTAAAATTCTCGAGCGCCGATCCGCCTCAATGCCGTATTGCACGTCTCCCGAATTAAAGCTGAAGAAGGCTTCAGCACGTGTCACGCCAGCCATCAGGTCGTATCTGTAAATGAGCAGAAGTGCGTAGATTGAAGTATCCGCGTTATAAGTTTCCGAATCCCAACCCGACTCAGAAAGTGACTGTGAAATTATTCAGATTTGCCTGGGATACTTGTGCGTCGAGTAGCAAAAGGTTGTGCAGCACTTGGGCTTCCTTTTTAATCCATTTACTTCAGTTCTAACTTAAGTTAGGTCTGTCCGTCGAAAGTATATGGATTATAAATATTTAATAACTTGTTTCAACTTGTTGCCTCGATTGCATACACTTGAGACAATTCATTAACCGAAATATCCTGGGTAAGTTCGCAATTAAGTTGCTTAAGTTTATTGCAACTGATTAAAAAATTTGTGGAAGAGTTTAGTAAACTTATTCATCAGTTTAAAGTTTTGGCAAACATTTATCTTAGTTTTAGCAAAACCACAAAAATGTTGCAAAACTTCTGTTCATTCATTTGATGGGAACTTTGACTGTCTCTGAAGCTCAACAAAAGTAAAACTCTTGATAAACATGAAACTAAAGTTACTAAAATCTACTAGCTTGACCATAAAGTATCTCTGAGTTACTTCCATCTGCCAGTTGCACCTAAAATTGTATTTTTGCCTATTTACTAAGAAAAAGTAGTTGCAGCATCTTCCTATTTGTTTAAAGTTCAACTATTTTCGTAGGCACAGAGAGACTTATTCGAAATTTCATTTTATATTCTCTTTGTTGCATGTGTTTTAATGCAATTTCTTTGCAAAATATTGGCAAAGTATTCGTGTATGCGTTTCAAATTAAACTTCTTTGTGTGTATGTTGTGTTTTATTGTGTGTGTGTGTGTTGCCACTTGCCTGAACGCAAATTGCTTTTAAATGCGCACAAAGAACATTTATACCCCTTGTGGAGCTTTTGACTAATAGTCTCTTGGACACTGACAGCTTACAAAGCGCCACAGCAACTTGCACCAGAGGAGACGACACCAGGAGGCACATAATGCAAACTGCAGCCAAGAGGAGAGAGATCCCAAGAGTTAGTGTATATCGTTCATCAACAAGCACCACATATGTTCAACAAGCAGCCAATGAGCTGCTCCATTCATTTCCAGCTCCCTTGATTGCATTCTCTGTCTTACTGTCAATTCCCATTGAGCAATTTTCTTAAGGTGCAACATTTGTTTTCTGTTTTTTTTTTCTTCTGACTTGGATACAGGTAACTTTAGCACGTCATTAGGCCATGGATTAACACTCACTTCCCACGTATCTAGTCGCTTTCTAGCATTAGTTCCAAATGTTCGTCTCTCACTGTATTAATTTGTTGAATAAGCAACTGGGTCAGATAAGTTAAGACGTTGTTAAGGGCGATGAGTTGAAACGTCTTAATCCAATTCCCTGCATCTCGCACATATGTCAATTATCTTTCATTGTGAGTAAGTCAACAATCTGTCAAAGCATGTTTAATGCTTGATTATCGATACGATAGATTGGGATGCTTATGCTTTAATATTAAACTGAATAAAGACAAAGAAGCTGCAGCTAATCTTATGCTTCTAAAGAAGTACATTTAACTTTTCATTAGGTGCAACAATCGAGGTTCAGTTGCATCCATCATATACCAATACCTTATCTTGTCTGATGCCGTATAAAATCTAACCCAGTTTAATGCTTGATTATCTATATAATAGATTGGGATGTTTATGCCTTCATATTTCACGTTATACATTAAAGTGATTAAAGATAAAGAAGTAGCAGTTAATCTTATGCTTCTTATGAAGTTCATTAAATTTTTCATTAGGTGCAACAATCGAGTTGTATCTATTCATATCCATCGAATATTTCCCCAGACTAAGCTTGTCTGATGCCATATAATATCTAACCTACCTTTATGTTTGATTATCTATACGATAGATTGGGATGTTTCTGCTTTAATATTAAACTTATTTAAGGTAAAGAAGCTGCAGCTAATCTTATGCTTGCTTCTTATGAAGAACATTCAACTTTTCATTAGGTGCAACAATCGAGTTGTATCTATTCATGACTATCATATGGTACCCCAGAGCTAATCTTCCCTGATTCAATATAAAATCTAACCTAGTTACAATTTCAACATTTTCCTCGAAATGTCGCGCAATGAACATTAATTATGAAATCGCAGCTAATTAGCTGTTAATATTATATATTAACATTGCGAAATTGGCCAGCACTAAGTGCATAAATCATTGTATGGTGCCAAAACAATATGCCACGCCCACAAGCAACCACTCCGCACAACACTTGCCCACAACACACACACACACACACAGCTTACATGTTATAATTGTATTGCAAACGAAGTTGCGCTTTCGCGTGGTTAATATGCATAAATTAATATCAAGCGAATGTGTGTGTGTAAAAGTGTGTGTGACTGTGTGTGTGTGTGGTGTATGGTCAATATGGCATAGCGTGTGAAAGCTCAAAGCGTATCGCTGCCTAAACCAACGCCATTTTGAATGTTCGCCGTGGCGAGATAAAATCTTTCAGAAGTCAACAAAGCTGGCGAAAGTCAAAACTTTAAATTAATTACATTGCACACTCTTGGGCAATGTGTGTAATGTGTGTGTGTGTGCAGCTTAGGGTGTGTGCATGTGTTTTTGTGGTGTAAGTGAGTGTGAGTGTGTGTGTGGGTAAGGGCAAATATAATTAAGCATCGTTGGGTAACACAAGTCAGTCCAAACCGAAAAAAACAAACTTACCTTGACAACTTGTTAATGGCAGTTTTTCTCATTAATACTGCATTAATTAAAAACGTACACACACACACACACAATAACACAAACATGTCCATGTGTGCGCACATGTTCACATGTGTGGAGTGTGCGTGTGTTTTTGTGCCAACAAACATGGCAGTTCACAGGTGCAAGTCGTCGTCAGAAACATCATCATCAGCAGCAGCGGGAGGAGGAGGAGGACGAGCAGCAGCAGCAGAAGAAGCGTTGACAGGTAAATATGGAAAAAATGTGAAGTAATATAAGTAAATTGTTTAAAATGTTGTTAAGAGAACAAGACAATGAGTCTTCTTGTCTAAGGACTAACTACTTAACTTAACTACTTGTTAATACAAAAGTTATAAAAACAAATTGTGAACGCCTAAAGAAAAACGTGGATGATCGCTTGAGATACATTTTCATGTGATTTCCTTATTTTAAAAGAATTGAAAAGGAATTGAAAATTGCTGATTGAATCTTATTGTCTTAAGGACTCTTAACTACTTGTTAATACATAAGTTATATAAATTTATCAAAACAAATTGTGAACGCCAATAGAAAACTTGATTTAAAGTTAGCAAAAAACGTGGAAAAACGTTTGAGATACATTTTCATCTGTCTTTCTTATTTTAAATCAATTGAAATATAAAAATTGCTGATTGAATCTTATTGTCTTAAGAACTCTTAACTACTTGTTAATATATAACTTATAAAAATTTATCAAAACAAATTGTGAACGCCAAAAGAAAAACTTGATTTAAAGTTAGCAAAAAACGTGGATAATCGCTTGAGATAAATTTTCAACTGATTTTCTTTTTTAACTGAATTGAAACGTAGAAATATTTGATTGTGTTACTATTTTAGTGTTATTCATAAAAATATTTGTTTCCTAAACTTTTCTAGTATTATTCACAAACTGAAAAAACTAATTTAAGAAAAAGTAATTTCTCAATTTGAAATAATTTCCATGAACTTTAATCCCTTTTGAATTGAAGCTTTTGATGTTGTTTTGCAATTTACTCAATTTTAATTACATTTTGCTTATGTTCTGGCATAGAAACATATAAAATGTGTGCATAAACAATTAAATATCAACTAATATTAGAAATACATACAAATGGATTATAGCCTAGTTCAAACACAAATCAAATCAATTAAACATAAATACTCGTATATATTTTAATGTGAATGAAAAATGAGATGAAAAGTTCAAGTGATATAAAATAAACTGTAATTGAATTAAATTTTACAAAATTTTCTATAACTAGATTGGTTTGTCGGCAGCAAATGTTCAATTGAAATGCGGATAAATGCGGAGCACTCACCAATATTCTCCAATTGGCCGGGAGTACCCCAACCGCCGGCTGCAGCGATGCCCGCCTCACCCCCGAGTCCATTGCCAGCGGCGGTCGAGGCCTGGGCCTGAGCCTGGGCCTGGGCAGCTGGGGATCCGGGCGGAGGTGGGACGTAATCGCCGCCATCGATAACAACGCCATCGATGCTTGGCCCAAAGGCGAAGCCGAACTCCGGTGGGCGGATGGGCACGCTGAGCAGCTGCTCGAGTGTCTTCTCTCGCAGGCATTTCATGAGATGGGCATGTGGCAGGTCCGAGGCGCAGTTAACGTGATGTGCCACAATGGCCGCATATTTGGCCGGATTGCTGACCAGGGACCAGGGCGCCAGGCCCGAGCCGGACATGAGGATGGCCCGATTGAAAAGCAAACCTTTAAAAATATAACTTTCGATCACGAACGAAATTTTAATTGCGAATTGCATTTCCACTCACCCTCCGGCACGGCCATCGAAGATATCAAAAAGTGCACACAGGCCGCTCCAGTGCCATGTCCTGCCAGCGTAATGCTGTTCGGATCCCCACCAAAAGCCGCAATATTCTCCTTTAGCCAGTGCAGTGCCGCAATAATGTCCATCAGGCCATAATTAGCCGGCAGCTTCGAATAGCGATCCGTGTTGGCATTCAGAAAGCCTGAAAATAGTTATCGAAGGCCATTCCGGCATAATTCATTAGCACTTTCTTGTGTATCGATTAGCTCGTCAGTGAAATGAAAATTTAATCGACTCTCGTTCAGTCTCTGCAGCTATTTTAAATTTCAGACACATAGGCGCAACACTTTCCACAAAATGTGTACAGTCACGCGTGCAAATCATGATGTCAGCACTTCCGTTTCCGCAGCACCAACAGCACTGGAAACTGGTGGCGGGATGAGCGAGCGAAGCTGCCTGGCAACACCGCCGAATGAGGTCACACTAATTTTTGTATGCATTTTAAGTTCTACTGTGGGCATTCTACTCGAAGTGTTGGCCAAAATATGTGCAACACTTGAGTTAATATAATTTAAACTCAAATCAATTTATCCGAATGGAATTAAGTTCTAACTGATAGTTCGACAATGATCGGACGATAATCTGTTACATAGAATAATCTAGATTTACTCCTATATAGAGATATACAAACCGTTAATATATAGATATATATTATGTATAATAAAATAGACTTTAGATACTTTTTGCTCATGCAAATATTCCACAAATATGTGATATGAAATTTGTTCGTAAGGATAGACAAATTCTGTAACTGTTTCCAACTTTTTTTTGTTCATGAAGAGTTTAGAAACTTCCACTGTGCTGTATATTCTTTTACGCTAGACACTAACTAAATTAGTTAGATTATGGATGGGCATTTGCCACGATGCTGCTGCTGCTGCTGCTTCTATAGCGGAAGAGCAACCTGCAGCTGCAGTGGCTGAAAGGGGGAACGGTCGTTGGACACGTTGGAATCGTTTGGGTCGTTTCACTGCATTTGGTCGCCGATGAGGCCAGCATATCAATTAGCATTAGCATTTGAGTGTGTTGGGCACTTACCGAGCACTCCGAGGCGATAATTTATGGTTACCACCAATATTTGTCCATAGCTGGCAAGGACAGAGCCATCATAGGGATTGCCGCTGTTCCACTCATACGATTCGCCGTGCACGAACACAAGCACCGGATACTTGGCAGGACTCGCTGTCGATGAGGAAGACGAGGAGCTGGAGCCGGAGCCGGAGTTGCTGCTGCCGCTGGAGGAACTGCTGCTGCCCGTTGAGTCCCGGGAGCCCACTGGAAAATAATTAGAAAAAAGCAAACAAAATAAAATGAGAAAATTAGTTGATTGTCTATTAATGGGTTTCTCTTTTCAATTGCAAATCGCCGCTGGGAGGCAGCACACAAAGCCACAGTCGAACTTAAATGGAAGTTCCTTTTTTGTAGGCTTTTAGTTCAATTGTGAAAAATATTGAGTATTAATTGCAAACGAATGCAAACCAGGCGCCTGTTTATAATGGTCGCTGCATTTTATGGCTACGCGAATTGAACATTGATTTTAAGCTCGGTAATTTGCATTTGAATGCCCAATTCTGGTAACGAAAAGGCTTCAGTCTCAATTCAGGCAAATTCCGCACTTAAAGTCAAGCCACTGGCCATAAATCAACATTGACATGAATATCTTGTGGATGGAGAGCTTAGAGTATGGGTAAACAGAGTCTTGGAACGGATTTGGCTGCCGCAAACGAAAGACAAATGAGCGTCTAAGCCCAAAATAGGCAAATTATAAGAAAACAACTCTTTCTGGAGTGCGACTCCAAGGAGGAGGCTGGAGCTAAAAGTCATCAAAGGCCGCTTTTAGCCACGTGTCTGAGCTCAGCATATTTGTACTTCTCCAAGCCTCTGGGATGGGATAGGAAAATATTCAATGCTGGAAACCCTTTACTGGAAGTTTACAAAGGTTAAGCAGATTTATATGCTTGGGTATAGGGTGTATAGGTGAGGATTAAGGTATTTCAGCTGAAGCAGATACTGTCTGGGAATTTTCTTATGTCTTTACCGAAGCTGGAGACTTTAAGGGCTGACGACCAAAAATGTAATCCAACTAAAGATAAACCCAAAATGCATTCATCACAGATACTCACGCACACTTGGACGCAGAAATATCTGGTGCAGAGCAGTGGAGCATCTTTGGCAGATACGTATCCATATCGCATGTATCTGAGTGCATGTATCTGGACGAGTCAGCAGCAGCAGGAGCAGGAGCTCGAACAAAAGCGCCAAGAACAACAATAACAATAACAAAGGGAATATAATCATGAATTCTTCGTACCCATATATAAAACGCTTTCTTTTTTCATTCTTTCCTCCAATTTTATTATATATACTTTTTTGCTGCTGCTAGATAGTATGTGTGTAGTGTATGGTGGAACAAAAGAACTTGCTTATCAAAGCGGAAAAGAGTTGCGCGGGGTGCGGGGTAAGGGGTATCTGGCCAAGAGTTAGAAGTGGCAAAACGACCACTATGCAGGCAGAGGCAACATACAAGAAGAAAATAAAATGGCAAGTTACTGTGTCACTGACTTTTATAAATAGCGCCAACAATGACACGAGGCACAGACAATGAATGCCACAAGCTCAGCTCGCCACATAAACTTGGTTAACTGGGTTACCTTCCCCTTAATTCCCCCTCCCCCTTTGGACTCTACCATGTCAGAGCAGCATCTCAGCAGGAGGAGCAGCAGCGCCAATGTCAATATCTATTTAAAGTCTGAACTGAAAGTCAGATTCACACCTTGTACGTTAATTCGATGAGTATCATTTACGGGTGGCGTTCACTGGAGCTGTCAGCCAACGGTTTTAGACAGGTGACAAGATAACGGTACAGCGAAACCCACACAGCATAGAAACTCATCTTTTTAAGTCTCCAAATCAAAGTCTTTAACACAGAAAACATACATAAAAGTGAGAGAAGAAATTTTAAGTAGAGATTATAAATTGGCTTAAGCATTTCATTTTGCATATAAATTTGTGTTAAGGGCAATAGACGAAAGTTTTAAGCCTTTCAAAACTTTGTGCTACCTTTGAAATCTCTAGTGTAGGGGTAAGTGCTGGAACAAGCAAGAATTTAGAATGTTTCAGTACATGTAGATACAGTAGAGACCCGACGAAACGAACTAGGAAATGCGATGAAACTATTGGAGTTTCTTTTCGGTCAACCCAATATTTACTTTGTTGCTTAAAAAGCGAATTTGCTTAATCGAAGCTGGATACCCCTACTGTAATTGGGTATTATTATAAAGAATTTATGTTATGGAGTTAAAAGTTGAATGCACAACTTAATTTGTTTCAGACTTTATTGTTTGTCCTTCATTACTTGCAAATGAGGCGCGAAATTAGAGTAATTTGGGTAGCAAAGGGCTCAGCAGCCACAAGACATGCAAACAGCATTTAAAACTTGTTTTGTTTCAAAAAAAAAGAGAGACAGAGACAGAGACAGAGACAGAGAAGAGAAGAAATTAAAAGAAAGTAGAAGAAAATAGAGGAAAATAAATAGAAGCTCAGGCCGAAAAAGTTTTTGATGCCATTTCAACATGGTTGGCTGACAAGTACGACTGAGGAGGACTCTGTGCTGTTTGCATGTCGCTGCACCCGGGGGTGCTACTTACCCGAAAACTTTATGACCGTACCGAGAAGTCAACACACACACACACGCACACACACACATAGAATACATAGAGAGATAGTCATACACAAACTAAGCACATGCGCATAAAGAAGCGACAACTGTCTTCTATGTTGCCTAAAAACTTGTAAAATAGTTTCTTGCTACGCCAAGTTTGCCGCATAATTTCAGCAAATGTAAATATTTTGTACAAATAAATACAAACAAATTTATGTGCGAGTTGTATACGAGGCGGAGGAGGACCTGAAGGGGAGGGGGGGGGGGAGGGGAAAGTACAAATGGGCAGACAAGAGCTGACGCTGCAAAAACTAATGCGACTTTCGGGGCCTGTTAATAATTTTGAGCATGTTTTATTTCACATACACGCGTGTTGTGCCACCCCCCATCCTCCACCCTCCACCCCCACCCTTCTTTCTCACTGCAATCATCTGGCAGGATGTTGAGCTGGGTTTCCGTTTAGTGTTGCCAGTTGCCAGTTGCCAGTTATTTGCAGCGGCAAATCTCAACATCGGGTGTCAAAGTGTAGACACGCCTCGTGTTGCCCCGGCAAGTTGTGAGCTGCCTAAACTTGCACCCCTTTTCCTGCCGCTTGGGGCATGTCTTTGCAGCAGTCAACAGTTTTATGTTCTTTCGACTGGCATAAATTGAATCAGTTCTGTGGCACCCATCTGCATACTCATAACGCAACCCATGTATCTGACGACTCTAAGGAGGTGTGCACCAAATATCCTTCAGGAAATTCAGAAAATGTAATTAATTTGAGCTGTTTTGAGGTTAGGAATACCTAAGCGGATCTTTGGAATATTATTCTAAGATTATACTTATACTTACACTCTTTTCGTAGAATGGATTTTAGTTAATATTCTGTTTTTACTTTCTGAAACTTTCCCAAACTTTTCGTTGCTTTTACACCCAGCCCTCATATGGGAAAGGCAAACAAGAACTGAGTAACTCGGACAAAGGCTGCCTGAAGTCATCTTAGATTCGAAACTAGGTGAAATCAATATCCTTAAGTTATTGTCCTGTCTTGTTCTCAACTTTGCTTCGTCATCCTTGTCTGACTTTGTCCCATACAATGTCCTCCCATGGCTTCCTTGAGCTGCTTCCTTAGTCCTCGGAAAATCTAGCTCATTTCATTTTATGATATTTGGCCAAAATTTCATTTTGTTACGCGGCAAGTTTAGCGTCGCCTGTTGTAAACCTTCAGCTCGAATTTCACATACAGTGAATTATGGCTGAGGTGTACACTGAGAGTATGGAGATATTTCTGCCGATAACAATTTCAATTTTGGTCATAAAGGATAAGAAAACTAATCAGTTGTAACTATTCGAAACAAGTTTCTTATTCGAACTTGCTTTTACTCTGTTATTGAACAACTCTTGGGGAGATATTTGCCTCTATCCATATTTGATTTAAGCTCGTGCCACAGGTTGACTTTAAGTGCTGCTGCAACATATTTGGGGACCACAGAAAAAAAGGATATTTTTATTTTTATCGATTTAATAAATTGCTGGCTTTCATCGAGCTTCGTTTTTATGTCTTCGATTGAAGGTTTTTGGGTTGAAAAATGTGCACCGAAATTTGGCTTTGGCTTTTTAGCTGACACAGTTACAGTCACGCTGGAGTTTTTATTATCCTGCGACTTTTTGCACTAAATTTCAGCTTTTAGCTCTTGCTGCACAGACACAGGATACAAGCCGAGGCCAGGCTGTTCTCGCTTTAGAGAGAAGTGCATTTTCACTTTTGTACTTTATTACTTTCGCTTAAGTTTTTCTCTCTGCCCTCTTAATGCCTTTCTCCTTCCTGTTTTCGATTTTTATGCTGTGCAAAAGTTTCTGGCAAAATCTGAAAATTGTTGCTAGTTTTTTTTTGTTTTTAGTTACGTTGTTTTTAAAGTACTTATTCAATCGAACAAATTTGGCTGATTGGGCTTGGGCGCTTAAGCGATGTAGGAGATTAACACAAACATGTTTGCCGAAGTTTTCAGCGAAAAAAATGTTGCTTAAATAAAGTTGTAAACTGTTTCTAGGCGTGGCCAAAAGTTTGAAAAGTCTGTTGAATAATTCAATTGCAAGTGCACCAATAATCGGGCTTAAAGCGTTAAAACTGAAATAGAAACGAGACTCTATAGAAGGTAGAAATATTCTTGTTTATGTTGAATGTTTGTTTCTGGTCAAAGAGCGAATGTAACTTTGGTACACATGTGTGTAAAGTTCTATGCAAAAAGTTATTTAAAGCTAAACTTTACTTCTTACTTCCAGAGAAATGCAATGTAGAAGTTCGCATACAAACATGGCTTAGAATATGTCAAAGGTTGAAGTGTTTGCCTGAGTTCCATAAGCCGATAACTTTTGATGAAATCAAACTGAATGGAAAACATTTAAAGTTAATGGGAAGTCAACTTTCCTGGCAAAACCGTTTAGCTGTTAGTGTGCCCATAATTTATTCGATAAAAAATATATATATGAATCAAATAAATGCTTTTTATTAAAGCTGTAAATAATTTCAGGGGATATGCCTGACCCCATAAATTATTTTTCTGCGCCTGTTAACCGCTTAACTGTTATCCTTTCTGGCTCTATAAATTTGTTATTTTTAGACACTATACAGGTGTTTATGAGCCTGACTGTTATTTTATATATTTTTTTATAAATAAATACAAGTATAATCAAGTTAGTAACTAACCCTATCAAAAGGCGAACTACTCAGCATTTACCTAGAAAAAAGTGAAACAGATCTAAAGTTCTCCTCCTTCAAAGAGACTCAAAGCGCGTTGTTTATCTATATATGACTGCAAATTATGCTTGATACAGATGTTCTTCCTATCGAAAACATAAAACAGTTTAGCAAACAACGTTTGATTCAAGGTCTGAGACGTTAAGCCCTAAATGAGCCATTTAATCTGAAGCTGGGCATAATCTGAGTAACAAATGCAACGACTGATAATGTTAATAAGTTCAACAGGAATACTTTTAGCGTTTAATAAATTGCACGTACTTATGCTACATATTATAACAAAAAACCGTAGGAAACAAACAAAATGTCAAAATGGCTGCCATAAGGAGCGAAAGAGCGAGAGAGAGAGGGAGAGAGAGATAGAGAGAGCTCAGACCTAAAAATTATGATTTCGTCATACAAAATGCGGTTAAACAGTCATAAATAAACACGCGAACGCACACTCACACTACGGACATGTAATAGTAATGAGTGTGTTCCAGTAACACAGAGAGAGAGAGCGAAAGAGATAGACATAGAGTAAGAGGGAGAGGTAGCTTGTGTGGTTGTTTGTATGAAGTTATCATCACGTGACTCCTTACGCACATTGCACGCCATAAATTACAAAGTACTTTACCCGCCAAACTCAATTTACATTTATGTACACACACACACACACACACACGCTCACACACATACATACAGCCTTTTGCTACTACGCTGATAAAAGCAAAGTGAATGAGAAATATGTGGAAAGAAGAGAGAGATGCTTGCCAAAGCAAGTGTAAAGCAAAAAATTGTTGCATTAAATTAGGCGAACAAAAAAGTTTACGATGCGTTCATTTTTGCCCCCTGCCACATTTAAATGCCGATAAATCATTAAAAATATAAAAAAATATAAAAAAGGTATATAGTATAAAGGAGGAGAGCAACATTAAGACAGTCAGCAAACGAAGTAGAAATGGAAAATGCTGCGAACTTTCTTTCTTTTTGCACTCTTGATTCCTTTGCACTTTTTATAACCCACAAAATAAGATTTTTATTGCTTTGCCCTCAGCTCCGTCTCGCACTTCATAAAAATGTAAAATATTATGATGACTAACAGACACGTACTCAACATATTGCCAGGACTCTGGGGGGGCGTCATCTCAATGAAATGTGCGTTTCGCCTTTTGCTTTCTGCTTTTCGTCTTCTCGCTTCTCGTTTCTCGCTTCTCATTTTTCGCCTTTTGTGCCATTGGCAAAAATCATAAAGACCGTTTGCACCTATCAAATGGCTAAAGACCTTTCAATGATATATGTGTATGTATATTCCGCAATCTCGTTTTGTGCTGACTGCGTTACAAACGAAGCGTTCAACGGTAATTGCTCTATGAACACCTCTGTCCTTTGTAAAGGTGAGAACTTGCTCCCAACGCACCAACAATATATATACAACTGAATGCAAAGAAATAATTCAATAGATAACAACCTGCATATGAATGCATAGATTGAAATCATTTAAGCAAATCAAAGCAAAAGAACTTATAACAAGAATTTCTTCATTTTTTCAGCGAAAGGATAATGTGACTATAATTGATAGATAGTTTATAATCTTTGTATCTATCTTCAAGCTGTGCTGCTTTCAGCTCAGCTGTTAGTTTTCATGCTAGTTGAACACATTTGGTAGGAAAGTAATCTAGTTAAAGCTACGCACACGTTCGAATACGCGGCGTATACATAATGTGTCGGTCTTTAGTGGGCACACAAAGACAGAGACGTGAAAGTAGAGCAGAGCAGAATGAAGCACTGTAAAATACTGATAGCAAAGGTAGAGGTGGTAGCTGGCGGTAGCTGGTGGCAGCTGGCACTGAATGCCACTTAATCTTAATACATTTTACAGTTTAACCCATGCATCAGCTTAACTGTGGCTTAACTTACCGCAAGGCAAAGCTGCTTCACTGCATTTTGCATACGAGTGTGCGAGTGTTAGAGCACCTTTTAACCGAACCAATATGCGGCAGACACCTGGCCCTTAAGAATAAAAAAAAACACCCTTAACTACCATAGGCCAAAAGAAAGAAATAAAAACGCAAAATGAAAGAGAAAAAATGATAAAAATGAGAAAAAGAGAAGAAAAAAGAACGTCTGGACCAGAAATGGAAACCTAGTTCCGAGGCGCCCAACTGGCTTCAATGTTGCTGCAAATTGAAATATGTAATTTGTCGTAAGAGATTTTGTGTGGCTCCAGCTTGGGTGGTGCTATTGGTGCTGTTGCTGCTGTGGCCTCGGCTCCACTTTTCAATTTCAACGTATTATCGGCTAACAACATTATGTCAGCGTTCAGGCGTAAAACTGCTTAAGAAAATTGCAGCAGGAAAAAGTGTAAGTAGAAATTGGTTGCTTGTTCGGTTCGTTGCCTGAATGGCTCTGCCTCGTATAGAAGACGTTGCAATCGAAGCCGGAGCGAGTGGTTTAGCACCTTGCTCGGGTTAATAGTTTTTCTTAGTTGTCCCCATCATCCGTCAGGGCAGTATTTTATGTCGGCAAAATGTGCCACATAATTGCGTTCCAGTTACATTTTGTGCACAATTCCGTATTCTGCCACTGCGCATCGGTTGCTGCTTCGCGTTGTAAGCGATAGAAGCGATAAAAGCGCTTACAATGTGCCAGAGGCCACAGGGCGTATGCATAATGTTCTTTTATTCGCTGCAGTTTAATAACATCTGACGATAGAGCTAGAGATGGCAGCTTACGGATTTTTCTCGCCATAATTGATGGCCACCACATGGCAGCCTCATCAATAACAGAAACATGACGTATACGCAATACTCGCAGCAATACGCAAATAGGCGAAATCAGATTATACTCCACGTGGCTGAAGCTCGCGCGACCATCATCAATTCACAGACAGGAAATTGTCAAATATTAATGGCCGTCAAGTAGTTTTTGTTGTCCTCTATTGATACAACTACTCGAAAATGCTTCTTTTTTTCTTCTCTCGCTGGTTTGATTGATAAATTTACTTCTTCTGCTCCATCCTCTCTGTATTCTGTCGTCTGTGGTCTTGTTTTTGTGTTTCTTTGTATTCTGCTGCGATGTTTGGGCATTTTTGTTATGGCTTCGTTAGTAAATTATGGCCACTTCCGTTTCTTTTTCTTTCTTTTCTTTTGCTGTCTTATAAACTGAACCTTCATATGTTGTGTGGGTGTGTGTGTTATAGCTTACTTATGAGATCCCTGTCTGCTTTCAGTTTTTTTCTTCCTCTGCCAACTTCACTTTGCCGGCCACCAAAACAAATTGACGTAAGTCGTGTGTAATTTATAATGAAATATTGTACACGTTCCCTGGCAGTTTGGCAGCAAAGTGTACGGAAGGTAATAAATGACACTCTTTGTCCTGTTGTAGACTCTCTCTGTGTGTCTGTGTGTGTGTGTGTATGTGCTCCATTCGGCCTAATGGTGTGCATACAAGTGTATGAGTATTGGGTAATATGCGATTAGTTATGCTTTTCAGGTATTGAATACAGCCAAATGAATGCCACAATAGCTGGCTTACCGTGCCATAACAGCTGAGGTTTCAAACTGAACTTCTTAAAGGAAGATCTCTCTATGGACTTTATAACTACTTTAGGCAATCTGTCAATCTGTCTGCAGCTTTAAATTGAAAGGTTCTTGGTTCCATGTGGGTTTATTTTGAGATTCATTTCAAGTTGCAATTCGCATTTCCCACTTGCACACGTTGTGGATTTTCTCGTTCTTGATTTGATCTATCAAACGATCAGTGGGAAATGTAATTGGATGTTTGATCGTATGAGAAACGATACACATAATTGTGTAGCTCGAATTTTGTTTGACTTAGATTAGAGCAGCTTTCGTCTAAGCTGCGTGCAACGGCTGCAAATGCTAATAAGTAGAAAAAATTGCGCGCAATCTATGCAATTCCGCTGGGTATTGCGAGAAACTCAACTCCCTAACAGCTCACTTTATTATGTAGGATTTCCTTTTTTCTTCGCTTCTGCCGTGGATTAAACATGCCTTTATATATTCGTGCCACATGGCGCATACCTAATGCACACGTGGCATGCAAAATGGTACTCAGTAACGCCCAGTAATTAGTCTGAGACATGCTAAGTGCACAGACACAGACACAGACAGAGACAGGGACAGGGACCCAGGGTTATAGATGTGTGGCAAAAGGATACTCGTAATGTGCCAAGTGTATGACATGAAAGTGGCTTTTCTTTACCATTTACCATTTACGGGCACAATTTTTGGCTACTTTTTATTCATATGTGTTTTGGCGAATCCACGAATTAGAACTCTTGTAATATGTAAAATTTGAACTAACAACATCCAGATTAGTTCTGGATATATATGTATACATAGTTCCTGTTATGCAGATGAGATTTTCCATTTGCCATTTGAATGATTTCGTTTCCTTCTTTCATGCAGATTACATCGACTTATGATAGATAGATAGATAGATAGATAGATAGATAGATAGATAGATAGATAGATAGATAGATAGATAGATAGATACATACATACATACATGCATATATACATAAATACATGCATACATACATACATACATACATACATACATACATACATACATGCATACATACATACATACATACATACATACATACATGCATACATACATACATACATACATACATACATACATACAGACAATTACATACAGACAATTACATACATACATACATACACACACATACATACATACACACACATACATACATACATGCATACATACATACATGCATACATACACACATGCATACATTCATACATACACACACATACATAGATACATACACACACATACATACATACATACACATACATACATACAGACATACACATACATACACACATACACACACACACACATACGCACACACACACACATACACACTTGTCCACTTATCCACTTATCCACATGCAAGAAACACACACACAAACACTTGCACTTCTATGAAAAATGCACCCAAATGAGTTTGCTTAGGTACTACATATGAGAATCGCGGAGAAGGGCTGCTGAAAACAGCATTTCATCATAATTGAATAACTTCGGTTGTGTGTAAGATACAAATGAATTTTTTATTGGATTTGAAAGCCCTATTGATGACAATTTGAACATATATATATAACATATGACATCGTTCAGTTTTCTTCATAAAAATAGTAGTATTTGTACCAAACTACGGCAGCTGCTATTGAATCTGGTATATCAAATCCAATGTTGCTTAAGATACATACTAGCTATGAAAATCGAAGAAAAATAATATGTTCAAATGAATAGTATAGTATAATACGTTATCAAGGCAATTGGTTTATATCTGGTCTATACACTCCATAGGTGCAGAAATAGTAGACGATTTCACTCTTTTTTTAACAAAATGGTACATTAAACATTAGTTGTAAATAATGTTGGGTATTCAGGGTATATCGTAGTACCTTTATTAATGAAATTGGTACAAATTATCTTTTTCAATTGGCAATTGTAAGTATTTATTATAATTATAGTTAGTTAATAGAAACGTTATCGTTTACATTGGAAATGGGTATCGAGCGTTGAGCAAAGTAATTGTTAAAAGATTGGATCGATTGCATGACATGAAAGTGGCTTTTCCTTACCATTTACGGGCACAATTTTTGGCTACTTTTTATTCATATTTGTTATGGCGTCTGCTCGTTTTTCCATTTCAATTTGTACACATTTTTCAGTAATTTTTCGTCACTTAATTGCAACTCTGACTTTTGCTGGAAAGCGAAGGGAGATCCTTTTGTGTGGTGAATTTATTTTGGGTATTCCTGAAAATAAATTGTAGTTGGCAAATTGAGCTGTGAGGAATGTTCACATTGTGCCGGCCAATTATGAACTTTGACTTATCAATTTCTTGGAAGGGACCAGACAGCTGCGTCATTGCTGGATGAAAGGACACTTTGGCTGGCTCTCGTTTAATGCGCAATTTAAATTCAATGCTTCGTCCTTTCTGCACGTGCATGTATGTGTTTTTTGTATCTTTAGAGCACACACTTTTCTGGGTCAAGTGGCCATTGAAAAGGTGAACTTTCGGCCATTTTGCTTGAGTGTGACAAATTTTTGATGCATATTTTATGTCATGCTACATATAGCCTGGTGTGTCCCTAAATGTGTGTGTGAGTGTCCATAAGACACAAGCCAAGTGTGTGTGTGTGTTGGGTTAAAATATAAAAATACACAAAAATTCAATGGGCAGCACTCAAAAATAAAACATGCGCTTTAAGACGCAATTTTCTGTGTAAATATTGAATATATAAATTTACATAAAACCAAAAAGGGAATGTCTATTTTTAGCCCAAGAATCCTGGCAACTGCCCAAAGCATATGAGTTATGTAATATTATCGGAGAGGCCTATTTGAAGGATTGTTGAGCGAATACTGAAGAGTTGCTCGTGTTGTCGCAAATCGATAGTTGACAAGTTCGCAATATCGAATATTTTCCAGTTCGAACACAATCAAACAGAGATATTTATATACAATCGACACACCAACACCTACACCTACAGCACACACACTCGATACAAAATGCTTTCAGTTGTAGTCAATATGTGAGCAAATGCTTCGTTTGTTACAAAAGTTTTTCCCCCCTTTTCTGTAGTATTTATGGGTTTCCATCAACACTTTCCCTCGCAGTTTATCAGATGGGAAATATGCAATCGCAGGCAGCAAATAAAATCAGCAGCACAAAGGCCGAAGCAATTTGAGCTGAAGCTTAAAGGACAACAAGCGAAATGTATGAAATATTTTACGTAACATTTTATGGAATACTTTGATAATTGGAAGTAGAAGACTGGAGATTGTGAAAGTAATTGAAGTAAATCTAAGCTAAAGAGCAAATAATTCAGACTCAGGACTGGAATCTGGACTGACTTGCTCTGGGCAATGGCTCCTACGACCTACAACCACGTGGCCTGACGATTTATTAATTAAGTTTAAAATTTTGGGCTGCGCATTTCATTTAGTTTGCATTTAAATTGCCTTTTTAATTAGCTCAGATTAGAAACTTTTTGGCTCTTCTACTGTCTCTGTCTATGCACTCGTTGCTATTGTTTAAAAATTTATTAAAAACTTTACTCGAGCTCTCAAATATTTATACTCGCAATGTTGATGGCATTCTACATTTTGCATTTGCTCTGAATATATTTTGGGTAGTTCCAGCATTGATGGAAATTAAAAATTCATAATCAATTTGTTTGCCTGTGTTGTGTTGGATCAGATTGACAGTTGGGACAGTGCTGAAGAGATTTCAGTAATATTTCTTAAAGCTTGTGTAAGCCTTGGCTGACTTCTAAAGTCGTTGGGAAAGTTTTGAGGAAAACGAAATGTAATAAATGTAATTTTACATTTCTTCTTTTCTCTCATTTCCTTTGCCAATTGTCTGCTGCAAGCAAATAAGCACGAACTCAACGCCTAACAATGTATCTTCAGTTGGCAGAAAGGAAAAAGGAAAACTCCATCCCCTGCATCCTCCCCCTCTTCCCACGCAGCAGCAATCTTGGTCTACTGAAATATCTGGCTTGAAAGTTTTCTACAGGCAAAGTGAAAAGTTCTGCTGCGATTCGCTTTACATTTTCCCCACTTTACTTTGTCTTTTCAGCATTTACTTAACTGCGCTTTATACTTTATATTTGTACATACGATATCTGTTTTTTTATATTTGAAAACTGGTTTTTTTTCGGTGCTCTTGACCAACATTTTCATTTCCGCATGCAACACGCAGTCTGCGCATCGATTTCCGTTTCCGCTTTCGACATTTGGCTACATATGAGTACACCGAGTGCTGCATGCTATTATTATACAGCCTGACACATGTCTGCGATGTGAATTTAGAGTGTTACAGCAAAATGTGGTTTTTATTGAATAATATAAGCTGAGCAATAAAGTATAGCACACGCATATTTATTGCTTTGTTTGCTCGCGTTTTTTATATCCTTGTAAAATTTGTAGTACTTCGCTGAAGCGGCTTCCTGCTCGGAATATATGTCTGTAAATTGTATAATACACTCGCATATCGATAGGAGCATCGGAAAAGTTTCGCATCGGAATTTTAGTATATCGATTTATCGAGAGTTCATGACAGCTCGCAAGCTAAAAGTAGCGTTTACTTTCAATCGATTCGAATATTTTTATGCTTTACTTTGCTCAAATAACAGGTATAAAAGCAATCTACCTAATGGACTTCAAGCACTGTTCAAACTCAGTTTAAAGTACTTGGTTTCCATTCTGATGCCTTCAACTTGGAGTTCTATCAGTTCAAATAGTTTGTCAAGTGCTTTACCAATTTTCTGTAAGCTTAAAGCTTAAAAAGAATCTCAACTTGTCACAGACTATGCTTAGATCCCTTAAGCCACAATACTTTAATATTTTGAAGCTATTCGCACAGTATTATTATCGCATGCTGTTGGCATATATCGTTTTAATGATTTTGCGACTAACGTGGCGCACAGTGCGTATGATGAATATTTGTTTGGTTTATGTGGGCACGCGCCAAAACTTTGCTGATTGCCAGCACTTGATTGGCTTATTGATTTATTTGTGTGGATTGGGCGGAAGAGGGGAATTGGTTAAGCAATTTCAGATCCAACGGAATTGCATTATGATTCTATTTTTGTGAATATTATTGCAATTGCTGGGCGGAACGAAGGTCATGTATTTATGTCAGGGCCACATAAATCTTTATAAATGTGCAATGGGAGGCTCCATTTGGTGATGCCACCAGATGTTAATCGCATGGAAATGGTGTAGATTAGAAATTATGACATAACATTAATTTCTCAAAATGCCACACAATGGCATCTCATTTATTTGGCTCTCGCTTGCAAAAGTCAGTTAAGCACAAAATATGCCCAACATGCAAACAGCTGATAAACTTGAAATCTGTACACGACCGCACAAAGCTAACTACAAGAGGGCTGTCCAATGATGCGAAGGGAGGCGGGATGAAGGAGCAGGGAGCGGGGAGGGTTACCTAAAGCTGTCCAAACGCAAAGCCCTCAAGGACTCGTAAGCGACTGATACTGGCCGCCCAGTGGACTTTGGCTTGAAAAGCGGCAAATCATGCTTAATGTGGCATTTTCTGGTTTTTATTATTATTATTCTTTATTTTTTTTTATTTTGAGTTGGCAGCGAGAACAAGCTCAAGATTTAAAAGAAATGCCAACCGACACAGCAGCAGCAGCAAACAAGACCAACAAAGAGCAACAATACCATAAAAAAAGGCAGCGAATAAAATAAAATGAGATGAGAAGTGAAGCGAAGTGAAGGAAAACGCAAATAAAAACCACAGAGGCGAGAAAGGACTTCACTAAGCAGGCGAAAAGGAAAGATGATATAAATTTTATTGTCATGTCCAAGTAGATTAAACTAGCTGCATGTCCGAGCCAACCGAAGCCAAGCCAAGCCAAGCCAACCCAATCCGGGCTGAGTCCCGTTGAGTTCTCGGCCCGCAAAAGTATGCTATATAAAAGGCACAGGAGATTTATTAAGAACTTGCGTGTGTGTGTGGGTGTGTGTGGGTGTGTGTGGGTGTGCTTATGTTAGGCAATAAAAGTATACTCTCATCTTTGCATCGCATATTCATACATACTCATATACGTCTAGCTAGTCTCGTCTCGCAAAAACTTTCATTAATTTTGACATTAAGCGTTGGGATTTCTTTTTTACTTTTTTACTTTTTCGTCTTCGGTTCATGTCTTCGGTTAGCGTTTTTTTTAGATTTCAAAATTTATCTGCAATTCATTTTGGCATGACAGTCAAGAAGAAAAGTGGAAAGAAAATGATTTATATTTGTTTATATCGCTCTCGGATAAAGGTAGCCCTCAGACAGCCTTCTGTTCTATCAGAATCGAGAGGCTGCGAGGCTCATTAAGTGTTTGGCTTTATTGCGGCGGCAATTGGCATTAAACTGTCAAAAATTTATAAATTGCTGCCGTTTTAAGATTTATAATCTCCTGGACCGATAACGAGTCTGATAAATGGTCACTTGACCTTCGCATTTGAAACCCTTTTGCTGCTCCCTTTTTCTTTTTTACAACCTACTTGTGTGTCTGCCTCGTTAAGATGACAATCAGATTTTTTATTGAAGAGTGCTTTAAAATATAAAAACGTTATACATCCTCTCCCTGTGCAGTCGTAACTCTGAGCTTTTCATAACGTGTAATGTAATTGGCCATCCAATTAACAATCCAGACATTTAATTTTCCTTTTCAGTTGCCATTCGCTGGGCTCAAGGCCAAATTAGCTGTACTTGAAACGCACATTGCAGTCACTTGAAATGGAAAAGGCAATTCCAATTTGGACCCTTCGTATTGCTTGGGGCCAGCCAGTCATTGAACAATTTATCAAAATTTCACATAAAATCTTGCAACTCAGCAAAACGACACTCGAAGACAGGACCTGCTGCTCCCTACCTCCACAGCAGCAACTCCTAGGCTGATCCTTTTGGCATACGAGTATATCTGCCTTTGGTGACAAATTAGAGGCAAATGCAAATTTTGTCATACTTCAACGATTCTCTAGATATACGAGAGAGTTTTATACATTTTTCATGCTAAGCTCAAATCGTGCGTTGACATTTTCCTTATCACTTTTTCCTCGAAAGACGATCCGCTTTTACCTTCTTATTTCTTTGCCCTACACAGCAGTATGCGAAAGTCCTTTAATTGGACGTCTTTTTTCTGATAGCGTGACGAAGTTGTAGCAAAAAGCATCTTCAAAAATTTAACATCTTCTTTGGGCATAAGCCCGGTAATTGGTTGACTTTTAGTGGGCAAGACAAACATGTTTATAAGGACCTCTGAAAGTGTTCCAAGAATCTGTTGCTTGATAGCTAAAAATAAAGTTTATACAAAGTGCGTTAAATATAGTTGGTAACATGTCTAACAGGTAAACGCAGTTAACACAAGTAAACGATGCCAAGGACTTAATTACAAATAGCGTCAGCAACATTCCAATCTACACGGAGAGGAGAACAAGAAAAGCGTCTTAGGAATGTGGAAGATGCAGAATATACGCGATAAAAGCTTGGTAATATAGAAGCTTTGCTTTGGATCCTCTGTCGGAGATGTAGAGCAAATATATTACGTATACGCGGTGGAAATGGAGCAAAGCTGTTAATTGATTTCGTAGTCAAACGTTGGAGCTGTCAGATATCAAAATCAAGGCGCCTGCAAGCTGCCTAAAACTGACTGCCAGCTTGATTGACTGGCTGAGTGAGTGAATGAATGCATGAGTGAATGCACGAATGGTTGGCTGACACGCTGTGGCTGAAGTCTGTCAGATTGTGCGAGAGAGAGAGAGAGTATCTTTGGCACTTAGTTGTGTATTAAATTTGCTCTTAACGCGCTGATGGACAATTAAATTCGCTGCCACTCCGCGAGTACACCCGTAACATGGCTTTGCAGTTCTTAACTGGTTTGGTTTTTGTGTGTCAGGTGTTGCAAGGACTGCTGCTGCCACTGATAGGTTCCATTAAGGCCGCTATGCTTTATGCTTCGCGGCTCGCAGTCCTCTTCAGACTTTTAATTAAAATGTAATTTACAGCGATGTCGAAAGCCGGTCACTGCAGCTCTCTGCCAGCTGCAGTTGCCGATTGACTGACTGACAAACACATTGAAGGGGGCGATTGAGTCGTGGGGGAAGTGCCGCTTTTCAAAATCAACGGCAGTTAGTTAACTGCGTCCCCAAAGATGTTTCCGTTTTGGTTTACATAATCTAATTGCTGGTTGTTTTCGAAATTGGTTTCGTTTATGACTGATTGCTGGCACTTGACATGGCCGAGGTCAAAATTGCTTAAATCTAGATCAACATTTTCAGGACTCATTAATTTTCAAGGCGTTGATAAAATGTTTTCTTATTTTCTATATATATAAACACAGTGGATAGAAATTGGTGAAAACTTGATACAAATTATAAAAGAAAATGGGAAAGAATAAGATAGAAATATGTTTATGTTTATGTAGAGAAATCTTGTTCGCAAATGATCAATTTCTAGAGATATATATGAAAGATTATCCACTGTTCAGCCCACTGTTGTCATAATAGGGAATAGGAAAATAATCAGCAGACAAACGCGAAAATGGATGGCCTGTCCATGGAGACAGACAGAGGGAGAGGGACTGAGAATCGTCTCTACGTTTTTTGCATAAATTTGGCCACTTTGTGTTTGTTCTTCGGCTTTTATTTTTCGTTGTGCCCAACAGCTTAGCAAATTCTTTGGCGTTTGAAAAATGTCGAAACATTTGTCCATTTGGGGGATATGGATACTGGGGGAGAGGGTGGGAGGGAGTAAAGCAAAAAATGCTGTGCAAAAAGAATAAGAAAAATAAACTGAAAACTTTTCGCAGCGATGACCCTTTTCTGACACGCTCGCCGCTGGCCTCTGGGATTAAGCGGAAGGAGCGGGGGCAGGGGGAGGGAGAGGGGGAGTGAGGTTCAGCTGGTGGAGAAATTGAAACAAGTTACCCAAACCATTTTTTGCGTTCTTTACCGCTTGCCAATTTATTCAAATGCCTTGCAAAGTGCTAAATAAACAAGACTGAAAAATGCCTAGGTCGTCAGTTGGTTAAACCAGAGGGGCTGAGCATGTGCGTCATTTTTCTTGCTCTTAGGCGTTGGCCCACAAAAATTATAGCATATATGCTACACACACACATATACATATATATATAGGATACTTTGGTTGAAGCTTCTCACTCGCACTCACCTTGTATGGGCACATAAATATTTAGATAAAGACAATCCTCTGATTGATTTTGCAGATATGGCAGCAATCGCTTCAGATACTCCAGGCGACCCTTGGGCATGCGCTCCAGAGCCGCGGTCTCGTTGTATATGTCCGGCAGTCGCTGCGGACAAACCGGACTGAATCTGCAGGAAAGGAAGAAAAATTGAGAAAATTTTTGGTTAAATGTAAAACTTTTTTTCTACTGCTTGTGACAACTTTTGGTTGCTGTTTAAAAAGGTTTCAGAACTTTCGAAAAGAGGCTTACTTTTACGAGTATAGTAAAGAGTCCTTTGGCCGTCGTTATAAACAGATTAATTTGGCTGCATTGTGTAATCTTTGCCGCAGTCAAACCAATGTCAATATTTTATCATTCTGTGGACTCACTTTCTGATTGTCTTTAGTCCTTAATAACTTTCTGATCTAACCCACAGTTTGCGATTTAAGTTATTGGGTCATTTATTTTTACCCCAATTTCCCAACTGGCAAATTGGTTTTCGATTCTGGCCATAAACAACATTTGTTGCACTCATCTGCAATTCTCTGATGTCCCATGCAAATGGCAACCTGAACGTTACCGTTTGCCATTTCGGCCTTGAGCTCATTTATGGCAATCGCTCGCATTGCCAGCAATCGCCTTGAACTCGCATTTAGTTTCTGATGTTATTTGTTTTTAATCTATCGTGTGACAGACATCAAACTAAGTAGCCCTGAGCCAAACGAGTTGTTTGCTTTGCATGTGCAAGCGAGTCGCACTGAAAAGTTAAGCTGGAAATATTGTATGAGTGTGCATAAATGTGGCTCGAAGTGTGTAGCCTTTGTTATAAGGATTCGATTGCTAAAGGGATTATGCCATTGCTTTTAAAGTGAGCTTATAATGGAATAGAAAGATAAACCTAAGAATATTATGACCATATCTTTCAAACTCTTGTTGGTTCTATTAAATGCATTCTAAGAACGTGTATTAAAAGCTTCCACTTTCTGCTTATACGAATAACCGAACGTAATTCACAATCTGACACGCTTTGCACTGGTAACTCCATGATTTTCGAGCTCGTATTACTAAAAACTAATTGCGTTGTTTTCGCTAAAACCTACACTGAAACTATGTTCAGCTAGAGTCCGCTAGGTGTCGTCTGAGTGAAACGCCAGACTAGGGAAACTTACTTTTTGAATACCCCTCGTATATCTTAAAATGGTTTAAGCCTTTCGTTTTGATCTGTAAGATTCAAATTGGGTCGTCTGCCTGCAAGATGTTAACGCTATTGTCTTATCCTAGCTCGCGATTTTGTCGTGGTTTACCAGACGCATCTTTGATTTGGGCAGAAGCAGAGCCACTGTTGAAGACTTCCCTTTATATGTTCACCTGGTGAGTAGGAGGAACTGAGCAGCGAAGCTCTGGAAGTTGATCGCATTTGCTGTACTAAGTATCTTGTAAACTTCTAAGGAAAGGATCAATTCGACATGCGAATGCGTTTGCATCCATTCCATATCATGTGCTGGAGCCGACAGGCTTCAAACTGGAATAAGAGGAGCTTCCGGCAAACCGCAGGAAATCGTTGCTCCTGTTGGAATTGTCCAAGCCATTATGTCTGTGCGACCAAGCGATAGGTATAAGGCACAAGCTGTAGAAGCTTTCAACTTTCCTGAACGCCAGAAGATCTATGTTTCTAAAAAATGGGTTTTACGAAGTCTGATCGGAAGTCCTTTGAAGAGCTTTGAGTTGATAGCCGCCTAGAGCATGATGGATACACTGTGTATCCTTGTTTGGGCTCTTGTCGTCTGACTTCTCCAGTCCAGGCTATTAAGAGTAGTCCAGGCTATCTTTATCGGTCAGGCTATCTTCCATGAGCGTCAGCCTCGATCCGTCATCCATAAGTGCTTAAACATCGATTGATTTCAACTTTCCATGCAGAGTTACTGGGATGATTCTGAAGAAAGTTTCTACCTCTTGAGATTGGAGCTTACGATGGCTGTGAAGAACACTCGTTGCTGGTGCTCTCTGGTGCAGATGGAGAAGAGTATTGTGCTTCTCGTTGCACCCATTTACATGGCAGGACTTTCTGGTCCAGCATTCGATTAGATTGCACTACCTCCCACCTTAAATATTGACCTGCTTATGCCTAACGAAAACTTTAAATTGAAATCATAGATTCATGGACACCTTTTCTTTACCTAACGTCCCTGCCTAATGCTTTGCTTGTTCTGCTTCCAATTTCATATTTCTGAAGGACATATCATCCTTCTCAGCATTCCGCTCCTGGCAACCCATTAAAAGCTCTTCCAATTTCATATTTCTGAAGGACATATCATCCTTCTCAACATTCCGCTCCTGGCAGCGCCATTAATAGTGAAATGAATAAACCGAAACAGCTTTTCGAATGTTTCCAATGCTTTGTTCAACTCTTTAAGTGCCGCGGCTTGTGTGTCACATCGAATCGTCATAAAGGCGAAAATCAATAGACACATTAAAACACATTTCGGTTACATTCCTGTATCTATGCGATACGGAGCTCTATTACGGACAATAGCGACCACGGGAAACCGTATTGTCGTAAACATTAATGATATTGCAAAATAAGAATTTATTTTATTTAATTTGTTCCATTTGTTGTGTTACTGCTGCTGTTCGCCCTTATTTGTTGTCGACTATATTTAATTTTTTATTATGAACGCCTCACAGCAATGGCGAAATGACCATGAGGGGAGCTTTGTGACCCGTGACCCGTGACCCCAAGAGTTTAATGGACGCTTGTGGTGGCCAGGCGATTGCCATAATAATCATTAATTTGATGGCAAAACAATAAGGCAGGTAATAAAAGTTTAATTTTCGGCTTCATTTTGTCGTTTTCTGCTGCCGGCTTAATGGCCAAGAAGTTGCAACCATGCGCACTGATGGGCGATGGGCGATGGGCGGCAACCCTGGCCGGATACAGATACCCTGGCAAAAATAAAATATTAAAAATAATGAAAGTGAAAAGTTTCAATGGCGCCAGTTGAGAGTTGTTGCCTCTTCTTGTTTTTTACCCTCTTCGACCACAGCCGAGCCAATTTTGACATTCAACATCAGGTGATACACACAGCCTCCTGCCCAGCTGCCCCCTCTTCCCCCATCAACTCGCAGCCTCAGCTTCAGCTCGTAAAAGCCACATTTTGAATTTTTAATGTGTTCAGTTTCCAAGTGGCAGCGATCTTGTTTATGCGATTTTTGTGTGCTCCCCGCCAGAAATGGAGCTGCTCTGATAAGACGGGTTCGCTCCGCAGTACTGAGAATTAACCTAATAAAGTGGGTGTGGCAATTGAGGTCAACCCTCGACCCAGGAGTGGAAGTGGTCTGAGTTTATAAAAGTTGTCAACTCTCTGCGTTTTAGTATTTTTTGTGGTAATTAAAGCTACGCCATATGAACTATAAAGCTACTTCAGCTGGGGAGTATTCGTTTAGATAGTATGTTTGAGATTTTATTGATCTAATTAACTGCTGAAAGGGAATATGAAACACTGAAGTCCCAGTCTATTGTTTTACCTGCAGTCACAGAATAATAATATATATTGGATATCAAAAGAAGCTGAGATTAGATCTCAGTCATTAGCTACGCTCTCATTGTTATCCCCCAGTTTTAATTAAGTTTAAGGCCAAACAATGAACGTATTTAGATTAAAATGAATCTCGTATGCTTTGTCCTTATTATATTGGCATATTATTGTTCTATAATTGCAAATAATTTGCATATTTTCTATGAGGCCCGTATTTTATTTAAATGAAACTTCTGCATTGTCAATCCCTAAACACAGATGTGCCTCCTTCCTCCCTCTCTATGCCTCACATGTTGCTTGGAGTTCATTCATAATTTGCATGGAGTCAGCTGCTGCTGGTATCGCAGCTTATCGCTTATCATTTTCCACAGGCAAACAGGGCGTAAATTTGTTTCCAGGGGAAAACAAACAGTTTTTAGTTTCGGACTTTCGGGTGGAAAAAAGCATGCTAAGAATATAAATCACGCGGAGAGAAGCAACAGCAAACAGGTCATAGTAAGCCACAGGACGCACAGGACACTCCCAGAAGATGGCAAAGGGGGGGGAAACATGCAATTTGGAATTCAGAAACCCACAAAGCAGCTCCTCGAATGGTGTGTACATTTGGGACATGGCCCGCATAATCTGTATGGTGGCAGAGGCAGGTGGCTGGAACTGTGGGGCACGCACAGTTGGCCATAAACAAACTGGGGAACAGCAGCGGAAGTGGACGGCGGGCGCAGAATGACTTAGAGAAGCACTTGATGCCTTGACTTAAACACATCAAACAGAGGCATAATCTCAGCCAAGCGGAAAAATGCATGCACCAGAGACCGGATGGTACACAGAGGAAGATATTTATGTAGATTGAAGACCCAAAGAGGGCAAGAGATGCAGGAGACGAGCCTGGCAGTTGAGCGAAAATGATATGCGACATTGCGGCCACGTCAAGCAAAATAGATTAATTTTACCTGTGGGCATCGGGAGCAGAGGTCTGTCCTCCGCAGCGTCGTCGTCTACGCTGGCTGCTAGCTACCTGTACACAAATTTGATTGGCAGCCACGCCCAGTCTACAATTTTTGATACGAATCCTTGGAGTACCCAGGGCCATCTACCACGCATAAAGCTTTCTTGCCGCAGTCAAATTAAATAAAATCCAATTTAAATGAATTTTCGCAATTTCATTTACAGCGTCCAAAACGGAGAAAATCAGGCACCTCGGGCTACAGCTACGCCAATTTATGCAGCCACCACCCGGTAGTGCCCTTACTTACACCCACACCCACACCCACACCCATACCCTTACCCCATTCGCGAGGAGTGTTCCTCTGCTCTCGAGTCTTAAATTGGAATTAACGTTTTTAATGACGATAGCATTTTTTTTTAAGTGTATTTTATATTTTTATATTTGCCTGCAACTGACTTTCAGGCAGAGAGACCACAGACAGCAGCTGCAGGACAAGTGGAGGCTTCAAGTAGAGCATTCATTAATGCTCACTTTATTAGGAAAATCGTTAGCTTGAGTTTTCCGCAAGCAGCTTTTCCTTTTTTCCCTTTCTATGTACATTAAAAGGACCAAGCGTTATGCATAAGCCACGCAGTTTATTGCACTTTATGAGTTGGGGGGCTACCTGCAAACAGTATAAGCTATAATCAGGACACGAAGGACGAAGGCAGTCGCCTGTCGCTGTTAATCCGCTTGTATTCCGTAATCCTTACGCCAAAAGCAAAGCTTTATGATGGCCAAAGTGCAAAGTAGCTGGCAAATTTATTTTCAAACAACAACAAGCCCAACGACCAAAGGGTAAAGCGTATTAACGCTTTGCGCCGAGACTTCAGTATGTACTTTGTGGTGGATGCTACTTCTGGTGGCGACACGCGTCGCTTGTCAAAGCATCGGTTGAAGCAGCAGCAGCAGTTGCTCTTAAATAGAACATTTTAAAATGCTGCCCGAGGATGTTGTTTTACGAGAGCAGCTGGGCAAACGCAGGTGAAGTCTAAGAGCTTTTTCACTCTGAGCTTCAGTTATCGAAGTGAAAAGCTATCGCCCAATGGATGGCCTGCTTCGTAACATTTCTGGAACGCTTCGACCGGGATGTCCACGATGAACCCTCGTCAGGGCTGCCTGGATGTCGGTAATCGACTCAGAATGGGTTTCTTTGAACTGGGCGGCTCTTGCAATGCATCGATCCCAAATACTGGGAGAAATACTGGGACAAGCTGACAAGCCAAATACTGGGACAAGCTGAGGGCGATGTGGCACGGCGCGTTGAAGGATCATTCGAAGCTGCATTTGCTCCTCAGAAAGGTTCTTTGGAACCATCTTCGAGCACAACTCTTTCATTCCAAAATTGGTGGTTAAAATTTGTCTGACTTTGCCACTGTTGAAGGGAACTGAGAATATTTCGAGGCCAACATTCGAATATATATTTCTTGACTCCAACTGAACCTCATTATAATTAACTTGAACAATCCTCTACTATAACGGTCTTTGGGTTCTTAATGTGTGTCGAGTTCTTCACGAAAATCTATGCTACTTCCTCCATCTTAAGATAGAATGTATAGAGTTAAGTATTAACTTTTTTTAATCTATTGCTGCCATCATTTTGAGAGCTCAGTCGCAATAGACACGTTTTCGTATTAAATATTTTAAGGGGAATCACGTTTAAAGATTGTCAAATAAACCTAAAGACAGTTTTCGTCTCGTTGCTCTCAAATTGACATCGAATCTTAGCCTTAGCTGAATGACGTTAGGAATCGCTCATGGGATTGGACATAAAAATGTCCGAAATGTATCCACTTCTGCATTTTTGCTGTAAACCTGGCTAATGATCTCAGGTACCTGGAGTGGAGAGTCGTCGGTCCAAACATCTTTATTACGCTGACGTGCTGAAAAATCTTTTGAACATTACTCAAGGAGTTTATTGGCCTGCCAGCCTGACGTTGTCAACAGGCCTACAGCAATGTGCCTTGACAAATAAAGCTGCTGGCCCCCCTCCTCTTCCTCCCCATCCCCTTAGTAAAGATGACGACGCTGGCAGTGAACTGACAAACAGAGCTACAAGCTGACAAACTGACGGAGTGACAGTGAGACACGAAAACAGACACAGATTTCCTGACAATTGCGATGTTGTCAGCCGAAAATCATGCCTCAAGAGGAACAGCAGGTGGCACAGATTCGGGGCAACATCATTCATCAGCGTTTGCTCAAAAGAACTTGAAAAATTATATTTATTTGCGAGGCGCTGATTTTGGGCGGCGGTCGCCCTTTTGGCCTTTTTTCATTAGCACTGAAGATATGAGGCCTATCGTAACGAAGTTGGCATATCCTTAATGTCCTTAAGTATTGGGACCCATGCAATCAATTATGACCAAAGAAACTGATGAATAAATCTCTCAAGATAAATTGTTCTCATATCAATAGATGCGATATCTATAGGTTGTTCGTAACTATATGATATAATATGAAAGATATTATATAAATACGTCTAGTTAATACTGGAATACTTAATGAAGTTAGAGCAGGAATTCCTCAGACAAAGGTAGCACAATTTCCAGCATAGCTCACATTCCCTTTTTTGAGAGTATTGGCAGCAAAAAAAACGAACGAAGCGATGCGAAAGAGGAAAACTTTTGCCGTACCCTTTAACAAAGCAAACAATGCGGCTGCAGGACATCGTTGGGTGGGTGTCCTGGGAATCTTTTTGAATAATGATTTGCCACTTGGGAGCGTTTGTAAATTAGATGCTCTGCGTGTTGTTGCATTGTTGTTGTTGTTGTTGTTGTTGTTCAAGTGTCACAGCTGCTGCCTGGTGGCAGCGCAAATATTTAATTTGTGAAACATTTCAAGCGGAAGGCCGCCGAGTCTGCTGACCTTTCAATTTTTTTCTTCTCTTTGCGTATTATCGTTATTATTGTCATTTTGTGTGTGTATGGGTGTATGTCTATCTTTTTTCTTAGTATTTTCGCGTTTTGACTTTTGTGTACTTCACTTGAAGTCTGTGCACTCGACAATAATGAGCAAGTTAATTGAGGTGACAATTGCCGGGCAACGGCTGGCGACCCTCTCGAGTGCCGCCACAGGCCCTTGAGTTATGGCATTTTGATCATTTTATGTATTTTGGGTACAACTGGAACCCTCCTTAAGTTACTGCAAAATGATTTAAAGCATTTAAATTGACAGCACATTTGCATGGGATCGAATCTGGTTTCGGCCACGCTCGGAGGCATTATTTAAATAATTAGACGAGGGTTCGGAAGAAATTAGCTTAGATTTTTTGATTCTATAAATATACAGAGCTAACTTGGATAGAAAGATTTCTTCTTTGGAAAAGTTTGTGGGTAAGATTTCCATCTCTTAAGAACGTGATTTGAATCAGATATAATCTTCTATTTAAGGAAAGTTTCAAGTTCTTAATAACATATTTTCAACTCAGTTGGACTGCGCCTCTTCTTAAACTAATTAACTTAAATTAGTTACTTATTTTTCCAGTAAGCAGAAACTTTGAGGTAATTTGAATATTATTCCCAACTGGCAGACCATAAATATTGCAGTCTTACGGCTAATTTCCGCTTTATTACACTTTTGCCGTAATGCCCATGTCTCGTCCTGTTAACTACTTCTGCCGTCGCACACGTCATGTGATTAACAAAGAAGCGCTTCATAAACTTTAGACTCAGCACATCCGGCGGCTTGAAATTTATGCTGACGACCTCACAAAAGTCAGTTTTGCCTTGGACAGGACAGGACAGGACAAGCCGCAAACACACACAAAGTACGTGTATACGGAGAGTATCGTATGTTGCCTTAAAGTAGCATTAAAAAATCTAGCCCCTAGCTCCTAGCTCCTAGCTCCTAGTGTCTGACTTACCTGTCTGCCTTTTTGACACCCGACCACATTGCTGCGGAGACGGGCGGCATGAAACGCAAATTGCCGACAGGCGGCGAGGCGTAGGGTATGCCACGATACACCTCAACCGGATCCAAATGCCGTCCATCTAATTGGACAATTACCCCCGAGATGGCGCCGTTGCGTGTGTGGATGATTCGCGATGAGAGATGTGCGGGTAATTGATCATGATTTATATTGTTGTTGTTGTTGTTGTTGTTGCTGTTGCTGCCACCGGAGGTGCTGCTGCCTCCGCTGCTGCTGCTGCTAGTTAGTCTACTGCTGCGGTTATTGCTGGACGCGGATGATGACGAACTGCTGCTGGTCGACGTGGCGGCAAATGATGACGCCAACGACGATGACGATGATGATGCTGCCGATGAGGATGATGAAGTGAGAGATAATGACGGCACAGAGCTGGATGTGGCTGCGTTGCCCGTTGTGCTGCTGGAGCCGATCAATACGAGGCCGCCACTGTTACTTGTTGCCCCAGTGCCGCGCTGAATGGCACTCAGATTGCCAGATATGCTGCCTCCATTATTGTATATTATTCCAGCGCTGTTGCTGCTGCACACATGACCCAATAGCAACATCAACAGCAGCCACATTGCTTGTTTTCTTCGTTCTCTTGACACTGTTGTTGTTGTTGTTATTGTTGTTGCTGCTGTGGCTGTTGCTGTTGCTGGTGGCAGCTGTCTCTTCAACTGCAACAACATTACCATTATTAATATTGGTCAAAATGGTAATGTTGCTGCTGTCGCTGAATGACTTGGTATGCTTCTCGTTGGCCTCGCTTGTTGCTGCTGCTGCTATCTGCTCTTATTGTTGTATGTATAATTGACCACAATATCCGTGTTTGTGGCGTGTCCTTGTTCTCCGGATTAACTTCGTTTTTTGTCCTCTCTTTTATTTAAAGATTTTTGCCTTTGTTTTCCTTTTTTTATCAACACAGTGCAATTTATTCCATTTAAATAACAGCGAACTGAAAAGACCAAAGGAAGCGCACATAATTAATATTTATGGCCTGGCTTTCAGCTGGATTACAAAAAATTTAAGTCTCATTCTCTCCTATATAATTCCTACCTTATTTACTAAATAATTTAATATTCTGCTTATGATTTCAAATGCGAAAATTCGAAAAATTCTACCCCCCAACTAGAAAATATTCATAGAGTGCGCCTGCAGCATATTTGCTGGGCGAGCCCCAAAAAGTATGCAATGCCGTTTTCCATTCTGAAGTCCCTCATTGAAGTAGCTCTTAGCCCAAGCCCCAATCAGCTCACTTGCTGGCGGCGTTGTCTTTACCTATATCCTCATCCTTGATGGGTTTCCCTTTTTATACACTTCCTTCTCTCAAAAAGGAGCAGTACCTTGTTTGCACTTCGTTCTGTCCTTGCCCTTGTTGTTGTCGAGTCGAGTAGACCAACAACTACAACAATGACACACACACAGCAGGAATTTTGCATATGCCAGACATGTCAGACTGTCTTCCATGACCACATGAATGCCCATTCAGCTGGCTTGGCTTTAAACATAGGCAACAACATTTGCTTTTTAGGCAAGTAGCTTGAGCTTTGGGCTTGAAGTGAGCTAAAGCAAGGCACTTCAATTCAAGGATAAGCTTAAAGTTTAACTCCATATATATTTGAATACAACTGTTCTTAAGTGGAACATTACGTTAACTTAATGGAGTTAACTTGCTAAAGAAGTGATTAATATCGAATTAGCTATTAGTTCCTATATAGGGATAATCGTTTTTGAGAATAAGGAATCGCAAGACTTTATTCTGAAAGATACTTTGTGGATAACTTCAATTCTCTATTCTATTCTATTCTTTTCACTTACGAATTTTGTATTTTAAAGCTCTATTTTTATAAGAAATTTTCTTGTAGATTTCCATCTACATTTTCATCTGCCCTGACGAGTAATGCACTTGCTGTCGAGTGCGAGAATAACCCATCTCTCTCTCTACGTGTCTCGGGCTGTCTGTTATTTTTCGGTCGAATTTTTTGTATACTTTTGAGGTACTCACTTAGTTATTCCGAGCGTTGCTCTGTCTTTGCGGCTGTCTGCGCCTTGCTGCAGGTGCTAAACCTTGCGACGTACATGTGGGTTACTATCCTTGTCTCCGCTGCTTCTTCTGCTCCTCCTGCTGCTGCTGCTGCTGCTTCTGCTCTTGCCTCAAGTTCTTGGCACACACTTCACGTACGCTGCGCTCAACTGCGCTGTCTACTGCTGCCTTTGCTGCTTCTACTGTTGCTCCTACGGATGTTGCTGTTGTTGTTGTTGTTGTTGCGTTGTCTGAATGCCAGCACGATACAATTGTCATGCAAGCGGACATTTTCTCAAGGCTTTCACGTGCTCAACGCTGCCGCCACTGGCTTCTCGAGCAGCTGCTGTCGCATGGCTGCAAAAGGTGGAGAAATCGTGAAAAAGAGAAAGGGGAAATGCTTTGCGTTAGGCGTTTCTTCTAAGGATACTTAAACTATGATTAATTAAGTGACGGGTTCAAACAAGCGCCATTTAAATGTATATTAGACTAGATAGCCGCATATTAATAATAGCCAAGACAACAATGTTCCGTATGAATTTAAAAGTAGATGCGTAAATGGGTGGAAAGTAGCTAAAATATTATTGCTAAATGTAAGTCAAAGAACTTCTATTGGTAACTTTAATACTTTTCAGTCGACTATATAATAAATTAAAAATGAAAAGATTTTACAAAGTTAAAATAATCACATATTATTCGTAAGTATAAATAAATAACTATAAAAGGAAAAATATTTTAAAAATGAATTAAATAAGAAATGTTAATCTCGGGGTATTCAAAATTATAAATTAATTAAGACTGATCCAACGTTTGTTGCCTGGATTCGAGAAAACTAAGGAAAACCCAATCAGATCAGTAAGTTTTAGTGTGTTGACTTTATATATATATTGATAAAAGAGTTAAAAAGCAGAGGATATAAAACAAGAGACAAGTAGGATGTATAAAATATGGAGAATAGTAAAGGATAGAATGGAAACTCAAGAATAAAAAAGTAATGTAGCTAAAAAGGAGATTAATTGTTTCTACTGAGATATAGGAAAAGAGAATATGTTAAAGAAGAAAGAGATGAATCTTTTGAGAACACGTTGTATATATATATAGATATAGTTATCGTATGATAGATATAGATATAGATTATACTTTTTATACAGCATGTTGTCCTTTAACCTTGTAATAAAATAAATGAGTTTATCAAGACTATTTCTAGTTTAAATATTCTATACCTTGTGATTAAAGTGAATGTATTAGGCACAGTTGTTGCTCAAGGTGCAAATATTTCAATTAAAATACGCTCTGAAGCGTGTTCTCATTATTTTACACCTCATTTGCACAACACTTATTGGATGGGTCGCTGTGAGAGACAATTTACAGCGTTTAAGGGCTTCATCGAGCAACTCGGTATGGGTTGTAGTTGAATTAACTATTTTGCATGAATATTAAGCAGTTTCCTTCTACGAGTATAACTAACGCCCTTGGCTTTATTTCTGGGTAGGCGTGACGAACGTGCAAGTTGCCTTTTTAATTTATTTATGCAAATACCAGACTACGAATGAAAACTCAGTGAGCCCTTGAGTAAACAGCTCGGCATTTAAATGTGTAGTCGCATAAGTAAACAAAAGCTGCCCCACTTCCGAGTGGCATCGAATACTTTTGGAAGAACAATAACATCATCAAGTAGGTTGCTCAGTGGCAAGTAGATTACGACCGAATTTTCTACTTCTACTCTGCTGTCTGTCACACACAGTGGGACGCTCTGCAAACATTGTAAATCATACGCACTGTTGCACGCCCGTCTGCTTGAAGTGTGAGCTTATTTGGTTATTGTAAACGAGTTGGGAGTACAATTTTGTCAGCGACGTGTCTGTGCATGGGAAACTTTAATTTTAAATAAATTCCAGGTAAAGATAAATGTGTTTACATAAAAATACCTATTAAAAAGTCGAATATGTATTTAAACTCTATCTTCAGCAACTTCTTATTGAATTGGACACTTAAAACTGTATTCCTAAATGTATTGCATACTTTAAAGTTGAAACATCTCCAGCGGGTCTTACAGCATAACAAAAGTTGTCAAAAAGTTCAAGTTTGAACACAACTTGTGAATAAAGTATGAGGTTCCATCAGCCAGTTTGGAGCTCGTATTGTGTACTCGTGTTCGGAATGACTTTATCAATTTCTTATCCGTTGTGTTTTGGGCATGTAATTTGTGCGGAGGCGAAAAGATAATTGGATTTGGCATTTTTGTTGTGTGCCTAATTTAACAGCGTGTACACAAAATTCCATTTCACAAATACATTTCATTTAACTTGCGCTTTAATTAAAAATCAAAACGCGATAAGAACGCGACAAGATGAAAGTCGTTCCAGACGTTGCAGCCGCAGCAGCAACAACAATAATAATTGTGGGAATGCTGCTGCGGCTTGACTTTGCGACTCGAATCGCAATTCCTAGCAATTTCCGCGCTGTCCAAGCCTTTGGCCCATAAATTGTGGCGCCAGCCAGACAGGATACGCATTTACTGAGCGAGCAATTGTGCTGCTCGGGCCTCGCAGCGAGGGTCATTAATTTGTCTTTAGAGGCCGCCGAAGCCAACGTGGCATTAAACTGCTTAAGTAGCACAACTAAATTAAGAAAAGTGCGCAGGGGTCTGGCAATTAGAGAGCGACGGGGGGCAAAGAGATGTTACAAGTCATGTCCTGATAAAGTTCAAAGTGGATTTAATGCCAGGCTATTTATGTTTATCCTTGATTAAGCAGACTGCGAGATTTGGCTGAATGTCAGAACTTTTGGTAAAACAGAAGGGAAACTAAGATAGTCTTAAATCAGAGTGCTCCGTTGACAAAGACTTGCTACGAAAAATTCTTGATGTGCAACAATGCCACAGAAAATCCAAAGGCAACATGAAAATGTGGAAAACCGCAAAGGAAAATGCAACTAAAACATGTAAAGCTAACGAAAAAGGAACTTTGCCAGAGGCGAAACCCAAACACAGGCGAGCACAACACGCATTTATCATGCGAAACACACACACACACACACACACACACACACACACACACACACAGTCACACACAGATATTTATGTTTGCTGATAAGAGCGAACCTTGATAAACTAAATGTGCTGTTGTTGTTGTCGTTATGGCAAAGCATTGAAATGGCGAACACGCCGCGTATGCGTAATATTTCGTGTAACGTTTCTTTTCTTTTTTGTTTATACAAAGCACAAACGAAAATGCTCCATCCTCATATCGATTGATAGGCAGCCAGCATATAGTATTTGCGAAAGAATTTAATCAGATTTCGTGCATAAGTAAGTTGGCTTTTCTTTCGGAAAAGCGATTGCGGAAATGTGTAGCGAATGGGAAAATTGTTTAGCAGTGAGAATGGGAATCAAAATGAAAACGAAGGCTTTGCTATTTCAGATTATATATTAATGACTGAAAAGCTGTATAAGAATCGAAGTACGTTAAAATATCAAACTCAGGGGAATCTTCTTTAAGAAGACACAAACTATCTCAACGGATAATGCGATAAATCAGAGTTGGTTTATATTTATTGGCATTTCTTTAAAAGAATGTTTTAACCATGGTCAGTTTGTTAATAAAGATACCACAACTTATAGTTCCCTCTCACAATTTAATATCCATGAAAAATTCGCAAAGAATGTGTGCAGTGTTGGTAAATTATGGTACCATGAATACAGTCGAAATGCTTGATAAAAGGAGAAGTTTGGGAAGAAAACTCTTCCCGGAGCGGATAATTTTTCATGCAGATTTATGTACAAATTCTGTGAAATTTGCGTAAAGAAACTATAAAAGGCGAACGGCGAGTGGAAGCTGAAAGAGTGGAAAACTTTAGCATCTAGCATTGAATTTGATGGCAAATAATGCGACTTTATAACTAGTTTAAATGCATTTTGCATGTCACAGACGCTTGATAAAATTACTTAAATATTCTGCACTCTACGCAGTTTGGTACTTGACTTCAGTTGTTGGTAGCAAGGATCTCCCCTTATATTTTATATGCTCTTTTTACGTTGGCTGCCAACAATGGCTTATAATTATTTCTCTTGACTCCCTCATCCTTTTTTGCTTTTGTGTGTGTGGTTATTTTTTTGTTTTAAATCGTCAGCCGCTTACTGCCTGCCTTTTTTTTATTTATATTTTATACGACTTTATTAAAAAGCAGCATTCGACTGGTCTGAGCTGGGTCTGTTCAGGGTCTGTCAGCCTTCAGTCTGCAGCTTGCAGCTTGCAGCTCGTCGCATCTTTTCATTCTTAAGTAGTCAACGGCAAAACAATAGCGTCCCACAACAGCAGTATTATAATCAACAAGAGCACAACAGAAAAATACCAGCTTGGCCCTCATCAGGAAAAGGAAAGGCACGTCTGACAGGCGAAGGCGGAGCGCAACTTTTAACCCAGTGAAATAACAACAAAAAAGAAGAGAAAAATGCAGCAGGAAATTATAATTCGCCTGCATCTAAAAATATATGCAAAGAATAAGTTAAGCCCTGGGAAATTAAATATGCACTGCAAAATATGTATAAATATGCTTAAACTAATTATATAATTAGGCAGCTTATATTCATTCAGAAGTAAACTTCTTCAACTCAAAATCTCTTGATAATATACGAAGCTACTGCAAAATTATCTTGGAATTAAGATCAAACTATAAACAAGGCTACATCCATGAGTCCTAGCAGCAGTTTACACCTAAATAAATCAACATGTCTCTTCACTCCTTGAAGTCCTCTAACTTCCTTTACCTTAGTAGAAATCTTTTCCCACTCCTATCCTTAATCCTTTTCTACATTATACTGCTACTTTTATATATATAACTAGTTCTCTTCTATACTAATACTTCAATAGACTAAGCTTCTATATACTATAAGTAGTAGTATAAAGTCTATATACTAATATTTCTATATTCTATATTAATACTTATTGATCTGATTGGATATTTCCCCAACAAATGTTGCATCGATTAAAATAAATCAAGTTTTCTTATATTTGTACTACATACTATATTTGTTATTATTTTTTTTAATTATTCCTATTTTAGTTTTATAATTTAAATTTTAATTAATTATTTTTTTTGTACTTTTTACTTTTCAATATTTTCTTTTATAGTTTCTAGAAATATTATCAAATTTCTATCTGAATTCCGAATTCTTTTGACTTCTTTCTTGATAAGAATAAAAAACCACCGCCAATATTCAAGGATTTCATTGGATCGTTTGCGGAATATCCTTCGGAACTTGCTCTAGCTGATAAGTCATATATTTACCCCATTGTTAAAGAAAGCGTAAAACTTATGAACCTCTTATTGTTATTGGACTGCGGAGAAGCGAGTTCGCTGTAGACGAGCGGGAGATAGTTTATGGGAAGTGCACTGGGAACTATCTGAGAATATTTATAATTCAATTTTTGTTTAAGAAAAAAGAGAATGAGAATGAAAAACAGAATGTTTTATTTGAACATCGAATGGGATAAATAAATTAAATTTACCTGAGTAAAAAAGCAAATTGATTTTTATTTAATATCTTTTTTATCTCATATTCTAGCATCTCATTCAACTACAAATATTCCCGTAAATAAAATTCATTTAAAGCAGTAAAAAAGTAAGCAAAGAGTAAGTAATCTATATACTATTGAAATAGTATATTAAAAATCAAGAAAAATAAAAGAAAGAGTAATAGTTTAAAGGCCTTCAACTCAGAATAGAAGCAAAACATAATTTGGATTAAACTTATTTACTTTTGTTTGAAATTTTTAGATCCTTTGAATAATTTTTAATGCATAAATTTATCCTGAATCTACGCAACTTCTGGCCTTAAATTATACGTCCCAGTTCCTTGAAAATTCTACAAATTAGCTTTTGAAGTTATACAATTAAGTTAATTGAATATTTAAGCAAATTCTAAGCTCAATTACAGGAAACTAATAATTTATTTCGATTGTGGAGTAGTACGGGAAATTCATCAATTCTTGTTGCTTAGTCAACTGCACTGCGGCAATTTCTTTGGCAATTGAATTTAATTGACACTCATTTATGTTGCTCAAAACAGGCACACTACATACATACATAGAATACATATGTATAGGAGTATATAGATATACATGTATTCGCACATTTTGCGAAAATGCAATTCAATTTTAATCAGAGACTTACATCAAAGCATTATTTATGCAAAACTTCCCTGCGAGCCGAACACATTTTATCCTTGGGCCAAACATTAGCCGAGCAATAAATTTCGCGCACAATTGAGCCTGTGATTGTGCCAAAGCGAATGTAAGGAAAATTAATTTTCCTGTGATTTTGCATGAGTATTGGTGTGCTGTGTTCGTCTGTGTGTGTCAGCGTCTGGCATAAATTCTACGCTCGCGGCTAACAAATTTTAAAAGCAAATGCTCAAATAAATTATCGCTTAATATTGGCAAATAATTTGCCGTACACCAACACCCATTCACATATTGAGACGGAGTCGCTCCTTGCGTCCTTATTTTTTCCTCCGAGCACAAATTGAATTCATTTATGATACTCGCACGAGCATTCCATACGAATCAAACAAGAAATCGCCTCCGGCTGCTGCTGGCTGTGAATGGTGTTATAATGATATTATAGAAACATTACAAAGTTGCGCAAATATCCAAGAGGGAACGATACTCCTATGCAAATAAAAGATGGCAATCCAATTGATAAAACAGACATGAGAAGCATAAAACAACAAATAATGTTTCCTAGAGAGAGTCTAAACTAGGAAAATATAAGGAATTGGTATAGCTCTGACTACTTACTCATCGTATGAATAGAACATTGTACAAGGAAAGATATGAACTATAATCATAAAATACTTTGAAAATGAGATAGGTAAATGATCTTAAGCAAATAGAAAGATGCACTTTCATAATTGGAAATCGAAATCGAAGTTTCTTCTGGAAATATCAGATATGCATTTATCTATTTTCCAGTTATTCTCATTGAGTTCATTCCGCAAATCTTTTCTTGACCTTTTCATAGATAAAACGCTGTTTTAGAGATTTCGTGTCAATGACAAACTAAAAGAATATTTTCTGTATTCAAAACGAAGTTCAACGTTAGCCATAAAGTACGTAATGCTTTGGTAATTTCAAATGAATAACAATTTGTGAAATCAACCCAAAGCCAAACTGAGACTCACACGTACGCATTATTCTTATCCTTGAGCATTGTTCTTAATTAATTTCCTTCTTTCTGTGTGGGATTCGTTTTAGTTTTGCTCTTAGTGGCATCGGGATTATTGTTGCCGAGTATTTTAATGGCATTTTCATAAACATTCGCCTCGGAAATGCTGTGCTTTGATGTGTCTCTAATTTGCTTTTATCCACGTGGCATTCATCGACTGCCTGCTGCTGGTGGCTCCGAGCTCTGGTCTGTGGGCTGTATTGTCTTTGTCTTGTCTTGGCAGATAAAATAATTTATTGGGTAAAAATTGCTGGCCAAGAGCTAAGCATTTTGGCTGCTGGCTCGCATCTTATCTAAGTTGGTTTATCTATTTTGGACGTCGCTTTTGGTCCTCCATAATGTTGGCGCCATGTTGATGTTATCGTAGCGGAAGTGTTGACTCAATGTTTACTCAATGAGGGCGTTGCTGTGATATGACAGCGCGACAAGGCACCTACCTCCTTTACCTCCTCATGCCCTCCCCCACCTTTCCCTTCTCTGTGCATTGCTGTGTGTTGGCTTAAGTGTATTCCGGCAGTCATTTGGGCTTTGTTTCTGCTCGCTTAGTTAATACAAATGCCTCAATGTAGCATTCCTTTTTGTTTGTCCAATTCACAGGCAAGGACACTATTGTAAGGATTTTTTTTTGTCATGCCTATTGCCGATTGCCGTCCTTATAAATATGCAAACTAAACGAAGACCTACGAATAGCTGAACAATAGCGTAGAAGCCATTAAAGGTCGAGACTCGAGACAATGTTATATAAGACAGAAGCCAATGTTTCTTTGTTGGCAAAAGAACTATTCACAGATGGAAACTCTGAGCAACAAAATGAAATACAATCGATGCGATTGTTGTCCTTAATGTCTCTTATGTCATCGACAGTTTAAATTCTCTTCTATAATTTCCTTAATCATTTTCTTTCCTTAATCACATAAACACGTTATTAAATTAATTAACAAAACACAGCCAGGATTCCTGCTTTATTGCCATAGAGAGCAGCATCGGAGTCGGATGACGATGAGGATAAGGAGAGAGAATCCTTGAAATTGTTTTGCCAGAGCCCCGGTGAGATTCCAAGCAATGTCGAGCTTCAGAATTTACAACTTTTTCAAGTGTTTAACCGCAAAACTAAAGCTGGTATCTAATGGCATATCTCCATGCAATTTGAGCTTGGCTTTTGTGTGATAGTTAGTGTGTCTGTTAGTGTGTGTGTGTCTGTTAGTGTGTGTGTGTGTGTGTGTGGAGGCGCCTCTGTGTGCTTGTGACCGTATGTATGTTTCCGCAAACTGCCATTTCCGACTGTGCCACAAGTCTAACAAGCAAAGTACACGCACACACAGACACACACACACACACACACCCACACACAGATACAACAAGGTTCGTTCTGTGGCTGCCTCTGCTGTGTTTGCCTTTGCTCTCAATGCACAATAATTGTTATCTTGAACAATTTGCGGATGTTATAAACATATACTGGCTGCTTCATATTGTCTGCATGTAAATACGAGCAACGACAGCTGGGACTGGCTCTGAACCTTAGCTCTGGGATTGGGAGTGGGAATCGGACTGGAGCTGGAGCTGGAGCTGGTTCTGGTTCTGGAGCATTTGCACTTGTCGTTGCTTTTTATGGCCAAACAAGTGCTGCACCTGCTCTGTTACAGGCCAAAAGCTACAACAGTCAATACACACACACACACACACACACACACACACACACACACACGCTCACAAAGACACAGAAATGACTTCCTCCCTGTGGAGAAGAGCTAAGGAATCGGAGAACTGGCACGGAAGACATTTAGCTAAGCGCTTCGCTTGGTAAACAATTTTCGATTTCAGTTTTCCCCCAATTTGAAGCTCGTGTGCAAAAAGTTTTCACCAGTGAAAGTTGTGCACAACAAAAAAGTAAGGAAAAAAATGGCTACGTACTATTATTAGTGAAGCAGGAATGGCGTAAGAGGAGTACCATGCAGTAGGAGGAGCAGCTCTTATGGGCTGAAAATTTGCCGAATATGAGTGTGTTCCGTTTGAAGTGAACTGTTCTGTTAGTTGTGTAGTTTTACTCAGGTTTCAGTTGTAGCTCGTAGTCGCACTTGTAGCACTGGGTAATTACACAGAGTCCCCTCTGGATAAATGGGCTTTGTCACGTTGCTATCGTGTTGAGTCCTTGAGCAACCTATTTGTGCATTACTCATACGCCTACGTGTCTCATTAAGGGACGTGTGCTCGACTCGGTAATAGAAAACTTAGCCATAACATTTAGCTACCCCAAACTTAATTAACGACCCAAAAAGGTAATCGGCTGGCGCTTAACTCACGCCCCTCTCTCTTTCTCTCTTTCTCTTTTGTTTAGGCCATTTCACTTGCAAATGCTCTGGACATTAAGGCGCGCGCCACTCAAATCGGGAGACTTCGCTTCCTACGAGCAGTCACCCTCACCTCACCCTGGGCGTAGGGTAGGCTTCATTAAAGTGGTCATTAGGCGTCAAGTGGCCTACTGGCTTGACAGCAGGCAATACCAAGGCATAAACATGCCAGGGCCCAAATGTTTTGGCTTAATTTGAGCGCCTCTGCCCCACCCCTTCTACTCTCTCCTTACGCTTGACTTTAATTACTGACTGGCCAATAACCAGCGGCGCGGCAGCTCAACTGCCACATTCAATTAAATTATTGTCAGTTGGTAGGTAAGTTTTAAGTTTAACTACAAAACATTTACGTTTATGCCTAGATAGAACCTTATATAATATATTCAATTTACCTGCTCCACCTGCAGCTTTTAATACATCAGCGAAAAGTTTTCATAAATTCTTTTATTTCTAGAAAACAAATCTTTTTAATTATTGTGCACGGCATAGCAAAAAAAGCTGAACGCCAATTTGTTGCACAAGTTTTCCGCTCTTACCAACTATTCTGTGCTGTTTGCCCTTTGTTTTCAGCACGAACACGAACACGGGAGCCAAACAAGAAAATTAGTTAAAAAACTTTGGCAAAAACAGCGCTCGACTTTTGGCCCTACCGTGTCTACACATAGGCGGAAAGAGACACAGGCAGACGAGACAAGAAAAAGATAAGAAAAGCCTTGGAGGATAATAAAAAATTAAAACATTCCTTCTTACAAGAAGTTCAAGGAACTCCTTACGCATTTTTTTGTTAAAATTCTATTCCAAAGGGATAAAAAATTCAAATATTTAATTTGAAGTGTATTATATAATTGATTAAAGTTCATTCTAAAATGTAGAAAAATGTATCACCGGTTTCTCTTCGGTCAACCAAATATTTTCATATATGGGTAACAGATTCAGTTTATATAAAAGAAAACCTGTTCTGACCACTTTCAACTGCCGATATTTCCACGAATTGATATACGTGCTAGTAATATGGAAGGATTATACAGAATATAGAGAGTGTACATGCAGCTAAAGCTGCTCGAAATGTTGCACCCACCTGCAAGAATAATAAGGTACGGGATTATAAATTACGTTTTTGCCAAGGCAACGCAACGCAATTTGGGTGTAGGTGTGTGTGTGTGTGTGTGTTCGTGTGTGTGTATGCAAAATAAGCGCATAAATAAAACAGTTCTCTTGTGTTCTTGAAGTAATGCTTCGAGCATAGTTCGCTTATTCAGCCCTATGAAAAACCTGCAAAGGACGAAGCAGGGTGATCAGCGCAGAATTCTGTTGAGTGGAAAATTGCAAAAACTGCGTTTACCTTTTTTCAGGCTGGCAAACAAACACCTTTACACACACACACACACACACACACAGACATGTTGAGTCTCACATGTGTTGCTGTTAAGTATTTTGGCAAGTTGTGCATATTTTAATTAGTTCCACAGGCAACAAACATTTCTACTTAACAAGCGAGCAGAAGACAAGGCGTACATGCAGCATCGTGATAGCTTTCAGTACAAATTGTGTTTTTGGCTTGAAGCTGGGAAGGAACTCAGCCACAATACCCTTTAATCATATTCAAATTGGCCTGAAGTGCTTCTTTCTTCCTATTTTAATTAAAAAACAAGTCGTCTACTGGTAAATGCTTCAAACAGAACTTGTTTGGCATCCATTTGATAAATTTAAATAAAATAAATGAATAAATGATATGAAAGACCCTAAACTCAATCCCAGAATGGAGTTAAACAATTGTATGAATATGCCACTGGCTTTGATTGTTCCAGCTGGCTACTAGAGAAACAAAATATTCCGATTTTATTGCACTTGAGTACTGCCTGCCCTCCGACTAGAGTCTAGCCCTTCAATCTATGAGAAGTATCCAGGTATGCAGCAAACCCAAAGAGAAACAAAGCTATGCAAAGTCACACAAAGACAGAGACACATAGATAGAAAGAGAGAGAGAAAGTTTCACCTATATGCCGCTGGTATGCCTTTCCTATGCAAATGTTTGGCAGGAAGAGAATGGCAGGAGGCAGCAGCGCCCTGTGCGCTGTCCTCCTTTCAAACATCCTGCACGAGCTGCCGTTGACTTTTTGCCTCTTTTCGACTGTATCTTGATACAAGTGCTGCAATTTGTAGCTCACTTTTCTGCGTTTCCCTTGCTATGCTGAAATCTCAACTGGGTTGACTATGGCCCGATGGGTTCATGTTCAGGTTTAGGCATGAGTTTGGATTCGAGCTGGGATGTGGGTAAGTGTCTGGTTGCCTGAGATTGGCACTTTGAGAAGCTTTCTTACTGGCGAAATCACCAAAGTTAGCAACGATTCTGTTTCTCTGCCACGAGTTCTGTTTCTGGCGCGCATTTAATAGTTGCAAATTGGTTTTCACACAAGGACTAACACTTGGATTGAATGGGCTGATTTGTTAAAGACGTCACGACTTACTGATGGTATTTCTCTGTGAATTACTTTGCTCAGGAATCAGGAAACAGCTGCAGGAGCCTAAACTCAACCTAATGACACACTTTACGGTGACACGTGGAAGGTTAAATTGAAAGGTGAGTCCTTGCCACACTTATCTATTTAAAATTGAACAATGGAAGTATATAAATTTAATAGCAGTCCTTAATCATTCTTTGTAATCTTTTTGCTATTGTAACCACACTTTCAGTCCATTTAACTGCCAATTTGAAAGTTGTTTTAGTTAGTTCTACATTTATTTTCGTATATATCGCAACAATGGGCACAACAACGATATCTTCAACCACTTATCGCCCACAGAACAAACAAAATCTAAAAAGTCCCCAGAAACCGCATTCCAGCAACAACAACAACAAGCTGAAACTACTGGAAAGCCAAACAAAAGCAAATTATGGGTGGCTGTGGAACCCACAGAGAGGGGTGGCCCTACTCGTATATGGCCTGTGGTGGCAACAAATACGAGCTCTCATTAAAAATGTGCTGTAAACTGTGAGGAGCAGTTCCACCCACTAAAAGGTGGTTTCGATATGTGGTTAAAACGGGTGGCGCTCAGATTGATGTGTGCATCTGAATTGTATGTCGAGGCTTATGGACCATAAGGCAACTAAGCACACTGTTTATAGGGTTTATCGCAACTAAAACCAAAACCAAAGCCATCAAACTCATGTCACTGGAACACGTGTAACTGGGGCTAAAGCCATGGAGTAGAAGTAATCTCTTCTGTAAGGCTTATCGACATATTATTTCAGATATTCATTTGTGTTTGTTTGAGTTAATTATATGTGCTGGAGATCCAAATGAGATACTTATGCGTAGACTTATCTGATACATAGCAGAGTTCCTGTTTAATATACTTTTCACGCGTTTCATTAAATAACAACTGTGATTCCTGTTTAAAAGAAATTGTATAATCCATGGCACTTCTGTGACTTGTTTATCGATTCGCCTGAAGCAAAACCAATACACACAGAAAACCATTTCACGGGGGAAGTTAATAAATTACACTTCAATTGTGGAGTCAACTCTGTCGTGGCCCGTATAAATTATTCACTGGCAGTTCCTGGTAGAAATCTGGCCAAGTATCAGGCAGACGCACTGAGCTGCTCCCTCTTCCAATCTTTGGTCGTGCGCCTACAACCTTCTCTTCTCCCCATAGACGCCTGTCAAATCAAATAATTGAACTTTCATTCCATTGTAAAAAATGATATACATCCCTATATATACATCCAAGCGCGATTGCCACACATTAAAAGCGCTTTCAGACCAACAACTAACAACTGAGAGCGCCTCCTTCGTAGAATTTGGCTAAGAAATACCCTGCAATAAAGTCACAACACGCTTATTATACGAAGGGATTATGATTAGTTTGATTCTAAATTAAGTAGTAGACTTTACTCTGAAGCTCCGATTTAAGTTATGACAAGATTGATTTGGAATTTTAAACTTAGTTCAAACATACTTAAAAACCACTTCTAGGTGAGAAATTACTAACTTGAAGCAAATTTGCGTCTGGTTGGTAGGAACTCAAATACTATTTCGATTGGCATCTCTCAAGTTTCTGGACTTTAAATACCTATGCAGACTTTCTTTACTCCATAAGAGAGATATTTTTCTAGAATCTGTTACTTCTCACTGTTAAAGTTTGACATACCTCTGTTAACCGTTTTAAAAGGCTACAGGGTATAAGTAAAAAAAAATCAGACCGAGCTGTGACCTGTCAATAAAAAAAAGTGGAAGCAAAATAGAGGGAAAAAACGCACATTTCTTCTTAATCCATTTTGATTGTGGCCTCACCCCATCGCTGATGGATTACTCCCGTTCAAATGTCGAACCTTGTTAGTACAGATCTCTGGCACCACCTACACCGCCAGATTGTGGTGCAAAGCGTTCGCTTTGCCTGAGGGCTTACCAGGCAACGGCCACAGATGCTGCCCATTAAAGAGCGTAAGGCGCGCAAGTATGCTGATTTTTCACGCTCTGGAAACCGTTAGCTGTGAGACTCTGTGGTAGGTATTACACTAGTCAACAAGGTATTTAAGTATATTTATTTATTTATCATAATTTATACTAAGACTTGAACTGAGTGCTAGCAGGTTTTGTTTGGTTTCTTTCATTCTGTGAGCTGCTGCGTTACTTAACCCAAACCTGGTTGTATAGTGTAAGGACTATTATTTACCTATAAATTTATATTTTTAGGTAAATACAATATCTTTTGCATACTCTGCTTGCTTTTAATTTGCCAGGATAAGGATCCAATGATTCAGTCTTAGCCTTTGTAGCATAGTGTAAAATAGAAATTTCTACATAAAATCCATTCCTTTCTATGTTTATAAGCACCAGGAAAACAGCTTCCATTTTAAAGTTAAACTATCAGCCACCTGCTCTGAAAATTCCATTGTTTGCTCACAATTTTCTCGTATTTTCTGTGGTTTTCCCGACAATTATGAACGTACTCCCACGGCCACGCCTACGTTTTCCCTCGAGTCATCAGATTTTTTTGATACTGTTGCTAGGTAGACATTGGCAGGCTTTTGTTTTTTATTATTTGTTGCTTTCGCCTGTTTTTTTCTGCTGTTTTTCTTTGTTGCCTTTATTAGCGTTTGAGGCGTTTTGTTCCCATTTTCGGCTGGTTTTTATGTTGCTATTTTTACTTTTACTTAATTTTCGCAGTGCCATTGACGGGGATTACATAACCAAGTGCTCTCAACAGGCTCAGATTCCGACTTAGTGTGCGGCTCTTGTTGTTGTTTTTCCTTTTTAGATGTGTGTCAACGACATTTGTCGGAGGTCGTATTGTGATTTTATTGTGCAGCATCCGAAAAAAGATGTGGGTGAAACATTTTCTGCAGGTAACTGTGTGTGTGTGTGTGCTCCTAAGTGTGTGTGTGTGTGTGTGTGTGTGATGTTTGCTTGTGGCCTTCTGACAACATATGCGCCAGTTTTTATATCTTTTATGTCATATAACATATAAAAGGCTTTAGGGTGTTGCACTCAATATTATAAGGACAAATTCTACGAAAGCTCTTAAAATAATGATTATATTTTATCTAAAAGATTGTTTTTTTTTTTTTAATTTTTATATGCATTTCGTAATTGACTTAAAGCACCAAAGCAAACTCTTACTTTTTGTAAATATATATATTTATTTATATATATTTTATTTTATTTTATTATTCAGTAAAAATCTCAAACAAAAACTCAACATTCTCATCTGACTTCAATACGAAAACTATGAAATAATCTTTTGAAACTGGTTTATTGTTTTATGGGAAATACTAAACGAAACAAATTTTCAATAAAAATACTAAATGAAACAAATTTTCAACAAAAATACTTGAAAACGCTGCGAGTGACATGAAAGCATTTGATCGACAAATCAGACGAATAGGAATGCGAATAATTGCAAATTTAGCAGCAAAGTGGCTGCTTCTGCTGTCCGTCAATTTCACCGCATGAAATTTGTTTTATTTTTGATTGCGTGGTCAAAACCTATGCTCACACACACACACACACACACACACAGGCACACACACATAAATGAAAACTAATTGTTCAGTTTAATGGAGGATGTTCACAAAGCGTTGATTTTCATCCAGCTGATCCTTTATTTGTTACTCATATAACCTTGTGTGGGTGTGTATATGTGTGTGTGTGTGTGAGTGTGTGAGTGTGTGAGTGTCGGCCTCAGACAATAAAGCGGTTTATGTTCTAATTCTATTAGCCTGCAAACCGTGTACCAATTACGCCGGACAAAAGCAAACGCTAACGGCAAATGAGATACACGAGTAACACACAAAAAAATAAAACACTCATTCAAGTGAATTTAATTCACGCAGCCATCAAATAGACATACTCGTCACAATGAATACGAGTACTCAGACATAAGCTGCTTTCACATGGATGCCGAATTTATTGCCGGTCTGCCGGTAACAAATGCAATAAAATTTCACGCACAACCAACATAAGTTAATAGAAAGCGGCCAACGAATGAAAGACATTCGAGCACTTAACAAATATTTTATTCTGGGTTTGGGTTCTGTTAAAGGTCAATGGATATCCTTGATCCTGTTTATAATAAACTTAGTGCATTATACCTAAATCTAAGGCTAGTCCTTGATTCCCAGAATTACCGCAACAAACATTTTGTTTCGTCACTTTGCAACATGTTAACTCAATTCTTTTGAACTTGTCCTTAAAGATATTCTGCGTGCTCAGCTTAGAACAAACTTTACCTGTTTTATATACATATATTCTTCTTCTCTTTTAAGTCTCCTTCATTTCTCTATTCCCTGTAGAGCTACTAGGCACAATCTTCTTCTATATCCTCCTATATGCCTTGCACAATCCTTTTCGCATTTTATGTCCACTTTATAACTCTCATTTCTATGAGTTTTCCTCTAAACATTCTCTTCGTTCAATCAAACTTTCGCTTTTCTATCATCTTCGCTGAAAGCTATTCTAAATAGCGACACTTATAGTTAATGTTGTGATTGGTTTTATTCTGGGTTTTCCCCAATCCTTGCAGCAAATGTTGGTGCAATCCAGACTTTCTTATCCTTTTCATTCACAGTTTACTATCACAACTTTATATTGTATTTTTCAGTTTATATTAGACTTTTATCTTTTAGTCGACTGTTTGTAGTAGTCTCTAAATTAAATTGAATAAAGATACCTTCTCGTTGATAGCCAGCTTACAGATTGGGAGACTATTTGAGTTCTTGCTTTTCATATATCGATATCTCATTCATTCGATATCTTTTGATTTGTTGTTGCTTGTAAATGCTGGAAAAACAAGTTCTTAGAGTCCGCACATTGTAGATAAAAGACATATACGTACTCATAACAATTTATGCTGATAAACAACATTAGCTCTTAGATTCCCAATGTATACAAAATCTTTCAGCATTGCCATTGTTATTGGATTTACTTTTCTGAAGGCACCACGCATTGTCAGCTCATGCGTTTGAAGTAGATTGTGAATAGGAAAATAATATTCAAAGTTCAATCAATCAAAGATTGTCCAGACTTTCGTTGTACCTTCTTCCATACTAACTTAAACTTAGCTGTTGCCTTATTTAAATTTAAAATTATGAAAAATCTGCTTGGCTGCTTTTATCCAATTCGGTGATATATCTTTTCTTAAGGATTTGTTTAGCTAGTCATTAACCTAGTTGGCTGCACATTATTTCCACATATTCCTTTATATTCTTTCTTCTCTATTCCATTTTTTTTGCTAGCTGCTGTGGCATACTGAAGTGCTTGCTAGCAAAGTTGGCACAAGATTACTAATACGCACCATTGTACGTGACTTTTTGCTGTCAGTTTAATCAAGTTTCATTATGTGCCAAACAGCAGGGGATGTGAAAGCATACGAGAGAGAAGAAGCTCGAAGAAGCGAGAAAGTTAGTGAGTCCTTTATTGAGGAGCTTTTTGTTGTTGCTGCTGTTTGGCAGCGTTGACGTGGACGTTGTCGCTGCCAACTTGTGCATAAAATACCTGCAGGAGCGTTTGCTAATTGTGCTCCAAGCATACGTTTATAAATGACATTGCCACAGAGCGGTCTCAGTCCAAGGAAGGATCAGATTCAGTAGCAGGCAGCGCCAGGACGAAACATGAGTCTGCGTTAAGGCAAAGTTTGCAGCATAATTAAGGCGCAGACATGCCCCTGGCCAGACCCTAATAGCATTTGCATGTGAGGCACGCACGACGTCAAGAACTCAGACGAGCAATACCTGACCACAATCAAACCAGGACAACAGGGGGTGGGGGTGGGGGAGGGAGTCCAGGACAAGCTACCAGTCAGTGTAAATGTTGGGTCCACTTAGCCATTTAATCAACTAACTCAGCTGGTGCTTGCTTTGCATTAGAATCACAATCGGAATTGTAATATTTGTCACATTTCTACACACACCCACACCCACACACACACACACACATATATCTGCATAAATATTTAACACTTTTTGGGTTCGCCCTATGAAATTTACATAAATTTGCAGTTTCTTATTATAAATGCATCCCCAAAGACCAGAGGCATAAATAATACAAAAAGAAGTATGAACACACACACGGAAGAGCCCAACAAACCCAAAAGTTATTATATCAAGGCTTTATTTTTTCCTAAATTTAAAGCTGGACTCCTTCAGGAAAAGGACATAAAGTATATAAAGGTTGCTCAGGATATTTGTTGCTCTATGTTAAGTGGCTTCTTAGGGAGCACATTCAAAGGACAATAATAAATTGTTGGTAGACTCAAAAGTGACTGTTTCCGTCTGAATTATTACTTATTCCTATACTTCAACTTTTAACTGGTTCTTATACTGTCAACTACTTTTGTCTTGGCTCTGTTTCTGACATATAGTCAAAAGCAATATCCTTTTTACTCTAATTTTGAGTAGCGTTCACAAGTTCGTAAGCCGCTTTTGATATAAAATTGATGGCAGTAAATTTAAGTTGGACAGAGTTTAAAATGCTTCTAAGCAATTCAATTTGAGTTCATAATCTGTGCAGTTGGGCTTAAAGTTCAGTTCATTAAAATAATAGCTCAGATTTTGTTAACTGCAGGGCTATATATTCTCGAAATGCAATCAAAACAAATACTTGCAGCTGTGCACATACAATTATGATAACAATTGCATCCAAAGGATACAATTGGCCACACACACACACAGCAACACACACATGAGCTGAGCTCATTTACATGCAACTTAAATATTCAATTATGTGAAGAAATGTGGTTGTAGGGCAGAGCTCATAAATAGTTAAACAGACTCGCAGTGGGTTAGCAGGGTATGAATTATTACAATGGATATACGGACAGACATTAAGTCGCCTGTGGCGTTCGGTTAGTGTCGATGAAGGTGCACTCTAATGAAAAGGAATCTTTTGAAACCCAAGCCCAGACCTGCATAGGTGTAGGACACGTGTGAACAAAGCCGCTTCTGGATGGGTTCACCACAGGCAGGCAGCCTCATTAGCCACAGCTGAAGCTCAAGCTCAAGCAGAGCGAACCGCAATGCATTATAAATTTAGCAACTTCAGCACACAATTCTGCTACTTCTACCTATATACATATATATGTATATATAGATATATACTTTTGCATACAAATGTGAGCTGAAGGGATGGCGTTTCGTTGGCTTATTCAATTATTCAATAATAATAAATGATATTGCTTACATTTGCTCGTATAATGGAATAAACAAGTATCTGTGTTTAGCAAAGTATGAAACGCTGTCTTTGAGGCATTAAATAAAGCAAATATTTAGTCTGTTCTACAAGCATGAAACATATTTACATACGCACACCTTCAAATCAATCTGTGTGTGTGAGCAAATAATAAGTGCAAGGCTCTGCCACAAAATGTAAACATCAAAATCAATTGAACTACGTGCCAACATTTTGATATTTGCCAGAAAAGACCTTCTCTATTGATTCAAGATGTGATTATATTACACTATTTTGTTTTATATATAAACATTTTCAAGTTCAAGTTACAATCTGTATAAATATTTAGAGACTTAATTGACTAATTCGCAAATTGTTAATCAAAACAAAAATGAAATTCAATTAAAATTTAAATTAATCGAAAATAAGAAAGTAACTTTTCTTTTTGAACGATTTCTATTAGCCGCTCTTGACTTGAGTTTAAGCCAAATCACAGAGCTCAGGTGTCATGTTGAAGAGTGTAATTTGTAAGTTAACTATTAATTCATAGAATTTTCAGAAGACAGTCGATCACAGCAGCAGCTGCGGTTTTCAATTTTCCACAGCCTTATGGGTCAGGTGGAGTCCTTTGTCATTTGTATTTAGCCTTTTGTAACTGACATTTCCGAGCATTAAATATAACCCTGAAATATGTGAGGCATGCATGAAATGTGGTTGCAGTTGGATGCGTTTTATGCTTATCAACTAATTTGCATGAAACTGCAGACAGCTGCCAAGTTTTGCGGTTTTCCTTTTTGCTATTTTGCGAGCATTTCAATTTAAATTTTATATTACCTGGGATTAAATTAGAAGTACATTTCTCAAGTTTATTTCTGCCACATACCTGAAAGTACAAGAAAAGGGAAAGCAGAGTTATTATATTGCAAACAAAACAATTTTCCAGAGTCTCAAGCAATGCCGCAGAACTTTCAACAGTCTTTACTTGGAATCAGAGCAGCTCTCTGGTTGAAGTTCTTTGGGTAGAGGCACATAAAGTAAGCGTTAAGTATGACAAAGTTTTGTACATTTTCCAGCTAAAATGGCGCACTAATAGCGCGGTCAACGAGTCGTATAATTAATGTTCTGCCAGACAAGAGCTGATATAGCTGAAAAAGCTGAGATGGCTGCGACAACTCGACACAAGCAGCAAACTGTGGCAAAAACTGAAACCAAAGTCAAACACACTTTAACGGCACTTGTCACTGTATTTCCCAGGGAAAGCGCTGCCAAAAGAAAACCAGTGAAGGGACAACTTAAACAGTTGCACTTTTTGTGGGCGTGGCCCACTCCCTACCGGTAAATGTGTGTGTGACTGTGTGTGTGGTTAAGTCATTAGGCGAATGGCAGCCCCGAAAGCGCCGCCTCAATTCATCGCAGCACATAAAACGCACCACAGCTGAAGTGCCAGATTTCTGGCAGGGTGTAAGAGCAGTCTGTCAGTGGCTCTGTCTTAAATTGGCTAATAAACTGACAGCTGCCGGGCAGCCAGCACTGGCCGTGTGTGTGAGTACGAGTATACGAGTACATGGGGCCGGAATGTCGAAATGCCTGCGGCTTCATTAAGTCCTCAAAACATAAACACATGACTTCTTTGTCCTCCCCTAACCATAACAATATTTTGGCCGACTTCTAAAATCTTAAATGTGAGAAGAAACGTTTCTGGCGGATATTAAGAAGGGTTTTATATGAATTTATTTAACGCTTAAGAAAAAATCCATGAAATTTAATTGTGTTTATCAACTGTCAAAGTGCAAAATTCTCTAGAGTTCTCGCAAATAACTTTTAACACATGATTTAAGTCGGAGGCAGAACGAGTACAATAAAAAAAATATGTAAGTAATGGGTTAATTGTTCTCATAGTTGAGAAAAGTTTATAATAATTGAAGTCTAGGCTTAATCTCTCCTGGTTTGTTTTACAGAGATTGTCATTGATTGTTTTCCTGCAGTAAAATTGTTTTCCTATTTTATAATTAAAACAAATCTGGAAAGCTTAAACCTTGACAATAATGTTCTCATTTGTTAATTATTAAATATCATTTGGTAAAAGAAAACGAATCTCAATTCTGAGTACCTGAAAATGTGTAGTAAAGATTTTACAAGCATTCTTTGAAATTTAATAAATTTCTTCCAGTGTGCAACATTTGGTTTAATCTCTGGCTCTGCCCCATCTTCCTGTGGGTTGACCGAGTTATGTGATAAACGTTTCTAATGAAATGTTTTAGTGCCAAAGAGCGAAATTTTAATTAAAACAAAAATTTGCTTAAAAAGAGAGTGAGAGCGTGTTTTTATTGAAAAATGCTTTATGGCTTGGGGATATTGCATGCAAATAGCAATAGAAGAGCGATATGTGAGATTTATGATAGTTTGTGATAAATATGAAATGTGTTCAAAGCAAATGAATAATGAAAGTGTGGAAATAAGCGAAAATGTCTTAATTAAAATGCGCAAAACGCGTTTATTAGTTTCGTAAATTGAAACGGTTAAGCAAAAAGTTGGCCAGAAGTATGCACATAAAAAGAGGTTGACCAGTTTCAGTAGGAGATACACACACACAGAGACAACTTTGTTGTGGCTTTCATCATAAACTGTGACCCACTGCCGTTTGGCCCTCTACTTTGTTTTATGGACTTTTTGGCTTATTGCGAAAGTTTCCGGCTTCTGTTTCTGTTTCTGTTTCTCCGCCTTTGCTGCAGCAAGTAGTGCGTAAAATTTCATTGCGATATGCACAAGTTGTGCAATAAATTTTCTAAATTATTGTACACATTGAAGCGCAAGTATTTTATGTCGATATCGATGGAGATCTCTGTGTCTCTGTGTGTGTGTGGCCATGGCCCGATTTGTACACGCATGTCGCATTTTAGGCGCGTTGCCCAATCTAACATATACGATATATTCTTTGTTATAAGCCAAGCGATAGTTATTTTTGTTTTTATGACTTTCTGCTGGCTGCGGCTTAGCCAAAATTGAGTTATTTTCGTTGTGGCAGCGGCAGATTTGACAGCTGTGCTTGGATGTTCTATTTGTATTTGGGTGCACAGTTTGTATAAAATTATAAAAGGAACGAAACAAATTATTATTTTATGGGTTTATGGAAGTTGAAAAGTTACAAAACTCTTTTTATATCGCATACTATCGAAGCAGAGATGCACACACACACATATATATATATATATATATATTCAGATATGGGATGAACGTTATTTGGCCTGAAGGCTGTTTGCCAGCTGAATAGGAAATTAGAATCTCTTAAAGCGTTAAGTGCTGCGTCCGGTTTCAATTCGTTTATTTTGGAACGAGTTCTCTGAGAAAGTAATTAGCTTGTCAGGCTCATTAACTCATCTTCCGTACGAAAACTTGGCACAACGCTCCAACAACTTTGGACAACGTTTGCTAATTCGCAATTAATTAAACATCATTTGCATTACCACTTGACAGCCATAAACTTGAGCGAGAACACACACCGAACTCTAATCCCTCTGGTTACTGCGGCAACTAAGCTTTGACACACGGAAATGCAACTTTGACACATCTCTCACAGCGTTGCAGGTGTTGCCAGCCGGACAACAGAGCCGGGTCCAAGGCCAAAGAGAACCCGCATCGGCAGCTGCTTCACTCGGCTGATTGGGCACCTTAATTGATGTTAATTGAATGTGTGTGAGTAAAATGTTTGCCTTTTATCGGGGTAACGCGCTGATTGTTCAGATTTACGCCTAACCAAAATTAAATAACCCAATTGGGCAATTGCACAATGCAAATTTAAATCCTACTGCCGCTCATATAAGTATGCTACATAAACCGTTTAACCAATATTGTGGTGCCCGTCGATGTGTTTGTGTTTGAGTTGGGGCAACGCACTGTGGGAAATTTGTGTGAAACTCTGGACAAAATGAGAGCTTTGTGTCTTCTACTACAATTGTGTTCGCAGTATGGGTTAGAATTGGAAACTTCTGTCAATCTGGAAAGACTTTTATTATGCAAAGAATACTTTTAAATTTACATAAGAGAAATAGTTTATGGGGATAAAGAAATCCATGAGAAATGCTTCAGTTTCTATCAGATGAAGCCGCGGTTCGTACGATGGAAGATAAATGGACTTCTATAAAATACAATATGTTGGTTTCGGCTACCGATAGAAGTTCCTCACTTAAATATTACCCAATTCAGACAGACTGGAACGCCACAGAAGCCGATTAGCTAATGAGCTGAGCAGGAGTGGATCCTCGATAAGGCAAGACCTAATCCTTCGCTCTTCCAGAAGAAGACTTCGCCAGTCTACCTAATCCTTCGCTCTCCCAGAAGAAGACTTCGCCAGTCTACTTAATGTTTACTATGAAATTTGCTATTACAATTTGCTTAATAATTAGCCATAAGATCATGAGATCATAAAAGGTATGAGGATATTCCGTTTCACCTTAATGAACAAATATCTAATGAAAGCTTTAACTTCATTCGTATCAAAACATGCACAAATATCAGATATTAGTCTGAAAAGTATTTACTTCCTATTTTTAGCATAAAATTTGTGTAAAGTATCCACTGTACATTTACGCCGTGAAGCTGGTTTGTTGCTGTCTGTTTTTGGTATTGGCTGTTATCGAATTTGCGATCGAGGCTGGTCGCCAGATTTTTTATTTCATTTTCACCAGTTTTCCGATAACATTTTACACGCATAAAACCAGCAGACATGCTTACACACACACACACACACACACGCAGTGTGAGAACAAATTTCTGCGCGTTTCTACAGAGTATTTTATTTTATTTAATTTTCTTTTCTTTTGTCAAACCCTTTGAAATGGGCAGCCAAATCCTCGACAATTGCTTTTTTCCTGCTGCTGTTGTTCTTCTATGTGTGTGTGTGTGTTTATTATTCTGTGTTGTGTGTTGTTGTTGCCAGAGAAGTGCCGTATTCAAATAAGCAAACACACATCGAGCAGAAAATTTATGTTGTTTCAATAACAATTTGAAAAGAATAACAACTGAGGCGACAACAAGAGCAATACAAGAACAATGAAATATCATGTTGAGTGTATTAAATTGCCATTTATTTGATTTTTGTTTTCAGCTGTTCCCCTTTCTCTTCTATTTTCTATTTTCTCTCTTCTTTCATCCTTTTTTGCTATTCCTCCTTTCGGATAAAGCATATTTTTTCGGGCGCATTTAAATAATGTTGGCAGGGATTTCCATGGTTGCCGCATGCCAACGGCTGTTTGTTGTGCGAGTGTGCGTGTGCGTGTGTGTGTGCTTGTGTGTGAAGATTGGGTTATTTTTGGGTTAAAGTGTCGCAAGGATTTCTAATTGTGTGGCCCGGCAGGGCTGTGCGAGATTTGGAAGCGTGCCAAGGACGTGCGATTCTAAAAGCTCTTCTAATACTTATCGGCCCGGCAAATGTCGAGAGTGACAGCCTTCCAGCGATGGATCCAGGGGGGGCATATCATTGAGTGGATTTGCGGATTATATAACAGATTCCCAGAAACCATTTGCCATATAATGTGCATTCCTTCTTATATTTACTTACACTCTGACTTCTATGTAAGGACTCCAGCCCAACCCACGGCAGGAAATTCGATAATCTTGATTTTCAAATGAATTCTGTTACTTATGCTCTAATAAGGCACTCCCAGGATATGTTTCAGTTAATCTCCAGGGCCCACATTAGGTTTTAAACTTCAAAAACCACACGGAAACCAAAGAAGCTCTAGCAGGAAATAAAAGCAATATAACAAAATGTTAAACAGCCCAAGATCGCATGATTATTTAATGCACTGGCAAATAATTTGTGCGCACCTTTTGGGTGAAGCGTGACGGAGCTATTGGAATCTGAGTAGCCTTTGGGGGTAGCTATAAAAGGGATTTTAATGTGCTTTATGGGCAGTCAGCAAGCCGCATAAATGACCACGCACTGGCCCAGGTCTAGGGAGAATAGAAGCTGGCCCTAATACGCCACACAAAACGGAATTACGCGTGAGTGGGAAATTTCTTTGGAATGGCGAATTTAATGCAGGACCTTTCGTGTGTGCTGGCTATAGATAAGAGAGGGAGAGAGGAGGTTCCATGTCGATATGAAGTTGTCAATTTCGGCCACAGTCAAATGAGCTAGCATTAATCCTGGTGGCCAAGTAGGAGGCATCCCACGCATTTGCCTTGGAGGCTGCCAGCTATTGATCTGGGCTCTGGTTGCTTGTGGTTATTTGTCGCCTACGCTGACAATCTTTCACGTGCCACTTAGCATAAAGCTGGAGATAAAAACACGGCGTGTCCTGGCTGTGTGACTGACTGTTGCTGTTTACCTTTTTAGCCAACGCACAAATCCTTCAGAGCAATCAATTTGTTTTTATTGAATTTTCTGCTTGCCCGCCAGCTCTCACATACACCTAAGCGTTTGGCAATTTGCTAGAGGACATTCATTTCAAGTATACATGACAAGCCACACACACACACAAACACACAGATACACACACATACGAACCTTACGGCTGGCAGCTGACAGTGCTACATGGCGTATGAGTGACGCATGGCTCAACATTTGTTATGGCTTACGATCTATTCTCTGCCGTCCCTGTACCTTCTGCACCTTCTGCACCTTCTCAGACTTGAGCATTTTTTTATTACCTGTTTCCTGTTGTTGTTGCCCCCAAAGCATTTGCCACCTACCGCCGCTCGCCCCTCCCTCGACGCCTGTCAAAATTCATGCTGTAAAAACTAACGTCAAGTATACGCCCGCGTGACCGGCTTATTGTTTGCATGCGCTTGCCTGCTTCATTTTTCAAGCTGATTCCCATCGCTTCGGCTCCTTTTCAAAGTTTTTGGCATTTTACATGTGCTAACCAACAGACGCCCGCTGTGCCTTTGTCCGATGGGAGCTGCTCTGCTGTGGTCTCGTTTCGCACTCGCACTGCCAGCGGCATTTGTAGCACACATGAATACCCCTACCCAGTCGCTCTCCTGGCAGCAGCAGGTCCTTAAATGCACTGACCACACAATCAGTCCCACACACTCGGAATTAATGAACCAGAGGATATTCCCTTTAACCTGCTATCCGCAACTCTGCCTGCCTTCCGCTGAACTTGAATATTGCTCAAGCGTCTTACATTTGGTTAGTTTCTTATTTATATTTATGTTTTTTTTTCTTGTGTACTTCGCACTCATATTTAAGCTGAATTTATAAGCAGTATATTTAAGTTTCTCTCCCAAGCCTTGACCCTTTTCTGGGTAGGTTCTTTTAATCCGGGGAAAAGTTCAAGCAGGAACGAAGCGAATTCAATTTTCCACTTACATAATTGCTGTAAAGCATATACACGCCTCCTGGCCACGCCCACGTTTATCAAATTGCCACCCGCAGACCAAGCACAAAGGGCCAAATTGTGTTGGCCTGAAATATTGTTGTTAAGCGTAGCATTTATATTTTTTGGCGGTCTCACTTGCAATTATTATAAAAGTGGCGCACAAGAAGAGCAAACAGCAGCAGCAGGAGGAGGAGGAGCAGCTTCAGCAAGGACTCGTGACGCCATTCGCGCTCCTTGGAGACTCATTTTCAAGTGCTGGGCCGCTCAACAATCTCTCAAGTGGGTCAGGCCAAGAGGTTTAGAGCCACCATCGAGGCAAAAGTTCAAGGATTTTATTGTTACACAAATGTAATTGAATGCAATGAAATAGCGTAAAAGCCAGAAACGCACAACTGCTAAACGGGACACGGTTCTCTCTCTGCAGCATTTAATTGCATTTATTGTGTGCCACCCCAAGGATGTGACTCTGTATGTGTGTGTTTCCAATTGTAAGAATGTCCTCAACCAATTCTGAGCTTAGTCTGCGAGTTGGTTTCTATACGGCTTGAAGTCGCGCTAAAGAGTTTCGTTTCAGCAAATAATATTCGATTATAATTATTATTATTACAATTATTTTATGTACAACTAAAGTAAATAATAATATTATATATATAATATTTGATTGATAGAAGAATATGTTAAGTATGGATACTTCATTTCGTTAGAGTTCACATACTTTTAAATGATATCTCAATCTCTTTTTACGATCAGTCTGGCTTTGGCTTTCTTCTGGCTTTTAAGCAAGAAGTCTTAGAAAACAAACTTCTCTTATACAAAGTCCTGCTCAAACCCATCTGGACGTACGGCATTCACCTCCGAGCGACTGCAGCCTTCTATAATATGAAAACGATTGCAACTTATCAATCCAGTGTCTTCAGAGGAAGAGTCGGTGCCGCGTGGTAGGTCAGCAATACATTTCTACGCAAAGATCTGCAAACTCCACTCAGTGTTCGTGGAAATCATGGAGTCGGCTACTAGATACTATGGTAATCATATACCTAGACAATCCTGATAATTACCTGGCTGTCAGCTTACTAGGCAATAGTCTACAGCAGAGACAGCTGAAGAGGTTCCACCCCTTGGACCAGTTCCCTTCAGATTCCCCCTTTAAACTCCAACCTAACTTAAATGTCGGAATACGCTTTCATTTCAGAGAAGAATAGCGATTATTAAGCTTAGACTAAACTATATTACAGGCAGAAGGAAGCATCTCTGACCCCACAAAGTGTAAATATGCTTGATCAGGATGGATATCCAAGACGATGCTCGTCTGTCTTTCTGTCCTCATTTGATAAGTTGATTTCAAATCATGTGCAAATCGTTAAAGGACACGGAAGGGTATTGTCATGGGCGGTCACACTTGAATAGAGAAATTAAGCCTGTTTGTTTTGGATGTTCGAGTATGTTGAGGTTTATCGAGCGAAGAGAACACTTCCGGATAGAGACCTTAGTCCTTAGCTTAAACTCGCAACTAACTGTGGCGGCAGCTAAGTTGCCTGTTTAGAGATTCTCTCACATTTTGTTATTTTATTTTCATTTCTTTTCAAGTTGAAAGCAACAACAACTGGAAGCAAGCACACACACAACACACACAGCACACAGGGTGCTGGGCATGTTTACAATTGAAGCGTGTTTTCTTACCACCCCGGGCACAGCTTCATTCACGTCTGGGGCAGTAGGCTGAATCTGGCCCCAAAGTGACCACTGGCCATTGCCCAAAGCCCAGTGGCCATTCCAGGACTCAATCAACAGCTCGGTCTGACCCACATTTAACGATAAATTTGCCAACATCAAATAGTGCAAAGAACAACAAACACAAGCACTGCCCAGGGAGACTATAAAAAAGTAAATTGGAGATTGTGTGGAAAGGAGATAGAATAAGAAGAAAGTAAGAAAGAGAGAGAGAGAGAGAGAGATACATATATAATTTAAGCTTATCACTCCGGTTCCAGACCATTGCGTATTAAAAACATTTTTGTTACGCCAATAAAAACTGGCAACGAAATTTTGCATAATGTGTTGCCATAAAAAAAATGAAGCAAGCTGCAAATATTGTTGTGCTGCTCCTTCTTCTTCTTCTTGCCAGCTCTTGTTGACATTTCCGTTGGGCGTAAACTAGGCAACGGGGTTACCTACCGCCCTCCCCTCCCCCTACCAGCAACTTCTCGGACTCGACTCGGACGCATTTTGTTTATAATGTTTTCCTATTTACGTTTGTTGTTGCCACTTGCCAAAGTTGCCACAGTTGCCGCCGCCTGTGAAGCGGCTTCGTTTTTTATTGCGCACCATTAAATGGGCTCAGACACGGAGGGTGGGCTGGTTGTCAGCGGTGGGAGGGAGGAAGGAACGGGGTACCTAGGCGCTCTGTTGTGAGGCCTTTAACTTTGTAACGTGCCTGCCGAGTGCCGCCTGATGTTCTGAATGTGCCTGTGCCCCGAGCCCACCGAGCAGCCATTTTGTGAGACAAAATGGCAGATGAAAAAGAGACAGCAGCAAAGGAAAAACTATGCATATTGTTTGTCATTAACAAGGTCGAGCAAAAAAAAACAAATGTACAAGCGACAAAAAAATGGGCAAAACTAAATTCGCTTTGATGAAAGAAAGCTGTTACCCGTCAGGGGAGAGTCCTTTCGCGAAGCTGGAGAGGGTGAGGGGGAGGGCAGGAGAGGGGTGGGCGGTTAAGGGAGGAGTAACATCATCGCTTGGGTCGCCAGCTGACATTAATTTTGTTTTCATAGCACAACCCACAGTGCTGACAATTCCTTCTATTCAACCTCTTTACCGAGCCTCAGTTAGTCCCTGTCTCTCTGCGAGTGTGTGTGTGTATCTGTGTGTGTGTGTGTGTGTGTCACTGCCAAATGAAGACATTCTGTTAACAGTTTTTTCCTCTCTACTATTTTTCTGCTTCTGCTCTGTTTTTGTTTCTATTTTTTCGCTTTGTGCCAGTGTTGGCTTGATTGACACGCCGTCTGCTCTCTGCGGTTCACTCGCTGTCCTTTGCCTTTTGGCAGCTGACCGTGACACAAAACCGAGAGACAACAAGTACAAAAATAAATTAGCACAGTGGTTGCTGCTCCAGCTTCAGCTGCTGTTTTTGCTGCTGCTCCTCTGATGCGTTTCTGACAATGAGCATCAGCTGCCTGTCAGCTTGTTACCTCTGATGAGCTCAGCTCACTTGCAAAATGGAAATGGAAATGGATGATGATGAATTATGTTAAGTCCTTAACAAAAGTTCAAATATACACCTAATGAAGGTCTTAATCTTATATTATAGTTAGTTTCAGCTGCAGTCTCTATAAACAAAAGTCTAAAAATAGAGTTAGCCCCAGTTGCACGAATGTATTACTTACTTTCACTGCGGACTCTCACTATTCACTGTCTGTTCTCGGCTTACGAGGCAAAGCTTGGCATTCGCACTCAGCTTCAGCATCTGTGACTCAGAAACTTTACAGCAAACAAACCCTTTTAACTCTCTCAAGGCTTGTCACCTCACTCTAGTAGACTCTTACTATGAAATCTTATCTCTTTAGCTAAGCGTAGAACAACTTCAGCTGCTTTATTTATGCAAAACTTAATAAATAGATTCTTCTATTCTAGATTCTCCTCTCCATAGATTCTTCGCTATTCCTTGTACCAGGACCTACCAGGAACTATCTTCCTCTATATCTTCCTATATGCAGCACTGATTATGCTTTCCCCATTCTATGTTCACTTTACAACTCTCATTTGCTTTTTCTTCTGAATATTCTCTTCGTTCAATTCAACTTTCGCTTTTCTATCACCTTCGCTGAAACCTATTGTAAATACTTAGACTAATACTTATTCATTGATTGGGTTTTTCTGGGTTTTCCCCGATCCTTGCAGCAAATTTTGGCACAATTCAAAATCACTTTTAATACTACTCCCAAACCTTTTGCTACTTTTTACTTTTTAATTTTCAGATTACCTTTACAATTTTACAATGTTCAATTGATGTTAAATAGTTTTTCATGTGCATCTCCTCAAAAACTTTCCAACTAACCTTCTATTGAAACACAAAGCAGCAGCCTCTTAAATCACAAGAAATTCAACTCGAAAAATGATTTATTTCATTTGATTAATATCAAAGTTGTTAAGCAGAAGCAGCATATTTTGTTTATATTTTTTGTAATAAATCAATTCTTATAGTTAAAAGTGATAAAAAACTGAGTGAGCTTTGCTTTTGATGCATCCACCATATAGTCCTGATTTTGCATCCTCCGACTACCATTTTAATTCTTTAATTGGAAAATTTTGGATAACGACGAGGATATAGAATCGCACTTGCTTTAGTTTTTTGCAGGTCATCCAACAAAATGGAAAATACATAATTGATTAAATTTCATTCTAAGACTCTAAGAAAATGTATTTACTTTCTTCTAAAAAATCAGCGGTTTCTTTTCGGTCAACCTCAAAAAGTAAAAAAAGAATTAAGTATTTAGTTATTTGATGTCATTCTATCAGTCATTCCTTAAAACTATCATTCATTCCTTAAAACGTAAAAAGGGAATGGAATATTTAGTTATTTATTGTTGTTAAAAGACAAACTATCATTCATTCCTTCGGCTTTGTCCAACTTCTAAAGGATTCACAACTTTTTCATTATATTTTTTCAAATTTCTGTATATTTTTTTCTAAATATTTATTTGTTGCCTTCTCAATTTTCTATGTATTGTATTTATTTTATAAAAAACATTATTTGTTAATGTTTTTATTTGCCATAAGCTGTAAAATGTCTAATAATTAAATTGATTTTTGATGGTGGCTGAAAATGTGTTCAAAGAGTTTTTGTCTGATATTTTCTGGGTGCAACCACAAAGAGATTTACTTTTATATTAAATATTCTAATTTCCAATTGCTGTACGCAACAATCGACCTAATTTGCATTGAATTCATTGTGGAACACTCTCCCAACACACAACTACATATATAGTATGTGTGTGTGTGTGTGTGTGTGTGTGGCATTAAGTAAGTCTGTTTTCCGCCTGAAAATCACGCCTTTCACGCAACTCATGGCGACCTTTCACCCCGGCCCGGTACATATTATATTTAATTTATTTAAAGCTCGCATTTTCACACTCCGACGCCGTTTCACAAAAAGAGAAAAGAAATAAAATCGGCGGCTGCTGTTGAAAGAGGCAACATTGGGATTCGGATATGGTTGCGGGTCTGTTTGGTGATCCGTTCGCTGTGTGTATTGTTTGCGTATTTGCATAAAAATTCTGCATACGACGTGTTGTCGCCACAAACAAACACACACACACACACACGCACACACAGAGAGAGGGGAACACAAAGCGGCTTTAAAAGTTTTGCCCAGCATTCAAGGTTGGGATCCTTTTTGAGTGTCGCCCATTTTTTTAGTAATTACGGAAATTCATCTGTAACAATGCGATTCAAGAACTCATTGCCACACATGAGTTCTCAGTTCTGTTTTCTGTTTTCTGTTTTCCATTGGTTTTATTGTTGTTTTTTTTGAAATTTTGGTTCAATGTTGTCGCATGCAGCAGAAAAGTTTCATTTCCTCTCGATGTGCATTCGCATTGTTTGGCAGAACAGAAATGGATATTAATAGTTGGCAACAGTTCTTACAATTTCTCTGAGCGATGATGATGATATGCTCATTGTTCTCGACTGGGTTTGTTTTCAATTAATCATGAAAAGGAGGGGATGAGAGTTGAGAACATTTCAAGGTCATTGCACAGCGTATGCAAAAAGAAATGAATAAATGAATGCATGATTGAATGCACGAATGATTCTCCTCGCAGAGCAGCTATTTAGCAGCTGGACTATTAATTGCCATCGGCATTCTGCAACATGGCCATAATTCTTTTCAGCTGCGAGCCTGTCAACGCCATTGTCTTACAATAAACAGGCCAACAGTCTCAGAGCTCAGAGCCCAGATCTCGTTCTATATATTGACAGGGCAACATAATAAACATAAATCAAGTGCGGCCACACTCCAGTTATGCCACGGCTATTGAGCAATTCACCCATTTAGTTGTCATGGCCAAGCGAGTTGGCCAACTCCACTTGAGCCATTTATCTTGAGAAATCTCATCGCCTTCGCTTTCGCTTTCACTATTCTCGCTCGCCTGCCACACATGCATATCATAGTCGTCATCGCTTTTATTGTTGCCACAATGAGTGGCAACTGGCGAGACGCTCTGAACAGGACATAGACTGCTTCTGGTTACAGTGAAAGTGCGGCAAGTGTGTGACTCGACTGAGCCCATAAATAAGATAAAGAGAATGGAGAAAGCCTTGACGCCCATTCGGAACGTCAAGTGTTTCCTGATTTTAGTCACAGTCATTTGGCAAGCAAAGGAAACACTTTTCATCCTACTCCTATTGAGTATCTCTTTAATTCGTGACTCAAACATATGTTAGTCTGCAAGGACATCTAATGAAATATCACATAATTAATGTTATGCTTGGTGTAATCTCTTTCTGCCACAATTGAAATATTTGCTTATATTAACTCGTCGCGAGTCACTTAGAAGCATAACGCGAATTGCCACAAGAGGTGGAAACACTTGAAAACATTTCAAAATTAAAATTCTTAAGGCGCATATTTTCGGGGGAGCAAAAGATGGTAGGGAAAAGGTGAAACGGGGAAAGGGGGAAAGAAAAATAAATAAATAAATAAGCAAATGCTAAGCAGGCACACATGCGTGAGATCCTTGCTGTTGCCCCTCGGCAACAAGTGTCACTCGCTTAAAGCCTTTATGAGTGCCAAAGGATGCCACATCTTGATAGTGACTGTCTGTCTCTGTGTGTGTGCGTGTGTGTGTGTGTGTGTGTGTAAGTGTGGATGAGCGTTAAGGAAATACCAGCAGCAATAACAGGAAGCGGAACCAAAGGCTTAAAAGGACTCACATTTGGTAATTTCAACTTTAAGCACGAACCGAAGAAGTTTGGCTAAAATCTTGTAGGAGTGGCGACTCTTGAGCCTTTATAAGGATACTGGATAACAAATGGCAACTCTTTAGCCTTTATAAGGATACTGGATAACAAATCATTTTTACCTTAAGAAGAGTTAATGAGGGAGAGCGACAATATAGTTATGATTAGGATTGGCATAAAAGGAAAAGTAAAGTGTAGATTTGATTTAATACAAATAATTGGAAGTTAAGTGCAATTAATGTAGAGGAACTTATAAAACTGGATGCAACTGGATGCTGGCGACTGTATTGTAAAGGTCTTCCTGCCAATATGATGCTGCCAACGGCATCTAAGAGTACTCCATAGCATTTAAGGAGTGGGCAATGCATTGGAAGATCGGCTTTAGCAGCCAGAAATCAGCCAACGTGTGCTTTACACTGAGAGAAACCCCAGCAGCTATTCTTATCGGAGATGTGCCTGTCCATATCTGGGAACAACGTTAGATCGCAGACTAACCTTGACTGATCACCTTTCAGTCATATGGAAGGTAAGAGCTGCTGTGGCTAAGCACATTTGGTTTCTCAGCAACAAGGTTACAATTTATAGTCAAGTAATTGCAGCTATATGGAATATGGCTGCCAAATCTGGGGAATGGCTGCTGACAGCCAAATCGAATGAATTCAATTCAAAATAGCGAGAATGATGACCGTCTGCGACTATCAGAAACAAGATGATGCAGAGATATCTGAACCTGGACACTGTCTTGCAGCAAATTAACTTCCACTTCAGCGGGTAGAATTTTAGGCTCGAGCTACACAAGCGTCTGGCCTAAAGAATAAAGAGGCGCCAGCTTAAAGACTTCTCAGCCAGGTTGAAAAGGCGTTAGTTAAAATAAGAAATATTAATACTAATATAGAAATAATAAGCTAAAATAAGAAATACTTATATTAATATAAATACATGGATTAAGCTTTATATATAGTTCTATAAAAAGCTCCTTTCGGGCTGAATTAATGGTAAAAGGTTTAAACAGAGGAATATTCCTTATAAAATAAATAAAATAAGTAAACTATAATTGAAGTATATAATAGTTATTTTTAATAAGTTCCCTTAAAGGTTGCCTAACTGTTTATTTTATTCTTTTCTAAATTATATTTTGAATCGTTTTAAGTTGTTAGTTAAGTCTGGTCTCACTTAGGGGATTTTTGTGTGCTCTTCCCTTTGTTGGAATATACACACATTATTTTCTATTCTGGCAGCAAATTGATGCTGACAGAGCGCAGCTTTGATGTTTTATGATTCCTTGGTGACACTCGCCTCGATACGAGCAGCTCGGCAGCTCGGCAACTCGGCAACTTTATTGCCGCTTAGCGTCGCGATTTTCCTCGACAAGTTGTCAGAAATTTAAAGCTTGTCCGTGGAATTCGAGGCTCACGCATGTCCTTTAAATTCGCTTTGGCACTTAAATCAATATGTTTCTGTGTTCTGTTTATGTGATAATTAAAAAATATATATAGTCCCGCTGGGAGGCGGCATTAATATTCGCATTAAAACATTTATCGTGTGTGTTGCTTTCATTTTCAATTTAATCAAACGAACTGCACAGCGAATCGCACATTTAAATGTAGCCACAATGAAATTTATGACCTCGTTCTCCGAGCAGAAGGAAGTGCACTTCCACTACAAGGATATCAATTCAATTCTTAACGCACACTTCAATATTCCCAGCACATTAAATTGGCAGCAAAATCACAGAAAATAAATATATTCTTCAATTCTGCTAGTAAAAATAGTTAGTAAAAATGTTATCAAAACTATTTAATAACAATTTGTTTTGAAGAAAGTTATTTATAACTATTTTATATACTTAATTCATAAACAGTTAAAATGTTTATTGAATCAATTGAATAGATTCAACTGGTAAACGATTTAGTCATAAACAATTTATAAAAATTGGCCAATATTCATTTGAAGCGTAATGTGCACAATTAAAAGGAAAAGTTTGTGGAATATAAAATATAGAGACAATAATTTTAAAAATGTTGCTCCATATAAATAAATCATTTATTTGAAATTAGTCACATAAATTTAAGAGATTTGATATAAACTAGCGGACGATTCGAAGGAGTAATTTGTATAGATTTTCCAGGGATCTAAGGATTGAATCCCTGCCAGGATGTGGCTATTGCGATTGACTTGGAAAAGGGTTTATAAACTAAAATATATTTCATAGGGAACTAAAAACTAACTTAATGAATCAGTAAAAAATTAAATAAGTAGTGCAAATATATAACATAATAAATATATTTATGTCTGTGTAAATAAATTGTTTTTGAATTTATTTAGCGTCGACTGATAGCAATCGAAACATAAAAAACATTATGTATAATATTATTAACAATATTCAAAGATAACTTGCACAATTAAATAATATAAAACAATAATAAAATAAGAATTCATTTAATAGATTGATGAAAACCCAATCTGATCAATAGAGTTAGTATATAAGCTATATAAATAAATAATATATAAATTAAATTTATAAAAATCAGAAGACGAATTCAAAGAAGAAGGAAAGAGCTATGCTGAGCTGTAGGTAAAGGAAATCGAATATAGTTCCTGCTTGATCGACTGGAAACTGAAAAATAGGAGAGAGTTATTCTAGATCGTAATCAATTTATACAGAAAAGCAACACCAGGAGTTATTCTTGGATTTATTTACTACGAACATCTTAGAAGAGTAAGTGGAGTACCACAATAAACGAAGATTGGAATCCCACTTCAATCCAAGTTGATCAATAATACAAATTCCAACTAAAGAGACTCAGTTCGACCCTGGTTGGAAGTACTCAAGTTCTGCCTTGGCTTCATTTATAATGGAAGAGATATTTATATTTATATTAAAGTTTAACTTACAACTAAAATGAAGAGATAAATAGATAAATGAGAAGTTTATTTGGCGATTGAGTTAAGGCCTCTGATAAGAGAATGAGGCTGGGAACATATGCTGATAACTACGTGTAAGCTAGAAATAAAATCGATCTGTGCTAACAACTTAAATTTAGTAGATAAAACAGGAATAAGCAAAACTGAGCTGATCGAAATATAGAACTACTCCTGCAAAAGGTGTTCTGTGATTGGGAAGAGCCACTAAAAGTTGACACAAAGAGTCCAAAAATGAACATATGGGACCTTAATGAATTTCCAATATTGTCAATGTCAAATCAGAGAGAAAGAAGAGGAGAACGCGGAGAAGCTGGATTTTAACGAGTGAATGTCATAAAGTGCACAATCCCAGCGCTTGTATGCGGTGTAATAATTTCTGCCTTAACAGCAAAACATTTTTCGGTGGAAAAAACAATTAATTGGGCTGAATAAAAAATGTCAAGTGGGGGCCTGTACGTGTGCGTGTGTGTGTGTGTGTGCGTGTGTGAGATGAGGATGAGGCTAGCAACTGCCGCATCAGCATTCATTTCCATTATAAATGTCAACAGAGCAAAAGCAGCAACAGCAACAAACAATCAAAAAAAAAGGGAATATCTATAAAGACTCAAAAAAGGATCCTCGGCAAATGGTTTGCCGAGCAGTTTCCAGTTCCCAGTTCCGAGTTACCAGTTCCCATGTGCCATATGAACGAATTTAATTATTGTTCATGCGCTGAAATATGAGCAAATTTATTTATAGCTGTGCATGCCATTCGAGCTTCCACTGACACACACAGAGAGCAGTTGTCATTGTGTGCATGTTTTTTAAGCGTTTGCTGTTGCATACATAAGCGTTACAGAAGAACTCACACACACAATCACACACACACAATCACACACACACATAGAACATATCCGTATTGAGTTGCATTTTTTATTTGTTGTGCTTTACGGCATTGAACGAGTCTCGTTACCTGCCGGGGCCAACGTGTCGTATGAGTTATGGCCATGGAAAGCGTATGATTAATATTCAATTACATCGCAGCCCGCCTGCCACTTGCCCCATTCCTCCAGCAGCTGCCTTGCTGTTTTATGCCACACTTTTTATGCAGCCAGCCAGAAAACTTTGCTAATTGCCACACAAGCCATTAAAAAGAACCCACAACAACAACAACACACAGAAAACAATGGCATTAATGCACAGGCTGTGCACTGAGGAGCGAGAGAGAGTTGGAGTTGCATCGAGAGCATCGATGGGCACATAACTGATTCTCTTTTGCTTTTAATTATGGACATATCATGGCTTTATTTTGGTTAATTGATGACTTCTGGCCAGAATGCGTAATGTACCCAGCCAAACAAATATATTAGGGTGACTCATCGAGCTGATTTAGTTGCATGCTAGTTGCTGGCTAATTTATTTTTAATAGCTCAAGAAACTTTGACAATTTCCTTTTCTCAGTTGTAAAAGCTTATACCGAATCGCAACTATTGTATCCAGTTTTCTTTTCATGGCTGGAAGTACAAATATTGCGTGTACCTTCAGCATAAGCTGACTCAAGGCCAATGGCCATGATTTATGACTTCCTTAGAACGAGCCTTTATACTTGGCACCAAATTAAAATGCAAGCTACGACAGCCAAATCATAAATATAGTTCTAGGTCAGAAGCTCTGTAAACATATAGTTTCATATAGAAATATATCTGATACTCTCTGTGACAAAAGGTGAAATCTCCAAGGCAACAAGTTTCATATTCTTGATCAGAATCAATGTGGGAAATGATAGACCAATTCTTCAGCTGAAGGCTGAAGCAATATTGACTCGATTACTGAGACTTTTGGCAGCTGTATCTGAATTTGATAAATCTTATATAGAAAATAAATAGAAATTATGCAAGAATCTATTTCGAGTTGGGATTTACTTTGCGTGAAGCTTGTAAGACTTCAGTTAAGGGCATCACGTAGTCAGGCTCACTGGAGCGGCGCATTCGTAATTGTATTTTTATATTTTAATTTTAATTATTCTGCTGCTGGACAGCCTGCAGATTATTATTTGCTTTGTAAGCACTGAAAACGCTGCGTGTGTTTGTGTTTGTGTTGTAATTTTTAACAATTTCAAACTTTCTCGTTTTGTTTGTCAAATATTAAAAATTAATTAAATCTCTTGTTGCTTTTACTTTGCGTCTGCAGCAAACAATTTCATTGTTTAATTTCAATTTGAAATGCAGAAATCATTTATTGAATCAGCTGACTGCCCGAAGAGCTCTTTTCCTAGAGTTTTGTTTCACATAAAAATTAACATAAAAGTGTTGTGTTTAATTTATGATGTGTGATATGACAGCTTAAATTATGCATAACACGATTAAATTCGAATATATATTTAGTTGTAAAGTTTGAGTTGATCAATTGATCGATACTTCACTTTGTTTGCCCATTTGGCGCACGTGGCGTATGCGTAATGTGTGGCAAATGCAGTTCTTTTTGCTCTAATTAATGCATTTAAGGCACGCCCGATTACACACACACACACACACACACACACACACACACAGAGACAGCATAGTTGTGCTTGTAAATTGCATATTAATTGCTCATTAATTGTTGATTAGCCCTCAAGTGGGCCAAGAAGCACGCTGAGTCGCAATCTCGGCGCCCTGCTCCGACCCAGCGCAGCCTCAGCGTAAGCGCCACTAATCTTTAGTGTTAAGTTAAGTATACGCAGAACTTATCAAGAGGCTTACTGCTCGCCTCTCTTGTTGCTCTTGGCATTAGTGCGACAAAATGTTGTAATCAATCAAATCTGCAGACGGGCCAAAGCTCCGCTGCGGGCTCTTTCTCCCCCTCTCCCCGCTCCCCTCTCTTTTTCCATGCCAGGCAAATACTTGCAATTAAGCATTATTAATCACACAGACTAAGCACGGCCCAGCGTTCTATGCATGAGCTATGGGCAGCATAGCAGCTCCACTTCCGCCCTGGCAAATAATTACAGTGGTCAACGGGCGCCCAATCGCCGTCAAGCGTCCTCATCCTGCGTCCGTATCCTGCGGCCTTCTAATGTCGCCGCATTACTTTCGCATAAAAATAAATATTTAATTAAAAGTCGAAGGCCTCAGATGTACGGCAAACACTAAATACCCTCGAGGATTGCTCTCCACAGGTATTCAGCCAGGGTGATAATGTATAGAAAAGAAAGAAAGGCAAACATTACTCTGAATAAAACAGGATTAGCCTCCTTAATAGCAATTTCATTTTTGATATTAAAAATTGAAATAGGAATCTTTCAAATATCTTAAGGATAAGCAAGGCTGGAAAATTATGCAGCAACCTTCAGGTCTGGAACTACCTCAGGCTGTTCTTTGCTTCTTTGGCTTAACATCTTGTTTTTATATAAATATGACTACTATCCAATAGATAGAATTATCCATCTGTTAGCCGCGAGCAATACGCAATTTCTTCGCTCTACTTTCTGTTTCAGGTATAAAATGTTAAGGTATAAAAACATTTCCTTCGATTAGAAGACAAGTTATTAATTCAAATTAAATCAAGTTTTATAATTGATGAAACCCTTCCCGATGGGTTGAAATAACTCTAGATTTGTGGTCAATATCTTAGAGCTTGTAAGATGGATTTTCTAGCCTCGAAACTAAGACCAGAAAGAATAACAATAAGTAAAGTTCCAAGGATAAAAACTTTACTTATTTTTTGAGCTAGCGGCAGTAATTATTTATTTTATTTTTATTTGAACCTTTTCTAAGCAATTCGATCAGCTTATTTACACTCTTATCTTTCCATATTGTGTTTGATCATACTGAAAGTTATAAGATAGTTTTTCTAGCCTTGAAACTAAGACAAGAAATAACCTTGAATTATTTATTTTCTTTTCATTTTATGCTTTTAACATTAAGACAAAACCATTTTCTAAGCAATTTCAATTCAATTTCAATTCAAGCTATATTGAAACTATATTACACTCTTATATATCCACATTCTATATCCACATCTTAACAGACATAAGACAGATTTTGTAGATATGGAAAATAATACAAGAAATAATTTAGGTTTGAAATTTAGCTTAAAACTGAACTGGGAATTTTCTTGCAAATTCATTTATCTGCTCCAAACGATGTCCAGATTTAGTTAACCATATTCTTCATTGTCTTGCAGGATATCATTGACCTGATATCCTTTAATTCGGAGACTGTCAACACACACACACACACAAAGCAAGAAGAACTGAAGGCACGCACACACAAACACTTCACACTTCACACTTCAAACTTCAGACTTCAGACTTCAGAATTGGCCATTGACATAGCTGAAGTCGTTGGCCAGGTCAAAATGTGAGTTGTGCACTAATTGCGCTGTTGCTGTCAACAATAAAAAGAACTTGGCCCAAACATGACAGATACACTGCCACAAGGAAGTCTGGAGTCAACTGCGGACAGGTGATGGCCAGGCAAATCTGAAATCTGAAGCTAATCAATCAGAGGTGTTAGCCCTGGTTGACTTGGCTCTGGCTCAGTTTTGGCCACTTGCCGGGCCCCTGCCATATGAGACAGGGATTTCAATTGGAGTTCCCGATTTAATTATAAATGATTTATGACTCAATTACCGTTTTCTATGGCTGATCCTTGGGTAAGCCGCATGCAAGTCCTGTCTGACACTTCACTTGATTTTTACACTTGGCACTGGCTGACAATTAAATTTGTTAGAATATTTCTTTTATTTGGTTTTCTTTTTATATTTTGTATCCTCTTCCAGCGAGCGCTGCTGCCGCTTGGCGGGCTTTTGGCTGATTTCTTTCTATTTGTGGTATTTCTGCCTCGTATTTACTTTATTTCGGGTAAGCGAAAGCCGCAAAAAAGTAGGCGATGCTTTTTTAGAAGTTGCGACTTATTGGCGCCTGTGACGTATGGTACAAAAAAGAAACGCGCACACATAAAGGCACACACACAAGAAGCGGCAACGCTTAAAGCCAAACACTTAAACTTGGCTGCGGCTGCTGAGGCTGAGGCTGAGGCTGGTGATTTCCGGTAGGCAGGCAGCGCATTTTGGTTTTGTTTGGTCCAAATGAAGTGGCTATTTGTGCTCTGGGCGTTGTTTCTGGTCAATGCAACAACTTGAATCGTGCTGCCCGCACACACACAAACAGACACAGCACACACGCATGTACACACACACACACAAGTGCATGCACCCGCACACGAGCTCAAAAACTTTTGAGTAGAAATATTGAAAACGCGACGAGCTCGATCCGTTACAACGCTGTCGTGCGCCCCGTTTACCGTTACCAAACAACACAAATATCGAACGTGAACTGACACGAGAAGCGCCACATCACTCGGCCAGAAACGGGCAAAGCCACAGGCCAGTCCTTCGTGTTAACTGTTTCGTGCGCTTCCTGCGTTTCGTTGGCTCCTCACGAAGCGGCCGACTGCTAAAACAGCGCACGCTGGCGCCAAACGGTCAACGCGCGAACTAATCGCTTGAATTCTGGTGAGCGAGCTGAGAGCGCGGGAAATTATTTTGTGAGAGCGCACATTTCCCAGTATGAAGGGGTAGTCCAAGAGAAACTTCCCAATCGGCTGAAGCTGGGGAAATCAAAGTACTTTTGAAATTTAAATGGTTGGGATTTTTATTTACCCTGTTTTCGAATATCCCTGAGGATTTTTCGTTCTCCTGTTTTCGAATATATTTGGGGATTTTTACTACTCCTGTTTTGGGATATCCTTTAGGGTTTTTTTTTGTTGTTTTGGGATATATTTGAGGGGTTTTTTTTTGCTGCTTTGGGATATTTTTTTGAGGATTTCCTTGACAGCGGCTAACAACTTATTTTCAACAAATAAATTAACTAAATTTATATACAGAAGAGATATAAATAATGTTTTCTACTAATAGCTGTAGTAGAGTATACCCGACTTACAGAAACACTTAACCCAGGTGGGATATCCGCTCAAATACACTCTTACTGAACTCTTCACACATACACACCACCAAACACACACATACTACATACACACACATACTTCGCACTACAAACAAGTCTCTCCCTGCGCTTGTACGAATACTGCGAAGTCGAAGCAAGCAGCGCTGCCAGCAGAGCTACCAGCAGAGCTGCTAGCAGACTGCCCAGAATCGTATTGAATTGATTCTTTAATAACTTCTGTGTTTATTATCCGATCTTTTTGAAATTTTCAGCATGCATTAGGAATATGCTCTACCAAATTTGACGCTATCATACGGACAGATGGACATTGCTACATCGACTCATCTATTGACTCTAAGCAAGGATATATACACTCTTTAAGATAGCAGATGCTTCATTCTATACTATATGTTCCAAGGAATTAATCAACTTCATGGGCTCCCTTTGTGATATTATGAAGTATAAGCTAATGAGTATGAATTAAAAACATTTGTTGGATTGGGAAAGCCCAGAAGAACTCAATCAAAACAAAAAGTATTACTATTACTTCAGCAAGGCAGTGCGTCTTCGTCCTCTTATCTATTTCGTATACACAGCAGATTTACCCTAGCCAAATGAACATCAAATGGAGGATATAAGAAAGGTTTTCATGGCCACACACGCTGACAATATTTACAGCTCTAATGTCGACTTCAGGCCGCTGGCGAACTGCAGGAGTACCTGAATTTAAAAATCAACCCCCAGAAGTCAAGAAATCCCTGCTCTACCCTTAAAGTGGTGGACGAGCACATTCCACCTATAATGCTGGAAGAAGTAACCCTTAAGCAACCCACTCAGGCAAAATATGTTGACCTTTGACAAACTGCTAACTTCTGGCCCACATCTAAAAACCACTGCCAAAATGTGCGGCCAACGGATGGAACAACTGGAGTGGCTGATTAATAGAAGAAACAGCTGTCTACGCACATTCTGTTGTTCCGATATGGCTTAACGGAATACAGATCTAAGGAATCGCCGTGAAAAGCAACTACTAAAGTATAGAGGATATGCAGAGCCGTAACAAACTGTTCCTGCTATATATGCGAGCCTTACCCTACTCCGTGACCAATCTACCAATCTACTTACGGTGGAAGAACAAACTGGAAGGCACACCAGCAGATACAATGAAAGGCTAATAGGACACTGTGTATGCTTGCGAGAGGCTACTCCTACTCCCTGCTAGACCTTTAGGACGTCCGAAAAGACTGGGATTAGCCAAGAAACTGTCTGCACAAAATTAAAATTATATCAAATATACGAGTGTTCGCTTAGTGGTTGGGATTCAACCGCTAAATCGATTTGTATTATTTTGATTTTAATCTTTTTGCTTTGGTTTGTTAGTAAGAAAGCATGAAAGATGCAGGCAGCTCTATCAAGGATGCTGCAGGTTCATGGCAAGAGAAGTAGCCTCGGTACTGACAAATGCAGCACCAAAATGGGCGTCGGCATTAGAGGGCGGTAAACAGTTTCGCAGGAAACAAATTGCAGCATATCCTTTGAGCGCACTCAGGGTCATTTCCGGCTTTGGAATAATCTCGAGCAATGAGATTTCCTTTCTAGAGATATGAAGGAGATGTAAGCCTGGTGCTTGACTGATGATGCCGCACCACCCAAAAGAATCTGGGGAAGGGAACGACAGGCGTCAATAGAAAGGGCATCAGCTCAGTGGGTTCCTCCAGTATAGAGACTAATTCGGTTCATGCTGTAGGACCAAAGGAATTGCAGATATATGAAACAGCTCATTTTCAATATTCAGATCCATCGCTTCTGTGAAGTACCGCAGGGAAGGGAATGTGTGGGGGTTGGTTTACTGTATCGCACCATTAGAGAATGCTGCCAGAGGTATCATTAACGATAAATGAGTTAAGGGTTTGATATTTAAAAAAAACCGATTGAATGAAATCTCCAGCCCTGTGTGAGAAAAGTCTGTTATTTAGTTTGAAAAACAAACTTTTACGACATTTGCAACACTGAAATATCAACACAAATGGTTTAAGTACTTGGAAAAAGATCCCATGGAAAAGCAGAAGCATTTTCACAGGGACTTTTAAGCTCTTAAGTTTACGATAAGCTTTACGTTTACACAAAAATAGCACTTTCTGAACTTGAAAAGCTTCTCTAAGCTTTAGGTAAAGCTTCTCTAAGCTTTAGGTTTGTGCACAAGAAAAGCTTAAAGCTCAAGGATAATGGATAACGGATAAAAGGTATTATAGCTTCTAGATTTTGAGTTGTCAAAAAGCTTACAAATTTTTGTAGTTCCAATTAATAACGCCATGTTAGACTTTCACCCACAGGTGGACTGAAGCTGATTGTTCAAATTGAGGCCAATAGATGTCGTGGCAGATATTCCATTAAGGATTGGCAAAGTTGCCAATTCAAAGTAACTATTTTCATATCTCTTCCGCAGTGAATCATCCTATAAATCGTCGTTAAAAGCTTTTACAGCATTTTCCAGTCGGCTCCCAGGAGCGATTTTAAAATTTGTTGTCTGATATTTTATGGAGGTGCAGCAGAGTTTTTGCTAACTGTTCAGTTCTTGGCCAAGGATGCTTTACCTGCAGTTAAGAGCCAAGCGTAATTCAATTCAATTTTAATTTTATGCCAGCCATTTTTCCTGCAGGATTCAATTGAAAAGGATGTGCCCAGCGCTGAACTGTGTGTGACCCACTACCGAAACGAGGTCAATGGCCAGAAACAATAAAAGATATTGGCCCAGAGGCATCCGCACTACAAAAATTGTGAGGGGGAGCACTGATTTGATGTGCGTGTGTGTGTGTGTGGTAGTGTGTGTGTTATTGCTGTAAGTGCAACTGGCTGCTGAACTTATAAATCATAATTTCCAGCAAATAAATCCTTCACGGACAATTTAACCTCCGCAAAGCCAAAAACTGCAACAGAGGCAGCTCAGAGGGAGCCGAATTTGATGCTGAATCTGATTCAGATTTGTTCTCGGATTCGGGTTAGGATTCGGCTTCGGCTTCTGATTTTGGCTGCTTAACAATGAGGCTGGGCGAGATGAGCGTTTCGACGTTTTTTTTCTGTCTGCCGCCAAGGGCGCAGAGTCTGTGGGTTGCCTAGAAATAGGAAAAAAAATATAATAACGGAAGCGGAAGTGTACACACAAGTGTGTGCGAGTGTGTGTGTGTGTGTGTGCCTATTGGGTTAGTGTGAATTGATAGTCTGCAGAAGACGAGTCGTCTTCGAGTGAGTGTGTACTTAGGGCGATATCGAAATGAGTGAATGGATTCTGGGGGAATCGGCCCTGGCTTCAATCAATATCTAATCAATTCCCATGCCACACCTTTCAGTGTATAGCAAAAATATTTTGATTAATCCATCTGCAATTTGCGAGTGCCCAAAAGGCAATGAATTGCAACCATTTGCAGCAGCTCCAGCTCCAGCTGAAGCTTCAGCCCAGATGCATTTCCTTCATTTGAAACCCAAATGTGAGTTATGTATACATGTATGTGCGATATGTATGTGTGTGTGGTCAGTGCTTACAGTTTGTGTCTGTTGCGGTTTGTGCGGCTTGAGGGTGATACAGGGGGAGCAGAGGGGTATCCACTGTGTGAAGTGCAGCAGCTGTTAACTGTGCAACTTGCAACTGGCATCTGGTAGGCCATCAGCATTTAAATTGCTCCGACACGACCCCAAGAGCTCTGACAGGATGTGTCAGTCGCTGATTGCTTAAGGATAACAGATATATGTATTGTATATAGTAAGTGGAATCAATGAAAACATCGATATATATTTCAGTGCAACGCAGTTGAAAGGTATTCACTGCATAAGAATGCAGAAATAAATAGTATAAATTAAGTTATGTGAACCGATTTGGGAGTATTTCATATTCGATTCCTGTTTGTAAGCAACAAAAGCAGTAAAATTATCGAAGGAATGTTCTATATAGTATTCTATGACAATCGATTAATGGAATCTATGTCTTATGATCTTTGGCATCCAGTCTAAATCCGTTTAGCTGTATCTAGTCGCTGTCTTATAGCAATGATTGATGTCTGGATGGGGGAAATTATTATACGGCCATCTAGTGCTTCGTTACTTTAAAAGTGAATGACTTGACAACGCTTTAACCGATTTCAATAAATGAAGCTGATTTATTTATTTTGATATATTCCATTTGATTTACATTACTCTTTGAGTAGAATATCGATCAAATGAGCGCCGCCATTGGACACACAAAAACCAGCACTTTTTAGCCATTTCTCCTTACATTGGCCAGCATTTCTGTTGATATAGCGGCAATGTCGACACGAATGTTGGCTTTCTTGATTCATGACTGAAATGCCAAAGCTTGAGGTTTCCAAATTTGGTTTGCTTGTCCAAATCGGATCAGGCAACTCAAAGATATTCAAATATAAAGTACCGAAGCACTAGTATATCCCCGAGTTCTATAGATAAACATCATTCTATGGCCAAGCAGCACAGCTTGAAACGCACTGCTTGAGTAGCAGGTTTTCTACTATAGAAACTATATATTCAAACTGTGGATAATAATAAGCAATATATATCTATAATCTTTGATTATTCCAATAATTACTAATAACAATAAGTAAAGTCCAAAGGATTTCATTTTAGCTTTGTTTACTGTTAAATGAATGTCAAAAGTACACAGAGTTTTGTTTATAGATGGGAATAATTGATATTAGAATTGATACGAAGTGTTTGTGTTAACTGTGAACTTGGCATTTCGACAATTTGCTGTTTGATTTGTTGGCTAATTCGGTGCTCGATTTGCATGAGTATCAGCAAATAATCAACATTTGGACTGCGATTTGGACAATTCGAAGCAGCAACGTCTAAACATAAGCAGAACATTGGGCGGACAACCCAAGTAAACACACATCATGTGTGCGTGTGTGTGTGTGTGAGTGTGTGTTTGGGAGTGTGCTTGGCACATTACTTACACACGAAATGCATTTGACATGTGCAAGCAGAGCGAATGCAGCGCACAATCCTCCGGCCGCAGCGTCGCCCTAAGCAGCCCAGAAGCTAATTAAAACACGCACGCGTGTGATATGCCACGCCAGATGTTGGCCTGTAGATGCCTCACATGGGGCAGATACTTGTGGATACACCCCAGTCGATGCAGCTAGCGTGTAACCCCAGCAGCAAACATGTCGCAGCCGCGACACGCGCCTTGTCTTTATTCTAATCTCAGCCGCAACATGCTTTAAATTTAGCATAACACCAGGCAGATGGTGGAAGAGGCTGTGGCAGTGGCAGTGGCAGCGGGGCATGGCGGTGGGGCAGGCTTTGTGGCAGTCAACTTTTTTGCTAAGGTCGCAACACAATATCTTGGGGATCTGCCCGGGGTGTTTGAACTAAGCGAACAGCGCCTGTTTTGATTTCATTTTGTCGCCGCGAATGCTGCGAAAAGGTAAACAACATTTCCTTTTTTTTCCCAATTCCAATGCTCTGCCCCCGCCTGTGGCATCATCACTTGGGCATCAAATTTGTCTCCACACACAAACCATTCAAAATTTCCAACATTTTATTCGATTCACAGGATGTTTTATATACTTTATTATCCTAGTCTAAAAATGATATGAGTGCAATCAATATTCGGTGTGTTTAATACAAATTTTCACCCTTCTTGTTATGTGCAAATTTTCCTCTTTCGCACTGATATTTTTAGCCCGCAGCGCTGCACACTTTTTCATAATGATTTCCAATGATTTTTAATAAATGCGAAACTGCTACAGACTCGCATCGAATATATCTCACATGGGCTTTATTATAGTACACTCGCTGCAGATAAACTATAGAAAATTCTGCGAAAGTAAAATCTCATCATTAAATCGTGAAATCAATATGCAATTAGTTTTAGCAAATGCAGCGCCTGTTTAGTAGTAAAAATAAAGAGGGAAAACCAGCGAATTATGTTACAAATATTTCCATAAAATATCTGAGTTTCAATTTAAAATCTTACAGCGATAATTTATATGCGAGGTCTGTTCAAAAAGTATCGCGAATTGAGGGAAACTTCGCTGTATTCCATTTTCGATTGTTTTGTTGCTTTTTCTTGGTACTCAGATCCTTTACTCATGCTGACAAGGAATGAATATTGAATGTTAAGTTCATTTTTGACAGCTGTTTTGCCTCGACAAGTTTAGGTTCTTCTTTGATTTTTGTGTGAAAATTGCTAAATTTCGACCAAAAACAGCGTTGACATTTCTTTACAGATGTTAGACTCAGTCCGCGATGAGCCAAATCTGTTCCAAAGAGTCATAATCAAAGTCGAATCCAAAATCAAAAACTGCATCGAAGGAGAAGCTAAGCAAGTGCTTTGAGAATTGGAAGAAGCGTTGGCATCAGACAATTATATATGAGGGGAATTACTTTCAAAGCGGACAAAATCGATGTTCAAGAATAAGTAAACACTTTCTTAGGAAATACAAAATTTGCGATACGTTTTGAACAAACCTCGTATATAATACATATAATAGTGTGCTGTGGTTTCGGCTAAAATGAAGAGTGTATCTTCATAAAAGTGTTTGATAATTCTTCTGATAATCTTTACATAACTTTCCTCTATTATAAGCAAATTTTTAGATAGACAAAAGTATATTTCATCCTTTTTCTATTTGATGATTCTCTATTCAATCCAAATATATAGATTTCTTAGTTTGAAATCGCATTCTTTCTTTTGTCAGTTATTAGCTGCCACTTTTAGCTTGCTTTAGAAAAAAGTGAAATCAACCATCACGACGTCTTGGACTGGTAAAGAAAACTTGGTATTTGGGTACCACATGACTTGAAGGAAATTCATTTAACAAGTCGCTTCAACGTTTGTGATATGCATCTTCAACGCAATGAATATGATCTGTTTTTGAAGCAAATCATAGCTGGAGATGAAAAATGGATTGTTTACCCGATGAAGCGCCACAAACCACATCAAAGGCTGATATTCACCAAAAGAAGATTAAGGTGTTAGGTGTGGTCCGTTTGTATGCAAAATCATCGGCTTCTTTTCGGTCAACTCAATATATTAGGAAGATTACCTTCAACCCATAGCTTAGGCATAGTTGGTTCTATTTTCTAGTTCTCAAGTAAGAATCCTTGAGTAATCACACACGTAATCACAGTATTTTCCCTCATGTGTCCCCAAGTAATACAAAAGAATTTCTGATAGAAACAAAAGCAATTAAATTACATGGATAAATACTGATTGCCAAATGTTAGCAATAACATATTATAGTAGAAAGTTCTGAACAGATTCACCTGTCGTAAGTTGTGTGTAAAACAACAATAATAAAGTTTATTGAAATGCAATTTCAATTTCATAGGAAAGCCGTATTGATGACATTCGTAAATTCCCCAGACAAAAGGCATCGTCCGTGGTGGTTAAGCCACATCGTAAACAATTTTGCGATTGTGAACAGAATGTTTGGTGTTCATTTTAAAGCTTTACAAAGGTTCACAATAAGAGGCCTAGGAACAACAGGAAAATGGAAAATAAACTAAAAACAATGTGAATGAATTGCATAGAAAATATATTTTGCAAAAAATAACAAAACGTGCGGAATAAAATAGAAATTTGAAAAGTGGGCGAAGGCACAAACAAAATTTTGTGGGAGGCTATTTTTCATATGTTTTCACAGCAAACGAAGAGGAAAAAAAAGGAAGGGAAAATCGCAAAACGTGCGGAATTTTTGTATGAAATTTTTTTGCAATACTATTTTGTTCTTTGTTTCTATTTTATTTTTTATTTTTTCTACTTTATATTTTCTATTTTTGCATGGGCATGCACAATTGTTTTTGCTTAACTCCATTACAGGTTTTATTTTTGCATTGAAATTGGCTTGGGATAAATAAATTTGACTAGGATATATAGTAGTTAAGTGATTGATATACCGCTGCCCGCTGCCCGCTGCCAGAGGGCCAACTCAAAGTTCCTGGCCAAAATTGATTTCAGTTTCAAGAGACGAAAACTAAAACAGGAGCAACGCAGGACTTTCGCTCCGAAACATTTGGCGGCCGAATTCAGTGTGCAAATTTATTAACAACTCAATTGGCTTGCAAATTGCAACTGCGGCCATAAATTGTTAGTTTTCCGCATAGCTCGAGGACTTCATGCGATTTCTGGCCATTGTTTCGCATCTCTCTGGCTCCGCATATGCAGGCTGTGGGTCTAAACGGGAGCAGTTTGCCCCGCAGGACGCATTGAATAGTTCCAGCTACAATACATTTCAGGAAAAGAAAACAATAGAATTTCAGCTGTTTTTTAGCGATCGACTTTAAGTTAACCTAACGATTTGCTGGCTTAAATTGGAATTGAAAACGAATCTTTTTAGATTCAGGTTTCTGGCTAGATTATAGAGAGATGCTTTTCAACGTAAAGTAAATTGTTCATTTTTGGAACTGCTTTAAATTGAATTGAAGATAATCCTTGAGTACTTTAAGAAGCCACAAGCTGAACACCATAAATTATCCTCTTAAATAAGCATTCGACAGACAATCCCCAAGTTTCAATAGAAGCCACTGAGGCATCTTTAAACATTGACCAACATTCGCAGCTGCGAGGACTGCATAAAATATATTCAAGCGAAGTTGCAGCAGCTCCTAAATACCTAAGGGCTGTCTGTGCCACTTCCCCCGCTACTCCCTACCCCCGCTACCGCCTTCCTGTCCTAGTTAAGCCGCAAAGCAACCATTAGGCGACTTCAGCTGGTGTGATGGCGTCGTCGCCAATGACTGTCACTCGACAAAATGGCGTTCAAAAACACACACACACACACACACACACACACACACACACACACACACACACAAACACACAGACACACAGCATGCACATTCACACAGATCGACTGTGACACACATAGAAAGCAGCAGACGACATTTGCGTGCAACAGTAAAAAGGCTGAGCGCTCTGTAACTAACGGTATGCAAACTGTCTTACCACAAAGTCGAACATCAGAGGATGCCACTTGAGTTATGCCGGGGTATTAAGGCAACAGTCCCTGCCACAAGGACAAGTCGCTTCCCCAGCACGAAAACCTAAGAACCGAGAGCTTTCGCCGCGACGGCTCTTATTTATTATTTACGATTTTAATTTGTATTGCCTTGTAGTACAATTATACGAAGTGTAAACCTCTCGCATGTCTCGAGTCAAGAGTACTCCAACGGTTTAATACAATGTATATTAGTCTTGGCATCTTAAATAGTCGCAAGTTGCTGCACTGCCATCAAATCATTTTCTAATTGCCTCCTGGCAGTAATATGTCCCTCAGCTCCTGCCACATCCTTCACTCCCAAATGACTTCACACATTTGCGCAAAACATGTTTATGTCTGCCTGAGGACGTGTCGCCAGCTCTGTAGGCCAGACTGTATCTATCTATGTGTGAGTGTATCTATACAAAGCCACACACACACACACACACACAACCAAAGAAAAGCCTGTCAATAGGTTGAGATCCATATACGAAGAGTACTTTATGCATATGAAAAGGACACATTAACAATATTGTTAGGCAAGTTCTATTGCATAAATGTATTCAAGCTAGAATGATTATCCCTTTTGAAGGATATTTTCAAAGAGATACATTTGTATATATTAAAGGGAGAAACTTCATAATAGTCAGATAATAATCTATGTTAGAAGTTCAATTAAAACATATTGCAATCAATTTCTAAAAGTAATTTTCTACTTATGCAAAGTAATTGGTAAAGAGGAAAGTTATTGATTCCCACTTTTTATAATGTTTATATGGCATATAAGATACTCTTAGAATATGATAGTTATATATATATAAAATGATTAAAAATGCATTAAGCCGACACAACTTGCCGTCAACTATAAAGAAAGGGCAGCAAAAGTTCATCAAACTTAAATTTGCTCCTGCTTGTCTGCTAAAAAGGAAGCTTATTTGTGCATAGGCGCCTAAAGCTTGGATGCTAATTATGTATATATATAATATATATATATGTATATCATCTATATGTGTGTGTGTAAATTATTTCGAAATCTGGCAACTGCAAACTCGGAGCAGCCGCTTGGGCGCTCTGCCAAAGTGTCTTTGCACTTGTCTTTTATCGTTATGGCTCTTACGCCTCCTTCTCGTATAATAAACATATATACATATATATATCTTGGATATTTTGGCTGCTCTTCGGGTGGATACTGACAGCTTCTATTGGTCATTAGCCTACAATTAGTTATTGTTAATTTGTCGTTTGCGAGTGGAACTGGAATACATATGTTAAATATTGTGGTCCTGAATATATTACTAAGAGGAAATGCAATTATTTTCGAAGATTTAATAGATTTGTTGGAGTGTGTGTGTGATATGAATATAATTGAAATGGATGTGACAATAAAGCAGCTAGGAGTAGATTCTGTTTCATACATTTTATGGAGAATCATCATCATCAGGAGGGGAAATATCTTTCGGTGGCTTTCCGCCTAAATTGTTACACTTGCGGCTGTGTTCCGGCAGCTCTGGAGCGCTGGCTAAACAAAATATTCTCAATTTTTCTTGAAAGTGTTGGTTCATCTTCGCTGTGTGTAGCTCAGTACGTTGTTCATTCTTGGGGCACGCGTGGCAAGTGCAGCAAGTTAGCTCGTTGCGGCACGTAGCCCCCTCAGGCCAAAGGCAAGACACTCCATATAACATATACCATATTCAACGTGGAGGCCAAAGGGTTGTGTACTTGTTGTCATCATCATCATCATCGTGAGCATCATCAGAGAAGGGGTATGGAATATGGGGAGATGGCTGTGGCATATGGAAGAACAACATTGTTGCCGCTTGTTGCTCGCCTGAAGGACGATGATGATGTTGATTATGTTGCATAGAAACAACAAATTTCTGAATAAACGACCCACAGCAGCAGCAGCAGCAGCAGCCTGGGGCTCTCTAAACTCCTCTGATTGACTGGCAAACAGTCGAAGGAGTCTAACTAGTTGGCATCATGATTGATGCAGTCTTTGCCTGCATTTCCTTTCCTGCATTGATTTGCCTCCAATAGATACCCGTTATAAATACTTCTACTGGTATATGCAGAATGTGGCAGATTATGCAAATGCCACCGCAATTTATTAATGCCACAATTCTGGGTGGCAGCTCATATTTTATTCAACAGCTTAACATATTTTAGTGGCAACTTTGGCAACGAACATTTTGTTTAATTCCCTCACCAACCCTACCCCACCCCCACGCCACTCCGCCCTGACCATTCGCCCGGACTGCTGTTCCTGACGCTTCTTGAAGAATTGCGTTTTAATTAAAAACGCTCAAGTGCACTTAAGTGTGCGTTTGCCAGTCACGTCAACAATCAGAGGCAGCAAGTGCACACCTACAACAAAAATTAACAGAATAAAAATACAAAGAGCCAAATAACACAACAGCAGCAGCAACAACAACTACAATAAGAACAATTAAGACAACAATGCTCCAATGTATTAAAAGGTACAGCAGTGGCAATGTTCCATTGAGAAAGAGAAACCATTTCATTCAAGTAGTCGCACTCTATATACACTTCTCAGAGCTTGATTGTACTCGAGCTGTCAGCTACTTACCGGTGGAAAAGCTGTCTTAAGCGGTCCACACACAGTCGAACATGTTCGCGAGCTTGGCTCGATATGGCACGCAGTCCAACACGTTCGATGAACATAGCATCGTCATACAAGTTCGATACTAAGGTAGATTTTTACTTTATGCTCGCCAACATGTTCGACTGTGTATGAGCCGCTTTAGAGAACGACTTAGGCAACTGATTATCTGTTATATAGTATACAATTATAGAGTATATATTTAGGGATATTCACAGCAATTCACATCAAGTAAACAGATATCCTTAGTGATTGGGTTAGAGTATTACATGCAGTCACATAGGCTGTTACAGAGTTATTCAATCTCTGCTTTTTGGCTCCCTCCACAGGGGGCAGCTCCCTTAGCTCTTCCTGGTTTCTTATTGCAATTCTGAGTACGTTGCATTCCCAATTCCATGCGGCGCATTACGATGCTTCAGTAAAAGGACAGGGCCATAAATAGAGACTGGGAGGCTTCTCTCATTTCGCTTGTTACACCGAAGCCTGTCGTTGATAAGCTGCATCAGGTCTCTGTCTGTGTGTATGTGAAACGTTGTGTGTGTGTGTGTGTGTCTGTGTGCAGGAAACAGGATATGACATATTTAATGCGGAACAGATGCGCATATCTTTGACGTTCGTTTATGCAAATTTTCAACATTTTATTTCATCTTTGCGACTGTCTTTTTCAGCTGCTGAAAGCATAATTACAAAATTCCCACAATTTATGATGAAAATCAGGATTTACCTTTAATAATCCCCCATAAAGAAGAAGAATCGCAAATGAAAAAAATATTACAGAAAAGGAGTAATAACAAAATGGTTAATTAAATGCAAATGCAAACTGCAGACCTGCAAAGGTTATTCATTCATTCAATGGAGATTGAATCATAACAAGACCATGAATCGTACTTATGAATAAATATATTAATGTAATATTATTCAAAAGGAACGAGTACGCGATTAAGTAAGAAACTATGAATATCATGTAAGTAAGTAGTGAGATGCCAACTAAATGGGGAAATAAATATTATTTTTACTGGTTTATAGAAAATAAATGTTAAGAAATAAAACATAAAAAAATGTATATAACTAAAGTATAACAAGAATATAAAATATAAAAAAATTATCTACCGTAGACAAAATGCGATTTACAACTTGATAACTGCGAGCTTAAAGCAGGGGCGGACTTAAGCGAAGGCGAAGGGCGCCAAATAGTCAAGAAGATTTTGCCAGCACCTTAAATTATCTTTGATCCGCCCCTGATAAGAGATCCAGCAATGCCGACTGTATGAATGTATCGTACGGGATAACTACAACGGTAATCGGCAATTCCCCTTTCCCGTCTTATTTTCCATCTCGTTCGCACCTAAACGAACAGCGGCAGCTGTGCGATTGAGAAGATCGACCAGACACAGGGGCGGACTTAAGCAAAGGCAAAGCACGCGGGCGCCCAATGACTTCACATTGAAAAGCTTGCCTGCACCTTAAACCGTCTTTGATCCGCGCCTGGCTTAAAGCAATGTGTAATTCGTCGCAATTTGAATGAAAAGTAAATATGTTTCGCTTTTTAAGTACAGGTAGAGATTGTTCTGAGATTCAGCATAAATAATTTGTGCGACTCGATGATGAAATGAAAGTACAGCCGGAATAGCTAAAAGAGGATTTAAGCAATGATCAGATATAGACCAAAAATATAAGCTCATTCTGTCTCTAATCCAAAAGAGGTTGTTAATCACGCTTTGTATGCACACACGTCCATTTATACTTTCATTAAAAGCCACAATGTACAGTTTGTCTGATATTTTCTATTTGGAAACTGTCACAAAGCAAAGCTCAGGCAATGGTACCAGAAAATCCAACGAATTCAAAGAGCTAAATAATCCGTTTAAGTGACAAAATCTCTAGAGTGAAAAGGCGTGCTATGTAAAATTTACATAGACCCATTGTGTTGGCATCAACTTTTTTAATGGCAACTGACCGAGCAGCTGGGCGTAGTTTTATTTCCCTTTTTCAATGACAACAAGAATGAGAATGAGATGAGGAGCTGAGATCCTGGCGAGAAGGATGACAACACTAAGGCAGCCACGCGTGGGCGAAATGTGATGCAAGTTTTTCTCTTTGCTTTGGTTTTTGCGTTTGTTTTGAGATTTTTATTTTTTATGACTGGGCGTAAATGCATAAAGCTGAGGGAGAGTCTGAAGTGGTTCCCAGTGGATGATGGTGCATGGCATGGTAGCTGCCTGGGCTGGTGTCTGGTCTCGCCTCGGTGGGACCAGTGGCCAGCCACGTGCACTGGAAAACTGTAGAAACTTGTTTCATTTACGCTGTGGAAAAACTTTCGAGCTGAACCGCAGCGGCATTAACAACACTTAAAATGCCTGCAGCGTTTTTCTTTAATACAAGTGGACATTCCTCTGTGTGTGCTTTTTTTTTCATTCTTTATCCTTTTTTTCTGGAACTGTTTTTTTTTTTCATTCTGTCTTTATTTTTTCCAAGGCAACTTTTGTAGGACACTCGGCCGCCCACTTGAAGTGTCCTGTGCCAAACTTTGTCAAGGGTTCTCCCCGCACTCCACACTCATTTTGATTTAGTCGACGTTTAGTTTCCTTTTCGTGCAGATTCTGTTTTTTTAACAAGTATATACTATACACTCCTATTCCTATATATTGTTAAACGTAGTCACTTTTTTTTGTTGTTTGGTTTTTGGGTAAGTCGGGGGAGGGAGAGGGAGGGAGACAAGTGTAAATGAGCATCATTTATTTTGTGCTTTGCATTTGCTTACAGCTGTAAGCTTGAAGTGTGAATGTCCTGGACCGTCTGCCTTTGAATCTTTATTTAAATGCCAGCAGATTAAAGATGTCCTTGGAATACATTTGTGACTTTGGGATTAGGTGCAACGCTGGCTAGCCACTTGCTTGTCAAATCAACAGCTGAGCCAAGATATAAGTGAGTCAACATCAATAGCCCAAGGACATTTTGCCAAATTCATTTCCCAAAATTTATTCAAGCGAGTAGCACTTAAGCTGTTTGTTGTACTTTCTGCTCAATTTGATGCACTACTATCAAATTGAAAACTTTCACACACTTCAATCAATTTTCATTAGAGTAAAACGAGAGAAAATCAAGCTAATGAAAAGTTCAAATATGTTTCAAGGGTTACTTTCAAATATGAAATGTTTATTCAATTGTTGAAAGTACAATACAAAATGTTATTTTCAATATACTTAGTTATGGTGTAGATTCACACATTTTTAGCACATTCCCTTTAAAGTTGTTTTAATATTTTTAAGTACTCCGAATTCATGCGGTTTCCCAGGCACAAACAAACTACGAGTTGAAGCCAAGTTTGCACAAACATGAATTACTTGAAACTTGAAAGCATTTTTCTTGCCCAATTTTTGAACTAATTTCTTTTTTGGCTTCACTTTGCAATGTGTTCCCTCAAACACTTGAACTGCAGAGGAGTGCTCCAGGGCTTTGGGCTAAATCCACGTTTTACTAGACAGCTTTATAGGGACTAACCGCATGCATAAAGACAAGTCTAAGTCCTGGCATAATTACCACCAAATTAGTTGGCTTTGTGTGCTGCACTTAAATTAAATCGTTTGGCTGCACTTTTTCATGATTTGTTATTCAATTTTTTTGCAAATCAGACTTTCCTTTTAAGGACACAGCGCATCCTTGCTAATTTCAGAGAATTTTTTACATTCCTCCTTTGGCTTTCACTTTGAAAGTTAGACATTGCCGGGCTTAATTAGAGCTGCTCGCCAGTCGAAGCGCCGCAAGGGAGCCTTCGACTTTGCCCCACAGCTGCAAGGATAATGTTTTTTTTAGTCAGATCTTGTTACAGTTCGCCATATGTCCAGCAGGCAGCAGACCGAGTAAAAGGGACAATTACAAATTTTTTCCTATTTTTTCGTTTTCTTCATTTCGCTTTGCTCTGTAATTTCTACTCTATTCTTTGAAACTTTCACTTTTAACTTGATTTCAGCGTTGCGTTTGCCTTTTTTCATCCTTATCTGAAGGCTGCACGTTCCTGCGGCGTGGGCGTGGCCGTTGCATGTAAAAATTATGCGCTACGAGATACAATTATGTAAATGCCTGCAGCGCAGCAGAAATCGAAGTTAATTAGGTCGTAACTGTGGTGCAAATTGCAGTCCCCCGCGGCCAAGGCAGCTCTGCAGCTTCCAACAAACGGAACAAATTGCTTGGCAAGGAATTAGTGAACCGAGAAATTGAAAGGGTCATAAAAATGTCAGCTCTTTATTAAACGAGATTCCCCCCTAATGTTGGACATGATAAATGCCAAGCGGCTTAGACATAATCTCCCTGCGAAAAGGGTCACCAAATCCTCATGTGAATTTATTGATCTAACCTTCATTTTTGTGCTCCAGTTCCGCAGAATCAAAGTAATGCTTCCATTGAATCGATTTCTAGTGCTGAAATCTCGCCAAAATGCATAATGAAAGCTCATGGCACAATCAGCTTGTGCTTTGGCATTAAAAATTGAATCCCTTGAAATATTTTTAAATATTAACGATGAATTCTATTTGGCAATTTGCAGCACACAAAGCCAAGGGATATATTTCCACAAATTTATATAAATATAGCATTAAAAACAATTCAAATCATAAATCTATATAAAACTACATAAATATATTCATCATATATATCATAGGCATAGTTTGATTTATATTTAATAATTGCTTCAATTCTGAAAAAAGGTCAAAATTGCTTGAAAATGGGACCCACCCTTTTCCTTCTATTTGTCGGATATATTTCTGAAAATATTTGTACCTTTATTTTGCAAGTTTGCAGGAATAAATTTAAATATTTTATTGAAATGAGCAACAAAATATTCGTAGATTTGAATAGATTCTGTATATATTTATCGCTTTGAATATGTTTTGCCATTTGGTTTATTTTAATTAAATTGTATTCGGGTTTTTAAAATAATAAGCAAATAATTTTAATGAGGTGCATATTATTGGAATATTTGGCCTTAGTTCAATAAATTTGATTTTGCTCGTGCATTTCCCATTTTCCAATTTCCAATTTCACTCGCCTAATTGTTTGCCATTTGTACTCTTGATACAGATACATAGCTGGTATTTGGGGCCATAAAGGCAGATGTATTTCTGCTCGTTTGATTATTTTTAGGCAAACTGCAGGCAGGCAAGCATTTTCGAGAGTCTTCAATTTTAATTATCTTGCAATTAAGCCTAATTTATTGGCGCACTTTGATGGTCGTAAATTAGCTACTCGAACGTCTCCGGAAAACGTCAGAGAGCAAATCAATTTACCAAACTTGCTGCGGAAAGGGCTTACGGAAAGGCAACAGCAAAAAACAAATATAACCCGAACTTGTAACGTGTCAGCGCAGGTCGAAGGACAACCGAGACGAGAGTTTCTTTTTTCTGCCGTACTACGCGGCGTATGAGCAACCCGACACGGCGTGACTGACGTGTGACCCACGCACGTGTAGAGCGAAAAATTGCTAAAAAATGGGTTGGAAAGTTTGTTTGGTAGCTGGCAATCACCTTTAAACGTTTTCGCCCATGCCCGAGTGGCGTTGAAATGGCAACCAGACACAATGAAGAAGTCAAACAAGTCACTTAGCTACAGCTCTTGCTCCTACTGCTGCTTCCACAGATGCAAAATTAGTTAGGAAAAACTTTACCTTCATCTGTGCAGGGATTGAGATGGCAAGCAGCAGCAGATGAGGATTCCAGATGAAGCGCAAATACACTTTGAATGTAGATTTTTGGACAAAAGCCAAGCTGATTTAATACTTTAAACCGGATTGTTCACACATCTCGCACTCTCACTCTGTGCGAAGTAAGTGAAAGATTTCAGGCAGGAAGTGCCCGATAAGAAGCTTTCCACACACATTTCTCAGTTGCGGTTTAACCCTTGAGCATCCTGTGATCAAACTGCATAGATAAATAATCAAAAGGAACAGGAATTCCAGTGAAAACTGCAAACTGCCTGGAGTGAAACTCTCTGAGAGGCCGGAAACAGTTTGGGGCTGGATAAAAATAGACTGATAAAAACCAATTAGATCTTGGAACGAAATGATTTAGTGAATATTAACAATATTTGTATAATGACATAAATTTCTCTTCTCAAGGAAGTCTTCTCTATGATTACCATATTCGAGAGATACTAAGAGAGACCCAAAGAGAACGATCTACCAAGCATGACATTCCGAAAGATTCAACATCTTTCAACCTAGGCAAAGCAGTCGTATTTTGAACGTCGATCGCGTCGTTTGTGTAGCGTCAGTGTTGTCCTACGTGGGCCACGTCTTGGGAAATACTTACGGCGAGCAAAGTATCTACAAGATACATCTTTAATGTGAGCTAAAAATAAACGTCAAGTCAAAAAAGGGGGACAAAAACAGACAAACTCGCGCGCGCCAAGTGCAAAACGAAGGGTCAGACCCCAAAGGAAAACAAAATTAAATAAATAAATATAAAAAAATATATATAAATCTATAATCGTATATAGAAAATGCCTAAATGGAATTGACTACATCATTTCGGAAGTTTATTTATGCAATCGATTGCTGTGTGCGGTACAAAAATAATCAACTTTCGTTTTATTTATTTATCTGTGCAATTTATATGTCAAGTGACAGAGAGAAATACTTCGTATGTTCGTATAGTTAATCGATGCCAAATATCTGGCGATCAAAGCGTATCTGAATTCTCCCTCGATATTCAGATCAAAGTGCCCTGAAATCATAATAAGCAAATCAAGCGAGAAAATCGTTGCGCAAATTGGTAAATGCAAATTGCCAGAAACTGATAATGCGTATAATTATGAGAAAATAAATCTGAATTCGGAATTCGGAAATCTGTGGCCATTGCAAATATTTGTAATTCACTCATTGCATTATGGAATTAAACCTCAAGCACTTTCATTGCAATTTTCAATAATTAATGCATAGTTCAGCTTACAGAAAAGACAAAAAAAACTCACATCTCGAAATAGCTGTGAAAATATGTTAAAATTACGCGTATCTCCGCTTCGTTGTAAATACACTGAATATTTTCACTTCATTTTTACGATAATGTGATGCAGATAAATATTTCATATATTTGTGTACAGAAAAAAGAGTTTATAACCAAACAAAAGCCGTGAAAATTGCAGCTATTGAGCGACGTCAAGTGACGTCGCAAACCACAGCGAAAACAATATCTCAATCATAAAATAAATATTTAAAATAATATTTATAGACACAATACAAAGGTCATTAAATGCATGAGGGGTAGCTCGGTTTCTCTCAGTCAAAAGTATATATACTGAAATTTCGTTTGATTTACTTGGTGAAAAGGAAAGCATAAGCCTAGTATATAAGATTTCTGATTACTGAGAAAGTAATTAACAAATTTTCCATTCAAATTCAATTTGCGACGCATAAAATATTCCCAGAAGCGAACAAAGTCCTGTTTGGTTTGTTCTGGGAAACGCAATTTTCGAATGAATCAAACTCATTATCCCAGTTCTTATATTGAAACATAAATTTCTAGAAATCTTTCTGTATTCAGTTAGTCGCTGATCCCCTTTAAAACGCCGTTAAGAGAATCCTTTGTAAGCAATTTGGCATTAAAAATAGTTGTCAGAGCACTCGAGAGTATATACCAGATACAAGTATATATATCTGTATATATATAGTATGCTTCACTTAATTTGTATGATAATGGGCCAGATTTATGCATTCGTTACTTGCTGCCCGCCCACTTTATCTGAGTCGGAGCTGGGGGCGGGCTGCATACTGAATATTGCAGAGAGCCAAAAATAAAACGCATAATTCGAAATAATATGCGGCGTATCTTTGGGACCCGTTGGGTTTGTTGAACCTAATTTGCAGATTTGTGTTTTCTTTTTGTGGCTTCTCTAATTCTTAATTCCTCTTCTGTATTTGTGGGGCAGCTAAAATTAGTAGGAGATAATTTGTTGTTATTGTTCGTCTTATTTTGCGTTGTTTGTGTTTTGGGGACAGATTTTAATTTTTGCTTGTCGCCTCGTTGCGCTGCGTGTCAAATGTGACAGCTTTCAATGCGTTGTCGTTTCTATGCTAATTATGCAAATTTCTGTTGCCCCTCCCCCTTATATGTGGGAGGGAGGGGGCTAGTAGCTGCTCTTTGACATCATTTGCATTACAAATGCGAGTGGAACTTCTCCGGCTGTTGTTGACGCCGCTGCTCCTTTATTTTGCACCCATATGATTTATGACATTCTGACTGAATGCGCTTCCAATCAAATTTTTAGATACATATTTATATATTTCCTTTTGCTTCATTAGTGCGGAGTGTGTCAGCTGTAAGTCCTCTGGATTTGAATGCATTCAGAGCTGCAGCTGCGTTTTATGTGTGCCACATATTGGGGCAATCAAAAAGCATTTATGCAACTTGCCTTCTCTTTTTTTGGCGACAACATATGGTCGTCTTATTTATTCAAAACATTTTGTTTTAAAGAGTTTTCGCTTTGAAGGATTTCGCTTTGAATTTCGAAGAGTCGCAGAGCAATCAACACAGCTTAGCAAAGAGTCAAATGAATGAATATAAACTGAAAATATGTATCAGAGATTAGTTTGTACTTTAGAGTTCTATTTAGCAAATGAGAGAATGTTTTGTAGAAGAGATTTCCAGCTCTTAAATAAACTTCTGCTGTGGCTAGACTTAAATCTAGTTCCATTCTTGCATCCATCAACAATTGGATGAGAACAAAAGCATATTCCAAATAGTTTTGAGCTGCTCGGACTACATTCTAAATCAAATTACTTAACTTAAACTTAAATTCGCATTGCAACACGCAGAGTTCCTTTGTCTCCGTCTTTTCTCAGCTGCCGGATCCTGACAGTTTAGCTCGGGCTGCATTTTAGTTTATTTTGTATCTTTTTTTGCTGGGAAGCGAATTGCAAATGAGATTCCGTTGACTCTTTTTCTCGTTTTACCTTGTTATTTTAATGCAGTTTCTCGTTTATTTTGAATGCTGCGTATTTCTTTAAATTTGCATAGACGACAAATCTATTTATTGTCAATCTGTTTTATTTTTAACAACGTTTCACTTTTCCTTTCACTCAACGAAAGTGAATTAATTCATCAGCTGTTTAGCCAATATAAAAAGTTGTTGCCGAACTACGGAAATAGCGATGATTTTCCATTTAATTTCTGTTTCTTTTTGAGACCAAAGCTATAAATACTTATCATACAAGAACCAGCAGCAAACATCACGCAATGCTGACTCAATTAGCCCCTACGCGATGGAAAATTTATGACATTTTCCACTCGAGACTCTTTGCGCGGCTGCTTAAGTGCTCTGAGGAAAATCCACCACGATTCTATTATCAAAAAAGGTCAATTTATAGCTTTTCTTCAACCAATGTACCTTGACATTTCAGTGTACTCCACCCACCTACCCACACACTAGATAAAACTAACGAAGAAGTGTAATAAATAAAAAATAAATTCAAGAGAATTTTATATCTTTTCATTTTAATTTTTTTTTTTTGGCACACATTTGTTATTTTTAGTTTCTCGCAAAACGCATAAGAATTTCAAATGAAGCAGCGAATGTTGATAAAAAAATTTGGCTGATTCTCTATCTTGGCTCAAGTGTGTGTGTCAGTGTATATTATATTCGTTCAGTTTCCCATTTCGTTGTTTCTGGCTTTATTTTTTCTTCTTCTAAGTTTTTTCCTTTCCATTTTTCTACAAATTTACTTGTTTTATTAAGTTTGTTTTGTAGGGAAAAATGCTTTTAGAGCGCCTCAGCACAGTGTTTATTTTGATATATAGTTTCTCACACACACACACACACACACATATATACACACATTCCAAGCTACCCCACATGCTAGTCGCATGTTCCGATGTGTTGAGTTTTTGTGCTCGTAAAATAAAAAAATATTTAAATGCCTTTTTTGCGTTCCGCTTTTAGATATTTGCATTGGCTTCGCTTTCTATACGAAATTAGTGTCAACACACACAGACAGAGAGAGAGAGAGAGAGTGAGCGAGAGGGCGCATAAGAGGCTAATTGAATTTTTATTGGTATTTTCATGAATAATCGTCATGGGAATTTTTGCTATTTTTGGTGTTTGTTTATTCTACGGAAAATGTGAATCTGATACTAAAATCGAAAACGGCATTCAAAACTTACTTGGCATGTGTCGGAACTTGAATGACAGACGTTTGTTCTTCGACTTTGTATACACAAAGTTACTTTAATAGTTTTTCTGCTTAGCATTTACTGAAAAAGAAAAAACTTATATATAAACTGAATCAATGTGCTCATAAGTAATTGTCTGTGTGAGAGCTGCCACAAGTTGCCAAGTGCTTTGCAACATAAGTGGAAGGAAAATTGACAGCACAGTTGCAAAGTAGAGTGGAAAATTTGATGTAGAACTGGATTTACGGCCAAGTTTTAATTCAGTCAAAATATACCCAAAAACCAGACAAATTTCTTTGAATATTCCTCAAAAAAAGATCAAGAATAGACAGAGAAACAGTTTTATGAGATATATTTCAATATAAACAAAGTATAAATATTTGGATTCAATTCATAATAAACACCTTTTAATATATCTCAAACTTCTTTGACAAAGAGAAGTTTTGCTGGAAACAAGGAAAAGTGTGAAAATATTTGCAATCAAAAGAAAAATATTTCATACAAACAAACCTAAATAAAGGGTAAACTGTATTATGCTGTTTGCCACTTTCGAGATTTACCAATACGCTTTTATTTTCGCACTTTTCACAAAGAAAACTGAATGAAAGTTTGCTCTTTGCAATGGCAACAGGAATGCAAGAGCAGAGAAACAGACAAGACCAGAGACTGGGCCGGAAGCATGCCAGAAATTTCAAGTAAATAAAGTGAAAAAAAACTATTCAAGGCAGGAGGAGAATCCATGTAAATAAAGTGAAGGAAAATGTAGCGATTTGGGCAGAGCATAAGACGCAATTAACAACAAAGAAAAACCGAAGGAAAAGCAAGAAGACAACTTCGAAAGACAAACGTAATGTAAAAAACGGCTCTGGACAGCGCAGAGCTAAAATTAAAATTGAAATTAAAATTGAAATTGAAAATAGTAAATTGAAAACAAGAAGGAAAAGCAAGAAGTTGTAAGAAGCTACGTGAGGGACAGCGGGAGACGCGATGAAGTTTCGTTTGGAAGCATTTTGGTTATTTCTGTTGACAGTTGGCAGCAATCAGAAGCAATTAAGCACTGATTGTTGCCACGGGCGTGCCGCTTGGGGCATCCCAGTTGCAGCTGCATCTGCCTCTGCCTCTGCGGTTGCACTACCAGAGCAAAAATCAATCGAACCCACACCGACGGACCACAGCCGTTCAATACGCAGCGGAAATGAGCTGCAAAATGCAACGAAATTGTACGAAAAGCCAATTCAAACGGAGCCAGTTCCTCCGCCGGTTATTGGGGACATAACGACAATACCGTCGCAAAGTCGACAGGATGCGGCCAAATCAATCAAGGAACTAGCCTTCCAGCCGCACAAGGACTCTGCACACAGCTTGGAGTCAAACTTTAAGGAGCGCTTGGCTAAATTGTTTGCCCCCGAAGAGACCCACTCGAGTCCAACATCAACAATAACAACACTAACAACAACAATCTACGACAACGATGCCAAGGATACCAACGGCACCCGGACAAGCACCCATCATCCGGAACGCCGCCATGTGGTGCCTGACAAACTGCAGTACACCAAAGAGATACAAATCAAACAGGGTCGTCTGATGGGCATCACACGTCGCTTCCAAGTGACCAGCGGCCTGCACGATGTGGATCAGTATCTGGGCCTGCCCTATGCCGAGGCGCCCACTGGCAGTCGACGCTTCATGCCACCAGGTAAATAGCCACTTACTCACCACAGTGCTGCCTCTCATTTGGCTAGAAATATGTAAATGAATCTTCCAGTTGCCTTAGAAAGTGTTTTCTATACTTTTCAATGAAAGTTATGCTCTAGGTAGCTCTTACTTCGATATCTATCCCCATAGATATCGATCTATTCGATCTATTGAATAGTAGTTGCTGCCTCTCATTTGGCTAGAAATATGTAAATGAATCTTCGAGTCGCCTAAGAAAGTGTTTTCGATAATTTTTTAGGAAGCTAGAGTAGCTCTCTAGGTAACTAGCTGTAATACAACTTCTACTTCGATATCTATCCCCATAGATAATGCTTCGATCCATTGAATAGTAGTTGCTGCCTCTCATTTGGTTAGAAATATGTAAAGGAATCTTCGACTTGCTTAAGAAAGTATTCTAGATACTGCTAAAGGAACATTCTGCTCTAGGTAATACGACCTCTACTTCGATATATTTTATAATGTTTCGATCTATTGCATTTTACCTTTCCTGTCCTTTATTTCCATAAGAAAGTGTTTTACATACTTCTCAATGAATGTTGGCTATAATACGACTTCTACTTCGATATATTTCCCTATAGATAATGTTTCGATCTATTGAATAGTGTTTAAACTCAACCTATCCTGCATTCTTTTCTTAGTTTTCTCTCTATTTTCAGTTGACTTCGACCCAAAACCATTCTATATTCATATTTTTCTGTCTTTCTTGCCTCAGTAATGAACGTAATAAGGCCATAATTAAGATATTTAGCTATTTTTAGCTGTTTTTGATATGAATTAATGCTGAAAGTGCTTAATCTGGCATCACTGCTGCTGCCGACCACAAATATGATGGCAATTTGCCACTTGCAGAACCTTAAAATCAAAACCCAAATTATCCACACACACCCACACACACACACACACAGAGGCAACGTTCAGGACATGTCCAAACATCCTGCAGGGCAATTTTGAATTTAGCCTGCAATTTGAGCAATTATCTTTGAGTTGCACCTGGCATTAGGCTCTCAAAATTTGACACGTACAACGTCCTACCGTACTTTAGCCTTTTTCCTCTGGACCAGGATACTTGTGTGTGTGTGTGTGGACCCTGCATTACTACTATTTTTGTGAGGCAAACCTATGGAAATTGTTATCGCACACTTCCCGTACTTATCTGCCCATCAAGTGCAATATGTTTTTGATATTTTGTATTTATGCTGACACATGTTTATCTCTGACATATTTTGTTAGTCCTAATTAAGGCTGTTCGGTGTTAGAATCCGAGAAGTCAAACGGATTATTTGATTGGTAGAATGCAATGGAGGGTTTGCTGCTCGGAATGAATATTGGCTGTGGGACTTCCGGTAATTAAATGGACGGTTAAGGCTGCAACCGCATAACGAGAGGATATGAGTGAAGCCACAAAAGCAAATACAACTTGGTGGCTAAGAGCCTTCACTTCACACACTTACAATATGCACAATGTTGCGACAGGACCTCGCATGGCGAGGACAATAAATTATCTTGGCCATGCCAACATTTATTGCCTGCAGCAGACTCAGCAGAGCGCCGGCAGGCAGCCATAACAAAAGTGGTTGTCACGATTTGTATTTGTGTTTGTGTTTGTGTCTGTGTCTATGGCTGTGGGTGTGTCTGTGTCTGTGGGTGTGTCTGTGGGTGTGGGTGTGTTTTTGGGTAGTGTGTTTGCCACCGCGTTGCGTTTATTGAGCACTTGAGTGTCGCGCACTCAATCCATGCGGCAAGTGCAACAATAACGAAGACTGCAGACTGCGGACTAGTGGAACAGACAACGTTGACGCAATATTTGTCAGCGGATGTTGTTTGTCGCTGCAAACATGTTGCAACACAGACGCTGCATAGACGCTGACTTGATGTTGTTGCAACAATCGCCGCGTTGAATCTAGCCGGGCAAATATAAGCCAATGCAAATATGAGATTCGTTTACGTATGCGTAATGTGTATGTACTAGAGGAGATACATCCACTCAAATACACACACACGCACACATACACACACACACACACACACATACAGAGAGCATAGTGCGGCAGCCAAACAAACACAAATAGAAAAGCTGGTAGAAAAGTTTTCGACAACACGTCGAAAATTGTTTTGCTTTCTGTGCGAGTATTTGTCATCCGCTTCCTCGTTCTAACTGGGTTACGCAGGGCAACGCTTTTATTTACCAACATATTCATATATACACATACACATACACATATACATATACAAATACATTCAAAGGAGCGCGTCCTTTTGCCTGTTGCGAACATTTATTAATAACAAAACGCAAATAACGCCACCGACTGACGCGCTTTCTGTATGAATGTGTGCTTCTGTTTTGGCATTTCTATATTTTCCCTGTGCCCCCCCAAACCTCTTTATTGTGTCGACTTACTCCCAGCTTTCCTCTCCCTTCTCGCATATAGAGACTCTTTCCTGCTTTTTATGACCACCATAACGCGAAACGTTCGACAGGAAAATGTGCATTTTCCCTCATATGTCAAAATTGTAATCTTGCAGATTTCTCTTCCCCATACAATCGCATAAAGTTGTCTATTGCCATAAGTAAGAGCCAAAACAATTGATAAAACTACAATAAACGGAAGTTACTATATAGACAGACATAGGTTTAAAATGAAATCTCTAATCCTTACGCCTTATAGAAGGACTTTCATCCATTCATTCTATCATTCAAACTATTGCAATAAGTTTGTGTCAGTGTAACTGGTAAAAGTTCAATAGACAGACATAAGTATAAAACAAAACCTTTAATCCTTACGCCTTATAGAAGGACTTTCATCCATCGATTATCAAATTGCAATGAATATACGAGTATACATTAAGGAATGTTGAAATATGCACCACATGCTCAATAGCATTAATTAATTAATAAAGCAATTCAGTGTCGTCCTGCCGCAGGAATGTTGTCCTCGAACTGCGAAAGCCAATCAAACGGCTGCCCTACACAGCGAGTGTGCCAAGGGAAGCGCTCGACATTTCTCTCCGGCAATGCACAGTGCGAAGCCCACAACAATGCGGTGCAATTGCAATTGCAGCGGAATCGAAGCTAACTTGACCAAATCGTGGTTGCCATTGCACCACATAACTCCCTTTGCATACGATTCGACGTTAACTGGAACACCAGCCAAACAGTTGACTTGACCGCAGCGTCCCAAGTGTCCACGTGTCCGAGTGTTCCTTCCTTTGAATCCCACGCCCACATCCAGAAAGTGTGAGTGCGAATGCGAATGCGGCTAAGGGTTTGAGTCTGATTGTGGCTTTTGTACTTGTTTACGGTGCTTTCAAGTGCCCGTTGACCGTGTTGCATAAATACTAAATTGACTTTGCCTCTGCTCCACCTCCCTCCCCCCAGAAAGCAAACCTATCGAATGTTGTTTTCCTCGCTGCGCCAGAGACACAGGAAAAAATAAGCATGCATCGCATCGGTTGCTTATAACGCGCACAGTGGGACAGTCGTAAGCAAATCTTGACGGGTCATTTTCATTCTTAGTTGTATAGTATTCAGTTTTCTAAGTTTCTGTATAAGAACTACTAGATCATAAAGATGGCATAGGAGGAATAGGGCTATTGAAATGTATCTGGGATATTGACAATCAGTTGAATCTGTTTGCTTTAGAAGTACTCTCGGATGGATGGATTCCATTACTTCCAGAAAACTGTCATTGTTGAGTAACTTTCAGGCTGAAGTTTAAGCTGGACTTTGTATTAAATAACAATAGTTGTGGACGTTCTAGAATCCCTTAAAAATACCTTCGACAGATCCTCAGCTTAGTTTATTTAGAATTTTCTCTTCCTCTCGATTTTGACCACTTAAGTTAGATCTCTGCCCCACTGTACTTCTGTTTTGCATGCTTCGTCCGCCTGCCAACCAGTCAAAGGGAAGTTTATGAAAGTTTGTTCCAGCTTATCTAATGGTGTTACTATCCGTGCTTTGCTCCACAGGCGCACCGCTGCCGTGGCAGGGACTGAAGATTGCGCGTCATCTGCCGCCGGTTTGTCCACAGAAATTACCGGATGTGTCGGCCAAGAGCAGTGAGAATATGTCACGTGGTCGCTACAAGTATTTGATGCGACTGATGCCGTATCTGAAATCCGAGAGCGAGGACTGCTTGTATCTGAATCTCTATGTGCCACATGCAGGTGAGTCACCCTACCTTAACTTCTATAGGTGGTAAATGTGACAAATTCCTTTATCCTTCAACCAGAACCACTGGCAACGACTAATCTGCATGCGGTTGTGGTGTACTTGCATGGCGAGTCCTTTGAGTGGAATACCGGAAATGCCTACGACGGATCAGTGCTGGCCAGCTACGGCGAGGTAATTGTGGTTACCGTCAACTACAGACTAGGAGTGCTGGGTAAGTGCTGGAGAGTAACTCATGGAGAGTGTTAAAGTATGATATTTTTTTAGGTTTTATGCGTCCCAGCATCGATGCTCACAATATCGCAAACTATGCGCTGCTCGATCAGATCGCAGCGCTGCACTGGATCAAGGAGAACATCGGCTCCTTTGGCGGGGACAACACGCGTGTCACACTGATGGGACACAGCACGGGAGCCGCGTGTGTCAATTATCTAATGGTATCCCCAGTCTCCTCGGGTAAGTCCGCACATTCAAGCGCAACGATTATAATTTAATTCAATTGTATCCACAATCTCATACACATAGGACTATTCCATCGCGCCATACTCATGTCCGGCTCAGCCATGTCCGACTGGGCCTCCAGCAATCAGTCACTGCAGTTGACCATGCAAATAGCCCACGCCCTCGACTGTCCCTTGAGCGAGCACACCGACGATGATGCTCTGCTGGATTGTTTGCGCCAACGTCGGTGAGTCAGTCAAATTATTGAATTATTTAGAGTGATGCGAGGCACAAGTATCTTGTGGCTATTATAACCACACCAGAGTCCGTGCTAATGCCTTTTAGTGTTTATGCTGAGTGCCTGTGAATGCGTCAATTTAATTTACTTGGGCACTGGGAGGAGCCAACAGGCAGCAACAGGACACTGGAGTCCTGTGCTCTGATTCAGATTTGTCCATCCGCCTTTGTGCGCTGCTTAATGATTCGCTAAATTTACGACTTTATCGCGCCGCGTCCTCAATGAGCCGTACCCGGGCAGACCCCAACTTATCCGAGCCATAACTAATCATGCGTGCTGCCGGCCTATGCCTATGCCTATGCCTGCCTCTGGACGTGGGCGGCGACGGTTTTGCATCCAGATTAGTTGTAATCCCTTGTGTCCACTTCGCACCATCCCCCCGCGGCTCTCAAAACACGCGTCCAATAAGCGTAGCCCCAGCACTCTGAGGGCAGGGGTGTTCGCAGTTAATTGCTTTTCAATTAATCACGCTTTTGAATCGCTTCTTCGCAGTTTACAGGCTGCTCGGAAACAGCTACTTAACTGCCCATTAAGTGTCAGCCACAATAAATTATTTGCTTTATTAGCATAAAATAGTTTATCCTTGTTTTTTTGTATACTATCTAAAGCAGTATAAGGTTTACGTTTAATAGCTTCATAGGATAGCTTCACCGAGGTCTGACTTTAGGATTTATGTCCTTTTGTGATAAATATAAATAATTAAATTTATCATAAACTCTGAATGACATTCTCTTAGAAAAACTCACTTTCTGTCTATATTTTTTTTATTAATTAATTATAATTCTATTATCAACCCACGATATAAAGTTAATCCTCTTTATCACTGAACCATATTGAAAATAATCTTATATTTTACAAGCCATATATTTTATTATAAATATTGAATGATAATTGAATTTATATCTTCTCATTTACTGAGCAAAACTTATTCTCTGGCAAATATATAGTCTATATTTTTTATATTAATTAAAAATATTTAATCTTTCAACCATATAAAGTTAATCTTCTTTATCATTGAACCACTGTAATATGGAATTTAATCTAATATTTTTTGTTAATTTTACAAAAATATTTATGCCTCTCCCTGGACTTGTTTATGCTTAATTAAAGAAACAATATTTATATTTGATTTTATCTGAACATTTAGTGAAATTAAAATTGATTTATTGTCATTTAAAAATTCATTTCGCATCTGCTCGCCCAATTATTGTGTTTACCCTCTATAAATAGTTAAATAAATATTTACTGTTATTTTTATCACTTCAGACAAACATAAAAAAAAACACGAATTTTAATTGCACATTAGCAGAGTACAAAAATAAACAGGAAATCCTATACTACACACACACACACACACACACAAGACTGTGAGCTTGGGAGTTTTTTTGTAGAAGAAGTGTAAAAACTAAAAAACAATTTGCATACAAAATGAAATAAAAGCGCATAAAATATATGTGTGTACGAGTGTGTGGAACAAAATCAACAACGGGACAATAATAGTAATTATGTTAATTATGCCAAGCACATCCACACACACACGCACACAGCATCACACACAAAATTACACACTCGCACTCTCATGCTGTCACCAGACAAACATGGCGATTCCTTCTCTCTGTCTGTGTGTGAGTGTATGTGTGTGTGTGGGTGTGTGTGGGTGTGCATTTATGTGCTTTCTACTTGCTTTCTTTTGCCCTCAACAAATTGACACAGTAAGTTCGCAAACTGTTTGGGGTGCACTACCCAGAGCCACACTCACTGTCCAATGGGAAGGAGTCAAGATGGGGTTCTGGCAATGTGACTTACCGCAGCTTATATACCCTTTCTCGATAGCTTTGAGTAGGGTAAAACTTCTGTGGGGGCAAGCTAAACAGTCGGCTTAAAGGAATAGACTCGTCAGCAAATAAGAGTGACATATTTGCTTAACAATGTTTCCAGTTATTATTCGTTTTAAAGGGGTTAAATAGGGTTAAAAATCTATAAAACTCATCAGAAAATAGAAACAAACTAAATTATGGTTATTAAAATCAATACCAGAAAGGGTTATGGTGAGTATTCAAATACTTAATAGTTGATCTTATACTATAAAATCAATAAAACTCATCATAAAATCTAAAAAAATCGAAATTAATGTTAGTTCTTGCTCGTTAAGTAAGGAAAGTAGGAAACGAATCATGAAGTTCTCTTCAAGAGGCGTTATACCTTAAAGGATTATAGATTATATTCAAATACTTAATAGCTGATCTTAGTATATTCAGTATATTCAAATACATAAAAACTGATCTTAGATTTGATCACATTTTATATACTTCAATCACTTTTCTTGCACTAAACATTGGATGAAGTTGATAGCAATCTGATGGGAATATAATATACAATATTTTAGGTATATCTTAAAGAGTTATTATGCCATAAAGGGTTAAACAGTATATTCAAATACTTATTAGATGATCTTATACATATCTTAGGAGAACCATTTACATATCACACTTAAGATATATCAATCACATTTCCTGGTTTATGCATTGGATTAAAGTTGATACCAATTTAATGAAGTTCTCTTAAAGAGCCATTACACCTAGATGATGATCTTATCACCAATAGATGATCTTATACTTTAGGAGAACTATTTACATATAAGACTTTACATACTTCAATCACATTTCCTGTTTACATGTATAATACATTGGATATACTAAATATCAATCAAATGTGAATAGAATGTGTTTTAGGTTATACCTTAAGGACTTTAGATAAATATCTATACAGTTTTTGATCAAGTTGAAGATCGAGTTGAGTTCAGGTTACAAACAAGTTGTCAAAGTCATGATAACCTTACCAAAACGAACTGTAGACACGTGTTAATGAATGAGTAACTTGGGGGAGTATGCGGCCTGGTGTGTGACTACATAAAGAAGTGAAGGAGTGAATGGGTGAGTAGCTGTGAGGCGTAGTGCATGTGCGAGTGTTAAGTGAATGCAATGAATTATGTATGAATTACTGTGCAAATGTGCTCTGCACAGCATACACACACACACACACACACACATTTATTTACACACACACACACAGGTAAGAAGTAGCTGTGCAAACATTCTGGCATTTACACTGCACACACAATCACTCAGATAGCATTTTTTGTGTGTTGTGTGTGTGTGAACTGGCTTTGTCTCTGAAATGAAACATTTTAAATATTTAACTATACTCTTCTCAGTGTGGGATTTGTCGTAGTTATTCAAATCATTTGCTCATTTGTAATGTTTTATGTATTTGCACTAAAAACACGACTTCTGATCTTTATTTACACCGGCAGCAGCCTATCAAATATTTGATTTAATTATTGAGTATTTTTGGGTAGAACATTCTCATTTCACCTTCAAGTGAACACATTTTCCCTTTAATTATTTATTTACACATTTGCATTGTGGTTAGACCTATGCCAACATATTGTTTGGCTGATTGCAGAGCAAAATATTTTAATTATTTATGCAAATTGCATAGCTCGAAACCAGTACAGGACATTCTGTTATATACTACATCCAAACGAATAACATAACGCAATTAATTATAATTATATTACTGACTGAATGCAGAAATTCGTCAGCTTACAAAATTACAAAAAGCGAAACAATCGTTAAATGCCTTCAAGCAGATGGTTGCCCATTCCAGAGAACAAACGAATTAAATTTAGTGCACATTTAATCGTCTTAAAATGGTGCAATGCAAACAAACAACCGAAAAAACTCAAATAAATGTTATGCAGAAAATAAAGAAAACTCTCTCTGTGCATATCAAGTATACGCCATGCAGGCCCACAAATAATCCAACGCACACAAACATTTGCATTGTGCAAGCGGAGCATTCTTAATTGACAAAATAAAGAGGAAAGCATATTAAAAATTCATTAAATAGAAAGCATGAACTAAAACAGAGAAAAAGACAATAAAGTAAAAGAATGGAAAAGGAAAACAAGGTCGATTTCAGTCTAAAATAAACGTTGGGCTTGTGTGCAGAGCGTCGAGTAGAGTTGTTTAAGAAGCTGCATGCAGCATACGTATAAGAACCATCATCAATCTTCGTTGTTGCCACACACACCACACACACACACACACACACCACACACACAAGTTGGCCAGACAAATTTGTGCATTGTGTGTGAGTTTATTTGAACAAAACTGTCACAATATATATAGTTCTACCTATACAAGCATTCAGTTGATTAGGGACAATAACATAGAAACTAGACACTTATGTCCGAAGTGCCAATCTATCAATGAAAAGAAGTTTTAGTTTTCCTACATGTATCTTCAATCTCTCAATAGTTATAGATTCCTTTCCAAACTATGAAAAAGTATCTTTATACTTCCCATTTGCTTTGCTCTTATTAAGTGCTGTCCCTATTGAAGTGCAAAGCAGTGTATCGTATCATACGAGTTGTAGGTTGGAAAGCCAACTATGAGTATATCTAACGGGTTAATCGTAGCTGCAGTTCAAGTTGTGACAGTTTTGCGCCAGGACAGCTAATAAGAGTCTGTAACGAAGGAAGACAGAATTCTCTGCCATATGAATATCATAAATCACACACGACACGCTCCAAAACTTTGCACTCTGCAGCTGAAACTCAATTGAAGCTCCCAGCTCGAACAACAAAGCTTGCTTTCAACTTTATCCGGAGTCACTGCACGGGTGTTTTAAGGCTGCCACAAATGCGCAAAACAAAAGCAAAGCAGTCGAAGTGATAAACTTAGTCATGTGTCGATTGCCAGAGCCGGCAATCGGCGTTGACCACAGCAACCGGTGCCAGGGACACGTCCTGCAATTGACAACGCCGCCAGCATCCTTATAGAGTCCTGCGGTTGACGGAGTCTTAAAGTGTTTGCGGTCAGCACAGATAATTGAAGGAACGGGATGAGGATGAGCACGAACATTGCATTTTCAGTGCAGCTTAAACGGATTACGATAATACCATTTGGCGAATTAAAGGCTGTTGACTGCCTTTCCCGGCCTTAACAGAGCCTTAAACGTGCTTACCTTTCGGCACAAAAGCTTATAGTATAACTTTCCATTGCTTTTGCTCCATAAAGCGAACATTTTTTGATACAATCCCCGTGGAGAAGTTCCGACAACGTTGGCTCTTTTCAGCTCGAATAACAAACCACATTTGACAATACAACTCAAAATGTCAGTTTGCAAATTTGGACATGCCGAATTTTTATTTTCTTCATCTGCATTTCGAAATTGGCACTTTTGTTGCATACCCAGCAGCCAGCTGATGCGACAAGAGGGTATGACAGATGGAAAGAGGCAACTCTTTGAACCAATTTTCTTAGCTCAACCAGGGGAAAAAGCAATGAAAGTACTTCCTAAGATTCTTTACACTTACTAAGACATATCTACGATTATTATAATTTGTTTATGGTCAGATGTAACTAACTTTGATATGTAATGTTGGTAACAGTCCTAACAGGGTATCGGGTAGCTTAACATCTTCGTTCAAGCACTTTGATTTTGCCTTTTTCCACTCTGCCTGCATTTGCGAGATAAAGTTTCATGCAATTCAATATTTCCTTAATTTTAGCCAGTTCCCATGTACTTGACACCACACGAGGGAGCGAGTCGAGTGTGTGAATTTTCGCATGGCAGAAAGTGCTGAACCATTTGGTAACAAAGTGTTGCATCAGCACTACGTTGCAGGTTGCATGTTGCATGTGCAGCTGCGACTGGACTCGCCTCGGCAGAGGTGCAAGTGCTAAACAAATGAACTGGAGAACCAAATTGAAATTCACTTCGAGGCTGCAGGCGCTTTAGCTGCAAGAGCTTATAAAATACATTTTTATTTTATTTTAGCCAGAAAAGGTGCCGATTGCAGATACAGAATATATTTTGCTGTTTTCGCATCAGTTGCTTCGCCGCGTTGAAGGAAAATAAATAAAAATATACAAATGGAGAAAGTAAAAGAGAATATTGGAAATGGATTTGTTTGCTGTCTTGTAGTTTGATATATTTAGCAGCGGTTTTAATAATCTTTTTTCTAACTTAGTTCTGTCAAGCTTATTAATTTTTGAAAACTTCGTAGGCACATCTGCTGCTAGTCGTAGCTGCATCGTCAAAGAGCCTTTAAAGCCATATGTGTATCTTGTTTCTGTATCTTTATGGGGCGCACGTTTGAGTAACGAGGTCAGAGGTTGCTCTTGGGGGCAGTTTGCGCGTGTCCAGCAGCAAATCACACATAAAATTTATTAGAAATTTCAAATCAAAGTGAAAGTAGCCGCTGTCAGGCAGAGGATCCGGACACGCACTCGTCCACTCAGTCACTCATTCATCCATTTATATGAGCTTTTTACACCATTTTTCTGATGCCATGCTATTTCTATTATTTTTCTTTCAGCTACCAGGATATCTTGCACATACCAACATCGTTTCAACAATTTTCAACATCATTGGGCCCAATTGTCGATGGACACGTAATACCAAATCAACCATACAAGGTCATGGGGCATTATACGGAACATTTCAGCCGGTTTGTTAAGCAATTGCTGTCCACAGTTTATTCCCCTGCCCTATTTGCCTTTTGCCTTTTGGCTTGTGCCTTTTTGCCCTAGCTCTTAATATTTGCTTTAGACCTGCTTCCAGCACAATCTGCCAAATATTTGTACATATCCTCAGGACTATTCATTTATTTGTGGGGGCCTTCTTGATTAGATGTTGTGCCAGTTTGCAGTTGGCAGTCGGCATGTGCCCTCAGGTAATAACCAATTGCTCGTGAAATCCAAGTATGCATTTTGCGGATTGAACAACCAGAGGCAATTCCTTAGTTGTCCACAGGTGAATAGCCATTCAAGTGCCACTTGTTGGGCCTAAACATGAAGTTAACACACCAGTTAATGGCATCTCTTAATGCGCCTGCTGACTTGGCCAGCTGTAGACCTCTAGACCATTGAAGGTCACAGCCAAAATGTGACTCAAGCTGAACAGAAAATATATATATATTATACATTCGAGGCTCGGTGACGAAAATAGGTAATTGTGGACCTTGACAAGTAATTAATTTGCACAAATATTTGCCCAAGTATAATAGAATTCGTTACGAGGAACAGAGTAATTGCAATAAACAAGGTATCGTTCCTTTTTTTGCAATCAACTACAACTCTGACTACAGGCTGAAACGTGTCCTTTTTAGCAGAAACTTGGTCTACTCAGAATTTGCTGCCTTAGATATAAATAACATATACTTTTTTATATTTCATAAGAAGAGTGAAATCTTTTAGTAAGCGTTTGATTTAAATCTCTTCCTGATTTCCCTTTAAGTATCTTTTTACACTTCTTCTATTGAGAAGATTGAGCGAAATTCCCTTGTGTGCCTTTATTGATTTTAGATACCAAAAAGCATCTACATAATACCTTAAGCTTAGCGAGACTTTGCGATAATATTGAGCTGTGCGTGTGTAATTTATACACATCAATCAATCAGGCAACAAGTAATAACTCAGGCCCCGACAAAAGGGGTCAGTTCACCATTTTTCTGTTGCTCTTTCCTTTCTGACTCCGTCTACGTCCCACTCCCTCTCCCAATTTTACAATGTTCAGTATGGATTACGGCACGTGTCCAGTTGCCGTTGTCATTCCGTAAACATAGCTCCGCATAATCTAATAAAACGCGTGATTAATTGGATTTTAATTGTTATCCTTTTGCAAGTCGAACGTGTTTTCAGCTGTCGACAGGAAACTGCACGCTAAAATAGAATAATAGCCGACAGGAAGTGCCATTAATTACTGAAGGCAGGGAACGTGAAAAGGACCCTTACTCCGGGAACTACCGCAAAAGGCAACCGTAAAGTTGGGAAACTTAACTGAAGCACGTTCCGCACGTTTGACTAAGAGTTTTCTGCAATGTAGTTTGCTGCGAGTTTCATTCAAATGGAACTTTAATTAAATGGACACAGATCAAAGCGACTTCAATACAAACATAGGTGCTAACTCAATAAGGACTTAAAAAACGGACCACAATTATCGGCCGCTGAGCACTCTTCATCCATTCTAACAACTTTTCCATTTACCTCTATCGACAGGACCTAAAAAACTCTCCCAGACACCAAGAACTTTAAATGCTTTTGTTATCAGTCGCGCAACAGGACACAAAATATATGTATGTAGTTGGGTCTGAATCACAGCTGCCCCTCTGCCCCATTAGCATTCGTTTTCTACTCCTTGCCATGCGATGCTCTCCATTTATCAGGGAGCGTAACAAGTTTCGCCGCAGGACCTCTTTTCATTTGAGTGCTTTTAACTCTCGTTTATGGCCATTTTATAGGGTTGTCTGTGGCAGGCGAATGATGCATGTACAGAGATTTATAAGTACTTAGCATAGGGTTGTCTATATATACTTTTATTTCCCAGCTCAATCTAATTATAGATCATTTAATTTATTGCTAAGATAATTTAACTTGTTTTTTTCCTGAATTCCTACTAACTTTTTCTCTGTGCATTAAATAACTTTACACACACACACACACACACACTACAAATCAAGCCTAACACGAAGCATAATTCTATAGGTTCCGCCTAGTCGCTGCTTCTCTCGCTTACTCTTCTATCTTCTGTCTCTTGCAGTTATGATTTATTATTCGGCATCACGGAGTCAGAATCCTATCATACATTGGCCGCATTAGCACTCGAGGAAGGATTACGTGAAAATGAACGCGATAATTTATTGCGCTTCTATATGCAGAGTCGCTTTGATGTACGCCCCGATTTGGCATTGGCTGCCACGCTAAAAAAGTAAGTGAAATTTATGCGCTCTTTTATGATGCCTCGAAGTGGGATATAACATTACCCATCCCGAGGTGGGAGCTGGGATAAAGTTACAACTTAGTTGCATTCAACACTTTCCAAAGTATATGCATACATCTCTCTCTCTCTCTCTCTATCGTTCGTCTCAATTAGAATTGTTTATGTGGCAATTTGTTTGCTTTAAGTGCTTGGGATTAGCAGACACAGAGCCTACATGGCGGCTACGCAATTCTCTGGCATTGACGTCACGAAACGATTCGAATAGGACCTGCTTTAAATTAAAATTTATTCAGTTTCTTCATAGGAAGCTGTAAAACTAAAGCCATAAACAGCTGAAATGACGCTTGTGATTCATAAAATCGCAGTTTATAGCATCATTTGAAGGACTCCTTAGCCACCAGGAGATCCTGTGTGGCAGCAGAAGCTACTGACTGACTGACACAAATTATCATAATTAATTTATTGGTTTTGGTAACTGTATTTTATATCCAACAAAATCTTTCGATAGCGAAATATCACATCTTAATTAAGTAGATATTTATTCCATAGCAAACTTAACTTTATTAATGAAATCAAATCGATTCCAGTTTCCTTTTTCTCTCTCATTTTTCTGCTGCATAATGTCTGCTTACCGACCAAACATGACTGCCTAATTAGTATTAAATCTGACATAAGACTTTCAGGCTTTCAGTACCGAAATAACTAATGTGTCCAAATGCACATAAATAATAATAATGGAATATGAAAAGGAGACACAATGGAAGAGAAGCTAGGACCAGAGCCAAGGCCAGAGTATTATGTCAAGAGTTAGTTAGTTATTACTGAGACTCGAGGCGAATTGTTGGAGTCCCTTGGCTCCAGTGCACACATTCGTTATTCCGTTCATTTCATTTGGACAAAACAATGGCAGTGACTATCTCATTGCCAGCAGGCAGGACAACGATGAGGCCAGCACTGAAGCTGCTGTGTCCTGCATGCCGTGCAATAAATAAATAGCACAGGGCACAAAATTCGAATCTCGCACACACCCGCAATGTCAATGTTTTAGCTTTTTCAGTTGCACTTTCTATTGTGTGTGTGTGGGTGTATTGCATTCCACTGAGTTGAGTCTGAGTCTGAGTTTAGCTGGGGCGACAATGTATGCTATAAAGTTATTTGCAGAGAAGAGCGCAATTGTTTCTAAAGATGCACGGCAAGGACTCTAAACGAAAAACAACTTGAAGGCGAAACAAAAGTATCAAATTTATTTCGTAAAGCCGACTGGCATTTGCCCTAAAGGAATTCTTGGAATAGAGATGCCAAATTTAAAGTGTGCATTGTAATGCAGCCTTACAATTATGATTGGGGCATGGAAAATCAATTTAGCAGGTTGTAAAGGAAACTAAATGAAATTCCTAAGCCGAAAGCGGTTGAGGTAGACAGCTGCCTGTGGCGAATAACAGCTATGACACCCACAACAAAAGGACAAATAACGTGCAACAGCAACAACGACAAACAAACGATTGAAAGGAAGTTCACACAATCAACAACAGATGCGCTTTTTCACATACGAATAACTGAACTCTGGGAACTCTACAGGGAAAATGGTTGCTGGCTGCGAGACTTTCCGGACAAACACATATCCCCCACTGCCACTGGATAAGCTCAGCTGAACAGCTGCTGCTGCTGCACTGCATCCCAGTGGCAATGCTTTGTTGTCCGTCATTGAATTAAATGGCAGTCCAAACAACAGCAAGCGACGGCACTTTTTGTTTTCTACCGAGCAGCTCCACATGACGTACGGACCGAGTGCAGGACCGGTGCAGGAGTGACGGGCAAGCGAGTGACTAGCTGGTAAACTGGTGGACAGCTGAAAGGAGAATCAAACATCCGAGTTGCCTCTTCCTTTGTCCAAGGGCTTTGTCTACCATTCCGACCCTCTCAGCATTAAAAACTTGCACTTGTCTCTGTTCTACGAGTACTCGTACATGACACGTTCTGAAAAGCATTCCCTGAACGGGTTAGCTATGTGGGGTCGAAGGGCATTCGGATAAGAATACCTTAAAAGGGCATTTAATACATCAATTGAGTTATTGTATGTGGTTGATGCAATCTGAGTGGAAGTGCAGCTGATGCCTGCAACAAATGTGCGGCGAGTGCAGGAATGCTGCCAAGAAACTCATAACATGCCACTGAAGAGCTTCCATAACTTTTTGCTCTACGGGTATGAAAAGAAGCCATGAGAGTTTACATTTTAGCAATGAGTGTGTAACACACACACACACACACGCAGATACACATACATATGCTTGCATGAGTAAGCAGCCATTCAACCATCAGCTGTCTAACCCAATCAGATTCCAGCTCTAGAAATTCGTTTCACTCACGCAGGTGTTCGGCTATGAGGTTATCAATTAACTACCTTTGTAATGGGAAACTTTGAGAGTGAATTCCCTAAGAGAAGAGTGTTTTTCATTTCCTAACTTAAACAGAAACTCATAATCCTCGAAAATCTATTTATCTGCCTGAAGTATGCCAATTGAGATTGAATAACATAAAGCTACGTATAAATATTTCATAAAATTTTTATTTTCTTCGCGCAACTTCTTGGTCCGTTGCAAGTTTGTGCATAATTCCTAATAATTTGACGCTGAGACGCCACTGAAAAGGACTTGCAGTTCTTTTGTTCACCTTCGCTTCAGTTTTATTATTTCATTTGAGCACATCCTCATCTTTAAGAGACAGGACTTGAGTATCCTCCATGGCGCATTTCGTTTCATTTTAGTTGGCATTTTATCTGCGGCGCCGTCGCAAGTTTCGGGCTCAACGTTATAACTTCTAGGCTCTGTGCCACTTTCAACGCTATGCTTTATGGCAAGTTTTTAGCCAGAGGTCTTGGCAGCCACTGGATGGGGTAGAGGACTGACCCTTTTAGCATGTTCCGGACGTGCTTTCATGCTGCATCTAATGGCTGCCCAGCTACGCGTACAATTTCAGATACTCGTAAAGGGAAGGACAAGTTTGGGCTGCTCTGAAAATGGTCACTTGTGTTGCAAGTTTCGTTGTTGTGCAACAGCGCAGGTGGCCGATATTAGCTGGTCAACGAGTAACATCAAAAATTGAACAACAACAGCAACAGGACCTGCACAAAGGATCAGATTCAGTCACGCCCAATGCCCCATGCTGCATGTTAATGAGTGCAAAGCAATTGCCTCAAATTGTTGGGGCTACTACATTGCTCAATGGGGCTGTTCGTTGCGCCACAAGCTGCTGGTCAAAGGTCTCTGCCAGCTCAGAGGTGATCCCACAATTCTAGTGTACAGTATGTAAGTGTGGATATCACGTCTAATTGCAGGCGTGTTTGATTTACGCTATCCATGAAATTGGCCATTTCGGCATTAAAGCGTATTTTGTCTTCTCTTAAACGTGCAACCAACACACACACACACACACACACATTCGCATCGGAGGCAACTGGCAACTCAAATTAATGGCCCGTTGAAATCGTCGAGGAGGTGAAGTGATAGCAAAGGATACTTCGTATCCTTGGGCAAAATTAAGTGCCTTATTGCTGGCCAATGAATTAAAGGATGAGTGTAGTGCGTTGTTTTAAAAATCGTGTGTGTGTGCGTGTGTGCGAGTGTGTGTACAGGAAATTTGTTGAGCAGCTTAAGCTAAGAGCAATTTCCATTAAGCTACTTAAGCAATTCTGTGGAATTTCCAATTGATTTTCTTTTATTGAACTTCCACAAGATTATATAACTCAATTTTAGAATACATTCGAGGGAAACTCATCCAATTTACGTTATCCTTGTTTATCTTACTCCTTGGTAATATTATTACTCAGCTCAATGAAGATGGTTTGTCTAACAGGTTTAGCTTGAAGAGCTTGAATCAATCTCAGATTTTAGATGGTATCGGCAGATACTTTGCTTTGATATCAGATATTCATATTGGGCTAGACATCTGTTTCTCTTCGAATTTCGCTTCAAATCTTGTTTATGACTATTAATCGCAGATTATCTTAAAGCTGTGGCAGAGATATCGCCTTAATAATGCGATGGTTTGTCTAAGAGGTTTAGCTTGAATCGATGTCTGATTTTAGTCTCTACTCTGATATCAGATATAAATATTCAGCTAGACATCTGTTTCTCCTCGAACTTTGTTTAAAATCAAATAAATTTCAAAATTTTCATATTTTCTCACTATTAATCGCAGTTTATCTTAAAGCTATGGCGCAGATATCGCCTTAATAATGCGAGTATACGAGCAAAACCCATCTCAAAGTGTCGCTGACAGCTTCATTGTCGTTTTAATTTTACCAATTTATAAACCGCAACGACATCGCCGAGCTCTTTAATTACCAGCTAGCCACAATGTTGCCAAAACGAGCCGCCAGACACGCAGATAAGAGAGATTCTGAGGGCAGCTGGAGCTGTGGGTCGGCGGCGACGGCGACAAGTGCCACAGGCCAACAGACGCTTAATAGCATAAACTTATTTATTTTAATATTATTATTATTATTTATAAAAATATGCGAAAAGCATTGCTGGGCAGCTGGTGTCTTAAACGCGTTGCTCTTTTTGTTGCTGTTGTTTATGCCTTGGGGCTGTGATGACAGCGTACGCTCCGGCTCAGTATGCTGCTTAATTTATAGTCCTCGGGCTGCTACCGGAAGTTGCATACATTATGTGAGTAGCAGAGCGTCTGGCCTGCAGCATATCGGATAAAGGGTGGCCAATACAGAGGCCATAAACTTTTAAACGCCACTGTCTGCTGTCTGCTGTTGCCTTATACGTTTTGGCTTTAATGCGTTGGCTAAATATGCACATTGCTTGCGAACAACTGACGCCCACGCTCCTAGTAGACTCTCCTCTCTCTCTGTTACACTCTGTCTGTCTCTGTCTGTTAGTCTCTACAATCTGCTATAAACGAGGGTAGGTTCAAGAGAAGCCAAAGAATTGCCGAGAAACACAGTAAAGTTCTATTGAATCATTTATTTCAATCAGAGTTCAGTTTAAAGTCATAATTCATATAAATAAAGGCTATAATAAAATCAAATATCAAATCAGCAATATTTATATAAGGAATGCCAATAAATTTACGTATATAGTTTAACCCACGGATTCACAAGCAAGTGTGAAATATAGCTGGAAAATATATCTTAAGCCTGGCTTGAGTTTTCCAAAATTTAGTTTTAATATATTAAACATTTACTCTAGAAACAATTCAGTGTCCCAAAGGTTATTTTTGATTACTTTAATTTCTGATTGTCTCAAATATCAAATCTAGATATTTAAAAACAAATTCTAGTTTTCAGAACTCTTCTAACTTCTTGCTCCATATAAATGGATGCAATCCCATGTGCCTAAGTGTCGCTCTCTGAGCTGATGCTCTAGTATATGTTTCATAAAGTTTTTCGGCTGCTGCTGGGGAACGTGTTGTTTGCTCGCTGAAACATCATAAATTACATGCGTGCTTTTTGCCACACGCCTCTTGTGTGTACGCGCCTCAAACTCAATCTGCTTCGGTTGCAACACGAGCATTCCTTCACTTTTTTATTTCCTCTCACGCCCACTCAACTACTACTCTCCTTGTGCTATGCATATGTTGAACCTATTTACACCCTGTAAAGCTTAATTGGGTATATGGGTGGGAGTATATAAATCCATTTAATTAACAGTCGAAAATTATCACTGGTTGATACCAAGTTGCTTCGGAGCATAAATTGAAAATATAAAATGTATGCAAATAAAATAAAAACTTGAAAAATATTATTTAATTTCAATGAAACATCATTCAATTATTTCTAGTAATTTTTTTTAACTTTCAACATAAAATTTGATTTACAGTTTGCAACTTTGTTACAAAAAATTAAAATGGAAATAATATTTTGCAATTTTAGCTAAAAACTTACACTAAAAATAGTATTTTTAGATATTTTTTAGGTAAAAACAAGGTTTTTAGGGAATTTTTCTAAAATTCTGAATAAATTTTTCTTAAGTAAACATTTTTGTTTATAAAAATGATAAAAAATTTCGATACTTGATTTTAATCATATAAATTCATAAAGCTTAAATAAAGTCCTGTCTCCTATTAGGTCAGAGATGAACTTAGATACATTTATCTATATAGCAGGGTATCTGCTAGCACATCATTCGAGCGTAGTCTGCGTATGCTTATGTGTTATTTTTTTGTATATTTGGAAAAAGTGCAGTTTGCAATTGAAGGAGTACCATTTGCAGCTGTGTACAGCCAAATATGCGAGTATTATATTAATGTTTGTTGGCTGTATGAATCCGCGAGTGGCGAAATTTTAATGTCGAAATTTTATTCATGAAGTGAGAACGCAGCTCGCGGATTGCGTTGGATTTCCAGTTGTGGGTTTACCAACAGAGATGGAGTTATACGTTCATATGTTCATATTGTGGGAATATTGCGTGCAGTTTAACTGGTATTTATTTTAATTCACTTGTGAACACGATACCGAAAGGAAAACACCAATTTTCCCAGAGAGCGTACTCGCTTGCCAGACTATAAATAAGAATGTGCTACTGAATTCAGAGCGAGATTGCGAACTTTCATTCCATTTCGATATATCGTAAATCATTTCTATAAATCAAACAAGTTTTGGTATGTGATCGGAGTATATGAACTTGTGATCTCCTCATTGGAGATGTTTTAAGATTAAGAAAATAATATTTGGATTGAAATCAGGATTTAAACTCTCTGTTGGAGTATATTTTTAACTTTGAATTTGTTGTGCTGTGTGTAATAAAACGATGCTTATTGCATTTCCATTATTTATGCGCAATCAATCTGCCGCAATCTAAACAAACACGCAACGCACACAACAAACTAGGCACGCACACAGCTAATAGCAGTTATTCCTAATTGTTTGTCAGTGCTTTGTGGCAATATTGTTGGCCTTTGCTGACAACAAAGCGACGCACAAAGCAAAGCCACAATAGGCGAAAGGGAACAGTTTGGTAAATAATCGTGGTGCACGCTGGCGTATACGCAATATATGTTTAGGGGCTTGACCCAAATATTGCACGGTTCGCAACAATAAATAATTAAATTTGTTTATTGTGGCATATGGAAATCTTATTAAATGCTGTCTGTTGCGTATTCTGCCCAAGAACTCATCAATTGTTGCTCTCTCCCCACAATTAAGATAGTAATTTATTGTGCCCTGCAACATTCTGTGACATGGACTCACACTTTGTCTGGCAGCTCCTTTAGTTTCGCATCCATTTCAGAGCTTTCCCTCTGGCTTGTGTACCCAATTTGATTAAAATTATGCCTTCAAGTGCTTCAGGCCGCCTCTTGTAACCAGCAAATGTGAGTCTTGTTAAGTGGGGCCCCTAACACTGACTCCACTTAACCCTAACCAAACATATACATTAACGCCTAAATGTATCGTGTGTGTGTGTATCCTGTGTGTGTGTGTTGGGAGAGACAACTCGTTCTGGTTAGCCAGTTATTTTAGCAAACGTTTTACAGCACTGCCATATCAGATGCTAGTTTGAGTCCTTAGGCCGATTAAAGGATTTGATTTTTATGCATGCACGAGCTGAGATTTCACTCTGTTTATCTATGCTAATGAATGCTGTACGCGTGTATTTACGGACAGGGTGTGGTTTAGGGATTATCAGACTGGAATTGGAAAGAAAATACGCTGCTTTCAAAAAATTGCAACCGACTCTTGTTATGCTATGTAATCCCCAAGTATTAAGAGAGATTCAACGTATATATATAAACTAAATTTCGTTCCAAATATTTAGTAAGATATGCGACAATCGTCTTTGTTCCAAATCCAAACCCTTATACTAAATACAATATGTATATATAATATATATTTTTCATAAACAAATGCTTCCAATTTAAATGGCCTACCCTGTATGTTATATGCATAACTTGTTTGATTTCTAAGTCTAAGCCAGCGCTCGTTGCTCACCGTTAAGGACTCCGCTTCTGGTTGCTCCTATTGTGCATTAAAGTACACTGAAGGATTACATATAGAATATGTATAAATCAGGGGGTTTTCTTTCTTTGTTTGGTTTGTCTTTCTGGCAAACTCAAATAGATGCAAAGCTGTCGAGGGAGCAGGGGTCTGTTCTACCTTTGCTGGAGATCGCCTGAAGAGGCGGCGACCACACAGAAATGCAGGACGATACCAAGAGAGGACATCGTTAGATAATGTAGATAATATCATATTATGAAACTATATACTATATACTATATACTATGTAAGATCAATGCTACGCTAAACTCTGTTAGGAAACAGCACAATAAATATAATATTAAGCGACATCTCTCTGTGCACCTAAGCTTATAGAAGACGCCAAGGAATAGTGTAGTAATTGGCAGTAATAGAATAATTTCCATAATTTATCCTTGTTAAGTTCTATTCATTCGAATTTTATATATCAGTTTCATAACAGAGCCAAGAGCTCTCTACTAAACGCCAACCACATTCACTTGCTGACATCCGATGCTGTGTGGTGTTAACACCTACTCGTGGCTATATCCTTTCAAATCCGGTAGCACATTCTCATTAAATGCAATTTAAAATAAAATTGCGTTTTATTTGCACAACTTCATTAGCAAAACTCTTCAGCGAATTCATTACGACTCTGCCAATGACTATCAAAATGTAGGACACTCGAAATAGTGCAGCAGTCAGCAAATGGCTGCAGTCAACCAAAACATGACTGTCTCCCACACACAGCCAAGTTGACTTCACACTTTACACACACACACACACACACCTACGAGCACTCGAAGTGTATTTTCGAGAGCGGAAATGCTTAAAGTGTCACACACGCTGTTCGGAAATTAAATGAAGGCATTGCTTATGCTCAGCCAGTAAAAGTGGCTCAGAGGAAGCGAGCAAACAGACTTTCCATTACACTATGCAACACATTTCAGCATCCGCATTGGATTAACTATCTGCAAATCTGATTCTAGTGATTTTCTTCACAGAAAGTCTAAACATATTCTTACTTCACTTTTTTCAATATATTTAATCAACTGCTTTATAAAACCGAAATCTTGTAGCAGAGTGTTCATCTGGCAGAACGTTTACACACTTGTGTATTCCGTGTGACTAGCCAAAGCCGGTCGCCAGTCAACGTGTCTGGCGTTGGGTGTAATTTTTTGTGGGTGAACAACAAACCGAAATGGCGGTGTTCACTTTTGTTGTGCTTCTCGCTTCTCGTTTCTCTCTTGTTCTGTCGCTTCTCTCTTATCCCCAACCGATTCTTTGCATGGTTTCAAGTGTTCTGTTGTTGTTGTTGTTGTGCATATTTTTGGTGGACTTTGCCAGAGGTGTTCGCATTTAAGGTTTTCAAGTGCTTTGCGGTTTGTTCTGTGAGCTTACATTCTGTGTTTGCATTTGTTTGGCCGCTTTTATGGGGAGTTTTGCGGTGCGTATACGTAACATTGTTGTACTTATTAATTTAAAGGCTAGAGGGTAGAGGAACTTTTAGATCAGCTTTATGCGAATTATTATTCACGAATTTAACTTTTATATGCACTTTCGTCTAAAACTTTTAATTACGCATTTGGTTTGCTTGCTTATGCGATTTGCTTGTCGGATTGTCTGCTTTTTGTGCACTTAACAGTTTTATATGATTTTAGTCTGGTTTTATGGCTTTTGGGTGGCCACATAAAAGTTGGTATTCCCATTAAAAGGAATTAAACATCGCGGAAAGGCTTTTTGTGAGTGCTTTCTAATTAAAGACAGACTGCGAAAATGTAGAAATAATTGAAAGTAATTAAAATAATATTAAAGTGAAGCTATTTATAGTAAGTCAGCATTGAGTTGACATTTTCACTTTATTTATTGCATGCCCCAAGAGAGACGCACACGTCCTGCTGCCAGCTGGCAACAACAAGAACAACAGGTTAACATCCTCTAAGCGTTTGCTCAAGTGTGTGTGAGATTACATAATAGAAACCACAAATAAAATATATCGCGTGCTATTCACATGACACACACAAACATGTGTCTCCGGGACCAGCTCTACAGAAGCAAGTGCTATGCTCCGAGTGCCATAGAACTCGTCCTGCAACAGGATTTGCAGCTCAGAAAGAAAATCAGCAGCAAACTGCAAACAGCAACGTCTGAAAGTGGGAAAAAAAGGCAACGTCTTTCAAGAAACTCTCGTACCTTTGGCCATACATTCATGATGAGTGCCTCCTGCAGGTCGACTCGGTGAGTGTCTTGTCTGTTGGCGGAGGGGATGCCAGTTGCTGTTTGCTGTTTGTTGGTTGTCTGTATCGAGGTCAAAGCGCATAACTTAAGTAGCCGACAATAAAATGCATAACATGGCATACCAAAGCCAAGCCAAAAGGCAAAAGGAAGAGCAAACCTGAGCGAAAATGTAGAATATATGGCTCTATTTATTTGTACATTAGGCCAGGCTAAGAAGCAGGAGAAAACGAGAAAGAAGACGTTGAAAAACACGCCTCACAGCCATTTTCTCTATATATTTACTGTTGTGCTCCCCCCTCCAACTGCCTGCCCCCTGCCCTTGCCAACAATCATGGTGGCTCCTTGTACCTGGCTGAGCAGCTGCTAGCAAAAGGCCAAGTGTTGTGCTTGACATGTGCAAACCCATTGAGAATACACCGAACACCCCCCCGAAGACCCGAGGCAGTAGTTTTTGTGTCCTGCTGAGGCCATAAAAATTTCACGCTGCGTTGCTTTGCACAGACTAAAGCAAAGGCTGATGAGTTTCTGAAATAAATTCCACCGGAGTCCTTTTGACAAGATCAAAAAATCAAAGCAAATGATTTCTAGATATTAACTTGCCTGGTATAAAATGGATACGGAAAATATTTAAGTTGCTTCTAGACTGCAAAAAATTATAATTCTATAAAGGAATTATGCTCTTTGACACTTTGTGGACTGCTTTGTAATAACTTATTTCCTACCTAGGTGTCAAATTGAGACGAGCTAGAACGATATTTATGTTATTTATACTACAAGATTGATGGCAGGAGAAATATATTACTGGAATGAAGATATTACTTTTATATGAGACTGTTTCTTGTATAGTTTTATTATCTTAGGAGCTAGTCGTAAAATTGTACTTCCAATAGAATGTTATCCATATATTATGCCTTAGGTTATAGTTTCTGGCGTATGGGCTTCTAATGACTGCTGAGTCAAGCGGAATAATGAACTAAGCGTCAGCTATTGGAAATGTTAACAATGCACATTACGTATACGCCATGTTGCTCTTGTTTTTCACCCACAGATACCAGGACATGTACAACAATCCGATTAAGGCCACTAATTTGGAGCACCGCGACGTTGTCCTGGACATACTCTCCGATGCCCGTGTCGTTGGTCCCCTGCTCCAAACTGGCATGTTCCATGCCGATGTGAATCGACGCAATTATATGTACGTTTTCGGCCATAACAGCGCAACGGGTCCCTATGCAAATGTGAGTATTCGCCTCTATTCTATATACTACTACTATATATATATATATGCTTAATGTGCTGTACTTATATGGCACAGACTTGGTACAGGCGCATTGTAAGCGCCGTCAAATTGTGATTCCAATTACGCAGCGCATTTCATTTAAATGCTGTGGTCAAGTAGTCCCCCGAATATTTGCCGAAATAGCCGGCATAAGTTGGCATTTAATGAGTTTTCATGTACTGCCAGACCAAATCATTTTCAAAAAGTTTGCTCCGTTTGTGGTCAGTGAGTGGTACTCGGGTTAGGGTCTCTGTCCGCCGGGTTATTCCATCATTGGCTTTTCAGCAGAACAATTCACAAGTTCGCAGCTGCACGAGCCGCGGCTCGTAACGATCGTAATAAAGACAATGAACCGCCTTTGCGTCCACTAGAAACAATGAAAAACATTACTGAAAACAACCAAGAGCCAAAAGGAACGAACTCAACATAACAAACATGGCTTTAACTCTGCTCCAAGTCGCTAAGTAGCCAGTGGAGCACTTCACAAGGGGCTCGTTCTTGGGGCCAGAGGCAATTGGCTGGGATGTAGCTAGTTGGCTGACAGGATGGATGGATGGATGGATGGAAGAGTAAGTTGTATGGTTATTTGTGTCTCTGCTGATGGCCCTGTAGTCGTCTATCCGTCTGAGTGTCTTCTTGGCTGGCTGGTGTTATGGCTCTTGCCGCCAGTTTTTATGGCTTTGTCATGCTTATGGATTTCTTGCTGATTGCCTTTTTAAGATAGCTGCGCTACTCTATGTTATGATTAAATGTATCTATCGATTTGTAATTAGGATGAGGGCAGCGATATCGATGGACTATAGTTGTATACGAGTTACAAATTTGATGAGCTGATGGCTGAATGAATCAACTTTTGTTAAATAAATGGAAATTGAATAGACCAAATTGAATATGCATTGATTGAAGTCAATATTCAGCTGAACTGAAACGAATTGAAGTATAATCATAAATTGCAGATACGTCAAGAGTTCTCAATGTTTGTTAAAGTCCTTGTGTTTAAGTTACAAACAAAAACGCAAATCCCCAAATAAAAACAACTCAAACCGAAATAATGAATGAGTAAAAATTCGAAAAAACCCCCAAATAAAAGGGGACAGTTTCACAAACCAAAAAAAAAGTTATTATTTCGCATTATATTTTTGAAAAGTTTAGCTCGGCGCTAAGCGTATTTTTATGACTGCCGCAAGTCCGGACTGTGAGTTGTTCATAAAACATGGTCAAGCCAACTAAACCCGAACTAAATGAAAACAAGCCGGGAGTACTCCTGGCAAGTGGGTCATAATGCAGCCAGTTGACTCTTGAAATGCGGCAACAATTTGTGGCAAATGTTGCTGGCAGTGCGAATAGTGCAACAACTTTTTAATAGCTGGCAATTAAACTATAAACAAGGACTGATAAATTACTGCAACGACTTACTCTTACTCTTACTCTAACGCTTAGTAGAAAAGTTTGCCAGCAATCCTTAAGAATTTCTGGTAGCATTCCGAAATGGTTGCTAAATAATATATGAGCGCATGTCGGGAAGCTTAAGCGACATTTATATTTACGCGTTTGATATGAGAAAAAATGCGAGGACGATCAGCGCAAAGCACCAAGCGCATTAGTTGCAAATAAATTATGAAAAAATGAAATTCACTTAAATATTGCATGGCAGGGCAGAGCCAAAACGTCGCTAGGACAAACATGAAAAGGATCTTGGGGATAACGCAGACTGAGGCTTGCCTACAAATTATCGCTACCCAGTCGACAGCCAGAGACCGACCCCATGTGCTCGGGGGCGTTGGCAGACAAATAAATAAACAAACAAACAGACGGACGAACGTTTGAATATATATATAAGGACACACACATACACACACACACATACACACACTCGTTTAAGGAGACTCCTAACAATGCCGCAACATTTTTCTCCTCAGCCAGGCATTTTATTTTTATTTATTTTGCCATTTTTGCGGCATTTGCTTTGTGCCTTCTCAAAGACCAGGCCAAAAACTGAACTCAATGCGCACATTTCTGCATAAACTGCGCTTCTGCACTCGTGAGCAAGTTTATTTTTATGCCCTGTAGCCATAAAATTGAAAGGTTATGATTTAGTTTAGCAGAAACATTTATAGCTCTGCAGATAAAGCCTAGCTTATTAGATCTTATAAACTTATATATTAAGCGTTTGGTCTTTAACAATCGGTACTAAGAGATACTTTAACTTACAACAAAAATCAGCAAACACAAACAATATCCACCAATCGGAAGTAGGAACCAAACTGAGTTAAATCCCTTTGAAACTTTATCACAAAAGGATAATTATTATTAAATTTGAGGCATTTTAATTCGACGATAAGAAGTATAATGTTGCAACAGTCTTCTTTAAGCACTGTTAACTTAACAGAACGCGCCAATGTTAAGTTTTCTGGTATGTAACAATGAAACTTGAAGGATATTAATAACATTTTTTTGAAAAGAAAACCTCTACAGGAATTATTACTGCCAAGAGCTCTACCAGAGACTAGCATAAGTCAAAAACTTAAGGGTACTCCTGTTTATTAACTAAACATAATGAAATTATACTAATAAATAAACATACATTTTCTTGAACTATTCTTGGTCTATTAACACAAGCCTAATTTCGATTTTGGAAACTTAAAATGAATTTAGTCCAAGAAAGTGGTCAAATTTCCCATAATAAGCACAGAAATAACTTAAAGAGCATTCTTTGAGTTGTTTCAAAATGTGAGTTCAACGTTGAAACTCTCTTTTCTGTCTACGAGGTAACTTCAAGTCGAACACTTTATGGTAGCTGCTACTTAAGCAGCTTCAGAGGCTACTCACACTGCCTGAGAGCAGGCCACGCCCACACTCCAAAATCAGCTGGAAAAGTGACTGAGTGACTGTCAGTCGCTGCCTGCTGCCACCTCTCTCTCTCTCTCCTTCTCTCTCTCTCTGTCTGTCTGTCTGTCTCGTGTCCCATTGCCTATCTGACTAAAGCCGCGGGCATATTGTAAAACTTTTTGGCACATGTCTTGCATGTTTGCAGTTGAAAAGAAGCAAGGAAGTTGGCGTCCAAGGAGCTCGCTTACTACCAAAAATGGCAGCTGGGGGAGACACTTAGTTCGTTTGAAGTGCACACGAAGGCGGCTCAAGGCAATTGTTAAAATGGCGAAAATGATGCGAATAAAAGAAGTTCTTAAACGCAATTTTACTTCGGGTTGCTGTCTACAGAAGCCAAAAATTGCCACTTCAAATCAATTGCGAGTAACATCACTAAAGGGAGTTCTTCTATTTGAAATAGAAGGAAAAAAAGTGAATACGTTGAATTCCTGCACATCAATTTGACCCAAAGCTCTTGGCATTTTTAATGTTATCCCAATAGATATTTTTATTTTCATTTTCATTTTTATGATATGATAAAAATGTTTCCTAATAACCAATAATGTCCGGCTGAGTGTCTGACTCTAGTTTGGGACAGGTTCAATTTATTCAAATATTTCATAGAAATTGCTAGGCCGCAGTTTAATATGTATTTTGCATATTATAATTCAACATTTTTTTGCATACGTCCTGAGTCCTGGGAACTTCGAGTGTGTCCCGTCTGGGTTTCTCTTTTTCCTTTCTTGTCTGGTGGCTTGATAAGAATGCGAAATAAATTGTAAGAGGAAGGAAACAAAATGTATAAGAAATAAAATATATAAAAATGAAACTAAAATTTTATATTCGTCGCACAGGCGGCAAAGTTCGAAAACTTTTCTGACCGCATTCATAAAAGAATTGCGACTCGAGTCTTTGGCAAATAATAAAAAACTTTGAACGGGACTTTAAATGTGTTGCCTACTTTATGGGGCACATATTAAAAATACGAACAAATAACCTTCGAACCAACCCACGAGGGAACTGTTTGACTTACTGCCCAGCATTTTTAATTACTTAATACAGAAATAACAAATGAAACCCCCACAGCCAGTAAGGGATTCAGCTTCCAATAAATCCCAGCACGACGTGTAACTAATTACGTAATCGGCCCCAACACTTTCCCCCAACCTGCCTCAAGGGGCTAGCCGCACTTGTTACGCCCACATTAAATAAATTTGGCAAGTACTTTTTGATAATTTTACACTCAAACTGTGCCGTCAACTTCATTAAGTTTATAAGGAACAAATGATGCTCAGTCAAATTGTTGCTTCCGCTGGCCTTAAGCAACAGCGAAAACATTCAGATACAGAGAGAGAGAGAGGGAGAGAGAGAAAAAGACAACAACTGGTACAAGAAATAAAATATTTCAAATTGAATTTCCGCCTTTTTGAGCTTGTTTCAAACTTTAATTTGAATTACGAACAGGAAGTAGAAAAAGTTCCAAAATAATATTTTTGTACTCATATTAAATCGTTTTATTCACACAATTAGTTGGCACTTAAAAAAGCAATTAATCTGCAAGTTTTTATTAATAATCAAAACGTTTTTTTATTTATGAGTCTTATTCGACTCAAATAAGTAAAGAAAATATAAAAGAGAACTTCTGAACAACTATAAAAATTGCCATGAAATGTAGCGGAAAATATACTTGCATATAAAATACAACTGTCGACTGCTTCTACTTTGGTGAGAAACGAAATAAACATATGCTGAGACATGGAATAAATTTTGTGATATAAAAAATTGTATTTATGGGCCATAGGATTGACTTAGCGATATCTCATCCACACGCTTAAATCTTATCAGAAAGGTTATTGAACCGAGAATTCATCAAACGACACAATAAAAGCAAAGTCTGAGCCAATATTCTTTACTTACGTTTTCTATATTTTCGCATTCCATCAGAATAGCAAAATCACAACTGACATTCATCATTCATAAACGCCCAATAACTGGCGACTTGCGACTTGCGACTTGCCACAAGGACGAAATGAGCCACAAAAGGCGACAGCAATTTTTATGAGCGCCAAATAAAATGCTTTGTGACTTTCTTCCATCCTTCATGGCAACAGTAAAAAGTTGCTTTTATTACCTATCCACTGCAGTTACACTGCACCGTCTGTCCGTCTCACTGTCTGTCTGTCTGTCTGTCTGTCTGCCTGGACTTTTAGTTGACTGAATATATATTTATGCAGAAATCCCAAGAAGATTGATGCTGACTGGCCATAAGCTGCTGAAAAACATTATACGCTGATCTGAAGATTGAAAAATTCTTAGCAAGTATTTTAGTGGCCATTAAGCTCTTTGCACACACTGGGTATATTCGCTTTGTGAAGAAGTCTAGCAAAAGAACTGACTCTGACTAGATACTTTTTTGATATAGAAATATAAAAGTTTGCTTAAAGAAACGCTTCAACTGAAAGTTTTGTATTAACATATAACTATTTATTCCTCTATCTTTGAAGTAAGAGCATCTATAAGTTGATACTAAAGAGAAGCTAATGTCTTTCACAGTTGCCGCACAGCATTATGGGCGAGGAGCTGGCGTTCATTTTCGGTGCGCCGCTGGCGCCGGCCGGCCCATTTTCCAGCCACAACTATTCCGTGCAGGAAAAGCTGCTTTCCGAGGCGGTAATGGCGTATTGGACGAATTTCGTAAAGACTGGGTAAGTAGTAGTAGTAGTAGTAGTAGTCGTATGCCTGTCTGTCTGGACCAAACCGAATAGAAGAGTGCACTTGGTGAAAGTTTGTGATTGGAAATGGGCAGCAGCCAGGGGAAACTAAGCCATCAACACGACGAGCTGCAGCTCTGCATGCAAATGTGAATCTGAATCTGAATCCGAATGCGGATGTCCATGGAGCTGGGCTGTGGCACGTTTTGCAATCTGCAACGCTTGGACAGCGAAATGAATAGAATTTTTACTGCCGCGTTCTTTTTTATTATTATTATAACACAACAAATACAACTGCAAATTGTCCATAAGCAGCCATCGCATCCATAGGAGCAATGCAAATATTATTAGTTGAAAGCCATTGCAGTGCCACAGCAGAGAGTTGGCAATCAAAACAGGAATCAGAGATCGTTAGCAGACATTTTGGTATTCAGCAGACAGACAAGTATTAGCTATATGACCATGAGATTTAAAACCCAAATGGGAAAGTGCTTAAAAATACGCAGGAAATTGATTCGGAAACAGAAAGCTGAAGAAGAAAGTAGTTTGTGTCTTAATATGAGGAGAATAGTAGCACTTGATAGTAAAATTTCCAAAATTCAAATTGCTTTTTTTACAACGTTAATTAAATTTAAATAAAGTATGTATCTATAAATATAATAGTTAAAGAAGGAACTCGATTCTTGCGCTTTTTGATACTTGGACTCTTGCAGCATAGATTTCTCTTTACTCAGAAGCAATGTAGTTCAGTACAAACCAATTTGCACAAAACAAGACTAAAAATTTTGATTTTCTTCTCCTTTTTATTATATAGAGAGCTCTTAAGTAAACTTAAGAACTATAAGGGATGAGAGCTGCGGCTACTGAGGCCTTGAGCTACTTACAAGTAGAATGTTTACAAGGAAATTTTTTTGTTTTTTTTTTAAGTAAGCAAAAGTTTAGACATTATTTGCTTACTTTAAGTATGTTTGTATTCTAATAATGCTTGTATATACTATGGTATATATTATGTTTTGGAGGTTATTATCGGTGGATTCTCCAAGTAGAGAGATAGGGTGTCTACCATTTAATATTACATTTCTGGATTGAGTGAGTGCAGAATGTGAGTAACTGTTCCACGCTTGAGGAGAGTGGTTCATTATAAAGATGACAAGAGTTGGGTATATTTTGATTCAGGTCGAAGTTTACATAAAACTTGTATAAACTTCTATTATACGAATTCATCGGATTATGTGGTGAATTGATAAATAGAAAAGTTAGTCTCCCAACTTTCAATGTATTTTAAATTTTACTTTTACTTTTCTATAAATTAGTTTCATCTTTAGTCGACTGTTATTAGTCAACTCTAAATGGATAATGAGTTAAAAAAAACATAAATATAAAAGTAAAAATATAAATATATAAATACATTGAAAGGAGAAGTGTGAAAGTACCTTTATGTTAGTATGGAAAATAGTAACTTGGTTTTCATTCTGTGCTAGAATCGAGCTACTTCTTACGTTGATTAAATCTTATGATATAAATCTTACTAAGATTAAGAGTTACAGATAATTCTAGTTCTAGCATCCCAATGAAATAAATTAATAAAAAAATGGTATATTAAAGACTACTTCACATCGATTGAGTCAAACTTTAATAACTTTTCAATCCGTTTTCTTAGCAATCCGAAGGCACCTTGGAAGGGCGCATTTCTGAATTCGCATGCCTTGGAATGGGATCGCTATGACCTGGACTGGCCGGAGTTTAACAAGCGAGCACAAGCGTATCTGAATATTGGTAAGTAACTCTTAGCTAAATTCAATTCCCATCGATGAAAGCCACAACAAAAACCCAAAACTAACACACTTCCACGTGCAACTGTTTTTCTCTCTGTGTGTGTGTGTGTGTCTATGACAGGAATACCGCCAACAGTTGGCTACAAATACCGTCAGATCTACATGAATTTTTGGAACAAAGAGCTGCCGGACGAGCTGAATCAAATTGCGGCCATACAGGAGCAGGGGCAGCAGCAGCAGCAGCTGCGTGGCACATCGACATCTAGCATGGCCGGAAACGAGGTGATTACGGGTCATATGAGCAAATACGGGGCGCGTGACAATGGCGCCGAGGATCCGGTGCGTACACTCAAATTGCTACTCCAGGATCCGCTGACAACTGGCAACGAGCAGACAGAAACTGCCGCGGAGAACATGTACAATGCGCCGCCCACATTTGGACACGTCCACAGGCAGCTCGGTGGTGGCGGTGGTGGCAGTGTAGGCGGTGATGGAGCAGCCGTATCCGGCGAGGAAGTGACACAGCCGACCCAGCACGGCAGTGACTATGGAGAGTTTGGGTCCTCCGGCTCACCCATGCCGCCATCGGAGCCTATTGCCAAATCCGAGACGACACTGCAGCTGCTCATCGTGCTGATTGTCATCTTCATTGTGCTGAACGTGGGCATCTATGCGACGTTCCTGGTGCGACAGCGTCGCAAGCGCAGCACATCCTTGCAACGCAAGCTGGGTGGCAATATCCTCAGCTATGACGGGGCTAACGATGATGAGCTGAAGCGCTGCAGTAAATCTCCTGACGGCGACGATAGCTACATTCTGGACATGGTGCGCAAGTCCAATACTTATGAGGCCATCAAGACCAGCCAGCGTTCCCCCATTAATGGCTATGCAATCCAGCGTCAACTCAGCAGCTCCACCGTGGACACACACACCAAGGTGTGTGAGTGGATGTCGGCCCACAGTCAGGGACACAAGCTGCTCAAGTCGGGCAGCTTTAATACCACGCCGCCACCGCCGCCTGCCGCTCACAGCGACGGTCGCATTATCATCTGCCAGGACATCGAGGTGACTGATGCGGCCCTCCTCACGCCCCAGCACATGCACGAGGAGGCCATGCATTATGAAATGCTGCTTCAGCGCCAGCACTCGGCACTGACAGAGCCCAGCGAAGCGACTCTGCTGCCGCAGCACAGCCACTCGCACTCGCACTCTGATCCTGTCGACATGATATTGGCTGCGGATGAGCAGGTTACCAGCTTTGTGCACGCCGATGATGTGGACATTAATGTCACCAGTCGTGACGAGGACTCGCTCGCCCTGCAGCCCCTCAGCGCTGCGCAGCAGCTGGAGCTTCTCAGGCAGCGCAACTATCCCAAAGTGTTGCCCACGGCACAGGATTTGCGTAACAGCAATTGTTATAAGCGTAACTCGCTGCCGCCGCAGAACTTTGCGGCGCCGATGCCGCCACCGCGCACAATCAGCAGCACGCTGGGCAGGCGTCGTCGGGACAGCAGCAACATAACCACATCGCCACTAATGCTGGCTCAGGATTGCGGCGAGGATGAGCCACGTGAACCACAAATCACACAAAACACACTCATTGTGGGGCCCATTGTGCCCAAGTCGCCTGCCGCATCGCTTAAGCGCAATAAGCACGCGGCCATTAAGTCAGCTGCAGAGACAGACAGAGCTCCAACTAATGCTGCGCCCTCCGCCATGTCCCTAAGTGGCTCCTTTCAGTCATTCGAGTCAGTGCCGCCTGCACATGAGGCAACTCCGCCGCAAGGTCAACGCACCGAATGCGTTTATTCGATTGCGGCGAGCGCCAGTGTCAGCTCGATGCCCAGCTCTCCCACCAGCTGGACAGCTCCCAATGGTGATCTGTATGCGCAGCCAATGAAGTCTGCCTCCAGGACGTCACTCATACCACGTCTGGTGCGGACATCGTCGGAGATGTCGGATGATTCGCGCGCTTTGAATCCAGCTGCCACAATATCAGCTGCTGGAGTAGCACCAAGCCGCATACCGCAGCTGCAGCGCCAAGAGTCCAACAAGGAGTTGCCACAGCCAGCGGCAAGTCAAAAGTCTTCGGCCTTGGGTGCAAGTCCACGCACTGATTCTACAATCTCAAACGGTTCGTCCGCATCGGCTGCCTCCTGGTGTTCGTCGGCGTCATCCTCATCCTCGTCGACTGGCACAGTTCGCACGGAATTGCAGCAGTGTCAGGCGCCCAGTAAAAGTATTACGACCAAAATATGAGATACCCAAGGAGCTGGCAAGCAGTTCTTCAATCTGACACCATCCAGAAGCAACTTAAACACTGAACACGAGTCCCGCTGTGCCCGCAATGCGACGACAGTATCAACAGACCCAGACCCAGAACCAAATCCTCTCCAAATTCTGACGGCTTGCGGCTTGAATTGAGGAGCATAGCACGAGTGAAGGCCAAACACGCTCGAGCTGTCGGAATTCTTAAGGGTTTGCGCAAATTTAATAATACATTTCGGTATAAAGTTTATCTTTGACTTGGTCGCAGGAGCTACCGAAGCTGCAGCTTGTGGTCGCTTTGGTTGCTAAAAACTTTCCCAGCGGCAAGTCAGATGCAACTTGGGCTTTGATTTAAATTAGAACATAAGAATATTGCGATAATTAATGCAAATTTTAAATGAGAAAACTTCTAAATTCTAAAGGTTTCAAATGCAGCGATGGAAAATAGAAACTATTCGATATAAAAAACTAATTCAATTAATAATAATTTGACCAGATAATGACTTCTTTTAATAGAAGTAGGCACAAGGTTATATCAAGAGAAACCAGATAAAGTCGCAAAAAAGTAATAAATGAAATATAAGTAGAAGAAACAGTTTTTAAATGACAAGTTTAATTCGAAATTAGTTTTTGTATAAAGTAAAATAATGCTTCAATCTTGTAAGAAAGTCTGAGAAATAAGTTAGTTAAGTGAATAACATTTTAGAGAATGTAGGTTAAATAATAGTTATAATCAGATTTGTAAGAAGCAACGAAAGGAAGTTTAGAATTGACTTTGAGTTTCAGAAGTCGTTAACAAGTATTATGAGAAGAGAAAGAAGGATTAAATGATTAAATTTCATAGACCATTACACACATTGTAATAAAGTTAAGCTAGATAATAATTAATCTAAATTTAAGCAGCATAATATATTATAGTTGAGTACTTATGTAGATTAGTTTTCTTTGATTATTTAAGCTAATTGCCTATGCCGAAAAGTTTGCCTTTGCCTTTGCCCCAATCGAAACTTGTTACCTACAAATAAGCATAACAATGCGCAATTTCAGCAACAAAACTTGGCCAACAATTGTGTCAGCAAATTGCCAAACAAGAGCTACTTATATTTTTGTTTGTTGCCAATATACGGAGCCCAATTTCATTGTGCTGCCAACTAAATTTGCGACTGAAAATTCTGTTCCACAAAGTAAATCAGAATCAGAATCAGAAACAGAACCAGATCCAGTAGAAATGTCAACATTGGTGCAGCTGCAAATATTTCAAATATTTGGCATTTTATGGGCAGTAGAAGTATGGGAAGTAGTAGTCGTAAATCCCTTTGGGAGTCACATCAAAACTTGTCACCACAAAATAGTTGTGTACAGCTCCCTAAACTCTATCCTTTGCAATTTTCGTGCCTGGCTGGAAAGTTTTGTTCCGGCTTTCCTTTGGCCTTTGCCTTTGTCGCTGCCTTTGTGGCACATAGATTTTTCGGCTACCCAGTGAATTGAGTTATTGTGTTGGCATTTTCCTTTATTTTATTTTCGAGGGTATTTTATGCAAATTTTCTCTCATATACCGTTTTTATTCCTCAACAACTTTGCCCAAAAAGTAAAAAAAAAGTTATTTTCCTTCAACCTCTCTCTTTTTTTTTGTTATATACTTAAAATTGAAATCCGTTCCATAAACAGAATCAACAAATACAGTAGGAAAGTTGTAATTAAATTTTACGCCCAATTGAATTGTTGGGAGGAAAGGTGCTTTTCAAGTACTTTTCAACCTTTTTACAACACATATATATATAAATATATATATATATTCTTTTGTTTTAACATTTGTTTGAGCTAATTTTGTTCCAGTGCAACTTAGATCCTATGGACTTCATTAGCTTGCCCCGAGTTGCTTGTTAACTTATTGAGGTACACAAAACATTATCAAAATATTAAAACATAGATTTTTATTGTTCTCTGGACAACAGTGACACTTATTCGGGCTTTAAAGGTAGGGAGAATACTTCAAGTGCACTTTCTCCTAGCCTTGAACTCATTTCTGCCACATTTTAGTTTGCCACAATTGAAAAATTCTTCGAGAATTTGCTTTACCTCAATTGGTACTTTATTTCTTAACCAAGTTTTTTATTGTATAGGTTTATGTGCTTTGAAGCAGTTGCTGCTTTTGATGTACAATTTAAGACTAATTGAAGAAGTTAAAGGGTAAACAAAGAGAGAAAGGAATAATTATTATAATTAATTTGTGTTTTATTTTCATTGAATTATTAAATTACTTGCACTTTAAACAGATACATTAAAAATGCTTACCTCCTTTAAGCACATTTAAAAGTTTAACAACTTTTATTCAGTTATCAAAACTACTCAAAATTTTATCCATTAGCCACAAACTTTATCAAAGTTTTCACAACCAACGAAACCAACAAAAATCATTTCCCAGCCCCAGCTCAAAGAATATTATATATGAAAATTGCTGACAGCCACAAATTAGTGTGCCATAAAAGGGTCTGCCCTTTTCCCACATTGGAATAAAAATGCAAAAATGTAAAAAGCAGCTGGAGACGAGTATAAAAATAAATAAATAAATACTAAAATACAAGTTTTGTAGACAAAACTTCCTGGACTCGAGTATAAATACAGTTGCATCCACAAAATATTGCCACAAATTTGATTTATGGTTTGGAATCTGTTTAGTTTTGGCCAGGTCAATTGAGGGTTTAACTTGGGAAGTGAGGGAAAGAGGCAGTGGCTACCCCACAAATAATGCAATTATGTATTTTGTTTGTAGTTTATTATGAGATCGCAATAAATTAATATTGGTTAGAGCGAAAATTAAATAAGAATCAAATTTAATAAATTTTCGTTAATTAAAAGAGACAGGCAGGAAAACAAACTTAATTGCTTATAATAAATGCATAAAATATATTTTTGTGAATTTCCTTTGCATAAATTAAGAAGTTTATCTGCGTTCAATAAACTTTATAATTAGTATTATAAGTTTAATGGCATTAAGTTATACTAATTATACTTTAATTTTTCAAGCATCAACAGGGTTAAATTTCAATGGCATTCAACAATAAACTGGTAAAACATTCCACACAGACAAAAGGAAAAAATAAGAATATAAAAAAATCACAAATAATATCAAATATGTATAATGTACACAGAGTAATCAAAGGAAATTATATAAATATTGTTTTTCTCACTTTTCATGATTGCTTTTGTTTGACTCGCTTTTTTTTTACTATGTACTTATCGATTTATGATGTGTCGCACATTGTTTGACTTTTTAATAAAAACTGTAAAATTTTAATAGTTGCCATGCACAAACAATAAAGAATATTACTTAAAAAAAAGACAAGTGTAAATTATTTAAAAACTGGAGAAATTTTTAATTTGTTTTTATCTAAAATGAAATAACTATTGATAAAGATTTGTATTTGTTTTAAAGGGTCTTTTATTCCCCTCACTGATGATTTTCGTTTTGTTCAACTGATTATAAAATGGTATAAAATGGTACAACATTAAATTTGGGAAGATTATCCAGATCAACAGTCTATATCTGTGTGTATATGTACATTGTACGTTAAACTTGACTTCTACCCTATTATTATTATTATTTGCCATAAATATTATTATTATATACATATAATTATTAGTTATATAGAGTATATGGAACATATGTTGACCAGTTCTATATTCAAAATTATCTTTTACACATCAGAAGTGCGTTTTTTCTTCAACTTTATCTATTGCTACGACTTTTTTCGTCATCAGAAACCATCCTAAGAATTACCCGTTTTAAGTGAGTCAACTGCCCTTCTCGTCGATTCTCAAAGGAAGTACTTAAGCTCATGTAAGGCCATGCATTTTTAGTTGTTTCTTGTGTGAATGTGTAGTGTATTTATAAGTGTGAGTGAGTATGGGTGTAAGTGTGAGTGTGAGTGTGAGTGTGAGTGTGAGTGTGAGTGTGAGTGTGAGTGTGAGTGTGAGTGTGAGTGTGAGTGTGAGTGTGAGTGTGAGTGTGAGTGTGAGTATTGTGAATATGAGTGTGAGTATTGTGAATATGAGTGTGAGTATTGTGAATATGAGTGTGAGTATTGTCAATATGAGTGTGAGCATAGTGAATATGAGTGTGAGTATTGTGAATATGAGTGTGAGTATTGTGAATATGAGTGTGAGTATTGTGAATATGAGTATTGTGAATATGAGTATTGTGAGTATGAGTATTGTGAGTATGAGTATTGTGAGTATGAGTGTGAGTATTGTGAATATGAGTGTGAGTATTGTGAATATGAGTGTGAGTATTGTGAATATGAGTGTGAGTATTGTGAATATGAGTGTGAGTATTGTCAATATGAGTGTGAGCATTGTGAATATGAGTGTGAGTATTGTGAATATGAGTGTGAGTATTGTGAATATGAGTGTGAGTATTGTGAATATGAGTATTGTGATGAGTATTGTGAGTATGAGTATTGTGAGTATGAGTATTGTGAGTATGAGTATTGTGAATATGAGTATTGTGAATATGAGTATTGTGAATATGAGTATTGTGAATATGAGTATAGTGAATATGAGTATTGTAAATATGAGTATTGTAAATATGAGTATTGTGAATATGAGTATTGTGAATATGAGTATTGTGAATATGAGTATTGTGAATATGAGTATTGTGAATATGAGTATTGTGAGTATGAGTATTGTGAGTATGAGTATTGTGAGTATGAGTATTGTGAGTATGAGTATTGTGAGTATGAGTGTGAGTATTGTGAATATGAGTGTGAGTATTGTGAATATGAGTGTGAGTATTGTGAATATGAGTGTGAGTATTGTGAATATGAGTGTGAGTATTGTCAATATGAGTGTGAGCATTGTGAATATGAGTGTGAGTATTGTGAATATGAGTGTGAGTATTGTGAATATGAGTGTGAGTATTGTGAATATGAGTATTGTGAATATGAGTATTGTGAGTATGAGTATTGTGAGTATGAGTATTGTGAGTATGAGTATTGTGAATATGAGTATTGTGAATATGAGTATTGTGAATATGAGTATTGTGAATATGAGTATTGTGAATATGAGTATAGTGAATATGAGTATTGTAAATATGAGTATTGTAAATATGAGTATTGTGAATATGAGTATTGTGAATATGAGTATTGTGAATATGAGTATTGTGAATATGAGTATTGTGAATATGAGTATTGTGAGTATGAGTATTGTGAGTATGAGTATTGTGATTATGTATGTATGTATGTATGCATGTATGCATGTATGCATGTATGCATGTATGTATGTATGTATGTATGTATGCATGTATGTATGCATGTATAATGTGTATGTAGAAATGACTCTTTATATGGTACGAACTATTCTTTTTTCTGCGGTGGTATTCTACAATTCATCAGAGCTTCTAGTGTTTAGTCAGAATATTTGTTCTGGTTAAAACAAACTAGTTAAAATTAAAATCGCTGCTGGAGCTTTTCTGTTGTAATCATGCACAAGTTTTCAATTTAATATTCCCATAAAAGCCGATTGTGCCACTATTTGTATCTAAAACCAAATTGGTTTTTCTATATATTTCACTGCATTTGATGATAATTTTCACAAATTATGCGAATATTGTTGACACGACTAAAACCGAGACTCAAAGTGAACTAAAATGCAATACGTTTTATTAATTACATAACATGACCAGACAAACCTGGAGGGTTTCTCTGTGTGATGAAACTTTTAGAATGGAATGTAATTTTGTGGTTGGATATATTGCCGAAGTATTCGAAAAAATGTGATAAAATTTGAAATTGAATTCAATTAAATGCCTGTTGTTGTTGTCTACTTTAGAATATCCAGTGCATATCGAGCTCATTTCAGTTTTAATTCATTGTTTGATTTGTTTATCAAGTTTATTTCTACTCATATTTAGTTCATTTAACGAAGTTTCTTTAATTTGGAATTAATTTCAAAACAATGATTATCTTAAATGAAAGCTGGCTCAGAGCCAGGTCTAAAGGAAAGAAATGGTTCTGAGCTCACATTCATATACACCCGCACACACACTTAATCACATGTGTCACGTGACGTAGCACATTTTAATTACATATTTTGATGACTTTTGTTGGTTTCACATTTCCTTCGTTTCATGCATTTCTAATTTTTTACTTTTAGCTGCCAGACAAAAAGAGTCAAAGGACAATTAAAGAAATAAAAAATACTTGCTAACAGAGTAAACGGGACTGCAAAAGGGCAAGGAGAAACTTTTGAATACGTGACTTGAACTAAAAGTGTGGCAGCCACAGTCGCACCCGTAGCAGTAGCAACATCAGCAGCAGCATCGAGGCATTACATGCAATGTGGCAACGTCTCCCGGCTGACTGCCTCCATGACTACTCGTTCTCGTGCTGGTATAACTGCCTTCGAGTAGCAATTAACGCCATGATATTGCGGTTCGGTGGCACGTGGCATGCACCATTTGTGCGAGCCATGGCACAGCGTTAATATGGCAAATGAGACGCATTGACAGCCACTTGCACTTGCCCCGCGTATTTTTATTTTGTAGCGCCTTTCAGGCTTTACGTTCAATTTGCTTATTGCAAACGTAAACTTATGCAGACGATGACAACGTTGTCGCCAACATTGCTCCACATCCAGCCAAGTTTGTTGCAATTTGCAATTTGGGTCGTCGTTGTTGTCGTTGTCAGTGTCATCATCGCTCCCCCGCCTTTTTAGCTGAGAATTTGCCGCTAATTTGGCATACCCTCTTTCAGACTTTCACTCTTCAGTCTTGGGCTCTGAATCCCCCTTTGTAATTGCTTGGCACCAATTGTTTTAAATGCTCGACGCGCGTTTACAAATTGCTTGGCTGCCGTTAACATAAGACTGAGTTGCATGCAGCGTTTTAACCCAGTTGAAAGACGTTACACGAGGCAACAGAAACTTTGGACAACTTGCAAGTTGGCAATGAATATAGATAAAAGTAAAAGTAATTATACGAGTAATAGAAATATAATTTCGTTCCTCAAAGTTAGACAACACATGTCACACACAACTTAATCAACACAGCATCTCAACGAAGGTACATACAAATTTATATCTCTATAGTAGTTTCTCCCAGTGCCGGAAGCGCTTAGAAAAACATTTATTATGCCAAAGTATATTTAATATGCCGCAAATTGTGGTTTGTTGTTGGGTAAGTTGAGGCCTAACATTAAATATTTATACAATAAATAAGCTTAGTTTTATTATTTTACTACAAGGCTTTTCACGGCATTTCGTGGTGCCAAAGGCATAAATAATTCAATTTGTCTTGGTCCAAATTGAAATTATAATTTTCTGGTGACAAAATTATATTATAGATGAATATTCATTAAACTGAGTCAAGGACTGCTTTGACCTTGTATAGGTTTATAAATTTCTGAGATGATTGATAAATATATTCTAAATAGCTAAGAAATAATAGGACTAACTTTGTTGGCTAGTGTACGCGTGTAGCAATAAGAAATTGCCAATGTTTTTATTATAAACAAAGTCTCTGTGTGAGTGTGTGTGTAGTGTGTGAGAGAGTGTCTGTTTGTTGGCTTGAACTTTTCGACATTTCAAGTCGAAATCGATGCGCATCAATATTCAATATGTTGCTTTTACTGATGTAGAGCCTGTAGATGCTGCTCATGCCCTCAACCCTCTCCCTCTCAGCCGCAAGTCCAATCTCAATGTGATTCCTCAACGATTCGACGTACGTTAAGCGCCAGCTGATGTTTGCTTTACGTAATGGAATTGTGCGGTGAATGGTGAGTGCTACATTTTCGCCTTGGCGTGCAGTCGTTTCGTTTCGTTTTTCCTCTTTTGACTTTTTGTCTGTGAATTTTCCTTGGCTTGGCGTATGGGTTTGGCGGTTCAGAGGCTTTTCAATTGGCTTACGGGGCGATGAGTGTGTGTGTGTGTGTGGCATGCGTCAATGTTTCAACATTTGCAGTGCACATTTTCGCCTGGCGTTTTATTCAATTTATTTTTGACTTTAATTGAATAAAAATACGCATACGTTAAATTTTCACTGTGTTACATTGACATAAGCTGATTATAGTCGTATGCTTAACACAGTTGCCAAATTCAATCGACAGCTGTTTCGCTTGGCAACACTTTACTTGGTCCACTTGTTTATACAGAGTGTTGACTCTATATTCATTATTTGTATTTGATTTGGAATATATTTGAATGTAATCAGCATGACAGTTCACCTCATTATTGGAGCAGCTGCCAACTTAAAGCCTTTTACCCTGCAGAAATCTTCAAAGGGAAATCTTGCTTGATGAGACAGCACATTTTATTGAAATTTAACCTGTATCATGTCTATATAGAATGACTATTAAAATTTAGTGAAAAAGATAGGTTAAGACTTTAGCCCCACAGTTTGTTGTGGCTGCTTTGCTTGCCGTAAATTATACCTGGAGGGCGTTCAAAACAACCTTATCATATGCGCACCAGTGCTGTGTAACAAAGCAAACACGTGCTCGTATTAGCAACCAACTAAGTGTTGTTATACCACAGTTTTACACCACAATTACCAGCTCCACAGCGGCACATGCTCCAGCGTCCTGGTCCCCTTCCAATCTAAAACTACGTGCCACGCAGTAGCAACATCTACGTGTCGAATTCCGAATACCCACGTTACTCATAAATGCTAGACAATGTCTGCAGTGTGAGAGTGACAGTGTGTGCGTGTGTGTGTGTGTGTGTGTGTGTGTGTGTGTTAGTATGTCATGCACATGTTTTGGCATCTTTCATCGTTCAGGACTCTTCCAGGACACCTCGCATTGCTTTCGATGCTTATCCAAACTCACATATGCCTTCCATTTAAAGTGCTTTCCTCAACATCTCCCAGACCTCTGATGCCTCGTCTCCTACAACGTAATCATATTAGAGCAACATTTTGTCAGCCGTTACTCTTCACCTATTCTTACACTCACCTATACATACTATCTAAATGTGTCTGTGTGTACGTGTCCTTATGTTGCACATACTTTACATGTTTTGTTTGTTGTTTTGCTTGTAGTTATTTGTGCTCTACTTTTTTTCCAGCTGCAACATGCCATGGCTTAAGAGTAACTATGCCTCAAGTGATGCTCAGAGTATACAAAAAAAACTATGTACGTAGGGATTACATCTAAAAGACAAGTTATTGTTCTTGAATTGAGTGAAATTATGGCAATATTATATAAATTTGGTACTCTGCATATACGATATAAAGATATGAGGTACTAAAGGTCACATATTTTAAGTTGAAACCAGAAAATACGAGACAAATTGGAAACATTATATATATTATTCCATTCATGAGTTGAAGGCACTTCAAAAACACACCTAATACTTTTCAAACGAATTAAGACCACATAACTGTCACATAAAGCCAACCCAATTAACTTCAATTTACTTCATCAATAGGTTTTCCCTTCCACTGAGTTTATTTCCACTTTCCGGCTCTTTTACCTATACTGGGAACTGTTTCAACCCCATTTGCGTACTGAAATCGTGTTAATAAACTAACGATACGCTGCTCAACTCGTGCTCCACTCGTCATCCAGAAAGCTGTACACATCATTTTGATGTCAATTATTTTGCCGCCAAGAGTCAACATGCTTTGTACCACAAACTCAGCCATCCATAAGGATTGAAAAAAAATATAAAAAAATGAAAGCGGAACCAAAATATGCGACATAATTGCAATCGTACCCAGACCCAGATCCCAGATCGCATGGAGAAATATTCAACGTTTTTTTTTTTTGCCACTGTTTTTGTCTGGGTTCTTTGGTGTACAACTTGGAGATGGAGGAGTCGGGCTTCCAACGTGCCGTTGTACTCTACACCGAGGTGGTTGCCACGTTATACTTGTTTTTATTGGCAGCTCCTGTTACGGCTTTGTAGCTTTGACAAATTGCAACTGAAAACAGTTGCATAGTAACTGTCAGAAAAAAGGAAAATTTAAATACTTATGTTGGTAATAAAGCTTAAAGAATTTTTCAGCGTTCTTTGAGACCCAATTAAATACGGAGCTGCCATCGAATTAACAGGCAATCTGACAGCTGCTGCCAGCTAATAATAAGTAACTGTCATTAGAAAGTGAAGTCATCTGGCAACCTGAGCGCTGTTAACAGCATTTTCTTTGTGTTATATTTTTATATTATAAAATACTTGAAACTTGAATCTGTCTCTAAGTCAACTGTCACATAACATCTAAAACGGACGTGCCACCGGCGCCATGACCAAAAAGGATGCTGTCCTAGAAGACAATGACGATGCAAAGGGGAAACTGAAGCCCAAAAAAATGCTAAACGATCCGCGCTTTCGGATTAGGCCGCTCCAGCAGGTGGCTTCAGCTTGCACGGGGGCCATGATTACCGCCTGTTTCATGACACCGCTGGACGTTATCAAGACTCGGATGCAGTCGCAGCAGTCACAGTCCAACAAGTGCTTCCTCTACTGTAATGGGCTAATGGATCATCTATTCTCCTGCGGCACCCATCCACAGTGTACTGTGGATAACACTGTGAGGCCACACTTCAAGAACACACTGGACGCATTGCTCAAGATCAGTCGTATTGAGGGCATCAGTGCACTGTGGTCTGGATTGGGGCCAACGTTGGTTTCGGCACTGCCTTCGACCGTAGTCTACTTTGTGGCCTATGAGCAGTTTAAGCCCAAATATATTGCCATCTACCAAAGGCACTTTGCGTCTGCCATGTCCTCGAAGACGAACCTTAAGCAAAAGGAGCTGCCACTCCTAGTGCCCATGCTGTCAGGTGTCACGGCTCGCATCTGTGCCGTCACATTTGTCAGTCCCATCGAACTGATACGCACCAAGATGCAATCACAGCGTCTCAGTTACGCACAAGTCATGCGCTTTGTACGGAATGTAGTAGCGCTGCAGGGCATTACAGGTCTGTGGCGGGGTCTGCCACCCACAATATTGCGGGATGTGCCCTTTTCAGGCATCTACTGGCCCATCTATGAATACCTCAAGATCCGTTTCTGCACGACCACTGAGCCCTCCTTTGGTTTCAGTTTTGTGGCTGGCGTTCTGGCCGGTTCGGTAGCGGCTCTCGTTACCTGTCCGTTTGATGTGGTCAAGACACATGAGCAGATCGAGTTTGGTGAGCGTGTCATATTTACAGATTCACCCGTCAAGGATGTAAATAAGCAGTCCACCTATAGCCGCTTAGTAGGCATCTATCGTACCTTTGGTCTGCGCGGTCTCTTTGCGGGCTACGGACCAAGATTGTTCAAGGTGGCTCCGGCTTGTGCCATTATGATATCTACCTTTGAATATAGCAAATTATATTTCTTTTACTACAATGTACATCAGCACAATGCGGAATTGCTGTTGAGCAATCCGAACGCAAAGCTGGTCAAAGAAGATGATATAGAATAATGAACCCATGATTCGAGGCAAGTTAAATTATTTTTTAATAAACGAAGTACATATATTTTATATTTACATCGTATTTTAATGACCCCAGCCTAATAAGGCAACAGAAAATGTATTTATTCACACGCCACTGCATAGCCTGCAGTTAACGGCAACAGTTGTTCAATTTTTCCCCCTTTGTTGATTTAACTTAATTAAAAGGATATGAGGGAAATTAAGTTGGTGGGAAATACATTAAAAGTGCAGTAAAAATCAACACTTACCTCTCGCAAATGAGTTTTTTGAGCTGATATGTAATGTGCACGTGTATAAACATGTATGAAATACAATGTGAAAGTGTGTTTCTAATGGGAACTTTTGATAATAAAAACCGCACGATATTGCCTCAGGACAAACTTTGCATATAATACCGAGTTAATTAATTTAAGTACATTTTCTTATACTCCGTCTTGTGCAATAGTAATTGCTTAAATAGCACTAACAAATATGTATTCAATATTATATCACTTAAAGTAATAGCCCGCACTTACGCGATAGTTGGGACCGACGGATAACCGCGTATGCTGAATTCGATATTCCCTTCAATAGCAATAACAAAAATGTATATATGTATATATATATATATATAATATATATACTTGTATTGTAGGTATTCAATATTATATATCACATACAGTAATAGCCCGCACTGACGCGATAGTTGGCACCGACCGATAACCGTGTTAGCCGAATTCGATAGTGTAATCGATAGTTCCGATGTATCGATAGTTGTCGGAGAGCTGATGCGTGAAGACCGCGGATCTCTGAAATCGCGAAAAACAGTGCAGCTTAAGTCGGTGTACTAGTGTATTCATCTTAAAACTTTAATAATTATTATATTATTATAATACTTGATGTGTGTATATAAAGCTTGTTTTTTTTATTGTAAATGAAATACTGTCTAGAGACTGGATCATGTCAATTTCAATTCCAGTTACTTGTACAATAATCGAGTTGGCCTGTGGCATTTCACAACTGTTCCCTGGTCACGTCGAATATTCTTAGAAATGCCCAAAAAACCATCTCTCGCTTGTGACACGTCCAAACAATGGCCACAATGGAGCCGGACGAGTGACCGAGTTGTTGGCCAATCGCACGTTTTGTGGCCAAGTGCATCAAATGCAACTATAAACGAGCATATAGAATACCATATATAATTCTATAGAGAAATTTCGAAACTAAACATAAGCAATTAAGAATGTTATGGTTGGCTCGAGGGGCGACTTAATTGCATTTTGTGAAACTAGTGAAAATAATTAAAAATACTTGCTCTTTGTTGAACTTATAAAAGGATCTGTCCAACAACAAGTAATGAAATTTCCCAAGCGAATATTTGATGTATAATTTTTTTCTTTTAAGAATTGAACAGGCAAAGTTTACAAAGCATACCGAAAGGGGGCATAAAAAATAATTTTTCTGTTTTTGTTGACCGCAATTTGGTAAAGTAGTCAAAAGTAAAAAGAAAGGCAAACTGCCTGTCGGATGGCGATGAGCACAAACAGTGATTTATAGTGACAGTGACTGACAGCTAGAGATGAGCAGAAACAGTGATTTGCACAGCAAAAGTGAATGACAGCTGGAGATGAGAACTTAAGCCGATTGACATCCCCTACGAATGTGCTAGGAAATGAAGTATACTTATGTTTCAAATTCAGAACTATGCTCTTTAATAGCTGGATATATGTATAGAAGAGATGTCGTGGAAAACGTTATCGACAAGGTAAGTCTGTATAAATACGTTCATACATACATAAAACTTTTAGAAGTGAGATCCCCGCCATGTAGTGACCAATGCGAATCAAATTGAAATCATTTCAGGGGAGATACTTTCTAACAGAATTCTATATAGTCCACAACTATTGTAGTGTTTATAATAGTTTATAATAGTTTTAATTTTATATATATATTTTTTTATCCACATACCAAAACTGTGATTTATTAAATCATACAGTGATAAGATACTATCGGCTTACTTGGAAATAAAATATATTTAACATAGTCGATAGTCGCCTATCGAACATTTTCATTTGATAATATCAAAAATATCTAAATTTTTGTCTGGTTTTAGTGGATTCGGATCATGTTATACTTATAATCTAAAACAATTGTGGACACATTTAAGCAAGTGCTCCGATAGTTGAATAAAAGTTTCATAATGAATACGATATATCACACCTACTGCCAGAATTAAAATACTTAAGAAAATCACATTTTTCGCAGTTCAATTTGATCATCTCTATGGGAAAAGCTCAGTGTAAGATAATAAAACGTATATATAAACGGCTAGCCAACTGTCGAGCAGTTAACGGCGAAGTTTCTTTGTTAAACGAAAATTGCCAATAAAGCGCATTAAAAATATGCTTTCACTTAAATAATTGAAATTATATTAAAGTGAATTTCGTGGATGTGGCTGGGTAAGCCAATTTGTTGCTTAACCACATGAGGGCGGCCCCCCCCAGTTTATAGAGCCTTTTTTATTTATTTTTTATTCCTTTTTTTTGGCGATTGCTTTAGCCGGCTTGGGGGCGTGGCTTCGGTCCATATATTCAGGCTGTTGCTTGTGTTTTTTTTTAGCTTTACAAATATTTGCGCTTGCACAAAAAAGTTGTTGATGGCCAGCCCAATTGGGAATTGTTGTTCCTGTTTGTCCTGTTCGTTCTGCAGCTGCTGCTGCTCTTTCTGCTGCCTTCTGTTGGCCATCCTTCAACATTTGCCTGATGCAGGACTGTCAGTTGGGCTTGGAGTACGTTTCATTTTTGCTTGTTGCGTTTGTATTTGCATTTAATTGTTGTATTAAAAATATACCCCACACCAGGCACAACCACATAGTTTTATTTATGGCCTCTTTTATTTCGCATTCCCTTTCGTTTTGTTTTTCCTATGTGTGCGTGTGTGTGTGTGTGCTGCCCGTGTTTGTGCTGAAAAAACATGGACAGTAGGAGGGCGTGGTAGGAAATTTCGACATTTCATGTATGTCCTGGAATTGATTTGCTTTGCGCTCTGGCTTATGTAATAACAATGATTTAAACTTGGTCCATCGTGTCTACCATATAAAATAGAGTGTATATTGGATTAAGCTAAAGCTGCTTGTATATTAAATGATTGAGCTGAAAATAGAGTGTGAAAAATGAATCGACTTAATTCAAAACATTCGTTTTTATTTGCTTTGTTTTTATACATGTTATTGTAAATTAAAAGTCAGAGAATATAACAGCTCAAAACGATGTCTTTAATGTGCAAAATATATATATATATATATATATAATTCATATATATATATATTCATCTAGAATGAAACTTGTTTAATTTGTCTTATAAACTTGTAAGATCTCTTGGCAGTGAGTATTTACTAAAGCTTCTAAGCTTCCTTGGAAACCGTATCAGAAACAATTTGCTTCATTATCTCATTGTACGCTCGGAGTTCCTTCAAATTTAATTAAAAACATTGGCGTGCACCAGAAGTCCTTGAACCAAGTTTGAAGTGTTTCTAGTTTGTAGTGCTTTAACTAGTTAGAAGCAGGCGAATATTTAGATTTTTCAGCTTTCATTCCAAGCACTTGGGGTAACAAATTTAACTTTGACCCTGCTTGGGTGACTATTCATTTTTTTTTATTTCATTCCTAGAAATATAGAAAAATTCATTCAGAAGGACATTTACAGTTCTATGAAAAAAATGCGATTAATTTGTATGGGCCCAAAAAACTGTTGACGACTTTAAAACGAGCCCGGTAATTTTTAATTATCAAAGACTTTTGCGATTTTTGCTCTGGCCAGCCAGGTTTTTATCCTTTTGCTGCCCGTGTTTATTCGCACCTGAGTTGCTTCAGTTGGCTGCGCTGGATTTTAATTAAAAAATAAAAAATAACAACAAAAAAAAGCGGAAAATGTATGCAAAGAAAATATTTGCTTATTTGCTAAGCGAAGGCGTTGAAAATATTCATATATACGAGTATAAGAAATTCAAGGACAAGCAAAAAGGTTGCCAATATAGTATGTATGTATCCTTTTTATACGGTTCTTACCCGTGGCCTTTGCTGGGCACTTTCAAATGCATTTCAATGTAGAATCACGGGAATTTCAAAGCCCTTTATTAATTCACAAAATTAAGAGGATTCCTTGGGAAAGCAGTGTTCAAAAATATTAAACGATGTTAATTTTAATTTAAATTTTATTGCGGTTCATTTGCACCACACAAAACGCAGCCATTCGTCCTCTCCTGTTCGTTTTTCTGGCGTTTTTCAGCGCAATTTGCCTGCCATTTTCTTTATGAATTCTTTTTTTTGTTTTTTTTGCAATTTTCCCGAGCTCGTACCATTTTGGCTCTGTTTGTTTTGCTCTCGAAACGCAAAGCTAACTAAATTATTAAAGCGATAATGGCGCGTAAAAGTCATAAATTTGTGGCCGCGTACTGCAAATGGGCGTTCCTAAAAGGTGTGGAGCTCGGGGTCTGCCATTAAGTGCTGGGTTATTTATAAATGCCCAAAATACCTAATTGATCTCGTTTTGGATATTATTTTAGAGTTGCGAATAACTCAGTAAGTACATATTCATGCCTAATTTGACTCTCTAGCTCTTGAAGCAAATCGCGCGTCTCCTTCTTAACTGCTTTTATTTCGACTGCACATTTGTCTAGTAATCGTAATCGTTTTATTAAGTGCAGTGCAATTAAGAAGTTTTCATAATTCCATCTGATTTTCATTCTTAAATCTTAAGCTAGCAGGTTAAATTTGTCTTTTGACTCACATGAACAATGCCTTGCAATCTCTGAAAGATTCTGTTCCTTTGCATTTGGCTCTCTGTCTGCGGTTCTTATGAATAATTCATGGGATAACTTTATAGAATGGCACTAAAAGAAGAAACTTAAAAGACCGAAAGCAGAACTGCATTTTTTATGCTCTGAGTATGTTTAAGCAGTTTCCATTGAAACTTAACAGATGCAAAATATGTGAAGAAGTTTAGGCAAATAGTGCAAACAGATTGAAAACAGATGACAAACATAACTATGCAGTTATTTTAAATAGAGTTAATCGAGTAGTGACTATTGTATTGTAACTTTTTTATCATGCTAACTAAAATATTAATAGTCCATCGAAACATTCAGCTGCATAACATTTAGTGTAGCTGAAACTATATTAATGGATAGACTTCTACGCATATTCTGCATCTACATTATGCAGGATAAAGCACGTTTATAATTTCTCTTTTACCTTAATACCTCTTTAAAGCAATGCTTACATTCTGAGTAAAAGGTACTAAAGAAACCTATTTAAGGCTGCAATGTCAGCTTCGTATCTGCGTCAGATCCTAGCAAATAAAATAAGGTTTATTATGCAAAAAGTCTAGAGCACAAAGTCAAAGCTAACCTTGTTTTCAGTCAACTCAAAACGAATAAGTCCTTATAAAATGTAGATTATATAATTTCTGTTAAAAGCAAAGCATAACCTATAGGAAACATGTTGCCAAACTTGGGCTCATACGAGTATAGAATCTGAAAATTACCAAATTGGTTTTGCATTGCTGCGTTGCTGGAAGCAAGAATCGAGTACAAGACAATCGCTTAAATGTCATTTGCATATCTAACAGAATTTAAAAAAAAACGGAAACAACAACAACAAATTGGAAATGTAGCTGAAACACATCAGTAAGGAAAACTTTGAGGCATGCAGCGTTAGCAATTCAAACAAACCCAGTTAGACTTTAACTGTATCCGACTACGAGATACTCTAAGCCTATATCAATACAACTTGACATTGTTAACAGAAATATAATGTAATAATAATATAGTAATTCCCAAAACTTAATATAGAACTGGATGTGCTTCTAATTTTGTGTTTCTAAATCTCCCAGAAGTCCTCAGGCCTCATCAGAACAGATCGAGAAACGTGAATATATTGACACGTCTTTGATATTGATCATGAATATATATATCTATTGATTAGAGATGTTTTCTGCTGCCTGTTATATACATATCCACAACAGCCTCTTTTTTCCCATATTTACTGCGTTAAGGGTGTAAAAAGCAATGAAGAAAAAGTAACGTTGCGGCTGGGTCGGCCTAATTTGCATATTGCTGTTCTTTTTGCCATAGAGAAAAAAATTGTTTTCTGTTTCTTTTTTTTTGGATAACACATCATATGCAAATATTTAACCAACAAGCCACAGACACACACACACAGGCACACATGTTGACCCAAGGTAAAAGGGTCGAAGCCGGCGAAAACTTCGCGTACTTCCGCCGGCGCATGAATGTGGTGGAAGTCGCTTCATTATGACAGCCATTGTTGGGTTAGACAAACACTAGAAGCGAAAAAATGTAATTAAAGAATGTCAGAGTTGATTTAAGAGTGTGAGAGACGAAGGCAGAATCGAAAAATAATGTTGAATATTCATTAAAAACTTATGAGAAATGCAATTACCAAATGGAAATACGACACACGAACAGAAAAGTTCCTAATTATTTAAGAGAAAAGTATTTTAAAGCATTCTTAAATTTTTAATTTTTAATATTCAGAAGCGTAATATTTTAATTGTCATAACTCATATCAGCCTCTGAAAATAAATTAATAACTTACCTTAATAACAGAGCCCCAAACATCCAACATCCAACACCATCACCTTAGACAACGTCATGCAAAGGGAGTCAAGCTCAGGACTTACGAGTGATGAGCAATGGCAGGCGAGGATGACGGCTTGGATGTGGATACTGGCAATGGCAGCCGTCTCCCACTGTTGACAGGCGGCTTTCATCAACAGGCATGATGTATGAACACACATTCGTTCGCAGACATATACACACACACATACACACACACACACAGACATAGCACGAGACATGCATCAGTCAGAAGAAAAATTTTTTCGTCGCTTTGGCTTATGAAATATGTTTTAAATTCCGTGGCAGCCGTAACACCCGAAAGCAGTCTGGACATTGCTACTGAAAGTTGACAGCTGCGTGTAATTCTTAAATACACATTCTCTTCGAAAAATATGAATTTCTTTTACAGTCTGCTAGTCAAAAAACTGTCTGGCCTTAAAGAAGATGAAATAAGACTGAAAAATTAGGTATCAGCCTGTGGAAAACGATCAGCAAGTATGAGGTTGTGATATTTTAAAGCTTGTAGCTCGGAACACACTTAATAAATTTCAATTCCAACGGAAGTTGACTCTTTTCGTTGTCATTCTAATCTCATATATGTAAATAATGCTTTTTGTAGTCCATGTAATTTAACTGCAATGCCTTTTTTATGATGCAAAGCCAGCGTCACACTCAGTTCCAGGACAACGACTAATGACTTGGAATTTGTTGCCCGCCAGCCAAATGAGCGGCCTTATGTGTGTGTGTGTGGGTGAGTCTCTCTATTTGGATGTGTATATGTGTACGAAGCAAGCGTTGTCACCGTTGTTTGCCATTAACGCCCCTGCACGACCGAAAAAAAGAGCAAGCTGCAACTTAAGTGCAAGAATGGCGTAAAAATCATTAAGCTGCAGCTGCCACAGCTGAACATTTTATGCTCACATGCCACCCACACATTACACATTACACACAGACATACACATTACACACACACACACTAACATACGCCATGACTATCTGAGAGACAAGAAAATGTATCATTTTCCATGCCGGCAGACATGACGTATGAGTTATACACTACATAAATTGCATTCCGTATCACTCATACGCCCCAGTAGCTTTAATTGCAATTACGACGCCCAATATGAACAATTTAATAAGTAAATGTCTTCGTAGAGCCCGCATCAATGCCGAATACCATATTTTCTCTTAAGCAAAATTAATTAAGTGACAGATACATGCAAGAAATTGGTACGAATCTATTTGGCTTTGACAAAAACAAGTTTCAATTATATAGATTCTAATATTAGACAATCATATCTTATGTTGAATTAATTTGATAGCAAATTCAAACTGTTGTGTGTTGCCCAAATCAGCTTAACAAATGAGCAGTTTGCTATAATGAAGAATCTACTTTTGGCCTACGTTCTTGAGCCGAAAATGCTCTTAACGTTTGTCATGTGGTTTATTGTTTAGTCAATTAAAATGTATGAAGGAAATGTTTGTGGTAAATCTAGTGTGCTTACAGTTCAAAGAGACCTTAATTAACTGGTATGTTGAACCAAAAACATGTTTGAATTGTCAAGTAATTCAATTAAGAACAATACCAAATAATTGCCTTGAGTTTAAATTGTTTTGCACTACTGAAAGAATTTCTTAAATAATTTTCAGAGAGAATTCCTTCATTCCTTTAATTCGACAATATGTTTCATTATTTTATGCTGTGGCTGCAACAAATTTCAGTTCACACCAATTAAAATAAGTCATTACACAGGTGTAAAGTGCAAATCAAAGAGCCACAATAAATATACACACATTTTGCACATAGTGAGGCAAGTCATTACGCTTCATGCACTCAATAAAGAACAGAGAATGGCGACAATTAGCGTTGACGACAAATAAAAAAATGAAATTGTAAATAACATTAAAATATATTCACAAAAGAAACACATTACTCTAAAGAGCAACAGTCAGTGACTAACAAACGACACTCGCATAAATATTTTATTTATTGTGGTTTCATTATTGTTACACCTCCAAAAGGCAGCGCCTAAAAGCATGCAACACAAATTGTGAGTGTGCGGAATATGCCGCTGGCAGAATTGTTGTTGTTATTGTCTCTGCTTTTGTATAACAATAAAGCTGACAAGCAGACAGAAAGACAGACAGTCCGGCTGACATACATTCACATTCACACACACACACACACACACACACACACACAAACGCGCACAACACCTAACGCGGCGTTTATGCTGACTGATAAATAACGACACAATTGACTCGCAATCGCGCGCACGTTAACGGTCACAGTGTAAAAGAGAAAGGTGTCCGCGCGAAAGAGATAGAGCGCAATGAAAGAGATGGCTTTATGGGAGACACAACCGCACAATTCATAGAGATGCCATTGCTCTAGTGCAGATCATCGCATAACTCGTGACTCACGAGACTTAAAATGTCTACTACTATGTACATAAAAAAATTAAATTGAAATCATAAATATATTTGAACAAAATTAAAGACATTTTATATAGAAAACAATTCAATGCAAATAAAAAATATATTTGAATACATAAAGAGATATTTTATATATTTAAAAGTTAAATTGAAATAAAAAGCCGAAAGGCAAGAAGCTAGTTCTCAAAAATTATAGCAAGAGTTCTTTCTATTTATTAATTATAATAATTATATTTGAATGCATAAAGAGACATATTATATACTCGAAAGCTCAAATCAAATAAAAAGTATTTATTGGAATACATAAAGAGAAATTTGAAGTGAAAATATATGAAGCTTATGCCGATTATTGCTTGAGTACGATATATTCAGCACGATACATGCACGTTCCCATATCAAAATCCTCGCATATGTTTGCCTTTTCACTGATTTTTATATATTTTCATATATTTATTTTCCTTCTTGTTTGTGTGTGTGTTTGGCACACTCTTTTTTTCATTCAGGCAGTAAGCAGTATTCATTTTTTGCTGATCAATATTTCCTTTTTGTATTGTTTGACGCGCGTATTGATAAAACGCATATCTTTTTATTAATGACCAATATGTGCAGATTCCCCTTTGACAGCCCTTATTTTTAACTCTGGCCACACTAGCGAGCATTATGCAATTTGAATTTCATTTTCCGTAACCTTTTTAATGTTTAAAATACATGCAATATTTTACTGCCAGCACCGAAATAATGTCCAACGGTGTCTGAATAATATCTTTTGATTGCTCGCCAATCTGTATTGTTCAATGGAAAACTCAAAAAAACAAACAAAATAAAGAAGTGAGTAATGGCCGGAGTAACATGTAAAATATTTGCAACACGCCCAAAGATTTAATTTAATTGAAGGCGCAACCATAAAAAATACATTTCAGTTAATGGATATGCCTATGACTGTGTGTCTAGAAATCGCAAAAAAATTGATTGGAGTTTCCTGATTGCTTTCAAGAAATCCTCGCAGCCGAAGGAAAACAAAAACTCAAAAACAGATAAGATTTCAATCAAAAAATACTCAGCATAGTAGACTCTTCAGTCCATTGTGCCCTGCCAGTGTTTATCTTTTCTACTCCTTTCTTTTTTTAGTCCTGATTCTGTTATGAAAAGTGTATTGGACTGAAACCAGCGAGTTAGGAATGCCAATAAGCCTTTTTTGCTAGCCAGTAATTTCTGCTGAGAAATCCAGATTTCAGACGAGTGTAAGTTCAACTTAATTGAGAACAGAAAAAACACTTTAAATTAACAAGCAAAACTATAAGAGGATCTACTGGCCATATTTAAATATTTCAGTTACCTTTTTCTCCATAACATGTCAGGCAGCAGGCTTTACATGAAAATGTTCCATCTGCTTGGCATTAAAATGAAATCTGAATATATTCGCCGGGCTTAGCACTGAGTTAATTATTATGCACGCTTAAAACTTAATTGAATTGGCCTTGTCATAATTAACATCATTGACAGCTGGAGCTCGCAGCAGTCGCCAGGGCTATCGATTATTGGGAACAACGCCGCCAACAAAGCCGTGAAAAAATGTCAAACTTCATTAAGATCCTGTCAGACCGGAGATATAACAATGACAGGCCTCGGGCAAACTGATATATGACATATACTCAACGCAGTAGGAGACATCGACATCGACAGAGAGAGACACAGACACAGAGACAGAGGACAATGTCTGGGCATGGAAATTGTAATGAATAGCCAAGGATAAGAGTATTAGCTTAAGAACATTTTGGGCTCTTCAATTTCTATTTAAATTAATAGCCATTTCTTACAGGCAGGCAGATATATGCTTTAGATTATTATAATGGATCTCTAGGAATATATTTCAATTTTTTCAAATGCTTCTCATGTTTCCTTTAACATGAATCCATCATTAAGCGTTCAATTATGCAAAGTAGAAAGCGCACAGCATTGATAAAACTTGTCTAGCTTGTGGGCACTGTGGTGTATGTGGGTGTGTGTGTCTGTGTGTGTCAGTGTGTCTGTGTGTGTGTGTGTGTGTGTAGTTGGAAAGTGTTCACCACGTTGCTTGCAATTAACTGCAAAGCTGTTGTCATTGTCATTGCCTTGCACAATGTTGTTACAGCTACTTGTTGTTGCAGCTACTTTGTTGCCATTGCTGCCGTTGCAGCAGCAACTGTTGGTGGTGCTGCTGCTTCTTCTGTTGCTGCTGAAAAATGCATGAGTTTGCCGGAAGCGGCTACCACCAACTGGGTTGGCCCCTCTGATCCCTTTTGGCAGCCATCGTCAGCAGACAAAGCCAAGTGCGACCCTACTCACACACACAGACAGACACACAGACACACACAGACAGACACACAGACAGACACACTCATGTTCAAAATTTATACAATAAACGGTTGAAAACTCCAGCACAATTTCCGCATACATCAGTCGCCTACACTTCACTACACTTCTTGTGCTCATCCGGTTTTCCACACATTTCCACCCCACCCCCCCCCCCCCTCCCCCGTCTTATTGTTGTATTGGTGTAAAAATAATTAATTTTCAGTTTATTGTTTTTGTTTTGTTTGCCATTTGGCCATTTGTTTGTGTGTGTAAATGTATCAGTTGTTGTGCGTTATTTTCATTGTTGCAACACAATTTCATACACTTTCCGGCTTCCTTGCAGCACCTGAAGGCTGCCGGCTCCACCAGCAACACTTGCAGGTGTTAACCAAAGTAATTTTTCAATTCTGAATTCCACGTGTTCTTTTCTGTTTGTTTTGCTCTTGCATTTGTGTGGCCAGACACAGCGGTCAGCGGTCAGTACTCGCTTTTGATACCCTACATTCATAAAGAGTGGCAAGGCAGGGTATAAAAAAAAGGTTTGAAATGCTTCTTTGACTCTAAGCTGTATCAGCATTTGGTAACACACAAAACAAGCTGACAGAGGGTATCTTCCAGATGACTTCTAATTTATTTCAGTCTCTCCTTTAATGGGAAACAAAATATTTCAAGCAAACCTTAAACAGTTACTGTAGAAATGATTTGGTTTTGGGAAGACGTGGTTGAAGCTTAAAGAACTGCAAATTCTAGGAAATTTTATCTCAACGATATTTAAAGTATATTTTTCTAGGTAAACCAACACATGACTGTATTCTGATTAAGCCCAGACGTAAAGTAACGAGAATAAATAAAAAGAGCTACAAACAGATGAAGTATATTACTCAGTCTTCATTTACTCGATATAAAGCAGTTTTTAATCCTCAATATGAATGAAACTTTAATAAAGTCGATGAAATTCTTTATGAAATGCAGGACGAGACCGCCGAATGAGTGATGGGTCAAACGGATTTTCTGCAAGGTCCTTCAACCCTCGAACCCATTCGTCAATATGACGTTCTTTCCGTTCGCCAGTATTGTGGCGGTTATTCCAAGCAGCACTCAGGTGAGAACTTCTCTAGCGAATATCCTTTGGCCACAGGAACACAACAAAGGAGCTGCAGACCAGAACCACAGCAGACGTTTCTGTGAGTTGTTTGCTGCTGTTTCTGTTTCTGTTGCTGCTGTTCATAATGTTGAAGCAGTAATAATACAATAATAAAGGTAAATAAAAACGAGTGGAGCTGCTTTTTTCTACCAGCAGGCAGGGCTTAAAGATATCCTGTACACAGATATAAAAAGTGCTCAAAGAAAATGTTAATCAAAACTTTCGATATAAAGGCGTATAGAGTGCGTATAGAGTATATGATAGCTGAATAAGTCTAAGTAGAAGTCGCATAAACCTAACTATTTTATGGCTAAAGGGTATAGGAAGTAAGCCTGGTGTAAAAGAGAAAAACTGTATTGCTGCGCACATTGGCATAATTTTTAATATTTTATTGCTTAACTCGGCGTATACTTGATATCGCTTGAGCTCTGACACAGTCAATTGAAGCACTTTGAGTAGGTATTAATTATTTTACGAGTAAGCAGTGGCCATCTTGACTGCTGCTCGAATATGTATTCCAATTAAATTTCAGCTTCAATTGTTGAGCACAATAGCTGGGGGCCTGGTTCTTATTGATGATGACAGTTGGATAATAATTAAGTTCAAAGTGCACGTTTAATGCAATTGCCAAATGTAAGCGTAAGGGTCAGGCATTGGTCACATGCCTGAGCTCATCTTAATTAAAAACTGCTTCAATTGCATTATTTGAGCTGAGCTGAGCTCAACTTATGCTGTAATTATTTTCACTTTTAAGCATTATTTTTTATTCATTGAAATAAGAGTGTGAATTCTTCATTTCTGATTTAAGATAAGCACAACTTTAATCTTGTTTCTAGACAATGAATCTATTTATACCCAAAGTATAATCCAGTTGGCAGGCTTTCTTTTTTATGTTCATCTTAACTCAGTTTAAAGGTGTCCAAGCTTGCAAATGAGATTAGTACATGGACAATTAACTTGCAAATATTATGACATTGATACTGAGCGCGATGAGTTTTTATTTGAATAAAAAAAGACTCATTTACAATCCTTCATTCACAGTCCTTCAGCCTTCTATCAATGGTTATTCTCAAGTTTTTTTCAGCTTACTTTACGCCGTCATAAACTGTAGCTTTTGTTTTTTTGCAGTTTTGTTCTGCTGAGTTTTACTGCTGCTGTTGCATATCAAATCCCAGTTGCATAATATTTTATTATCCTGAGCGGCTTTTTGTTTATTTTTCGCATTGTTTTAGAGTGGCCCATCTAGGGTTTCGTGCTATTCACAGCAGTTGTGCGGCCCTCTGGCTATCTTGCCCCACTATGTGGCAGCACACAGTTACGAGCATAATCTGAAAGCTGCTTTGCTTGGAGCCTGTTAACAAGCGCAAGTGCGGCTTGAATTTAATATTGGAGGCGTCTTTTGTTGTAGCTGGTTTTGAATTTCTGTATTTCATTTTTTGTATGTGTTGCCATGTATCCATGTCTGGTCTTGCTCTAGCGCCTGCCACATACAGGCAGTCGGTTAAATCCTTTTCGCAAGCTGTTTGCCGCGCATAACAAAATAAAATAAATAATCCTGTTAAATGGTAAAATCCCAGGCAAAACCCAAGCAACAATCAGCCAGGACCCAACCAGCAACCAACCAGCAACCAACCAGCAACCGACCAGCTACAACAATAACAAAAAGGGCAGCATTTTTCGTTTCCAATTTTGTTTGCTACGTTTGTCCTGCATGTCCTGTTGTGTCGTCCTATGCGCACGTACACGGCTTAAGATTTTCCCATTCATAACGTGATTTAAGGCAAACCATTCAACAAGCCATGCTGTGCCATCGACTTCCTGTTCAATATGCATTCGAATCCTCGTTTCCTTACCTCGCCCAGTAACAGATTGCCGCCAGCTGCAGGATCGCATCCAGCATTTAAATTGATGCACTTTCTGTGCGAATGCAAATGCTCTGGTTATACTCCCAGCTATCATTATGGCACACATCGTAAACCTACGAGTATTCTCTGCATTCCAGCCACCTCGGGGCCATACACTTAACGAGCACTTAAACGGCTTCTCACATCCTTCGGCTGGCCTGAAACCGACTTTCGACTTGGATCTAACATTTTATGTTCAATTTAGTATCAGCTCATAATCGTCTCGCTCTGACAATTGCCCTGGGTCTGCAGCTGCCAGATGCTCTGCTGGCTGAAAGGCTAGCAGGCTACTCCGGTTTTATGGCCACTTAATCTGTTTAATTAAAAGCTGGCATTTAATCGAAAATGTTTTGATATTTAAGCCGCTGCAAGCCAAGCAGTCTGGTAATTAAAACCAAAGATGAATACCTTCAACTATCTTAACGTTTCATCTCAAATTATATGTATGAGCAGTAGGGATAGGGATTTCAACTTGGAGAAGGTTATTCAGCCAATGAATAGTTGAAAGTTGTTTCAATAAAGTAAAATCATCTTTTAATCATATTGAATATTTGCATTCAGAAGTTTTGGTAATAGTCTACGCTTTTTTTTCTTATAATTGCTTCACAATTGATTGAGAGGTCTTCTTGCTTCTAGAAAGGGTTCAGTGCACTGCCGATCAGCCTTAAAACGCACACTGAATGAGTTTAGAAGTCCTTTATCTGCTATTGCAATCATTCAATTCAAAATTTGGTTCAATGCCATGGAGTAACATTTATTCAAAGTCAAACGAGCCGAGCTCTTGTTTCGCTTTTAATCTTCTCAAGAAGCCAGTTGTCTGACACTAAGCAAATGGTATTGTAACCCAGGATACTTTTGTTGGCTCTTTATCACTTTTCATTGTGGCCCCAAAGCGTTTTTATTGCTAACATGTCGTATGCGTAATGCAATCGACGCCATAGATATTTATCTATCTCTCTGTCTGTCTGTTCGCTTCTGGGATTTTGATGTCTAAGCCCTAGCGACAGTGGCTTTTCAATTTGAATAAACGAATGTCGGCTAAATATTTGATTTATTTTCGTTGACCTTTGTCAAACGGACGAAGACATTGAAAGAACCTCAGACACACCCACACAAAAAACTCTGCACACATTTCGCCAGCATCTTTTTATCGTTTGTCGTCGTATAGAAAATGTCACTCAGATTCAATTTGCATGCAAAAATTTATAATTTTCATAGCAATGGCTATGGGGCTGACTATTATCCACGCAGCAAAAGTATCTCAAGCTATTTTCGCTTTGTATCTTCATTCTGATACAAGGTCAGCTCCAGTAGAGTTGGTTCTGTGTCAGGCAGGGAAACCAATTCAAAATAATCTTACCAATTTCTGTAGACGGTACAACAAGGTCAACCAAGTCATTTCACTAACGAACAAATGATTATTACTGCTTTTAAGGACACACACACACGCTAACGCACGTGTTTGAGGCACATGCAGATAAGCGAATCTAATAGAAACAGCTTATGGCCCTTTCGCCTGGAAAACCCCTTCTCATCCCCAGGCCACCCACCAAACATTATCGTAAAAGTCAAGCTTAGCTCAGTGTAAGGATTGCTCCAGCATTTTGTGGATGGCTAATTTTAAGGCGACATCTCACGACAGGCAACTGGGGACTGAAATCTGAAATCTCAACTGGGAATTTGATTGGAGCACAAATTTCGAAACGAAGGATCACAGTTTCTTTGTTGATTTAACTGATTCAACTGAAGTAAGTAACACTAGAAGAAGAAAATTTTGCTTTTTCTTCAACTTTAGTTCCCTTCAATATAAAGGAAACATATTTCTCTCTCAGTTAACTTCAATATATGAAGTACTTAGTCGCTTCCATTTGCCATTTTCTGATGCTACATTTAAGGAAATTCTTGCGTTACTTTAAATATATAGGAAAAAAGGAAGATATACTTTAAGAATGAGTAATAAATATTAAAGCTAAATAAAGTCCTGTCTACTTCCCTATATCAGCAGATAAAAATCATTGTTTCAGGCAAGCAATTTCTACTGTCAAGTGCCGCATATCAGCGAATCGGGCGTTTCGTTTCGTACTAAAAAAGATTAACTTTCACCCAAAATGGTTGCTTTTGTTTCTGTTTTTGTTTTTGTTTTGGCCTTGAAGGCCATGCTAAATTACCCAAAGGTTCTGCCGTTATTCTGATTTCCATTTTGCGAGCTGCTAAGAGCAACGCTTTTGTTTCTATATTTCGTGTTCTTTTCTTTTTTTTTTGATAGTTGGCCAATTCAATTGAGTGTAAAACAATTTCATTAAACTTGCAGTCAGGGTAACGGGCTGCTCTGTATGTTTATACTTGTAGAAGGACACCCAGGGACTGCGTTCTTTTCCATGTCCATCTATCTATAGTACTCTTATATACATTTATTGAACTGTCGAGCCATTGGCAACGGGAAGGAGAAGGGAAGGAAGGGGAAGGGAAACGGCAATGACAATGGCATCCTATGGCTCGCAGTTCTCATCATTGTCGTTGTCTGGGCTCCGGTTTGCTCTATTTTTATTATTATTTTATTGTCTCAATGCAGCAGCCAACGGCGAAGGCGGACTGAGGACTAAGGACTGAGGAGTGGGGAGTGGGGAGTAAGGAGCTGAGGAGGCGGGGGAGGTGAACACCATTGCAATTTATCGCATACACTTTGACAACATGTTTGAAGGCATTTTTATCATTTCCGCATTTATGTGGTTTCCACTTGAGCTGCAAGCAAACTAAGAAGCCGCTCGATTGTTCCTCCCCCTCCCCTACCCTCCCCGCCTCAATCGCTCTCCTTTTTCTATTTCCTTCCTCTCAGTCCAGCAGGGGGCAATAATATGCGGCAATATTGCCAGCATGCGTTATTGTTGTTCCACACACGCCTTCCATTTACTCGTAAACCAAATGAATTGTTTAGGTTAAATTTATTGAATCGAGCCGAACGAAAGTTCCTCTCCCCGCAGCTGAAACGTTTCAAAGGACCAACAATTGCGCAGGACAAACGATGCAGGTCAAGGAGCTGAGTGCATAGAGGCTTATGCAGGCTTACCGATTATAATTAATGTATAAAGTTTATAGAAATGGTTATGAAATTTTAATTATTATAAGAGAATGATAATTAAAAACGCAATTTCAAAACAGAAATAACAATTTCGATAGAAAGATAAGAGGCTTAAGTTATAGTATATAAAAGCTGAATTAGAATTTGAATACTCAACAAATTTTGAACAGAATTTATATAAAGAAAAACTTAGAGGTGGATTTTCATTGTTTCATTGCATTTCTAATGCCATTTTATCTTAATGAAATACAACCTCATTATCGAAATTTTGCTAGTTTACTCAAACTTATTCAATAATGTTAACCTTTAGTTCCTTAGGAAGTAAGAGTTAAACCAAATTGAAGGGTTGAATATCATGTCAGGTCTTTAAACTATTGGCCAGGGTTTCCGGCTAAGCAAAGTCCATTTCTGGATATTTCATTCCCCCAAAAAGTTAATTAACTTAATAAAAACGATTTCATATTATAAATCAAACTTATAATATCAAAAAATTACTACTCTGCTGGTCTCAGACAACTTGCCGATATCACATATTGCTTAGAGTCAAGAAAGAAACTTTCAGTTTAATTAAAAACTACCAAGATTTCATCTAGTATGAAAGGTTGTCAATTTCTCTAGAATTTACGCTCAGATCAACTTGATTCTTTATGCTTTTTTAAGCGGAGAACAATTCGTTTTCATTACTCGTATTGCGTTTTACACATAAACATCCCGGCCGTGTATAGTTTTCAGTGGAAAAATAAATGACTTGGCTCTCATTTTGTCTACTTTGTCCGTACGCAGTTAGGCAGAAAAGAAAAGGAAATAGAAAAGGGAAAGAAAGAAAAAATACCCAGAACTTGCTGCGATTCTTGTTAAGGGTCAGTAATAAATCTCAGCAGCTTGTGCTGTAACTTAAATTAAATGCTGAAAATCGTTTGGGCCCCCTCCTTCCTGAATCTGACACGCAACTGGGCAGCCAAGCAAAAAACCAGTTGAAAAATGCGACGCGTTGGAAATGAAAGGACCAGCACAAGTGCAGCGAGACGTGAGTCCAAAAAAGAAAACGTCCCCAAAAAATTAAATAGAGTTTTCAAAACAAGCGGCTAAATATGCAGCAATTGCTCTCACCCAGCTCCCAGCTCCAACTTCGTCTGGATACACGACTCCGACTCCGACTCCTTCTCTGGCTTTAGCTTTGCTTTCTTCCATATGCAAACACGCGCCCTGCCGCATGTGTAGAAGTCACGGAGTCGAAACGAAAAACGAAAAACTGCACGTGGAAACCAAAAACTGTTGTCTACTTTTTGGCGCAAAGCGTTAAATTTATGACTTCTGGAATTTGCGTGTTTGCAAGTCAGGCAAAAAAATTATTACATCCCACAGATTTCACACACGTTGTGAATGTATGAAAAAAAACACAAATTTAGTGTTTCATGGCAATCAAACGCGACTAAAAGATACCCTACACTTGGCTCTTATGTGCATTACAACATTTGGAGCAGAATTCAGAAAAATAGTAGTTTCGACTTTCGTTTAGAAATAGCTTTTAGTTCATGTTTAAGTAGATATATGATTCCATATCGAACAATGAGCACTTCCTTACACAAACTGGTAACAGGTATTAATGATCAGATATATGAAAAGAAGTAACATAAACTTTGTCCTTTAATTCTTAAGATATTTCTTCATCCATTACCATAACATTTCATAGCCATAGATCCTTTTTCATATCAAATATAAAGAATTTTTAACATTTTTCGTACCTCTTTGCACAACTCAACGCTTACAGGGTAGGCAACATCTCTCGGAGAGAAAACACTAATAAATTTTTCTATTAAAAAGCCACAATCATAATTCAGAAAAGTTAAATATTATTAAAGGGCCAGACCGCATGTTTTACGACTATGTTTTCATTTCTAATTTAATTTTGATGGTCAGCCTCCACCAATACAAATGTTGACCGATTCATATTTGAATATCAAAATACACAAACACACACACACATACGTATATAGTTTTGCGTAGTTATTTCCATAAGCTGTTCTGCATTTTCTATGCAAATTGTGTGGACAAAGCTGCTTATGTACTGTTATTTCCTGTAATTTGACATAATTTGATGCCATCATACAGATATATAAAAAAATAAATATATTTCCAAATTAAATGTTGATAGAGAGGGAGAACACATGCTATATACTCATACTACTCGTATAAATAATAGACATACGAATATTACCAATGAATGCTGAACTATAAGCCTTTGGCCCATGTGTAAAGGAATTCCAGGAAATAAATGTAAATCTCATATTGTTTTCTGGCTAAAAACATTTTCATTATTCTGCGTTATATAATTATCATGTTTAACATTTCTCAGAATTCACTAAGGCTCAGTTTTCCTAGAAAATTCAAATTTAATTCGGAAAAATGAATACTTAACTCTACGAAAACTTTTCCATTCAACAACTCATTATTTCAAAGGCAATCAAAAATTGTAAAACAATCAGAAACAAAAAAAAAAACAGAGCAATAAAAATAAAAATTTTAGTGACTGCACAGCCACAGTTTTTCCAATTTTCCCAGTTTCCCTCAGCCTTTCAGCCGTGTAATGGTAACTTTTGGCTCATTGGCTCATAAGTTGGGGTGCAGGTAATATGCAGGTGATGCGATAAAATTAAAAGTATGGCAACTGCCAACTAATGAACAGCAATAAAAATAAATACAAGTAGGAGTGCATACGCTCAAGTAATGTATCCCCTTCCCCCCTCTAGCCATTGACTACTTGTAAAGTGCAACTGCAACTGCAACCAGCAGACAAAGTTTCGCTTTTCGTTTTGTTGCACACCTCAACGACTTTGATGTTCAACTCTAGGTGCTGCCAACTTCGAGCATTTCCCCCTGCTGAAGTATGCCCTGAACTATGCCAATGTCTTCATATAGTCATAATATAAACATATATATACATATCTATAGGGACTGACTGATAAAGTCCTGTGTACTCGCTTTGGCTATCAATTTTACGCCAGAAGAGCGATGCAACTTTCAGTCAACAAACGCTGTAAATTCTATCATTTTGGCAAAAAAGTGTAAAATACTTTCATGCGCGACTTCTGAGCGCTCGCTGCGATAGAACGAGGCGTACTGAAGCCGAACGAGCCGAGTCTCACTTCGGCTGTTTTGGTTCGTGTGCCGATAGAAGTGAAGCTTTCGCTCTCTTAAGCTTTGCAGACAGAGCATAGCGTTCTCTTAAGTGTGTGAATGGAGCGGCATGCTATTGCTTGCGCGGGCAGAATGAGATGGCGATATATTGTGCTACCGCTTGCACCACGGAAGTTGCGTCAAGTGCCACTTGTGACGCTTTGGCAAAACAAATGTTAATAAAGCAGGCGACGAGCGCTGTGACTGAAGCTGTGACTAGCTTTGTTCGTGTGTTTATTTATGTATGTGTGTGTGTGTGTGTTTTAGGTGCGATATGCAACATTTGGCATGACTGTTGATGTTGATGTTGTTGTTGTTGTTGTGCCTAGTGTTGACTAGTGGCCTAGTCGCCGCTTGCTCTTCTGGGATTTGTGATAGCAAATGAAAAGGTTGTGCGACAATGAAATGCATTTCAAGTCTACGCAAGTGGGCAGCCCATTGTTATTATAGTCACACACACCCACACACACACTGAAATACACCCAGGAGATGCTCATGCATGCGGCAGATAGATGAGAGCCACGTTGAAGCATTAAAGTGAGCATAAATGTGGGTTAATGGGTTTTTAGTTGTTCTTTTCATTACGACCTGACTGTAAAATTGTTTTCCACTTGTTATTCTAGTTTTAGTTTCTGCTGCTGCTGCTGCTGTTAAGGGTTACTAAATGCTAATCGAATGGCCAGGTGAACAAATTCATGTGTAGTCACAACTTAGACAATAAACAGCACACATTAGCATACTTAGTAGAGCTTGTAACCACAAATAAACTAGAAAGATACGGACTAACCCAACGCTTACTTTAACCAAGGACTAAAACAGTGTATAAACTATTACAGAACTATTTCTAGCTAGTTGGTAAAGGCGAAAACGGAAGGTTATTCCAATTTAAACTGGGTAAAACAGTTAATGGTATAGTTAACCACAAACAGGTTAAACAAATCCTTGAATGCAGATAGTTGTGGTCTATTTATATACATATTCCCTTATAGTAATGGATATAAGCCTACAGAAAGTTTGCTGCATAACTAATTAAAATCGAGTTTCGTAGCTGAGTGCCGGGAGGTATATGTAAACAGCACAAAGAAATTTAGCCGTTTTGCAACACTAATTAAATGGCACGTTGCATGGCTGAGAGTTATGCATTATGTAAATAACACATACGCAACGTGGTGCAGCGATGGAAGCCATGAAAATGTCAGACAAAAGTGAATTTACCTAATTGAACATGTGTTTGCTGGAGCTGCGGCTGTTTTCGTCCTAATTTGCTGTTAAGGTTGCTGTTCCACTTTTTTTTAGTTCATTAATTTGCTGGTCATCTCTTTGTGAAATTCAAATTAAATGCCAAGATCTGTGTGTGCCTGTGTGTGTGTGTTTTCCACGCTTCGTCTGTGTTTTAGTAATGTGAGTGTTCGTATTTTGTGGCTAATTTGAATTTCGGCTTTTTGTTCTCTGCGCAATTTATGTCTGACACCAGGAAAGTGCAATTTTTACACATGCAAACAAATTGAGTTATAAATTTCGTGTAGTTTTTCATTTCCTTTCATGTTAACATTGTTTTATCATACAGACAAATTTTTGTGTGTACTTTCTGCCCAAATCTGGTTTTAGTTGTTTGTTCAGCCCAGCAAACATGTTAACGGATTACAGATAGCTATTGTAGCAGTTTTAACTGGACTCTTACGGACTTATTATAATCAATCAGTTAAACTGAATTGGACTTTTGACAGCAGATTGACATCGCTTATTCAGTAGAACAGAAGGAAGTGAAAGATGTTAGTGGAAAATGTCAGAGGAAACCAATTACATCAAGTGCTTTTATTTGTGTGATTCAAAACTTTCTTGAATCTTTAATTCATTTCCAGTCAAAGGTCAACCAACAGACACGAAAAGTTTCGTATTAATAACTAAAATATAGAATTAATATATAGAAAGAATCTTGAGTGTGAAAACCTCCGACAAGGCTCTCATTAGCCTACAGATAAGCACTTGACATCACTTGAAACATCGTATTTACTTTCAATTAAAATGCTTAAGACCAAGTTGATAGCACTTGAACTCAACGGGAAACTGAATTTATTCAAGTAAAAACTAAGTTGAGAAGATTTTGCTGCAGTTGATGGAAGCCACACTAAAGGCGCGAGATTTAAAAAAGAGAAAAAACGCTTTAAGTTTAAGTTAATTTCTGACCGACACACAAATTAGCTGACACGCTGATACTCAGACTCATCAGGTTTAAGAGCTGCTGTAATTTCTCCATTATTTACAGCAGGGTGCAGGATCAGAAGCAGCAGCAGCAGCAGCTATTGTAAAACTTGTGCCAGGAAGCAGAGTTTTTCAACAAGTTTTTACTGATGGCAGGCATCATCCGGCAACAGGCTGCAGCAGCTTGGGTTAAGCAGCAAAATTATTAAACAATGCAGCCGGGACAATGGGACAGCGAGAGCCGACAGCACAATAGGTAACCGACATCAATGCTGAAACCTATGGCAAACGCTGACCTAAGCCCACAAACAAAACGACACTACGAGCAAAGGAAAAAAAGGCAACAGCCAGAACAGAGCTTGTCAACAGCAATACCAATAACAACAGCAATAGCTGAAAGACAACCAAGACAAAGCCACGTCAGTCCGAGGGAGGCAAAAATGGCAATTCTGTCAAAGCAACAAGCAACATGCAGAACACGGCCTGGTATCAGTTGAGAGTCGGTAAGGGTTGCAACCCCACTGCACAATAAAAATAAGTCAAAATAGTGGACCAACTGTGGAGTTGTGGCTTTGCTTATTTGCTGTTGAATTTGTGCAAACTAATCCAGCTATGGAATTACGAATGTCCTGGCACAAAACAGAACAACATTCAAAGCAACTCATCAATCTCCATGGAAACGCCAGGCACTAATCCAGAGCTATACAAAGCCCAGTCGCCAGTCAAGAGATCCGATCTGCGTCGCTCCACTGCAACCAGGCAGAGGCATAAAAATTTCATAAAAGTATCCTTCCCTTTTTGTTTCCCTTTCGACTCTTTGCCGCAGTTAGTCTTCATTGTATATGCAACGCACAAAGCATATTCGATGCGACAATCCTGCTAGAGTATGTCCTTCTATACTTTTTCACTTCAAATACTATTTTTAGTTCAGTTGATTGGTCCAGACTGTGTCTATTTCGACACAGGTATGCCTACAGGGCTTCTAACTATCAAATACAGCCTTGCAGCCCATCCAAATTTAATATATAGAAAGTTATACAGGAACATGAGGAATATGAGATTTTGACGTTCTGATATTAAACAAGAAACAGAAACAATTTTATTTGAATGAAATTTACTTTTACTATGTGAAATTCCTGTAATATACATATTTATTATTCGTCTTGAATAATTCTTTGAATGAACACTTAAGTGACAATTTTTTATGTCCAAGGAAGAGTCAATTATTGATTTATGTGAAAATAAAACTCCCAGCAACCTGCGAAGGCTAGTAAGAAATGGGACGTTAATTCGTAACAATCTACTTTGGCATGAAGGCAAATCGGTACCTGGAACTCAGTCAAAGCCACGAAGAGCAGAAAGAACAAACTTTTTCTGTAGAGACTCAATTCTCTATTGAGGGCCGAACCAGAGAAGTGTAGAACAGTTTAGTCTTTCATGAAATTCCTTAGATCCTTTTATTGATATTTTAGTTTTTTGTTTAAATTGTGCACTTTATATACTACAAAGTTATCAAACAGCTTGAGATTATCTGGTCAGAACAAGTCTGAATGCTTATTGAGAATAACATTAATAAAAAGATTATAGAACACTTTGTTTCTATTCCCATTTCAAATCAGATCGGCAGTAAATGCTTCTGCATAAGGCATATGGATGATTGACTTAATTGTGAAAGAAATTTCCCACTGTTATATGTTTTTTTTTACAATTATTTAATATAAGATCCCAGTTTATAATAAATAATTGAATAGTTCATGTTATATCTGTTCCCATGATTATATTCAGGCGCCATCTCTCCTTTTCAGTGAGCTGAAAGAAATGCTTGCTTGTAAATTTCACCTCAGTCATATTATGCAAAGGTGGCCAAAACGTCGTGATAGCCATGCATCTGATTCAGTTAATACAAAATATTAATATTCAATTTAATTATTAAATTATAAATAGTCTATTTACCGCACAAAGCAACATGCCTCGGCTGCAGTTCGCTGAAAGTCCGTGTTCTTTCTGATTTCACACTCGAGTTGAGCCTCGTATCCAGATATGGAATCTTTATAGCGTTTCGCGCATATCATTTCGCTATATACAATTCGATTGAATGGAATACTATATGTTATGTTATGTACTTACTAGGGAATCTTGAATCGGGTGTAACTGGGCCCGCGACTGGGAACATCGGCGAGGTCAGTGGGAGTGTACTTCATGTGAGCACTTGGCCCAAATATGTAAGACTCATGATGGTAGTTGGGCCGATGTTCCTCATTGTCGTGGCGGCTCTTGAAATGGTGAAGGATCTTGCTTTGGTCCACATTTGGAACTTGTGATATATTTCGCATCAAATTGGCTCGGGAATTAAGCAGATATAGCTTCGAATGTGACTTGGCACGTTCCGACTGGGATCCTTTGTCCAAGGCCTTTTGTTTTGCATGCCCTTGCTCCAACGATGTCCTAGGTTCTACAGACATCTTTGAATTGTTTTTTTCTTATTTCTGCGTATGATATGTATATATCCTTTTTGTTTGTCTTTCTATTTCGGAGTATTATATGTATATATCCTTTGTTTGTCTTTTTATTTATATGGGTATGAGTTTTATTCGTCTTTTCATGTTTTGTGTTGTATCGTGTGGTATGTTCTGAGTCTATGAGTCTATGACTCTAAGTTGATAGCCAACTGTGTATTTGCTTCAGTTACAAACTGTAAGATTATATAGATTGCTATAGAATGTCGTCTTTGTATAACTATGCATGGAAAATTGATTTGGATTTTTATTTAATCTGCTTATATTACATGCGACTTTATCTAATATATTTGAAAGCCACCAATTTATATATTCTTATGACTTAAACTACTTTCTGTAAGCCAAGACTCTGGCATATAATGTTTATTTGATTGATTTTAATTAAATTATGAACATGGTAGCATTAGTATTGGCCATGGTCAAAATAAATGCATGGCAAACATATTTTTACTTGTACTTAGGTCTTTAATGGACGCTTACTGCCCTAAAGTAAAGCAGAGAAAATAGATATGAAAATAAACTAAACAGTTCGGAGACTTAAGCGAGGACACGAACCTTACCTAGAGTCGTTAAGTAAAACGTAAGTAACTGTAAAGTTAGCTGCAGTTCAGACTATCAATACTTTCTTCCTCTCTTTCTTGCTGCAGCAGCTGCAATGAGCGAACGAAGTTGTCAATTAGGTGAATTGGCAAAAATTAAGTTAAATGTTAGCTCAGATTGTGTTGTATATAGAATATAAGTAAAGTTCTATAAAAGAACGACTTTAATCCTTCATCCAGATGGTCAGACAGACATATGCTTATGGATTTTATTGACTGATCAAGAATATATATAGTCTGTGCTCCATTCTGCGTGTTACATTCTTTGGTAAAAATAAGTCTCTTAAAACCATTTTTATGACTTGTGGCATGAAAAATGAAAACAGTTGTTTTAAGCTGAGGAGTATGAAGTTTTATGACATCGAAATGTATTCTTTAAGTGTTCTGATCACAAATGTCAAGCATTTGGCGCTTTCTTCTTCTTCTTTCAGTCAATTATCTTTTCTAACAACTTGGGCAAATAAGATATTAATAATATTTTGCTGCTATAAGAGATGCATACTATAGATATCGGAAGAAATCCAAAAGCTGCCTAACCAGTTGAGGCAGTTTAAATTGATTTGTTATTCGATATATTTTTAAATACCGATTTAATTATTCAATTAGAATAAAGAGAGAAATTTAGAATAAGTTTATGCGAAAGTACCTTGAGCCGACCGGACGCAGATTATATAATGCCAGCCGATCAGGTCGATATATTACTCAACATCGAATAGGAACTGTGCTGAAAATCACAGAGATATATATCACAAAAAAATCTATTAATAATAGTTTATTAATATTAATAATATTTGAAATCCAGATTAAAATTCTGCAGTCTTGGTATTACCTCTGTGACAGCTTTTAAGCTCAGCTTTGATAAAGTCTCTCTGCAAAGCTTTCTCGCCGCTCGCTCTCCAACTTGATTTACGCTCCCATTTTGCTTCCAGTCTTTTCTGCTGCCTTCAAGCACAAATACTCTCTGGGAACTCGCTCTCTCCCTCTCTCCTTCTCTCTCTCTGTATCTCTCTCACGGTCAATGAACATTTTGGGAGCAGAGATTACTTTGAATCATCTGTGAAGCTATTTAAAGCTTTGTCACAGCTGTCGTCGCGATCAGTTCGCAATCTCAGCTCGAAGCGGATTCAAGGTCGTCTCTCGCATGCGCATAATCGAAAGTGAATCTTGACTTTTCATTTAAAAAAAAATACATTACACACTCGCGATATTTGTGTTTCACATAGCGTAATTTCCCAACAATGAAGTCAACACTTCGACCCGTGGGATTCTGGTTTGCTTCAATATTGCTTCACTACACAGTTTACGCACAGCAAAGTTAGTATAAGCCGCTTGATAAATGACTGTTACGTGAATCACTCGTTATAAAAGTTGACTCAAAGATTCTGGCTTTACCGGTGCTCCGGGTTCTATGATCGGCAATAATCATTGATTTTTATTATATATCAAACTCATTTGATTCGCCTCGTGTGCAGCTGCAAAGTGAATGACATATTATTAAGTATCAGCAGTGAGAAGCTGTTGGCTTTGAATTTTTGTACAATTAATTATTGAGCAAAATTAAACTAAAGCCATTGAACCGGGTGACCTAAAGAAATCATCTTTTTTCCGAAAACCTTTTACGTTGATAACAATATCACTTCAAAGCAAACGTGAGGCTCACAGTTTTGTTATGAAACATTGAAACACTAAAGACATTTGTTTACCAATGTTTGGTGAATAATACAAAATAAATAAAAGACTATAAAAGTTATCCCTGGATTATAAATAAAAATGAAAATTAATGTTTCTTTCTATGTTTCTGATGTGAAACTTTCACAGAGCATAAATATCGTTCAATAAAAGATCATAAATTTAATTCAAATAACTGATAACAGTTTTCTTACGACATTTATTCAGTTGCGGAAGATAATTCCTTTCTATTTAATGAAATAATATTAACAATGTACAATAATTTCTTTTAAAAGTTCACCGGTTTCTTTTGGGTCAACCCAATAATTCTCCACTCATATTTCTACGATAAATCTGCATAATTTCCAGCAAACTGCCGCAATCCAAATCAGAAAATTGGCACTTGCATTTCGATCTATGACTGTTCCACCTTGTTGAATGTCCTGCAACAGGATGCTTGGAAGCAGATTGTGCTGTCCGAAGATGAGCGAAGGTTTCTGAGGGAATCCCAGTGCCAGAATGGTTTGGGTAGAGCTCCGCATGTCTGCTGCACGCCAGACACAAACTTCGAAGGAAGCTTGACTCCGACAAGGGCACCAGTTGAAGTCAGCACAACCACAACTAGACCCAGACCCAGCCCGGATAATGGTGATGGCGGATCGGAGAGTAACTTGCTGCCACGAGAACCTAATTGTGGGCCGATGTCGTTTCGCGATAGGATCTACAGTGGAAACGATACGGCGATAGATGAATACATTTGGATGGCAATGTTGCAGTATACAAACAGTAAGTGGCTCCCACTAGGATTACAAACGAACAACGCTTGAACGTTCTCTTATATATCAGGAAGAAATGAAACCAGCTTTAACTGCGGCGGCAGTTTGATCAACAATCGCTATGTCCTGACTGCTGCCCATTGCGTGAAGGGTCCGATCGAAACAGAAATTGGTAGATTGTGAGTAGTTAACAGTGAAATCTGCGATTGTTGTCATCAAACCAATCTTTAGGACCACAGTGCGCCTGGGCGAGTACGACACCAGCATGGAGCTGGACTGCGATAAGTCGGGCTGCAACAAGCCCGTTCAGAATGTTGGCGTCGAGCAGATCATTGCACATCCCCAGTACGATCCCAACGACAAGAACAAACACCACGATATCGCTCTACTGCGTCTCGCCAGGCCTGTCGTGCTGGACGCCTACATGCAACCGGTGTGCCTGCCACTGGCCAGTGTCCGGTCAGCCATCAATCCCAATGAGATCCTCACGGTCAGCGGCTGGGGACGCACGCTCACAAGTAAGTTTAACCCCAGAATCTGTGGATGCAAAAAGAGGAATGGAAGCTGGTCCCATGAATGGATAATGGATAACATTTCTTTCTCTCTCTTCAGAAAGAGTCAGCGCTATTAAGCAGAGTCTCAATTTGGCCATCACCGATCCCGACTACTGCGCAGAAAGATACTCCACGCGGAATGTTATGCTGACCAGCGCGCAGCTATGCGCCGGCGGTGAGTTCTCCAAGGACAGCTGCGATGGAGATTCAGGTGGGCCTCTGATGCGAAATAAGAATGCCTGGTATCTGGAGGGCATCGTGTCTCATGGCTATAAATGTGGTCTGGACAAATGGCCCGGAGTCTACACCCGGGTGTCGGCTTATATGGACTGGATACAGGGCGAGCTACGGCCGTAAAGTGGGTCTTCACTGGGTGAACCGAATTGCATCTATTGTCAAAATAAGTTTTAATTAAAATGAAGAGAGGCAGAACTTAACGAAGTTCACGCATTTTAATTAACTTGCATTATATGCTATTTTATCGGCAGCTGGAACAGGGGGCGTATACGTAATGCGCTTACTGCCGCCGTTTGCGGTAATTAAATCGGCTCTAGTTGCAACGTTGCCTTTGAAGGCAACTTCGCAAAATTCTGCCAACTTGCCAGCGGCACCTTCTCAGCGGCGCCCTCTTAGCGATTTTCTATGCAATTTGGCAATGAATTTCTATTATTCGCACTTGGCGTCCAGACTCTCGCGCACTGCAGCATCCGATTAAATTGTTTGTTAGTGTGCCGTAATAGGCGTGGGGCGTGGGCGTGGCAGCCATGTTCCACTAAGTAGACAATGGATGGCTCAGCGAAGGGTTAATGAGGCCTGCAGGAAACGCAGTCAACAAAGAAATAGCCAAAACGAGGTAAACTGAACTGAGCGAGAAATGAACTGAATTCAAACGAAGTGAACTGAAGGATGAGACATTGATTGGTGCTTTACAGAAGACTGTAGACTCCTAAGAATGAAGACTCTCTCTTGTTACAGCTTATTATGCTCAATCAGAAGAGTAGCAACAATCTGATACTTAAAAGACTAAAACAGACTCCAAGTGTTCGTAATATCAAGAAATTCTTTTAATTTAAAAGCAGCTTTGATAATTGTTATCGATAGAATGTAGAGACATTGATTGCTGCTTTACCGAAGACTGTGGACTCCTAAGAATGAAGACTCTTGAATCTCTCTCTTATTCTACTACAGCTTTTAACGGTCATTTAGAAAAATAGCATCAGTCTGAGAGTTACTAAACTAATTATGAAAGAAGCAGACTTCAAGCTTTCGTCATATCAGAATGGTGTCTTGATAACTGTTATCGATATATCTGATAATTGTTATCGATAGAATCAACAATGTGTTACAGCCTCTTATGTTCTTTTTGTGTGCATAATTCGTTATAAATTTATATTTTTTCGCCTTCCCTAAATGCTTTTTAATAAATGTGGCTCCATTTTTTTGATGTTTACTGGAAAACAAATTGTAACTTTATATGAAAAACTGCTGCTTCTGAGTAGTTAAGTTATCACTTGCCAGCAAGTTGAAGCAACTGTTGCCAAAAACTAAAAGTTTCCGCTCTTGGGTTCAGGCCTGGCCATGTGTGGCCAAATCGAGCAGGGCAGAACTCAAAGAAAAAGCATTTTGCCTAAACGCTTGCAAAAACTTGTAATTCAATTTTAGACAACTTTACACAAATGCAAGCCAAATGTAATTAACACGCACACACACCCACATACACACACACAAACACACTAATACTCGCACAAACAGACTAAATTGTAGACAGCCAAATATACACAGAAAAGTACACCTGCTGGCCAGACTGCCTGCCGTCAATTGGCCTAAAAAGCGTTCAAGCTCAACACTCTAAGCCATGTGTAAATTTCTGTGATGTCCTCTAGAGAATTGGCTCTACTTTTAACAGGGTGACGGCTGGGGAGCGGGGTGCGGCGTATAGTGTAACAGCCAAGTCCAACATTTAAAACAGCCGCCAGCGTTAACGAGCCAACATTGCAATCCTGATGCTGATCTTGACTGACTTACTGTGGAGTTTCGGCCAAGCGAAGTTTGGTAAATACATTTAGCCAGATTATTGGATACCAAAGCGGCCATTACCAGCAGATACACCCGCACGTACATATGCTATCTACTAGGATGAGCAGCTGAGGTGCCTAAGTCTGGCAACAAATTACCAAAAGTTTAGTATTCACTTTAATTTAAATGGATTAGTTGGCTTCCAGTTGAACGAATAACTATCTTAAATTGCTTTAAAATATGATTACAGAATGAAAGCTATTAAATCCAAATTATTATTGGTAATTATAATCAAAGGACTTATGCTTATGTATAAGAATTACATTGAAATCGAAAAGCGATTTGTGTTTATAAATATATAAAAATTACATAAAAATCGCAAAGGACATAATCGATTCACACTGACTGAAAGTAATCAAAACGGACCTCATAAATGTGTAAACTATTCATATTAAATATTATATATTTCATTTTAAAGCATTATTCTAACAGTGTTTAAGTTTCAAAGGAAAAGCGAGAAAAAGGAATTACTTTTATTCATCAAGTGGTTGCAATTGTTGCCACTGTTGCAACTGCCGCAGACTCGTAAATCTAAGTCATTTTGTATGCTGTGAGCTGGCCAGAAGGAAAATATATCACAACATAAAATGAGACCTCGGACTCTGACTATACGAATACGAGTACACGCTGATTGATGGATTGAACAATCGTTACGCATTCGCCATGTGTGCCGCTGGTTAGAAAAAAATGTATGAAAAGAAAAAAATTCCAGCAATAATTTCATTTAACATGCAAACAGTCGCAGTGCAAAGGTTGACGCCCATCACCCACCACCCACCACCCCCCACCTGAACAAATACAAAATCCCGATTTTTGTTCAATTTATGACTCTGGGCTGAATAAACTCGCCGTTTGGCCCGTTTTTGGATTCAAATGCCCGTCAAAATGCCAAAGTGGATTTTGGCAGCAATTTTCGATTTCGGCTTTTAACATTGCCAAAGCGCACAGTGGGCTTTTCTGGCAATTTCTGCTATCGATTTGCTTGCGACCTCACGCACAAAAAAAAACATGAAAAATTTTCACTTTTTACGTGATCAATTTTATTGCGAAAAATATATCATAAAAATGCATTTTATGTACTTTACAGCTTAAACAAAGAAATTCCATGAATTTTGTGATAAATGTAAACGGAAAAAGGCTTTAAGCTGCCTGGATGAAAACTGCATTTAAATAATCTCTGTTTTCATTTGTAACTACTAAAAGTCTCTAATTTGCGAAGAGAAATTCGAAAACACACAGTGTATAATCTATAATGTGTGTGTGTGTGTGTGCGTGTGTGTGTGCGTGGTGCACATTTGATTACCGCTGCTGGACGCTTTGCATGACATCTAATACGATTTGGCCCCCGACCTCATTTGTCAATGGCATTTGCTGATTGTTGCCATGGATCGAAAGGTGGCCACATCATTTGCCAATTCTTATTTGCAGTGCAACAAAATTTTATTATTTACTTTTCATTTGCATTTTCCAATTGCCTATGCACACGATACACTATGTATATCGCATCGATATTCTGGTTGATTTTTACTGCCGCTGATTATGTTTCATTTAAGTTTTGCCTCACGAATTTCCGACATAATTAAATTCAATATTCAATGCGCTACAAACGGAATTTCTATGGAATTGACCATCGCTTGCTTCTGTTTATTATGTGATTAGATCTAATTTCAAACAACAATCCCATTTTATCTTAACTCAGTCTATATATTCATTCGCTAAATACGTTTTATTCAATATGCTTTAAAGATATACAAATTTGTTGGATATTTCGCAAATGAATTTGATTTTTTGTCTATTGAATGTGTAACAAAGTTGAGCAAGGAACTGAGATAGAGTCTAAGCTGGAACTCTTAAGATTTCAATGCACATTCATACCTAACTAGCTTATTTTCCTAATAAGTCTTTATAGTATATAGGATAGACCACCTGTGCTGCTATTAATAGGAACTTATGGATAGATTTATCTGCAATTATATGGGAACTGTCGTTATAAATCAATGCATTGAGTGACTGAGCAGCAGAATCATGCGTTTACCTATCCAATAGTATGCCACATGACAATGTTCTAAGACTCCAGTTTGTTAGCCAGGCTTACACATCAAATTGACTTTTGAAGCTAGGCTAACCTGGCTGATTTCTTGGTAGGAGCAGCAATACTTGATATAACCATACCATACCATAGTCGTCTGTATACTGCAAGTCTAAACTCTACGAGAGATCTCCTTGATACATGAGAACCAGTGATATCGAAAGAGATCTGAACGTTCCTCTGATTGGTGATCGAATTCAAAGTATTGCCCATTAGCAGCTCATACAAACCGACTAAAGAGAAGGCTCAAACCACATCACCATCAAGACCTTCCACAACGGGTCTTGACACACAAATCCTTTCCTTTACTAGACTTTAACTACTCAGTAACTACGCTGTAAGTAATGTATATATTACCCTATATATATCTAGTCATAGTTCATTCTTAGTTTAATTTCACATTAGCTAAAGTTGAGTAAGGTAATAGTACTCTAACACCTCATAAAGTTTTATTTACTAAAAGAAAAAATATAAAATGCTAGTCGTAAATTTAATAAATAAAATGCTCAATAACTTCTTATCCTTTTACTCAAAGTAACACCTTATATATATTAAAAGTTATGCTATATTAATTTCAACATTATTATTATTAAACGGAGTTAGTTAAATAACACTTAAGCTCAATATGAGATACACGCACTGTAAAAGTGAGCTGCAATTCCTGAGTAAATCTCATTCAAAACGTATTTCATACTTTTCTGCATTATTAAAGAGTTTATTTGCTTTTTAAGGTTTCTGTTGCACATAAAAATAGTATTCAGAGCTGCGGAAATGTAAGTCATTGAGCAATTGGCCATAAGGGATTAAAAAGAACTTATAACTTGTCCTGAAACTAAGTGAAAAGGGAATAAAAGTAAGCGTCAAGCATAGCTTAAAGATTTATTTTGCTTCTTGGTTCAATAAATTATTATATATAGAAATAATATTTGATATTAAAAACTGAAACTGGCTTAAAAATATTGCTTGTACGTTTTATTCTGGCCAAGAAAGTGCGTAATAAACTTAAGCTGAAAGCAAACTAAATTGAGAAAAGATTTTATTAATAATTTGTCGATTCATAGGTAAAACCCTTACTTTGCACCTCAGACTTTTCATGTCAGAAACTGAAGAAAGGTAATTTCCGTTTCAGCTTATCATGGAAAGAAAAACTCAACGCTGATTTGTAATATTCGCAATACCTTTTGGCCATGTAAAGGGCTATCAATTACCAGAGCCTAAGAGAAATTGAAAGCGTCAAGCAAACTGGCACGTCATCAGGTAGAAAAATCAAAGGTAAATATTCATTCAATGTGATGAAGCAACTTTAAGAATTGAAACCAACTTGTTTCTCATAAAAAGCAACTTTTGGCTAGAGACTGAAAGAAAGTTATTGTAATGATTAAGTGTTTATTTAGTTTGGACAATGATTTTGTACATTTTACTTATAACTTGCCGCAATGGGTGAAAACAAGCTGGAGAAACATAATAACGACCGGAGAGACGGAATAAAAATGAATCCGTGAGGTTACAACGTAATTTAAATTTATTTAAGAACCGACTTGTTAAAATCGTAAAACGGGAAAAATGAAGTGCAGCAACGCAGAACAACAACATTAAGTAGCTCATTAAATTTCCTTAACCAACACAAACAAGCCAGTCAAAACACACACACACACACTAGCACACAGTGACTTCTCTCTTTTATTTCATTTTTGTAAGTCGGAAATATTATCGTAGAGAAAAAAGGGCGCTAAAAGAAACGAGCGAGCTGTAAAACCCGAGCAAGTGTATTTTTATTGCGTATAAAATGCATTTTGCAATGCCACAAAACTCAAGTGTTGTGCGCCCAGAGCAAAAGTTACGACCAAAGGACCACACACCACCACACACACACACACCAACACACACAGAAGAAGAGTTGTAGTTGAGAAAATTGAACAAAAACAAAAATAGCGAGAAAAACTTCAGTATACACAGCTCAAGATACCCTTTTCTGCAGCTCTCAAATGGAAACTTACATTACATTATTTAAACAAATGTTTATTTTACATTAAATAATGTTTTTCTGTAAGAAATTTTCTTTCATTTAGTTTTTAGAAGGCATTAAACTTCAATATGAAAAGTGTTTTCTATCAACCCCTTTGAAACTTGCGTTTAGAGGGTATCAAAGAGCAGATGATAAAAATTATGCCATGTAAAGGGAAACTCAAGGCACTAACTGGCTTTGATTGCGCGGGAAGACTGTTTGCTAAATATGTGCAAGTAACACATACTAACCGCATTAATTACATCCACGGCGTATACGCAATGTGACTGACCCGGTAGGAAATTGGCTGTCAGAAACTGTTGAAGACGCGTAAATAAACTTAAATGCAAATAAAATATATTTCAAATAAACAGAAATATTATTTATTTAATTATTTAATGTAGACAACAAATTTGGGTATAAAAAGATTTAAGTAGAATTAACACATATTTCATGAAATAAAATTTAATTTATTGAATTTTATCTAAAATTGAGCTTTAAATAATAATTAACTCTTTAAGTAGAATACTTGAGAGTCTTGTTTTGACCCTTTTCCCAGGTCTGATATAGTCTTATCTAAAATAATAATTATAATATTATATATATATATTGTATATATATATATGTGTATAACATACTTATAGAGAGATAAATATAGATAAATATTAAAGTTATGCAATAAGCGAATTTGCGTGAAACTATTTCTATTTCATTATTTATTTCTATATTTTAATTAATTTCTTATTATGAATACCCCATATTTTTATTTAATTTTATTTTATTATATTCATTTTTATTTAATTCATATTTACATATTTACACTCAGGAATAATATTTAATTATCATGTTTTATTTTTTGTAAATATATTTTCTTTTTTATTTTTCTATGCCTTCGACTGCTCTTTGTCGACTCTAAATAAATAGATAAAAATAAAATAAAATAATAAGACGCAAACCTGCAGTGCTGAATTTCACGATGTGTGTAGTCACACCTCTTACACATAGACATAAACTCGATTTAAGTAATGCATCTGCTTGGGAGTGTAGAAACATGGGAAGCATCCAGTTAAATTGATAGCTGAATGGATTTTGTTTATTATCCGCAATTTGTAGCATAGATTCAGATAGTTTGTTCCACACGTTTATAAAGACCAACACGGAGAGGCTCTTGGTGATTGGATCTGATCACGATTTGCTTCCAGCTAATTGTTATATGTATTTGCAGTACTTTAGAACAAGTGTTTTACTCATTCTAAATGGGTGAAGGTTAAAATTATTTAAGAAAATATTGTATCACAAATTCTCTATCATATTTTGTGGCACTTTAAGTTTCCTATTGGGTATGTGAGTTAATCAACAAGTGCTGCAAGTGGCGTATACGTTATTTACAGTGTGTTCACGGGGCGTATTATTATTATTTTATAATAGACTCACCGCGTTCGCGTTGCTGCCAGCGTTTGACGGCATCCGTGTTGGTTTCAGACATCGTTAAGTAAACTACAAAATGATATATACACACAAGTAGAGTTAATGAATAGCGAACTGTAAAAGGGTAAATACTAATTGGCTTTGATAATAAGTGGCGGCGGCGCGTTTGGCAATGGGAACATATGCTCTGACAGAGAGAGAGAGAGAGCGAGAAAAAAAAGGGTTGCTCGACAAGCATTTTAAATAATGTGAAAGCACGCAAACTCATGCGAACTCATGTCCATTCACGCCGGAAATTGGCGCACACCTTGCAGCCATGCAGCATAAAACAATTTTATTTTCATTCTTTTTTCATAAGCATCGTAAAAATTGTGAATGACCATACGGGCCATTGCCCAGTGGTTGACTCTCTGGCTGGACAGGTGTGGGAGCCTTGTTGGGAGTTGGAAAAACAAACAAAAAAAAAGTGCTCACCTTGCGGAAATTATAATTTATTGCCAAAAGTTGCGGCTACTGTTACATTACCCTTTCTGCACCCGCTGGAATACCCTTACTGCCATTAAGATTTAACTCTACTTATTCATAAGCCTTAATGGAAATACTAGTGCTTGAGTGGAAAAAAAGGAGATTCCTCTGCATATTTTCAGCCAAGCTGCAAACTGTTTACCTGCCTAAGTTTCACATCATTTAGCTTAAATATTCATGGACTGCTGTGAAGCCAATCCTAGAAAGTGCTGCCTATACCTATACCTATTTCCTCTCGAAGACTCACAGGGTATGCATATATCTTTCGACATTTAATGAGAAGTTATTGGTTAAGAAAAAGTATGTTAATTAAATCCGATCTTAAATATAATATAAGTATCTGCCATAGCTTCGATTTGGAGTATATTCAAGGGTATTAAATCTTTGGCAATTGCAGAAAAATTCTTTTATTTGCTTTTCTTAACAAAAACTTTCTAATGTTATGCATTGCCTTACCTAAAAGAGAGTCTCCTTTCTTTATCATGCTAATATATTAGACAATTAAAAATTAAATTGAATATTTTGGCTACAGTTTTAATTGTTCTGGTTAAAATTCACATATTTCTCCCTTTAAAAACATTAAAATAATTTTAAAATCTACAACTGAAAATGCAAATAGTATCGATTTATTCATCTTTTTTTTAGCTCTTTCGAGCTAGAAACATAAAATTTATCACTATTTATAGCGTATTCAAATGCAGTTTAGAAAAATATAAATATTCATGAGCAGACAAATAAATTCTATACTTTTAGTGGTATCTAAAAAGCATGTTTCATTTTTTATTAAAAATATTTAAATGTATTTCGAACATTTCTCTTGCCGAAGCCCAAAAAAATTCATATGAGAAGATAAAAAATATGATGTGACAAATGGCAAACTTCCTGTTAACAGGCCGAACACAGACACACACAACATATTCACAACCAATACACAAAAAACAAACTTTAGTTTTAAATGAAAATTTGTACGAAGCACATTCAATTTTATGCACTGCTGAGATTTATTTATGATTGAACTAATTTTGTATAAAATGAATAAAATGAAATTGTCACTTAAGCATTGAAGCAATTGAAATTAAATTTATAACTAAAAGCTTTTCAACTGCTTAAATAACTTAATTTAAGTAATAGCTTTTCATTGAGCTAATATTAAATGAAGTTCACATATCAAAGTTCAACGATAAGTGAAAAATAATTAACAGTTTTTTTTTTTATCCATTTCAATTGGTTTTTATGCTTAATTGCAAATTTAGTTATGTTTGAATTGAAGTAACTCTCATAATTAAATTTGCAATTAATTATAATTATATTTATGCCCCAAGGCTGAAATCAGTTTTCTTTATATAATCCAAACGTTTCTTTTGCGCCGGACTCAGCTGAAAGAATTTCCTCACAAATATATCCAGCTCAGCTCTTGTATGCAGCGGTGGCCAATTCGTAGTATACGATAAAAGTCTTGGGAAGATATATACAGATATATAAATATATATATTAAATATACTTATTAAAGTTTAGCCTACCTTTTGGTGTGGTATTGATCGTATATAGTTCGGTTTGAAGCTAAAAACTGAGCCATCTCGCGAAATAGTTGCCTATCGTACTTCTCCTTGGCCTCCAAATAGTACAAATGGCACTCGAGATTACTAATAAATCGGTTTTTAATTCCTAAAGGATATCATCTATATCTTTATTCGCACTTACTATGCTAACTTCTTGATAGTATAGCTGGGATTCCGGCTTATGTCAGCCTCGTCGTGAAATACTCTATCTCGTAGTACCCAAATTTCTTTATCCCACTTGGTGCTCTTTATGTACTTCTCTTGCTTGATGTTCTGGTCGCTTATGGGAAAATTGGTAGAAGTTGGTTCTCTCCTATGTATGATGGAAAATTGATCATTACCGGGAACTGGTATATTTTTACCACGCAATATCGAAGATGCTCTTGAGATGCGGGGAGAGCCCTCCTCCCTTATAGGGTTTTTACTTGTAGCTCCTTGAAACATGGCGGAAGTGACACTCGGACGTTTCAATGAAATATTACTGCCAGTCACATATTCCTGAGACTTTTGATGCTTCAGCTCAATCTTATTACTCTGACCAGCACCTACCATCTCTCCAAAGTATATGGAAGGTCTGCTAGAACGTACAGTAAACCTGTGTTCAGAAGGATCTTCAAAAATCTTGTTTTTCGTTGCGAACATGTTTTTGATAGAACAGGAAAATACACTTCTAGAATTTGGGTTTTCACATAGGTTTATGATTTCAAATAACGTGTCAAGCTCTAAACTTCATACTGGACTTGAAACAAAACTATTTTTGTGAAATATGTATCCTAAATATAGACAGAAAAGCAGCAAGTGAAACATACGGAGGGAAAACAGAGAAATATACAGAGCGAAATACAAACAGAGCGGGAGACTGGGCGACTTACAAAGAGACAGACAGAGATAGAAAATGAGCGAAAGACACAAAAATATTATATAATAATACATTATATAGAATATTCAATAGAAAGTGTTACAGGATTGCTATGGAAATTGGTTAATCTGGTACTATTTAATCATTGACAAGTTTAAGCATATATCAGAAATTGATTTAATATAAATTGAAAGCCACAAATCGGCTATGAAACTGTTGAATTATTTATAATTTACCCTTAATTTTAATTGCAATTTTACGCACAGACATTCCCCCAATTGGATGAACAATGAGATTGCAAATACATACTGCAATTAATGCGAATTATGTGATTGCAATTATTGTTGGGAATACAGTTAAATTCATTGCCTGCATAAGGTAAATGATACGAGTACCGTTATATCAAATGTGTGTAATCTGATTTCATTTCCATTCGAGTGTGCGACTTGGGCAAGATGAAATACAGTCATCAGAGGTCAGGAGCAGCTCATTGAAAGGAGTCTTGCGGCTGGGGCGCCAAAGGATACGATACAAAGGATACGGGTAGCAAATGTTTGCCCAGCAAAAACATGGCCGCAAATGTTGTGCCTATTAAGGACGCATTTAACAACGCCAACGCACGTGTGCAGTGAAACAAACGAGCACATTATTATTATTATTTTACTCGAAAGATTGCTGGAAAGAGATGTGTGTGTGTGTGGAGTAGGAGTAGCAGGAGCTGGCACTGCCTATTAATGAAGTGCCGTATATGGCAGTAGAATCATTTTCTCTTTATTATGCCACTGGCAGACCTTGAACAAAGGTCGACCTTTGAATTGAACTCTAATTGCAGCTAATGAATTGCACACATTAGTTTAATGAGCAGCCGGGCAGCGATATAATTAGGTGTGAGTGTGCCTAAGTGAGAGCTAATGGAATTGCAATAAACTATTTATGATCTTGCTATTCCTAGAACACATATAAATACGAGGAATACAGCATAAGTTACAAATTAAAGTAACATAAATTTCTGATATACAAGTAATATCTAACATATTTATCAATATAAAGAAATAATATCAAAAAGAAAAGAAATCGATTTAAGTTCCACTTTAAGCTTAGAATTTTATCTGCTCTAAATAGAAATTGGAAAAGAATTGTCACAAAGAGTAAACCAGTTCAAAAAGGGAAACAGACTATTATTAATCGTATACCAATTGTTGCGTCGCTATCTAATATTGTATCATACGGGATTGGGAATGGGTAATCGGCAATTCCCTTTTCCCCTTTATTTTCCATCTCGTTCGCACCTACACGCACGGCAGCAGCTTCCAGGCTGTGTGATTCTGTGATTGAGGTTTGAAAGAGATCGACAGAACAAGTCGAACCGAAGCGAAGGCGCGGGCAGAGCAACAATTGTAAGCAATCAAAGCGGCCCATTCGCAGTCGAACATGTTGGCGAGCGTGACGTAAAAATCTATTAGTTGCCGCGAGGCATTTTACCGTTTATGTTCGCAAGGCTCGCCGAACTTGTATGACTGTGTATGGACAAGATGTCGAGCATCACTTGCAAAAGTAACGGAACCAAGAAATTTCTCTGCTATGTTCATCGAACAGGTTGGACGCATTTCGTCATATCGAGCCAAGCTCGCCAACATGTTCGACTGTAGACAAACTTGAAGTTGTACTAATATTTAAATATAGATTTCAGCACACTTTTATTGAAGTATCAAACTGCGTGTTTTTCTTTATAAACTGCATTTTGATACCACGCCAACGCCTATAATACATAACAAATACCGTTAAGCCTTTAAGGTAATCGGATGTTTATTGATTTAATTGAATTAGGTTGTTTTTTTACCTAAAGCTGCCAGCTTACATTAGATTATAGTAATTAAATATTTGTTATCTGTTTATCAGAGCTTTCGATTACGTATTAAAAACACGTGCAGTACATATTTAACTCAAACATTTAAATACTGAATCCTAATTAGATGTTTAAAGAGAGAATTTGTGATTTTCGTACTGCTGCACAGACAACAGAATAATTTTCGATTTGCTAGCCAAAATCTGTGTATTCTTTGGTTAATAAATCCCAAATAACAGGACCAAATGTCAGTGTGCTGTCATAAAAAATTAACAACAAATCCATTTATTACACGACTTTGTCTGACATTAATTATTGATTCGGGCACGTACCAAGTATTTAGTGCAGTCAACAAACTCGTCGACCTCCCCTCGCAGACCGCAGGCCGTAATGCGCATCCCGTAGTATCCACTAAATGTGGCTAATTTGCCAAACCAAACAATACGCAAACATAAATACAGAAACATTTATGTTAGAGCATTATTTTTGTTGTTGATTGGCAGCAAGTTTATAGGCCAGAGCCCTAATTACGGCCAACAAACGAAGTTGATGACAAACAGTTCGATAGATGGCCGGGAAATTTATATATATATAAAAGGCAAAACTAAAACAAAGAAACCGAATGAATTTAATTATAAATTATCTCTTTAACTGTATTAAAGTGCTGCATGGAATATATTTAACATACAAAATTTAAATGCGTTAAATTATTTAATGTTAACAAAGTAATCGATGCATATCAAATGATTTCAGCCAGAAAAATATCTACAATAAAACTGTTAACCACATGCGAAAATGTCATGAATATCAGGCGAAAATATTAAAACAATACGCATTAAAATATTAATGTCCTTAGGCTTAAAATGTCCCATTCCAAATGTAAATGAATGTAAAATTACCCAACAATATGCCAGGGATTAAGATTATTAACTGGCGGCATTATTATTCATACTCATCATTTAAAACAAAAACAAAATAATTAAGAAGGCTTCAATACACGACTACGTGATGCCCTACACATAGTTTGGTATAGCCAAAAAAGAGTCATACTCGTTTTGGTTAAGTCCTTTATCTTCAGTCTATGCTGTCAGCTTGAAGTTGCCTCAACTTTCTCATGGATTCTTATACGAAATAATTAGAGACTAATTTAACTCAATTTAGAAACAAATTAGATTTAAAAAATATATTTGAAATTTTATCATAAGCAATACAAAATATGTTCGGGAATAAACTTTACTCAGAAACTTCAAGAAAAAATAGGAAAAAAATAATTTAAAACTTATTCTGTAACAATTATTTAATATAATATTTTAATCGAGCCGATTGCCTTAGCAGCAGCCTAATAAACACTGTGGTAAAATAATAATAATAATAATAATAAATAAATAAATATTTTAATCAAACTCTTCTTAGCTCTGCCTTAAAAACTATCTGCGAATATAAAGAAAGTTTTGTTTCTAATTAAAGACTAAAAATTCTTTAAAAAAAGCGAAATATATCGTTATCCTGATCAAAGGCATTAATATTCTAATAAAGAATCTTACTTCGGCTTTGGCTACTAATAATAGCTTATACTTCTTCTAGCAAACTTTTAATTCAGTATAAAAAAATATTGAAATGCTTGAATTTAATTACAAAAGAATTTGTTTATAATTGTCATATTTAAAATAAACTTTTGCATTTCATACTTAATTTCTTTTAGAAAAAGTTTCAACCATATGTTGTGCTCAAAAGTCGTTCTACCATATAATGTTGAATTATTTCAATTTGTAGCAGAATGACAGACACAAATAGCCATTTGTTCAGACCTTAATACTACCATGGCCAAGACTGTATCTTACCAATTTGCAGAACTCTCAGCTGAAACATAATGGCAGTTGTGACAGCTGTTTGTCATGGTCAGCATTTAATTTATTTGGAAACTACAAAATTGTCCACCTTGAGTGAGAGGAGAGGAAGGACATGGGGACTGAAGATTACAAGGACCATTGTGTAGTTTTCAAAGCAATTAATTTCAACTATTGCAGCCATTTCTCAACTCAAAGCTAACATATTTTAATAGAATGAAGTCTTAGCAACATCTCGAGCATATGTGCTTAGAAAACTTCCATGAAAAGTTTGCAGCTAAGAAAATTCATATGTAAATAATGGAAGCAACCCAGTAGAAAACTTGGGAAACATAAACGTATATGTAAGCTGCTTGATAAGGCAATTGCTGCTGTAGTTCCGCATCTTATTCCAACATGATTTCTACTTTCTAGAATATCTCTTTTCTATCTATTTTTTATCAAATTTTAGTTTTTTCCTAAGACCAAAGTCAAACTCAGCTTTGTTTCCTATAGTTAAAGCACAACTTAAATACTTTTAATGTAGTTAGACAGACAGCAAGAGTAACAGACTTTTCAACAGTCTAGCCAGATTTCACTGGAACTCAGACACATTTTCCAGAAAGTAGAAATAGGGGTGAAAGCGCTTGGCAGAATGCGTATTTGTCTCGTAGATGTCAAAGTTTCATCAGGTTAATTCAATTTAACTCATTTTCAAATTTCGCTCAAATTAAATGCGTAAAGTTTTGGCAATTGCCACACTTAAGGAGCAATAAATTTTCCTCAAAATGTCCTTGTGCAAATGACTTTGATTGTCATTTTTATATATATAATATATTTGTGGAAAGGGAGCTCGTCTGGCTGCACTCAGTCACCAGGCAAGCGTAGCACAAAGCCGATTTTGTCGGCTGGAAAATGGCGCTGAGATAATAAATCTTCAGCTGTGAAACAAATCGCAGCAATTCCATTATGTACATTTAATGATGTTCAGCGGCACCAAAGACAATCCCAATCCAAATCCCAATCCAAATCCCAATCCAAATCCAAATCCAAGCCCAAAGCAAACGAAGCAGTGACAATTACTTGCAGTCCGCGAGCAATTTGTAAGGTTGCAGCATGGCCAACTTGTTAGAAATAATCACAAGAAATGGCCAAGTTGCACAAAATATACTTATATACACTCTCTATCTGTATCTGTGTGTATATATATACATATGTATGTGTATGTTCTGTAAAGGAGTCTGGAGAAGCCAGTTGAACGCAGCAGAATTTCAGTTGCAGTTGCAGTCGCAGTTTTTTAATTAGCAAAATTTTCTTTGTGCTTTTACTGTGGGCAAAGTCTTCCATTAATTAGAGCGACAGTTCCACAAATTGAGATTCAGTTTTTTTCTTCTTTTTCAGCAATCTAAACATACACACGCACACGAAATAAGGAGTCTCCTTCTGGCTGAGTGTCTTCACACATCATCTGAGGTTTTTTTTTTTATGCTTTCCCATAAATCTGTCATGAAATACAATACTCGTGGAGCAGATGAATATATGGAAACCCGGAGCTCACCTGCGGCGGAATATGCTCAAAAGAAACTGCTTATTAGCTTAGGAATTCGTTATATCAAGCAGTGTGTGTGTGCGAGTGTGTGTGTGTGTGCTGCAAGTCTGAACGTCGCTGCAGAATTGCAAATTTCTTTGAAACATAAAAATGAGTTTTATAGCTGCCGTCAGCAGCCAAAAGCCACAAGAACAAAAGCAACACGTTAAATTTATTAGCACAATGTCCAATGCAATTTTTGATAGAAAAAAAAAGAAAGCTGCAGCTGAGTGATGAGACTTTAATTGGGTTTGTCAGCAACATTTTGTGGCATGCAAAGATTTATTGAAATTGTTAACTCTATTTATCAATTATAGAATCAAGTTTCCTAGCTAAAAGATGTCAGCGGGTGATGTCAAATATAGGATAAAGGGAAACAGAAAGGATTCAGCGGCATCAGATTAAGTATCACATTTTCTCAGATATTTATATTATACTTGGATATCTTCATCCCTTTTATGATCTTATAATCAATGCTTTCAGCCCAGGCTTAATGGTGAATTATTAAGCAAATGATAATAGCAATTTTCCCAATAGACATTAAGTAGACTGGCGATGTCTTCTTCTGGGAGAGCGAGGTATTAGGTCGCCTCTTAAGCCTTAGCGGAGTCTTCTTCTGGTCAGCTGACTAGCTAATCGGTTTCTGTGGCGTTCCAGTCTGTCATTATACTGACTCGAGTGTTGATTTGGTTTAAGTTCCTGTGCTAAGTTTTAAGTTCCTGTGAGGACTGTGTTCCTGACACACCAAGCACAGCCTGTGGTGAGCCTTGGATTCGCCTGATCTGGCTGTCACAAGACAGCTCCCAGATTTGGCTTACTTCCAGATCGATGTTATGACCTATTTATATATGATTTTCTTATTAGTGAGTGGCAGTTTGCTATTTGATCTGCGAAGCCAGAAGTGCTTCTTCCACGCGGCTCGTATGGGAGTCCTCAGCGTGAAGTTCAGTCTGCGATCCAGGATGATCCCAAGTTACTTGCAGAGTTGGATAGCTGGACAGGCAGGCCCTCGATGATCAGAGGAGAACACAGCAAATATGGAGACGAACTATAACTATTAAAAGTATTAACATTAAGAAGACTTAAAAAGTAATTCCATATCACGTCTTGAGATCCCAGAAGCATCACAGATCAAATCAGCTGCCTCAGCTTTATGCAGAACCCCAGCGGATGAATCCCTCAGCCAGAAGTTGCTGCAAATAAGTTTTGTTTGGGATTTTAGACTAACTTTTAAGTAAATATCGTGATGTGCACTTAATTTATTAATAAAATTATGTACAAAGGGAAATTATCGAAGCTTCATTGGCATTCTCTAGCGTCCATTTGGAAAATCAATGGAGTAAAAGCCAACGCACAATCTGTTGTGGAATATGTTTTGGACCTTGGGGATGGACCTTGGCTCCAGGAACGCATCAAATAACTAAAATATCATAAAATATCAACTTTTTCGTGTGTGTGCGTGTGTGTGTGAGTGTGTGTGAATGAAAATGGGCTCCTCACGTTGCGTTGTTGACCGCGTCACGGTCCACAGCATAAAGCAATTACTGTGTCGTGAGTGGAAGTTGAATCGTTGTAGCTCCTGCCGCGGATGTTACTTGTATTGCTGCACGCGCATCCCGAACTACTTTGATTTATGAAATTTTAGTAAAACGTCGTCGTCGTCGTCGTCGTCGTACCAGGGAGCCAAAGCAAACTCTGTATCAAGCACACCTTTTGAACCGGAGTGGTGCAGGGAGGAGCCCCTCAGCTGTCCGAGGACTAATGCATTGAATTTGTGGCTTTTATAAACTTTGGGATCGACTGACTGTCAAACTTTTAGCTGGCCATGTGCAGCGAGCTCTGCTCTTCATAACCTGCAACAAAATTGAAATGAAATTTTTCATTGTGCCACGCCCCAGCGACCCTTAATATTCTCTGTGTTGCATCAGCTCTGATCCTGCCCTCATTGATGGCTCCGTAAAGTAGCTTAAATTTTGTTTGTTGTTCACACACACACACACACACAACTTTTTGGCAACTCGGCTTAACCCTTCCAGCACTAATGCTCCCAGCACGATTTGTTCTTCAAATTTCACTTCTATGACAACTTTTCAGCTGCGAGTGCATGACGCCTTTCGGCCATTAAAAAGTTAGAAGAAAAGTGTAAAGTATTTTAGCAGCGGCTTTTTAAGTAAGTGCCAAGAACCGGATACACAACGTGATTAGGAGCTCTATATGTAATTGCTGCGTCTGTTTTTGTAATGGATGAGAGTCTATTAAATAAGCAAACGTCTAATTGATTTGTTTTCCTTGTGTGTTGCTGAATGGCATTGAGTTTGTTGGAAACCTTCATCGATAATTGCTTTGCCCTGTATTCAAGTCAAGTTCTTTGCAAGTCAAAACAGCTGAACTAATGACAAGTGCCCACTCATCTTTATTGCTCGAAGCACACACACGATTTCATGGAGTGGCATGCGGCAGTCAGTCGGACAAGGATATAACTTAGGCGCCCCAAAACATTCGCCCAAGGATATGCTGAAATCGCTGTGAGTGTAAAATTCACTTGTGATTGTTACCAGACGCGTTTTAGCCGCAACAACAAACACCAGCAACAACAGCAACAACAACAAGGATACAAGATACAGTCAGCCAACAGAAAAATACCCGAAAAGCCGCACACGAAACACACACAGACACACCTTCTCTCAGTTGTGGGAAAGTAAAAAATTGTAGCACGCTTTTCAGCGCAAAAGGTGCAAAGTCGATGGATAAACAGAGAACAAATCGAATGCGAATCGAATGTAAAATATTTGCTTTTATGTTTTCTTTTTCAAATAGGACATACGCGTATGTCTCTTATCTGTGAATAAAAATAAAAGCAATTTAATTATGCTAATCAATTGCGAGCACTTGACATATCAATAAATCTCCCTTAGAAATCACATAAAAATAAATTAAATAATATAAATCCGCCTTAGGCATAAGAAGTATTTATTGTATCTTATTGCTATAAAAAATTGGTTGCTAGAATTTGAAATATTAAACGGGCTTTTATGTTTGCACCAATATAATATTACTGCTCTCTGGTTTTCACACACTAAACTATAGATTGAAGCCACCTCTGCAGTTCAATTTATGGCTTAAACTGGAATTTGATTTATTAATAACTTGAAAATTGATTTCATAATTGGCAGTACAAAAACTGAGTTTATATTTGCTGAAGTGTGTGCAGAAATACGTGCATGTGTTTGTAGATTGAAATACAGTATTCAGTTCTTTCAATTTACATGCCAGAAATGAATCAATTCATCACATTCCGAACAATAAAGTCAAGTAAATATGAAGCGCTGACTTCAGGATACCCTGGAGCCAGGTCTTAACACTCAACAAACTCCGCACACAAACCACAAACTCAAAAGTAAAGCAAATAGTTCTGACTGATCTTAAATATCCTAGAGCTATATAAATCGAAGACATATCTATCGATAGTCTCCCACTCTGAGGTACTTTGTCGCAGGCTGAGCTGAAGTTGGCTTTAATCCGCATCAATACATACATTTGAGTTAAAGTTAAACATAGACTCTGTTAACCAATTTGAATGGGCTCAGAGTATGGAGAATGTGTGCTTAAGCTGAGGCTATTGCAGCTTCTGTGGGAACATGCAGCATGGAAACTCAGTTGTTTATTTAGCATTCAAAGTTGAAATGCCAAACCAAAATGGCAAATGCCAATTACCAATGTGTTTCCCAATGTTTTGGCCATTTACACGCAGAGCATACGAGAAATTTTGGTGGCCAAAGCCAAAGCAACGTCTATGACTAAGGCTGAGCTTAAGTTGCATATGTGTGTGTGTGTGTGAGTGTGAGTGTGAGTGTGTATTGGTTTGGGATGTCCTGTTGCAGAACACACATAATGGCTATATTACCATTACAAGAGCGTCGTATTTGGCTAACTGGATTAAGCCGTAACTAAGCGTTAATGCGTTGCCCGTTACGTGCCTAACGCTACTTAGCACTGAACTTTCCAGCACGCCAGAGTTGCCACACACACACACAGACAGACAGACAGAATGTTGCAAGAAATTAAATTTAATTGCTATCCGATGCGTTGCATAAGTGCGGTTACTTTTTACAAGGGCTTTCATAATACGCTAGTTGTTAGTAAAATTTTATTTAGACATTAGTTTGCTTTTTGACATCGCAGTAGAACAAGTAACTGCCATTTGAACTCATGCAACTCTAATCTCATCAAACTGGATTATAACTTTCCGAGTGTGTAGAATGTGATAGTTGCACGAAACATTCCAGATTTACATTTCAGCTTGAGCTATTACCACACCAGCACATAAGCATTCTGCCACAAACTGACCGCAATCTCACAAACCAACAGAAAACACAAACAAACATTTGAGAGCCCTACAGGGACAATTAAACCGCGTCCTTGCTGGAGCAGAGCAATCCACCCTGCAGTCCTTCAGCCCAGTGGCGTCTGACGCCTTTTTCTGTTTCGGTGGGGGGCCCGTTCAACAAGAGCCTTTATTTGCAAGCTGTACACAAACAGTTGTGTGTGTGGCAGTGTGTGGCGGTGTGTGTATGTAAATTAACAGATTATTAAAGAGAAAACCAGATCAAAGCAAATGTTGTGGAAGAAAATTTAAGTTTAAACTTTAAACACGTTCAATTGCAGCCTTCTGATTCGCATATTGTATTCCCATAATCTCTGTGACATTCCTCAAAACTCTCTCCAAATAGACAAGGAACTGATATTTCGGTTTGGTATTTGCTTGTTTCCTGTGAGACTCTTACCTGTTTCCGCTAGTACTTGACTGAGGCTTTATTGGATCTTTCAAGTCAATCCATTAAGATTATATCGCTTAAGTATGTCTGATTAGAGTAAAATCTGCAAGAGAAGTACTTATTTTTTGTATGTAATCAACAATTTTGTTCATTAATTCTAAAAATTTATAAGAAAAATTACTTGTCTTCTTCGGTAAGCAGTGCGCAATCTGTGGAATATATTCCTTATACATTTAACAGTACTTTTTGGGACAAAACTTGCGCAAGGCAAGCAGTTCGTATAAGATATAAATAGCATGGTTAATACTTCTTATACACCACAGCTAAATTGTATAACAAACTTTCTATACTTTCACTTCAATCGTTATACAGACTCAACAAATTTATTATAAATCTAATTTAGCACATTTTTGGCCGCTTTCCATCTGTTATATTTAACTGACATACTTTTATATTTAGTACTGTTAGTATAAAGTGTGCTATATCCATAACCTGAGTTATACCAGTTCATAACAAATCTTACTTTCATATTGTGTTACATTCTTCAGCCAAAAGTTGCACCTTTTCATCCCCTATAAGAGTTGTTATATGAATAACAATGGGAACAGTTAACATAGTAGAGAAAACCACCCCCAAATCATCTCGTATTCAAAGTATAGTTATACTGTAGAACACTTCTTGCAGCTGTTATATGGTAGAACAGAAGAAACTGTTCCCAGAACATCCCCCAATCACAGTTTCGTCCAAGCTATTGTTATAATATAATGAAACTGTTATATGAAAAACGATTCGAACTGTCGAAGCTGCACCCACACATGATCCCTGTCAAACTGTTATACAAGATACAGTTACATTTTTATAAAAGTGTCTAGCCAAACTGTTATACATAGCACACGCTTAAGAACTTATCAAACTCTCGTGCTTAATAAAGAAAAATATAAGAGCTTTCGTATATGTGTAAATGTTAAAAAAAAAGCTTTATTAAAGCTTAAAGCAGAAGCCCAAATAAATCTGTTGTTACTTTTCGAAATTTGGGTTAATGTATCCGGTATTCTGAGCTGTGGGTAGGATAGCAGGCGCTGCTTTTGGCATACTGTAAACTGGATACAAAGGAGCAAAGGAGTTTGTTCCAAAGGCGTGGAGCTCCTCCTCGTTTATATTCCCGCGTATCGTATACCTCGACTCCTCGTACTTGGGTGTCGCTATATCCTGGGAACTGACCCTCAGCTCGTTCGCCATTGCCGTCACCACAGGCAACTCATCTCCTTGAGCATTTCCTCTTCGTGGCTGCTCCTGCACAGCGCCAGTTCCAGAGCTTAGGAGAAGCGGTCTCGTCCCTATGGTAATAGGCATGGTGATCAGCTGTTGCTCCCGCAGACTCTTCACCAAGGCCTCCACCTCCAACTGATACGCTATTTGTATGAGGTTGCACAGATTGAGGCACGTTGGCGGAGTACTCGGCACCGTCAAGTCAATCGTCAAGGAGCGCGTACTACGACGGAGTATAGTGTCGCCTTTGGCCTGGGAGATGACAATGCGATCCACACGCGAATGCTCTGGCGTCACACTAAAGTACCGCACCAGCATCACAAGTGAGAATCGCAGCTCGGAGACAGCCACATTACTGTTGTTAATAACTACCACGGTAACTGGTATGCGCTGGCCTGGCACATAGCCTGCTTGGGGTAGATTCAATTGCATCTTAATGGGCTCCGTCTTACAGGGTCCACAGCAAAAGGTTCTGTAGTTCTCGCTATGGGCAGCTAGCTAAGAGAAAAAACCTCAGTTTGCCTCAGTATAGAACTTATTACTGAACACTTACCCTCAACTGAGGCGTTTCACAGTTGAGATCCACGGATTTCAGCACTGTTATGCCATGGGTATAGGCCTGATTGAACTTCCAGGGTCTAAGGAGTAGCACCTTGACTATGTAGCGTATGCAGCCATAGCGACCCTCGAAGGACGAAGGACACTGATACGGCAGCTGGCAAACAAAATTATAACTGTGCACACCTGCCTGTATGGTGTGTCTCTCATTTGCTGTTCAAGAAAGGGAAAATATATAACACTACTAAATTATATATATAACACTTACTTTGATCTGAGCCCACTAGATAGGTCTGGGACGATAGATAATCCTCCCGACCTGAGTACAGTTTGGATGAGGTCATTCGCCTTTCGCTCCATTTCGTCAGCGAGTATCCCACAACTTTTACTAGAGCAGCTGTTGGGAGTAAGAGAAGATACTTGTGTTATAGATATAGTTCCTGCTTATTAAAAGGAAACTGGATATTCGATAGGACAAAGAAACTTTTTTGCTTATGTAAATGATTTGATATTCATAGCTAAAGAGGAAGAGAGTATTTAGTATCTAATACTGATATTTTCCCACACTAAATTAATTGAAAGAAACTGATAAAATGGTTAGGAACACTTGAAGTTTGTTTGCCCCAAGCATTTATGATTACCAACCTCATTCTTATTTATATATAGCAGAGCTCTTATCTTAGGACTTTTCGCATTCCTCCATATGAAATAAGTTATCTAAATCAATGTCGTCATAAACGATTGTACCTATATTCACTTATTCTATCAGCAATTATGTACCAACACACATTTATCGTTATCGCCAAAGTATTAATAGCGTCTGAGGAAACTCAAACTCAAATTCCTGATGCGTAAAACCCCTAGAAATGATCAGAGGTCAATGTTATACATATATACCTTGCACCTCCTTTATTTTATCCGATTTCAATGTGACACAACCGCTCACCAACTGGCCGGCATAGAAAGTGCCGTATCTGTTATTCTCGAAGCTAATCTCACACGTTACAACCATCTCGAGTGCCGAGATCCCCGACAAATATCAATCGAATAACCAATCTTTAAACTCTCGAACCACGACGCCTCAAGCTCGAAGGCTGGCCAATGGATTGCGACTAAACTAAATGGGTGCAAACACATATCGCTTGGACGTGGACTCTTTTGTTGTTGTACTTAAATTAGATAAGCGATACGGCCGGAATATGTTAGTTGTACGTACTTTTCGTACATATCGCGGGAACGAAACGAAATCGAATCGAGAATTATAAGAGTTCTACTCGCACGCTCCTGAGCTTCTACCAGCCTATCGCATTTGGGCAGACCTTGACAATGGCTGTTCTCCTTCTATGTTTTCAACTTTTGATAGCGCCACACATTGAGGAAGTGGAGTGAAGCGAAGAACTGCAGAACCTAGAGGCTATCACTAAATTTGTATAAATATACTCTTTAACGGCTATCTTTCAATACGATATGTATATCTGCCTCTTCGGAAGCTGCTTAAGCAGAGACATACATATATATCAAAGAAGCTGCTGCCAATCCTTTGCCAGATACTTTTTTTAAGTGTAGAGCCTGAACAGTTTTATAGTACTTTAACAATGTAAATTTGACTGTGACCGAACTAAAGTATGAGGACTTTAAGCGTAGTGATGTCTAATTGTCCTGGCAAATCTTTGCCGTTTTAGTCGAATTAAAGGATGTGCAGGCAGTGGACCTCTTGCAAGCAGGCGGCGGTGTCTCAGCAACCCTTCGCTGTATCTGCTCGTGTGTCTCCCAATCTGCTCTTCAACTCTCTGTGAAGTGTAGAACCGCCTACGTACCAGGAGCAGTTGGTTATCTGTCGTAGTACACGGTTCTGCATTACCTGGATACGTTTATAAGTTGATTCGGCTGCGATGCCCCAAATCTGCACTTTGTAAAGGACTTTGCCAGATACTGTTCTCAGGCATAGATCATACTATATCCATCAACATCATAATTATCTTCCATGATAAAAGTATTTCTATCCTCTGTTCAGCGCGTTTAAGTAGATATTATGAGAGAACAATACAATCTTACTATCTATATCATTATCATTAAGTTTTCCCTCAAATCTGTTCCCACCTCTAATCCTTAGCTCAAACAGGCTATAATTGTTGTAAGACTTCAAGAGATTGTTTTCATTGTCATTTCATTTCATTTATTAATGATTGAAATGTATCTATTACTAGATATTCCGGATATAGGACTAGATTTTGCTTAGCTAACAAAGTACTTTTAAAATCCTGTTTGTAATATCTTAAAGTGTTCACAGCCAAACTCCTTTGGTTGCATTTGTTTCAGCATTTTCAGGTACATTATAGTCCACAAAACCCTGCGTGGGATCTGGTGGCGCCGAAGGACTTGGCACATCGAATATGGGATAGAGTGGTGTATAGCCATTGCCATCCAGGCTAAGATTATTGGGTGGAGCACTGCCTTCAATTTCATCCACAGATTTGGAACCGCCTGCAGCACGCATATGAAGAGCCTCCTCATAGTTGGGTGGTGCTAAAAGTGGTGAGATGTTAATTATATAGAAGAATACAATAGATCAGGATGAACTTACGCATGGTGGCGGCTAGGGACGGTGCAGGATTAGGTAAGGTCATGACATTAAGTGTTTGAGGTGGCTGAGCGTCCAGAGCACGTGGTTGCATTTGAACATGATTGGCCAGTGGCACACTGCCGATGGTCAGGGGCATAGAGAGCACCTCCTGGCGGTGGGGGCCCTTGACCTTCGCCTCCACCTCCAGCATGTAGGCGATCTGTATGATGCGGCACAGATTAAAGCAGGTGGGCGGCGTGGCAGGCACACGCAGTAGATAGTTGAACTGTTTCTTGCAGTGATTGGGCACAGGATCTCCCAACATTTTAGTGACCACAAAACGTTGGTTTCTGGAGTGCATTCTGGACAGATGTTGGGCGTGGTAGGTCACCAACATGGCCAGGCTAATCTTCAGCTGCTCGACGCGTATGTGACTGTCGTTGGTCACCAGTATGCCCACTGGTATCGACTGACCAGGCACATATCCAGTTTGAGGCAGCGTCAACTGAATCTGCAGCGGTGCCGACTTACAGGGCCAGCAGCAATAAGTCTTCACTGTCTCGCAGCTAGCTGCTGCCTGTGTAAGGATTTGCGTTTAAACAGCAATAGGAATAAGCTAAGCTATGTCCTTACCCTCAAGAGCGGACTGTCATAGTTGAGGTCCATGGTCTTCAGCACCGTAAAGCAGCGTGTGTAGGACTGATCGAACTTCCAGGGCCTCACCAGGGACACCTTCGTCGTATAGCGCACTCTGCCGTACTGACCCTCAATCGAAGAGGGGCACGCAGCGGGTATCTGGCAGGCAAAGGTATACACATGCACCCCAGGCTCCAGACTGACTTGTGCTTAAAATTAACAAATGATTATAATTAGTATAAGCGAGTAAGGAAGTAAGTGCTACTTACTGCTCTGATTGGATCCGACTAGGAAGGTTTGTGTGGCTATGTAGTCCTCTCGGGCGTCATAAGTGTGTGAGTGTCTGTTCTTGCCAGTTCCTTCCCATTCTTGCCAGCGAGTGTGTGCAAATCCATTAACATTCAAGGTCACAGCTGAAGAAACCAATGAAAGGATTGATTTAAGACACATATTAACTATTGTTTGGTATATATATAATACATAAAGAGAGATCATATTAACTCAGAATCAGATGCGACATAACTTACTGATATCTTTAACCCTTTTTGTACTCCTTAAACTTAACATAAAGTACTTAAAGCAATCAGCTGCCTAATCTAATACTAAATTATACTTGTTAGATAAATATTTGCAGTGAGTCATCTCTTTGCACTGGGCTATCCCCGGACCACACACAAAAGCCGTAAACATTTTTGACTGCATGTTAAACAAGTTGCCGATAAGAAACCCATCAGTATGAGTCATGGAGGAGAGCACTTAATTTGTTAACTGCCCTTAGATTACCTTTCACGAGTTTAACTCTTTCCAATTTCAATGTTACATTGCCAGTTATCACCTGTCCAGCAAAGAACGTGCCATGGGGATTGTTATCAAATGTGATTATACAGGTAACACTCATTTTGTGAACTCCTTCGTTATCGCAACGATTCTTAATTGTTCTTCTTCAGTTATTATTATATTCAATATTCCCTTCTTTTGCCAGCACTTGTCGCAAGCGGAATCCAAAACACGACTGATTCGATTCTGATTAGAACACAAAGCGATTTCGTATTTATTTCCCAACAAGTTTTGCAAGTTTTGCGCCTCAATTTGGAACATTCCCAGTTGCCCGGTTGAAACATACTGAAAACGAAACAGATTTCGCCCTGCTCCTAACTTGGGCAAGAGCAATTCGTTATCTTATCGCCCACTGACAACAACTATAAATTCTGAACACATTTTGCCAAAGTGCAATGCATACAGACCCAAGTTTTTGAATTAAAACTTCGTTTCGTGGATGAGAAATGTTTGTTTTTTTATGTTTGAAATTATGTTGACAAATCGAAGTCAACAAATAATGTTACTTCTTATACTTAAAGGTAAATTCACCAAAAGATAATTCCTCTCAGTCCGCAAAATAAAATAGTCCTTATCATCGAGTGGTCGATGTACTCCTAGGCACATTTGTTTTTTGAATTCAATTAAATCCCTTTAAAACAGAAAGAGACATTTTAATTGGCACTAAATAGAGAGTACCCCTAATAAGTTCATATTATCGAATAAATAAATAATAAAGATACTTAAATAGACTTCTTGTTGCAAATAATGTTAAATGCAGCAACAACTCAGCAAATATTTATACTTTGCATTCATTTGGACAGATTTATTACCCGATTTTATTTTGAGATTATATTTCGAGCGATAAATATAAAAATATATGAAATGTATATAATATCAAATATAAAGATTTTGGTCAAAGTTTTATTGAATTAAAAAAAAAAATAATGATTAATGATAAAAAACGTGAATAATTGAAATATAATCATTATCATGTAATTTTTGTAATATAATATATAATGATTAAGGTCCTTGTATATTTTTTTTATTTTAAATTTCTTTATACTGTTACATATTCTCATCTAAAAATGTTTATTTCATAAATTCAAAAAATCAATTTATGTTTTAAAATTATATTTGATATCTCAGAGCCAAGAGCTGCGATCAACGTCCTCAGTTTCGAGGACGCCTCCTGCTCTGCCAAGCTGCTGCTCCTGCAGTGGCTCAATGGGACTTGTTATATCAAATACGGCATAGAGCGGGTTAAAAGTGCAATCGTCCTTATCCTTATCCTTATGCGATGATCGTACTGGAATATGCATTGCTTCTCTGTAACTCGGTGGCGCTGCATCAATTCAAATAAATATAAAATGTAAAATGTTATCATAAGGAGCACATGACTTACGTATATTAGCATCTACAGCCCAAGGATTGGATATGGGCAACTCTGGATCATCATTTTCCACCAAAACCAAAGCCTTCTCGTTCAGCTGCTGCGCCACAACTTCTATTTCAATGGAAGCGGAGCGGGGCTGTTGTTGGAGTAGACGTGTCAGAGGCACATTGCCTATGGTGACAGGCAGGTGAAACCTCTGATTGATGTGCCAGCCCTTCACCTTTGTCTCCACTTCCACCTGGTAGGCGATCTGTATAATGCGGCACAGGTCGAAGCAAGTTGGGGGCGTTGCCGGCACAGGCAGATCGAAGATGAACTCCTTCTTGCAGTTTCTGGTGACTCCATCGCCATTCTTCTTGCTGACCACAAATCTCTCGCTGATCGTCTCCACACTGCCCTGACTGTAGTAGAGCACCAACATGACCAGAAATGCTTTGATTTCCTCCACGCGTATATGACTATCATTGGTAACTAGCACACCCACTGGAATCGTCTGGCCAGGCACGAATCCCTTCTGGGGTAAGGACAACTGCAGTCTGAGGGGCTCAGAGCGGCACGGCCAACAGTTATAGGTCTTCTGGTCCTCGGAGTGTACAGGCGTCTATCAAGTATGATGAAATATATAATTATTTCTTTATGAAATCGTTACACTCACACGCAAGCAGAGTCCTCCCCTATTGAGATCCATTATTTTAAGTACGGTAAAGGCTCTGGAGAAAGTCTGATCAAATTTCCAGGGTCTGACTAGCTTTACAGTTACCATATACCGCACTCGGCCATGAGTGCCCTCAAAAGATGAGGGACAAACCGCTGGAATCTGGCAGTTAAAGTTAAAGACATGAGTTCCTGCTTCCATGGCGACTTCTAAAGGTATCAAAAGGGTTAATAAAATGTAAAATATATAGAAAATGGTATTCGAGCTAACCATTTCTGTCGACGGCCGATATAAGTTCAACTTTTGATCGTATATAATCCTCGTGTCCAGCATAACTTTCTTCTGTAGTTTTGTTATCCGAATCGGTTTTGGAATTCGTCCAGTAAGTCGAGGCATAGCCTTTTATCTTCAAAACGACAGCTAGATTGCAATAGATAAGATCGTTTAATTATAATTTAACTATTTTCAAGACTTTAAGTATTTTGTATATGAAAAGGGTAAACACAAATTTTCTTGCTCCAACACTATCTGTAAATTCAGAGCCCAAAGGGGGAACCCCTGTGAATTGCGGTTGATAGAAACCAAAATAGATAACCAATAATAGAAGTGATTCATACTATTGGAAACCTGTTACTATTTCAAATTAAAAAGTTTAAAATAACTCATTATATATTTACTTTTATTACATATATTTTCCTTACCTTTGACTAGTTTTTGCTTATCCGTGTTCAGAACTACACTGCCAGAAATTAGTTGCCCCGCGTAGAAAGTTCCTAGCGCATTGTTCTTAAAGTTGATCTCACAGCTAACTACCATGGCTGTAATCTCTTGCTTATTATGTATTTAATTTATAAAAGAAATGCTGAAAATCTATATTGAGTCTTCCTCCTCGTTCTCTGCAAGTCAAAATCAAACTAAATTAAAAAGTAAAATATTATTAGTCACAAAATAGAATATGTTCACAAATTTTATCTTATCAATAAGATAATAATATGCTTTTGTCTTATAAAGGTTACAATTGACACGTGTAACCAGCATATCTAACATTATATCTGAAACTAGTTTCTATTTGGATAATATACAAATTCTAGAATTGCAATTGACAACGAATGATATTAGAAGTTTGTCGTATCTATTTTAACTACTATTCTTCGTAAAGAGAAACAAAATACAATACACTCCCACGTTTGGGATTACAGAGAGTGTTAGTGATAAGATATCTCTCGACATTTGTTAGGCCTTTTAAATATTGTGTTAATATTTCTATAGCAGAAATCGGCTCAGTCACCGTTTAACTGCGAACGGGTTCGGAGAGCTCTGTGCGTTGGACGCGGCAGTTAAATCCTCAGCAAAAATAACCCTCGATAAGAAAGCGCCACAAATATGGCCAAAAACTGCCTCATAACATTCGATCAGAATGAACACGGAACCTATTTTACGGGCCAGGTGATAACCGGCAAGGTGATCGTCAATTTCAATAAAACCAAAAAACTTCAAGGTATGTTTCGTTTGTTTTAAGCCAATTTAAATACATTTTTATTTCTATAACAATTGTTGGTTGAAAGATGGCATGCAAGAGCTTGTTTCTCTCTTATCAGACTCTTATCTTATCTCTGCACTGCGAAATAGAAATTATATATATATATATATTTGTATATATTTGCTTTTTTTCTGCTGTTCTGATTTAGTTTTGTCACATTTTTGATGAACCGAAAGGCACAACAAATGCTCGTTAAAAGCTCCATAATACTTCTATTTATAGTAAAAGTGCAGCTATTACTGGTTTTTATTAAGTTACTGTAAAGTTTAGGAACTATCAGGTACTATTCGGATCTGAGACTAGACGAGATAGAGTTATCATTTTGTGCGCGTATTCCAGAATGCGAAATATAGATGAATATTATTTCAAAGTTTATGTCTGATCTTTAATCATAACTTTTCCAACCCAAATCCGTATCTAATAAATACTTTTCTCTCTCTCCAATCAGGCATCAAGCTGCAAATCAGTGGTTATGCCTGTGCCCAGTGGCGGATGAAACGTGGCCGAGCGGTGGCCACACGTAAAGCCGATTTCAAGCCGGGACGTAAGGGCTTTTTCACTGGCCGCGAGGACTATATAGCATCGACGACTTATCTGATGGGCTCGGAGCAGGGACAGACGTTCAATATCGATGCGGGTACCTATACATACACGTTCGCCTGTCCCATACCCAGCCATTGCCCATCCTCGTTTGAGGGCATCTATGGCCACATACGGTATCTGGCCAAGGTGACGTTTCTACGCGCCGGTGCCTCGAATCGTACCTCCAACGTTGGCTTCACGGTGCTCAAGCTCTTGGACCTGAACCAGGAGAACAAGCTGCTGCGCGAACCCGCTAGCTGTGAGGCCATGGAGTACTTCTGCCTCATGCACAACAGGCCGATCCACATAAACGTGACGCTGCAGCAGCAGGGCTATGTGCCCGGGCAGTTTATGCTGATCCATGCGGATGTGCGCAATGACACCAGCATCGACTGCAAGAAGCTAATGATTATGTTATACCTGCGTGCCACCTATACAGCCGATATGCCCGCCATGCGCTCCGTCTCCGAGAAGATACTGCTGGTCAGGCGTGATGGTGGTCCCGTGCTGCGTCACTCCCAAAGATCCTACACGGAATCATTGCGTATTCCGGCGACAGCGCCCACCTGCGAACATCTCAGCAAAGTGGTGCGTGTCTCGTACGAGGTGCGGATTGTGCCTGTCATGAACTGGCTGATGGCGAATCCCAGGGTCGTTATACCCATCACCATCGGCAATGTGCCACTGGTCACCGTCGGCTCTGCTGCAACGTCCGTCTTGGCACCGGTCCCCAACGAACTGCCCTGCACCTCGGCCAGAGCTCTGGAATTGGCTTCCGGTGTTAGCAATACTGGCTATATGGTAACAGAGGAGCTGGAGGACTACGAACTACCCGAAGATGGTGATGATGAGTTCGACACCGAAGACGATTTACCTCCAGAGTTGCGTAAGTTCAATACTTTTCTTTTCTTTTTATATATTCCTCATCTCTTACTGATCTTGCAGCGCCTCCTACCTATGAGCAGGCGATGTTTATGACCGCTGATATAGCGGACAATGATGCAAACACCGTCAGTGAGGTGTCACGTTTCACTCCTCGCTATCCCGTCTTTGACGTGGATACATTCCAAAATGCAGCACCGAATCCACCGCAGAAGAAGAAACGCCGTCGTCGTCGCCGGGCCACACAATCCCAGGAAAAGCAGCAGAAAAAGGAAAACCGGAATGCAGAAAGGGAAAGAGCGCCCGTAGAGTCACCAATAGAAATCTGAGCGAAAACAATATCTTATCTTCGCAGTATTTATGCTATTTACTAAAGATTGCCGAAGAAAACCTCTTGAACAAAATATTTAATTAATAAACAAGTACATAATATAAAACCGTCTGCCAACTAGCCTTCAAGTCATGCAACACGGACCCAGCAGCCAAATTAAACACCAAAAGTAAACTCTTAAGAACCAGTAATAAAACTGAAGACGTAGAAAGTAAGAATGTTAATGGATATATAATTTAGATAATAAAATGCATGTACAGCCCACTGTATATATTCCACTCATATAAGATATTTTCAATCCTAAGAAATATGTACTCTATAAGTTATATACCGTCAGATAATGCAGCAAAGAATGATAAAGCAGATTATGATAACCTGATAATCTGATAGTCTTGTACTTATAGTACCTTTGCTCAGATACTAAAATGTGGTACTTTAAATCTGCTCAGTGAGTAATATGAATTTTCCACTATATTAAAACCTGATTCATAAATAAAGCAAGTCGTATTTCTGTTTACAATAGCTACACAATACAATAGACTTTATTGTAAAATGAACAGATTTCCTTAAATATGGAATATAAAGTGAGTTATTACAGGCATATTCATTTATTGAAATAACTTTGTAGGCAATATGTAGTATTACTATTTGATTTAAAAAATATAATAAACTAGCAAGTAGATGAGTAGATAAATAAGTTTGTTGTTGTTTAGGCTAAGATTAGTCTTGGGTCTTGGCTCTAAGGGAAGACTTATTATTATATTAGTTGTTGAGATGTTAGCCATTTTTTTAGTTTTATTGCATTAATTTGCTTACATTAAGTAAGTAATATTGATAAGCTATTGGGTCTGTTCTATTATCTCAGCCATAATTTCCAGTGTGAATCATCGTTTTGTAACCAGCGTAGGCATCAAATAAACCAAATTATTAAAAATTATCAACATCTTATCAAGTAAGAATGAGTAATGCTTAGGCTAAAAATAATGATATAGTTTAGCTGGATTAATGTCAAATGTGGTAGCCCAACTGTTAATATACAATAAAGTAAATGTATACTTAATAATTATCAGCATAATTCATATATCTATAATTATAAAAATTATATATGTATATTATAATTAATGCCAGCGAATTGCTTTAGATTTAAGATATTTCCTATTAAAAAGGAAAAACACAGCTTATTAAATAATTAAAAGCTGATGAATGAGTGAATTTATCGCTTCATTCAATGTATAGCGTATTGCATGCAAAAGTTGATATACTCTTTGAAAGTGAGCATAGAAGCTCCAGATATTCACTCAGATGCATTTACGCGCTCTCACTCTCCCACTCTTACGCTCTCACAGTAACCGAAAGCAAAAGCAGACGAGCTTTCGGCTGTGCTTTGGTGCTCTCTGATGATGTCACAGGTCTTGTTCTTTCGTTAATATTTGGGCTCGAGAGACATTTCATTTGTGGTCGGACCGTTTGGCGTCGCGGTTAGCAGATATTGAATACCGGAATAGGAAAATGATTTAACGTATAATTGTTCAATTAATATACACTTAATTTTGGAGTGCATTTTCGTTTGCGTGGTACTATAGTATTAACTGTTATCTACAATGCCATCGAGTTGTGTTTTTGAATTTGATCGACCCAATCCGGTATATTACAGTGGAGAGACAATTAATGGAAGAATTATCTTAACAACGACAAGCAACAAGTCTGTTAATGGTAAATTATTCATTGTGCTATCAGTGTTTTGTATATGGTAAAGAAAAAGAGACAAGTATATTTTCTTAGCGCTTGTTTTGTTTTGATACATTATTTGCGGTATTTCGTTGACGAAACCAGTTTTAGAAGAATGCGAATGATAAATGTCATTTACTTGACTACCAAATACGCTGCAGTCTACTGACAGAAATACTCTTCAATATAAAATTATTTAAGGAGAACCCGAATTTATAAATAAATAGAATAAATTGTCTGCCAATAATACGAGTTTTGGAAAGCTTTTTTATACTCGATATACCAGTCCACCTATGTACATCCATATGTACTCGTACATGTGTGTAAAAAATATGTACCGGTGCTATTAATGTATATTATACAAATTTAACATCAACAGATAAGAATATTTTAATTGTTCTTTCTCATGCGAAAGTATATTAAAAAACGCCCATAGCCAAAATACATATGAATATTTCTAATTAACTTCGAATGCTTTAAATGAATGACAAGCTTGTTGAGCTCATAGGGAAAACTGCAAGACTTACAAAGTGATAATTATAATTATATAATAATGTCGCTGGTTAGTTATAGTACGATGGTACAGTTATTATATAGATATACAGATATTATCATACAATTAAATAAACTAAAAATGAGATTAGTTTTGTCCACTTTGTTCCACTGTGAAAATAATCCAGACAAAGCGCAGCCGGCAAAAAGAAGAGAGACACAAAGCGGACTACGCATAAAGCGAAGCTCGCAAGTTTTGCCCTCGACTTTATGCATACATATATTATTTATCTTATTCTCTTTTCCTTTATGTTTACCCAAACAGTTGTTTATATATTGTTCGAGGGTGAAGCTAAGGTACGTTGGGAAGAGTCCCGCAGCCGGACTAATAATGGCAAAACGGAGCACTATACGGAGTATTATCGCGGCTCTGAGACGTATCTAAACACTCGAACTAATGTTTTTGGAGAGGGAGAACTGCCGGCTGGGACTCACACCTATACATTCTGTATACCCCTGCCGCTAGACTGCCCAACATCGTGTGTGGAGAAGTACGGAAAGATATGTTATCAGGTGTCGCTTGTTGTAGATCGCTCCTGGCGGTTTAACAATGTCTTCAATCAGCCACTGACCGTGCTACAGTCATATAATCTCAATCTGTATCCAGAAATGCTGGTATGTTGCATAGTAAACGAAAAACTATGGATGTAATATATTCTGATTTGGTTTTCCCTTAGGTACCTTCAAAAAGTGAGGATATCAAGTACTTCTGCTGCTGGCCCTGTTCCTCAGGTCCTGTCATCTCAACTCTGACGATACCCTTTGGAGGCTATGCTCCTGGCCAGAAGATTAACTATGCACTTCATATAGATAACCAGTCACATGGATATGATCTTGATGGCATTAAGCTTACCTTAATACAGGTCTACGAGTTCACGGCTTCATCGCCCTATAACAAAACAAAAAAGAAAACAAATGTCCTTGCCGAACAATATCAACCAGAACAAGTGCGACGTTTGTCCAAGCGGTTGATCAATTCAAGCCTTGTTATACCACCCGTGCCACCCTCCTCGAAGAACTATCGCATTATCCGGGTATCGTATTTAATACAGATGGACATCAAGACGGGTGACTGTCACACAGATTCTGAGATTGTGTCGCCCATCATAATTGGTACAATACCATTGGCTCAGAGTGCCCAGGACCCCTCGCATGTCGCTCAATGGATACCCCAAACGCCGGATACACCAGCTGGCGCGGCTGGTGACCTGCCTCCGAGCTATGATAACTGCCGTAAGCTTTACCTGAATACATATGTTCAATATATTAAAGATATATTCATAATTTACAGAACCGCCGTCATTTGAGGCAGCCACACTTGGCGAAAAGTTCGTCGATAAAGATGTCAGCGAGCACAATCGCACGGATGATTTCATACCTAAATATCCCATGTACACGAACTTTGCAACTCCCTCGGCGCCACCCGAAGAAATACCAAGTGTACCGCTACTGTCACTGCCACATAATCCTACTGCACCCTCATAAAATAATTAAATTATTTTGAACTCTACGAATACTTCGAGAACACTACCTCTTTATATATTCTAAACATTATAACTAAAAGTTGCTAATGCAAATTTTACAAATGAGAATCTGATTTGATATGATATATGTAAAAAGTTTATATATTCAACTATAAACTATGTACTTACGTGAATATCCTCTGCCTTATACAGATTTTATATATTTTATATGCATAATTACTTATTCGCTTTTGAATTTCGTTGAATATTCTATAGAATATTGAAATTTATATAAATATAAATATTTTTTTAATGCTTGACATATTGCAAAAATTTGTATACAACTTGTAAAAATCTCACTTTATAAAAGTCCAAGGAAACATTTTGTTTTTTATTTGCATGAAATACCAATATGATATATGATATACCTAAAGTACTTAAGTTTTTCCTAAATATCAGATATCCACTGAAGATATTCAACAAACTTATATTCCTGTAAGATATTGAACATGTATTTAACAGATAGAAGAAGGTGTGTCTAGCTTATATATATGTATATATATATATATATATTATATTCTTGACCAATACCAGAAACCTATTTTTCAAAAGCTTCGATCTCAGAGACTTACCGTAGGCAGAACAAGATAATTGTTCATAGTATAATTATAATGTATAATATATATTTCTAATGAATTAAGTTCGAATTTTTTTTGATTAACATCACACGGTTTTTATTTATTATTTACACATCAAATGTTATAAACTATCTTCTACACTTAACTTCGATTAACTTAGCTTAAAATAATCCAATGATGTAGTTCCAGAATACTCGTACATTTTTATATATATCTATTATTTAAGTTATTGAAATATTGAAATATCTTATCCCCCAGAAGTCTGTAAGTTACAACTCATGAATTGAACTGCGACTCTGGGACTAGTTATACAATGAACTTCTTGATAAAAAATCTGGTAAATAATACGATGATCCTTTTCAAAACTCTTTTTCCGTTTCAGAATGCTCCATTTCATAGTAGAGATAGCGTGGCCTGAAGTTTTGCTGCTCTCCGGACATAGTATGCTTCTCTTCTTTGTTAACATTGGTGGTCATCATAAAGTCGGCTTCTCGGAAGCTGGACGCTGTTGGAAGAGATTCAGAGCAGAGTTTAGTGAGGTCCATGCCACTTACTAGTTACATCAGCTTACCCAATGAACTCATGGATGCGCTTAAGTTAGGTGCTGCCAAGGCAGATGTACTCGGCTCGGGCGTTAGATGGGGCGCACTGGCCACGCCCACATGCTGCAAGTCAAAGTGCGAGCGATCGGTAGCTTCCTTTACATATCCGTATAAAGGCGGGGTATTGGCAATTACAATTGGTATTCTTGCCATGATAAGGCGCTTCTGCTGATGGGTCTGGACAGTGACCTCCACCTCGTAGCTGAGTTGCAGGCAGGCGCAGACTGTGGCAGTTAACGTAGGTGTTGTCTGTGGCACTTGCAACGTGTGCAGGTGCTGAAAGTTTAATGTTTCTTGACGTGATAGCCTGCTCAGCTGATGAATGCTGCTGACCAAAGGGCTACTCTCTATTTTGGTGTCCTTGCGCTTGGGCTTATCCTTCTGGTGGCCCACATAGGTAGAAACCAGATTCAGCTTGTAACTCACCTCTTTTAGGCTCAGCTGCTGCGGATTGTGGAGCACAACATGCACGGAGATACCCTCATCGTGTTCATAGCCTGATTTGGGTATATCCACTTGCAGCTGCAGTGGTTGCTGCCAGAATTTCAGGGCAGAAGTCTGCTCCACGCACTGCACCTCACACGGCACCGCCAGCTCAGCTATTGGCTGGCTTAAATCGCACCGCTGCACCACCTGCAACATGCGTGTTAGAGCCACTTCCACTGGCTGATCCATGTTGCGGTACAACATGAGCTGCAGTACGTAGCGTATGTGTCCATGTCTTCCCTCATAGCTACTAGGACAGTTCGCTGGCAGCTGCACACTGAAGTCGTATCTATAGGTGCCTGCAGCCAAAATCTGGGGTGAAGCCGCTTCGGAGCCCACAAAGTAATCCACTTTGCCAAAGTAGTCCACACGTTGCTCAAAGGCAAGAGCTGGCTTAGAAGCTTGTGGTTTCTTTGAAGACTTTTGTTTTGGAGGTTTTAGCCAAGAGCTGGATGCAAAGCCATTGGCCTCCAGTGCAACAGCTGAAAATAATAATGAAAATTCAATATTATGAGCCTATTGGTATGATTCATGACTTATCGTCGATCATGACTCATTAGGTATTACCTTTAATCAAAGCACGCTCCGGTAGTGTTAGATATATGTGTCCATTAATCGTGTCCCCAGCATTATAGACCCCATTGGGTTTGTCCAAGTGCATTTCACAGTGTTGACTCATTCTGGAACTCTTGCCTGTACGACTGTCAGTCGATGTCTGGCGATTCTTCATATATATTTTGCCTCTTAAACGCCAGACCCCAAGGGCCTTATCGCCATTATGCATGTTGCCCCCTTTGTTATTATTACCCTTATCTAATCTGGCCAAGATTGGAACACCAGCGTGGCTGCCAACAGCGAGCACTAACTGGGCATAAACAATTAGCAAAATGAATTAGATAATGGGTCTGAATCTATATCTTGATATGCGTAGCATATCTATGGGCAAATCAGGGTAAGCTAACTAATTCATATAAAGTAGATATAGTTAAATTATATATAAACATCGCTTTATATAAAGCACTTTACATAGTGCAATTATCCAAATTTCCCGAATTTAGTAAGTGGAAGCTAAGGCTTACGAAAACTTGGTGGAACTATGTCCAAATACAAGCCAAATTCTTGAACGAAGTGTTGGTATTTATTACTTTAATCAAATTGTATGTCCAAGTTGAAAACTACCTATTGATCAATTACCCAGGGGCTCAGCAGCAGACTCCTTCATCACCTTCAGCTGCTTGTATAAGTCCTTCGCAAAATCGTTCTTGATATCCTCCGATTCCACAGCGGCGCGCAAGCAGTACTGCAACAGCTTCCATCCATCAAAGATGAGCAGAACATGCAACAAATTCATACACATAAGGAAACATATGAGATGGGCATAAGATAAAATATCCGTGGACCAAAGCGTCGTTATGATCGAAATCTGGAAACTGAAAGTGGACTCAAACATGAAAAGGTTCGACAAGAGGGCCGCGGCGAGAAAGTTACAAAAGTATCGATGCTGGAAAAGGAATCGAATAAAATAACAGTTAATGGAAGCTAAATCAGTGTCTAGTAACCCGCAGAGTGGAGGACATTAGCAGAAATGAGTTTATAAGCACATTCACGTATAGCAACCACTTTGGCAACTCGATATTATCCTCCGACTGCTGGACCATAGTGTTCCTTGCAACCATATACCAGAGCTTAGCAGAGTCGTCCTCCGCTGATCAGGATTAGTTAGGATTAGGTAAGATTCATTCAATTGCCTTAAGGAACTTACCTTCCGATCTGTAATTCACATCGTTCATTACGTACACAGCGAATATATTGTAAATAAACAGATTTAAAGCAGGAGCATAAAACATTTTATAAAATATTTTAAATAATTTACGATAAAACTTGGCATGAAGCGGTTGCTTTGGTAGAACTGTTCTCAATTGTACAATATAATACTAACAAAACTCTCTTAAATCTTAGCTATCCGAGTTGAGCAACAACTATCACTGACTACTAGGAGTAGAACCTAATAATCATGTTTTAAACGTTAATAAGTAAATACCAGTTGACTTTATAATTTGTAATTTTGAAATTTCCTATACCCAAATATAAATATAATTAAAGATGATAAAAGTTAGCAGCAAGAACTTCAAAACTGTTTAGCAATTATGCAAAATTTTCACTTTCGTAAACAGAAAGCAGAAACCATCGACATTATAATCTTCTTTTTGTTTTCTTTATTTATAAATGTCTTCTGAGTTATTTTCTTAACTCTTTCATTCTGTAATACCTTAAAGTCTTAACCATAAAGGATCGGAGATGATAGACTCTACTCTGGTAGGTTCTCTGCTAGACAACTTACTCATGAGCATAAGGGCTCAGCTCTATATAGAGATTGATTATGAATGAATACAAAATGAATATACTTAATTTTGATTGAAGGTTTTAGTTTCTTTCTACCGTTTTAGTTAGTAATCGGGGATATACATACATGAGATTGAAATAACGTTTCTGCTTCCCTAATATCTCTTCCTTCTATTCTTTTCTTTATATCTATCACTTTTTTCCCCTTCTATTTTATTAAAACATATTTTGATCTATTTGTATGCGAATTGAGCGTTCTATAAATGCGATTTCGACATACGATTGACTTTCCCAGTGCAACTACCTTGGAAATAGATATAATTTTCCGACTCCCCACTTCCGGTTACCGGAAACCAGCAACTGCCTTCAATATACCCACTTTATCCTGAATGATGTGTGTACAGAAACACAGAAACATATTTCTCTTCATTTAATTTCATTTAAATAAGTGAGTGTAAAGTGTACAATAAATGGGTAAATAAATATTTATTGTCCAATTATGAACGCATTAGTCTGAGCTTATAATTAATATATATCTAAGTTTTTTCCATAGTATACAGTTATATATATATATATATTCGTTTTAGTAAATTTGCATGTAAAAAGCCATGGAATAATATGCTAAAAAATTGTATTAATCAGAATGGCAGTAAAGTATATATAGTATATGAGCTATGAGAGCTTCCAATAAGACGGATTGCGGTACCCTCTAAGACTAATAGTTAATCCTTAACTCTGAATACTTAGATCTAGTACACTCTTACGTATATTACCACCAACGGTTGGTTTAAGACACTTTTAGTTAAAATTGATGTTCGTCCTGGGGCTGAAGTGGAGCTCTTTCCTGATCACTTTCTTCCACCTGAATCCTGTCCTGCACCTGTGCTATTTCCTGGACCTGAGCCCTTTGGTGCACTTGAGCTCTTTGGTGCACCTGAGCCGTAACAGCTAGGACCGCCAGCTCCTCAGCAGCTTCTTCATCGGCTTCGACCTGCTCTGATAGTGGACCACAAAGGGAGCCAAATGTGTCCAGGCTGCGTCCCGTGTGATCGGTGTCCAGAGAGCCATAGGAACGATAGTGACGCATATCCAAGCCGGAGTCCTCAAGAACCATTCCATGCGCCGGCGCAGTGCCAATGAATGTACTAAAACCTGGAAACTTCGGTAAGTGTATGCGCTGGTAACCAGAAGGCTGACTCTCCAGCGTCTGCTGGCTGCCACCCAATGTGGCAAAACTGAACGAAGGCGGGACTGGTGGAAATACAAGGGAAAACTTAAAAGGCGGAACAGCATTTCATAGTGGAAACACAACTCACGGCAACTGTCATAGGAAGGCGGCTCATCGTCATCCAACACTTGATGCGTCTCGTCCACTGCCGCTTCTGCTTCCTGTGCCGTTTCCTCCTCCACCGTAGCCGGTCTCGGCTGCACTCGCTCAATCAAACGCTGGCGCTCCGGCGTAGGAGTGCGTCTCGCTGGCTGATGAATGTGCACGGAGCTTCTCAAGTGTTGAAGGGGCGTTGTGCCGACGACAATGGGCACCGACAGATCTGTATCGTAGTGGAAGTAGCCTGTCTTCAGTTTCACCTGTAGTGTATAGTGCAGGAATACAATATAGTTGGGATTCAGTGTGGATCGCTGTGTATCCATGGGCACACAAATGCTGGACTCATAGACCCGCTTCGATAGTCTCAGAGTGCGATCTGTGATCAGCTCCTTGCACAGCGTCTTCGTATAGAAATTGCGCTTCACTGGTTTCCGTGAGAGGAATACAAAATGCTGCTTAATGGCCACCTCCAGGCCAATGATGTCATAATGTGGCGACTGGTTATCGATCTCAACGACGAACGGCACATCCTGCAAAGGCGTAAATCCAGAGGTGGGCAGCGCCAAGCTTGAGGTTATTGGCCCGGAAATACAGGGCCAATGGCAGAGGTACTTAATGTTCTCGTCCTTTACGGGCAGCTGTGATTAAATATAGATTGATTATTGATTAATACTCGATTCCCATCAAAGGTATCTACGATATGGAAAACCATCTGGAAAAACTCTGAAGGGAATTCTATCGGAATTTCAATTATGATTAGTTGTAAATATCAAAATGTTATTGGATAATCAATCTCTTTATTGATTTTGTATTTATACGGAAATCATTTGATAACACTTCTCATATTAACACACACCACACACACACACATATTGAGTGTTATTTATAATTGATGCCACGTCATTTCTGCCACACGAGAAACCTACCGCAAACTCCGCGTTGTAGTTGAGATCCAGCGTTTGAACCACATGAATGGGTTTGCGAAAGATTTCATCGAAGCCCCAAGGCTTGTCGATGGTCAGCGAAATATTGTAGGCGATATAGCCATAAGGTCCTTTGCAGGTGCTGGGACAATCTGGTGGAATGCGTAGGGTCAGCACGTAGACATGGACACCAGCACGAAAGAGCGAGTTGTCGAAGACGTTGGTGCGTGTGTGAAGATATTGCTGGTGTCCGGAATAGTTAGAGGTTTCGCTTTTGCCGCTCATGGACCACTGGACCTTGGCCTCGCCCTCCAGGGTCACATAGACCGCTGTGAATGGGGTGTGGATTAGCAGTGGTTTCAGGTTTCTACAGATTGGACCCACCATTTACACGCTTCACCTTGTCCGTGCGCAGCAAAATGCGGCCGCTGATGTATTCGCCGCTGTTGTAGACTGGGTTGAGGCGATCCAGCTGGAAAACACAGGTGGTGGGCATGGCTGGACAGGTTGAGGAGGGATTGATGACAATTTGTCACAATTAGTTCACATCACAGCAAACATATCACAATAACAGGACGATAGAGAGAACTCAACTTAACTTTGGCACAGCCAGACGCGCACTGAGCTCCTTTGTTGTGCGTCTGTGCCTTGGTGTTGGCACATCGCTTGCTCTCTCCATCTCTCTCTTACTCTCGCTCTCCCGCTCGCTCTGTTGCTCTGACAGCATCCGCCTGGCTTTCGCTTTTGTCAACAAGGGGCATCTGGGAGGTTTGAATCAATAAGTTGGCGCCTTGCGTCTGTGTAACTGTCTACTGTCTGCTTCTGGTATAATATTTCAAAGCAAAATGGCAAAATGTTCCCAAATCGTGCAACGCTTTGCTGGTTGGTCCTTTCTATTTCTTTGTTTGAAACTCCCCTCAACCGCCCAGCAGACGCCATAGCACATACGACATGGAGCATGGAGCATGGCGAGGTCAGCGGCGTTTCCATAGCTTCCACTTGACGCACGTATTCCATATGATGTTGGCCAGCATCAGTGGAACAAAAACAACAATATGAACACTTATATTTTTGGCGGCAATCAATGCAAAACTCACACATTTCATTTAAATAGACTTTACACAATTTTCATGCCCCATTGCTGCCGCAAAATGTGGCAAAAACAATTCAGAGCCTCATTAAAGAGCCTCAATATTGAACATTTCGTTGTCCTTTAATAGCCCACGAGCTGCTTTATTTAATTTCCTGTACATAACCGAGGCAATCATCCCGCCTTGACCCCTTCGATGTCCCATTAGGGAGCAATAGGATAAACATTGGCTTGGCTTTATTTCGTATTTCTTATACTACAGAAATCTAGGTTACATATTTCTTATATATTGGGTTGACCGAAAAGAATTTTTTAAAAGAAAGTAAATAGATATATCAAAATTTTAGAATGAACTTTAATCAATTATTATATATTTTCCATTTTGTTCGATGACCTTTCGCCATCTTTCCTACTAATTCATTATTCCACGCTCATGGAACTTCTTGCCTTTATCTGCAAAAAACTGAAGCAAGTGCGATTTTATATTCTCGTCCTTATCAAAAGTTTTACCATTGAAGAAGTTTTGCAAAGACCGAAACAAACGGTTTCTTCCCGGTCAACCCAATAATAATATGATATAGATACAATAAAGAATATTACCCACTTATTACATCTAAGCGAGCCATGGAATTAGTTACAGAATGTGAGGTTATGTTCCAAGACCTAAAAACAAGGACAGAAAAAATTGGTTTTGCTCTTCAAACTTTAGCAGTTTTTAAAAACATAAACAAAAAATGAACAAACACTTCCTTCATTAACAAATCAAGCTTATAAAAAGGCACATCTACACACCCTGTATGCCAGTATACACCCTGTATGACTGTATGCACCCTGTAAGCCGAGAAAAGAGCTGGTTTTTGTGTGTCCAATGGCGGCGCTCATTTGATCGATATTGTATTCAAAAAGTAGTATAAATCAAATGTAATGGATTAAAGTTAATAAATCATCTTCTTCCATTCTCCATTCCAAAGCACTAGATGGCGCACCCTGTATGTAAACACATCAATTTGATGGCATATTCGGATTCAATGTGTTTATATATTCATATGTTCAATATGATTCAAAAAAATCAGTGATCTTATATAGCACTTTCTACAAGGTAAAAGGATTTTTCCAACTCTCGCTTAAATGCCATCGTTTTTTGATAAGCGGTTCAGAATTTATAAAGCAAGATTCCAAACTGTTCTCGAGTGGTTAAACCTATTAAATGGTTATATCTTTATATCTTTAAACAGCTCTTGTATATCATTGAATATATATATATATTGATAGGAACGATAGGAACGATGTTTTCAGCGTGTTAAAATGGGGAAGGGACCAGTCATATAAAGAAAAAGATATCATTACTACTACAAAAATCTATTTTTCATATTTTTTATATAATACTAACATATAGAGATATAATAATAAATACTATGTAGTAAATTTTGCACGTGTTTCCACGTTTTCAGCTGTCCAGTTAATTAGCTAATAGGAATGTTTTATAAAAGTTGCGAAGAGCCAATCGCACGTACGACTGTTTCCTCTGTTTTCTCACTAGTTTGAGGTTTTCACTGTATTTGGTGAGGCATGAAGAGCTCAATTCCGGGGAACAGCTGTGTGGCAGCAGCTGATGGATTGATGGAAAACTCAACTCATTTTCAGACAGCGCTAAAAAGTAGAAAGAAAAGAGTTAAAAAGACATATACCACATATAGAAGTTGTATAGTAAAAAAATCTTAAATTTATTAGCAAAAATAATACACATTTATATCACAAATCTTATATAGAAATCTGATCGGATCCAGCAAGCAGCAGAAAGTATTACTCAGTCGAGTTCCCTGTGATTTACCAGAAAACAAACAGGCAGCACAGCAACAGACCGACTGCTCAGAATGATTTGTCAGTTATATAACACACATATATACTTTATCGATTCGTAATGTTTCTTTCGATTTAGATTCATATGGGGCAAAGCACTTACCGAAGTTGACAAAGCCGAGAGAAGGGCAATCAGCAGGGGAGATCAGGGCACCGACTGTTGGCGCTTGAGTGCCCACATGCAAAGGCAATCTTAAAGGTTGATTGCCGCTGGTCAAAGTCTCCAGGTAATAGCTGATCTGAATGGGTTCGTCGGGTAGTTGACTCATGATGGGCACTGTCAGCGGCAGATGCAGTGCATCTACGAACTCGGAGCTCTCGTCAAGCACACGCACCACCCTCTTCAGCTTAACCGACGGCTCTTGACTCTCATAGGTGATGCATTGGCAGAGACGGGTCAGAATCTGGCAACTGGTTGAGTTCAGTTGGTAGCCAACTCTCTGACCTGGCACAAAGATGCTGCGTGGCAGAGTGACTCTCAGTGTGGAGGATTCACTTGCTAAGGGAGTCAGTTCACGCAGTTCAATGCGATTCCTTATGATCAATCGCTGCTGAAACTTCTTCGAATATCTACTCCGGCGTTCCAGTAGCACTTCAAGTGTGTAGTCCGTGGAGCCATAGTCCAGCCGACAAGTACTCGGCACTTTGCTTGGCAACTGAAACCCAAACTGGCCCAGTTGGCTGCTGCCAGGATGTAAGATTAAAGGGGATGCCACCAGCTGTGTTCGCTCCTCGATGTGTATCTTATTGCCATTAAACTGTGTCCGGGTAGGCTCCGTATGACCCGTACTGTCATTATGCTCAATCTGTGGCAAAGTGTTGGCAGGTTCGGTCCAACTGGTGGAGCTGAGGCCCCTCAATGTGATGCTCGCAGCTGCGGAGAGGCAAAGTTTAAATTTATCTTATCAATTATCAGAGAACACAGTAAAACAATTTGCCAAATGATAGCTGAGGGGGCAGTCAGCTATATAGTATAGACTCCCCCCTTGGTACGCCACTGCTCAGACTTGGACTTACCTTCCAGATGGAGCGGCTTTTTGGTCACTGTCAACGTAATTGTGCCTTCGATTCGTTCTCCGGCGTAATAAACCGCTGACACGCGGCACAAATTGAACTCACAATTTATGTGCATTTTTTTCAAAAATTACAGGGTATTTGTATTGTTGATAAACAATTTTCGGTATATGGATTTATAGACACGCAAGCACGCAAATAATTTCAGTTATAAGCGCTCACTCCGCGGCTGTCGGCGTGCAAATGTGAACTACTCGCAATTCGACAACGGTAACTGTTGCCGGCGGGCTTCGAGTACATTTGCTTCAATCGTTTATGATTTGAAATTCGTTTTGTATTGTGTGTGTGTGTGACGTTGTGTGTGTGTGTGTTTGTGTGTTGGCGGAAGATATACAAGATAATTTCACTTAACGACTGAGATTTATTTAAAGATTTATTTTCATTTCTCTGGCGATTAGCTGCTTTGTCTCTGGGCTGCTGTTAGACTGAAGTACACTCCATTGACTGTAATTGAAAAGCAACTTGTTGACTTGTTGCCAACAACCTGCAACAACTTTGAGCAACTTGCAACAACCTGAAACGCTGGCAAAGGCAGCTAAACAAACAGGTTCTAATACTTCTGCATAAAAAAGGAATTTCTCACTTTGCAGCTTGCCACAAGCCAAAAGATGCATCCGAGCTGGAGGAATCAAACTATATCAAAGTTAATAATGTAAGTTAATAGAAAAACAGCTTTATAAAATGACAAATATAAAGCAGACTACTATTAAGTTATCATATTTAGATATACTGTTCCAACTTCTCAGAAAAAAACAACGATTATTTATGCCTGTTTTTGCTTGTCGCAAATTCCAGCTTATATTTCAGTTATATAGAAATTTGTTTACAAGCTTAAGTTAGCCAAGTTCTAGCGAATTGTAAAGCAAGCTGGAAGTTACTTATAGACATTAGAAAGTACTTACCATATTCAGGGAAAGTTAATTAAGTATCCAAATCGTGACAAAATTGTTGATGTCATTTGCATAAAATTTGTAAACAATGAAATTAAAATAAAAAAAACGCACGTATTTTGGGTACACATATAATTATATATATATAGTATATAGTATATTTAAATATTGCTCCAGTGTGACATATTTTGAATTAATTCAAGACAGATTATTACTGGTTAGACTGGATTCAAATTAAGGGTAGTACAGATGAGTTCATAATTTATATCTAACTTGTCTTAAGATCTGACAGCTAAAGTAATTGGTTAGACACTTTATATGTGGGATGATTATGGGATATATATTTCGATTTGAATTAGTTAAATTTGGACATAAATTTAAATATAAGTATAAAACTATTTGTATTACTTTTCTTTCGACTAATTCTCGTGTGTTGTAAATAGACATTATAAACATTGAAAATGTGAGTTTTGTTTTTTCTTTTTTTGATAAAATTGTGCAAATTTGTTATATATTTTGCTTAAGCCTAGAAGTTTTCTAAGTACGCATTAACTACATTCATTTATAGAAATATATGTGTATATAAGAAGGGTATATATGTTGTTATGTTAGTATGCGTGTGTAAATCGTATGTGGCCAGTGAAAATTGAAAACTTGTTTCATTCTTTCAAAGAAATGCATAATTTTGGGTATTCATTGTAGAATTTTAAGGTAAATCTATCTATCGTATGTTGCCAGTAGGAAGCAGGAAGCAATATTCGAAATAAATTAAAATAAATAAAAATTAATTTAATTAGAGCAGCTAAGAATAGCTCAAGCGGACGTTAGGTTAGACGGCGTCAGAAAAGGAAAGAAAGTAAAAAGTCTAGAAGATACTTAAAACTATTTTTTCGAGTGTCTCGTTCGACTTTGAATTGGATTAATACAAAGTAAAAGTAAAATAAAAGGTTCTCAAGATTTTGAAAGTACTTAAAACTAATATTTCATATGTCTTGTTTAACATTGAATTGGATTAATATATAGTATATAATAGTATATACTTTGCTTTGTAAAATAAATCGTTTTTGCTTTTTTATCGGAATTATTCGTGTCACATTTAAGAGCTATTTTGCGCAATAAATTTGTAAACATTTATGGATTATCTCGAATTGGTTTAAATGTGTATTAATCATATTATTTCTTCTCATAAGACGGAGAAGTTTCCGTTCCTTGGGCGTTTGCATCCTCATCCGTGGCCAAGACCGTTTCCTGCTGCTGCTCGAAGCGAAATTGTGTGTTCGTCGAATCACTGTAGAGCGTCTCTATTGTGATTCAATCAGGTCGAGTGTTGGTCGTTGTTTAGGGACGGTACAATATGTTGCACGTTGCGTGTTGCACGTTGCATGTTGCATGTTGCATGTTGGGGGCGGTAACAAGAGAATAAATGTACAATTTGAGTATATTTTGTCAAACCCTTCGGGCTGGCTTACAACTAGAATTGTTCAGAATAAAAGTCAGAATAGTTACGAATAAAAACAGAAACATTAACATTGAATATAAAATTATATATATATATATATATATTGATTACATAAATAATTTAAAACTTATTTCCTATACGAGATTAATTATTTGGCAGAAATTACACAAATCTCAATATATAATATATTTGTTGTAAATATTTAATTTTTAATGAATAAAACGGCAACAAATACGTAAACACATACTTATTTTTTTGTAAATAAATAAATTTTCGTTTAAATTTGTATAAAAAACGTGCAAATTTAAGGAATAAACAATTTGTAATACTCTCTGTAAAACTATTAAGATCATGCAATGATATATGATACTCAGTAATCAGAACGCACTAGAAGCGAATCATAATTTGATTAGGATTAAATGGAAGAGATATAGATTATTATATTATTATTGAACAAATGGCACAAGGTCCCACCACAAAATGCAGTTTAATCTAAGCTAAACTTCTGTTAGAGCTAAACATCTTCTGCATTTCGATTATAAGGATCATCTGCCAAATGTCTGCAGAATAATGTACAATATAATATCTTGTTCAAATTTCAGACAACTGGAAACGAATTAGTTTTTTGTTTACGCTGTTTCTCATATAGGTTTTCTTCAATCGGACTTAAGAACAGGAATCATTAGCGACATATCTTAACATTTTACAAAACATTTAACTAATTGAATAAATTGTTCTAACTACTGGAAGATAGAAGGAATAAAAGTAAAAAGAATTGGGAATAAAATGCCACTCAGCCATTCAATTCTTTGCACGGGTTTTGTTTTGTTTTTTTGTGGTTTTGGTTGCCTTTCAGCTTTGTAACAATTTTAGGTTATGTGTCGGATTCAGTGGAATCATCACTACCGGGCGGTATGGTCGGTGTCTCATATTCGTAATAGACCGGGTAACGCGGTTTAAATGTCTCACGCTCACTTGTTACATCGCCCTGAGCGGACATAATGCTGCTCATGCTAACATTTGTCAAAAATTCTATATCATCGCTGAATTTCTCGCTCAGAGCCATTGCATCTTCATATGAGGGCGGCACTGCAATAGTACAATACGTTCAGATTAATAGAAGTTAATGAGGAATATTGTTAATATTTACTCATGGGTATATAATCTGGAGGACTATCGGTATCGCTAGTCACCAATATCACTGGCATGGCCATGGGCCTGAGGGCGGCAGTCGTTGGCGTTGATGAGGAGGTTGTGCTGGTCGGCAATGTTGCAGCTTCGCCCAGTGGGCGTTGCGGTGCCTGTGTTGCATGATTGATGTTGTTGTTGAGGCGTTGCTGCCCTGGTACGGAGTTACGATCACGCTGCCTGCTTGTTTGCTGCGTTGACATTTGAAAATGTTGACTAACTACTTGGTGCTGCTGCTGCTGGCGATTAAATCGCAGCAGAGCATCGGGTCCATCCATGATGGGTATGCTGCCAATGGTCAGCGGTATTTTAAGTTTAAGTTTCCAATGGAATTCCGTTGGATTCACAATGATCTTAATTGAATAGTTAACGCTAATGGGACAGGTTGGCTTCACCGATGTTGGCGGTATCGAGGGCAGATCCAAGTAGCCCCTGTAAACCTTTCTTGACCAGCGCAGCACATTGCCAAATTGCTTTAACGCTATCAAATGCTTATCATAGCGATACTCGTGCTGGGGATCGTGCGACTCATAGCTAACCTCCTGCTTCAGCTTCACCTCGCAATCGGTTATATCGATCGACGACTCGTTGTTCACGTACAGCACAAAGTGAATCTTCTGGCCGGGCGCGTACCCGCAGTAGGGCGTCGAGAACTTGACCGTCAGCGGTCCGGTGGGACAGCAAAAGCTCCAGAAGCGCTTCCGGTCGAGTATCTCCAGCGGCACCTACACAAAATGAACAGGCTGTTCAGTAATTCGTTTGATCAGTCAAATTTGTTTTTTTACTCACTTTATAAATAGCATCGGCATTCAGGTCTAAGGGTTGTATCACGGTAAATGGCAGCTTGAAGACTTTCGGATAGCGACCCGATCGCTCAATCGTCGTTATAATTTCATAGTGGATCTGACCATACTTGCCATCGAAGGATGTGGGCAGATTGTCGGGAAGTATGACGTGAAACGTGTACGAATACTCGCCGGCCAGCCAATCAATGCAGGAATTACCGGCACACGATCCAAGCACATACGATCTTGATGATAAATACGATCGATAGGCACGGCACATGGCGCGTTCGCTGTCCCGCGGGTATCCCTTTTTTATCCAGCGTATCTTGGCGTAACCGCTGACGGTGACATGAATGCCTACAATTTTAAATATATAAAATATTTATTTCAAAATTATTCATTTTCAGGATAATATATTAATTATAAGAAGTTTTCTTTTCCAGCCTTTTAGTTCCTCAAAAGTAATTAACTAAAAACACAGACATTAAAAGTTTTTCCAAAATGCAGTGCACGGTCAACTTTATCGTCATCGTCGTAAACGACAAGCAACACAAAAACGGATTGCACTTACCACGCCTTTAACGAGTTCATGGATAAATAAAAATGGCGGCATGCCAAAACGGGCGACACACAAATGGCAACAGAAAGAGAAAAAAAAACAACATGGAGGAAACGAATGCCAAAAAATTAAGTAAAAATAGCATAAAAAAGGCAAAGCTCCAACTGTGCAGCTGGTAAACAAGTGTAACGAGCTGGTCAACTCGGCAGGGACACGCGACAGCAACAATTAATTGCATAGCACATTCAAAATGGCGACAATTATTTATTTAGAGGTTAGGTTAGGTGATGTGGTGGTGGCCTGGCAGCTTGTTGGGAATTACTACTACTTTCAGATACAATTTAATAACGACATCAACGCGTGTCCTTTGAGTATTCAAATGCTTTTTATGAGTTGTGCAAATGTTAGCCCAGGAGGTCAAAAGCAGAACATTACTCATACGACCTGTGACTCATTGGCGAAGTGGGGTGAGAATTTACAGGAATGAAGTGATTGACTTACCTTTAATGCGCTTGGTGGCATCGACGCTAAGATCAACAACGCCAGATAGCTCCTGTCCGGCATAGTAGACACCTTGTGGATTGTTATCAAATGATATAAGGCACTCAATGGGCATATATTGCTATACAGTTTGTCGTGTGTCTTTGTGGTAGTGTGTATGCGTGTGTATTTGTATTTGTATGAGTATGTATGTATTATTATGTACTGTGCTAAAATCAGGCCACAGCTTCAAAATATCACGTTCACTTTGTTTGGGTTTCAATTGAATTTAAATATTATATACATTTATTGCAGCCTATCAAGCCATTTGCATTTCGTTTTTATTCTTTTTACTGCCGCACTGCATTTTTTCACTATTCCTCTGTCGCATACACACATGCAGCCAACGTCGTCTGTAACGCTTTGTTCACTACTGCGTGAAAATTTGCAAAATGTGGTACGAGCGACCTCCAAAAATAATTCAAAAGCCTCTCTTGTCGTCGGTGTCGTTCCCTTTTTAACCTACTTTCCCAATGCACAGAGTACAGCAACAACTATATGTTAACTATATAGCTGAAGTATGGTAGAGCACCTCACGCGTTTTCCGAATTTAACTTATTTTTATATATTTAATTATTTTGTGTATGTCACGCTTCTCAGCCTTTCTCTATAAATTCTCGCTTGCGCTCCGCACTCGTTACGCTTTGCTCGCACACGTCCAGCAGCCGCTCGTGTTGAACTTAGTATGTTCTATGCCCGCATTTCGTCGTCGTGCGAGCCAGTCACGACGACAGCTGTAAAGGAAATCCCGACAACGGCAAAAACAACAATACCAAACCACACACACATACATAAGCAGACTTATATATGTATAGACCTATGCATATGTGTGCTCTTTGTTTTTGTTACTTTTTGCGGTTTGTCTGGCGTAGGGCTGCCAAGCTTACATTGGAAAATTAAACAAGACTAATTAATTACTAATTATTTCTACGAATTGTGTATAATTATTTATCAAATATGGAAAAAATCAATGGTATACTTTTAGGCAGTAAAATAGATTGTCACTCAACTGTTGCACAACAGTTTTGTATTTACTCTATCTAATAAAAGCAACTTTTTCTAACAGAGTGGCAGCGCTTCCTGTTGTAAACAACAGCTGTTTTTCTTTTTTATATCAAGAGATTGCAGTAGATTCAAGTACTTGGTATTAAAAGTTATTTTGACCTTCAACAAGTACGTGTGTAATTGTTTAAGCTAATTAAATACTTACTAATATATGTAACACCTATAAAACAGTGAGAATACTTCAAATTGTACGCAAGATGAGTGAAGCCGCTTCCATTGAGCAACTTTCGGGTAAGGCTTTTGTTTTTATATTGCATTGCACTCTTATTAAATAACATTTTATCATCAGCTCTAAGATTAAAGTACTGCGAGCGTAAAGATGCATTTCTGGAGCAAAATATTAAAATAAAAGATCCATTTTGCGTGTTTCGTGACTGGCTCAACGATGCTCTAAATACCAAAGAGATACTCGAGCCAAACGCCGCAGCCCTTGCTACTGTGAATGCAGAGGGAAAGCCATCTAACCGCTTTGTGCTGGTCAAGGAGGCCAGCGCCGAAGGATTCACTTTCTTTACTAACTACGGCAGCCGCAAGTCAGAAGATATTGCTTGCAATCCAAATGTAGCCATTACCATATACTGGATGCCACTGCGTCGTAGCGTGCGCATTGAAGGTGTGGCCGAGAAGATTTCACAGGCTGCATCGCTTAAGTACTTCCATGAGCGGCCGCGGGCTAGCCAAATTGGTGCGGCTGCCAGTCCGCAAAGCCAACGCATTCCCTCACGTAGCTACCTCGATGAAGTGGAGGCCGGTATTAAAGCGAATCTGGGTGCCAATGGTGAAGTGCCGCTACCCAACTGGGGTGGCTATCTAGTCCGACCCAGTCTAATTGAGTTCTGGCAAGGACAGACAGATCGTCTGCACGACCGCATCCGCTTTCGCCGTGGCAAAGACGTTGAAGCCGAAGTCGACGGCAAACTGGTGCACGGCGGCGATAACGGCTGGGTCTATGAGCGACTGGCGCCCTAAACCAAATCCAGAGATAAGAAAACTGAAGTGTATGCATTTTGTTGTGTCTTCCATAAAGCTTGTTGCAAATTTTAAACATTCTAGAGATTATATTAAATAAAACTATTGAATTCATTAGTGATATTAATGCGAATCGCATCGAGAAACTAACAAAACAAAAGTTAAGGATAAGAAATGTCAAATGTGCAAGAATCCTAATGGGATGACAAGAAATAGTTATCTCTGTAATCCGTACAGTCCGTAAAGTTCATCTTATCTTTATTTTGAAAACAGAATTAACATATTCAAAAAAACAATTCCTGCTCAAAACTATTGTATATTTGTATTCATTGAAATTTGAAGTCATGTGAAAATCAACTTTTTCAAATGAAGCTGCTGCTAGCTTTACAACAAAGGATCCGGGGAGTCGCAGTCTCGAGGTGTTTACTGTCATCTCTTAAACAGTGTCCAAGGAGAAATACTACAGCATCAGCGCTACAACATGTGGCACAGCCGCAATTCTGTGACCGTAACGTTGCCATAAGGGAGCCGTATGTCATATTGAACCACTGGTTGGCGATTGCCGAGAAATATCCGCAGCAATGCAAGCCGCGAGTAGCCTGTCTGGCCACTGTGGATGCGGCCGGGCAGCCCGTCACGCGGCTGACCACCGTCGAACAGATTGATGCATCTGGCATATCTTTCTATACGTCGGTGGGCAGTCGCCAGGCGGGCGATATAATGGCCAATCCGCATGTATCACTGCAGCTCCATTGGCCCCACATGCTGCGCAGTGTTCACATTTCCGGCGTTGCAAATGCCGTGTGTGCTCTGCAGGTGCAGCGCCAGTTTGCCAGATATCCTCGAGAAGTCCAGCTCAGCATGCATGGCATGCAATGTCGCAGACGCATCAACAATACGTGGGATATTGTGGGATGCCTCTATGACAAGCTCGGGGAATATTTCTCCCAAATATTCAGCAAGAAGCCTCTGCAGGCTTTACCTGTACCCCACGATTGGGGAGGTTTCCTTCTTAGACCAACCCTGTATGAATTTTTTGAAGCCAATGATGCGGTTCCCGGCAGGCAATGTATGAGATTTAGACGCTGCCTCACCCTGCCACGTGTAAGTTGATATCTTTCTCCATATGTCTCTTTATTCACGTTATTATCGCAGGGTAAGAGAAATCATACATTAAATGCTGATCCTCACGATTGGGTGTTTGACACCAACATCGATTACAATGGTGTAGACGCTGAAGTTTTAAGGTACTCTGCTAATTAAATTTCTTTCTGCAATAATTATTGAACTATGTAACTTTATAATTAAATATATATAAATGAGATTTCAAATATTACATTTATATAAGACGAATCCATAAGTAATTGGTATAACAAATTTAACTTTTATTCTTTAAAGTTAAAAGTTCATTATTTACAAAATAATCATTAAAATAAATAAATAAATAATTTAATTAAATGTCCGGTTAGAGAAATTAAAGCGATTTATCGTGATTGTGTGCTTAATAAAAGGCCACATATTAATAAGTCCGCCCCTGAGTACCACATGAAATTACATGGTAGCATGTCCTTAAAGAATTGGCTAGGCAGGCGGCTGTTTGCTTACAAACGAATATTTAAAATTTTATAAAATAAATAGGTACATACAAATATATGTGCACATATAGTGAAAAGGAAACCTGCAGAGACTTTCGTAAACAACTGCAACCAAGCGTAAGGAGTAATGCCCGCAGGGATATGTGAGACCGACAACAAAAACAAAAATCAACAAAGAAAATAGCAACGATGAGGATAGCAAAGCAAATAAAGAAAATCAAAGCAGAGCGCGTTACCGGAAAAATGAACAACAAAGAAAAAGCTTTCCCAAGCCTAAATGCTGAACCTTGCGGCGAACATGTGGGGCTTATGCACCGCTATTGCCTTGTTAAGTTAAGCTCACTCTCTCTCTCGCTCTCTGTCTTTTTCTTAGTCTATCTCTCTTCTTCTAATGGATATTGAATTTTTTGTTTACTTTTTGTTATCTTCGTCTTGCATGCCATTTGCCGTTTGCGTATTTTTGTTTTGCTCGCTTCATTTGCATTACCACGAGCTTCACTTTGGCGTCGGCTTTCAAAGCTCTTTTAAATAGAAGAAGAAGTAGCGCAAAAACGAACAAAACGGGACTAAAACTGCCTTCGCGTGAGAAAAAACGAAAAGAAGAGAGCACAAAACTTGTTGGTTGAAGGCTAACCGATTTATATTGTGCTCTCGCCGTGTAGAGTTGCCAAGATTTGCGGCTTTGATGGCTCTACAAACACATATAGTAAACAAAATATATATATTCCGAATTGATCTGCTTCTATAATGATTAATTTTTTCTGCTTGAAAACTTGTGCTAAGATAAGTTTAAGCCGATTTGAATGTGAGCAATTAATATTATCTTTTGTTTCTAACAATTTATTTGAACTAATCAAAATATTATAAGATATATTTAAAAGGTAGGAGATAGATAAATTTATGAATACTGTTTCACCCAGTATAATAAAGAAAATTAAAAAAAAATTCGTTCAGTAAGCTTAAAAGTTTTTAGCCTAATGACAACCCTGAAAGGATAACACCAGGCATTGCGTGCAGAGCTAGCACAGTAAAGTCTATGCCGCACTCCCAGTCAGTCAGCAGTGAGGGTTGCGGTCTCGTACATAACACGGCGCGACTCAGGCTCCGACTCAGAACGAAGTCAGGCCCCCAGCGTAATACTTAAATAAGCCCAAAACGAATATTAAAGTGAAGTAAACTTTACCAAAAATTTCCAGTTTCGTCGCTGGATGTATTTTATATAAACATATAAAAATAACATTAAAAACAACTTATTAATTAATATTAATATAAATATATATATATGTCTATATATATTTAAATGTGAAGTTTCTTCTCTATGAACATTTTGCTAGTGTTTTCTATACTATATTATGGTACTCTAATTAAAATCTAGTTAGTATTTTTTAATTAAATATATGTATGTATTTATGTCCGAGTATTTTTGGTATATTTATTATTATTGCAATAAACAAGTAAATTTATACACTTTATTAATGTGAACTGCCTAAAAGCAACCTATAAATATTTCAATTGAAATTATCGTAATAAAATTTGACTCCAAACCGTAAAAACTTAATAACAAAAGCAACAAAATAATAACTGTCAGTTTATCAGCCGTGAATGGGAAATGGGAAATTGGAGGCGTGTCTGTTGCTATGTGAAAGTCCCTCTTTGTGTATGTGCGTGCTGGATTTTTACATAAGCAGCAACATGGTGAGCACCAGCAGCAGCAGCAGGAGGAACAACAGCTCGAATGGCCACCTGCGGCTACTTGTCATCTACCCTACAAACGTTTCATTTATATAACTGTAAGCGATTCGCCCGCAACGTGACAGCTAAAACGTGAAACGTAAAGCGCTTGAACCGATATCTAAGCGTCCCCCGAACACACAATGGCTAATTTTTTAAAACCCAATACGCTGCACGTGGACGGACTCAGTCCACGGACACGAAGTGTCAGCAGTGGACCCAGCAGCGCATGCAGCTCTGGCAGCATTTCGCCGGTGCCCATCATACCGATCATTACGGTCAGCCGGGATGATGTTGAGACCGAGTCTGAATCGGAAATTGAAACTGAGCCGGCACGCATATTTCATCGACGTATGTCCACCAAGCGCAACAACAATCTAGTGAGTATCCTTTCACCTTATCCTTAATAACCCATACAAACAGTGGGTCAATTTGAAATGATCAGGAGCCAAATTTAGATAACAAATAAATATTATCTCAAGCAACAGCGATGTATCGAAGGTGCACCAAGAAGAGTCAAACGAACATTGTGATTCATTCATACATACATAGAGAAGTGATTGAGATTAGGTAGGAATTGTAGTAATAGAAAAACAATAAAATATTCAAATGTTGCCCCACTGTGCGCATACTCTCCTTTGACGATGCAGTAGAGCGCGACAACAGCAAAGTTTTTGGAGCGGAAGTTATATGCCTGCCATGCAGACGCACTTTGTGAGTGTTTGCGATTGCGTATGTGAGTGTGTGTGTGTGTGTGTGTGTGTGAGTGTGTTTGTGTGAAGGAGTTTCAGCTTGTGCTTGTCATTTTGAAGTGCTTGTGCGCTGCAAAAGGTCAGCTCACAGTAGTTGAGTTCAAGTGGCTAGTAAATAATTGAATGGCCGCAAAAGCAAACGTGCCTCAACATTCACCAGAAGATAAGGTTGCACAACGCATTGCAGACGGATGATTATGAGACCTTAGATCCAGGGTCAAATAAACTATAAAAATGCTGGGTTTGCTGTGACTCAGCGATGTCTTAAATGACACGAAAAGTATTAATCATTTGGCTTAATAAAAAGCAAGCATCTCAGATAAGAACAACCAGAAAAACTCACAAACCAACTGAACTCGACTTGAGCTTCTATGATATACATGACAGTAACATTTCTGACATCTACTTGCACTATGATAAATTGTTCTTGAATAAAATATCTGTTTATTGTCTGATCAAAACCTGAACAAAATCTCATGGACATATGGCCTACAGGGTCCAACATAAAGCTTAGAATATGAACTTTGAGATTAAGGAGCGAATGCGAATAGAAAGATATTCTGATAGACGATTAATACTAAGAAATAGTATCTTCTTTTTATAGCAGGATCAATTATATATCCCTTCACTATGGAAAACTATATAAAAAAGGAACAAAATGAAAGATTCTGCTATAATTATTATCTTGGTAGTGATAAGTCCTATTGACAGTCTAAAATGCAAATAAAATTCCAGTGGATAAAAATCTTGGTGTTAATTAAAAGATTTCCAGAAGAATAATAATCACTCTAATATTAATTAAAATTCTAAATTTCAATCTATAATTTGTATGAAATTTAAGCCTTCCATTGAAATTCATCAAGAAAATGGGAAATTCATAAGAAAAGCTTTATATATTTCTGGTAATTACGACCTATTTTTTTCAACCTTTTTTTTTACATAATTATATTCCGTTTTCTTTCGTTTGAAACGAAAATCCAAAATAGAAACAAACTGTAATATCCAAGAAAATTGTTTTCGCGTGAAGAAATCGCAACAGAGTGTCTAAAACAGACGCAAAGCAGTGGCCTTTATACATTTTAATTAAAAGTTGCCATAGTCGCAAAGCCAAGTTCGTAATTTATAAAAGAAAGAAAAGCCGCGGTAACTGTGAAAACCTCAAAATGCAAAAACAGCAGCAGCAGCAGCAGCAATGGAAACCAAACGAGCGCCTTAATTAAGTTATTCCTTTCCTTTTTTTTAGCTGCTTTCCTTTACCGTTTTGTTTAAAGAACGTTTTGCCCCTTTCAGTCATCAGGCGTCAGGCAGTCGCTCGCGTCGTATGAATAATATGACCATTTGATGTTAATCATACGCCTCGTTGCACATTACCATTCTCGATGGGGCTGCCAATATATTATGTGCGTTCTCCTCAGGGTTCTTATTATTACGATAACTATTTTTATTTGTTCATAAACTGAAAAGGCATTTAAATTTTTATGTATTCCTCAGATATTTTATACTCATCATAAGAACTTTTAATATATAATTAGAAAATAAAAGCAAATAACTTTTAAATAATTTTGTATATTATTTGTTTGTCAGACTCTAAATTCCCTTTTTAGACACCTAACCTGTTAAAAAGAGGGTGTAAAGGGGTTTGCAACATTATGATCAGAATCAACAGAAGGGGCAATATAGTCTTGTCCGTCTGTCTGTTCATTCGATGAAACGATCGGATCGGACCGATTGGATCTTATATAAGAGTTAAGTTCAGTATACAGGATCTTGGATACATATCTGAAACTGAAACAACTTTGTCTAGCACTTGCACATAGTATGATTCTGGGTAAGGATTTGCTTGATTCGGATACACTCGACCACAGCACTCTTACTTGTTTTGCTTATATCCTTGTTAGCTCCGATTGTACATGTATTTATTTCCCATACATATATCCCTTATTTGGCACACATGACTTACTTGTTTGTAAAGAGTCTTAGTTCCGCTTTTAACTCCCACACATGAAACCCACTTCAATAACTCGTCGGTTTTCTTGTTTTCCAGTTGCAATTTGTGTCGAAATTGCGAGCATTTATCACTTTGGCTGGTGGGTTCGTAATCTATTTGATTTCCTTGCCTTTTTTTGTTGGTGTTTTTCGCCCCGGAGTTAACTACAAAACACATTAGCCTGATTGTGACAAGCTGCAGTCGAGTGCCCTATGAGCTGTCTGTGCTCCAGTTTAAGGGCTCGTCTGGTTTGGCAGAGCCTGTGGGGTCCTTACATATGTCAAACCGCAAAACAATCAGCAGCGACAAACAAAAGCCTCTTTATGCCAGACGCTCGCGTTATGCAGCGTGTATTGCTAGAAACTATAGCCAAAACACGAGCATAAAAGTGCACACATATTTGTACACATGTGTACATAAATTTAGAACCACTTAAAGAGAAATAGGTCTATAGAATAAAATGTTTCATTGAAGAAGAATTGCAATCTCTGACAGCGGATTAAGGGAAAGATATAAATGAGTTTCTTTTCTCTTTATGAAAATTAGCGAGTATTTGAGATATGTTTGCAATTTAATTAATCAATGTTATAAAGTAATAAAGGATTAAAGTTAATTACCTTCTCCTTACCAATCCATGAAATAATGTAGAATTCATATTCAACACTCGATTACAAGCTGACTTCATGCAATTAAACTTTTGCGCATATTTAAGAACTCTTTTCTGAGAAATTGACAATTGAGTAATAAAAATTTATTCGTGGAAAACCCCTGAGCCCCATTTAAATAATGTGCAAGTATTTCTAAGCACTTAGATTGATATTTGATGAATTGCACGTATAGTCGTAGGACCACAGAAACCTGCACTGAATCTTAAATGAGTTTCGCATTTTGCTCTAAACATTTGTCTGTGTCTGTGTCTATGTCTGTGTGTGTGTCTGTGTGTGTGTGTCTCTCAGACTGTGAGTCAACGACAACCATTTAAGAAAACAACCAAGACAGGAGCAGCCGGAGGACCGAGTTGTTCAAAGTCCTGTTTTTGTTGCTCGGCATATTAAGCCACTTGTAGACTTGCCGCAGTAACTTCAAGATATACATAAGACTCTTAGACTTAGACACTTTCTGAGTGTGTGTGTGTATGCATTAGAAACGTTGGCGCCATCTAAAATATTTACGACTATTTACACAGTCAATTGAGCTCACGTGACTGGCAAAACGTTTCCATATTATTTTTCAGTCAGATATTCTTTATTGCTATGCTATGTCCTACTCGTTCGTAAATAGGACAAGAATCTAAAGCGAAAACAGACTAAAGGACATTAATATTATAAAAATAATCAATGCGACCCGAAATTTTAGAGAAAGAATGTGAGAATATGTCCTGAATGCGAGCTGTATCTAACTCCAAAGCTACTGCCAGGTTGAGGGAAGAGCGCTTCTTTGCTTCAATCGAATTGTCCTATGAAAACTATTAACAAACTTACAGCAGCATCCCAAGTCCATGGGAATCCTTTAGTTACTTTCATACATAACATTCGATATATGTTAAGATAACCAATGCTGCAGACTTTAAGCCCTCGCTTTGCATTTTATATATCGATTTACACGCTTCTGTCAAACCAATTTGTTTATTTGCTCTTAAAGTCTCTGAGAAGAATGTGTTCATCCGCTTACCTGCGGTGTCATACCTGGCATGGCAGTGTTTACTTTGGAGGGCCAGAGTAACCTTTTGCCGGTTGGCCCCAAACTCATGTGCGCAACTGCGCGGCGCGCCGTATCTGTATCTACGGCCCGGACCGGCTATCATGATACTCGAGCAAGAACAGACACAGGCCGTATTAACTTAAAATCAATAACCGGCTAGCGAAATTTTCAAACACGCTTATCATCACAGGACTCGTTGTGCTTTGTGAATTTTGTTTTGTTTTGTTTCGTTTTTTTTATACGTACAACTTGACGTATACGTGATGTTGCTTGATTTGGCTCGTGAGGGTCATTGTGTGCCCAATGAAAAATGATTGATTGATGTGAGCTGATCTGAAACGAAGGATATAAAAACTTTGATTTTTAGTTACACTACAGCCGCCAGTAGAGCGACAGGGATAGCGATAGCGATAGAGAGCAGGACTCACATTATTATTAACTTTTCAATTCTGCTCGTTGGCGGCCGCATGACTTTTCAGTTCATTCAACCCAGATTTATTTGAGTTGACATCCATTAAAAAGCTTTACAAGCTTATCATATTTCACTTTTGACATTTGATAATATTTGTGGGATATATTTAATAGGCCATATATCAATTAAATCTTGCATTATCAATAAAATATTGACTAGGATCAGGCTACTAAAATATAGATAAAATTTATTCATTCAATTTAGATATGATACAATGTTATTCTATTATAATTTTTATGTATCTGAGATGAAATTTATTCCCAAAATGAAATTATTTATAGCAACTACTTTTATCCTTCGTGTTCTATTGAAAACTACGCCGAAAACCTTCAGAGTTTATATCCCATCAAGGACTTTCATAATGATCTGCCATATCAGGCATAACGCTAGTTGTTTTCACATCTGAAATCCGTTAGATATATAAAATAAGTTGATTTTATCTGTGAGTTCATTTTCACTGCCACTTCACTTGTTCAAGTGCATAAAGTTGGTCAACTGGCACTCCAAGGCCAGAGACAAATGCATTGCAGCTAAGTAAACAATTTCATTTTGTCGCGCAAATACAAATACAAATAGAAGGGGAAAAAAGTGCAACTTTTTGATTTGCTTTTTCATGCTTTAATGCGATTTGCCTTCGGGTTTCTGTTGACATTGAACTTTTTATGGCCATACACCCCTTCCCTGCCCCCAACTCACATAATCCTGTTGTGACTGGAAATTCAATTGGAACAGCGTAAAAGTGCGAATTAAAACGTCACTTTGATGGGGCTTCGTAGATAGACATCAGCTTGAGTGTTAACAGAAATCGCAAAGGATAATCTTGTACTTGTTATATAATTGAACATATTTACTGCGAATTGGATTGCTATTTGGCCAACGCTTGAAATTGCAAGCGCAGCAAAAAGCAAATAAAATCCTGGTCAATAAGCTGACTTTGTGTTTGTATTTGTGTGCTGTATCTGTTTGTGATTTTTCTTTGTTTGCGCAATTGATTGCTGACCGCATCGTCGTCCAGCTCCTTTTGTTGTCCTGGAGCTAATTCAAATTGACATACCGCTGCAGCCTTGTTGCAACTTGTGACCTGTCAGAGAAGTCACAGGACAAGCTGTACTCTAATTGCTGAGTAAACTTGATTGAGTGTTTTGCATTCACCAGCACTTACTATGATTTCTCTTACTCCTCAGGTCATTATCAAGGAAGGCTTCCTCCTGAAGCACACTTGGTCCTTTCAACGCTGGCGTCGTCGATATTTTCGCTTGAAGCGCAATCATCTATATTATGCCAAGGATGCAAAGGTAAGTGAATTGTGCTCAATTCTAAGGGTTCTTAAACTGCAAATAGTATTTAATTTAACGTTTCCCTGATGAGCTGCACTTATTTATCTGCTTTGTCCATCAACCACAGCTACTACCAGCTATATAATCTCATTATGCCATAATTGTATTTTCAATTTAAACACCATCCAAAGTCGTTGCGTTGGCAACTAAATAGGTCAAAACACTCTGGCCACGCTATGGGGTTGCACACCGCAGCTATTCGTCCTGCAACAAACAGGATACATGCGTAATACCAGCGAGTTGCAACGTCGCTCTTACTTTATTAACAACTTACTGCCCATTAAACCACCACCCCGTCATGCATAGTATATACTGCATACTGTGTACGTGTGTGTAGGATAATTACGTTTGGCAGGGGGAATCGAAAATCGCCATTTACGGTCCATGCAATTTCCGGGAAATTCAATCGCCCACACTTATAAAGTCGACGACCTCTACGAGTTCGAACTCGTTCAATGGATGCGCTGTTTCCGTTGATTCTCGATACACAGCGAGGGTGTCTATGAAGTTGAACGCAGGTTGACCTTTTATGCCTTCTAGTTTTATTTATTTTACCTCATAAATTGCTTGTAGTATACAATTAGAAAATGAAATTACCGCAAGTAGAAAGAAAACATTGGCTCCCAGTAGGAAGTCAGGCGATAGATGCGAAGGCTAAAAGCCAAATTGGTTTATTGCGTGCAGTTTGCAGCAATAATAAATGCTTTAAGGACTACATAATATTCCACCTCTTGTGTCAACAGTGTTCGATCAAAATTTCTCCAACCAAGAGCAATAAATTCTGTGTCTGTGGTATTAAGTTACCCAGCGATATAATGAAGTACGTCAATATTCAGCATGTCCTTGGATGCTACTCGAATTTCAATGTGCAGAATTAGGGCTTAATTGTTAATTTGTGTGCTCGGATCATTAATCACTATAACGTAGCCAATTAGCAGGCAAATCTACAGCTGTTACTGATACCAGTTAAGGGAAGCTGAATACATCAGCTGTCCAAATGATTGCCAAATGGGGTCATCCAGCAATGTTTAACCAGGGTTAATGACTTTATTTGTGGCTGAAATGTGTCTGTTAGCTTTATGACATGACTGAAATCCATTGAACAAGGCAAAAAGTATCGAAAAATAATACGAAGCTTTAATTGAAACGAAGCTGTGACAAGCTATAATCAATAATTGTATTTCCTTTGAGATAAGCTTAAAGAAACTAGAAACTAAGTTATAAAATTCACTTGGGAAACATTTCCTTTTGCTTATTCCTTCGAGTTGTAGTTGTCGCTGTAAGCTTTACCTATGCGGGCGTAGCTTTAATTTTGCCATTCCTATCAGTAAGTTGATTATCAGTTTTCAATTAGCTTTAGCTCAAAGCAATGTTTCAGAAGTCCTACACAAAATGCAGGACTACATTTTCCACTTTTGCTAATCTTGCATGCAGACACACTTTATACCTTGTAGACTCATGTACGAGTTGGTTTAACAACTGCAAACGGGAATTGCGTATACGCCATGTATATAATATAAGTTCGGAACATTTGGAACACGAATTCGTGCAGCAAATAAGATATTCCAGTCGTATACAAATGTCAATTAATACTGTCTAAGTATTTCAGAGTGAATAAAACTCACTTAGTTTATATTATAAGCACACGTGCCAGCGTTTTCCGGCGTTGTTTGCCACATTTCGCATAGCTGAGTACTTGACATTGAACTTGAGATGTGTTCATGTAAATCTTACTTATGACTTTAACTTATTTATATAAAAACAAGAAACCCTTTTAGCTTGGAATAGTTGTTCATATGAGTACATAATCTACGATTGATTGGAAGCCAAGAAAGATCATACAAATTATGATATAATGTCCAACTACTTTCTTGTCTGCAACCGCAAAAGTAATTTCAACTCTAACAATATCTCAGACCTACTCATAAACAGATGTCGGATAACTTAATTGACACTGTTTTACTTGAGTGCTTTCTCTAATACGCCACTGGCTCACAAATTTTTAATTTTATGAAGCCGCAAAACTCTCTCTCTCGTCCTTTCGTCTTTATCTTGAATATTTGCTATTTTTATGGCACTTACCGTTTGATTACAAAAAAATGTTGTTTTATGCTCGATAAATAGATTGTGAGCGACGTTTTGCTAAAAGGTTAATGTCGGGGTAGATAACGCTTTCAAAATGACAGCATCTGAAGGAGGCGGCCCAAGTGCTTAGAAACTCATTAAACGTAGGCACGAAATTTCAATTATAATTACGCATACGCCATGTTGCGCCTGCCACCGCACCGAATGGCTTGAATGGTCGCTCGGTAATTTGTTGCTTAGCGGCCGCTTCTCTCATCTCATCTTGTTTGTGTTGTAGCCGAGCGAGAACAGAGAACAAATTGCAAAGCCGAAAGCTACACAAACAATACTCATACTTGCCGGCACACGGTTTAACCTAACTTGAACCCAAGTACCACTACGAAGTACCCGAAAAAAGGATAAAGCACACAAAGCATACAAACGGACGCATGCCAAAGGATGACAAAGATGAGCAATAGCAGTTCTACTGGAATGACGTTAACGTTCAGCTTCAGCTCGTAAAAGCATAAATTTTTGTTTGCATTGTTTCTTGTTTCTTCCTGCCTTTTCTCGGTTATCTCATTCTTTTTTTGGCGCTTGGGTTTGGTCTACTTCTACGACTGCTGCAGCTGATTTTCGTCTCTGTCTCTGTCTGCTTCTGCTTTGGCTTCTTAAGCCACTTCGCACGCGACACGCAGCCGGGCCAACAACAAGAACAACAGCAACAATATTATCATATTCACCACAGTTGTAAATTGTAGCTGATTATAGGAATGGGTCTCACTCAGGCGGCGATAACATGTGCGCGTCTGTATGTCAGGTTTGTGTGTGTATCGGGCGGTTTGTTTTGAAACGTGAAAGCTTCGGCTCTTGCTGAGAGCGCCAGGAGCCGGAGCTTTCGCACAGCGTTGCCAGACTTGGGCTTACACTTAGAAAAAAGATAAGAGCCTTAAGATGGGATGATAAAAACTAAAACAAATTGAATTTAATTGAAAAAAAGAAAAAAGGAAATGCTGACAACTTTTCCAGTAAAAAGCAAAGGAAATATGACTTTGATTTCAGATTAAATAAATAAATAAATAAATAGTTTATACAAATGTTTCTGCTGTTTCTTGAAATTCCAGTGAAATCTAAGAAATATGAGATTATAAATACTTATACCTCGATTTGTTCCTATATATTGATTGGTTATTTCCAATAGCTTTCTATGTGTCTATATTTATATATTTATATTTATATATTTATATTTATATTTATTTATATTTATATTTATATTTATATTTATTTATATTTATCTTATTTTGACTCCTTAAAATGTTTAATTGAACACTGAAATTTTTCCCTTTTTATTTCTACTCTTTTTGTCATGTTTTACTGATACTATTTTATATTATTTTATTTATCTATACACAATTTTTTCAAGTGTATAAAAACTGTAATAAAAAAAGCTTTGGGTCGCTCACTTGCAACCCCTCTGCCTGGCGAGTACCTGTAAATATTTGTATCCTACCAACACTCCCAACGGGATAGGCAGTTCTTCTGCCAGCCAGTCTGTCTATGGTGAGTTTCGGTTGGTGGCCAATAAAAGCAACTGCCACGCCGAAGACAGGCTCAGTGTAAACTCAACAAAGCAACGTGCAAGAGCAAAACTGAACCAAAACCAAAGACAGCAGGCAAAACACAAAAAAAGCCAAAAATTAACAAAAAAACAAAGACAAAAAAAAAACAAAAAAATATACAAAAAAAATTAAAAATTTTTCAATTAATTTATTTCATAAAAGTCATAAACTTAGCCCCAGAACTATTGTAGTTAACTTTAACCCAGATCCTTGTATCCTTTCTAAACTGTGTGCCCTAAAAACGTGAGTTTGTTCCTAACTTATCCGTATCCTTCTGTGTGTGAGATGTAAACGAAGAGTCCTACGAAGAGTCCTACAAAACCCTCAAAGAAAAACACTTTTATCAATAGTTACCTGAAAACATAGTGAAGGTTAAGGCTTAAAGTCAAAGCCGCCACTAAGCCGACTCGAGCGGTTTGGGGTAAGTCAATCACAAGCTCTTTAATGTAATATATGTTTAAATATAGTGTCCTTAAAAATTGAGTGAGTGTATTAAGGATTTGGCGCCTCAATTGTGGCGTCGGCATTTGTCCTTTTGATGAGTTTTAATGATAATCTGTTCGAAAGGTGGAAATATGTCTGGATTAATGAGAGAGTTTTAATGAATTAATGACGTTGCGTAAAATAAATTGTTTTTAATATTCATTATTAAATAATTGCAATTAAATATTAAGAGTCTGCGTTAAAGATTTAAGTAAATATTTTTATATGATATGATTATAAAGTAATCAAAAAGAGAATGTTTAATCCAGTTCGTCTGGCTTCGGGCTACCCTTAACCTCGCTTTTATTTATCCCAACAGAATGTCCAGCTGCATTCCACAAACATTTATAGTATATATAAACCTACACCATCTCGTACACACACACACACACACACACACACACCCCAACCAGCTCCCAGCTAGTGTGCGTGTGAGCTCTGCCGCGACGCCGCGGATTTAAAGTATGTTAATTACGTAAAGTATCCGCTGCACTGGAGTAAAAGTATGCTAATTATTTGTACCAACAAGTAAAAGTGTGCCAGTCGAGTGTACTCGACTGCAATAGCCCTTACCCAGGTCTCAATTGGGAGTATACACATACTTTTCTTAGTGATTATGCGCTATGTTAAACTGTTTCTTAAATATTTTCTGTATTTGTTTCCCGATTGTTGCTTAACATAAAGGGTTTTGGTCTCAATCTGTGACCTTTTCGAGTAGCCAAGATATTGAACCTATCATATGAATGCTTAGACAGTAAAAGAGCGACTTGAGTATTAATATTGATACTCCCCCAGTTCATTACTTCTTCACAAAGCAAATACACATTTTGTAATAATTGTTTCTTTATGAAATATATTGATCCGCTTCAAGGAAACGGCAGAAGTTACTTTTGACTTTCTTTGCAAATTCCGCTGATTCAATTATTTTTAATTGGAACCTTTTTCTCTGAAATATTAATTTCAAAACTTTTTCCGCCACCTCTTAAAGTCTTCCTTCATATTTGAGAAACTCATCGAACAGAATTAGTGAAATTTCATGTGAAAATCTCTTAAGATAGTGTGAAGGTTTCAGTATTATATAAGTCTTAGTACAATCCAAGGAATCCTCATTAACTTCAACATGTTAATGGACACCCGCATACCTGAGACACAACCAAAAGCTGAAACACATTCAGCTCCTGAAATGGAATCATTCCAGCGACAGCGAACAGTTCGCACATACGTGTATTATCCTGGTGAATCGCGCAGCGAGCACTGACCTCTTCTGTCTGGGCTGTCTGGGCTGTCACGACTCGACACTAGCGTATAGCCATGCACAAATGGTATCAGTACCACTTTGTGGCTAATTAGCTCGACACACACAGACACACACACACACAAACACAAACAAGCCGAAGCGAGAAAACAAAGGATGACATTGAATGTTCAAAAAAAAAAAGAATTACAGGGCGACGATTTTCGGGAATTACCAAACAATCAGCTTAAGTGGCATTCATACCAATAATTACGTACACACACAACACCCACACACACACACACACAACTGACACACAAGCAAAAGGTGAATGTAGAGAATGCAGAAATGTGAATTGTGTGCGAAAGTCATGGAGGGACAAAGGCATTGGACATGTGCATATGCAGCACAGCAGGTGGTGATTCGAGGGGGACTTAGGGAGAGGATAAGGGTATTCTAAGATCCTGATAATAGAGCCTAACGCAAGAGCATAAAGTGTTTTCATGCCAGCAATTGTAACGTGTTTTAAATGGCATCAGCAGACTTACACAATTACTGTTGTCCTGCCCAGTTGAGTCCACACACACACACACACACACTGGCACACATGTGACTGTTATCCTGTGTGCAGGTGTTTATTGTGTTTGCTCAGCTGCAGCAAATATGTATATAAAAGGCACAACACATGAGCAATGAGCACAGTGCACTACTTTTGTTCCCCATTTCTCTTTTCAAAAAAAGAAGATTTAAGGTCCGTTGGGGTGTGCGTGTGTATACACCATCTTTAAGCTGTATGTGTTTCGTATTAGCTAATTTGGCGCGTGGCTAGATAATGTCCAATAAAATTGCCAACACATTTGGCGAGTTTTATTGCTATCCTGCGTAATTTGATAAGCCTTAAGCCGCAGGCAAGTTCAAAGTCATCGACCAGAACGATTCAAGGTTTCTACTAGAAAAGCCAAAGACACACTTCGATCTAATCGAGGGATAGCCAAACACTGATATGTATACTAGTAGTATATCCTTAGATATCCTTAGATATACATCAAATCATTTTTATTAGTTTTATAATGATATATTCTAGTTCCGTAGACTGGTATTTAATATTTAATCAGCATTTCCGGCCATCAGAACAAACATTTTCATGTGCATTTATTGGGCTTATTGTTCAATTATGAATTTATAATTTAATTAGCTCATCGGGCTTCCAATTAATTAGTGTAAACACTCGTTTGAATCCATTATTTATCATTCATTAGTCCAAAAAATAACTATTTGTGGCATTTTACACGCAAATAAAACATTATTTTGCCTTTTTATAGAAATGTTGCTAACTATAATTTCCATTATGATTGGGAAATGCTTTCTGGCGAATTCACGTTGACATTTATAGCCATTTAATATGCAGACCACATTTGGACAGGTTGACAATCCGGAGAATGCCAGCAATGACGTCAATTGCAGCATAAAATGTATATTCAGCGTTTTCATGTGCATTACCATTATTGGCATTAGATCCGAAAAGAAACTCGAAGCAAGTCGCCTTTTTCATACCCTGACTTTGTCACACAATAAAGAAGAAAAGTTGTTCAACAATTCCAAACTAAAGTCAATTCTTTTGACCTATCAAAGTCTATAGAAAGGGTATCTGATTGGAATAACAGTTTGATTTTCGCTGTTCGCTTTCAGACGAGCATTAAATTTTCATAACGAAAACAAAATATCCTAGCTCGTCGGGCTAAAACAACATTTGAAGGTTGACCTGGCTTACAATGAAGGCCAAGTGCAAAAATAAAAAACAAATCTCAAGTGATGCTATTCTTACACCATTCTCATCTTTACAAGAGTCAACGAAACTAAAATTAGCTGCAAAAACAACTATTTCCATGTGTCTCTAGCTATATACTTAGGCCATAAATAGCATGGAAAACTGTTGTGAAAATAAAAATGACCTTTTCCAACCCGTATTGGATTTCCCAGTTGCCAACCAACTGGAGGTTGCATCAAGCTTTGTGGCTGCTTTAATTGGATAAGTCTTGGCTTATTTGCGTGAAGGCGCACCTTCTCACAGTGCGTATGAGCAACCTCGCACAGGACCACAGATGGGATGATAACGTACCAGTCACTCAGCTCTAAGCTGGTTGGCGAGGGTTAGAGGGTTAGAGGGAAAGAGGGTTAGAGGATTAGAGGGATAGAATGTAGGAAAAGTTAGGCGAGCAGTTGACTTGTTGACTTGCAGTTGGTGTGAAAATATTTGCGCTGGAATTAAATGCAAATGCTAATAAACAGATGCGTGTAAAAGGCCAACAAATTTGTTGTGAAGCAAATTGTAAATTGTTTGCAAACTAATGCCAAACATTGGCTAATTTATGAGGTCCTTGGAGAGCCTTAGGGCGTTTTGTTTTGTCGAGTCACAGCTGCGGGCTATAGAATTTTGCGTGCTCATTTTCCACACTTTTTTGAGGTCTGAAAATGTATTTGTTTTTACCCAATTTATGTGCCACAATACCACATGAGGTCGCTGCCACACAGTGTGTGGAGCTTACTGACAAGTCACGTGCCAAAAAAAGGACTCTACCCATTTGTGGGTGGCTCTGTTTCGGGTCTGAGTAAAATCGATGGACCTGCCTTGATATGGGTGCCAGGTCAGTTGGGACCAGCATTGATTTAAAACAAAGAAACCGCACACACAATTTTACACACACACACACAATTTGTGTGTTGGGTGTGTGGCAAAAATATTTGCATACCATATAATAAAAGTATAAACTGTGCAACAAATCGATTTATTCTACTGTTAACTGTAACGCATATGCAAAATATTCTAATAGTCCTGTAAATGTATTCGAATCGATTTAAAATTTACTTATTCGAACAAAATTTCGAAATTCAGCTAGAAATTGAGTTGGAAATGCAGTTTCAAGCTACGAATTATTGTTGTGTTGCATATTTGATTCGACTTTCTGTAAATGAAGCAGATTTATGCGAATATTATATTAGTTTTTAAATACAGAAAGAGGATTACCTGCATTCAATATCAAACAGGCAGCTTTTAAAGTTAGTTCGTTACAATCTAAGCACACTTGAGGACATATTCGAGAGATACTTGCAGAAGTGCATTAAGAAATCACAATCCAGTCACTTAACATCTTAATGACCCCGGAATCTGAGCCTTGCCTGCAATATATGTTGTTGCTCCTAGTACTTAAGAATAAGCAGCCTTCAGGCCGTGGCAGGCAACAAAACTTCAGAGGTCCTTGCGAGGTTTTACGACGAAGTATCCGAGCCTGGAGTAGAGAGAGATTCATCGGATGCCTTCCTTTCTTTAAAACAAAGGACTGCATAATACTTTATACTACAATAGAGTACTACAAACATATCCTTAACTTATTCAGGACACTTTAAAGGCTGCTACTTTACGCAACTTGTTGAGGTTCCTTAACATAGGAAAATATATTTTAGTAACAATAGCATGGAATGTAATGAAGATAAAAAATATATACTCGCTGTGTGTGCTGTCATAAGCACAGCTGGATGCCAAAAAGATGCTGCTAGTTTAATCACCATAAACATGGCCAACACATGTTTGGACCTGTTTTGCATACCCTTGTTGCGCCTTTATTAACAAACATAGACACAATTTGGGCATAAACTGTGCGCCCCTCGACTCCGGCGGGCCTTGCTCTTCTCCTTTCGACTACATCTGATCTGTACTTAATGAACTTGTTTATCTGCTGCACGTGTGTTGAATAAAATGCTTGAGAGTCTCATATTATACATACCATATATATACATATCTATATTCTTCTGTAGCTAAGCAGCAACTTGATTATATATGCTGAATATATATAGAGGATGTGCACGTAGTTCACATTGAAAACCATTTTTTATCTTTCCTGCTCTGCATTTTTTCTGTCACTCGACTGAAATAAGAGCCCAATTAGAAGCCGTTGGTTTTACGCACATTTCTTTTAAAAAGGAACTTGAAGAAGTTCTTACAGTAAATGTGAGAATTGAAGGCATTAGGTTTATGTTTTTCTATCAGTCTTCACGACTAATCAAATATTATAATGCTATATTCGAAAGATAATTTAGGGTTAACAATTTGAGGGAAATGAAAAATTCAAAATCAAATATTTTAATTGAAATCTGGGGTATATTTTAATCGATTCAACATTTGTTGCAAGGATTGGGGAAAACCCAGTCGTATTTGTATAAAATATAGGACTATAAGGAGCAATAGTATATGGAAGCTAAGCTAAGTAATAGTATATAAAAGTACCAGTATAAAGATAAGGTAAAATTAAGAATTATAAGGAATTATAAGCAATCCATTTGTGCCTTGAAAATTCAATATATATCCCATATTGAGCACTTAAAACTAAAATTTGATTTAAAATTGCTGTGACAAGTTTATCATTGACCATAAATCAGCTGTTCCAGTGACTTTTTTTATACCATCAGACGCTCTACCTCAATAAATCACTTAAAAGCCCTATTAATGGCCTCGATTGAGTCCGAGCATATGAAATGGCATGTCGGTAATAATAGAGCGAGGCTAAACACTAATTGCACGAACAGGCACAAGGTTGAACTTATGAAACTCGAGCTTCACATATAAATGAGATTGACATGGGAAAATAATTGCATGGAATATGAGTAGCAAGGTAGCAATTGAAAATGAAAACATGTAGAGAATAAAGGAAAATGTTCTTCTATTATTAACCAGTTGAAATATTACGCATACCACACGCTGTCACACTGTCAATAAACGAATAAGTATTTGGGTATTTATCCTGACAACAATAAGAGGCACACACACACACACAGAGCTGGTCAGAAGTCCTGGCCTCTGGTCTTCTTCTGAGTTCTCTGTTGCCTGTCATGCCTCACGCTTAACCTACGACGATGATTATATCTTGTGTGGCTTAGCCATCACTTATCCGCCTGATGTCAACGCCCTATCCACATCCACATGCACATTCTCATTCTCATCTACGTCCATACATCTTTCTTGCTAAGGCTTGGGGCCTAACTAATCTGTCGTTTGTATGCGCTACACAACTCACTTCAATGCAAAGTAAAGAAAAAGTAAGTAAAGAAAAAGCAAGTTGCTTGAAGTCGACAAGTTGATACCCTGCTGCATATATTGCATCATATATCAGCACTCGAAGTTGAGTACGAAAACGAAATTATTTGACTATTTACATACTATAACGTATATCATTTATAATTTTCCCTTTTTCCATCCCATTTGACATTTATTTTCAATTAAGTACTCAAAACTAACAAAAAGAAAGCAAAGAAAACAATCAAACTAAACGCTTCTCATATTCAAGAGGCTTAAAATCTTATGTCTGAATATCAACGATTGCTAACATAAAGTGGAAAAAAACATGTAACGGATCTTTTTTCCGAACTTGCAATTTGTCACAGAGAGAGCGAAAGAGAGAGAAGAAGTTCTACAGAGATAACGTACAAATGTACCGTTACTTTATCATTTCGCTTTCGAGTTTTGAGCAAATGCAAAGAGAGCGTACAGGGTGTCCCATTCAAATGGCTAACATAAAGTGGAACAAAATATATAACGGATCTTTTTAAGAATTTGCAATTTTTCACAGAGTGAGAAGAATAGTTCTACAAAGATAACGAACGAATTTATCGTTATTTTATCAGGTTTGAGCAAATGCAAAGAGAGTGTACAGGGTGTCCCATTCAAGTGGCGAGGAGTGTCACATATCAGCATACCCGTCTTGCACAAATCATGTTTGTAGGGTATAAAAAGAACTTTGTTCGTTTATATCCAAGTTGGAATTGTATCTGGTACTGTCCCTTGGGCTGCTAGTGTGTGTATCTGTGTGTGTGTGTGTGTGTGTGTGTGTGTAATTCTTATGACAATGACGAAGACACTTGGATATATCTTTCTATCAACATGCCAGCAGATAAACTAAATAAGTACATAGCCTACAATATATTTTCTATTCTGTTATGATTGCTTCTGACTAAATGAAAGGGAAGCTACCTAAATTGTGCCATTAACATTTATTTAACTTAATCTTAATCACGATTATACGCATATCATATATCGTATATCTCCTCCTCCTCTAATGTATTGAAATTAATTAAAATCAGACAGATATCAGTCTTAAGCAGCTTATGTTTAATTACTTTCTGCGAGCGGCTTATGTCATAATCATAAGCACTAGCCAATATTCGATATAATAACTGCTTTAATTTTAAGTTAAGAAATATACTTAATACACATGTCGCATGCATTGATTGCCCAGAAAAATTTGCATATTGATTGGAGCTCGTTTCTGAATCTCATTAAATGTGAAATGAAAATAATTTAAAAACTGACAAACAAGTTAAAGGCTGTCAGAAATGCTTGTGGCTGGAGATACATACTTGTATTATAAATTATGTTGTGCTGGTGCATAAGTTGCAAATGTGTTGCAGCTTAATCCGACTTTACGCGAGTATCGCATAATGTATAAATTTATATAATCAAGTGCATGGAATATACGAGAACGAGGACGCAGAAACCGTTTCGCATGCTACAAAGCCTCAAGGGGGCATTTGGCTAACAAGCGTACTAAATGCACTACAAAAGCCAAACAACAGCAACAACAACAACAAGAATAAAGGACAGAACATCCACGTTGATGGTTGACGTTGAAGTGTTGCCAACATATGAACGTGAGTACGTGGAAAGTGCCGGAAAGCACGGTTGAGGGACGCAAACTTGTGCAGCAGAAAAAAAAACAAAAACAAAATGGCGGAAAATAGAAATGTCCGTAGGCAACAAGGATACCAAATTCCAAAACTCGATATCTCGTGAATTTTTTATAACTTTCACTTCTGTCTACAAACCACAAAACATTTTGTAAAGCTAACGAGACCTTCCCACTGCAATATCTATTTTCAAGTGTATCACTTTGAAAAACAGCTCATTAGTTCTGCACAGCTCGTTAGCCAACTCAGTTCTGGATTTAAGCCTGATACAAACCTGTATGGCAGTTACATCCCATTTCAATTAAATCAGTCGTATAGCGAGTGTGGCACACACTCAAAGAAATAGTCTGGAATCTGCATATCACAAGCTAAAATAACAAGGATATGCATAACAGAGATTTACGAGGAAAGACGCAACATTGTTAGTTTTATTTGTGAAATTGTCAATTCCCAATAAGAAATCGATTTCTTGAAACTATTTTCCCTGAACTTATAAATATACATTATAATATAAGATACACGAATTCTTGGAAATGAGGTACGCAATGGCAGCAATGTTTTCTTCTAAGTGTAGAGCTTGATTTCTTGAAACTATTTTCCCAGAACCTATAAATATATCTATAACGATTCCTTGGAAATTAGGAACGCAAAGCCAACGATGTTTTCTCTAAGTGCATGTGGCAGCAGATATTCAGTTGACTTTCAATGGGTGCAGAGTCTTAATGGGAAAACGCCACAATATTTGTGGCATGTGGCAACACACAAAACAAGTCATGTAAAGCTCAAGGCTGTTCCATGAACATTTCTGAAGCGCACTTATGTGAGCGCCAGCGTTGCGTTATGACTGGAAAATTGAATAGCTGAACACGGCCCTGGGCATAACCAGACTGCTGACCAATCTAATTGTGAGTTATGTGCGGGTAAATTGACATATCACCTTGATTAATGGCCGACATGGCATAGCTACAGGTAAGAGCTCAGACATGAATGTTATTGATGGTCTTCTGGCTGCGGCAGGCTAAAAAGCACGAGGTCATTGTCTTAGCTGCATGCCAGAAGCATTTATTGTGCCACATTTATGTGTATCCAGCACCCAGTTCTCTGACGCAACTCAAATAACCATAAATGGTACGCATTTGTGGCATGAATCCCATGAATATTTCTGTATTCATTTCACAATTCTGGCTAATTGCTGCTCAACAAATGGCCAAAATGTTCTTCAAGCATTATAACACGCTTTTATTGGGCTTGAAGCCTTGCCAAAAGCTTTCGACTTTTGAGTCAACTGTACTTTTTGCCTGCTTTTTTAATCGTTTCAAATAAAGATTATTGAATGGAAATATCATTCGAACAGATAGATTTTCATTTCTTGTTTTTAATTATGAGTTTTCTTTAATTTATTCTATTGTCAAACTTATTGAAAGGATTTATTCGTGCAAAAAATAAACCAGCATGAATATAAGGAAAATTTAAAAAGAAAATACAAAACTGTTGTTGGAAACTCAAGGAGGCAGAAAGAAAGAATTTTGTTTACCGTAAAAAGGTTGAAACAACTTTGTACCCTTAATTTATTTTGGCTGGCCAACTGAGGCGCTCGTGCGACAACAAAATGTTTAATGCCAAAGAAGATGGTAGGAATTGTGCCAACTTCAAGGTATAGAAATGTTTGAAAGAAATTTTCCTTAATACCAAAACCTGCAACACAACATAAGAGGCAGGCCGTAAGGCCTACGGGTAATGGCAATGAAAAAGACGCACTTGGAAGCCCATGGAAACCTTTTTCCTGTTGAGCATTTTCCCAAAGTGACAGCACGCGCCTCATCTTATACAAATAGAAGTTAGCAACGTTCTGGCAGGGACAGTATCCAAGTCATTGACAGCCGGAATGGGCGTCGCTTTTGAGTGACGCATTTCTAGAGGCGGATGGTTGGTGTCGGTTGGCTTTCAATTATACGGATATTTAGTTAAAGTCTGTGTCCTTGTGACAGGCCTGTTGACATTGGCGAACAGTTTTCATTTGAACAGCATAATTGATTTATATAAGAGGGAGCAAAGTTTTTCCCTAAATTGTTTGATTTTAGCTGTAAGTTAGTAAGTCAATCAAAATTCTGTAAAATTAGATCAATTTTCAACTCGAACTTTGCACGTGTTTGCTTCTAATCATATTTCACTTGACTCAAGTGGAAGTCGCATTGGACATTTTAAATCAATTTGCGTCAACAGCCTTAATTTTTTATATAAAACTTGAGCCTATATAAAGACCAGTTACAAACGTGCGTCATTTACCGCAAATGAAAAGTCCATTAAATTCGTAAACAAGGCTCATACGTGGTAAAAACTGCAAATTAAACCTTGTAAACTTTTCCATTTTGCATGCATAACCGAAAAGTGGAAGAACCTAGAACCCAGAACTGGGTCGAAAGCACATAAACCACTTTAATTGCACTTTTTCACTAAAAGTAAAGTTTAGCAGTGCCTGGTACCTAATAAAAACGGAAAACAAATGAATAATCCAGTTTGGAAAGTGTTAAAAGTATAAAAAGGATTTTAATTTAACAAATATTTGCTTTGAGTGCTTTTTATTTAAGCATCTCCTGGCAGCTCAGGTAAAAACTCCACTTATTCTATTATGTTTTATTTCACCTTTTTTAGAGACGACTACAAACAGTCGACTAGCACAAAAATGTTTAACATAAATTTTACAATACAAAATAAAAAAGGGCTGGGGTACTACTAAAAACGATTTTAAGTTTGAATTGCTACAACAATTGTTGCAAGGATTGGGCAAAATCCAGAAAAATCCAATTAGTATGCACAATAGGTGTAGCCGGAGGTGAGAGAAAAGCGAAAGTTTGATTGAAGGAAGAGAATGTGCAGAAGAAAAAGGGAACAGAAAATGGGAAAAGGATTGTGTAAGGCACAATCAGTGCTGCATATAGAAATATATAGAGGCAGATACTACCTAGTAGGAGAAGATAGTTTCTACTGGGAATAGAGAAATTAAGAGTAGAACATGCTGAAAGGAAAGATTTAAAAGTAAGAGTCTGCTAGAGTTGGCTGGAAAATGCAGATTAAGATCCCAAAGAGAAGAAATTGCCACTGGACTGACTCTAGTCCCATCATTTTTATATTGAAGGAACCATAAACAGGAGCAGTGTTCGAGAATTTGAATAAAAGTCATCAAATGTGGTAAGTTTGTGTATATTTTATGAAGTTAATTGAATTTATACTCCACTTAAGTGTAAAGGATAAACTTAACACAACTCCAGCATATCAAGTAGCTCTTCCTTTTTCTCTGAATGTCTGTTCGAATGAGGCTTCAGTCTGTCTTCAGTCAAAGACTCTTTATTAGAGCGTGTTTATTGCACGTTTATTCAAATTGAAAATTGTTTAATTTTATACCGGAAAGTAAATATTGTCAGATACAGTTTGCACAGGTGCCGTGCACACACACACACACACACACACAGAGAAGAAGGAATCGAAAGAAAGTTTACCTTGGCATGTGCCTAGCTAAAATGGACGCGTAATCATTAACACCTCGCTGATTCCGTTTAGCCCAAAGTTTAAATGGCTCTAACTGTTTGCATAGCCAGCACATTTTTACCGCAGCACGAACCACTCTGCCCGAACCTAAGCCCTCAGACCACTCAGCCCTTAAAAGGACCTCGGCACAAGGTGTTGGCAGACGCTAAGGGCGGCGACTGATGCACGGATTGACGTGTTACGTTACGGCTAATGTTACGTGGAGGGTTACAATTTATGCAGGGATTTATGTTAAATGTATGAGTCTCTCTTATGGCCCAGAAGTAGGTGCGTGTTTTCTGCAAATTTCAGCCATTAGTTGAAGGTTACAAGGATTTCTATCTGCCATCGCTTGCTCACAGTGTGTGTAGTTTCGCTGGGGTAGAAAACATAATATAAGCTTCTTATATTGTATATAAATGTTCGCTTACTTTTATATAAATTGTATTTATATTTATAATGGTAAATGATAAATGAAAGGTGGGAACACATTTATTCACAGACTGAACTATATGTTTGTCAGTTTTAAAACACAACTTTTTGCCTGGTCTTTAATTATATTTTGTAATATATAACAGACAGATTTTGGTTTGCATTTTACCTTTTGGCATTATGTAAAATAGCAAGTGTTTAATTTATAATGTGCAACCTCATTTCGAAAAGTCAAGCCTACAAATGTCGAGCAAAGCAGAACCTAACACCCTTCTGAAAAATTAATGCGCATGTTTTAGCCAGCAGGCAGTAGAGTGTAAAGAGAGCACAGCTTGCCAGACAGTTATCAAATACAGAAAGGATGCACTGGTGAAGTATGCTCGACTAAAAGATACGCTGTACCTAGCTGATAAGTAGCCAGACATGAGTATCAAATACCCTCCCTTATATAACTTCGATCATTCGTTAGTAGCTGCAGACTTTCTAACATTTCTTATACTGGAACTTATATACCCATTTGACTTATAGTATGACTACAGGGTATACGAAAAAAAACTTATCTGACTTGAAGGTAAGCAGAGGGACGATATGTGCGCTGAACAGGACACACATGGCCAAGTTTTCTGGCTGTCAGTTAACGATTGTGGCTTGATCACTCGTGCCCGGATATCCGGCATCGTTGTTGCTCTTTATAGCTGGCTGCTCATACACAGGTTGTATACTATATACAATATACTACAATATATACTATATAGTCGGAGGAGGGAGACAAACATCATTTTATCAAACGTGAAACGAGGTCATGTTGTCATTTTGTGTGGCTGAGTTGTCAGTGTTGTCGCTTAGAAAATGCTATTTTAAAACTGTTCTGCCAGAATGAGGACTCGTTCGCACATCCTTTTGCCATTATTGGCTAAATGAGACTTATAAATTATCTAACATAAATCACAGTGCAACTGGAAAGCATATTTGAAGCTTAACCATCTTAGATTACTTGCGATACAAATATGAATGACGTAAGCTGCTGGCACATAAATAAAAGTTAGTTCTTAAATTAAACTTGAATTATAAATAAAAAGGGTCGATGGGGATTCTATTTTACTGCGTCTGGTTTTAAGGCTGCAATCTAATTTTGTCCATTTGAGTGGTTTTATTTTAGTGACTGAGAAAGACATTTGAGTACTTATCAAAGAAACTCCAAGGAAAAACCATTAAAATGGTGTCAAAATGAAAACTTCAAAGTAGCTGCCAACTGTGATGATGGCAGGGTCATTTCCATTTGGTGGAGCAAAGCACAGAAAGCAAAATATCAGAGACCAAACTTGGGGGCAATCAAACTGGTCTTGGAAACGGCTGCTCTTGTTTGCTGGTCCTGGGACTGGCTCTGTGGTAGTGCTTGAGGGCAGGACATACGCAGGAGTCTGGTATATAGAGGCCGAGAGCATATTTCTTTGTTAGCCGCCACTACTTAAGTGTTGTTTATGGATTTTTATTCGCTGACAAATACTCACAGACCCGCATCGAGTTGCTTATAGGTCTAAGAGGAAAAGGGTAAAGGCAGTTTTATGTCGAACATAAACACAACATACTCGAATTGGCCCCAAGGAAGAGCAAATGATTGACAAAGCATAGCTTAAAGGCGAGAGCACGGATTTCGAATTTGTGTAGCATACTTTTTTGGGCGAGGAATCACACACGATATAAAGATAGGCTCTACTCGTAAGTGTGCGTTATAAATAACAATAAAAAGTTTTCCCATTCAATTTTATTATCCATCCAGTGATACATTTTCATTATTTGCTAAGACGTGTCGTCCACACTGCGTATACTTAATATGAGCAGTGACATTGCATAAGACTTTAGCCGAACAACCTTAAGGAAATCACTTGCATTATGTACCACAAAGCAAGCCCCAATTAATCATAATTATTTAAAGCAAACTGTCGAGTCAAATGCTTCCCTAACCAGGACACACACAGAGTCTCCCCTTTTTGTCCTTTACAGGACAATTTGTGTAGCCACATTTCACACTGCACGCTCTGCGACTGATATAACCACAACCATTGCCATAGCAATGCTTAACCAATATCTAAGTACATCCAATTAAAGTTTAGTTTGTCTTTGTGTTAGATTTGTGTGTGTGTGTGTGTGCGTGTGTGTCTCTGTTACGCTTCATTGGAGCTCGTTTTAATTGGATGCGTAAATTTAATGAGCTTTGCTCGGCAATATATGAAAGGAGTTACTGCCATTACCATTAAAATTATTTGAAAATTCGTAAATTGGCAGCAAAAGTAATGAAAGGACTTAAGGACTTCATTTTATGAAAGCTTTAAATAAGTTTTAGCTCTGTGAAAGTAACTAACTCTAACCGGGAACTGTAGCTATTTATTTCTATAAATTTGGTTAAATGTTTCTGTCATGTTTTTCCCTTCTTTAAAACATTTTTGCAAGTTGAAATTCCTTTTGGTAGAATTCAAATTTTAAATGAAACGTAAAAATGCAGAGAGTGTAAATAATGCAGCAATAAAAATGTTGTGTGAACTCAAATTGAATGCATATTGGAAGATAAATATTGAACAAATAAATACAAATATTATGGCACATTGATAACTGGCTTTGAAGGAGGTTGCTAGGATGAAAGCTGGCCTATTAAAATACCAACAATCTTCGGCAAATGAAATGTAATACGCCGACAGCAATAACCAGAAGGATACGGCTCAACGGCTCCTTGATCCCTGTCAAAGTGAATCGTTTCAACCATTTGGGGCCACCTTTAAATTAAACCTGAAACTATTTGCTGTCTCTAGAGATATTTGCTCTAAGGCTTGTCATGTCTGTTTTTCCTTTCATTTTCCATTTTATTGGTCACCTGCAGCCTCAGAGCGCCAATGCTCAACTTTTTATGTTCAACTTTTCCGCATTCTCTCTTCGTTTTTGTTTTTGTTCTCTTTTTGAGTAACATCATGTTCCTGTCGAGCAGTTTAGTTGTGCCCTGAGAACTCACAAAGTTTTGTATTCAACTTTCGATGCAAGTCATTTGACTATAAAAGATGAGAATAGCTGACGAAAAGTGCAAAGTCCTTGCAGGAACGTTGTTAATGTTTCTTGCTTGTTTTAGTTTGTTTGCATTTTATGTGGCCACTAAAAAAACACCATAAAAAACATTTATTAAGGACAAACTTTACCCTTGTCTAGTTTATCTGAACGATGTCGAATCAGTACAGAGAATGATGCATAAATACATAAAAAAAAACTCTTTTATTTTCTATATTCGCAGTATCCTACGACTATATATGATTTGTCTAAGTGACCGAGAAATTTGAGCTGAATAAGGACAAAGATTTAAGTGAGATGCGAGTTTGGTCTAGGCTAAGACTGTTAGATACTTTTTAATCAGAGCCCAACAGCAGCAAACTACAATTTATAATTAAAAGTATATATAATTATAATGATTCTTTATCAATCAATAAATCATCAGTATAATCAGTACGCTATATACATCCCTGTACATCGTCTGCAGTTTTGTATAATGTCAAAACGTCAATTTAAATTTCATGCGCATCGAAGCAAAAGCGAGTTGCTTGCATCAGCATAAGAGAATCCTATTTATAGAGTCTGTACATGTCTCTCAATGGAAAATACTTGCCTAAACAATAGGCTTTCTTCATATTCATCCAATTTGGCCAAAGTTGCTGCTCCCTCATGCGTCTGAATATAATCAAGTGCACTTTGTTGTCTCTTGCAACAGTCGCTTTTGTGTTGCAAATGACGCACTTGGAGTCTACCAGGAGCCATAGAAGCGTAAATTGGGCTTCGCCTACGCATTGCCGAATAAAGCTCAGTTCTATCACCTGGTTATGGAATACAGGAGCTATTAGAGTGACGTCAATTTCAAGGATCTTATGCTTCAATGTTTTCCAATGCATTCAGTTGATTGAAGAACTATTGTTCTTATGCTTCTACTCTTTATATTTATGATTAACTCTGTACAAGTTTGTTTAGAAATCAATATGTGTATCACATAGATGCCATAAACGTTGCTCTGTACCTTTCGGCACTTCCAAACACTCCTAGAGGAGGAATTATTCGCCTTTGCTCCAGTCAAACAAATAGGTAATAAAATTTAATAGAAATTGTTGGGGCCTGCACGCTGCTTGAATAGAAATTCAGTTTATTGGAACATAAAAAAGACTTCTGTATAATTTTAAGATAGATATTAAGTATGTTGAGCCCCTTTTTATTATGTGTCATATTGAATACATTATCCCCGATTAGTTTCTCGATATCTTTAGAGCTCTCAAGCCCAGCATCAGCACTTTTTACCTTGCTGAATTATACAAACTTCTTGGCCAATTTTTCTTCTCTCTTTGCTGCGAAATGTGATAACCATTAAGTGATTTTGCAGAAAAAGAAAGAAATAGCAGCCGTAATTGAGGGAAGAAAAAAATGAGGAAATTGAGGAAAATGAGCAAAGAAAGCCCAAAAGTAATGCAAAGAAATTGATATGAATGGGCGTAAGTTTTCTGCAAGCTGTGGAAAAAAACGAGTTCCAACAAACAACCAAAAAAAAAAGGGCGAGAAGTGAGAAGAATTTTACTCGCCAGATGCGAGGCACCAGGTGCCAGTTGCCAGTTGCCAGGACATCGTCGTGGGGTGCGCAAATTAATGATTATGCCGGCCAGTTTGGATTCTGAGGTGTGGGAAATCTCGGTATAATGCAATCAAAGTTTTTCACCTCTTGGGCTTATAGCCTAACCTCAGGCAAGCAAACCAATTTGCTTAATGTGTTTGTGATTGAGTTGAGAGAATATGACACGAGCACAACAGATTGAATGAATCGATTGACTATTGTTGCCTGGATTGGACCCAGACTCAAACTTTAGTATGTTAATTTAATGAATGTATTGATATAAGACTTAAAAATGAGAGGAGAGAAAGAAAGAGACAAGTAGGATAAGAATGGAGCACAGTAAAGGATAGGATAGAAAGTGAAGCTTGAAACAAGTTTAATTGTTTCTACTAAGATGAAGGAAAAGAGAAGAACACTTTGTATAGATTGTTATAATCTACACATAAATCATGGAAAGAGCTGCGTAAAGCATAATCTGAGGTACTATAAAGTAAATTTACTCCTCTACTCCCCAACATGTTCCTTTCTTCAGCAAAACGAACTACAAATTAGAAGGATACTAGAATACTCTTACTTAAGTTTAGTCCATAGCATTGAATCGGCTTCATATTTGTGGTTTTGGTTTCGCTAAATAGACTCTATACTTTTTAATAAGTTATGTTTATTTATTGATTTTGTGCTTTACGTTTTATGCCTCAAGTACAACTGCCACAGAAATAAACACACAGATACACACACACACACATACATACACAGAAACAGAAATTTCATTTTTTTGCAGGCCCTTAATGATTTCTGCCAGAGCTCAAAGAACCCGACAAAGATTTATGATATCCGTTCAAGCGAGAAATGTCTGGGCCCAAGGCTATGGCCAGGACCAGGGAAGGACCCGAGCAAAGAGCCATCATAATTTGGGAAATAAGAAGATATATTTACATGAGAATTCCTGTACAAATTAAAGCTGCAATCGTTCAACGAAAGAAACGAATGCCACATGCCACATGCCGCACCCTGAGGCTCTCCTTCACCCCACCCCACACACTCGCCCACACCCACACCTCAACAACCCTTGGAGATCCTTGCTGATTTTTAACGATTTTTCTCGAACGTCCTGCCCGTTTAAAAATTCAGTCAAGCAACTCTTGGATTCAGCCGCCTTCCGTCAGTTGATGCCTCGCTGACTGACACTGACGTTTGCTTCTGCGGATTCTCCATGCAATTTTCCGAATTGCTGGCAGAACAAACCGGCTGTCTGTTTCTATCTGTTCACACACACAAACACACACACACACACACACACGTGCATTCGTGCCTACATATAATTATAATTAATACAATGCTCACTCTGTTGGATTAAACTGTTACCGTCGTGTTTTACCCTTTTGGGTATTCATTCACTCTTTTATTCATTAGAGACTCAACTGCCTGCGGAGTTTTCACTCAATTACATGTTTGCTCATTATGATTTCTGTTTCCTGTGTACAAATTTCAATCAATTCTGTAATTCAAACATTAAACATTAAAATGAAGCTTATATCATACGCTACCTGGGAAAACGTACGTGTATATCAATTGAGCCTTTAACTTGTATGAGATATGATAACTTATTCACCAATTTAAAGACAACTAAGTCTCAGCTCAAGGAAACATTGATAGCATAGAAGTAATCATAACTTAGGCTCATAAATTGCGAATTGTCTCAACTTGTAAAATCTGTGAGTACTCATGGAGTCAAGGATAATAAAGGAAGAATTATCCTTGTCGTGAAAATAGAAACAAAGAAAAGAAGGATAAGAATTTGACAATAGAGAGACACTTGCAGCACCTGAAAGACTAACGACTGAACACACGGCGTATGAGTAATATGCAATTAGGTTTTCCATAAATCCTGTTGGTTACCCGAATCTACTGAATTGAAAACTTTAGTTTTGCAAAGAAATACTCAAGTATTAATTGAGGTGGCAGCCTACTAGAAAAAATACAATAAAAATTGAATACTCGTCTCAATTTATTGTTGGTCGGAAACTTTGTTGCATGTCTTGGAGGTTTTGTTATTGTGGAAAAGCAAAAGAAAACTTTTTGAATCACTTTGGGCCAAAGAAAAACCAATTTTCTGCATGCCCAAGAACAACTTGAGTATGTAAACCTTGGCTGAAGTTCCTCAATTCAATTTTCATTGTCACACTTCTATTATATTGCCACATTGTGTGGCTGTTTCTCGTTCTCTTTCTCTTTGAATTTGTTTGTTTTGTTGTACAGCAACGAGTTGTTTTGGCTTTTGTTGTCTTGTAAATATGTATATTTTTATTTGCTGGCCTTTATGAAACATGTCAATTTCCGTAAGGGCCCCGAAGCATGCGTATCCTTCATACTCATATCAGCCCGCCAGTGCATGCAACAAGGCCAAAACAAGGCAAAAAGAAAACATCAACAACTGCCTCTGGCTCCGGCTTGGGCCCGGCTCTGGCTCCGGCTCTGGTTGTGTATTTCATTAGCAAACTAAGGCACCGCCACCAAAGCAAGGTCCAGGCCGCATTTGGCTCGTTGCCAAGTTACATTTTGTGCGCATCTTTTCCGGCATCTGCAACCACAACAGCAAAAGGCAAAACAATGAAGGAAAAATCGTGAAAAACGCTTTGCAGCAGCGCCTTTTTTTTTTTTGTACAGACCCATGTCTCATTTTCAGCCAGTAACAGTGCTTCAGTCGGGTAAGTCGTACTGCCAGATATCCTGGGAGTCTGTTCTCATACGAATAATACTCTCAATTTGTATATAAAGATATTTCCAGTATCTTTAGGCATACTCCTAATTATTTGAGCCGGTGTTGAATAGTTCGACTCGAAGTTAAAACAGATTTTTCGAAGTATCTTGGCATAAGGTAATTCAGAAAGATCTCGACTCACTTAACTTTATAGTCAGTTATACCCAGTTTCCTCTTGATTTTCAAAAACTGATTGTATGCCTTTTATTCTCTTTTTCTTGCCGAATTCAATTACGTTCTGCCATTTAAAATATGTTAAAAGCATTAACTTAATCCGATGACAAACAGAAAAACTTTCACATGATAATTTAAAGCCTGTCAATGCCAGGCTACCGCAGTAAATTGTGTTGACGTGAAGCGACTTAATTATGTTAAATTAATTAAAATTATCAATAACATCGATGTTTTATTCTCATTTACAGTGCGATGTCTTCGATGAGATTGACTTATCGGAATTGTGTTACTTTGAGTGCAGCATTAAGAACATAAATCACAGTTTTCAGGTAAGTGCCAATACTATTTATACGAATAGGAAGAGTATCTATAGATGTATTATAATATAAGTATATAGTTTTCCTAGCTAAGCGCATTTGTCGCACTCAGTTTTGGCAAAGCAGGACTTGCTCCTTCTTAAAAGTTTCAGTGTATCCTTTTACGATTTGAACATTCGGAGAATAAAACCAAACCTCAGTTTGTATCTTTCATTGAGTTTCAACCTTAGTATAGTTGGTCAAATCCACTTCGCTTTTACCGCAATTGAAGAACAGTCATCTGCTCGACATTCTTTTTGTTATTTGCCAGACAAGCAACTTTTTATCATTTATCGATGGCCAAATGGCTGCACTTCTAGTGGATCCGCTAAACCCATCAGATTAGTGCAAGTTTTTAATGGAAAACACCAACTGAGGTTTTAAGACCACAACACGCTTTGTTGCACAGTTGCAGTTGAAGGTTGAATGTGCGTCATATTCTAGAAAAAATATTAAAAAAAGAAGGATATTTAAGCACTTCAACTCAAACAAGGACTCGTCATATATTTTACTAACTTTATTAGCACAAATTGTTCAATAATAAATTGTTATTGTGTAAAAATTTGATGCTGAAACTTTTTGATTAGGTCGTTACACAAATATTTTATGCGTTTTCTTTGTGTGCGAATAGTCTCAATAATTTGTTTGGCAGCTGTTGCTGCCAAATATTAATATTGTATCTCTAGGCAACATCTGCTGAGCATCTCACTATATTGTATTTACTTCTCTTGTTTGTATAGAGTGTCAGAGGAGGAAATGCTAAAGTAAATAAAGCAACTCAATACGCACTTCAGTCTCAAGTTATAAAATAAGCAGGCTCAATTCCTGTCTGCCGTTGTCTGGCCTAGTGTAAATATATCATAAAACTGAATCCTTTTATGCCCAATTACAGAAGCAACAGACGAAAGTTCCCTGTGTCTCGCATCGATATTAAGTGTCTGGAAACAAAGGGATCAAATCTAGGCAAGACTCGTACATTTAACGCGTGCTGCATGCCAAATTAGCATAAACAGGGCAATTTCCTTACACTCACGGATTCTATCTGCTCCACTCGTACTCGTCCTGGTACTGGCCTCCACTCGGCGTATCTAAATATTCAAATTTATATTTCTTTATACACGAACGCGCAGCATTTGATGCGCAAAATTAGCGCACAAATTCGCCGCTTACATGAAATTGAATGAGCACATGAATAAGATACATATATACATATATATAAGATATACACACATACATATATAAGCCATAATAAAAGGACATATAAAGTATGTTATGTTAGCATACACTCATATACTTTCGATGCTCCTTAAACCTTTTGCGAGCTCTGAGTTTTCGCTCAAAGATATTAGCTAAGGCGGCGGCGGCGGCGGCTGCTCCGCCGTATTTTATTTTTTTTTATCGGATGAATAGCTAAGGAGCTTTGGGTAGTAATACCCCAGGCAACATAACGAGAGGTGTAATACGTGTATGTCTCCTCCATTTTCATATTTCTTAAAGCGCTTAAATCTTTCAGTTGTAAATAAACAGAATAATCCGCTGGTTGTACTTACTCATAGAATTCTTCAAAGGATACTTGCAGGGGGACTCGAATCAAAGTAAATTTATTACAATGCAACTCGAATCAGGGTAGATTGATTTAATTACATTACTGCTATTATTTTATGTAGTTCTTGTTGCCTTTTCACTACTTTTCTTCCATTTTCTGAATAGACGATTTTTTCTTACTAACTTTTGTGCTTTCTCAAGTGAATGGGCAGCCAGGCGAATCGCAAAAGATTGATTAATTCGGCATAAGATTTACTTGACTATTAATTCGACAGAGTTGAGTAATTTTGTTCAAGGCTGATTGCCATTTTGAAGGACTTCGCTTATTTGCACAAACTCAAAATGATTTTACTCGCACAGGTTTAAGCCATAGAAAGGATTACCTTATATGTTGTTTTGAGTCTAAATGAAAATAATTATTAGTTGGCCAAAAATCACATCAGTTCCACATAGAAATATGTATATGTTAGGAGTAAATATATAAATCCTTATCTAGGATACTCAATACAGAAACGATTGGAGTTTTGATTTGAAGCAATTTACCTACCGCAAAGCATTCATTTTGTTCTCTTCTGGAAAACATATCCGATTCTGACCGTATGCTACAAATATCTCAATTATTTGCTTCACTCAGAATATTTAAACGAGTTTTTAATTACAAATACGAAATATAAATGAAAAAATCCAACATTTTTTGCCTGCATTCAGTTTGCCGTAAAAAGCATAAAAAAAAAAAAACTGCATTTCAAAAAATTTCAGCATGAATATATCGATACCGGCTATAGCCGTTAGCTGGAAAAAAACGGCATTAAAAAGTAAGCTCCACAATAAAGCCAAAAAAGCACGTAGCCAAAAATTTTTTACCGCTTTAAGTTGCGGCACGCGCAACAAACTTTGTGCCACAGATACTCGTGGCAGCAGTTATACACATAAGTGCTTGTACATTCTCGATTACAAAAAGGAACACCTGCAACTGACATGCTCTAAGCCCCAAACAGTAGGAAGCGGATGCTAAGAGCCATGTTAACAAGTTCTTTATATTCTTATTTGTCTCGGACTCAAATGCGTTGCAAGGCGATGAAGCCTGCTGTTCTGAGAATGCAACTCCTGAATGCAGTTGGCACATGCAACAAAGGAGCTGCCACTTATGTATGTTAGACATGAGCAAGGCGAAAGACCTCCTGGGGCTAAATACAACAAAGATAAGGACATCATTACAGAGTAAACATAGTATTTTCACCTAATTACGTTATTAGAGACAAAGGATACAATTATAATAGAATGCTAGCCAGGTATGTTAACCGATTAATTAGAGCGAAATTGGACAGTAAACTGTCAAAACAACAAAATTGTGAATTAGTCAAGGAGATACATATATGAACGATGTCGAGTTCTATTCATAAATGCTTTGATTGTATTTCAAGCTGGTAATCAAGTTTTTGAAATATCTCAAGTCCTTATTGGAAAACGCTTTATATATATAGTAATAGCTTGGAAGTTGGGGGCTGGTTTTGGTATATAGTCAGATCTGCTATGTGTTAACTTATATCCTGAAAGTTTCCTTACTATATGCTAATCAGAGAGAAATATATCGTTCACAGAAATCATTTTTTTTTTATCGTTTCTTAATAAGTCTTATCTTTATTGATGAAAATGAACTGAAAAGTTTTGATGCTATCCTTTTGAGTTATGCTAACAAGTTAATAACTTGTTGAGAGCTTGAATCGTGTTTTCTTTTTTTGCGTAAAATTAATAATTTAATTAATTATAAAGCTTATTCATAAATTCAGAATTCGCATTCATAAACAAACTTTTCAACCTTTTTCTCGGTAAACGAAGTGGCAGTCAGACAGCTTTTACACTTTTATTCATCAATCTAAATATAAAGAGGCATCAAAATGTTTCCCCAAATTTGGTCTCAGCTGTTGCGACAGACCAGAAATTTATTTCATGCTACAGCATAGTACATTTCATTTATTTGAAGGGACTTTTTATACTGAAACTTATTCATTTCGTTAATTTTTTAATGGACAGATAAAGTTTTTATAATTCAACTAACAAACAAACTTTTAGCATTAAAAAAAGCAAATTCCCAGCTGAAAGATAATGTTTTTAGAGTAAAATGCATCCGTTATACATATGAGTACATAAAACTACTTTGTTCATTATACTATAATTATATATGAGTTTAAACTTTGCTGTCTGTTCTTTTGCTCGACTTTTACACTCAATGTTCATAGAGTATAAAATATGAAATGCACTTATAAATTTTCAGTACGTAAGACTTGAACCAATATCAATCAGTAACCTTGACTTAAATTTACATACTGTACTTAACGCTCGCAATTGCGAGCAATTGTTATACACTCAGATTACTAACACATACGTATTAAGTATTTGCGAAAGTAATCAACTTGATTGATTGCCCTTGCATATAAAATTTATCAAATTTCCCAGTCGCTTCTGTATGTGTATGTGCACATCTATATGTGTGTGTATGTGTGTGTTAGTGTGTGTGTGTGTGTCTGTCTGTCTATGGAAGCTACAGCTACATCAATTATGCAAGGCGCTGTCAAGTCATGAGTAGCAGGTCTTGTTAATTGCGCCGCCATGGCACTCGGGGCGTATGCGTAATGCGCAATATTTGTAATTCTTGTAATTGAGCGGCAATTTGAGATGCTAAATTATGTGTGTGTGTGTGTGTGTGGCTGTGTGTTAAATGCCAAAAAGTTGTTTAATGAAAAGCGACTAGAGGGCGCACACATAAACACAACGTAAACAATCAGCAGCTAGTCGAATTTAGGGCAAAGCAAAAGCTGAGCTGAATCTCGAAGTTTTCCAAGCACCAAGGCACAAATTCCCTTTTGTTAATTAGGCAACAATTGTTATTCAACTTTTCCAAATATTCATAATTGAAAATTCTGCAAAGTTTTATGTTTGTTAAATGTCAACGTCTTTGGGAATTTCATTTTTCTTTATATTTAAAAGCAGATTTGATTATTGATTTATGTATTTGTTGTATACATTTAAGTCTAAATTCATTTCAGGTAGTTCAGCTATATAAAAGTGAGAATTAAATAATATAAATTGAGCTCTATAAGAGGATTAAAACACTTTTGCTTAATTAACATTAACCTTCTAACATGCAAGTCAAATAAATAAATCTGAAATATGTTTTTTTTATTTATTTTCCGAGAAATATTCTAGACATTGCGGCATTGGCATATAAAATTGAAAACAATAATAAAGTATCTTTGGCCACAAAATACCTTTGGTATTTATGAGCTAAAGATGTATGTAATACCCAGGCACATTCACACACACAAACACATCCTTGAACCTTGAGCTTTACTTTTGACTAAGAATACTTGCAGAAATGTTGTCATGTTTTTTGAGTACGTAGCCAAAAGTGTTACGAGTGTTTTTCATGTATATGCCACAAAAAGTTGGTCCGTTTGGACTTTTCTTTCATGCGGGGGAAAACAAAGGCGAACTTTTGAGATTCGCTTTTGAAATGATTTATTCTAAAAGTCCTTAAATCAAGCAGCGAATTTATACAAACTTTAACAAAGAAAAACTAATATATATGTATATTTTATGTATAAGGTCGTGCTACATATATAAAGGAGATCCTTTGATCGCATCATGAAACTTTTTTTACAAGGACTGTGAAATGTTCACTTGATGCGCGTCGGCGAAATAGCCGGCGGCCATTGAAATTTCAAAAGTAATTTCGACATTGCGCTGGGCGGACTCAGCGCGATAATGAAAAGAACGAATATACTTGTATGCTACAGGAAACGTGCGCGTGCACTTGGGAATACAAGGATACAAAGTACTGAAATTCATTCAACAAAGTACACGAAATGATTTCCCTCACTTTCCCTCTTGTCAGACGCTAATGCCAGCCGTTTTGTGATGTTGCGCATTAGGGGACACCCAGGCGTATGCGTACTTTGGGTTGTTGCTTCTGTTCTGTTCTGTGGCTCTGCCTTCTGTTTCTCGAACTCATAAATATTTAGGTGGTAAATGAAGCAAAACAACTGCCACCGCCGCTACCAATGCCGATGCGAATGTCGACGTACTTCTGTCGTCCTACGTACATAATGAATTCTGGCAGCAAGTGTGTCTGAGGCTAAGGCTTGGCTTTGCAGCGGTTTGTTTTTGTTTGCTTATTTGATTAGAAAGCACAGCGTATAAAACCAGAGGATGTAGCTTGTGTCTGTAGCTGGAAGCTAAATACAGTTAACATATATAGTAGTATACCAACTCACCAAAATTTAATATCATAATGATTAGAGCTTAGAGCTGGCTTCTCTGTGGTAATGGAAATTTTTTCAATTTTAATAGCAATAAGCGCTCGAAACTCCTCAACGTAAAACCTACTTTAATGGATAATTAATAGCATTATTCAATTTAGGCAGCTTTTAAGTTTTGATTAACCTATAACCTTTAGGCTTTGACCTTCAACCTTGTCCTTTAGCACTATTTAAAACTTGTGCATATTAGAATCTGTTTAGTATTTGAACAGTAAAACTTTTCATAGGCAATTATAAATGTGCTGAGCATAATTTTAGATACTTTTTACTATCTTAAAGTTAAATTTACTGTATCGTTTTTACTATTTATAATCTACGCCTTAAAAAAGGATATAGTAAAGTTGAGGAAATGTATCTAAGGTATATCAGGAGAGAATATGTTATTTAGAAGACTTCTATTAGAAAACAAAAGGACTTAAATAAATGAGTCGCATTACGATTTAATCAATATGTTCATGCTCTGTATAAAATGTACTTTAAATTAAATAAATAACACAATTTACATAAATACAATCAAACTCAAAAATTAGCATACAGGCACCAGTAGATTCACTGCCAATAGACGTCAATACCAGTGCCACCACCTTTGACCTGTTTAATGTAAATATTTGTGCTCATATCATTTTGCGGCTTTCAGTTTGTAGCAAAGGACACATGGCGCATTACATTCGTGTTGTCTACACCACTAAACGGATTTCTGGGTAGGGTTCATGGAATACGAACAATGTATCCAAGGACAAACAGGCGACAAACTGTTAAGTGCAATGAAAGCCTCAGGGGGAGGTTCGGGTTGCACTGAGATCTGCTGGACTAGAAGCGTTTGAAGTGCCAGACAGTCTGGCTTATTTAATTAAAATTAGCAAAAAGTTTAGCCCCTCTTCAATGAAAAACTATTAATCAATAAAGAATGTTTTTGACACAAAACATAATCATTTGCTACATATATAATAAGTTCTCCCTTTAATAATGCAATTTACTCAGAATTATACGCTGAGTGCTTTTACAGTTAATTAACTTTTGAGCGCAACCTCGAAAGTTAACGGCAATTAAGTGCAACGCGTAATTGAATAAATTTTGCCACCGCACCAATTTTTCGTGGCATTCACATGACGCAGGTTGCCATTTCAATATACAATATAAAGGTAGAGAGCAGGTTCCACAGGTATGGAGTAAGCCGCACTCTTAAGTGAAGCATAAAAGCATATTCATGTCGCAGGTTCTACGTGCCACGGACGCAAAGGCCACAAGCCAGGGGCAGTTGCACTCTGCAAGGACTCAGTTCTATCGTTTGGCTAGTTGCAAATCCGTTTGAAGTGGTTACACTGTGGTATTTACTCATGCCACGTTAATTGGAATAGTAGTAGACGACTCGGCAAAGGAATCTCAACCACAAATTCCAAATTATTTTGTCAACTCTTGTGTTAATAATGTATTTGGCCTACGGACTTTGCAATGCGGTGAGCAAAGCAATATGTCAAACATTCTTCAAATACGCCTGAAAGCATTTCTCTTTAAATTTTATTAGCTTTTGCTGATGTAAACAAGATTAACTGAAACAAAATCAATTCCAAATGTTCGATTAGTCAGAAGTCTTGTATAGATTGTTGGCTTTAAGCAGAAAGTTCTGGTCTGAAGCGAACTCAAAGATGAACTCATTAATGGAGAAATAACTTATTATGCAGCTTCAGACACTATAACTATAATTAGCTAAAAACTCAGGACACCAATTAACATCTTTGATTGGCTACTCACTACGTCTTGAACTGCAAAAGCAGCTGAATAAACTTTAGTAAGTTTCTTTTTAGTCGCTGTAGAGCAAAGTTTGCCGGATAAGCGCACAGAACAATAGCTTTAACTACCCTGGAAACTGAATTTCATCAGATGAATATATTATTGCTGCCAGACAGCATAAGAGCTCTCCACAGGAACTCTCTTTTTCCAGTTGGTTTTCACCCATCAAACGGTACAAAAGGTCGGAGCAGCAGACCCCATGGCAAGTCATTTTCAGCCCATTGCATTTCACTGGATAAAAGTCAAATTTTACGATTTTACCGTAGGTGCAAGCTACCTAACGGTTTGAGTTCCCACTTCCTCATATTTCATAGAGAAAACTTTCAATGATGAGCATCGTTTTTGCTGTGGTTTGCGGTAACCCTTAGCGCTGTATTGACCCTTTGTGGTTAGCTTTTGACATCACCTTGGCCCCGGGCCACTGGCTGCTGTCCGGAATTTGTGCTGACTAGAGGACGACTTTTGTCCAAACACACAAATAGACGCTGATGTCGACATACATGCGCCAATCCTTTCTAGTTTATGTTGTCAATGTGGCTGGACACGTTTTGCTCCTTCCTTGGCATCTGTTCGTTTCTATTGATCTCAGATGTTCCGTAAATAATGTAAATATGAGCTTAAATTAACTAAATGCTATTCATTTATCTCATTCAGTTTGATTGTAATAACTAAATCCTGAGGCAAATGTTTGTCCTTGAAATTTACACCCCTGCCAGACCAATCGTATTCTGCTTTCCAGACAATTAACCGTAGGCAGGATTATTTTGGTCTGGAGATTTAAAATTACTTTGGTTATGCTTGCAGGACGTGTGCGTCAGAGATTTTACAATGGAACTAGGAAATCATAAGCAGCTTATTTCTGTGTTACAACGAAATTTGTAATTAGGAAAGTCAGAATCAGATGGATTATTTGCTGGTGCTATTCATATGCACAAAAGCCTTCATTAAATTGTTCCAAGCAAAAAGGATTTAAGTACCCCAACCCAGAGGTTATTCTACTTACGGGCTTGGCTTACTCTTGTTAATTGAGCTTCGTAACGGGCGCACCTGTCTGTGTTGTATTACGATTATTACCATAACCATTATTTTCGTGTTAATGAGGCCATTGAAACTAATAAGCCCTTCTTTGGTTACACAACTAATAAGCCCCGTTGCTTTCCCTTAATCAGTTATTATACTATATACAGTCTGCGGTTTTATTATTATTTTAAGGTATGAACACTATTCGTGTGCAAACAAGCGAATATTACAAATAATTAAAAAAATATTAAATACTGGCTATTGTTTCAAAATAACTTTTCATGCAAAACAGTTGTTCATGACGCGTTCGATTGCAATCGATTCATTTGCAAAGGATTTGTTGAAGCGGCTTTTATTCTTTTTTGATTGCATCGCAAATTAAAAACATATTAACAAACTACGCAAAACAATTGACAGCAGCCACGCAAAAATTAACAAGAAAAATATAATTAATATATAAAATAATATAATATATACATTAGTATATAATATACATATATGTATATTGAAATTAAAAAATAAGTCTGTTGGCCCACAAGCCGTGAAAAGTTAAATCGCTGTTTCAACTTTCCCTAATTGCTTTTTTGGTGAGTCTCGTAAGTTTCCGTGTCCTTGTGCCTGGGTGACGCTACCCCGTCCCGCGACCAGCCCTGGTGTAAGGATTTTAGTTGGGAGGCTCTACACGTCCTTCCAGACATTCAGCGTATTGCAGTACAAAGCGAGTATCACTGAAGGCATTCGGAGTTTGTCAAAGCTGAAGGTTAACCAATATACCACCTGCATAACTCGCTCTATTTTATTAATGGAAAATGGATTTTAAGCAGAAAGTAACTCTTGTAAATCTCTAAATAAATATGAAGTAATATATCCCATACTGGGCATCATAAAGGAAAAGTCATAACCATAACGCAGTTTATACAAGGAGAACCTTAGCACCACAGTTCTACCCATAGATGATTTTTCTTATTTAAAGTTAGTAAGAGTTGTCGAACTCTTATTCTCCCAACGCTGTCTACTACTCTTCCTGTTGACCTTATTTTTCTTATTTTTTTTATGACAAAGCACCCACCGCTTTTGCCCTGAGCAAAGCCGATCCTAGGCCAGAGTATGCCACCAGTTGCTGCACACATGAAAGTGATCCTCACATATAGTTTAAACTGTCGATTGCTCTCAAATAATCAGAGCCAATGAAACTGAATTCATACAAATGATTTTGGATAGGTTTTCTCTAGAAAGAAGAAAGCTGCTTTTACTAATTTTGATAAACAGCTGAGAATAATATCATCTCAGAAGATCCTTAAAGCAGATCGCAGCTTATGCATTGCTTTTAGACAGCAAGTGGAATGAGAAACTTGGGTACAAATTCGTTTGAAAAGTTTCAAGTAGCTTATGCATCGGCTCAAGTCCCTACAAAAAATAAGTTGGTAAATGATTTTCCTTTATACTTTTATATTTCCGCAAATCTTTTTAGATAAAACGTATCCAAGTCATAGAATACTATACACCATATTTACCTCAGAGATCAAGTAATACTAAGAAAATATAAATAGTATTTATTATTTTCTTCTCAATAAGAAAAATTGAAATCAATTCGCAGTTAGCAGTTTGTTTATTAATTAGTTTGGTCCCCCCTTTGGGAATAGTTGACTACGCCGTTGGTTGCAGCTACACTTCAACCAATCAAATTGCAAGCGACTGCGCATGCATAATACTAACCGAGCGGTTGCTCGTCCTCCTCCTCGTTGGTCAGAAACTATCGGAGCTTGCCAATATATGAGCTAGCGCGCCAATGAAGTACATATAGATTTTCGGATTTCAATCATTTTTGCATATAACATACTTACCGAAATCAACGACCATCAGTTGCAGTTAGCAATCTGACTCGTCGAAACCTAATAACGACTATAGTTAGTCTTAAAATAACGAAGATTGCATTAACTATACTAAACTCTAAGACTAATCTATACTTAATATATTTGTGTTAACATTTAATTAATATACATAAAAAGTTATCCATTTTGATAACAGCTGAAGGAAACTACTCACTGGCTTATACCATACACATGTTCCAATTGATGGCTTATTAATTTATTTTACATTTGTTCTTTATTAGATTATAACACCCACCCGCTCCCTGGTGCTTTGCGCCGACTCCAGACGCGACATGGAGGATTGGCTAGGCTCCCTGAAAACTGCAACGACGCCGCAGCGTCCGCGCGGTGACAGCTTCCTGATTGAACAACATGACATACTGTCGAATCACCATCACTGGTATGCGACTTCTCATGCACGACCCACCTACTGCAATGTGTGCCGGGATGCGCTATCCGGAGTGACTTCGCATGGACTCAGCTGTGAGGTATGCAAGTGCAAGGTGCACAAGCGTTGTGCTGCCAAAGCGATTGCCAACTGCAAGTGGACAACGTTGGCTACTGTCGGCAAGGACATCATCGAGCAACCCGATGGCAGCATCATCATGCCCCATCAGTGGATGGAGGGCAATCTGCCCGTATCAGCGGTGTGCGCTGTGTGCAAGAAGACCTGTGGATCGGTGCTACGCCTGCAGGATTGGCGTTGCTTGTGGTGCAGGGATACGGTGCATGTGGCTTGTCGACCCCAAATGCAAATCTCTTGCCCTATCGGACCGGCCAAGCTGTCTGTGGTGCCTCCAACCAGCGTGCACTCAATTAGCACCGATGATGCCTGGGATGTGGTCAGCCCGAAGGGTAACTTTTCGCCGCTGCTTGTCTTCGTCAACTCCAAGTCAGGCGACAATCAAGGTGTCAAGTTCTTGCGACGCTTCAAGCAGCTGCTGAATCCAGCCCAAGTCTTCGACTTGATCTCCACGGGTCCCAGCTTGGGTCTCCGTCTCTTTCGGCACTTTGAAATCTTTCGCATACTCGTCTGCTCTGGCGATGGGTCCGTAGGCTGGGTGCTCAGTGAGATTGATCGCTTCAACATGCACGTAAGTGACTGCCTCATCAGTTAGAGATATTCTTTTCCCATAACGGGTTCCCTTTAATTGTGCAGAAACAATGCCAAGTGGCCGTTATGCCGTTGGGTACGGGCAATGATCTGGCCAGGGTATTGGGCTGGGGCTCCAGCTGTGACGATGATACCCATTTGCCGCAGATCCTGGAGCGATATGAGTCCGCCAGCACCAAAATGCTGGATCGCTGGAGCATTATGGTCTTCGAAAAGGCCATCAGTGTGCCCAAAATACCCAAGATGTCCATTACCACGGAGCAGGAAGCCCTCTTCACCAGCATGGTTACATCAGCCAATCAACACTTGCGGTTCATAGTCGAAACCAACGATACCCAGATTCTTATTGCTTCTACTCGCACGCTGTGTGACACCGTCGATGATCTCGTTGCACGCATTTGCGAGCATCGCAAGGACGATGAGCAGTTAACCGTCAAGTGCGATATCCTAAAGCAGAAGCTATCGATGCTACTCGATGCTCTACAGGAAGAGGAAATTGGCGCTTACAGCGGTGACGATCTGCTAGCCACCATTCGCAGTCTCATAACGCGCTCATTGACGACTCCGCGTCCATCGCTTCTGTAAGTTGCACTTCTATTTTAAATTTTATGTTTAATCTTAATTTCTTAATTAAAATATTATTAATTTTGATTCCATGAATTTAATGTTTTCTGTTTTATTTGTTAATGAACATCTCAAACTTTTCCACAAGCCTTTTTCTTTCCGAATTCAATAACAACTTCCTTTTAGAAAAATGTGCAGTTAGTAAAGTGTCCCAATTAAAAACATAAAATTCGCTAGTAAGCTTACAGTCTTTTCGCACTTAATTAAAATCCAGGTGAGATAAGCTCTCACTTACACACTGCACACATACTAACACACAGACACACACGCACACATTACAAATAAGTCTCTGCTTGCGTGTATACGATTTCTGTTGCGGCGCTGTTAACAGCTTCCTGGTAAATTTGTTCGATTACTTCTGTGTTTATTATGTGATCGTTATGGAATTCGTATAAATATTATTTGGGTTTGCAAGGAAGAAGTTTCAAAATTGAAAACAAATTTATAATTTGTACAGTATATGTCCGACTCTTGCCAATTTTATTTGTTTTGTGCGCAACGCGCTTTAAGTCCAATACAATTCTGTTAAGTGTGACCAAAAGATCGTTTTTTGACCATGTAAAATTTTAGCGTTGCCAGATGGCTATAAATATACTAACACTATTTAACGTATAATTTAATCGTTTTGCTACGTACAATAAGATATTTGGATATTTTAATAATACTGTGTTGCTTAGACAGTATATCTTATAGTCCCGGCGATTGATTCAGATAAGTATATATATAGTTTGTAAGGTCGGAGATGCACTCAATAGGTTAATATATTGCCAATAAGAAGAAAGTTACAAAATAACATTCAAGTGAGGGTTAAGCTATTAAATTATCCTCTAAAAAACGTTATATTTAGCCAACCATATCTATATTTTATAACTCACTCAAGGGGTTGTTGTTATTCAATTCGGAAATAAATATTTAGTACTATTATTTAAAAATGATTAGTTACCTTTTCGTTAGCAACCCGAACGCATCGATTGAGAAAACCGTAAAGGATCACATCAACTCAAAGGAAAGACGAAATAGTCGCTCCTTGCGCACCAGCGAGAAGGAGGCCCTGCAGTGCAGAGCCAACAGCGTCAAACGTGCCATATACAATGTGGTTGAGCACTCGGAACCGGGACGACCTAAGCGCTATCAGCGTAAGCTGTCGATAACTCCATTTGAGGCGCTGAAGATACCTACCAACACTTCGGGAGACTCGACGCCATGTGCGTCGCCACTTCCAATAATACCACCCATTAATATAATCTCACCGACGATGGAGACATCGCGGCTGACTTGCATCTCGCCGCTGCCGGACACGCGTCGTGATTCCGTGGATGAGAACTTCTTCAACAGCATCAATTTGCCAGCACCGCGTCAATTTGCTGACAGTCGTCGCAGCTCGGGTGTACCTGAGGTCATACAGGAGCTGGAGGAAGGTACCACCGGGGAGAAGGTCTATCGCGTTGGTCGTCTATCGCTCAGTGGCGGCGCCAACATCGATGATCACGGCAATCGTCTATCACCTGGCAGCGATGGTGGTGATAATACACCGACCGAGCGCAAAGTGGACTTTCTGCGTGTGCCCATCATAACGGGCGAACCCATTGTGGATCCACTCTCCGACTACAGACCCATTGAGGTATTCGAACGCACCTACTACATGACACGCGAGCTGGACAAGGACAAGGAGCGCAAGAACGAAACGTCCATTAAAGTCGAGAAAGAGGAACAGATCGAATACGCTGTGGTGCACACTGACAACGTTCAGGTACAGGTCCCGGACATTGTTGTAACCCCCAACTCCCAGAATGTTTATACAAGCGCAAGCATAACCATAATTGATACCGATGTCCAGGCTAACACTGTACGTGTCCCTTATCCAGTTAATAATCGAATTGTATACTAATAATTTACCAACTTTCACAGGAACAATCATCATCTGAGGATTTGGGAGGTGAGGCTAGCGATATTCTGTCAGCCATCAGTAATGAGGAGTGCAGCGTGGGTTCAGAGATCTTCGATAAGGTCGATGCGGGTCAGACACTTGGTGAAATCATACAGGTAACTAATTTCTATACTTAATTGAAAAACATTCTCATTGATATTTTATTCTTTAGAGTCTTGATGCAAACAACTTGATGCACATTGACTCGCCGGAGACGAGCGATGAGACAGAGGTAGTGCCTGGAGAGAGTCTTATGGATGACATCAGTTCAGTGCTGGGCCATGATATAACCAATGCATTGCTGGACAACACTATTACCGATGACACCATCACACTCTGCTCCGAGCGCGATGATCCGGCAAAGCCGCCACGCAAAAAGTCGCTAAGCGCCTTGACCCAAGCGAAATCGCATCCCCGTAGGCGCAACTCCTCGCCACCACGAATGGCTAGGTTGGCCCGTATGGACAGCGATGAGAATCCGCAGCAATTTGGCTTTGAGAATATTGTCTTCGAGATTGATAATCGCTGCGATGATCAGAAGATTCAGCATCCACCGCGCTACTGCAGCCTGGCGCAGTTCGTGGAAGGTAACGATATAGCGCGTCAGAGTTTCAAGGTATGTGGTATAGCCGCGTTGGCATATATAAGTAGGTAAATTGTATATAAGTATTTAAAAATATATATATAGAGCTTAGCTATGTTAAATTATCGGAAGTGCTCAGACAAGGCCACTTATGGTAAAATCTTTGTTGCTCTCCGTTTGCTTCTTTCTTCAACTTTTCTTTTCGTGTGTTCATACAAACCGAATACGTTAACTTGCTTGCCTAAATCCAAATTATTAACAACCAACCAACCAACCAACCAACCAACCAACCAACCAACCAACCAACTAACCAACCAAACAACCAACTAACAAATCAATCAACCAATCAACCAACCAACCAACTAACCAATCAACAAACGAAACAATGTAAATTATATATGAAGCGTCCCAAAAAGCGCACCTCACTTAAGAAACTGAAACCAAGTACAACCGTCGTATTCCAACAGCAGCTGATGCTCGATAGCAATAGCAATGATGATGAAGGCGTGACCACGCCCACAAATTCGACCATATCCAAGGCATATTCATGCTTGACAACAACTACGACTAGCGATGAACTGGATGAAGTGTCGACGCAAACTGCGATTAAAATTGAAATACACGATGTTGAGAGCAAAGCGCGCTCCGGCAAAAGCTCACAGAAACCACTTGAGTCGGCAATGGCCTCGTCGACATCTCCCACCAAGAAAACAGGCCATGGACAAGATGTAAAGCGCATTACTTTTGATGAGTCGTGTAAGAAAGAATCCTTTGATGATGTAAATCCCAACTATCCACAGATAAGTGTTGTTGTAAGACCGCCTACGCCGTTGCGCGGTGACTGCGTCAAGCCATTAACGGCGGCATCGTCGTCCATCCTGGCGACCGCGTCGGGTCTGCTCGGTGTGCGATCTCTGAATTCCTCGGAGATTAGGCGTCACTCCAGTCATGCGCCCAGCTTATCTGTGCGAGAATATGACAAGGACAAAGATCGTCGACATTCCGGTTTTAATCCGAATTTAGTTACATTGGATCCGGAGCATGCGCGATTCCTCAGCAGTTCACCAGCAGCTAGTCGTAGAATTAGCTGTGGCAGTCTCTTTAAGGTAAGTCCCGCTGATCAGTTCCAGTTTATTATTTGATACACATTGGCATTGCATCAGCAAGTGAGCAAATGTGTCAGCCGAGCAATGAGAATCCAGAATTCAATCAAAATATATACACACAAAATGCGATCTTAGGTAATACTTTTCCTTTTCAAATATTACAAAACAATTTTTAAAAATCATTTATCCAAATTCAAACAGACATTCGAACAGCTGCAAAGTTTTCGTTTAGGTTCACACGGATTGTATATATATAATTTCTGTAGCTTTTTGTACGATTCACATGGATGAATCTCTCCATTGATTGACAATCCTAAGATCTACAATTACAACACATGAGGGATGAATTTTGGAAAATTTAGTTGGTCTTTTTATACTCATATTGTAATAACATTTTCTAGCTTAGGGTTAATTTATATACACTCAAGATACCATGTGAATTGAACAACATGAAGGTATACTCTAGATATTAATTTATAATTTGCCATATTAATTATAATTTAGCTCGTTGCGTTTCTTGCGTTTCATAAACATGTTATAAAACCATTACGAAAATCAAAGCAAATCAAATATATATAAAAACTGTTTATACATATATTAACAAAAATAACATATGTATGTTTACAAAGCACAATCAATTGGTACGTATTTCAAAATTATGTCAACTTCTTGTATGAATTATCATTATTATTATTTCAAGACTTGCTCTTAACTCGTATAATCACTGTACTCGTATTTCTCACTCAACACACCCACACACACACACACACACACACACACACAATATCAATAACTACTACAACAACACTAAAAGATTTTCTAATTATTTATTATTCTATTCAAAACATTATAATACTATCATATTACCACAAACACACAAACTACACACGTTTTCTAAATGCATTTTCTTAGAAGAAAAACGATAAACATAACACTAAACGCACCTACGGACTGTTAAGGGTGCGTTTCCTTGTGGTTGCCGAACCAGATATACGCCTGGCGACCTTGGCTCTTATAAGGCCGCTGATACCGCTGGTAAGCGATACCGTAACCAAAGGTCGGGCTCTCCTACTCCGTTCCTGCCCAACTTCGATCGTTCATTCGTTTTTTCGAATGGTTTTCCCTAGCAAATACCATAAGTGCAATACTCGTATTATTCATTCCTATATGTCCTCTGTATAAAATGCCAGTTGAAGTGTAAGATTCCAATTTCAGTAACGCACCTGGGGGCTGGGCTTGATTTTGTTTTGTTATCCGTAGTGTTGCATACACATACCCGAATATATAAACTACTAAACAACAACACACACAGCCTCTGCTTTCTATATACTTCCTTATGGTTTTCGTTTTCAAGTAGTGTGCTGTCTCTTATGCTCTCAAAATTAACTGCTCTTCACACACACACACACCTATGAAACATGTGACCGTTATAGCACACACTGATACACACACACATACACACACACACACACCGTCTCACCTTCACTCACACATCCAGCTCCATATCCATTAACACATGTTTCTTTGTACAGTAGTTAGTGCTGACCTTCCAGTTGCTCTTTGACACAAAAGCATCTCATTCAATCGTAGCCCAATCTAATCGATTCCTCTTTCTTACAGCCGAACGAAGCTTTACCAAATCTTCAAACGCTCAAAGGCTCAAAGTCAAGCCTTTTTATGGGCTCTACACTATTCGGTTTTGAACATTTTAGCTCCACGGACAAGGACGAGAAACCAACCAGGGACAAGGAGAAGACAGCTACGGAGGAACCCACTCGCAAGCTGCCCATTATAAATCCTCTAGTGCGCTTGCCCAATTGGCCAAGTAAGCAATCAAAAGACAGTAAATTTTAACCAACTTTTTCAATTATTATTTAAATCAACTTATAATTGAGTATCAACAGTAATTGAGTATTATTTATTATTATTTGCAATACTTAAAGATTAAAACGAAATTCGTAGCTTACTTATAGTCTTTCCTCTTCCCTTCAAGATCTGGCCAATGGTGGTGGCTTCATATCCAAGTGCTTGCTCGCCAATGCCGATACACTGTGCGCAGCAGTCAGCCCTTTGATGGATCCGGATGAAACTCTGCTGGCTGGCTACCATGAGAAGTGCGTGATGAACAATTACTTTGGCATCGGCATCGATGCCAAGATCTCACTGGACTTTCACAATAAGCGCGAAGAACATCCCGAGAAATGCCGCTCCAGGGCTCGCAACTACATGTGGTATGGCGTCTTGGGCTCCAAGCAGCTGCTGCAGAAGACTTGTAAGAATCTGGAGCAACGCGTGCAGCTGGAGTGCGACGGGCAGCGTATACCATTGCCGGAGCTCCAGGGAATTGTTATCTTGAATATTCCCAGCTTCATGGGTGGCACTAATTTCTGGGGCAGCAGCACCAAGAAGGACGACATCTTTTTGCCGCCCAGCTTCGATGATCGCGTGCTGGAGGTAGTTGCCGTGTTCGGCTCGGTGCAGATGGCAGCATCCCGATTGATCAATCTACAGCATCATCGCATTGCCCAGTGTCAGAGCGTCCAGATCAATATACTGGGCGATGAGGAGATACCGATCCAGGTGGATGGCGAGGCCTGGCTGCAGCCACCAGGCATGATACGCATTCTGCATAAGAACCGAGTGCAGATGCTGTGCCGCAATCGAAGCTTGGAGGTTTCTCTGAAGAGCTGGCAGGAGAAGCAGCGCCAGCACAGTATTTCCATACAGCGGGAGGCCTCTTCGACGGCTTCGGAGCATGCTGTGTCCACAGACGATGTCATTTCGGAGCGCGAATGCTATGTGCTGCTCAATTTCATTGAGGCAGTCAGTTCGCTTGTCAAATGGGTAAAGTTCTTGATTATTTCCCATCCGGCACTGCAACACCATCTCTATGAGGTAGCTTGTCGTGCCAGTGAGGCACTGGAGTCCATTCACCCGCAGGGTAAGCTCCTAGAGGGTCCTTCGCTACGAACGAAGCTCGTTGAAGTAATTGACTCATCGCGTCAACTATACGATGATGCTTGCACCCTGCTGCGGGACCGTGGACATAGCCTCATACTTCGCGAGGATCTGGAAACCAAGTTGAGCGCAGCGCTGGCTAACATGGAAATGGAGCTAAAGAAATGCTCGGTCCAGAAGTGCGTCGATGGCAAGCTACGCGCCTACTTTAATGTGCTGGCTCCCAACGAGGAGGTAAACTTAAACTCCATCGAATACTCTTCGGTTTTAATCAATAGTCTCTTTCCACAGCATGACGGACGACGTAAATCTCGTCTGTTCTGGGTACGCCTACGCTCCGGCTCCACAGCTGGTCAGCAGCACAAGCCACCGTCTACGAACACACGTGAAGCTGCCAACAACTGGAGCGTCAATGAGGTGGTCACCTGGCTGGAGACAATGCAATTATCTGAATATGTTGACAGCTTCCTAAAGAACGACATACGAGGCAAGGAACTGCTTACACTGGAGAGACGTGATCTTAAGGATTTGGGTGTGGTTAAAGTGGGTCATGTGAAGCGCATACTGCAGGCCATCAAAGATCTAAGTGCTAACTAAAGAAACTGCATGGTTCCTGTTGTGGCTAACGAGGGCACAACAATATGTACAATCGGCTAGTACAAACAAAAGTGGTCTTGTGGGAATCTACTCATAGAGTTTGTTGTGCATGAGATATGTGTGTATATTATGTATGTAATATAGTGGGGTATAGGTAAGGGTATAGGTACGGGTATGGTGGCTGTTTAGTGCGGTAAGAGTAAGTGGGGAAGCTGTTAGGATGTTAGTTTTATACGGGATAAATGCAAAAAACAATCACTATTTATAGACTAGCTTAGCTAAAGATAATCAGATAACCAGATTCAAGAATTCTATATTTTTGGCAGAAGAAGCTTAGTCGTAGAGCGGGATTTTGAACGAATATATAAGAATTGAAAGGAACGGAAGAAAAAGAGGAAACGACGATACTCTTATACATATTTAGCAATAACTGATTTATTTTTCCAACCAAAAAAAATAATATATATTATATACAAAACATATAACTATGGTTTAAAGAGACTTATCATTATCTATTCTATGTAGTCATGTAAGAAAGCAAAAAAAAACGACAACTGAATTTCATTTTTGGATCATTATACTCAAATATAATATGTATTTATGTCAAATTCAAAATTATTTAATTGGCAGTTTAACGAATTTAAATGTAGTAGTGGCACATCCTTAACATATTTCAACCAACTAAACAAAACAAAAACCAGTTTTAAATTCAATTAACGCTTCGCAATTCAACTTCAAGATGTAATTCTTCGTTTTAAATAATTTCCCAAAACAGAAACCTTTCCCCGCAAAAGATATCTTAAGGAATATTCTAAATTTATAAGCAATTTCAATTTACAATTGTAAACCTACAAGACAAATATCTATACTTAAAACCAAATAATTGACATATTATTAATTATATTATATTGTAATTATAGATATTCAATACTAAATTTAAATGTTTACCCCCATACCGTAAATCGTATCTATGCAAATATTTTAAGTATTTATATACTCTTATTACTTATGTAATGGTAACCAAGAAAAGTCTGTTTATTGTGTCATTTTTGTGTGTAAACCAAAATGAATAACCAAAAGCAAATCTTAACTCGTTAATTTATATTTATTTAGCTATTAAGTCCATTGCGTTTTTTCGTAATAAGTTTATATTAAGCAAAGTACTCCTCGGTGCCGGGCGCCAGGGTCCTTTTTATTTGTTACTACAAAATTTAGCTAGCATGGAGCACAGAATTGTGTTCTGGACCTACCTTTTGGTATACCTTTTAATATTGTTTACCTAAGCAGATTCGTTTTTGTCTTAGCTCTTTAGTATTAAGAAATTGTGCTAAATTTTTATAGTTACCTATTTTCAATTAGCTAATTTAATCCTAGTATTCAGACATACGAATATATATAGCTGCATATAAATGTGTTTTGTGTAAAACCCGTTCCAACTATTTCCAATAACCATGTAAATGTCTTTTCAAATGATTGCTCAAGCTGTCTTCAATTGAGTGAATAATGAAGTACTATATATATATATAATAACAAATCTCTTGAGCAACGTCTATATATATAATATATATTATATTTTTTGATATATAAGTATAAATGAGCCCAGACCAACTCGATTGATTTGTTGTATTAGTTATTGAACCACTAATTTCCATTTTTGTGTAGCACATCAATAATCAAAATACTCAAGTTCGACACATATTTGTGCAACTATTTGCGCTTAATTAATTAATATTTGTGTAACGAAAGGCACAACCAAGACCCTTAAATGGTTGCCCAAATTAATTGATAATCAAACCCGAGAAAAAGTAACAAATTTCTTTTACCTGCATAAATATTGAAATCAAGCTTATGGCAAAAAAATATAAAAACTAAAAAAAATATAACACCTTTTCGATAAATGTATTTTCGAGAAACCTTTAACAAAACAGCTTAAACCTTAACCCAACTCTTATTTTCTGTTATGTCCCAAATAAGTACCAAAAATTTAACTTTCTTTCTTTGTTTTAACGGATAGCATATCCAAACAATATTTATTAATTTATATTTTTTACAATACTGTGATAACAGCTTTTTAAATATCTCCCTTTAACCTAAATTAAAAATAATTTCTAAAATTGTTTAACCAGTAACCAGTATTGAAAATATATAATATGATATTTAAAACTATAAAACAATCAACTAAACCTGAAACACAAATTGGAGAATTGAATAATAAATGCAATAATGGCAATAGTCAATCATTTAACTATGTAGGCCTTAATCCTATTCCCAAATAGAATGCAATAACCCAAAGTATTTAACAATAAAAAAAATGTAATTACAATGTTATTAGAACATCTGTTCCACTAACTAACTAATAGTAGTATGATATTGTCCAGATTCAAAACCCTCTCCCAATTATAATACAACGATTATAATACACAAAAATCTCTTGATGGAAATTATAATACTAGCAAAAAATAATAATAAAAAAACACAAAACCAAAGTTAGAACTGCATTTTTATTTATATTACTGGGTAGGAATGGTACGTAACTAGAATCTATTTTTATTTACCACTAATCATAATAATATATATAAATATATATAATCATATAATATATTGGATATCACAGTTGGCTGGAATTTAGTATTTGATCAATCTTCCTTCTATCCATTGTGCATTCTTTGACGTTTTGCCTTATTTTGATGATATGTGTAATACATTCTTTGTATCCTTACTACTATATGGAGACTCTAGCTCTTATAGTCTCTGAGAACGGGGTATGGCTACATCGATTGGGCTTTTGATGAAGATCGATGAGTTCGGAAATGGTTCTTTCGGCCTGTTACCTACTTTTGCGAAAATTCAATAGTCCCATAACCCATTTTTATGGGTTAAGAATCTAAAAACTAGAAAATGCCATATAATGCCGACAATGACAATAAGTAATTATACTTGTATAAAGCTAATGCATATACAAAACATTTCAAGAAACTGCACTCTCTACACCTAAACAAGAGTAGCCGTAATCTGTCCAAGCAACTTGAAGATTTCATAATAGCAGAACTCAGAAACGAAACGATTTTAAGTCTTGAATTTATCCAATATTTGTTGCAAAGATTGAGGAAAACCCAAACAGAAATATAAGTATTAAATGATGAATTATATTTTATAGTATCCTCCATAGGATCTATCTATCTATCTAATATGTGTTACCTAGAAAATATGATTAATCAATAATTTGAGTTCCCAACCAATCGGCGAAAGGAAAAACAAAGAGACATTGTTTAAAACGTTTATATGCATTTCCATTTATTTGATTCATACAATTGTTTTAATCTTTATGTTTTCACCATCATTTGGTTTGTTTTTGTTTTGTTTTTATAAGTTCTTGTTACTCATTTTGTTATAGGTATTTTTTAAGTTAGTTCATACGGCTTTGAGGTCCTTTTATGACATTTTCATTTTGCATTTTCAAGGCTATTTGGTGTGCCTTAATTTAAATGTATGACAATTGGGCAAATATTATCAATAAATTTATAAGTTTTTTTAGTTTAGACATTTACTGCATCTTTTTTTTTGGGTGTTGTTTATCTTAAAATGCGGGGAGCATTTAGGCGTGAAGGTTTAGATTTTAAAATGAATTTCAGAATTAAAACAGAATATTGTTTAATTTTGTGAATTGTGTGTGAATTGCGTAAAATCCTGGCCCATAGCTCCACTTTAAGATCGCACTAAATATTTTCTTTTTCTCAATTAATTTGTATACATTTTATTTGTAAACAAGCTAGAATATATATCAAGTGTTTTTTCTTAAGAAGATCCATATTAAAGTTGCCTAAAATTTGTTTAGATACGATAGTTAAAACTAAATGAGTTCAAATGTCTGCAACTGTAGTTATAGATAGAGTTATATGTTTCTGTGTGTGTGTATTTGTATCTGTGTGCCGTACTTATATCCGTGTCTAACATATTTACTGGAAAACATATTGAAATCTCTTAGATTGCGCTTATTAAACAAATGTTTTGAGTTTCAGATAAGGGTCACTGAATAACATGTTTATAACTGGGCTTAAACTATATTCTCAACTAACAGACAAGCCCATCAATCGACAAACATATAAAAATACATATTTAACTGTTTAATAAATACCACTGAAGCTTCTTTGTGTATCTGTATGTATGTATTCTTAATAAAAATATGTATTGTATTTATGTATATATGCAAGCAACAATTAAGCTCAATACTGAAGTTAACCACAACTTAACATTAACTTCAGTTGTTCTTTAAATTCTAAACTCTAAGGTTAAGGTTTGTGTGGAAATAAAAATGTAGATGAAAATAACATAATATATAATTAAACTTAGATATTCGGTATTTAAAATTAATGCAATTTATTATAAATGGTTTTTCTTTCTTTGTACTCAGAAATTAACACACGTTTTTAAACACTAGGCAAACAACTTCTCAAGTGATTACAAATTTTCTCTCATTTGGAGACGAATAATAAAACTACTAAATAATATTTTTTGCATTGGTTTTTGTGTTTTTATAATTGTTTTCCTTTTTTTTTAATATCGTAAATGTATTTCGCAATCTAGTTTCACAGTTCATTTAAGCGAACGTCTCTTTAATTTCTATACTCGTATTTGAATTATCCTTTAATATTTTGTATACTCAGCATTTCGCATTTTGTGTGTGTGTGTTTAAGTTGACGTGTGTGTGTGTGTGTTTGTGTGTATTTTATAGCCATCATTGCCAAAATTTACTTAAAATATCGTTAATATAATTTTCATCTTTTTTTGTTTTTCTTTTTGTTTTTTTGGTATTTTTAGTTCATGTGCAAAATCTATTTCTTATTGTGAATTTATTTTCCGGATCATTTAACTATAGCTTCGATCACCTTATGCATAACCCAATATACTCAGCAGATCTGCCATTGGACATCTTCTGTATCTTCTCTCTGTTTATAATGAAAATTACAAAAATTTGAGGTTTTTGCTAAAACACTTTCTATGTTGATCATTTTTTTTGGACGGGTCTCTGCGGTGATGTTGTCCTTCATTTTGTTTTCATTTTCTTCGTGTTTTCTTAAACTTTTTTTATGTCTCGTTTTGTTAATTTTTTTAATGATTGAATTTGCTGGAAAGTTCGTGTTGCAACAGCTTTTGTGAGTTTATATTTTCTTTTTTTGGGATAGGCAGTGAAAGTAATTGTTTTATATTGCTTTTCTTTAAAGGTAATGCTCAGGCAGAACCAGAAATTAAATTATAGAATGTTTCGACTAGTTTCCATTGCTTAAATCGTCTAGCTTAAATTCAGTTGAAATCCTATTCATTTAATTTTAACTTATACAATTGTCATTGTAAATAAATTCAATGGGCCTCTCACGGTCAGTTGTTATATTGTCAATAAACGATTGAGTTTAAATTTCCAATATAATTGAGTGTAACTAAGTGAAGGACTCGTCTGATCCTGAATAACTCGTTGAGCTCTGACACTGACCGAGATTAGCTCCAATGCTAAGTTAGTTTTTCGAAATTAAGTGGAAATCTTAGACAAGTCGTTGAGTATTTTGTTTTTCATTTCAGATTCTATATTCCTTACTGAAAAGCGTAGCCAGATAGGAGCTTAGTTAAAGATATATAGATAGTACGTATATGGATTGCATGCTTTAGGCGGCGTTATGTATAGATAGTTTAATTGATTTTAAAAGTTTATTTTTGCCAAATACATTTTGCACTTGATTCAATTCAAAATTTAAACACTCTCCTCCTTGGTGGCGCTGCTGCTGCCGCCCCAGAAGCGATCGAAGCGGTCACGAGCCTTCTCGAGGACATCGGCAGCCGTGGAACGAGCCGTGGATGCAGTGGCCGTCGAAGATGATGAGGAGACGGCCTGGTCCGGCATGTTGGTGTCGCAGCGGACGGCACCGCCCGGCTGAGTGGGTGTCAGAGTTTTGCCGTAGGCAGCGGCGCTTGTGGTTGGGCTGCTGCTGGACTTCCAGGCTGTGTGTGTGGTTCATTGGGAGGCAGTGTGGAAGGGGGGAAATAGTTGTGGAAATAGTGTTTTGTTATGTAACGCAAGGAACTACGTTTTGAATACTCTATGTGGAAATTTCTTAGCGCATTGGCGTAACGATTTATTTTTATTGGTTTTCTTTTGTTTTGCGATAATTTAGCTTAGAACTGAGGAAGGGGAAAGTTTTGCATTATATTTACGCGTTTTGAGATTGGCTTTTGGCTGGTGTTGCGATTTTTGAAGATTGCTTGACGATGATTTGATTTTGGTTGGATTTGGATGATGGTTGGTGAGTAGCGATACATACATATACATATACAGATATATATATTTTAATACGAGTTAATATATAAATATTTGTAAAAGCGATTTTTGGTTTTTTTCTTTCTTTTGTTATCTTTAGTTTTTCTTATTTCGAGTTCATTTTTTTGGTTGGATTTTATATTTATGGAAGTTGCGTTTATTGAAGCGTGCTTAGAGGCTTACCGTCCATTTTAGCCTGTTCGGTTAATTGTGGCGGTGCCGATTGTGGTGGCGGTGGTGGCTTTTCCACCGGTGTCGACGCTTTTATCTCGCTCTGAGGTCGGCTGTAATTCTCACCTGAAAAATTTGTGTATAGATCAATTGAGGTACTTTTTCTGAGGTAACTGCGAGTTTACCCTCTTTGACATTCTGTGTGACCGTAAATGTCTTGCCAGTGTCCAAGGGCACCGTCCAGTTGACTGGATCGGGAGAGCGCATTATAATCTGCTCCGGCGACTTAACCCTTGTGGGCTCCGGCGGAGATTTCACCAATGGCTCATCGGGCACCTCAGGCACTGGCTGTGGACTGCAGCTGGAAATTGAAATTGCAGTCTCACGGCCATCTTCTTCGTCTGTTGGCGTTGAAAATAGTTGGGAAATTGTTAACATTTTTATTCAACTCAAACTTCATTCAATATGGCAAAAAGTTCATTAAAAGGCGCATTAAATGTTTCAGTTTATTGTATGCTGCTGCAGCGGTTAAGTATTTGTTTTTGTTTTTCATTTCTGTTTTTTGTTTCTGTTTTTGTTTAAGCAAAGTTTGTGATCGAGTTTTTACTGGTTAGTAGTTTTAACTTATAATTGAAATTAGTATATTATAAAATCTGTTCTCGTTTCTTAAACTAAAAACAACTTATTCGTAACTTAAACTTAATAAAACTGAGTCAAACAAAGCTTATATTAAGCATTAAGCTTAAAACGCAACCAAATTTGTTAGTAAAAATTTAACGAAAACCAAAAGAATCTGCTATAAATTTTATGTTTAGTTAATTTGTTTATAAAGCGCACAACTCGAAACAAGAGGAGCACATGCATGCCGCACACAAGACACATTTAACATGGAAAAGCTGCAGAAGTTACAATAAATACATAGAAGATATAATATTAGATATAGATCAAATAATAGTTAAGAAAAACTTAGTATTATATTGTATGAGAGTCAGTTTTATATTGTGGATGTGTAACACGCAACGACGACAGCTCGCGGAAGTATTAAAATATTTAAATATATATATTCAAAAATCTTTATGAAAGATCTAAAAACCAAGTTTAAATTTATCCAAAGAATTGAGAAAATATGTCAGCAAAATCAAACCCTTTTCTGAAATTTACGTTTAAAATAAAACAGCAAATGGTATAGGCAGAGACTCCATTAAAAACTAGTTTTATATCATTTATCTGCTCCCGTTTTGTAGTTCTGTTTATGTGGTGTGTTTGCTTGTAAAACCAAAAGACACTTAATATCAACTACTGTATAATCTAGGACTTTAAACAGGCTAACTACTTAGACAAACACAGATATAGATTGAAACGATATCTCTATAGAGATAGATAGATAGATAGATAGATAGATAGATAGATAGGTAGATAGATAGTGAAAGCAAGAGAACTACAAATGATATGAGTTAGAGATGAAAACGATATCTTGGGTTACTTTGAGACACACGACTGTATTTACAACATGTACAAACATTTATCACAACAACAACTAACATTAATTAACACGTACGCTTCATATTTAACAACTTTGCAACAAATAGAACAAATCAATTTGCTGGACAGCCCTGTGGAATAACGAATAGTACAATTTGAAGCACATATAATTCTAGAGCTACGGAATATCTAAATTACCAATTACTCAATTACTTAATTACTTAATTACCAATCGACTAACACTAACATGATTCCACATGGCTGGAATGGAGAATTTTAGTAAAAGAAAATGGGTGCCGTTTCAATAGTTGCTCCCAATCGAATCAATATGCCAATTTGTAAATAATAATTAATTTGATTAATGTACGAGTACACATATATTTTTTTGACAAGGTGTTGGAGGATGCTCGATTATTAGTAATTTTTGCTTTTAATTTACATTTTTTGTTTACAAAAGTTGCAACACAAACATTTCGCGCATCAGATGTCATTTTACAGCATTTCTTTTTTATGTTTATTTTGGTTTTTTTTTAAGGGTGTATCAAATTGTTTCTATATTTTTTTTTGTTTTTGTTTTGAAGAGAATTTTGTTTTTTGTTCAAGTTTGCGGAGAAACTTTACTCACTTTCAGCCAATTTTCTATCCTGACCTGGTACCGTAAGGCGTTTGATGTTGATGGTGGCAGGTCGGGCCGGGGCCGTGGAGGCTGCTGTTGGAACAGATGTTGCTGCTGTTGTTGTTGTTGTTGTTGGTGTTGTTGTAGCAACAGTTTGTGCTTCTTGTACCCGCTGCTGCTGTTGTTGTTGTTGCTGTTGTTGTTGTTGTTGGAGTTGCTGTTGTTTCTGTTTATTCTGTTGATGCTTCGCACTAGTTGCACTACTATCGCTACCAGCACCAACTTGTCTACCAATGCTACTAAAATTCGATCTATCTTTGTCTTTCTTACGCATTTGCTCTTGCTGTAGCTGTTGCTGCTGTCTCTCTGGCTGTTGCTGTTGCTGTTGCACTGATGATAATGATGATTTGACAATTTTGTTGCTGCTGTTTTTGTTGTAGCTCTTGCGTTGTGATAATTGTGATTGATTAGCATGATTTAATTGATTAGCATTGGATGTTGCTGTTGCGGCTGCTGTTGCTTTGCATGTTGCTGCTGTACGGCCTGCTGTTGCTGGTGCGGCTGCTGCTGTGGCCACTTTGCCACTTGGCGGTGGCAGGGAACTACTTTTAATGCGGGATTGGAATGTTGTGGATAGGGTGGCTATAAAAACGTAAGCAGTTTTTGGTTTTGGGTTTTTGTTTTTTTGTTTTCAGAATTTGTATTTTTTTTCGTCGATTTTTATTTTTTTTTGTTGTCATTTTTGTTTTTTTTACCAAAAACAAAAGGCACATGAAAAACAAATTGAATATAAATTTTTCTTTAATGTATATTAAGTTATTTATTTACGGCGAGTTACGAAATGCAACAGAAACAAAAGCAATTAAAAACGTTTGAAATAAAAAAAAAATATATATATATTAACGAAAAAATAAATTAAAGTTCGCACGTTTGAGTTTTGCGTCGTTTCAAGATCTTTGTTAGAGGTCCAAAATATGTTAGTCTACTTAACGAAAGCTACCATTCAACACGTTTATGTTAGTTGTAAGGAATACAATAGTTTATTTAAGTAATATCTTAAGAATTCTGTGAATTATAGGCGCTCAAACTAAAGACTAAACTTCTTATTCTGCAAGTTAAATAATTAAAAAAAAATATATATTCCCCCACTTTCAATGTGATGAAAAGGTTTCTGGTAGTAAAAATTGTAGTATTTATTTATATATGAATATAAATAATATTTAATTTGATATTAATTGATTATTAATGATAAATTAATGTAGATACATTGAGAGAAATTTCCCCATGTCCCTAACTTAATCTTGATTTCTTATAGAGTGCAGAGGAACGACATTGCTTAAAGGATATCTATAAGTTAAGCTTATTGTTGTATTTAATATTAAATAAATGTTTAATTAGCAATTTTGTACCATACCAACATCATTTAAAGGTCATGTTCTGCGGCAGAATAAGTTTTTATGCGATTTCTTAAAGCCCTAAAGCCGCAGCAATATCTATAATATAGATTCTAAGTGCTAAGAAATAGAAAGAATACTTATTAATAGCACTGCCAGGCTGAGTCTTTCATATTCTATTTGATACTTTTGCTTAAGTTACCATAAAGTTGATCTTATACGCTAATTAAGTACCTACTTGACACATTAAAAGATTTCTTATACTCAGGTATAAACATAATGAAAAATAAAATCATATATTTAAATATTTGATATTTGCATGGGCTTCTTCGGGTATAACCTTACATTTTCTTTATTTATATATACATATATACTTTATATATTCACACACAGATAAAAGCCAACAACAAGACATTGTTATTAGCAGACACTTATGGGGGAGATCGGAAATATTTCCAGGTTTATATATAGCACATATATATTTCCAATTTGAAACGAGTTAAAGGCACAGAACACAGAGCTTAACGGGATTTGTTATTTCGTATTTAAACAGCGACTTTGTTAGTTTTACGTACTTACAATTATGTTTTAGTAGTAGTTTTAGTATTATAGTTTAATATTTAGTATTTAGTTAGTTAATTGCTTTTAGATTGTTAGTATTTGTTCACTCAACATGCCAAACTATAGAATGTTTATTTGAAAGACCAAACAAACAATTCATTACAAAACAAAAACAAAAAAACAAAGAGTGGAAATCAGAGAAAATAATATATATATATATAATATTTGAAAACTTGAAAAATTAACCGCATGACCAGAGACTAAACTAACAGAGAGTTATGGACATACTTGAGTAGATTTGTATTCTTCAACTATCTATTGATGTTTGTTGTTTAGACATTGAGCTAGATTGTCACTTGAAGTATGTTTCGATATGAACGTATAAACTTGAGGTGTATTAAATACTAAACTATACTTAATAACAAAATATACCGCAAATGAATAGAATTAAATAAATTGTTAAATAAATTTCAAATCTAATCAACTAATGATATATGCAAACCAACAGTAAATTAAGGATAGAAAGAAAGAAAACTAATTATGAACTAACGTACGTTCAGTATTGTAATTTTTTGTTTTTGGTTTTGGGGCTGCGCAAGTTGAACTACTTACATGGGCGTGGCTTACGTTCAGTTCCGGCGGATGTCGCAGAGGGCGCCGTGGGAGGCTTTTTACGGGCCGCGGGCGCTTGACTCGCCGAGCGTATCTGACGCTTGGGTGACTCATTCTCGGCGACGCCAGGACCCACAGATTGGGAGCGTGCTGAACAACACACACACACACACGCGCAATGGATGAAGAGATGTGGTTTTGGTTTTTGGGGAATTTGTAAATTGTTTTTTCGAGTGGCGATTCGATTGATGACAAAAGTACGAGTTGTATGTTTTAATTGTTATTCGCATTGATTTCAAAATATATATTTACTATTCTTAAATATGAATGAGTGAGATGTTATGTATGTCTTGATATGTAGATCTACTAGTATTTGTACTACAAGTTGTTAGTCTTTACATCTGCTAGCCGTACTGAAATTTTCACAGACAGTAAAGCAACCACATCGAGCTTATCACATTCAATATTGAGTATGTAATATGTACAAGATTAAAGCCAGCTTTTGGTTTTGATTGAGGCTCTGTCTGTATTCTGAGGACTCTATACACTTATATGAATTGCTATAAGCAGAATATATATTTATATCTTTCATTCTTTGAATATTATATTTAACCCTTCTTATATACAAATACTCGTTGTGATATTTGAAGTATGAGCAAATGGGATTCAGTAAATGCTGTATAAATAATTTACCTTAACAATAAATTACTCTCCATAACAAATATTTATATGTACAGACTTCTATACAAAACATATTTTCAAGTAAATACACAAAACGCAAACTCTTGAAAAAAGAAAACCCATAAAATATTAGCAAAGCTACGTTTTAAGTTCAAAGTGCACAAATCTCATAGTAAAATATTTGTGGTGCACTTGAGAGACGCGTTAGAAACTTCTTTTGAAAATTTCCAACCATAAACCCTTTGAGAATATATCAAATTAACGTTTCAAAGCATGTAAGCAAAACAGTTTAAAGAAAAATCATACATAACGGGGCGTATACTTATTTTTTGAGCGTGTTCAATTGTGACCTGCATTGGGTACTAGAAAGTGCTTTGTGTATAGCTATCTTTGTTTTAGAGTTGCTTAGGAATAAACTTCTGTTAATGTGTGTTTCAACGTGTAGACCTTTAGCTACAGTCTTAGATAATTGTAGATGCCTAGCCAGAAACTTGGAAGTTACTCACATTTAAGGACCTTCTTGGGACTGCCCTTCTGGGGGCTACCCTTCTGCGGTGAGCCGTGGCGCGAGAGAGCTGTCTTCTTGGGACTGCCTCGCTGAGATTCGGATTCGCGTTTGGTTATAGCTGGCAACAGTTTTTCCCGCGTGGGCGAAGGCAGTAGGGCGCCCTCCTCAATATCTACTGGATGAACAACAAACTGGATGAGGAAACTGCTACTGATACTCAAAGAGCTTACCCGAACCCGTAGTGCGCTCCAAGTGATGGCGTATATTGCTAAAACGTGCTGGCAGTGCAGAGATCTCTTCCTTATTATCAATCAGAAAGGCTTGACCAGGAACTCGTGGCTTTTGTGACTGTGGCAATGGCGTTGACTTTTTGTTATTCTCCTGCTCCTTCTCCTCCTTGGTAATCGGTCTGTGCCAGAAACACAATTGATATTATTCCATTTAGATTGATTGATTGATTGATTGAGATTACCTGTGCACAGTGGATGCCAGGGACAGTGCTGATAACGAGCTGTTCTTTGAAACCTGTTCCCACAGATCCCTTTGCTTCTTATACAATTCCGGATCGATTTCAACGCCCCAGCCCCGACTCTGGAAGGTAACAAATTATTAATCTCCTATTTCATACATATCGTATACACCTACCCTATACTCGCCGGCCTTCTTACGCAGGTCAACCATTTCCTTGAACCACAAATCCAAATTCGGTTTCGAGTAAGGCGGTGCCGTGCCGTTCATCACGACAACCTTCTGCTCCTGTCCGTGGTGCCTGTTGTCGTCCTTGCCAGCGGCGACGGCATCAGTGAATCCAAAGTTCTCCTTTTTCGTTATGAAGTGATTGAGACGCTCATGATCGATCGTTTGCGAAAACGGACGTGATGCAATTTTGCGCTCCACAAAATTCACTTGTCTATCATAAAAACATATATTTATATATAAGTGAATAAAGAAGAAAGGAAAATATTCAAATATGGATGTTAGTGCGACACATTTGCAGGTGGGTTTTGCTTGGATGGATATACGATATATATATATATATATAGTATGGGTGGGCTGGCTGAACTGGTAGATTGCTTGCGGGATGAGCATCTTTGAATGGTTGAATGTCTGAATGGTTTTAGGTTGAAGCTCATGATCGAATGAGAGAACTGAATTGAATCGTATGCAATTAAATTATTATCGTACTTCTCGTGTGTTTTTCTATCATCCGTATCGCTAACCAAAGGCTCCAGCTCATGCAGAGTAGCTGAAAGCACACAGATAAAGAGTTAAATCATCTCTGTTCCATATAAAAAATGCGCATTTAAGTTAATTTTTCTCTTTTTTACATAAGAATAAAAAAAAGTATATATAATGTATAATAAAGTATTAGTTTGCTGTAAGTGGTAACTAAAGCTTAAAAGATGTTTTAGTAAAATCAAAAGAATACTCATAAAGTTTGCAAGGTGTTTCGAATACGCTAACAAATTTTCAAATGAGGAAAAGTGAGAGGGTCTTTGTACAGCAAAATAATGAATTAAAACTTAGGCGCTTGGTGGTGGCGGTGGGAGTTGCTGGGTGGTGGGTGGTGGTTGAGATTTTTAGTAGTAGTTAGTTGTGGTCCAGCATCTAGTCGATAATCGTTAACTAATTGAAAACTGAAATCTGTTGTAAGTTTTTGTGTATTGGTTGGCATTGAATTAATGAAAGTAATTTTCAAAAATATTTATATCGTTTTTCAATTTAGTTTTGAGCATGTTTTGAAGCGTGTTTGGTGTTCGGTATGTGGGGGCTGGGTCACTTTTTGGAATATAGAACGAAATTCGAACCAATTTATTACAAAAATATAAACATTTCCACTTGAATGCAGCGCGGTGTTATTATTTTTTTATTTGTTATATTTATAGGTGAGGTTTCATTAATTGTTTCTGTTTGTTATATTTGTTTTAAGCACTACAACCAATCGTTTTCAGGCTGCTCTAAGAAAAGCTTCTCAAGCTCAGGATTATAGGCACAGACTTAAAGCTTTGCAATGGAAGCCACTATTCGTTCTGCAGTTGCAATTCAATAATTATATTAGCCATTAAATTGATATGATTATGTAATGAGTATAAATTTCGAATTGGCTTACATTTTCCTTTCACTTTACCTTACCTACGATTTTTGCCTTGACTGTAAATTTAGATAATGTAAATTGTGTTTTTGTTTTTTCTTAATTTTGATATACACACATGAAAATATATATAAATAAATAAATCTGCATTAATTCTTATAGTAATTTAACTGAAATCCTCAGATAAAATCCCTAAGAACTAGTCTAAGCAATATAATTTCAACATTAAGGGAGAGACAATAAGGACTGTCTGCAGGAGAAGGGCATGAGCTATCCTTGAAATGAAGTATAAGTCTAAGGAGTTGTCTATATCTGATCTGATTAGCATACGTTGAAAATATCGGCTTAACATTTTCAATTCTTGAATTTACTTAAGTTTTTAGAGCTTTTAGGCATTATTTGGAAAATAAAAACAATAAAAAAAAAAAATTTTAAACAAAGTCGATAGGACCCTTTTAAAGGAAAATATTAATATAATATATTCCAAGGATAATATCATAAAGCTTTCTAGGACTTTATGACGCAGATATCTAAACTTTACAAAAGAAAAATAATAATAGTAACTAATATATAAATACTAAGTATATAGCCCAAGCTAAGGTTACTACATCAATAGTTATTTTTCAGATTTCTTCTTTAAATTTTATGTTGTTCAATTTAGGTTAAAAGTTTTCTATTCGTAGAAGTAAATAAATAAATAATTTCTATGAATAAATTATTTCCTCTTTATAATATTTCACAAACTTAAAACCTTTCGATCAAAGAATTCAATATAACTTAAGTTATTTTTATAAATTTGAAATGAAAAGAAATATATATATATTTTTCTTTTGATTCAAGGATGCTGTTCGCGTGTTAATTTCTTAGTTTCTTCAGGAGATATTTAGCTGTATTTTTATATATATCTTTGAAGGATAATTTATAATTATATTTCTATACTAACTAGTGTACATTCTCCTCATTCTCTCTGACCTAACACTGAACGCAGTTACTGTGGTAGATTTGTACGATAAATGCTGATTAATGATGATGAATAAGGCATGATGCTAATGCCATCTCACGTTTCTTTCACACATGCAACGTAACTCAAGCTCACCTACACTTAAACAAAATGAAAATGAAAGGATAAGAGTATATAAAGGAATATAACATATCACACGTCCTGCGACCGCATGCTCCGACTACACTTTACTAGTTCATCATTTCAGCGTAAAATTGCATTGATACGTGTTCTGTGGACAGGGATGAAGAGTTTGTGCTTGGGTCTGTTGTAAGAAGGACATGTCATCGTCCTTTTTAATGAGGTAAGGCAATTTGGGTATTCATTAGGTTGAGTCGATCAATGGAATTTTACGTAGTATATAGTAAAAAAAATGTATACGAGTATGTCAGGTAATTTACCATGTTGATTTTGCATTAGGAACTAATAAAAATGAATTTAGTTGAACACTTACGTCAGCTTTTTGCTATAAAGATAATCTTGTGTGTGTCTTTTCTTTTAGAATGGAATTTAGCATAATTTCGTTCTATATAAAAGAGTTTTGAAGACTTTCCAGTAGAGAAAGAGAGAGAGAAAGTAAAGATTGCTAACTGCTAAAAATCAAATAATTAGTATTCATAAAAGCGTTTAAAGAAAATCTTTGGCTTGGAACGAAAAAGAATACAAGAATAACAACAGTAAACAAAATGTGTACCTAAAATAATTCTTAGACTAAATCAGTAATAGAATTTTGCTGTTAAAAAAGAATGTTTATATATATCCAAATGTGACTTAAGCTTAGTATACGTATCAATTTACAGCTAGTGATTGATCAGAGTAATAGTATCTTGATGGAAAGCAAAAAGTTACGACGACGAGTACATAAAAAACTTGTTAGTCGATTCTTGAAATACAAATTGATTTCAAATTTTGTTTGTTCAATATATTATATATAGTATATATAGCATTTTTGATTGCCAGTGTTGTGAAATAAAATGGTTTGACTACTTCAGAATTTACCAACACTATTCAACGCATTAAATCTTAGGCATGAAATTATTATTATTATTTTTTCGAAAAAGATCTCAATGCTGCTGCCACTGCACAAATTTTTGTTATATCTTTAGAAAAAAAAAACAAATGAAAATATGTAAATATATTGAAAGAGCGCACTCAACAGTTACTTTTTAAGAGAGGTTGATTAATAATTAAGTTAAGATTAATTTAGTTTCTTCTTAGATTAGTACGCAGTAAAAGGAAAAGTTCAAAGTTCAAAGTTCAACTGATTGAAATAAAGTGTTAATTGATTTTGGTTTTTCTTTTTAGTACGCTCAGTTTTTAGTAGTTAAGTACACAATACATATACGAGATATCGAAAGAAACTATGCTCTATAAGGATATATTTGTATTTGTATTTGTATTTGTATTGGTATTGAGGTATTAGAGTATATTATTGTAAATGCTTAGCGACGACATTTTGCTGTCGCACCTTCTTTCTGATTTGTTGTACGTTTTTTATGCACCGTTGGCAAGCCGGCACCCATCGTTTGATACTGATGTGTGTGACTGTGCATCGGCTGGCCTGGCTGACCCGATCCCGAACGGATCGCCCCCAATGATATTGACTTTCTTGGGTAATCGCCGGCCGCGGCCCTCGCCGTCGTCGTTACGTTTGAATCGTTGCCCTTAATCCGTCGGACATTGGGCCAAACGAATTGCAGGCGATACTCAGTGCTCAATTTAGAGATGGTCTTTTTCAATAGGCCATTTGACTCACCCGCCTGTAAAAGAGAAGAGCAAAATCACAAAGGACGAGAAGACCAGAAAAGAATACAAATGAGAGACAAAGAAGAAAAGAGAACGAGAGAGAGAGAGAAAAGAGCAAATGCATCGATGCATTGAGTGTTAGAATATAATAGATATAATTAGCATTAGCATTGATTATTTTGATTAGTATGCGTTATGATATTGGGGACGATCAGAGATAGAGAAAAAACAGAGAGAGAGAGAGAGACAGAGAGCGTGTTAGTTATAGAGAACGAGAAAAAGAGAGAGAGAGAGAGAAAAAGAGAAAGGAAGAAAGAGAATAATACACACAATACAAGTATAATTTGTAAATTATGACATATAAATATTATTCATACTTAAACGTTACAAGAAACAAAAAAAGTAAAACATAAACTTCAAATTGAAGTTAAGTGAAGTTTATACTTAAATTATAATTAATTATCGATAAATTGAAATATAAATTTATACCTTACTTAGACTGAACTCATGCACAAAAATAATCTTATCATGCTAATCGTTGCCAAGTGTCATGCAACTTCAGAATTAAAGTTAAAACAATACTCTATAAATGACATATATGACTGGTAAAAACTGTAATATCAGAGAAAGAGGTCCTAAAGATATACTCGTTAATATAAAAATATATATTAAAAATGAAAAAAAAATCAATGGACAGCGGCAATGGCAACTTATGTAAGTGCTGAAGTGTTTTGCAGATTAAAAATTTACATTCAGGTCGAGTGTCTATCTGTCTGGCTAACTGATGGCCTGACGGCCAACTCAATGACACTTATACACACACACACACACACACTCACACACAAAGACACGTGCACACACCTACGCCCGGCTAGTACATAAATTTCACATAACTGCAATGGTAATAGCTAGACCGAAGCATGTAACAAATGTAATTTTATGTACTATATGTGCACAATGTGTGTGTGTGTGTGTGTGTCTGTGTGTGTGATAGATATATATCGAGGCAAAAAAAAACAGCCTATAACAGAGGAACTGAATCGAAACTGGGTAGCTGATAGACAGCGACAGGGAAAAGCACTAATAGAAATTGTTGCGCATCGCCTGGTCCCATGGTCCTTTGGTCCTCTGGTCCTTTAGTCCATTGGTCCGCAATGGTCCAATGAGGCAGGACTTTGTACTGGGAACAGTTTTTTATGTGCCGCCATGACAGGACATAAAATCATGCTGGTTAGTAATTTAGCTGGCTGACAACTATGAGGACATGTTGTAGTTTTCTATCAAATTGAGAGAGAGGACATTCCCAGGACATTGCAGATACATAAATATCTGATCAATATTCGAATATGTATATATATATATATATAAACATGCAGCAGAGAATTAAATAACATAAATTAGACATAGTTTATTGCATTTGTCTTTGAAAGAAAGTTTCTGTTAACGTAATTATGTTTCAACTCCCAATTGGCAACAGCTAATAAATTGCATTAGACCATTTTATCAATAAACTTGGTAGGCAAGATAATTAGATTGAAAACTGGAAATTTGATTTACTTAAAGATTAATCTTGAGTCTTTTAAAGATGTTTAAGTTCTTCAGCTGAACTCAATATGAAAGAGAATTTTCAATATAAGCTGCTTGAAAGCTGAAATTAACTTTTAAAGTTTGCCTGAATCATATGATAATATTATTGGATATATATGTATATATATTATATATATTCAGAGTGTTAATTTCAGCTGTTGCCATTGGGAATTCAGATTTTCAGTGACAAATGCTTTTGACAAGCCGTAATTATTATTAATAGTATAAACTGACATTAAAATATTATGTACATTGTATGTATTAATGTGTATATAAGTCTATATGTATAGGATATACAATGTTCATCGATCATCCTTTATTATGTATTAGCATTTGACTTAGAGGGTATCTAACTGACAATTGTGTACCTGTTTTCTTGCTGTTCCATCGACCTCCGTTGCAGTAGGATAGGCGCGTCCATTGGGCACAACGGGTGGTCCTTCCGATTTGCTGCGGCGCGAAGGTGTGCCCCTCTCCTCCGACTGCAAGTAAAGAGATACGTGTGTGTATGTGAGTGTATGTATGTATATATGTGGTAATTAGCAGCTAATTAATATTGCACATACGACATGCTGACGCACATCATCAGGTTACTCAAGAACAACTGCCGCCCAGGTGAACTTAATTAATTATTTATCGTCAGGCTGGTGTGTCATAACACACAACACAATATGTATCCCAGTGCGTGTGTGTGTGTGTGTGTGTTTGAATACGAACGTGTCCTTGTACGCAACATGTGCCTCTGAGCACATTTTTAATTAGCGTGGCAAAAAATGACGACTTGCCCACCCACAGCTCATATCCCATCCGGTTTGTGTACCGTGTGTGGCAGGAAAAACCTCCGACTATGGTCACACTCGTATTTCTGCATAAACGAATTAACCTCAATGTCAAACTAGGCAAAAAGTCAGTGAGCGTATATAACATTCATATATAAAACACGAGTGCCCTTTATCAAATCCGTATAACGCATAAATAAATCCAGTAACTTTTATTTCTTCTACTTTTTCTACTTTTTCCTACGCCCCACTTAAGTTTGCAGCGGCGCATGAGTTTTTTATGATGACTGCAATATAAAAGGCAGCAGCTTCTCAATTCTCACATACCCATAAATGTGTGTGTGTGCACAACCATTTTGATTTCATTTTAATTCTAGATTTTATTGCACACATATTACCCTAATTTAAACTTGTTTTACACTCTCCAATGCTAATTCGAAAGTTTCTTATTCTTTGAGGACTTTTTATAGGAGAAAATTCAACTTTTTGTTATTTTTATTGTATAAGAAATTACATTAAATTCAATTGGGAAAAAGGACATATAAAAGGACATTTATGTCTTTTGAATATGTATTTGTTAAATTTCTGTTAAGCCTAATTCATTTTTTATTAGCTATAATCTTATTTTCCAATAGTAAGTTTAAAAATTATTTAATGAATTTATTTTCTAATTTAATGTAAAGTATCTGATAAATTTATATTGGCTCTGATAAATTTCCCTGGATGTGACAGTTTATCCAAGCGTCTATTTTAGATACTAGTGTATGTTTTCTATACCACCTTGATCAAAGTTCCCAGAATAACCAGAAATGTTGGTCAATAACCGCAAATTTACTATCAGAGAGAAAGACTTGAACATTAGCTATGAATCTGTCCAAGACATTTTGGTCAGGGATTTGAGTGTCCGTTGACGTCGCAAAATACATGATTTGCGAAGCTGAATCCGATCCCACATTCATCACAAGCTTCCAAATTCATCTGATTTGGCTCCCTGTGACTTGTTTCTATTCAATCGAGTTAAAAAATCATTACGGGGAACACGTTTCAGCGTTTCCGAGAGGAAGTCATGAAAAAATCACAGGAAAAAATGTTTCGAGCGCTGGCATGACTTTTCTTTTTAATTTTCTGAATAAATTCGTTTCTGATCAAGGTGGTATATATAAAAAACGAAAATCTAAGTTATAACCAGACATTACTAATTCATGATTATCATTTCTTATTGGGTTTTTTTATTTCTATTATATTCTTGTTGAAGAAATTCAATAACTTTCCAATCTAATGTTTTTTCTTATAGAAAAAGCTCAAATCTTAAGTTGTGCTCAGACATTTCCTTATTTCCTACCTATTACCTTTTGTTCCATAATATTTCCCATATTTATTATATACTTTATTATCCTTATGGGAAAAGCTATTACATTACCATATGGCTTCGCTTGTATCTTTGCATGTGCCCAAGGTCAAATGAAAGGTAAATTGAAAGCTGTTGTTGTACTTACCCTCGCCGAACGATGCGCACTGGCATCTCGTCGTGGATCTGTATATTCGGATCCTATAATAAACTCGTGCGATTTATATGCCAATTCTGGGCATTTTTTCCGACGTGGCAATGGCGGCTCATTTGTTTGACCTGCGGAATCCAAGGGAGACGAAAGGATATATTAAGTTTCACAATCAATATGTCGCCAGGACAAAGCCAGATAAGTGAACAATGCATCAAGGCTGGATAAATGAAATGAAACTGTCAAATACGCACCAACAAATTGACTTGGATTTGGCGCTGGCGCCCGACGCACAACCTCCGGCCTTGAGTTGCCCGTAAATTCATGCCAACGATAAGTGCTCCTATACTCCGAGTGGAGCTGCTGAAAACGAAGACCAAGCATACATTTTAATTAGTTACTGTTACAAATGTTTACAATAAATAAAATACATTTGAAAGAATATACGAAACGGAATGCGAAAGGACCTTTAAAGGAAACAGAAGACAATAAGGAAACTGAGGACAATACAAAAAATTATTTTATGCTCTTCTGCTTACGATTACAATTATAGCATCTCTCGTGTTCCGGACTTGAGCTGCCTCATTAAAATTAATTGACTATGTTATATAATACAGAATACCGCAAGATATAGCCTACAATAAAATATACATATTCATATTATGTAAATTATTTTTGAATTTGTTTTTTTTGCCTAAATCCAGCAATTTTTGCTTTAAAATCTAATTTGGCAGCACTGCTTGGGCCTAAGCTTAGAGTGAACATAGCCACACCGCTCTAACTAATTGTATCATATTGCATTGCTCAAAAGTAAACAAAAAAATACTTCTATCTCTTTCACGCTTGCAAAGTTTATCAGTAAAAGCGATGTGAAGACAGAACTATTGCCTATTTCTTATATATAGAGTGAATTTTGTCAGAATTTTGTTGATTTCGATGATTATAAGACAAAACAATTATTTGAGCGCATACACATAAAGAATAAAACCTACAAGATAACTATTTATATATTATTTATTATTAATTTGACGTACGTTGAGTTGTCACCAAGTCTGAGAAGAGAATTTTATGACGTCACAAGTTTTATTAAAAACAAATAACAAAATTACGTTATCAAATTTTGAGCAATTTCGGAAAGAAATCTTAAATTTTGTTGAAAGTATCCAAAAAAATATGCATTACGCCACTGATTAAGCCATATGTCAATGAAATTCCAGGGACAGGCCCAGGGTGGAAACTGCTGGCATTGACAAAAAGCCGCACCGCCGTAGTTGGGCGTAGAACCATTTGCCAGTTAGAAGGCAATTCGGGCGCATGGCCAAAATGTGTTTGTCGCATTTCTATGCAGCAATCGTTGCAATCGTTATGTCCTTATTCTTGTTCTTCCTCGACCATTTGATAATTGCAGCAACAACAATAGAAACAAAAAAAAATATTCTATAGTACGAGTAATGGCCAATTGGCCAATGTACAGCTGGAGCTCAGTGCTAACGCTTTATGGCTATGACGAAACCAAAATGCGTGCAAGTGCTCGTAATTCTCATATCGATTTAAGTGAAGCCACTGCAAAGGACAAAGGACATTTTAAATTATATTTTACTGCAAGTAGCTGTAAATTGTCTTGAACTCGACAAAAGTTTGCAGCGACAGTTGAAAAGCCAGACAGACCGACACTCAGACAGAGTTGGGCAGTCAGCTACTTGGACAGTTTGCAGAGTTAATTATGGCAATAGTTACTTTTGTGCTACGTAACCGAGTCCCTATCTGTTGTGGCAGTTGCTTATAGAATTTATTTACCTGTACTACGTGTGCGCATTGTAACTTGAATGTCTTTCACTGTTCCATTTCTAGAGCGTTAAGCTAAAAAATAATTGCTCCTCAACACGCAAAGAACAAGACTAAAGACAAAGACAAAAACAAAGAGAAAAACAATAAAGTTGCCCAGTGGCAGTGCGCTTCTTCCAGTCATTATTTATTTATTTTAGCAGAAACGACCTTTCTAGGTTCAATTTTCATTTTTAAGTAGGTTACTCTCATTACAACAGCTGATAACCAAAAGTCACACAAACAGCCTGTTAACCCACATAACATTAAATTAATTATTTTTAATTCTGTTTTTTCACATTAAAGCTTTAAAATTATCGTTTGCAGCAGAATTTAACCTGTATTTGATATAAATAGGCAAACTATACAGACATAAAACATTAAATAAACTAATTTATATATAGTATAAAGTATATATATGATAGTATATAGAAATACAACTAAATTCATTGAGTACTTTACATCGCCCAAAATATCTGCCAATTAACTAAATTGCAGGAATCCTTAAAAGAAAAAGTCTAGACAGGCAACAAATTGGCACAGTTTGAAAAACCACAAGCTGAGTTAAGAGCAATTAAAGAGTCCTTTTCGATTCGTCAGACAATAAATAACGATTACAAACACTTTCCCAGACAGAAAACCACAAGGGAGTTGCCTGTCCCTTACCCAACCATAAAATGAAGTCCTTTAATAAAATATGTTCAACTTTAATTTAGTTGATGAATTGAGAGCTCATTTTAGGGGTTAACCACAAATTTCATAGGTCACGTGGATCGACTGTATTCGCAGCATCTTGAGTCAGTCCTCAGGGCTATTTATGCCTGAGTTTGAGTGGCTGATGCCACGTGGCAGCAGTTCCTCTCTATGTTTAATGTACTGCAACATCATTTTATTTTTACAGTAGCCAAATTGTGACCATTTATCATGTCAGGTGAGTGGGGAAACTGCGGTAGTTACATACGAATTTCCATCTGATTTATGTGCGTTGTGCCAAATTGATTGCAATGTCCAAATGCAAAAGCCGCACTTAAATATGTTTGCCTCATAAATATTTAATAAATAATTTTTTTTGTGGTTTCCAGAGTTTGTTTCAAACACATTTGGTGTCAATATTATTGTGGCTTTTTACCAAATCATTTACTATTTATGCTTTAATTGTGGTTCTACAAATTTAAAACAATTGTTATAGCATGGCTAGTAAATAAATGTAGGGTATATTAAAGTTGGTTAAGATTGAATCATCTCCAATGTCTGTCCGTCTACTTGGATGAATTCGTCAGTCTAAGAAATGTTTTCGGCATGAATACTGATATATATTTCTATACCTAGATCTTACGCTCAATCTGTACTGAACATTGTATATAAGAGGAAACAGGGTATCTGCTCGTCGATCACATTTGACTGAAGCTGTGATATTGATTAAAACTCAATTAAAATAAAAAGCGCTTAAGAGCATTGACGTTGAAGTCCCGATAAGCCTGCAGAATCGAGAGAACCATTCAGGCACGCAAACAAATTGGCTTTACACGTTATATTGGATTTATGTATTTAAATTAATTGAATTAATATTGCTTTTCAGTTAAGTGTGAGAGCAATTGAGCAGACTTGCAATCAAACATCAGAAAAATATGACAATAATAATACAAAAAGTAATTAATATTAAAAATACATTGGGAGGATAACGTAAAGTAAGTATCAATAAATAAAGTGTTATAAAATCGTAAGATTATCCATTTTATTATACTATTTTAATCAATTGCAGTGCACATCGGACTCATGTGAGGCTGACTACGCTGTATCCCGAGGAAATATCACAGACGCACGATCCAATCAGGTAGCAAAACGATATATATATAAATATTCATTGTTTTTTAAATAGATACTGCATTTTATACCCGATGAAGGATAACCAAGGCTAGGTAATTGCTAGTTGTTCCAGAGAAGTCTTTTAAAAACTAGTTTCACCTGAACATAGTATGAATACCAGAGCTTTATCGCATATAATAAATTTCATATACAAATAATCTAAATAACTTTGCTCAATTAGAGAAAAACATAAAGTACAACTAAGTTCGTAGCACACATCTATATACAAACGTAATGGAGGACCCAGAATTGGATTGGGAAATCTAGAGCAAAGATTTCCATAGCATACTTATTCACAGACATTAGTCTAGATATACTGTGGCATAGTGTTCCCAAACCAACACTAAACTACACGTTTTAGATAACCGCAAACAAAATGTACGAGTGTGTGTGTACAATTGGTGTGCGTGTTTAATCTACCCAAAGGGACCTTTCAAGTTTTATGCGAACAAAGGACATCTCCAAGCCGTACTTGCAGTTATCGCCTGGCCAACTGCCTCCTCTGGTCTATCGCATTAGTTTTTGTGTTCATGAAGTGCAAGAAATATGAAGCACAAACAAGCGCATCAAATTTCATTGTCCAATGGGTTCTCTTTTCTTATTTCTTTTGTCTTGGTTGGCACAAAGAGTTTGCGGAACTCAATAACTATATATATATATACGTTGTTATGAAATCAGCTTGAGACTTTAGTGTGAGATCTTATTAGACAACAATAATATCTCTTAGATCGTGATGATGTATAAATATATATGGCATAAGTTCTTTATTTAAAGTAGAAACTTTTCCGATGAGTTTTATTTAAGAATTGTTATAAAAGATATGGAAAAATACTTTAAAAAACATAGATCTATATATAGTCTACATATTTGTCAAGTTTCAATGCTTCTTTTCGACTTATACAAACTTGTCAGCCTGCCCACGTGGGGGGAAAAAGTTTTTCCATTTGCATTTTTAGTTTACGATGCATTTTGTCATTTGACACCATTTTGTCTGGCGCAGACAGCCGACATGTGCATGTTGCAGCCTGGACAGGTAGTTGCTTTTATGGTTTCCACTGACACAAGCCAAAAACCCAGCCAAAACCAAACCAAACACAAACATCTGGCCGGAGCCACACGGGGAATGACTAGCTGGATGCCGCTCTGTCTGCCATGTTGCGTGCCTTTTGGGCCACTGCGGTTTATTTTGCTCGATTGCTCAACTAACCGCGCGTGTGTGTGTGTATATATGTGTGTGTATGTGTGTGTTTGCACCAACAATTAATTTGCTTAACACAACCCTAGACGGTTTGAATTGCTTGTAATTTTTGTGTTGTTGCCTTCATTACCTAAATTTAAGTGTCCTGCTTTAAGATGACAGCAACGCGTTCCGCCTGAAGCTTGACGTAGCTTGACTTTTAACCCGGCACAGAGCCAAGTTGCACCTCAAACACCTCTAACGCCATCTAATAAATTGTCGAGCTGCGCTCGGTTTACTCTTCTTAATGAGGCCACCGGCAACCCGATGCCATACCAGCTGCACATTATTCGCTCGGTGGCCACGACGTGGCTGCCCCGTGGGGTCAACATTATTTAATTAAAAATAGCAGCTCATTTGCATGGTCGCCTTTTGCGGTCTCTTTTTATTAGGTACAATTCTTATGTCATTTAATATAATGTTTTGTATATCAATTAGAGTAACTTTAAGCATGACTTTTACCTATTTTTATCTACATTTAACGTTATTTTTCTTATCTTTTTCATTAAATTTCCATGGACTGTTTTTACTACCAACTTTGTTACACCAGAAATCATCCTTAGACATATCGCAAATACTTTTGGATATATAAAAAGGATTCTTTCAAAGACCATGTCATTAGCTCTTAAAGAGTATGTAAGCTTTTATTCAGTAGCTATTAAAGAGTATCTAAGCTTCGATGTCAAAGTTTAAATGAGTTCGTTTTAATGACCTTAACAGCGATTCTATTGCAGTATGCGAAAATCGTAAATCCTTCTTATTTTTAATTAGTTGCAGTCATATTTCAATTATGTATATTATACCTGAATAAGAATTGAATAAGGAGAATTAATGAATGAATAGGGAGAATTTGTATTTGAGGATGAAATTCTTAGGTAGAAATGAAATTTAACTTTATAAAGTTTTTTCAAATGGTTTATACTATATAACGAGTATATAGTTAATTTATCTACTTTTTTGTTATAATATTATAGGTTTCAGAGTATATAATCCTGCCAATATGAACTATTGCATAACTTCAAGGTTTCACACAGCAGCTAGATGAGAATCTAAGTGTGGCCTTCATGTCATCTCGCTCGCTTCTTGAATTGAGACCTGATAGTGGTGTCATGTGATGGGTACTGGAGGGTAAGTGGGCTTTTAGTGGTCTTCTACACAAACACACACACACAGACAGACGTCCATTGGAAAGTCATTTGTATGTGACCGCAAATCAGGGGACATTAAACTTTTAAGACGCTTTTATTGCACATGAGCTCGACTCCGGTGCCGACAACCTCTCAAGCTGTCAAGTGGCGTCCTGCTCTATTCAATTTGTAACCCTTTTTGCAACTAAAACGTGTGTGTGGCTTGGCTTTGATTTGATGGCTTAGCCATTGACATTGCCGTTGACGGCTGATTTATTGAAAGCCCCAATGGCAAAACTTAGTCCGCAACGGAGCGTATGTGTAATATTCCGAGTTCATTTATGCTTACAAACAATTGCGCACATATTACTTAACAGAAAGTTCACGGGTTAAATCCTGCTATAACCATGAACATAAATACTTTAACTTGTTTTACCATTTTATATAGGAAGTGCACAGCGAATATTCAGAAGCGTCGTTTATTTAAGCGAGGAAAATCAATTGAGACTGAAAATTCAACTGTTTGTTTACAATTTTATTGCTTGTCTACAGCTTTCTAGATGTTAAAGCTGTTGAAATATGTTTTCACTACTTTAACAAATGTGTTAAGCAAGTCGTAAGTACTTTGAGTACTTGTAGAATGTTTTTACGTTGTTAAGCAATGAGTAAGATTTGAAAGATAGTTGCAATATGGTTAAAGTATCTTATAATAATAACACTTGCATGTTCAATGCATTCACTCACATTCCCCAATCTCATCCTATCACTTGTTATAAAATAGTTTTCTGTCGATGACAATTTAATTCTTTGCTTTCTAGAGAGACATGACACATGGCCCCACATCAGATTGAAAAATGATTTGCAAATGAAAAACCACTCAAGGTATTAAATTTGCATAATGGAAGCTTTCAATTGTCAGTGGAAGATACGATGACAGGCAAAAGTTGGACAAACTTTTCACACACACACATCGTGTAACAAACTATACTTTGTGCATATTTTAACACAAAAACATAACTTAAATTACTCGACAACAACAATAAGAGTAGAACAACAAGAGCTGCAGTTAATTGCATTTTGATGTCGCGACGAACTCAACTTGTCTGCCTGTCACTGTCATTGCCAGAGGCTCATCTTTCACACAAACAGCCTCCATCAGACATGTATATACATGTTTCAAGTGTGAGTATGCGTATACTTAACTACTCCTATAGATATCTTCGTAAACTGCTCAATTGTTGCTTAAGTTCTAACACTTGTCATGAAATTCGACGCTATTATGCGGAGGCCTTCAGAGCTATTTGCAGCTTCGTGAAGGCAAATGCTTGTCACTCTTCTATTGCCACATGAGTGCATGTAAACCAAGCGTGTGTGTGTGTGTGTGAGCGAATGAATGTGTGAGTCAATGGATGTTTAAGTGAATGCAGCGCTTAGTGCACTCATGTGCATAACGACGATGCGATCGATGGCACGCGCTTTGTTTAGGGTAGAATCGGTATTTCTAACTAAAGAATAAAGTCCTTCAAACAAGAGCTTAATAGCAGACGACAAGTTATTATACGCTGGTCCTAGAATACCTATTTTATATATATATAAAACCAATGAGAGTCAGCTCTTATGATCATAATGCAGAACACATAACACGCAGAATATAAGTAAGATTTTACTTGTGTTCACAGCTTTTTATGAGAACAAATCTCACTTAAGGAATTGTTAAAAAACACAGAAGGTAATGGTAATAGCTAAACTGCCAAGACGACACACAATTTTCAAAGAAATAAGAGTATTTACATTGAGGTACATCCACTCACACTGCAAACTATTCGGAATATAATACGTTATTATATTATACAAATGGCTGAGAGAAAACTTTTGATGACCTTCACGAATGGGAACACCGCAAGCGATTTCATATAAACGTGACTGTTTAAGCCAGCAATAAACTGAATATAAAAAGAGACAAAGGTTAAAGCCAAAATACACAGACCGTTAGATGTGCGACTTGAGGGATCCTAAGGGGTACAGAGATTTTATGTATGTAGTCAATATTTCGGTGCAAGTTTCATTTTCAACAATTTGAAGAACATTTCTTAGCAGAATAACTAGTTGTCAGCTCGTATATTTTATTTAACTAAACCTAAAGAGTATTCTTAGTTGTAAGTTTAAGCATCAAAAAACCACTGATAGCCTGCTCTCAGTTAACCCTTTAACCACTAGCCGAGGGTATCCCTAGCTCTTGTTGTTTTATCATATTTAGAACAGCTGAAAGCTTTTTATGCAAAACTAATGCTCTCTGGAGTCACTCAAATGCAAATTCGCCAGCTCGTTAGCATTTCCATTTGATAATCTGCTAACAACTTGCATTTTCGCAGTATATAATCAAAGCAAATGTCTATACATATTACGCATACGACCCGTTGCTGCCAATTGGTTTTTGCTTATATAACACAAACTTAGCGGTTGCTGACGTCATCTGCGAAAAGAGAAGAAAAAATAGCACATAAAGGCCACAATTTACAAACAGAACTCGCCAGTGACGTCATCTGAGCTCCTTCTTAGTCAGCATCCTTAACATGTTTAGTCATCTTTCTTTCCGTTTCAAAATATCCATAGACTCGAACCAAAATATGTACTCTGGTCCTGTAATTTGCACGCATTGAGGTTACGTTATACACAAAAAGTTTGGTTTATGAAATACTCGTAACAAATAAATAAAAATATGAGCGAAAAGTTGGTCTCTTGGCACACACATTTCTTGGCCAATGTTTTGCCTTGTTTTGCAACTTGGCTGAAACTAACTATTCGTAGCTTGAAGTGTTTATCCATAATGCATAAGCTAATTTGATTAATAGCCTAGTTTTGACAAGCCTGTAATTTATTACATAGAATATAGGATGTATAGAAGGTTTTACGAAATCAGCATATGCTTTAAGCATATTCGATATTATATGCAATAGGCAAAGGAAGCAAGTCTTAGACTTAGTATTATAACACTTGGATAAGCTTAAAGACGTTAGATGCATGAGACTTCTTACCAAGAGAAGATCTTACATTTATCAGCAATTATTTGACAGAATTTAAATACATTTATTATCATTATGAACATATGCCAGTACAAAGTATCTGAATCCCATGAAATTACATAAGATCAATTGATAAATATTAAAAATTTAATGTACTGTCTCATGAGAAGAAAATAATTTTATATTTTTAATGCATCGAGATAGAATTTCCAAATTAAATTTAGATATAAATCCAGGCAAAAGTCAGATTTTGCATAATAATAAATCTACTTTAGATATAAGTAACTTGATTAAGGAGTGAAGCAGCTCAAATTTCAGCGGTTGCTAATGAAGTGCAAAAAAATGTAAACTTCCTAATAAAAACAGTTTCCTTATAATTTAAATGCGTAACATTTTGTGCTTTCAAGCTAAGTGCAAACTTTGAAAATGGTCAAAGATAATATTGGCTTGCCAATGTAAAATCTCAGCCAAAAACGTATAAGAAGGAAGCTAAGAGAGGGAAGTCAGGAGCACTGTTGCCAAAGAATATTCAAATTAAGGTTCGAGTTTCCTTGTGTCGTCCTTTGCTTTGGATGCATCGTCTATGCAGGAAATGAGCAATCGGAAGCGTTTATTTTAAAGTGATAGAGTGGAAAATTATTCGTGAAAATTGCAAAACCTGAATTAAGTTTTCAAGCATTAAATAAACCACTTTATACAGCTTTGATAGGTTAAGAATACTATACAGAAATTGCTTCAGGAAAACTTTAAATGGAAAAAGTAAGAGTCACAAATATTTAATTTTCTTTAGTATTGAACTTTATTCGTTTATTTAACTTTACACCTTCTGCATAGTTGCATCATCTCTATTGAAGTATCCAATTCCAGCAGCAGAAAACAATCCCAAGAAGTGCATCATACAAAGCCTCTTGAAATTTCTAACAATTTGAACAGATTTTAACAACCATCAGCAATAAGCATCTACTTGGCCCACATCAATGCTACTTGGTCTACTCTATCGGACTTATACTCAAGTATATAGTATATATAACAGGTAAAACTTTGCTTGTCTTCTTCAACTGACTTGAACTGGGTGAGTGAACTGCGAACTAATCGTTCAATGACGGCAATTGAAACTCTCATTGAATGCCATTAAGACAATGCAGCATCCTATGGCCCTGCAGCACAATACAGAGATTCTTATGTAGTTTTCCCTGCTTATACTTGTGCAAGTAATATTCTATTGTACAAGTGCTTGTATATATTTTCATTTTGTACGAGTATCAAATGCCATTGCCAGACAATGAACTGCACTGGAAATACTTGTAGTTAAGTCTATAAGCAAATATAATATTTGCAGGTCGTTTGTAAATGCCGCTGGCAAAACTACTGCAACTAATCGCAATGCTGCAACACAAATAAGACTGCACAATAGTCTGAAATTATGGACAAAAGTGCAGGGACACAACGCAGTCGAAACAATGTGAAATCAAAACCTGACTTTAAGTCAGCAGCCAGTTTCTAGACGAGTATCTAAGTATTGTTTGAGCTACAGTACTTAAGACAAGGGCAGCAGTTGCACCCCTGGAACACCTCTACGAGAATTACTGGCCCTCTCCAAGTTCTAAAAGATACCGGAGTACTCCTTGTCCACCACTGTATTACCTAAGAAACTACCATCCCTATTTCTTAGATACTTTCTGGTTAAATCTTTATTCTAAAATGTAAAGTATTAACTAAAGAACTTGCATCTCTATCTCTTATATACTTTCTGGTTAAACTTTTCTTATCAACTAAGGAACTGTCATCCTTATTTCTTAGGTACTTTCTTACTAAAACTTTCTACTACAATTTTAAGAATAATCAAATAAATAAGTATGTATATAAGTATAGAAGTATTATATAAAGTGTTACTCTTTATATAATATGTAAACACTTTTGATGTTTACGAAAATAACTTAAACTAGTTCTAGAGTCCGATTAAATGTTGTCAATATGCCAATATTTCGTCGTCATTATATTTCCAAAGTTCTTTATATACTTCTCCGTTGCGTTGCATATTCAATATGTTTTATTTAAGCTGCTTTTGCCAACAGCTTTTAGCGCGTTTGCCAAGAAACGAATCTGCGAACATTACGTATACGCAAATAAGGTCATCATGAATGGTTCATATGAGTTCTGGGTTCAGATGAGTTCTATTCGCCAATGCCAAGCCGATCCTGTCACTGTTTTATGTGCCACTTAAACATTTTCCGCTTTTGTATTGTTCAGCAAAAGGTTTTATTATTTTTCCGACTCTTCTTGTTTTGAACGCATGAAATATGCAAACGCAGCAAGGGATTGTTATATAACCGAGCACATAGTATACACACACAACACACACTCAGATCTGTGTGTATGTGTGTGGCTGTAGAAACAAAGTGCAAAAAGTTAGAAAACTAACGGAGGGCTTTACTCCCACATCTGAAAGAGCCGCACATTTAAGCATTTTATTCAAGTTTCTTTTGTTACATGAACTGTAAATGCCATAACAAACGTGGGCGAGTCGATTTTTCATGTACTCGCAGAGCGTGGATACTTTTTTACATATCCCCGTTTGAAAGTTTACAAAGAACTTTTTCCAATTTAATCGTGTAGGATAGGCAAAAGAATAAAAAGATACGATTGATGAATCCCCGCAACATAGTTATTTTTTCCAAACATATTGTATAGTATATTGCGATATGGTAAATCTTTCTGGAATATCACTTGACTTATACAATTTTAAACGTAGAATCATATTAAACGGGCTCTAAGTCTTTACATAGAGTCGTTTGAAGCAGGTAATCGCATTGAAATTACATCAGCTTCCTATATAGCTATATTTTCTGATATTTCGAAATGGTAAATCCTTCTAGAAGTTCACTTGAAATACAGTTTTATATCTAGAATCATATTATACCGGTTCTAAGCCTATATATAAATGGTAAATCCTTCTTGAGGTTAACTTGACTTATACAATCTTAAACATAGAATCATATTATACCGGATAAAGAGATAGAATCCTCACAACCTTTCATACTTTCCGATCATATTATATATTGCAAAATGGCAAATCCTTCTTGAACTTAACTTGAATCATATTAAACCTAATCTAAGCCTATATACTATATAGAGTACATTTCAAGCAGTTGAACTAATTCGCATTGAAATGTCATCAGCTTCCACTGTGGCAATCATTTAGCAAATTAACCCCAATTTCTGTTTGCAACAGACATATATATTCCACGAGTGGTTTTCTATCTTGACTTTACAATTTTAAATCATTTATAAGCCTTGATTTTACACCACCAGCCACATTGCAGCATATATATATAGCATATATACCCAGAGTTATACTGCACTGGAAAGCTTGGCTGTCCAAAAATATCTCATGAAATTACTATCAACGACGACAGGCAGGCAGCAAGTTGGTCGTCAGCCAAAAGCGGCAACTGCGGCAAATGCAGCCACATTGTTAGAATGAGGGCCAGACCCAGAAGTTTGAGTCGACAGGGCACCTGCCCTCTAATCCGTTCACTTACGTGCGCAAATTATTATAATTGAATTAGTGCACAGGCAGAAAATTGAAATTGAAATATGTAAGTCGCTAACAGCCTGTGACAGGATGCTGCAGGATGGGCCCAGACAGCTTGACTTGACTGGTAACGGGTGAGGAATTCCGAGCTTCAGGGCGTCGCATGTGAAATGTTTAAAAAATTTTCCGCTGCTTTTCACATTTTTCAAATATGAAACTATTTAAGTTAAGGACAATTTTTTATAAATCGGAATTTAATCGGAAACCTTCTGTGCCACACCTTCAAGTTTACTGTAAATGTGATTGTGTGTGTGGGTGTGCTCCAAGTTTTGACAGACATTTCGTGCAGTTGTGAAAACTCGCAGGGAAAACTCGTGTAGCTTTTGTTGATTGCCAGAAAAATCAATAAAGCGATTTGCTGCAATTAATCGCCAGTCAAAAGGAGTTAAACACATGTCAATCAATCAGCTGCTGGTTACATGTTAACATCCTTAACTTCATGTTAGTTATCATGCAGTTAAGGTAAAGAAAAATATATGAAATAAATCCACCAAAACTGCACAATTCTATCAAAAAATAAATTTAATCTCACAATTAACATGTAGACGAGGAGAAACTAAACAGTTCGGTATAAAAATTTTGAAACTCAGTAACTTTTTTGGGTAAAAACAGATTTAATAGTTGTTATCCAACACATGACAGTAATTATTTTACTATTTATTGCCTAGTTATTGATATAAATCTTTATTACAAAGTTTTTTATAACAAAATAATATCATTGATAGCTATATATCTGCTTGGATATAAAAAGACAACTATCAATAAATTATTAATGAATCATTTTGCCAATCGATTTTGGTGACAACTGGGCTTTAATCCCTCTGTACTTTTTCGCTTGGAACTTTTTTATTATATCACAAACAATTTTATCGCTAATTGCGATCGTAAAAGCCAAATGTTAAACCGATTATTCCGAATAAATAAAACCAGTAAGAATGTTTCAGTCGAGTGTTATCAACTATGATATACCCTTAGACCAGGTTTGAGGTACTCTAAGTGGTATTTAATAAATCTCAATCAGATTTGAATCTCAATCCCTGAAATCATGTGGAAACATACTTATAATACCTCTAGAAGTTTCTGTGAAAGATGCTTACTTCTGCCTGACCAACTGGAATTACCCTCTTAACTAATTTTAAGGGGTACAGAGTATAAAATGTTGAGGAAAATTCAACGCAAAAGTGCACTTAAGCTCGACAAATGCAGGAAAAATAAACAAACATCAAATAAACAAGGAAAAATATGGAAGATTTTTATATGCCCACTGCATGCGATTGCCTGATTTGTTTGGAAAATATGCAAATAGCCAAATAACTAAAGGAAAAACATTTTCAAACCAAAAAAAAACACACACAGTCCAACAATCATATAGTAAATTCAACTGACATGTGACCACAGTAGGCAATCAGCAAAAAATTTCACAAGCTTCCAATTTACCGAGTTGTGTGTGCACAGAAATATGCAAATTATCCGTACGTGTCTGCATATAGTTATATTTATTTGTTTGCCAATTAAATGTGACTTGTTCTAGAAAATTGATAAAAATTGTGAAAGCCAGACAGCCTATTAAATACCCAAATTGTATTTAAAATTTATAGTAACTATTGCTTAAAGTACAGTATTATTTAGGCAAGTCTAAAGGAGGAATTATCCAATATATACGTATCCAAAAGATTAACTTATACAATACGAATAAAATAAGTTCTTAAAAGTTAATATGATATTTAAACTAATTATACAATTTGAACTACCACAAAGTATCAGAAATACATACAAAGTTCATATAAATCAACTTTTAAACAGAATCTCTTTAATTCTAATACCTTATACTCTTAATACTAGAAACTTTGCAAGATATTCACATTGCATTCACCCTGAACTGCAGAAAGACGTGTTTAATACGAGTCTTATACAGAGTCTTATACCGAGTACTATACATATTATAACTGGCCACACATATACCCGAAATACTAGAAACTTTACAACAGATTCGCGTAACTAAGAACTGCAGAACGACCTCAGCATCTGCACATAATATAAGTCTTATACAGAGTCTTATACCGAGTACTATAGTTGGAAGACATGCAGCAAGACATCAGCATCTGCATATAATACAAGTCTTATACAGAGTCTTATACCGAGTACTATAGTTGGAAAGACATGTAGCAAGACATCAGCATCAGCATCTGCATATAATATACTATAAGTCTTATACCGAGTCTTATACCGGGTGCTATACGTATCATAACTGACCACACATAATTAGAAAACTTTTATTATATTCCCTGCGCAACTGTTCCATAGAGATTGGCGCTCACAATTCCAAGTAATCTACTCGTTTCCATTTTAGTTTTGTTTGCCATTCAACCTTAGGATTCCTCCTTTTCCTTCTACCAGTTTGGCATTCGAAAAGATTAAAAGTAGAGGGAAAACTCGGAAAATTTCTGTGGTCAATGCGAGTTGCGAGTTGCTCACGCGATTTGAATGCACAATGAAAATGCACTTTGCCATTTGGGAATAAAGAATAGAAATAGAAATAGTTATACAAATACAAATGCTGGATTAAATTTAATTGAATTCCGTTTTGATACTTGGCCTCAATGCCAAGCGATAACAACGAAACCTATTCAAGAGCTTCAGGATATTGTTTGAAGGTGAACAATAAAAGAATCCATTTAGATCAAATAGTTGAACAAATTATTGTCTTTTAAAGGATTGCCAACGTTTCCACTAAAAATTCCTATAACAAAAGGTGAAAAACTTTGTATAGGTATCGATACCAAATATAAACTAAGCCACTTAATCAAACTGACATGTTCGGCACTTCTCTATAATTTTGCTCGCAAAAACTTTGTATCGTATGCAAAAAAGTTATTTAAAAATCCAACACGTGTGGAATATGACCCAAAAGAGTTCGCCAAGTTAACGACCGTAACATAAATCAATTCCTGAATGGTTTGGGCGTAAAGATGTATAGAACTTCTATAGACCATAGAACAATGCCTGCTCCTTGCCCACAACATGAATATTGATGATGTGGGCTGATACAGTATAAACCCAGGACAAAGCACACGTGCAGCTACAATAACAACAAGTGTGCCTGTGCGTGTGTCAATGCGCTTATCTACACGTATTTAGGTGTGTGTGTGTGTACCTTCAGTTTGGACAAGTGCAACAATAGTATGCATATCTGCTGGGCGTCGCCAGCTGACTATAAAAGTGACTAACAGCCAACATGTGAAGCGAATCGATAAGACGATGGCGATGGCATGCAACCAAAACCAGCAACTAGCCAGGAGCACGCCGTAGTGGCGACACTAAGCCGGCAGCTTTCAGGCAGGCATGTTGTTATTTTTGTTTCCATTAAAGTGACGGTGGAGGTGAAGGTGGCACAATAAAATTTGACTGTGCTGTGCTGATGTAATACCGCAAGACAGTTTGACTTTGCACGTCATATTGCCGCAAGCAGAATAACAACAACACAAACAGATCCAATGGGTGCTATTAAAAGCCGGCAGACGTCGCTCTCTTTCTCTCTCTCGCTCTCTTTCTCAAACGTCTTCTGCACATGCGCCTGCTCTCTCTTCCAACAGCTGTGACAGGAAATGAAAAAAAAACCATTGCATTCTTTTCAGTGCGGCAGCCCGATATTGATGAATCAGCTGTTCTGCAAAAGCCTGCCCCTCCGCCAGCCCCCTCGCTCAATTGCTATCAACATCTCCAACTGGAAGGCTAGAAATACGACGACTCTCGTATTCGTGCCTGTATTTAATTCGTTGCCTGTCCTCGCGTCGCCGGGTGCCAGGCTTAAGTCACTCCGCGGCCGGCCAAAGCTAGAGGCCCGGTTTGTCCTTAGTCCACACACACAGTATACGGCTATTGATTTTTTTCGTCTAACCTGGGGCTTCCGTCAGTCCCAGCGCTGACGCGAGTGGTGTCGAGCGTAATGTACTTTAATTTATTCTATACCAGCAGATTTGTTATTTATTTTCTGACTTCATATTCCACATTTGCCGTTGTTTTGGGTGTGTTCTATCGAATGGAGCATTGCATGTCTACAAAGCGAACTCCCTTTTATGCCACTTCTGGGATTGTACTCAAAAGTACTTTATATATGATGATAATAAATTTAAATACGATCTGAATGTATTTGACTTATGAGCAAAACTTCCGATTGAAAAACGATTGATTATATGCAATTTATTGAGCACTAATAACGATAAAAACTTTATAATTTACAAAACAATTCGTTAACAGCTGTTGTTAAGAAAATCTTTTGTAAATAAACGCGTGATCAACATACTCTGTAATAAGTTTTATAGTCATTAATCAGGATTATTACTCAAGTCATTAAAATAATCTATGTACATCCCCAAAGTGACTGTAGTCCGCATTTATGATGGTTATTACTACATTATTGATTATATATATTGTCCTTCCATTTATTTGTCTGCGGTTTCCTAAAATCTAAAATATTTGCTTATAATCCCATGATATAATCCCTCTGCAGTGCAACACCCTCGTGTACACGCCATAAATTTTAAGACAGTCGCCCCATATTTGTCTGCAGAAGTGCACCCTTCACAATTCGCCTGCAAGTATGCAATAAAAATAAAAATATGTCGCACACAACTTGCGCACATAAATCAAATGATTTTGCTTCGATAAAAAATCATCTAGTAGGAAAGTGGGCTAAGAAACTGAAAGCCATTAGATACTTAGTGCCTAGTTTGAAACAGATGTGTGAAGGACAGTTTGTACGTACCTTGTCTACCGGCATTGATGGGCACGCTCTGCACAGATTCCAGAATGAACCAATCATAGGGAAATGCTTTTGTTGATGTCGAGTAAAATAAATAAAGACGCGCGCGTTTAGTTAGTTTATTTAATGAAACTGTGTTCGCTGTGGTGGACGTTTAGGCGCAACAACCTTACTGACACATACACAAACACACGCGTGCCGCTTTCTCTCTTGCAAATTCTACCTCCTTCTCTGGCACTCTCTCTCTATCTGGCTCGTTCTTTATACGCACACGCACCTGGTTAATGCGTTGCGTAGAAATTGCGTTTGTATTGTCATAGACCCAGCGGTATTCGATTTTTGAATGTGGTCGCAGCTGTGGGAAGAAGAAAAGCAGCGAGTAAAGCATTTGAAGAAGTATTGCATACCCGCAGGCGGCGGCAAGTGCTGTTATAATGATGATCTCATACAAAGGCACACACACGAAATATATTTGAGTTAGCCATGCACGCACACACACTCATACACTCACACACACAGGAAACAAATAGTCACACCATTGAGCCAATTAATGATTATTTTACAGTTGTAGCCCATATGGTTTTTGTGTGTGTGAGTGTGTGTGTGTGTGTGTTGGGGCAACCTTAGCAATTTGATATTAATGTTTTATATGAACCCACGGAAGTAGCTATTTCCCCCAGCACATGCCGATCCCTTCCCGTTAGCCAGCAAATCGATATCTATTTTTCATGACAGCCGTGCGGTATACAATACTTTTTGCCGCTTAACGCTGGGCTACTTAGTTTATTTGATTATTGCATTAATTTGCCATTCGTGGGCAGCCAAGCGCAACATTTGCACTACAAAATTTACTTAACACTAAACACACATTTCAGTATTTGGGTTTAAATGCACCGCTGCTGCTGGTGCTGGTGCTTTTGCTGCTAATTTTGTGCCTAGTAATTTTCGATTTACCGCTAACGTTTGCAACTCGACGACGTTATGTACACGACTGAAAGTGCGCTGCGAACTGTCGTCGGCTGTAAAACAAAAGTGGTTGAAAACGCAGCCGACAAACCACCAAGTGTGAATGTGAATGTTAAGTGAAGCCAAAGCGTCGGCGTTGGAGTTGACGCAGCGCTTGGAAGTTGTACAGCGCGCCGGGGTAGCGTCTTTGCTGGCGTTGGCGCTCATTGGAAAATTTCATACAACTTTTTAGCGACCATATGATAAGCATGGGCGTAGCTTACTTGGCAATTTACTGGGCAAATTAAAAGGAACAGTTAAGTAGTATTGAACTAGTATAATTTACATAAAATTTGTAATTTAATATATATTAATTTTTTTATATTCATTAAAAGTATTATATTACGAGAAGATTTTACAAATTTTTTTTATGTGCTAGCGTATTTTTGTATTTCGCGCTTATTATCGATACTATCGATATTAGTTTGTGAACAGTTTTTAAACCAACGATGAATAAAACATAATTATACTGTAATATGCAATATGATTTGAATTTAGGGCATAAACATTAGTTAGAGTTCACTAATATAAGGTTATTGAAAAATATATATATGTAATAGTTTTTGTTTAATATTTATACAAATAATGGTATATTTAGGCAACGAAGTTTCGGTCACACTGCATTCAACTGTAATTTACACCAGCAGCCGCGATAAGATGGAGTTGAGTCTGGAAGTTTTTTTGATTTTAGCTATTGCGGTGTTGGTGCATATTTTAATAATAATATTCGTTATGGCAAAGCAGCCGAAAAGTATTGTGGGCCGTCACGTAGTAATTACCGGCGGATCCAAGGGTATCGGACTCTGTTTAGCCGTAGAATGTGCGATGAAAGGAGCTAATGTAACTGTAATAGCCCGAGATGAAAAGATGTTAGGTGAGTTAAAAACCTGAATAACGGGATCCTGTATATAAACTCTCTCTTTTTCTGCATGTTGAATGCCACAGGTGGCGCCGTAGCGTTAATGGAGGTCATACGCCAACGCCCGGGACAAAAATTTCAATATCGGAGCCTAGATATAGGCGGGGAGTACGACCAAGTGGCAAAAGTCTTAGGCGAGTTGGAAGAAAGCGTTGGCGACATATATGCTCTCATCAATTGCGCCGGCACAGCCATCTGTGGCCTCTTTGAAGAGGTATCCGTTGAGGATGTGCACAAACTGATGAATGTCAACTTTTTCGGGAGCTACAATTGTACCCGATATGTACTGCCCAAAATGAAGAAAGCCGGCGATGGTATCATTGTGCTTACCTCATCACAGGCTGCCATGTTTGGCATTTATGGTTATGGACCCTATGCAGCCAGCAAATACGCTTTGCGTGCCATGGCCGAAACAATTGCAATGGAATCGAAGGTGCACGGAGTGTCTGTGACATTGGCCTTGCCTTGTGATACAAATACGCCTGGATTTGAAGAGGAGGAGAAAACAAAACCACGTGAAACTAAAATTATATCAGGCGGTGGTGGTCTAATTGAACCTGAGGTCATGGCCAAGGCAATACTTAAGGATGCTCTGGTGTGCTATTCCGAAAATTCTCATTAGGTGATCCAATAACCATTTTAATTCTTTTGCATTGCAGAAAGGCAACTTTATATCTACTGTAGGTGTTGAAAGCTGGGTAGTTACAGTCCTGGGTGGTGGTTTATTTCCCTGGGATGGTTTCTTAAAAAATCTGTTGCATGCCACAATCATTGGACCACTGCGACTATTTGGCTATGGACTCCACATGTATTTTAATAGCATCATACGCAAATGTGCCAAAGAGGATCAAGTTCAGGAAACATCCAAGGCAAAAAACGATGATGCCAAAGTGGATCAGAATTAATATCCACGATCCGCATGGATCAAGTACTTGCAGCCTTATTATACTTATCAAAAAAGTAAGCCTTACTATATTTATTATTCCCAAAGGGTGGTTTTTGCTGCTAAGCTACTAAAACTAAATCAAACACTCCATTTAGCTTATATTGCGCTTAAACTCTTGGTATACAATATTGTTTTTAATTTTTGTACTCAAAGTGTCTGTTGATTAAATCAAAATGTATATTTATTACTTAAAAGCAAAATTATTTAATTGTTGAGGTATGCATTGTGTTGAGAAATATCTTAAACAAACATGGAATGCGGGCTAAATATGATTCACCGTATAACTATGATAAGATAAGAACATACTAACGAAAACAAATGAGAAATAAATTACATATTCATTATTATCATCAATTAAGAACTACAATATGGATTCTTTAATACAAAATTTTGGCTTATAGAACACAATAGATTTTTTTTAAGATATGCGCGCATTTTCCTACAATATTGGGAGCAACAAGCAATTTGCGTTCGTGAGCACCTGGCGCCAGTCAGCAATATATCGATATTTATCAATTATAGAGACTATCGAATTACTTACATCACTACCAAAAAGAGTTCTGGCAAAGTAAGGACGTGATTTAGTTAGTTCGCTTAAAATAACACTAATTAAATTATAAATTGGGACAATTAATATGTGCTTAACGAATAGAATGCCTTATTATGATGTGACAAGCGTGTGTGTTTTAATTAATTTGCTTACGTCGTAAAACGTCACTCAAATTTTGCATTCGTCAGCGCCGCAGTGCTAGTGCTGTCATTTACAATTAAACAATTATGTTGTAAAAAAAGCTAAAGCCATTTGACCAGTAGCTTAAAAATAAGAAGTGTTTTTAATATAAATATTTTGATTTGTTTCAATAGTGTATTGCTATAAAGCTGTGTATAAAATTAGCTTGATGTGTTAATATATAACTAATAGACCCTTAACATATAATAATACATATTACTATATGTAAATCTCATATTGTTAGCTTGAAAAAAGCTATTTAATCAACACAGTTAATGCCGTTGCTTTTAAGCACAAAAATAGACAATGTGCAAAAGGAAAGACAATTAATAAAAAAAAAATCAAAATTACAATCAATGCCAGAGAATGGAAATCGCTGCAATTAAATAAGAAAAATAATATCTGATAGTTGTTTACGTTATTAGCTGTGTATTTAATATCCATTTAAAGAATTGTATAAACTTCTATGCGCCTAAATTGAGTGTACTTGCCTATAAAATACCCCGTATTACTTGAATAACTAGATATTTAAATATAAAATGATATGATTATAAATTTCAATATTTTAACCGTCCGGAGTATCGAAGTTATTAGTTGTCGATGCTATGCTAAGATATTCTATACTATTTACTATGTGCGCCATATATGGCGCATTATGCCTTGTACCTATAGTTACAGGGTATAAATAACAACCGCAGCACGAACGCAATAAAACGGTTAATTGATTTGTCGGTCGGTCACTCTGCTTCACAACTGACTTTCGCTTCTTGTTCTAGTCCCTGTTACATTTTTTTTTTGCAAGTCAATTACATAAGTAATGTGACCTGTTATTTATGTATGTGTATATAGTATATACATATATATATATGTTATTCAAATTGTATTAATTAAATATTGTTGACAACATCGTTGACGTTGTTTATCGGCATTTGCCCTTACATCGCTGCTGATCATTCTCAAAGAGTCTCTCTTATCATTCCTTACGCTTTGCTCTCTTGTTTCGCTATCTCCTACGTAATATGTCGCGTAGATGCATGCACACTTGCCGTTAAACCCTTTAATAACATGTGTATGTATATATTTAAAAAATTTTAAATGCGTATTTTTTAAATTTGTCAGAGATGAACCAACAACGAATTCAAGAGTAGCTATTAATCTTTTATTTATTTTGCAAATATATATAAACTCCTGGCGCACAAATATGATAAACAACAATTGTCTAGTCTAGAATGCTTGACTTCGGAACACCCTGTAGTCGTTTATTATTTAAACACACATATTGTGACTGCTCTGTTTATACTGTATAGGATCGAACACAGCTTCTGTGAGTAATACAGGGTATGACAGAATAAATGAAAGGGACAAAATACTAAAGAAATTATTTGATTTATTATAAGGCACCTACATAAAACAAAAGTACATCACAGAGATATGAAGCACACAATAAACAACAATAATATGCACAACAAAGTACAGTCAACGCTCACAAATAAAAAACCCTAAGAACCTACAATTTGAATGAATTGTATGCCACTCATTCAAGTTAGAACTTGAGGTTAATTTCAAAAAACGTTTATTAATTTTGATTATTGGTTTTATTTATTTTATATGCACAGCATCAATAATAAAAGCGAATGAAAATATTTCCCTTGAAGCCTATGACCGATCCTATAAGAAACCGCAATTAAACCAAGATAGAAAACTTATTTAAGTAAAACATTTCTGATTTATATAAACAAAATAAATAATATTAATTCATTAAAACGACTTGAGCGAAAACACGTTTGTATAAGTAGCGATTATACTGTTAACACAAACTAAGAAGCCGACTAGTAATTATCACTTTCAGTAAACTGGAATTACCCTCGGAACAAAGTGGTTTCCATTTGTAAGCGTTTGCTGTATTGTGTACAGTATTATTCCCCAGTGGCTTTTATCTTTTCTGAAAGCTGACAGATAACATTCGTTCCAAATGAACAAGTAAAAGACGCAGTAATAAACTCAAATTTACATATATTTATATATAATTACAAATACAGCTATATAAATCTATTCGCTTATTGTTCTTATCAATACGTTTTCGGCGACATTGACTCCTAAATATAGCAAAAACTTTTATTTATAAATATCTATATTTTGCCCCGACATTTTTACTATGTCAGCAGTTGGTCACGTATGTCTCTGAAATAATTTATATGCGCTAACAAACTGAAGGGGCTATTAACTTTATAGTGAGATTGGGCCATAGAATCACCGTGCAATGAATGACTAATAGGAAATTAGATAAATAAAATAACAAACAATTAGCGATCCAATAATGTAATGGCAAACTTCTACTATAAACATAATTAGTATTAAATGCATAAATAGAATTTTTGAGTAACATTTTCTAGAGTATATCAGAATGGTGAGAACACAAATGTTGCAAGTATTCGGACCTATTTTTATCTAATCGATAGCTTTAAGTGCTTCTGACGTGGGAATGATTATATGTATTATATGTTTGAAGATATGTTGTATTGCCTAACTGTGCTACGCTGATCCACCTTGGAGTGACCATATCAATGGCAATTGTCGCAGTATACACTTATCTTGACATCACAGTTGGCGGCGGTGCTGATTTGGTGGGTTGTCCGCCAGATTTGCTTGTACAAAACGCAGACATGCACATGGAACGGCATGTTTGCCATATACAAATAGTGCGGCGAGAACACTTGTTGACTGATTAGTTATGTAGTTAACTTTGCTAAAATATATACATATATTTTTGTATTGCCATGAGAAAAATAATCAGGTTGAGCGACTTATTTCATTGCAGATAGCCGGGTGAATAGGACACGTTTAATTGTAAGCTATACGGATCATAGATTTGCATGAGGCAGTAACAGCAGGTGACACAAACATACACAAAGATGTCACAAAATCAATCATATTTCTGGCAAACGACCAGACACAATGTATACCTGAAGCGATCAGCCAAATGGCACATGGCACTCGCATTGATGGTGGTGCTCACATTCTCTACCGTGTGTGCGGCGGAGTTTAATCCAGATGGGGATAATGAAGCTGCAGCTATAGTGGATAATCTAAAGGTATGTTTGACTTAGTTTTACTTGAGTTGTTGGAATTAATTAAATATATATTCTACAGATTGTGGAGCAGCAATCGCGCATGAATAGAGCAACGGAATTAATTGGTACACAAGAGAAGCCAACGGAACCGGAACGGGAGACAAAGACAAAGGGGACTTTCATCGATGCGTTTACCGCATCGATCTCTGTTATATTATTAACAGAGCTAGGAGATAAGACTTTCTTTATTGCTGCCATTATGGCCATGCGCCACCCGCGTTTGATTGTCTTTGGCGGTGCCATTGCCGCCTTGGCCCTTATGACGGTTCTCTCATGCGTATTCGGCATGGCAGCAAACTTTATTCCTAAGGTAAATTCTCGCAGTGGGATTCAAGTTGAGATATATATAAACATTGCTTACTTTTCGACAGATTTATACGTATTATATATCAACTGCTTTATTTTTAATATTTGGTTTAAAAATGTTGTACGATGGTTACAAAATGAAACCAACCGATGCCCAAGAGGAACTCGAAGAGGTCCAAAGCGATTTGCGTAAGCGTGAGGACGAGGTAAGTCTGCTGCTCAGCTCATCTCAAATATTATTATTTAAAAACTATTACATTTTTGGCTGTAGTCGTAATTGTAAATCAAAGCAAGTTTTTTATTTTTATTTGCTATTGTATATCTGCTTTTTGCTTTTGTTAATAGCTACCGCTTAATTGGCTTCACACAATTTTACAAATAATATTTTTTTAAATTGCCGTCAATTCCGCAAAACAATCAAATAAACTGCCAGACAACAAGGCGATCACTTCATTTGCTCCTAGACACTGTTGCCTGTAATTAAAATAACATATTTAAATTAACTTAGTTTAACCTCATTGATGTCTCACAACAACTACAACAACAACAAAAGAAGCAAACTAATCAAACACAACAAACGAAGCTTCTCATACATAACGTATAGCTCCTACTTTAGTTAAGACTTAACCGCATGTAAATTATAATAATAGAAAGGTGCCTAACTAAAAAAAAATAACCATTAACTGGCGTTATCAGTTGAGCAATTCAAGCAGCAGCTAGGGGCGTGCTGACATTGAAACTGATAAGAAGATAATCAATATAAGAAGATCACTTACATTCAGCTTTTACTATTATCAATACGCGCTTTTCAGGCACACTTTTTCCAATATTTGATAATTATTTCATTAAATATGCTACAAAACACACACATGCACACAATTGCGAATTGTGACTAATTGCACGTCTGCGCCTTGAAGTGTACAAAGATATTAACAAATTTTGGAATTTCGAATATTTGAAATCTACCTTAGCCGCAGAGCAAATTTCGAAAATTAACAAATAGAATTGTTTGTGTTTTGTTAAAAAAAAAAACATTAGCTAATTTCAAATTAAATTTTATTTTTCATTTAAAAATGTATCTATTTCTGTGTAACCTCTGACTGGAAACGTTTTGAAACTATCATTTAATGTGTAAACTGACAGCTTATGCGCAAAGCGTCGCGCAAATTTGAGGAAACCGATACCAAGCGCAAGAACAGCAACTCAGACAAGGAGGATGCCATCGACCAGGCACTCATCCATGGCCGGAATATGGGCGTTGTGCCTAAGGCAAATCCAAACAATGATTCCGATATGCAGCATCGTCAACGCAAGCCTACCACCAATAATAATAATAACAATAATATTAATACCACCACCATTAACTCAACTAACTCTAAGCAAAAGAGCTGTGATAATACTGGCAACGATGTGGATTACCACGACTCCGATACCGGGCGTGCTGCGGAACAGTTCAAAATGACAACGTTCCATAGCAGTCCAGCACTTTCGGCATCGATCGCATCATCGAACCAGACTGAACAAACCAATTGTGATAGTCCACGCAACAATCAAAATGCTTCCGCTGATCCCAACTCCGATTCTGGCAGCGTAGATACCGTTGCGAAACGTGCCCCCCTAGCCGGACACGATAGCATGAATAGTTTGAATGGGAGCATTGGCCAGGAGGGTGCTGGAGCCGTGAATAGCGCGACTAAACCACGGGTTAGAAATAAAGCAACATCGCTCACATTGTTGTTTTCATCTTCGTTTCATCTGCTTTTTAAACAATTTTCAAGTGACCCACATACACACGCTCACATATACATATAAATATACACCCACCCACACACATTTGTAGAGTCGGTGAAACTGTCTTTTTTTTAATTTACAATTATTATTTCAAGTAAATAACGAAAGTTCAGTCTAGCGGTATATTTGTCTTTGTCTTTGTTTTATTTCCATTCATTTCATATATTTCTAATTAGGTTATGTCATTCCCAAACCGTTTCACAACCCACACACAATAACACACATCTACACACACAAATATTTGCATGTTATCGATTCTTTTGCTTAAGTTATTCGTTTCGAAGTGATCGTTTGTGCTATTCCTCTTATAAGATTCTTTTTTATAAATTGTACAAGGTTTTTTGTCCTTTCTCCTTTATTTTGCGCACATCCTTCATTAAGTTACAGCAGCTTACTAAATCGACCATAAACTTGTTTTGGTCCTTAATTAAAATTGATTTTTCAATTTACAGCTGGATCGTGATGTTAATGCTGCACTGGTCCAGGATCCCGAGAGCGGACGTCGTACTAAAGTACAACGTCGTGGTGCCACCTATTTTACCTGGCGTATATTAGCTCAGGCCTTTACGATGACCTTCCTTGCCGAATGGGGCGATCGCTCCCAATTAACAACTATTATTCTTGCCGCAAGCAAGGTAAGCGCTCAATTGAAATATAGTTTGGATTTATTAACCTTTACCAATTTAATTTGTAGGACGTTTACGGCGTAATTGTTGGCGGCATTCTTGGTCATTGCATTTGCACTGGCCTGGCTGTGATTGGCGGTCGTCTAGTGGCTTCGAAAATCTCGGTGCGCACTGTCACCATTGTTGGTGGCATTGTATTTATTGGATTCGCTGCCTACGCTGTGCTCATGCCACCAGACGATCTATAGATAATTAGATGGATTAAACACTAGCCTGTTGTTGTTGATGAACACCCCCCAGAGAATATGAAATGAACTTTAGGCTAGAGTTCCCGAGGAGCAACAGGCATTGTCTACTAGTATTCCGTTTTCTTTTTTTTTTGTCAATATCAGCCTCCTGCTAGCCCAAAGTACCTCCAGTACTTTTTGCTTTAGCCATGACATACAAATTTAGTTGCCAACATTCTTTTGTTTCCGCCAGACTTAAAACTGTTAGATACACAGTTAAAAGTCAATATTTTGCTTTAAGTATTAAAGTTTTTGTATATAGTACGCGTGCTTGTTAACTAGATTGCCTAAGCTCCTCTTAAGTAGCTGATTGAATTTCCTAAATTTGTATTTATGTAGCAATGTTTACTTAAAAAAATGAACTATGTATATCGATATATGTATATAAATACATATATACATTATATATATGTATATACTTATGTCTCGATGTTTAACTTATGAAGAAATTAGTAAAAAAAGACAAACATCTGAATGATAAGCTTTTATTACTCGTAATGTGATTGTGACTGAAAAGCAATATGTTTTATAACCACAGTTGGACGTCGTTTATCCCTAAATCAAACTTGGTGTTTGTGTTCCTGTATTCCTGTCATTACCCCGATAGGTCACAGATTGGATGATTTATTTAGATCCTAATGCAATCTAGGAGTAAAGTAAAGATTTTCTACATACTTTTCATATAATTTATTTTAAAAATACATTAAAAGTTTAAGTTCTTGCACTTATTCGAGACAGAATTTGGTTATAGATTGTTACAGGTCAAAAGTATTACGCAGTCTGACCAACTACTTCATCGTCTTTGGATCCCGATAGATGCCCGTAAACAGAATTGCTTCGGATTTGCTATCGTAGATTAGGAAAACGAAAGGATGATCGCACAAGAATTTTGTGGGCTCAACTGGTCGAGCGGAACGGAAAGTGACCAAAAAGGTGGCCGCAGCAGCGGTGCTGCCCTCCTCATCTACCTTAATTTTTGCAAAGTGTTTGGCATCCCCAAAGGAAATGTTCTGCTCCGTACTAAAATCATCAAAGGTAGCGCTGCTTTGGAATAGGTCACTCAGGCCCATTTGACGCAAGATCTGTAAAAGGATATGCATTAGAAGGCTTACTTTGACTTCCAAACAGACGGACACTCACCGGAACAAGTTCGATGCGCTGCTCGAACTCAAACTTGGGCAGCGACACTTCAATTTCACGAGGGAATGCATCCTGCAGGGACATCTTTAATGATGTAGAGTTTAGCTTTGATAGCACCTGTTCGATGGCATTATTACTGAAAAGCGGCAATACAATGACCATGGAAATATCAGACTTCTCGTCGTCCTCATTCTGAGATGTTCTATACGGCAGCTGCAACACGTGGGCGCCCAAGTGCTCATCTGGATTCAGTAGGAAGGTACCCTTCTGTTGCATCATGGGCACAAACGAGTACTTGTCGGCAGATGTATAGAAGGGCACATCTTTTGTGTTCTTTACATCAAAGCGATTTGACCACTGGCCCTTGAAATACGCCGCATTTGCCAGAACCAGTTGAGTACTCGAATCAATATCACCCGAGGCAAGCATATCCTTAATTTCGTTGTGCGTTATATCTGCAACCCAGTTGTTAATCTTCACTCGTGATTCCTCGACGTTATCTTTAAAATTAACCTGCACAATTTCATCGTGCAGACGCGAATCCAGGCAGCTGGCCAGCTTCACCTGCTCATCAACATACAAGCGATCGGCTGACGAGAATTCTAGTGGCATACTTTTAGCACGAAGAGCACGTTCCTGTTTCTCCCTGCGATATGCACTGCGTACAGTCTCCTTGGATTCCGCCCAGCTTAAGCCCAGCACATTTTTCAGTTCCTGTTCCGTCTTTCCAGTGGCACCAAAATAAGCCAATAACAGTGCATGGTAAGTACTATACGGGGAGAAGAAAACATTCTCATTCGGTGTCGCCTTGCGTATGGCATCTAACATGGACACAGAGAACTCCTGCTGTCCCTTGTACAAAGAGGATACTTTTGAATGCATGCTAGGATCAATTTTAGTGCCGCAAAACTCGGCGCTGATAAGCGCCGGCAACAGTAGCACCAGAGCAAGATACACCTTCATTGTCTGCAATAAAAGAAGAGAGAAGAGACTCTAAGCCATTGACATTTCATTAAGATGCAAAGATACCAGTTTATATTATCGTCTTAAAGTTAATCTAATCAAGCAAAATCGAAGACTTGGGGGACAGGTACAAGTTTTTCCCCTGACATTAATACAACTTAAATATATTCATATTCTTTTAGGTGTATTATTAAAGAAAACTAAAAATTTTATAAAATAATGAAATTGTTAAGAGATTAAATAGAATACGCCCCATGCCAAATTGCAAAAGTTATATGATGACCTTCACCGATGTTGTCACTTCTGCGTCACCAGCCTTGCCAAATGTTACGTGGACGGATTTCAATGCTAAAGTACCCTTTGAAAGAGTACGATAACTTTGTCAGTAAATGTGCAACACGTTCGCTTAGTGGGTCTACTAGGGTGATTTATCCTCGACTCGTAAAACTTGAAACAGCTCTCTAGCCCGGTAATTTTATGCAGCTTTGTGATAAAATACATTTTAAATCGTATTGCTGCTGAGTCAGGGTAATTCAGTCTAAAGTTGTCACAGCACAGTTATCTTAATCGCAGCTTTAACAATTGCAACATCTCCCTCAAGTATGTGGGGGGGAGGCGGTCGGAGGAGGAGGTGAAAAGTGAAAGTTTATGAGGTTGTCTGCACTCGAATTCGCAACAACAACAACAATACCCGGCGAGCTTTGTTTTTGTCGTCGCCACGCATAACGGCAGCAGCAACAACAGCTGCTGCTCTTGGCTTGTGGTGTAATTGTTGTTGTTGTGCATTCAGCTGAGCAAAACAAGAGTGAGCTTGTCTTCGGTCGGCTTTCCTCAGCTGACAGCGCGACGTCACAGTTGCGTGATTGGCCACAATGAAAATGTTTTGTATAAAAACAAAAAACCCAAATGAACATTTTCAAAACCAGTTTTATTTTTGTTCACATTTGTGTGCACTTTTTGTGATTCATAAAATTGTTAACATTTTAACGCTTACGCGCTATTTTGACCCTGTATTGGCGATTTTGTAATTGCTGCTTTTTCCCCCCATCCTCCGCATTGTATTTGACTTTTGCATGCTGTTTACTATGTGGAGCCAGCCTTCTCCATTTGCGCCTGCGTTACCCATATAAGCAATAAGATGAAAAAACTAAAAACCTAACTTGTTTTTAGGGAATTTCCAAGCAAAAGCTATTGAACGTGTCTATGTACAATCTGGTATTCATGGAAACAATTATTATTAAATGAGGAACAAAGTCATAAAATATTGTGGCTTTGAATATACTATATATATATATATATATATATATACAGAAAGATTATTTTGCTGGAGTTCCCACTACAGGTCATAATGGATTCTGAATTATCTTTCAACTTTGAATTTAAAAATTATATAAAACCCAAGAGCCCAGCTTATATATGCATTTGATAACAAATTGACGTATGAACAGATTAAAAGAAATATAAGTAAATACATATATACATATAGATATATTGCTATCTAATAAATTACATGCAATTCAAACTAGTTAGTCATTATGAATAACAAATAGCGAAATTGAACGCCTCATTTGATTGTAACAATAGAGATATAATTTCATAATCACCCATTTCATTATGCCACGAGCTTTGGCTACAATAGTAAATTACTAAAAGATCCAATCATAAATAGATTGAGATCTATTATTACAAAGCAATTGAAAACAGACTATATATTAAATTGAAGCAAGAAAACGAACAGCTCTTTTTCTAACACCAAATTTCAAATTTGCAAAATTCAATTATATTTATTATATATAATATATAATTCAATAGAATTTCAGAGATTGAGATTTACCTTTTTTCTTGATAAGCACTTCAATTTAGATACGCTTTTGGTTGATCTACGCACAAAATACGACTTGTTGCGGCCGAATATAGCTTTGCACTGAGCTTCTCGCTGAGCGCGGCTCGTATATATAATTAATCGAAACCATTTATCGATTAATTGCACATTTATAGCTTGTTCGAATTGCAACGGCCCAAGAAAATCAATTTTCAACAACAATTTTTGCAATCAAATCATTGGGGTACCGAAGATTAAGTTATATTGCAAGAGTATAAATCTACGACAGTTATTCATAGAATCAAGCTTATTATACAAAACCTTATTTTTTGGTGGCTATATGATACATATAATAAATTATAAATGGGCCATTCCACTATCACAAGGACAACTGTGACTACAACATTAAAATATCTGAAACCAATTGCAGTGAAAAAATCATTATCAGATGATTTCCCTCAAATATTTTTGATAAATATTTAAATATTATATTCGACCGTATATCATTAACTACACGATGGCCATAAGGAAATGCTTTTGTCTTTGCTGTCACTGGTACTATACAAAATATCTGTGAAAAATATCAGTATTATGTTATTATGTCCCATCTCTATTATTAATAGCGTTTCACACCATCGATAGTATAATTTATTTTATATTTTCACTTCTTCCTCGATTCGTGAGTCACGAATATAAATTTATCGATTGCAGCCCTGCACCGCCATGCTTACCAGCACTGATTAACTAGGACAGAGCAACAGCAACAAAAAGTTACGCAGTAAACAAAACTGAGTGGATTTTAAGCAATTGACGCAATGAGTTTGGTAAATGCCACAGCAGCATCCCAGGATGCTTGCTACATTTCGCTTTTAGGACTCGCCGAACACTTTCGTACCTCACAGCCACCAAATATAAAGAAATGCGTGCAATGTTTGGAAGCGCTCTTCACTTTTCACCCGCCTTCAAAGGTAAGTTTATAGTGAAAGCTTAAAAACAATTATTTATATTTAATTAATTTAAATCAAGGTGGAGGCGCGCACACACCTGCAAATGGGCCAAATACTTATGGCATATACTTTGAATGTAGATTTGGCGCGGCGGCATCTGGAGCAGGCGTGGGACATTTCTGAACCGCTAATGAATTTTGACGATGTGAAGTTTGATACGGCATTCCTGCTTGCACATCTGTATCGCCAAATAGAGCGTAATTCACAAGCCAAGTCGATACTACGACGAGCAGTCGAATTATCACAAAATAATGTGTACTGGCACTGCAAATTACTACTGCAGCTCTCCCAAATTCACGCCAGCGATCGTGAGTACTCGCTGGCCAGCGATTTGCTGGCAGTTGGTGCTGAGTCCGCGGAGGAGGCAGGTGCGACATATTTGAAGGTGCTATTTCTACTTTCACGCGCCATGATTCTCATGATTGAGCGCAAGACGAACGATGTGCTGACGCTACTCAATTCAGCGGGTCAAATCATAGACAATAGTATTCCTAATCTTCATCAAAAGGAGTATCTGAAAGTCTTCTTCCTCGTACTGCAAGTCTGTTACTATCTGGCCTTGGGGCAGGTAAAGACAGTAAAGCCGAGTCTGAAGCAGCTACAAATGTCCATACAAACGATAATGGCACCCAATTGGCCTAGCGATGAGTACATCTTTGGTAACAATCCACTGGAGATGTTTGTATGGCTGCCCAAGGAGCATCTATATGTACTCGTATATCTTGTTACCGTCTCGCACTCAATGATGGCAGGCTACATGGACAAAGCTCAAAAGTACACGGAGAAGGCGCTCACGCAAATTGAGCGGCTCAGACTGCAGGGCGATAAGACCATACTATCCGTGTTCAAGGTTATCCTACTGGAGCACATTGTTATGTGTCGCATGGTCATGGGTAATCGTGAGCTGGCCATACGTGAAATAGCTGCTGCCCGTGACGTATGCCTGGCATTGCCGCATACCGATCTTCTTAAGCGGCACTCAGCGCAGTTGCATTGCCTTATTGGTCTATATTCCATGTCCACGAACTTTTTTGAACATGCCGAGCGACAGTTTCTGGTATGCGTAAATGAGACAAGTGAACGAGATCTCAAGCTTTTTGCCAATCTCAACCTGGCAATTATTTATCTACGCACAAAACGGGAAACAGATCTCAAGCAAATACTCGATGCCGTGTCCACAGAAAATACGCATACATACAGCAGCCAAGCGCTGATGGGTGGATTTTACTACGTCCAGGGACTTCATGCCTTCCACAAGAACAGCTTCCATGAGGCCAAGTAAGTAACAAAGCAGCAGCCAGGTTTATATCATTAAGAAGTTGACGATTAATTGAAAAAAATCCTATCCTTAACAGACGGTTTCTGCGGGAAACCCTTAAAATGGCTAATGCTGAGGATTTAAATCGCTTGACCAGCTGTTCGCTGGTGCTGCTTTCGCATGTATTCCTCAGCATTGGAAACTCCAAGGAAAGCATGAATATGGTGACACCAGCCATGCAATTGGCTAGTAAAATACCTGATATACACGTACAGCTGTGGGGATCGGCGATTCTAAAGGACTTGCATCGAATGTCTAAGGATGCACCTCACGAAAAGGAGGCATATGCCAACCATGTTAAATACTCAGAAAACCTGATTGCCGATCAGCGCAGATGCGTGCAGAGTGCGCACCATGAGCTGGTAAATTGGCTTCACGGTGATCCGCCCAAAACTAGAAGCCTTGCGCCCATAATAATCCCTCCGCCGGTATCAGTCAGTGTGCCTGGATTAACCGGTGCCCTTGTAAATCCACCTGTTTCCACAGATGCGTGCTCATCATCGCTACCGCCGCTGACGGTACCACTGATACCGCCTACGACGGTGCAGCCGATTCAGCTCAGTCAGTTTTACTAGACGACAAAGTACATATACCTATAAATAGGCGTTTTAATAGTTACAACTGTAAGCTGAAAAATTAAAGACTAAGTCCTTTCTCACACGACTCGTATCGTCCATCATGTTCACGTTATGTACAAATTTGTCGTGCAGCTATGATAACTGTTCGCACTGTAATTTTAAGCCGTATAAATACAAAGCGTAATGATATCCAGTGATAACGACGCTTTCATTGTGAAGAAAAGAAATGCACAACAAACTTATGGGTGCACACACTCAGTTTATAATTTTGAAATACCTAAAAATATTTTTAAAGAATATTTGTATATATTTTAATACTCTTGAACATTTTATTATTTTAAAACAATTGCGGTTTTATATTTATTTTATGATTTCTTAAATAAACATCTAAACAAACTGCAAGCGTATAGTTAGACACATTACGTAATGCATATTGCAACTTTTGTGCTATATATATATATATACTATTTCGACGATATGAGTCGTGTGCGGTTGGCCTAAGGATATTGTATAAATATGTATTACTCATGGTACAGCTGGACTATACTATGCTATAAGCCCAGTTACAATTATATATTTTAAAGTGACTATAAATATTTAGACATGTTTAGATCGTAAAAGTGTGGAATCTTAACTAAAATCCTAGTCTTAATTACAAGTGAAAGCTTTAAGACTAGCTTGATATTGCAGGCTGCCACACAGTTTCTGTTGCAACTGCGTGGCGCCCCACTCCATTTGTTGAAATTACAAGAAATAAAATATCCTATCACGGTATGAATAATATACCATCTAGCTATATGTGCATATCGTAGATATTATGATTAAATGGAATATCTTATGTGAACTTTATTGTTGATAAAACTTAGCCCTATTCTGGTGTCCCCCCTTAAGCTAGTTGCTTTTGCATTATCCACAGGCCTATATAAACTCGGCTGTATCCGATTCCTCATCAGCTTCATCAATCTTCCCATTTCCATTTTCTTTGTTGCTCAACAGTGTAAAGTGAACCAGTCGCTTGTCGTCCTGTTCGTGAAGTGTTAAGTGGGAACGCATATCGTTCATTGTTTTGAACTCCTCACTGCATACGGGACAAATGTATATCTTGTCACCCTGATGTGTCCGTTGATGCATTTGACAGTCACCACGCTGCGTGAAGCTCTTTGAACAGAACGGACAAACGAAAGGACGCTCGCCCGTATGGGTGCGTCGATGATTCTTCAGGACATTTAGAGCTGTGAACCGCATGGGGCATAAGTCACAGGCGTAGGGCCGTTCCCCCGTGTGTTTACGCTTATGTTTGGCCAGCGAGCAACTGGTACTGAATCTGGAGGAGCAAACGTCACACTCGTACGGCTTGACGCCCGTATGGGTGCGGGCATGCGATGTCATCTCTGCTTTGGTTACAAATAAATTACCGCACAGATCACATTTGAAGCGCTTGATGTCCGAGTGGCGCAGCTTGTGTTGTCGCAGATTCGCATTCTGTGTGAAGCTTTTCCCGCAAACGTTGCACACAAATGGCCTCTCACCAGTGTGGATACGCATGTGATCCCGTAACGTTGACAGCATGGTAAAGACTGTAAGTGCGAAAATATTACATAAGACATTTATTATTTCAATTATCAGCCATAGCTTACCCTTTTGACAAATGTTGCATTGATTGCGCAAATTGCGTTTGTGCGTCTGTACCATGTGTCTGCCCAGTTGTTCCTTGGACTCGCAAGGTACTCCGCACTCCTGACAATTATGGGCCGCATGGGTGGCCTGATGTTCAGTTAAATGATCCAAAGACACAAAAACTCGCTCGCATTCATTGCACTTAAAATTGCGATTAGTGCAGCCGTTTTGTCGCTTGTGTATTATTAGAGATTTCTCCAGAGCAAATCCTGCATTGCATCGGTCACAATGGAAATTAGCTTTTACCTCTTCCACCAACTGTTCACCAGAAGTTGGATTAGACTTCCGCAATACACTCTTCTTAGACTGCTTAACGGGAGTGACAGACAACTCTTGCTCCTCCTCCAACTGCGCAGCAACGCGACGCCGTGTGGTACGCTTGGATGTTGACTGTGCGTTCTGCTGTGACTCTGGTGTCCTTTGATCTTCCTGTTGTAGCTGACGCTGTTGTTGTTGCAGCAGCTTTGCTGCGCTCTTGCGTGTTGTCACCTGTGTAGTCACGGGTGTAGGCTCTGGAGCAATATACGTAGCGCCATCGCCATTGCTCACAAGCCGATAATTGTATTCCTCTTGATTAGCGACTGTGTCCGATGCTTCCTGAAGCTCGCCTGTGCTCTTGTTATAAACTATTTCCGTTGCATACTTTATGTTATCCTTTTCCACATGTAGGATAATATTCGCTGCGCCGGTCTTAGACGACACCTCGTCGGTGTCATTCTCCTCAGTGAACTCAAAGTCAAACTCTTCCACCACCTCCTCTTCCTCCTCCTCCTGTATTGGCTTGTCTAAGCTGGTGTTTTGCCCCGCATCTTCTGTGGGCACCACATCGGTTTGTGATTCAGCTGTGGCAGTTGTCACACTGTTAGTTTGGACTGATATATCATTGGTAGCCACCGTAGGCTTAGGCCCAAAATCAAATTCCTCTGGCAGAGCATTGGGGACTAGCTGTCGTAGCGTCCGATTTGAGCTCTCGCACTTTAGCTTAAACGCGTAGCAATGATTTATTTCGCTTATGCAAGTAAGGCAGACCCTTGGTGGCAAATTGTCATCAGGACGCGGCTGTTGAGTGGAAAGAGAATTATGTTTAGGGCGTTGGGTGTTGGGCGTGAAAAATAGTATGTACCTTGGTTCTAGTGAAGTTGCGCAGCATATCCACAAGGCCGTTTCCAGATCCTCCATCATCATATATGGAAAGAAATGGTCCCGATTGGCTCAAGCAAGTCCGACAAACCTTTTCCACATCCATTTTGCAGCAAAGTTTTGGAAAATGCCACAGACAACTAAATACAAAACAGTGCTACCAGACCGGGCGACTTATCAATAAAAGTGCAGCCCATCAATTAATTTTAACAAAAACCACATACATATTTTATTGTGTCATGCATTGGGTGTATGATAGTGCATGTCATACAAAGCTTTGGAGTATGAAATATTTAAAAAGTGCCACCCATTATTACAGCCGATTTAACTGAAAAATCTATCCAACATGGGTCAACTGCTTGCATGTCATACAAATGTTAGTTACAAGATTCTTCTATTTAACAAACCTGTCTGTAATAAACATCGGGACTGGCTAGAGAACTTAAATTATGTTAATTATTATATGTTTGTAAAATATCTGAAAGACACGTACAATTAGAATTTTTCTACCAATAAGGATTGCTTGAGTGCTGTATAATAGTGGTTATGGCTGCCACCCCGCGGAACAACAAACAGTGTTGCCCATAAGTTCTATGGCAGGTACAAAATAATATAGCCGGTTAGAATATATCATATCATTGCACCTAAATTAATGTCCAGATAAACTATTATTATGAACGACATTAAGAGATTAAAGGAACAGCAGCGCGATATACATCCCGGCTTTGACGGGTACTTGGACTGCATGACACGTGCGCTCTTCACGGGATTGGCCTCGTTTTGTTTAGGTACGTGGTTTCGCTTATTATCAAATAATTGCATAATAATTGATATTTTATAGGATTTGCTGGCACATACTTCGCCCAAAAGGCGATACAAACAAAATTATTCTATCCAGTTAAGTACAACATATTAGTATCGTCCTTGGTAGCCACTGGAGTATCATATCAAACGACCTCGACACGCACCAAAGCCTGTCAAGCGGCTTGGATGGCATTCGAGGATAAGCATACAGTGCTTAAGGAGAAAACATATTAAAAACCCCACTACATACATTAGTCATAGCTATGACGTGCCTGCGATCAATGCTACGTGTTGCCTGGGCTGCCCAACTGCGTCCGGCGACCATTCAAGTCCAGGCGCGATTCAAGTACACACAACACAAAGGCGTCAAGGGCATTCGGAATCGAAAGAGTTTTTACGAGGCGCAAATACAGGCTGGACAACAAGAGCAAATAGAACAAGATGCAGTTGGTGACGGGAATAATGGCGACATGCGTTTTCTGGACGATCGGTGGGTTTCCGTTAAATGACAAAACTTAAATGTATTTAAATTAATGATATCACTTATCAGTGCCTATGATGAAGTCGCCGGGGGAGCTATGCGCATCAGCAGGGATGTAGCCACAGCCCAACATGTCCTTATCTTGCAACCCTATGTCAAGTGGGCGGCCAAGCGTAGTACGCCAGATGATGTGCGCCCCGACGATCAACTTGACGAAGCCTCAGCGCTGATAAATTCACTACCCAACTGGCAGGTGGCCAGAGCCCTAAAAGTGCCACTGGAAAGTCTAGAACGTAAGACGCTTTTTGGCAGCGGTAAACTGGCCGAGCTGAAATTACTTATTGCCGATATGCGCCAAGAGCAGCAGCTTACCTGCCTGTTTGTCAGCAAGGGCACACTCTCCTTCGCACAGAAACATTTCCTGGAGGCCGAGTTTCGACTCCCAGTGCTAGATCGTTACTCTGTAGTCATACAAATTCTGCGACTGCATGCGACCAGCGCCGAAGCACGGCTACAAGTGGCAATGGCTGAGCTACCTTATATCTGGGCGCAGGCGAAAGACGCGAGTATCACACAAACGCGTCGCCAAGGCTACGTCCTAAGCGATTTACAAAAGGAGATCTTGCGAACCAGGGAGCGAAAATTAAAGGGTGAACTAGAACGCGTGCGCCGCCAGCGACAGCTTTTGCGTCAGAAGCGCCAACAACAAAATTGTCCCATTGCCGCTGTGGTCGGCTACACAAACGCTGGCAAGACATCATTAATAAAAGCACTAACGGTGGAGGATTCGTTGCAGCCTCGTAATCAATTGTTTGCCACTCTAGACGTAACGGCCCACGCCGGTCAACTGCCCTGCAACCTGCAACTTATCTATATGGACACGGTGGGTTTTATGTCGGATCTGCCGACTGGTTTGTTTGAGTGTTTCGTTGCCACATTGGAAGATGCCATGCTGGCGGTAAGTATCCAAGTAAGATTTATTATATGCATAGCTCTTAATCTTCTGTCATTGCAGGACATTATTATACATGTGCAGGACTTGTCGCATCCCTGTCATGTTGCTCAGCGCGCCCACGTAGAATCAACGCTGCGCTCTCTGGCGTTTAGTGTTGCTGGCGGCGATTCAACAGCCAGCCAATTGCCACCCATCATCAACGTTTACAACAAATGCGATTTGCTATCGCAGCAGGCCCAAAGAACTGTTGCTCAGGAGGAAACTCATCTTATCTCGGCACGCAATCAAACTGGTCTGGAGCCGTTGCTGGTAGACATTGAACGACAAATTCTGACAGTTACCGGACGCCGTAAGCTTCAGATGCGTGTGCCCAGCGGTGGTCCTGAAATGGCTTGGCTCTATAAGAATGCCGCTGTCGTGGATACAACGGCAGATGAACAGAACCCCGAACGTCTATTAATGCAGGTTGTCATCAGTCAACGCACCTTGGAGCAGTTCAAGCGACAGTTTTGCTGAAGAAGCTTCTCACCCTTCTTGCTTATTTCCCAATGTAGAAATCGATTTATTAGTCAAACTTTTGCAAAGGCGCAACTGGCACCAGTTAAATTTATTTTATTTTTATTGCTCTTTTTATATACTATAATTTAATGTGTTACAGATCTATGTTAAATATATATATAAATATATATATATAAAATTTGCTACAAAACATATACCAATTATATATAAAAATTCTATATTGCACTATGTATTTGATTTGTTGCAAGATTTTTGTGTGCTGTAGTTTCTCTTACGGGTTTCCTTGTGTCCTTGTGTTTTTTATAAAAATATTGAGAATATATTAATTTATATATAAATATTTTGTGTAGTAACTATGAATCATTTCCTTATGTATTCGCACCTCAATACTTAGTCTCAGTATCCACAGTATCCATAACAATGGAATACTGACAATACAAAAAACAAAGAAACAGGTTCCATTAGCATAGCTATAAAGCTGGGAGCAGAACAACCAGATCTTTGTGTATCTTTAAGTGAAATGGAAACTGTATCAAATGGTGTTCTATATAAAATTGTGTTATTAATATTTCTAAGATATAACATTTGAGATTAAAGTCCTAACAGATTTGTATTTAATTTAGAGGTATTATCGTCATATGTTGATTAACAGACTATGTAGAAACATAAGTTTATCTCAGAGGCGTAAGTTTTACCTTTGTACTAATACCCCAGTCCAAATATTGATAAGGAGGCTATTTATTATTAATATATATAGACGCTATATCGCGCGCTGTTACTAACATTAATATGTTATCTTTCGAGCAAAGGACAATTGTAGTATTCAGATTAAAGGTCAGTGTTCAGCTTCAGTTTAATTGGAGACTTGTTCAAATAATGAACAAAAGAATATATAGAAACATAAATAAGCAATTGCGTCAGATTAACATTTTTTTCTGATACCCATTAGACATACACATGTAAATAACTAAAAATTATAAATAAACTTTAACAAAATTGCAATAGATGCGTTAAATAAAAATGTCTTCGATTGGGAATACTTTTAGATTTTGTGGTTAAAAAATATACAGATTAAAGGTCGATTTCACACACAGTTTGCATATCAATAGGAATATTAGTATAACTAATTTTGGGATCGGTGAAACTGTGTCAACGAAATATATAGAATGTCGTTGGGATTTCTACCAATTAACCTGGTTTCTCTTTTCTTTCTTTTTTTTTTTACTATAAAAAACGTTAGTGTTGCCTACGATAATTGTCTAATTGACATGGCATATTATTTTGGCTTATGCATTATGTATGGCAGCAAAGGGAATATCCATTATTCTTAATTGCTTAATGACTATCAAAAACCTCTCACACCCCACAACCGCCCCAACGATACCAATATACGGTTATCAGACCCTACACACCATACACATACACACAGACATACACTCACTTACACACACCCTGCATAGGATTACGCGTCTGAGCACGTGGATACAATGAGCCAAAGCAGCAGCTGCCAAAGCGGCGTCACAAGTACAAAAACGAACAAAATGCAAATGATGCGACAATTCTTGAGCAGATTGACAACGAATTGAATGAAATGCGAAATTGTACTATGCCGTGATGGAGACCCCGAAACGGTTGGCAGTTCGTTAGCCAACCGCTTGCCATTTGCCAGTTATAACTTGGCCATATGCAACTGGGCCTGCTCGTTGGCTGCTATTGAGTATTGGGCAAATGGCATTAGTTGACAATACTCGAGCAGCTGCAGCTCCAGCTGTCTGAGGCACTTGTCCGGCGATTCAGTAGCAATACTCATGAGTCCAGTATCGCGGCTTTTAATCAGATAGCCACTCTGTATGAGTGCATAGATGGCAATATTAAGATTATCCAGTGCCAAGCAATATGGATGCACATGTGCTGCTGCACCGCCCTTCTGCTGCAGCTGCTCTTCCACATGCTGCTGCACACGTACCAGCAGCTCCTTGCCACTAAACTCGCCAGTTAGCTGTAATCCAGAGAGTTAAATAAATTCGTTCTATGAAGCAAAGACAAGGCATTTTACTGACCTGACGCAACGTTACCGCCAGCTGATAGTAGAGGCAGAGGAATGGCGCTAGAGCAGCAAGTATAACACGTGAGCAAAGGTTATCTTGGACACTAATCCTGCCTGTCTCTTTGTTCAACTGCAGCGCATTCTCATCCAGCAGCAATTGCAAATGCGTTTCAAATTCGGCTGCCTCGCGGTTGGATTCAATGATGAACTCATGCTGGAAGAGCGCATCCATGCTGGCCACATGAGCATGCAGCGCCGCTAGACTCTCGTCATATGACCCAGCACAATCAAGACTTTGTTGACGACGCTGCTCCTTAAGCGCCGCCAGCAACATGTACGCGGGTCGTGCCAGCCAGAACATGCAAGGATTTATGTAAAGCTGCAGTGCCATCATCGGAACTGCCACCGCCATCGTCTCCGGACACAGGGCGTGCGCCTTTAGACGCCTTACATCGATCTTGGACGCCAGTTGCTCAGCCGCCAGCGGCGTAAATTGCAGACGACCCACACGGAATTGCAAAATGTTGTTGTGTATCTCTACGGCATCTATGATGTCCGGCTTAATGCTGCTGGCACGGGTGCTCACGTGTCCGCCCAGTTGCTCAAAAATGCGCTTCAAGTGCAGTATACCACGGGCACACTCATCAAGATTAACACTGCGCTGTCCATACAACTGACTGGCGTAATATAAACTAAGTAGATTGAATGTCGTGATGACAATGCGCCGCTGTTGCTGGTAGATGATTTCGTTGGCGAGTTGCTTGACCAGGTCGATTTCATTGCGGTTTAGTTTCTGCAGCGATCCACCTAGTCCAGAGCGTTGAATACGCATTTCGCTACCGTGGCCAAAGAACTCACGCACTGAAATTGGAGTACCGAAATCCAGAAACATTTTTCCAAAACGCTCGTCAATAATCTTGAGTGCTTTGAAGAAGCCCTTGGTGGATTCTTTCGGCTTGGGCACACCCAGCAGTTCGTAGACAAACAGCTGCTCTTCCAGCACACGCTCATAGGCAACACTAACTGGGACAATCATGACATCTGGCACCTCACCGGTGAAATATGGCAGCAACGCCATGGACAGCAGACCCACCTTCGGCACTAGCGCTTTAAAGTTGCGTGAACGTGTTCCTTCAATAAAAAACTCCACACCTATGTGATAATTGGCCACCAGAGCATACATATACTCGCGAAAAATGTCCCAGTAAAGCTCATCATTGGAGAAGGAGCGTCGCATAAAGAAGGCCCCCGTTTTCCGCAGCATTGTACCCATGCCAAACATCGAGTGAAAGTCTGTCCATGTAAAAAATGTAACCCAATGGTGAGCTGGTCTGGAACTACAAATATACGCGTACTCACCCATGCCTGCGGCAATGCCAGGAATTTCTATGTCGTAGTAGTAGCATATATAGCTCATCAGTATGAAGTCCATGTAACTGCGATGACTGGGCAAATAAAGCACCGGACAATGACCCATATCCTTGCGTACGTTTGCCATACTCGCCGAATTCACATAGAAACCATCACAAATGCGCTTTCCAATGGCTGTGATGGCAATGCCACACCAACGTATAATGGCCATATTTCGATCTAGTCCAATCTCATCGATTATATCGCGTGCCTGTTGTTCCAGCTGACGGATCGGTTGCTGGTTCTCCTTCGCGTAGTGCTCTAATAAGGATCTCAACTTATCACTATGTAGCACGTGATGTTTCAGTTTTTGGGGATTTAGGTAACGCTCGAACTCATATGCCACCTGCGGCTTAAACTCTCTGGTCATGGATGCTTCTTTTCCGGGGGCTATTATGTTCTCAAACTGTCGCATGTAAGCGGCTGCAGCTGCCGAAGCAGCTGATTCGCCACTCGACGCATTTGTCTCTGTTTCCTGGGTTGCTGGCTTCATATCCATTTAATAATATACAGTTTTACCTGCAATATATATGTATATATAAATATATATATTAGGAAAAGTTCGTCAACGTGCGACCGACTCGTTTTGTGTTTCTCGTATGAATAGTTAACTAGGCAACCGGCGACAGCAGCGGCATTTTCACACAATCGGCCCACGCCCTCATCTGATATATTATTTAAGATTTCGTTTACTACTATTGCATTATCGGCCAGCTACCCAGGTGGTATCGCCGGCCGGCTAATCAGCGGCCACCGTGTCGACACCTAATCATCAAACTAGGGGATTTTTAATCAACTGCTGACTTTTATCAGTTGTGAAAGAAGCAGCAGGAAAAGATTTAAATAGCTTTATAAATAGCATAGATATACTCTAACAGTTGGCGGGTAGTGCACAGTGATAAGGATAGGTATGCAGCTCACAACGTTGTCTTAAAATAGCAACACCCAAGTACACTATGCAGAACCATACTTTCTCAAACAAATGTATTTTGCATATATGAACAGCGTACCAGCCACCGAGTATAATTTGTAAAGTATAAGTTACCATTTGTATATATATACCATTTGTTTTGTAAACATTTTGCATGAACAACTTACTGAGCTTTAAGAAAGCAACGGTGTATTCTTTTTGTTAATTATAATCTCACTCTAAGACGATTGCAAGACGCATTGGTTGAATATTTCCTAAATGTATGAATATATGAAGGAACTAGTGCATGTTAAGTGCTATTCTAGACCTTGTAATTTAATAGAATATTCGTTTCAAACAGTTGCTGTGTTTCTCAGATACACTAACACATACACAAACTCACACACACAAAATTATAGCAGCTGCATACACACACACACAGGCATGAAAATAACAAACAAACAAAAGCCGCCTGATTCGTGGGTGGAGGTTTGTGGGTTCAATTGCCGCATATAAATGCAATTTAACACACATTAAATAAACTTAAGGCAAATTTACATTACATTTAATGCAACTCAAATAAATGAACTTTCTTATTTTGCAAGTCGACTTTACATACGAAAATTCGATACAAGTACGGACAGTGATTGGCGACGCTTTTGGCAGCGCGACGGCAAAACAACTACCACACATAGCTGCGACAACAGCAGCGGCGGCAACGGGTCGATATTTAGATTTGTTGTTAGTGGCGTGTTTTCCATTTATGGGGACAATACACGATACGTCTTTGCCGTACGACATTAATATGTGCCCATATATTATCATGCAAATAGATACAAGTTTATTTTTTATTTTCTCATCAGTTTTCAATTAATAAATATTAATAAACGGTAGGTAAAAAAAACTAGAGCATTAAAGTTTCTTGTTCACTATAATTATTCAATTAATTGCGACTCGTGCATGCACATATGATATTCAGAGCAACACGATAAATTGACAAACTTGTCATTGAAAATTACATATTATATAGCTTAGAAAGGCTAGCGTCAACTTAGATAAAAGATTTTTCACATTATGAACCGCATACCTTCCTTTAAACTGATGTCGTCATATGGTATCGTGTTTATTCACCACAACGGCTGTTGCAATGTTTAAATACAGAGTCCAGCTTTGATATATGCTTTTATTCAACTTAAAGCTCCAAAGTGACAACACTGCATATTATCGCGAAGCGAAATTTATCTTTTTGCTCAGAACAGTTAGCAGACGGTGATAAGACCTTAAGGTAGTGATATATCAAGTGATATAATAACAGCATTAACTATGGCATTTTGGCCCAAATTTGTGGAAGGACTGCTGATACTGGTACATATTATAAGCGATCGTCTGCTGGAGTTTGTACTTGGCTGGTATCTTGGTCCACACAAGCGTGTCGCAACTCCACTCAGTGTAGAGCAACAGGTTATATTGACCAAAAGTGCTGTTGACTTGGCAAGACAAATACGCGAACGTAAGCTTAAAAGTTACGACATTGTCAAAGCATATTGCGAACGCATCGAGGTTGTGAACCGAGAGCTTAACGCTGTAGTCGATGGCCCCTTTGTTGAAGAAGCGCTGCAGCAGGCGCAAAAAATCGATAAAAAACTGGATGCCAATGAGTACACCGAGGAACAGTTGCTGGCACAACCATTTCTGGGGGTACCCTTTACCACTAAAGACAGCACAGCGGTAGCCGGCAAGTTGCAAACTTTGGGCTTAGTTGCCCGCAAAGAAACACGCGCCAAGGAAGATGCTGAATGTGTGCGCTTGATGAAGGAGAGTGGCGCTATTATAATTGCCACCAGCAATGTGCCGGAGGTGAACAAGTGGATTGAGTCGCGCAACATGCTTATCGGAGGCACCAATAATCCTTATGATTTGCGTCGCTCAGTTGGAGGATCTTCAGGCGGTGAGGGCGCACTAATTACCGCGTGTTGCACTGGATTCGGTTTGGGCACAGATATTGGCGGCTCTATACGCATACCCGCTTTCAATTGTGGTGTTTTCGGCCACAAGCCAAGTGCAGGTTCCATCAACATGAGTGGATGCACCTTCCGCACAGGAAAGGAGACGGAAACAATGGTGTGCGCTGGTCCCATGTCGCGCCACGCCGGTGATTTGCGAGCTATAATGAAGGTTCTGATAGAGCCCAACGTGAACTGCGTGCTCAAGCTAGATGAGAAGGTGGATGTAAAGCGGCTGCGTTATTTCTACATGTCAAGCATTGGCATGCGTCAGTGTAATCCCATTAATAGTGAAACAGAACGCGTCATGTACAAGGTCCGTAAACATTTTCAGACACTCAGCGGGCAGGAGGTTCGTCTAGCTGACATTCCGAAGACTCAGATAACGAGCAAGATGTGGCGCTATTGGATGACTCAAGAGCCGGCTAACTTTAACCTAATGCTGGGCAATGGTGTCAAACTGAATCCGTTTGTGGAGCTATTCAAGAAGTTGCTGGGTCAAAGCAATTACACCATGGCAGCAATTTTTGCACTAATTGATAGCGTTCTGCCCAAAGAGTCGGAGCCGTTGATTCGTGAAGCAACCAAAAAGTGCAAGCAATACTTGCAGGAGCTCTTGGGCGACGATGGAGTATTGTTTTTCCACAGTTCACCGCGAACAGCACCTTTCCACTATTATCCGCTAGTCAAGATCATGGACTTTAGCTACTTCAGTTTATTCAATGTCCTGCGGTTGCCAGTGACGCAGGTGCCCATGGGCTTGGACGGAAATGGAATGCCACTAGGCATACAGGTAGTTGCCAATCAAAACAACGACCGCTTCTGTCTGGCTGTGGCTGAGGAGCTGGAGCGCACTTTTGGAGGCTGGGTGCCACCATTTCCATTAAAGCAGTAGATTGTAATAATACTCATTCAGGTGTTGGTAATGCTCTATGACTGTTACGCTTGATTAAAGAGAGTCTTTAGCAAATGCTTGAATAAAATTTAATGGCTTTATACAAAAACAGCTGTGCGAGCAGTGTTACCTTACAATTTAAATTTGCTTGCATTATCTGGCAGCGCTATTATCTGATTTCACATATGTGGCAACATGTGATAGTTGCAATTTGTAACGAAAATTGGGTACACTTTTTCTACGTGCGTTAGTGTCCCGGAATTTTTCAAAACGTTTCTTCTCGTATATAAAAATATTCGGATATTGTGCCCACAATCAAGTGAAAAGATGAAAAATCACAATAATTTTCGCGGGATTATCTATCAGCAACAGCTAACTACAAGGTGTGTGTAAAGACTGGTGAGAAGCTAATTAAATGTAAGCATCCTTTGAACTTTGACCAGGATCAGGTGATAAATGGAACATTTAACCCCCACAGGCAACAGCTCAAGCTGGCTCAGATGTTGCCTGCGCTGTCGACAATTAATTTGCAGTGTCAGCCCCACGCACACAAACACATACTCAACGCACTGACAATTTCGCAATATGCGTGCGACGTTCAAACCCATCGTAATATAACCTCACTCTTGCTCAAGCTATAAATTACATACATACATACGTACACATACTATGTGCATCTTTGTTTGTCTAATTGGTCGCTTTTAGTATTCTTGTACCTCATTTCACCTATTGTCTATTGCTGACCATACGACAAATATGTCTCTTAATATTTTCGTATGCATTGTTCAAGCCAAATGTGTGCGGACACGTGCAATTGTCTTATATCTTCGTTGTTGTTGTTGTTCATGTTAAGGTTATTTGCAGGCTTGCTTTTGTTATTTGTATTACGAACATTTCAACTGGTCGTCTTTGAGCTTCTGTTTTGTTTGCATTCGTAGCTGTTTTTGAAATATTAACGACGCCCTTTTGGTGTTTTTTGCCTTTTTGCATAACATTTACGTTTGAGTGTTTGTGTCTGCATTTTATGTGCTCCTTCTACCACGCACTTGCATAAACATGTACGCAAGCAATGACGTTATTATATTTGTGTGTTTTTGTCATCCTACAACCTTCAAAAGCATATTTTTACGAAAGTTGAGAATTAGCGATGGACCCATATTGTACGGTAATTCGATTTTATTTCTAAAGGACTATCGACCTATTGATTAGTAAAATAAAATTTTGAATTTATATTTATCACTTAACTTAGATAAAGATATGAGTTTTAGCAAATAACTAAACATCAGTTTAAACACAACTTCCCATCCGAATAGCGTATAAAACGTTTGACTAATCGCCATATTGTTCTGATCGTTTGCTATCCAACAATCGGTTATATTATGACTAATATCGATAATTGTATTTTAATTATTACTATATCCAATATATAAGGAAAACTCTGTATGTATTTTAAATATTAATCGAATTTTTAAGATGGGTCCCAATTTATACAATACAAAGCAAATTCCATGACTCACGTTCTCATCATAGCAGCATAACGGAAAGTACTCTTAACTTTCATCTGTCCTGGCTAGGTTTCAAATGTAAAATTATGAAAATTACCAACCCGCGGCGGCTTTGTCGGCATTGTAGCGCATGCCTTTGACAAATCCCAAATCCCGAATCCAGGCACTAAACAGTCATGTTTCATTGCCACCGACTCCACACAGATTTGCCTATGCACAAAGGAGGAAAAAAAAAATAGTTGGAAGTTTTGTTTTTTTTCTTTGCAAATTCTGTTGCTGTTGCTTATGGCCCCGAACTGTTGTAAAAACGTCTACATTGTTGAAATTCCTTTTGCAAAATTGCCACGTGACACAAAGGCGTCTGGAGCACACATAGAGAACGCCTTTTATTAGCCTGGACACCGACCCGACCCGCCGACCCATACGATCCGAACCGAAACCCTGCACACAATAGGCCCAAAAATGACGTTGCAACAATTAATGTGAACATTTTCGCAGTCGTCGTCGTCGTTGTCGTAGTCGTCGATGTCGTCGTGATTTATAACGTGCATAAAATTTGCGGTCCTGGCAAGCACCTAAAATACAATGGGGGCAAAATTAGTCAGTTTCGCCTTCCTGGATTGTACGAGTAAGTGGGTCCACTGGTAGGCAGGGTAAGGTAGCCGTTGTCAACGGCTTTATAATTTATCGATAGTTGCGGGCAGGCGGGTTCTCTAAACAGTCTGTTCCCTCACTGTCTGCATATTTTGAAAACTATTTTCATTGCGTGATAATTTATGTGACAATTACAAATTACACAATCGTTGGCCAGTTATGCAAATTAATTGAAAAGCTTACAACGACATTCTGCTCCTAGCTTCTTCCTTTCATCCTTCATGTATACATTCCCACGTGTAGTGTATATCAGCTCTAAGTCCGGTTCAATTTGCTTCTGAAATCTCACTTTATGGGAAATTTTCTTGTGTCTTGTTAGCCATTTTGCAGCTTGCAGTTTTTTTCAATTTACAATAAAATTCAATAAGGTGTTGACTTAATGGAAATTGACTGACAGCGGCTGCCAAATGTGTCCCGTCCTTATACACGCGCGCGCTTGTGTATACACATGTGTGTGTGTGTGTATGACAGGACTTGTATGTGTATAAATCTAAGACCAGGTCTTAGCTCCCTGTTTTGTGTGCTTTGCGAAGGATATGCCATAAAATGCAATTGGGAAGAAAAACCTGCTTGGCATTTGCAAACGTGAAACAAATCGAAAGGAGTTGAAAACTTTGCTAAAACTGACAAAAACTTTTTCCCAAAAATATTATTAAACGCTATATGTGATATGTACAGATAGCTGCGATATAGATCTTGAATGGATAATATCTTAGATCAAAGTATATAATCAACATACAAGATTTTATCAGATCTTTATTAACAAATCTTTTGTTATGTGTAGAAAGCTTGTCGAAATTTTCCTAAGCCTTTTGGCTGTAAATATAAAACTTCATTTATATTAAAATTTATTTTTATACTAAAATGTGTTTATTTTCATATGCTGTACCCAAGAAAGCTAGTGAAAAGATTATGATTAGTAATTTATGTGTAGCGTGCGTTGGTAGGTTGTTATCCTGATAAGTATCAATTAGCAGTTCGATTTATTTATGGTTTCTCTTTCTGTCTGCCTCACCGACTGAATATAACAATTACCCAAACAAATAGATCACATGCAAATACGGGTTAAGGCGAACCTTATAGATCTTTTGTAGTTTCATCTTAGCCTGAAGCTGTTCTACATAACTTTTGTGTCGAACTAATACATAGTTTATTAGTAATAAAGCCTTCTTTGGAAAGGTATTATTATAGAGAAATCTACTTTGCCTAACGTTAAATTTATAAATATTTTTTATATGTAAATTCATTGTTTAAAACTAGAATAAGCAGGTAAGCAGATAGCTCTTCGAAATCAAGGATATATAATATAATAACAAAAAAAAGTAATGAAACTGTAAATGTAGAGGCACAGTTCTTTACGTAGACATCATTAGACTTATGAAACCTCAAAACTCGTCAGAAATTGCGCATACGCACTGTTGCACATGTAAAATCTGTGCTTTCCACTTATGTGCAAGCGTAATTCTTCAGCTTTCAGAAACATTTTAATTTTCAAAACTAACAAATACATAAAATAAATTGCAAGTGCTAGCTGGAGGGGTGCTGGCAAGGGGGAGTGATGCACGAAAGGGGGGAGGCAACACCTACGAGTTTTTTGCAGTTGGCGAACTCTTTCCACAATTGCACAATCAGCAAAAGTTACCGAGCTATGAACAAAAGTTATACAGACAAAACAAAGTGCAAAGTGAGTGGGTTTAGGTTAAGAGTATAGTTAGTGTATGAGAGGCGTGGTGGGTGGTGTGTGTGTGTGTGTGTGTTTATATCTGCAGCAGTTGACATTGTTAATTTCACACGCAGGGCGCGTGAAACGGCGATGCCGTTTTAAAGTTGAAAGCCACTTGCGTAATTAGCAGCAGCAGCAGCCACAATCGGAGGCAGTGCCGAAGGTGCTTAAAAAACAAGAGAAAAGTCAGCAAAAAGGCCCAAAAAAGACTTAAAGTAACAGTACGAAATTACTTAGCGAAAAGTTAATTAAATTGTTACAATTTTTTAGTCTTTCGTTCCAGCGATTTGCTGTTGGCCGCGTTGGCTTCTAGCCAAATGCATGTTTGCAGAACTGCACTTAAGTGACAATTAACAATTGTCAAACACCCAAAAAGTTTTCCCACAGCTGCGGGAGATGTCTGCCTGCCAGACTTATAGGCTGTTTATGTTGCTTGGTCTTTGGTTCACGATCTTCTGAACTACTTTTTTTAGACAAGTTTTACACAGGAACTTGTAGCTAGCACTTGTAGTTCTTAAGTTGTTTCTAACCTTTCACCCATCGATGGGAAAAGAGGAGTATTAAATTTGTATGTAACAGGCAGAAGTAGCTATTTTGTATCATTATCAATAGTTGAATCGATATACCTCAGATCTCAATAGGAGCTAGAAACACCAAATGTGGTACCTGGGGTGCTGTGAATATAGTAAAGATATATAAGTAAAATATGATATGTTATGACAAATTTGCTTGGAAATGTCTTAACTTAGTTTTTAAGTGAAGATATCCTTGATCCATGAAGTCGGCTAAGACTTCTATTAACCCTTTCTTTCTCGTAATACTTCATCGTCATTGAAACCGAACAGAAGGTTATCAGAGGAGGCTTAACAGCCATGGACCGTAGTATTTATCTAATGTCATCATTTACTTTGCCCGCCTTGTCCGCGTCATTAAACATTGCCAGCTATCATCCTGCTATATTGTGCATAAAGCATTGAGATAAGCGCTCTCTCTTTTTTTGGCATGGATACCTTTTATTCATTTTTGTTTTGCTCCTCCTGCTCGAATCGGTCATCAGTCATTGGAGTTGGCTGCGACAGTTCACATTAACCATTATCAATTGCGAATCACCAATCGTCATTGATGTCCTCATTGAGCTCGGTCACGTTTGTCGTTTTGTCTGCCGCATATCGCATTATATCTGCATTGTCACCTTGTTGGCCATTTAACGAGGAACGCCCAGCGCTTGGGGACTCTTAACATCACCAGCACCTGAACCAGCTACAGCTACAGCTCCAGCTCCAGCTCCACTGACATCCTCTCTTGCTTGTCATGCACGCCTCGAAGTGGCTACATGAAGAGCTCCCAGGATAAGGGGCGATAGCCAAAAAAAAAGGAAGGAAATTTGTTTTATTTTTTCTTTCTGCCGGAATCTTTTTCGATTTATTTTCTCCTACCTTGGCTTTATCTCTGTGTAATTCAATTAGTAATACAGTGGGTAAAATAAGTATATACACATTTTCTATTATACATACAAAATTTTCATTTAAATTACATAAAAATTAAAATGATAAGATTCGTTTTATAATGTCTGAATTATGCACTTGATTTTAGGCTTAATCTTAAGGATTAGCCAAAGGATTAAAGGTGTTTAACTATGTGTGTTTCCTGTGATCCTTGATCCTTGTCTGAATCAAACAAACAGTGTTCAAGATGAACACAATTCGTGTCCATTGTATGCGTCATTTCAAATTCTACGCTAAGTCTCCCTTTAAAGCAACGAGGAAGCACAAAAAATGTTGCAGCATGAAAACCCAAAAGAAAAAGCGCTACAGACAGACACAGTTATCCTAACGTGCTCATTTAAGTGGAATCACTTAATGGTTTTATACGCTTATCATTATTATCCCAGTAGAAGTGAATCATCCCGTATTCAACTCCTGTTACCTTTGTCTCTCGCTTATGCCATTTAGGCAGCATCGTCGTGCAACCATCAGCCAACGGACAACGCACAATGACAAAACGCAAACTGTTTCCACACCTCGTTTTGTTGCCAGGGAATCCTAGCAGAGCAGAGCCGTTGATTCAATCAAATTTTCAAAGTGTGGAGAATTTTTATCTGGCGGATGTTTGGCTCGCTGTCAGCGCGAAATGTTTACGTCCAGTCATTGTTTTAACGTTCGTGTTTGTTAGCGACACACAGACATACACGCCAACACATACACACACCACCAGCAGACACCCACACACACACATTTCTCCAACTGTTAAATGCATAATTTTTAGCACAATTGCTGCGTTGAATGCTTCGGCTTCTGTTGCGTGGGAGACGCATGCGACAGAGGGTCACCAAAGGTCGCACACGGCCCACAAATAAGGAAGTAATCTGTCGCCACGGCACGGCTATCAATGCCAGACGCGAAGGATACTTTACGGTGCTTGTAACTGACAGCAACTCTGGTTTTTTCCTCCCCCCTTTAAACGGCACTTGGAACTGACATTGGGAAACTTGATGCTCTTTTTTCATAGCGCCCCCTCGTCATTGTCTATTCTATCATTCTTCATTCCTGGCCTATCCGCTTACCTAGAAGGTATATCACTTTTCTGACTCTCTTTGACACTTGAGATTTGTTTCTATCTATATCTATATTTATATCTATATCTATATATCTATATCTATATCTATATCTATATCTATATCTATATCTATATCTATATCTATATCTATATCTATATCTATATCTATATCTATATCTATATCTATATCTATATCTATATCTATATCTATATCTATATCTATATCTATATCTATATCTATATCTATATCTATATCTATATCTATATCTATATCTATATCTATATCTATATCTATATCTATATCTATATCTATATCTATATCTATATCTATATCTATATCTATATCTATATCTATATCTATATCTATATCTATATCTATATCTATATCTATATCTATATCTATATCTATATCTATATAATATGCATATATTTTAGATTCAAGTTCAAGACTGAAATTACAGGGTATTTATGTAGATCTTCCACAAAGTAATCGCACCCCCAGGTTCGGTTTTTTAGCCACGCTGTGAAAAACATTGAACCACATTTGTTTGTAAGATTAATGACCCCAAATTGGTCGCATCATCGTGGTGTTTTTTGGCTATTGTTATGGGTATTCCCATTGTTGGTATTGTTGCTGTAATGACTCTGGCATTCATATAGGGTATGTGTGCATATGGTCTTGAAATCGTTGTCGCATTTTAAGTTTTGATCAAGATTTCAGCACATTATTTCATTAATTTAATGTACGAGGAATGTGACTTGTTAGTTGTCAACTTTGTGTCGGTCGAATTGAAGGATGTGGACTGATGCACTCTTCACTTTAGTTTAATGCCCAAACCGACAAAGATGACAACGACGACGAGGACAAGTTAGTTAGTGCATCAAAGTTTGCCGACTTTTTGCGCTACAAGGCACTGATTTTATTTACAGCATAACACAACAAGGATCCGAGTACTTGTGACGACAAGTCGAGTCAAGTTACTTCGAGTCGAGTCGTGTCGAGTTGAGTCAGTGGCGGGAAGGAAGAAGGAATTGCCTCTGCTCTGAGCAGCTGCCTTAGATGCAACGTGGCTGTCAGTAACACTTAGACAACATTTAACTTGTGTCATGTGCAGTGCACGAGCCGAAGGAGAAGGCAGGAATAACGCAAAGCCATGTGTTTTACTTGCGTTTAAAATGAGAATAGATACCATTAAAAAGATTACAAGAAAATGAAAATGGAAGTAGAGATACAATCCATTATTATACAGAGACAAACTATACTATATAAATCTGCATTGAATGAAAAAGAAACACTTTAACAAACGCTGCCACTTTGAACAGTCGAGATACACTGTTAAAATTCAGGAGCAACTTACTAAACTCCTTAGGTATTAATCCTTAATAGGCCTTTGTCGACGACTTTTGAATAGTTTCGAGTTCTGTTTGCGTGTTTTAAGTGGAAATGAACAGCAGCAAACAATTAAACCGTATGACACTTAACAAACAATCAAATAGCGAACTTAACACACTTCACAGACTTCACACATTTCTCACACACACACACACACAGAGACACACGCATAGAGAGCTATCAAATGAAGTAATCCCTCTACCCTCTGACCAGAGCGCATATTGTAGCTACTTCATCACAGACAAGAACGCTACGTTAGAGATTCATCCATTTATTCACACCCCAGAATAGGACACTAAGGAACAGACCCGACCCGATCCCACCCTGAGCGTATCCTTGTTTCCAGCAGACACTTTCAACACACAATAGCCGCGGCACTTTTCATTAGCAGCCACACTTTTGTGGCAACTGGGGAGAGGTACGAAAAGTATCTATAAAATGTCTTGGCCTTGTCGGAGTTTTTCGGTTTTACTTCTTACTTTTTGTAGCGCCTTTTGTTGCAGTTATTAACCCTTAACCACATATAACATTTATTACCGACTTTCCTCTCTCAAACACACACACACACACACACACACACACACACACACACACACACAAGGGCCAAACAAAGTCGCCTGCGTTAAGCTGACAATGACATTTTTTCCCTCCTATTTTCTCCTTTTTTTCCCCCCAAATCTTGCCTTTTCTCTCCCAGATGGAATCTGGCCTGTACTGTGTTTATTCCACTTGATTGTATTTTGTAAGGACTTTTGTCTGTGGTTTATCGCTTTAATTTGTCCTCGCAAGTTGAGCTCGTTAAGTCTCTCCCTATATTTATATATATATATATATATGTCTCACTCTGTTTCAATGCTTTTTGCGGTTTGCTAACTGAATCTTGTGGTGATAATTGGCTGCTCACAAGGCTAACAAAATTAGAGATTTGTTGAACGGAAATTCGTTAAGTAAATACGAAAGTGCTTTATATTGAATGCAGACAGATTAGGGAACTTGAAGTGAAGTGAAGTGAATTCATTATAGAAACTACTGAAAATATCAATGATATAGTTAATATATACAGGAAAGAGATGATTTCTACGGCTTAAAGCATAATCTGCTCTAAGAATGTGTGAGACTTAAAGCATTGCGACATCACGACGAAGGATACCCTGATCTTAGGGTATCTCGTAGTCGAACCCACTCGACTTCTGCCTTTTTAATTGGATTCGAACCAAGTATCCTTCGGTCAGAATCTCAAACTTCAATCATATTTTACACTTTTCATCAACTGATTAAGTACTTCACTTGTTCATCGAATACGTAAGAATAAGGTTAACTGTGACATGTCCCAAATGGAGAACGCATTGATTCAGCTGCGTGCACGTCTGCAGGAGCGGAATGTTAAGTTGTGGGAGGAACCATATTATGTGGAGAATGTGGGCAGCATCGATGCGGCTTTGGAGCAACTGTCGCGGGAGCTGAGTCGGGAGTTGAACATGAGCGCGTCCAGCTGTAAGAGCGCATTGATAGAATTGCAGGAGCACGCACTGCGGAAACTAGAGGCAAGGCGTCAATTTAATGAGACGGGACTGGCTACCTTCCATGTGCGTTTCGTGGATAACCAGGGTGGAATGGGCACCAGCACGACAGAGGTGAAGTGCGCATTGGCCGATGTGGGACTGAGTTTGCTACAGAAAATTGCAGTCGAGTTGGAGCTGCGTGATGCGAATGATGTCAAGTGCATCTCGGCTGGTCGAATTATAACACCGCAAGAGACACTTCAGGCGCAGGGCCTGAAGAACAATCAGCAGCTGCTTGTTATTGTGGGGCAGCTGGTGGATAATGTGGAGGGTGAATCGCTGTATAAGCGCATACGACAGATTCAACGGGATGTGGAAACGGTTGTGGATTCGGGTCATCGTTTTCTAGAATTGGAAGATCAGGATGGCAACGCCATGTTTCTGCCACCCAACGAGAATCGTTCGCTGCTCATGGGCATGGGTCTCTTTGAAAAGGGTCGAGCTGCGATGCATCGGGAACATTACGACGAGGCTCTGTTACTCTTTCTTGAGGCGGACGAGAACTTTGCCAACTGTAACTCCAAGTTCCTGGAATCTGTGGACAATTATGCCCTGCTCAATTTGGATATTGTTTGGTGTTACCTTTGCCTAAAGAACATCACCCAGTTGCCGGATGCAGAGCGTCGACTTGACTTCAGTGAGCGCATCTTTCAGCGCAGTTATGGCACCAACTACACTCGTCTCTACGAGCTCAAAGGTCCCAGCTGCCCGGAACGTGCGCTCATTATGCGGCTACGGCTGCTCAAGGGCGTTGTGCTCTTTCATCAGAATCGCCGGGACGAAGCATTAGAGAATCTTCAGAAAGCGGGCAAAGCGCTGGCGGAGCTGAAGGTCAATGGCGATCATTTGGCGCTGCTAATGGAAATGGGTTTCGATGCGCCGGATGCACGAATGGCGCTGCGTTCCAGCAATGGCAACGTGGATCTGGCGGTTCAGCTCATCGAACAGCGACGTGAGAGATTGCAAGCGGCGCGTCTTACGTCCGAATCGGAGCGCGAACAGAGTCGTCGCCTGGCGCAGCAGCAGCAGTTGACGGGGAATGATGAGAATAACGATTGGGTGCATCCGCGTAGCGTTTGCCGGCTGATGGAACTCGGCTACGAACGGGATGTAGTCGTGGAGGCACTGCGTCGCACCAATAACGATCTCATACGTAGTATGGATCTGCTGCGCTCAAATGTCAATGAACTGCGTGCAGATCTGCCAGTAAGTCCTCCCGCGGATGAGCAAATGCTCCAATTATTACAGGAACTGGGCTTCAAGTTGGAGTGGGCACGCACCGCTCTGGAGACGACACGGAATGACTTGGATCGTGCCGTTGATTTTCTGCTCAAAACTTTTTCAACCGAAAAGGAATTGCTAAGTGTGATTGATTATATGTCCTCATTAATTCCACGACCAGATGATGTGGCCTCATCATCGAAGAAGTCCGGCGCAACGCTACCAGCTCTAACGCCAAGCAAAGTGTCCCTGGTTCATACGATACTGGACAAGGCGCAGATTGAGATGGAAACGTTTAGTGCCTTCAAACGTTTCAATGAGGATATACCCGAAAATGATCAGGACTACCTAGATCTGCCGCTCGAACAGGAGGAGCAAATACTAATGGAGTACACAAGGCTGTTGGAGCGTTAAAATGTAAACGGGTGTCATTTCTATGGATGCTGCTTATACGTGCTGATTATCATCATGAATGCATGAGGATAATAGTAGATACTCTATAAAGTGACGATGGAGGAGAGGCAAGTTTCATTCAAAGCGACATTTAGTCGGAGTTTAAACAGAATGTGAAGATATTTAGAGAAATGGATGGATCTAAGTAGAGATATAAACACAAATTATGTTAAGAGAAGTCAGAGAAACCATAAAACAATAAATTCTGAATGTAATACGCTTTAATTATTTAAGCTTCAGTATATATTACACAATAATGGAATATACAATTTGAACGTAATTATTTGGAAACGTTTTTCTAATTCCATTCATATCTGTAACAGAGATAGTTTTACTAGCCAGAGTTGGTTTTAGCCAACAGCAATTACTCATGATTTTGTGTTGTTTTTTCCGAGACGCACAAAAGTATGCTACATAATTTGTATGCTGCACGTTGGTTATTGTTGTTTGCTGAAGTGCATAAACATGGCAGCTTTTCACAGTTTTTCGCAGTTGTGTGTGTGTTTCTGTGGAAATTAATAATTTTTCAACAACTTCCAACCCCTAACCTTATTTGGTCGTGCAACTTCTGCAGTTGATGGCCAAATAATTTGTCGTCTGTATGTTATTTCCGTATCGTTAAACCTATAATAAACTTAGCTCGCATTTGCTTCTGTTGTTTCTGTGCGCGTGTGTGTGTGTCTGTGTGTGTGGTAGGTAGATTTGTCACATGCCACATTCCACACGGTTTTTTGTTGAGTAGCTGACGCTAAAACTGTGGCGTGGGCTGAGTTTCCTGAGCTCCTTTAATTTTCTTGAATTGGATTTAATCGTGCGCAAAGCGTTCGAAATTGAAGAAAGCAGAAAATACAATTTCGTTGAGTGTTTTATTTTCCGCTTTGACCAATAGTTGGCTGACAACTTTTTAAACATTTCAATTTGTTGACATAAAAAACGTGTTCTAAAAAAATTCAAATATATATAATATATATATATAATTCTCTCTCTATATAAAAAAAAGGAAAATGGCAACGATTGTCGTTGAATTTTTTTAGGAGAAGTACATTTCCTTTGCATACCGTTTGACTCAAGGCATATCTTTTATATTATATATTAAAAGTATTTATAATCTTCGTATAAACTTTCGATATATTGATTAAAATAACTTATTTAACCAGAATTAAAGAAAATAAATTATAATAATATCCTTATACTCATTTAGCTTACAGTTCTCGTAAAACCTATAAGAGTCTATATAAAAGTGAAATGTGATATTTTATTTTTATTTTAATTTGTTTTATTTTTATTCATTTTATTTTCATTTATTTTATTTGTATTTATTTTATTTGTATTTATTTTATTTTTATTTAATTTATTTTTATTTATTTTATTTGCGTTTATTTTATTTGTATTTTTCGTTTAGAGTTTAATTGACTCTAAAAGACAAAATATAATTCTAAATGAGAATATGTAGTATAATATATTTTAATTAATAAAATTTAAATATAATATTTCTATATTGATCTAAGATTTGTTTGGATGAAAAGGGAAAACCCAGAAAGATTAGTAGATAGAAAAGTTAAACTTTAATTAATCGAAAACAGTTTTTAGGAAAACGATTGTCAGATAGTCGATAGTCGAGATCTGATTTCTAGATTGAGAAATAAGGTTGGTTGTATTTGTAGTTTAGGTTATGTTAGAGAGCTCTTTCGTTAGGCTTATTTTCAAAGGGTATTGAATAGTCGGCTCGCTGCAAGAGAAACTGTTACTTCTTGTTATGTCTAAATGCAGGCTGCATATTTTTGCTGGGCCTCTTTGAGCCAACAAATTATGGTGCAAAAAATGTCAAAATGTTGGCAACAGTGCTGGGGCATGAGGGTGGGGCAAGTGGGTGGGGCAAGTGGTTGCGTGGTTTGCTACGTTGGGCGGCTGTCTTATTTAGTAGCGAAAATGAGCAGCGGCAGCGCTTAGATACTCGTACTGTAGTCAAGGACTCACCACTGCAGAAAGGGTTGCCTCAAACAGTGTCAGGCTGTGTTGCATGGCAGGGGGGTAGACGGTGGATGGGTTGCATGGGTGCCTTGGCTGATTTCCGTCATTTGTTGTTGTTGTTGCAACTGCCACTGCTGCCGTTGTCATCAACAGCAAGCAACATTATCATTGTTGCTGCAAGTGCTGCTGCTGCTGCTGCTGCTGTTGTTATGTGTCCTCATTATCGTTTGTTGCTTGCGATGGCTCTTCTCATGTCTTTTGGCATTTTACATTTGCATTCCATAAATTTCTTTCTTTCTTTTTTCGTGTTTGTATTTTCTTCTTTTTTCTCTTTATCAAGTGGCAGGCTGAAGAGCTTTAATGGCTTTGAAATGCACTTCAATGTGAGCAGGAAAAGATTTCTTAATTTATTGTACTTAGTTGCACTTAAAAAGAGAATTTTCATGTTAAACGAAAACAGCATCTAAATATTTTACGTTTTTATCTCAGGAGACAGTTGCGTAGATATTTCAACGCCATCTATCAAGGATATTATAAAGTGACCAGGAACATCAGGTATATATATATCTTTTTTGATTTGGATAACTTTATTTAAACTCTTCAAATTCTGAACTACTAATTGAGGCCTGGAATTTATATTTGTAGTATATAATCTAATTTGAATCCTTTTAATCATATCCTTGTTGTTGTACTAACATTTGGTTCTTATATCTGTGCTGCTATTTCATATATTTCTGAGTTCTTTTATGGTTTATCAGACTTCTTTCCAAATATTCTTTTCTTTTTTTATGTAAACAAATCTCTTTTATTATATATTTTTTAAATGCTTTTCTCTCCATCTGAATTAGCATTAAATTTTTCATATTTTTATACATTTTTCCAAGAGAATTTTAAACAGGTTTTTCTCTCTCACGGTTTTGTGCATTGGAGTTAATTAAAATAAGATTTCTCATCATATTTTCTTTTTTTGGGTCCTTTCGGTTTTTGTGGCAGCACAAAAAGTTGCATAAATTACAAATTAGCTAAATCACAAACAGTTTGCCACAAAAGAAACCATAAACCCGCAACTTACCACAAGCATCCATCCAACCCAAACCCAAAGACCATTGGGACAGTTCGCCAGGGGGGCAGCTGGGAGCGTGCGACAAACTTTTGTGACTCACTGTGCTTAGAAAGTGAAAATAATGTAAATGATAAAATTATTTAATGACGCGGAAGTGCGTTGATAAGCAAATGACAAATAATTCCAGCAAATGCTGCTGCTTACCACGCACACACACACATACACACAAAGATACTTTTCATACGCTTCCTGTGGGTGTCATAATTTTGGAATCATGTTTGTATTCCGCTGAAAAATCTATGGAGTTTATCCTAGTTTAAGGTGAAAAGATATGAATATATTTTAGACTTTATCTCTGGTTATCGAAAGTATCGATAACATTCTTGTAGATAACTAATAATTGATACTGTTTTACTCTAAGATTAACTTAGAAACAATATAGTTAACGTTTTTATAAGGCTTTGTATGGATGTGAACCTTGAACCCCAGAAAAATGTTTATAAAGAGAAGGAAAGAAGAAAAAATAATCTTTTCTCCATAGAAAGAATAACATTAATATAAACTTTTTCATATAGACTTCTTCCTGGAACTGGAAGTGTATTTTCCAATCAAGCTTAACTATTATTAAGAGTAAAAATATTAATAAAATTTGCTTTGGATTCAACTATAGACTATTTATCTCTACCTCAGTATCTAAGATCTCTTCTCTTAAGTGTATATATCACATCGGTTTAGGAACAAAATCTACTCAGCTTTCAATTTATTCATTTAGCGTTTGTTAGAAAGAAAAACAAGACAGAAATTCGTATTAAACTTGTGCAGTTTATTTTTTGGAGTATTCGGAAGTTTCTTAGCAAAAAGAAACAGCTGCGCCACCAGCCTACGGGATATGCAACAAATTCGGTTGCTGCCACATTCTGTGTAAATCTATGAGCTCGGCTCGAAAGTTTCTAATGAGCGCGAGACTCATGTGGCTGGTAACTTTATGCGCTCATAAAACAGCTCCCAAAGAAGCATCGGAGCATCGGAGCATCAGGACTACGTTCCAAATTGAGGACATAACTTTTCAGCAATTTACATACTCATTACGGGTGTCGCTTAGCAGTCGAAATAACTCTGCACTTCAAATGAAAGTTACAGTAGAAAAAAACGAGAAACAAATTAAACTGGTGGCTGTTTAATTAAAGGACTCTGAATCGTGTCGTGTTTTAAATGGAGCAGTCAACAATTTGTTGCATGCCACACATCATTCGAGTGCTGCGCCATTTCATTTGTTCAACTGCTTATTTTCAAATTAAAAATGTTGCATATGTCAATTGGGGATGTGCGGCAGCGGCGCTAAAGGTTACATTATTTTTTAATGAAAGAGCTGAAGATTGACCTTTGCTCTCTCTCTCTCTCCCTCTTCTCTACCTTTCCCACATTTGACTCATAAATTCGTTCGTTCTTTAAATTTGTGAAAAGGAATACAAATTTGACTAAAATCTCTTATTTATTGTATTCCTTTTATGTAAAGGATAAAATAACGTAAGTTAATTCAAAGAGTTACTTGCTGAGCCTTAAGCAGCTACCTGTATAAAGCTAGAGCTCTGATTTTATGAAGTTTAATTCAAAATTTTGTTTCTCTTCAAATGAAGCAACATTTTTGGTCAATTTGTGAAAACTTTTCGATTCTTTTTCAACCTTTTTTTGTGGTTAGATATTTCGAGTTGAACTACCTCACACCTTGAGGGGCCCTTTAGCCCTTTCTGTCTGCCTTTGACATTGTTCGTGTAGTAGCCTTGTGTCCAGCCGCATTTTGTGGCTTTGTTGTAGTATTCATTCATGCAACAGCATGTTGTAGTTATGTTGCACCTACATAAAATGCGCAAATGATGCGTTACAAATGAGAAAAGTGCAGCAGCGGCCCATTCGCATTCGCACAGCTCCCCCCCAAAAACTGTCGCAGTCACAAATTTTGTGTCTGGCAAACAAACAAGTTTCGAGGCACCCACAACAACAACAAAAAGAGCAACAACAACAGCATTTGGTAGTAAAGTACAAGAGGCAACATTTGCTAATGACAAACATTACAGTGGCTGCATAGGAGGAGAGAGCTGAACAGATGGAGGCGCTGTGGGGTGAGGGGGAGTGGCCGAACAATGATGACGTCGGAGGCCGTGAATTTAAGTGTCCGCTGGTCCTTGGGGCAGCAGCATCAGCTTTATTATTATGCAACGTGCGTTCAAGAACGATGAGAAAAAATAAAACCAAACTAAATTTCTCGAATATGAAATACCCTAACCTTAAATATTAACAAGCCTAACAAAATTAAAGCAAAGCTTTCAATAAAAGTTTTCTGTATCCATCAAAAGAATAAGAAACAAAATGTCATATAAAGATTTCGCTTGCTTCTTACATCTTTCTGACCCCTTGAACTCTCTACTTGATTTTTACTCTTCCTTCGGGACTTTCCCATTTCTGAGGCTTCAAATAGCGTTCCCACTTAGAAGGACCTCAAAAGTACAGCTGATTATTCCTCTGGCAATACATTATAAAGATTTATTGACAGCGAAACATCTCTGAGTACGTTTATTTTTATTGAAACGCAGCTAATCTGGCAGATTTTCCCAATTTTCCAACCGTTTTTCCTACTGAATCAGTTTCACTGACGACTTGCGGCTTCGGTGGAAAATTAATATTTGGTCAGCTATTGGGAAACTGCACTCAGAGTTGTTCAGAAGGAGTTCTGGAAGTTCAGAGAGAAGAAGCAGAAGATAAAGGAGAGAAGAGAGAAGAAGTAGAAGAGAGAAGAAGAGAGGAGAAGAAGAAGATTAAGAAGAGAAAAGAGAAGATGAAGAGGAGCAGAAGAATGCAGCAAATAGTGTTGTCTTTCTCCGCGAGAGATCAGTGCTGCCTGGCGATAGGAATCCTTTTCAATTACTTCTCACGTTCAAATTCCAGCAACATTAGTTGAGGTAAATTAATCCGATCTGTTATCAGATATACCCTATAAGCTATTGTCTCCATCAACTGATACAGTCCCTACAAATCTCTGGTTAAAATCGAAGCAATCGCTGTAAGAGTATGAAATATTTGGACTACAGATAGGATTATATCGAGAAATATACATAAATATAGCCGATGGAATCGATAAATTGGTTCCAATCGATATACCCTATGTTAGAGTATCAAATATGAAGAGTAGGGAGTACTATATACACATATCTAAATCTGATGGGATCGAAGATCGATATACCCAATGTTAGAGTATCAAATGTGTAGAGTAGGGTGTACAGAATCTATAGGTAGAGTCGCATAAATACGCCTAGGACATGTGGCGCACATAAATATTACATGGTATTTTTTATGTTTCTCTTTTATTCTCTTTTATTTTTATTTTTATTATTTTTTTGGGTAACTTTTAATTGCACTAAAAGTGTGGATAAAAAATTAACTTGTGCTCTTCATGCATTTTTAATAGCAGCCGCTCGTCTGTCATACAAACCACTGACCACACACACACACACACGCACGCACACACAACTACAAAGAAACAGGGGGAGAGATTGCGTTAGAGGGAGAGGCAGATAGAGGTAGTGGATACCGGTAGCCTTTTGCGTATTATTATTATTTTTTGTAGCCTGCCTTTGGGCGACACTTTTCGTGCTGCAATGATTTGTGGCATATTTATGTAAATTTGTGGTTTTTTCGGTTAAGCGTCTACGACGACATTCAGAAAGAGAGAGAGAGAGGGAGCTGGGCAGCAGCTGCTGTGGCCAAGCAATTAGTGTGAGCCCGGCTTTATATTATGAGCAGGCGGTAAGCGCTACTCCAGAGCCTCACAAAAAGAGCCTCATGAAAACGTTAGCTCGAGATTTATAGGCATTTGAGTAGTGCTCGTAGAATATTCAGGACAAATCTACACACATATTTCATACTCTTTTTGAAAAGGTTTAGACGCTGCAAGGTAGTTGATAGAATCGATTGTTCGATTTCAAATCGATAACAGAAGCTAAAGGTCCTTAAATAGCGTTTCGAAAGATCTTTTGTATACAACTAGGCAGCAGTCTTTGACCTTAAATAGTGTTTACTTGATGACACCAACAAAAAAAAACTATTGTTCAGTTAAAATTTGACTGTTTTTGCTTAAGTTTTTGAAATCTGCAACTCTATTTTTTGGCTTTTACTTGAGAATGATTTTACCTATGCTAAAAATCTTTACGTTTCGCTAATAAAGAAACCAAATATTAATCAATATCCATTTATTCTGGCTACTTTTAAGTTTCAATCAATCACTTAAAAGCCATTTCAGTCTGAATCAAGAAATAATTAATTTCTTCTGCGGTATTTTTGAACTTAAAAATTCAGCGAAAAGTCTAAAAATAATATCGATTCCAGGGAAGGCTCATGCATACACAATTCCATTAATTAGGCATCGTTTCATTTATTTGTCACTCAAATAAAAAATTAGATTAAGGTAAAACATTCTACAGGCAGATGCATTTTTTCAGACATTGCGACTTTGCTGTGAAATAGGCTACCAAATTCCGAGTTTAGAATCCCACAAATAAGATTTAAATGCATTTTTTGTTATTGATTTTATATTATCAAAAAGTATACATAAAAATAAAAACAAATAATGTATATTTCCATAACTATAACTTAACTATTAAATACTCACTTAAGTATAGATAATCACTAAATACTGAAAAAACTAAATGCGAATTTCTTTCTATTTCTATTTTCCGAAATAGTTTACTTAATACTAAAAATAAATGACAATTTCTTTCTATTTCTATTTCCCGAAATAAATATGAAAGAGTATACTTTAAATGATATATTAAACATATAAAAGCTTCATAAGTGATAAGAAAATTAATCCTACAGTATTCAAAATATATCGAAAAGAAACGAAGAAAGTTTTTGCCAAGTCGTGAGAGCTTCTTCTGTCTATTCTAAAGACAGAAGTCTGCAAAGTCGCTTTTGTTTAAAGTTCTTTATCTATTACTGAACTTTTAATTAAGCATTTTGTCTCTGTTAATATATATATATATACTATATGTAGACAATTTTGTTAGCCTTTTGTCGGAAATCATTTGCGACACGTGGCTAATCAATTTGCAGCGCGTGACCCTCGACCACAATGTTCACTTTTTCTCATGTGCTTTTTTATTTGAGGCAGACACAACACATACTACAAGGTCCAAAAGGATTGACCACACACACACACACACACACACATATGCATCGTCCTCTTTCTGGTCCAGTCTGTCTGTCCGTCTACCGCCAGGGCTGCCATCGAGGACAGGTGTGCATGATTTATGAGATTTACATATCAGCGCACTGATGAAGCGCGTTGATGCGCTGACAACGACATATGCTCAGATACTCCTAGATAGCTCACATACATACCTACATACCTACATACCTGCATCCTATCTATGCTATCAAATACATATATATATAGTATATATGTGCTTCTATCTAACCACACAAGATGGTCGCAGCTTACAAATAGGCAGACTGAAAATGCAAATTTGTGCACTGATTAATGATATTACGAGCCCAAACCCTACAGGTGAAAACTTTTATCTAAGTTGCTCTATGAATTTCTAAGGACATCAACTTTTTCATATGCATATCAAATAAACTCAAGTTGTATAAACATATGACATATGCTATTAGATAGGGTATAAAGATGTCTATAAATTGTATGAAAAACTTGGAAAAATGTGTGAAAAGGAAGCATCTGACAGTTTATGACAGTTTAAATAGATAGTGAAAAGTATATAGTAAGTATATATTCTCGATCATGATCAATAGCTGAAAGCATCTAGTCATGTTTCTAAAGATAAGAAGTACTAAATTTAATATATAAGGATTCCATTATGAAAAAGGTATTCTACATTTTTAGTTTGCTTCCCCGAAAATGAAAATAAAATTTATCTGAAGCTTTCTAACATCTGATATCATATGATCAGCTTTCTGATATATAAAATTACAATACTATATATACAGAATATATTTGAAAATCAATCAAATTCAACATAGAGCAGCGTAGGGGTCTTCAGCTGCAACGTGCATACTAGATTCCTTTGCCTTTTCCTATGGAATTTTGTTAACTCTTTTGTTAATTTGGCTTCAATCGTTAGAAATGCAGTTCTCTATGGTATTAATTAGTTGATGCTCCTGTTTTCCATATGATTTGGCTACATAACCTTTAAAAGTTAACAGAATTGTGTTACTAGCTTGTTATGTTGCAAGCATTGGATGAGGCTCAGCTATATCGACTTTTTAGTTCAACTAAAACTTATGCATATACTTAAAGATACAAACTTATGATCGATCAATCTTATAGCTACACTACTTTGTGCCTAGTGTATCGAACCTCCAACTCCTTTGCAACTGCCACATCCACTGCGCTCATTAACTAGATTGTCTGTCTGTCTTTCTGTCTGTGCCTGTTTGCCTGTCAGACGACAGTTCTCAATGGCAGTGACTGGCAACACATGTGCCTGATATCTACACATGAGCATATGACATTGAGATACTTGCAACACACACTTGCTGCACTTGTGTCCTTACTCTAAGCTGTCTAATTGTTATGCGTCCAACAATAGAAAAAAACATTATTTACATTGTGGTTCAAAACATGTTGGTGTTAATGATTTAGGATCCAGACGATGTTAGGGAAGGTTTTACTTTTCTAGATTTCAATATATCTCTTTTCCACTAGAGATCTTTCAATGAATCACTAAAACAAAGGCTAAATCTAAAGTATATTCTTCATATAACAAACATAGACCGAATACATTGAATTACATAAGTACATAAAAAACTCTCTGGATATACTTATCTTTCTATATTTAATATACCAAAAAGTATCTGTCAAATGCGTTTTCGAAACTTCTGTCAATTCGTGTCCTTTGCTGGTATTGTAAGCAAGTTGCATACCACCCCTGTTTTTCTTAGGTTTAATTAATGTGATTTAAGTTTATGGCTGCCTAATTAAGAGACTCACAGCCAGAAGTTGGCCGGTTAAAGCTTACGGCTTATGGCGATCGTTGTTACACTCCCAAGTTACTGCGATGGCAAAAGGTGAACTAAATCACTTTGTCAATTGGCTGACAAACTGCGGGAAGGGGCAGACTGCCAGCTTCTGCTGCTGCCACCAATTAAAAGACGTCCAAAACGTTTGCAACAACATAAAGAACAACAAAATTTTATACAATATATGAGCAGATTTTGCTAATTACTTTTATGACCCAATTTGCTGGTAGATTTTTATGCTAGCTGCGCTTTTTGTTATAAATTTGTCGATTACTTTTGCCTTGAGAAGGAGACTGCGATACAGCTTCCCATTCTCATTCCGTTTCCCATGGCCGTTCCGTGTTCACCCATTCCACAAGCTAATCGAAGACGGTGGCATCGACGTCGCCAGCAAATTTATTATTTCCTTAGAGTGAAAGAGAGGGGGGACGAGGCGTATCTCGTCTGCTCCTTTGACCTGTGTATTACAGTCGCAGTCTCAGCCGCACCAGCACCCTCACCAACTTCGGCTTCAACTGTAACTTGTCCATTTTGTTGTTGTTGTTACGCTTGTACGACTATTCTTGTATTTTTGGGTACCATTCGGTGCTCCAGGCACTGCAAACAAGTTTCTTGTGTTCCGTTTTCCGTTTTTTCTCTGCGTCTGAGCGCAACAATACTTTTAAAACCAAAAGAGAAAAACAAAAAAAACTCTTTTAAGCCGTCAGCTGCTTAGCTGCAGAACTTGTTGGGCTACGCTTGTTGCGCGTTTTATTGTAAACTTTATAAAGAATTAAAAAAATAAAAAAATAAAATGCAAAAATAAATTAATTCGCAATGGTCGGCGCTGTTTGATGTTGGGCGTTCTGTGTAAAATGCCGTACCCAGTCTCAAATATTTCTTTGATTTATGTAAATTTAATTATATTTTGTGTGGGAGTAAAATAAATATGAAATAAAATTTGTACCGATAATGACGCCTGTTTATAGTTCTTAAAATACTTAAGACGATTATCAAGAATTTCCCAAATTCAAATGTGACTTATACGTTGTATCCAGCAGAATATCCCAATATCATATACAATTCTAATAAGTCCCTTCCTCAGGCGATGCTCATTTTTATCCACACCACAAAAAAAAAACAAAAAAAAACTTGCGCTTTTAAGAACGGAAGCATTTTCATGTGGGACTGTGTTCCATGCAAGTTAAAACGAGATGGCAACACAATCGCAAATACCATTGTGGCTGTTTTATCCAATTGGCGTTTTTTGAGCGAATTCGCCGCAACAACAAGCAAAACAAACTACGCTCTGGCGCACTGAGCGAATTGTATGTTTTGTTTGCTATTTCACATGTGGGTGGTTGGAGCAAGAGAGCAGCTGAGAAGTTAATACCCGCCACATGGCGATCCCAGTGATTTTTACGCTCTCAGTTGTTCTTACTCTCTGTACTCCGCTCTTGTTTTGGTTTTTATGCTGGTCCCAAGAAGAAACACAGTGCTCAGAGAGAGAGAAAAAGAGAGCCACACACAGAGAAGTGAAGTGAATTGAATGCCATGCTTTTTGGCGGCGTCAGTTGTTAGTTTGGTTGCGACCGTTACAACATCAAGTTCAGCGTACGGAGTATTTTGTGCGTCGTCGTTGTCACCGCATTCGTCGATTTAAACTGTGTTGTTACAATTCTTACCAACCAAAGCGTCGTCGTTCACGTCGTTTCTTTCGTGGTCCCATAGCCACTCATCGTACAAAGTTTTTCCCCCTCATTGTTGGCTGCTCTAAACCGGCGATATAGGCTCAAAAGGCGGCAAATTAAAAACAAACAAAATACAATTTTGTTTGCGTTTTTGGCGAAAGATTAATGTAAATTCCCAAGTCTTGCTGCAATTTTTAAGATTATGAAGAGTGCAATGTTTCAACAATCAATCATTGTTGCTTGTTGCTTTGTTGTAAATTAAGAAAAAAAATCGTGTTTTTAATTAAAATGCGACAACGTTTTGCATTTTGCATGAACGAAATTAAATTACGTGTTAAATTACCAGTCAGCGGCAAAAAAACGCAAGAAAACTAACAGCTACAAACAACAGTTGCCTGTATCTGTATTTTGCATGAAAATTAATTAAATGTATAAATAAAAATTATAAACATCTTTTTGTGTTTCTATGGAAAATGCATAATAACCATATAAATCTTTTCATGTCAAAAATCCATTAAAAATCAAAAGCTTTGTTTAATTATTATTTATTGTTTGCTAAATTATAAAATATATGATTAAGATATTAAACCGATTAACTAATTATATGTTAAATCTAATGAACCATAAGCAATAATATACAAAAACCCACAAACAGAGATTAAAAAAACAACAATTTAATCGAACATTTAATTATTCAATAAACTAAATTAAATTCATTAATAAAATAAAAAAAAAAACAACTGCAAGAAATGATCAAAAATGTTTAAAAACTGTACATGAATATTCCTTTTGTGGTTTTCGTTTTTATCAATTTCTATGTTATTTCCCGATAAGAAATAGAATTCTATGTACAAGAAGAATAAGAATTAGCAACAACAGCTCTTGAAACAAAGAAAAATTCTAAGAAACTTCTGTGTTGTTTAGTGTAATTGAATATGCCGGGGAATCAGAGTCGAAAATTCTACGAATTACAAAAACAAAACGTCATAGATTATTCAAGCATGGTATAGCATGTGCTGCATAAGTTAAATGAACTGTTTCTAGGGATATGTGTCCGATAAGCTTGGGCTTAGTGTTTCAGATTGATTGATCTAAAAGGTAAATCAATTTCAAGTTCAACTTAGTTTCTGCCCTAGCAAAATGTGAAAATTAAATTAAAATTGCAAAACAAACAAAATTAAAAGAAAGCGCTGCGTAGAATAAAGCAAATCTGAAGAACGCTCATTTTTGATGCGTAACTTACTTTTAAATTGAAAATTCACATGAATCTGTGTGCGCGTGTGTATACGAAACAGTGAAACGCGATAAAACATTAAACAATTACTGTTGTTGGCGATGTTGTTGTTTTAAATGTAACAAAAGCGACAGCTGAGCTGTTGAGTTGCTAAGGCGAGCTTCAAACAGAGCGCCAAAGGAAATACGAGAGAGACAAAGAAAGCCAAATGAGAACAAAGCGAAATAAAAGACGCGGGCGGATTTGTCGTTCGCTCGACTCAGTTGGCTTGTCCGTAAGTCTATTGTTTGGTACATCTACTGCACGCATCGGAAATGATTATAGGCCGTATAGTCGGTGGGTAGCAGTGAGAGAGACGAAGAAAGAGAACGATAGAGAGAGCTGAAGCTGTGCGGCATTTGTATCTTCGCCAGCGACTCATGTTGCACATGGCCGCGTGTTGCATACAGCAGCAACTCATCTCAAACAGCCAGTTCACCCGAAACTCAAACCAAGTAGCCAAGCGGCGAACTTGTTTAAGTGCTCGTCCTCTCTTTACGCTCCACGCGCTTGTCCTGTCCATTGATGAGAGAGTGAACATGCAATGCGCGAGTCTCTTTCTTTTCGTTCAGTATGGTATGGTCATCGCTTGAGCGTTCCTTGGGTATCAGTTGACAAAAGTTCCTTGTGCTGTGCGGACCTGTGAGCTTTGACGTTGTCGTAAAAGCAGTCGTCGTATCGTTAGTCTCGCGTCACGCGTGGTTTCTTTAGTCGAGCATTTGTTTGTATGTGCATGTGTATGTATGAGTGTGAGTAAGTGACTCAAGAGTATGTATGTAAGTGGGGAGACCGAGAAACGTATAAGCTGCTTTTTTTTGGGTAGTTTAGCAAAAGGCATCAGGCATACACATACGTACATACATATGTATGTGAATACGGCGAATTCCATGACGTCGCAAAATTATTCCTTTGCGTCTTTAACTTTGGTGTGTCTGGAAGTGAGTGTGAGAGTGTCTTTTGTGTTTTTAAACACGCAAATCGATTTAACTTATGGAAATAAAACAAACCAGCCTCTATTTTAATAACTATATACAAAAATAGTCTTGCCGAAAGTCAAGTGTTCTTCTTACTCCTGCACACATGCCATATGAGATTTCAATTAAGACATAGAGTATATATGTATGTACATATACATGATGTTTGTATATATGGTTGTATGCGAGTTTTATCAAAACATTAGCGCTAAAGCACAAGCAACAGCCGCATACGCAGGCAATTCGTTTATCAGAATTTTGGAGTAAAACTCGCATACGACGCACGCATACATACAAACGTCAATACAACTTCAATTCGCCGCTGTATGCGTCAAAAAGCCGGCAATGTCAAGCGAACGCTTCGCAAAGGCAACGCCAGAATCAGAAGCTAGCAACAAAGCCAAGAACGAAAGTAAAAGCATAGGCAAGCAGCACAAAAAAATAAGATAAAGCAAAAAAATAAGAAGAAACAAGCAAAAGCAAAAGCAAAAGAGTAGCAAAGCGGCAGAGGCAACAAAAACAGAAGCATAAAAAAAAAACCAATTAAAACAAAACTAGTTGATGATGTTTTAACGGAAGAGTTTTGACAATCGAAGCCGTTAGAGAAGAAGAATTTGATATTCGGTTGGGGAATGATGAAATATAAAATGAAGACCACAAAAAGATGAAACACTAAAATCTTTGATTATATTAAATGAACAGCAAAACATGTGCTCGCTAGAGAAGACGAAAACTCTTGAATAATTTAGTATAGATCTCGGTATATGTATAGGTCTTTGTTTTGATAGTAGATTGAATCTTAACTAAATCATACCATGTCTTTTAATATGTTTTAGTGTACAAAGAGTATTTCATAAAAATGTGCTTAATCTAAATGAAACCCGTGGAAAGTAAACAAAACAATAAAATAAATTGAAATCAAAAACACAAAAATTAAAGAAAATAAATAAAATAAAAGTAGAATATCTTTTGCTCTGTACCGGAAGTATATAAACAGCCTGCAAAATTTACTATAATATTAACTTAAACCAATCCTCAAACATTGGTAACAACCCCCCCATCATCATCAGCAGCAGCAGCAGTAGCAGCAACCCACCGAACGGCAACAGAATGCTATTCGAGAATCCAGCCGTTGCGGCAAAGCTGCCGTTTCCATACAATGTGCCGCCGCCTCTGCAAGCGGCCGCTGCCGCCGCAGCTGTGCCAAATTTAAGGTAAGACCTGTACTCATTTATCCACCCTCTGAACGTTCTCTTTCTATGCCCCTTTAAATTAAGAAACGGTAAGAAAGAGACGTCCAAAAAACAGCACGTGAGTGAGTTGTTGCTGTTGTGGTTGGTCTCAAGGCCATTTAACCGTTAATGCGCTTTGTGGTTTGCCGTCGCTTTCCCGACTACCCACATTGCTTTTCCTCCGTGGCATATTTATGAAAATCATTTTGCTCGCCGCTTTTTGGCTTTTAAATTTTTTATCAGGCACTCAGCACGGGACACAGGCTAAGACCGAGCACGATTCAATATTAACCTATCGTTTTTTTTTATAACTTCCTTCTCAAAAATTGCACATATTTGTTTGCTGATTTTGTTCGTATTATAATTTTATTGTTTTTTCTTAAACTTATCATATTCATTAACATTTATTTAGCAACGCTTATCGCAATAAGTATTAAGGGATTTGGGACTTATTGTTACCACTATTATAAAGAAATAAAATCTATTAAGTAAAGTTATTTACAGTTATTGACAGTTTAATAAGAGATTCTGCTTTGAAAACTTGATATTTTCAAGTTTTAGAGAAGATTTACAGCGTTCGGAAAAGTGTGATCTTGCGGAAAAGTACACAAATTAGATTGTTTATGAATATTCATATAAAATTATTTATAAAAAATTTAGTATTATTATTAGAAAATACCTTTCTGTATTCAAATCCTTTTTCAAATTACTCAAAGGCTTGAGATTTGCATTATTAATATTATAGATTCCATTAATACAGAGTCTCTATTTGCGACTAGTGAGAACAGATCGGTTTTTTGTAATCCATATCGGGTATAGTTTTACTTAACCGAACAGAATGTTGTATAGATTATATAGAAATAAAAGACGTCTAGCCATTTTATCTAAATAAATCTTGAGTTTGTATATTTTTCATTAGTTTATTTCTAATTCTAACGTTTTCATTGAATGCATTTTTAATGTTTTGGCATAAAATTGATTTATTGCTTGTTTTAAAAATTAATTATTAAGTATAAAAACCACATTCTGTAATATGAATTCCCTCATAAGCCGTATCGAGATCGGCTTTAATTAATTCTGATTAACTGTCTTAACTCTCTAAAACTATCTAAATCATAAATTAAATATCGTACTACTTCGATGTGGTCTAATATTAAAACTCACAATAAATGTGCTATATAATATTTTCTATTACTTAAGCCTTATTTATATATAGTTTATATAGTTAAATATAGAATGTATAACTCTGATATTCTTTTATACCGCTCTTGGGTTGATAATTGCTTTAAATTTCATTGGATTACTTGTACTTGCTTTAATTAAGGTCGGAGCGAGCGTAATAAACATTAATCATGGACTTTATTAAACTTGAAGCTCAAATTCAAATTGTCTCTATATATATATATATATTCATATACTTGTTTATATATACCCATATCACATATCAGACGTATGGCGCCATGCAATTAAGGCATTAAAGTTCTGTGTTTGTTTGTGAATTAACTTTTATTTATTTTGTATTCTTTATTGTTGAGAAGTGAAATGTGTTGATAGCTAAATAATAAATATAATTTACAATAAAACTATTCAAATCTAAGTATGCTGAATCATTTTAAATTGTTTTGATTGTATTTAGCTACCCAACTGTGCGTGTCAGAGGCAAAATACTAAAATAATGAAAATATCAATTAAGCTAATTACGCATGCATCTTATGCATTTCAGCCCCTGCGGCATAATTAAACACTGTGCCGTCTACCCAGACCCCAGATACCTCAGAGCTACAAGAATGTTGTATGCATGCCAAGTGCACAGATATTGTTAATATACCCTGTAGCTCAAGTAATAAGCCATGAAAGGTATAATAGAGTTGTCAGATTTATAAAGAAATACCAGATATCTAATGTATATGAAATTTGTATAATAAATATAATTTGATTGAAGACTAATATGATTGAAGTTACTGTAAGATATAGTACTATTATAATCCACTGGAAGTCGAATTTAGCAGGGTATATTTTGTGCAACCTTTCCTCTGCCTTGTGGCTAGAGCATTCTTCTTCGTATTACATAGACTCGCTACATAACACTGACACTGACATAACGAAGAAAATAAGAAAATATTAAAAATTAAAGACGGAAAAAAAAAGATGTGTATGTAAGGAAAACAAAACGAAGAAAAATTAAACTCGAGCGATGAATGGTCATCATCACCCCCGAACCCTGCAATTTGTTTGACTTGTCAGTGTCAGAGTCGAAAATGTGGCACCGAAGACGACGACGACGACGTTGTCTGTTTACTTAGCAAGTCTCATTGGATTTTTTTCTTCCTTGTCTTCTAGTGCAAGTTCACCCAGTCAGTCAGCCAGCCAGGCAGTCAGCCATCAGGCAGTCAGTCAGTTAGCCAGTGAGACAGTCTGGGTAGTAGCCCAAAAAAAAAGAATCTTAAATCTTAGGAGTGTATTGCGTATGCTTTGTAGATTGTATTTATAAATGAAAACACGCCTTTCTTGTCATTTATTACTGTCACTTGAAATCCAATCAGTGCTTTGTCTATGTTCGCCGATGGCTGCTGCTACTGCTCAGATCTGATTTTTGTCGGGTGTCATCTTTGCTGGGTCCGCTCCGTCCATAATACATAATACTTCATTTCCGCTCTTGATGTTTTAGTTTAGTTTGCATTGCGGCAACTGTCGTGCTGATAATTTTCATTTAAATAAGAAAAACAATAGGCTGTCTTTTTCTTCTCTTTTCTTTTGGTTAAAAATAAATTGGTATTTATTCAAGGCATTCTGCTCCAAAATAATATTGAACAACTGTGACACAAAACCAGCTTTGTAGATTATGTAGAATCATATATACTATATACATATCTAAGATGAATCTTAACTTTAGGTGACGTTTAGAGAGCGCCTGAACTCTTTTCAGAGTTTTCTTACCAACAAGTTTTTCAAGCTTTTCTCTTTTATTAATGAAATGAACCTTAATTGAAATTGTGATCGCAAAGCTCAACCTGATCTGATTGACAGCTACTTTAAAATGCATTGCAATATCTGAACTTCAAGTGCATTTCAATGCCATTTGAACTGTCAATCAGTCTATCTTAAGAGTGTAACAAATCAAATCAAATTTCCGCATTAATTAGCATCCAGCTAGGCAAATTTATCCGTTTAAAATGTTTCATGTGAAATCATTTATGCGCGTGGCGGGTTATCTGGCTAATAGATAGAGAGAGAGAGAGGGAGAGGAGGTGACAGCGATATGGGGGCAAAGGGCCATACAGAGACAACAGACAACAGCAATAATAATATATTTCCAGCACGCATATTAATCAAGGTGTCTCCCTCCATATATCCCACATGTATAATTTATATTTGTATCTACGATTATGTGTGTGTGTGTGTGTGTATTACGTGTACAAATTAACACACGTGCTAAAACACTTTTACTCGCTTAGTCTCGAGTATCGACTACTCGTGTGTGTACTCGTAATCGTAGGTCGTTCGGTCGCTCGCTCGTTGTGTCCCTCAAACCATAAATTTTAATATTTTAGCAAATTTGGCAATTGAAATGTGAATAGCGGTTAGCTTATTATATTGTCTAATTTGTAATACTACACGTATTAAAAGCATATAAAACCCTAGAGTATAAATGAGTATATATATGACTGTATCTTTATATTGAACTACAGTTTTGTTCAAGAAAATAGCACCGCAGTTGAGTTGTAGGTAGGCAGGAGGTTTGAAATCATATGTTAATCAAAATAACTTACAAAATTGATCTATTTCCAGACATATACCAAGAGTTTTTAGAAAATTTCTTGATGTTGATTACAAACTTTCATTTATATATATTTATGCATAATATTTGGGCCAATTTATATTGAAATACTTGCCACAACTTTGCTGTGCAACACGGATTTGCTTTTAATAAGATTGTTTTCACATTTTCCATGGAACTAAAACTGAAAACTGTGTTTTGTCCTGTTGAAACATCAATTTCATAGACTAATAACAACTAAAATATGTCATAGAATACTTCTAAATATGTCAGTTTCCACAGTTTTGTTTAAGTTTCTGCTTAAAAGCAATTGCAATCAATGTTGACGACATTTTATCTAATATTTCCACTAACTTGTGGGAAATTATCGAGAAATGCAATAAATATATAATGTGAAAATTGTTCTATACCTAATTGAACTTACGTGTTCAAGCGCTGCTATTTTATTGAACATCAAATCGATAAGTTATATACAGTCGTGGAAGTAAGGACCTGGTCATATTTTCCTGAGCACAACTGTAAATAAAAATTTCATACAAAATTTGCAAAGTAAAATTAGCAAAAGTTTTGCCAGGTGCTCGACGACAACACAAAAGAGCCATCAGGCAAACAAGTGACAAGCTCAAAAGTGCCGCAAAAACAATAATAAAATTTTTTGATATTTCATAAAATAATTCGTCAACTGCCAAACCGCGAGAGGGAGTGAGAAAGATAAAGAGAAAGAGACAGAGGAGAGTGGAAAGCAGCCCACGCTAACTTTTTGTGACGGATCTTGTCGTAATTAAGCTACTACCTCGTACCTTGTAAGTTTTTCGCATTTGAAATTTCTTTTTCACTTGGCTGGTGATACCCAAACTTTTGGCAAGAATTATTGTCAGATTTACATTTTAAACACTATGTGATTATACATAAAACATTGTGGACTCTGTATATACGTGTATGTGTGTGTGTGTGGGGGCATTCTGAGTGACAGCTACAGGGGCAATGCCTATAAAGGTGGCCACCATTACTGAGACACCTACTCGTACTCGTATTCCCAACTACATACAGATATGTAGATGTTGTTGTGTGTTTGATTCTTTTGAACCTATTTTTTCTACTAAAAGAACTTTGCGGTTCTCTTATTGTGTTTTATTTTCGGATTTTTTATATATTTATTCTTGTTTGGGACAGTAAGTGCTTGAAAGCTGTTTACTTAGATTTAAAAGGTATCATTTTGCTTTCAGAAGCATATTCCTGAGCAGCTTTCTGATTGCTTTAAGAGGAGCTCACAAGAATGTGGTGGCAGTAAAGTTTACAGGAGAGATTTAAGAAAGTCCCTGCTTGGGCGCCACGTTAATAAGATTTATCGATTGCGTATTTAGGTCTTTATCTTCGAGCTTGGGTATATAGTTATTAGATTTTACATAGTTAAGATAAAGATATTATTAATTTGAGATGTTAACATTCTTTTTGGCTTAAATAATATATTATACTGTTTCTAGGTTAATTGAATTCAAGTTAATTGCACCGATTTTGCCATATCCTATAATCTTGTTCTGTTTTGTTGTCTTCACTCTCACTTAACGACTCTCACTAACCTTATTATGAGCGGTAGATACAAAAAATACCTTTATAATTAGAGTTCAATATCTATATCTTCGTTTTTTACTACCTACAACACCGGTTTCTTCTCGGGCAGCCGCCTTAACTGTAATTCTTCACACATTCTGCTCTCTTCTCTCTCTGCTCGTGTTTTGTAAAAAGCCGCAACTAATTGACCAGCCACAAAATTGTTTTTTTTTCTTCGGTTTTATTTTTTTATGGACACTCGTCTTTCATATGGCATGACATGCAATATTTTGTGGTAAAAGTTGCCTCAACAACAATAGCAGCTTAAAAATTCCTTGACTTTGCTGCCAATCCACCGATATATAATACCCCTACCAACTTATATACAAATATATAGATATATATAGTACTATATACTTGGCAACATACATTCGATTCGATGCTGATTGTTACGTGCTTCAAGTGCTTCTGACCAAAACTGCGTGTCAAATTGTTAACTTATTCTCATTTCTAGTCACATATGAAACACATACTCGTACATATCTTTTTATCGCAACATATTTGCTCTGTGTGTGTGTGGGACTCTTTTTTTTTTTTAGATGTTTGTTGTATTACACTCTCAAGTTGCTCTTGCCACACAGTTGACTGCAAACATCTTCAAGCATATTTCAACAATTCACATTGTTTTTGACCTTTTCCGTTAGATAAAACTGTGCAAGTTTTCCTCGCTTGCCGCTGTCAAAGCTGCATTTTCAGCTGTCAGCGTCATCATGTGTGGGTTGGGTCTACGAAATGCAACAGTCGAAACTTTCTGGGTGGGTGGACTGGTGGGTGGTGGTTTGTGGGTTGTGATGTGTGGTGGCTGTGTTTCAATCGCGTATTGTTGTGCAGTTTAATTGAAATGCCAGCTGAAGTTGAGCTCTGCTTGAGGCAACTATAGATGAACAGAGAGAGACAGATAGAGAAAGAGAGAGAGCGAGAGAGACTGATTGACTGACAGATTAATAAAAAGAGAGAGGGAAATGCATATGACCTGCAGTATGTACATACATTAATTAAAAAGTTTACCAAAAAGGCTTTATAAACATTAAACCGATAGATAAATATTTAAATAATAAAATAAATATGTTGGCCAAATGGAAACCGTTATCAATATTGTAGCCTTAATGAGCTGCGCATGTGATTCCATTTGATTGCAGGAATTTAATGTGCGTATACCCTGTAATTAAACCATAATAAAGTTTATCATGTACCCTAGACAGTTTACCCAATATTCGATTTCATTTCGTTGAAATTTCATTCAAGAAATTCCAGAATTTCCACTGAAACGCTTGGAACGCTTTTGTATAGTGTAGCTTCCTTTTCATATGTAAGCGTATCTCATAGTTGATTGTTGTCTAAGTCTTATAATAAGTTCAAAACTGGATTTAAGAAAGTACATAAAGTATTTTAACCTACCTACGGGGTATCTCAATGGTGTCGATTATCGACTATTATATTTATATCTACAATTAGTTGTATGTAAAGCAAGAAAATGTCGTTAAATGAGCCTTAAAATTGACAAATCAATCCATTAAGTATAATTGAAGTATTAATAGAACAAATAATATATAATGTAAAACAATAAACCTTCAGTTGAAATATTTACTAAATCAGTTTGCCCACTTACTTAATCAAAGTTTGTTTATTCTTCGTTCATACTCGATTATAATTTGAAGACTTGACAAAAATCTAGACTCGCTTCTCTGGGGTTTACTGTTTACTGAGAGACTTTGCTCTGCGGTTTATTAATTTAAAATATTACGGTTCTAGCCGCATTGTTTATGTTATTTTCATACTTGGTTTCCGCTTCAGTTCCCTTTTTCAATCTCTTTAAGCTCTTTTCATATATAATACGAAATTCAAATTTATCACTTTAATGCAATACTCTAAGCTACACAGTACATACATTTATATCTTTATATGCATATCCTTCTTTGTTATTTGCTGTGTTGAATTGAAAGTGCAAACTCACTTGTTTTTCTAGCAGAACAAAGCGGAAAGAAAATGCAGTAAGAAACGCAAAGGAAAAACAAAAATACCAACGGAAATGTGCATATTGGCTGAGCATGACAATTTTCAAGATTTTTATCGCCAAGAACTAAAAAAATCCCACAAAAAAGTAGATAAATAAATGTGAAAAAAATAAATTAAAAAGCAATTACAAGTCCATTTCAATGTAGCGCAACATTTTACACCATGGGACTGGGACTGGGACTGGGACTGGGATGTTGGCTTTAAATTTAGAACAAATTGTCAGAAATATATATGAGAATTTTATGGCCAAAAGCGACATATGTAATATACTTAAATACTATATTATATACTATGACAAATGTATACAAAATATTATAGTTCACTATAGTTAACAATAGTCATATGTTATGACATGTTATGACATGTTATGACATGGTATGAGATACTTTTTGATATCATATATGAAACGATCTGATATAATATGAAATTATACGAAATATATACATATATATATATGTATAGTATATATATTATACTTGAAAATTGGATACCACTTAGCATATTCCAAGCAAAAAAGCCAATAACTGCCATTCAACTAGAAAGTGTTCAGTTAAGATCAATTTACTTTGAACTCCTAGAGTTCATGAATGAAGTCAGAATATTTGAATGAAGATAGCGTAGAATAAGATATATATAAACCACCCAAAACATCGGTTCAGATGATAGCTTGATCAAATATTTATACCAAAAAGTATTAGTCTATCTATTGCAATATTTCTAGCTAAAGATGACTGATAGAGAATCAAAGAAAGCTTTTAGAATTTTTCTAAAATTATATAAAATACCCTTAGTTCTAGACATCCACATCCCATAATCGTTTATATACCTTGTTGTATATTATTATAACGGTATCATATAGCCCCCAGTATACTCAGACTATACTACAGCTTGGGTATTTAAACTAGGGCAGTCTCATAATTTTTGGGTCCGGTTGTCGTTGTCAATTTTGTTAAATGTTTTTGAGGGAAAAAAAGTGTGTGTATATATATATAAAAAAATTGCGACAAATATCTTTTATGTGCCAAAACAAATTTGCAAGAATTTTTATGTATGAAATATATAGATATATTTTTATTTATGGATTTTCAAATTTTCATCTGTAAATTAATCAAAATTTATTTGGCAGGCGCAAATATCTGCGTAGGTGCAAAAATATATTTAGCCAAAAAGTAATGGGTAAAAAATACTGACCAGGTCTCGCACAATTTATTGAATGTTTTATTGATTGATTGATTGATGATAATGATGATGATGATGATGATGATGATGATGATAAAACTCGAAAAAAATATTAGGTTCAACTTTAAGTGCGAGGAATTGAAATGATTTTCTTTCTATTGGGCTAAAATGATATTGACCAAGTCCAAATGAAGCCATTGGGGACCGTCCCACTAACGAAGCATCTTAACTCAGGCGACCATCAGGCCTCCAATCCTCTCAAGAAACGAGCGTGCCCGTGAGTAATGAGCGTCTCATTAACTGTAGTTGGTATTTATTATTTTTTTGTGGTCTAAACTTTTTTTGTTGCTGCTGCTGTAAATAAGTTTGGCCCATTGCGCATTTAGTTCATTAACCTCTCAACTACAACAATTGTAAATTTTCGTGCTGATGTTGTGTCTATGTGTGTGTGTGTGTGTGTGTGTGTGTGTGTGTGTGTGTGTGCTCCATTGCTCGGCAGTTGCTTGATTCATTGTTGGCGCTAGAAAGCTGCCCGCCCGCTGCTGCTTATTGTTGCTTCTTGCTGTTGGGATAGCAAACTAATAAAAGAAAGAAAGAAAAAAAGTTAAATTGTTGCTGCTGCTTGCCGCTATGCTCTGATATGCCAATTAAAGTGCGACCAGCAGCAGCTCATGGAGGAGCTGGCCAACTGATTCAACCCGGCCCGTCACAGCACGGCTTGAGTTGACTTGCTCCGTGCTGGCCTCCAGTTTGCTTGGCTGCGTATCTCTAGTGGCCTCTCTGTTGTGTAGGCGTTGCTTTCATTTTGTATAAAACTTGCTTCCCAGTGCTGCACGGGGTAATAGCGTAATGTGGCAGCAATTATTTAAAATTAGCTATAAGAGCTGCAACAGCAGCAGGTCCAGCTTTAAACACATCTTAATAGATGCTTAATGCTTCTTCTATGAAATTCCACTCGAATGGAAAACCTACTGTAATTAACTGAAACAGTTTTCACCCAGTTCAAAACTTGTGCCTGGGGCTACTAGGAGTCGTCTCCCAAGGTTAGTATAGAAATGTAATCCTTAAAATTGAAACAAAGAATCGATTGCAACAAGCCCTTCCAATTTTATATATATTTTACATGAAAATCCCATAGATTTTCTGCTGCAGAGCACTTTGTAAATTAAGGGAGAAGAACCTTGCACATTGATGATACTTGCAGCATGGAGTGCACTTAAAAAATCCTTTGACAAAATTGTATCTTAAAAAGAATAAAATGTGCTAACATGTGTCCCATTGGGGGCAACTCAGGCCCATTGAAATAGTTTCAAATAAATATTCTTGCCACTAACTCCCTATGCTGTGGCAAGTAGAGGCGGCGGCAAATGAAAAAGTAACAAAACAATTTCATTTAATAAAAGTCAAGTGCAAATGCACTATATATAGATATATCTATATATATATATATGGATACATTTACCATCATATATAGGTTTCCTCTGGCTATCGACCGCAGTTGTAGCAATTGGTTGTGCGTGTGTATACATTCATATACTTATACACACATTTATCAGTATGAGTTACATTAGAGCACACGATTTATCATAGCTCTAAGCTCGTAGCTCTTTCGACTCTTGAAATGTTTTGTGGAACAGCTGGCAGGAATTTATATTATCGATAGGTTATAAATTGAAGACAATGAATTCAATTGATTGGCATTTGTTGTGCGTAATGCGTTGTGCGTTTTCTGTGCTGTGTGTCCCCCGTCTGTCTGTCTGTCATCCTCATATAACCTGGCATCATCTCTCTCTCTGTTTGCCGCTCTGCCACATGCAATACTTTGACCCCATTCACAGCTTGCCATATAAAACCCGTACATTAATATCAGACCTGACTGATAATTACGCGTTAAATATCTCAATTTTCCCTCTTTGCACAGACCGGTTTCCTAGCAGCAATTATAATCGCAAGCGAAAATAAAATCTTTGACAATAACAAATATATATTTTTATATATATACGAGCATATATATATATTCGAAAGTAACGCTTAAAAGCGAACCTTTTCATTTCTATTTCCATTTAATTTTATGGACCATACGATTTAGCAATTTATTTTACGATACTAGCGACGGCTTTACTCTACTACTTTTAACCAAATAAGACTGCTCGACCATGAGATACTTTGTACTATGTTGTAAGGTAACCAAAAGATACAGCTATACACTTCCTTTTAACTTTCTCCTTAACTCTCCTGTCTGGCCTATGACACATGGAAATGGTAAGCTGTAGGATATAATACACATCAAAGATAGTTTCATAATGGATACAGTTCAAGATACATACTTGAACGAAACTACTTTATAACCAGAACCAGCAGGTGTAGTTCCCAAAAAAAGAAAATCATAAATTTGTGTGTAACTCAGCTTTATTTTAATTTGTTTTTTTGCACGAAATTAACTTGAACAGGGTTGGGTTTAATTAGTTCCAGTTATCGCGATTGCACTTTATAAACAGTAGTTAGATACTTTCTACTCTGCAGCAGTTTACAGGGTATAGTTAATAAATGCAATGTGTGTGCTTTTGTTTTTGTTAGCCTTTTTTTTCCTTTTTGGCTTGTATGCGATTTTTCACCTACGCCATTTGAGATTTCGTTTTTGGCTAAGGTTAGTGCTAAAAGTTGTGCAAAATGTTTGCCAACAGAAAAGATTTTATGGCATTTAATTTTGTCATAAGCGTAAATAGTTTTTCTGTGTGTGTGTGTGTGTGTGTGTGTGTGAGTGTGAGTATCTAAAAATGTATCTCGCTTGAAGGCTACTGCGCCCAGCTTGGTCTCTTTGATGCCAGCCGACTGATACATACATAAATGCAATTATTTTGATGGTAATTTCTCAAATGTTTTAGGTATTTGCATTTTAATTGACAAATTTGATTTGATCTGATCGAAAAGCAAATGGCAAATGAATCAGCAAACTGTAAACAGTATAATCAAGTAGCAGGTAAAAGGTCAGTAGAGCAAACTGCCAACTCTTGTTTAACTGTTATCAATTATACCTTTGACCTTTTTATTTCGAGCGTTATGACCGAAGTCAATTGAATTTGTCTCAATGTGAAGCGTGGCATTCTAAATGTTTGCATTAATCGTCAAACAACTTGTTATTAACTCACACGCTAGTCCTTCATTGTCAATCTAACATATGTGTATATTTTTTCTTGACTCCCCACACAGGCAACTAACTAGACGAAGTTTCTAACACGAGTATCAACTAAGCACTTAGAAGAAAAAAAAACGTTCTCTCTACCCACTTAGAAAATTGTATATATAAATAAAGTATATATCTACTTGTAGTACTTGTAGAACTCTGGCTGCAATAGTATCTAGATAACAAAATTGTCTATCAATGGCAGCAAGCGAGCAAAAATTGACTTTTCTTGTTATTTGTAGGCCACAGAAAAACAGCTTCGCTTGATTGCCGATTGCCGATTGCCTGTCATGTCAAATGCAACTGAACTCCAAAGAACTTGCAAGCCAGCACATTTATTTTTCATTTTCATTTTTATAGATAAGTTATAATCAAGTATCACGAACATTGGGTGGGAAGAGTGACAGACAGATGGAGAGAGAATGAGACAGAGATAGACATAGAGATAGAGGAAAAGCCCCACAATTTACATTGTAGAACGTACTGTGTATTATACACAAATTGAGTAGCTAAACAGCCGTAAAATTCTAAAAACATGCAATGCCAAAGCCAGACAAATGCAACCGACCAGAATACGGAACCACAAGAAGTTGCCAACTAATATGATATGCTAAATAAATATCTATATCTATAGAAATGTTGTATCTCGTGGATAAATAAGCCTTAGCAGGCGACTGTCAGTTGACTGCCAACTGATTTGCATGACAGTTGCAACAATACCTTCTACATACTTCCATATATATCGTATAGTATATTGAATTGTTTTGCAGCTATACAAACTTATTATTTTGTGCCTTGTTTTGTTCTTGACTGAATACAAACTGGACATGACTAGCGCGCTTATTATACAACTACATCAATCGAAATAGATAGATCTTACAGTTGTCTGTCAGAGGTTATAAATTATCTAATAGTTATTAGTTTGGAGAACTCTAGTCTAGCCCATGGCACTCCCTGAACGAATTGTTAATTATAAGAATCATAGATAGACGAATTTCTTTCTGGACTTCCATGTAAATAAATCTGTATCTTCGCATCTCGTGAAAAGATACTTTATTGAGAAACAACTTAATCCAAACTTCTAAGCTCTTACCTGTGCGACATCTGCTGAATTATTAGCCAATTTCGTTACCAACTTTAGCGTTGCCATTGATGTCGCAGTTTCTACGCAAATAGTTTTCAGTTACCACATAAAGTTTGACATGTTTCTTACCTGACGCAATCATCTCTTAACCCTTTCATCCAAACAGCCAACCATCTAAAGTGGTGGTGGTTTTAAACCAAAAACCTCAACGAATGTTCAAGCTGACACCACAAAATCCATATTAACTGTATTTGTTATTTGCTTTTTCTACATTGAACCCACAAAAAGTAAGTAGAAAGGATTAAAAATGTATTTGAGTAATACATAAAACACACAGAAGAAAGTATCTCTGACCTGACAATGTGTATTCCTGATCTATATATATAACAAAGACAATCAATTTTTAACTTCTGAGCCACAAATTTCATTAAAAAGTGTGTTTAAATGTGAACTAAATTACGGTTAAGGGTATAGTGTAGTCGTTCACACTCTGACTTTTTTGTTTAAAGTTTTGTTGTGGCATGCATCAACCGGATGCATAAATAAGTGACAACCGGCTGCTGGAATGTAGCTTTTGTGAATTTCCGGCGTTAGTCCAAAAAAGGCAAATTAAAAATTTAACGAAAAATGTTAAGAGAAAAACCTGTCAGTTATTCAGTTCGATTTTCTGGCCTCTTTTTATGATTTCGCTGGTGGTCAATTAAAAATTTCCCAAGGTAAATTATGTCAATCAACAAATTAACCCTGAACTTGGGTATTTCAGCCAATTTTCGTATTATACATCGGCTAAGGTCAAACCACGAGAATATATAATCCAGCGCAATACATATCATTACGAAACAGTTTGCTCACTTTTGCCTGAGAGAAAAAGTAAATCCATAAAGTCAACTTCGAAAATTTATGAACAGACTGAAAATGGTCTGGGTTTCTAATCATAATTGAAATCTTCTTAAGTATTATACAATACATTTGGCACATTGCTCAAGCGCTCGGCTTGAGCACAAAACCTCTAGAAATTAAAGCCAAACAAATCATTTCGGGTTATTTCATAAGTACCCGCACTTTAAACCGCAGCCACCACCCGCTCTTGAGGCCTGTCCCACTCCCGGATCATGCCCCTTCTCTATAGAGCGAACAATCCAATGCACAAAGAGCTAGAGTAAAAAATCAAACCAGTTTTAGTTTAAGGCTTTTAGTTTCACCGTACAAGACAATAGAACTTGGCTGATTGTCTTTTGTGGCTTTAGTTTTTGTATTAAACTCTTTTTTCTATGGCTTGTGAATGGATATTATAAATGCAGGCCAGAGCGACGGTACTTGGGTTTGGTTTTTGGTGTTGGGTGTGAATCGAAATTGTTGCAAATCGGATTTAAGTGAATGCTTCATTGATTCAAATGTGGCATTAATCAAAAAAGATTTGCGCCACAAGAGCATTTAACAAACTTACAACATGCAATGGACAGTGACAACTGCCCCAGAGTGGTGCCACAAAATGTTGTATCAATATACCCAGAATGCAATTAGTTCGGCTCCAATTCATAAAAATTGCGTATATACTTGACAATTTTGTGACAGCTGCCTACTGCACGGAGCTCTGATTTTATCGATGATGCAAATGTGTGCACCCATTACCTCCCACCACCCACTAGTCACCAGTCACCAGTCACCAACCTTTCTCCGCCTATAAAATTCACCCACATGAGGCTCAATTCGAAGCTGCCTCAAATTAAACTGCTTTGCCACAACAAGGCCAACGATAACAACATGCAACCACAGCTGCAACAAGTTTCACTTTCACATAATTGCTAAATAATTAGCTCCACCACCAAAAAGGCAGCCTGAGTTTTGTTGTCGAGTGTTGTGTGTGTATATTGTGTGTATCCCCAGCATCAACTACCAGCTGAGCAACCCGTTGACGTCCAGGATTGTTATGCTTAAAACGAGTTTTCCAAGCCCACTTACTGAATCTGTGTGTCAGCGCCTATGTGTGTGTGTACTGGTGTTTGAAAGTGAAAAATGCATTGTGACCATTGGACAGTTAACTCTATACTCTTAGCCAGGCTAACAAGCGTAGAAAACACGCAAACATTAACTGAATGCTAAGCTCCCATTTAGGCCAAGTACTCGACCGAAGTCTTACACTAGTGCTATGTTTGCTATGAATCGAATCAAGATAGAATTTCTGAAATACCTACAATAAAATAGACGAATAAAGTGAATTCCATGCGATCCTCAGAATGTGAGCTGAAAGTACTTTGGGTAAACAGAAAATGAGTTTCGAACTAACAAATTGAATAAACAAAACAGCTGCAGAGAATTAAGTATATTGGAGTTTCTGCCATGATTGTGATTGTAGTAAGTAAATATAAACAACTAATGTGGAACCACATAAACACAATCTAGTATCCGGAAAAGTCTAGGTGCATTGTTACCAATCGATAACAAAGTGAGATAACAAAGTGAGTTAGCGAAATCTCAGCGGAAATTACTTTTCAAATGAAAGTAGACAGACAGGCTTTAACTGAGTTTGCACATGAGTTCAGCTAAAATGTTTTCTGGTATTTCACTAAAGTAGTCAAATACTTTGTCGGTGTTAAAGTTTTCACTGTACTTTAACTTTAACGAAAACATTAAAATTACCAGTTCTCTGCCTTTAAGTTTCTATAAGTTTGTCTGCGCAGAGGGAAATACGAACAATACGACCCAATGATAGACATTTTCTTAATTCTGTTTGCATTCGCAATTACTTCTTCTACTTGGAAGAAGGCCATCATCAAATTTGATGATGGTCGTCTCCCAATGAGAGCCTAGAGAGTTGTCTTTAACATTCAGCTGGTCAGTTGGTTGGTTTCCTGGTTTGCTTTGTGTGCTCGGCCAGGGTTTAATTAAGAGATGGCACTCACACACAGCCTCTGCGGCAGACAACCATTATCATTTCATTAACATAGACATAAAAGGCCTGAAATAACCCGCTGCGTCTCTGGCCCAAACCCCACGCTCAACTCACTTTTCGAGTACACGTGTTGCGGCTATAAACAAAAGAATTGGCAACTGTCGGGCCAAAGCTCAACCAGCGTGTAAAAAAGAAAAATCCCCTTACAAGCTCAAAGGCAAAAGCCAAAAGTCTTTTTTTGACTTGGTTTTTCGTGAACTCAATGTGTTACATATTATCTTACTGTATACTGAAATGACGGAGAATATAAAACAATTCGTATTTAATTTGTTTCAAATTGAACTTTATATTCGATATATTTTGTTTTCTCTTCTAATTTAGAAAGAGATATTAGTATTATGATTTGGACGAAGAAAGTAAAAGAGATTCCCTATAAATATATTCACATATTTTCAACTTACAGTCGCAACACCATTTCCCAGGGTAATTACGATAAATATAACATTATTAAGCTTAAAAAACGGAAATAATTTCGTTATTTCCTAGATTTGCTTTAAATACACCAAAGGGATTCATATAATTTTAATATCCCTTCTCAATTTTGTTACTTTTTATAAGTCTTACTGCTTAAAGGCTATTTCTGTTTCATATTTTTGGAGCAACTTTCTGTGTTTCGTTATAATTTCTTTCCCTTATCTGTGCTGGGGGTGGAAGGATACCTATAAAAAGCTTTTCCATGCGCTTTTACGTGATGCCAGAGCTGGCAACCGAGTGCCTGACAGTTTCCGACATATCGACAGTTGCAACAGCGGGAACAGTGGCTCCATCTGTCTACCCCCACTGAGGTCCCAAGTGAGTGTCAGAACCAACCACTTCTTGCCTCACAGCCAGAAATGTGAATAAAATGTAATCCGCCAACTGCGTGTGGTTCTCGTTGACGATGTGAAAACCAAAAAAATAGCCAACGTCTGCCACATTCATATATAACTTATAACTGTCTGTGCCAAGATACTGCGCTCCGGTCTCTTAGCACAGTAACAAAACTAACAATAATAAATGATCTAAGATGTTCGACTAAGAGTTACTCTGTCTTCGAAATTGAAAGTAAATTTAAGTTTTCTTTCGACTTATACGGTATATATCAATGATATATCAATAATATACTTGAAATTGTACCTGTAATAGGGTCTAGTTCAAGTTTTCAAGAACTTGATTAATCTGCGTGAAGATTTCCATAACAAGTTTTAAAATCTCGCAGATCAACACGTTCTCACCGAGGAACACTTCCAGATCTCGTCTTGGCTTTTGACGTCCATCACGAATAAACGTCTTCTTCTGCCTGACCCTTCATTAAGCCATTAAATTTTTATAGGGTATCACAACAGCTGTGACTTGTGTGTGCAATTGTGTTGATTTTCATTTTCAGCACACTAGGCGGCGGCACGCCCACTGAGCTCTACTCTGGTTTTTCGCATTGATTGCGTTACAATTTCAGGTTTTTCAATTTTTTTTTTAAATCTTTTTTCTTTTTGTTGTTCTCTCTTTCTGTTAGTCGACTTCTAGTTGAATTTTTTATTTATTTTTTTTACCGGCTGTGGCGGCGGCTGCCACAAAACGTGTCCGTTGGGTTTTATGTTATAGTTGTAGTTGAGTTGTAGTTGTAGTTGTTGCTGTTGTTGCCGCCTGCCGCACAGAGAATTGAAGCTGATTTTTATCTATATCTCCGGTCGTTGGTTCAGCATTATACTTTACCATACGAAGTTGGCTCTGGTTGGGTTTTGCTTGGCTTAAATGCTATTGCTATTGCTGGCCAACTGCCTGAGACTGGATGGTTGGCTAGCTGAAGCTATTTGGGCGTCTTTTAACCGGTTTTCTTCTCTCAGGCTCGCATTTCGTTTCGTTTTCATTTCGATTTACGAGCACAACAAATTAAAACCAAATAAATGAATAGACCAGACAAAATGCTCTCCTTGTTGTTTTTGTTACTATTTTTTTTTTTTGGCCATATTAAAGTTAACCAAGTCAGAAATCTTGAAAGCTCTGACTTTTGTCGGGGTTAAAACTGTTTATTTTTGCTTTTTCGAGAATTATTTGCATTCTTTGCTATTTCCTATTTCTACCTCATTTTACATTCCTTATTTGCTCTATTACGAGTATCATAACAGTTAAAATCGGAATGTGTCTATTAATCGTAAATCAACTCAATTTCCTTTTAAAGCTACGGGCATAAAGTTATTATAATAATCAGAAAAAGGCACAATTAAAAGTGTATACGTGCTTTTTACACCCTTAACCAAATGAAAGAATTATGAAAATGTATCTAACAGTCAGAAGGAAGTATCTCCGAGTCCATAAAGTATGCTATACGAGCTACACTCACGTTTGGTATATAAAGTCTTGTACGCAGTTTAAGAATATTTCGAAGTTTGATATTTTCTCGATAAAAACCGATTTCTTGGCACTTTTTTGAATCAATAGCTTTTATTTTTGGCAAATATGTATACTAACAGACTTTTATCCATTCATAATAAACAGATAATAAAATCAGAAATTATTCAAGAATTAATTTAATTAGGCAGGGTTACTTGTGTGTGTGTGTGTGTGTGTGAGCGTAAGTAGACTTCAGTAAGAGTGTAAGTAGGTTAAAGCGTTCTCGCCGTCGGGTATAGCTACTTTTAAGTGTTTATGGGTTTGTTTATTTGACATGAATTTACTTTATTTGGCTATGGAAATAATTTCGAATTAACTAAGTTATTGCATATGACTTTCATTTCCTGCTGAACAAAATATTTGCACTGAGTGTGGGAGTTTTTTATAGAGGTAACAATTCGTATATTTCATATATATTAACCAGATTCGTGCGGTTGTTAGCCATGTGAGAGTTCTGTCATCTTATAAAGAAAGCTCCTTAATGAAAATAATCGAAAAGAAAGTCCGGTATGCAAAGTTAAAAACTTATTTCAAAACCGGAAACAGGTGCTTAGAAAATCGGAATAGCTAGATTAATTTTAACAGAACATAATTAAGAACTATATTAAATAGCTTTATATGATAATTTCCACTATTTTTGCATGCTGAGACTGCGTTTAGATGCAAATACAAAGCTGATTCTGTTTCTCTTATTGCTGATTTTTAATTCGATTAAAATGAGTATTATATATATGTAGTATAATAATTGTTACAAATGTGGACTGCTTATCAATAACTTATCAATTCTTATCATGAGTATTAGTAGCGTTTTCAGATTTCTTCTGGGTTTCTTTCTTTTCCTAGAAATCTTCCGCTTGTGTTGAGTTGACCAAGAGACTTCCGATCAGCTTCTTGATATATACAGAAAAGTCATTCTCTTTATCCTTTGTACTCATCAATTAAACGCTTTTTGAAATCTGTGAAACTTCTTCTGACTTCTGTTTTGCACAAAGTTCAGCAACAAAGTCATAACCAACATGGCTAACAACAATTTGCTAACAAACTTTTGGACAGATGATAAAATATTACCTGGGCAGTGTTCGATGCTTCGATTGGTTTTTTTTTAAGTCAAAATCAATTATTGTTACAACATAACGAAAGAATTACTATTCAATTTGAACACCAGGCAGAAATAATCGATGAAAAAATTGAGTTAACTAATAAGTTTTCACACACATAAAATTTAACTTGGAAAGTGGACGCAACTTGGTTATAAAAATGAATGATTTTCATGCAAATATTTTAGATATTTCGCTTAGGCTTGACCTTCTGAAGCTGAATTGTAATCTTTAGGGACAGTTCCTGATTATCGAATAGACACAAGAAAAGACCTTCATTAAGATGGTTTGTGTGTGTGTGGCACACCCACAAATCTGTGCTGACTTAGACAAAGTTAGCCTTCAACTAGCAACAAATTGGCTCTTATTAAAAACATAACTTAAAACGCTGCAACTAAAACCAAACACAAGTTTCTTGCATATTCATTTTACGATTAAGCGGCAAATCTGTTTAGTTTTCGTATTTCTTGTACAAATTTGCCAGTTAAATTGTTTCTTATTTGAGTTATGGTTAATGTTGCATTTAGTGTATTTGATAGATCACAACATTGTTGTGCTTCAAGTGTGTGTATGTGTGTGTGTGTGTGTTGGGCGTGTGAAGTCAACTGAGCTAATAGTTTATTCGCACGATTAGCGATAAAAGTAATTTATTGTGTCTGTTTTAATGGATTAATTCTTTTGATTTATTATTAATCTAATTTGGCTAAGAGTTTTTGTTGTTCCTAAATTGCTGAAATAAGCTTATTTAATTGTCTTGCGGGGTTATTTCAAGCAGGTTAACTTGTTAACAAGTTAATTTTAACCAATGTTCATTGTGAGCATTCATCTTCCAAATTAGTTGATTAAGTCAACAAGCAGCTAAATTGGCTCAGAGAATCAATAACTTGCATTGATGCAGTGCGACCTTGCAAACAGTCAGTTGGTTAGCTATGAAAAGCTCCAATTAAGTAACTTACCTGTAAATCAAGGATGATTCACTCGATTGATTTTGTTTGCTGCAACTGTTCGCTCTTCGTCTAAAATCAGTTAATCTGCTTAAGCACTGACCGACTTTGATATATATACCGTACTCTATATATAACTAATCTGAACTGCTGCAAATGAATTGTAGAAGAGAAAAACCTTTTAACGCATTCATAATTAATAATAGAAATGGTTTCAAGTGGAAAAATCAGAATTCGTGACTTGGCTGAATCCCCTGAAAAGAGCAGATGGATTGCTATTTTTGTGCGTTGAACCCACACACATACATACACACATACACAGAGCTCGCACCTGGTTCAGAAACAGAAAAAAAATAATAGAAAAAGGGTACAAAAGGGTAAAAACGGTAAAAACCTGTGTTTGACAGCGACATGAAAATTGATTTTCCCCACACAGTCAGGCGGCAATAATCGCTAACAGCAGCAGCAGCAGCAGCAGCAGCAGAGACAGTGTTATACAGGGCGTATACGTTATATCTTGTCGAAAATGAAAGTGACTTTCAGATGACAAACCAATCCTCTCTCTTTGGCTCTCTTTCCCTTTGGCTCTTGTCCCCAGGTTCTTAGAATTAGCTTGGAGGCTTTATCCATCAGTATGCAAAGCAACTTTTACGTGACGTAAACTGTCTTTTATATAACGTACAATACTATTATATATACGAGTATATATTCTTTTTGGGATTGGCCGCCATTAGCTTAGCCGCAACGAGGCCACCACAAATCTCACCTGAATTGCCGTAAAATTGTTGCCTGCAGTCAAATTAGAAAACTGTGCCGCAGCCCACAAAAATTATGAGGCACATTGGGACACAGCCGCTGCCACACAGCATGAAATTAAAAACAGACTTTTTTGGGTGACTGTTTGCTGCTGTTCTTGTTGTTGTTGGCCTTTTTGCTTGTTGTTCTTGTTGCTGGTGTGGCCTGTGGCTTGCTTTTTGCATAACACAAAATCAATTACAAAATTAATTAAATATGCAAAGCTTAGCAACGCGAAGGAGAACAACAAGAACAAGAACAAGCACAAGATGCTGATGGCAAAGAAGAAGAACTCAATCAGCTAAAAGTCCCAGGCCCAGGCCATGTTCTACCGGTAATAGCAGCAGCAGCAGCTACACAGGAAAATGAAAAGGTTAAGAAACCTGTCGAGCTTAGGAAGGAGCAAAGTAGACTATAAAAATGTTAGCTTCAATTATACAGACTGCTTGATACCCTTTAATCCAAACCCTTAATTGAAATCAATTATCAACTACGATTAAAAGAAAAGAATGGAAGAAAGTTTTATTTTTTAATACTTTGCTGTGGATAAAATCTCTTAACAATCTAAGGCACAAACACTCAAGTGGCGAAAAATATCAATTTTTTTCTTAATGTATGTATTTAGGTCAAATTATGTGATATTTTTCTAGTCTAGATATTTTGCTTTCATTGTATTGTATATAAATCTGAAGTTCCCAGATAATTGGCACGTGTGAACTGAACATTCAACGTTGACGTTGACGGGCGCGTAATAATATTAAACAATGTGTATTTATATAAGGAAAAGAAAGATAGTGCGTTTATTTTTAACAGAAAATAAGATTATGAACAGGATGAGAAAGGAATAGAAGGGAAAAATATATTTTATTCCCTGTAAACTATATAAAATATATGTTGGTGACAAACCTTATGAACACTTAGTTATATTATTGAGTTATATTATTCTTATCCTAAAAAAAAGAATCAACTTAGAACTATCTTTGAATATTTATAACAATTGGTACAACATTTAGAAAATACTCTCGTTGATGTTTAATTCATGATCATTTTAGATGCGAATACGTAGTAATTCTTAATTAAATTGAGTGTCAGCTTTGGCATTTGGTAAATGAAATCCTTGAATCCTTCTGCTGCAATGCGTAGCTATTTCAATTACATTTTGCCTGCCTAGACACTTGGTCTAATCTCGGGCAGGAAATTTGCATCTTTGATGATATTTGCCAGACACACTCGACTCTTGGCCAACATACAAAATGTGGTTCACACTGCACTTTGGAAATACAACAGCTGTTGTCTCATTTGGTCGATTGGCATTTACATAACATTTGTGATTGGTCTACGGATTTCGAGTACTTAACTTGCCACAGTGGATTGGTTATTTTGGCAGTTGGCAGTTTGACGCAATTGGCACAAGAATCAAGTCAGCCAAGTCAGTCACGACAGTACTGAAGTGAGCCAAGTTCTGTTCTCTCGTAAAATGTCCAGGTAGTTAATTAAGCAAAGTGCGACGCACTCTCAAAATTCATCAACAAAACGTTCAATTAATTTTCGTGTTTATTTTCTGTTTCATTGCAGGTATGTGCCCCGTACGACAGCTAGAGAAAAATGCTGTCAATATCGATTAAGGTCAAACACTGCGTATACGCAACGTCGTTGAGATATTTTAAACACGTTTGTACTTGCTAAAAGGCCTTAACAAATTGATTGAGCTTTAATTAATTGCTATTTCAGCTAAAGAAACTCTTTTTATCGATATTCATAATTAATGTTATATTTTCAAAATCAAAATGAAAAATGGTCTAAAATATTTGGAACCCTTTCTAACATCACAACATATTATCACAAAGGTTTTCAGACTCCATTTTTCATTTCAAATATTTACATTTTGTATGCTTGCGTTCCCAAGGTTTCTTTAAAAAAATCTGAAGTTGCATAATTAATCTGTATATCCATCACTCCAAATCGCGTTATTCTGACTAACTGCATAACTTTATAAGGTTTCTCCCTCGACTAAAATAATAGTTAGTTTTGTTCAGCCATTTTATAAGCTTTCCAACAGAGCAGGAGCTTAGTGGCAGTGGTTGAATAGTGTCTGAGACTTTTGCATTACAAGTATTTAAATCTCCTTTTACTTAAGAATAACATTATTAGAATAGAATATATATAGAGTATATACTTACGATTAAAAACTTTGCTAGAAGTTGGGAAAGTCAAAGATTTGCAGCTGGGGCAGTTTAATTAAGAAACTATAACTAATATTGGTGAAGGTGTGGTAAGTATGTTGTTTGAGATAGAAAGACATTCAAAATCATAATTTTCATACTCGCTCTTGTCAAGGACAGGTTTTAGTGCATGGTTTTCCTGCCTGAAGCTTTTCTCTTTGGAATCACTGTGAAAAACTTATTTGAATAAGGCCGGGCAAACAAAACACCCACACACAAAGCGGCTCATTAGAGCGGCTTCTCTGCCAGTGCACCACAAAGGTTGACTACCTCTATAGTAGGTAGACTGTGTGTGTGTGTGTGTGTGTGTGTGTGTGTGTGTGTCTCTTGCTTATGAATATGTTTTATTTTTTATGTGCGTTTTTGGAAACTTTTTTTACACACTTTTTTTTTAGTTGGGCGCTGCAGATGCGCGGCTGGCAAATATTTACACAGTGAGACAGAACCGTTGACAGCTGATGGTCGTCGTCAGTTAGTAAAAAGATATAGTATAAGCCGACTGGCAAACAATTTAAAGGTGTAAACTTACAGTTGAAGCTTCAACGCGATCATTATTGGTTGATAAGCAAGCAACACGAGTTGAAGTATCATTAAAAATGAAAAAAGAGAGAAAAAAACAGTTAAACAAAAAATAAAAAGCATAAGCGCATACTTGATATTTATGTTTGACAAAGTCAAATGTCCATCAAAGTGTTAATAATTCATTTTGACGGTCTTGGGAAACCGAAATAATAAATAAAAACCCATAAAACTTATCGCATAATGGAACGGGGAGTCGCCGATGAGTATTCATGATCTTTACCATAAATATTTATGGAAAAACAGAAGTGATAATTAAACTTAAGCAGCGCACACATAAGTTGCTCTCTAGTTTTTAGAAGGGGCTTATACAGTTTTCAATCAATTAATAACCCAGCAGAGTATATATCTAGTTAGTCTCTTCATAGTGTTAAAATCTCTCTGGAAACATACAACTATGTTTAGGGTGTGTTAAAGTCGAGCATATTCGTTCGTTCGTTGCATTTGCAGAGCGAGTTTTAGTCTACAACTCTTTGTTTATTCCTGTTTGTTTGTTTTTAGTTCATAACCATTTGAACTTTATACTTATGCGCCGACATATTGTTTGTTTCCCACGCTGCATGCAACATTAATGTACGTATCTCAATCTATGCTGGCCACTTTGTGGCACGAATAAGTTGTTGCTACCAAAATGCAGCAGCGTACGTACTTGAAGCCTCACTTCAGAGCACAAGTAGCTGCTGTCAGAGGACCCCGCCTATAAGACATACATTTTTGCATTCTTCTGCTAAAGTGCTTTTAAAATGGTTTTTTATTTCGAGTTGTTTTTTGTGCGAGTGCGAGCTTGAGCTATAAGAAAGCAGCTCAATTGTTTGTCCTAGGTTGCTGCTGTTGGATCTTAGTGGGGTTCTGTTTGAGCTTATTCGAGGTCGTCTTGATGCCACCCGCGTTTCGTGCTACTATTTTAGTTTATTTTTTAATGAGTTTTTCTATCTGCGTTGCAGTTGCAAAAGTTTTTCTTTCATTTGGCTCGCGTGTGGACCGCTCGACGCCTGTCCAATTCGATACGGAATTTCAATTGCAAGGACACTTCAAATTGGTGTAACCTATGAACTGCTCTCAAGGTAAAATCAAAAATGAAAGACTAAGTGAAAAGGTAGAAAATAGAGGACACGTAGAAGGTAAACACATGTGTGTGGGGTAAGGGAAAACTGTATACGCCTGTCGTAAAAAGAATCAACAAAGGAAAAACAAGAATCTAACAAATAACTATGTTAGGTTGATATAACACAGTTAATGTTCATAAATGCGATGGATGCGTGGCCCTATGAATAGCATCCTGGGGGAAAGTAGGCACAATAATAAACAAGCCATAAAATGTTTACCCCATGCACTCGACCTGGCTGAAAGCAGTTGCTTTTTATGTCAAATAAATAACAAAATAAATAAAAGAAAGTAAAAAAGATGTTGATATTTGGTGGAGAGCAGTCTATTAAATGTTGAAATACTCTATCCCAGAAAAGTTAACGCACGCAAACTAAATTAATTATCGCGGTTTAGTTAACATAATTTCTCAGTGTCCACGTACAGCTCTAAAAAGTTTACTTTAACTTGAATTTTCACACCAACAAGAAATTGCAAGCTCTAACTTGGGTATTTTCCTGAATTTCTTAACTGCTGCGATTATTTGTGCTAATTTTTCAGATCTGAAATGCTTCTTTAAGCCACTCTCAATAAATTATTATTATCAAACTAGCCACGAAAACGTTTATAAGGGGCTGTAAATTTAATATTTAACTTGCTTTCTTGACTCCTTGAGAAAACTAAAACTTAATCAACCCTTGAACAAACTGCTTAACTTTTCCACGATTTCCACCTGCAATGTTTACCATTTTTGTGAGTTAACAAACACTCTCTCAAAACTATTGCTAGCTACAACACAATGTATTTTATATAATTTAAGATGAATGTTATTCCTATCTACATACATTCACGATTTCATTGCGAAAATTCCCTTTTTGTGCGTCAAGAGTATCTACCGGATGCATTGGGAGCAAGTCAGCCCGTTTGTGAGCAGTTGCCGTCAACTAAAGTTTATGTTTGCTGAAAGCCATTAAATTGAAGCACGTAGCAACCTATACAAGTAGCTACCAAATAATATTCAATAGTTGTAACCAGGTTAAAATGTTTTCTTTTTACGCTCTATCCAGCAAATTGAGTAGAATACGAGTAGTAGTAGTAGGTGGTGCTTATGCTTATGCAGAGCATTTCAACTATTTTGTACTGGCGCCTGAGGTGCTAACCTTTTGGCTGTTCCCCCAATAGGGACCAAGGACTAGGGACCCCCAGAGTCTAGGGACTTTATGTGGTGTTAAGCAAGTTTGTTGCCTGCTTTTGTGCGTTGATTGATTTGGTTTTTTCTGCTGCTCGAAACGTGAAGCGTGTTACGTGTTACTCTTGTGGGCGTGATGGTTGTGTGAAGTTGTGTTTACAAGGAACCGCCCTGATTTAACAACAACAAGAAGAACAACAAGAGCAATGCTTTCAGTATCTGGGGAGTAGATAGTAGATAGCAATTAATGTGATTGTAGCCAGAATATGGAGCGACCGTTTAACCTTCAAACTGCTGACAGTACCAAAATTCACCTCCCACTACGCTCTTCTATCTACGCCAATAGCTCAACATAAAAGTCAAGAGACGCTCCAATGGGCCAACCATAAAATTCACCAGCGAAACGCAAAGAAGGAAACTAAAATCAACGTCAAACACAGACGAGCCCATTAATTTTTATTGCGCACGAGAAACACCCTAGAACCAAAAAAAAGGAAGTAAGAATATAAAAGTAAAAAAAAATAAATAAATTTGAATAAAAATTAGCAAGTATACATATAGGCGTGGCCACCACCAGCCTTCGCCCTTAAAAATACCGAGCAGCAACTGTTACGAATCAAGGCGTAAAAGCAGTCAAAAAAGCGAAATTCCTTCAAGGTAATCCAGCTATTTACATAGAGAAAAGAAAACAGAAAAACAAAAAAAACAGAAACACCCTGTATACTCAAATAAATAGTGTGTATGTATGTGTTTGGTGTGTCGTCGCCAGAGGGTTGCTTTTTGCATTAACCGTTTACTAAGGGTATAACACTATTCTTATGACGTATGCCAGGCGAATCGAATATATTCTATTTCCTAACATATATTTTGTTTCTCTTAAGATTTGTTTCCACTTCAAATTGGTAAAATTTTTGATTATGATTGAAAAAAATGCCTGTATTTTTTTATTTTTTGGAAGAGTATCTGTAATTCAGTATGAAAACATTCTGTTACGTTGATAAGCCTATTTTGAAAGCTTGCTATGCAGACAAACAAATAAATTTCCGAGCACTTTTGTAAGACAGGTCCAGACCTATTGGCGTCGTCCTTACTTCCTTTGTCCATATTTAGGATCATAAAACGGAACTTTAGTTGTTGTTATGGCCGTTGGCAGTTGTTTTGTTGATTCGCTAGTTTTTAGTTTTTGATTTTTGGGGTAGCATTTTTATACTTTATGTATATATATCTTTCATTGGTGTTTTTGCGACAAAAGTTTTGCCTAAGCCGACGACGCTGAGAATTCGGCTTTTTGTTTGTTACTGACGTCAGCTGGACTGAATTTCTGAGACTATAGGCTGACGATGATGCCAGGAGGCGTCTTTGCTGGGCTCTTGCCTCAGGTATATGCCTACTTGAGCCGCAATCTTTGGGGACAAAGCAACAAATCCGATGAGTCTGGGTATGGGTATGGGTATGAGGATATAAGCACCAACGACTGCTTAGTATAAGTAGAAGTATATCGGGTATTATGTGGTACTTAGGCAGCTTATGGGGATTTCAGGTGTCTTTTTGTCTTGTGTATGTTCCTTGTGCTTCTGTTTTATAATTAAAACTTATGGCAGCTCTGTGTGTGTGGTGTATGCTTCCCCATTTATGTATATAAACATCTTAAAAAGGCAACGGTGCTACCTGGAATATTTCTTTTATTATAGCACACTTTTCGACCGGCATAAACGTAAATAACCTGGTTTGTCTTTAAGGCCCATTTTGCCAAGGGTTCTCTCCATAATATTAACGACTATTGAAGAGCTCGTTGCCATTTGCAATGCACATTCCACTTGATTGATTCTGTTATAAAATTTAAGATACAATACAAATGGGCAACATCAATTTTATTTCGAAGAAATTGCGCATTTGCATTTGCTAAAATACGAGTATTATGCTCTATATACTTTTCAAATTATAATACTAATACGCCACGTGGTCGACTTATACAGTTACAGAAGCCAAAATGGGTTCTGCACTGAGAGAATAATTGGGAGAGTCCCTGTGAAGCTTTCTGTTAGAAACTTTGTTTCGTTACGCATAAAAATCAAATTATAGTTCCTATATTTCTGATTGAAACTGTTTTAGATTGTCAACAACAACTCAATTTATTTTCGATTTCAAATGTTTGCACTGAAAGAATAGAATGGAATTCTATAGTCATCTTGTTCTTATGTTCTACCAAAAGTTTTCTTTCATGTCCTACCAATTCCGAAAGTCGTAAGATAACAGATATCATGTTTTACTAATTCTGTAAGTGCTGATAAGGCTCCGTTCTCTTCGCTCAGTGTATCAGGCAGCCCTTCCGCTGCTTGTCATGCCTCACTGGGCTGACGACTGACTTCCTGCGTGTGCGTGTGTGCCAAACGCTTCCTGCGTACATGTGCTTACTCATGTTGTGTATGCATGTATGTACATAGATATACTTACATATATCTAGATATATATATTTACACGTATGCGTGTACATTTTCGTTATTTTTTCATTTTTTGGGTAAACTATGCGTTGCGCATTTAAATTTCACTGCCTGGCGGCTTTTTGATTCGTAGCCAGAGAGGCTTCGGCTGACATGAAGCCCATTTTAAGAGTCAGTTTCTTGCCCTCTCTTCTAGCACCTGATGGAAATTACACTCGTTTTTTTCTCCTTTTATTTACTATCAAATTGAGTGAGTTTGTGTGTGTACATTTGTTGTGGCATGTCACTTTATTTTATATGATTTAATTTTGGCAATTTGTCTGGCGGCTTTTCAGGCTTTTGGCATTCGCTTATGCAAATTTTTATGCAAGCGAAAATTGTTGCAAACTGTTTTTTTACGTTTTTTACTCGTCTGTTGACATTTAACCGGCGGCTTGAATGAAAAGCCATTAAAATATTCACAATAAATAACAAACACAGGCAATTTTATTTCAATAACTATTTAATAATTCACTTACAACAAAAGCGAAAATTGAAAATTCATGCCACATGCCAGCCGCATATACAATATACAATTTTTTTAAATTTAAATACCATTCGCTATATTTTTCTTCTTGCTACCGTTTATGCACCCTTGACCCCATAAAACTAATTGATTTGTGGCACATTTTTTGTATGTTTTTCTTTTTCTTTTCATTGTTTCTGCCAGTGCCAAACCCATAAAAGCTCAACAAACAATTTAGTCTAATACAATTTGGTTAGTTTTATTGTTATTCTTTTTTAAAAAAAAAACATTTTTTTGAACGTAGTTTTTGGCAAACCATTTCAAAAGCCTCGAACGATGCTGTGCACATTTCTCTTAAATACTTGCCAGCTGTTGTTTTTGTTGTTTGCAAAGGTGTTGGCTGCTGGTTTAGTTTCTTACCTGCGGCTATAGCATCAACAGCAAAAAACATCAACAACAAGAAACTTGTTTAAAATTCCAAAGTTGTTTTAAAGTTTATGTTTTGCGCCCAACGAAATTTCATGTTAATTGTTTTGCCTTGTCTTTTCGCTGAAACGCGCCGAACTTTGATTGATTTTATTATTTCTGTTTTTTACTGTTTCAATATCAAGTTCAGCGCTCATAAAGAAACAGATTTAATACTAATTGTATTTGATTTAGTTTAAATTAGCCGTCACTGTCCAAACTAAATTTGATTTGATATAATAAAACTATCAAATAATTAAGTTAAAGAAAACAAATGACACACAGCCGCTTGTTCAGCCATTGTCTTCGCCAGCTAATTGAGAATTTTGTATTTAGCTTTGTCATGTTAATTTTTGCAGCCACCTTTAATTATTTTCCGGCTTCATCAGTAAAACTCAATTCAAGCTCAAGCCGCGGCATTATGAAACAAATTTCGTGGAAATTAAAGGAAGCACAAGGTCATATGATGTTTACACTAGTGAAAATACATTTCCCAATCGAACTCCTCTCATACCTAACGCACTTTATATCTAAGTTTCTTGTTAACTTATATATAATACGAAATACTCAAACTATTAAAAGTTAGTTTAAAGTTGGAAGGAGGCTTGTTAAGGAATCATTTATGATATTTCCACAAGTGTAAATACATTTTCCAATCATAATCCTCTCATATTTACCTGGATATTAAGTTCTTTCTCTAATTCATATTATTTTAAAGTTAAAAGGAGGCTTATTAAGGAATTGAATATGATATTAGGGTAAATACATTTCCCAATCCAACTCCTCTCATACCTAACGTACTTTATATCCAAGTTTCTTATTAATTTATATATAATACGAAATACTCAAACTATTAAAAGTTAGTTGAAAGTCAGAAGGAGGCTTGATAAGGAATCATTTATGATATTTCCACAAGTGTAAATACATTTTCCAATCATAATCCTCTCATACCTAACACATTTACCTGGATATGAAGTTCTTTCTCTTAGCTTTATTAATTTATATACGAAATACTCAAACTATTCCAAATGAGTTGAAAGACAGAAGGAGGCTTGTTTAGGAGTTAAATATACTATTAACTCTAGTGTCAATACATTTCCCAATCGAACTCCTCTCATACCTTACACACTTCCCAAGATATTAAGTTGCTTCTGAAATTATTTAAAATGGGTTTAAAGTCAGAAAGAAACATATTAAGGAATAAACTTGTGGGGTTGTGGTATATCTTAAATACTGATTTTCATATCTGTTGGATTTCCAAATATAAACATATATAGGCATATAAAATCCAATTGTCTTCAGTATTATAAAAATATGTGTTTGGCCCCTGTTCGTGATCTCACCATGAAAATCAATCATTTTTTGTGTCTTGTTGTTGGTTTTCTTGTGTTGGATTTTTGAATACTCGTTTAATGTTGCATGGTTGAATTGCGAATAGTATAAAAGAGTTGGCTCAACGGTTCGACACGTTTCTTGTTGACAATTTGAAATTGTTGGCTGATTGGCAGCCGCCAAAGTGGTGAATGCCACAATCGAAATGGTGTATGGTGTGGCTTAAATATACATACGAATAACGAGTAATGCTCAATGGGTTTTGTAGCAATGCTGATTTGGCTGACACTTTGGCATTTGCTGCAATTGAATGAGATATGTGCATACATTTTTTTTCCAGCATCTTTTGCTAAGCGTTTTGACCATTTTTCATGCAGCTGTGGCACTGACAGTCAAATTGGCTTAAACGCAGGCGTTGCCCGCTGGCAATATACCTGGCACAACCTGCAATTTATGCGTTTAAGCCGCTGTGGCATAATCCAATCGCAAGCTTCTTAACTGCTTTGATTGTCGCTTAACTCTCTGTCTGTCATCCAGCCTGATGACTGGCACATTGCTGGAGATGATGGCATTTCACACCATATCGTAGATATTTTTCAGCTGCATTACGAGCTCATAATGCAAGCCGAAGATTTCTCTGCATTTGTAATTCGAGTGGAAAGTCGCTCAACTAGACAAAAGTATCCTCAACTTCAGATATTTGGCTGCCTTTTCTTCTTCTCTCTCTTGCTATTGCCAACTGTGTGTATTGTTTTGGGTTTTTCCACCATTTTTTTTTTATAACGTTACTCAAGAAATTATAGCGTGTAATCTAAGGCATGCATTAAATTTCACTTTTCTTTTACATGGAATTCATTTTAGCTCCGATTTTCCATTGTTTTTTTTTTCTAAGGGTATAAACTTGGAGGGAAAACTGCAGAAAAACCTATGGAATAGAGCAGAGTTTTTCTGCTGAATTATAAATTTCGCATTTTCTGTTGACGCTGATTTGTTGCATTGCCATCCACGTGAGAGTTTTTTATATATTTACGTTCGTAGAGTAGAAAATGTTTACTTGTATATAACTGAATTGGATTTGGAGCAGATGAAAGACGTTAATATAAGGTGTTAAATGGGTTAATGTAAAGCTAAACTTAGATATGCCACTGATAGATAGATCGATGTGTAATTGTCGATATATTTACAGATTTAACGATGTATAATGTTAAACAAGATCCGTTTTGATATCATATCAAACAAGTATCACATTGTCTTATGTTGTTATGACAGTAAATTTATCTACTAAAGCTATAGCCAAGAAATGAGGCTTGGCTAAGATACATTCTTGGTTGAAGATACATTCTATGCTCAGAGTTGGAGCAGCATTTGCTCTTGTCGTTTGTATCTTAACGTCTGTAAACTTGTTTTTCAAGGGAATTTCTGCCATATCTAAAGTTTTCCATTTGTATTTCATGTTTGATTTCACGTGTCTTTTCGAACAATTGATTTTCCATTTGTGCTTGTGCCCTATATCCGAAATTAAACACATGATAAAGAACATGCAATCTACTCTGTGACTAACCATTCATTCGGCTAACCACAACACCCATTTATCGCATAGTGGTGTCAGTGATGGGTTCCAGTAATACAAACCAATTAGATATGCCCCGCACGAAGGGACCCTAATCAAATCAACATGTTCCCAACAACGGAGAACAATAACCCAAACAATCAGTAGGTAGGAGCAATTGCGAGTACGAGTTCCATAAATACGACAAAATCTGATTCGAGGCGAAAATGTACATGACACGTGCTCCCCACGTAATTAGAACATTATCAACATTTAGCTTAAAAAGCAACTATAAATTATTTTGGACACATTTTGGGCAACTTTTCAAATGGTTTTTGTTACCATAAAAAAAAAACATTTGACAACATTTTTGACAGCTCTCGAAATGTGTTGCGTCCTAGGCGGAACCAACTTTACCTATTTCGACTTCAATTACGCATTAAAAATAATAAACATTATTTATTATTTACACTTAAATATTTGATAGCTATTCAAAATGCCCAGTTTCAAGTCTTAAATTCGGCTTTTGTTTGACAAGACACGACACATTAGTGGGCAGCTTTATAATCAAAGTAAAGGTTATTTGCCTTGAGATTAGAGTGTGGAACACAGAGTGGACACTTGACTGAGATTTGAGTGTGTTATTTATCGGCATCAGATGCATATCAGAGCGATTAAGGGACCCAGCAATACGACTCACATTCCTTTTAAAGCACTAAACTTGTATGGTTATACTTCCACTTGTGTATATGTATGAATATATAACAGATATATATGTATCTCAGATTCTTTGGCCATATTTATATTAAACATTGCGCGCTGCGAGTTATCAAGTTTTAAGGTCCCAGCTGAGTGTCCAAAACTTTTTGGCAAAGTTGCAAACTAATTAATGCAAGTGAAATATATAACAAAGCTCCACTCAGAAATATCCTTAATTAAAACTTAAACAGAAAAGCGCTTTAATTGGTCAAAAAATTTAAATTCAATGATTCAATTCGTTAACTTCTTTGAGATACATTTGTCGGTAAATATAATATGTTGAAAATTTAACATTTAATCTGAAACAATAACCATTAAAAGAATACACAGTTATGCTGTGAATGGTATTTATAATATGTCTCATGAAATTCCAATTTCATTCTATAATCTCTTTCGACATGGCCACCCACTTCCATAGGTTGTCCCTCAAACCGTTTTTGAAGTTAATCCACTTTTATACGCCTGATTGATTCTGATATTTCAACTGAAATATGTGCAGTTAGCTGCACAATTAAACCGCAATATTTATAAAGATACGTATATAAAGGCAGTGTTATGGAATTGGCCAGATGTATTTCATTTAATTTCATAAATATTGTTAATCAATATTTTCAATAGTTTCAATCGAGTAAGCCTTGTTTTATCGATCTGTTTTACCACAGGCTAATCTGTGATAAATTCCAAATTGTTAGTAAATATGTTTTTTAAAAGCTACTTTTAATACCGCCACCGCTTGAATTGTTTAATTTTTGTTACATTATTCATAATAAAACCGCAAATATATGAAGAGACTTTATTGCGGCTTGGCACACGCATAAAAACTAAACAAAATAATCGTATAAAAAAAATATTAAAAACTTATTAAATGGACGCGTGTGACACGTTATGGCCCATACTTTTATACCTACTTAATTATGTTTTGCTTTTCAACACAGAAATAAACCTGTAACGTTCGCTTTTGATGGCCCTAAAAAAATCTATAAATTTTACATAATTAATCGTATTACTATTTCGTTTCCGTCGTTTGCTCTGACAAAAAATCAAAACGTGACAAATTCCGGTTTAAGTTGAGATCTGCAGAGAATGAAGTCACATTTTTAGACCTAAACATGCATAAATATATATAAACAAGTACTGCCTGACGCTAAGCTACCCCTTAGAGCGCATTAATTGGGTAAAGGGTATAGGAAATAGTAACCCAATTGTTTTATATCCAGTTTTAACGGCGCGTTAATTGATTCTGATTGCTTTAAAGAAAAAATTATATGTATTATATAAAAAGCTGCAGCTGTGCTCGGGCCGCCCACGTTGCTTCTTACACCCAGCTAATGATGATAGTTGATCTCTTTAGCAAGCTAAGCACACACACACACACACACAGACAAACAATCGCATAAGCCGATAAATGTTGACACTGAGTTATGGGCGCAAAATGCGCAGTCGTCGTTTAGTTTATATATCACAGATATCGTCGTATAGTCCGTACAGAGTAACAGATATGGATTTACTAATGATAGAATATAGTCGGTCTGGTATTTCATAAGCAAATGAGCAATTTTGCGCAGAATGTGTAATTAATGAGGTACTCGAAACCGAACTTGACATTTTAATTGAAAATGCCGCATTTATGCGAGTTGCAAAACAATTTATTGAAGTGCAATTAGCAAATTTTCGATAACAAACGCCCGCATTTAGTTTTTTGTTTGTGTAAAACTGGTAGCTTAAATATTCGTGCCTTATATATATGTGTGTATATATGTGTATATATGTTTGTACAAAATTTGATTTAAACTAGATTTGCAATTCATATTATAAACGATAAAATTATACAGCTTTTTGTGTATGTTAGCTTATCTAAGTTTGTAGGCAGCTTATCAAAGGTTAAGGCAGGTTTTGTTTTTACTACCTTATTTCTGAAGTGAACAGAAAACAGGCTTTAATTAATCCGAAACTGAACATATGAAACGCTTAAGTAGATCTAAGTCTTTATCAGAAGGTTTCTAAGTCTCTCTCGTGGCATAGGAAGGTTAATTCTATAAACAAATTTAAATCGATGACAGCTCATAAATGTTCTCTATATATTCTCTATTCTCTATAGCTATTTTCATTTCCCACTGCTTTGCACTAATTAAACAATATTCTGCCTTGATCGATGCGCTCTTAGTTTAATATTCCATTAAAGCAACAATTTATATAAATATTTTTTCATCTTCTACTTTCAGGTATGAATTAACCCATAAACTCTAATCAAGACATGATCATAAAACGATCCAAGTAAGAATACAACTAAGGTGACTGCAAGTTACCCTGTAAACTAGTTGATAATCTGCTACTAGAACAACTTAAGTTAAGGAATATTTATTTATATTTTATTGAAAGGTCCATTAACCCACAACATTATTTCATGAATGTTGTTGACCCAAAATCAATCTGTCACATTTCTCATCCCATAAGTGGAATTACCTATATAATATAATATATAGACAGAGAGCAAACACACTCTGAAAGTAAAAGTGTCAAATTAAAAACAAATAAAAGCGAAAACAACAGTCTTTGCGATTCCCGATCACAAGGTTATCCAGTTCGAATGGATGGATATATAGATAGATAGACAAATCGATATAGATACTCGTTAATACTTGGCACTACTTCGGTGAGTTTTTATGGCCCAATATGGTGGACAGTTAATGTTTCATGCATATTTATAAGTTCACAAAAAGTTGTTGCTGTCCGCTACTTGCGCTATTAATTTATTACGATTTTTAGTTTCAAACGCATTTAATAATATCTGTTTTATAACTTCTTTTTAAACACAAAGACACAAGCTGGAGGCAAATGGAGCACTTTCAATTAACTCTCGAGGGGAAAAAAAAGCCGCAAAACGCGTAGGTTGCGCTTGTCTTGTCGTTTCTTAAGCGGATTTATTTGGGAATTTGGAATATATCTTTTGATATACCGAAGGTTATGTTCACGCACTTCATAAAGTTACATTTTGTGCCACGAAATCTTTGAAATTGGGAGCACTCTTCAGATCAATTTGTCAAATTGCTCGAGCCGCTTAAATGAATGTGCTATGAATTTGTTCAACTCATTTTAATTAATTTACTGCCAGTGCCAGTGCCAGGGCCGAGCACAGAGAACACCAAATACCAAATAAGATAGCAACCAAGTACAACAAAAAAAAACCAAAAACAAAAACCATTAATCAAACTCCAGCCGAAAATTTACGACCCCTAAAACTTTTCTCTCTCTGACAGCTGATTATATGGGGGAAATTTCGCGTTTTTAGTTTCGGACAGCTGCAGCTGCACTTGACAAAGTTGAGTACAATCTAAGACATACATATATATATATATATATATATATATACATATATATATATATATATGTATAGGGTATCCATTTATTAATAAAAATTATTATTATTTTCTTCAATTAATTGAAACGCTTTAGCTTTACGCTTATGCCCGGAAGACAATTGTGGAGCACAATTTGATTCATCCAGAGATCTTAGATCACATGCCATAGATTGGGATTTTTTCCTTACTTTTGCTTTCGATTTACAATTGCTTTTCTTGTTCCATCTCTTCTGTTTTCCTCTTTCTCTCTCGCTCTTTTATACTGAATGCACTTTCGATTCAAATCTTGAATTCAGTTCAATTGGTTGAGCGCCCTGGGTGGTCGCTCATGTTACCAATGTAACACAGCGCAGAGACGCTTTAATTATAAAGCATTTCTCCAGCATTTTTTGAATACTTTTGCTTGCACTAATAACGCCTCAGACGAGCACTGAATGAGTACAACTATATGAGTATATATATATATAAATGGTACTCTATAAGTCTATAAGCACGCGGAAGCATTTGAATTTTAAATCGACTCCATCAATGTTCATGACTTACTTGGGGAGACTCTTTGATATCTTTTGAATCTCAGTTTATGCATTTAAATGAGAATTTTGCGTGCTTGTTAGCTGTAGGTAAAAGTACATTTTAAAAGAAATGAATTGTTTATAGATACGTTCAGATTGACCCTAGAATCTACTTATTTACCCACGAACTAAACTGCAATTTTTAATTGCATTCAATATGTGCATATGGCATATAAAGAGCAAAGGCCTTTGGCTTTTGGTTTGAAGAAGAATTGAGCCTATAATTTTATACAGAACATTGATTCAACTAATTAAAGAGTAATAGATAATATTGATTAAAAATGGTATTCTAAAGTTGTCTAAATGTATCAAAAGTAAGTATGTAAGAAAGTATCTTCAGCCATTAGATTCCTGATTCAATCAAAAGTCGACTTAACAATGACTAAGATTCATAGGTAAACTTCTTTAAGCCAGACACAGAGAGGGCCATAATAATGTACTGTTGTCTTACCTCAATAATAAGTCTAGTCTAGTTTCTATGTTCTAGTTTTACAGACTGTTAAGTGCAGCTTCAGTTGAAGTGGCAGCTATTTTAAAGTCGAAGTATTTTTAGCATCAATTTGATAACTTAACGCTCCCACGCTTTGCACATGCCACATATCTATGCCACAAATTCTTCGCCCACATTTCGTATACTCGTAAACGTGCAAATCATTGCCACTAACTAATTTGCAATGCTCTGAGACAGTAAACAACTCGATTCAATTGCCTCCTTCAGTTTGACTTTTGCATTAATTTATAGCCATATGCATGTTGCACGTTCAACTTGGACGCCCAACTCCCACATACGACTTAGGCAAACAATATTTTTCAGGTGTGTGTGTGTGTGTGTGTGTGTGTGTGCGGGTGTAGATTTGGCAAGTTACTTGGTTTCACGAGCATGTAACTGTAATCCTCTTAATTGCTGAAATGAAAGAACAGGATTGTTGCTCCAATTTATGGAAAATCCTTGCCGCAGGTATGCACTGTGTGTATGTGGGTGTGTCTACGCCCACATATTTGTATATATATCTAATTCTACACTTGTGTTACACTCAGTATAAACACTTCAAGCGTATGTACACGATTGTGTGATACCCTAACAAATAGTGTAAGTGGACTTTCAACACAAATAAACAACTTTATTCCACCCATTGAAACATTTCATAATCATTTTTAATGCGGATTATTATAGTCTTCTCTCAATGGCGGCCACATTTTTTTTATTTTTTTATTTTCTAGGAACATTTCAAGGGAAATGTTTTCCAATTTGAATGCTTTTGCCGCTTTAAGCAGCTTAAGTAGACTGAATATTCTACTGGGTTACTGATTGATGTAAGCTTGTATTAAAATTAAAGCTTCAAGCTAATATTTCTTTAAGAGCTGTAAGTAGTTGTTATACAATCAGGTTATAAAAGTTGTAACCAATGTTTGAGTGGTTTATAATTATTAATTATAATTATTCACGGATAGAATAGAGATAAAGGTGTTAAATTGTGCATTGTGTTATTAATTATTTATTTTGAGTCAACTATATAAAAAATTAAAAAGTAAAAGATTTTACAAATATTAAATATATATAAATATTTTTCTTAAGTATACATAAACATTAATTAAATAAAATATGTATATCTAGGGATATTCAAAATTATAAATGAAGTATTAAACATTGTTATTAAACAGTTATTTGAATTTTAAGCAAATGATAGCCACTTCTGCTATTCGCATCTGAAAAGGTTTTTTTGTCTTTTTTTCCCAAAACTTTCCTTGTATTCGAATTCATATGTTCACAAGCTGAGACAATAATTTATACTTATACACAAACTCAACAGATACATTTTCCCAGTCGCATAGAGCACTTCAAATTCGATATAAAGAGTAATAGATTTTCCCTCTTCGGCTTGTCAGCAACAAGTTTTGAGTGCGTTGTGTTCCTCTGCCGATCCGCCGGAGTGTTGCTGTTGACATTTGACAGCTCTTGGACAACAATGAACTAATTTAAGCAACGCATTGTCATACATCAACAAGATGGTTTTTATGTTGTTGTGGTGCTACATGTTTTCCCGCGGCCCGTTTGCTTTATTTTTGATATATTAAGCTGCATGTACGCAAAACAATATTCAAAAAAAAAAAATAAGAAAAATTAAAACACACATCGCTTCCGGCAAAATACGAAAAAAAAACATTGAAACTAAATAAGAAAAAGAGAAAAAATGAGGAAAATATTGGAAGCATCTCCCATACTTTTAACAGCTGCTGCCCGCAATCAATTTTCATGGTTAACCCAGAGCAGACGCGGATCTTAAGAGTGCGGCAACTCTTGAGCTAATGACATGTATATAAATCTTTGGAAAGTGCGCGTAAGAATTTGTTTGGTCGTCGTTTTATGTCGTCAACGCAAGCAAAATATGTTATATAGAAACACGCACAAAATTTTAATTTGTTGCCAGCATTTTGTTAAATTTTTTGTACAAATTAAAGATGCGGTCACTGCCAGAGTCCAAAATTTCCCATGGATTATCTACATGATGCATAAATCTCTGAAATAGTGAAAAATCTCACATGTCCAAAGCAAACAAAATTGCAGGCCATGCAGCCTTGGCCTGGCCCCTTATCCCTTATCCATTAAGCCCTTGGGTGCCCTGCCCCTGCCCCTGGCCCTGGCCCTGCCCCTACTTCTGCTTCTGCTTCTGCTTCTATTCCTGGCCTTGCATTCATCTCTTCCTGTTGTTTATGGTTTGGAAAAAGCGTAGCTTGAAGCCAGTGAAGCACAATACCAAATGGCGTTTGTTTTGCAACTGCCGCAACATATGCCATAATAATAAAAAATAAACTTGCAATTGGCGCCAAATTGTTGCAGCCCTCAACCTGCAACCTGCAACCAGCAACCTGCGGCTAGTTGCAAACTGCTGCTGCTGCCTGCCATGTCACTCACTGGGGATACATTTATCATCTCAGTTGAGAAACATACACAAAAAAATGCACGCATAACTTGGCTTTTAACTGAGCCGCACGAAACTATAAAATAGTTTTCGGGTCGCGTTTTCATATATTTTTTCTCCCATTTTTGCTTTACTGAAACTGAAACAAGAGAATTTTTGCAGCAATGCGACGTTGCAGCCAAGTTCTACCAATAAAATTCCTTTTTCAGAAATATTTTCTCGTGTCGGGAAGTTCATCACAAGTTGCTTACGTGAAACTTGAGCTATGAGCTATGAACTCACCTTGCCCTTAACCCAGACGATATACCTATCTTTTTTGTCCTATTTGTGTTCTACCGAAGGTATTTTCAATAAAATTACTCAACCGCATAGATAGCTTCAGCTGTACATTCTGATGTTTTTTGACCCATTTATTAGATAACTTTGGTAAGCCAAAAGAGAAGGAATAGGTTCAATTAGATTATGACACACAAATTGATCTTTCATTGCTTGGTAAATATTCTATTGTCAAGTGTTTAAACTGAATGAAATTCTATATCAAATATTGTCTCTATTAACTGGGCTTTGAGTTACCTACGTAACTTCTGTCTTTAATTGAGTTCAAAGCTGCTGCATGTCGGAAATAGCCAATGATGTCATGGTCTCTGACGCAGACTGCAAGCGATTTATTAATACCTTTTATACATACATATATGGATGGCTTTTAGTGGCGTACATGTGATGCACTCTATATACTAATTATGGTCCTTTCAGTTCAAACGAGCTGTGTCCTGTTGCCTGTTGGCAGGCAAAACCTTAAACGCATTAGCTGTCACCTTGTGGCCACCTACTCATATGATGCATTAGAGTTGATAACATTGTTCGAGACTTTGATGTAAACAATATACACAGAGTAGAAGCTAATTACACGTTGCATGGACTTATGGCTTTCTGCCTGTAAGTTAATTATAAGCTCGACTTGGATTGGCAAGCACATGAATCGATACAACTTCCATGGACCAAAATAGCCCTTTGCTTGAAATTTAATTACAAGAAACAATTTCATCTTGTGGCTGACATTCATTTACGTAATCTTTCAATCAAAACGCGTCCGCTCCTAGAAAACAACCTAACACTATATAAAATAGTATTTGTCAAGTCTCAACACCAACGCGCAGAGAAATTACCACTACCACTACCACAACAACAACAACACGCACCTGCCACGAACAAAATCGAAGCATAATTTATGATAATTTTATGCAACACTGAAAAAAATAGTCTTTTAATTATTTATGTACCGGCGGCTGCTGCGGCTTCTGCTTATATTGGGCGAATCTGTAGACTCAAAAACGACCCAAATTAAATCTGCATGCTATGCATATATCAAGTTAATTGGGTTAATTGGCGCCATACGCAACGCTGCCCTGTATGGCATTTAACCAGATATTTTAGTTTTCGCTATGTTCATTTTTCAATCGAATGGAATCGAATTCATGTGATTATTCAAATACCCCTTTCAGTGTTAATTAAAATTGAAATGTATTTAATGGAAATAAATCAAAAAGAATTGTTGTCGAAATCAAAGTCAGACAAACTCTATATATTAAAAATAATAATACCCAACTTTAATATTTAATTTAAACTATCGATAAATATATATTCTATCAATAGCTTTCACGTAGTCTGAAACATTTGATACTCATTCATTAATCAATTGAAGTTTTGCATATTTGACAACCTGAACTTATTACTCATATCAAAAATGCCTTTCTCTTCGAATTTATATGGCATTCAATAATCTCACACATATTTTGATTTTGATTTTTTGATTTTTTCTTTTGGCTAAATCAATGCGCAAGCAATAAAGAAGCAGCAACAAATCTTAACAAGAAATTTGCATAATTTTATCATTTATTTTCGGGTCGCTGCGCTTACACATTGAGAAGCGTGTGGCGACTGGGAAACAAGTAGCTATTGATAATGTTTTACTGTTGATTTGAGACTGAAAGGAGATGCGATATATACTATGCATAGTATGAACCGTTGAATATTAACAATCAATATATTCCAATAAAATCTATGTCATATCTTGTGGGCGACTAATTTGCTTAACAATAGGATTTAAAGGTGCTTATTAGTTATAATTCGATTTGTATTTAGTATCGCAACATTATTAAAAAAAAAGTTGGAGGAGCCAAGCGAATGATAAATGTCATTAGAGTTGTTTTGTCTTAACCATATTGTTCACACAATTTATCATGATTGAGGTACTTATATACAAACGAGCTTCATCAATTTTGATTATTATTTTCATATACAAAAAGAAATGTTTCCTTTATTTTTCACAACAAATGATAATAGCTTTAATTCTTTTTTTAATGCACTTTCTTTTTGTCTTCTGCATAACGGACTTGACTTGGAGCTTCCGTATGCGATTCATGAGATAATTATCACAAGATTGTTGGCAATTTGAAGACTAATAGTAGTATTAACATTAACGCTCAACTATTCACAGCTTACTGCAAATTCATGCAACATGACTTTCCTTAACGTTTGTTGCAGTCGTTAAGCTTTCTGTGAGTTTTTAGGAAGTATTTGATCTATCTATGCTGAAACTTGGTACATAAACTGTTAAGTTCAATTGAAGCATTGCATAAAGTCAATACTTAAATTAAGTTAGGACTGGCAAGGTTGAAATATAATATGATTTAGCTGGAAGTTTTGAATTACTTTTCTGATTGTTAAAGCTATACTCAGTATTCAATTGAACGTAATTCAATAACATAGAAATGCTTCTACTGGACAATAAAATTCCTCCATTACTTTCCACAAAGATGACCAAGAATTTTTAACACAAAATGCTGATTCTCTGTAAGTATTTCCTACGCACAACTGCGGAGTCTGACAGCAAACTGGACGTCGTTTACTTTGTGCTCAAGACATAACAATGTGAATGGCCAGGATGAGGAGGAGGAAGAGGAGGTGGAGGAAAAAGGATAAATGCATCCACCCACGCTAGTCAGAGATATTTTTATTATGTTGTTTCGTCAGTTTGGTATTTGGTTTTCTCCCGTTTGCCGTTTGCCGTTTGCTTCCTGCTGCGGCAGTTGTCATCTCTAATTTAGCTCAAGAGTCTGAGGCAGCGCGACTAGCTTGGCTTTTGACTTTCTTTTTCCCTCATTTTTCCTGTTTTGTTTTTGTTGGCATTTTAAATATTTCCGGCTACATTTTACAACCGGCTGCAGCTGTCATTGTTCGCCTATCTCCAAAGAAACGGGACTACAACTATTTGCGGCCATTAATTATAGAAAATGTTTTAATATTACGAATACTAAAGCCGCCCAGGATATGCTCGTCTACTCGTTAAGTACAGCTCGTCCATTTGCCTAATGGCCTGACCTGCCATTCAAATACATAAAACAAATTACAAACAGGCCAACAAGAAAACAGAAAAGCTTTGGCATTGTAGCAATACTTGTATTAAAGCGGGTTCAAAATTATAATTAACCCACATACAAAAAAAGAAGAATAAAATATATAAATAAAATGAAATATAATAAGCATAACTCGGGCTACTGTTACGTATGTTATGGCTTAGGTACATTAACCCTACGAATATAGCGAATGACAAAGCCAAAACAAAATAAATGCAAAATTTTTGCAGCAATATATATGATTCATTCACACGATATCGCCCCTGCTCTGGCCATATATATGCTTATATATGAACCAAATCTTCAAAATTGTTGTTGTTGTTTTATAATAACGCCCTGTAATTTATTAAGCCAAAAGGTATGCGGAGGAGCTGCCATTATATACTTGTATTCGAATTTTTGGTATGCACAACAACAAAAGCTAAAAAACAAAATAATATTAAAAAAAAAACCTGGCCAGAGTCTGGTTCAAATCATGTTTTGTTTTTGTTTTTCTGTTTTCATTTTGGCTCGGTTTTCACTACCTTATTTATTTCAGTTTACAAAAGCGTTAACACAATGGCTAAAAAGGCGTCTCGAATGGCGTTGACACAACGTCATCGTCTCAGCAACTCAGCGACTCAGCAACTCTTGCAGTTTTTGTGATTTTGCATCGTAAATTAAAAGCTTTAAATATTATTCAACAGTTATTTTCGGTTGTTGTTTTTTTTTTGTCAGGCTTTGGGTATGTCCCAGTGTTATAAAGAGAGGGAGAGAAATTTAAATAAATATCAATAATATATATATTAATATATTCTAATACTGCGTGATCAGTTCTTTGGCCAATTTAGGCAGTGCGACAGGTAGCAAGTTGTGACTAACACTCAGCTGACTTCGAGGTGGCTTACCTTATAGGAGAATGAAGATGTAATAATTCCTACAGGATCTTAATCAGTGGTGGAGTTTGACATGATCTTAGTTTATGTCGGATTTGTCTAAGGTAAATACACATCTATATAGAGTAGAGTAGTGCAATCCTCTGCTATTTTCTAGGAAAGAAGAAAGTCACTTCTGGGTCTTATGTTCAAGATCTAAGGAAATGCGGGTTAGATGCTCGTGAGCCGCAATTCGTATCGTGAGTCGTTCTATAGAGACTACTTATTCTTTAGGATTGTGATTCAATCGTTATTCGTAGGTAGTTCTTGTTAAATGATTCAGCTAGGAGGCTCTTAAATAATCTCTCTCTAATTTTAGGTCTTAGATTAGAGCGACCTAAGGGTACTTGACATCAACTTTCTCACACTGGAGAAATCCTTTGCCCTAGAGCCAGACAGCCATTGGTTAGAGTTATAGAGTAAAAAAATAGCTGACCTGTATATAATATATATATGAATTATTAACTATATTTTCTTCTCAGGAGCCAAATGCAATTAATTTCAAAATTTCACTTATAAATTGACTTTAAAAAGTATTTTCTGGTATTATTAACAACTCTTAACTCGACCAAAGAAGTCATAAAAACTGTATAGTATATTAAATAAATTGTTCAATCAGAAATTCATGGATTACAACAGTAAATTCAGTTATGTTTTACCATTACCAGCATGCTACATTTGGGGGCATGGCATCTATTAAACATTTATGAGGCACGATTCGATGTGTATTACATATTGGAAAAAAAAGAAGAAAAAAAAGCGAAAAAACCGAAAGATTGCAACGATTTTCTGACCAAATACGCCAACAGATTTGATAAATTATAGCATTGAAAACGCATTTGGTTTTGGTCGATAGGAAACTAAGAAAAACATAAAAACAACTGAACATAACGTTGATTACATAATGTTGCATTGACTGTTGTTACTGTGGCATGGTCTGCCATATTTGGCGAATCTCAATGGCAAACCAACTGGTGTTGCAGCAACAGTTGCAGGCCGCTGAGATTTGGTGTGCAACTCGGTCGCATCGCATCGGTTCCGCATTTAAACAGAAACTGACAGTTTTCCTACTTCTTCAAGATGTTGTCTAGCAAATCGTTTTTATGCTTTTAAGGAAATTAGAAGAAAAAAACAAAAAAAAACAAAAAAAAACAAAACATTTATTTATTTTGCTGTCTATCAAATGACACATATATATATATATTTCTGTTGTTTTTGTTGTTGTTGCTGCAGTGCTAATAAGCTTTAGTGCAATATTAGCTGTGGCAACAAATTGTTGCCCGCCCGCCGCCTGGCTGCTGTGCCGCCTTTGTTATATGTGTTGCATGATAATAAAAATGTTTGCCAAATGGTGCGCACATTTGTACAATGGCAGAAAAGGCCTTTTGGATTTAAGTTTGAGTTTGGTTCGACTTGGTTTGGTTTGTTGGCTATTTGGCTTATGGCCGGGAAGGGCGGAAAAGGCGGGGTGCTACTACTGTTACTGCTGCTCTCCTTTGTTATTGTTGTGCGATGTTGCCACTGGGTCTGACTTGGCATTGTTTGCTTTGCAATCATCTCTCTCCCTCTCTACACCCACCACAATATCTTCTCTTGCTGCTGTTGCCTACAATGGGAATATGCATGTTTCCAATTATGGCGTTGAAAAGCCAGCTAACAGTGGCTGGAACAATAGAAGATGATTATTATGATGACGATGATAATGATGTTACTTCTGTGGCTGGTACTGCTGCTGACGATGATGATGATGATGATGTTGCTACTGTTGAAGTTGAATGACGTGTGCGAAATGGTGTACAAGTTCCACCACCTCAATGCAAATGGAAATTTATACTCGTACACATCAAAATACAATATGAAAAATATGTGCAAAACAAAGGAAACTAAAAAAAAATATATATATAGGCAACATTTTCACTCTCAGTTGCTTACCTAATGCATTTTTCCACTTGCGAAACGCACATGTGCATCCATTTTATATGCGTGAATATACTTTATATATTGTTGAAGCTTTTTTCAGAATCTTTGCTTTTCGTTTGATAAAAATGTATATCTAGATTCTAGAACTTTACACTTCTTAGACGACGCTGCAAAGTATGCTAAGTCCAAGAGTTAAAGCAGTTTAAACAGACTTAAGATATCAATAAAAGGTGACTCGATAGTTTCCTTCATATCTGTTTTTAAGATGTATCTGAGATGTGTTTACTCTTCTTTACTCTTCTTCACTCAATACGACATTTCATTAAGCTGCAATAATGGTCAAGTAATAGTCACTTGGCTATAACCTTATATACCATACTCTGGTACCATTAGTTCTACTTTTCTTTTGATAATCTTATCCCTTAAACACTTATCCAGTAGCAATGGATAAGCAGCAAACATAATTGAAATCATATCCAACTTTTAATTCATTTCTTGTCTCTTTATCACAGAATTAAATTAAAGCATTTAAAATCGCATCGAATATTAGTTGATTGACATTGAGTTGAATTCCTCAATTAAAATTCAATAAGAAATATTCTATGAGTGTAACTATTGGGTTGACCGAAAAGAAACCGGTGATTTTTCAATTTTACTCTGTAATTGCCTTCTCTCTTTTGTCAGTTATTGGATTAGGATTGAAGTTCCAATAAGTTTATACCAAATTGTAGTCAAAATATTTCAGTTAAGCCCATGATTATTATTACTGTTTAAAGAATTCACAATACGATTGATGTGTAAACAAGTGAATAATGAAATTAATCCTTGAATGAAATGAATTGCTGTACGCACAATATACGCATTATTTGATCGTTATATGTAAAGATGAATTAAATTTGAACGTTTTGTTCTTCACAAGGTTGAAAAGTCCCAAAGAAAAGCGACAGTTAACAAATGATGCATGCATATTATTTAAACTGTTTCGATGCATTGTAACAACTTGTCGTGACAGCAAGATATCGTTTACATTTGTATCTTATAAATAAGTCATAATAGAAAGGCATTTGTAAGGATACACGATAGGGCTGAAGGATAGATAACATGATACTAATATGGGAACTTGTCAGACCAAACGAGTGCGACAAATTGTGCATGCTTCCATGCAATATTTTATGGATTTGCTTAGAAAATGTTTGTAAAATTGTATAATCTAAATGATAAATCAAGTCTTTAGGTAATGCCGATGACATAAAGTATTTGTATATAAATCATTTAAGAGAGATTGTCGTCACATCGTGTTCTTTAATCATGACATTTGTTAGTTTCCACAACTTTATCAATAATCCACTCAGATTGAAGTTTGCAAAGCGTTGGAGCTCATGATTCAGCCTGAAGTTTGAGCAAACAGCGGATTTCCATGAATTGCATGCATTAAACGTGCATTCATTTTCGGGTTATTCAACTTCAAGTTCGATTCACTTAGCACTCGCCGCAATCATATAAGTGTCATGCGTGAGACTCGTATTGATATAACAAAAAAGAAAAAAATCCTTATGCAAATATTCATAAACTACGCTTAACCTCGTCATAAAAATTAAAATGTATATATAAATATAAATGTAAATAAATATATAAATATAAATATAAAATACGGGTAGAAAAAAATGGCAAACAAATACAAACAATGTCAGTTGTCGACTTTAATTCATGTTCATATCATACACGATATATCATATAGAGACTCTGAAGTGCTTGAAGTCTGTTTCAGGGCAACAGCTGGCAAATGTTGGTCTCCAAACTGAAGTGGAATGACTGCAAAATGTTGCGACAAGTCACAAGTATTATACGAGTATTCGATGTGAAAAGATTTTTATATGTTTTATGAATGCGCTGCACGTTTTCCACTTGAAAATCCTTTTGACATGCATTAAGGCAAACCGTTTTACGACAAATTAAATGTAATTAAGTGCAGACAACACACACACACACACACACAGACAGAGACAGATTGATTAAGCCATAAACATTTAAGTAATTTTAAAAGCAAATGGAAAATATTCATTGAATTTTGTTCATATTCAGCTGCATCGAGTGAATTTAAATGTAAAATATGTATTTCTCGTTTTAACAATTTCTACCCTCGAGTCATTTAACACCTCATCAGAGCATGTGAAAGTGTTAAAATAATGTGCAGACACACACACACACCCACACCCACACCTAACCGTAAATTATCAATAAAATACTCATTGTCAATGCTTCATGGCTGAAAATACTTTTGTATCTACGAGAAATTGCAGAATTATAATACATTATAAACGCGATTGGTTATAAGCTTAACACTGTTTGATATATGACAAGTTTGTGGTAGTATATCATACATTATAGTAAAGGTTACTTATATATAAAAATAGAAAAGGTATTACAATTCGTCATGCGACATCTGATGGCGATGGCTTAGGCTTAAACTGGGTCGGGACAGAGACGACGGCTGTTTCCAGTCCAACCTTGACAAGTGAAATCTAAAGGCGCACACAGTTTCCGCAAGTGGCTTTTGCCAACTTTAAATGAAAACCTGTTAAGGGACGACAACAGGCAACAACAATAACCACAACACACACACACACACACACTGAAATACAACAAAAAAAGGCTAAAAAGGAACCACGCACAAAGTTTGTGCAGAAAAGTGCTAAAAGGAAATGACTTGAACAGGCTGCCAGTTGGCCAGAACGCTGTGGAGAGGTATGAGAGGGATGAGAGGGGATCATACGTGAAGTTTGTTACCTGTTTTCTGGGCTCACCTACATGACGACTTCTCTCAGTCTCTCCCTCTGTCGTGGTTAACAAAAACCTCCAACGCAGCCACTACAACTTGCCAGCTCCCAGTTGTGAGTCCCAGTCCCAGTCTCAGTCACGCCAGGCAGTTGCCGCCTGTTAAGTTCACTGTTGAGTTCAAGGTGAAGCGACCATAGTTTGTGCTCCCTGGTATACCTCAGTTCCCCAGGTCTTCTCTGGTCTGGTCTTTTCTACGCTTTCGTCTTGCTATAATGTCACTGCTGCCTTAGCTGGTTTCTTTGCTCATCATCGTCTGTGTTTGGCTTCCTTACGTATTTCTTCATTTTTTCTTAATTTTTTTTATTTTTACTTTTCCGTCTTATGCATGTGCCTGCGACTGCTCCCATTTGCTTGAGCGCAGTCTTTAGTGCCAGCCAGGGTATATAATTACATACAATTCGTACTAGTGGCCCCATGCAAGTGCCTCAGCAGTGAAAAATTACTTCAAGAGTCTTTCGTTAGGTTTGCATATACACACATTATACGCGTACACATTATAAAAGAAGCGATAAAACTAAGTTCATAATTTATGTCGCACTCGACAAAGTCTATAAAGGGCTAACGCATTGCTAGGAATAGAACAGAAATACCACAATAGTCAGTGAGATATGAGTTAAAAATATCAGCTACGACAAATTAGAGCAGTAAATGAGCTCATTCCATTTGATATAGACCATAAAAGTATCTTTTTTATTAAGATTGATTTTGAAAACGTTTCATTTGCTTTTGAATAAAACTTGAAATGTTTGAGCATTATAAAATAATATTAAAAATGAATTTAAGGATTGTTTCCTAAGTTTTGCCTTTTCTGGGTTGCTTAATTGGCATTTCCAAGAAGTAATCGCAATCCAGTCGATGCTTTATGTATGTCAAAGTCATAGTCAGAGTCATGCACATGAATTTCAAGACTGACAATTTAGTCCATATAACTTTGCTTCACGCAGCTGTGCATAGTTCCCTGAAATTGGAATTGAAATTGAAATGATATGAGCTAGCTTGAAGTGTCATTATATCAAAACTCATCCAATTCAACTGAACTCATAAATGAAATATTGTAAAGACAAAATGCTGGATTTGGGTTCAATGTGATGCCGAGTCGCACATGAGATCATTCAGTTGCCTTAAGCTCTGCCTGGGTATCAACATTTCGTATTATTATATCATAAATCACACTCATATCACACTGCTTCCAGCTGGCTTTGGCTCTGGTTGTGGTGCCAGCAATGGGCCAACTTTCAGGTATACGAGTAAAAAGCGTAGACAAGGCCGGAAAGCAGCTCCAGCGAAGCGCATCAAAGCGTATGAAAAAGCATCGCTGTGAAGAGGTCACCGAGGAGAGGTGCTAAAAGTTCACTTCAAACTGTCATCTGGCATATAAGTGCAAGTATCTTGAACTTAAAATATGTCAAAGTCTTGTTAGTTACTCTTTTCGCCTCCTAAATCTCTCCTAAAAACGAAATGAAAACACGATTTTCTTCATAAACAAACCAATTGATTGTTGCGGCTGCAATGCGTTTGGTTGCACAATTCAATTTTTCATAACACTTGTGTTGCTCATAATTAAATTTCAATTAATGATTTCAACGATCTCCTCCAATTTCATCTTCTGCCTCTCTGTCGCTTCGCTTCTCTGTCACTCTGTCTGTAACAATATTAATTAAAAGTGTTTAAGAGTCATACCAAAAACAGAAAAAAAGAAGTGTTGCAACAACAAGCAATGTGCAACAATGACAACCGCAAATTGTCAATTAAATGTTGATATTAACTGTTGTTGTTAACTGAGCAATATGAACTATTGCTTAAGTCAAAAGAGCGTAACGTGACAACAAAGTGCATCAGATTATTGTTTCTCACTTTGATGTGAAACGCATAAATACATTATTTACATGGTTAGTCTTACAGCTGTCGACAACTAATTGAAAGCAATTATATACTTTTCTATCATTTGCATTTTCAAAACTTACAAAGTAAGCTTTCTTATCCTCAAAGCAGTTAAATAGTGACTCAGTTTATCTTTTGTATTAACAAAATCTATTTCTTCTTTCATATTTTGCCAGCTTTTCCAAGTCGCGTTAACTAAATAAAATTGATTTTCAATTGAAAACTTAGTATCTATTTTAAGTAAAGTTTGTAAGCTTTACAGATATATTGGAACATGAAAAGTTATGTTGATTTTGAATACTATAATAACATGGATTGTGACCTCATTATGCTTAAAGGAATACCCCTAATTATGTATAAGAAAAATAAAAAATCAATTTGCTGATGGAACTTATTGAAATGCTTTGACAGGTCGACAATTTCTTTGTTCATCATGTTTTTTTTTTAAAAATATTTTTCTATTATTAAATTAAAGATGCTAAAATCCTATTGTTCTTTATGTAATTATTGTAATATGTTATTAAAGAACTCAATCTTTGATTTATATTAAACATTAGCATACTCTTTGTGGAGGTTGATTTAATACTCATGAGCTTTTACATTTTAAAGTAAACATTTTATAAGACGAACAATTTTACTTTGTGAAACTTTTAATGAATATTGTTTTAAGCATTATTCTTATAGTTTAATCTACCATAAATCGTATATTCGCTTTGCGTTCTATAAATCTCTGCTGACAAGTTTTTGGCATGTTTGCAAATATTTACAATTTTAACACGTTTGTTTACGCTGCAAGTTTCGATACACACAACAGCTAGAGGGCAGTTTTGATTTTGACCCAATATTTTGTTTTCGGAACAAAGCAATAAGGAAGAGTAAATAATAAATAAATAAATATTCTTTTTCATAAACACAAAATACACACACACACTAAATGAATTCGATATTTTTGCGTTATGTACATTAATTTGGCTAAAAGCAACGAACAATAAGATATTAGAATTTTCAGTTTTTATCACGAGTATTTTAATTATAATTAGCCAAACAATAATGTTGTTTCTTGATTGTTAGAGTTTATTGTTAGAGTTGTATGTGAGAACAATTGCAACAGTTCAAAATTAATAAATAAATCTTAAATATTTGCTTAAATATTGATTTACCTTATAGAAAGCAGTTCGTCCCTTACCAATTCGTCTTACCAGCTCCTTCCATTAGTTTGCTAAGCGACTTAAGAGTTTATTCCAATAAAATCCTTGTCCAGGACAAACTTCTCTCTGGACGTTTTGCTCTTATCTCTAAGCATCTTTCGTTTATATTTTTCTTTTCCAACTAGAGCCTTGTTTCTCTATTGTCAGTAGCTGAAGCTTAAGCACATGCTTAAGTCGAGTGTGCTCGACTATAAGATACCCTGAATTCAGGTCAGGTATATCCAAACACACAATCACTCACACACATATATATATATATATATATATATATATATATATAGGAAACGCTGCAAGCAATTTTGTGCTTCCGTTTTGATTAAATCTGCTGCGAGGTTGTTGCTGACGACCCCTGTGCTGTTTATTGTTCCATATGTTATCATATTTTCAGCATAGTTCAACTCCAGTGTCAGAGCTATAGATTGAAAACTGTGCTTACAATTCGATTCCATTGACTCTAAGACCAAGATGCTATTACACACGGTCAAAAGGTCAGATATATGAGAAAAGAGTTAACAAGATTTCATATATAGTGCAGTGCAGTCGCGTTAAATTGAACAAGTTCTTTTTTCAATGAGTATACTACACCTTAAGTATAAGTCAGCTCAGCTGCTTTTTCCGCATACAATTTCGATAACTTGAACAATGCTGCTTTAAAATAGTTCAAAATATTTACAAATTAGAAGCTCATTTAGAACACTTTGTTATACACATCTTAATCGGGAAATCTGGGTATTAACTGCTTTCAGGATATTAATGTAGGAGATATATAAAGACTTGTCTATATATTATATAAGAAACATCAGTTGAAATCGTCGCAATAACCTTTAGTAACATCACATGCAATCTACTTCAAATTTCCGGTTTCTCCATCATATTTGGGACTTCAACGCAGCTAAGTTCCCTCCATATCACATAAGCAAATGAGTTTCTGTTTGTCTTTTTTTCTATGTTTATGAAACATTCTCATATTTCTCATTACACTGAACATAGGCATCCTAAGTGGGGAGACTCTTATCTAAGGGCGTAGCATAACTAAAACACATTTTCATTACGAGTGAGCTTCACGAAATGTAATCTATAGTTATGAAATTTTCCATGCAGACAGTACTTAACGTTAACATTGGTGGGGAAAAGAGACAGACCCGACGAGTATCTAACAGGAACAAGAACAGCAAATCCTTTGACCCCTTCAGAAGTTCTATCTGTAAGTATGCATTTCCATGTGTGTGTGTGTGTGTGTGCGTGTGTGTATTGGGTTTCTTTTGTGCCATCATGAAAAGCAATTTCATGTTATGAATCCGTTTTCGGCCAAGGCGAAGTAGCGCGCCATTTTTGTATTTATTGTATAATAAAATATTATATTTACAGTAAGCGAAAATGTGGCTCGTTTTTCCTTGAGTGTGTGCTATGTTCGTCTGATTGCGTGTGTGTGTGTGTGTGTTTTATGCAACCCTTTTTCTTGTGAGTGTGTGCTTGCCACACACTAATAGCTAAAAAGTTGCTCCTTTCCTCTGAACTAGCGTCTTCGTCCTTGGGCTCCGACTGCTGCCTGGCCGGCCTGCGGTTAAGTCTCGCAAACTTTTGTGTTTTTAGGCCTTGCCATTTCGTTGATTCTCTGGCCTGGCCTGGCACAGGCGGCACAGCGCCAATTCGTTACGCCTCAAATTTCGCACACCCGCAGAGCATATACACACACAGGCACATACACACACCCACATATACACTTGAACAAGCTCCACTTCCGTTTTTTCTTTGCCCAAAAAGTTGAAAAAAAAAATAAAATACGGTTGTATTCGCAAAGTAGCTTCTATTGCATACTCTTTAAATCTAATTAGTAAACTGAATTTCTGAATAAAAATCAGAAGCTCACTTGAGCGAACACCCTTAAGAAAAAAAGAATCATTCTATTGTTTCCACTTGTCACTGTCATTTATATTTATTTCCTTTATCTTATACTTATTCCGTCTATATCTGAATTAAAACTGAAAGTAAGGCTTCTTAATGGAATTTCAAGTGTAGAGTATTCAATTTTTGTTACAAGAAAACAAGGCACTCGTAACTATTATCGTTTTTGTAAGACTTCGGTGGAAACCTAAAGTTCCTGGGAATGAAAAGGACAGCGTAGAAGCGTTTCAACAAAAAACACGTATACAGTTGGATACATATGCCACCCACATACAAATAGACAGAGACAGCCACAAACACACGCACACACGTGTCTTGTGTGTGTGTGATAAGTCCAATTTCTATTACGGTTTCGATTATTTGTTACTTCTTATTATTGTGTTCCATTGTGATATGTTTGCTTCTGTGTGTATTGTAGTTGTTGTGGCTTTTCTGCTGTAAACGTGGTTGTGGTAGTTGTTACTGTTGTTTGCCACGTTTTGCATTTTTTAACTGACAGCATTCGTATGTGTTTCTTTGTAGCAACTGCCAATTGCTTGAAATTTGAGACTTGCCAAGAAGTTGGTTAGTATCACACACACTTTTTACTTCCCTTGGAGGTGACAGCTTTGTGGTGTGTGAATAGCTGTGTGTGTGTGTAAGAATCTTAGTCAAAGGGAAGCATTTTCTTGTTTATTTGATGCAACAGTTCTCAAGGTAAAAGTAAACTATAAGCTTGTTGACAACATTTTTATCAGTACAGATAAAAATCCCTTTTAAATTCTGTTTCTGTGTTACAAAGTTGATTCTGAAATACTATTTTTCTCGTTTATTTATTCTTGCTTTCATTTTACTGACAGTTTTATTTACCATTTGCATATTCATCGGTTAATAACTTTGTACACATTAACATACAAATTGTTTTTTTTCTTTCGTCCTTTTGCCTTTCAACTGTCTCCGCAAAACATAATTTAAAACTTTTTTTATATTCTGTTGGTCTCTACTGTCTACTTTTGACCCTGAGAGTTTTGTCCTTTTATGTTATTTTAATGGTTGTTGTGGTACATATTGTACATAAAGTCGAAAACTTGATACTTTGTGCTGTTGAGTTATTGACATAGACAAACCCATTTGTTTATACATAAATTATCATTGGTGCATTGACTTTTAGCCATTTTCAGTTACACACAAATGTGTGTGTGGTGTATTTAAGGGCCAAACCAAGCTAGTTAAAAATTGATGAAACCTCTAAACGGCAGCAATTTAACGCATATGCCTCGATGGTTAAAACCGTAATTGGTATAATTAATGCACATGTAATGAGACCATAAAACTTGTTACAGACTCTTTTAAAATTCCCGTTAAACTGCACAAAATCGATAACATTTTAGCAATTAAATAGTCTATTGAAGTTTCATAACATAGAATTAACTATCTAGATCAGAGCGTTAGTGTGAGGGAGCATAAAATTTCAACATATCTACATATGTTTATATATATTTATAAATAACTCCATTTCAACACCGATTAAATCGTATCGATAAGTTTTTGTTTAAGAGTCTGGTTGCTCACTCAGCACACAATACATTCTCCAAATTAAGAGTCTTCCCCTTTTTCTTAAATTATTTTCTAATTTTTGGTATCTTTTGGATATACTTTACAATGTTTTTTAATTGTTAATTGACAGTTGAGTAACAAACGCTTTGGAATTCAATTTCCAGCTTTAAATGATAATAGTCTTAGATAATTGTACGCTATAGAAAAGGAGATCAAATATTGGATAGAAGTTGCCAATTGATAGTATAATTACCGTAAACGCTCTGCTCTTTGACCCCTTATGTTATATGAAAAGTCGATAGATAATTATTAACTACGTTGCCAATCATGTTTAAAAAAGTATTCTGTAATTTATGGTTGGAGCTATATTGTTATAAGATACTATGGTTATAAAATATTAAAGCTTAGTTTATCGTTCTTATTATTAAAACAGAAGCACTAAGTTAGAAAGATTAATAAACGAAACTTAATTTTTTCTTATATTTTTTTATACTTTTATATTTTTTTATTTTATTATTATTTTTTTAATTTTATTACTTCTTTTAATTTTATATTTGGTTTTATTTTATTATTATATTTTTTATTTTTTAATTTTTATATAATTTTTATTTTTTAATTTTCACTTAATTCATTTTTTTTCTTTATTTCATTATTATATATATATATATATTTTTTTTAATTTTTATATTTATTATATTTTGTTTTTTTTTTTAATTTTTATATTTTTTTTTTTTATTTTTTTATTTTATATTTGTTATTTTTAATTTTTATATACTTTTTATTTTTAAATTTTCACTTAATTAATTTTTTTTTATTACTTTTGACAATTTTTTAGTATGAAGTAACAACTTGTTAAGTAAACCTTACCAACGTCAACCAAATTGGTCAACAGTTTTTTAAACCGCTTTTGGTTTTCATGCGCACTTATAATTATTTCATTTGCATCTTTGGCGACAAATGGAAAAATAATACATACATGTATATGCATATCGGGCTTTGTATATACGAGTATATAAATATATAATTGTATAAATATTAAACCATGGGAATGACGCCAAGCGCAGATATTTTTTGAGCCGACGATTTATGTGGGGCGGGTCCTCAAGGTTACTTACAGCCAACAAGCGAATGAGAAATGCAAGCGAACTGAAATAACAAAGCGACTGCGAATGTATGCAATTAAAATGCAGTTTATGGTAGTAATAATTATAACAAAAACAACAAACAGAAAGAACAATAACAATAACAATAACAACAACAATAACAATCACAATCACCGCGAAACCAGTCAACCTCAGCCACAGCAGGCAACAAAAGAAACAACAAAGAACAACAACAACAACAACAACATAAAGCCATACAGCCATACAAGTACAAATGTCAGCTCCAATTCGTCATATATTGATGTATTCATATAGTTTACCCTCGTATGTATTGTATATCTTTTATTATATACACACATATAGACCTATAGAAATGTAGTTCAGTCTGCGTCCGACTTTATGTCAGATTTGTGTGTTAAGCTTACTGAAATGCAAATTTGACAGCGAAAAATGGGTAACGTTGTTTCCGTTTAAAAACCATGAGCCCTGATAGAATTTTTAAAAATCGCAGGGAGACAACAAATTGAAATAGATGCGATTTTATTCAAAAAATTGTTTGCATAAACCGATTAACAAACGGAACGTTTCTCTAATCTTAGTTGACATCTATTTCGAATTTTTTTTTTTATAACCTTTATTGAAATGGCTTAGATGGGTCTAATAAAGTTATGCAGATGCCAGGAAGAAGCATCTCTAACTTAACAATTCTTAATCAATATCAAAACTCCATTTAATTTAAGCCTTTTCCTTTCCCTTTGACTATCTTAAAGATACATTCGGTGCATATGATTGTGTCTTTCAGATATAACAGTCAGTACTTACCATTCAAAGTTGAGGTTTATTTACCATAATCAATATCAATACTCCATTTGATTTAAGCCTTTCCGTTTGACTGTTATATCTCAAAGATACTTTTGTATCTATTAACGATTTAAAGATGAAGTTTATCTAAAATTGTCCGCCTAGTGGCTTGTAGACTTCAAATGGACTGTTAAGATATGTCAAACCTCGCTTAGGTTTACTAGTAACAGATTTTTTGACGCCTTTAAACTAAAGTTGGCAACCCTTTCAACTTTTTATATATGTTTCATGAGCGTTTTCCATACTTTTTATATTGGCACTTGGCTGGCTGTATGACTGGATAGTTGGCCCCACATGGGTGTGGGACCTTTCTCACTTTACGGTTAAATCGATTAAAAGCATTGCGTACAATTTTAATGTCAACACTTGGAAAGGCCGCAACAATTGTGCAATAAAAATATTTGTACACACATTTTAATTTTAATAGTGCACTTAAAAGCAGAAAGAAAACACACAAAAATTATTATAAGTTATTGCGAGAGGAAAGAAAAAATAATTGTTTTTGCATTTTATTATAAATGTGCAACAAAATAGTGACATCCTATGGTAGATCCTACATTTTATATATATACATATTTATATGTGTTTCTATATCATGTACTATATAATGGGGTCCGAATATCTCCTATTATACTCTGGTCAGAGTGCACAAATCTATATTTTCCATTAGGTGTCCAATCCTTGTAATCAGGAATTATATAAGTTTCGCTTATAGAACATACAATATATGTGGATTTATAAAACATGTATACGCTTTATTTGATAACAGTCTTTAGCATATAAATTCATAATTTATATATTTTCCATTACTTTATTCTTATTTGCAACGTTTATCTTAATCGAATAACTTTTGTGTTTGTATAAAATTTAATTATTTTATTTTGGCAATATTTATAATGCCTTCGGTAGACCGAACTCATCTTTAATCCCCTATAAACCCAAAAAGATTATTTGATTCAGATTACCGAAATTCTCCTGCAACTACAACTATATATAGAAAAAAGTTGTGTATGAATAAAATGAGAAATGAATCTATAATTATTCTACTTTTTCCATAGCACAAATTTAATACAATAAAATCTAATTCTGTTCCTTTTATTTTATTACAGGTAAGCGACAACTCTGCTCGATATGAAGCGCAACAGTGAGAGCAACTGAAGTAGAGTAGAGAAATGTTTTTTTAGTCATGTATAAGTATATAACAATCCATAATTTATGCATTTTTAACCTCTCTCATATATACTATAATGTATATATAAATAATATCAACTCTATTTATATAACAACCCTCATTCACCCGCAGCATTTGTAATTGTTTTTGTAGTTTGAATACGACACATTTTAATTCGATTCCTATTTTTTATATCAATATTAACATGTGTATATTATGCCCCAAACGAACCCTCATTGTGCAGCGAGACGAACACTTGAGAACATGTAGAGAGAGCGCCAATTTTTACTTTTATCTATTGCCACAAATCAGGGGGCAGCTGGAATCAAGTAGTAATAGAAGCAGAAAATTCCATTATATTACATTTTCCATTTGCATACAATTTAAAGCAGGAAATTAAAAATGTTCTTTTCTTTTTTTCTCTCTCTGGTTTGTTTGACAATTTGCCAAACATTTTACATCCGTATTTAGAGGCAACTTCAACAACAAATTGAAATGCAAATGTAAACATTTTGTTGAAACTTTCTTTAATCTTTAAACAGTTTTTTATCAAAGTTGCCATCTAATCATATTCTAATCTAATTGAATATTTATGAATTAGAAAAAAAAAATAAAAATATTTTTAATTAGATATCCTCAAAAGCGCATTTCCCTTATGCCTAAGATATATGTGTGTATATAGTACTTGTATCTACTAGTACAGATGATTCATAATGCACACACACACACACACACACACACCTATTTCAGTTGCCTGAATTTTGTAATGTGCGAATTGTGTGTATGAGTGGAAGTTATGCTCCTAATTATGAATATGCCGCTGGCATTTCCGCTTCGTGCGCTTCTCTCATTAGCCTTTTCAGTCGAGAGCTCGTTTTGCTTGTTGACATTTTGGTGTCACGGATTTGTTAGCCAGGCTGCCAGGCTGCCTGGTCTGGGCCAAAGCAGAGCTGAGCTGAGCTAAGCAGAGCTGTGCAAGTTGGCTATGGGCTATTTAGCACACGAGTAGTAATTAGGCTAGAAGACGCATGACTGTCAGCAGAAGAGGTGCCAAATGTGTTTCCGCTTTAAGAAGCTGACAGCAAAAGTGGTAAATGTGGAATAATATCTGCAATATCTTTATAAAACACATGTTAGTTATCCAAAGGATTTAAAACATTGCTGCTAAGCCTCAACTCAAGTAGTGAAAATCTACGACTCGCATTAACATTAATGTCTATAAACGTAGCTAAAATAACACGGGAAACAGTTAAGAAAACTATAAATGGTTACAGATAATCTAAGAGCTGTTACACAATTAACATAAAGGGGAAGCAGTTGAGACACTGCAGATGACTTAACAGTTTATTGTCAATTGAAAGTGTTACTTAACAGCTGTTAGCTATTGACAGTTACCGAACTGAGAAACTTAACATAGAGTATAGAGTACCCCTAATTACCATGAATTTACCAGCTTTGCATCGCTAACATCAAAATTTATACAGTATACAAATAGATTTTAGTTCGTCTGTTGCCTCTGCCTATCAATATCAATCATACACATCCATTAATAATCCCCTCATATAATTATAATGAGTTCCATGCAACACACAATATCATGCACTCAACGGTTTTTATCATTTATGCCAATTAGCCATAGAGCAAAAGGTGCTATATACATATATAATATACTCTTGTATCATAATTGAGTTGATGGACAACCAAAATGTAATTGTTATGTCTATTTCTATAATCGTATTACCCTTTTTTGCTTTAACTGTAACTGTAATTGATGTTGTTGTTGTTTTTGTAGCTGTCTTCTTACGTCTATTTGCTGTGATCCATTGATGTAAATCGATGTAAATGTATGCAGTGTCATTTCATATAACATAATCTAATGTGTCATTTTTGGGTGGCGTGTAGCTTCGTGTATTTGTATTTAGTCCAATTTCTAGTAAAAATTGTTGGTACCCCTCCCCTTCTCCTTATGTGTGTGGCTCCCCAAAGTATGCAAGCCTTAATTGCATTGTACATTTCGTGTAAATTCTGCAAAGTTTATAGCATAATTTGTGTGCACAATTGTTGTAAATATACCAAAAACAAAACATAGAGAAGGAGGGAGTGGAAAGGGCAGAACTAGTACAAGCCTCACTCCCTCCGTTTGTAGCTGTAATTACATTTTTTAATAATACTTAAAATATATAAAAATATTTATATAATACGTGTGTGTTTATGCCTGCTTAATCGCTCTTACCTTTGAACTGGTTTCTGGTATCAATAAATTCACTATAAATGTTTTTATCTGCTTCTTTTTTTGCTGGCCACGAAAACATGTTTTCATTTTACATCAACATTTTTAACACATCAGATTCTGTTTAAATATTTCTTCTTTCAGTATTTATAGCTTAACATAAAATTGTCGTTGTCGTTGTGTTTTTTTTTCTGTGGTGTACCCCATAAATTGTGGTCTTAAAGCTAACACGATAATTGTTTGACTTTGTCAAAGTGGAGCGGCCAAAACTGCACAAAACTTTCCCTTCTAATAAATCTCAGTCGAAAGTTGTGGCCAATAAACTCAATTAGACAATTACACTTGCAAAACCAAATTCTTACCTCAAATCAATTTAAAAGCTCCAACTTGGCAAATGTCTGCAGTGCGTAAAGTACATCAAATGTTTATTGTATAGATTGTATTTTAATGCTAACATATTCTAATAATGTTTTGTGGAAATATAAAACAAAAGAAATCATTCAAACAGCAAATGTGGTTGGCCATTCATAACTTTTCTCGTATTGTACCGCTACATATACACACATACCTACATACTATACTAAACTATTCATATATTTATATACAACAACAATGCATAACAAATTTACAACCAAAATTGTAGTTTCGTATTGACAGAATAACAGCAAGTGCTCCTCCTCCTCCTGCTCACTCACTCACTCACTCACTTACCCATAACAAAAATTACAATTTTTGCCAATCAATACAAAAATAGAGAAACCACAAAAATCGACAAACACACACACACACACACACAATTATCAATACTACTACACATAGAGAGAAAGCTATGAAACTTTTTTACCAGTGGCGACATTTTCTTTTCTGGTTTTTTTCGTATATTCCAGGTTTCAGACACCAATAAAAGCGTTTGCCTGCCTGACAGCCACAAGGTAAGCTCAAAAGCTGCTCCTCACCGACACTATTATCAAATAGTATATATATCCATACATATCCTTCATAACTACTACTACTACTACAACATACATCAATCTCAAACTAACTTAAATATTTATATACACATATATCTGTTCGCTCTTTTTTCTACCATTAGTTTGTCGTTCGTAGCATTTTTTTACGTGTCCAAAATATTCCAAGAAAAAATTTGGCTAGTGTTTAATTTATTCATATTCCACGATAATATATTATAGAATTTCTCATAATTTCTTGTCGGTTTTGTAGTGACCAATTTAAATAGAATTTTAAATATAGTTTTAATTACATTTTACATACATTAGTTAATTAGTTTTCCAATTATGTCGTAAATATAGTAGAATATCACAGAAATGTTGTTATGTCATTGTTTTGTTTGTTGTTTTCGTTGTGAAAGCATTTTGTAAACTCAACAATGTATATACATATTACTATATATTACTATATTTATATATATATTACTCGTGTAGAATCTGTAATTAGTGCTCTGATCAAGAGGGGTGTAGAGGTCAATTTCTCAGGCTGTGCTGCCCATTTTTGACAATTTGACTCCTGCTTTTTTTTTTAACCTTTGAGTTCTGTGTATGGTTAGTTTGACGTTCACATATTCCGCTTATTCGTATAACTGCGTATTCACACAGGATATTCCCTTAATAAAAAATAAAAAAGAGTCTTTTACTGCCAACGCAATGCAGAATCTACCCACCGCAACTGTGCAATAAGCCCTTTAGCTTACTGTCATTCTGGTTTGGTGATTCACAGTGTCAACTCCTACACATTCCATGAAAAAAATAGATTGAAAGTTAGGAAAAATAGCAAAATAATATTTAAAAAGTTGCGTGGCAACCTTTCAATTTCAATTAAGAGACAGAAAATATTATTTTAAAACTGAACCTTGAATTAAACTGAACTAACAATTTCTGTGTAATTTATGGGAAATATGTCTGCACATTTTAAGGCTATAAATAATTTGTTGATTGTTGTGTTGTTGCAGTTGAAACAGGATAATTAAGGAATTGTTGCTCTAACAGATAAATGCCTCACTTACTGTGCTGTATTTACCATCAAAAAGGTCTCAGGTTTATTTGCATTACACATACGCAGCGTGTGCCTCAGCCAAGGCTTAAATTTAAGCCAACTACAATTACAGTTACGACATAATGTATGTGTTTATACAACAATACACACTAAACGCACTTGAAAGCTTCTGCATTTGGCCAACACAAGTGCGAGTCTAATGGGCATCAGGAAGCCTGCTGAGTATGCAAATAATGTATGTTTCTTGTTACAATTTCGTTGCAATTGTTCATAACAATGCCACATACGCACAATCAGTTTGCGTGTGTGTACAACAGGCAAGTTACACAGGAGATATACACACAGCTTGTATTTATAAGCGGCTTACTATTATTATTCATACTAATATTGATAAAATAGAATAAGTTCACTTCAGTTCACATCAAAATAATGAGATACTTTTTGGATGCATGTTGCAAGTTGAGATAAGACAGCTTTGGTCTCTATTTCAGCGTAGATATTAAATTTGAACTCAGTAACTGTCAGAAATGCAAGTTAAAGCTTCATTGAAAGCAACTTTGATGCTCTTGACTGACGTCCAGCGGTCAGCTTCGAATTTCATTCAAATTGTATTAAGGATGTAATTGCTTTAGGGATGGATTGGAAATCAATTCCATGGAACAGTACAAATACAAATTCCTAGTAATACGTAATGAATAAGCTAAGCAGGAAATGCATTGAAAGCAGAGACTTTCTTGGCATAAACCTTAAACTATAAGCTTAAGCTTAAGTTGAAGTTACCAATTAATTTCTGCTACGCTGATGTCACTCAGATAATAAATTGAATTCGAAAGGAATTTATTTACTGTGAGTTTTGAGATTAATTTCGAAGTTCTCTGGATCTTCAGAAATAGAAGTCAACTATTTTTTTTAATGATTTCATTGGGAATTTTTCATTAAAAATTCACATTAATTTTTGCCAGATTAGAGATCAACTTAAAGCTAAAATTCAGCTAAACTGCCTCCTTAGACTGCAAACATTCCCTAGATAAACAGAAACTTAGTCAATTTATAAAAGTTATCGTCTGCACTCACACCCACACACACACACACACACACACAGACGCATATAATTGAATAAACGGAAAGGCAATTGCCAATAATGACAACACTTAAGCGCCATATAACACATCATAAAAATGGCGGAAAGGGGCAGAAGGGGAAGATAACAACATCAATTACAAAACGCGACCGACATGCACACACTCATTGCACACACACATACATATCTATACATATATATAGATGTATGTACACACACATAAAGACATGTGGCAAGTCCCAATGCAATGGCTGCCAGCAGAGCCCACGCTAAACGCTGCTTCCTTCGCCCCTTCGCCACGCATAGAGCAAGACAGAGACAGAACACATTGTGGCATGTGGCATGTGGAATAGTTTATTCGCTAATATGTAATTATAAACAAGTTTTGCTGTTTGTTGTTTATAAGTGTGAAACAGAAGCGAAAAAAACCAGCTAAGCCTTGTTTAATTTTTAATGTTGTTGCAAGTGTGTTATTGTTGTTGCAGTTGTGGGTGTGCGATTTAAAATTGCATGCAAATTGTCATGCAACGATTTAGCAGGGACACGAACCGAACAATATGCGTGCAGCTGCCACATTTGCCACATATCCAACGATAACCGAACAGCGAAAGGAATACCTGATGTTGTTGTTGCTGATGTTGCTGCTGCTATTTTGCGAGGTGCTAAAATGTCATGCTTAACAAAATGTTGTAAAACACGCAAACAACTGCAAAAGTAGCAGCAGAACCTGCAGCTACGGCAACAACAATGGGAACTGCAAAAACTGACAGAACTATTTTGAAATTTAATTGCTTTAAAATTTATGTGGCTTACAGTTAAGCCTGTTTATGTTGTTGTTGTTGTTGTTACCCTTGTTCCTGTGGCTTTACTGCTACAACAGTTGCAACAGCTTCAGCTGAAAAGTAGACTACACAAGATGAAAACCAGACACACTACCAGCTAAGAACAGCAGAAAATGTGTGTGGCAAGTCATGAGCAACCCTGGACTTCTATACGCAATCGCATCGAAATGAATCCTACGCTAATTATTACCGCTAGAAACGCTTCAGTGTATCTGCAATTGTCTTGCAAGGACAAACGCCATCAACATTTTGTTTGCTCCTTTCTCCACGTCAAAATTGTATTTATAAAAAGCGATTTCATTTCATTTTTTCGAAGCGCGCGTAACAAATTGTATAATAAGATCTGCAGTTGACACATTCTATGACGACAGCAAGTTCTCTGGAATACAGGTTCGCCTCCTCTGTGGTAACTATAAGGAGCGTATCCTGATTTTGCCCAGTTTTGTGCTTTTGCAGTTTGAATTGTTCGTAATGGAATTGCACTTCCTCTTCATTTCCCAGAGAAGGATGTGTACGGATGGGCAGAAAACAACAATTTGAAGAAATTCCGCTAGTTTGGCTGAGTTTTAGTTCTCGTTTTAGCCTTAATTACGCACAGGTCAATGACACTGCACATATTCTGCTCGTAATTTGGGGTTTTTCTGTATATAAATTTATAAATCTATATGGAACTTTTCTTCCTATCTGTAACCAGGATATTAAATACATGCTGACGACGTTTGTGCTGCAAATTCTCTGGTATAGAAGGCTACACACATTGTCATGACAATTATATTAGATTTCCGCAACAAAGCTTGGTATTAGCCCAATGTCAATTGTAGCAAATTCTCAGAACTCAAAGCTTTGTCAAGATATACTATTGGGATATCAAGCATCTGCCAACGGCGACCTTCAACAGAGCTGCGCTTCAGGCAATCACTAAGGATAATCCTCAAAGACCCATCAACAATTCTATAACTAAATTGAATAAGGTTTTACTCAGTCTAACTGTGATTGCCAGCTAAGCAGCGACATAACTTACCTTTAATAAAAGTAATGTAAGTTTTAACCATAACATAAAAATATGCAAGAAAGTTGCGCTTCTTCTGACAGACGTGTGATCCCAAATAACTCGAATTAACAGAAAGAGTCTTAAGACACATTTTTAGACGTAGTTAATGTTCAGCCTATAAGTTTATGGCATATAAGTATGAATATTCAGATGCAGAAACATAAGTTAAGTCAATGTTTATTTCTCCAAGTGTACTGACAATTAAAACCAGCCACTGGAAAATTACAAAAATATTACGCTCTGTTTAACTTGGCCTCGTTGGCCTAATTTACTTGAGAAAAGGACTTGGGGTCGCCTTAAACGGCGTTAGTTCATTTTAATTTGCATCTTGCATATTTTTTGAATTTAACTTTAAAAATCTGAACCTTCCAATGGATTTTTCGTATATTCGGAGTAGTATGAAGTAGAAAGTGCGTCAGCAAAAGTCTTTATAGGCTTGAGCCTCCCTTTTCTATTCACAATGGGCAAACCACTTAATTTCCTACTGTTACGAGTTGTGCACACACGACACATTATACGGCACTCGATGGCAATGCCAATGGCTCTGCCGTCAACATTGCGTATACGCAATGTACAGTTTGCCTTAGCTTCCATCCACAACACAAAAGAGTGTGTATAGGCGAAATCCTTCGCTACAATGATTCCAAGTTCAACGTTCATTTTTGGCAATTACAAACGCAGTGAAATTTCAATTTTGATGCTTGACATGAATTTTTGGAAATGTCGCACAACAACACGCAATATTGTGATTGAAATGAGGAAACACACCTCTGCCCCTTACCCCTTACCCCTTACCCTTAATCCACCTGCGTGTTCCAACATTCAGAAAGCGGGGAGACGATGACATTTGTCATTTATGACGCATACGCCGTGTTTGCTGACGTACTGACTGAGACCTATGCGAATGACGAGGATGATGACGGTTGATGGATGATTTATGCATTTGTATCGCCTTCAACGCAAAGTGTTTTATGCAAATTTACAAATCGCGCATTCAATTTACAGTTGTTGCTTTGTTGCTACCTGGAAAAATATGCTAATTCTCTTCGCTTCATAATTCCTGTTTGCCAGGGAAATTACAAACATTACCCAAAAATGAACAACATCATCGCAATACGATATATCGTAGCTTCTTTCGCACCTTCTCTCCCTTGAGCCAAAGTTTTGGTGTAATGTAGTTGTGCCACCTTCCCTCCCTCAGGATGTATATTTGGGTATCTGTGCGTGTGTGTGTGTAGTGCGAGGTCACAACTTTTGGTAAGCAACTTTATTGCTGCTAAAGTTTAAAGCACCAGCAACGGCAAAAAGTAAACTTCAGTTGAGCAAACTTTACCGCACACATGACCCATTATAAAGCGCACGGCATTTTTTGCCTGAAAACTTTTCCATTTTCCACTTTTGTCTTCGTTTTGGCTGGGCTTTGGTCATTCTCCCAGCGGGCGAAAACGTGCACAGGACGAGACCCCCAGCTAGAAACTGGCCAGTTACCCAGCACGCGTTGTCAACATAAATTTTGGCCCTGACTACTCCTGCTGCTGGTGGCAAAGTTTACACTTCTTTTCGGAAATTTAAATGCGTTTATCTATTTGAAAATGTTCACCAGGCTATATATTTTCTCTCTCCGGGTTGAACTGTGACGAAATCTCACACTGAGCTGATTGAATTATTTTACTCTATCAACATTTAAGAGCTTCTTATATTTTAATCCGATTATAATAATCAATATTTCAGCAAGCAGGCTCACAGTCGCTGCTCTCGAGCAATATTTTAGCATATATACCCATAAATACCTTGCCACAAAATGTATTTATACCATAATTAGAAGTAGCACGAAACTAAATTATATTAAACCTGAGTTATAGGTCACTTAAGCTTAGGTCTTGGCCAACCACTGAAATTTCTATACGCTTATCCTTAAGTAAAGTGTTGGCTTTAAAAGTAACTTATTTTAGACACAACTCGTATCCTTCAGTATCTTTCTCCTATAGTTCTTAGTCTTTTGCTTCCCATTTGGCTATTTATTTATACTTCTTGTCTGCTTTGCTTATATTTTTATCAATGAAAGTTATTTCCTCTCTCTTTAAGAGTTGTTTTAAGAAATTACTTTAAAATTTCATAGAGCGCAGTCAGCCCTAATTATCCTCCCAAATTGCAATCAGCTGAAGGTCAATGCGCACACCCAAGCAATATATATATATATATATATATATATTTATATATCTGTATGTGTGTGTATATATTTAACACTCATACACAATTGTACATCTTTAATACTGAATGTTTGATATGCAATATGCATTGTAGCTTTCAAGGACAATCTTCAAATGGGGCAGGGAGTGTCAAGTGTAATTTGCGGTTTATTGTGAAACGTTAGCTGCGGTTTAAGGATGTGGCTTGTGGGCTTTGAGATAACGTTTAACCTTGCAATGTGTATCACATAATTGTGTATTATATTACACATACCTAAAATTTAATTTTCCCAATGAATCATGAAGGACAATTTTGTATGGAATGATTGCTAACGGCTTAAGAAAGTTCTGAGAACTGCAAAATTTAATTAAGTTTAAGTACTATTGCACTATTAAGTACTATATAAGTTATACATTCTTTTGATACTTAAGACCTTGTAATAATTCAATTAAGTTTTATAACAAGCTATGAAATTTAGTTTAACACAACCAAAGCCTTTGCTTGCCAGAGAAAATTCAATTTAACTTATTTTTGACCAACCGCTCGATGCTTTTTGGTTTTTCCTTTTTGATTGTATCACGAGTAGAGCGCAGCAGCATCCGTTTTAAGTTTAAACTGAGTGAAACTCATACTCGTTAGGCTTATGCAAATAGTAAAAGTCATTAGAACACTGCTGCACTCTGCCGCATTTTCTATAAATCGCTTAAATAAATATTTAACGTATTTTAATTGAAAATTCTAGAAACTACAAAATAGGCACTGAATCAAGACAAATACTTAAAGTCTCCTTTTATATATATAATTGCTAAATAAATTGAAATAATAATAAATCAATTGAGGGGAAGAAAAAACCACAGGAATTTCCTCCTGTTATTTATTAAGTTAGAAAAATGAACAACATTTCAAAAGCAGAAATGTACTTGAAAAGTGCTTGCAGCTGTTTGTTTGCTCCTTTTCTGGCCAGAATAAGATGGTCATTTCAATTTTTAATTGAGCTAATTAAAAAATGTGCAAACAAAGTGCAAATCGCTTCAGAATTTAATCCCGCAAAGAGCAGCAGCCGTCAGGATATAAAAAGTAGAAAAAAGTAGATGCAATGTAAACGACTATAAAAATGCTCTGTAAAAATGACTAAATGTTCGATATTGAAAACTCTCACATTCTTACATTAAATAGTTAACATAAAAGGAATAACAATATAATAGTTAAAACTAATTTCAAACAATTTACAATAAAAACTTAAAAAATAAAGTAGAGAAATAAGAAATGTAGTTACAAATTTAAGTTCTGAGCTAATTAAAAGTGCATAAAAGGTAGATAAAATGTTTCATTTAAAAAATGTTCAAGATAAAGAAAGTTCAAGAGAGTTAAAAGATGTTAGTTAGATCTATTTCATAGCTAATACGCAGCACGTTGCTCACAAATTTGCAGAGTATGCGGAAAGGTCGAATAAATATTTTACGCAGAGAATAGAGAATTGAACGCACACACGCACACAAAGGGGAGGCACACGCACACACACAGACAGGCAGACACACATCCGAGCACTTGAAATTTCAATGAGTGCATAACGGTCACACACACACACACAGACACACACACAAAACACAAACAAAATGTATAAACATGAAAAACGGGAACGAAAAAGGAGACTAATAAATTTTTGTTTTCCTTTTCTGAAGGATGCTGAAAATAAATATAAATTTTTATATTTTTAGACAGGCTCTATAACAGCGCTATCTGTTCGTTGTGGCACACATAAAGATTATGGTTTTAGGTGTAGAGTAAAAGGACTACGAAACATCCTGCAATAGTATTCCTATTAATAGAGCTCCAAATGGAAAATGATTATCGATTTGAATCGAAATCTATAGTTGTTATTTTGACAACGTTCACTGAAAGTTTGTTAAGCTGCCATTCACTCGCAAGCAACAATGAACACCTCCAGGTCTAAATAGTCTGTGTGTTATCACACACACAGCCTTTGTTGTGCTCTGCTGCTGCAGGGTATTAAACATCAGACACACTGCCCAATGCACAACAAACAAAGACAGCAAAAAGTCTGCCAGTTTGCGGCAATTGTGTTTAAATGTCTGTTTTGTCGGCTGTTGCTGCAACTGCCACTGCTGCTGCTGCTTATCAGTTGTGGCAGCAACTTCCAAAATCTGCCCCACCCTTTTAATAGGTTTTCATGCTTTTAGGCGAGAATATCACGAACATGTACCGAAAACTTGTTCGTCTATTCGCAGTGTTTCTGCCTGGTTTTCCGGCTGCTTTTCTGGCGGTTCATTGCACTCGCCCCGAACAAAGTTTGCCAAGCAAATTGCAATGCGCGCCAGACTATTATTGCACGGAAATGACTGCAACGCGCAATTGCAGTACATTTCCATATGCCACAAAGGAGTGAGAGACAAGGAGAGAGAGAGAGAGTGTGAGAGAGGTAGACTGTCCAGCCCCCAGACAGACTTAGAATAGAAAATAGAAATGTGTTCAGTGTAACGTATTTTATAGGCGGTAGCAACTGTCGCATGCTGAAACGCAGTAAAAACGACTTTCCAGTTTGAAAATCCGATAACCAAGAACTTCGATTATGACAGGCCATAAAAAGAATTTGACTAGACTTTCCCTGTCAATTGTGTCATTTATGGGTATTTTTTTTATGACAGTTCTTTGTTCCACCCAAAACAAGTCATAAAAATTCAATTATATGCACGGCGCGTGACGTTGAGGAAATGCAAAAGGAAAACCCAAAAACACAAGATGATATAAAAGTAACGTGGGAGTAATATTATAAAGGATTGGATGCGAGAATTTTACGTGTCTGCCTTCTTGGCTTTGACACACATGCAAATTGTGTGTGTGTGTGTGTGTGTTGTGTTAAGCTCCTTGACACAGGATGCATGCATAAATACCTGAAATAGGCTGCACGAGTTGTCGACTGAAAAAATATGTCAAAAATCCTTCAAAAAACACCCTCAGCTCCCAGAATGTTGTTCCATATACATGAACGTATGCATACAACAGAGAGTAGAACATATAAAACAGGAATGCAAAACAAAATAAAACATTAAAATGCAATTTTTGGATGTGAACAATTCCTAGAGAACTGTACAGATAGCCACAGGCACTTTCTCTTGGCATGGTATGAATTTCAGAGTATTTGGAATAGATATAAAAGAAAACTTTTTAGCTGTATCTCTTTGTATTGTTGCATTGCTAGTTATAACAACCTGTAGAGCGAATACCAGAGTTAATTTGATACATATTCAAGACCATTTTATATAAATTAACTCCATATCTATCCTCACACACAACGCTGCCAGCTGCTCCTGTCGTGAACCATTAACTCAAAAGAAAACTTGTCTATAATTTAACTTAAGAGAAAGAGAAGAGAACTCCCTCCATCTATTGGATATAGTTCGATAACCTGTGTAGGACACACAGGTTGCCATACTGAGAATATTAAATGTGGGCTGCCAACAATAGTTTATGCACTGGGACTAAACACCTGAGGGCTAAAAAAGTAACTGATATGCCGCCTATAGTTTTGCCACCTCAACTTCAGCTTCGCTTCGGTACTTGTACTTCAGTCTAAAGCTATTAACCTCTTTTAAGCTCTATCTCACTTGATGAACTTTAAACCTTTAGCCGCTTATTCGTGTATGCGTATGGGTGGCTGTGTGTGTGCTCCTGTGGATGCAAAGATTGTAGCATACTTTTATGCTGTGTGGAAGTAAATAAGGCTAAAGCATTGCCTTAAGAGCTAAGCCTGGCTAAATGCCTCGCATGTTTGCATTTCCATGGCTTTTAGAGGCAGAACATAATTGACTAACGCTCGTATTGCATTACAAGGCACACACACACAGTCACTCACACACACACATAAGCATACTTAGAAACAGGCTATAGCCGCTCAAAGAGATTGGCAAGCCATCAGATTTTGACAGAATTGTGGTATACGGTTAACAGAGGAGCCATGAAAAACACTGATACCAATCAAACCAACATACATGCATAAGCACACACACTTACCAACACACACACACACACGGAGCAGGCAATTTAGTCAATTTCCTGGCTGACTGCGGTGCTTCAAAATGTCACACACTCTTGGAGTATTCACACAAGTTACTCACATTTCACGTCTGCCAAATGGAAACGAAGGCCCCTCAATATACATATGAATCCATCTCGTTCCCTCTCCCAATGCCACTTCCTATCAATTGACTTCATACAGAAGTGCCAAATGACACGTTTGATAAATTGCTTGATTAATGGACAGGCTGTGCGTAAATACAGTTTAAATACAATGCACAGACAACTTATGGGACGGCATATCAGTCCGCAAACAAGATGAGAAAGGCACATAGACTGTGAGACAAGCAGGGAATATTTTCATATGGACACATTAAAAATAATTACGAAATATCGTTGTATCAAACCAATCTCCTAACTGACAAACTCAAACCAACTGACTGACTGAGTGAGTGAGTGACTGACAGAGAGACGCGAACAGTCAGCTTTGGGGTGTCGTTCATAAATCAAAAAGACGCCACATTTCCGGAGCGCTCATTAAAAAATGAGCGCCATTTGCCAAGGAACAAAAATTGCATGTCCTTGCTCAAATATGCATATGCATGTTGCAAGTGCTTCCACATAGACGTCAGCATGAGTATGTAGATGAGGATGTGGTTGTGTGTGTGCCTGTGTGTGTGTGGATGTTGCAAGTGCTGTGCCAACTTTACTTGGAAAAAACTAACACGTCATAAATCTTGCAGAAGTATCCTTAAGCGTTCTTTTTGCCACAAAAAACTCATCAGATGAAAAGCTTAAAACGAAATAACAAAGAAAGTGCTTCAGCCATCACCGATATTTAAATACCCTGCTCTATATCAACACTTCTCAGTAGATTAAATATACCCTGCCATAGCTCTTGTTAGGGTATATAGAGTGTAACTGAATATAATGAATGCCAAAATAGTTTTTGAGCTTCCTCCTTTTAATTATATACAAATGACGCTTCAAACGCTTGAACGGGTCTGCGGAGCGCACATAAATATGCAACACTATTTTATGTGAGCTCTTAAAGGACGCTCAAAAAATGTTTGCTTGCGGCCACAAGCCGCGCTCACCCGCATCACATGGTGTCCATCTGCCATCTGGTTGCCGTTGAAATTTTCCTTCTTTGGACCCACTGTCTGTTGGCTTCTACGTACAAGTTTTGGCATAGAAAGAAAAAGCTGCTTCTGCTTCCATTAGAAATCAAATTTTGTTAGCGTGAACAGCAACTTGAGGGGCAACTCAAGAGGCGACGCGGTGGCACGTGCGACTTCGACTCGTTTTCGCCGTATGCTTTTACTTTAATAAAACTTACGACTCCGGGTGTGATATTAAGCAGCTCTGAAAAGGAGGAATGGCGGATGCCTTAGGTTACACTTAACGCACACAAACTTGCTTGAAGTATTTACTTACGTGTACTCCATGTATTAGTCTTCCTTCGTTTGGCTATAAATTTCTGTATTCCTATGCTAAACTCTAGAGTTGAACAGCAACGTGCAACAGTTGCATCATGAAGTTAGTTGAAAAGTCTATTTCAACTTTTAAATTAGATTCGCAGTTCAAAAAGAAAACTTATTAGAGCAGCAAATATATAGATAGAAGTTCATATCTGCTTCAAATTATTATTTATAATTTTGTATTGTTAGCAAGAAATGCATGTTCCCTCTTCTGGCTGATTCGATATCCATTTGCTGTTACTTAAGCTTGTACGGCTTACTTATCATTAGTGCTACTCCTCTTTGTACTCTACTCTACTCTGTTGCTGCTGATTATTTTGCTTACTGCAACAACAATCCCTCCAATCCAATATAATCCTCCTCCAGGCAATGTCTAAGCTCCACCCACTAAACACGATACTTGTCGCCGCCCTCTGGGAAATGCAATTTGCTACAGTATAAAATGTTGTACTTCTTCTCGTAGTCAGTAAACTGCTTTGCCATAAACTGTTAAAGAACATAATAGTATCAAAATGAAGAATCGTAGAAGTTGATGTTTGTTGCTTCATTCATTTCAATATATATACAGACCATAAAGCTGTGACAATCTCCTTTTTAATTATCCTCATTATAATCGTACTTTTCTTCTCTCATTCTCTTTATATCTCTTACAGGTTAGTATCTGCTCATAATCCCAATCAAACTGCTGCTTACGCTGGGTAAGAACTTTCAACGCTTTCCTTTTACTCTTTAATTCGGGTTATCACGATCAAAATTTATATGAATCAACCTTAACTGGGAAGATGCAGCTAACCATTGGTTGTCGCCTGACATAAGCTGTTCGTCCTTTGCTTTTCTATAAACGCCAAGTTTTTGTATACACCTTTACAAAATTATTGAATGCACTGAAAGTAAACTGTGGGAGCATCTATTTAAAATGGGAAGACAGGAGATTAAAGCAAGTCTCGAATGAAGTTGGAAGCGCACTCTTAAACTAGGACCTAGACTGATGAGTATTAGATTCTTTTTATTTATGGATTATGTTGGGAACATAGATTGATTTACCAGTTAACTTGCTTACTCAACCATTTAAACCTTTTAAATGCTTCATTAAATGCTTCAACCTTTTATAAGCAAGACATGTTATGCTCTTTAAGGCTTAATGGAATTGTTTGAAGTACTGCCAAAGGCTGTAAAGGATCTGCAGACTGGCATCCGAAATAACGTGTCGTATACATAATATATTTGAGATTATTTTCATTTAATTTTCATAATGCTGTGGCACAAGTTGCGCCTCTGCCAAATAAAATTACTTCTTTCGCTTCCTTCGTTTGTTCGCTCTCACCTACTTGCTGGATACATTAAAATTTATGAAATCGCTGAAAAAAAGAAAACAAAATTTGTTTTCCTCTCGTTTTCAAAACAAATAACATGAACTTTGACTGGTTCGCTACCAGCTACCAGCTTAAATTATTCCAAATACTTTGAAGCTTTCAAGTTTAATACGTTTTTTTTTACTGCAAAACTTCTGATCAGCTCGTTTTGGCTCTATAATTTGGCATTAAAATGAGTTGAAAGCAAAAAAAAGCAGCTGAGTTTGGCTTCAGTTCAAGTGGCCCTGTTTAGACGGAAATACTCATAACTTAAGTAGCTGTAACTTTAATACACTGTGGGTTAAGTTATAACAGCTTACTTGCTCATAATATAATAATTATTATAATTAATCTAACAGAGCTGTACAATAAATCCTCCACTAGATCTCAGTCTGGATTTGTTAATTATGCAATTAGCTTTGCCAATTGAAATAGAAACTATTCTTGCCACGGCAAGGATCAGGTTTTTATTACTAAATGATAGACTAACTTTGACTTTCCAATAATGACCCACCAAATTGTTGAACTATTAAATTTAACTACATTTATTTTCAACGAGATTGAATAACTACTTTTAACGCAGACAATCAAGCAATCAATTTAAATTGTTAAATGCCAATTGAACACAATTAAAAAATAAAATTATTTTACATACGTAAAACAAATTCCTTGTCCTGAATCGCTTCATTTTCAACCGTGTGTATGTGTGTGTGTGTGTGTGTGTGTGAGTGTGTGTTTTCTGCATTCCCTTTATGCTGTGCGCGTGCACAAAAATGAATTGCACACTCATGCATGAAAGTAAATAAGAGCGCAACCAAATAGGATGGACTTGGAGAGAAAAAGGGAGAAAGGGAGAAGGGGAGAGCGTAAAAAGAAAAAACAACAATGCGACAGATTTGCCAACAAACGACAAAAATTGCGGTAAAGCAATTTTGGTCCCCTCTGAACCGAAACCTATCAAATGCAGACTGAAACTTGGACTCTTGGACTCAGAGGAGTCAGAACTCAAAGTTTGGATTTGGACGCAGTTACTGAGAATCTGGCTCCGATTTGGACACATGGCATATGCAGCTGTGTGTAAACTGGGCTGAGATGGTGTTGCATTCGGGTTAGGGTTAGGTTGCCATTGGTAGAAATTGTTGCACTCGCTCGCTTTGAGCGAAGGATTACAGCAAAGGAATTTGCAAAACGAAACCAAAAAAAACAAAGAAATCATATTGCACTTGGGCAATGAATTATAATGTAGAACTCTTCAATTTGTATGAGTGGCACTGTGGCATGTCGAGAATCCTTTATTACTACTACTACTACTACTATTTTTTTGCTTTCTTCCTCATATTCCCTTGTGCATTTGCATAATTTTAACATATGAATAGAGTATCCTGTGTATGCGACAGTGTGTGTGTGTGTGCCGTGTGTGATGTTTCCCAGAGAGAAAGGACACTCGAAAAGCTAAACGATATTTTTATAGCTCTGTCAAATGCAATTCTTTCAGGGTTTTCTCTTATTCTAAATGAAAGATATTAAATTCAACTTTGCTTATCGTCTTTGGACTTCACTTTTAAATAGAGCAAAGAGTCTATTTTTTATGAGTTTATGATCAAATCTTTATATCAAACCTTTATATAGATAAGTAAACCTCTTTGAAAGATGAAAAGAAACAGTTTTCCATAAACTCACTCCAACAATTGATTGACAAATCGATGTTAAAGGGTTGACAAATAGTTAAAGAAGCAAACAACTTTTGTCCATGGAAGTAATAGAATTAAAAAGTTCTATTTTTATTGACTAACCTGGAGGATAAGTTACTGTGAACATCCCACACCCAATATATATTTGGCAGATGTAGCCGTAAGCCACACACATCAACACCCACACACACACAAATCTACACTTTTTCTACTTTACCAAAATATATTGTTGCAGATTGGTTTTATTGTTTGAAAGTGTTTGAAGGGTTTTGGCTAAAGCTGCAGGTAACTACCAAACTGTGAGCTTGTATTTTAATTGAATTTTATCTATATATATTCATTTCATAGATATAGTTATCTATATCTATGGATATTGTGTCTGCTCTTATGGCTGGCTGCAGATATTGTGCGGGTTTCATTTATATTCAATTTTTAGTTTAAGGCAATAACCCGCAGTTGCCATATTTCCCATGTGCTTGCAGCATCTGTGAGCTGCAGCAATGGTGCGTATGAGCGACTTTCAATTTTAATATAAATATTCCAAAAGGCTCTCGTCTAAGGTCAAAGAGCAAACATTTAAGAAGCCCTTGACTTGATATTTGCCTGGCACGAAAAGTTTTCTGTTTTTTTTGTATGTACTTCGGTTGGGTTTATCTTGCTTTTTAGTACAGAAGAGTAGGAATAGCATGTGTGTAGTTGGTCGTAGTCGTAATGAGCTGTAGGCAGCCCGCAGCAAAGTCGATGCAAAGCAAAGTAAACAAGCAAACATACAAGACCGTAACTGAAAGGCGTTAGAGTAAAGTGTGAACGGCCAGAAAGAGTGAGACGATAGGGGATACGGGACTCCAGGCTATTTAGAATCAATGGATAGATGAATAAATAGATAGGTGGAGGGTATTTTGCTGACTGAGGCCAACTTACAATTAACCCTTTACGTGCCGATTGGCTGCTAAATAAATTAGTACGCATGTGCTCCAAATAACCCTTTGTGTGTGTGTGGAAAAGCTGATTGAAAAACTCAAAGTTAAAGAGGTCGCAAGAACAAACATCAGCTAGAAATGCACGTCAGCCTTTTGGAATTTTAATTGGCATTATGTCTTCAAGAGGCCCATAAAAAGTTAACTTTAAAGGCAAAATAGAAACAGAAACAGAAACAGAAACGGAGACGGGAGACACATTAAAAACGCCTCAAGTTAGGCAAACGATTTTTTGGTGGCAATTTTGGCCAATCAGCAAACAGAGCAAATGTTACGCTACGTATACGTAATTTAATTAAAATTGATGTTTGCTTTCTGGGGCCTTTTAATGAAGTTAGGCAAATAAAATGCGCACACGCCATATTCAGCGCTACAAATTTCATGCACAGCTGCCCTTTATGGGGTATTGGCCAGGTTAAGGAGAAACTTGGCACTAGGCATAAAATTATAACGATTATAACGATTACGATTCTCCTTCGGGGTTTTCTGATTTAAGAGTGTGTCACACACAATTTGATTGAAGCTGCCATTAACTACTATTAAATTCCACCTTTAAATGAGAAAATGAAGTGCTTTTCCATCATTTTCTTCCTTTTTAAGTACCTATTATCACACGTCTAATAAATCGGCAATCTTGTTTTTTATTCGTTTCTTTGAAACATTTGCCAATTGGCAAAGAAAGTTCTCATAAATCAGACTGGAAAGCAAAGAAAACTGCTTTTTCCAAATTGAAGCAACCCCTGCAACAGTCCCCATGGCGCCCTTAAAACTTGTTTCCTTGGCCGCTTTTTGTGTTCCCCGCCTCCATCCCTCTTCGTCGTCTCTCTGGCTGTCTCACTCGCTCCATGGCACTTGCTTACCTGTTCGCCAGCTGCTGGTACAAACACGTAATCGAATAATCCAATTTGTTTGCGCAAAAACTGAAACTTTTGTAAGGTTTCAGTTGACGGAGCTCTGGCTTGTAACTCATCCCTCATACCTCGGCCTCAGCCTCAGCCTCATCACTTACCCGACCTCGACCACCATTTCCTAGCTAATTGTTTGAGTGTCTCTCGCGTGGATTTCAGAGTTTACACTGATATTTATCCCAAGTGGTTTGCTGACTCTTAAATTGGATATTGCCTGTAAACTGATGTAATTGCTAGTTCGCTTCCATCAAGTTAAGCAAATTGTGTGCGCCGAAGAATCAAAATTTCGTTTATTCTGTTTATACTAACCGACAATTAGACTCAAACTATAATCATTTTAAGCAGCTATAACTTTGATTCATAAGTTTCTTTATATTGAATACTTACTCTTAATTGATTTGCTTAAAACTGTTCAGATAACATATTAGTTATGCTTTATTAAAGTGCTTCGTAACAGTTTCATTTGGAGCAGATTCAAGTAATAGTTCTGTGTGGCCCACATGCAGCGAAAGCATTCAACGCTCGCCTCCTGCTGTGTTTATGGCCTACAGTTACCTGCATTTTGGTCACCACCTGCTGCTGCTGCTGCCGCTGCTGCCTTGGTTTTTGCCCGTTTACATTTGGCCTAGAACAAGTACAGGTACACACATATTAAGCAGAAGGTACATGCATGTGATGCCCTGAACACAGTTACATGCAACTTGTGTTGCAATGTGTCTTTTGTTTGCTGCAGGCCAACAAGAAAAGTTACAGGTTCATTTCTTTTCATCCCCTGGTTGGTGGTTGGTTTTTTTTGTGTGTTATTTAAGTCATTGACAGTTTTACAGTTATGCTGCTTAAGCTGCATTTTATCAGGCTCAAGGCAACTCTGAAAGGCTGTTGAAAAACTAATCCTTCAGCTCATTAGAAGCGACAAGAGCGAAGAGCGAAGAGCAGGTGCAGCCAAAGCTTGCCAAGTAATGTGCACTTTTTGTGCTACCAAAGACAAACAGCAGCGTCGAAACTGCTGGTGACTATGGCGGTGCGTGTGCCGGAAGCCATTGCGGGTTAAGCACGCACATCACCAAACACCACCACTCTCCCTATCCACACCAGCACGATGAGAACTACCAGGAAGTAGCACTGACAGGCGAGGAAGGAAATAGGGAAGGGCAGGAGCAAACAGGTAACGGAAACGCGCGGCGCGACACTTTATGACAGGTTGTGCCTCGGTTGGCAAAGCAAAACCAAAAAAACGAAAGGATAGCAAAAAAAAAGACAGTTGCAGCTACTTGTTTGACAACCCTGAGGCGGCGCTACAAAATGAGTGGGGGAAAGGGGTATGGGGTAAGGGGTAAGGACTTTAGCCTGTCAGGAATTAGGAATACATTGTCTGAGCTCTCCTGAGCTCAACGCAGTTCAGTTGCGGTGCAGTTGCTGCATTTCTCAGTTCATTTTAGTGCCGTTCGTCTCTGTTTTCTCAGGTCTTTCCAGTTCAGTACGTAAATCAACTCTTTTGCCTTTGCCTCGTGGTGGTTAGCTGTTACGAGCATTGTGTGTGTGTGTCTGTGTGTATGCCGAGAGAAGGTGTACATACAGTTGAAGGGCTTCTAACTGACGACTGTCTTTCTGCCTAGAACCCTACAACCCAATTCTCATCCCCTCCTTCGAGCTTTCAACACCGATTCCCCTTTTGGCTGCCAGCGTCTTGGCCACAAAAATAAAAAACTACGGCACAAATTAGCACATTTTTTTGTTTTGTTACCACTGGCAGAGAATTCAGTTTGGTTTGCAGCGCACAACTGGCAACAGTGACGGGATATTGCACATTGTTCTTGCAACTCATAAAAGACTCGCAATTTATGTCTTGTTTCGTGATGAACAGCAGCACGTGAAGGAACATTGCCTCAATACTTGCTCGTAAATTGAGTTTTCTTTCTCAACTTTACTTTCTGTGTATCTCTGTGTCTGTGTCTGTGCCATCTGTTCGTGTGTGTGTTAGTGCGTGTGGGTGTATGGCAGCTGACTTGACAATTGTCAAAATGAACTACTTAGAATCAATGCTGTGGTAAGCAAAACTTTAACAACTACAACGCAATTAATTAAACCGACAACTTATAACAAATAAATTATTACAAACATACATAAATTATGACAAATAAACTTAAACATAAATTGTCAAGTGTTGAAATCTATTTAAAGTTCAGATTTGGTTTAAAATTAAACTACGAATATAAATTTTTATCGGAGAAATACTCCTCTTTAACCTTATGTGCTATTAATTCAGGTCGAAAGGAGCCCGCTGGTTTATTATTATGCTTAATCTATGATATGTCCTTTTATGTGAAGATGCTCCTCTTGTAGGAGTAGTAGGTCTCTTGGCTGAAGCCTGCTTAGTCTAAGCTGCTCTCAGGCTATTGGCCAGACGGTTTCGGCCTAGAGTTAAACCAGAGTGGAGTAAACTTTCTGAAATTTGTCCAGGTTGAGGCGTCTGTGCAGAACTTTATTTCTGATATTCCGTCGGTAACCGGTAATTAGTCACGCTTTTTTCTTTTGGGCCAAAACTAGTTTCGTTTAGCCAGCCCCCAGATTGGCATACTTCCATATGGCTGCAAATATTTTCCTATAGATTGTCATATGAGTGCAACTAATTAAGTATTAAGTGTCAATTGAAATTAATTAAAGGCAAGCCAACTGCAAATAACTGTTGTTCGCAGCTGATTGAAAATAATTATATACCACTCTTGCATTTCAAATTGTGACGCTTACTTTACTCTTAACGGCACATTATAATTATTTACTTCACGCCACATTTAAAATGCATTTAATTGCTTCGGTCAGTAGAGTTTAGTTTAACGTTGGATTGGGAATCGGTTGAGTTTTGTTATAATTGACCCGTTCAAACAGCTAGTAGCTTAACTTATTTAGAAAAGAGAGCACCAAGTCTCAGGCTCAGGGAGTTTCTTGGCAAAACAGAAAGCCAAAGACTTAACTTCTTTTTTAAGTCCAAGCTGATTCTGTATATGCATTATTTGATATAACAACTTCGTTTACTCTAATTGAATAAATTTAATAATTGTCTGGAAGGCAATTAACATTTATGTGAAGTACTTTAAGCCTGCATTTTCTGAAAAGTTGTGCCATAAATATAAGTTTAATATGGGTCTTTTCCCTTGTCAGCACCTGTCCACAGTTAGCAGGGACTTCAAAGCTTAGCAAAAGTCCATTATGACAAATTTCAAGTGCTTGCTGTTGGCTAGAGGACCCTAGAGGTGGGATCTAAAGTAGAGTAAAAAGCAAAAGTTTTATGAACTTTATTAACAATAATTTATATGCAATTTTCTGCTTGTCTCTCACAACTGACCTCAAGTCTTGCAGCATTTCCTTCTAAATACGACACTCAATTTATTTGGGAAAATTATTTTAAACAAATATTTCACAACGCTCCTGGGAGACATTTGCGAAAGTCAACCAAAGCATAGGAAAACGTTAGGCAGAAAAAGTATAAAAAATATATTGCCTACTTTTCAGGGCAGCCTCTGAACGTATAAGGAAAGAGGAGAGATTTGCTTTGCTTTGGCAAATATTTGCGCACGTCATTTCTTAATGCTCACGTTTCGTTTGTTTCCTCTTATATTTCTTGTTTTCTGTTTTCTGTTTTCTCTCCATTTGACGTCGTTGGCCAATTGGGCTGTGCCCTCAAATGATGCGGAAAAATCATTCACATTAATGGCAGCCGTGCGCTTGGAATTTTTGGCCCGAAAATCTATACTAGCTCTCACACATTTTGGCCCGCTCAGTGGGCCAATTAAAGCGTTATGCGTGGCAGTGCCAAGTGCCAAGTCGTTAACATGCCCCCACATGCGACGCCATCTTTAATTTATGCCCTACGCGCCTAGAAGTATGAACTGTGCAGCGTGTAGCAAGAAGCCTGCAGCATGCAATATGCATGCCCCAAACAGCCAGTGGACAATGTGACGGAGCAACAGCGGCAACTGTTTAGCATCTTTCTCGCTTGGTACTGTGTATGTATGTGTGTGTGTGTAGCTGTTATGTGTAATTTATGTCGGTCTCGCGCCAAAAAGCAGGCTACAAATTATACACACTCTCTCATAATATGCGGCTTCACCGGGTGTGTCCCCCATTGTGATGTGCTCGAAAAACACAGTTTTTGCCAACAAGTTTTTAAACAATCCGCTTAAAACTTATTTTCATGCACTTTAAAGAAACTCGCGACTTAATTTTAAAGTGCTTCCTTCTAACGTAACCATTTAACACTTATTATACTTTATTATATTTTTATTATGTGGAGAAGCCGTGCATTCAAAAAGTACCAAAACAACACAATTATAAACATATTTACAAAACCAAACCTTTTGCTAGAGAAATGATAGAAAATTAAGCATGAGAAGTTCTGTGAGATTGAGCAGAAGGATATACTCAACAGTGGAGTATTGGTCCTTATCTCTTTAGACGCCTGAGAGGTCTATGATAGCAGGAAGTAAACCTTTTGCGAGAGCTCTCCGGTGTCTTAATAGTTTCTCACTGTAGCGGCTGGTGTGTCATCCGATCTGCTCTTCAATGGTATACAAACGGAGGTCTTTATGCAGGGTGGAACCACAGACGTACCAGGGACAGTTGATAATCTTCCTTAGGGCACAGTTCTGGAGTACCTGGATACGTTTATGTGTTGACTTTACGGAGAACCTCTGGACGTAAACTGCTCTTTTGGCTTTCAGCGACATTTTGCTTCTTCTGTTGATCAGCCAGCGCAGCTGTTGCTTTCTTTGGCCACATCTTTTGCCTACGGATTTCAGGTGTGGGCCAAAGGTGAGTCTCTTATACAGTGTGATGCCTGTCTGTCACTCCCTCCAGATGAATAGTTGGGGTGGATGGGACGATCCATAATAACAATTATAATAAATATCTATAAAATACTGTACAATAGTCGAATAATCAGATGCCAACACCTGAAAATATTGCTGAATTCATAAATTTGCTAAATATTTGACAGCAACTATGAGCTAGTTCAGAATGTATCTGATTTCAAAGTGAATTGGCTTTTTTTTTTGGGAATTCGACTCAACATTTTGTTGGAAAGTGTTCAAAATGTTCTAAACCAAGTTTTGGCCGGCTTTCATGGAGAAAATCGTGAAAAAAGTGGCTCGCAGTAACTGCTGTTTGCTATTGTAATCGTATATTGTGTTTTGGGGATTCACTGATATTTTTTTGGTAATAGTTTTACGTGCGAAAAACTGGCAGCGCAGAATTCTATTCTCGTCTCGATTCTTGTTTTTCACATGCTCGCAGCTAGTTTTCGCGGCACTTTTCTCCTTTTAGATTGTTTTTGCCAGTGGCTGTCATGAAAAGCATTTTACACATGGCAGCATTTTTTAATTTTTCAGCGCAGCTTTTACAGACACACATACACACACACAGACAGAGACACACACAGTTGCACATTTAAGCACACTCATACGAATGCACTTACTAATTAGAAATAAAAATTGCTCGCTGCACATTTACTCATTACGCAGTTCTTGTAGTTTTTGCTGTTATATTTCCTCTTTTCATACAATTTTCCGCATATAGTTTTGAATGCTTCTCAACACACACACACATACACACAGACATAGACGTATGTATGTATCCACCTTTAACAAACTTCCTGCATATCGTAGGGCGGTTTCGCATTGGTCTCGAAATAATAGAGTCCCTCGCGTTGAGCCAGTTCCTCCATTGATAATTCACCCAAATCCCCGCCCATATGAAGACGAACGCCCGTGTGTTGCGGGCAGCGCTTTTGGCGGGTCAGCTGCTCCCATTCGTCGGGACGACAACCTCTGGCCTCGAATGCGACACCTGCAGCATCATCTGCTGGCTGGAGGCTCTCTTTGAACAGATCAAAGGCGCGCCAGTGGCTGCACTCGCGCCAAAAGCAGCCCGGCTGCTGACTGCCCCAATTGGCATAGAAATCCACGTGACCCAATGGACGATCGAAGCCATAGCTGCCGGCGCTAGTATGCAGCACTTCCACATAGTCCGCATCCTCTTTGGTTAGACGTTCCTTTTCCTGTGCGTAACGGAAAAACGGCAATGCGGGATCCAAAGCGCGTATCACACGCACACGTCCGGTCTGCACGTGCTTGGCAGCCAGTCCGGCCACATGGGCACCCATGCTGAAGCCAATCAGCTGCAGATCCTTAAAGCACATGCCTGCCTCCTCATGCAGAAAGTCCAGAAACTTTGCCAGCACCTGGCCCACTGGCTTCACCCTATAACTGGCCGTTATGAAATCCGCAATCGCACCTCGTCCCCAATCCACGGTGAAGATATTGTACTTGCCTTTGCTGTGCTTCAAGTAGGCTGGCACCAAGTAGTTGTAAACATTGGCATGTCCATTGCCCAGCCAGCCATGGATGATGATGCTGTAGGTGGGTGAGACACAGTCAAATAGATGAACTAACATTGCTTGGTAATAGGAAATGAAGTGACCAAGCAGGAGTATCACTTTGGACTTACCGCGTGGGATTGAATGGATTATAGCTGGATTGGCGCAAGGATGCGGCATCATAGAGCCGTACAGTTTGCTTGGTTATGGCCATTGGATCTTTGGCATTATTCGTATTGAGGCCAAAGGCTGCACCCAACGTATTGCCTATGACCTGCTGTAACAAACGATTACCACCGCTGGCAGGACGATTGAAAGGATTGTCCTGCATTGCCTGATTGCTGGTGTGCAGCTCAAAGTATGTTTGTCTCTCCGCATTGTACAGCAAATTATAGTTCTGCAGTCGCAATAGTTGCTCATCACGATTGACCATTTGGCCGTCGATGATGTCGTCAATGTCGTCGATGTCATCGTAGTCCTCCATGTCGTCGTAGTCGTTGTAGTCCTCGTAGTCGACGCTGTTATAGTTATGCCTTTCCAATATTGGCAGCGTGTTGAAGCTCATTAAGTTGCTGTCATCTGACCGGTTCGATGTCATTACAATTTGTATGTCAGCGCTGTCATTGCCATGCCCATTTCCATTAGGATGCAGCAGCAGCAGCTGTCTTTGTGGTACTTTTAGACTTTGTTCTTCTCCATCCCCCATCATCGCACTGCCACTTTCCACTTCATTTGTCACTTTTACTTGAACTGCGGGTCCTTGCTTTTCACTTGGCACCAGCACCACCTGCTTTTGTTGCTCCTCTATCTGCTTCTGCACCACCCCCCATTGATTATAGTCCGCATCAATCCGATGAGCACCATAATCATCATAGTCTCGCTCCTCCTCAGATTCATGACTAACTCTGCCCACAGATTGAGCCTGTTGTACTCGAACTTTTGCTGCAGTGAGCCACAAACAAACTGGCACAATGAAAGTGCTTTTGATCAAACTAGAGCAATTTTCCAAATCCAAAGCTCATCATAATCATTGACGATGATGATGATGACGATTATGTTAATCATTCACCTACCTGAGTGGCAAATGAACAGTAGCCAAAACATCTGCATCGTCTTTAAAGTATCTTCTGAGAACTTGTATCTTATAGTATGCCTATCACATACTGTTACGATGCTTTAGTTTTTTGGCACTCGTCAAGTGTTCAGACCAGCACGAACGAGCCCAATTTAATAACTGAATTGAAAGTTTTCAACTTTGTTGGTCTTGAAATTTTTGTGGCTGCTGCTCGACGAGTTATTAATATGCAGCACTTGACACATATTTATATTTTAGTTACAGCTAACGAGCAATGATTGTTATCGTCTGCCTCCAACACATCAACATCAAATAACTAAATGTAAACAAATACATTCATATGTACATATACATATGTAAGCCATAAGCCACGCTCCTCTCATTCGGCCCATTAGCTGTTAATCTCTTGAGTCAATAAAGAGCAGCAACAACATCTGTGCAATGTGCCACTGACCAAGTTTTCTGGCAATGCCGCGAGTACTTAGCACTTGGAACTTTTTTTTGGGATAGGTCAATGTACTGAGATCTGTCTGCCGAAAATTTATTCAACAGTGAACTCTCCCATAACGAACACGTCTACTGATCGAGCAACTCTCGACGGGTCGATACTTTTATTATAAAAACCGATATCTATATTCGATAAGAGAAAGGCCTCTTGAGCGAGCAATAGCAGGTGTTCGTCTAACTCAGTTTTTACTGTAACTGTAGGTGCTGTTGCTATCGCTGGTTTTGAAAGATTTAGCTGAAAGAAAAACAATTACTTTTTGTTCTATTATAAGCTAGTACAGTAAAAGCCGCCTTGGCGGGACATTCACGGCTCTAGACTTATATTAATGATGTCTTCTAAGCTAACTTACTGCTGGGTTAGGATTTGCAGCAAATCTCTCAGTATATCGACTGGTGTATCGGCTAATGGGATTCGATTTTGAATTATGACTTCGATGATAACGTAGACTGACATATCTTTGGATTGATCATCTACCTATCTAACTGCCTTTCATTGCAGTTGCATCTGATAGATCGAAGTTGGAACAATGAGACAGACTATTGGGATCTAAAGTTTAACGTTTTAAGTTAATGGAACTGAGATCTGTCTGGTATTATGGTATATTAGATACAGTTGAGGCGCTTATTTAAGATTATTCCCAGATAATTTTGAGTGCTTTCTTTTATAGTATACATTGAGTCTAGGAGGTTTGTTAATTTATGGAGAAAGTATTTGTATATAGCTATAGAAGCAAATGTTTGGTAGTAATCCACTGATACTATAATACTCTGTATTGTGATATGAATTGTGTATCTTTAAATGGAGTTCAGCTATATCTAAGTTCAGGTAGAATATATCTCAGCTTGACTATTCAGGATATCTTTTAGTCAAGCAAACTTTTACTTGTTGTCTTTTAAAGCTTACAAATATTAATATAAACAGCTCAGATACCATCATCTTTCTTACCCATATGCCTTTTATAATATTATGTTTGATGTGTGTTTCATTTTCTAATCAATCTTAAATTATTCTCTGATTACGTTACAGGTAAGTTCACACCATCGGCAAACAACAAATATAATTCTACACACACGAAGGCAACGGCATGCGATGAAAACAATATTAAAATGGAAACCGTTCGCCATCTTAACGAGCATCCGGCGCGTGCATTTCCTGTGGCTGAATTTAAGGGTGAAGTAACTGTAACTGGAGCTGGAGTTGGAGCTATGGAAAACAATATGCATTTTTATTATCGCTGATCGTTTGACACAAAAAAGCACTAAAAACGAACGTGACAAAAACAAGAAAAAGTGAACATGATAAATGCCCCACCGAAAGGTAACAATGCATAAAAAGTAACGTAGCTTGTGTGGCACTGCCAGAGTCGTAGGAATGGTGGAGGTATGCATCATCTTCAGATTCATCTTTGGCGAAAAGTAAGGGATGCGTTCTTGAAAAATTGGATACTCAAGTGTGTGGCACTTGACGATTTTGATGCAGAGATACGAGTCGCAAATTTTATTGAATATATATCGAAGAAAAACATGGTTAGGAGTAGGCAGAGGGTTGGCGGCATTTTCATATTTGAAACATCAAACTGGTATGAGATACTTGGAACAATTGCTGATGGCTCAGCAGAATGCGATAGGCGGGCAAGTTCAATGTACAATGTTTTTTTTGTAAGGCATTTCGATTGTTGCTGCTGTTGCACTGGCTGCAGTTGTTGTAATGCGACACTCAGACAGGATTTGCGGCAAACAATACTTGTCGCCATAATCGATTAAAAAGCGGCTGAAAAGGGCCAAAAGCAGCAGCAGCAGCAGCAGCAGGAGTAGGAATCATGAGACAGAGACTGAGACTGAGCCGGAGGCCTAAAGCTGAAGCGGGTGCTAACATGAAGCTGGGAACACACAGAGCCCGAGCTCGGTGTGTTTGCTTTCTGCTTATTTAGCTTCAAGCTCAAAAATGTCACTCGAGTGACTTTTATTACGTTGCGGGTGGATAACACACCCATTTCCATTTACATTTTAGCCCCCCCGATGGCTTCCATCCCTCCCGTTTTTGCTCGACTATTTGCCCGCAAAATACTTGAGCCAGCTTGGTGTCAGCGTTTACCAGACAAGTGTACTGCTGCCGCCAGTGCCTTGTGCTTCTGCCTTTACGGCATAGAAGTGGAGACGACCTGCTCTGGTCTGGGTTTTGGGTCTTCCACTATGCGACTGAAGCATTTCTCAAGTGCCACTTCACTTTGCATCCTGCGACAAGAAGCAAGATGCGTTTAACTGCGCCTCGGATAAGTACTTACCGCTGACTCAGCTTTTGTGCTCAGCTTTGTTGGTCTTACTCAAAATATGTAAACAATAAGATGCATAAATGTAAATTGAGCACATCAGTTAATCCAAATCTAACACAATTTGCTTACATATCTGATTTAGATGCTAAGATGCTACTTGAGGGCTTACAGTCTGAGTTTGTACTTATTAGAGATTTTAAGGCTGCAAAACGAACTAGCATAATCACTTTTTCGTATTACCAATCGTGGTAATATACGTCTAAAGCATATCCAACATTTACCAAGAAGTTGAATCAAGAATTCAAAAGGAAAAAGCTTTCAAATATGCTCGCATTCAATCTCTGTTTTGCTTTCACCCTCACGGCGCAAAATGAACCTCTTGCTGCACTGCTTTATAGCAAGTGCACTGCTGGAATCTGTTTCTCTGTTTTATAGCAGCCAAAGCTTTTATAGGCAGGATTCGAACCCTTAGAATCCACATAAAGCTTTCTAAAAGCTTGTAACCCACAACAAGCTTTTAACCCCTCAAAAAAATCCTATGCAAAAAGCTTTTGTTAAGAGGTCCTTATGAGCTTTTCAACTTGCCGTTGAAGCAGGACCTCTTCCATTTTATGTCCCTTGAATAACCCACTTCAAATAGCCAAGTGCGTAAATTGTACTTGTGTCAGCCACTGGCTACAACAAAAATGAAGCAAACTTTTATCATTTACCAAAACTCAAGCACAGCTCTTTCGGTATACTGACTTGCTCGTTAGGAACCCCAACGCAGTCGTGCCCATATTAAATTCAATTACACTTGTCCCCACTTAACCCGTTGGAACCCAAAGAGAAAGTTTAAAATGAGTTGTCAGTTGGCTTTCAGTGGCTTTCAAGCAGCGTGCCATGTTTTCATGCCTGTTCCGCCATCAACTTATAAATAAATAAACATTTAACGTTACCCAATGGCACTTAACTTTTAACCAGTGTATCCTCGCTTCCTGCTAGTCAATTGGCATGACAGCATTTCCGGCATGCCGCCAACGCGAGAGCTCCTTCTAGTGCACTCTCTTTCCCTTTCTATCTCTCGCTTTCCTCAGCCACTTCTATCTCGTATGTTTTACTTCCTGTCTGATGCTTCTGTTAAGTCCATTAGCTCAGAGCTCGGAGCCTTCCTGTGGGTGCTGTCTATGCAAATGAGCTGCCGCTTGGTAAATATCCTTGCACACACACACCCACACACACAAATACTCGTATATCGCACAACATATTCGCTATTTCGTATTTGAGCTACTTTTATGCATCGTTTAACGGCAATCGCCCCCATTGCTTCACCTTCTGTCGCACCTTTTAATTAACGAAATTACACACATGCAGTTTGGGTTCTAGCGACGACGCTTTGTAAGCAATATGTGAAGGATTAGTCCCTTTGTTTTAGCTGCCAGTTAACTGCTTGACATTCCGTCCTTCCAATCCTGACATACTGGACTCGGCTCTCATTTCCGAGTGGCTTAACTGTAGTCCTACAGTCCTACCCCCATAGCCCACACACTTTCTACTTGCTGCTTTTGTTGTCCTTTCTATGCGCTTTCAAGCACTTAATAAGCTCTCAAGTCCCATAGTAATTTACATATAACGCAGCTGGGTGGAACAGACCAGAGTGGGCGATGGGTGGGCACACTTACACTTACCTTAACCCTTAAGTTCTCCAACTACTTGTACACACCCTTCCACACCACCATTAACGTAATTTCTGCCATCCTTTAGCCCCTTCCATTATACATCATATGCACGTGTGTCACATATGCATTGATATGTGTGTGTGAACTTGTGACTTGGTGTGTGTGTGTGTTTTTGTATGCATGTGTGCATGCCGGCAACATCGTTTCCGGTTTATTTTATTTTTAGGTCATCTTAATTTCCGCAGCTTTTTTGCTCCAAAGATTACAGTCTTAATTAGTGAAAGAAATCGTCCTGCGAGGCACCTATGGAGGCAGCTGGTTAAGGCCAATTATCGGCGGGGAAGGAACGGTTAAGAAATTTGTTTGCTTTTCGCGTTTATTAAATATATAGTTCCAGATTGTTTAGGTAAATTATACGGCGATCCATAGAGATGGTAAAAATACAAAAGGTTTATAGAAAAGGTATTCCTATATAGAATGATACTTATAGATTATACTATGATCTATAGAGATAGCAGGATATAAAGAAATAGTTCTCTTGGTATTCATTTATAGCATTTTCAATGATATTATTATATGGAAAGTTACTTAAGCGATTTCACAGCTTTCTGATTAATGTGTAGCACATTTCGAAAGAAGATTTAGGGACGTATACGAGTGGTTCATCCATTTTGATGGTTATCATAGAAATTACACCTGTATTTCTGGCATATAGGAAAGATTTATAGATTTATTTGATAATACAGGCTATATCACAGGGTGACAAAGCTGCATAGTTTATTTCTTAAATATTCTTAGATGTTATTTGCATCCTATTATATACAATTTCATTTGGATATTATTTTATGATTATAGTATGTGCTCACATTCAGAACATTACTTGATGGCATATTAAGGTTATAAGGGCTGCTTTTCATTTATCAAATAAGAGAATAGTTTTTCATTAGTTCGTGTTAAGCTTATCTGGAAGTGAAAACCACAGAACGCATAATTTTCATAGATTGAAAGCCACTGCTGAAGAAATGCATATTGAATTGCATTTTGTGCCAGACCACACAGTCATCAAGTAAGCCACCACAATCAGTAGTCCAGTCAAATAGTCAATCAGTCAGTTAGTCAGTTAGTCAACCGAACAACCCACTTAAGTAAACATGCAAAGCACAAACTCTCACTGTAAGCCACAAAAGCAATTTACCACCAAGGGGCGATGGAATGCTCGTTGAGACAATTAGAATACCTCACGCAGAGTTGAACGTTGTCAATTTGATAAACACAACAAACGCTTAACCAATTTCAAGGTATTTACCATCAATACACACACACACACATTCAGACACACACACAAGTGTATTTGCAGACATCCTTTAGTCCGTGTGTATCAATCATAAAGCAAAGAATCGAACTGCCTCTAACCCCTGCCTGCCCCTTCCTTGCCATCACATCATCATCACCATCATCATCGGCATAATCATCATTACCATCTCATCATCGTTACTTGAATGCATTCAGCATATGAACAATAGGGGTAGAGCAACCCTTAACGCATTTAGGAGTACTCCTTGTGTCGTCGAGCTGCACTCTGCATTAAATCTCATTTCTCATTTCTCATTTTTCAGCTGTCTCCTGCTAGATCTCAATTCATCTTTTGTTGTTGTTTCTGTTTCTGTTGTTGTTGCTGTTGCAAATCCTTGTCATTTTCCTTGTTGGAACCTCTTTCTATGTATAGTTTCCTTCTTTTTTGGGTTATATACGCCTTGCTGCGCCCTCACGCCCTTAAAGCGTAGCGGCGCATATTTTAGGGGTTGCTTTTCACAGTTTTTTTCTGCTTTTATTTGGCAATGCAGTCGCCGCACAGCCTCCCAGGACCTGGACCTGGACCTGGACTCAGACCTCAGACCTCAGACCCGGAGCTGTAGCCAAACCCGGATACAGACCCGGCGTTTGGGTTGGCAACATTTTGGCAATTGAAACACATGCCACTTCTCCACCCCCACCCCAGCCCCCATGCCCTCTTGTGGGTGTGGTCAAAATGTCGACAGATTTTGTCATAAACAACGAGATAATGTTCAATTTTTTTTGTATTCTACATAATTTTTAATAGCTTTAAAATTTTTGTAAATATTTTCAACTGTTTTTGGGTTGATTTTTCTCACAGTTTCAATAGAATTGAAATAAGTTTTGTTTATTTAAAAACCTTTTATTGGTCTTTGTTTCAGTTTCCAAAACGTTTCGTCGCACGCTTTTGTCTATACGCTCGCCACTCTCTCTCTCTCTCTCTCTCTTTTTCGCTTTCGCTCTCTTTTGCTTTTATTGTTTGTCTCGTTCTAGCACTCATTCAGTTGCTGTCTCTCGCTCTCTCACTCTTGCTAGTTGCCATTCACTCTCTGTTGCTGTCTTTGTCTCTGTGTGTGTGTGCGCGTGTGTGTGTGTGGCCTAGCTGCTGATTTGCAGCATCCTGCTTATTCTTTTCAAATACACACACACACCCACACAGCTACACACATAATACACACACTGTGTATGTGTAGAGAGTTTGCTGGCGCTTTTTTCTTTGAATTAAAAATGGAAAATTGATTTTTCCGGTCACGTTTATGTTGCACAAGCATGTGTGTGTGTGTGTCTATGTGTGTGTGTATGTGTCTGTTTTGAATTTCTCCATTTGCCGCATAGCTTTCGCCTTTCTCCCATCTCTCTGCTCCTCCGCCGATCCTCAGCATTCGCGCAGTTATCGTTGCTAAAGCCGCTCAACAATGTTAATGCCCCGGCTCAGCAGTACAGATTGCTTAATTAACAATACTGCTGTGACAGGACAATATCACTGGCAAGCGCTTTCATATATATATATATATTAGATACATATCTGAAGATACGCAGTAGATTTTATAGATTTGATATACATTTTCTATAATATTTGCACTGTTTTTGTTGATGTGCCGGAAAACACGCTTTTCCTTTTCACTCAGAGATTGTATTTTATTTATATTAGATCCTTGTTCTTGCGGCAATATTAAACGGTCCGTCATCGAGCCGGGAGGAATTGCACGTACGGATACCCAAAGTTGACTGAAAGGCATCTAAGGAAGCAGCCGCTCTTGGTGTCTGTCGACGATGTCGACGATGCCGTCGACGCCGTGAACGAAGTCACCACGCACAAAAATTGTATTTATTTTCTTCTTTTTCCTTTTCCTTTTTTTTTTGAGGGTTGCGCGCGCAGCAGTTCCAATTGCCAAACTCTCCCCCAATGTTGTTGATGACGACACACACAAGGGTAGTTAAGTTGCTGCTTGCCCGGCTAGAGCCAAAACCTAACGGCTTTTCACTCTCTGGCAACACAGCTCTACGTATCTTTTGAATGTCGATAGCTGATTTTTTGCTGTGTATCTGTGCTGTGCTTTGGTGTTCGCTCGTGCTCCACGCTCTTCGAGGGTAGTTTTCCAGTTGCCGTTCGTGTGTACACTCGTACGCTCTTCCGCTCGTACGTTCGTCATTTCCAGGCGCATACACCCACCCCCAAGCAACCACCCCGCGCCCCCTTCCCACACTTTCCACACACATTGCTACATAATGATATATAGACACTTCCAAGCGACTTCGTTGTCGTTCCTTTTTGTTGTTGTTGTTGTTGTTGTTGTTGGTGCGGAGTTTATGCGTTGTTGTTGTTGTTCGACGTGCACTTTGCAAGCAACACTGCAAGTGCCGAAGAGTAATCACCCCCTTTGCCTCTCGCCCCCACCATAAAAATCAAATGTAAAAACAATAAAGTTGTTCCATATGCTGCAGAGAAGTAGTAAGGGTTGCTACCACCCCCTAGCAGCCCCTAGCCCTGTTCAACGTCATCTCATATACATTTTGGCTGCATTTTCTCAATGAAAATGAGAAGGCTTCGCAGTTGGTATCTGTGCCCCTTCCCTCCCCTTGCTATATTGTATCTACATAACTTTTAGCGCCGCATTTTTGCCTGTTTAATGCGCATTGTGGGGATACAATTATGATTGGAAACGAAACCAGGAGCAGGTGGAGGAGGAGCAGGGACGACGCATGCTTAGGTGGAGTGCTGCACTGTAAATCCAAGCAATTTGCTTGCAGCTATTTCAAGCATTAAGTTCTTGTTGTCGTTGTTTGATACTGGCACTGGCTTAGTTATCATTTAAAATGCAGGTACAATTTGTCGAGCTTAACTGTTGGCAGTTACACAGGGTTAACTGTGGGTGTATAATAGTTAGTTGGTAACGTGCCACTTGGATTTGAGCTGTCAACAAAGAGCAGCTACAGATCAAAGTGTTATTTTTAACTTAAGGCGTAGCAGAAGGATAGCTACGACAACGGAAGAACAAGGACTTGTAATGGATGTAACCAGATTTAGCTTATTTTTATCGATTGCATGGCAGCAGCTATTATAAATATTTACAGCTGAAGGGTTGAGTAACATTTCTAGGAAGCAAAATAGTAGCGTCAAGATTATAATCAAGGCAGGACTTAATTAGAATCTTAGCAGAGGAAAGTCATCAATTATAATATAAATAGTTTAATATAGCAAATAAAAGATCTAAAAGATGTTAAAGATATTCAAGTTAAGATACATTTCCTCGAAACTTGTCAGTAAACAGCAAATAACTATTCACTTTTAGTCAAAATTGAAACTAGTTAAGGCACAGCTATTAATTTACATACTATCCAAATCGGCGCCTAGTCGTCCTTGGCATCAACTGTGGTAGAGATAGTTGTGGCACAGCCAACGAACTCTGACCATGTCCCTTTGAATTAACCCTCCAATGCCGCATAACACACAAATGACCAAATCATCTTCCTGATCGGCTCATTACCGACAGAAGTTACGTCCTTTTGTCTCTCTTCCCATTATTAAAGACATATTCGAGTCCTAAAGTAAAACATAACATACATCATACGCAGCGTGTGCCCAACGGCAACAACTTGTCGTTTCCATTCCTCCGGCTGTTGTGGTTGTTGCTGTGGTTGTTCGTACATGTTGTTCGTTGTTGCATGTTGTTGGTTTGCCGGCAGAGTGGGAGTGGAGGCATGTTTTTTCCGCTTAATTGTTTTTCCCGACTTTTGTTACTGCTGCGTGTCCTGAACAGATTTTCCCAATGCAATTTGAAAATCCGTTTACACATCCTTTGGCACATTGAACTTTATGAATGCAATTAAATTGTCTTTTTTGTAACTGGTGCTAGGTGTTAGTGTCCTTTTTGAACCAAGGGAGAACAATGTGGAGCACATGGGGATGTAACAAAAAATTAGCCTAATCGAATTAAAATTTTAGGTGGTGCCACTGCCATTGCCATTGCCAGCGATGCTGATGTCATCGCCTGAAAAGAATCTATTTGTAACCGTGTGTGTGTGTGTGTTGTGTGTGTGTGTCAGTCAGCTGCCTCTTACCGATGTCCGCTTCCTGTCTGTCCACTTCAATTCCGTCTCCATGGAGTCTTCTCTTTTATTGTGTGCCGTGTGTTCTGTGTGTACCGTGTGTGTGTGTGTGTGTGTGTGCGTCCTATTAATATTTTAATACACACACATTTTCTGGGTCAGTAGCAGCGGCGGCCATACAATCGCCTTCTTTTTCCTTCCATCCTGTCAAATGCTGCGCACGACACGCCCATTGCCCAAAAATTGCAAGTTCAATAACCGACAGGCACGGACTAGACGGACACTGCCACACACACACACACACACACTCACAACAAGAGAGAGACTCAAGAGCTAATCGAAAATTGTGTAAAGCTGCTTCTGCTGCTGCTGCTCTCCGTTCGCTTCATTGAATTATTTTGCAATCTATTTTAATAAATTGTATGTCCTTATTATTATTATTTCCTCTTCCTGTCCGAATGAATGTGTACTAGTCGCCAGCAAGGTCTGTGTGTGTGTGTGTGTGTGTGTGTATGTATATGAGACGATGTCCTCTCAAATCAATAACGCAGATAACGCATTTGTTTTTGATTAACACCTACACACACACACACACACATATACATACGCAGTCACCGCAAATCTGTCTCAATTTAATGCCGCCCAAACATAAAAATTTCCCAAGCAAATTATTTTTGGGGGATATTTTGTTGTTTTTTTTATCCAGTTTCACCGTTACCCACGCACGCACTGCGCAGATGCATTGGAAGAAAAAGCCGACAGTTGACAACATAGAAAGTACAGCAGCTCGCTTAAGAAGACAACGGTAACACACCAAATGCTCTGCGAATGTTCTAAATACCATAGTGTAAACCCAAGCTAATCAATTCATAATCCAAGAAATTGTAACCTATCTATCCTTCTATAAACTGTTCTTATTGTTGCCACATAGGTTAACAGTTAACCTAGACAAACCTATAAATCCTCTTCACAGCTCCTTTATTATTATAGTCCAACACTAAAAGAATTCAGCAGCTCAGATAATAACAACATCCTTGTTGAAGAAACCTCGAAGATAATTGCGCGCGCAAAAAGATTTTAAATTTTACACTGCTTTCCACTGCCTGCTGCGTTGCACTGCTTTGTGAACTGCTTTCTATGTCAGTTCAGTGCATGTCAAACCCACTTTTACAGCAGTTTGATTTGCTTTACAAGTAAAGTTTCCGTTGGGTGCGTATAAAAAATGATGTTTCAAATTTTAGGTTGGAGAGTAACTATCGAAAGAATTTAATAATAATATTTCTTAATAACAAGAGATTAACACAAACTTCTATAATCAAAAAAATAACTTAGCAATTTTATTTCCTTATCCGTGTCATCAGCTTATTTAAATGTTCAGAGAATGGAGTCGCTAGTACTCTGCTTCGGAGTCATGTTCGCCATCTCAGTAGGTGGGTGTTAAATATGTCCTGTCAAAGCAATGATATGAAATAAATCTGGTGTGTTGCTGTGATCTTGATCAAAGAGGGCTACTTTTTTTTTTTCATTTTTCTGAGTATCGCCTGGAAAATCACAAGTTAATCGAGAATTACGTAAAACTCCTCAAAATAAACTTGACGCTTCCCCTTTATATAACCATGGCCAAATACACAGCCACCATGGATGCAACTGCGTTAGCGGCTAGCACTGTGCCGTTAACTCCAAGTGAGCCATCGCCTTTTTCCTTTTTTTTGTCGACTGGAAGCAAAATTCCATAAAAATTAATCAATTTTATTTGCTATGCGAATTTTCAACGCATCCAGATCGACAAAATGTACCCATTGAATTGGGAGAACTTAGCTAAAACGTAAGCTATCAGCTGTTATTAGGGGCACTCCCAGTTCAAAGGGAAGCGTCAAATTTCATGGAAGCGCTGAAAATACATAACATATCAATTATAACTTACACCCAGGACCATTAACGTCCCCTTGTAATGCCTCAAGAAGTCCCGGTGGCAATTCATATTTTTGATTATACTGAACAAACTGCAAAAGAAATGAAAAATTATAAATATCTTTTGAATCTTTTCTATTCCAAGAGTTCCCCTACCTTTTTGGATTTCACTGGATATCCTTTGCGGGTTTCAATACGTTCAAAATACGCTGTGTTTTTAGTATACCAGACATCATCATGAGTAACAGCTATACGTATGATAGCAAGTCCTTTCAAAAACATTCCAGCTAATGTAAACATCACAATGGGCAGAGCCTAATTCAAGAAATAAACACAAAATAATAAAATAATAATTATAAAACATTTTGAATGTTTTAATGTAAAAGTAGTAGGATTCTTCTTATAGACCGCAAGTGGAACTTAATAAATATATGAATTACACACTATTTCTTATGTGATTATCGAGTGTGGAACACTCATAAATTACCCAACATGAATTCATACACATGGTAGATCCTTTCAGCAGCACTTAACAGCAACTCACACATTTACCACAAACACCACTTAACAACACTGCCACCTGTGACAGAGAGTTAGCAACACTGCTTTGTCGCCTCGCAAGAGGTCCTGCTATCTACCTGACAACCCTCTAGTGTAGGGCAACCCCACATGCATACATGCTCACATACACACACACACACACAGATATATGTATGTGTGTGACAGCTGTCTTTACTCTGTCTGCGTCTCTTCCTTTTTTGTGTGTTGTGTTTTCGAATGCCTCTGCGCACGCTCATTCGTTGAAATTTTTCCTTTTTTTTCGCTCCGATTTCTACTCTTGTCGCAAACATCCTGCGACGCATTCAGAATTCTACAGTCGCGCCGCGTTGACGTACAGTAAAAGCAGCGCATAAAAATATAACTATAAATATATACATTTATATAGTATAACATTTAATATATATATATATATATATATATATAAATATATACGGACTATAGATATTCTTTGGCTTGTTAAATAATTTTCGAGTGTAGTTAAGCTCCTCTTCGTGCTGTGCAGACATTTGCATTAATTTTTTGTGCTTGTTGAAATCAAATAACCAAATAACTAAGCGCCAACGACAATCATTGCCATTGGCAACAAAAGCAAAGCTAAAGCAACGCCCAATTAAAAGTTAGAAACAGTCGTACTCAAAAAGTTGGCAGCGTCGAAACGACAAGTCCAAAAGAAAGAACTCTTGAAAGTTCCAAATCAAAATCGAGATATAAAACAAAAGAACAAAACAAAAACTTAATTAAATTACAATATCAATTGATAAATCTTTCGGTGTTTCGCATTAAACGACGGCCTTCAAAATTCAGATCAAGCAGGAAATGCACGCGCTCAAAGAAGGCGCCACAATGTTGCACCATCAGCAACCGCCGCCGCCAATTACAGAGTCTCGCGACGATTTGATAACCGCTGACAAATTTTTCTTTGCCCGCAGCAATCCGATTGACAATGCAGCCGCTGCAGCTGCTGCCGCCGCTGGCCTCATTGATCCACATCACAATCGCGATCTGCACAATGCACTGGTCGCCTCCATAGCCAACAGCAATGTGGCGGCCATGGGCGGCACATTGACCACAGCTGCGGTACTCAAGAACGCTGCTGTTCAGGCTCAGGCCCAGGCCCAAGCTCAGGCCCAAGCCCAGGCTCAGGCCCAGACACAGCAAAGTGCCACCGGGCAATCTCAGCAGCAGCAGCAACAGCCGACAATTGGACAGGATCAGGCAAACGTACAGACCAATGGTAACCAACAGCAGCAGGGTGCACAGCAGGCCGCTCTAGCGTTGCTCAAGGTGGAAACTGTAAATGCTCAGAATGGTAACGCTGCCAACTTAAGCATAAAGAGCGGCTCATCCGGTCGCTCCACGCCCAGTAACAGCGGTGGCAGCGTCTCCGATCCGGCACCCGGTAAACTCTTTGTGGGCGGCCTCAGCTGGCAGACATCATCCGAGAAGCTAAGGGAATACTTCAATATGTTCGGCACCGTTACCGATGTGCTCATCATGAAAGATCCAGTGACACAGGTAAGCCGAGAGTAGTCTATGCTTCTTCTTATTTTCGCAATAGTTTTCTACTATATTATCCCCATATTCTACTTCAATTTGTATACAACATACTCTCTCTGCAAATTTTACCCTCTTTCAGTTATTTTAATCTTCTGTTTTGTTTTGTTTGCGTTCCTCTCTCTCTCTCTCTGCCTCTCTGTCTCGCTCTCCCTCACTCTTGCCGTGGCTGTGTGCAGATTATCGTTTTACAGCTACGTTTTGATTGTCCGTCTGTCCTCATCTCTGTTTGCTTATCTCCCTGTCGCCTACCTCACTTCACCTCACTCGCCCTCTCTCTCTTTCTCTCACCTTTTCGGTGTGTCATTGCGCAGCTGCAGCTGCCCTTTCAATGCAGCCACACTCAGAAGAGAAACAACAACAAGGACAAGAACGATGAGAAATTATACACAAGACGTGTCTTTGGCCTTTTGTCTGTAGTTTATCCTCCTTCGTTTTGCATCTTCCACATTATTTATTAGTCTCTTCATGGTTTAGAATTACAGTTTTTGCTACGTGCCAAACAAAAGATAAACGAGACCACCAAACAACAAAAAAAAAAAAATAAAATAAGAATAAAACAGACAACAGACGAAACAAAACAGCAGCAGGGCATATTGTATTATATTATATTAAAGAATCAGGTTTTACCGTGCCCTGGATTAACCGGAAAGCAAATCCTTTTATGTTAATATACCTGAATAGGTGAAATGTTTCGAGAATCTCATTTTTTGTAATTCTCTGGTGCAAAACGTTAGGGAAATCTAATTAACAGCAGTCTACAGTTTGGGAGGCACTGCTTTAAGGCAGAGTCCTAGTTGAGTCTTAGTTGAAGCATAAAATTACATATAACAAAACTCCAGCACCGGAAATAGCATTGAATACACGGTCTTTAAGCAATTTGTCCGGTTGATAAGCGCAGCACAGACATCCAATCAGCCATCATAAATAATACAAGAATATATATGTATATATATTTTCTTATATGTACATACATACATATTCTTATTTTGTTGTTGCTGTCTGACATTTGCAGCGGAAAGAGAGTGCGCGCGCGCTGTTAGGCCATAAAATATAGCAGCTGCCGTTTAGAGTCCTTTACGCGCAGCTGTTTTTCCCCCCTCGTAGCGTGGCACAGGACAATGGCAACCTGGCTGACGGCTGACGAACCGGGCTTAGGGTAGTTCCGACTGCTTCGCGCAATTGCGCAATTACGGCAAATACAACTACACTCTATGTACGTATGTATTGGTGAAACTGTGGAACTCCTAACGGGGGTTGTCCTTTCTGCACCAGCAGCAGACAAGCAGAGACGAACGCAAGCAACCAACGTACCCTTTAATTATAACATGTATTTTTTACTATACTTGTATAGTAACTATAAAATTCCATACATACAATGCACCTTTTGTGTGCCCCAAAAAGGGAAAAGAAAAAACAAAAGGGAATAAAGGAAACTGGTTTGCCAACTGGCGTGTGAATGTCGTTGTGTGTGTGTGTGTGTGTGTGTGTGTGTGTGTGTGAGTGTATGGACTGTGTCCTGTTTGTAGGGTAACATCAAGTACAACTAGTTTTTAAGCATAGGATCCAAAGGCTTATATCGTATATATACATCATATATAGTTAGTTAAAGGCAAAGAAAATGTATTAAATACTAAAAATATGATCATATAATCCATATATAAAAAACAAAATAAAATCCTGTAAAGTGACGAGTGGAACCAACTGGCGACAACACTGGAACTGGAACCAACCTTTGACGTGTGCGCGCGCAGCTGTCAGACTGCGGCGCAGTCGCAGCTGTTGCACAGGTAACACGAGGCGGCGTTCCCCCCAAAGAAAAAACGGAAGACGTTTAGAGGAAAGCGTTAACAATTCTTTAGGTACATGTTAAAAAAAAAACAAAAAGAGCCAAAAAAACAAAAATAAAATTAACTGTATAAAAACGCTTAGCGTATATTCAACACTGGCGCATCGTAATCTGTATCTGTATCTTCTCTCTCTCTCTCTCTCTCTCTCGTATCTCGTATAACTCTGAGCAAACTTAATACATAATAATAATAATCGTATAATCGTATTTTAATTAAATGTACTCGTACTCTCGTATTGTGTACTTGGTTATATACTAGCGTTTCACCCAGCAGCAAATTCCTAAGCGCATATGTACTTACAACTCTACTACGTACTTTATGTATATACATATATACATATCTTACATACATATATGTATTTTCGATAAGCAAGCGAACAAAAGCGTCGCCCAAAAACTAACTAAAAGTAATTCACGTAATATACATAGAGTATAATTATATTCGATAGAGATAGAGCAAATCTTAGCGACGTTTTAATACTATCCACCCATAAATTGTAAACAACATCCAACAAAAAAAAACAAAAAGAAGAGTATTAAAACACAAAGAGAAACAAAAATTATAACTACTCCCCCTAGCAGTAAGATGTGTGAGCAAAGTAACCTATTTAAAACTGGGCAACTTGTTTGTTTTGTACCGAGTATTACATAAACTATAAAGAACCTAGATCTAGCGATATATACCACGTATTTGTTAGATATATGAATTAATTCATGTACAAGTAATTACTCTTAATTTAATTTAATTACTTTTAATATTGAAATATTCTTTGTGTGTCTTTAGTTCTTGCTTTATAAGTATTATTTTTTTGGTGCATTGTTATAATTTTCTGCGTTAGTTCCGTAGTAGCATATATAGATCCTATTATATATCAGATTATATATATATATATGAGTGTATATATATATTTCTAAAGTTAAGTTCTTTGTTTTTCTTATATATATATATTTTTCTTGGTTTGTTGTGGGTTAATTTTGATGAAGAGCTTTTGTCAGTTTATTTTTATCATGATAGATAATGTAACCATAAGGTCCTTACCCCACACATTTAAAGCAGTTGATCCTTTACCCAAACACTAGTTGAAAGTTTTATTTCCAATCCTTTAGGACAATGAGAACAGAAATGGTACAACTTATATAAACAAACATACTCTATATATATAAAGCATTATGTGACAACGGATGTATTACTATTATAGAATATCATAAGTAGTATTCATTTGTGAAATTTTTACTATCAAAAAGAAAAAAAAGAGCTATCTTCGGGCAACCGAAGGAAGTATATCCTTGCAGATTGACAGAGATACTTAAAACTAATTAAAGTCCGTTATTATGAGAATTTATATATCAAGTAGAGACCGAATAGAAGTCTGACTATTCTATAGATATTGACAAGATCCTTTGCAAGGTTATAGAAAACAAACGCCTTAGGCTTAAGAGATCCTTTTAAAATTGTACCATATGTAAACGTGCAGAATGTAAAGAATAATTGTTATTATTGTAATGAACTTGTGTTACACATCGAAATCATATTTTTTTGTAATAAGAATATAAAAGAAATGCCATATTATGTACACAATAGTAATAATAACAGAAGAATAAAAATAATTAATAATAGTTAATAATATTTAATAATTAAGTCGGTTTTTTTTCTGTTGTAATTTAACAAGCAATTGAATGGGATAAAAGCCCAACGCTATTCGTTAATTGTACTTCTTATACGAGTATATTATAAATAATACAATAATAATTCATCTCATACTCGTAAATATTGTATGTATCTCGTACTGGCCTAGTAAATGAGTTGATCCGTTTTAATCTTCCTCTTTCTCTATCTAACTCTGACTATCTATACTGCATATAAGAACTTTCTATATCTATCACATACTTTATAATAAAACATGCATTTTATTTATATGAAGTCTCTCTCATACGTATATTTGAATTTATGTTAAAAACCAAACAAAACAAAAGAAAAATGATTACAAAAATAATGTATATACTTAGAGCGGGATTATCATTAATGGAGAATATGAATTATATTATTTATACATTGGATATAACATATAACTATATATATTCGATCGATCGCAAAAGTATTTAGTACAAGTTTTATAGTTCCTTAGTTGAGCAAAATTATTGATTGTGTGTGTTTTCTACTTCAAATTTGTGTTACTCTTTACCTGACAAGGTAACAGAACGCCACGCCCATTAGGCAATTTATATATATACTCGTATATATGCCATATATAATATAATAATCATATTTAATAATCATATCGATGAATCAACCAATCGATTAATTAATATGAAAAGCATTTTGTATCTATGTTTTTGTATCTTGTTTAATTATTTTTATTCCTTTGTTCCTTCCTGGCATCAGCTTTGACCTGTTGATGGCCTTGAAGGACTTATATTTATATTGTTGGACTTTTGCTAACGTTTTGTAGGACATTTACAATAAATTATCTTGCGATTAGCTGTTCACATTTGCAATTTAGCCCTTAATTATAAATATATATATATCTATATATATATATATATATATATATATGTACTTAATCGTAAATACCGCCTCTAACCGAATTGATGGGCACGCTTTCTTTTGGCTAACATCACCAAGCTTTAACACTCTTTTGTCTCTCTCTTTTTCTCACCCGTTCTCGCCTCGCCTCTCTCTTGCACACTTACAGCGCAGTCGCGGCTTTGGCTTCATCACATTCCAAGAACCATGCACCGTGGAGAAGGTTCTCAAGGTGCCAATACACACTCTGGATGGCAAGAAGATTGACCCGAAGCATGCTACGCCCAAGAATCGACCCCGTCAGGCCAATAAAACCAAAAAGATATTTGTGGGTGGCGTCTCCCAGGACACGTCCGCTGAGGAGGTCAAAGCCTATTTCAGTCAATTTGGTGCCGTCGAAGAGACGGTCATGCTGATGGATCAGCAAACAAAACGCCATCGCGGCTTCGGTTTTGTCACCTTTGAGAACGAGGATGTCGTAGATCGCGTCTGCGAAATCCACTTTCACACCATAAAGAACAAGAAGGTCGAATGCAAGAAGGCGCAACCCAAAGAGGCAGTCACCCCGGCCGCTCAGCTGCTACAGAAGCGCATCATGCTCGGCACACTGGGCGTCCACCAACTGCCCACAGCTCCGGGACAACTAATTGGCACACGCAATCCAGGTGTTCCCACCATGAATTCACTGGCCATGCTCCAGGCACCCCAACAGCTGCTGCAGTCCCCAGCAGCGGCAGCGGCCGCACAACAAGCGGCTCTCATCTCACAGAATCCATTTCAAGTACAAAACGCAGCCGCAGCTGCCTCCATGGCTGCCAATCAGAGCAACTTTGGCAAACTGCTTGCCTCTTATCCACAGACAGCGCTCCACAGCGTCAGGTGAGTACATTGAACTTCTAAAAAGTCGAGCTCTAAAACTGAATCTTTCTTATCGCGTTCCTTCTAGATATGCACCCTACACTATACCCGCTAGCGCCGCCACTGCCAACGCTGCATTAATGCAGGCCCATCAGGCTCAGAACGCAGCCGTGGCAGCCCATCAGCACCAGCAGCAGCAGTCGCACAATGCGCACGCCGCAGCCGCCGCTGGACTCCAGCATTCGCATCAGCAGCAACAGCAACATCACAATGCCGCCGCCGCTGCAGCCGCCGCTGCCAACAATCCAGCCTCCCAGGCCCATTCAGCGGCAGCTGCTGCCGCTCTGGCTGCCAATGCTGCCAACGGTGGAGGCGCCAATCCTCATTCCCTTGCCGCTGCCCAGCAGGCAGCTCTCGTCGCCGGCAATTCACTGAATGCGGCCGCAGCTGCTGCCGCTGCTGCTGGTAATCCGGCCGCTGCCTATTCCAACTACGCGCTAGCCAATGTGGATATGGCCAGTTTCCAGGGTGTCGACTGGAGCAGCATGTATGGCATGGGCATGTATGTCTAAGCACTGCTCCACTCCCGATCCCCCTCTTACTTTCTTTCTCTCTTTCTTTAGCTATCACTTGGTGTAATTTGCATTCAATAATAACAAACAGACACACACACACACATGTCATCGCCCACACACACACACAAACACACTCAAAACAACTCGATGAAATTTTGTTTATCCTTGAGTTAACTTAGTTTTTAGTACCAAACACACACACACACACACACACACACACACACAAAGAAACACAACAAAAACAAACACAAGACACACGAAACACATGTGAAGGCATATTAAGTATTATATTTAAGGGCGCCCCACGCAAAGGCGAAATATATGCGTTCAACAATAATATTAATAAATAATAACGAAAGAAATGATAAGCAATATAAGCAACAAGATAAGGAAGGAAGGAAAAACGAAAAAAAGGAGTAGAAGTAAACGAAAACGTAAACGAAGAAGTAGAACAGCAGCCGGCGAATAAACAAAGCAAAAAACATAATTAAAAAACGTAACTTAATGAAAATTCAACAAAAAATTAAACCAAAAAGCAAAAATTATGAAAGAAATACAAAAAAAGAAAAAAGCTAAAAAAAAACTTTAAAAAACCACCGATTGTGATTGCGTTTAATTGTAGCAGTTTATATAATTTTTAGTGCATAATACCTAAAACCACAAACCTATAATATATATATATACACACACATATATATATAACAAAACAAAACAAAACATAATATAATATATAATATAATACATATAACATAATATAACATAACATATACATACACATAATTATATATACAAAAAAACATGAAAAGTAAAAGAGAATCATCAAAGCTTATTGAACAAATCGAAAGCAAAAAAATGAAAATGCGGGAGGCGGCGACGAAAACCAAAATGAAACAAAATCCTAATAACATTTGCTCAAGCCCCTCTTAAAAAACTAATTTAAACAATTAACTATGATAACAATTATGAGTATGCACTCTATAAGGCATTAAAAGAAATGAAAAGAAAAGAAATGAAAAGAAAAGAAAAGAAAGGAAAACATATACACATCATACATCGATATATTAGATATTTAGTTTTGAGAGCTCGAATTTAATTCACCCCAGCATAGCAGTTAGACAGAGACAGAGACCCCCATCAAGTACGATAAATCTATACCATACATCACATCTAATACACACACACACACACACACACACACACACACACAGTACACACACGCCCATATTCTCTTCCCTTTGTACTTAGCAATAAAAAAAAGAAAAATCAAAAAACTGTAAGCGAAACAGAGCTACGATCCTTTCCTTATTGTGTACTGTGTATTAAACTCAAGAAACCATAAAGCCCTTGAGCTGCAAAGCTAACGATATCACTATATATAACTGTACTTGAAGAACTATGTATTATACACAATTATAATTGAAAATGATAAATGTACGAATTGTTAAAGTTAAATTCCTTGATTCATATACTAGAATCAGTTGAAATCTCTATAACTAACACTAAAGAGGTGAAATTCGAAGTATGGTTCTTAAAGGTATATCCATTCAATAGAATTTCTGTAATATTTATGTACATATTTAAGATCCAATATCAATTTCACCTTTCCTTAGTCTTATCGTTAGCTTTGCAGCTCTCACTTTATACTCGCGTCATGCACATGCACCAAATGAAGCATCTGTTAATCTCGTAAGCGTTTGACATAAATCATCAGCTTGTGCTGCTCCTTAGTTAGTTTAGTTTAGTTGCTTGTGTTTATTTTAGCATTTAAGGCCAGCAAAATGCTCAAGTCGGGTTCGGTCCCAAGCCTGAAAGTTCTTTAATTTATTTCAGTCTGCAGACTGTACTCGAAATATTGTAATGTTTTTTTCCCATGTGCCAGAGTTGCCACGTTCTACTACTAATCATTTTTTTAATTTTTTTGAAAACAACTATTCGTATCTTGGTTTCAGTATAAACGAGTACACATATATATACATATATATTTTGTAATACAATGTCTATTCATTCGCATTGCATAACATAACATCCAGGTAAAGCATTAATCTTGTAGTTATATTGTATTAATGACAACTTTTTCTTCTCCCCCCATTTGTTTCTTCTCCTTAGTTATAGTATTATTTTGTAATTGATTAGTTGTAGCATTTGCATTTGAGTTTTGCATTCAAAATAAATACACACACACACATACACACACACACACACTACATACACACACTTCATTATATACTAGAACATATAAAAACAGGCAGAATGCGTTTCGGAGACGCACTGCACCACACACGAATACCCTATAATTATTTGATTCGCTTGCATGTTTGAAGTTAATTATTACTATTATTATTAATTTAATATTTACTTAGTTATCATTTTTGAAAGTAATCTTTTGCGTATGTATATATAGTTTTATATGTATGTGAAGAACAACATAATTAATTATAATTGCGACAGAAACAACAACTGAAAGTAATATTTGTGTTTAATAAACTGGTTTAAAACAAAAAAATCAAAACAAAACTTTGCTAATGAAACAAGCAAAAATAAAATGAATGTGTTTTTTTCCATTACTATTATTTTATATTTTTATTATCATTATTTACTAGCCTGTATATAGTTGATTTTCATATATTTTACTATTTTTTTGTATATCAAATATTATTTTTGTTCATCTTTCGTATACCACACCAAAATTCTTGTAAATGTTGTGCTCTCCTCTACTTATCATCATGTGTAGATGTTGTGTCCTATCGCCAGTTTGGGACTATTTGTGTTCTTAAGGTGAGTATATATGCCTATATGTATACATGTATAATATCAATCATCTATTGTATACATACACATATTCCTCTAATATATACTAGTAACTGTACAGAAATCTGCATCCCAAACCCCCTTAGGACAATGGGTCGTCTCATTTTGCATACCAAAGATATTTATATAGAAATATGACAACACGCAAATTTATAACATTTTGCTGGGCTGATTTTAGACTCGTAATGCTCTATTTATATACTTTAAACAAACACACACACACACACACACACACACACACACATAAACACTCAACTAATTTAACTAATTCAACTAATTTATTCAATTATCTTAATCTTAGTTTATTATTCTTACGCTTAAGTAATTTTAGCCACACTCAGATACATTCCACAAAAGCTATTGGTGCCATTCAATCAATTACTTATCAATATTATTTTACTCCAACCTCGAACCCAAAAAGCAAACACTGATCAGATCTCAGCATATATTATATTATATAAGAATTGATTATTTATCCAGACAATTTGTATGCTTTATTAACGGGGCTACACTTTGTTTACGAACTAACTTGTATACAACAAATGTATTGTTATGTATATATATACAATATACAATATACCATAAACCATTTACCTTATATAATTTGAATAATAAATATCGATTATTTTCATGATTGCATTTTTGAATTTATATTTTCCTTTTGCGCAAGAAGTCCAAAAATGCTTTAGACTTTTATTCTAGTTTACAAAAGTTGTTAGAGAACTGGCAAAGTCAGTAGAAAAAAACCATATATCTTTTTATCTTTACAGATCTTTGACTCCCATTATGCACTGTAGTCAAAAAACCATTGTAAAACGCTTTAGACTTTATTCTTACTATTATTTTCACATTCTTAGCTCCTTTTCTACAATATATTCTCATTTTCTATATTCTCTCATTCAAAGTGATAGAAATCGCCAAATTAGTTTTGTACATGATAACAGTAACAGTTGCAAAATAGTCTGAAACAACTAGAAATTCGTACAAATCAAATAAATTTGGAAATGAAATGTTTTATTACCAAATACCAAAAATCGAAAGTGAAGCAAAAAGGTAACAAAGAAAACCAAAAAATTATAATCCCATTTAGTAGCTTGCGAATTTTGATATACATACTTAGTAACAGAACTATACATAGCGCTCTTTATATATATTGGTAAATATATACATATATATATATATACATAATTTTTGATAAACAACCAACAACCATAGAACCATATAGTTAAAACGTTCAGTTTTAAATCAATATTTTGTCTTATCTTTTGTGGTAGCGACATTTTTTTATAATACTTTCTCTCATCCCAAATAAAGTATGAACAACCAAAAATTCGTCGGTTAAACGACCAACAAATTGCTGTAATATAGAATCATATATCATATACACACCACAGACACACTCACACACACAGTACACACATACTACTACTACTACACTACAAATTAGTTGTGTCAAATTGAAGTTGTCATTTTTATCTTCTGTTATTTGCTACATGTAGGTTAATTTTTAATAGAACATACTACATAAATACTTAGCTATATATAGAGCAAACTATCTATACTTACATATATAAACAACAACAAAAGCATGATGGAACATGTTTAGTAGTCAATTGCGTAAATTTCTATATCCAAACATACAACATTAAAACTAAACATACATACATACACAATCTTCTTAGAGAGAATGTAATTTGCAATCCATATCATCATTTTCACAGTATACTACAAGGAAATACGTGTTAGGAGGCATTTTTATAGCATTACATACATACATACACACACACACATACACACACACATCATATGACAATAAGATCAACTGTGTTTCAGCATTCAAGTGTCAGTATTCGTAAACCAAATTACCTAAGAACTAAAACAAATTATAAACATTATAAACTCTTAACGAGTCGCCAATGATATAGTATGTCATTGGTGGATCGGTTTTAGCTATTGTACCATATATACTAGTATATTGTCTAGTTGAATAATGTTGATTGATGTTCTATCGATATACTGTCGTATACAAAAGAAAGAAAAACAAAAAGAAAAAATGATTTACTCGTTTAACAAACATATATACATTATATATACTATCTATATATATAGAATGAACTAAAGTCGAGTGACAACTTTATAGATATTTACATGCATACAGCGATATTTAGAAAGACCGTGATATATTCAATTAGAGAAAAACCATACCTTTAAATATATATATATATATTATATGTATATATCTATTATATATATAAGGCAGCGTCTCAAAAGGTGGCAAAATACTTACTAAGAGTACTTCAAAATTACAAATTGAATAGTGAAAAGTGGAAAGTGGAAATCAGAAGAAAAACATTTCATAAACCTTTAACCGTTAACCTTTAACCTTAAACCTAGGTGTATCATTAACTGTTGTTGTGAAGCTACAAAACGCATATCACTTTGAAGGTGTCAGACAGTGAACATTTTTAATGGAAGTGTCTTGTTTTTAGAATCAATATTGAAGGAACTCCCCTCTCTTCTCCCCAAACAAATCTGAAGTTACTGAAGAGTCGGGGATCGTTTTTGATATGCTTTAGTGAAACGATAAAGATTAAATGAAAAACGATCAAGTAGTTTGAATTCGAGTGACTAATGAGGACCAAATTTTAGTGAAATTCGATCAGAATCAGGTTATTGAATCGTATAATACCAATTAAATATTATATATTTAGTTACAACCTCTTACTCTCTAGACCCATAGTTAAGTTATCAATTTTTGGCTTCTTGTGTATCGTTTTGGCATTTTTATAATTTTATTTTAAATATACTATACACACACACACACACACACACACACATACACAAACAAAAACAAGCTAGTCAATTGATGTGCATTACCACAGATCAATACTTTTAAATCTACTCTTGAAACCAACAATAAGTAAGTATAAAAGAGCAAGACCCTAAACTAAAACAAAAACAAAAAAACTTAAACCCAAAAAACTCTACAAAAAACCTAAACAATAAAGAATAAAAGCAATTATTTTCGTGTGAAAATATAAAAAATACAAAGAAATTAATAACATTTCAAAATAAGTATATGATATTTAAAAACATCTTTTGAATATAAACAAAAAACATTTAATTAATCATATTAAAGAATATGAAACTTAGTTCTAAGCTTTAAATGTTTAAGTCATAAAGTGTTAAATTATGTAAAGCATTGCAGCTGAGTATTTAAGACCTTATAACTAAACGGTTTATATATGTATAACGAAAATGCTATTTATTTATTAATTGCTAAATATAAATTTTAAAAGAAAACTTAAAGAAATCCACTTTAAACTGCTAATTATGCTTATTTCCATGGCTAACACGAAATCAAAGACAACAAATACAAACAAGAAAAATAAAAGAAATCATATAACAAACCCAAAATGGTATTTAAAACTAATTTAAGTGTTAAGAAAAGAAAAAAATATAAAAAAATGAATGTATATTTAAAAAAGGAGAAAAAATAATGAAATGTTTTCTCATATAAAAAGGAACATGAAAAACTTTTAACAGCTCGTAACATATCAATTATAATGAGCTATATTTTGGAAGACCATTAAAAATAAAATATAAAAAAAAGCTCTTTACGTATCTTCTAAAAGAGTAAAAGAAACCAAAAAGTGAAACGAAACGAACGAATTCAACACCAAGTTCAATTTTTATGTATTTAAACAGCAGAGAGGAGATTTCTTTTTAATGGGGCTAACTACACTTCTAGAACTCCCCGTCTATATAGGAGAGGTGAGTAGAGCCACACAGTTCTTCTGAGTGGCTTGAAGAAACAAAAGAATTACTCGTATAACTTAGACTCGTCTTCCAGCAACTAATTGATATGATAAACCCTTAACCGAAAAGACCTTGCAGCAAACTTCACTATGTTGATTTCAGATTTTCAGTTTCAGAACCTATTTTTCATATTGATTTCAATTTAACTCTTGAAAAGGTACTTCGGTTTACCTTTTGATCCTTAATCAGGTATATTGATGGAGTATATGTAAGCTCAAAGGAACTTTTTACTACTAACTAATGTAGATTTTGATTGTTTGAGAAACTTGTTAGACCTAAATATCAGTACAATTTTTGCAACGAGGAATTTTAAATGATCTATTAAAAATCGTGTTGAATTAAGATTTGTTTTAGTATGGTACAAAAACCGATTGATCCCCGTATATATTCTATATATTAAACTATATATACGACGAAACCTTATCCCGTTAGTTTGTTCCAATGGATTATGTGCCATATGTTATTCTTTTGGAATTTAGTTTTTGCGACCTCTCTATAAAAAATTACGAAGATTAAGGAGAAAAACTTACTAACTGTTGTAAAATTGTTTTTCAAAAGAACTTAATACTATAAAGGATAAGAAAGTGCATTATATTGAAAGAAAAGGAAAAAGAAAAAGAAATTGTAAAGTGGTAAAAGTGAAAAAATATTAAACTTCTAGCCTTAAGTTGTGACGTATATCTTTTAGGCCATAAGCGAAACCCCCTATACTCGTAATTAACAGTTGAATTGCGTTAGTTTTGGACAGAGCTGATTTGTAACATGAGCAGCCAACATATATTTAATATTAATTATTATTATTTATTTGAATTAGTTATTATGTAATTGTGAGTAACAGGAAATGAATCTATATACAAAGACCTGTAACTGTAACTGTAACTGCTGTCATCGCAATGTTTAGACACCCCATGTATAACTCTTTCTATGTATACAACTCGAATATATATATATACAATATATATACATATATTAATGTATATATAAAGAAAATCTGTATTTACTCTTAACAATTAGCCCCCTTGAAAGTGCTGAACTAAATTTCTCAACGATTGAAACGAAATAAATGAATTGTAAAAGCAAAAACATATGAAAAAATCAACAGTTAATTTGCATTTGTTTTAATTTCCATATAAAACAAATCGAAAATTGAAAAAAATTTAAGTAATTTATGTAATTTGTAATAAGTAGTTTGCACGCATTTCTTTTGCTGTATGATGCACACAATTTCAATGTATCTACATAACGATATATAAAAGTAAACTAGTATATGTAAAAATATATTACAAGAAGTAATAATTATATATATATATATACAATATATAGCCCAAAAAGTGTGTAGTATATAAGTCTAGAGATAACAATACTCAAATAGTTAATAGTTGAATTAGAAACCACCGTCATATTAGACTTTGAAACTTGGTACTTTGTATAATGTATAATGAACTCGTAACTCGTATATAATATGTACGATAGTTTCGTATATTCTTTTTGTAAAATGATTGCAACATCCAATTTCCCACATACTATATCCTATATCTTCTTATCTCTTAACAATCTTTGCTAGCACTTCCTTCTCGTAAACTAGTTTTGAGTTTTGAGTTTCTTAGTTTCAGTTTTTCTTTTCTGTAAAACGCTTTTCTAACAAACAGTTTTCTCAGTGAATAATACACGCTTTCCTTATAATTTGTAAACTTAATCTTTATATTTATAATTTAACCTCTTAACACACACAACTTTTAATACTCTACATTGCAAGGCAGAGTGCATGTCGCTGGCAAAAGGGTTATTGAAATATCAGAAAATGCAAAGCAATCTATGCTATATACCCTCTATATATATATAGGCGGAAAATATGACAAAAAAATAACTATCTATGTGGACAATACTCCTTTCGTGTGTACTTTCAAATTGAATTGGGAGTGCAAAAGGCTCCAACTAAAATAATCGCAAATATATATAAATATATATATGCTGTTTAAACCAATAAGCAATAAACATAGTATATCTTAACATATACATATATTTATATATCTCTCTATATATATCATATATGTCTATATATTTTTCAAGGTCCAGCGTATGCGTACGACTTGAACAAGGACTCTTCTCAGACCCAAGAAAAAGATAACATTAGTTCTTAAGTGCGAGTGTTGAACGATGAACCAATTTAATATGCTAATAATATATATATCTATACATCTACATAAATACATCTATACAAAGTATATATAGTATATATATAGCATACGGATTTGTGTGTGTGTGCAGTCAGAAAGGTAAAAACACAAAACAAAAGTAGCGTTTGTGTTGCAAGTTATACTAAAAAAACAACAATAACCATTAATATTCTCCAAAAAAAAAAAACAAAAACAAAAAAAATCAAAAAGTGTTAAACAAATTATAAAGCGCATATTAAGATATGTTTCTAAAGTTGTTTAACTTTTAGCTTCTTAAACAATAAACATACATAAATATTAAATTACTACAGTACTTATAAATTATATTTAGATATAGTAATTTAGCGCATACTTAGTACATACACACACGCATATACACACACACACACACCCATATTAACACACATAAGTTTGTATTGTAATTTGCGTAAAAGTTTTACTAATTTAGTTGCAGACAATACTTAAAAAACAACAACAATTTATTGTCGCTCCGTAACAGATATATATATATATATATATAAGTTAATAAATGGGTCACTAAATATAATATATATAAATAGATATTGATGTAGATTAACAAAGTATTTTCTTTCTTGCATTAATCATTCATTTTATACACATTTATTTACTCCCAATAGATTTTAATTTTGAACTAAACTTGAAGCTCATTTTTGCGTAAGGTTTATAGGCGTAGTTAGTTTTGTATAAAGAATAACTTGATTTCATTTGTATAATATTAGCAAGACCTTAGTTTTGGCACTCTTACGAAAAGCCTTAGAAAAGCTCATTTGAAAATGTACAAAAAATCCTAGAACAGAGCTGTGAATGTCTGCCAAGCGTATTTTAGGCGTAGCTATTTTCTTACATTATTTATTCTTTTCCTTACAAATGCAAAGTTGATGCCCTATTTTTTGGTATATAGTCTGCCATATATATGACCGTATCATATGCCACTTACCCCCCAGTGATGTTTCAGTGCCTTCCATGAGAATACCGTGCCATCAAAAAAAGGCGTCATTGGAGCTGGGAAGTGGGCACTTCGAGTTGGTCCTCCAGCGCCACAAGCGACCTGGTACAGTGACAAGTGTTGAGATTTAAGAGTGGACTATGATTATTTAACGAGCTTATTGGAGGTTACTGGACCTTTGAAATTGAACTAAAAATTGCACGTCTTTGATTATTCGCAGCTATCAAACGAAGCGCCATTCTCCAAATTTGCGATGATTTATTAACTTAAAATACTTGAATTTATTTTTAACAATACTAAATTTGATATTGAAATTCTGATTTCTGGACTAATACTAAATTTATTCAAATCATTTTAGGCATTGTCAAAACTAAGCTTTGACAAACTTCCAATTGCTATATATATACATATTCATGACCCAAATCTTGATTTTCTTTTCCTAATCTCAGCGAGCAGAGTTTAATTTGAACTTTTCTGAATCACAAAGTTCTTGGAAGCTGCCTTCATAAGATCTTATGACTGTGCGTCAACTGCTTAGCCAAGGCTATGTCTACATTCCTTCATGGTTATTCCTCCTCTAATTCTTGTACATACATATATTTCAATGAGAATCTTATCTCACCTTTCCATCTATGCAAAGCTGTTTTAAAACTATTTGGAAAACCTTCGTGATTCTAAGAAACGAGTTAAAAGGACCTCGTTTCATTTACTTATTGCAAGACGAACTGCTGCTCGACTCAGATACAGAAATTGGTTAAATGATTTAATAGTAATTTTATGCGAAAGAAAAAACGTTGCGGATTTTTGTAGTACGCTCAACAAAAACTAATTTATTTAAAATTAAATTAAATTTTTTTAAAAAACTCTTACACAATGTTACATATATAGAGAACACGCGACTTGATATAAGGTTGTGTTGCCACGCCCTGTTTCTTGTCTGCTGCTATAGTAAGTATGATTGAATCTTTAGTTTCTTTAACACCAGAATTTTGAAGCGCTACGCTGACGGCTGGCCTCGCAGAGATCCGAATCCTTATCTGGGTAGCGAGCATATTTCGCAGGAGGTCAGCTCGCCCCGATTGATGAAGGTGCAATGGTTGCATGTCCAGGTGATGCCGTCCAAATCCATGGGGTCGCTGCCCGCAGCGCCTGAACTAGACGCCGCACCGCCGGGATAACTGGTGGTGCCACTATGGACAATAAAAATCATTTAGATTTGGAGTAAATGTTGAAATATGTGTAATCTACTTACCCGCTGCCCGTGGAACTGGCTTGGACAAGCGATTCGAGTAGCTTCCATACTTCCTCCCCCTTGAAATCAGCGGCCGTATTGGGATTCTTGGAACGCACTGCCTCTAGCAGCGGCGCCATGTGCTGGCGTAGCGGAAGCATATCCATTTTGTACAGATAGACCAGCAAGTGAAAGTCCGATATGGCTTCCAGGAACTCCTCCTCGGCCCAGGCTGAGAGATAGCTGCTCAACGCGTTGAAATCCTGCAGCTGGCCATCAATATAACGATTCTCAATTGGGAATGCTTGTCGTTTGTCGTACTCTGTGAATGTGTACTGCGGCTGCAGCGGAGTCGATGCGGGGACATCCACCAGCAAGTACTCTACGGGCAATGGGCGTGCCAGCCGCTGTACCTCGTTTCCATATTGATCCTTTTCCTGTAAGAAAATGTGTATTGACAAACATAAATAAACTCAGTTTATAATAATAAATGCGAAATTTGTATATAAAAAATGTAATTACATTGAATCGAATTATTTTTAAACGCAGGCTGCGAGGGCGGACCCCAAAAGGGGTAAAGCTACGTGTACTTTTCGCGGGACTGGATGTCCCAGTGACCCAGATGTATATGCAGGAAGAAAGTAGCTGACGCACGATTCACAACAAGAAATTGTTGCTGCCTGTTTACCTTGTTTGGCTTCAAACGTATCCATGCACCATTTTCGGGCATCTACACTAACGCTGTGCTCACATCTGGGCCCGGGCAAAAAGAACTTTGTTTCCATGGTTACCAGGTCGAACAGACGGTCAAAAAACTTGCGCGGCAACTGCAATGGCTCTAGAGTCGGTCACAGGTCGACGGCACCCAGATGACACTCAGCTGTAAGTGAACGTTCCAATTGCCGAACACAAATAATAACCTAGACTAAGAGCAAGTATAACGAAGAGCTCGCTTTTATAGCTCTCTTACTCAAACACAGGCCAAAGAGCTATGTGAAACCTTGATACTTGCATATGCAACAGATACCGCACAGTGGAGCCAGATTTCATAAAAACCCAACGAAAATATAGACAAACACCTACGAATCCTGCTGGCCGTAGAGCAGCGCAGCATTATACTAAGATTTGATTAAGAAATTTGCACTAGAAATGAAGAGTGTGATTCAAGATCGACTCTTCTATTGTTCCTGAACTAGACTATATATAGTTTATGGGGTCGGAGATGCTTCCTTCTGCTTGTTGAATGAGACAACATTATGTTCATATATGTTCTCTGTTAGCTAGGATTTCGATTATCTGTAATAACATACATTTATATATAGATCTAAAGGACTCTTAAGGCTTAGGACAGCCACCTAGTATATATATATATATATATAGAGTATAATTCGCTTGATTGAACCAATACGCAATTGCACATCCAACATAATTGCCCAAATTGGCAAAGACAAATAGTTTAATATTGAGTTGACCGAAAAGAAACCGGTGATTTTTTAAAAGAAAGTTTATCAATAGTAATAATTGCTATTCATTTTAAATTATTTTATTTGAATAAAAACATATCAAGCACAACTGTTCGTTTCACTCTTTTTAGTGCAACTTCTGCCTACGTGCTGCGCTTGGCAATCTGATTGGTGTAGAGAAAATGAACTTTACTTCTTTATAAGTGTATAATAAAGGCGTTAGCTGGAAATCGTACCCTGGACCCATACACTAGTGTTACAATAGTACGAATTATACAGAAAGAATACGAATATAGGCACGCATCAGTCACAGCAGGCTTTAACGCGATTATCAAAGAAATGGAAAATATTCTCATAATGGAGAAAAAGTAATTCCAGAAAATTGTAATACCTAGAAATGACTTATGTACTCTTATCGACTTTACTGAAGAAAATGCTATACTTAGTATTGTTACACTGAAAAGGGATGAGCAAATGGATAGTCTAAAAGGGGCAGAGATGGAAATGGGTAAATCGAAAGGATTTTCGGTACAGCCTAAAAATATATATATCTTGTGAACTACTCCTCAAACTGGTAAGTGAATTCCTGTATACGCCCACGCAGCACCGCAAAAGGCTTCACTCGTTGATTTTCAGCACCCTCAGAATGTGCCCCTAAAAGTAGGCAACACTGAGCCAGAGAACTGGCTCTTATGCTTGTGGGTGTATGGGAGATATTGGACTGTTGACTGTTGACTATTTGTTAGGCTGTATGTTTTTACTAGTGGACTTTAAATAATGAAATTGGCGTGCACCGCGCCACACACACTAACCCGCAACAGGAGCCTTTGTGGTTCGGACCATCAAAAACGTTAGCAGTACGGGCCACTGCATCGCAACGTTGTTTGCGTCAATCGATGTTCCCGTTATACTCCAAAAAACAGCAGACGAAAATATTGTTACGAGCTCCGGAATGCAACTGGACGTGCGGTGTATTTGATACTAATGAAATTCCAAATTACAGGTAGCGACCTGGGTCATGGGTCTAATTAGATTACAGGTATAATTAAGTACGTTATATTCGGTAAAACACTGTCTACAATTTCGCTTCCGCTGATGCCAAATGAAGGGAGAACATATGCAAGGACTCTAGGTGAAGTTTATAGAGAAACAAACGCATGGAACCCAGGACCACATCGAGTCTCCTTTTACTAATAACTTCCATCAGAATCCATTAAAACTGTCGGACGAAAAGCAAACGCTGTTTTAGACACAGGATCTTTGTGTGTGGCTGGACAATGATTTTAGTCTACGTTGTCGCATGGTACTTTAAATGAAATTAGCGATCAAAGTGGACCAGTTGACCAGTTGACTAAGTGGCCAGGTGGAGTCGGTTCCTAGATACCACTTCCTGCAAGGATGTGAATGTTGAAATTCTCTTTTCCAGACAGGAACTCAGACAAAAAAAACAGGTACAAAGTACATACAGACACATTTATGCACTGCTGTTTCCTCCCACATTCCCCCAACCTCCAAACATGATTAACTTCAGTGCTTATTGTCTATATAAAAGTCACAGCTTTTTGTTCACAATGTAGCATAAACGATGCTTTAAATGGTCTCGGGTCCCGGGCTAAAATGATTTTTGGCGCAGTACGCGAAGCAGGTGCTCTAGAATTATGACTTCGTTTAATATTCGCGGTGCTGGATGTCCCAGTGACCCAAATGTTTGCGATAAATAAGTCGGTACAGCACAATACTGCAGTATCTAGTAACTATTTACTTGACTTAAGAGTGTCCTTGCACTATTTATAGCATCTACAGTGCTGCCTACATCTGGGCCCGGATAACTTCAGAGCCTAGATTCCATGGTTCGCAGGTCAAATAGACTTGCGCCCCATTTGCACAAGACTTGGTCAAAGTCGACAGCTCCAGGACACCATGCAGGTGTATAGTAAGTGTCCAACTAAGAGAGAAACCTAGACTAAGAGCAACCATTGACAAAGAGCTCAATTTGGCGGCTCTCTTAAGCGCAACGCAAAGAGTTGCGTGCTAAAGCGCCAATTGCATATGCAACAGTTTGCCGCACAGTGGGACCGAATGTGACGAAAAACCAATGAAAATGCAGCTAAAAGCGAGGGCTCACTTTTTGATCGATTCATATACTTATATTGCTCAGAACTGAAATTCCAAAACCTAAATTCGTTTAGCAATTCAACTAAATAGTTATTAATTAGGAAATTAAGCAGATATTACGTAAGTACATTTTCTATATAAGTGTACCCTACGTACCATATAAGTACCTATGCTATTAGTATAAGACTATCCTCTAGCCTATTCAGTTTATACCTTTCAACCCGTTAAATTGGAATTAAAACGTACACAAGACTCCTCATTTAGTTAGTAGTAACTACTCCTATTGTGCACAGGGATCGCAGCATTACACGGTTTCTCTTATAGTGCCTGTTAATGTGTGTGTGTGTGTGAGCAGTTGTGTCCCTCTGTGTGTATTGAATATTTGAGACGTGAGTTAATACTACCTCGTGGCCGGGTACACTTGATGCCAGCCGTGCGTACTTGTTGTTTTGAGATAATGAAATTACCGTATACCCCGCCACAGCCTAATCCGTCATGTAAAGGCACCATGTGGTGCTGGACCACGAATTTCCGTTGCTCTGCTTCGCATTAGCACAACGGCCAAGCCATCAGGGATCTGCGCGTGCTGTTCCAGTGAAGTTTGAAAAAAAACTGCGATGCACGCGGCACCAAAGGTATTCAATGCAGATGGCAGATATCAATATTTTTTTTTGGACAAAAGCCTTGTGTTCGCCGTAAGAGGATGTTTGGTGTATTTGGTCTCTACTGCAGGATTTGGTTATTACCGGCATCGACCAAAGGTCATGGTTGTTTAATTCGATTGCCGGCATAGTTAAGTGCGTAAAAACAAAGTTGAGTCCACGGGCTGCGTTATTTGAGCTTCAGTTGCTTTGTCCATTCCGCTTGTGTTGATCCTGGATGCAGGGCCAACATGTTCAAGCGTAATGAAGTTCCTGGGAATGGAATGCATGCGACAACCAACGCAGCTTCTTTTTGAATTATTCTTTTTACCGATGACCGCCAGAGTAGGAAACTGTTAGACAAAGGAATTGTTTCTATGGAATACACGTGTAGTTTTTTCTGTCATTTCCATCGAAAAGCTTATTAATACACACATGTCGTAGAAATTAGCCACCCACGAGTCAACAAAGCGGTCGGACAAATTAATTTCACAAACTCAGCGCTGGGTCCTGGGTAGAAGCTTATATTGACTGTGGAATGTCACCGCGGAATACTGAATAATTCTGAGTTTTATTTTTAGTGAAAAAAGATTCTTTCCCTTTCACTATTCGCAACCAAAACTATGCTCTTCAGCTTTGAGTGAGTTTATGGTCTGGCCCAGCTGCAAATCTAATTTGATGATAAAACTGACTTCTAACCACAGTACAAACAGATAAAGAAAGAACCACCAAATACCAAATTCAAAGGACACCCAAGGAGTAGTCGATTGCATTGGTATGTGGAACTGTTTAATTAATAATCTAAATAAACACAGGACACAAATATTTGAAGTTATACAAATTTTTGGCAAAAGGCGAACCGTTCATAGAGCAGAGTAAAAGAGCACAGCCCGACACAGGCTGACGTGGTACACTGGCACCCACCCACATGCATCGCAACCACAATAGACAGTAAATGCGAAACAAGCAAAAAGTGCAAGAGAACCCAGAGCAGAATCTCTCTTTGCAATCGTCCTCTCTTTTGACTATATAAAGGCGAACCTGACATTGTCGCACTGCATTTGCAAGCGAAACTCCGTTCAATACGCACGTTCAGGTTTCAAAGTCTTTGGTTAACCCGAACGCAACAAATATTTGTGCAAGTCAATAAGATAAGAAGTATCCGTTTAGTTTTGTCTTTATTAATTGAGTTAAGGCTTTGGTTCTTGGACATGAGCTTTCCGTTAGAGAAGAGTGTTTTAGATTTGATTTAATTGCTATTCTGCCAGACATAACAATGTTTTGGTCTGCGGTTGCTTCCTCCACAGTTTCGGCCGCTGCATCGGACCCATCCACAGCCTTATCCAGCGCTGCCCCCACTTATCAACAGCTCCACACTAAGCCACAACGTACTTATAACAACACCTGGCAGGTGAACAACGCTGCTTTTAAGGCACGACGCTTCGAGGAGCAGCAGCTCAAATTGAAACAGAAGCAACGTCTACTACAAAAACAACAATTACAAAAGCAACTGGAAGAGGATCTGGAAGAGGAACAGCAGAAGCAGCAAAAGCAACCGAAGCAGCAGATTGCAACCAACAATAAAAATAAAGTTAGCCCAAAAAGTGGCAGTAAAATATTTAAAGCCTTTACATCCTGCAAATGTGTAAATGCAAATGACATAAACTAATCAAAAAAGTGACAACACAAAAAAAAAAAAATCATCTTTACCAACAGTTTTTTAAAAAGCTTCAAAATTATTGAAATACTGATAATATTTTTTATACTATCAACATTAGTCATATCAATAATATTATTAATGCTTTTGCTATTAATAATAATTGATATGAATAGTGTTGATAATATTTATATCACCAATAATAACAACAACAGCTATAATTTCATTGATAATAACATAAATAATAATCCCGATAATAACGGTAATGCTAATAGCATCTACGGTATTGCTGAAGTGTGTTAAGTACAAGTGGTTTGCTGAACGTTTTTTGGAAAGATTTTGACTCGATTACCGAACTATATAGATCGATATATATTTATATACAATATACAATCCCTAAAAAGGACACGCACAATCGTATCTAAAAACCCATTTCAAAGACAAAAATTAGTTTTCAGTGAATTTTTAATTGAGACATTCTAATTGCGAAATCATAAGGTAAGCAATCCCTAAAGAAAAATTAAAATAAAATTCAAAATCTTTGAAAATCTGCATATTACATATAAATTTTCACACATGCATTAAATTACACATACATATATATCTACATATTTTAATATACATGAATATGCATATAATCTATATATTTTTATACATATACATATACATATACATATATATATACATATACATATACATACATATACATATACATATACATATACATATACATATACATATACATATACATATACATATACATATACATATACATATATATATACATATACATATACATATACATATACATATACATATACATATACATATACATATACATATACATATACATATACATATACATATACATATACATATACATATACATATACATATACATATACATATACATATACATATACATATACATATATATATATACACATACACTTCCACTCCCACATACACATACACTCACACATATACTTCCACATACACTCACACATATACTTTCACATACACTCACACATATACTTCCACATACACTCACACATACACATACCCGTACACACCCACACACAGGCATTGCCAGTAAGTCTTTGCCTGCGCTTGCACATATTCTGCTGCGCTGGCGCTGCCGCTGCCAGCAGCTAGCGCAGCCTCCTCTTTTTTGATTCTTGACAAGCCTCTGTATTATTCGATTGATAATTTGTACAAGTAAATTAATGAGTTAATTTTTAATTTATGAAACTTATTCTGATATACACATATTACTATTACTATTATTATATATCAATTATATAAATATTACTGCATATAAATTTCTTGCAGCGTGAGACAAAAACAATTTTTTAATAATTATTTCACCAGTGAGACATATATATATAACATTTATATATATATTAAAAATGTCCCGAAAAATATTCATTTTGTATATCGATTTGAGAGAGCGAGGGGGAAATTTTAATTAAATTTTATCCGCATATGTACAGTATTTATACCAAATGTGATGTCTATAGCTCTTGGCCTCTGAGTTCTAACGAACATGGCTAAATCAACTCGGCTGACTTTTCAGGTCAAAGCTGCAAAATGGTTACACACACATTTGTGCCTAACAGGCAATGGGAGTTAATCTACCGAAAACTTTTAAAATAAATATAAAATATATATATATAAAATATATAAATATAAATATTCATTAAGTCCTAGAGTAAATAGTCAAAATATTTTTGTTTGCATTTTGTAAATTAAAACCCAAAATATAAATAGTATATTTTTTTATAGTTATATCGTTTGAACTCTCTTCTGTTACTAATGCATAGAACCAATAAATATAACGTCAGGTTTAACTCATGCGATAATGTCAAATATTCATATTTGCTGAAAGGTGGACATTGAAAAATGGTTCATAAGTACAGTAGAAATCCGGTTTAACGAACATCCATGCGACTTGCAATATAACAAATTAAAATTCAAGTAGTCTTTTGAACCTAAAAGAAGACAGAAAAACTAGAGAAATCTAGTACAGAATTTAGGAAAAGTACCTAGGAAAAAGAAAGTTGCAGTCTACAACTAAAATCGAAAAAAATGACAGACAGATAGCGAAAAAAATACAAAAATTACAAAACTTTAGAAACATTTTTAGTCTGAATATATTTAATAAAAAAAAACTAAGATTAATTAACATAAAATGTCATAGCTAATTTTAAACTTGACGTTGAATTAAAAGAACAAAAATTGCCTTATATTTATTAGTTCGTTAAGCCGAGATTCTACTGTAGCTTTCATTTGACTGAGTTGACAATTAATTGATTAAGATTTTACTCATGGACATATGAAAATTGTCGTTCAATTACAGAAATGATAGAGTTCTAATTCCTGGAAATACAATCATAATAAATGAGAGGCGAATTGAATTAAATGGAAAATTCACGCCACGCGTCAAAGAATTGCACAGATTTATAGAATACAATTTTACATACTAATTAACTAAAAGTATTCGCAAATATATATAAATTCAGTCAGATAATATGCTGCTTTCAGCAGTGCGAAATATATAATACATTGCCACGCGTTGATCATAATCAATATCAAATTTTAATGTCCTTTGCCCAGACTCTTTTTTAACCCAGCGATTCAAAGGACACATGCCAAAAAAGGAGGTATAAATCGCGATTCGAACATTTATTTCGAGGAATTGGGAAAGAGCTAAAAAAAAGCAAAACTATACAAAATCAAACTTAAAATCGATTATAGTCGTAATAAAGCCATCGGTTGAACAGGAAGCATAGCTTTACGGGCAATTCTCTGATTAATTTATTTGACCCAGACACACTCCCACACCCTTTTACCGAGCTGTGAAAATCGCAGCTCACCGTAAGAGGATTTGCCCAAATAAGCATACATAATTAGAGTCGAGGAAGGCATTTTTCTCGGATCGGCTTTATTGACAGCCTTTCAATTAAACGAGTATCAAGCACGAAGCACAGATAAATTCGAAATAAAAAACGACATTTGACATGTTGGTTTACAAAAGAGCTAATGAAATTGGCCTAATGAAATCGGTATACTATATATGATATCCTATGGACACACTGACTTTTGTCTTCCTGATTTCAATGCCAGGCTAGATTCTGTAAATTGTGTTAGTGTAACTTACCATAGAACCCCTTCACCCCTTCAGGCATGAGTTTGAGTATTAGATTACACTCTCACAGAGAAGTCCACATACATGGACATAATCACACACACACGCATACACACACGCACAACCACACGCACACCCACTACAAGGGAAAACTCTGCCTGCGCTTGTATAAAAATATGATGGTAAATTGCTTCTTGAATACCTTCTGTCTTCTTAGTCTCCGATCTTTGAGAAATATACAGCATAGATTAAAAGTACGCTTATATACAGCCATGGTCATATAAATAGGCACAAAAACAGCCTTTTTCCAGATTCACTTAGTGTGAATATAGTCTTTCTTTCTTCTACAATGCGTTCCATTTTATTATGTTTTAAAATCAAATTGTGTATCTCAATTGAAGCTGATCCAGAATATATATACTTTATGGGATCGAAGATGCTTCCTTCTGCCTATTACACTCCTTTTTTCGCAGTTTTCATGGAGTTAAGGTCATAAGAACTGTTAAGTGTTCTGCTATGCAAATTCAGTGAACATATAAAAACTGTTTAGTTACAATGTTCTTTGACAGTTTCTGGTGTCTGTTACAGGCGTATGCACAACTTCACATACCCAATTAACATTTTTGAATGGTATAAAATCTGCTTACGAATTGTGGTCATTACAACCTGAACAGTTTCTCTTAGAATCTACTATGATTTATCCTCGTTACCTCTTATTGACCCGACTTACTTATGAAACCTGTCACCTGGCATAACCACAAGAGCCAATGAACATGTAACTGTGACATGTTATTGGAATGCTGCAAGTGTCAGATTCTAACCAATTGATTCATGGGAAAAGGAGTTGGTGCATAGCAAGCAAATGGAAATTCATAAGTAAATGAAAACTTCATAAGAATGTACTTAGAAATAGCCACATGCTGCTTTCCCTCGTCAGTATCGGACGTTTTTCCTTAATGAGAGGCTTGCAACTAGCACCGGGCAGTTAATTAGCAAGGGAAATTCAATTACATAAAGGAAGGAGCGACGTAGCCAGCGCAGGAAGGCTGTAAAATTATAACAGACTACAAATAGATACAGACATAGGCGTAGGAACATAAGGTAGATGGCAAGTTGCGAAAGTGGAAAAATAATAGCTTTACCATGGCAATGACAGAAGGCAAATTGACATGGAAACGGAAACCAAAACACACACAGCTTTAACTCATGCTTTTAATAGCTTAAAATCGCCACACAGAGAATGCCTCAAACGGAATTCTTGGTGTATGGGAAAAAATCAGGTACTCAGGCATATACCTAACATCCTGACACAGCTGTCAGTTGATTGAGTTGCCATTGAACTGCTTAATAATTAAAGCGATATTTTGTGGGAGCCGAAAGGCCTTTGAGGTCTGTGTTGTTGGTTTTTGGCTTTGACGTGGCATATTTTTTCTTGTCTACTTGAAAAACAATATGTTATTGCAACTATGCCAAAACAATAACAATATATAATTTACAGCTTGGATTTTCAAGGACATTTCTTAGACCGCTTGAACTTAGAAAACTTGTTGTGCAACTTAAACGTAAACAAATTTGTGTTAGGAAAGAAAAGAGGCAGGAAAAAAGTTGTTTAGTAATTAAAAAGTAGTTCGTTGATAATGACATTGATAATAATTTGCATATTTATGCATTCGATCGAGAAACTGCTTCAAACTTTTGCATGAGTTTCAAGGCAACAGATTCTCTCACACTAAATGTACCTGAAAGTTTTCACATCAACGAATGGCAGTTACGAACCGCTTAACTTCTGCACTCCAAAAAAAAGCTGTAGTAAAGTACACAAAAACGTTTTTAAAAAGAAAATAACTGACGATATTCGGGTTTTCCACTGAATAAATTCTGGGATATGCGAAATATTCAGTGATAAAAATATGCCTTCAGCAGGCTTAACAGATTTACATGTAGGATATGCAAAATATTCAGCGATAAGCCATCCTCATCAACAAGTGTTCAAATAGAGTAAAGCAACATGAATTCGGCAGGAGGAGAGCCCAAAAAAGGGGCGGAAACGGGCAGACCCGAAAACTAGGAGCCGTAAAATGTATTCTACGCGGACGTATTGTCAGGAGCTTGTTGCCAACAAATGATCAGAAAACAAATTCGTAGTTAGCTCCTAACTTGGTCTCTCATTTATTTTTTCTATCTGTCTTTGTTTGGCTGCTGATTATCTCCATCTCACGCTGCTGCTAATTAGCTGAGCACGTTGCTAATTTAAGTCGGAAATATTTTTAATATTTTAATTAAGTGCCACTAAAGTCAGCGCAAAAAATATAAGCATCGAAATTGCATTCCATAAAATCATTAAATACAACATTATTTCTGCCATCTGAATGCCGTTGTAATAAAATTACATTTCCAGGAACTGTAGATAAAAAAAATCTGTACAGCTATTAAAACATAATAAATCATGCGGAAAAGCTACCTGTGCAGTGCCATTTTATCCTTTCATATTACATCCAGTTCATCCACAAAGAGTGGACGCTATTTGATTTTCTGTAATTTACGCCAGTTTCCCCAATGATGAAATGAGCATTTTGTGGAATTTTTTTCATTAAATGTGCAGACGTTTTTTAATATCACAGGTTCACTGCCTCTTACTTAACTACGCCTGTTTTTCAATCAAAATAATATTGAATTGAATATTCAATTGATGATATGTCCCGACACGTTAGCATTTAGCATATAAAATAGTTATACAATCGAATGTCAGTGTTCATCCTACGCACAATTATCCTTAACAAAAGTGACATTTATGTCAACGCCGCCATCTGTCAGCTTTTCAAAATGCGTATGCGTGCATAGTAATACGTAGTAGCATAACGAGAAAGAATCATAAAAATCTACAACGTGAGAGGAAGGCAACAATAAATTAACAGAGATAGTTACACCCGTAACACGCCTACGCGGCGTATGAGTAATACAGCCATTTGTGGCTGATGAAGAGAACATTAAAAAAACACACACAAGAGTTAACGAAATGAACTGTAGCTGAGAATAAGATACAAAACACGTAAGAAAGCGCCATTGTTGGGTGTCTGACAATGACAAATCCCACATCCACATCTAAAATGCTCGACTCACAGAATAACCACACTCACACACACACATACAATAAGCCAATTATATGCAATTTTGCTGCCACAATATGGTAAACAGTTTGTTGAATCTCTTCTGAGTTTAAATGATACTTTTGACAGCTTCAAGACAGGCGTATTCATTTCTAGTCTCCAGTCTAGAAAGATGGTGAGAATGCATTTTATTTAGAGGTAAAACTAAATTTGAATTAACTATGAATTTATTGTTTCATAGTAATCTATACTTAGTGCGTATGTATAAATAAATACATACATACATATACTGAAGGCAGCTGGACTGCATCCAGCAGGATGACCTTTAAGAGTCAAAAATTGGTTTCAAAGACGAAAAGTGTTTAATTGTTTTGGGTTCAATAGGAATAAACAAAACGAATGCCGAACAGACACTCTGTCGTGCAGCACCTGTCAGGCTGTAATTGATGATTTGTAAAGGTCACACATCGTAAAGGAGTTCAGTTTAATTGAAGATACTGTTTGGATTTCCTTTTGTCTAATTTGGAATCTGTTTTGTGTTTGCTGCAACATTGCAACTTATCAAAGCTATAAATTATTTTAATTGAGCAAAATTTAGACAGACAATTGGAAGGGGCTGCTGCACAGCAAGACAAAGGACATAGAATGCATTAGGTATTTTGTTGCAAACTAAATATGAAAAGTGAAACCTGCAGGACATGACTGAATCACAAACGAATTCTGTGTGCTTGTGGATATACTTCATATCCACATAAAGGATTCAGCAAGAGGCTTAGAGACGTGGAATAGTTTATATGCAATGGAACTAATTTTAGATTTGAATATAAACAACAGAATATTAAAATGAGATTAACAAAGCAGACCAGTGTTTAGGGAGAGATTCCAAGTGATGGCATAAATAGAATGTATCCTGTTGCAGATAGATAGATAGATAGATAGATAGATAGATAGATAGATAGATAGATAGATAGATAGATAGATAGATAGATAGATAGATCCAATTTCATCTTTCTTTCTGATGCTGCATCTCTCTTTATACCATACACACTATGTTCCATTATACCAACTATAATAATATATGTCTACTATAAATCTGTAGCATTCAACAAAATCTCCCTTTCTATTTTCTTTAACCTGTCATACAGCCGAAACATGGATATGCCAAAGGAACTAAAACCGATGCTGAGCTGCAGGATGTGTCGACGTTTCTTTAACCTGAAAGACCCAACGCTGTTGCCGAAGCTTCTCAGCTGCAATCATTGCTTCTGTGCGGGTTGTCTGGGTGTTCGTCGTTATAGCACGTTGGTAATCTGCCCGCAGTGTGAAATCGTGACGAAACTGACCACTTGGGGTTTTCTGCCAACTCACCAGGGTTTGGCTTTTCTGCTTGAGCAGCTGCCGGCATTGCATCTGGGCATGGTCATGATGAGGCATCAGGGTGAGCAACAGCTAGTGGCCCATAATGTGAATAACATGCCAGCTCAGTGCACCAACTGGATGGATCAGTTGAGTGTTGGTCATTTTGTACGCAGTACAACTGAGCATTGCCCGGTACACGGCATACCCAATACGTCCTGGTGCTGCACCTGTCAGCGGGTCTTGTGCAGTGCCTGCACGTTGACCGATGAGCATCGTCTGCATGTGATGACCCACCAACTGAACCTGAATGAGGTGTTGCGTCAGATAATCTCCAATGAGGTGGAGTGCGTTAAGAGAACCATTTCTTTTACTGCTGAATTGGCATCGAATGATATGTTGCTACTGCAGCATCTCTTTCAGGCCTGCATCAATCTTCAGGCCAACATTAAGTATCAGATGATGAACCACTCACCGACGATGCTCTTCAATGACATTACTATCTGGTGGGGGCCCACCGCGAACGAGCTACAACGTGCGCTTGCCAATAATAACTTATCAATACCAGAGTTGTTGCGTCTGTGCGACGCGGTGCATGCAGATCGACATCATATCAATCAGCATCTGTGTGAGGTTTATCTGAAGTGTCGCATGAGAGCTGGTGTACACGAAAATGGCTTGCAGATCCTGAACTTTAGGCAACTTTATCTCAGGCTGATGAAGCTGCACGATCAATCATTGGAACCAAGCTCCTCTAGGCTGCTTCCCACTCCGAATATGCTGCTGGCCAACTACTGCATCTATGCTTACTGGAACGATATACGCGGTCTTCTAACGCCGGAATCCAATGAGCAGTTGGTGCATTATCAGTATGGGCCGTTTCAGAATAACGCTAACAATATACAGTATCAGCCAGCCCAGGGGCAACCAGCTGAAAACCAGTGCTTCTGGCTAAAACCACGCGGCTCGGTGTCGCACCAACAAAATTTCAACGTTGATCAGCCGTCGACCTCGGCTGCTGCCGCTGCTGCTTTCGCAGTTGCTTCCGCACCTGTTGTAGCCGCTACTGGCCTGATGATAACAATACCACGCATCATTTTTCTTCATAGACATTCAATTTACTTTCTGGACATGGAGTTGGATGGCTCTCCAGTGGGGCGTGTGCTCATCGAGGCACGCCACGATGTGGCGCCAAATATGGCTCAAAACTTTCGCTTACTGATCTTGCACACACATGGCTTTGGCTACAAAGGATGCAGCGTGTTCCAGAATTGGAAGAATGAAAGCATCCTTACGGGCGACTTTCAGTGTCAAAATGGATTGGGCGGTCGTTCCGCACTTCTGAACCCGTACTTCTTGCCGGACAACAGTGGACTAACTGCCACACGTGGCACAGTTGGCATGAGGCGTGGTCAGGCGTTCTTTGATACAAAAGGCTATGTGGGTAGTCAATTTCGAATGGTTTTACAAGAAGTGAACTCATTCACGGCCATATTTGGCTTCATTGTGGATGGTATAGATGTCTTGGACAGAATTGCCGAGACTGGCGACAAATTTGGACATCCAACAGTGCAATCCGCTATCAGGAATTGTGGTGAGTATCGCAGCAGCAACTTTTAAACGAATGAAGAATGCAGAAACGAATTTCACAATAACATTATGATTTTTTTTATACCTTTACAAGGTTCAAATCATTTCTGTACAATAATTTGGTTCCCTTCTCAGTTAAATCTCTTAACTGCTGCCGAATATGACAAAAGAAAGGACTTCATTATTTACAAGAATTACAAATACATTTACAATAACAATATAACAATTAATCTTTCAAATGAATCCTATACACTCGTTTGGTAGCTCTTCCAGTTAATTCACTTAACTGCTGCCGAATATGACTTAAGAAACGACTTCATTGTTTTATATCCCACAAGAACAATATAAAAATTAACCTTTCAACTGAATCCTATACACAAATTTGGTAGCTTTTCTAAATAATTTTCTCAATTGCTGCCGAATATGACTTAAGAAAGGACTCCATTGTGTTGTATCCTACAAGAACAATATAAAATTAACCTTTCAACTGAATCCTATACACTAATTTGGTAGCTCTTCTAGATAATTTTCTCAATTGCTGCCAAATATGACTAAAACAATGACTTCATTTTTATATCCCACAAGAAAGATATGAAAAACTTTCAACTGAATCCCATAAACTATTTTGGTAGCTCGTCCAGTTAATTCTATTACCTACTGCTGAAACTAACTTTAAAAAAAGGATTTCAATCTTTTATAGTCCACAAGAAAGATATGAAAAACTTAAAACTGAATCCAATACACTAATTTGGTAGCTCGTCCAGTTAATTCTCTTAACTGCTGCCGAATAAAGAAAGGACGTCTTTATTTTAAATCTCACAATAAAAATATATATTACAGTTTGGAAAAAATTATAATACATTAAAGGAAATACAGTAGAATCTGAATATAGTAAATTTTAAGATAGAGTGAACGAACAAAAGACTCTGAATGGTGAAAGATATTTCAAGTAGAAAGCAACAAACAAAAAACAAAATACAAAACGTATGAATTTAATGAAATCGGGTATTCCCGGAATCGAACTTAAGCAATTTTCCGCAAAAGCCGCGATTTCTTGACTCAAGCGATTTCTACCGAAACAATTGTGGACAAAAGCGTGCGAAAATATCTTTAAGGAAATTTCTTTTCTCGAACGGAAAAGCTACTGAAGCAATGAAAGTATTGGTAAAGTTGGATTAAGGCCAACGTAAGATTTTAGTGGTGTCTTTGGGATGCAAAGTCGTGGGGAAAGGGTTAAAAAAATCAAAAGAGAAAATGTGAACTTAGAGCAAATTTGAACAAAAAGTTGATATAAAGAGCTTAGTTATAGTAAAGATGTTACTAAAAAATATGGTAATCGAACACTATATCCAGATTCTACTGTATATATAATACAAAAAGGTATTATTATATATATATATATATACATATATGTCTATTATCTATCAATATATACATGTACGCAAATGGATCTTTTTGATAATTCAAAAGCCATATGAAATTACAATGTAGATACGATTCTACTGTTATCGTACATAACCATTATACTAACCTATATATGTATATGTAATTTTTGGAACTTTTAACATGTATACGAAATTTTAACAAGCATTTTACAATGCACCACAACCCCCTTACAAACAACCAGAAATAATCAAACTTTTTAGACGATGTACTTGAAGAAGACTTAACTCAACAATAATAATAAATTATTTGGCAAAACTTGCCTATATTGTAACCACATCCGTCTTTGCAACTTTTTGTTTTATGTGTAAACGAAAAATGTAGAGATAGCGAGCTTGGATTGAAACATTTTCTACAGAATGTTGTCTAAGAAACTTGAAATGGATTTAATAAATGAATGAATTTGGGAAAATCTACATGAAATTGCAAATAATATATATGTTTATATTATTTGTGTCAAGAATTAACTCACCAAATAGGTGATGAGCGTTACAATGTTACCTGCACATTAAAGACAAAACAAAAGATAGTTTATAGATGTCATACTTTAAAATGACGATACGCTGAAGATACATTTTTTTGTTTGCACAATATACATTGTATACACTTGCACTAGGCATGTATACCTTGAGATTTATGTAAGCCCCAAATTGTATACGAAGTAAATGTAATTTCTATGAATGTACCCCTAAAGAATACTGATTCTGAGCAAGTATTTAACAATAATATACGAAATGAAATAACGAACTTGACACTGATTGCAACAAAAAGATGCTGTCTATTATATAAAAAGGTTTTTTTGGGCCCGATTGATAATAAAACGGTTATAATATACACACATAATAAATACACTTGTCCACCGTAAAACTTTTTTGGGCCAAATAAGTGAAACCATGGTATTCCCACAATAGTATAAAACATATGTCAAAATAAATGTACCTCCAAAGTAATTTTAAAAGAGTTAAAACACACACACATACACACATAAATGCATACTGCTTTGTATGGCATCTTACCATTTCTCTTAACAAAAATATATTACTAATTAATTTTTTTATTTATTTATTACAAATTGGAACAATTAACGTATACACTTATAACGCTGAGTTTTTAAGTTTTTCATGCTTTATGTATTTTTTTTTTTTAACTTTTCTTTGAGATACGAAAAACCCATTGGTTGAAGTAGAGCTTGGAACGAGATTCCAAGCAGCTATATTCAATTTTAGGATAGTTAGAATGAACATGTAAAATGTATTAAGAATTGAGTTGCAACCTTTTTTGCTTTAAAGTTTAGAAATGAGTTGCAATCGCCGTATTCGAAATGCTGTGGGTAATGAAAATTATATTGTGATTGGGTTGATATGTGCGCAAAATTTTGTGAGTGTGCCTGTCAACATATGATATTTTTTAAAAAAAAAACCTTTTACAAAATTAATTTAAGTTCAATTAATTTAACTTCTAGTAAACTGTGCTGTTGAAGTATACAAAAACTTATATAACCACAACTCAAACTTATTTAAAACGAATAATCAAACGAATATACTCCTTAATGTTTAAGTGTCTAAAAATATTGCAAATGGAAACGAATACGAAATGTTCACAAACTTGGTGAAAACATATACAACATAACGCAAACAAATATTAAAAAATATAATCCCAACAAACATATACAAGATGAAAACATATACAACATAACACAAACAAATATTAAAAAATATAATCCCAACAAACATATACAACATAACGTAAACAAACAAATATTTAAAACAATATAATCCCAACAAACATATACAACATGAAAACATAACATAAACAGACAAATATTAAAAAATATAATCCCAACAAACATATACAACATAACGTAAACAAACAAATATTTAAAACAATATAATCACAACATTAAAAAGTTTTTGAAGCCCAATTACAAGCGGTTTAACATTCAAATATTTAATCAATTAATCAAAAATTTTAATCGAATAATCAATTTAATCAAAGCACATTTAATTACAGTGCCAGGAAACTATTCCAAATATTCTATGTATAATCAAATAACCAAAGAAAAAATTGTTGACTTACATGTCATTAAATATTACTCAAAAAGTTCAATAAACGTTACTAAAGGAAATGTTTTTCTATTTCGTTCGGATATAGTTTTAACACTTAGGGATCGAAGTACCTAACATAATCGACTGATTTCTCCTATCCTATGACTATTAACTGTTCAACGTATCATTTTACGAAGAGGGACGTATCATTTTAAGATTCTATATTATTCATTTATATTCATATATTTATTTTGTTTATGTATATATATCAACAATTACCTTGTAGAAAACATCCGGCACATACTGCTTATCGGTCGATTCACGCACAAAGCCCAATTCGGGTGCATCTTTAGTGGGTATCAGGCAATCATCACGTACCAGAGCCATGCACTGAGCGGACACAGCGTAACCCTCCATATGCACTTGTTTGGTTTGGTCGCCTATCAAAACGATGTTACAATAATGAAAGTTTTTATTGATTAACATAACATTTAACACTTACCAGTCACACAAATCGTCACAAACTTTGAGCCGAAATTGCCATTGCTGGCATATTTACATGGATTTGGATGACGGTTTTGTAGCTCTCCCGCCGTTATGCACTCCTGTGCAGTCAAGAAGTGTGTTTCAATGCCGCGTATCTGCTTAACAGTTCCAGCGCTTGCATTTTCCGTAATCAAATCGGTGAAAATCCAACCGATCTATAGAAGAAAGCATTTCAAACACAAATACAGACAGTCAAAATGTATCCTTACCTTTTTGAGCCCCAAAGCATTGGCCACAGCATCTACATCAGCGGCGCCATCATCTTGGCATATATTTATCGAATCCCTCGATGATTCCTGAGGAGGCTCATAAATAGCCGCAACCTTCGCACGTATGCCAAGCGGCACATCCGTATGCTGCTCATAAGTTCCATACAAATAGCCCATACGCTGATGGCCAGTGGTGCGCCAGTAATTTAAAAAGCGTTCAACTATTTTGGTGTTTTCGAACATGACATTGTCCACATGACGATAGGTCTGACGGTTTAGCGTAATTGCCGACGGCTGGCACTTGGAACAGATGCCCTTGGGCCAAGGTGGATGTTCCCGACAGCCAGGCTTGATGCGGCAATTAATGTCATCGAACACAAAGTACTTGCCATGGTCCATCCCCGAAGTCTGCTTACGCACATACGAGTGAAACGATAAGTGCTTGATATTGTGCTCCTTTAAATAATTTTCATCGTACGGCTCCAATGGGGAGCAGTGCACACACCGCCCATTAGCATTATGATGGCATCTACGAATGCAAATTAATAATGTGAGTATGCGTATCACATTTGTAATACAACAAGAGAACATGTAAGTAGATCAACCACTTATTCAACGGTGCCCTTCTTATTTTAATAAATACTTTATCATTTAAGGTTCCATGTGTCAACTTACAGCTTACTATCGCGGTCACGCTTTATGGTGCCGTCGGTCTTTAGCAGCAGTTGATCTACCTCATCCTGAATTGTATCAATAGAGTGACGGTTGCCGCTGGTGATCTTTTCGCTGGGGTGTACTACAACGCTTTTGAATGGCAAAGTATCCATCGCTGTGGTACTCGTGCGCTGGAAAATGGTATAGTTCAGCATATACAATATGAATAAGCTATTACAAACTTACGCGTGATGAAGTGCCCGCCATTTGTTTAATGTATAACATATCCCCATGCTTGAGCGCTTTGCCCACTAGTTGTGAGCCACTGGCATGCAGCTCTGTTGCAAAGCTGCGCTCCAAGAACAACCCAAAGCCATCAACTTTGAGTGCATTTTGTACGCTGTCATAGAGCTGCTTCAAATTTGAATTTGGAGAGATCTCAATACGTTTGATGCCCTCTGCAGACTGCACGCGTATTAGCTATAAATAATTAATATAATTAAACCATAAATTATATAGCAATAGGATTACGATTGATCACACCGATTGTTTACATAACACAAACAGACGATGGCGCACAAATGCATAGACGAAATTGCGCTTTTTATACAAGAAGTTTTCTAGGAGCAGAGCACTGGCCATAATATTGTTATGGTTGATCTTAATGTGGCCAAGTGGTTGTTGCTGTTGGGGTTGTTATAAGTGTAGCTTGGGTAGCTACTTGAAATAGCCGAACGGCTTTAATATTAGCGTATTGAACTGTACAACATGCAAGCGCGCATTTGACTGTCCACCAGGAAATTAGAAATGACAATATATTTGGCAATATAAACAAAATGCAAGTGAAAATAGTGCCAAGTGAGCGAAATAGCAATGGGGGTGTACTCAGGGCCAAAACGTTTGCTTTTCATAGTTTCGATTAGCCTCTTCCCTTTCCCCAGACAGCATAGCAGTGCTGCTGCAAAATCTACAAGTCATTGTACCTTTGTTTGTGTGTCTGTCTGCGTGTTTCTGTCCGTCAGCGCCTTGGTAACGTATTCGCACGGCACGAGAAATAATTGTAGACAGCCAATTGTAAAATACACTCGACACACTTCTATAGCCATAAAACACAGACATAAAAAACCAAATTTTTCGGCGGATGCATGAACAACAAAGGGATGCAAAAATTTTAGTTGCCGGCATTTTAAGCGCCCAACATCAGAAGCGGTGATACGCCAACGAAACTCATTTTATACGCACGTCGATGGAAAACCCAATTCTTATTACAACAGAAAATATAGTACTCTGCAAAGCTTATTGACAATTTACTTACAATTTTATCAGTCATTGCTTCAAAAATTGCACTTAGAAGCAAATCAGTATTTGTGTAGACAGCAGACGGTCACTGTGTGACCATGCTAGATAATCGCGTAACGTCCTAAATTCTACATTGCTAAAATACCAAACGCAGTCACTTTGGTGAGCAGCCTATCGATATAGCTCTATTTAAAAAGAGCACCATATTATCAAAATCGATATGAAGAGACAGGGAAAAATCGAAAATCGGAAATTACCAATCGAAGTATATTTGAATTATTTATTCTATTTAATTTTGACACCGTTATAACATTAACAGCTACCTTACAGTCACAAGCTTCTTTCCGAACCAGTCTATGTTTGAAACAGATTTTTATTAAAAACTACCCCTAAAAGACCAATTAAATTGCCAAAAAATTTAATAAAAAGGATAACTTTATTAAATAAACGTGATATTTATGCTTTCGGTATGTTGGGTGGCAGTGTAGCAAATGTGAGAAAGCCCGTATGACCTGGTAGCGTTTGAGGATTACTGGAAGTCAAATACTTTGTAAGCTCCTTAGGTTCCTTAGCTTTGTTTTCCTCACTTGTGATTGTTTCCGTCGTTTTGGGAGCTTTGAGAAATTCCAAATCTATGACTGGCAATGTGCGCGTTTTTACCACGGCTTCCTGCTGCAGTACCTCCATGGAACAGATCTCATTGAAGCCAAGCTTAGTTAGCTCCCCAATGCAGCGCTGCGACTGCTCAATGCAGGGCGAGAATGAGCAAAAGCGTCCGCCTAAAATTAGTATTTATTAAAAGTTAGGAATGAAAATTAAAAACGTATTACATTGACCAACCTACTCCTGGTAGACAGTGAGATTCGTAGGCTGGTAATTACTGTGGATTTTACTTACCCGATAGCTTTAACGCTTTGAATGCATGTGGTACTGCCAGATCTGGTGAAGGTAGATCCAGAAAGACTGCATCAGCAATCCCATCCAACTCGTTGGTGAAGCCCAAATTGCACACATCTCTGTGATAGACCGTTACATAGTCTGCAAGTCCATGATGCTTAAACTCATCCCGTGCCTGATCTGCACGTGCTTCATGAAAGTCAAATGTGTGAAGATGACCGGTGGGTTTGAGCGCGCGCAGAAAATAGTGTGATAAGGAACCCGAACCAGTACCAGATTCAACAACAACTGCGCCGGGTCGCACTTCCAGTTGATGCAGTATCATGCTTATGTCAGGTGTGTAAATAATTTGTGTCCGGTGCGGCAGTGTTTGCGTCCACAGTTCTGGATTCGGCTGTAGCACGTTTGCCCAACCCTTTGACAGCTCCACCCGACTACCATATTCCACGCCAATAATACCTGCCAAAGAGTAAAAAAACTAATATTAATAACGACCAAATAATAATAAAGATATAAACATACTTTTTACTTTAAGCGAGCCATAGGGCGTCTGAAAGATGTGTTCTATCGTTTCACCCCTCTTGTTTACTATCGTGGGCACTGCATCGATTGCGTGCATAGAATTCACACTGAGATACAGGATGACAACATCGCCTTCCTCTATGTGTGTTTTGGGTTTTAGGAAACTCATCTCAATTGACGTTTCTGTCGGTTATAGATACAGCAAAAAAAACATATACAGACGCGTGGGTCAAGTCTAACCGCGGCCGGCAATGCTGGTATTTCTGGTGTGACCAGCGCAGCTTATTAATAAAATATAGAAAAATATCGTGATATTCAACAGGTGTAGTAAGCTCGCAGAATAAAAGCATTGATACAATTGCTCCCGAAACAGAAAACGATGATTCAATTACTAACTATAATTAAAAAGCCTTTAAATATTAAATATATTATTGCTTATGTTTTGTATGAAATAAAATGTTTCGTTCTGTAAAGTTAGTTTAAGTTAAATTCAAGAATAAAAAAATTGCTCACAGCAATGGTGCAAAAATACTGATAGTGTTTCTGTGTGAACTTTCCAACACCTTTTTTTATAACAAGCAGCCAACTTCACGTTGATTTGCTTCTTCTTTCCCTCTTTTGGTTTTTTACTACAAGTATGTAAAGCTTGCTTTTTATGAATTTGTCAAAAATCGAAGAACATCCGCCAAACGGCTAATGGATTATTGCAAATTTCAATACACGATGATTGACAAATATTCAATACATGTTTTCAAGTCATACTTAAGTTAATTTAACTGTTTTTTCTTACTATTTTATGCAATTTCTTATCGCAACTGGCTGTGTGTACTAACTCTTATATTGATCGTATTGTGCTTGGAAATCTGAAATTGCCACTGAAGCAGCCGCAAAATGGTCCAGCGCTTGACTTTGAGGAGACGTCTGTCTTACAACACCAGATCCAACAAGAGGCGCATGTAAGTGACTTAAAATATGACGATTTTGTTGATATCTAATTGAACGATTGTTTACAGTGTTCGCACTCCTGGCGGTCGTCTGGTCTACCAGTATGTGAAGAAGAACAGGACCGTACCACGTTGCGGCCAGTGCAAGGAGAAGCTTAAGGGCATCACCCCATCCCGCCCCAGCGAGCGCCCACGCATGTCCAAGCGTCACAAGACTGTGTCCCGCACATACGGTGGCGTTTTGTGCCATGGCTGCCTGCGTGAGCGTATCGTACGCGCTTTCCTCATTGAGGAGCAGAAGATTGTCAAGGCGCTGAAGAGCCAACGCGATGCGCTTGTCAAGCCTGTGAAGAAGGTGGAAAAGAAGCCAACCAAGACGGCAACCACCAAGAAGCCTGCCGGCAAGACCGGTGGAAAGACTGGTGTCAAAACCGCATCCAAGAAACCCGCACCCAAGGGCGGTGTCAAGTCCAAGAAGTAAATAGGAGATATTGGAAATATTCGTTGATTTAAGAATTGGACGTGAATGCACTTTGTAATAAAGAAAAAGTTGGTAATATTTGGTTTTTTTTGTTGGTAGTAGGGGAAACAACTTGGTTTGAGTCCATGATCGCAAAACAGCTGAGTATTTTAGTCTTCTTCTTTTGAATTGTCATTCACAATTTTAACGGACATGAACATGTGCAGTTGTTGACGCTAGTTTCAATAATAATGAAAGTAAAATGCCGGAGCAAGCAGTCATTAGTAAAGCAGCTGAATCGTACGTAAATTTTTTTTTATTGAAGTACGTACATTTTATAATTCTTATTTACAGAACAATAAGAGTACCCTTTGATTCACCGCAGCATGCAGAAATAGCCTATCGGGTGTTAAGCGTAGATAAGGAACCGCGACGAAATTTCGTACAGAAAAATTTCAGTTTGGAGGATGATGTGCTAGTCGTCCATTTCAGTGCCAGCCACGTGAAGAGCTTGCGCACTGCCATAACTTCGTTCTTTGAGGGTCTACTGCTCCTTCAGGATACGATTAAGCGGTTTGGAAAACCAGATCATTAACAATGCCGGAGCACAGCCCAGCACCGACACCGCATAGAGCGATCTACGGTTTTGCATTTTATATGCTTTTTACAGTGCTGTTCTTTATATATGTGGCGTGGGCTTATCTTCCGGTGGAACTAGGATTGCATTCCTATTTACCGGACAAGTATTTTGCTGTGTTTGTGCCGATATTGATATTGGTTGCAGTGTTTTTCTTCGCGTTTGTCATCTATCCGGCCATTAATCTAGCGCTGACACCCAACATTGATTCCATAACCTCAGTTGTAGACCCTAAATTGGTGCTGCCAAAGGGCACCAAGTTTACATCCTGGTCCCAACTGCAATACCCACGAGCCGCAGGTGCCAGGCCGCAAAAAACACTTATACCACCAATACCAATTCAATGTAATCTGTGTGGCACCACGCACATGCCCAAAATTCGTACGCCCATAGCACCACTTAGATTTCTAGACTTACAAGAAGTAAATGCCACATATTACAACTAAAAACTTGGTTTTAGAATTTTATTTCCTACGCACTGTCGTCCACCCATCCTCCGGCTCCACAAACTCCTCTGCTTGCTGTTTGCGAGCCTGGGAACGAGTAACACGGCGGCTGCTTGAAGGTGCCTCCTCTTCGTCACTTTCGGCGTCATTCATGCCGACATCATCCCCATCCTCATCATCTTCGTCCATATCTTCGTCAGAGGAGGAATCCCCTTCTATAGGTGTGTACGCAATTTTAACATCAGGACGTAGCCAATCCTTGCCCTGCGGCAGTTTGCACAATTCCATTTCAATTTGTGGGTACTGAGAAGCCAGTGCCATTTGCTTGTAACGCAGTAGATTGCGGCATATTTCGGGTATTGAATGATCGTCGCAGAGCGTATTGAATTCCTGATCCATCAAATCCTCGATCACATCTTGTAGCTCGCCTTGCGTTATATTTTCATTTCCCACGCAATATTCATATGTGTATTCCATAATTTGTATTGCCATCTACAACGTTGTTAGGTTAGAATTTATAACTGATCTAAGCACAAGAGGCACTCACCTGCTGGCCATTTCGTCCGCCCATGCCATGTTCCACAGCCAGGCGTAAGTTTTGCCAATTGTTGAAGATTCTTTCAACAATTAAGCGAAAGTTCTTTTGGAACTCTGTTTGTTCTGTCGCCGTCGCTGCCATCGCGTGCATAACCAGTGCTGTATAACGCTTCAATCAAGGCATTAGCATTCCATTTCCATTGGCATACATATAACATCCGTCCTAACAGCTGTGCCTTTTGTTTATTTGTCGTCGCGCCATAAATCGCAAAGCGAAAAAAAAGTGATGTCGGATAGCGAGAATCTAGAACAGGAATTGAGTACTGAGGCAGCCTTAGCTAACGTCTATGAAGATGAGGAAGATGATGACGATGTAGAACCAATTACAGCACAAAAGGTAAGTGCTCAATGGAACATTGGAGACAAGCTTAAACAATGGCATATGCATAGGTGCTGGAAATACTGGAGACTGCTTGGACAAATGAAATGTGCGCACCGGAGTTGCTGCAACACCAGACGGACATGCTGGAATTGATGCTATCACAGGTAACGCACATGGAGGAGCAAATGAAAGATCTAGACAAAAATGACTTTCGCTTTGTGGTGCATCAAATGGAACTCGAGCGCATACGCTATATTATGGCTAGCTATTTACGCTGTCGCCTACAGAAAATTGAGACCTTCACTCAGCATATACTCAACCAGGATGAGGCACGCGACGCGGCAGACAAGCGCCTGTCGCCGGAAGAGGCGAAATATGCACAGGAATTTGCATCTCATGTGGATGACTACTTCAACAAGGTTGCCACACAGTATATGCCAAACCAACAGCGCGGCGAGGCCGAACAACGAATTGTGACTCCAAACCTAATGAGCCATGTTTTTCTGAAGGCGAATGTAGCAGGTTCGTTAAGTATTAATTTTACAGGTTTGCAATGCCTAATGTTTGGTATATTTTGCTTGTTTTAGTGTCTGGCGTCATAGTGGGTGTAGATGATGAGGAAGTAGATCTGACGCCTGGATCCCAGCATATAATACCTTATCAATTGGTGGCCGATTTAATACAAAAGAACCAAGCGCAGCTCATTTAAACATTAAAAACCAATTACATTCTAAACAGTTGTTTATTTAAATTATTTTTGTTGGCGCGCATTTTGTCCAGTGTTGGTAGATGGATATTGTTTCTGCTGCTTCTTTTACAGCTGGCGCATGACAATGACGTCACAGTTTCCGTTTCCAGTGGAATTTATTAGGTATACACAGTTAAACACCGCCACGATTCGGCTCAGTTGTCAATGTGGCGCGCTTTTACGCGTATATCAAGAACACTTGAGTCTGTTGGCCAAGGAGGAGCAGTGCTGACTCAGCAATTCCAACATTCCCAGAAGTACAACGTTTGCAAAACTAATTACCTCAACTTGCACAATCAAGCGCCGGTCGTAAAACGTAAACATAAAATGGCAAGTGAAAAGCCAAAGGTTGTTTTTGTATTGGGTGGCCCTGGCGCTGGCAAGGGCACTCAATGCTCAAAAATCGTTGAACGCTTCCAGTTCACCCACTTGTCCGCAGGTGACCTACTGCGCGAGGAGCGTGCGCGAGAGGGCTCTGAGTTTGGCCAGCTTATTGAGGATTACATACGCAATGGCAAAATTGTTCCTGTTGAGGTCACGTGCTCGCTTTTGGAAAATGCTATGAAGGCCTGTGGTAAATCTCGGTTTCTCATTGATGGTTTTCCACGGAATCAGGACAATTTGGATGGTTGGAATCGCCAAATGTCTGACAAGACGGATATGCTGTTTGTGCTCTTCTTTGACTGCACTGAAGATGTCTGCGTAGTTCGTTGCTTGGGCCGTGGACAGAGCGGATCCGGTCGTACCGATGATAACATGGAAAGCCTGAAGAAGCGCATCCAGACGTATAACAACGATTCTTTGCCCATCATCAAGTACTTTGAGAATGCCGGCCAGGTCAAGACCATCGATGCCAGTGCTGATGCCGACAAAGTCTTCCAAGAGGTTGAGCGCGTCTTTTTGGCCAACGGTTTCCAGTAAACTTCTTATCCAGCTTGAAATATGTGTGTTTCCTTATGTGTGTGTAAGCTTATTCTATACTCCTACTTCTTAAATATATATGCTTGTTATCGAAATTTAACGTGTGCACATTTGCCAATCGAGTTGTTATACTTCATATTTTACACAAGTGCGAATCAAATTTATGACAGGGGGAACAGGAATACAAAAGTGGATAACATTTTCGTTACTTAGAAACAACAGCAGGCTAGCATATAAAACGGCAGGTAGAGGTGGTGCTTGGTTAATCTTTGCGCAGCTTGTCAAGACGCGCCTGCAAATCGGCGTCTGCATCGGACATAGGTGTATTACCACCGCTGCCTCCAGGCGCACCAGGTCCTGGACCAGGGCCTGGTCCTGGCCCACCACCTGCAGCGACAGCCGCTGCTGCTTTCTGTGCACCAGCGCCACCTGCAATAGAGAGGGAGCCAGAGGCAGTTGGCAGATCGCCTAATTGCTCGCCCAGCTGCAAGCCTAATTCGTCGAGCACTTGGGAGACTACGGCATCAGTCTCTTCCTCATCGCCCTCGTCCTCCATGGCATCATCGATAGCGTCGTTAATCATCTCTTCCTTCATGTCCATCATTTCAGACTGCTTCTCGAAATCTTGCAGTATCTTCTGTATTTGCGGGAGATTCAGCTGACGGTTCATGTTTTGCATGGCCTTGGTAACACCTAAAAGTTTAGTGTTACATTAGCAAAATGTGAGTCACCCACTCCACACCCCCATACACACCTTTCATAGCTTGAGCCATCGTGTTTTGAGATTTGAGAGTTTGAATTTTAAGCGAGACAGCTTGAATGTTTGCCTTCATTAGCATAAATTTCTTGGAGTAGCGACGCGTGCGCACCAGATCCTTAGCCATGATCTTGACCGCATCCATTTGACCCTCCTTAGCCATTTTTTTTATGTCGGCTATGATTTTCTTCTCTTGTTGATCCATTTTCATGCGCTCACGATCAAGATCACGCATCGCCTTGTTCAGGGCACGCTGATTCTTGCGAAGCATCTCATCCGGTGAGATCTTTTTGCCAAAAAGCCAATCCATTTTAGCTATATATTAACTATTTATGTCCTGAGAGCTGGGTAGTGGAAATGCAATTCTTGAAAATTACTCATCAAAACAACAAACAATAGCGTTGCCACCAAGGTTTCTTAACAGAGTTTTTTAATAACAGAAAATCCATTTAACAGGCGTAGTATGCAGATAAAGCCTCTCAGAAAAAAAGTATTAACAGCTGTGCTAACATAAGTTCAATGGAATTTAGATAGTTATTGCGGTTGAAAATCCTCGTCATTTGTATAACGTTTTTTCTTTTAATTGAGGATTAAATGTAATACAATATATATAATACAATCAAAGCGATAGTTCAATGGAATTTTGTCTAAGCTATTGATGAACAACGTACTGGTCACTACGCCCCATTTAGAAAATGCTCTGCACATATTCTTACGTTTTGCATTTGTGTTAACGTCAACAGAACGTAGCCTTGCTACGTAAACCACAACAGAACGTCAGAGTATTGTGTTCAATTTGCTGCTGAACAATGAAGGAATTCGATGATTTCAACTTTAGCGTTGAAAAATGTAGGCGTTATTTGTGATATACAACTGTATTTGCATATGTGTGTATTTCACTTTTTACGTTTCTTCAGATACCAAGGAGCTAACACGCGAATGTGTCGGTGGAAGTGATTTACAGCAGCGGAAGAAGGAAATCGAAACTTACAATGAACAAACTTCTGCAACTCTCAAGCAAACCTGCAAAAAGAATTATATGCAGTTCATACAAACGGCTAAAGAAATCTCACGTAAGCTACAACCATCATATCGTAATCAAATATTTGGGGTGTCACACCCTCTATAAACCCCCCTCCAGTTGGGTGTTACAAAAACCTATGTTTCAATCATAAAAGGATGCCATCATACGGCTATACAATTCAGAGCTTAATTATAACAAATTCCACAGATCTGGAGTCGGAGATGTATCAGTTGTCGCATATACTCATCGAGCAGCGTAACATTTTGGCCACCATGACTGATGGCAAGGTGAACAGTCATCTAAAGGCGGACAGCATCGAGGCAGAGAACAGTGCAGCCACTGAAGATATAGAGAACAGCCATGCGACGCGTGCTGTGAAGGAAATGGTTCAGGGTTTTAATGGCAATCTCGAGGGCAAAACGTTTCTAAACGAGGGAGCCCTTATTGAATTGGATAGCAATGATTACCGACCCATACAGCGCGTCTTTTTCTTCCTGTTCAATGATGTCCTCATCGTGTGTAAAGTCAAGCATGATAAGTATGAATCTGTTGTTGAAATTTTATATATACAAGACTAACACTTGGTTTTGATAGACGTTTGGAATTTCTTACGGAATATGATCCGAAAAAGATCGCAGTGATAAATATAAAGGATTTGGATGGTGTCAAAAACGCCATTAATATTATTACACCCGATGGCTCGAAGATATATCAGAGCATAACAGCAGCCGGCAAAAGCGAGTGGATTGAGAAGTTGGAAGAAGCCTTTCGCTTTGATCAGCAAAAGAAATCTAAAAAGGGACAAGCGCCTCAACCACCAACTCGCATCAAACCACAGCAACCTCCATCGATGAGTTCAACACCGGAGAAATTGCCGGCAGAAAGTCCAATTGACGCACAGCCCAAATCACTGGAGGATGAAACTCCGGAGTGGCTTAGCACGGCAAGCGAAGAGATCCAAACATTGGTGGCGCAACGTCACTTTGAGGACGCCCAGTCACTGATCAAGCGCACACAAGAATTTCTGCGTCAAGCGGAGAACAAATCAAAGCTACCCCAGGCGGATAGTATTGACGCCAAGGTGAAGCAGCAGGAGCTGAAGTTAACGAATGTGCTCATCCAGGAACTCTCCAACAGCCACAATCGCAACTTACAAATAGCACTTCGCGCGGCCCGGCGACCCCTCAAAATACTTGTTGAAATGGGCCGATCTCGGCAGGCCAGTGCCACATTACTAAAGGTGTGCACGATTAGTTTGCGTGTGGCACAGCGTGAAGCGCGTCGTAACAATGCCGAAATCTCTGAGCTCTTTTTCTGTGACCTGACACAGGTAGCGTGCGATTTCTTAAGCGCGTTTGAGCAACAGCCCGCGTGCGTCAGCGGTGAGTTATATAAATTCCATCGATTTCCCTTAATTTATTTGCAAATTGGTAGTTTTGCGTTCCGTAAAACTATTAAACTATTATCTTAACAAAAATAGCAATTATACTCAATCATCGTATTATTATAGCTCTCGTCGTGTGGTGCAATGCGGAGTTGCAGTATTTTGCCAGTCAGCTGATCAAACACTATTTGACCAAGGGCACATCACTGGAGACAGTGGCCAAGTGCGTGGAGCAAGTGCGCAAGCCTGCTACAAAGCTAACCGAGATCGGTCTGGACATTAGTTACCACTTGGAGGGTCTGTTGCGTACAACACTAGAATCACTAATTGAGGAGTCCAAGCAACGTCTGCTAGATGCAGTGGGACGCACCGAGGAGAGCTGGCAGCCGTACAATCTGCAAACAAAATCGAATTTGAAGCGATTACTTCATGAGTTGGACACGTTGGGAATCGATGTGCGCGCCCAGACCACAGGGGACACGTGGCTAAACTTAACACAATCCACAATGGTTTTCATACGACACTTTCTCCAGCTGACGGAGCAGTGTGGCTGCTTGGCCAAAGGGGAAACGTTACTTCGGAGCCTGGAGCAGTTGCTTCGCGATCTGTTCTTAGCCCAGCATGCGCTTAAGCCACCCAGTGACATGGCAGTAGATGTGAGTTCATCAATTCCTGAATTCTGTAAAAATACTTAATATTTTTTAATTTATAGCCGAACTTTGTGATGAAGAACAAAATCTTTCTGGTGGACAATCTACTGCCCATTGCCATTGCCAAGTTCCGTCAGATATCTGGCCGTCAGAGCGAAACGCTGCGTGAGCTGCACACGAAGCTATCGCGACAGCAAGGCGCTCCATTGCCTCGGCAGCGCAGCGTCTACACCACGGATGTGTTTTAGAGTAGTTTACTTTACTTTAGATTACATATATAATTTTTTATTTTTGTTTTTCGTTTTGCTTCAATTATTTATAATATAATTATATACATATATAACCACAATAATAATAATATTTGTAAAATTAAAAATCGAAGCATGTGCTGCACTCTATACTCTGTTTTTTTTGCTTATTACAATTTTTCGCTGGGCGCGAGAGGTGCCCACATTCTATATATATATAATACACATATTATATATATTTGTATATATCCGATTCATTTCTATATAGTCTAATGTGTAAACAAGTTTTTTCTTTGTTTTGCTGGTTTCATTTTTTGTTTTAGCTGCACAAAACATAGGATTTTACAGTTGTTAAATTTTGATAAAAAATTTACTTTTACTTTGTTTTTGTTTTTTCAAAATTACATACAAGCAAAGGCTGGCCGCTCTGGCGCCCCATTGATTTGTGTGCGTGTGTGTGTGTGTAAGTGGGTGTTGTTTTTGTGGAGACGCCTGCTTCATTTCTGTTGATTTTTGTATTGATTTATAATGTAAAAATTCTTAACTAAACTGCTTACTAATTATATTCATTTATATTTATTTATATATATATACTATATATAAATAAACATATATAGTTTTTCTGTTTTTCATGCAAATGTGTTTTGTGTGTGAAGAGGAAGTGGGAGTGGAAGTTTAGGGTATACTTGACAAACAATAGTTAAAACAAATTGACAAATTAAAATTGATAATAATATTTGTTAGTTTGCTGTTTCATTTGTATCGGATCATTTAATTAACAATCTGTTTTGCTGACGACTTAAAAAAAACACATTGACAGACTAAAAGCACTCACATATCTGCATTCGTACTGATCTGATAATCATAATCTCAACGCTCCTGCAATGACTAAATCATGCTGGGAAAGGACCCAGCACTTAATTCTTTTCATGAGCGTAATAGGTAACGGCGACTGTTATTACTTTTCCGTTTTCTTAGTTTTCCATTTCTGTTGCACTCGCCTTGCATTATCATTATCATCATTATTATTATTATAATTGTTTTCGTTTTAGGTTTGTTTTTACTTTGCAATTTGTGTTCAACTTTTTATTGGACTTAGCTTAGGCCTATTAGCTACAAGTACGCTTAAATTTTTAGTTTTCTCTTTCTTTTTGTTTTATGCTTTAATATATTTATATTATAGAATTTCTTGCTTCGCTCCTTTGCATTGCGCTGCTGCAGATGTTCGTATTGTTTTTCTTTTTATTGTTTTTGTTGCTGTAGTTGTTTTTACCATGCTACCGAACATTGTTATCATCTCTTTTCTTATTTTCCTTCCTTTTTTGTGAATGTAATAAAAACCTATATGCGCCTATTACAAAATGAAAAGTGTGGATTTCTTCCTCTGGTGTGGGTTGTTTTTAATAAATAACTTCATAGACAGTAGCCTTTTTATCGCCCGAACCCGTCACAATATATTTGTCGTCGGTTGATATGTCGCAGCTAAGTACGGATGATGTTTCCTTCGACTGCAACCGATAAAACGTAAATTATACATTAGAAAATATTGATAGATTGGATTGGATAGTATTTGTATCTGTAATGTTTAGATTATAATAATAAAAATGGATTAAAGATATAATAAATATGCCTACTCTGAAAGAGTTTTAAACCAAGACTAGAGATAATTTCTCTAATCCAGTTGATATTTGCCTTCCTTATATTTAGTGTTAGTTTGGGTCAAGAACTCACCTGGAATATACTGGCACCATATGGTGTTCGCCATGCGTTAAGCAGGTTGTCTTTGCCGGTGGAAACAAACCATTTGCCACAGGTGGCAAATCGCAGCGACAGAACACAGCTTTCATGCAAATGCAGCTGATACTTGTCCGGTTTTGATGCATGCAATACTTCCACATGTGAATTCTCCATGCCTACGGCCAGCCAGTCACCTGTTGGAAAAATAGAGTACATTAATTGAGGACTTAGGATAAGGTTGAGAGCAAAACTAACCCGTGGGACAGTAGCCAAGCGAGAATATTTGAGAACTGAAGTCGTGCTGCTGCAGCTGGCGACCTTCACGCAGATCCCATGAACGAACTGTATTGTCCAGTCCGCCTGTCCATAATCGTGAACCATCCGGACTGATGTCAATGCACGAGGCACCGTCTGTGTGACCCTGGAACTGACGCACCAGAATCTCATTGTGCAGATCCCAGACTGCTATGTTTCCATCGCTGCAGCACGAGAAGCACACTTTCGAATCAGGACTTATTGCAAGCGCATAGCAGGCAGGCGCCGCTGAGGTTAACTCGGCCTTTATGCGAGGCGTTGGGCTGGCCAAATCCCATATCGATAGATTCGATGCTTCGCCACCAACAATAAGTGTGCGTCCATCTGGTAACAGTTTAACCGATCGTATATAATTGTCGCGCTGCAGGCAATCCAGCTGACTAACTGGATTTTTGTTTCCCGGCTGTGAGATATCCCACACCTTGACACAGCCCTTGCCGCCCGTATAAACATATTTTGTAGGATTTGAAATAGTCACCGCACAGACGACCTCACCATGCGATAACGTATTTATTTGCCGCGCGTGTCTAGGTATTCCCACGCCCACCAGTGCATCCGGTGGGAATGGCACCGGCTGCAGACTTCCTTCACCGTTCATATGGAAAGAGTATGCACTGTTCCATTAAAAATAGAACATAAGAAACAAAATGGATTACATACACATTTGTAGATAGATGGATCAATTTGATAAAATACTTACGGCTTTCCACCCGTTAATGCCGAGGGATGTGGAATGCCATTTTGTCGTACATGCGCATGCGGATCGTACGGCATTGGCGGTGGTCGTCCATAGGCGGGATCCGATGGTGGACGCTGATAGGGATCCGCAGGCCGCTGATATGGCGACGCTGGATACCCAGCTGGCGGTGGTCCACCTTGTTGCATCATTTGTTTAGGATTTGCCCCTTGAGATGGTGCGGCAGCGTTTGGTGTTGGTGTGCGTGCCTTCGCGCCCGGTGTGCCCGGCTTGTCCATCTATTAAATGATCACAATTAAATATTAAATATATAACTTTCAATACTAAATTATAACATGTTGAGTTCTTACATCTTTTGTCTTGAGGCTGGGTGTGGATCGCGAGGAGCTGGAGCCAGAACGTGAAGGCGGGCGCTCCTGTTTGATACCACTACTGCCCGGTTTGTCCAGACGCTCGCCGTTTAAGCTTTCCCGATCTCGCACCTCCATCGACACGTGCTCGCCATTGGGACGTGGTGAGTGGGATTCCTGCAAGGGGCATTGAGAGGAAATGTACAAGTTTTTTAATTTGTTCTTGGTTTTTGTCAGTCTTTGAATCGTTTATATTTTGTTTTGGACTTGTTGCATGAGAATCAGGGCCGACACTCAACTCACCATTTCATTTGCAACATCTACGACTAAATCTTGATCGCTTTTCTCGCCTTCATCGTCCTGCAAATAATTTTGAAGAAAACAAACAAACAATAAAACAAAATCTGTACAACAACAAGTACTACAATAACACAAGCAGCTATATAATTGTTTATTAGACTACAAATATAATATAAATATAATTATTAATAATATTGATGTTGGGATGTATCGAATGAATTGGCAGAGGATTAGGATTAGACAACATCTACATATGAGCTATATTTTTTTTAAGGTTTGGTAATTATTTGGTGAGTTGAGAGGCAGCTGCAGCTGATGACACATTATGATATGAATATACTAAATGATATATATACTTATAGGTTCTTTGCTTTTTTCTATACTCACTTGCAGTTTCTCATCTTTTCGACGCTTTGAGTCGTTCTCAATGTCCAAAGGGGAGCGCGTACGATATTTTTCACGATCCGCTGGCGAAACCGAATTACGCTGCAATGTTTTAAAAATATTTGTTATTTTCTTTTCGAGCTTCGAAGTGAAATTTGGGGGTTACATACCAAGCGCTCCTCAGCGCCCGCTGGTCCCTCTAAGCCCGTGGGCTTTATGTCCGGCCTATGATGATCTGGGGGCGCTTTGAGCAATCCCTGAGGCCCATGTGGTAAGCCCATTGTGGCGCCCAAGGCGCCAAATGGATTAAGTGCACCCATGGGCTGTGGCGGCCCACCGGGCACCTGTTGTGCGTGTATTTGTTGCTGCAATTGGGAGATTCAGTTCGTTAGTTATTTGAAAATATTTAGTAGTGCAACATCTTCCGTTGGCTTTGGGACGTAACAAAAGCTGATTTTGATGTGGGTGCGTGTGTGCAGACAACACCAACAACATTGACATGTAGAACAACAAGCGGCGACTTAAACAACACCTTGTAAAGAGTTGGGCGAGCGAGAATTAGCGCAACAAGCAAACAACAAACAAACAAATGCAAATTGTAACAGAATAAAAAAAAATGTAACTAAATAACTTACTAAAAGTTGTTGTATTCCATGTTGCTGCTGATGCTGCCACATACACACGCAAATACCCAACGTTTATATGATAATTTCAGTTTTTTTTTTAAATAAACAAAAACAAATATAAATAGGTTGAGAAATAATGAAATCTTGGTTAAATTGATGTAGACCACATATTCTTAACCTTAAAACAATTCTAAAAACGTGAATCACTCAAGTTACACTATCTGTCAGTACCAAATCTAAAAGATACTATCTAATATAAGTACCACTTTTAAAACTTAAGCTTGTATTCCATTGTCAAGTAATCGTCCGTAGCAGATGTCTAAGGTTTGCCTAGTTTTCCTGGGTATTTAACAATTTCTCGAGCCTATTAATAATTTTGATATTAAGGTAACCTTATAATAATATATATTTTATACTAGCGACTAAGTTATTCAAAACAAAACACGGAAAGTACATTTCCACTTGCGGCAACATCTAAACAGTAATCCATAGAGCTCTGAGCTGGTCGTTTTAGCGAAGGTTCACTGTGCTTTGTCAGTTGTCAGAGTTGATGATTATGAAAGGATTCAATCTTACCCCAATGATCAGATTCAGTTCCTGCATTGTGACCTGCTTCGCACGCTCTACCGCTTGGAGCACTTGTTGCTGGTGATCGGCCTGTAGGAATGGAAGTAACTGATTGATCAGTGTATTCAGACGCTTTGCGATTTCCGTTTGCTTGTGCATTTCCACATTAAGGCCATAGGACATTTCATAGTACTGTATTGAATGGGTGGGAGATAATTATTAGATAACAGAACTTAAATAGTTGTTTTCGTATTTAATTTTTCCTTACCATAACATAATGGCGCTGCATTTCAGTTTTTTCGTTCGCCAGTTTCTCGCACTCCAATTTGATGCTGAAATTCACAAGAAAAATAATCAAAAGGGCAAATTAGTTTAGTTGAAAGAAATCTCGGGCAACGCTTCCGTCGTCGCGCCGGCTAAAAATCCTATGACCAGCGCATATGGCGCGCCGCCTGGTAAACCGGTTTACACAGCAAAAAAGACACCGAGGCTGGAGTCTGAAAGAGCCCAGCAGCACATGTGAGCATGAAAAACCTACAGAAATCAACATTCCTTTTTTTTGTTCTGCCTACAAATTCCGACATTCTTTTATCTGTATTATTGCAGTGTCCTTTTGAAATAACGTCAGAGTATTTATATAATACTATAAAGTAGGATTAACCAAAAAAAGATTGGAAGTTTTTTATGACATTATCCTATTATTTAGGTTGTTTTTTAATATTAACATTATCACTATTCTTTGGAAAAGTTTAAGGCTACATTTCATATTGATATTGAACAAAGCTTTGTTAAGAAATGCGATTTCCTTAAATAACACAATTTTCTTGCTGCTGCGGTTTCTTTAAGGGATCTCTATGCAGTGTAGTCGTAGATACTTGCCTGTGATATTGGGCCTGGAGAAAATTGAACTCCTCCTTGATGCGTTCCAATGTATCGGCAATGGTAAATTTGATTGGGCCCTGAGGTGGTGGTCCCTGTGCACATTTGAGATGGTGATGATGGACGTGGACAGGAGAAATACAATTAGCAAAAGAGTTGATTGGGTCCCATTGCAATTTATTTTTACTTACCCCGGCGGCGGGGTGACGCACCGGTGCGGGATACATTGTTATTGTGTAGTTGCTATTGCTTTTTTGATAGTTGCTCTAGAACGAACAACAGTTGAAGTTAGTTGTACCGTTATTTTTAATATTATTTTGTTAGTGGTCTTGCGGATGAGCGAGTGGATTATGCTTCCTCTTCCTGTTGGCAGCGCGCCGCTGCCCGCTGCTGCTGGCACCCTGAGATGAAACTCTCCTCTGCCACTGCCTAAATTAGCAGCACTAGCACCGGAGCATTAATAAAAATAATTGCAAGCGTTTTATTGCTTTTGTTTTGGTTGCACTCTTAGTATAACTCTTGTGTTTCCATATTGTCTATCGCTTAGCGGGTATCCTGTAAGTGGAATTTTACAACATTTCTTAGTTATTGGTCGTTATTTTGCACCATTTTTCGATACGTAGAATCTCACGCACACACACACGCGCTCACGTATTCTCGAGCATCTCAGCAATGGCAGCCATGCCAGCAACAACGAGTGAACACATACATAGAACGACGCACGTACAAGGGTATGAGTGTGAGTGTTTACCGCCGAAAAAATCAAACGCACAGTTGCATGTGCCTGGCCAAAATGTTACGCAAAAAAAGAGGCATGCGGCATAAGGTAAAATATAAATGTTCACTATTTTGGAAGCTTTTAAAGCTTTAATTTAACATTTTCTACATTATCGTAGCATAAAATTTGCAAAACCAACGCACGCTGGCCGCACGCTCTGCACAAACAAATGTACCCCGTGCAATACATATACAGACAGACTGCAATTACTCAGGGTTGTCACCTTTAAGGAGGGCAATAATATTTGAACAAGGAAGACGCGTATACAAGTTTAACTATTCCAAAAATAGCGTTCCGTTACTGAAGATGTTATCGGCAACTTATGAAACTAAAAGGAAACACGTTTTTGCAAAAACAAAACATAAAAGAAACATAAAATCTAATTTCTTGGCAACACTAATCGCTGCGACAGCGAGTTGCCCACTCATACATACACACAAACATACAGACAGACATACACACGCGCGCGCACCTAAACTAACGAGTGGCAAAACTCATACACACACACACACACACACAAGCACAGGCGTATACACGAGCGCAGCGCAAAAGAAAAATTGGCCCTACAAAAAATAAACAAAAGCAATTAAAAAACGGAGTAGTTGGCAGTACCAATTTAGATTTCGGCGTTTATCTAACCGCACAATTGCACATTTTATTGTCACTTTGTTTGGATGCACATACACAGCACTAATATTTGCACACGCCGATTTTAATTGTGCAAAAAAACGTAAATTTTTACTTGAATTTCGCCTGTAAAAACTGGCCTCTTCAACCGACCGACCGACCGACTCGCTACGTCTGACAGCCAGTCTGAGCGTCGTGTATGTGTTGTGTGGCGTTCTCGTTCTCGCCTCTATTTTTTCGCATCTGCTTTAGCCATCTATTTTGCACTTATAGTTTTGCCGCTTTTAAATATTATTTAACATAGTTGCGTATATCCAGCAAGGCACAATTACTTGTTTAAGTATATAAAGCTCAGTGCCAATTTGTTTTTGAATCGCGAACGTGATTATAAAGCGTGGAAAAAGTTAAAAGCCGACGATATATCGTTTGATATATCTCATCACTTTATTATTTGTAGTTATCGATTGACCGCCACAGTATATCGGTCCGACAAATTGATGTATCGAAGAATAATTGTATATCACGCTATCGATGGATTAATATAGGCTTGTCTGAGCAACGCTGTGGGCTAAGACTTATGACTTTGGCGCGAAGTCCAATTTTAAAACGGGCGCGATCCAATAAAATACATGTTACAGTAAAATTTAAAAAAAATATCTAAAGTGGGTAAAATCTACACAATGGAACGGAAAGAAAATTATGAAAGATGAAAACATAATAATATATTTATAGTCAATTTAACAATCATTTCACCACGAAATTTCCTTACGTATCACTTGTATGGCCAATTCTTGAATACTGCTTAAGAGTATGGTCACCCCCCATATAAAATAATAGGGCCCGCATAAAGTATGTCCAGGAGCAAATTTTTCTCATTTGTCTACGTAGGCTTAACTGAGATCCCAGTCTTCGTTTGCCACCTTAGCAGAATCTTACTAATAAATGTTGATCAATTCAAATTTAAAATCATATTTAATAATAAATCTTGAGTTTACTTTAAATACAAATGTTACAAAATTTAGATAATATAGTTTATAATAATTACTTTATAATTAAACTTTTATCAAGTAATAATAATACATAATAATAATAAATATTTTTATCTCGTAGAGTAGAGGCTTAAAAATAATAACACTTAAAAATTGAAAATTTAGAATCTGAAGCTTTAATGTACTGAATGCCTTACAATTAATGATGAGATTATAATTTAAGAGAATATTTTGTTATGTATTGCTTTTATTTGCTTTATGTGAATTCAAAATAAAAGGGGAATCACAAATCTATTATGAAAAGCAGTGACTTTTTTTCCACAAAGCAAGCCATTACTGTATAACAATTTTAAGTACTGTCCCCTTATTTAAAGTCCAATATAATAAGCTTTAAGAATGCCACAGCTCGGATTTGTTTTGTTTTGCAGGTATACAAATCAAAAGATTAGATAAAGTAGCTGAAAGTAAAAGTTGACCCTTTTTGCCCACCCTCAAGTATAGAAAAGTCAAATAAAATTATATTTCTTAATTGCATTTATTTAATTGGTTTGTTTTTGCTATTTTAGTTTTGTTGCCATCACAGTTGGTTATCACAGTTGCGTTGTCTTTAGTCTTCTTCTAACATAAGTCTCTGATCTTCACCAGGGGCGCCACAGTTTCTCTGTCTCTACTGCTAATGGCGATGGTGCAGGACTCTCGCAATCAGTGTGATAGCCGGAGGATGCGGGGCTGAGGGGTGCTGAGTTGCAGTTGATAGTCAATTCAGTAACCATCTCCGCATCGGCCATTGTTTGTGCCTCATGGAACTGCTGTAGGTTCTTGTAGACTCGTCCCAGATGCGACATGACCGATTTGCCAAGGTCGACACTCATGCCAGGTGTGGATGCCATAACACGTGACACCTCATTGACGGCATTCATGTAACCATTGCGGAAGCTCTCCAATGGCATTGCTGGCGTCGCTGCTGGTGCTGCTACTGTCTTGCTGATCTTTTGCTGTCTCATAAATACCACAGCTGATTCAAGCATCTCGGCCTTGTCCATGCGCAGGATGCCATCATCGCCACGAAGCTCGGCGACAAGTGTTTTCAGTGTGTCCAGGCACTTGTTGATACGTGCACGACGCTGGCGTTCCAGCAGTGGCTTCTTCACCTTCTGGTAGATCTGTGTTTTGCTGGTGTATTCCATTTTACGTAAATTTTATTTAATATTATTTGCTACTCTAAGTAATACTCGGAGTTGTCTTGTTGCCCAGTTGCTGGCTGTATCGTGAATGATGCTCTTCCTTTGCCAGTACGTCGCTTTTATAGCTGCGCTCAAGTTCAGAAGCCACCCTCGGCAGCGGCTACGCATGAGCAGACGGCGTCTCGCTCGCACGCGCATGCCTGGGGCGGCAGTGGAAGGGCTCTCCCTCTGACACGCAGGCGTCGAAATGAGGAACAGCTGCAATGTGCGGCTGGCATGGAGGACAATCGGCAATCCTTGTGGCTCGTGGCGTGGGAACCGACCTGAAAGTAAGTTTCTCACACAATTTTTTCTCGTTTGTTTTCCTTTTGGCCACATGCTTCGCTTTTTTAAAGGATCAGAGTACAAATTTTGCAGCTGTCGCTGTTTTGGGCATCGCCATGCAGTGGATGTTCCTGTGGTTGTTGTTCGTGTTGCTGTTGTTGTTGTTGTTATTGCTGCTGTAGTTGCTCTTTAGGTCGGTGTTATTATCCTTAATGCATACTTCACTGCTTCATCCTGTGCGTGTGCGTGGGCCGTTCCCGTTCTCATTGTTATCCTGCCGTGCCATCTCTCGCTTATTGTTTCATCAATGTATGCAGATGATGATGGCATAATGCGGTCTCTGTCACTGTCTCTGTCTCAAACTCTGTCCCAGTCCCAGTCTCGGTCCCGTTCACAATCTTATTTCATTGCCTGATGAGTGTTTATTGGACACAATTAGTGTGGCATATTGGCTTCGTTAGGCTTTGGCCTCTAGTAGTTTGGGTCGCCAGGTCAGGCGGGCGCTTGAAGTGTGGCCTGAGTTCTCAACGCGTGGATCAGCTGAGGTGATCGCTGGGTGAACTGGGTGAGCTGAGGTGGTACTTTCAACCCCTACCCCACTCCCTCCGCCCGTGTCTGGAATGCAGTTTGTTATTAGCATTATAATTGATAATTGATCAATTGCTTGTGGCTATTCGCTGTCCCAGCTTATTGACAAGTTAGTAATTCATTCAACATTATGTCAGAATTAAATACCAATAGATTAAACGTATTAGAAAAAATAATTACAATTTGAATCTTATTACTCAACCATATTATATTATTTATGTAAATAAAGTAAAACTTAAACCTAATAAGAATGTGTACTTAAGTAATTTAGAAGTGATATAATAGTTACGTAACTATAATTATTGATTAGCTCTTTAAAATGATTTTAGATAATACTTGGACTACCGCTCCCTAAGCTGGTGATAGTAGGTACAATCGAACAGTATAGAGGTTCCTAGTTTCTATACTCGTTTGTACATTTGAGTATTCATTATGAATATTGAATAATGTGTGATTTATAACATGAGTTCGAGTTAAACATTAGAACTTAAAGCATTACATTTCATAAAAGTTTGATTTGATTTGAGACATGGGTACAGTAATACCAGAAACTATCTTAAGTGAGATATAGATAAGATATAGAAAGAAACTCAGATTATTTCCTTCAAATTTCTATACTCGTTTGTACACTTGATCATTCCTTATTACTATTGATGGGTACTTTACCCACTATAATTATATCAGGTGAGATGTAGAAGAATATATGAAGATATAGAAAGGAACTCAGATTATGTTATATATTATCTATCTAATCTCTTGATTAAAGGTTATATATATATTTTTATATTTTTTTATTTAACTTAGTTTAGATAAATAGATACGATAAACAGTCGACTTAAAGATAAAACTTTACTATAAATCGTATAATATACAATTTAAAATGTAATTAAAAAAAAGGTAAAAAGTAAAAAAGATTCAAAGAGGAATATCGAAATCCGTAAAAATATAAAGCTGATTCTTTTTAATTTAAGCTTTTTATTTATGACAATCTCCAATTCTATAAGAATATAGTACTACGGTGAGCTTGCCTTTACAAGTGAGATCCTTGACCTACAGTTAACACCTAAATCACATTGACAAGTTGCCCGAATTAGCCAAATTGGCCACCGAGACGTATAAGTTATGTTATTTGATACATAAATATAATCAGCTTATTTATAATCAGGTCAGGTGTGGGAAACGTTTAGTATGGAAAAACACTTTTAATTGACAAAACAATTAAAAATTATATGAAAAGCTGAAAACAATTTTCAGTTCGTTTTGAAACTAGTTTTCAATGCAGCTCATTACCCACAAAACGGATTTTCCGATTGGAAGCAAAGCTGCTATCGCATTATCATCAAGCAAAGTGCATAATCTGATTAGGAATGGGAAAACTGAAAAGCAATTGAGTATTTTGAAATGAAACATTTAGAGATTTTTCTTTTCATGATTTGTGTTTAGATATATTTTGTTTGTTTTCGTTTTCTTTTTTCGAGTGTTTTTTTTTTCTTAAAGTATAAACATTTATATATTTTAACAGACTTCTAACTGTTATAATGGAGTCAATAAAACGTGCCCTATCACAGACTTAACTAAAAATAAAAAACTGCGTAACACTTAAGAAGACAAAATGAAGATCATTGTAAAGCATTGTAAAGCTACTGTTCGATTGCGTCGTTGCCCGGATATGTTCCAGGTGCCATCATTTACCAGGGACGCCAGACGCTGCCAGTGTTGCTTATTTGCAGCAGGGAGACGGGTGAGGATGAACCAGAACCGCAATCACTGTCGCTGGCATAGCCACTGGAGACGGGACTGAAGGTGTCACGGCTGCTGCTGCTGGAGAAAGTGGCGCCGCAGTTGATGCTGAGTTGTGTATGCACAGCCATGGGCTCCACAGGCTGTTCCAGCTGATTCAGGCGCATGCCCAGATGTGTCATCAGTGTGGTGCCAAAGGCGACATCTACTTTGGGTAGAGCAGCCAGAGCACGGGAAACTTCATTGGCGGCACGAATGTAGCCAGCACGAAAACTGTGTTCTGGAGCGGATGTGGCGGCCTGCACGGTCTTAGCTTGTTTCAGTTTGCGCAAGTGCTGCACAGTAACCTCCAAGATGTCGGCTTTCTCGAATTTGGCATCGCCCGATTGTGAGACACACTCGGCCATCAGATCCTTAAGATCATCCAGACACTTGTTGATGCGTGCGCGACGCTTGCGCTCCAGCAATGGTTTCATCACCTTGCGGTACTGATAGGTCTTCGACAATTCGTATTTGGTGGCCATGGTAGATTTTTGTTACTTAAGAAATGTTGTTGCTTGAGCTCGTTGTGTGCTTCACGACGTTTGCGTTGAGAATGTTGCTGCCGTCTCCAGTTACCGCCGCTTTTATAGCTGCACGTGCCGTCGTCGACTGCGTCTCGTGCTCAGCGCACGCACGAAGAGATACGAGGCGAACGGAGAGCGGCAACAACAACACCACCTGCCGAGGAAATTACTCAGTCATTGGGTCGCTCGCTCGGGTAGTGTCTCTCGGCTCTCGGCTATCGGCTCTCGTTTCGGCTGTGCCCTGAAACGATCCTCCTTTGCTGGTGGTTGGTTTTTCTCTTGTTGGCTCGGTAAACAAGTTCTATATCTTGGCAGGGGATGAAATGATGATGGTGCGTCCGTGTGTTGGCGGAGTTGGTGGTAGTGGTGCTAGTGGTGGTGGTTGTTGCACATGTTTGGAGTGTTGTTGTTATTGCTGCTTTTAGCTCTTCTCTGTTTTCTTTTACATTGACGTTCGAATCGTGGGAAACACTTTGCCCTCAAGTTTCCCACAAGATTTTTCTCGCTCGTTGGTGTTATAAGTTATAATCGTTTGGCCGTGTAGGGCGAGCGAGAGAGAGAGAGAGAGAGAGAGAGAGAAAGATAGAGCGAGTAATCGAGTCGAGCCCTTATGCACATTGCACAGTGGGCATAACACATGCGGAAATTCTGCAGATAGTTGCGTTGAATGAGTTGGATTTTCCACTACATGTTCGTTGTACTTGATGTGAAAATTTCATTTTGGAAAACTATAGCTAAAAATCTGTTCTGAATTGTGCACGGTATTTCTCAAACTTGATACGCTCTGTTTGAGGGTAGTGCCTGTACGTGAGAATCGAATATTGGAAATACTCGAGTCGAGTGGTAAGGTAGGATAAGGTGATGTGGGTGTACAAATCTAGGTAAATATGTTTTGTTTTCTGGATTTTACGTGGCATGTTTTGTACTTGATTTGGTCAGTTTAAGGGCTGCGTGGGAATGAAAACTTGGAAATACGGCAAGTTGTAAGGTAGGATGTAAGGTGATGTGCCAAGGTCACTGTAGATGGGTTTCAAATTGGCAACGCCTAGGGAATGATAGCTGAAACGTGAAGGCTTCTTTCCAAGTCAAACTATTGATCGTGGGAAATGCAAGTAGAAACTTACCAAGTAAAATTTAAAAGTATTGAATAAAAAATCGAAATAATTCACTACATTTTGTAGTTACTTGTCCCACTGTAAATCTGACCGAGTCATCGCAAATGGTGAGGACAGTACTACCGAAAAAACTACCACCTGCCTTTTATTTAATTTTTTTTTTCTTTCTTGCCAGACGTGGCCCATAGGTTCCTCTTTTCTGTCGCTGTTGTTGTTGCTGTTGCTGTTGCTGTTCTTGTTGTCAATTATGAATGCTGAATTGTAGCTTCTGTTGAACACTTGGGCCACGCTAAGTGGCATGCCTGGGCACGTCGTGGGACCTAAGACTAGGGTAAGAACCGGGTAACAAGAAAATAGGGATGGACGTTGTGGACGTCGAGGCATGCAAACTAAATGACTGTACGGCAAATTGACACACACTAAAGATTAAATGTATCGCATTCGTTAACTATATAAACAATATACGTGGCCAGTTTGGCCACGGGCAGGAAGTGCGAGCAGGCAGCCCAGGGAACAGAGAGACAGAGGGAGAGGAAAGTCAGTCATTATGGGAAGGGGGATGATGATGAGCATGGCGTGCTGAGAGTGTGCTCAACTGCAAGCCGTTACAATTTTTGTCGAGTGTGAGAAAATTTTTTGAACTGCACATGGCGAAGCGAACGGAGATCGGAGATCACAACAGGGGCTCATTTGGACAGGGGCATGCAACGGGGTTGAGGGGTTGCTTAGCTTATTGTCAATATGAAATGCTCTTGTCATCGTTGTTGTTGTTGCTCTTGCTGTTGTGGCCGTGTAATTGAATATGTGCGCATGCTTGGACCGCATAAAACGCACGACTGACACACGCAAAGTGAAGGCTTGGAAGGCTCAAAGCTTGGAATGGATGACATGGGGCGCATGCGTTCAAGGGGTGTTCAATTGGACGGATGTATTTTGCATAAACCTTTAGTGAGCGTTTTGATCTTATATGTGTAGAGACAATACATGACAAATTATTATTTGACAGTCATTAAAGATATCCCTATTGGGAGTACCATTCCTTCGTGTTGTTCCTCTCGAATGCTGTCTTCACCAAGCAGTTCCTATTATTTGAGTTAATATATCAAGTTGAGTTAACAGATCAATTAAATTGACACGTCAATTATACCATTAGACTTCAATTAGAGGGTACATTTTGAATTGACTTTCACAAACACATTAAATACTTAATTAGCCCAATTCCAGACTTAAGCCTTTACATTTTATATATAGCTCCAGAGTAATTATTATTTTGACCACACAAAAAATGCACTTCCAGCACAAATTTATGCTTAGCTTCGAATAAACGGGGTTCCCCACTTTCATTTTAAAGTTAAATGTACTACAACAGCAATCAAAATTCAAGAAATTGGCAGGCCTGGATTCAATAACTATTGAACTAACTATAACTTTAACTAACTATTACTATATCATATCAAATAGGCACGACCAATGTATGTACTTATTAATTTGACCAGTAGTGTATATCTATTTATATTGTATCTTATATTGAACATCTCAGATTATGTTTGACATTTCAAATGTGTCTTCAAGCTAATTAGAATCAGACGAGTCAGAAACCTATTGAAACTGTATATGTCATATACTACATATATATAGCTCTCCAGTTAACCTATAGCTTTGATTTGACCTGTTGAGGTTTTAAGGTACTCTTAAATCTTATTTCATCAAAAGTTATGAATTACGTTTCAACTTTCCATCAATTATGTTTCTTTTTAGAAAGATTTTTCATTTTATAAACTTATACTTATAACTAGTTATAAAGTTTTCCCTGTAAATACATCCGATTTATATAGAAATAAAATGAGCGTAGATTACTTTCATTTGTAAGGCATTTTTTTATTATTAAAATACTTAAAAAGTAATAACGTTTATTCTAAACTAAATGTATATCACAAGATATTTCGAATTGAAATAAGTTGAAAATTGTATAGAGCTTAAATGAATTAGCTGCTAAAGACGACGTTTATATTATCATCGCGTCGATTGGTAACTTGTTCCTCATTTAGGAATGCATGCAACTTGTTGCCACATGTTGCGCTTAACTGGCAGCGAGTGTGTGTGTGGCTGGCAGGCTGCTTCATTCAAGAAGTGTTTTCATTCATCCATTTGACCGCTTCTAATTACCGGTTCTTCTTTTGTTGCTGATGTAGATGTTATTGCTGTTGTTGTTGTTGGTGCTGCTGCTGTTGCTGTTGCTGTTGCTGTTGCTACTGTGCATGCCAATAAAAGCAGCCGTCTGCGGTTTCTAGGCAAAAGAGCATTTGCTCTGTGTTCAGCGCTGTCTCCTGTTGCAACATAAGCTCGTTAGCCTGATTCTGTGCAATCTCCTCTAAGCTCTCATAGTGCTTGCAGTGGTTGTTGTTGTTTATGTTGTTGTGTATGGCGCTGCTGCTGTTGCACTTGCCACGCCGCTGCCACATTTTAGCAATTAGATTCTTCACTTTTGACATGATTATTTTGCTGATGTTAATGGTTCAAGTTGCAAATTCAAACTGTGCTGCTGCAAGAGCAAGTGTCGCGCTTTTATAGCACACTGCCACCCAAAAAACAACCACCCAACAAAATAAAGAAGAGCAACGCCAAACACCACCCAACGACAAGTGCCACATGCGCAACACATGTGCCCAGCACGCGGCTGACTGTTGAAACTTTGAGAGAAGCAGCAGCAGCAGCAGCAGCAACAGCAATTGCAGCAGCCGCCCAACATGCTGCCTGCCACGCTTTCAGCGCAGGCTCATCAACAGCCAGAGGAGAGCAAGCTCAACACGTGCAGGATAATCTTGTCAGTCTCGTTCTGCCGCACCCCTCAGCCGAGTCGAGGCTTCCTTTAGTTTGTTGTGTTTTTTTCTTATTCAATATAACGAACGCACAAAATAAATATTGAGAGCGTCGAGCAGTTGTGGTTCCCATGGATAAGGTTCGATGGCCCTCGCTTGGTTAGGGGAAAAATATCCCACGGTTCGAGTGGCAGCTGCTTGCAATTTAGGCCACAGCCCGGTTTCAGTTTCTGCTGCTGCTGCTGTTGTTGTTGCTGCTGTTGTTGTCGCTGTTGTTGTTGTCGTCTCAGTGGTGGATGTTTTAACTGCCTGACACATATTGCACTTGCTGCTCGGCGAAAGTCGCACTCTCGGACTGCGACCTCTAAATCCACAAGCAAGTGCTTAATTGCCACGCGTTCAATTACACATCAAACGCAGCCCATAATCAACCCCCAAAATAACCTACTGCCTGCCGCCTCTCCTGCGTCCTTGCGCTTTTGCACCTGATTGATATTTCGTCTGGCAACTTGTGGAAAGCGCGCGCCGTCAGTTGTCGCGTGGCAGACGCACTTGTCTCCCATGCTGCGGCCTCGCCAGTCGCCAGTTGCCCGCAGGGCGTTGGGTGGTCACGTGGCGCTCATGAATTTGATTTACCCCACATAACAAATTGTTGCATAAGGCACAATTTGAGTGCTTTTGATATCCACATGAATTGCATGATATGTCTACCTTGTGGATTATAATTTGAGTGCTTTCGCAGTCAGTTTTAATCAAAGCTGAGCACTGAGTTTGGCACGCGTCACTTTTCGACTGGACTAGAAGTTTATTAATTTAATTGAATGCGTTTTTCAAGTGGTTTCATGAGTAAGCTATTACATATTTATTTATCTATTATATACAGATAACTATTAAAACTATTATCTCTTTTTATTTGCAGATTAGTTTTAGCTTCTCCGTGCCTCGTGGAGTTCTGACTTTGATTTGCGCAATCCTTTTTTTTTTCTTATGCACATCCCAAATTTCTAATTTTCTTCGTTCAATTAAACTTTCACCTTTCTATCACCTTCGGTATTGCCTACTGATACTATAACTTACTGTTATGATTGAGTTTTCTTTGGGTTTTCCTCAACTCTTGCAACAATCGTTGAATCAATTGCAATTTAAAATCTTATTTAAATCTACCCCAGATATTTTTATATCTGTTGCGATGGCAATTAACACTTGAATAACTTTTGATGTGCACAACTTATTTTTATTTATTTATTTACACACACGTTATTTGTGCCTTTCTATTATATTTCCATCATGTTTCGAATATAATATCCAGCAAATAAACGCCTTTATTTATGATGCAAGAAGATGCGCTTTTTCTCGTTGGTAATAAGCGATATTTCCCGGCGACCATTGGCTTTGAGCTGAGCTGCGTTTTATATATAATATTATATCTATTTTTATATTTCCACTTTACTTTTCAAATATTTTTCTAAATATTAAAATTAATATATAAATATATCTCATGACAATATACTATATTTGTAGCCTTTAGTCGAAAATAAATAGATAAATAATAAAAGAAATAAAATCTTTTTATTCTGGCCTGTGTGTAACCAATTAGAGTCATGTGTAGGTGTTGTTGGGAAAAGTAGCTCGAGGATTATCCCACAATTTTTCAGTAGTTTCAGAATTGTTCTTTTAACAATGATCAGCACAACAATTGTCCACTTATCACACAGCTAATTTTCCACTATAGTTCGACTTGAAAGGAAACTATTAAAAAAAGACCTGGGAACTAATTTGAAATAATAAGTTTTTAAATGAAGTCTGGCCTATGACTGAAAAGTGTGAAAATTATTTCCAAAAAGGAGTTAAAGAAAAGTTAATTATCAAATTTCAACTGCTTAAGTTACAATTTTTTGAAGGATTCCACTTAAATTTCGACTACCACTGACATTCACATGAACTTCACACCAAAATGCTAATTGGTAATTTGGTAATTTCCTTCGCTAAAATCTTTCTGAAAACCTTTCTATTTTTTGTTGTTGTTTTATGAGTTAACTTCCCTTCAATTTGATTACATTTTGGTCTCTACATTGTTCTGATGAAGCCTATTGACCCAAGACAGCAAAACAAATCCTCAATTGACTTCTATTGATGTTGACCGACAGCTAACAAAAAAAACTAAGTTCCAATTACGTCAATCGTAGCGCCAACTTTTCACCTTCAGCTTTGGCCAATCAACGGCTTAAGCTGAAGCTGAGGCTGATGCTGGCTGTGGCTCATAAACTCTTCTGCGGTTCAATTAGCGCATGTCGTAAAGTACAAATAACTATTGCGTACAATTCTGCAGAAACCTCGAGGCTGAGTTTGAGTTTGAGTCTCAGTTTGAGGTATAATCATTAAGCTGAAGCCAAGTAGCCGACATTGCGACGACGATTTAAATTAAACAATCGACAATGACGACGACAGCAAACAACAACAAGATGACGACAAGAGTAACAAGTAGAGAGAATGATCTAGTCTAGAGTGTTTGATTAAGAGATACCCTATATTTTAAATGTAATTAAACTTTAGTATATAATATGTAGCTAATAAATCATTATAGTAAATCATTTCTGCATTTCATGTTGATAAATAAATATTACGTATACGTAATATACATGCAGATCCACCTCCTTCAGCCCATTACATACTTTGATATACCCAGTTTGAGTTAATTTATGCGCACAGGGTATACAAACTAAAGTAAAACAGTCAGTAATCAGTGCGTCTGACAGTCAGTCACTCAGTCAGTCAGTCAGCCAGTCAGTCAAGTCGTCAGGCCAGCCACACGACGCGTCGCTGATAATGCGCGACGCGCCGGCGCAATAAATGTGTGCCGTCTACAGTGGAGGCCCTCGTGTTGTTATTGCTACTGTTATTGTTGTTGTTGTTTCTGCTGCTGCTGCTGTGTTTGTAATCGTAACCATATAAGCGACTTAAATGGCAGGTGTGCACATCGCGTGGGAAACACACGACGCTGCTCGAGCGGTTCTCACGATATGAAAATCGAGCAAGCGACGGACATGCGAACGACTGAAGACTGACGACTGACGTCTTACGACTGGAGAGTGCCGAGCTGCCGAGCTGCGGGTGCCACTTTCCGCAATGAAGCCACGTACCTTATCATCATGAATGCCAACTGAACCTTACGATCTACTCGTACAATAAGAACTGAACCGGAAAGTACTCGTACAACCGAGTAAAGATTATTCAGCTTAGCTAAGAATAGAGCTTAGTCATTGGAAGTAGATTATGAATAGGTCTGTGGTATTTAGTTCTATATCTGACTTTATATATATATAATATCAGTGAAAGTTGTTGCACTAAACTAGATCATAAATAAATGCTATAGACATTAACTCTTTATGATTATAGAAATCAACAGCGGAAATAAGAATTTATTTGTATACAACACTATTTATATCAATATTGCAGACAGATATTATAACTCATAAATGTATCTTAACTCTAATAAGATACAGGTATAAGCCTTGAAGGACGAAGCCATAAAACCACATTTACAACTTTCATCAATTTACTTTTGCTTTACAAGACAAATGACTAGGGTCCGGCCTCTATGCTCGATATTTTACGGTTTAATTGCGTCTACAATGCGTCAGACACGCATCTATACAATCGCCTTAAAGTTATTGTTACTATGAGTCTCAGTTTTAGGGTCTACGACGATTTCCTTTCCCACGCAACGAAACCAAAGTAACGAAACCAAAGAGAGAGAGATTTCTAGATTTCAGTTTGTCTGACTACCTGCTGCAGGTCCTGGCTGCAGGACCCAAACCCGATTGCCGCTGCACCTATAAAAGGCGACGCTGCAGTCGAGAAGAGCATCATTCACTCAGCATCCTGCAAGCCGTGCACATCTCAGGCACTTTTTCAAACTAAAAATGGCTCCACAAACAGAAACCACTTACGCCTCAAAGACTCAGCATTATCTGAAGGTAAAGAAACCGTTGCTGGAACGTCAGCGTCGTGCACGTATGAACAAGTGCCTGGACACACTGAAGACACTTGTTGCCGAGATCCAGGGCGACGATGCGATACTGCGCCTCGACAAGGCTGAAATGCTCGAGGCGGCACTTGTCTTCATGCGCAAGCAGCTCATCAAGCAACAGGCACCCGTCTCACCTGTGCCCATGGACAGTTTCAAGAATGGCTACATGAATGCCGTCAGTGAAATCTCTCGTGTCATGGCCTGCACCTCAGCAATGAGCGTTGATGTTGGCAAGACGGTGATGACGCATCTGGGCATTGAGTTCCAGCGCATGCTGCAGGCAGATCAGCAACAATTCAGCGAATTGGAATCCTCACCAGCCAGTCGTCCAGTCAGCCCCGCATCTTCCGGCTATCACAGCGATGCCGAGGAGTCTGAGTCAGCAGCCAGCCCCCAACCAGCCAGCAGCTCCATGTGGCGTCCTTGGTAAACACCACAACAACTCCAACAACAACAACTCCAATACCTACAACCATAACAACGAATCATGTCTTCCAATTGACTCGATAAGAACTGTGATAAGAGCTTTACCTAGATCTAAGTAACCATTATCCGTAGCTAATAAGAAACCGCAACCAAGCTTTATTAGTTGTAAGAAAAGTTTTTACTAACTTTAGGCTAAGAAAAGAACATTACAAGCTTTAATAGAAATAAAACTAAAACCTAAAAAGAAATTGAAATGCGATTTATTTATTTTTCTATCGTCAGCTAATTCTATATATAAATCCTATAATGATATAGAAGCAGGTACATTAGGTACTTAATTTCCTGGGTAAATAGGGTTGTTTGTAAAGGAAAATCTCTTATTGGGTTTCTACCTGTTTAAGTGTCATCTACTATATTTCTACCTGGTTAAGTGTGATTGATTTTTACCTGCCGCGTTTTACCTGGAATTCTTTGTCTAACAGGTTCACAGATTTTACCTGAAGTTAAATAAGGTTTGCGCATATTTAAGGGTACATTGCTCAAAGATAATCTTTAATGGCCTCCGAATAAGATATCAAATCTAGCAAATTTTCCTACCTCAATTTTCTCTATTTTCCTAACATAACAAATATTTAATCAAAGTCTCCTATCTGTGCAGTTTTACGCCCAAAAGGCTAATGAAACACATTATGATTTCTTTGGTTTTCAGACAGATCGGTCAAAGATTAAATGCAAAGTCCTTTTTGTTCCAACTGTACCAATCCAATACTGATTCTGATCCTTTATCCTAGAGTCTAGCCTCTAGAGTCTTGTTGATGTTGCCTCAACAGAATGACACTTTCTTTGTGGAAGGTTCCTATCAAGATTAATGTTCAGTTCGTGCTCCGTTTTATCAGTTGGATCTGAGGATTCAAGATTGAGTCTGAGCTGAAACTTAATATGAAAACACGATTTTCGTTAACTAAGTGAAAGAACTCTTATCGGTCCTTGTAACAGGATAACCAGCGTCTAGAGTTTTGTAATTAGTCTGCGCAGGATTGATCGTAAGTGGGACTAGACAGGGCAACCATTAAGTAAATGGAAATGGAAATGGATATGGAAAAGTGGTTTTATAAGTAGAAAGATTAAGTGAAGTAGAACCGAATATACTAGGCATCTTTTTATGGGTATTCAATTTTATGGTTTAAGGATCTCTATCTGCATGTTTATGTTCAAATTGCTCCCCTAAAACCATATCTATCTGTTAAGCAAACGTGTCAACGCAACCAAACACCCCAGCTGTGATCTTCGAGAAGTGAACGGTATTAAGGGAACTCGAACTCCCTTGAGGTTTAACCTGGAGGTCCTGGCATGTAAATGAAACCTTAGCCGACGCCCCAGAGTGGCATACAAAAACCCAGCCAAGACCTGTCCACGCCAGCTCCTCAAGATGCACGTGTTGCACCGAATCTGCATACTTGTATACCTCGGAGTCGGACCCCTTGGTGTGGCTGGTATCTTGTGTGGTGGTGCGGTGTGTGTGTGTTTGTGTGTGTATATGTGTGTGGTGTGTTGTGTTGTTCGAGGCTCGTTTTCAGGGTAGGCGGCGACACTGAGTTAAACTGTAATTACAACCCCTTTTGTGTGTTGCACGTGCGTTGAGTGATGGGCGGCCAGAAAAAGCGATCCTCTGGTGCTAGCTTCGGCTTATTGGGTATTGATCCTTGTTGCAAGTCCTAAACTAACAATGTCTGCTTCCAAGAACTGCCTCCCGCATGTGCAACGAGCATCGCACATACTAATTTGTAAACTAAAAGATAATTTAACATGTCGCGCTGTCTCGTGTCAAGTGCAGAACGTCGACGTCTCCGTCTTCGTAATATGATGACAAAACAGGACCCCACATGTGTGCACCATTCCGCCGGATTATGAATGTTTATATATCGCTTTTTATGTGTGCACTTATGTATATGTTCCATGTGCGCGTTATGGTGTGTTATTTTATCATTACAAAACCGCCGCGTGGGTCGCTATTCAAATTTATCTGCGATTTGTACTTGTATCTCTTGTTATTTTAACTGTGGCACACATGACTTTATCTCTGTTGCTACACTGAGAGAAATAGCTGATAAGTATGTGCACTAATTAGTGGTATACAAACTCTGAGATATATTTTTATATAAACATCTTATAACAAACACTCAATTAAGCTTTTGAAGTGTTTCAACTCTTGGATATTTTGTGGAAGGCAGAAATTCGTCTTCATTGTATATATCCCTTATATCCTTTATTCAAGAATAAATCCATTTAAGATTCAGTTTGATCCTGAGAATATACATAGAAATCATCTTATTGAAAGATATATCAAATATAGTCCAACTATGTAGAAAACTTTCCATATATAAAAATGAATGGACATCCTATAGACAAAAGCTAAATGCTACATCACTAGACTATTGATGCCTATCAGAAGTAGTTTATAAGATAGGTATATGTATCCCTTGTCTTATTACAAATCATTGCGCAATAAAACTCCTATAAAGAAATATAATATACAAATTTCTTTCAGTGCACGAATTGAATAGGATTAGGAACCAAAAACTCAAGTATATTCTAGTAATTAGATATAACTTTGAGCTGTGATTTGTTCCAGTGTTGTATGTGTACTGCTAAGCTATGAGTAGGCCTGGACGAGAGCAACTGATGTGACTGAGTTCGTCGCTGCTTGGGTTACATTCCCTTGAATTTTTCGCACGACTTGTTTGAAGTTCACGCTGGTCAGCGTTAAGCGGAAATACCGTAACATCGGCATAGTTAGCACCGACAACGTTTTACGTTTTGGTGGAAAACCCGAATCCTGTAACTGGACTTGACTGTTGTCGTATAATTGTGGGCATTTCCCGACACATGTGTGAAAATTTCGCTGCTCACAAGTTACGCACGTAGTGAAGAGATCTATCGTATATCATTCGGGTCTGGCAGGGGAGCTGCGGCACTTGCTGCATGTATCGTATGTAGCATGGATAGGACCATAGATCAAGAAGACGTGTCAGTCGGCGACGCTGCGATTTTGTAACGGCTCCGTACAACCAATATCCCGCAGGGACCAAAACGAGGTCGTCACGTGTTCAGACACGACGATTCATGTTCATACATATACCCAAATCCGAATCCCAAACCCAATCCCAATCCCGTTTACCGACAATACGTGTTTGTACGCACACTTGGGCCAGGAACCTAAACACTTGCGAACAATAGAAACTGGTGAGGGGTCAGGTTGATGTTGATATATATTTTTTTTATTTTCCTTATTTTTTCTGTTTCTCTTTTCCTATATTTGTATTTTTGTTGTTCCACAGGTATTTGTTTCGGGCTAATCTACAAATTCTGAGCCTAAAATGATCGGCAAAGATAAGAAATCAGTGCACGTGTTCATCGAGTGAGGACAGGCCAAAGATTTCTCTGGAAATGATATTGGGCCAAAGGCACCACGGTAGCCTTAAACCGCCACAGTGGTAGCTCTTATCTGTCCATCTACTATCTGTCTGTCGCTCTGTCTACAGACCCCCAGCGGGTCTTTTCGAACGTTACTTTTTTCTCTTTTTTTTAATAGTTATTTTGGGTTTTGGTTTTTGGTTTGCCATAGAAATTTGGTGGCTATTCTATATTGATCTGGGCATGCACGTGGGCCATGAAAGGAAAACTGAAGGAATGAGTCAACAAAAATTGAGCCAAGGACGATATACAATTAGAACACAGTATCGTGCATAACAATGATATGGTAGAATGAATCAACCAAAACATTCAAGGCCGTAATTCCTTATTCCGTGAAAGAATTCTATACGCGCTACACAATTGCTGAGCGATTGTCGAATTGGCCAACTATGAAGTATCTTTTTATAAGATATTTTCCCGGAACCATTCGAGAATTGATCCTCTACAATGTTGGCCTAAAAACAAAATTGTTGGTTGACAAAGTTGTCAGAATTTCATGCCTTGTTAGGGTATGTACGAGTCCCAAAGAAAGTCATCAATTGCCAAGTTTGTCGTAGATTCTATATAAAGAACTTCGAAATGTCTTCTTCGATTTAGTTGTACAAAATTATATGGAATTATAGAGAATAATATGCGAGATTATAACAAATTACGACAGTTACCAATGTGTTTATAGTGTCAAAATAATATACGATTCCAGTTAGGATTTAATTCATATTTTTTAATCCTATATTTAAGGTTGAATAATCCAACAATAATAATAAATTATGCAGAGTTCATGAAAGAACTTCGAACTATGTTGTTCGATTTCGTTCTACAAAATGATAGAAAATTTCAAATAATATGAAAATTAATATGCGATTCCAGTTAGGATTTAAATAAATACAAGTATCCATATGTTATACCTACTATATATATAATATATTCCTTAAAGATAAATAATCCAAAAATAATAATAAATTACGCAGAGTTATTTACCATTATAGGAAAAGTATTTTTTTAGGCAAATCATATTCAAAAGCATTATTTAATTTTGAATTTGTAGAGATTCTTTCCATATTTTCCTAAACTGACATAAAGTTTCGGTTGTGTATTTTGGGTTTAAATTAAGATAAATACTTCGAGCTGATACTTTTCTATTATCTGTAAGCAGTCACCTAGAAATCCTACTGATCTTCAAATACTTTCTTGCTGTCAATTTTTTTGTATATGTTATCCCTTCGAGAGTATTTATTGCTACAGAGTATTCCAACAAATCACTAGATTATTGGGTTTCTTTTCTAATTAAACCTCAACAGCACAGCTGAGCTCAGAAAACACACACACACACAACCGAGACACACACAGAACACACAGAACAAAGGCAAACCATATAATCATGGTATAGATCAAAGAGCACATCAATAAGACTGCACAATCTGTAGGTACTAACAACTTCGAGGCGAACTGTTAACGCCATCGCTAGGACAGTCGCAGTCCCAGTGCCTGCCAGAATTTTAATTTGTCTCCCGGACAAAAAACCGATAAAACAAACTGCAGCCCCAAAGGAAAAGGGAAAGGGAAAGGGCAAGGGAAAGGGAAAGAACCCAATGCACATATATGTATCAAATATTTATGGCCAAGTCAAAGACAATCTACTCGTATTAAGTACAGGATCGAGGATCGTCCCCGAAAACGCTTCACGAGTCATCACGTGTTCAACTGACGACCGATCCCAGGTCCAAAAAGGACAACGCTGGCGCACCGCTGTGCGTGTGTTTGCCCTGCTCCTCCACGAAGCACACAAAGTGCCCCTTAATAAGGCAAAGGCAGCGGCAGAGGCGGCGGCAGAGGCAGAGGGGAACCGTTCCGGCTCGTCTGCTAATTGTGTGCCATCGAAATAAAATTAAAAGCAACTCCTTCGGCTTAAGAATGCCTGACACGTTTTTAGATTTTTTCTTCATTATTATTTTTATTTTTATTTTTTTCTTCCCTTTATGATCCTCCTTTTTTCTCGCTCGTTTGGGCAACGCCTCGGGACTCACACAAATTTTATAAATTTCAAATTACAGCGCATTAAATGGTCCCAATCTATTGTATGAGTATCTGTGTGTGCTAGTATGTGAGTATTAGTGTGTGTGTTTGCCTATTCAACTAGTTGATTTGGGCCTCTCCTGTCAGGCCATTAATTGTTAAGGTCGTTGAAGCGTTGAAAATTGAAAATTTTCTCCCACAGTTTTCGGGGGCACCAGTGCACACGTGTTCAGGACCCGAAAAAGGGATTTCTATCCCGAGCAAAACGAGATAAGTGCATAAAGAGCTGCCAGCAACAACAACCACATGGATAGCATGGATAACGACTGAGGAGCATATAAAAACCAAAAGTGATCAGCAAAAAGATTCTTTTTTCTTCTTTTTGTGTGTTTCAATAGGCTTGAAAAAGGATCCTTCGTAAAATTGTGGGAACTGGTAGAAAGTCTCGCTTCTCACGATCCTGGAGCAGGATAAAATTGCTATGCACACACAACAGGTGGGAGCAGTGCAGCACGACATGCCGATACACTCCAACGCATGCAGGTTAATGCCATACAAGTCCGTCCCTGCGGTCCGTTTTAAAACACACCTGCCGTTTTTCAATGTGTGTGTGCGTATGTGTGTGCAGGATTTTTCTTGTTTACTCGTTTTGTCTGTGCACGTATCCTTGTACTTTCCCACACTTGCGCAGTATCTGGTGTATCTTTCTGCCTGCCTCTCTGCCTTCGCTGGCCTGACCTGCTCTCGGCTTGGGTTTCGGGTTTGGTCCTGTGCGGGTATAAAAGGCCCTCCGCTCGGAGGATCAGACATCATTCGAGCACTTCGCTTCGTACAGTAAACAACTCAGCTACAGCTACCACCACAAATTCAATATGTGCCAGAACAAGAACATCGTCAACAACATGAACATCAAGTCCAACAAGAAGTCTTACAGCGTGAAGAAGCTGCTACAGAAACTCTTCAAGCAACAGCAAGTCGAGAAGGAGCAGAACATGCAAAACACACACAAAGCCAACTCATTGGATTCCCTCGAGTCCATTGAGAACAGCCGCAATGCTGATCTTGAGTCCCTCGCCCAAAAGTCGAGCTGCGCCGTTTCGCTGGAGTCCTATGAAAATGAAGCCAATGAGCGTCTCTCCGCCTCCTACGAAATGGAGGATTACGAATACGAGCAAATGCCCACAGTGCCAGTTCACTTCGTCCGCACCGCCCATGGTACATTCTTCTGGACCGCCGCCTCCGATCTGCCCGCCGACAACGATCTCGTCGAGCCACTCTGCTGCAGCACCGCCAACGAGATTGCCGTCGCTCAGTTCCAGGATCGTTGGGTGCAAGCCTAAATCATCCAACATTGGGTCATCCATTGTCTTCCATTTGGAATCAGCCATGGTTCCAGCTTCCTGCTTTAAAGCGTCTTCTGTTAATTTTTTATCCAAACTTTAAGAAAAATTAACTGCAAGGCGCAAAACTCAACTGAGCTTTAGAAATTGTGATAAATTTTAATACTTAAATTTTTAATACAAAACAAAAAAGAATATATATATATATACAATTGATAAAAAAGAAAATATACAATTTATACAAACAAAACAACAAATTTAGTCTTCATTCTTTAATGACTTCCAGTTTTCCACTTTTCAGTTTTCCACTTTTCCAGTTACCCAAACAAATACAAATACAATAACTATCCTTTGCATAACTGCAATCTTTTGTTAATCAGCGTGACTCATTGGCAACCGGCTAATCCGCTGGCCAGCACTTTGTAGCAATCGATTGTTCGTGGCCTACCTGAACTACCTGATCTACCTGACCCTTCGCTTGCAGTCCCTTACCCATTGTTTATCTTCTTACCTGTGTGTGTGTGTTTGTGTGTGTGCAGGTAAATATCGGACCGAAAGCAACAGCATCCAACTGATTTTTTTAGGGGTTGTTCTGTACTCCGATACGGGTTCAACCAGTTTTCACGCTAATCGGACGGCAATCAACGGATCGTTCATCGGCTCCAGCGTCCAATTAGATTTGGGTAGTTATTTAATTACGAGACCTGCAACTGGGGCTCTCAAAGCAGTGCTGCACAGTGGAAAAAACGCAACTCTACCCAAAATATAAATAATGTATCTCGGTTTCATAAGAGAACATAGGGAATATGTGCTGCAACAGAGTCGAAAGAGCATGAAATGAGTATGAAATAGATATAAATAGTATGAATATAAATAAAAATGAATATATATATGAATAAAATATAAATAGACTTTATTTTATAATTTAATGTCAACAATCAACAGTCGACTAAAAGTTTGAAAGGAAAAGATTAAGAGCAGATTTACAAAAATTAAAATGATTAAATTATTTATTTATTTAGAGTCAACTAAATGCATTATTATATATAAATAAAAAGGAAAAGAAATTTTTAAAAATGAATTAAATAAAATATATATAGCTAAGGGTATTCAAAATTATAAATTAATTAAAACTGATCTAACATTTGTTCCCTGGTTTGGGAAATTCCAGATAAGCCCAATCAGATCAGTAAGTTTTATTATACTAATTTTATAAATATAATGATAAAGGAGTCAAAAAGACAATTAAGATTAAGGATGGAGAATAGTAAAGGATAGAATATAAATTAAAGAATAAAGAAAATCATGTACCTAGAAAGGAGGTTAATTATAATATTTCTACTAAGATACAAAAAGAGAAGAAGAGAAGAAAAGAAGATATGATATAATATCATAATATGAAAATAAATACTGAAAATGATAATAAAAATCTCAGAAATTAGAAGCACAACAAGTTTAAGATTATGTATAAGCATACAATAAAAAATAAATAATAAAATTATATTATATATATATAATCTTGCTTAGATTAAATTAAAAATAAACAATATTCTGTATATATTGTATATTATTTTCTTTTATTTAAAATATTACCTCACACTTTTCAAGTTAAAATGTTATACTAGACATGAATACATATATTTATATAAAAGACTTAACGGATTATGGGACCTAAGAATCCCTTTCGCATCCACAAAAAGCCAATTTTCACTTTATTCTTTAAAAAAAATGTAACTTAGGCAATTATTCATTTCTTTTTAGTACAGTACAAACATATACAGTGTCTAAATAGCTTTTAAGTAGGAATCAAATAAGTATATACATTATCCAACCAACCACTTCTGATATCAAAAGATCTAAGATCTATCTACAAGTATTTCACATTATTTCAACACATTCGAAGCAAGGAGAGATAGAGTGAAACCCTTTTTTCTAACGATACATTTGATTCCATTTAACCAGTGTGACCCACTGTGCGATGCTGAGATTCACAGTTGATTAGAAAAATGATTGAAAACCACATAATATTACATACAAGTACATTATGCATGTATCTAGATCTACATCTATTTACAGTAGCTACAAGTTCTTAATTGCTTGTGTGACGGCAACCTCTGATATGTTATGCTGAAGTACTCGAACTTGTTGCATGTCGAAATGTGAAGATGTCAGTACGATAAAAGTAAGAGTCAATACATGTGGCAGCAGAAGATCACTTTCGAAATGAGCAGAGAGCAATGGAACTGGAGATACGAGAAGATATGCTTGAAATTTCATTGAATGCAGACTCAGCGCATAACTTTATTGTCCATAGATAAGCGTGCATAAAGGATCCTATGTCATGCTTGTTGTGTGTGTGTATGGTGTGTGTATAAGTGTTTCAGATAAGCAGTGTATCTAATGCTAAAACTGTGTTCTATTGCTTTCTTAACTGATATAAAGACTAAATGGTTTCTATGACCTTGTGTAGCATCTAAATCTTAACTTCAGAGTTAAACCAAATCAACTTTAACATTTTCATTCATCTCAGTTCATTTTTGAATAAATCAAAAACTATTTTAGACTCTCATGATAGTGTCTACATATTTTCGTATATTCTTAGTTGTAATCTCTCTGCCAGACTGGAATATACCCTGAAATACCATATATAGATGCATAGATCAGAAGGAATAGTATCTGGTGGAGGCTCCACTGTGGCTGCCTTTGCTTGGGAAAGTGATAAATTGTTTCTTAAATATATTCTTCTCTTGCGGTCTTAGCTAATAAAGACAAAGAAAGAGAGAGGGAGATAGAGAGAGAAAGAGAGGGAGAAAGAGAGAGAGATAGAGAGAGGGTAAGATTTCTATTGAAAAATTACGAAATAATCCAATCCAGGTCCAATCAGTTGCTAAAGAGAAAAAGGAAAGAAAAATTATATATTTTCTTGAATGGTATTAGAAAACTCTTTTATTCTTCTTTAAATCATAAATTAACATTTTTATATTAATTAAAGCTTAATTTAGTAAGCTCAATAAGATCTCTATATCTATTGTTTCATTCAACATTAGAGATCTTAAATTTTCTATTGAAATATGTATTCCAATCCAGGTTCAATCAGTTGCTGATGAGGAAAAGGTAAGAAATTATTGAAAGAATGATATTTTTTGATCAGAAACTCTTTTATTCTTGTTTAAATCATAAATTAACATTTTTAAATTAATTAAAGCTTAATTTAGTTACCTCAAGATGCGTTCAATTGGAAACAACACACATATATTTTTAACTCTAGGAATCAATACGAAAATTATTAGGAAGTTGGCGAATCCGAAATATATATATAACCTATATATATATATATGTATGAATCGCAACGTACTTTATAGTTATACGAGTATCACAGTTGATATACAAAATTTACAATATTATCAAAATATCTTAAAAGTATTTAAAAACAATGCACAGTGCAACAAACAATTGGAATTTGATGCTTTGATTTTGCTTTGGAAGACAACGAATTTTGCTGTTGTTGTTGCTGCTGCCGTGTTGAGGCCGCAGCGAACGGTTTATAGCCATTTGGAGTACTTAGGATAAGATCTAAAAATAAGATGATGTCGCCGGCCGGGCAGCCCTTGACTTGACATTACCAGGGCCGCCAGACAGGCTCCGAGGCGCCTGACTCCTGCGAGCTAACCGATGCTGTTTCGGACAGTGCAGTCCCGTCCACGGATGTCACATCGATCAGTTCGTCCTTGCCCGCCAGGAAGGCGCTGTAGCTGGCTGCGGCGGCGGCACCGTAGCCGCCCAGCACCGGGAAGGCCAAGCGTCCCGATGCATAGCCGGCGGCAGGCAGAGATTGCTGTTGTTGTTGCTGCTGCTGCAGCAATTGGGTTTGCAGCTCAATTAGACGCGTCGATAGAAACTTCATTATCTTGCGGCCAATCTCATCAGTTTGCTGCGTCTGCAGCAGCACTTGTGTAATCTGATCGGCTGCATGCACATAGCCGGAGCGAAAGGACTCGACGTGGGCGGCGCTGGTGCTGGAGGCGGCACTATTGCTGGCACCACCACCGCCACCACCGACGGGCTGCAGCGAGAGGCCACCACGCTGTTTGAGTTTGCGCATGTGGTCCACCGTTAGCTCCAGTATGTCGGCCTTCTCCAGGCGCGTGACATGCTCGCCCTCCTGTTGCAGGCACTCCACCATGAGATCCTTGAGATCGTCCAGACACTTGTTGATGCGCGCCCGTCGCTTGCGCTCCAACAGCGGCTTCATCACCTTGCGGTATTGATACGTCTTGGACATCTCCATGACCATGTTTGTAATTCGATTTGCACTCACAATTTACAGTTAGAGTTTCTTTGATTTTTGGCTTTTCTCCACTTAGGAGCACATTTTCACGTTTATTTTATGCGCTAAGGTTTTTCTTTGGGTCGACTGCGCGTGCGTCGCGCTTTGTGTTGCGTCCAACAGGCGGCACGTTTATGAAATGAGTGGCAAACAAGTTCCCAACGTTACTTTTATACGACGCTCTCCCTACAGCGGCTGGGACAGAGCTCCCGCATGATTGCGCACACACACAAGCACACCAACAACACACACATGCATACACACATGGAGAGCTGTGGTGGCATTTGTGCTCGGTCTCGGCTCGGTAGCGGCACTCGGCAGCGTGCACAAAGAGAGGCTACTGTGAAGTCCGTTGCAGGCACAGGTTTTGGGGTTGGGGTTGCCAAGTTGCCAGGCAACGTACTGCACAGTGGTTGAAAGTTAAAGAAACAAGCTTGAGTCTCTTATTCAGATTGACTTAATAAGCTAATGAAATATTCAAATATGCATTAATTTCCATTATTCATAACTAAACTTTTGCTGTAGAGATTCGATAAAGTGAACATTCGATAATATGAACAGCATTTTATCCTGTAAACATTTCTGTTCCGTTAGCTTTCATATAGTTAATATATGACTTTAGCAATCATTACTAAGTTAACGTTAGCGGTTAACGTAGTAACTTAGCTTATAATGAGAGGTTTTTAGTATCTAAATATTACAGGTTCCGTCTGAATTTCATTACTTATTCTTCATATATCCTTCATATTCATATCCTGACTGAATTTAAGTAAAGTTTCCAAATATAAATATAAATAAATAAAAAGTCATTCCATGTTTTAATTTTAAGAAATAAGAATGAATATAATGCTTAAGGCACATCCTCGTAGAACAAATGAAATAATCTGAAACCTAAGGAATATAAGCCATGTTTCTGTTGCATACTTTTGAGAACAAAGGAATACACAATAAAGGATGTAATAAGCCCAAATTATACATTTACTGGTTAAACAAAGTTTATTTATGGGAACTTTCAGGCTTTGGATGTGATAATTTATGAGCTTATCCTTTCCTATTATCTGATTCGTTTGATATTGATAATATACAGTAGCTCAATTTAACCTCAAAATCGTCCTTAAAGTATGCTACATTAAACTTAACCGTTATATTTCAAATGTCCTTTTGAGAACTTAACTGGAAAAAATGTTATGTTATTTAGAAACTCAGCTTAATCTACCCAAAGATTAAGCGTGGTTATCAAACAACTTAAGTAAAAGTTGCCCTGTAAAAGTCATTAATGCAGACAGATTCTGGACATTAAATAAAAAACTTTAAAAACTATAAAAATATTATATAAGTATACATTTTCTTTATTAAAGCTATTAAATAAAATTTTAGTTTACATGAAAACATATAATTGTAGAACGTTTCTGTTTAGGACATAATGTTTTGCCTTGTTTATGTATCTTTATAGAAACAATTCGTTAAATCTATAAGCTCTTGTTATAAAACTTATTAGATAACTTAATTATCAATATACATTAATTAAAATGAGAACATATAATTTTAGTTTAAACATATACATTTGAAACAAAATGTTTCTGCCAGGATTAAAAGAAAACCAACTTTATTTGACTCGAACCACTGTTCCATTTTGCTGTTAAGCAACTCGACAACACTTTTGGCGCTGTCTGTAGCGCAGTCGCAGTCGCTGTCGCTGCCTCTGTCAGTGCTGCTGTTGATCCGCTGCGTTGGCTGAGCGTGAGCGAGAGAGCGTGCCGAGCCGCGCTCTAGCGCGCGACGTCTTCAAAATTGATAGCGAAGGGAGTCGAAGTCGGGGAATTGAGAGTGGGACTGCGCGTGGCTCTCAGTGCGCCTTTAACATTGCCGCTGTCGCAGTCGCTGCCACTGCCGCCGCCTCTGCCTCTGCCGTCGCCATCGCCGTTACCATCGTCCATGTCATACTTATTGTCAATGATGACAGTTGCGCTGCTGCTTTGACGGCGGCCCCCATTCGTTGTCGTCGTCGTTGGTCTTCGTCGGCTGTTTGGCTCTTTGGTGCGCTGCTCTCACTGACACACACACAAACACACACAGATACACATGCCTATGCACAAATGGGAGCCTACTGCGACTGAGAGTGTGTGTGTTGTGTTGTGCCTACTTTACGAGACCGTGGGAAACAGATTTGTCGTGTGTTTCCCACACGTTGGACGGATGGCTGGATTGTGATGCGATCCGATGGATTGCTGAAATGTTTTGTTGCTGCTTGTTGCTTGTTTTTGTTATTGTTGTCGCTGCGGCTGCTGGTTGTAGCTGCTGATTGCTGTGCTTGTTGTTGTTGTTGTTGTTGTTGTTGTTGCCGCTTGTTTGGGGGGGCTTTAACTCGTGCAATTATGTCGTATGCTTGGCTGATGATGATGACTGCGACAACTACGACAACAGCAACAACAGCAACTGAAATAGTATCAACAAAAACAACATCATTGAGTGGCTCGGCTAGCATTTGGTTGAAGCCTTTCGATTAGGCGTAACAGAGATTCAGATTTTCTTCTAGCTTTCGGATTTTCAAAAACAAAATAATAAAAAAGCATTTGCCTAGCAAAGATGTCGCCTTCGTTCATCGCAATAAACTTCAACATCCGGTTGTCGTTCTGAGATTGTGTTTTCGCTGATCTTGACTACAGCTACTGGTCAGGCTGGACAGCTGGGCACACTCACACACACACACACACACACACTCGAACACACACTATGTATATAAAATGTTGCCTTTTTTTATTTATCACCATCCCAGCAATATGACACTTGTGCTTGGCGCGATTTTTTGCCGGCCCAAGCAGTTCCCATGATGCTGCAGAATCTGTTGTTGTTGTTGCTGTTTGTTTGTATTTTGCCCATGACTTCCGTTAGCCGTTGTTTGTGGTTGGCCTTTTTCTGCTGACTTTGGCAAGAGCCAACAATAACAATAGCAACAGCACAATCACAACAACAACAACAACAGCAACAACAATAAAATAATAACAGCTATGTAGCGCATCAGCTTTCAAGCTGACTCAACTTTCAACTTTGTTGTCACACGTGTCGTATGAGTAACGCAGTTGCAGCCAACCACATCCACACGATGCATGCAAAATGGACACAAAACATAGAGAGAATCGCATCAGCCACAAGCCACAACCAAAAACCATTTTCAACTAACCTCAATGCACACTAATTGCTTGTCATATATATTTTTAAGCTCTGCGCTAAGTTTTTTGCAAAACTTGTTGCCCCGTTGCCTCCATGCCTCGATGGCTCGAACGAGGCAGTTGCCTCGTTGCCTCTTTGGTCGCCTGCCGTGTGAACCAAAAGCCAAAAGCCAAATGGATGCTTGTGGCTAAAAGAGTTGAAAAAATACCTGACAAGAAACCCAAAGCGAAGCTCAAATACTCTGCGAAATAAACCAAAGCAAACTTAAGACGAAATCTCTATTAAAACTTAATTTATATTCATTTATATTTTCATTTGCAGTTTTTACAGTTCTTATAATACAGATTTATTTCTATAACATGCTGAAAAATAGTGCTAAATTTTAATCAGAATCTTAAGCAGAATTTATTATATTGAGTGGAAACAGAAAAGGTCACTTTAATTCCCATAGTCAGAGCGAAGATTTGTTATGCAAATTTGATAGAATATTTAATTCAAATTGATTTAATTTTTGCCTATGTTACTATCTAATGATATAGATCTGAAGCAGTAAATAGCACTTTGAGCAAGTTTATTAGCTCTAACAGAGACCAGAGCCATAGGATAATGCTTGTGCATTTATCTGCTCAGAAAGTGTATAAAGATCGGCAAAGACACCCAACCGAGCATTAGTCTGTCCCGTTGTCTGGCAATAAGGCGTTAAGGCAGGCGCATGCGCAGCTCGTTCGGAGTCGGAGTCGAAGTCGAAATCGCAGTTGCAGTTGCAGTTGCCAGCAACAGAGTAGTTGCTGTTGCAGCTATAGTTATAGACGAAGTCAAAGTCGCTTTCAATTTAGCAAACGTGCAGTTCAAAGCTGGGCGCTGATTGGGGGCAAATGTGCGGGGCAACGACAACGACAGCGACAGCGACTAAGACGACGATGACGACGTGCAGCGGAGAGTTCAAGATTAATGGCGGCCAAAGCGATGGAGTCGGTGGCTCTCACAGGCTGCAGGCGTGCGGTGTACACGCGATTGGCACGAGTTTGTTGCTTTTGGCCAGGCTTAGTCTCAGGCTCAGGCTCAGCCTCAGTCAGAGTCTCAGTCTCAGTACTCGACCAGGTTGACTGGGCTGACTAGTTTTTTTTTTGTAAGACTAGGCTCGGCTCTGTGTGGGAAAGAGCAAAGGACTGGAGTGGAATCAGGTCACGGCCTCATTAGATCTGCCTTTGTGCGGAGCGTGTGAACAGCATGTCATAATCCCCTCGGCTAGAAGGATCGACGAACGTACTCGTAAAATGAACTTATCAGCGCCAGGGCTCAGAGCCTTGATTATAAATGACAACAAACAGGCGAACAAGTAGCAATAACAGCTGCTCTCCACAACAACAACAACAATAAAACACCAAAAATCACAAGAAAGGAAACAAAAATAACAACAACAACAACAATAGTACCCGAATAACCGAACACCGAAACAAACCAAGTGAAATTCTTATAAGCCCTTTCCCACACTCGCAACGGTGCGCGGATAACTACAACGCCGCCTGCGCCAGGACGGAAATGCACAGTGTCTTAGTTACAGGGGCCACAATGGGACAGGTGCAGCTGCTGCCCCCAGCGAGAACTGTGAGAAAGAAACGGCTACGTCACTGCGCCCAACCGGCTTCAAGCTGGACAAGCAGCAACCAACATAAACTGGGCTCTGGGCTCTGGGCTCTGGCTCTGGCTCCGTCTTCGTCTTCGGGTACCGTGTGAATGTGAAAACAAAGTCAGTCGTGCATAAATGACGGAACAGGCGTTGCACAGTGGTTCCAAGCCCATTTGTCATTGCTATACGAAATGCACTTTGTGTTTATATTTCAAACTTTAAGAGAATGTAAAAGGAAGTGTGATTCAACGGAATTTCTACAAGCTGTTCTCAAAAGACTTTATATTTTTATACTTATATAATTAAAAGAAAAGGAAGGAATTGTGATATTATTTCCTTAATTAATCAATTTATTGTCATGTTTACTAAGAAAATCTACGAAGAGTTTTAGAGTCTTCAGTTTATGTTTCTGTTTTAATAAGTTAATCAAGTTGACAAGCAAAAGTATTAAATATGATATTAATTTTATAAATATAAGGCGATTATTAGAAATAAAAGGCAAAAAATACAAATATATAAAAAAATATAATAAAAATGTAAAATACACATTTCTTACTTTTAAAAATGTCTTTCAAAAGTTATTCTTTACTTTGTCTACTATAATATCTTTCAATTCAATGTAATTGATTCAATGTATTCCATACAAATTGAAATCCAATTAGTTAGCGCAAAAGATGGAAATATTTTGGTGCAAGCATTGCTTAGTTGTGCACCACTGTGCAACCGGCGTCGTCTTCATCTACCTGCAGCCAAAACTCATCAAGCGGCCCTTGTCGATTGTACGTGCATGGGAAAAGTACACACAAGCTTGTGGATTCCTGTTGGAATTTATTTGGGAAATACGCGCACATAAAAAGGCAGCTCCCTCTCCACCAACTTCAATGAGGTGTGTGTGCCTATATGTTTGTGTGTGTGTGTGTGCATGAGAGTGCACTCAAATTTCGTACGGTGATCGGTGGTGCTTGGCTTGGGCCTCGTGAGATCAGCCGGAATACGATTTCACTCTTGACTGCCCATTGGCAGCGCTGCGGCAGCGCCTCATATATAAATATGAGCGCCGGCTGGGGCAGCAGCATCAGAAACCGATCGACTCTCGCGAGGTGCGCACACGCAACGCTCGCTGGCAAAAAAAAAATATCTCATAAAAGCTAAAGCTTCAACAAGCTATCGCCATGTATCTGGATACAAAAAACCTGACAGCTAGCAGCACCAACATGACAACAACAACAGCAACAACAACGACAACAGCAACAACTACAGTACCCAAAGCAACACGACGGATGCGCAAAGTTTGGCAGCCACTGCGACGACTGCTGACAGTTGGAAGCAAGGGTAGACCCATGCCTCAGCCGCACCCCAACAATGTGGACCTCAATAATACACTGCTGCTGCTGGCGCCACTGGAGCTGGACAACGACAGCAAAGCAACGCCCGACGAGTCTATCAGCAAGTTCGCTGAGCAGCTGAGCCAGGTGCACGTTCAGGAGGAACTGACACAGACTCCACCACCGCCCAATACGCCCACACTCATCAGCAGCGTCTACGTGGAGAAGGCCACCACACAGAGCTGCAATACCTGCCCCCACGGACGCAACTGTCAGCACACTCATGACAGCAACAGCAGCAACAACAACACTCCAATTAACCATGCAGCCACCCAGTCTACGCCCACTCCAACATTCTGGGATCTGCAATTGCCGCTCCAGTACATCAGCACCGATAACGGCACCTTCTTCTGGGCTAATACACAGGAACGCGTGGACGATGATCTCCTCCACGCCTGGCTATGTCAGAGCTTTAGCCAAATGCCTGGCACACTTTGCTAGCCAAGAGCTATGAGTTAAGAGCTTAAGTGTTGACAACAACCGTTAATAGATCTCATCTGGGGTACTTCTGATCGATCCTCCTAAAGAGTTTAACAAAGGAGATCATAATAGTCGTACCCCAATTCTTATTAGTTATTTGTTCACACATATATTTATTTTCTTGCGCAATATTTACTTTGTTAATGTGATATCAATTTGCAAATAAATGAAAAACTATTAAAATACATAAATGAAATCTTTTCTGGTCATAAATGTGGGACAAACTTTGGATATTTCAGTTGAAAATGACGAAAATCGAACAAGCCAACAACTTCCGGTTATTAGTCCATCGACATCTTCTCGGTCGTTGAGCTTATTGTGAGCAGATGGGTAAACAAGGATCTGAAAGCACCTCAATCGGTAACAATGGGTTAAAATAAGACCTAAGGAATATGAATAGTTCCATATAATCCTGGAAAAGTTAACTAGTTTGTTCCAGGAGTGTTCGGATGTACTAAGTTAAGTTCTAACTATGTCATACTAATACTAACTAAGTTCAATGACTCAATGAAAAATTCATAGTCTCCTCTTACCCTTTTCGAGGGAAATTACATCTATATAAACAATACAAATAGGTTCCGTCTTTACATCGTTTTTACTGATAAACTATATCAGTAAAAATTTTATTTCAGTATTAGTATTTGTTTAATATAACGCGAGGAAATCAATATGAAAGTGCCAACACTTATGCCAATACATGCCAATACTAATACAATACACAACGTGTAAAACGAAAACTAACACAAAGAATGGCTGGATACGCTCTACACTTTGCAAGCGCGAAAGAGATAGAAGTATTTGTTTGTTTACTTTTGTGCAATGCAATATGATGCAATTAGTTAGAGCGGCATGGCTATGTTCACTCAAAGCTTAGCCCCAAGCTGTGCTGCCAGATTAGATTTTAGGCAAAAAATTAAAGTTCAACAAATAAATACAAATCAACTAGCAATAATATTTTGATAGCAAGGTTTTCGCGAGTTGAAAATCTTTTTCAGCAAACTGCAGAGAATTTCGGGGAAGTTCCCGAATTAAAGTTTAAAATTCCTGGTGCTGTCAAATAAAACATAAGCTGAGAAAAGATAAGACAAAATTTAGCTTAGATTCATACTGAAATTCGATTAAATTAAACGCGATATTTACTTTTTCACTTTATAGCGATTATACTATATATATAAAGGGGACAGAGCTGTAAAAGTAGCTGCATAGATCTTCGTACATTTATAATTTTTATAGTACCAAAGAGAACAACATAAAATTTGATTCAATAACAACCTTACCTCAGAGTTTTTGCTTTTACCTAATACCTTATCTAATCTTTACTTTCTTACCAAAAGACTTTTGAAATTGAAGTCAATTTGTCAGTTGATATTTCTACCAGTTGCACTCAATACAAAATAGTGTGTTAATTAGGTAAAAGGAGGCAAAACGAAGTCTATTCAGGTATTTGGGAAACGGATCTTTCTATAACAAATTAACGCTTTCGAGTCAATGTCCTCCCCCATTGTGAGTGGACTAATATTTTTGTTCCATTTGAAGTAATTTTCACATTGTTATATTTGTAAACATAAAAGAAATGGGAACAGACAGTAAAAAAAAGGTCAAAATGTATTTTCCTTGATTTAACAGGTCTCAGCACGAAGGATGCGCAGCAGCGCAGCCGGTTGGACGCCGGCGGCCCGGAGAGCGCAGTTAAAGTTTCGCAGAGAGCATTCGTTTGGCACGAGGCCACGGTACTGGCCATTGGTAACACAGAGTGGCTGGTAGATCATGGCACAGGGCTCAAGGCAGCCATCAACGTCTAGATTAATGTTGCCTAATTTCTCGTGCAGATCGCTAACCTGCTCCGAACTGCACCAGGCCATATCCGTTTGGGCGTAGGCTAAACAACATTAGAAGTAAGGTTCAGGTCAGAAGATGATGGAAATTAATGGACTCACTCGTCTGGGCGTTGCGTGCACGTTGACAGTTGTTGGACTTAAGATTGCAGGGACTGGCGAATTCCTTGAAGTTGATACCATCCGAGGCACAAACGGGCTGATAGATGGAGGGACAAATCTGCGGACAGTCCGCCTCACTGGCCACCATCTTATTGGCAGACACCAGCGCCAGGCAGCAGCATATGGAGAATATTGTTGACTTCATTGTCCAAACTTCTATTTGTCTTTCTTGGGAAATTCTAGTTCTTCTGTGGACTACGTGTGCTTTTTGGTAGTTGTTGCTTACAATTGCTGTGACTGTCTGAAGTTTCATTGATTTTTATATATAACGGCCACTTCAGCAGCAATTGAGGTTCTGTTATCAGTTCTCTGATAACACAATCGCCTATCTGATGGGGCAATAGACTCTTAGAACCCAGTTTTTTCCTCTATAAAGTTCTGGCATGAACTGTGACTGCGATGAGCAACATTTTGTTATGCTTCAATTGACGTGTATCGTCGTAGACATCAGACATCATTCATTAGCAATTTACAGACAAGAAGGCAGAATCGACATCAATTATTTATTTGATGAGTGCTCCTATCTTGTTTATCTCATCTGAACAGCGTTTTGCTTGTTATTATTTGGTGATATTTTCGGGGAAGTATTCGCTATAAATATCGCATCGATCTGTCTACAAATTATTTGCAATGTCATCAAAGAATTTATTTATCATTTGTTTGGGTAAACAAAAAAATGTAAAAACATTTCCACAGAATTACAATACATTGAAGTTTCTTTGAGTTGTAGTTTTAACTTCTTTTAATTAATTAAAAACTAATTGATTCATGATTCTTACAAAAAGCATTAGGTAATCGATTGTATCTGTGGCAACTTCAGTGCAAAGGTTACTCGTAATAAACTTCATGATAAACTTAAACTAAATAAGCCGAAAACTCAGCAGCTAGTGCTCTATTGTCTCCTTGTATTTGATAATAATAATAATAAACTTAAGAAGTCAATAAATTGATAGTTCATTGGGTTGATATACGTTTAACCCAAAAGTTTTTCTTCGAAATAATTTCAGCCAAATTTAACCAGTTTCGAATCGAGAAACTTAATTTATATCTATGTTTTATTGGATAATATCACTATTATTAAATATGCTCACTTTTAACACGAATCCGCAATAATATTCGTTTTAAGGTTTTATGCTAATTATATAAACTTTTTTAGAATATATGGCCAAAACAAGATTTAGCCTCGTCCAATCTATTGGCCTTTCTTTGAATTGAGTGTCTCTGCAAGGTTCCATAATTTCATAATAGATATATTTAGACTCAATTTCAAACCCTTTATACCCATCTAATTAAGTAAATATGTAAAAGAAAGACCGCCCACATATTCCCCTATATGTTGGTAATTGTAACACTGTACACGGTTCTAATTTGAGCCAACGAATGCCGCAACGACTCAAAGTGCTTAAACAACAGGTAAAGGTTAGGCCAAATTCAAGTGCCAGTTTCAGAGTCAGAGTCAGAGTCTCTGTCAAAGTCACAGAGCTGGTCTGGGCCTAATCACCGTTTAATGTGTTCACACACTTGTTGCTCGCGGCGCCCTCAGCTAACAGGCCGCTTGGCAATAGACATGGTCAAAAGAACTGGCCAACAACATTGTTGGTGTTGTTTCTGTTGTTGGTGTTGGTGTTGGCCAATCAATGACCGCTAAGCGCATGCTGGTCACGCACGCGAAGGCCGCCGTTTGTCGTTGTGGGTAGGTGAAGTTGAGAATTGGGCACAGAGGAGTACATTAAACCCCAGCCGCAGCTCCAGAGCCAGTCCCAGAGACAGAGTGGCGCACAGAAGGGGCACATGCAAGTGTACGAATACTCGTAGTCGATGTACTCGCTTGTAAATGCAAATGAACTGAGAGTACGGGTACGGGTACGGGCTTGGAAGATGCCTATCGGCTCTGGCCCGGTACCACTAGCAATCATCATAAGCATTATCAACATCAGCAACGGCAGACCCGTACGGCATGCTCCTACCGTGATGGTTCTTTCTACCATTTCCATTTCCATTTCTTTGCCGCCGCGCATACGAAATTAATTATGCGCTGTCGGAGCCAATTTAACAGAAATCTTTTATTGCTACTTAATTTACGTCACGGCGCTACCAGAATTTTATTCATTTCTGTGATACCCTGTACGTATAATATAGATAGAAAAGGGTATTATGATCTTAGTCAAAATATTTCAATCATTTTTCTATAGAAGCAGCTCAGAGATTTGTTCAGTTTCCAAACGATTGAATGATAGGCCAACATCTCTGATAAATATCTTAAAGAAAGTTAGGAAACTTTATGGCTATATGATGCAGGGTATCTGGCTACAGGGTATCTACAAGTCGATCAATATTGAATTGACAATTCTTAGCTGGCTTTTTGTGTGACATCAATTTGCATTTTGATTGTAGGAGAAATGCGTTTGTGATTGATAGAGAGAGAAAAAGAGGAGAACAGAGAAAGAGGTGAGAAAGGGAGAAGACGACGATGAAGAAGAAGGTTGGTAACGTGGGAGCGATTATCTTTTGCGGTACTGTTTTTATGCCCAATTTGAACGTCCGTCTCGAAACGCCTTGGCATGTGAGTGTTGCGTGTGTTGGTTCTGACTGGAAGGTGTTGACGTCTACATGTTGCATTTTAATTGTGATTTTTGATATGGGTTTTTCCTTAGCCGCCTCTGACTCCTACTCCTCCTCCTCCGGTTTTATATTCCTTAATTTTCTAGAAAAGCACATAAATAAGTTGTTGTGACACGCGGCGACAAGCCCGTTCGAGAAATTGCCGTGAAGCTATGCAACTCCAACTCCAACTCCATATTTGGGCACACAGGTGGCGGTGGCCTTAGTCAAGGCAAGTGACAACTCCGATAATACTCGCACGTTAGCAACTCTGCTGGAATGGGTGTACTTCTCTTGGCTGGTTGCCAAGTTAAGGCCCAGGAATGTCATAGGTAGGCTGGTAGGTGGGCCCAGGCAAGGTCACTCCATGCAACTGAATAACAGGTAGATTTTCAGAAGTCCTAACACTCGATTCTCTAAGTATTTATTTCATGAATGGTAATTGTTTGCGGAAAATGGAAAACTGTGAGGGACGTAGGGGAGTCTAGAAAAGAAAACACAAAGGAAAACAAAAGGTCACAGGCTAATCGTGTCAGCCTAACCTTACCGACAGTTCCTTTCAATGTAAGAGTATTTAAATAGTAGAGAGTTTAAGTGAAAATATATATGAATAGATAGATGTAGGTATGATTGTTTACAAGTTTTAGGAAAATTCTCTATAAGGAGGCCTTAAACCCAAATAATACCCTTATTGTAAACGTATCTTTTTCTATCCTTTAGTCAAACACAAAAGAAGCATAACAAATTTTAGTCTTTTTAGCCTAGCCTTCAATAGCTCAAACTGAGTATCTTTTTTTCTATTGTACTCCAGAACATGAACATTCATGAACATTCATGTACTTTCATGTATATTCTTCAGCAGCAAACCCAAAAACTCCATTGACGTCACAGGAAAATACATTATTTCCACAAATTTATCTGGAAAAATGGCGTTGCATCCCACAGTACAAATACCTCCGTTTGTTTTTTATCAGCCACGTAGATAATTGAAGTTGATTCTTGTGGAAGAACCTAGAAGAGATCGTAAAGATGTTAATGGAACGGAGTGCCAGACATCATAACAATGCCATAAAGGATTTACGAGTAGCTCAGACTCTGTTTTCAATCGTAAAGCTGAAACCCAATCCCAAAAGCAATTAGAAACCAAAGTAATTTGAGTTTTTTTTTCATTTCTTTTCTTGTATTTAATAAAATATTATTATATTTTTTTTAAAGCTGTCATTTTCTATCACAATATCTTATAAACTAATGGAAGCGCTCGGAATCGCTGAGTTGATTTTGTAGTTCGGATTAACTACGGGTTGCTGCTGCTGCTTGTTGCCACTGCTATCACAATATGTTATGCGTTTAAAGCTCTTGTTGAGGATTGAAGATTGGGGCTTTCGGTTTGATTTAAGCCTGGGCCCAACGATCCTGGTACTGCATGAACGGGTGCTGTTGGTTGGTGTAGCAGTAGGCAGGCTGCAGCAGATCGGCGTCGACGCTGGCAACGGGCTGCAGGTTGGTTGTCCAGAAGAAGGTGCCGGCCTCGGTGCGTGCGAAGCGTACTGGAACATAGACGTCCTCCTCGGTGTCGATCTCTTGCTCTTGAGCCATTTGAGCGAGTTTCTCGTTGGCTGCATTCTCGTCGATTTCGGCATAGTAGACCTCCTCGACCTCGGCATTGCGGAGATTGTCCACCGACTCAAGTGATTCCATTGAGTTCTGGAGGTGTTGTTTCTTTTGCTGTTGCTTGAGCTGTTTCTTGAAGAAAGTCTTCAAGACTTGCTTCAGGCTGTAGTTTGTTTTCATTTTGTTGTTGGAAGCGTTGTTGCTGATGGTGACTTGTTGGCACATTTTTGGAAAAGCGTGTGTAATGTGTGTGTGTGTTGCTTGAAACGCTGACGATGTCAGAATGATTTCCCAACCGAACGACAGCCGCTTTTATAGCCGGCTCAACGCTCCGCTCAGCTCAGCAGCGCAGCCAAACAAAATGCATTTCCTGTGACCGCACTCACACACACACACACACACACGCATACCCATACGCAAGAAGGGAGAGAGACACACAGACACAGACGCAGTTAAGGAAACATCGAAAGACCCTCCGACAGTCACGCGTACGTTATACGCACCTCACCCTCATTGAAAAAGGCCAGCGAGAGAAAGATAAGATGAGCTGGTGAGCTGGTGAACTGGCGAGAACCTGAAATATGAAGCCGCTCCGAGGCTCTGGCAAAGGGCAGCAGGTAGCCAGAGACGAGCCTGTTCGCTCCCCGTGTGTGTAGGAAGTACGAGTACGATGCGAAGGAATGGAGCGGAGCGGAGCGAACGTGCAGGCTAAGGAAACGTAACCCCCGTCTATACAAAAAAGTGCAACTGTTCGGCTATACGAAAGTGTGGGAAACAATTTTTCGGTGCCCTGAAATTTTAAGGAAATATATTCAAGTGGATATGGAATAGCCTGAAGAAGGAAAGGAAAAAACAAAACAAAACAACAGGCAGGTGTTCCTTGGTAAAATTTCTCACGACTCGAAGGAAGACAGGACCAATGTTTGTGCATGGGATCACACGGTTAAAAGGAGTGCAAATTGTAGTCCTAATGGGCAATCAACATACGAGAGATCGGAGACCAATTTCGAGATGCATTCCCACGCATTTGCTACTCGTAAACAATCGTCCTGGTTGCGGTCCTTCCATTTGTATGTTGTGTATTTGTATGGGTATTTCGAATCACTTGTTTTTACTGTTTTGATTTTCAACTTTCCCACACGGCTTTTATGATGGAACTCGAACTCGACCCGAACCTGAACCTGAACCCTGCCGCAATAAATGTGGCTGCCACTTGTCTTCGATTTCATTTGAAATGCGCCCCTATTTGCTCTGGCTGTCCCTCTCCCTTGTGAAATCTTATAGATATTTTAATTAATTTATATTTTCTTTTGGATAAGTTGAGTGTGCCTCAAAAGTGTGTGTGAAGCGCGTTAGGAGTTGTGGCAGTTTTTACGGTTGATACTTTTTAATGACAATAGATCCCAGTCCCAAACCCAATCCCAATTCCAATTCCAATCCAGGGGGTGTCTTGGTTCTTGGCTCTGTTTATGTTATCGCTGCAGCTAATGGATTGAGTGTGCCCTCCCGTCAAGATATGCTGACAATGTTTATCAGATAGAAGAGTTGAGACTTGAGTAGCGCCTGCATGTGTCATCTGTTTCAAGGGGGGGTCTTTGGGGGCAATGACAGCTTACACTTCAGCTGGGGGTGAAGTTTTGTTTCGTTTTTTCTTCCATCTCAGGCCTGTAGTAATATGATATGTGTACTTGAGAAACCAAAGCCTCCAGCGGTCTCAAGATAATGGGCAACGTGCCAAGTGCTTGCATGTGGATCTTGTGTATATACAACACACATAACACACAACACACAAGAGACAACAGGCCACAGAGTGCATCATAAAAGCGAGCCACCATTCACGAAAGAGCTGGCCGAAAGTTGAAGCTGTGCCGGGTCAGGCTGTAGAGAGGAGTCGAAGTGTTGGGAGGGGGGCGTGTTGGGGTCTCTTTATGTGATCTTAGTATGTGCTGGCATCCAGCAGCCAGTCTGTGGCTATAGACGCAGACGCAGCCTCGCTTTGGCGGATGGCAAACTGGTTTTCAAGTCAAGCAACGACCATGGCTATAACTATATGCACACACACACACACACACACACACTCGCACACACTCAATGGTTGGGGTATGACGAACAAATGTGTAAAGTATTAAAAAAGAGTAAAAAGAGACCTAAAAAAAAACAAAAGCGTCGACCGCATCCTAAACAACGGCCAGCAACGACTCGCCAAACAACAGCAACAACAACAACAGCAGCGGCAGCGGCAGCGGCAACGAGCCAGCCCCAACCAATCTTTTCAAGTTGATCCCCATCAAGATATTATTTGACAGCAATGAAACGACTGGCACGAGTTTGTTTCCCACGGTCTGGCACTGCGCTTGTGTGTGTGGCTTGTCGAGTATCTGTGTGGCTGCTGCTCCAGTGCTCCGCTGCTGCCTTTTGTCGGTATGCTGGCATGGATGGGCTGCCTCTGTCTCTGTCTCTGTCTATGTGTGGGTTGCTTTCTGCCGGCGTTATGGACCCCTCTCCACGTAGAGGGGTCTCCAGGGGGCTTCAGCTCTGGCTCTGGCTGCTTTTCGCGGCGCAATAAAGTTGAAAGCGCACTGTTGGATATAAATTAATTCAACAACACGCTATAGTTGTTGCTGTTGTTGTTGTTGTTGTTGCTGTTGTTGCTGTTGCTGCCCGGCTTGGTATCTGGGCTTGGGCCTGTGCACGCTCTCGTGCTGTTGTGGTTGTTGTTCTTGTTGTTGGCTCAAAGTTGGTCGCCGGCGCAGCGGGGGCACTAAAATTCGCGCGTGCGTATGCCATCGATAAAAAAATAAAAATTGTTTTACAAAAATGAGCAGAAAAAAGCAACAAAAAAAAAAGAAACAAACGCATTGGCCAAAGCGAGAGAAATGAGGTCTTCGTTGAGCTTGTGCCGAGAATCGTTGTTCGTATCTGATGGAGTCTGTACTTATTTTGAGTCAGTCTTGGGCGACTATGACGAATGCGCTACGCAATTAGTTTCCATATTGCGAAATTATATATGAGTTATTTAATATATAAAATTAGACCCTTATCGTAATTCCCTAGGAACTTATTTCATATCAAAATTTTCTTTATTTATTTTCTTATATTTTTGTGCACTTTGAAATTTGATTATAAGTATAAGTTTTTGATTTCCTTTATTATGAAGGCAAGCTATTTATTCTACAAATAAAATATAATAAAAAATACGATACGATATTTAAAAATATCTTAAAAGCATTCAGTTCTAATTGGAAATAATATTTTACATGCAAAATAATCCCAAAAATATATAAAATTCGCAATTCTTATTAGCATTTAATTATCTGTAAAGGGAAATATATTTACTCTAGAGGGAATATTTTTAGTACTAAATAGTACAATAAAAATAAATAAATAAATATGTAAATTCAAATTTAAAAATTTAAATATTATATATATAGTTTCAGCTTAAATTTAATAATTTTATTTAATGTAATTTGTGATAATTCTACTTTGATCTTTTTACTCACAAATTTTTGGTTGACATTAAATAAATAAATAAAAATAAATATAGAAGAATAAATAAATAAAAATAAATAAAGAAGAATAAATAAATAAAAATAAATAAATAAAACTAAATAAATAAAATTAAATAAATAAAAATAAATAAATAAAAATAAATAAATAATAAAAAATAAAAACATTAAAGTACCAAAAATGATAAAAAGTATTAGTAGTTTATATACAGCTAATTTTGCGTTCTTTTTTGGCTTTATTTTTTTATTATTTTGTCAATTATTTCTTAGATTTTATTTTTATATATTATGTTGATAAATTTATTTATAAGTATGAAAAAAATTTGTATTTAATTTTTTTGGCAAAGAAATATGTTTTCTATGAGTTGCAAACTCTCTTTGTTAAAACACTTTCTTGACAAACTGTACATATATTGGTATTGTATAATAATGAGGCTATATTTAGCATATTAAATAATTATTTAACTGTTATAATGTGTGTTATATACACATGTATATATTCATTAAGCTCTTGGGACATTTAATGTTAATTTCGTTTATCAACCCTCATGAAATCAATGCCAATAGCGACCCCTATTTTATTTGATTTTTTGTTTTGTTGTGGACAATACATGTCTTACAACACTTAAAATCACACACACACGCACACACACACACATACAGTCACACTTTTCACTCTCTTTCATCACATTCAGAGTCCAATTAGCCATTTCCGGAGCAGGCAGCTTTTTGACAGCCTCGCGCGCGCCTCACTTAACGGGACAAAATGTTAACAACAACAATGGGAATGACAGTAACAGCAGCAGACAAAATGAAGATGGGGCTATAACGTTTGTTAACTGTAGCTCATTTGAAATGCGTACAAAACGCCAACTTAATTTATCTTTTGTCTCATTCGTTGTTGTTGTTGTTGTGTTGTTGTTGGTGTGTTGTTGTTGTTGTATTGCTGCTTGTCTCGTGTCATACTCAATGTGATTTCTTCGGTTTGGCACTTCTAATTAAGTGTTGTGAAATTCGAGCTGTGTGTGTCAATAATTGCTATTAATACACCCGCTGATATGTAGATATGGTATGTGCTATTTTTAATAGAAACAGTAGTGCTTGATGAATCAGAGTTAAAAACTGTGCTAAATATACATAGATATAGGAATACATGTGCTAAAAATCCAAATTACTTTTGACGTGACAAAAGCCACAAAACACCTCACGAGCCACATACAGCCATAACAGCAACATTTATAGCGTGTGCTAACAACAACAACAACAACAACAACAACAACAACAACAACGAGAACAACAACAACAACGAGAACAACGATTCGACTGACTTTCGCGCACACGTCGCATAAAATACTTTGAGTTTGCCCAGTCAAGCCGGTAATTGTCTACAAATGGTAGAAGTAGTCGAGCTCGTACCCCTTCCCATTCTCTTTCCCCTTAGCAAAATCCAAGAAACACACCGACAGATCCCAAAAGCCAAGCAGCGCTCGCAATGGCCAATCAAGAATAATCATGTAAACGAAAAGCGTAATGCCTGGCCCACGAAGCCCACGATCCCAATCAATGATCCATAAAGCGTTAAAAAAAAATACATACATACAACAAAAGCAAAAACAAAGTAAGGAGAGAAAAATAAAAAGAAAAACAAAAATGTTGCGCGATGACGATTCCACAATTATCAGCGTGCCATAAGCTACTGCAAGGGTGAAGGCGAAGGCGAAGGCGAAGGCACATGGCAAGTCTGAAGTGAAGTCAAGACAAGACCAAGACGAAGCGAAGCACACAGAGCTCGAGTCCAAATACCCGGCCACATACAAATGAATTGAAATGCAAACATCTTGTTATGGATGGAAGGCATGTGCTCGCTTGGCTGCCGCTCTGCCACAGTCTCAGAGCTCTTAAGGCGGGCCGTCAGACGGACAGCGGGACCGGCGGACGGACTGGCATAGACCCCAAGCATGCACAATCAGAAGAAGTCAGGCCGGGCTGGCTGGCAGGCAGGCAGGCAGGCAGTCAGCCGTCGTCGTCGTGGAAATCGGCTGCGAAACAGTTTCCCACGGTATAACAATCACAACTCACACAACCGCACACTCACACACACACAACAAGATAGAGGCGCAGCCGCAGCTCAAGTCATTTTATTGCCCTCGCAGCGCATGTAGAGAGAAAGAGAGAGACGCAGCTGGAGCACACACAGCGCATACGTAAACAGAAGCCACCACCAGCTGCCTGCGAGTGGAAGCGAGAAGGGAACTCAAAACTTGGTTCGCGCACGAGGCAAAATGCGCGTCTCGCTCGCACCCTCAGCCACTGCGAAACTCGGGCCGAGCCTATAAAAACCGCGACGCGAACAGCGAGCTGAATCATTCAAAGCTAAGACTTTGCCGTGTGCGGACAGAGCTACTAGGAGAGTGTCAACCAAAAAGTGGATTACGCGTTAAGTTTCAATTCCAATTAAATATTATCAACATGGTGCTGGATATGGAAATGTCTAAGACCTATCAATACCGTAAGGTGATGAAGCCAATGCTGGAGCGCAAGCGTCGTGCGCGCATCAACAAGTGCTTGGACGAGCTGAAAGACATCATGGTGGAGTGCCTGACCCAGGAGGGTGAGCATATTACACGCCTGGAGAAGGCCGATATACTCGAGCTGACCGTGGAGCACATGAAGAAGCTGCGCGCCCAGAAGCAGTTGCGTCTTGGGAGCACTGCCAACACCAGCTCTAGCGGCGACTCCAAGCTAAGCATTGCGGAGAGCTTTCGTGCCGGCTACGTGCATGCGGCTAACGAAGTGTCCAAGACACTGGCTGCTGTACCCGGCGTCACCGTTGATTTGGGCACACAGCTGATGAGTCATCTGGGCCATCGTCTGAACTACTTGCAAGTGGTGGTGCCCACTCTGCCCATCGGCGTCATGCCAATGCAGACAGGCGATCAGCTCAGCAGCAGCAGCAGTCCGAGTCCAGCGCTTGTTACGCCGCCACCATCGGAATGCGACAGTGGCAGCGGCAGCTGTAGCCCAGCACCCAGTGAGGCCAGCACCACCTCCAACAGCCCTGGATCCATGTGGCGTCCCTGGTGAACGGATTACAGGCGGTACCCTTGAACCGCAAGGCGTTGAACAACTCAATCACAACTTGGACAGCAACCCAAATGGGCTGCGCGCTGGATGGAAAACCGCGTGCCAGCAACTCAACTGAGACTGAATCTATGGCATAGATGACAATCTGTATAGATTCTATGGCCACTCTGCTAGAGCCTTCACCATGGCTAAGGAGTGTCGCTTAACTTTGTGTACTCAGAGCTAATTAAATAAATCAAATGAAAATAGAAAAATATATCTTTTACTTAGAAAATGTAGAAATTTTCAGCAAATGATGAAATTGTGCAAGCGCCTGTGTCATCGTGTCCAGCGATAAGCACAATCATCAATGAAGCCCTTCCGGAGGCGACAGCTAATAATAACGAGCTTCATAGAAATCCAAATCCAAATCAAAACCGCAACCGGAAGTCACTAAATATTTTCCCACAGTCACAGTCTCTCCAGTTTGGCCTCATTAAATGGACGGCTCGTTCTCTGTTTCTGCTTCTCTGATTCCGACTCCATTCATTCGTTCTGCGGGGCCTTTTGAGAGCCGGCGTTGCTACGGCAATTAAATAATAAAAAAAGCATAGAGAAGCAAAAAAAAAGTATATATACATATATTATATATATATATATATATATATATAAAGACCAGCAACTAAGTTCTAGGAAATGTCATTTATTACAAGTTTTTTGAGTGTGAGAACCGCTCGACTCGCCTGTCAATGGCTCCACATTGTTGTTGTAGCTTTGACAGCTTTAACTGCGCTTGACCGTTTGGCACATGCGCCGGGGCCGACAGAGCGACAGAGGGACAGACGGACAGACAGACAGCACAGACCTCCAGACATCGCAAATTAAGGTCCGCGACCGCGACCGAACCGGGCACTTAAAACTTCATTATATATCGGTATTGGTATCGGCATATGTATGTACGTATGTGTGATATAGTCATATATATATGGCTATATGGTAGTTCGAGTGTGTGTTGCGGTTCGGTTACGGAACTTCAAATTGAACACTTTTGTGTCTGGTGTGGACAACTATGATGATGACTGCTGCTCCGTTGCTGTTGATTGCTGCTAATCTTCACCAAATGTGATTAGTCACGTAACATTTGCACCACGATCTGTACACTTCATTTATACCCTGTATCCATTCATTCATAATATCTACATTCGAAAAGAGTTGCAGAGGCGGAAGGACTCTAAAGAGTGTGGACGTTGGTCTTCAGCAGCAACAGCCAAAGGATGTCCCTATATAAATTGCGTCCAGCTCAGACTAAGGATACCAAATCTTGTATTAAAGTTAAGCAGATGAGGTAACTTTCTTATCCTAAATTTAAGTTAGAGGATATCCTGTAGTCATGCAAGCTTATTGTACTTATTTTTTCTGCTTTAGCGGTTAATTTTTTTGGCCAAGAAACAGCCACAAGAATGAAAGAAAATTGCGCACATTAAAGATTAATTCGAAAACTGCGTACAGAAAGTCAGAAAGGTATAAGGTACATATTATTCTGATGATTATTTAATGACAAAAAGGAACTTCATAATTGAGTTATAAGCACAGAGTCTTATTAATTTTGAGTTAGGTTAAGTTCAATTACAATCTTATGGGAAACTAATAGGGATTTCTGAGAATTCTCATAAGTTTATTGGCAAAACCAATGAGCCATCTTCAGTTCACAATTGCTCGCAAACCACAGGTAAACCTTGGCAATGCAACTTTTTACATACATAACGTGCATACGTACATACATATAAACGTATATATATATATATTTTTATATATGTATGTTTTTATTTACTTTAGTTGAGTTTTTAATACAAAGCAATGATGATAATTGTGTTATTTGGGCCAATCTTTAACGGTCTGAGCTGAGCGACTTGAACGGTACATAAGCGCCTTATGGCAAATATTATATACATACATATGTATGTATGTATGTACACTTAAAAAAACTAGTACAGTATGGTACGCATACGCTGTGACCTCTGAGTGTTGGCCTCACACTAATTTCATTTCATTCGAGTTCACATTCACATCACATTCACATTCACTCGGCAAACTGCAGTTGATGCTCGTGTTGTGTTATGGATGCTGCCCCGGGGCCAGGCAGTGCCACCTACTGCAATCATAATACACACGCCGCTAAATTTAATGCAGCCATATTAAAGTAAGCACAAGACCACCACTTAATAAAATAAAAAGAGAAAAAAAAATAAAAACAAAACTGGCCGAAGCCAAGCGATGAGGCAGGCGTTGCACATGGGGCCAGGCCACGTTGAGATGAGCAGCGACTAAAATGGCAGGGGGCGTTGGAAAGGGGTGGGGTGTTGCTGGCATCGAACAACTCGTGCCAGCATCTCTGCCACAGCAGCAGCAGCTTGTCCAGTGGCAGCGTGCGCGTGTGCCAATGCAGTGTAACAACATCCCATATTAAAGATATTACAGAGTCAATAGCACACCATATAAGTGTGGTATGTTGTGCCTTATGCCCTCCCTCTCGCTCCAACCTAAGCGCGCACTGTCTCTTTGTCTCGCTCTGACCATAAACAAACTAAATTGAGTTCGTTCGACAAAACGCTGCGACTGCGAGCAGCGACTGCGACTGCACAGCAGAGGCCTCCTCGGACCCCAGCCTCTACCCCGTCCACCCCGTTTTTGAGGCAACGTTGTGGCCTTAACGATCGTGTGTCCACAGTCATTACAATGTTGGCCATTGCGACGACGTCGACGCTGCCGCACACTTACCGCACGCTGCTTTTCAACTCTCTTTTGCAGCTCGAAGCATCGGCGGCAGCGGCAGCGGCAGTTACTCGTACTTACCTCCTCGCTCCTCGGTCGTGATCTTGCTCCTAAGTGGTATTGTATCTTGAATTCAAAAATACGTACAACAGGCACAGACACACACACATACACACACATACAGTCACATATACGCCTATGGACTTACATATAAAAAAGGGCAGGTGTGTCGATCGTGTGAGAACCACGTTCCAAACCATTTTCTCACGATCTTCGCTTCTGATATTTTTTGTACTCCGCAAAGCAGTCCCTAAGTCCCTCTGTCTTCCCTTCCAAGCGTCTTCAGTCCACCCTGTCTGTGTGTGTGTGTGTGTGTGTGTGTCTGTGCTGTGGCCCTTCAAGTGATTCGTATGCAGTTTGTGTGTTGTAGATTTTTAATGACTTGGGCTTGTGCTCGAGCTCGAGCTCGAGCTGGAGTTGAGCTCGATCTTCAGCTCTGGAGTTGTTGAACGTTTCGGTTTTTGGGATTCGGTTTCGGTTACGTTGCAACACATTCGTTCATCATTCATCGGGTTTACCTTTAAGATTAAGTATCTTTTGTTGCTGCATGCATTTTCTTTTTTGCCTCATCCTCAGCCTCAGCCTCAGCCGTTGCCTTCGCCTTTGCCTTTGCCTTTGCCGTTTGCCTCCTCTGCCTTTTGCCAGACTCTGCTTATTGTTCATCTTGTTGTTGGTTGCTCTGCCACAATTATGATGCCTAGGGATGGGCAAGGATAAGTACTGAGTTGCGATTTTTCACGGTTCACGGTGATTATATGTAAATTTGAATAGTTGACTATAATTGATTCGTACAAAGATGTGATTTCTAGCATTGTTTTCGCATCCGTTTCGGGGACAATAAGAGTTAATGATTTTTTTGCTGGACGTTTACTTATTTTTGCATGTCACCTTTTATCCGGGAAATAACAACAAAGGTTGGTAAAGAAAATACTTTCTATAGACCATCTTCTTACAATTTGAGACATAGCCCAGAGATAAATGATAAAAGATTTATAGGACAATCAAAATGATTGGAATCTTCAGACTGAGAGATACTTGATTAACGCCTTGGTTATGCATCCCTAGAGACCCCCTCATATTTTATCATGTTGTCTTGACTATTTTATGTGGCTGCCTTTAGCCTCATTGATTGTTAACAGCTCTCGTGTCTGAGCTACTGGTCTTGGAGTAGCAACAGCAACGGAGGCAGCAGAAGATAAGCAAATGATGCGGGCCACTAAAACTGATATCCTGTCTGAGCGCTGGTTGAAGCTCTGGATTGCCCTAGGGCCAGACAATCATTTACGTTTACCTTTACCTTTACCTGAACTGCCAGACAGAGAGCCCAAGCAATTATATACTATATATGTGTCTTGTCTTGACCATTGTGCACACGATTTTCTAGCTGAGTACCCAAAAAAGGATGGCTCGGCGTATGACTCGATCCTTTTCTGCTTTTGTCTGGGCCCGGCATTCTTTAAAAGATTTTCCTGTTCTCTGAGCGACATTGTCGTAACTCGATTAGACACGCCATAAGATAAGTCTCTAATTTTTTATGTTTTCCAATCTTATTGTGTGCACACGTGTTCAAGGGTGCCTGACCGTATGGACTCGTAGCAATCCATCGGTAGCCTCGGAGCGGACATCGATTTTATTCTCTGGTTTTCTTCTCGGCCTTGGCATTGTTTTCGCTTTCTTTTGTTACAACATTTTTTTGACAGCCCTCGAAACAATAAGAAAAACTATCTGAAAACTGTATCGAATTGGTCCAAAAAAAGGTTCTAGCAGCATTTAAGGCTTCGGTTAGCTCGTTTCCGCTCTGCGGACTGACCCAAAACCAAAACACACGTATTCTAGGAATATGTTTGACCAATTGGTTTGATACACACATTTTCCAGTTAATCTTTGTCTAACAACTGACCAATTGGTTTGATAGGCGAATCTTTAGCTCTCAACCTCAAAGAGCACTTGTACCGTATGCTCTCACATCTCTTTAGTTATTTTTGTATTTAACCTTGCAAGTGACCAGCTTGATAACCACATTCTAAGTGCATCACAAGGGTTAGTAACATTTCAACTGACAATAACTAAGATAAGTTGATCCTTAGATGATCGTCTAGTTAACTAAACTGTATTGAAATTTGCTTTGATTCAAAGAAAGATGAAATAGTCAAGTAAACTTTTATATTAGATCTGACTAATTGGTAGCAGATTCGTCTTTCAAGATATAGAAGAATGCTGAAGGCGTTAACTGAAATCTTCTGGATAAGCTAACTTTTATTTTATTTATTTAATTGAGAGTCGACTGCAAACAGTCGAGATAAAAGTTAATTATAAATTGTATCATATAAAATTTGAAAAGTAATCAAAAACAACATCAATGCTTGGTCGCGAATTTTTGGCCAAAACAACACCGATATCATGTCTCAATTTGGCTCCCCCCGGGATTTTTCCGATTCTCATAACTGAAGAGTCCAATGAAAGGAAAGCGTTTTGCCATAATTGATGAGTTAAAGTCGGTAACGAGGCAAGAGCTAATGGCCATACCGAAAAGCACATTTCAGAAGTGCTTCGAAGATTGGACAAAATAGATATTCATAAATAAATAAATACTTTTCGAAAAAAATCAAGACTCACCTTTGCTTGGGATCCATATTACATCTGACCAATAAGTATGCTAAGCAGTTCCTTATTTCATCACATTGAGTAATACTGGGAGCGGATGCTGATCTCTTTTACTGGAATAAAGAATCTTTAGTTCGGATAAACTACAAGGTAACCTAACGAATACTCCAATCTTTGACATAAGTGAACTTTTGTATTGAATGCGTAGTAGATCCTTAGTTGAATGCATGGATTACTAATATATGGACTGACCAGTTAGTATACTAACCAGTTCCTTATTTCATCACATGGCGTAATGCTGGAAGCAGATGCTGAAACTTTCTTGTTGTATTGGAGGCTTCAACTAATCAATTGGTTTAGTTAGTAGATCCTTAGTTCAGCACATGGTAGATGATCGTCTAGTTAACTAAAGTTTGGGAAGATGGAAGATCTAAAGATATAATCTAGTAGGTGACTTATTTTTTGTATTGGGAGCTGCAACTAACTAATTGGCTTGATTAATAGTTCCTTAGTTGAGAACGAGGATAAATAGTTTCTTATTTCATCACATGGCGTAATGCTGGAAGCAAATGATGAAATCTTCTTATTGAATTGGAGGCTGCAACTTGCCAATTGGTTTGGTTAGTAGATGCTTAGTTCAGCACATGGTAGATGATCGTCTAGTTAACTAAAGTTTGGGAAGATGGTTAGATTCTAAAGATCTAAAGATATGCTCTTTCGTTCATCAGAAGAAAGATGATCTAGTAGGTGACTTATTTTTTGTATTGGGAGCTGCAACTAACCAATTGGCTTGGTTAATAGATCCTTAGTAGAGAACATGGATAAATAATTCCTTATTTCATCACATGGAATAAAGCTGGAAGCGGAAGCTTAATCCTACTGGTTGAATTGGAAACAATTGGTTTCAGAATTTCAGTTCCCCATTTGGAGGAGTTTTGTGAGCGAATAGTGAAAGATTTGTTTGTATTTCAATTGTATTTATATAATTTATTATCACATGAAAATTAAAGCTTTTCTTTTTTGTTGTTTTGAAACTTAAGATTAGGTGGGCGTAAATGGGACTTGGATAGTCCCATTTACTTGGAAGACATTTGCTATGATTAACTCTATTTTTGAGGTGCCCTATGAGTCCGTCTCTCGTTTTGTGGTTCTACCAAGGGCGCCAGACGTTCTCCTCATCCTCGCTGTCGACAGCATCGATCATTTTGCTGGAATCGATGCTGAGGCCGCTGGAGCAGGTGGTCAGCAATGAGGCGCTACCCAGTTTTTCGCTGGCCAAACTGGAGTTGGGGCTGCCGGCATAGCTGGAGACGGGTGAGATGGGCACGGAGTAGGCATCACGGCTGGCAATGTGTACGGAGAGAGGAGCTGTCACTGGGAGAACATCCTTTACAGCCGGTTGCAATTGGTTGAGGCGTTGACCCAAATGTGTCATCAGCTCAGTGCCTAGGCTGACATTCATGCCGGGCAGCTGGGACAACGAACGGGACACCTCATTGACGGCATGTATGTAGCCGGAGCGGAAGCCCTCGGCGGGTGTGAGTGTGTCGGCTCCACCATTGGCGCGTTTGTGCTGGCGCTGCTGCTTCATCTTCTGCAGATGGGTGACTGTCAGCTCCAAAATGTCGGCCTTCTCCAGACGTGTGACATGCTCGCCCTCTGACTCGAGCGTGGCTACCATCAGATCTTTAAGCTCGTCCAAGCACTTGTTGATGCGTGCGCGCCTCTTGCGCTCCAGCAGCGGCTTCATCACCTTCCTGTACTGATACGTCTTGGACATTTCGGAAACTTGCATCGAAGACATTCTTATGGATATTTATATATAGTTGCTTTGCTGAGCTGTTGCTGCTCTGAGTGTGTAAGACGTTGTGTATGAACTGCTCGGCTGGCCTCTGCCTTTTATAGCCAACCGAGAAAAACAACCCCCAAATGGTTCCTTCAAGTCGTTGCTCAACTTCGGCTTCAGCTTCTGCTTCGGCTTCGGCTGTGCTGGCATTTCGTGCCGCGTGTGCTGCTGCTGGTGATGGGATGAGGGTTGCTTGACGACGTCGTCGACCCTTCCGCTGTTTCTTATTGTTCGCTCGTTTCTTATTGTTGGCACCCTTATCAATACGGGCTAGGGAGAAGGATCGCTGCCCTTGCCAGGATCGTTACCTTTGTGTGTGTGTGTTTCAGTCAGTATCGTGGGAAACACTTTCCTCCTTAGTTTCTCACACCAATATTCTGGGCTCACCTGCTCAATGAGCAACGGAGCGCAGCTCAGAGCATGGGAATTTTTTGCAGTTTGTGGCGCAGCTGCCATTTCTAGATTTTTGTGTTATGATTTGCCTAAGAATATGGGCGAGCGAAAGGATAATGAACTGCACGCTTCTTGCCATCTCATTTGTGCCCAGAGAACGCTGCTCGTTGGCGTGGGAACAAGATTGTCAGGAGCAGCAGCAGCAGCGTCTCTCACTGGGGCGTTCCAGCAATGAGCATCACTTCCTGTTTTCGTATTGGTATTCCATTTCGGTTCGTCCTACACTTGTTGTCCGGCTTTGTGCCAGTTATGATCCTGTGGGAACATTGCTCGTGTGCGCCGAGTGTGCTTAATGTGTGTGTTCCCGTTGCTTCTGCCGCTGCCGCTGCCACTGCCTCTGCCCCCATCCCTCGCTACCTTTTGTAAGTAAGTAAGTTAAGGTCGAGCAGGGGCCAAGCGATGCTGTTCGATGATCGCTGCTCGCTGCTCGCTGCTCGCGAGTAGCGCACTGTGGACACACTTCCGACTTTTGTCTGTAAGTCGTGCGCGTTCCAGCACTCCCTTGTAAGTGGGCCGCGCAGATCGGGTGTGAGGTGGCTTTGGGTGTAGAAAACCACACGTGGATGAAGTACGAACGATTTTATGTAAAGTGTGTGACTAAGCACTTAGCTTATTAAGGGTACTCCTGCATGGATTGACTTACGAATTTTGCATATAGTTTATGTTGATTTGAAGAATTCTAATTTCTCTTTTGAATAAAAGTTCATATTATCAAAAGTATTTAATAACAATTTAATATATATACATAAATAGGGAAAATAGTAATGGGTTTTTTCGATCATTCGGGCTAAAAATTAATCCTTTTTGATATTATATTTAACAAGAGATAGGATCATATAATACACATTTGATTTAAGCTGTTTTAAAAAAGAAAATCGTCGAAATTATGTTTATATATTTTTTAAATATTATACGAAAAGGTTGTAGCTGGTGTAAAGGCTGTAAAGGTTATAAAATGTATCCTGGATAGACTGAATTTCACTCTAGCCTAGAATTAGCACTTTTTAAGGCACTTTTGAATAGAATTTCCAGATGCTGGAATATACAATTTGGCTTGACTTAAGTTAGCGAAACTTCAGAATGGTTACTTAATGCTAGTTATTTATGCATTTATCATAAGTTTTTATTAGAAATGTCATATAAAAAGTGTAGCCACAAAATAAGAATGGTCTTTAGCTAACACATAAGTAGCATAAGGAGTAACACCAGACTTCCTTGACGAGTTCTCTTAATTGCTTATTGACCATTTATCCAACTTTTCTACTGAAATGATAACGTAGTAAGTTTTTATTCAATATCTACCCTGCAAGGGTTAAAGTTTTGTGGTAGGACACTGACAGGGATATGTTGCATTTACCTTTAGCTGTGTTTATATTTAATACGTTTATCTCTAGGTATTGATGGTTGGGTGAAGCAGATTGGGTGGGTGAAGGTCTTATTGGGAGGAAGTTGTATTTGAAGTGGGAAGGGGAGGTTTTCTTTGAAGCCGTCTTATTGCTGTGCTGTTGTCGAGCAGATTTATGGGCAGGTTCTTGGGGTGATTCTGGAGTCGCATAATGTACCGGTCGCAGCTTCGTGAGATTTCACTGTGGATTGTGATATTGTCGTGGAATATGTGAGAATTCGTTTTGTTTTGGAATCTCTGGATCATCGTCTGATTGCTCATACTGACGGTTCCCCAGAGTTGTACTTAGTTTTAGTTTTATGATGGCTTTGTGCAGTTGCAGTTTTACTCCTAGCTTCAGCTTAGAGTGTCCTAACGAACAGCCAGTAGAATCGCTTCAATCTGTCCTCTGAAATGATGCTAATAGATAAGTTGTTATAGAGAAAAGTCTCTTAGAAACTATAGATATTATATATATCAGAGTAAGAATAAATAAATTGCACTAGGGAAAACTTTGACTTTAGTTATCCGTTAATTTGGAGATATATATAACGCAATCCTTAAATATATCCTAAGCTGATCTGACGAGGTAGTATAATATCTAGGGAAGGATCAGTAATCAGTGTAAATCTAATCAGACAGGTTGATGGGTTTTAACACTAAAAGTGATAATAATACTTAGAATAAAATAATAATAATAAAAAGATGAAAGTTTCTTTTATGTATAAATGTTTTATTTTCTGTTTTTTTAAGGTTTGTTTATTTAAAGCATTTTCAATTAAAGCTTATTGAGAGGTTTTGTATAAGAATACACGTTTATATTTGTAATATTTAGTTGCCTTAAGACTAAGTGGAAGCTCAATGGGAAGCTCAATGGGTGTAACTCAATATGTTTATATAATTACGAGTATTAACTACTATGGGAGATCAATATATATATATAAATCGCACTTAAAAACTATCACAGGAACATCACATCATAAACGTATTAAAAAAAAAGTTGGAAAACTTATTTAAAGCTTAAATATCTAAAACCAGAGTAATAAAGCTCTCAAACTGTATCTGTATATATCTTAAGGCGTTTCACCAGGGTCGCCAGACATCCTCGGTCTTGTCGAGATCCTCTTGAGGTGATGTGGAGCGCTCCTGCCTGCAATTGGCTAGATTCTCCGGCTCGTTGACATCGTCGCAGTCTATTTGCTGCTTCATATCCTTCAGTTGATGTCCCAGCTGCTGCATGAGTTGCGTGCCAAACTTTAGGTCCAGGCCGGGCACCGTGGAAAATATATGCGACACCTCGTAGGCCGCCTGTGTGTAGCCGGCCCGGAATTTGTCAAAGTGCAACGGGGTGGCAGGTGGGGAAGTGGGCGTCGGACTTTTGGCACCGCTGCCACAGGCCAGGCGCTGCTGCTGCTGCGTCTTCAGGTAATTCACTGTGAGTTCCAGTATATCTGCCTTCTCCAGTTTGCTGACCTGCTCACCCTGCGCATCCATGGTATCCACAATGAGATCTTTGAGCTCGTCCAGGTAGAGATTCATGCGCGCACGTCGCTTTCGCTCCAGTAGCGGCTTTGTGACCTTGCGATAGTGTTGCGTCTTGGTCATAAATCTGTGACCCTCAACTGCCATTATGCTAATTTAATTTGACCGGGTTAATGTGTTGGTTGGTTGGTTGGGAAGTTGCAAGAAGTTTTGAAGAAGTTTCGCTGGGAGAATCTAGATCGAAATTTGCTGCTGTGCACCGCACGGTAGTCACTTGAGAAATGATCTTGCCACAAGGTAAACTGATCCTTTTTGTAGCTGCTGCTGCTTCTGATGCAGCAGCGTCGGCGGCGGCGCGTACACTTGCAAAATCCTCCCCTAACTGCTACCACGCAACGCTCGAAAACGATCAGAGCCGAGCATAACAGATCGGATTGGATCGGGGCATGATGGGACCAAGACGAGCATCAATTGTGTCGCTGTGCGTGTGTGTGGCTGCAGCTCTGCCTCTGCCTCTGCCACTGGCTCTCTGCTTGTGGCAAGATTCACTCGACACTGCACGTGTGCAACATTAGCAAGCAGCAACCATTATGTGCTGTGCCTTCAAATACCCTGTAATATCCCTAAAAAGTGTTTAAGCAGTGGAAGAAGATTGCTTGTAAGATATTTTCAGAGTAATATGCGATATAATTCCTAGTACGCCGGCGAGGAATAGTAGCACTATGACGACCCAAAGGAAAGAAGAGTCGATATTAAGATTCTTCTTATCCATTCTTCATTCTTCATCCAATGTCCTTAAAAGTTAGTAATGTTTAATTTATTTGCTATATAATTAATTAATATGTTTTATACATTATTTGTCTATAAAAAAGTTTATGTTTAAGTACAAAAAAGAATGATTTGTCTTTATAATATTATAATATAAACTCTCTTCGTGCGTACCCTTCTTGCTAGAGGGTATAATTATTGTATCAAATGAGCGGATGCCATTTATAAACACTGAGAGAAACAATTGATATTATGAAATTATGAATTTAAATTAAAAATTAAAGTTAATATCTGCAGTATTCAAAATAATTCAATTATTAAATGTTCCAACATTAAAAATGGAAAGTTTATTTAACCAATATAGAATAGGAATTTATATCCCTTTTTTTCTTTTATATATAAACTAAATTCTCTGCTCTTTAATCATTTTGTACGTTAGAAATTAAATAAATTAAATTAAGTAATCAGTTTATTAACTATTGATACAAATTACCGATTAATTTATCTCAAGACAACTTTTACTTCAAGTTTAACTGAGTAAAAAATGTAATAACAATGAACTTTCATCAAGGATAGATTGGAAATCCACTACTATTTTGCTCAGTGTACCTGTTTCTTCGACTGATCGCAATGACGCATTCCCAGTGTCTCTGACAAAGCGGCAATCTCTCTTTCTCCCGTGCCGTTACCGTGCGCCTGCGCAACAGGAACAGAGCAAGAGCAGGAGCATGATCATAAGCATGAGCCAGAGACAAAGGCCAAGTCGGAGCAACCACCACCAGCAGCAGCAGCAGCAGCACGAGAAGCATAAGCAGAGGCAGCACACGAGCTGAGTGCGTGCAAGTTTTAAGTAAAAAGCGAGAGAGACATGACCTCGACCTGGCTGTGTCTCTGTCTGTGCCTTGCACACTCTTGCAACCGTGCCCCATGCGTGCCATTCCCGTTTCCTCTAGCTACCCTCGCTTCGAGCTCAGTTCAGCAATCTGAACGATGGCGGCATTGTTGGTTTTTCTTTTTGTTTCTTGGTTCTGTTTTTTGCGCTCTTCCCTTTGACGCGTTGTTGGTTTTGTTGTCGTTGTCGTTGTAGTTGTCGCAGGCAACAGAGCCAGACCCAGTTCGAGACCCAGACCTCATTTCCTCTTTGGCGCGACATTGCGTTACACTTACGAACGGGGACGAGTCGCACTCGCTCGCTCGAGCAACCACCACTCGTACCATAGCCATAGCCATAGCCAGAGCCAGAGCCATAGCCACTTGCCAGCCGGTGTGCCGTTGGCGGCACATCGTGAGAAAGTTTACTTCAAGCATTCCCACAAGTATTGGGATTGGGTTCTCGAGATTCAGCCCGGTCAGCTGTGGCACTTGCTCGTTTGGCGCGTTTGCGATTGCTGCCAGGATTGGCCCATTGACAAAATTCACCTGCTCGGTCGAGGGTGAGTGAGTGTGTGTGCCAGTCCTCAGCTCGACCGAGGGTTCCGTAATCGCATGCATGAAATCGAGAAGTTAACAAACCCAAACAACATTTGATAATCCAAACGGATTTCGATACATCGTGGGGGAGGTTTTTAATCTTCGGCAATTGTTCCCATTGAGTTAAATGCTTGTGCCTGATTTAAGGGGAAAATCACAAATACTTTTGCATACAAATGGGACTGATGCAATTGGGACTTCAAGGGAAAAGATTGAGAATACATAATTACCCTTTAGCATTTATTGAAAACTAAATAAAAATTATATCAAATAAATTTGCATAAAAATGCGAATTATGCAATTTGGATTTCAATGAATTTAGAATTTCGAATTTATTGAAAATTAAATAAAAAATATTATTTGATTTTGTTTAAACATATTATTGAGAATTTATTAACTTGTATGGCATTCTTGTACATAGGTAAATATGAAACAAACACGTGAAGATTTTATAAATAGTTTTAGTTAGATGTATGTATAGATATAGATATTATGTTCCTTTTGTCCATAGACGTGTAAAATACATAAGTTAAGATCTCAAATAGAAATACACATATAGTAACATAATTAGCACAAATACAAACTTATATGAGAAGTTAACGCATTTTCTAGATAGTTAATATGTTTTCTTTCGATTGATTCAAAAATGTATTAGTTGCCTTTTTCTTTATTAAGAGTATAGTTAGAGTATATAGTATATAGATAGTTAAAAATCTTGTGCTAGTTTCGCCTATAAGAAAAGGAGAAAAACGGACTAATTTGTTGCATCGACATTATTATTTTTCATTTTTGTTTTTTGTTTTTGTTTGTAAAAGGTACAAATGTATAGGTGATCGATTTTTATTAGCTAATCCCGATTGCGATCTTTAAAACGTTTTTCTATGCCTTAAATCTAATTTGCATTAAAAGCGGACTGGATTTATATTTTGCTTAACAATTAATTAGGGGTATTTCGTTATGTTTGGTGTTCACATTTTTCTTTTTATCAAAAACAAAAAACGGATATTGACAAATAAATAATAATAATAAATAAAATAAATGCTGTTAATTTTAAAATTTAGGGAGATTCTTGTATAATACAAACGAGTTGTTGAAAAGCCGCATTCGCGTGCTAATTTCTTAAAGCTTCTTGTTGTTCTATTTGTTGCGATACATTTCGATTAGTTCATCCAAATCTGGTATAAAAAAATGGTGCCGTAACGCCTCGGCCGTAGACTTCTCAGGAACTCAGTAGGTGTACATATGTGCTTATTATTAGTATAAACTACATATTGTATGTATATAAATTTATTAAAAACTACTTTGAATCCATAATCGATTTAAAATTCTTAAGTTTTTTTTCACATCACATCTCTATATGAATATATTTTTATCATTTTATCATTTTGTCTGCAGTGTTCGTGGGGCTATCTCGAGTTTTGCAGCTTTTGCACCAGGTCTTATTGTATATATACAAATAAAAATTCATGTTCTCTTATTCATTGTTATTGTTATTGTTTTTTGGGTTTCTTAACGCTTGAACGACGTCAAATTGTATTGCCTTTTGATTCAAAAACATTCTTAAACAGATTCAAAAAACGCATTACTTTCGCGATAAATGTGGTACGTCTAGTGCGTGGGTTTTTTGCTGTTATTCATGCAGCTGAAAATAAGAGAGATAAAAGAGCCGGAGAAACATATAAAATAAATTATGCAAAAATTAAAAAACACATAATTAAAATGATTGTAAAGCATAAATATATAAATGAATAATAAAAATTAGCAGCTGTCAAATCATTCCCTTTTCGGGCAGGCAGTTTAGTGATAAATATAATACGAGTATCAAAATTTTCTATCATCTAGCTTTTCAAGCCTATATTCGGTGTAACGAATCAAAGTATCGTATGCAATTCAGTTATATATAAAATGGCGCTGTAAAGTTTTAAATTATCTAGTCTACTTGTCAAAGTTATTCGAATATGATATTTCTTTGCAACATAGTATATTTTTGACTTTAGGTATTGTATTCTCAGGTTCCAAGCTGGGTTTTTTTTTGGATTTTTGCTTTTGTTTTTGTTTTTAAATAACAATTTCAATTTGCATGCAAAGTCAGATGCATTGATTTAAGTTTTTGTATGTATAAATGTATATAGTATAAAGTTCAATGTGAATCATAAATTCATTAGCTAAAACTATTGCATGTATGTATACTATACATGTTATAAAATTTGAGGCCTAATTTGTTTTATAGTTTTTTATCTAGCTGACGGTTTTGTTTGTTAACTTGAAACATTGCTAAAGGATTTCAAATAGTCATTTTTTAGTATCATAGACCGATTTCATCTTATTATAAAATATATATATGAACGTATATATGAATGTAACAAATATTAACGACAGCTACAATACACTACAAAGTGCTAGAAAATTTGGAACCACAAGTTATCGAACAACGTTTTGTAAATGCTTCGAGGTACTGTTCAATTTTATAGGTAAATACTAATCTCCAAAGTTCAAACATCGATTCGCTAAGTTACAATAAAGTGCGTTTATATGTTCTTTTCTAGGTAATTTAGTTTTTTTTTTTTAGTTTTTTTGTTTGTTTAGATGATGCTGGGTACTGGGTACATATGTATGTGTAGCCGTAGATACCGTATAATTAATTTCATTTGAGTGTTGTCTCTCAAGGCACCATAATTTTTGTCAATTACAATTTACAGTTTCCATGTTTACACACAATAGGCTTAGTATGTTAGTGTGAGTGCGTTGGCATGTGTATGTGTGTGTGTGTGTGTGTGTGTGTGTGTAAGTGTGTATGTTTGGGTGTAGAGTGTATATAATTTGTTAAGCTTATTGAATTCTCAATTGTTTGGAAATTAGTTGCAATTGTGGAAACATTTAATGTGATGGACTTTCGTTCATTCGATGTTTGGCGCGTGATTTGCTGTGTGAGGCGCGACGCAGCGATGTGACGCTGCCGGAGCAGTTATCATACAAGTCTAATGATTCCGATGAGAATGCTATATATTTACGTAATGGTGTTTGCATAAAAAAAAGGAGTAAATAGAAAATACAATGTATTATCAAATTCAAGAATGTAGCTACGCTACGCGCTATGCTAAAAGCAATTGAAACAATTACAGCATCTAATTTTAGGCATTACAAAATTAATTAATTCCTAGTTCAGATTAATTTACCTTTATCCGTGGGGGAACCGAGTGTGAGGCTGCTTAAGCTTGAGCTTAAGTTATAGGGACGCTGTAAGGGTGGGACTGGCGCTGTTTCATCTCCAGGCAAACATGTCTCTACCATCGCCTCCAGGCAGTTCACAAACAGCTCCGAGGACTCACCCATCATGTTATACTGTAAGGTATTATTAGTATATTAGTTAAGTGATTGATTGCTAGCAAAGAAAGTCACCGAACTTACCTTGGTGAAGGGTCCAGCGAAACGCCAAAGACCTCCAAATCCGCAGCTTTGCAGAAAGTGCAGCTGTTGCTGGGAAGGATCCTCGCTGGCCAACATATTCTGTATGATACTCTGCACCGAATTGAGCACAACTTGGTCGTGTGACACTGATAGTATATTATTGATCTTTTGGTCAAGCAGAGAATGTCTATGGGCACACAACCATTATATATATTAAGACGAAACAGATATTGTAAACCTCGACTTACATAACAGGAAAGACCTTGGGAAAGACGACGGATCCTTCGGCCAAATACTGATATAGCACACGGGTTTCGCTCTCATCCGAGGAATACTTGACGAGTGTGGCCAGCACGGTTAGAACCAAAGCTTGTATGGACAGATCAGGTAGTACTTCCGGATCAAGTAAAACATTCGACTCATTTGAGACAGAAGAACGTGAACCGCGCTCCTGCTGGGTATCGTAAAATAAAGAGTTTAGGCTTATCTACTCTATAGGAAATCAGCTAATACGTGACATTAAGATAGATAAAAAGAGTCTTTTATTCCGTTATGGGTGACTACTTTGAAAAAGGAAAATATAAATGAAGAACTGAAAGAATTTGTGCCAGACTAAATGGAGATTTTAGCGAGCAGGCAGTGCCATGCAGAATGTTCTTTATAAGAAATGATAAGTGTAATAGTACGCTTAGAGATATCAGAAAGTATTAGTAGTAGTAGAAGTAGTAGTGGTAGTGGAAGGAGGGCTCATAAGATTAGGCATTAGTCGATAGTTAAGATAGTTACGAGTAAGAGAGTTTTGGTGGGCAATACCTGTCGATCTTCGATGCCGCTTGCATTGTTCGGATCCTTTGTGGTCGGTACCGAAAATGAGCGTTGAGTTTTGAATAAAACTCGCGCATTCTACGATTGTATTTCACAGTGGTTGTTGTTGGTTTTTGATAGTGTTGTTTTTGTTGTAATCGTTGTCATTGTCGTAGTTGTTGTTGTTGTTGATGTTTTCATTGTTGTTGTTAATCAAATCAAAAGTAAATCAAATGACATGTTCATGCGTAGTAGTGGAAATTAAGATTAGTTTATATGTGGATAGATACGATATAATATTGATGAGAGTTACAAGCACCAATTAGATGTAAGAGTCGGCAGGCAGACATTAGTTGTAGTAGTAGTAGTAGCAGTAGTATTTGTAGTAGTAGTAGTAGCAGTAGTTGTAGTAGTACGAGTATAGTATAGTATATAGAGTATATACGAGTTACATTGTGATTAATGTTTGTTACGGTTTTCATATTTCAAACAAACATCAAAAGAGATAAGAAAAATGTTAGTTAAGAATTAATTAAATACTTATGCAGAGGCTGATTTCGATAGAGCTACTAATACATAGGCGAGATACTTGTATACTTGTTTATATATAGAGTATATATTTTTATCAATATTACAACTTTTGTACAACCAATTTCGTTCAAATAGAATGACAGTACTATTAGTTAATACATATGAGTATAAGTTAAGCCTAAGTTGATCAACTCACCTGAAGTGTAGGTACTTTATGATGACGCGCATACTGCAAGGCGGACTGGTCCAGAATGTCCCAGCTTTTCTGACGCCGGGACAACGGTTGACCCATCTATAAAATCAATCGATTTGTCAGATATTATATTTATATATCTTGTTGTCAACACTTACAGTCTGCACACCGTTGTGTAGTTCGCCATTCTCTAGGCTGTTGATGGTTAGCTCGGCGGGCCAACGCGGTAGAGCGTGCTTCACGTGGCAGCGTGAACGCACCTCCTCGGAAACTGCCACCAGTGCTGTCAGATAAGCAACGCTGTCCGGTGTCACTTCAAATTTGTCACGATGCAGGGGCTTCGCAATGATGCCTAGCAGCATGGTGAGCACACGAGACGTACGTGACACTGTGGTGGGTGTGGGATGACGAAAGCCCTTGAATCAAATTACAAAACATATGAGAGCCTGAGAGAAGTATATGGCTAGTAAGCGACCAACCTTTATGAGATGTCCGACCAGAGCAAAGTGGAAATTGCTGCGGAACGATAGGCCTACGGCATGATCCAGTTGCTTGAAGTGCCACTCGAGTTTCTCGCGCGTTTTCATCATGACCTCGGCTATGGTTTCCTTTTTATCGAAGCAACCCTGTGACTTGAGCGTGTGCAGGTTCTGTTCGAGCAGTGCTAGGCCAGCACCATAAAGCGTTATCTCATCCAGCTGCAGCACTGAGATGGCTACCCAGAAGAGTGCACGGTGTATGGGCGACTCTGGACGCAGCAACGGTTGGATGCGTGTCAGGCACATGACCAAAGCCTCAATAAGAATAAGATCGTTGAAAGACTCCAGAGCCTTGACCAGTATACGCAGTAACTGTTTAACTTCATGATCCATCACGCTTTTGCTGATGCAGCCAAAGACGATGAGTGCCCGTGGCTGCAATGCTGGATTATAACAGAAGGCAAAGCTACGTGCCAGCGAAGTCCACGTTTGCAGCCAATCGCAATCAGGCACGTCACGCATACAGGCTTCCATGATTTCCAGCAGGGCGTCTGTGATCACCTCCAGTGAGGGTAGTGAGAGACGCTCTCGATCCGCAGGCAGCGGCTGAGTGACGCGTTCATTGCCTAGCCACTTGTCTGTCGGGTGGCGGCAGCTGGAGCGGAAGGCTGTTACAGCCGCAGATTTGACCTTACTAATGCCGAAGAGCAGATAGAACTTGGGCAGCGAGAATTCATCGAGTGAAAGTCGCAGAACACGCTGTGCTTCTTCTCCAAAGGAGGGATTCGTGCAGGTGCACAGTGAGTGTATAATGTTGATGACCAGACCATGGGTGGAGGCGCGCATGGAAAGCGAGCCCGAGCACACCAGAAATGTGATCGTGTGGAAGAGATACGGCACCGATGTGGCTACATCTAAACAGTTGTTGAACGACAACATGAGCAGATACCGTCCAAGTATGGCAATATCATCCCACATCATGTGCTGCTCCAGATATTGTGTGGGATTAGTGCACGACTTGTCCATAACCCGACACATTCGTGTAATAACCTTCTTTGACACTAGTTGAACATTGGCTGAAGCCAGAGCAACAGCCGTATCGGCCATAATTTCCACTTGCGGCGAGCCTAATCCATAGGTAATCGACTTATGCAGAAAGTTGTCAAGCACCATATCAATGAGCTCGGGTATTTGACCAATGGAGCCCCAGATCTTGGCCTGCACCGAGGGATACATCTCCTTCTGATCGATAGTTAAACATATGAGCTTGTCAAGAATCTGAGAGACCTTAAGCTTCTTGGAATCGTCATTTGATTTGCAAAACTTCGTTAGATTCTTCAGCCAGGGCGTCATGTACTCCAAGCACAAATGCTTTAGTTCAATGGTGCTGCGCTGGAAGCCTTGAATGGACTCCTCCAGAAACTCAAGTGTAAGATGCGGCTCGTTGGTGGCCAATTTCTCGCTAACTGACTTGATAAAGATGGTGTTGTTTGAAGGTATGCACAGACCCTGCGTTTCCAGTAGCTGTCCCTCAATCTTTAGGTCAAATGTGGCGGTCAAGGCGCAAAGCAAGTTGTATGCAGCCGTTCGCAAATTGGGATCACAGGAACCCAGATTAAGCAGTGCCATATTAAGCAGTGTGCCAGGCACATCCTTGGGTCGAATCTTTTGATGCACCGTGACCGAGTCCGGCTGGCTGAGCTCCCAGCGGTTGCGTATGTGTATGATCGCCTGCACTATATTGTCACAATCGTTGTGTATGAAACTTAGTTGTCCACTTTCATTAGTTATGGACAGAGTAAACTGGTTGTCATCCACCAGGCAAACCTCCTCAATTTCTGAAGCATAATAAACATCATTTAGCAGCACGGAATGAGCCAACACTTTGGTCTTTTCGGCAGATGTAATCTGCAGTGCCGTCGGACCCACTTTGATCGCTACTTTGGTATCCTTGTGACTGAGCTTCAGTGCATTGCTGAAGACTTTCAGATCCTCGTCCAGCGAAAGTGTAGCGCCTGGTAGCTTTTGCTGCTCAGCATCAATATAATCACTAAGCTTATTGGGCGACTCGAGAAATACTAGCTTCCGGTTGCCCTTGAGCGGGGCCAGGATCCGATCGTGAAACTTTGTGTACTCGCGCACCCACGAGTTGCAATTGTATATGTAAACTGCGTTGACGTTTTCATAGGCCACCGCAGGCAGCACATAGAACCACTTCTGCAGAAACTCCGTGCGGAAGCGGTTATCGGAACAGGTGTGCGTAAAGTCAACTATCACCTCAAAAGGAGAGTGACAGAATGGCTTCAAAGTAAGTATGACATGGTAAATCAATAGATCGCCATTCGTTTCACCAATTCTGCAAAACATAAAACATTAATTGCAGTTCACCGTGATGTGGTTATAGGACCTACTTGTAGCGCCTGGCAATGTAATAGAAAACTGGGTATCCAGATTTGCTGGTGCCGGCTTGATAGAATATGTTCATGGATTTCAGAGTCTTAAACTCTTCCTTTTCGTGCATTTGATGCTTGACCATAATCTCTTCAAAATTTGTCGAGGACATATCAATAGAGCTCCACCGTGCGTACGAGCTGAACATCATGTGTGAATCAACAGGTTTGTGCTCCGGTGGACCTAAATAAGCTAGCAGTGTAGCCATTTTGTCAAAAGGTCTGCGACCAACAGCCTTGTGATCCCGACTGCTTGACAAATAGTCGCCAATCTTCTCCTGATGAGTCCAAAGTAAACGATGAAGTGCCAGCACATTAGCATCTGAAATAAAGCTCATGCTATGAGACGTTTGATCGACGGTCTCGCAATCGGAGGCGATTTGAATAAAGAAACGTCTTCCGGCTTCGAAGTGATCCCGTAGAAAGTCATTGAAGCAAAGCATATGCTGCTCCTTTGAAAATTCCACATGATTGGCAATGTTTTGCAATATTTTCGACATGAGCATCAGGCCCCGCTTGGCCGAGCTGGGCACCTGTTTGCCCACAATTCCCAGTTCCTGAGGAGAGACTGCAAATAACAAGAAGGTTATTATGCAGTTAAGATTTGGCTTATTATTGTGATAATTACCTATGGCTGGATTAATGAAGCGCAGAAAGATGACGGTACCCACGGCGCCAATATTGTTCTGTAGAAGATTTGGAAAACGTTTGCTTAGCACTTGGTAGAGGCAATGACACATTGAACGCAGCTGTGGCGGGAATCGATCCGATGAATTGATAATGGCATCAAATACTTTCTGTGTTAGGGAAGTTAAATTATTTCGATGCTCTTCGATGTCTTCCTTCGGGTCCAGTCTAGCAGGGTCCACCTCAAAGCAGGTCTTCTCCTCATCATCGAGCAGTGGTCGAATGAGCGGCTCCAAAAGCATTTGCAAATAACTAGCTCCATAGATCTTAAAGCAGAATGCCATGATCTTGCTACCCAGCGAATTTCCACGGAATAGTGTCTGCATGCAGTCCGAGACTTCTACTTCCCGATAGAACATGTTCCAGAGCAGCGGGGAGAGCAAATGTTTTGCATCAAACAGCGTGACCAGCACACGTGCCAGTTCATCCATTTGCGAGGTGGTCACTACATTTGCCAGCGCCATTGCAATGGGTAGCTCACCCTTGTCACTGATCATGGTTACCAGCTGGACAAGCTGCTCAAAGCGATCGGCCAGCACAGTTTCGGCCAGTGTATCAAACTCTGTGCCTTGTTGTAGAATTTGAGTTAGCACCTCCATAAAAGCGGCGCGAGTTTGAAGGTCCGGGTTGTAGCCCAGATCGATGGAGTGCATTAGACCAGAATCAATGTTGGCGCCCAACAGATTGGACATAGCCTGTATGGTCGCATTCCTTAGGGCTGTCAGCTTGCCAGCTGCCATGCGTGGCCGTGGCGGTAGAAGCGGCGTATTGCTGAGCTCTTTTTCAGCTTCTGAGTTGTCAATGCAGTCATTGAGAAGATTCATAAACAGAGTAAAATATTTAAGAAATAGTGCACTCTTGGCATCCATGAGATCTCCACGATCCGATTCTTCAGGCTGCAGCGGTAGTCCACGTAGCAGCGCCGCAACGGCCTCCATACAGGCTTGGTCGAGATCACGAAAGATAAGGGATGTGTTGGTCACAATCGAAGCATCCGATGAGCTGGGAGGTGCTATTTGATGCGAAGTGCCCATCACCCAGTCCGTTAGATATTCAACAAGCTTATTGCGGAATTTCATCTCCTGGCGGAAGGCCAAATCATCGCGACGCTTCATCATAACCTCCACCAGTTGGCACAACTTTGTTTTAATTCGAATCGCGTAAACATTCATGTCCAAATGACGCACATACCGAACAATGCCCAACATCATGCCCTCAATGCTTGTCACGCCCAAATGCTCCGACGGTGATGGCTGCTCGCTGTTGGGATCCTTGCACGCCTTCGGGTCCAGTATGGACTTCATTATATAAATTGTGTGCTCGATGAACATTGTGTTAATCTCTGTCACATTCACGTTGACTTGGCCCTGCTGATCGAAAAACTTCTCCACTATGGCTCTGATCTGCTCGAAGAGTATGGGATACAGTTGTGTAGACATTTCCTCGCCCAACAGCTCCTTAACATTCTTCTGTATGTTCTGGCCGATCTTCTCATTGCTGCACACAAGCAGCCGCAACAGTTGCCCGATGAATCTGAAAGGATATTTCTATCTTTAGTAAAGATCTAGGGTAAGTTCAAAAGCTGTTTAATACGCACTGGGTAACCGCACAATAGCTGACATCCTGCGGCGGCGGTGGTGGTATGGCGGTTAGGGAGACTGTGCTGGGGTGAAGCGAGCCATGACCGGAGCTAGTCGAGCTAGAGTACAGTGATGCCTGAGCAAGCGATGCAACCGATGAATTATTTAGGGATTGCTGCAACAACATCTGTCGATTGTTGCCGTTACGTTTTTGCAGGCAAACGCCACCAAGTGCCAAAAGGAACCAAGTCATGTTGGCCCATTCGTTAATTTGCTCCTCAAGATCATGTTCAGAGCTTTGGTGGCTAGCACGACGCTTGCCCATGCCACGATGAAATATTTCTGCCTGCGCATCCTCGGTTTTTAATTTAGGATATGTCTGTAACACCTTGCTGGACACCTCCCAGTTGCGAAAGGTTTCCTCCCACGCAGGCTGCACGCCGTGGACACAGTGCTCAATCTTGCGAAGTAGTGTCATGATACGCTTCTGCAGCGTCAGACGGCTAAGGACACTGCCATGGCTGTTTTCAAAAAAGCAAATTCTTGTGTCTGTTGCGGCTGCAATAGAATCGACAAAAGTTAGAAGTCGGCACGAGATATCAAATAAATTTTAACTTACATGAGGAGAGCTGGGCCAGCTCTTGGTAAATGTGGTAGTTGGGCATAATAAAGCCCACGGTGAGTTCATCGGAACTGCAGCAGATCTCAGCCTCCTCGCATAGCAGTCCAAAGCAAGAGAGCGATGTCAGTACGGCATCCAAATCAACACTCCAAAGATACATAAAGAAGACTACCTCCATTTTGATATGAGCCTGTTTGCATATGGCTATTTGACTGCCTACGTGGGCGTAGTCCTTGTGCCGCTGCAGAAACGTATTCCGGCAAATAAGTATTTCACGGAGCCACTTAAGCACATCTGTATAGTTGGCTATCTGATGCTGTATGAGTTTTTGCGAGATGGAGAACAGCACCTGTGAGCTCACATCCCAGAATGTATTGATGGGTGCCTCTGGGTTCCAAACTTCTATTTTTTCTGGAGCATGAAGTGCCAGCAAAGCTTCCATCGCCTCTTGTGCTACATCGGGTAATGTCGTTTGATGGACAAGGCTAACCAAACCATTAATTAACTCCAGCGTAGAGCTCTGTACCTCATGAGCCACTTTTCCCTGTGTCTTTTCAAAACCATAAATAAGTTAAAGTTAAATGTGCAATAAAATATTTTGAGTCTCCACTCACATTTAATAGCAGTGTGGGATCCGCGTGAATAAGCCTAACGAGCAACAGCAAGAGCATCTTGTGGGCAGGTCCTTCCTCAGCTCGAGTCAGGCCCTTCTGCGTATCCTTGGACTTAAGCGTTAACGAAGTAATGTAGCGTAGCGGCGTATGGGCAATGTAACCTTGCGTGGCCTTGTTAAGCGTGTCCGTGAAGAGAGCACGCAGCTCAGCGGAACGGTAGTGGACTACTTCGGTCTGGGGCCACCAGGGTAAACGGGGCTGGTTAACAATGCGAAAGGGATTTTTGTTTTGCAACCGAAAATCGACGTAGATGTGGGCCAACCTAAGGTGTTCGAAGTAATCAATTATTATTTGTATAATAGTAAATTGATGATTTCGTTTTTGTTCCAGTTAATACTTTTATATTGCCTACTCACCGCAGCAGGGAACAGACAATGACAAAATGGTAGGCCTGTGGTGAGGAGAGATTGAGGCAAACCTTCAGTGCCTCAATGTTGTGGGGGCTGATGCGGAAACAAGATACCCAACAGTCAATCATGAGCTCAATGTCGGCAAAATTATAGCCTTGACCTCGAGAGAAGGGCTTGACAGGATTGAAGAGCAGCGCTTTAAGATCATTAATATAATACTGCACTAGCTTGAATACGACATTGTTGGAGTCATTGTTGTTTATATACGTGGATGCTTTGCACAGTTTCACGCATGCTATAGCCGATGATTCGGTCACCTGCTTGGATGGTGAATGGGGGCCCAATCCGCGCTTAATGCTCTCTATGAACTGCCTTGCCGAGAAGTCTTTGTCGCGAGATGTAAATTGATTTGACTTTGAGGGCATCTTTTCCTTTTCTTTTTCCTTCTCCGACTGTTGCAGCTCGTTGACAGTGGCCTCTAAGCTAGATGGAGTTAATATAAGCAAAAGCATTTGTAAAGGCCACACCAAAGTTTTGCTTTTCTTGTTCTCCGTTTTAAAGTATTCCACAAAATCCAGCAGCGGCTCCCAGCAGCTATATGAGAACGTGATTCATTATTGGCAGTTCTGTAATTTAACACCAAGTCAACTTACGTTGATATGTCACGATTTGTGCCACGCTGCAAATCCTGAAACTCTTGTGGATGATACTCAATCCAGTTCCAAATAGCTTTTTCCAGCGAGTAAAGCAATATGAGCGGTGGTGAGCGCTTCGAGCGAAATTTTGTAATTGTTTCTGCAAATTATCAACAATAAGTATTATTTTTACATATTTTTTAAACAAATTTGAGGTACATAGCACGAAGATGTGCTTATACATGTACTAACCCTGCAACAGCTTGGTTAACTTCACCATGTCCATATCAATGTGTTGTATAAGTTCAATGTCATTGTAGTCGGGATTCTCTTCGGAACACGAAGTAAGCTCTTGTATACGCGCCGAGATTCGATTAAATACAGCCGAGAAGTGGTTTTGGGACAACGCAAAGAGCACTTTGGAGGCAAGCGCCTTAAGTTGAGCCGCATTTGGGTTGCTGTCGCTTTGCACGTCCACAAATTGCGAAATTTCGCGCAGTAAGAGTTTAACATTCATTGCCTCCTCAAACCGTGCCGTATCCTTGGTTTGATTTGTGAGGCAACGTTCCAGTGTAGTTAATATAATAACCAATGATTCAAAGTAGCAGCGATCCGGCTCATGGCGATTTTGAAGCGCCTGGTTATATACATTATTGAAATATTAAGTCTGTATATTTTAATAGAGTTACTTACAGCCTCGTTCACTCGCTGCAACATCTTGGTTAGTCCAGATATAACAAGGGAGAAGCGATAACGCGATATGTGTATAAGACATGCCACCAATTGGTCCTGGCTCATGCGCGCCTGTGTGCCATAGGCTCCGATTTTGTTTGGCAGCTGCAGAAAAAACGCATTTCATTGATTATTTCTGTGCAGTTTAAAATGTCAGACTACTACCCATAGCGTAAATACATTTATATTCTTATTACATCTCTTCCTCTTTATAATTATTTGTATGTTATTTCTTTATATTATGATTAGTTCAGTTTAATCTAAACAGTTTAATATATCAAAATTTGCTCGTCTAATAACTCTCAAAGAGAATTGTTTCAAGAGCACTACAAATGCGTGCATGCTTCGGCACGTCATAAAATTCTCGGCTCTCCAATTCATTCATGAAGCTGTCGCCGACCCCACAGCCGCCCAATCCCCTTCACAGCAAACCCACACCAAAACAACACCAGCAGCAGGTACATTTTTTCCACTTTGCTCAAAGAGCACCGAAGCAACATATTGAAACTGCTGTAAAATACGTACCTGATCCTCAAACCTAGCCAGAAGACCAGTCGCCCATTCACCAGGCTTTTGAGTAGCCATTGTGCGTTTGTTTTAGAAATATTAGGCAATTTTTTCACTGCATTTTGTAAAAAAAAATAGAGAACGACGGAGGTTTGCAAAAATCAGCCTGCCAAACGATGGCTACGGTTGCGTCGAAACGAAGTTACACGACAAATACAGGTTGCGCAAATAACCATACACATAATTGGTTCTCACTGCGCATTTCGATATATGTATTTTACTTTTATTTAACTTAACAGTTAGTCTCTTTGCACCAAAAACTAAATTTATAATGTAAATTTGATAAATTGTATATGTTTGGATAGCTAATTATTATATATATAAGCTAACACAGCTGAAACATAGCAGACGTGACGTCACATTTATATACTTAAAACATACCAGCCTATTTTATTTTAATCGTAGCCATCCACTTTTTGAACCATTTTGTGTTCATATATATCGATAGTTTATGAACTAATGAACTGTATTATCGAATTCAAATACACCAATTACGCCAATTGGTTTTGAAACTAAAAGATACATATTTTATTTTAAATATATATAAATATCTTTTTGCTTAAAATGAACAAAAGAATTTAATTTTAAGTTATTATTGGAGTTGAGTCCATTTAATAAATACGTGCCATAAAAATCCTATTATTCCCAAACAAGCAAATACAAATTCAGTGATTGCCTCAAGAATACTGGTCGGGAGATTACTGTCAAGGCCAAAGATTGTGTTGCCGGGCCATGCAGTAGTATGCGGGTTGTTACCAAATGAAATTTTAAATAAACAAACTTGGACTTTAATAATAAGAATTTTGATTATAGCTGTTAGTATTGGTAGTTGTCTTTTATTAAATGTTTCTTTATTGCATAACAAATAATTTGTATGTTTTTTGTAATATATTGAATTTGTCTGGTAGTGTATGTATGTTACTTGTTGTGTCTATCTCTGTGAGGGGTGTGCAAATACATAATAAGTATTTTCAAGTTACGTTCTGTATTCGTAATTACAAACATATTCAGCATTTCGAGCGTATATTCGTAGTTATAATTTGATTTTTTAATTTACGCTATATGTGTGTTAAATTTTTCAACTTTTCATTTTCTAATATTCTTTTTGGTATAAAGTTTAGTTTTGCTATCTAAAAACAAATGTTCATTGAAAACTTTTCGTTATTTTAGAAATAACAGCGCTTTTTGTGGAAAAAAAAGAAACATATAATTAACATAGATTTTACTTAACTTCGGGTTTATTGGCCGTTTGGAAGTGATTAGTTTTTATTTAGTTTTTTAATAGAGGGAGGAACAACTTAGTGCTTTTTAGGTATCAAATTACTAGAATTACAAAATGTATCGAAATTTGTATTCAATTATTGTTTTGAGTTGCATAGGCACGTAAAACTTATGCGTATCGATACTCCTGCGTGGCATTTTGTTAATTAGCGTATATCGTGTTAAATGCAGTTATTGATATTCGAAAAGTTACGTATTGATTTACTTTTTGCATTTAGAGTTTATATGTTGTCAGATAAATTGCGTTGTTTGCGAAGAGTTGAGTATAAAGCTTTGTTGTATGTATAAGTAGATCTCTAATTGTCTTTTCATTTCTCTATTTGATTCGTTTTTGATTCGTTTTCGCTCCATAAATAGTATTCTTTGTATGTTATTTGTATGTCAAGTTGCGTATGGACGTTTATGATTGTATGAGTACTAAGAGTATAATTCAAAACTAAATTCATATTAAGAAACCATAATTAAAGATGATAGTTATTGTAAATAGTATATACATGTACATACAGCTGAGTATATAGCTTTAATACAATACTTCTTAAAGTTTGCGTTGTTTCATTTTCGATTTGCACTTAAACACTAAACGGTTTACTTGAAATTGAATTTCAATGCAGTGCGGCAACCCTTCCGTAGAGCTGGCCTGGCAACCCTAAGCAAGAGTCGTTACGAATACTTAAGTGTTAGAATTTTGCGATTCCTTTTCTTTGACTATTATTAAAGACTAAATTTAACAATTCCTTTGGGGGCTTCAGAAACTTATTTTTGGTTTTTTTTTTTTATTTTTAAATTAATTTTATGGTTTTTGGCTCCTAGCTTAGATCGTCCACACCTGCACTTTTTCGGCCACAACGCACCAGCTGGCCCGCTCGTAGTAAGAACTTACAATGTGCAGACTGGCCACATGATGATTGATCAGGGCGTCGAGTTCGCCTTCTCGGAACACGTGATAGAAGCGATGGTGTGTGGTGGAACCACCCTGCGAGGGGCTGTCCAACGAAGTGGTTGAGCTATTCGAGTGCTCCAGTGACTCGGTGGAGCAACGCTGCTGTACATTTTCCTGCTGTTGTTGTTTCTGTTGCGCTGTTGTCGAGACAGTTTCCGTTGAGCTGGACTCACTAGAGGTTACTGGCTTGACGGTGCTGAAGTTGCGCCTTCTTTGACCATATTCGTGCATGCCCTCTCCCAGCTGATCGCCACCACGTGCCTCCAACGCCTCAGCATCCTCATCCTCTTCAGGTATGGCTATAAAAGGTATTCAAATATTCATATATATCCTGAAACCAAAGCATACAATACTCACCATAATCCTCATCGCGAACATCGCTGTCGCCATCATCCTGCAGCAGATAGGCCGTCTCCGGATTAAGATTGTAGTGGGAATTACGCTTGTATTTGAATTTAGATATTTTACAGTGCTCGTAGATGCCCATCGTATAGCTGCGTTCATCCTCCTCTTCGGCTTCCTGCTCCTCGTGTATGGTGAAGCTGCGCGTCTGTGAGGACAGCGATGAAGTTGACGATGATATGGGCGATTGCTGTAAACTGGGCTGTGTGGATAAGTTGGCCAGCATGAGACGACGTTCGCGCAGCTCATCTCGCAGCGCACTTAAATCTCCATTCGCACGCTTCTTCCCACTGCTGCCACTGCCGCTTCCACTGCCGCCGCTCAGATATTCACCAATGTCACCGATTCCGTCCAGACTGCGGCATTCGGCTCGACTGCTCTTGTCGTCCAGTTCCCGCTGTAGTTGTGCCGTTAGTTGCTCGGCAAAGTCGGCGCAATCCTGCGGTCGCTGAGCCTGGGTCCGGCCTGCAACGCGTTTATCCGGCAGCAGCGGTGCACTATCGGCATTAAGTATAATATCACTTGCATTGGGCGTGGCATTGTTTATCTGCAGCTCGCCCTTGTGGTACTGTTCCTGATTAGTGTTAATGAGCTGAGCTAGCGTTGTGTCCGAATCATCTGATGATTTTCCTGAGCCGGTGCTTTTCGTGGACAATAGCTGTGCCGAGCGTGGCGCACTAATCACGCTGTCAACGGAGTCCGGTGAGGAGGGCTCACTGGAGTCGCTGTCCAAATCATCTGTGGCCGGATTGAACAGCTCCAGTGAGAGCAGTTTGCTGGAACTGCTGGCGCCTGCGACACCAGAGCCCGAAGCTCGGCGAACTATGGGAAAACTCGGACGTTGCACCTGCAGTGATTGTTGCCGGCGGAACTTGGGTATGGCCGGCATCTCCCGGATCGTTTGGCGTGTTATTCTATGGATTGTGGTCGGCGGCTGCTGTTGTTCCCGTTGCTCTTTTATGTGCGCCTCGTCAAAGTTGAAACGCGGAGACTTCACGGCTGGCGTCAGAATTGCCATAGCTGCTGTAACTGCTGCCGTGGACTGTGGTGGCGAGGTGACTGTGCCCAGAGTGGCTGCTGGGGAATGAGCAGGTGTGGGCGGGCAAGGCATTATGAGCGGTGAGGTTGGCACTGAGTAAGTAGGCGCCAGACGCGCTGCCGGGCAGCCTACCGCGGTAGCTGTTGCTACTGGGGCTGTGGTTAAGCCTGTGGCAAGCGTCGCCTGGGCTTGTCCATTGCTGGAACTGCTAGAGCTCGAGTTGGAGTGCTGATGCTGTTGGTGATAGTTAAGCTGTTGCTGGTGCTGCTCCGGCTTGGGTATAAAAATGACCGAAGCAAAGCTATCCTCTGATTCGATACTCGTATCTGATTGCAGGCTGCTATCCTTAGAAGAATCCGATCCGGACTCCCGTGAGTGTCGCCGCGGTTTCCCCTCCTCGCTCTCCGCACAAGTGATACACTCGTGCTGATACGCACTGCAGTGGCATAAGTTGCTCGCGGTGCAGTCGACGCTGCTGCAGTAGATCACTGGCCCAGTGCTCACGCTGGAGAGTAGGACATGCGCCGGAAAAAGGCTACTTGAGTTGCTCGGATGCAGATGATGATGATGATGGTGATGATGTGGGTGCTGTTGCGTTTGTGTTGTGGATGTCGTAGTCTGTTTATTGTTGTTATTCGAATTCTGCTTGGCTGAAGGTGAAGGCGGCGTTTGGGTCGTTGGAGCGTATTTAATGTTCTGCATGAGCATGTTAATGCCCGTCTTGGTCACGCGCTCCAGACTGCCCGTTGAGCTTTTGATTTTGGTGGTGAAGCCTTCACGTATAACTTGTAATCGTTTGGAGAACAGGGCTGAGCGACAGAGAAAGGCTTCATTGAGTGATGTCTGTTTCTGTATGCGTTTCCGTACACGCTCCTTCTCCCGCAGCCTATTGCCGGCCATCAGTTCCTCATTTAAAGAGCTTTGCTTGCGCAGAGAAGCAGTAGAAGAACCAGAAGCACCAGGAGCTTCTGCTGCAGTCCCTGCCGGAGCCGTGGGTGAGTTATGCTGATGAAGATTAGAGGCATAGCAGCCGCTACTCGTATAAAGGTTGCTGCTGATGCTGCCGCTGGCACTGTTGTAGGTGCTGAACATTTGAAAGGCAGCGGTGGAGTTTGCTGTGGAGTTGCCAATTGGGTCGTCCGTCTCTTGACTTACATCATCCTCGCAGAGCGACTGCTTCTGTTTAATTAGCTTTGGCCGCCGGCTGAGTGTGTTATCCGCACTGGCGGTGCTTGTGGGCGTCTGGCGGCCATTCATCTGCTGCTGCGTTTCGGCATTCTCCGGCGTGCTCTGCAGCGAAGCACCAGTGGCATAAGATTTAGTCTCCCCGGGCAATAGGGGACCACCTAGACTTGGAACACTTGAGCGAGAGCGCACAATTTGTCGCGGCGGCGTCTGGAGAATGCTGCCCAAGCTGCGTGATTTAAGACCAGCAGAGAGGGGCGGATCGGGAAAGTCTTCAAAGTCCTCGAGGCGACGCAGCTCTATGGGCAGATCTTTCGCATCCTCAAAGTCCAAACTGCTATCGTTCTTGGCATCCTTCGAGGTAAATGAGTCCAGAAACCATGCATGCCGCCGTCCGTTAGCCAGTTTCTATTGGTCAAAGGATTATAGTCTATTCTCTTGGCTGTAGCCCAAAGCTTGACTTACCTGAATGGCGCGACGCACAAAGCTATAACAGGACTCGCCCGGCGAGGATGAGCTAAGGCTAGAACTATCGCCATCGCCCGCCGAGCGACTAGAGTTGGTCGACTCCTCCGTGTAGGCGTGGTAGGGTGGCAAGAAATCACCGTCGTCTTCCTCATCGGAGTATGAGTAGGAGTAGGTGCGGTTCTTGGGTGGCTGCCAGGGTATAAGCACATCCTGCGACTCAAACCGTCGATGCCGCTGCTCCTGGGCCCACACAGTAATAACGACGCGTCCGCCAATACGCAGAATACGGGCCAGCTCCCTCAGAGCTCGCACGCGTCGCTCCGTCGTTGCAAAGTGATGCACCACGGCCAGTGATAGGACCGCATCGAAGCTATTATCGCGAAACGGCAGCTCCAGATTGTCGCACAGCGCCACCTGTGGGATAAGGAGCATAACATTATTATGGATTGATTACTCCTGCGGAAATATGATTTTATATAAGAAGCAACATCCGGTCTACAAGCCAATTAGATTACGCAAAAGGCGCACACTCCGCACAACCCACACACACACACACACACACACACACAAAGTTTCTTGTGTCCCGCTGCCGATTGCCGGTGAAACGGAAGACGCAGGTGATGCAAGTTTATGAGTTTTATTTCAAAAAGTTCAATGAGCGGATCTAAAAGTTGGGTACATGAATATGTCAAATATTGAGTAATGCTTTTCGATAGTTAATATTGCTTGCATTTTAACTGCAATCAATATTGGGCCTGCAATATTTACTTTTATTAAAAGAGTTTGTATTTGTTTGTCAAATAGTCAAATAGTTTACCAAAACTTTATGCAATTAATAAAATAGTCAGCACAAAGTGACCAAAAGCAAGTTAATATTCTCGACTCGATGAAAATTTGTAATTTATTTGCTGACTGAACTATTGATGTGCCTGCAGACACACGCCCACACACACACAAAGGCACACACACACAGGCACTGTGGTATTTTTTGTTTGCATAAATTGCAGCAATTGAAAAAGTTGTGAAAAAAAAAATTAAAATTTTGAGGACAGTAAACTGACCTTTCCCAACTCTGCGGTTTCAGTGTGTGTATGTGGGTGGGTGTTTGGGTGTGTGTATACTGGTGTTCTTTATTTTAAGTACATATATTTTATTTACATTTCATGTCGTGGTCAGTTCTGATAACGTCAGTGCAGCTGGATAAAATTGGAATTGAACAAAAGTTTCGATATTGAAATGTGGGACAACCGATTGCAAGGACTTTTCTACTATATTTGTGATTTATTTTCAAAGGATTAGGATTATTTTCAAAGCTTCTCAGTAAAAGCAACAAACTGAATCCAAAAGAATTTAATGTCTGTGTATAAATTATTTTAATATTTTATCACATTTGCGATTTATTGCCAAAGGATTCGAATTATTTTCAAAGCTTTTCAGTGAAGACAATAAACAATTTATTAATCCTTGCAATAAATGTTGGATCGATTTAAATTAAATAAATGTTTCTTATACTTTTCCCTAGATTTAAATTTAAATTTAAATATTTTATTTTGTTATTCATATTTTAATTTAATACTTTGGTATTACATTTTTATTAATAATTCTTTTTTTATTTTTTCTTTTGTTTTAAATTTAATCAATAAATAAACTGATTGCAAAAGAATATATTATTTCTGTGTATAAATTATTATATTATATTGTCATATAAGTGATTTATTTCCAAAAGATTAGGATTATTTTCCATAAAGACAATAAACTATAAACTAAAAAGGAATTTAATGACAGCATATAAATTATTTACAGGTAAGCATTAGTTATATACGCGGTACCCTCGATTACATTTTAAAATTCACATACGTGTGGAAAATGTATATATGTATGTGTGTAGAAATTTAATTGTAGGTTTCGCTTTCCGCATGAATTATTTGTAGGCAGTGGAGGCAGTGATAGTGCGCTCTCTGTCTGCACCTGACAAAACAAAACGGCCTTGACCCTTCAAGGTAAAAATTTGTTATGTCTTTCTCTTTCAGTTCCTTTGTCTTACTTTCCTTGGCTTTCACCAAGTGTGTGTGTGTGTGTGTGTGTGTGGGTGACCACGTACTTGAAAATGTCAGACAAGTGCCTATGCCACAGTCGTTGCAACTCAACGCACAACAAACATTTCTTAGCTGGAAATATTAATTAAGATAAGTGTCTCAGAGTTGACAGTTGGAATACTCAAGGAAATTTAACACTTTAGTCTTTTAATAGGTACTTGAGGTTGTTCGTTAGTAGAGTATCATTAGTATTGAACATTTTGTCTTAGCTATTAATTAAGATTGTTTCGCATTTTAATTGGAGATGCAACAAATTTGTTTAAGAGCAACTTTAAATTGAAGATTTTATTACTTAAATTATATGCAGAACATACTCGATTATTGTTAACAGTTAATAAGTAGATCGGTGTTCTATATGCATGGAAAGTACCAGGTACTGCTTTTAGATTTTATATGTAAGAATTGTAGCCTTTTGCAAGTTCTTAAATAAAAGTATTTGCTTTTGATATGTAGGAACGAAGTCTATACAAAGCTTTATCGACTCGGCATTGGAATGTGTGTCTAATATACTTTTGCGCAACTTAAACCCAATAAAATACAATATACAATATACTCAAAAGACCGCTTTTTCCAAGTTTAAACGGGTTAAGGATATGTAAAGAATACACATACTTCATTGATAACTAACCGATTACTATTAATCACACAACTTATAAGTTACTTCTCATAGAAGAATATAGTCGTAGTCTGTTTATACTGTGGATATACTATCCAACTTGATCCTTCTAGTTTTCAATAAAATATGGTTTTGTCTTGGTAGCCAAGTACACAATCTAACAAGAAAATAAATAGCAGTATTGCCCACTTACGGCTTATGGGCGTTGCTCTTACGACATTTGCATTTATATATAAAACTGACCATAAAAATGCAGCACATTCGCTTTTTTTTGCTTTTTCTTTAGTGTTTTGTTCAAGCAGCTTTCAAGTTTTCTACTTGTTTTTCTTTCCTTTTTGTTTTTAACTCTTTTATAGCTCATGTTCTAATACCATGAATGCACGCGCTGACATTTCTCTATGCTCTTTACAAATTGTATATATGGGAGTAGCCATTTTTTATAGAAACACACATACGAATGTACTGGCTCACATATGTGGACACCCACATAGGACAGTCACATGTTTTTGCGGGGGTGTAATGTCACACTGGTCTGTGGAATTACGCCTTAAAAAATTTATGTTGACAAGTTTTCAATGCAGCTCCCTTTCGTCGTCGTCGCCGTTCTCTTCTCGGGTGTCAGGTGAAACATGTTACGCATACGCCACGCTGCACACTAATGAGGCCAAAGAGCAGCAAAGGCAAACTGACGGCTCAAACGAGTGCCGGAAAGAAAATAACAGAATGAAACACCTACTACAACTACATATACTATAAATATATATACTATATATGTACTTATGTACTTTTGTTTGGCCTTCTTGGCCCGCTGCTTATTTAAATGGCGCTTAAACGAACCACAAAAAAATAAAAAAAAACTAAAGATGAAAACGCCCCAGAAAGTTTTTTAGCTAAATTACTGGTTTAACCAAGTAGGCAGCAGTCACCTAGTCACAGAATCGGGGCACGAACTAAAAGCATCCAAAGGGCAGGAGAGAATCTCGTTGCGCTCACTTTCCTTTTTTGTTGCTGCGCCGATTTTGATGTTTGCTGTGCCTTTTTTTATATACAATGTTTTGGGGCAGAAAGAAATTTATGACCTCTCGAATGCAAGCTGTATTTGTATGTATGTATGTGTGTGTGTGTGTGTGTGTTATTTGTTTTGTGGCCAGCTTAATGCCTACTGCATACCGTGCTCCACTTGGCAGTTTATTGCTTTACAAAATTATAGTAAATCAGGCCATGTACGAGTTGAGAAATCAAAGTTGGCAGGCAGCAACTGAAAGTTTCCATCATCAGATACATTCAAAGCAAAGTTAAATTGCTTCTGCACAAAGTTTGCTTTTCTATTTTCTATTTTCTTTTTATTTATATACATTTGCAAAATGGTTGCAGTAACAGTAACATTCGCTTGCAAGTCACGTGACGTTACTTGTGCGTTTCCATTGTATGCAATTGAGTTTATTTCAGCACATGCGAGCACATTTTGCATATCAGCTGCATTAAATAAAGACCAATTTTACATAATTTGGCTAGCATTAAATCAAATATAGTAGTTAAAGTCTTTGTTAGAAATGAAACTAAAGCTAAATGGCCCTAATAAAGCCTGACAGCAGTTACAACCAAAATACGTCAGAAAGTAAAGACATAAAGTAAATCAATAAATGTTCTGAATGGAGTTTAAAGTCCGATAGTTTATTATTGCAGCAAAGAGTTAAATATAGCTATAGTATCAATAGAACGCATGCAATTCTTTTCAATGGATACAATTTAAATGTCAAGGACTTGACATTTATTACAATCGAAGCATTTATAGGCACATTGCCTTGGTGTCCAGTCAAGATAATGACAAAGATAATGGGGAAGGTTATTAAATAAATTAAACCATTTAGAGTAAATTGTATACACTCTACGGCATGTGGCATGTTACCAACTGAAGTAGCAACCCTCACTCCTTGCATTCAATGGCAACCTACTAGCTCGACGTCCTCGTCGTCATTACTCGTACATGCGAAGTTCGAACCCACGCAATGCCAGTAAATGCAATTTAATTGCAAAAAAAATGCCAGTGCCAGGGCCAGAGTCTACAGAAGTAGAGAAATAGTATGCATTTAAAGGAAAATGGAACTACTTTCCTGGAAATGCCACCATAAATAAGCGGAGAGAAACGCAAGGAAGTTCATGTAACAGATTATTGCGAAAAGTATTGCATATCCTCAGGCGCAACGGGTGAATACAATTTATTGTTCGCAGTTAGAAAGAAAATATTGTGGGAAATAACAATGTAACAATAAAAGAACAGAATACGTAGAATTAATGTTTATATTAAACTTCAAGCTATTCACTTCAGGGATTACATAAGGTTTAGCAGAATACTTTTGTTTAAACAGGCCACTGCATAAAGTGCTTCAATTCTTAAGCTTTATCGATTTGTAGATACATTTCTATGCATTCCGATTGCAATTTATACTATATATTCCCAGATGGAGCCAGCATCGATTTGGGGTTCACTTTGAATGTAATTATGCAACACTTCGGTGCAAGGGAGCCTGCAGTTTATTAGCGCTCTCCAATGAGCAAATGTGTTCGTTTTATGGCTCTATTGTTGGCCATTGCAATTATGGAGGCATTAAAGCTCAACTCTGGCAATAACTGGTAACATGTGCAAATAATACGAATGATAAGCATAATTTATGCATTGCAATAATGGCGACTTGGGTCCCAACGAGCACTTTAGGACTGGACTGGGGCCTTGCTAATATTTGAATGTGGCAACTGAAGCAAAATGGGTCAATTGTATGACTGGAAACTGCAATAACGAAAAGGAAAATTAAAAGGAAAATGAAGAGAGAGAGAATGGTATAGATAACCTATTGTTAGCATTCCTAGAAGCCATGGATGTCCACTCACACACACACACACACACACACACACACACACACATAAAACCCACATAAAACCCACACACATTGAGCTGTCAGCTAAAATAATTTGCTGCCATTAATTACAATTTCGTAGAATTCATATGATGTCCACTCACCTCTCCGCCCTTCTCGTGGGCGGCCTTGCTCAGGCGGTAGCACCGGTCCACGCCAATGGTGCATATAGCGGGATTGCATTGAGTGAGGTAGCGCCCACTGCCGCAACCCACATCGCAGACGACTGACCCCGGCTCTAGATTCCCCAGGAATTGTGCGACGCGCGGCCTGACTGGTCCCGTAGGCTCCTCACAATGCTCGTAAACATCGTGGACATAAGCACGTTCCAGAGCCGCTGAACGGCCGTTGGCATCACGTGATGCACTTGTGGTTGTGGCTGTTGTTGCTGCCGTATTTGTGGCTTTTGTTATTGGAGTCTTTTTTGTCTCTGACAATGCCGGCGCTGCTTCATCTGCCGCTGTCGTTGTCGTTGCACCAGCTGTTGTGGGCGATATAACCGTGGGAGCCAAGTTTGCAGCTTGTGTTATACTAGACGCTGTATTCGTCGCCGTTGTTGTTGTCAATTGTTTGGTCATTGCTGCTGCTGCTGCACTGGTTGTTGCTGTTGTTGTGCACTTATCATATGTCGTTGACAGGCTAGCCTCATCTGTATGACAAAAGAGAGATAGAAATAAGGAAATGTTTCTTAGATGCACTCAATTTATTCATACTATATATCTTGATAAGTTAACAATGAAAAACCAGTCAGTTTATATAACTAATTGGGATTTGAAGTACCTTTAACCGGGTCACAGACATAAGCCAAATTCCATGGCATGTTGAAGGCATCTTAACGAAACTATTTGCATAAAATCTTTGTCTATTCTCCTTGCACAAATTCCACGAAACTCTTCTCTTTGTATTCATGAAATTCTGAAAACTTGCAAAGTAAAACCCTAACTGCATTGCTCGACTGCATGTTAATTTATAACCTGTCAGCAATTTGTATAATTAAAGCAATTTGTATCCCGAAAACTGTCATTCCATGTATTCTACATTTCTAGGTAAAGTCCTCTCTGTGTGAGTTCTTTAGTTGACATTTCCCAGTAACTGTTATATACCCTATACCAATTAGAAGAAAATGAATAAGGTGTATACCTTGTTGGAAAGGTTGCAGTACAACATATGAATTTGTTTTTAATTTAGGATTATTCAGAGAAGTATCAAGTACTTCATCAATCTGAGCCTTATATATAACGATCGTGTGTGCTTCTACATATATAATATGATATAATATAATATAATAATATGCTGAATGTGTGTTCTATAGTTGACATTTCCTAGTAACTGTTATAACCTATGCCAATTAGAAGAAAATGAATAAGGTATACAGCTCAATTATACCCGAGAACTAAGGATAGGAAGCGTTGCAGTAAATATGAACCTGTGTTTGGGATTATTCAGATTGGTACCAAGTACTTTATCAAAATGAACCTTATGATGATAGTTTCTATAGGGAATCTGTTGTTCAATCTTTTTTTGATAGAGAACTCAAGTTGTTGTTATTGTTGCCATTGAATGCATGACATCAAGTCGTAAACTCGTTACAGCGATGGCAGCGAAGCCCACACAAAAATGAACTCACACTTATGTGAAATTCTTGTCAAGCACTTGCATACCGGAAATGTAAAACTAGCATGAGTTGGCATTTCTGTTGATTTTTCATAACTGTATTTCCGGTGGCTGTAAGTGTTAACACTGCCGCTGCCCTGCGCTTCTGTATGCAAATTTCGAACACCCTCAGGTTCCAAGAAATTGTTAGCGTATAAATTGCATTAAACGTGTTGATAAGAACGCTATTGGACGACGGGGACAGGGGGCAAAGGATGGAGCTGCAGCAGTAGTAGCCGGCGAGCGAGTGGGTGCCAAATCGCATTAGCGTTGTAAAATGCAATTATAATTGAAATCAGATTAAAAGCAAATATAATGGCAACAATGACGCAGCATTGCTCAAATAGCACGAGTAAGACTTTGCGTGTGTCTGTCTGTGTGTGTGTGTGGGTGTGTTCTACGTGGTGTTAATGAGTGCATGTGCGGGTGTTAATAAGCGTACCAAATGAGTTGTAAATGTATTTTATGGCGTTTTAATTAAATGTGCTGACCTTTTGCGGAGTAGAGTTCAAATATTGAACACCATCTGCAACTGTTAAGAACAGGAAAACTGGCAGCAAGGACATAAAATACGCATTAAAGGCTGAAGGAGTTACATTGCCAATGGAAATGATGAATTTATAATTAAGAAAATAGTTCTCGAACACCCACAAGTGCTGCACATAAGCTGCTGACTGTTACGGAATCGAACATTAACCACCATCAGTTTAGTTTCTGAGCTTGACTCTTGTATAAAGATGAAGGAAGAAGTCTCAATCAAATCGACGTATATACATAATATTTACATAATTGTGTATGCAGATGACTACAAGGACATTCATTTGCACAAACTTCATATAATCTTTTACCACTGATTGGCAACAAAGTATGGAACAAAATCAATTTACAAGTATTATTTGTTGTCTCTCCTGTTTTCGATCGGAACTTCCGCTTAAAAATGTAATTTATCTACGATATAATTCCTCGTTTGTATAGTTTGAATCGATTTGTGAAAAGAATCGCTGTTGCAAAAGGCTACCATTACGAAAATGTTGACCCTTTTGTGTTTTCCAGCTAAGAACAAACTGAGGTATCTATTTACCATACACAGTGAGCACTTATCCAGGCCATCATATAATATCTTTGTTGTACCTTTCAATACTTATTCATCTAAAGGGCTCTCAGGCACACCGTGCGTATGCATAATATCTGAGATGGGGAGGCTCAAGTGCGCTACTCGGTGCGCTACTTGTGGTGTCGTGTGCTCTCTGCTTACCTTTTGTTAGGACGTTGGTGCGCTGATAACTGGCATTCAAGAACGCCGACGACGTCAGTTCCGCTGATAACATGCGATGCGGTCAGGACGTAAGGCGAGAAATGATTTTACGAGTTTGCCAATAGGCAGAAGCTGAATTAACTGTTCTGTTGTTGTTGTTGCTGCTACTGATGATGATGATGAGAGCAAAAAAACGACAAACGATGAACGATGAACGACGTCGACGGTTGACACTGACGGTGATGGTGACGCTGGCGGTGACGCTGACGGTGACGCTGGCGGTGACGGTGACGGTGACGGCGATGTCGACAGCGGCGCGTCAGAAAATCAATGTGCATGCATAATGTAATGTTAGTTGATTTGGAACCAGCACGGGCGGTTCTGCGAATTTATATATATATATAACTAATTTCAACTTCAACTTCAAGTTTAACTTTGACTTTGAATTGGCGATGGTTTTATTTATAGATGTTTCAACTGGGGCACGTTTGATACGATAATTTGCTCAATTTTGTTTTGAAATCTATCATTATACGAGTAGCAACTACACGCGGTAATTGCTGTTTGCTGGCTTTGTTGTTGTCGCTACTGCTGGAGCAAAGGACACGGACACGGACATGGACACGCGCTCGCTAACACACAAAATAGGATACACAAAATGCTTTTCACTGCTCCTGCTACGTCTGCTCCTTCTTTTGTTGCTGTCAATGTGCCAGCCAAGCGACAGCCTGCCTCTGGCATATGACGTTTTCTTTGTATGTGTGCTGTCTCTGTGTATATATGTGTGTGAGTGTGTGTGTGTGTTTTTGTGTGTGATTTTCTGTTTCTTATTGGCACTCTTTACTTGCACTTTTCATCAGCGATTTTTTTCACACAAAAGTTTCTCTTAATTTTACAAGCTTTACATCTTTTGGCTTTCTTAATTTTTTTGATTTTATTTTATTTAAGACCTCAGGCACTTGGCGCTTTTTTTTTTTTTTATTACAAACGTGTAACTATTTCACTCTGTATATGTGTGTGTGATTCAGTGTGTGTGTTCGCGAAGCGTGTTTACCGCTCTGGTGTGTGTATGCCATGGGTTAACGTCGCGTACTAGCCTAAAAGCTACGGCCGTATCCTTTTGTTCAAGGATGTTGTTGCCTTGTGGAATGCATTGAGTGAGCTTTGGCTTACAACTTGACGAAAGCTTCGGCATACAGCTGTTGCCAGAGAGGGAAAGTGCTTGACAGAAACTAAATAGAGAGTGGGAGAAAGGGAGACAGAGATAGCGAGAGTAAAAATAAGATTGTAGTGAAAGGAAAGTTAAGATCCCTAAGAATTTACTGACTTCGTTTAAAAATAAGGACAAAAAATAAGGAAATTTTAGTTGAAGTTTATATATTTAAACTGAAAACAATCTCATATGATAATTGCTATTTCTTAACAATATCTTTGATTCCATTCGTAACCAACTTTCAGTCTACGTTTTACTGTCTAAAAATAGCCGTAATAAGTGGCAGTTAAAGTAAAAAGCTTGTTGTCTCCACGTCAGAGTGTAAAGATTCATGAATGAAACCCCCGAAGCAATTGAAGAGTCAGTCGAGGCACACAAATAGAAATGGAAATAGAAGCTTCGTTAAGTTGGCAGCACGGCAGCTGAATAAAATAGACCTACTTCGATAAAAATGGGCGAAAAATAGCACACGATTTCTGTAATTTGCGCAGCGCAGACTCTACACACTGTACACTGACGACTACTACACTACACACTTTGACTCCTGCTCAGTGCCGACTGGAGGAGGACATGGCAGTTACACTCCCCTCGCCTGATTATTTTTGATGAATGAAAAGCTCTTTGTTTGGCCTGCCGCTATCTCCGCTGTGGGGCAGAAGGTTCGTGCCCCGGTCGGCTCATGTCTATTGCAGGACAAATTTCGTTGTAGTTTCATAAAATAAAGGCATGACTGACGTTGTTGCTGGTGCGTAGTAAAAGCTAAGGCTGTGTGTTGATCTGGCTTTTCGCTGGGTGGGTGGTTAACTGGTTGCCAAAGCGTCATATGGCTTTTTTTGTAAGCATGACTAATATAATCAAATGGCTAACGCGGCTCTGGAGATGGCGTCGAAATATTTGGCGACATGCCAATGAGTTTAGCAAATGCGAGTCGAGCGGGGGGCTGCTATACGACAGATACTCGTAACCTTAAGCAAAAATATTATGCCGCACTGTGGGGGCGTCAGCATGTGTTGATGTCGTCACAGAAGCCTGGATGAATCATGCAGCCGGCAGTGTATGTTCTCTGAAATGTTTTATAGCTCAGTTGTCATGTGACAAATGACGGGCAGACCCAGCGAATACAATAAACAGATGTCTCAATTGTTATTGTTGAAACTCGCAAATGCTTCAGAAGTTCAGAACTGGAAGTAGGAACTAGCAGAAGTTGCGTAGGCGGGTGCATTACATGGTTTCTGGTTAAAATTGCAAAAGTTTTCGGCTTTAGGTACTGGGCTATTAATGATATTATGGAAATCAAGCTGGTGTCATCTAAGTATTGTCATTGGCAGCATCTGTATATGGTTCATATATGTATGATGTATATACACACATACACAGCAGTATATCTATATGTATATCTAGGTTGTGCTAGTGCCTTCGGGCCGGCACGCCTGGCGTCTAACGAATGCGCCATCGATGGTTGTCTTCGAAGTCATAAATCATACGCTCCCTGGCGCAATATACTATACACATACTTATATATATATATATGTACTTATATATATATATTTATGTACGAGGGAACAAGGACAGCCGGGATATGCAGGATGGACTGCATTGCTAATAATGTCACGTAACAGAGCTTTTGACAGCCAAGTGCCGCACACTTCATTTAAAACCGCATCTTCAACCTTGGGGATTCGGCTTAACGCTGGCAATTACGGCAGCACAACCTGTCAGCTCTTGAGATCATAAGTGCAATTAGCAGCTCTTACTATAAAAATAATAGGCTGCTCTAAAGGAAAACACAAGCATTTCATAGCAACGACATGTAGGTTGTGGTCGTAGTTAAATAAATATTTAAGAAGCTGTTTACGAGTAGAAGATTTATAGAGAAGCAAACAAACTTAGGTTTAATTGCATAATCACCGCATAACGATTATTGTTTAATGGTTAAATATAAATTTAATTAGAAGTATGTGCTAAAAATTATGCATTAGCATACGCCAGAGCAAATACCAAATACAAAACACAAAACATTTTGCTCCTTATCTGATTTAAGGAAACGTAAATCTTGGCAGCTCAAGAAGCAGTTCGCGTATGTCCTTGCGATGGCTGGCGAAGACGTTTTCTGTGTGCTCTCTGTGTTCGGCAAATGGAGTGAAAATTATGCCGGAAATGGGCGGCAAACAGGGCGGTTACTTACTGTTGTTTTTATTATTGCCGAGCTGCTGCTGCTGCCGCTGCTGCTGCTTAGGCCCTCGAGTTGACATCCCAGTATGGAACGCAATTTTGCCTGCATACCACGTACAAGTACTACGAGTACTTGCTATCCAGATAAAACTTGTCGGCATAACTTAACTGTGGTTTGTACTGCCACACCTCCGCACGCCCCTGCCCCAGCTGCTAACGTCTAATATTTGGCGCGTGGCGACGGCGGCTAAGAACGACGCCATTTTGGATGGTCGCGTGTTTCTGACGGCCTTGCAATGTTGGCTGTTGTAATTTTGTTTAATTTTTGTTTTTTATTTCTGCGAACCCTCTTTGTCAATACACACTATAGCTCATACCCGTATAGCTCATATCTTGTTGCGCATTCTCTCATGTGCCACGGTCAATGTTCGGGGCGGACATTGGTGGCCTGACGTCAGCACCAAATACAATATCGCAACTCCACCCCATCTCAAGGCCAAACAATGGGCGCCAGCGCCAGTGTCGCGTGACGCAAAAGGATATTGAGTTTTCTTTTTTTTGCTAGGCTCCTTAGACAATTTTCTTGAATAGCTATTCCCATGTCACGTGTGTTTAACCATCCAATAGGAGTTACCGGTAGAAAGCTTTTCCAGCCAAGCTTTCACTTATCTTATACACAAACCAAACAGCCGAAGCTTAACTTCATAAACAAAGGAACAGAAAGGGTCTGGCATAGAATAAAAATATGATAATAATAATAATAGTATTAATAAATAATAAATATTAAATAATAAAAAATAATAATAATAATGTAAATAAATAAAATATATAATCATAAAATCTGATTTACAATCCCAATTAGATGAACTTCATATAGTTAAATTTTTATGTCTCTTTCGATGACAATTAATTCTGGTCTATCTGTATCTACCTAAGATTCTATATAAATAATCAATATTATATAGATTTATCATTATATTTATTCCCATTATGTTAACTAATTATAATATTTATTGGTTCGTCAATTAAAATTTATACTCGTAATGTTAACAAATTGAGTTCAGCAGATTACTGAAAGCACGTTTTTGGTGCTTTGACTAGAAGTAGAACGGAAGTTGGAAGAGTAAGTTGGTCCATTCAGAAGCGGGTTATCTTGCTGTGCTCTGGAGATGGTGGCAAGGAGCAGATTGATGAACGTGAAGGGCTTTGCTCAGGACGCGGGGGAGGACGTTGAGGATTAATGTTTGCATTGGCCTGACGAAGATTGGCAAAGAATTGCTGGCGTCGTGGGCCACCGCCTCGTAAGGGCAATGTGGGTATTTCACTTGGAGATTGATGATTCATTTCATCCTGCGAACAATGACGCATGGCCGGATTTACGCACTCGTAGACGCTCTTTTGAAAAGAAACCAGGAATTAGATGCATTATGAATCTACGGAATTACTTACCTGCTCCGAGGAGTACTGATTGTTCTGGGCAAATGCCAAAGAAGTAAGCGAGGGCAGCGCCTGGGCAATATCTGAGCGCTCTATTCCACGCACAATAAGGAATGTTCGTGGTATAAGAATTCCAATCAGAACTGCCCAACCGCTGGCCTGGAGTCCTAGTGGAATGGCCGCATCTCGCCAATCATCTCCAAATAAGGACAGCGCGATCCAAACCAACCAGATGACCAGGATGAGCACTGCACCAATCACAATTAATATGCCCTCACGATAATTGCGCTGTGATCTATAGATGAATGGCACCAGGCTGACCAGGGAGCAGAGCAGCAGAAAGTCGTAGGCCAGCAAGCCCCAGAGCCAGCGGCCGTAGTAGATGTTCTCGCAGGAGACGCTCTCCGAAGCCATGTGCATGACCACAAGTAGCTGCACGGACATGCCCACTTGGACGAAGACACTAAAGATGCATATGACCGCCTGAATGTAGCCATTGACGTGGGATAGAAAGCCACCCTCGGAGCCAATGGACGCAAGCATAATAGCACGGCAGAGCAGCAGCGAGAAGACAAAGCAATAGACCAACGTCATAATAAACACACGTACAGCACAGAGGGTGTTCAAGGTGTTGACATCCTCGTAGGTGACATGAGAATTGCGCTGCTCGCCCACAAACTCCAGGGAGAAGGGCACGAAGGAGCAGAAGACCAAAATGAGTGACAGGAGCAAGAGTATGGAAGTGACGGGATTGCCTTCAAAGACATCTCCTAGGGATACGCGCACCACAATGAATACGAGAATGGCCAGCGTGGCAATCAGGCCAAGAATTGCTGCCGTCAGGCCAGTTGCCACCCAGGTGTCCATTTTGATGCGCCAGAACATGACGGACTCCCCGTCGAACAAAAACGGATGGCGTCTGTTATTGCCCGCCGTATACTGACAGTTGAATACCAGCCCAAACTTGGTCTTCAGCTCCAGGCTGGTGTGATTGTCCCGGTTGTAGTGGTAGTAGGTGGTCAAATTCGATACAAAGTTCTGTGAAGCAATCTCACGCAGATTCATACGTGATGTTCCAGTTGAAGCGTCCATTGCTACCATCATTTTCTGGTACATTTCAAAGTTCATTGCCTGCGACAGTTTGCGCATGCGCAGCAGGGCGAGCAGCTCGCTGGTGCTATGTGATCGCCGATACTCCGGAGTGCGCCAGTCCTCGATAAAGTTAAGAAAGTTAAAACAACTCTCCAAGACATACAGCTCCCCATCGTGCTTGCAGTGCTTGGCCAGAGAGCTACGCAGCCAGCTCATCAGATCCACAATAGGAGCCGAAAAGGCCACAACTCGTGACGGCAGAATACTCTTGTCCAGAAGCACCTCATCCAGTGTTGTGGGTATCGAATCCAACTCAGCATTGCGTAGCTCGATCTCATTTTCCATTAGGATAAACGCCTTGTTAGGCAGATCTATAAGCAGAAGATTATAAATCCAATGGGAGCACTGGTCCGCATCCTACTTACTGTGAAAAAACGCAGGTTTGGTCCGCTCCGTGGGCACAGCAAAGACCGTGCCGTTCTCATTAAGCTGGCTGGGCATGCTATTGCCAAATAGTATGTAGACATTGTCCTCACTCTTAAAGTGCATCAGACACATCTGCTCCTGTTTCGCTGCATCCATGAATTCGTTGTACACATCCAAAGTCTCGGTAATTATTTCCACGGAGGCAATCTTCTCGCCCCAAGGCATTTGGTGCAGAAGGTGCGCCACTTTGGGCAAGATGTAGGATCGCGTTTTGGGTATGGGCCACACATTGTACTCCAGATCCCTGATGATCGACTCCAGACGTGTGTACAAATCAAAGTCGATGAATATGCCTATGGAATACTGTGTGCACTGCTGCAGGAATTGTACCTCCTGGATCAGCAGATTCTCGGCCAAACTGGCGTTGTCCACATTTATGGCTCGAATGCCTATTGTAGAACAGATATGTATACTATATATATATATATATATATTATGATCTATGTTGCTTACCAACTTCAAAGTCAGCTGATAGAAGGTTCGCCTGGTTCACGCGATTGATGACAAAAAGCGCGGAGTCGGGATCGTTGGTCAGAACGCTGAGCATAACATCGCCTTCAATGATCTGCACCAGATCCTGCTGTTTGCGCACTATTTGCCTGCCATCCTCATTGCTGATGGTCACTTGCAGTCCGGTGAGGCAAATCTCCGGAACTAAGCTACCACTGGCAGATGTGCTGATGCCATCGCCGCTGCCATCGCTGCTGCTGCTGGCTGTGCCCTCTGTTGTGGATGATATAAGTGGCGCCAGTTGCTCCCCGTTGCTGCTGGTTGCCTCATTGGTTGTTGTTGTTGCCACTGCTGCTGTTGTTGTTGGTGTAATCTTTGTTGTGGTGGTGCCACTGGTGGGCTGTGGCTTTGTTATACGCAGCGAGAGTGATTTTTTGTTGGGCGATGCATCTGCCACAGTGCCAGCTCCATGACTTTCAGCTATGCAGAGCGTAGAGATGAGCAGAAGAAAAAGCACTGCAAGGATTTTCATTGTTAGAAAAGTTTTCAAATATAAATGTATAGCAGCAATGTGACGTCACTTAATACTCAAATGTAGTGTAAGTCCTTAACCTAGCTTAGACAATATGAAGTTAATCATGACTCAACTTGATATGGTCTAATGATATTGTCTTAATTTAAAAGAAGAGTATGAAAGTTGAGTGGAAATTCCATACTTTGAAATAAACTTGATCTGTCTAAACTTTAAGCTTGATTAGCCTTTATAATCTCTGGGATAGCTTTCATCCGGACGGACAGACAGAGGTAGAGACAGTACATCATTTCGATAATTGTGGCTAATTAAGAATATACAAGGTATGTTCAAAAAGTATCGCGAGTTTTGTATTTCTTAAGAAAGTGTTGATTTATTCATGAATATCTAAAGTAACCCCCTCAGATATAATTCAGTTATGCCAGCGCTCTTCCAATCCTCAAAGCACTTAAAAAAGTAATTTTTATGTGATCTTGTTTAGCTCCTCCTTCGATGCAGTTTTTATCTTCTTAATCGCTGTTTAGTGTTGTCCTTTCGTGGGCCTCTTCAGTTTTGGGTGGCTCATATATATATATACTTATGGGGTCTGAAATGCTTCCTTTACCCGCTACATATTCTTGCACAAGCTCATTAACCTCTTTCTACCCATTTCCATTGAGTTAAGGGTCTAATCATACACATCTCAGTTTAACATTGATAGAAAACTCACCCAAGTGTGATGGCGATTTCCGAGCTCGTTGTATGCCACTCATGACCATTTCAGGCATTACAATCTAATTTATTTATATTTGAACTAAAAAGTTCTCGTGAACAGTTTGTAAACTAGTTTTTTTTGTCGATTTTCTGCACCGTTTAATTGTGATGGTCAATTAAAAGCATTTTTGGGCGCAGTTGTCTGAAAATTGGAAGACTGCGAGAAGAAAATATAGTTTTCATTAAAGAATTTAAAGAATTATTGTAAACACGAGTATTTGCCATTTTGCTTTGCCTTTGGCGCTTTGGGAGTGTGTTGCACTTTAATCGCATTAAAAATTGTCACACTAACACACACATACACACACACACACACACACATACACACAGATATATAGTGAGGCACGCATACAGCTGGTGCAGCTTTGGCTTGGCACAGTTTTCTTCCTGCTTTTCTTGCGTTTTCCCTCAATCAGTGCAAAGTAATGCGCTCTTGTATATTTTAGCTTTCCATATTTTCATTTTTTTTTTCTATAGCGGCCAGCAGAAATGTGCCAACAGAGTGGAGAAAGAAAATCAATAGGTATTTTCCGTGGGAATTATTATGGCCAGCCTTGCAAATTGGCTTGTTAATAGTTCGCAGCTCTTTTTTTCCCTATACATTTATTTGCATGTTGAGAAGCACTTAAGTTCAACTTGAAAATAAAAAAATGCTCATAACTATTATACAGTACACAATTCCAGCTCCAATATGATATGCTCCACTCAGAACTTTGGCCAAACTAGAGAAAAAACAGAGTCAACAATAAAAGCAGAAACTAAATTTGAACGCTTCAGCGATTTTAGGGTCAATTAAACGTTTGTTTTTCTTTTTATATTTGTCCACTGAAGTACGTAGACGTAGCACAGCACAAAAACTATTCAATTCTATTTATTTTTATTTTATTTTCATTTTCATTTTGTTTTTCTTTTTATTTTTCCTATAGACTATTAATTTGCGTTGCGCTTGCCAACGGGTGCAGCTTTATAACTGCAACTGCAACTGCAACCACTGTGGTAAGGCACAAATTGTTAACAAACCGAACCGTGTTGCAATTATGTTATATTGGTATTTGTTTTTTTTTTGTTTCCGAGTTCTTTTTTCCACCCTCGAGCAGCACTGGCCACTAAGTATTTTCGTAATGTCTTGCACCTGTTTTGGTTTTGTTTTGGCCAAAGTTTGCGTAGGCCGTCAGACCGTTCCGTTGTTATGGTTATTCACTCAACAAAGTGTTCACTCGATTCGACGTTTGAGTGAAATTTCCACCATAATTGCAAAAATAAACAGTTTATGACATGTTTGAGTAGTTAGCAACCCTTTTTGTTGACTTGTGGCAGCCGGTTGAAGTTCAAACATTGGTCATTACAATTAGGCGGCTGATTGAAGTAGGTTTTATATTACACACACGCACTGGGTAAAAGTCAATCAGAGGGGTTCTTTCTTGTCAAGGACAAGAAATTTGAGGTACTAAAGAGAACGATACTATATATTAAAAGGAATATATTGCAGTCTTAAGCATTTCACACAATATGGAAAGTGTTATACTGAAATCTACTAAAATAGAATTCTAAATAATTGCATTAGGTCTGTATATTCCATAGCCCAGCAGTTCTAACATCCTTGACAAGTGTCCATGGTAATGGGAAATATCAAAACTAAAGTCCCTCACTGGGCATTGACATTGGAAGCGTTTGTAGCAGCCGTTTCCGGTTTTGGGCATTTTGCATAACACTTTTAATTAATGTCAGCAGTCAAAAACTGCCAGAGCAGTTAGTTGAATCACTTGGCACTCCGAATCCCACTTGGCATTGCATAAGTTTAATCTAGCTGCCATCTATCCAATGTCCAGCTGCAGCTTTGTGCACTTTAATTACAGTTTATCAAGCGACAGTTCTGGTTCAGTTGACATATTTTGGTGAATTTTGTTCAATTTGTTTATGCAATTGCCCTGGAAATATTTAATATGAGACTTGGGATATGCTAAAGTATGTAACCAAATTGATTGAACTGAGAATATGAGTAGCCGTACTTTGTCCGGTTGCCCGTTGTTGTTATTCACGCGACCACGTCCACGTCCATATCTCAACTGTTTTTGGTATACACGTAGTGCAGCTCGCTGCTCTGACACAACTGTAAGCCCATAAAAATGCAAGACCTTAGGGTAAGGGTTACGCTTGGTTGGGGGTAATAGCTGGTGGGCGTTGTTGCATCCCCTTATACACTCACACACACACAGATACAGGTGCACACCCTTTCACGCACACTTACTTATTCATGCATTCACTCACTCACTCACTCATTCATTCATTCTTTCATTCTTTCATTCATTCATTGGGCTTGCAAGTAATTATGCCTAGTTTTGGTGTCAGCTCTTCGTGGCATGTTTCTCTTGTAAGCGCTGTAAGCCTTTCCATATTTCGCAGTCAATATAATATACAGTCATTAGTGACACCAATGGGCATTACTCACTTACCAGGTTATATGGGTCAGCGGTAAGTAGCATCTAAGAAGACATCGGTAGACGCTTTGAAGTCAGTTGTCAAAAGTACTCGAATACAAATAAGGTCCAGCAATAGAAGATAATTTTGGATGAAACGAATATTACATAGAAATTATTTACTTGTATTGTTCCGTAAATTTACAGATATTTAAATTATAAATATTATAAGCTAATTTTTAGTTCTATATACTATTCGGGGACTCGATTACAGAGTTCCTCAACCTGTAATCAGATGAAAGCTACTTTTACTCAGAGTACACATTTTATATGACTTACGAGTGGAATCTACCCAATACTAGTCATAATTTATCTGATCGATTTCAAAATCAGTTAATAATACTGAAACTATTATTGAAATTATTTATTGAACGACGATTACTCTTACCTTTTATCAGCATTTAATATTAAATCAGTTTACGAACCCAATCCGAGCTCGATTTTAATTTGATTCCCAAGTTTAATTCAGAAATTTTTCTTAGGTAGAAATAAACAGAATAAGAACACCTAAAAAGAGTATAAAGTTTCAGTTTTTGGGGGAGTTTGAACCTAATAGTTGTACTGCATGAATTGGTGCAAGGATTGGGGAAATCCCATTAGGATGTATAAAGTGTGGAGAATAGAAAAGGATAGAATAGAAAGTGAAGGATAAGAAGATAGTCTGGCTAGAAAGGAGGTTAATGATATAATGATATATAATGAAGTTGTATAGATGATAATGATAATGATAATGATGATTGGAAATGGTAATTGATTGATGAGTGGTAACTGTGCTGAGGCTCACTATGGTGTCTGGTGGTATGCCAGCTGGAAAATGAGGTATATAATTCGTGAGGAACAAAGAAATCTTTCTCGTTTTTCTTTCAGCAATTTAAATGGAAAATATTTCGCGGAACAAGCGAAGGATCAGGAAGCGTTCTATTGGGAACCCTTTGGTTCTCTTAAGACAAGAAAAATGGCTGTTCATCCAAAATGAAGCTCAATTTATTGCAGACACATCCAGATTGACGCGTTTATCAACATTGTTTAGAATTTACAGAACACTATTATATAATATATATTACATAATAACCTTTGAAAATATATATTCGAATATAGAGCTGCGGAAAGGATCAAAAGGAATCTGGTTTTCATGCAGCTGTATAATTATTTGGAACATTTTTTGATTGCATTTCCTGAGTGATGATGATGATGATTAAAACATAAAACGAATTTGATAATTAGAAAATACCCGAACATTTTTATGTTGTACCTGTTCTATTGTATCACCTGGCACAGAACATTTAAAATTTAGCGCTATCCAAATTAACTAAACCATAACACAATCTGTCTGTCTTTGGCAATGGAATTGGTATGTTTTGTGGCATGCAGTTGGATTGTTTTGTTGGCTTGTAATGTTTTGTTTGGTTTGCTATTAATTAGTATTTTATATTGATGGGAATACATTGGAGCTGGGGGACTATTGGCCATCGCCGGCGCCGTTGTTAGCATGTTGCATTGCCGCTTGCATCTTTGGTCTGGATGATTGGAGGGGAACACGGGCTGTGGTGCTGCCGGAAAATTTCACGTCGCTATCATCGCTGTACGATGACATGTCATCTGAGCTGTATTGAAAGTAGTCAATTTCAACCTCGTCCATGCTGTCAACAGGGGATACCTTCTGCTTGCTGTCTTTTCTTGGTGGACTAACTGTCATTGTGGATGCAGAGCTTGGCTTTTCGCTGAGCTCCACGGCGGAGAGTCCGATGGGTGTATTGTATTTTGGCTGTTCCTTTTTCGAATCGTTTAGCTGCATCTGTGTGCAAAAGCATTGTATTTGCCCCAACACTTCCCGCACGCCCAGTTCGGAGGATTTTAAGTTAACACTGTGCTCCGACGACGACTGTTGCCCCTCAATGTGCTGGTGCGATGATTTGGAAGTGCTGCGGCAGGCACAAGGATTCTGCGTTTTGACACATTCTTTGGCTGCTTTCTTCGGATTAGCATGGGGCAACTTTCCGGCTGCAATCTGCTGCCTAACAGACTTCACATTAAAAGCCGCCGTCTGCTTAGCAACTCTGCTTGGTAGATTGACTTGTGATGCGGTGGCCACTTTCACAGATGGCTTCTGTTTGCCATTTATCATCGATTGTTGCTGATAGAACATCTTGTCATATTCTGATTTCATGCAGAGATAGCGAAAGTGACGAGTATTCTCCTCTCCGTAGTGCGTCACCTCTGCAGAAGAATATGAGAGAGAGAGTTCATAAACAACGAAGAGATCTACTTACTGTTGGTAATATCGCTCTGTAGTTTGTCCATATTATCATTGGTCACTTTTAGATCATTCGAGAAACGTTCCAATTTGCTGGACAAATCGCGAAAGTTGCGAGCGATCGTATCGATGAGTGTTGTCTAATGGATGCAGTCATAAATGGATTGAAAAGGATGAGAAACTGTTAGGATAGCACTTACTCCAACAGCTGTTTTGACGGTCTGGCGTATAAGCTCGAAGAACTCCTCGGGATCATCTTCTTTCTCCTCCTCGGTCACAACTGGCATCTGCATCTGCATTCCACGCTGATGCGAATGGCTCTGTCGCTGATGTGGATGCTGATGCTGGTGTGGACGCTGGCTCTTCAGATTCTGATTCGAGTTTTGGATCTGATTCTGATGCTGATGCTGATGTTGATTCTGTTGATGCTGTGACGAATGGTGATGCACGTGCGAATGCATATTCGGATTGTTGTTCATCGGAAGATTTAACTGTTGCTGCTGGTGCAGCTGATGTTGCAGCGGGTGTGGCTGATTTTGTTGTGTATGCACATGTGATCGACGCGCATTCAGGTTGCTTGTCGAGACCATTTGATCCTTGTCCGAGAGGTCAACTATATTTGAATCCATATCATAGTTTAGGGCGTACGCGTTTCGCTGCGACATTTGCATTGGTTTGCCGTGCTGATGACCGTGTCCATGGGCATGTGTATGGCACTGGGACTTATTCTCGACAGGCACAAAGTGCACCTTCGTTGGTTGGTTGGCTACCATCTGACGGCTACTGGGCTTGAGTCGACGGTTCGACATGGAGCCATAAGGCATGGGTTGATTGCTCGAAGACTGCATCTGTACTGGCACCTGGGGCATCTTGGCAGGCAACTGCATGGCGGTGTTTGGCCCAGTACGCATATTGGTAGCTTTCAGTGGCACATTTGTAGTTATATAATAATCATTGGCAGTTATATAACTGCGTTGAGTGCGAGAATCTGCCTGCCGCGAGGAGGCTAAGCGCATTGTTGCTGTTTTAGTCATGCCCGGTTGGGTTAGAGACTGCGGTCGGCCACTTGGAACCTGTTCCAATTTAGTGCCATAGACTTCTTCAATGCCCTTGCGTCGATTTGGGCGCACCATTCTATATTCTATATACCTACGGATTCTTTTAAAAGCAGCTTAAACTTACCGCCAAAAGAAATCGAACTTGAAACGTGAGACTTGGAGTATTTTCATCAATATAGCGTTTTTGCTTTATAAATGGACTATGTTATTGTTACTTGTAAACTAAAATCTTGATAAATGTTCAAATTTTTTATTGTTTTACATTTGTATATATCCAACCGATGGCTAAGTTAAAATGGCTTGACAGTAAAAACAGTAATGTTCCTATCAAATAATCATAGCCAACTTTATACATTTCTCTATAGATTTCTCTAATCTGAAATTGTTTGACTTTGTTTAGCAATAATTGCAAGGGTTACCCAAACTTATATAAGTTTTTTCCACATACCTAAGAAAAATATTATTATTTTGTTATAATCTCCTTTCCTAGTTATAAATTGACCAAAGCTATCCTTTTGATAAGCTGTTTCCCCATCTGATTGACGACTGCAACGTGTAAGCTACATTCCTACCTTGAGGTTAGGCTTAGGGCTTAGGCTTGAGGCTTATCCTTGCTCGTCCATTTCGATACGTCTGTCTGCCTTTCTTCTAGCTGGTTGTCTAGCCATAGACTACAGGCTGATATTCTTTGACATGTATTAAGCCACACGAATTTCCTTGATATCCTAGTACGAACCCAAAGAAAATATAAATAACTTGCTATATTTGAAGAGGCAATGACATAGGAACAGGTTCAATGTTTGTTTTCAGTCAACTAACCGGAAATGTTTATTTGATTTGGTTCTGAAATTGAAATGCTAATGAGCTTTGGTGCAACTGATTGCGATGTTTAAGCTGGTTTCTTGGTTGGTTGATTGCCTAGACTTGCGTTTAGAAGTAAATACAAATATTTATAGCATTTTTATCAGATTATTTACCTTTGAACTCTTTGTGCTTTTTGACAGATATGAACGTCTTTGGAATTTTTAATACCCGTCTAAGTGCTACACTTTTAACGTGATGGCTTTAAGGCAGCCATAACCGAGTGTCTGTTCCCACTTTGCCTTAGGTTACAGACGCTTAAGATTTCAAAAAAAGGTTGCAACATGGTTGCCAATGAAGCCAGACCATAATTGGGTCAGCTGGCTGTTGTTGGGCCAGTTTCAACCTTGAAATCAAAACCAAAGCACAGGCGGCACCATTTTGATATTTTGCTCATTATGCAAATTGCGCATACGACGTGTGTGCTGCTGTTGGCAACTGCAGGGCGCCGCACTAACCCGTTTAGTTATTTATATACACAAGTATAATATAGTTCGCAAGCTGTTGCATGCAATAAGCAAGGATAAAGACACAGTAGCTGCGAGTCTAAAATGCACAGCAATTAAAATAAAAAAATTTCATTTGCCAAGATAAAGTTATCGTGGAAAATTTCTAGTCACGTTGGAGTTTTTTAGTAAAAATAATAATCTTCTGTAAGATGAACCTGAAGACATACAAAATTCCACTATTATACTGTAGCTATGTTTGAATATCAGTTGAACATACTCATTGATAATACTCATTGGTGTCTTAAAAGTAAATCGTACAATAGGTTGTAAAATTGCATTAACAAAAATATAGACCTTTAGCAGATTGTATAAGCCTGGTTATAAGCAAATACAAGTACTATTTAGGGACAATGTGAGAGTTCAATAAAGTTATTATATTGATCCTATATAACATATTATAATATATACTACTATTTAAGGATTAAGTGGCAGTTCTTAGTTCAATAAAAATTGTTATATTCATACTGAGAAGATCTTTTAGCACATGTCATGAGTTCTCTTAATAAGCTTAAATACTTATTTGCTGCACTGTGACATGTACACAAACAAATTTGAATATCTCTATACACACATATACTTATCCATATGTATGAATGCATGCGAAAATAAACATGTCCTGGACTGCCAACGCCAGTCAACCTTTTGATAACTTATGATAGTCTATGGTCGACTGGGCACTGACTGCAACTGAATGTTGAGTGGGTCTCTATGCTGCAGTTGACCACAATGACCAATGTGTGTGTTTGTGTGTGTGTGGGTGTGTGCTTAAGTATGTGGTTGTCTGTTGCCTTGATTTGAATGTGTCCAACCAATTGTTCAGTTTTATCGCATCGTTCTGTGTATCGTCTCTCTCTCTCACTATGTGGTCTGTATTTGTTGATGTGTCACTTGCAATAAGATGTTGACATACTTTGTTTAATCTGAAGCGCCTTGGCTTGTGGGAAAATTAACTGGTGATTTGAGAAGTTATAGAAGATATGACCATAATTACTTTCCAGCACTAGTACAGAGTCTTAAGTAATGGTCTACTTAATTTAATGTGCCCAAAAGCTTAAGGTGCTCAGACTTAACATACAAAAGTTTATCTCAAGCGTGTCAGACATAAATCAAAAAAAAAAAAAAATGTTTCGCATGCATAAAATTCTCGTGTAAAGTCTTCAGAAAATAAGTTAATAAGTAATTACATATACTTGAATTACGAACAGGCCAATTAGCAGGCGGAGACACATGTAGCTACGTATCTAAGAGATACATAAATTTGTCAGCTGTCGACATGATCAAGACTTTTTTTCTTCAAGCAACACCTACGCCAAAAGATTTCAGGAAATTATATTTTTAACAAGAGAAGAACTTATTTAATGGGGTAATATGGATTTAACTATAGATGATGTTAATCTTTAAAGTATGGCTAAGAAGTCAGTCAATCATTAAGTCTATATAGAATTAAAATAAATGTAAGCACTTTGAGTGGAAATTGTTAAATGTATTTCATAATTTTCTAGGGTATTTATAGTGTCAGGTTTGGAATCTACTTAAAATACGTATTTCTTGTGAATTATTTTTATATTATGTGTGGCCAGTGAGTGAAGACGAATTTATATGCTTTATTATTAAAGCGTGTTATTATTTTTATATAGAATTTCCTTTCGGCATTCATCGAAGTCACTGAAAACATTGCCTCATCTCTCTGTGCAGTGCTTTATGACTAAATGTTTGTAATAAATAAATACAATAACAATAAATTTACCGCCAGAATGAAAAAATCGTTTATTTATGCGTTGATGTTAAACTTTTCGAACATGTTCGAATTCAGTTTAAACGCGATATTCATAAACGCAGCTGTTGCCATTTTATTTACAATTACAAATTGCTCTGCCCGGTTTTGATTGTTGACAATTATTTGTATTCTGATGGCTTTTTGTCATGCATTCGCAATTTAAAATAACATGTAAAAAAAATAATACATAATTAACAATATCATTCAAGCTTCAGGCTTACTCGTATTTATTGTCTGGTGGTTTTTCTTTGAGATCATTTTATTGATCGTTTTATTTTCATTATAGAGACCCAATCTGAACAAAGAATGAAATGGAATTAAATGCATTTGGTATTTGGGTCAACATTTTTGCGTCGCTCAAATCAATTATTACTATAAATATGGGAGATATGCTGGGAAGAGTTGAAAAGCAAAAATCAAAGTAAAAATTTGGTTGTTTACTTTTTATTAATACCTTAAATTATTTTATTTATCAAAGTCATAAAAAGTATTTTTAGAACTTGTTAAAATTGTTTTTATAGTCAACACAAAGAGGAATACTTTTTTCCGCGTTTCAAATTTCGTTCAAATTTTATTATACTCTTCGAAAATGTATACAAAACGTGATAATTAATTTGCTTATAAAACTTAATGGGAAACATGCGACTTTATGCTTTTATTTGAATAAGCAAAGTCATAATTAAACATGAGTTCTTTTTGGAAATTAGTTGGGTATTCATACTAAATTTATATCTTATCCACCTTCAAAATAAGAAGACAGTTAATAAGCAAGCTATCAACATTGTTGCGAAACAAGTTGTTTCACAGAAAGCTTTTGAATGTTCCCAAGACACATTTGTTGCTCAGCAATGTTGCTGGCAACATTGATAACTTAATTAAATGGCAGAATTATTATAAATATTAACCTAACACTTCAAGCACTCAGACTGACACTGAGCATCTTTTTTGCTATCAAGTGCAGCAACAGTCGCTGCTTGGCAACATTCAAGTGCAGCAGCAACATATTGTCATGCAACATGTGCACAAACCAGTTAAGCAACATAAACAAAGAACAGCTGTTTATGTTTCGGTTTCTGGCGCCGGCAAAGCTTTCAGAAGTGAAATCAAGCAGCGTGCCGCAGACGTCGACGTTGCACAGTGGTCAAGTCGATTTATATTTTAGGCAAAAAATTTTTTTATAATAAAAGATTAAGTAATTAATATATAATTGATTAATATAATTATAATTTTGTAATATTTTTTTTTCTATTTATTTATTTTCACTTTTTACTTGTAATTTTCCAGATTAGTTTTAAAATTTTATCTTGTTTAATTTATGTTAAACTTTTAAATTAAATAAATACATAATAAAATTAAGAAATTAATTAATAATGTAAGACACTATAACTATTATAGCCATCGGTTGCTGTTGATAAACATGACAATATATTTACCCGGATGAAGTATTAAAAAACTTGCTTCAAGTGAATTGATAACCATAATTTAGCGAGCTACTTGGACATGTTGCCAGATGAGACAAAGTTCGGAGAACGTATTTTAATTTCTAATAATCAAAAATTTCAAATGGGTCCCTAGATATTTTTTAAAAAATAAAATAATAAATTTAAATCAAAGATTGTATATACTTTGGAACTATAAATTGTGAAAATATTCTCTGAAGTTTTGCAGCTATAAATTTTACATATACTCAATGTATTTTCTGTCTACACTATTCTTAGCTATGATATCCTCTATTTGATAGAATTATTAACAATAATATATTTATTTTTTATTAATTTTGATCCATCTGATATCATTATTTGAATATCACTAAGCGAATTGTTGTGAAAGCCTCACTGTGCGTTCGCGGCGGCAGCAGCAGTGGCAGCAGCAGCCACAGAAAACAGGAAAATCCGCACAACGATGCCGCACACAAGTTCAGTTCAATGCGAAATTGTGAATGAACCAGACGGTGAATTTCTTAATGCTGCGTGGCCCGAAACAACAAAATAAAAGACGGTCAAAACTCTCGACGGAATATCGGGAGTACAAAAGTATTCGAAATAAGTAGAAATGAAAAGTGTTTTCTGTTGAGTTGTCCACAGTTGAGCTGCTTAACGACCTTCAGCAAGGCAGACAGAAGGCACAGAGATAAAGCCAAGTGCAACTGCCAAACGGAAGGACAGTTACCAAAAGCTAATTGACCGCAACAAGATCAAGATTTATGTACGCGCGGGTCTTTAGCGAGCAACTTGAAAAATAGCTAAAAATAAGTGCCAATTTTGAGAATATTGTGCGGTGTTTCCATGTCAGTTAAATGATTTGCAACATGCTTTTTAGCTGTTGGCATTAACAACAAAAAAAAACCAAAAAAAAAAGGCTTAACAATTAATTGGTGCCTGCATCTTTGAGATACAAAACGTGCATCGACAGATACAGATACACAAGATACAAAGCAGCTGCAGCTGCTCCCAAGTGACATCAAGTGAAATTTTCGTGCCAAATTTGCAAATTGAAGTGCAAATCACAACTTGTTCCCGCAAATTGCCGACGCTTGTTTAACACTTTTAATACTTTGTAAGCCAAATTGCAGTTGCAATTTCAATTTCAATCTAACTCGAAACGCAGTCTGAATTGCAATTGCAATTCATGCAACGGCAAATACTTGAGTGAGTATCGCATTGCCATTGCGCAATTATAGTAGGCGCCATGCCTTGGACTCAGTCTTAGCTCTTAAGTATCTGTTCAATTTATATTTCTATCTATTTAGTTGACAGTGATTAATCTTAACATTTGCATTTGAAATCCAGTGCGAAAAGGCAAGCAATTAATTCAACTTATTCCTATGGGTGGGAGTAACTACAGACATGTTTCTATGAAAAGTTTCAAAAATTGAATTCCTGGTAATAGCTTCCAGCTTGGTTTCAAGAATGAAAACCACGGATTCATATGACACGAATAACACTTTATTGAAGTTCAATTTCAGTTTAATTTACTAATTTTTGTTTTCGAATCTGAAAACAGTTTCATTGCGGCTTTCAGCTCTTCAACTAAACAAAATAGGCGGAACGCAGCCACTTGGAAATTCGTATAAACAGTTTTATTTCCATTTATTTCCATACGAGTTTATGAAAGCTTGAAATTGCAATTTTTGAGCCTGTTTGAAGAGGCAAAAGTTGGAGGTAACTGCATACATATCTCATATCCATGGAAATACAAAATGTAATGGAAACGAGAGCTTGTGTTATTATCAAAAACGTTGCAGTGTCTACGAAAGGATAATATCTACTCCATTTAACCAAAAGGGTTGAAGTACAAAAAATTGAAATCTAATCTTATTAATTAAACAAACCAATTCAATTTGTTTAACTTCTGACCATTTATTTGAAGTCTAACTTAAATCCTTTGAGTGTTATGTATCAAAAGGATCTGGAAATGTATTTCTCGAATTTTGAATGCGTTCTTATATGCAGAAATACTATACTTTCAGAGTTCAGCAATGTTGAAAGGTCACTTCTGAACTTTGTAAGCCGTTTGATAAATTTGAAAAGCTATTGAGTTTCTATAACTTTTAGCAAAATACACCACATGCATTCATCCGTTATAAAATGCATGAAAGTGTAAAGCTTAGAGAAAAAAACTGAATATAAAATTCACTTACTCTAATTTCAAAATGTTCGACTGAAATATTCATTGGGGAATACTGCAGAAAACCTCAGACCAAAACCCAACAATGTTAAATGAATAAAACATGCAAAAGTTTTCTGAACTTGGCTACAAAATTTTCAGTTTATTCGGTCAAGCATCAACAAATTGTTTACGGAACTGAGCTAAACGGTGGCTTCACTACTTGAAACCAAACTGAAACATTCCAGTTTTCTATCCACCACCAATCAAAATGACTGCACATTTCAAATTGGCAATTAATTACATAATTAATAAGGTGGGGAAATGCTGCTAAATACCAAAAAGTTCAGGGCGAGTGACTCTGGAATTTACATCCTTTGTTAGTTTCTGTGTTTTTTTTTTGGGGTTGGAGGCTTAAAAGTGTAACCAAAAACAGGAGGAATAGAAAAACTTTTGAAACCCAAACGAAGTGCGAACGTCAAAGCTGAAATGTCAGTTATGGACAGACCCAAACTCTGTGCAAATCCGTACCCCAGCCATGCCCACACTTACATGGGGCTATGTGGGTCAGTCCGGTGTCTAGATTGTGATTGATCTGCGTTTAATGCCATTTTGTTGTTGAACGGAAGCGTAAAAATGGTTGGCTTTGAGCGATGACACGCACAAATCTCTGCTCGGAGATTTCTGGTGGGGTTTGGGGGCAACGCTATGCGATACACATGCTCGACATATTTATGAAGTTGTTAGCTCTGGCCTCCGGACGCTGACATGCAATACGAAGCCAATAGCAAATGCGAAGTTGTCCTTTCAGGTTTTGTCGACGCTCCTTGCACAAACACACAAACACACGCACACCAACACACACTAACACTTTGTCCAGCTTGTCATATTGCACAAGGGTATAATCCGGCGGCATGGTGTGTGTGTGTAAAAGTATATGGGCGTGGTTGTGTGTGTGGCAGTGCTGATAGGCCGACCGCTGATTTACGGCAGCTGTAAAATGCCTATTAAAATCGCATCAAATATAAAAAGGACATACCCAAAATAGCTTCAATCTACATTTTTCTCAGTTGTTACTTTTAGGTATATTAAGTTAAAGATCTCCTTTTATTTTAATTGAATTCTGCAACCATTTATATATAAGAATCCATATCATAAGCCTGGTTGCATATCTCAGTTTATGGAAATAATTTCTCGGAAATTTGAGATTATTTGCATTAATGCATACGTTATTTAAGCCCTGTTAAAAAATTCCAAATAAATATTATAACTTTCATACTTTCTTGTCTAAGAGAAGCATGAAAGGTTCGTTGGGTAAAATCTGCAGTGAAGAGAGACACTTCAGAAGCCATGTCAGCTGCTAAGATGTATGCAATAGAAATACCAGTTAGATCACGTATGTATGAGTGCACTCAACCATAGAGTCATACACTCATTCCAGCATTCACATTCACATACTCATACTCATAGAGAAGTAGATGTGAGTGTGTGTAAGATTGCAAATTGCATTTATAGTTAAGTATTTGTGACTTTTGGTTTGGCATCCTTCACTCTGATTTTAAATATTCAATTGGTAGCAGTGGCAGACGCATTTTCCTTAACTGGTTATGTTGTCAGTCAAAGAAGATACTTGTGCGGTTACTTATTTTTCTCGTCGTGCGTAACTCTCAGCCTAACTTGGAGCCTACTTGTACTATATGTATCTTTTATTATAAAATTCTTTTTATTTCTTATTTCTACTACTTCAGAAGACATCAAAGCAGATCTGAGGCTTTAAAAGCCAATAAAATCTCTTTGGAGAGACCAAAAAGCCAATCTCATTGTTGATGCCTGCCGACTTTTCCAGTCACTTGACGAAATTTTACATGTCAATGATTTCCCTGATGATTGACAATAACAGGAAAACGACTATTAAGCACCCACATAACTCACACACACTCATACACATTGGAGCCCAGATTCAAGGAGTTCCTTGCGAAACTTCCGCTAAATCTTATTAACGTTCAACTCCAGTTTGTCTGCGATTTGTTTGCGCCTGATTTGTTCGTCTTGGCATGTTTCTTTCTTAACTATTGGTAATTTATTTATTTAACTAAACTTAAATAGGTTACTTTTATGTACCAATCTGTATAAATAGGAATAAATTCAAATGTTTGCATTAAATACACGACACCCGTATATTAGTTGACATGAACAAATAAACTGATGCTTTTATTCTAATTTAATAACAATGGGCTTATATATTGCAAATTTGCTCTTGTTTTATCCATATTGTTCTGCATAGTTTCATTTAAGTGGCAATTTAATTATAAATTTTATCAGACACTTTGACAAAAAACAGAATGCAATCAAAAAAGTGGCGCTACGGGTAGCTTCCCAGAACAGAATTCAAATAATTCCAAAAAAGGTTTATGTAAAGCGACAGATTCCATGCATGAAATATATATAGAGTATAAAATGGGTTTATCCTGCAATATTGCTAATTGCTATCTGACAGCAGCAAACATGTGCAAATTGGGAAATATATACGGGTATATTCTCTATACCAAAAAAAGTCAAAATGCAAATTGAAAATAAATGTTTGTGCCAACAATTAGGGAAACAATTTCGTAAATGTGCGAAAAGTAAATTGAATGTGTGAGGCAATACAAATTACAATATTTAATTAAGGGGACGCCAAACTAACCAAACTGAGAGTGCTCGAGTGGGAGATACTCCTTAATCAGGACTGAAGCTTTAACTGTTCTCAAATAGGTTATAGAATTTACATATGTGAAGATATATAGAACCAGCAGTTATCCTTTACTGAAGATATTTGTTCAATAAATTAAGTCTTTAACTAAATTAAGAAACTATTGATTAGTGTTAGATACTCCTTAAACAGGACTGAAGTTTTAATTGTTCTCAAAAACATTATATACTTTTGTGATGATATATACACCCAGCAGTTATCCTTTACTGCAGATATTTACTCAATAAAAAGGATTTCTTAACAACATATTCACTTAGGAGTGCGAAATTGGATGGCTTCAGCTCTTATAGTCTCTGAGCTTGACAGGCTTATCTGGACGCGAGTGTTAAACTAGAAGATTTATACCTTTCAATGTACTTATTTGCATAGCTTTAACACCTTGAGTAATTGTTAATAAACCATTTAAACATAAACATAAATCACTTCATTAAAGTCACTTTAATAAACATATTTGACACGAAATTGAATGCAAGTATTTCACGAACTCTCCAGGTGGCTTTAAAAATGATTATTTTATGGTAGAATACTTGACAGGAGAGTTAAATTTGTCTTATACAGCGGCTTGACAGGATTCATTTTCATACAATTTCGAGACAAAAACTGATTTATTGTGCGAAAAGTCTCGCAGAAGAGCAGCAACAATATTTGGTGAAATTACGAAAAAAAAAAAAATAAGAAAAAGAAGTGAAGAAAACATAAGTAAAATGAGATAAGAATAAGAGAAGAATTTGTTGTTCTGAAGAGGTGAAGAGCACCGCAAATGTGTGTAGATGTTCCCGCTGCTTTGCGCCAGCTGTCAATGATTTGTTTCAACAATTTTGGCTGTCGTGTCGTTAAACGCACATAAATATTGTGATTACCAATAATGCGCCGACTGTCTGGTGGTCCAAATGTCTGTCTCTTGGCTCTTTCGTTACTTTTTTGGCTTTTTTTCTTCTTTTTTTTTCTGCTGTGTTCGGCACTTTTTTAATGATGCCCTCCCACCACCTTAATGGGTGGCAGTCCCCGCTGGGTGTTCGTCTTCGTCTGCGTTTTCATATTTTTTGCGGTTCGCTCTTTCAGGCCAAACGCCGAGCGACAACATGTCTTTAAGCGTTATTTTATATGAAATATTTAAATATTCTCATTATTCTTGATTTATGCGCTCTTAACACGTTGAGCTTAATTATCGACTGCACTTGAGGCCAATAATCGCCGCCTGACAGCTCAATGCGTATTTAATTTTTATTGGCCATGCAATTATGCAAACTCGTAAATCGCCGGCCGTTTAACACTTGAGCAATTTTTATTGTTATTATTTCACAGTTTTTAAATGGTAATTTTATGTCATTTAAAAAAACCTCAACGTTATTTATGGGTTCTTATATATGTGGCAGCTCATGCGGATATACTTGTACTTTGTTACAGATGCATTCTCAGTCGTCCAGTCGCAACGTTAATCATACGTCATGTGTGCCCACCCACATGGTGTATGTGCTAGAAGCACTTGGCTTGTATGCTTAACTCGAGTATGCTCTGCACAACGTTGCGTATGCGTAATGCCACACATTAAGCACACACTTATTCATAAGTATGAGTAATGAATACACTCATAAAGCACAGCATATGATACCTAAGCGCATTTTAAAATAGTTTTCTCTTGAATCCATTGAAAATGCTGCGCTAAGCTAAAAGAGCTTTACCTTGAAGTCATTATAAATGTGGTGCTTAATTTGGGTGCTGGGTCGCAATGAGATTGCAAGACGAGAGTCCATGGGGACATTATTAAATTCAAGATAATCTACTAAAAAGTCCACAAAGAGCTGCAAAAACAAGTAAAAAGCGGTAAAATTAGTGTCCGAGTAATTTTTATATAAATTCCTTTGGTTGTTCTTGATTTTATATCTTAAAAGAATTTTATGACAAACCATTCGCCTGAAAGTGAAAATGAATCACAAAATCTGTGTACAGATTTCTGTTTTGATCAATGATTTGATAAAAATAAAGAAGGTCAGAAATAGGTACTCTAAAAGGGTTAACAAAATGTAAAAAGTTAATCCATTAAAATGCTTTTATTTTTTATTTTTATATCTGATTAAATTACGGAAACGGAAAGTGGATAGAACAAGTTAAGACAAAAACAAAGAACTGCCGCTAACTTTAATTTACAATAAATTTCCTGAAAGGTGATTCAGAGCTTTACCTATTTCGCTCTTAAAGCCGCCCAGGGTATTAAATTCTTGGCCAAATCCAGTCGCCCGCATAACTGAAAGCTACAAATTTAAGTTAAATTGTCACATAAATCCTTACGTTGCCATCAGTTTGGCTAACCCACTGTGGGGTCTAGGCCCCATAACGTATTTCACATTTTTATCGCTGCTGTGATTAAAACACTTTTGTTCTGGCCTAATTGGGGCATGTGTTGGACAGCCAGGCCCGATAAGCGAGATGTATGTTAGTTGGATGGCTGACTGCGAATCCAATGTTTACCTGGTAGGCGTCGAAAATAATAAGCAGTATCAACAATAGCAATGTCAACAAAATAACCTCGAGAGGCAGCTGATGTTAGCTGACCTTTGATTTGTTGTTGTTGCTGCCTCGAAAATAGAATAGCTGGCCGCAAAAATGATACCACATTTGCTGCTATGTTGCTATAGGACCCGCTGTCAACGAGAATAACAAATATTGAGAGCAACTGCAACAACTGCTTTGATAGCTTTTCCCAGAAATTACGTCAACAATAGTTACCTGAAGAGCTCAAAGAAAAGCTGAACTCGGTATTTCGGGAAAGACAGCTCATTAACATGTTGCACGCGTTGCAAGTTGTCAACCAGTCGACTACTCAACCAATCAATGAATCAGTTTCAGTGAAATGGATTAATGCATTTTAAACAACAAACTTTCTTTTCTACTATGCAGTGATAATGTTAGCTACCTATCACATCACTTTGATACATGTCTCTAGTTCTTTATTGAAGTTTTTCTGTGCCGCATTTTGAGAGAGCTTGCAATATCTGTAAGTCTTTTATGATGGGGCAAGTGTCATATTCTGAGAATAGATTTTGGCGGTAAGCACTACATTCACTTTTGAGACTACTTTCGTATCAGTTCACAGATACTTTTGAAGCTTAACCCATCACTCAGGCAAGTTTTCTTCTTATGCGTGAATTGATGCGAATATAAATATTACAGAGATTTAAATTCAAATTCTTGCAGTGGTTTACTCAATAAATACACCTTACAAATTCTTTTGGAGTTACTATAGTTACAACGCAGTCTGAGACATCTTGAGTTTGAATTGCGTTTACATATTGAGCTTGAGTCTCATATACAATGTTGTCGCTGTGAAACGGGATTCGAGTGAAAATAAACTTTTTGCTCAACTTATTTAAATGTAAAAACTTTTGCTATGAGTCCTTGTTTAATACCAGATGGGTGTCTGGTTTCACATTGCAGAAACGGGGGAAAGGGAAATGCATTTCTGATGTGTTTGTGGCTTCACTTGCGCAACTTAAGCGTAAAGATTTCCCTTGAATGTCTTTGCAAACAAAGTGAACGCATCAAGCTTCTAACGATAGCAAATATAAAAATCTTTCAGTTTTTGGGTTAATTAATTTTCAAGGAATCTTTTTATAGTACATGATGTTCGCCTTAACTTAACACGAGTTTCTTAAATTGAGATATTTATATTTATGACGGCAGTTCCATAAAGTATCTCATAACCTACTCGTTGTCATATAAAGTATATTATTTAATCACTTTGTTTACTGCCAGCTATAGACTTAATGATACTTACATAACATATATAAAAATATATATGGATACATTTCCAAACATCAAAATGGAGTCAGAGATTGGTTTCAAAGGTTAGACAGGCCACACGAAACGAGGTCAATTATACCCAGTAGGCCAATTCGATACGTGGCAAGTGTATGGAATTGGCAGCAATGGAAACCAGTTGAATTCATTAGACGCTCCCAGTTTCTAACACCAACTCGTTGAATTAAAGGTTTCTCGAAAAACGGCATTATTATTATTACTGCAGGATTTTGTTCTTGCTATAAAAATCAAATTTTGCAATAAATATAAACGGGTATGTGTTAAAAACGTATGTCAATATGTGTACACACGTTCCACACTCAATTCTATTTACCTTTGGTTGATTTTTATCTATGGTGGGGATAAAGTGTGGTAATCAAGGGTTAAGCACGCATCCAATACGCGACACACATAGGTACACACAGGTATGCAAACATATGCTAAAGCAGTGTGTAAAAGAGGTAAGAGCCGCTGTAGTCCCGTTGTCAAATACGTGACGGGCATAGGAAACCGACCAAGTCAAAGAAGAGTCATGGTTGGAAGCCACAGAAGAGTCGCAGGAGGCAGAAGACTGTGCAATTAGGAGACATTAGCCTCAGGTACTCCATAGACCAGGTGCCAGGTGTGAAATGCTGCGGCATCAAATGAGCAATGTTTTCCCTTATTCTGTGCCCTGTGTAAACGGCATTTGGAGCAGGCCTTGATTCGATTGGTTGGCAGAAACGAGACAGATTATTTTACACCTGAGTGAATTGTGACATGTCTGCGATTTGGTTAAAGGTAAAGCGCGCTCTTTACTCAACAACTGACTGACTAACTGACTAACTGACTGACTGTGATTGATAATAAAGTCAAACCAGGCCAAGCAAGAAAAGTTACCCGACTAGCAAGACCACCCGATAAGTATGCTATAGAAACGAATTGAAAATTTAGAATATTCAAGGATTATTTTCAAGGTTAATGGCTTTCATACTTTCCCTAACAATATACCTCTTAGTTATGTGTAGTAAAGGGTATTAACTTGGCATTGGCACCTTTTGATTTCTAAATTTATGCATTTCACCAAATTCAAATACGTTTCGCCCACGCCGTTGCTCTTTTCTAATTACAAGGCTGCCAAAAAAGGTGGCGACTCGCAGTTGATCGGCCGTGCAACGTGTGGCAGTACACATATTTGGCAGCGAAATTCGTGATTTAAGCGTTGTAGGTGTTGAAATCCATTTATCTCTTTCTTATTGTCACTGATTTCGTCTCTTTTTTCTTTTTCTTTTTCTTTTTCTTTTTTTTTTTGGCTATTGACTTGTCTCTCGCTTGGCTTGCTTTCGCATGGTCTTCTTTTGGATCTGAGGCATCGCCTACGTCGAGTCCATTTCCTTTCGTGAATTTACAATTTGAATTCGCGTCTCTTTTTTGTTTTTGGCTTGCAATTGCAAGTTTTGTTTGCGTTAACCCAAAATTGCTTTTCTAAAATTTACATGACGACTGGAGGGAGTGGGAGAGACGGTGACGCTGATGATGATGCTGACTGTGTTACTTTGACACTTCCTGGCGCAACACGTGCTACATTATTCAGTTTTAATTAAATAGCTGAGGTACTTGTGACAAACCAATGCAATTCACTTTGATTGGTTGCTCTGCTCTTAATTGTGTGTACATGGCGACTGATTCAGCTCGAGGTTCGTTGACCAGCCACCAAAAAGCAGTAGCACCAATAACAACAGCACCAGCCGCTGGCAGCAGCTTCAACAGTTTCTTGATTAATTAACGCGCGACGGCCTTTTTGGGCATGGCACTGGCATGAGTCTGGCTCTGGCTCTGGGTCTGGATCTGGGCTTGGCGAAGCCACAAACGCAAAAAATCAACACTAGACATGTAATGCACAAATAGCTCTTTTATAGCTGGTGTTCGATGAGATTGAAATTAATGGTTAACTTCTGCAATAAGTTTGATCAATTGTTGTTGATATCGATATTTTTAAATTTTCTATCAAATGATTGTTGGATTATTGATTTTGAATGTGAAAACAACAATCATATTTTTATTATTTTAATTAAGTCTTAAATAAATTTTATTTATATTTTATAATAGGTGCTTTCATTATTTTTTTATTAATATATCTTCGTGCTCGTTTGATCGATATCCTTATCGATGTCTTATTCTCTAAGTATGCGATATTACTATCGTGCTCGTTTGATCGATATCCTTATCGATGTCTTATTATCTAACTATGCGATATTACTATCGGTATAATATGCAGTATATTATCAGTGGCTATATTACTATCGGCCTGTTACAATTCCTTTAATTAAGATTATATTTAAAATATATACAAGTTCTTTTTTACTAAAACTGACATGATGCCCTTTTTAGCCTTTTTCTGACACACTGAAAACTGTCTGAGACACTCCCAAGTTGGAATATTTTATATTTTCTGCATTTATATCTAATTAAGTCAAGTTGAAAATTCTACTTAGCACAAAACGCGTTGCTCACTGTGTGTGTGTGTGTGTGTGTGTGCTGGTGTGTACCGCATAAATTATATATATAGAAGAATATGGGGTAAATTCGGTTTTCAACTGTCTGTCTGCAAGTTTGCGCAATCTGTCTGAGTTGAGGCTATAGTTGTGGCATCTTTGAGCAGTGGCTTAGCTCGCGGCATTGGTTTCATTAACATCAGCGCCATCTATCGGCTAGTCGCCCACTCGTAATTCACCGAATTGTTGCATATTTCATGAAGTTGATTAGTCTTGGGGCTTTTGATAAGTTGTATTAGTTGTAGTATGAGGCTCGTGGTTGGCTTCCTGGAATTTCGATTTTGTAATTTTAAACGAGTACGTGAGGTATGAAGATTTATTGTAACACTCACAACTCATTCGCATTCAGAAGCAATTAGTTGCAGAGCATAATTAATAATAATGACTTTTTGGCAGGCAGTTCCCCAGTTCTCAGTCCCCAGCTAATTAATGCCTCTTTCTTATGCTGGTGGGCGATTACTTTTGCACCTGGCTCAGCAGAACTAAGTCAGCAGTCAAGTATTTGTTGAGAGCAGCATAATTTATTTATAATTGACTTAATAGGCTTGGGCAAAAAGACCTTCAGCATCCGGTAAAACATTTAGCCTCAGCCACTCACTCAGTCATTCCTTCATTCATTCAAATGAATTTAATTATTTTGCTTAATTTATGCCTTTGTTTTTACCCAAACACTTTCAGGTGCAAATCGTTTCAATGTAAAAATTCAATAAGGACGCTTAAGTGCCGCACTCGAGTGGCAGTCTGTTGTTTCCTTGTGCTCGTCCTGGGCAATGTCCTTGCCGTCAGATTGTTGTGTTAGTTGCACGCAGGCACTGGCCCTGGTTCACTTGTCAGGCACTTAAAGTGCTTTAAACCGATAACTAAAGTCCATTTAATGCTATTAAATTAAACAGACATGTCTATGCATACCTAAGGGCATCGAACATATTGTTTAAGTATCAATTTACACGAGCTTATCATTCAAATTTCAACAATACCTCCTTCTCCCCCTCCCTGTGAGTGTGTGTGTGTGTTGTGCTTTTGGCCTCGAGCCACACACATGTTGCTTTAGAAAAGAAAAAACATTAGCTGTTGACATTTTGACAGACAGACGCCGATAAGCACATTTAATAAATGTAACAGTATGTGAACAGATCGAAAATATTAATAAATCAGCTTCATATTGCCACTGACAGGGCTTTATCTATATAGACTTGCTTTAAATATAAACATACAAATATAAATACACAGAGAAAACTCTAAAGCTTTGACCATTTAAATACCTCCCACATGAATGTCTTGGCAACATGTCGTATACGCATTTTGCTATTCTTACATTTCTTTTATTTTACTTTTTTGCTGGTAAATTAAGTGGATGCCTCTTGCCTGTCAGCTTAGAGAGCAAAATCATGTATTTCTGTGTGTGACCCACCTTTCAGAGACGTAGGCAGCCAGCTCAGACACATGTAAGCCAAAGTTTTTGGCCAAGTCATAATCATAACGTCTGCCCATTGATAAGACCGCAAACTTTAAATTTACCGCTGACTGCGAGTGTAAACTTAATCCCGAGTGGCAAATGTTGTGATGCGATTTGCCTTACACATTTATATTTGTCTAAACTTTAGGAAAATGGCCACAGCTGTAGCAACATATACGCATACTAAGTGTGTGTGACTGGTGCTGGGTGTGGGTGTCACTCAAAGTGTGGGTATGTGTATAGATGACAGCATAGCTGCCAGACAAATATGCCCTATATACACATACACTGCACTCCCTCTACCAGCGTCTGCTGTGGCTTCATTGTTTCCCAAACTGTTTTACAGGTGCTACAAATTTGAATATAAATGCACAAGCACCTGTGTGTAATAATAAAATAAAATGCCATTCAATGCCGCACGTCGAAAGACGCGTCGGCATTTTGGCCATTGGGGACACCAAAGGACGCAGGACGCAGGACGCACAGGTAAAAGGACGAGACGCCGCAAAAGTTTCACAGCACTTCTCCTGCCAGAAACTTTTCAATTTCGTTCTGCCTTCTTTCTGCAATTTAAGCAACTATGTGTACTCTATGAGAGAATGCTCGACGACGAGTCACTACTTATACAGCCAATGTCAGAGGCCAATTGGAAAACTCACATGGGAGAAAAGTCAATTGATATATTACATACATTTCTTATGTTCGACAACTCTTTTAAACACAAATTGAATGCTGTCCCCCAGTTTTCTCCTGCTTTCTAACGCTTTTGCTGCCAATTAGTTAGACTTGTAATACCTTGTTAAAATGGATAATTAGCAGAAAGTTAACATATGAAAGTTTTTGGCAAATTAGTAGACGACTTTTTATGATTACTTTTCTTATAGCTGCCTGTTTTGGGCAACCAAAACGTCCCGAATGCCCTTGGGATATAGGATATAAATACATTCCATTTGCTTTTACCGTCGAGACAGAAAAACGAGCCGACTTGGCCATTTATGTCCGTCTATACGCATTTGTTCAGCATAACGTGCGACTATGTCTGTCTGCCATTTAGATTTAAAATTAGTGGCTACTTAAGACGCGCGACAGTCGCATTAACAGGGTCTTGGTTCAAAGCAAATACAGACTTAAAAGCATTAAAGACTGGGCTTACTTTCAAATAAATTCATCAGCGGAAGCAGACAAATTTTTATGCAATGATATAATCCATAAATCAATTAATAAATATGGGTTAAAAGCTTATATAATATCTCAATTAAGCTAGGGGCTTCTAACTTGCAATGTCTTAAAGATTGCCAAGATTTACCTCGCAGCTCGCATAAAAAGAAGATTTGATTGTCTCTTTATACTTGTATGTAGGAAAGAAAAAAAAAGATACATATATTAAGATATAAAAGGATATATATGAGTACTTTGAACAAACTGAAGTTAACTAGCACTGCATAACTTAGAGAAAGTTTCAAAAAAGCGTCAAATTTGAATCTGCATAAAGACAAAGCAAAGAATTTCATTCTAGACGAGTAAAGTTATCTTTTGACTGATAATCTTCAAGCTTGTTTATATTTATCAAGAAAAAGCTAAAATTTAAACACATTTTGTGAACGAGTTGACACAAAGGATTCAGCTAATATGTTTATTTCTGTGCAAGTCGCGTCGAGTGGCAATTATCCTTTGCGCGGCAAGCACCCGACACGCTCCATAAAATTGAAATGAAATACTAAACTTTAGTCGTTACTGTGCTGATTGCTATGAACTGCAATTGCACATGCGAGTATGAGTGTGAGTATGAGTGTGAGTACGAGTATGAGTACGAGTCAGAGCACTCTTACGATGGCAAGTATAAATGGGGCCTGCAGTGACCCCGCCGTAAACATAACGCAAACAGCACAAAGCAAACCATAAGCTAAAAATAAAAGAAATGTGAGTACAAAAAGAATGATACAATGTGGAGGATATGGTGACCCAATAAAGTTAGTGCCGCTGACGTTGTCCTGGCCATGTACTCGGAGCTGCCATATTTCTGCTGTGAAATCAATTTTTCATTTCGCAGGCAGGATGGCGTCGTCCTATGCTCCGTGTCCACTCAGCAATGCTTGACAATTGTCACAGAGAGCCACGTTTAAGGCAGCAAGACAGCAGACAACGTAATGGCTTATATAATGCTCTACCCAAAATAATCAAAATCAAAAGAAAAACAAAACAAACCATAAATATGCAGCAAATGGCAGTAAAGTCACCAGCAACATCTGCTGCTGCTGCTCCTGCTGCTGCTGCTGGTGCATTGGATTTTTATGACGCATACGCAACGTTGCACAGAGCTCTATCTAAAGTTGTTGCAGCAAACAAAGGCGAAAGTGGATGCTCTTAAGCTGTCAGATTGCCAGATTTCCAGATTGTCGAGCGCTATATTGATAATACAGTCAAGCATGTCTCTCTCACCCAAGTGGACAAGCGATTGTTAAAGCTGCTCATTTGCCATTTGCCAGCTTTAAGGCATCTCCACAGTTATGGCCATAAGCTGAAAGAGTCGCGTATGAAATACCCTTGTCAACTTAACTATTACCAAAATATGGAATTACAGACATCATTAAAATAACAATTTGATTGTTCAACTTAAACACGAAAATTCTAGTTTAGTTTTTTCCTTTCGGAATACTTTATTTTGCGAAGCAATCATAATATCCTAAAAAAAGTGCTTCTGCATTCAGTTGAGCGATTTTTGCACTGATTTTTCCAATCAAATTGAATGCTTCTCGACGCCAGCATCAATTGTGACAATGTCGACAAGATGCCAACGACAGAGCCAAAAAGTATCGTTGGGAAAAAAGTTGGCTTCTTATTGTCTGAAGCTGTCTGCATTTTGGCTGACAGCTTAGTCAAAATATGTCAATCAAATTGAACTAAAACGCAGTGCAAAGCAAATAAAATAAAATACTTGGCATAATTTCCATCATCACTTTGGGTCCTGGCCACGAAAAAGGAGCTTTGCCCTGATATTTTCCATGCAAATTATATGCGCATTAACAGCACCAGCCTAAAACTTTAATCCCAAACTGATTATGCAAAGTCTAAATGGGTTGAGATGGAAAATTCTTTAAAGCGATTTAGGCAATTTCCATATGCATTCTGTATATAGAAATATGGTCTGCAGATTTACATAGACAAGTAGGATTGCTCTCAGGAATACCCTGTGCCTAGGTCAAAAGTTTCCATAAATTTGTAAATTTTAAATTTTGTTCTGTGGTTAGTTATAAACAAGGCTGTGGCTTCAAAGTCAAGGCTGCTGATCAGGACTATATAAGGCTGATAAGTGAACTATTTACATCCTGTTTCTATTAAGAATGGGTTTGAATAGTTATGAATAAGCTATGCAAATGTATTCAACGTTCAGTAAAAGGCAGATTGGACTGAATAAGTATAAAGACTCAGTATTAGTTAGCATTAATAGCCAAGTTACTGTTAAAGTCTATCCCAGCTGTTTGTGCCAAAGACTCCATAAACTTTACCTGTATTTCATTCTGCTTTTAAAGTATAAATATAAATGAAGGTTTTTATCTAACTACAAAACTATCGCGTGATTGCTAGGAAAGTTTAAAAAGCCAAATCAGTAATTAAATTATTTAATTAAATGACGTAACTGTTAATCGCATACAAGCTGCAAACACGCAATATTAATCCTTAAGCCTTAACATTGAAATATATGATTATATACAAAAAGAACAAGAAATACTTAAAACATTGCGAAGCCAATTAGGTGCGAATGTCACATAATTCATATTCAAACTCAACGCTGCGTATACGCAATATTTCATAAATTTCGTTTAATGTGCTGCACTTCAAAGCGCTGGCACTTAAATGACACTTTAGTAGCACATTTTTGGTAATTATTTTATGCGTCGTGCTGCACCGTCAACCGCATTGTTAGCACCCACAAAGGCGCCACAAGACTAGGGGCATAACATGGGAAACGACTTGGGTGACATATAAGAAACATAAAACAGACGCTGCAAGGCGTTTTTTTGGCACTTCGCCAAAATGAAACATATAAAAAGCTGCTCGTCGAGCGTTTCCAACTTAAAAAATACCTTGTAGAAAAGCGGAGCTGTAGCTGTATGCAGAGAAAACTATGTTAAATGAATTGGGAGATAGTTTTAAGATATATTATATACAGAATACTCAGAGAGCTTACGCACTTTCGAAGTCTTCTCTAGATGTTTATCCCTTGTTGGACCTTAACCCCCTTCGGGCTTGTTGCATGCCTGTTGTTAAATTCTATACTCTCCCTATTCATGGTATGTTTATAGGGTATTTCAAGTGAAACTATGCACATGTGAAATGCAATAAAATGTTATAAATTTATAAGAATCGAAAGTGGCGACAGGCAGCCACGCCTTAAACGCCGCCAAGTGGCAGCCACTTGGCTAAATTGAATGTGTCAAAATGAGAAGAGGCAGTGCCCAGATCCAAGCAATCTCCCATGATGCATCCCACCACAGAACAACCGAAGCGTTGGTAAAGCTTGTGGCTATAAATCATTGCCAAGATAGTTGCGTGTTCGCATTAGCTGGCCAAATACCTGGGCACAAAGTTTGCATTTTAAATAAAATTTATTTGCAAACTTCATGCACGTTTGCGGCTAATAACTTGACATATTGTTGCGTTTTTAATTTTAAGCCCCTGTCAAAGGTCATGCCAGACGGACAGACAGACAGACAGATACACAGACAAAGAGACAGATGCAAAGTCTAATACTCTAATCGTATATATGCGAGTATTCATAAGTTCTAAGGCCACAAAACAAAGTTCAAAGGTCCTTTTGTTTGCGGCACACACAGATGTGCGTGCTTTCAGGACGTTGCCATTGTGCTAGGAACAAGCTAATTGTTAAAGTTATTATTGTTACCAGGATTGGACATGTTACAATCAGTTGTATGTCCAGAGGGGACAAGTCTTGCGCATGTTTAATTCAATTAGTGACATTCTGATTATAATCTCCCCTGATACGTGATGTTCCACGTCACTGAACACATTTCACACACACTTCTTCCCCCACTCTGCTGTGTGTGTGAATGTGTGTACATTATTGGATTGATTGGCTTTTAGCTGCTTGATGTGAGTGGTTTCTATAGCCATATTTAAATATATAACTAGTGCCATTGTCACTTATATGCTGGCCAGATTAATTAAAACTCAACGTTGATAATTAAGTGGCTTTTCAACAAATTTATTCGCTTTCGAATGCAAATACACGTTCGTTTTAAGAGGATTTAACTGCTCAAATTGTAGCCTTCATTTAACACATACACTCTGCTTATTTCAATATGTTTTTTTTTTGCAAGTAATACTGAGTATCTGGTTTTGCATTCAGTTACTTTTGACTCGATTCACAATTTTTTCGTTTCTCAAAGCTTGTATATTAATAATTAAGTATACATGCTTAAAATAAAGTAACTCATCTTAGGTTTAATTTCTTAAGAAGGCTTAAAACAAATTAAACAATTAATAAAAGTTTACTTCTACTCAGAATAAGCAAATGCTTTCTTTGGAATTCTTTCCATCCTCCAGTTTTATTTAGTACCAAAGTTTGACACCTATTAAAGTCGCATACGTTGCCAAAAATGTTAACAAAGGTTCTGTATCTGAGCTGTTTGCTGAAATTAATCCAGCCAAAGCGAAGCAAATACACAAATTTGTAAGCACACACACATCCAGGACAGACAGTGGGTGTTAGTCAACCCAACTCCACACACACAGAGAGAGAAACCTTTGGGGCGAGTGTTTGGCATAATGCCAGCAAGTATTATAAGTATTATTTATGTAGCTTTTCAGATGGAATTTATGAGTTTGTTTTAAATACCAACGGTTAACAGGTCGTCTTGCAAGCTGAATACGTTTTTTGAAATTTAAAGCGAGTTTTTCTTAATCCCATTGCAGCTACAATCTGGTTGTAATGGCTCACACCTAAAGCGAGATTATATCCACGAGCAGCATGTTGCATCTGAGGCTATTCGATAGCTCGCTCTATTATACGCTGGCCTCCGTGTCGTCGGGCATGTTGCCACCTCCCCAGGCGTCCAATGGTACCCAGTTGACGTTGAGTGGCACAGCAGCTCCAGCGTCCGTGGAGGCAGCAGTTAATCTGACATATTTCACACCTGCGATCACACACGTGATGCTGGCGCCAACGACGCCAACGACAACCAACCCAGTCCAGACAACAGACGCGACAATGACAACAGCAACGGCAACATCAAGTGCAACAACGTCATCAGGGAGCGACCTGCAGGCGGCAGCAACAGCAGCAGCAACAGCATTTGCAACAGCAGCGGGCAACAGCTCCACGGAACCACATGCTGGCGTTGAATTGGACAACTTGAATTCGTTCTATTTTTATGAGGTGGGTGTACTCAGATTTCCCTATTGCTCATCTGTGCATAGCACATTCGACTTATTTATGCATTGATATTGAAAGTTTCACATTGCCAGGCAGCTGCCCAAATGCATTTTTGTCAACTTTCGGTATCAATTCGCTTTACTATTACTTTTCGAGGGTAGCTTCATTCAATATAGAAATGATGTTGATTCCACATACTATTTGTTTAAGAGTGTAAGAACACAATACGCATATGCTGTGTCTAGCTTGAAATAAGCTAATCTGGCAACACTGATCACAGCTCAATCAACCTGGAAGCTGCCGTTCGTATAGGTGCGAACGAGATGGAAAGAAAGTAATCGCGTATGATATACTCATATAGTGGGCAATATTCGATTGTCTCATTTCAAACTGTTACTCATAAATGAAGTGATTTATATTTAGAATGGGCAAATGGATTCATATAATATTTAAAATAAAACAAGGTTAGCTTTCATATGATTCTCAATTTCAATACTTGAAGTGTACCTGCAAATTTATTATACTTCTATGAATCTATTATAAAACTTCACTATTGGAAGATTATTATTTAAAAAACTTATCATTCTACCCTCGCATCCTATTTGTATGCGAATGACTTTGGTTAGAAAAGCAAAGTTTATTTTCATTCGTAGACAAAATGATTGCAATGACTTCAAATTCACAGCTGCTGTCATGGTTTGGCTTAAAAATTTAAAATCTTGTGAAAGTTGCTGTTGGAAATGAAATGTAGAAGGCAAAACCACATTCTAAGCCAGGCAATGACAAACAATAAAATGTGGGAATGTGCACATTGTTTCGAAGCTGTAAATTAAAATTGAAAGACAAGCAGAGAAAGAGAAAAGTTTTGCATCGGTCTTTAAGTTCATTTGCATTCCGAGCGTCTGTCTTATCAAATTGGCAATCAATCAGCGGTTGAAAGTCGTGACAACAACTTCGATTAAGCTAAACTTCCGTTCTTTGCGTTGAACCAGACATAAAAATTGGGAACCTCTCCCAAGTGCGGCAAACATCTAAAATGTAATGAAATCTCTTCACGCTCCTTCGTATAAATCACGTCGAATAGCAGCCATTGTTAGAGCGGAAATACCCTCAAACCCCCCACATAAAAAATAACTCACAAGCCGCACACATGCACAGCGTAAGCCAAGTTAAAACGCGCCAATCGCTCAAAGAACATGCGTGCATGTCTGTGTTTGTATGTGTCTGCGTGTGTGTGTGTATGCCATAAATTTGGGTTTATTTAAATGAGGACACACAACCAGACCCGGGCAACATATGGCTTAAGTTATACCCCTTCCCGCCAGCCAAACAATAACAAAGTTATAAAAAATCAAAGCGGCCCTACGATACAAATGCCAACAGCTTATTGATTTGAGTGATAGTTTTTTTCTTATCCTTCTACCCAGCAGCACAAGGATGAGCATATAATTCATCTTCATCTCAAATCAACGCATTGCATTCTCTTCTTGCTGTCAGATAGATATTTGTCATTTTGTGGAATATTGCTTACTTCTGACAGACAAATAAATTTTCCAGCTATTGAACATTTCAATGGAAACTTCACATAAGGAGTTTTATACTAGGTTCAAACAACATTTGGTAAAAAGTACTTTTGTTATTTTTCTTAGGATTTCTTATTTCTTTACTCAGGTTTACTTTCTGTTATTGAAACCCTTTCATATATCACATTTTTAACCATTCTTATGCTGATGATTACACGTAGACACAATATAGACAATAGAAAATTAAAAATAAATAAGAAATAATAATACGAGCATACGATTGTCATATAACAAGAAGAATGATATATTGCTAGACGTCTGAGTGACAGAGGATTAGCTTTGTGAAAGATTGAAGCAAATCTATCAGCACAATTTTCAACTGCGGTATAAAAGGATAAGAAAAATGTTGCCATACAGAGGTCAGTGAACCGATATTATTTACTTGATTCCTTTCGAATGACGTGCCATGTGCTGGTGTTCTTAGAAAAAAGGGTTTAGACGGATTTGAAATTTAAATAGCTTTTTCGTATGTGTGTGGATTTGGCTTGACCAATGCTAAAAACGCTTTGAAGCTGTGAACAGGATTATTTTTATGGCTGCCCCCAAACACATTTCCTATATAAATGAAGTGATTTGTTATAGACGGAGTATATCATACGAAGTTCAACAAGAATACATCTACTTAAAATGTACATAGAGCATTCGAGACGTGAGCCGCCTTTGTTTAAGTAAGCGTAATACAAAGTAGTAGTAGTGGAGTCAATATAACAGCTCAATAACCTGTATATGGCTGTAGGGTATTGCTATCATGCCATCGCCCGTCAACAAGTCCAGAAGGCCACACCCTAGAGGCTAATCTTGGCACATTGAGCTGTTGATGGCTCTGACACAGATATGCCAATTACAACTGCACCACACTCTCCGAATAGCGCCCAAAAGGTTAGACAAAGTCAAATCTGACAGCTCACGCCAAATCTACGAGCTAGTTCTGACCACGGCCAACTCAAAACACACTGCAATGCTGCCAATATGAGTGTAAACGTATTCTAGCCTGATGGCATCTTCGCTGTTATTTTTGTTTCGCAGTACGGGTAACAGTTTCATTGGATTTTGCTATTTGCCCGCCCCCTTTATGCCCCCCCAGTTCACACCAGTCCACACATACAAACACACATACATATACACACGCACGATTAGCCAAGAGCAAAAACGAAAACATTGCGCAATTTTATGTTTGTTTGCTGGCCAAATCGAAGCATATTATGCAGCCGCACACGCAGCTCCTTGAATTGTTTGTGAGCTGAGCTCCGGCTTTGACTGGGATACATTTACTGGAGTTGCCCGGCGACCCACTGGTCACAGATGAGCGCGTGCTCGGGCTACATATACATTTTCCAGTCCGTGCAGTCCAGTAACAAGCTTCAATATTGGCTGGTGTTGTGCATGTGTCGAGTTTAGCTTTAAAATTTAATTTAGCCTGTTACGTCGTTTGTCTGGGACTGCAAATATCAGGTTAATCAGCAGACAAAGGCTCCCACTGGTCAAAGCTTTTTAGCTCAAATAATCAGATAATCACATGTGAATTGCGCTAATGACCCTGGCATTGAGTCCTTGCTCAATGCTACTTAGGCTTCTGGTGGTGCTCCCTGCATCGCCTAGCATCGTCTGGCGTCTCAAGGACTCCAGGCACTTGTTTTTCATATTTCACATTTATTTTTAGTCTGGCCATGTAGGACCTCATGGTGTGATGTATGTATGTAATACATATATATGTATGTGTGTATGTAATATATACAACAATAGCGACCTTTGCTTAATGTGGCCATCAAAAGCCAACATTAATTGCCTCTTTGTCCGGAATAATATGAAATATTTGAGATTTCTATAAAAATGCTTACCTGCTTTCAATAACAACCAATGGGCTCAATACACGTGCTTATTGTCTGGCTTCACTTTGTGTATTTGTAAAGATACATCTTAAATTATTAAATTTCAACAAGAAAACAACTCAATTAAAATTAATGGATTTCAATTTATATAAATTTCAATTTGGCTTTAAAAGAAATTTGTTTTAATCATACAAATTTAATTATTTAATCTGCCGTTAAGTTACCATAATTTTCTGCTTAACGTAACACACAGAATACAATTTTATTAGTATAAAACTTAACAGTCCTGTCCTTTAAGCATCTGTTAAATATCTGTTAAGCATCTGTAGCTGGCCGATAGTGATATCGTGTTCTTACTAATATACCGATAGTAATATCGCATAGTTTGAGAGTAAGAGATCGATAACGACATATCGATAAGATATCGAAGCTAGGTTGCTTGCTGGCAACGGAGAGTTTAGTACGAAACATAAACAAAAGGGCAGCGAGATTTTCTGTTAAGAAACTGTTATAAAGTTTTCCTTGCGATCATTGAAGCTGACGTTAACAGAAGAAATGTCATTTACTTTATGATATATTAATAAAGTTTGTGTTACAATCTTATTTGCAAAGGTTATTACATTAGTTGACTTTGTATACAAGAATTTATATTGCGAAAGATATGAAATATCTCATTCAGCTGTTACTTTAACATTAACCGAAAAGCGTCGCTTCTAAGAACTCATTAATCTGGTTACGAAATGTTCTTTGAGATTGTTTGCCAAGCAAAATGAAGTATGTGTTAAAAGCCAAGCACCAAATGTAGATGTAAAATAAAATATATGTATTTATATTTAGATACATTCTTGCACATACATATACAAATGTTTATATGTGTACATCATATGTCTCGACGTGGCAGCGTCTGAAGGTTAAACGCTTAGCGGTCACAAAGCGCCATCATTAACTGAAGGCTGTGAGTTGTTGGGTTATTGGGATGTTGAGATGTTTGGCTACTGAGATCTTTACCCCCCTTTTAACAATTTAATTTGCCACAAGTTGGCCATGTGGCAATGGCAGTGGCAGAGGCAGTGGGCAGCAAAAATTACAGTACTAAGCGGCTTGCGAGCGTAAATTTGCGCAAGGACAACAGACACGCAGGCGACGCAGACATACGAGCTGCCACATTGCCACGCGGCGAGGAGCAGCTTGTTTATTGTGCAGAGCTTGAAGTATTTGCCACAGCACTTGGGGCAGTAAATAAGTATACGTGGGAGGTGGGCAAGGGCGTGGCATTAATTACAAGTGCACTGCTTTAATATAAGTTGAAGCATATTTCTGGACGGCACTTTAATTGCACTTGTCCATTCGCATTGTTGACAATCTGACTTCATACAAGCTTGCCACAAGGACACCAACTGTTTGTGGAACGCAGGCTCAGGCACATCTACGAATGTGGCCCATGGGAAAAACTAGTGGACCTAAAATGAGTTAACAACATTATTTGCCTCAAGCCAACTAAAGCAATGAACGTTACATCAATTTCATTAAGAATCGCTGGCAACGTGCAACGTCACAGGCCGCAGGACTTTGCTGACTTTGTTGCCATAAAATACATTTTGACAAGAGTTTTATCTATCACGTCGCCTTTGCGAGTTGAATGTGTCATGTCGATTTATAAGGATTTGGATTTGTTGCCATCAAGATATAGTTGTGTCAACTCTGCGTCCCTTCTGTGTGCGCCGTATCGATTATTCTGCCGTGTAAGTTCTTTAGCACGGCTTATGAAATATTATTTATTATTATTATTATTCCCAATGTCATTGCACTTCCGCGTGTGGCTCGAAGTGTAGTTTTGTTTTACTTTGATTAGAGTTCAATGCTCAATTTGTTGTGACGAATTTCAGCTTCGTTGGCTTTTGGCAACTCATTAAACGTGCATTAACACTGCCGACACTTCATAGTTCAATGCTCATACGCCACGTGGTTCAACAGTCCCTGAGATGCCTGCCGTTATCATTTATATTTGACACTTTTCGGTAAGAGACACGGCTCATAGTTCAAATTCCCAAGTGTCACTTTAGCAACAAAATCAATAAGGACTTTGCCAACTAATTGCAATAATTTGCGTCTTGACTTTACCATCCAACATTCTGTTGTCCCCTGCCCATTGGAGCGCAAGAGTCGCTTTGTCGAGTTTTATGACAGACTACAAACGACGACAGCAAATAAGTGTAAATTTCACAAATATTTTCTTATGGATTTGCTCCTTGCCACGAGGAATTCAGGGATAAGATGGCTATTAAAGTTAATTGTTGGTTTATTCGTCACGCTTGAACTTTGAACCCTGTGTTTTTGTTTGCCTAATGTGCACAATTAAAAGGGGTCGCAAAACTTTCTGACAACCTCAAGTGATGGTTGAAGCCAGAATTGATTGTGTGTAACAAGCTGTGACACTGCTCCAGGGCTACATTTTCAATTGCCATTCCTTTCAATACGAAAAAGAAAATTTTAAATTACAATAGGTAAAGGTATTTACCTAACTTATGCTCAATAATAACTTCATTTAACTCGACTTAAGATTCTGAAATTGTTTTCAATAATCCTAAGTTTTTTCTTTTAGTATTAATGAGTAGAATTCCCCTAAGAAATGTTCACGTTCTCTATATAATAAAGAGTTTATTGTAATTTATTGCTAGACCCGTCTGTTTCCAATTATTGCCATCAATTTAGACCCAAAACTTCATACTTAAGTCAATTTTCATTAACCAACACCTTTTCCCAAAGGTCGCAGCTAGCTAGGCTTCTGTGAAAGAATGTGAATAACATTAATTACAGTATTTACGGTAATTAAGAGCAAATCGCTTTCAGGGAAAATACGTTGTTCAGTATTTCCAATCAATCAAGATAGCTAACGTGAGCTGTCATCATCTCACAAAACCGCAAAATATGTTTTGTATGTTGTTTCTTTAGCCTGAAGGACATGTCAAAAACTGTTGCATACACAAAGGCGCAAAGTTTTATATTAAATATGCAAACCAAAAGAGTCCGTGATTTTATATATGGCATATAGCTGATGGCTTAGCTAGATGGGGTAAGCATTATGAGAGGGGCAGGGTAAATTATAGCTCAAAGGCATATTCAGCTTTTTCATATAAGTGGAAAATGTTTACGAGTTTGACGCTTGTTGAGCATTTGATTATGGACTAGCATGGCAAAGGCAAATTGAAATCATTTTCTTAATCAAAGTGAAAATTTAGCAAGGCAAGCATGCGTTTAATAGCTTTTAGTGGCATTGAATAAGATCCATAAAAAGCACATAAAAAAAAGGAAAACACGCAAACCAATTAAAGCTAAATCCGAGAAAGTTGCCAGTTTATTGTCTAGCTATAAAAAATATATATTCTGCATTTGCAGCATAATGTGTAAACAAACTTTAAGGCAAACTTTTCAGTTGGTCCTTCCGAGTAAATCATGTGCCCAGCGCTATAAATATTCGAACACGCCCACAAGTCTAAGGGCAGCCCACCACGCCCAAGTCGTGTCTACACATAATTTGTGAAACAAAATTCTCGAACAGGACTAAATTGAAACAAAATTAAATTGCAATAAATCAATGTGGCGTTAATAGCGTTTCACTGATAACAGTTAAGTAGGCGTCGCCAAGGGTATCCACAGCGAGAGAGCTGGAGCAGCAAATAAATAAAAATCAGGCACACGCAGGCAAACATATGTGTGTGTCGCATGACAGGATATTTGTCCGTCCTGGGATTGGATCCTGGGCTCACACCATTTGTGTGTTCCTTTTTAACGCCTAATTGATTTGTATTTTGCATGTTCGCCTGGGGAATAAGTGAAGATGGTTGTTGTGAGAGGCTGTGACAGAGAGGAGAGTGAGGGGAGACGAGACTGGAGTATCAGTTGACAATTGTTTGTTTAGCTCTTTGTTGCTATTATCATTTTCAAGTGCTTGACGAAGCACAAACAACTCCTGCAGCCATATTTGATGTCCTGTCAATTGACATAACATAACACATGTACTTTTATCTTGTGAAACTTGATATATTGATATTTGTATTTAGCAAAGGGAATTCTGTTTTAGAAATACAAACACCGACACATAAACAATACAATCAATAAAAATAACCTAGGTACACTGACAAAAATTGTGTTAGGTTTTATGTTTTGATTTGTCGTGTCTGTTAACTGTATTAGGAATTGAAAGAGATCCTTTTAAAGTCGCAAATTTGGTGTTAGATCTTAAAATCATGTCAGTATTTATATATAATTAGATAATTCTAAGCTACAGTTAAATTTTTGGTTGAAGTTGATCTCTATTTATGGACTGTATATAACTTCCTTAACAAAGGAAGAATATTTTATTTCAAAAACACAAAAAGAACAGAATAACTTATATGTATTTAGCATATATAACTCACGTTTCCTGTGAAAGGAAACTTGCACAAGCTGACCTAAAACTGTTATTTCATAATTTGCCTTAAGTTCAAGTCTATAAAATAAAGTACACAATACAAAGGACGACCGCGACAGGAACATTAAAACGTCCAGGAAAACGCTTTATCAAAGGTAATAAATGCATATTTGTCTGTGAAAATTCGCTTGTTATTTGTAAGCTTTGCGGAAGTTGGCTTAATGACAACAATACTCGTAAGCTCTTGCGATAAGAGTTGGCATAGAACAATGGAGCAGCATTCGTATCCAACGGCTGTCAGAATAAAACCGAGGAACCTAACGAGAAGCAAATTTAATATCGTTACCAACGCGAAAACAGAATTGTTGGAAAAATATACAGTATAAAAAGGAATATAGGGGAAGTATGAGTAAATGAAAACTTAGAAGCAGTTACAATATCATAAATTGAAATGACAATTTGCATGCATAATCAGCGGCTGAAAAGAGTCAGCTGCCACTTCATATATTTTGCATAGCCAAAGTCAATTACACTCTTTCTGGCATTCAAATGTGCCCACGTTGCGTATGAGCAATATGCAAGCGAAGCTTCAAGTAAACTTGGTGTAAAGTGTGCTACAAGTTTTGTAGTTTTGTCGGAAACGGAAGTACACATACACTTCAGTACACACACACAAACACACACACACACACACTCGAACGCAGTCGCCTTGTGTTTTGTCTAGGTGCATGCAGCTGTAAGAAACTTGCAAAATACACACAAAACAAAAAAAAAATATAAAAAACGAGCAACAACAAACAACAAACAGCTGGCAGAAGGACGTTGAAAAGGGAATAAAACAAGAACAACAAAAAAGTGCAGACTCGACTCAGAGGCACTTAAAATATCGTAAAAAATGGTTGCCGAAACGCGAGCGTAAGTTGTAAATTATGCAAATGTCCAAAGCGTCGAAATCCGCGCCTAAGGACCTCCAGGCCAGATAATTGCAACAAAATGTAAAGTGCAGTAAAAATAAGTAATACGCAATTGCATACAAAGTGGAAGGACCCCAAGATGGAAGCACTGACAAAAAGAAAAAGACATTAAATAAAGGACAGACTTTAAGTGGGCTTCAAATTTAACCCACATTGGCAGCTTTTGTGTAAGCGCGTAATGCGCTTAATGAGAAAATTTTAAGGCGACCGCCAACAACAAAATTATGCTCAGTAAATACTTGAGATATACTCGTACTCGTAGGACTACAACCAGGACAGGAACTTCAACCCAAGTGAACGCGTCAACAGCAAAAACCCATCAAAAGCAGACAGTCCTACATAGTCGCTTGCGCCTTGATAAATCAAAACTAGGTCAACGCAATGGGCCAAATATTTACTCTAAGTAAATATACTTTAGAGTAAGTTACCCTATAAGAAAGAAAGTAAATCAAGGTACTTATTTTATTATGAGTTAAAGTGTTTTTATACTCAAAAGTAAATTGTTATCAAATAAGGAACTCTTTACACGAGTTTAATTCTTGCCTTTAAGCCCAAATCTTACAACTTCAAATAAAACAAATATCTTATAAATGTATAGAAATATAATAATTGCAATCGTTTATTGAAATAATTAAAATAAAACTGGCCATTTTAACCACTGTGCGGCGGTTGACAAAGCACCAAAGTATGCAACGAATTGTGGCGCTTTAAATAAAATGAAGTTGAATAAAGTAATTTAAGCAAATTTTATGTTGATGAATTTTGCAACACTTTGAACTTAATTGAGCTTGTAAAAAATTAATTTCACAGAATGCAAGTAAAACGTTCTGTATTCCATGTGAAGATTATATATATAAATTACTTTATTTTTTAAGTATATATCTTTAACTTAATAAGTGCAGAATCCATACTTTTAAGTACTATAACAACAAAATTATAAACATATTTAAAGACCAAATCTCATAGTAAAAGTAGTTGATAAAAATTAAAATCATATGGACTTGACTTTTATAACTTACTAAATTATTAATTAGTTGCCCGATGCATAACATACATATAATACATATATATGTATCTTAGTCTTGGAAAAGCATAGGAAAGTCTTGTGGGTGGATTTGAAAATTATGGAACCATAACTAACACAGCCATAATCCGTGAAATACTTTAAGTTATGTTCTTATAATATATTTGCTAATTTGAAATAAATATTATCATTTTTGCGTAGATTTAGGTAAATTTTTGTATTGTAATCAACAGTCAATTTTATGCACAAATTTCCATTTAGCATTTCATATAAATCTTATTCAATTAAAACCGATTCGCGACATACTGTTCACTTTTCTCAACTTTCAGCGATATTTCATTAAGAGAAAATTCGTAAAACTTTAGCGCTTTGTGTATAAAGCAAGAGCTGAAGGCTAATTGCGTCGACACCTCAGTACAAACACCGCAAACGGCAGCATCCACATCAAAGTGATGGAAGTACATGCCAAAAAATCAGGAAGGCAGTGACGATTGCAATGAACCGAAGATTGAATACTCTTCCCTTTAGATGTTTGTTAATTTTTCAACGATTATGAAATGTTATGTGGATAATACAATGTTGATCAAATTGGGCTTGAAATGTTTTTAGTTTATATATTTGTTATTAAGTAGATAACTCTAAAATATAATCTAGCGGTACTAGAGACATATGCGTCTATATATAAGAGATAAGTTAATATATCATAGGAACACTTCATATGATATGAAATGTCTTCGAATACAGTAAGAGCCGTTGCGATATGCCGTTGCGATATGCCGTTGCCTTTGAGTAAATATGAAAAAGTTGAAACGCATCATCATCATGTGGTAGTAGGTAGGTAAGTGCAGTCGGTGTTAGTGTCGATGGCATCATTTACGCAATTCCAATTAAAGTGGCACAAACATCCTCTCCACACAGAGTGCCACAGTTCATTGCTGTTTCCAGTTCCAGTTCCAATGAAACGAAGGTGGTTTTTTTTTTGCCATTCGCTGACAGTTGAATCTTTTATTGCGTTGTATTTCGAACTTTGATAATGTCAAAATAGATTGCAAGTTATGCATCAGGTCTAAGTTTTGCGATGCTGCTTTCAACGTGACATTTGTCATTTGTCACATAATTTACTTTAATGGTATTTTAGTTGGACAAAGAAATAGAAACTTAAAAGCAAAATGTTGCCAGGGCGTGTAAAAGTCGCGTACGCCTCGACGCTTTGTACGTGCGCAATGTCAAATGTGGCAAACACACCACGGCATACATCCAGACACAATGTAGCACTGTGGTTCTACTATATGTGTGTGTGTGTGTGTGTGTGTGAGTGCATAAATGATTAAGTGCGTGCTTGCATTTGGTTTGCACAGCACGTACTCTCCATGCATTTTTGCCTTTGACACAAAGCACTTTATAATACCCTCATAGTACACACACCCTCACACACACAGACACAGACACAGACACGACTAATGCACACAACTTCAGTCATAGAGATATTTACTTAACCATTTGATTCAAGATTGACATTTCATACAATAACGATTTTCAATCAAGCAGCTAGCTTGGTCTCATTTTCAATTTGCAAAGCTCTACGCTGCGTATACGTAATGTTCATTTACAAGAGATTTATTTGTAATTACATCTGTGATTGTTGTTCTTTTGGTGATAGACTCCGAGTCAGGTCACAGTTAACAGCTTAAAAGCTTACTACTCAACATATTTTCAATACAGCTTCGACATATTATTCTTTAAAAAACAAGTCGACTGTGAGTGCAACTGAATCTCATCACTTTTTGTATCTCTACAAAGGTTGCTGTCGTTTTTTGTTAAAAGTTAAAGCCATTCGACAACTAGCTTATAGTTTAACTTTATAAGACTGACATAGGGGAATTAAAAAAGAGAGTAAGAGTAAGCTAGGTATTACTAAGAGTATTCTTGATAGTTTGTTAAAAATTTGTTGCATTTTATCAACGGGAAGTGCTAAACAAATTTAACTAAAGCTGAAAATGCAAAGTTTCTACAAAGTCATTAAAAGGTAACTAAACAAAATATTAGGAGTGAACGCAGCTGATTCTACAATACATTTTTAAGTATCTACTTTCGAAGAAGTAAACTTTTCTGAGAAACTATTAGAGCCAAAGGCCAAACACGTAGCTAATCCCTCAAGAGCAACAAAGCCGCAGCAATTTGCATAACACGAACAGGCAATGCTCACACTTTTCATTTACACACCAAATTACTTGAACCGACTGCAGGATACAGGCCACAGGACATAGGAGACACGGGGTAGGGAACATCATTTGCAAGTGGTCGGTCTTAAATGGAATCAAAGTCAGCCGCCAAATGCTACGGAGCATGCCTTAGCTGTGAGCCCGTAAACTGTAAAACCAACAAAATCAGAAATAACAACTCGGGCGTCTAGTTTTAGTTTCCAGGGCCACTTGACTGCCTCACTGTACGGCCAGCCTGCTCCTTTCTGTCTGCTTATCCCTCCGTCCGTCGTCTGTCTATTTTCTCGACTTGCCAACTTGTCCGAGTTGTTTCCTTATAAAGCTGCTGCATTTCCGCCAGTCTTCGTAGTTTCCGTAAGCTATCTCTGTGTGTGTCTGTTTATCTCTGTTTCTATTGCTGTGAGTATGTTTTATGTTTTTCTAGGATTCTTCTTGCTGATGTTGTTTTCTATAGTCGTCCTTTGACAACTGCCAGTGGAAGAATTTCAAATTAAGAAAAACTTTATTTTCTATCAAATAGCTTTGCTGCGTTCCTTTAAGTTAGTCTTTAGGTAAGTTCTAGCTGCTAGGTGCAACATTCTATATCAGACGGCAATTAAATTTGTTAAATAAATTGATTTAATTTTCTTGAGGAATAACTTTACAGAGATTGTACAAAATGCATGATAACAAATAAAGTATTCTTTATAAATATGATTACTACTTAGTTGCTGTCTTTAGCAGCTTAAAGGCAAATAATTCGTTTCAAGTTTTGTTAGCTCACAGCTTCTACTTTATTGTAGTTCCCAAAAGTTATTTAGGAGTTTGTGCAGAAAGTTACGAACAAGATACTGCTGTTGGCGTTAAAGGATATTCCAGCTAAGGTGACAGCATCTCTTTTCATAAGTTAACAATAAAAGAAGTAAAAAGTGATGTGAATAAAAGAAATATTGTTTTTACTAAACGAGAATCTATTGCTGTATATAAGGCTTTGCTCCTTGTATCAGAATAATAAATTCAAATGTTTGAATATAAATATTATTCGATTTCCTACTAAGTCATGTGCCAGCTAAGCTCTTTCTGCAGCCAAGCCTGCAATATTATCTGCTGACCACAGACAGAAAAAACGATTTGAAACAGCAACAACTTAATCCATTGTCATTCCATTTGTCAGTTCATTTGGCTGAGATACAGATTGTTGCTTGGGGACATGAAAAGTGTGTGAGATTGTGTGTGTGTGTGTGATGGAGTCCTGTGTCTGCTGCTCATGTGTTAATTAGCGATGGGCTACCAAAAAGGCACCCAACTCAAAGTCAAATGGCTAGAAAAATATTCAAATTTATGCCTGACTTGACTTGTGCCCATAATGCCAAACATGACTATCATGATCAGCCAGCGACTATTCTGTAAGCGGTTGTTATTTATGCAAATTACCGAAACACACACATGCACACATATGTTGGCTCATAACTTTTCTAAAACCACACTCCATTCAGCTGCTGTGTGTAATTTGTTTTGCATAGTTCTAGGCGCGTGTCCCCATCTATTGTTTGCTTGCTGTCTGCTCGACTCCCACAGATATAGCTCCTTTGTTGTTCTATTGTCTGGTCAATACATTGTGTGTGTGTGTGTGTGTGTGTGTGTGTGTGTGTGTAAGTAATGTCTGCTGCTATTTTAGCCAAATTTAATTTGGCCTTTTGATGTTATTTAAGGCGCAGCCTTTTCGGGTACACATTTATGTGCTTCTTAATTTATTTATGCTCGGTTTTGCATAACAACAGCATTTAGCACCGCAGTCCGAAGCTCTGAAAATTCTTTTTTCCTCTTTTCTTTTGCCACTTGAATTTATGTTCGGCTCATTTGATTAATGTCTTGTCATTGGGCAAGGGAATTTCTGTCAAGTCGCTACTGCAAATTGTAATTTGCTTTAAAATTTATCGATGCGTTTTTGGGTCAGTTGGCAAGCTGCTCGCCAAATATGACTAAATAAATCGAAATAAAAGTCGACAAGAAGTATCAAAACCCCACAGAATATCTTAGGTTAAACTTTGTCTTAAATCTATAAGCAATTCTTGCAATTTTTATAACCCATTAGCCACACTCTGTATTTTATAACTAAATAAGCAAAAGGCCAGCTACCAGCGAGTATACAAGTCAATCAGTATGAGAACTCATTTATTTATCATTGGCTCCATCTTGCTAGCCCCAAAAGTCATAAGTACCACAGCAGCTGTGACCAGCAAACTAACCGAAATTATGCTAGCCAAATTTCGGTCATTTTTCACTTCTCTTGGCCTTTGGTCTTTGGTCTCTCTTGAGCCAGTTATGCACTTGGCTGTCAAAATTGTCGTTCAACAGTTTGTCTAGGAAACAAACTGAGCTCAGACACACACATAACTGTGATGCAAACTTCGAGTTAGAAAGAGGGGAGGAAGGCAGTTTATTAATTTCAATTTGTGTCAACATCAACGCCAAATATGTGTAGCCACTGAGCCAAGCCAAAATGATTTAAGCCAGCTGATGACAAAATGTTGGCCATTAGCTGAATTAAAGCGCACTTTTTCGGCTGCTGTGGGAACATCACTCACTCGCCTTCCCCTCACAACAATTCTGTGTGTGTGGGTGTGTGGGTGGGTGGGTGTGTGAGTCAGGGTCCTGGCTTTTGTGGATTTGGTTCAAGCGTAGTTCATAAAACTCAACGATTGTCCATTGTTGTCCAAATAACAGCCATAAAACACATGATTGATGCGCACGGCTTGACCCAAATGCATGTTTTCATACCTACTTAACAGATACACTTCCTCTGACACGTATCTGTGTCTGTGTGTGTGTGTGTGTGTGTGTGTGTGTGTGTGTGTGTGTACAAACAATATTAAACACAACACACAACACGCGCTGAGTTCATTGAACTTCCTCAGCTGCCCAAGAGTGTCACTTTTCCTTATGGCAGCGACATTATTTTGCTTATTATCTGACCATTCCGCAAGCTTAGGACGACGCTGCGTATACGTTATATTCCATTTAATTTCACTTTACTCCACTACTTCCCTGTTACAGGACTCCTTGCTCGAGCACAATGTAATCGGTATTAATGAAAATTGCTATAGAAATAAGCAAGCAAACACTCAGCTGTAAGTACGAGTATAGAACGAAAAGTAAAAGCTGAATAAAACTCTGAATAGATCTGAATGAAAAGCTTGAAGGAATTTCTGTGAAGAGCTATGCGAGATATCAAATTTTCTGCAGTTATTTTTAAAAATGCTGCCGTTTTCAAGTAAATACTCAATAAGAGTAGAAAATAATAAAATGCTCTTTACATAGTTTATATTTTAATTATAAGAGTCGTTGCCTTTCGAATAAGGAATTACTCTGGACCGTGAAGTAATTTAATGAATTCACTAGAAAACTAACTCAGCAGCCATTTGAATGTGCCGCATGCCACAAGCTACGTAATTCTCTTATTGTTTATTTTTTGTAGGTCAACTGCAAATATTCTTTCCACAAACTGTTCGCAATGCTTGTGGACTCGGCTACAGCTGCTGATTTATAAGCGAAGTAGCAGCTGCAGAACTTTGCCGTTTCTCTCTTTGTTATTGTTGTAATTGGGTTGCAATGGAATGAAATGAAATTAATTTGCTATTGCCAGTGTTTGTGGCCACACATTTGTCTTGCTGTTACACTCTACAATTCGCAGCTGGTGAAATTTGTCAGCCACTGCGATTAGGGGCGACTTTAAGCGAAAGCCGCAGCCACAGCTAAAAGCCGCATAAAGCGCACTTTAAGTCGCACGGAAACCATTTTGTTGCAGTTGAGAGCTGCAATGCCACAGTGCCACAGCAGCCGCATACTCAAGTGCCTCGCATTGTTATACTCGCACACTTAATAATCAGACATAATGGCTGCGATGCCAGACACAGTTGCAACAGGTGGCAGCTTTGTTTGCATTGCGACTTGCCCCCTGCAGTTGCTTTTTACGGAAAATTGCCATCTAAAGAAGACCTTACGGTCGCTCTGACCGGTCTTATCTGTTGTTGGTTAAGCTGTTAACCTTTGGGCTACTCCCTTAACTCCTTTAGGCTGTAAATTAAATTTCGCACTTTTATTGCTACCAACAAAAAGCAATTTCCTTGAGGTGCAAAGCGAAATTGAAAAAGGCATAATGACTAGCCACAAAAAGAAAGCTTCAAATAAAAAAGGACTACACTCACACTCACACACACACACACAAGAGCAGCCAAAAATGGTTGATCATTAAAAAAGGCTTACGGCGTGCCATTTATTACATTTTTATAAGACCTGAAGCATGGGAAAGAAAAGAGATACATTTTTTTTTTTGGATACAAATCCCCAAATGAGTTCCGCAAATCAATTTCTTTACAAATTTTTAAGGGCATGTGAATTGAAATATATAAAACATAATAATAAAATCTTTATTCTGGCTTTCTTTAAAGAATTTATTTATATTTATTTAATGTCAACTATTAAACTTCATTCAATTTAAGTATAAAATTAAAGTTTAACGTTTCAGTAATTTATTATATAGAATTACTCTTTGGACTATGCCATTCAATTTGCGAAATTGAGGGAAAAGTGTTTTCTGGAATGCAGCAAATGAATTTGTTTATGTACATAAACTGGCCGCAAATATGCGAAACTTTCAACACTCCACAAATATTTTTTCACCAACAGTTGCCACAAAATAAAAATGTGCTTAAACAGTATACAGAAATGGGATACTCGTATATATGTATAAAAAAAAGAGAGGAAAAAAGAGCTCAGCTTCAAATGGGCAAAGTTGTAACAACTTTTTGCCTATGATGGTTTTTACTTTAAGTTGGGGATTAAGTAAAAATTGTCAAAGTCATGCAAACACCGCAGGGTAAAAAGCCAAAGGCTTTTAATATTTCATACTCATTGATGGTAGGAATCATAAAACAAAAGATATTTCGAGTCAAGTACCAAAGCACTTTACAGCCAAGCTAAAATTTGAGGCTTCATTTTAAACAAATTACTGCAAGTAGCCAGCTAATGAAAAACAATGTAGACAGAACATACTTACAACTTAAATATATTATAAAAACAAACAAGAATAAATAAAAACAAAAGTGAGTAGAAATAGCCACACTGTCTGGCTGTGTCCGCTCATTTGGCGATTTGGCTGATTTATGCGGCAATTTGCTCAAAATGATGAGCCAACTGTCTGTTGGTCTCAGAATCTGGCGGCCAGGAAAGGCGACCCGTGGCCTGTCTTTGCATCTCAGTTGGATACAAAAAATGAGCATAGGCAACAATTTTGGCTGAAATTCTGTATCTCAGGCGTCTTTGGTCTTTGGCCAGCAGGCAAAAGGAACCGTCAAGGCTGTCAAGTTTTTTTTGGGGCAAGTTTACTTTAGCGTGTGTTATTTGTGCAGCTTCAGACTGTTTTGCCCCAGAGCCATAGTCTAAAGTTACCTTCAGTGAATGGAAAGTTCTTGGAAGCCCCAGAAGGGTGTTAGAAAACTAAAACTTGACTTAAATGTGGCATACTTACAGATTATGGTTTTAGTAAAGTTTTCCGCATTTTCGCTTGAAAACAATTTGATATGCACTGAAAGGGACCTGCTGCCAAATTGAAATAGAAAGTAAATCAACTCTCTCGATGTTGAAATATACTCATCATATTAAGAAAAGATTTCGACTTTATCGTGTTAGCCGCAGTTTGTATATTTAACTAACCTATGGCAAGTTAGCTTAACTAACTTGTTGTACTTCTTGGCTAAATGCTCTTCATCTTGGCAGCAATTTCCTACTCTATAGAAGCGAAGGCAAACCTAATTACCTCACCAAGGACTCTGCACAATACAAAGCCAATTGATAGCAACAACTTTTGGTGTTTGCTTTTTATCATTACCACGGGCAATGTGTGTTGTTGTTCAAGAAGAGCCTTGCTGCCTCTGAGAGTAAACATCCGATGGCACATCCTGTCGTCGCGTCTCAGACGCCTACACATTGGCCACGTCACGCCGTGCCGTGCCGTGCCGGGCCTAAGTTAGTATCTATAATTTTTATAGCTATTTAAAGAGTCATAAACAAAGACGTGTGTGTGGTTCCTCTCTCTGTGTTTCGATGTTTGTGTGAGTGTCTGAAATTGCTCTGATATCAAATTGAGTTTTATGCGTGATTTCCGCTCTTAACACTTTGTTGACGATGAATTTTATGGCTGGCTTGTGAAACACATTAAAAAATCATAGATTTTCATCCCTCTCTCTCTTTCTTTATATCTCTTTCTCTCTCTGTAGACGGAACAATTTGCGGTTCTCTGGATACTATTTACCATTATCGTATTGGGCAATTCAGCTGTGCTGTTTGTCATGTTCATCAACAAGAATCGCAAGTCGCGCATGAACTACTTCATCAAGCAGCTGGCTCTGGCAGGTGAGTGTGACGAAAGGCCATTCCCAGAGGTGCAATGATACACGTGTTTCTTATTTTAGATCTCTGCGTTGGACTGCTCAATGTGCTGACAGACATTATATGGCGCATTACAATCTCGTGGCGGGCTGGGAATGTGGCCTGCAAGGTCATACGCTTCTCGCAGGTGTGCGTCACATACTCCTCCACCTACGTGCTGGTGGCCATGAGCATTGACAGATACGATGCAATAACGCATCCCATGAACTTCTCAAAGTCGTGTAAGTCCTCCTTAGTCGGAAACTTTTTTAATTGGAAAATGTTTTCGGGCACTCGGCATAACAAGCAAAATGTTTGTGGTACTTCCAGGGAAACGCGCTCGTCACTTGGTTGCTGGAGCTTGGGTGCTCTCCGCTCTCTTCTCGCTGCCCATACTGGTGCTCTACGAGGAGAAGCTCATACAGGGTCATCCCCAGTGCTGGATCGAGTTGGGCTCACCGATGGCCTGGCAGATTTATATGAGTCTCGTCTCAGCCACATTGTTTGCAGTGCCAGCCCTAATAATATCCGCCTGCTACGCGATTATTGTTAAGACCATATGGGCCAAAGGCTCCATATTTGTGCCCACAGGTACATTAATTTAATTATAAAATTAGTATTGCAACATACAATTACATATGTATATATTTGGATATTGTGTAACATAGCTACTTTCTCCTAGAACGCGTAGGATTTGGCGCTGCTGCAACGCGACGTGCGAGCTCGAGAGGCATAATTCCAAGGGCCAAGGTCAAGACGGTTAAGATGACCTTGACTATTGTGTTTGTCTTTATCATATGCTGGTCACCCTATATAATCTTTGATCTGCTGCAAGTTTTTGGCCAGATACCACACTCGCAGACAAACATAGCCATAGCCACATTCATACAGAGCCTGGCACCATTGAACTCGGCTGCCAATCCACTTATCTACTGCTTGTTCTCCTCACAAGTGTTCCGGACTCTTAGGTAAGCAGTTACATAAAGTCCTGCTGAGAGATAACATCCTTAACATACCCTGCCCATCCGCTTGCAGCCGTTTTCCGCCCTTTAAGTGGTTCCACTGCTGCCGCAACACCTATCGCAATAACTCACAGCAGAACCGTTGCCACACAGTGGGTCGCCGCATGCATAACAGCTGCGATTCCATGCGCACCCTGACCACATCATTGACGGTTTCTAGGCGCTCCACAGCTAAAACAAACGCTCGGGTCATCATCTGCGAACGGCCCAACAAGGTGGTGACCGTTGCGGCCATGTCAGAGGTATGATAGCTGGCCCACACAACCCGCAAGCGTTCAACGTTTGCGATCCATGGGCCGACGTCCTTTAGCGATGCGGAGTTTCTATAAGTGAGTCCCGGAAGAGGCGAGGCTTAGACAATAAGTGCGATAGTTGTGTATGTTGGATATCCAAATCGAATTAGCTCCTAATTAATTTATTGTAAACTCTCTTTGATGCTCTTCCGACATCACCACGCATTAGGTTGTATTATATTCATAATCCGCTCATAGCAATCTGTCTTGGTATATCCGGGGGATAAATGGAATCTTTACTAATCTATAAATTACTATTTGCATAAACAACTTAACGTTTAGAGGATATATAAATGTGGTATCCAAATAATATTATATCTTATTTTAGTTCTTTGAGCATTTCAAAGTTTAAAGTTTGCAAGAAGAGCGCTCAATAAAACTTAAAGTTGATCTTTCACTTGTATTCTTTTAACCAGACTGATGTTATTTATTTACGAAAAAACATTTAAATAATCGCATTTCTATTAAGCCCAACTAAATACATATTTATATGCTCCAACTTAAATGTATATGTATAGCTACTATGCCAACAATATAACGATATATATATATATACATATAATATACTCTACTGTAACTTAAAAGTTAAACTTATCCAAGCGCAAGAAACCATATTATATAATACACTTAGCTAAAACATAAGAATTAATAGAGCATAAAGTTTTAGTCAATTTCATCTAAGTTAATATTTATTTTATAATTATGTGAATAACGTGGGAGAATGCAAAGAATAAAGGCCAAAAAGTCTGTCAAAATTTACGGTCTCATGTTTTAATTGATTCTGGCAATTTCTAGCTCTCTATGCTTCACTGCACAATGGACCCGAGGACGAGTAAAGGACTTACAGTCCTGGCTGTAGGAGGGAACCGACACAAATAGTCGAGGATAAAACAGTCAGCTCATTCTCCTTGTGGTAAAAGTTTATTCCTTCTGACGTCAATCATCAAACCAACAACAAGAACTCAATCTAGGCATAAAAATGCAAATGTCTTAAATAATTACTTATAAAAACATATTTTATATTCTGTTTTTAATGTATTAAGTATTTGCTTATGAACTTATAGTTATCAAGTGTCTATAAGAAAATTAAAAAGAAAAGTTTCATTTATCAATTAAAATAACTATTATTGGTAATGATTTATATAATATAAAATTATTACTCGGCAACTACCTTAATTGAGAAAAATTAAATGGAATAAAAAGCATTAAATTGAGAGTCTAAAGTGCCAGAAAAGTTGCTTGTCAAGATGCAGGATGTCTGGTAAGGTATCTTCTGGTACTGAAGGGTAGGTCCAGCAGATGACTCCGTAGGCTATTGTCCAACAAGCTCAATGCAAGATTATTCGAGTGCCTGTCCAGAGTGGTCTCGCTGAACGTCTGGCCTTCGCACTTGATAGAGGGCACTCTGAGGTGCCCATGGATACCTATGAAGGATTTCGTTTTGTTACCTTTATAGGATTTCGATGTTAGAAGTAGCCCCACAGGTGAATGTCAACTGCCGTAGTTTCAATTTCAGCTGATTCTTCTTTGTACTGAGATGATTACTCTTTAGGTTAAAGGTGCAAAAAAAACTATTTCCTATTTCAAAGCTAATTTCTTCTTACCCATTTCCTGTTCTTCCCATTGTTTGAAATTGTGAATATGCAGGCAGAAAGTGTAGAAAAGGTAAGATTGCAAACATAAGGAAAGGTAGAGTGCATTGCTTGACACATGCTATTATTACTTAACTACTTCCAAGAACATTCCGTGTAGCAGTAAAGACCTCGGTCAAGGATTTCCATTGAGTAATTATTATAACAATAAAAAAAAGTGGAAGCCGGTGACAAATTTCCCAATGCAAAAGCACAAAGTCGAGTGTGCTCGACCAGGACATACCCATAATCCACTCAAACAACTCTCTTTATCAGTATGCGGTTTACTTACACCTCTTTTTATTATTTAATTGATATGAAAGATATACAGATATACCTTTTTACTTTAAGTTGAAAAAATGCTAAATGGATTTTTATCTGTGTAAGCAAAGTATTTTAACATTCAAACAGAGAGACAGACTGACAGACTGACAGAGGAAGGTGTATACTTTCAGGAATGATTATAGTCTAGAGGGTCGTGAACAACTGCAATAGGTTCAGGTTATAGATGTGTGTAAGCATTACAAGTATTAATTATAAAAAGTACGATTTATTCCACCATTGCAGCGAGTATAACAATATTGTCATACATTGAGTAACACTCCAACCAAGTAAAAAACATAATTAGTTACTCCGGTTGCTTCTATCGTATAACCATTGCCAGGACAAAATAACTAAGACTGCATCGATCATCTTGTTGCCAACTGAATGTTAACTGAACTTCTATTTGTTTTTCACATAAATCATGCATAATTTGGTTGTAGAGAATGGAAAATAACTTTCCGTTTGATTTGAACTGAAACTAAAATATTTCTTATATTCCTTCATAAGAGTATTTAAGGTTCGACAAGACAGTAAAAGCTTTTGCTTTGCGAGTATCTCCAGCAGTTTTTTATTATGACAATATTTCTGTATTTAAAAATAATCACATAACCTGAAGTATGCAATTAATTTTGCTCATACCGAACGTATAAAAAGGCTTCCATCCAAGTGATGTCTGCAGTTTAGCTTTGTTCTTGGTTTAGTCTTCAAGTTTAATTGATAAGCAAACAAAGCTAGTGAAAATGATCTTTAAATACTTGAGGGAACCAGCCACTGGAGATTTCATGCCCACCCAAGATGCATTCAAGTACTTGCAACAGGCCATGAAGCTCTTAGGTTGGGGATGGGCGGAAAATAGCAGATGCTACAAGATTGCGCCAATACTTATTATGATATATATATCCTATTTTATGGTCGGAATTATGATAACCTATGTGATGGAATTTAACACATTTACACCCAGCGAACTGTTTACTTCGTTAGAGGCAGGCCTCAATGCTCCTGGCTCCTTCGCAAAGGGCGTATTGACATATCTTCATCTCTGGCGACTGACCGAGCTTAAGAAACTGTTCGACAAAATGGACAAACGATTTGTCAATGATGAGGAGAGGATTATAGCTCATCGCACCGTAAAAAAATGTAATATGTATTATCTATCACTTCATTCGCTTTATCTATCCTTCGTGGTGACGACATACTTGACTTCGACTCTGAGTGGACAGCTTCCATGGCGATTATATAATCCCTTTGTGGACTGGCGCGACGGCACTTTGAGTCTATGGATTGCCGCTTCATTAGAATTTCTTTTATTATTATTGGGCATCTCTTATCCCTTAATGCCAGACGCCTTTCTGCTTCTCTATGGAGTCTGCCTACGCCTCCACTTGGAGCTGCTCTGCAAGCGTATCCAAAAGTTACGCACTAATCCCGACGAGTCCGAGGAACAGAGCTACAAGTCGCTCATGGGATGCATTACAGATCACAAGCTAATTATTGAGTAATTATTATGTTAATTTTCTTTTTAACACGCATCTAATGATTTAATTTCCCTAAGGACTTGCACTCTTATGCGACCCTACATATCAGCCACCATCTTCATACAATTTCTAGGAATCAGCCTGATTATCGGCGTTACCATGATTAACATAATGTTCTTTGCTGACTTCTGGAAGGGCTTTGCTGCCGTTATTTACGCATTCGGGGTGATAGTCCAGACCTTTCCATTCTGCTTCATCTGCAACCTGATCGAAAACGACTGCTATGTCCTGGCAACATCTATATTCCATTCCAATTGGATCGATGCTAGTCCTCGATATAAAAAAACTTTGATCTATTTTTTGCAAAATGCACAACAACCTATTGTCTTCAAAGCTGGTAGTATTTTTGTCGTCTCCCTGAATACTAATATTAAGGTAGGTTAAACTAATCCTCACTGTGTATAATATATAGAAACTTATTATTTAATAGGTGGCTAAGTTGGCCTTTTCGGTCGTAACTTTCGTGGATAAAATGAACATTGTGGATAAATTAAAGAAAACTTAATCAATCTCTTAGAGCAGAATGAATTGAATATCATTGAATAACCTTCTGTTTAGAAAATATTACAGCTGCATACAAATAAATAAAATATCAGTAACAAAAAATCTATTTAAAAAATTAACTTATATTTTAACACAAATTGTGTACATACCTTTTCACAAAAACCTTCGAAGATATAAATTAACACATAAGAAATTCACACAATTGTTTCTTAATTAAAAATAAATACGTTAATACAACTTTTATTATTGTATTTTATTTAGGATTTTTCCATTTAATCAATTCTCTGTATCTTTCTAAGATTTTCTATTATTTTATTATAATAAAACGAGCATTAACCCTCATGTATATACAGATACAGAGTCCCGCATTGAAACATTGAGTTCCCTCCTTTTTTTGTAGATGTATAGATGTATGTACGAAGTAGAAGTATAGAAGATAAAACTAACTCGTTTAGTCCCAAAATTGAGATAATGTCAAGGTAATTCGAAAGAAGATTCCAGTTCGAATCAACCGATGTGAGTTTATGTTCTTCAATAATTTAGTATATATTACTATTTCTGATGTCAATCATCAAGTCCATAGCCATTAGCAGACACAAATATAAGTGTTAGTCTTTCCATGATGAAATGGTGCACTGAAAACTTTTCACTTTGACAGATGACGTTTGGACGCCATTACCAACCAGTGCTGCCAACCTGAAAAACTTAAGTCTTAAAGAATCACCCTTTATAGGAATTCTAAAATCGCTTTTTATGTCTCGTCATAAAATAGGTCCCAAAACGTTTTCGTATCGTTATGTCCTGGTTAACATTGCATGACAATATTTCAAGGATATTATAATTAGTAATTAGTCCTTCCTGATGATGGACAATCAAACTATTCTCGTCAATGTGATATGTTGCACAGAATGGACACTTTTGGTATGCAAGCCGATGCAACTTTTCCCACTGCAAGGCCTCGACTTTTATGCCAATCAACTCCATTGTTGGCCGTATGAATTCGACTTTAATATACTCTGACCGATAATGGAAGGTTCTACTTTTTATTGTGCTCTGATATATAATAAATTAATAAGAAAGTCGATGAGAATACATAAAAATAAGGAAAGATTAGGGAAGCAAATAAACAAATACATAAATTATAAAGAAATAATTAATTAATAAAATAAATAAATAAATATGCTTTTTATACTGCGCAAAAAGAGTACAAAATTGTACAGAAATTGAATCTTTGGTTCCTATACAGAGACTCATTAGTTTGGCGTCTCCTACAAAATCGATGTTAGGGAAAGCGTCAGTCAAATCTGGCTTAAAGGACTGGGGTCCGAGTGTATAAACATTTGTCAACAATTAACAGTAATAACGGATATAAATAATAAAGCGGCAATTATAATATTTGTGCCTCTGCAGAGAGTCCAAGAATATTATCACTAATTGCGTAACACCTTATACAAACATGAACTGAAAAACGAACTAAGTTTTTATGAACAAACGTGTTATTCGTAAGAAAATATATGTAATCAATATGTAATAGGCCAATAAATTAAAACTCTTATTTGTTTCTTTTTTCTTACATTTTATAGTACAATTCTCCTCTGATTGAGAGACTTCATAAACATTAAATTTAGATCAAATTAGTATAAATTCCTTAATGTCCAAGTGTTAGTTAGAGTATTTAATCTTCGACTAATGAAAGTTATTCACTTCTTTTTGCCAAGTGTATATAAAAACACAAGTATGGAGCTGCCATTCAATTTTCCTGTTACCGAAACCCTATAAAAAGGCTTCAAGCCAACTGGTTGCAACAGTTAAACCTAGTTATTGGTTGCATCAACAAGTTACATCAAAAAGTTAAGGGAAAGTGCTGTGAAAATGGTCTTTAAGTACTTGAGAGATCCATCCATTGGAGGCTTTATGCCAACGCGATATGCCTTTAAGTACTTGGAACGTGGCATGCGAGTCTTGGGTTGGGGATTAGCGGAAAATAGTAGATGCTACAGAATTTGGCCAATGATTGTTATGATATATGTATCTTATTTCATCTTTGGCGTTACGATAACCTACGTGAAGGAAATTAGCACTTTTACACCTGGCGAACTGTTCACTTCGTTAGAAGCAGGTTTCAATGCTCCTGGCTCCTTCACAAAGGGATTAATGACATATCTTCATATATGGCGACTGAATGAGCACCGAATGAGACATATTCGACAAAATGGACAAACGATTCGTCAGCGATGAGGAGAGAAATAGAACACATCGAACTGTGAAATATTGCAATATGTTTTATCTTTTAATACAAACACTCGATTCATGTTTTGTACTGATGACATACCTGACTTCGGCTATGAGTGGACATCTTCCATGGCGATTATATAATCCTTTTTTAAACTGGCGTGACGGAGGTTTGAGTTTATGGATCCTTGCTACCTACGAATTTACTATCATGATGATCGGCGTCGCCTATCCCCTAATGTCAGACGCTCTCTTATTTATCTATGGAATGTCCTTACGCCTTCATTTAAAGCTGCTCCGCAAGCGCATCCAAAATTTGCGAACTAATCCCGACGAGTCCGAAGAACACAGCTATCAGTCGCTCATGGGATGCATTAAAGATCACAAGCTAATTATTGAGTAACTAATTAATTAATTGATTATTAATGAATTATTGTAATTTATGTAATGATCAACTTATATTTATTCAATTTCCCTTTTAGGACTTGCACTCTTATGCGGCCCTATATATCAATTACCATCTTTGTACAATTTATAGCAGTTAGCCTGATCATTGGAGTTACCATGATTAATTTAATGTTCTTTGCCGACTTCTGGAAGGGCGTGGCTGCAGTTATCTACACTATCGGGCTCTTCCTTCAGACCTTTCCATTCTGCTTCATCTGCAACCTGATCGAAAACGACTGCTATGTCCTAGCCACATCTATATTTCATTCCAATTGAATCGATGCCAGTCGGCGATATAAATCCTCTTTGATCTACTTTTTGCAAAATGCACAAAAACCTATTGTCTTTACTGCCGGCGGTATTTTTGTCGTCTGCTTGAACACTAATATTCAGGTATCTATTTTATACTAATCCCCAATGTGATTAATATTCAAAATATTATTGTTTTATAGGTGGCTAAGTTGGCATTTTCAGTGGTAACATTCGTGGATCAAATGAACTTAGTGGATAAATTGACGACAACTTAATCAAAACCTTTGGAAAGCAATGAAATGATCATTCTTATAATCTTGTTTTAAGAAAATATCACAACTTTTAACTTTTAACATCTATCTTATTCAGAAATTACAATACTTGACTACAAAATTTGAATAATATAAAATAAATACATAAAAATTGGCAATTGAAAGTCGTCTCTCTTTGTAGCGTGTCCTGTTTGAATTGTGTTCCGAAAAGTTTATTCTTTTTCAATATTCGCGATTATTTACTTTATATTCCGTTGGTTCACTGTTCTTGTCTGTGAGACTTATTGGAACCGAGGCACTACAAGATTGAGTCTTGCATATTACTGCCCTTCGGTGCAGCTGAACGGAAATAACATTACAGCCCACAAAGAAGCAAAGTATGTGGGCCTAACTCTAGACAGGGGACTAAACTGAAGTAGACACCCCAAAAACAAAAGCAGAGCTCCAATCTGAGCTTGGAAAACAAAGTGCTCTTATACAAAGTAATGTTGAAGCCCATCTATATGTATGGCATTCACCATTGGGACACTGCAGCCTTGTCGAATATTCAAAAGATTTAAACATTTCAATGAAGTGTCCTCAGATCAATAGTTGGCGCTGAGTGGTATGTCCGCAACACATTTAAGATTAGGTGAGGCCAATCTTGTCTAAGCCACTGCGGATTTGGCAACAGCTTTGTTAGCCCTTTCTTGCTTGAGTATGGAGCACCGTTACACTATTGGTCGCTGTCTTGAAGCATGGCTCTAGCTTGACCATTACGTACCACTTTGCAGTATCAACTCTTAAGTGTATGTAATACTTTTTATACACTGAATAACTTCACAGCTGAAAAATTATACAAGCCTGCAGAAATGAATGCATAAAAATCAGCAAATGAAATAAAGAAAACTTTATGTAACACCTGAAGCGTTTACCTCGGAATTGACATACTGGTTCAGGTGCCGCCCACTTTATCAATGTACGACACTACTTCAAGGACATTTCCATTTGAAATAATACCCAACAGCTCAGTCCCGCCCCAAGGATTTCATATTGAGTTATAACCAAGTCACAATGCGACTGTCGGGTGCGCTCGACTATGAGATTTTCTGTAATCAGATTGACAATACTAAACCAATATTCGTACTCAATTCCCAATACGTTCATATAAATGAACATCCTCTATCAATTTCACTATTGATTCTAATAAGAATATGCGAATATGTTATGAATAAGAATATATATATATATATTTGTTGTGTATAGGCTTAGAGATTCGTCCTTGTGTACCCGAATGTTACAAAATCATTCTACCCTTCTTACCAACTTTAAATAAATTAAGTACCTAATGAAGGTCTAAGGTGTTGATCCAGTTCTAATATGCAAGCCGGTGACAAGTTTCCCAATGCAAACCTATAATAATAGGCTTGAAATGAATGTATTCAACTGCGATATACACTACACACAGGTTCGAGATATCATAACATGCAGCGTAGTCGACTCTGAAGATAGAATAACACTCTTAAAAGCAACAGTCTGATATCAGAGGAGCCGCTGCTTATTAGTCTGTTTTATGGTTAATTGTATTTCAAAGGTGGATAATAAAGATTTGGTACCCAAATAGAGGAATCTAAGATACAATCGTTTATATTGATGCACATGAGTATGGCTTGATAAATTAACGAATATACACATACTGTTAATATATGAACAATCAAATAAATTTATTTCTCCTTTCACGAATCCTGCTCGTAATCAGATTCGAGACTTGTCTTCCAATAGCTTAGCATAAGATGCTTCACGGTCTGTCCAAGGGTATTTAATAATCGGTTTGTTGAAGTTACTAATGCTTCTTGTTACGTGTTGAATGGTCACAAGGATTGAATTGTATTCTCTGAGGTGCGAGTGTGCCATTAATTTTGCTCGTTATCGAAACCCTATAAAAAGGCTTCAGGCCTTTGGTGTCAACAGTTAATCCTAGGCTTTGGACCCATCAACGAGAAAAAAGTTAAAAGTGCAGTGAAAATGTTCTTTAAATATTTGAGAAATCCATCCAATAGGGATTTTATGTGCACCCAAGAAGCATTCAAATACTTGGAATACGGCATGAACTTATTAGGTTGGGGAGTATCGGGAAATATGAGATATCCCATATTAAACAAGATCTGGACCTGTACTGGTTTGATACTTGTATTATATTTTACCTTCGGTGCTTCAATAACATACATAAAGGAATTTAACACTTTTACACCCGGCGAGCTATTTACTTCGTTAGAAGCGGGTTTTAATGCTCCAGGCTCGTTCTTAAAGGGAACATTGTCATTTCTTCATCTATGGCGAATGACTGAGCTTAAGAAAATGTTCGACAAAATGGACAAACGAATTGTCAATGATGAGGAGAGGGTTAAAACTCATCACACTGTGAAATACTGCAATATGTTTTATCTGTTGCTTCAATCCCTTTATTCATCTTTTGTGCTGATGACATACATGACTTCGACTTTGGGTGGACAGCTTCCATGGCGATTATATAATCCTCTTGTGGACTGGCGCGATGGCCCTTTGAGTTTATGGACTTCCGCTACCTTTGAGTTCGTGATCATGATATTCGGCGTTACCTTTCACCTAATGGTAGACGCTTACCTATTCATATATGGAATGTGCATACGCCTTCACATGCAACTGCTCTGCAAGCGTATCGAAGAGCTGCGTACTGACCCCAAGGAGTCCGAGGAGCAGAGCTATGATTCACTTATGGAATGCATTAAAGATCACAAGCTTATTATTGAGTAATTATTATGTTCTTTTTCTTATTTCTAGTAGTATTTAACTCACTTTCCTTTTAGGACTTGCACTCTTATGCGACCCTACATATCAGTTACCATCTTTATACAGTTTTTAGCAATTAGCTTGGTGATTGGCGTTACGATGATTAACATAATGTTCTTTGCTGACTTCTGGAAAGGCGTTGCTGCAGTTATCTACGTTATTGGGGTGATATTCCAGACCTTTCCCTTTTGTTACGTATGCAATCTGATTGAAAGCTATTGCGATACCTTAGCTTTTACTTTGTTTCATTCCAATTGGATTGATGCTAGTCGACGATATAAATCTACGATGATCTACTTCTTGCACAATATTCAACAACCTATTGTCTTTACTGCCGGCGGGATTTTTGTCGTCTCCTTGAACACCAATATTCAGGTAAGTAACATAACTCCCAATAACTGTCCAATTATTAAAAATGTTTTGATTTTATAGGTAGCTAAGTTGGCATTTTCGGTAGTAACATTCGTGGATCAAATGAACATTGTTGACAAATTGAAAACAACTGAAACGTAATGAAAAGATGGGAGTAAATACTTAATCAGACCCTAAATATCTGCAACTTAAGGCAATATTATATAACTTGATGAATTTTAAGACACAGTTATTAATGTCTAACTTTAATCAATCGTAAATAAATAATGAAGTTACATGAAAACAATGTAGTTGTCTTCTCTTTTCTGTTTTGAGTACAAACTATCGAAATATAGATATAACATATCTTTACGTTAAACACAAAATGGTCCAATTAACTTCCTTAACCCAAGTGATACAGACATAGTCTCATATTTAAGAAAAGTAAAACTTACTCAATCACAGCAAACCATTTTTTTATATACTTACACTTAGCTTAAACCAAAGAATTAATAAAGCATACACTTTTAGTCACTTTCGTTCAAGTTAATATTCATTTTATAATTGTGTTAATAAACTGCGAAAATTCCAAGAAATAAAGGCCATTGTGTCTGCAAAATCTGCGGTCTCATATTTTAATGCATTCAGCCAAGCGCCACAAACTTTATTCTTCGGTTTCTACCCTTCATTGCACAATGGACTCAAGGATGAGTAAGAAACTACGTGAGTCTGAGTTGTAGACGACTGAAATAAACGTTCCTTAGGAAAACATAATGAATTAATAATAATAAATATAAACACATTTAAAAGCAATGGCAATAATTTGATGATTTTCTTAATTTACATACGAAATAAGTTAATTTTTATCGAGAAATCCTTATTAGCTTGTAATACTAACTACTCTCTGCATGAACCTTTTCGAGTTCTCTGTGTTGACTATAACAGACTATTCCGAGTCTTCAACTCAGAGTCCTCTTTTGATATGATTAAGAACCATATCCTTAACTTTTTAGCACGTAGTAAATTGCACTAATTTTCATTACTAATCAGTGATCTGATTGGGTTTTTCTGGGTTTTTCCCAATCCTCGCAACAAATGTTGGATCATTTAATATTCTTATTTTGAACACCCCAGATATTAAATTAAATTTTTTACTTAAATATTTCATTTTTTAAATTTAAAATATATTTTTTAAGTTTTAATTTATATTAAAAATTGTAATTTTCTGGTCGACTGCTAATAGTTGACATTAAATAAATAAATAAATAAAAATAAAAAAAAATGAATTCTGTCCTGCTCAAAATAAAGTAGTCTACTATAAAACTTTCCTCTAAGACCTCATGGTGCAGCATATCCTTGCAATTAAGGAAACCAGTTTACAAAACTTTTACATTTAATCGAATTTAACGTCTATTTAAGTCTGCGCTCTGGCCGTTTCCATTGGGAACATTTTCCTAATGGCCTTTAAGATGTTTATTTGTGCCTGTTACTTAGATATAGGGGATAGAAATATGTAAAAAAAATAGTTTCTAGTATCTTAAAGTGAGCTAAATTGTTCCTTCTTAGTATCTGTTTCTTTTATTGTATGAAATTGCAAAGCTGAGCTGAAAAGCTTATACGAGTAGAAAGAGGATAAATTGAATTGCTATCCATTGTCAATAATTGTTATTTAACTACTTGCAAGGACATTTCAATCTATTATGCTGACTAGGAGTTAACTTCTTACCCAAGGGTTGAAATTGTGTAACTAGTTATTATTGGAAATATGCAAACCGCTGACAACTTTCCCAAAGCACAAAGTCGAGTCTGCTCGACTACAACATACCCACAATCGATGACTGAAATACTCAAACATCACTCTTGGGCAGTATGCAGTATATTCATGTTTTACAGATTAATCTGAGCTATATCCATAGTTCTAGCTTGTCCACATTTGTGGTGTTTCTGACAGACGAAGGTATATACTCTCAGCTTACGGGGTCATCAATGCCTTCTTATGTGTATCACGTACACGTGGACAACTGCAATAGGTTCGGGCTATAAATGTGTGTAAGTATTACAACTAATAATTATAAAAAGACTGTACGATTTTGTCCACCATTGCAGCGAGTATAACAATATTGTCATACATTGAGTAACGCTCCTACCATTTAACATAAGTAATAAGCAATTATACCCGACCGATCCAACGAGCTAAATTACTGAATATATCTTGGCAGCTTTCTATTATACCAATATACATTACACATAGTATATCAATATATATCATAACTATTGTACAAATACACAGATCATCACCTGTAGATCTTCTGATAACCTTAAGTTTCTCGGACGAGTATATGAAGGAACATATTAGATACTAAAAGTACACAACATAATTCTAATTTTCCACATCTTTAAATAAACAACTTATTACCCTTTCATCTATTGGATAAATAACTGTGTAGTAAGAGTATTTCACCTTTGACAAGCCAAAGAAAATTGCTCTTTCTGTTTATATACGAGTTTAAACATGAGTTATTGTATGACAATATTATTGTATATAATTATAATGGCAATTTCTAAAGTATGCAATTAATTTTGCCCGTACCGAACTTATAAAAAGGCTTCCATCCCAGCGGGGTCCACAGTTAAGCTTTGTTCTTGGTTTCGTTTGATTTAAAAGAGAATTAAAAGTGCTTTGGAAATGATCTTTAAATACTTGAGGGATCCATCTATTGGAGATTTCATGCCCACCCAAGATGCATTCAAATACTTGGAATACGGCATGAGAAATTTGGGTTGGAGATCAGTGGAAAATAGTAGATATCGCGTATTGAACAAGATCTGGAGAATTCTTGTTATGGTAATTGTATCATATTTTCCAATTGGCGTTTCTATAACATATATAACGGAGTTTAATAGTTTCACACCTGGCGAGTTTTTCACTTCAGTTCAAGCAGCTACCAATGCTCCTGGTGCCTTTTTTAAGGGCGTAGTATCCTTTGTAAGCCTCTGGCGTTTGACAGCCCTCAAGGAGTTATTCAACACTTTGGACAAACGTTTCGTAAAGAATGAGGAACGGATTCAGACTCATCGCACCGTAAAATACTGTAATATGTTTTATCTTTCACTTCAAACCCTTTATACGTCTTTTGCGTTCACGACGTTCTTGTCTTCTGCTTTGAGTGGACAGCTTCCATGGCGATTGTCTAATACCTTTGTGAACTGGCGCGATGGGCCTTTGAGTTTTTGGACTTCCGCTTCCTGTGAATTGATCAGCGTCACAGGCTGCGTCAACTTTCATCTAATGTCAGACGCCTATCTAATTATCTATGGAATGTGCATACGCCTTCATTTCGGACTGCTCTGCAAACGTATTCAGAAGCTGCGTGTTGATCCCGAGGAGTCCGAGGAACAGAGCTATAAGTCACTCATCAGATGTATTAAGGATCATAAGCTAATAATTGAGTAATTGTTTTTCATAACTAGTTTTAGTAGTATTTAACTCATTTCCCTCTCAGGACTTGCACTCTTATGCGACCCTACATATCAGCTACCATCTTTATACAATTTCTAGCCATCGGTGTGACGATTGGACTCTCAATGATCAACATTATGTTCTTTGCTGATTTCTGGAAAGGGATTGCTGCGGTCTTTTACGTCGCTGGAGTCTTCTTGGAAACCTTTCCATTCTGTTACATTTGTAACCAGATAACCAATGACTGCGATACCCTGGCCAATTACTTGTTTCATTCGAATTGGATTGACGCCAGTCGTCGATATAAATCTATGATGCTCTACTTTTTGCACAATGCACAGCAACCGATTACCTTTACTGCCGGCGGCATTTTTATCATCTGCCTGAACACTAATATTCAGGTAGGATATTCTATAATATGTCCCATGATTATCCTTACATAAATATTTTTATTTTATAGGTAGCTAAGTTGGCGTTTTCGGTAGTAACCTTCGTGGATAAAATGAACATTGTGGATAAGTTGAAAGCAAATTAAAAGAAAACAAATGAATTAACTGGAAAATAAAATATAACCATTATACACTAATTAGTAGAAATTATCAACAAGTATAAAAAACTGCTTCTTAAAAGAAACGCCTTTCTGTAAATTCAAATTAATGCAACTAAAAATATCAAAAGAAAATTGAACTAGAGCAGAGCAGTTTTGCAGTTGTGGAAGTCTTTAAGCTGACAGGTACATGGAATGATTGATTGAGAAAATATTATATGTAGATTTTAGGATCAATAAAAATGTATTACTTCGTATTTCATATACCTTAACACATTTTAAATATGTTCACGACAAAAAAAAATGCTATTGTAGAATAAAAAGCAGCTGTCACGTTCTTAGGTTTAAGATTCAATTATTTGGAAAATATTACGACGTTTGTTTTCAAACAGAGGTAAGATATTTTTAATAATTCGCTATAAACTTAAGATAAGTTAGGTAAGGTGATTCAGTTGCAATTTTTGAAAGAAACTTTTGATGTTTTTAAATTCCTAAGCACGCATACTGATTTCTAAAATAGTTTACCTAAAAAAAGATTTACATTATATTTACTTGAATAATATAAAAGGTGTGTCCCAAAGTAAAATTTATATTCATTTACAAAAACTAAATACTTGTATGCATGACAGGAAACTCTTATAAGGACGTCAAAGCTATTCAACATGTTTCTGAAGGACTTGCCAGAGCTAGGCCTGATCGATAGTTAACAAACTTATGATCAATTCAATTCAATCAATTCTTCTTTGCGATGCACTTTGATAGTACCAAGAGATAATTGGTAATACTCCTGTAAATGATTCCAAAAAACAACCTAATATTACATAAATTCCTATTAATCCCCTTCCTACTTAGAGAGACATACCTAATCTCAGTCCGATATAAGGATATTGCGATTAGATGTGTGACAAGGAACACAATCTGCGTAAAAGACAATCCCATACAACCAACAGCGGAGAGACCTCAGCTTGTTCCGTGATATGTTTTGCACCACGTGATCCACAGCAAAGGGAGGACTCCATTTTGCCGCGTCGCAATAAGAGAGCATAACGGTAGATTATAGTTTTTGTTTTAGACTTAAACACAATTTACATTTTGGCTTTTTCCATCACTTTAAGGCACAAAAATCCAATAAATTCAAAATTAAACTAAATCGTCGCCGACGTACAAACGTCGCCTGTATAAACGAACAAAATCAAAGTTAAGCTCCACATTTTTGGAACCTGTCTCTTAAATTTATGTGCAGCTCAACCTTTCATCTAAAAAACTATGTTTCCCAACTATTGCTTCAGAAAACGCCCCGAAAACTACGACTATGAGGTAGTATATTTGCCAAAGAGTAAATACTGCGGCAGCTCCCATCAATCCTCCTGCTCGGATTCACACTCGCGCTGTCATTCTCGATCTCGGTTGAGACCACGACAATGCACGAAGCTGTGCTATGAGGATCTATTAGCATTACAGGCTCTACAGGTGCACAGTGAGCGACGTCGAACGTCCCACACCAGCAGCAGGCTGAAATCCAACTCAACGACATCACCTCGATCGGTGGGATCGCGGCTTTCGCCGAATGAACAAAAGCGACAGGCGCACACCAAGTCGCCACAACGCGAGGATGGAGGATTAACTTCATCCGAAACGGATTTCCACAAGAATCAAAATACACCCGAGCAAAGCGCTCCATCCGTTGAAATACCGCCCGGTGTCCCAGAGTCCACTCAGGACCTGCAAGAGTCCTGCGCTGACTTTTTTAACCTTGTCTACGAGAACGTGCTGGACGCTGTGCACGAAGCCGTCGAGCACATGATAAGCAAGCACTTTGAGGACATCGTGTCCAAGGTAGATCAGCTGTCCACAGCTCTAACGCTTCAGGAATCGTTAATCAAGAAAGTCAGTAACGTTGTGACGGGCAGTAAGTGAGCAAAGCCATGACAGGCAACAGATTTAATTTAACGAATCTTATTCCTTCATTCTAGAAATCGCCGAGCAGAATGAGGCAAGCGTTAATCAATTCAAGTTTATTGCCCAGATGCTCATTGACAGTCAGACGATTCATTATCGCGCACTTTCCCAGCAGCGTGCCTCCAAACAACCAACCAAAAACGAGCAGGAGAAAATGGGAAAACGAAACGCTGGCTCAGAGAAATCAACGGACAAATATTTCCAGAGCTCTCAATCTAACACACAAGACCAGAGGCAACAGCATCAGCTCTGGCAACAACAAGACGGCAATGCCGCTCAGCTGCCAATTTGCAAGAATTGTAGTAAGCAGAGATCCTCGCCGGAACGTGCGGTGCCCGCCAAGCCAGTTGTCAACTATCGTTTTCCAAAGGGTGTCACTACGACAAGCATGCCAGACCTGCATCGACTTTCATTGTACTCCAACAACAACAACAACAACAATAACAACAACAACAGCAACAAGAGTAAGCAGAGTTCGCCCACAACCACAACGGGCAGCCCAACCCAGACTAATGCCAGCCAATCGAGTCGAAGGGTCCGACCCCCAGCGCCTAATTATCTGCTCAACAGCAGCTCTACAATGAGTCGTAAATTTCGAGGACATTGCAAGGCAGTGCCCAGTTTTGATGATGTTAGACCGCGGAGATGAGCTATTGTTTAATTTAAATTTAGGCCCAGGTGCCAGCCTACTATAACTGCCAGCACTGCGCCAAGGAGAGACAAATGAGAGTCCTCAGAGGCGCAATGCTGGCAGTTATAGGCGGATGGCACCCTGTGAGTACGTAATATTCACCAAATTATAAATCTTTTACAAATAAAATGTTTTACAAGTTTTTACTCTCCTGCTTACTCTAGTCCAAACTTTCATCAATTACTCGTTCCTCCTTAAGCTCCACCTCCTCATAATATCTTTTTTTACGCAAATATCGTTGCACAACTGGAGCCAATAGCAAAGGATCAACTGAGTTAATATCCTGGCGTCCAAAGATGAAGGTAGCTAAATTAGAGCAAATAATATTAAGTAGGGCGCCGGTTAGGGTGTACAATAAGAAGGACATGTGGTACACAGACGAGCCGCTATGTGTTTGGCTATAAGAAGAGAGAGATTATTCATGAAATTAAGAACATATTTTTACTTACAATTCCGCTGTTGAGTTTAAATAACGATTCATATCAAAATCATAATCACAATTCTCTACGGAAACAGGCAACTTAGTGTGACGAAATGAGCCCGTAACATTGACGATCTGCGCATTGACTGTAATCCAGGACATGATAGCAAATGAGGCAATGCTGCTTATAAACATGCACTGCAATTAAGGAAAAAATATCATAAAATAGGATACTTTTAGTTAACATTTCGCACCTTCTCTCCCACCCAGGGCATAAGCATTCCCACACTGAAGATACCCAGTAGCGGGCCATACAAGCTCGACTGCAGCGTGGCCGATAGCTGCATCACCATGCCCAGATGCTCCACCACATACACCATAAAGATAGAACCGATACCGAACACAATCACCACCAAACGCATTGTCAAGGCCACTGTCCGCTCCGTCATTGCTTTAGTACCCAAGCGCGGCTTAACAAAATCCTCCAGTATAACTGCTGAGAGCGAGTTGAGCAACGTCGACAGGGAGCTAAGAGCGGCGCTGAATACGGCCGAGACGAAGAGACCAGGCAGGCCGGGCACAACACCCAATACTTGCATCACCAGCAGCGGCACAAGCTGATCCCGACGTCTTATCAGCTGACAGAGAATACAAGTTATAATATAAGACATATTATAAGTCAAAAGAAACTCACTCCAGTGCTCATAGGGTCACAATCGTAATAGGTGGCATAGCAGACAAGGCCGACATAGACACAGCTCAGGTAGAGTAGGATTAGGCCAATGCTGAAGGTGAAGAGCGTCTGCTTGATATGCTTCAAGGAGGGCAACGACATGAATCGCTGTATAATGGTCTGATTGATGGAAGTGTTTTGCAGCTTGAAGAAAGTTCCGCCCACAAAAACTGAGAGAATACTCATACGCACTGTGGGATCTATGCTCCAGCTGTTAGGAAATAGATCAAAGTATGGCAAAGGGAAGTCATATTATATCAACTTACTCAGGTGCATTAAGACGTCCTCCTGCCAAATTCCGTTCCCAAACTACATTGAATCCGCCCAGATCCAGTGTGCCCTTGACCATAATAACCACCAGCGATCCATACATAATGAAGCTTTGTACAACATCCGTCCAAACGACGCCCTTGATACCACCAATCGTTGTATAAAAAGTGCATATGGTGATCACAATTGGTGTTATGGTATGAACACCAATGCCACTGACTTGGTTGAACGTCAGTGCTGGCACATATACTGCAATGGGCAACCATATGATCTGCAATGATAATGAGAAAGACTTAGGTGCTTCGCTATAGATTAAATTCAAGATTCCACTTACCGCCTTGAGAACAAAGAGTGAGGCACCAAAAAGGCGCATGCGGCGGCTGAAGCGCCTTTCAAAGTACTGAAAGAATAAACTTGTATAAATATTGGCAAGTATTTTATACGCAAATTAATATATATAAAAACATGTTTAGAAGCGACCCGGCTATGGCTAGGAATAATGTAAGTAACAGATCTTATATGAATTTTTTTTTTATTGATATATTTTTTATTAGTAACTACAACAAAGATAACACAAAAACTAATATTTGATCCAACTTCTCATCCATTTTGTGCTATGTTTATGATTTGTCGAGCTGCATTTCAAGGCTATAGCCTCAAGATGTAGTCGTAATCCTTAGAGGATACACGTTTGGATACAGGTTCTTAAAGAACCAAATGGAAAAGATGTAAGATGATACTTTGAGGACAAAACAAAGTAAAAACGATTAAACACAACATAACAGGATTTTATTAGGATTAACTATTAAAGCGATCTAGTATTTTCATAGTTGAACTAGTTTTTGTCCTGACATATAGGCTCTGGCACAGTTTTGGCATCAAGTTCCGCCTTGAGCCTAAAGAGCTCCTGCAAATCTACTGACTGATATTGTTTCTGTGGCAGGAAGCGACGCATGCATGGTGTTATTAGAGCGGGATCCATTTGAGAGACATCCTGCCAGCCAAAGACGAAGCTGGCCAGCAACGAGACTACAGTGCAAATGACGCCACCCAGGGCAGTGTGCCAAAAGAATGACAAGTGATATATATTCCGATCCGTAGAGGGACTGTATGGAACAAAAGATATTTTAGTTAAGATGAATTCCCTCATTGTTTCTCATACTTACCTGTATTCATGCAAGGTGCGCCAGACGGTGGCATTATCATAAGCATAATCACAGCCCGCCACTGAGACTGGCATCTTGGGATAGCGGATCTCTCCGTTCATTTGTGCTAACTGCGCCTGGAGGCAGATCCAAGTCAGCACAACAAACGATACAATACTGCCCGTAAGAACGCTCTGGAAATAAAATTGTTTACAATTTTGCAGATCGAAGATTGCAAGTCTCTTACTCTTCCATTAATCCACGGCAGGCAAACACCAATTACATAAATACCCAGCAGCGGACCCATAGATACAGCTGAGGTCATTGTGGCTAACTGGACCACCATTCCCAGTTTCTCAACAATACTGACCAATCCGATGCAAGAGACGCCAAAGAAGACGACAATGGCGCGCAGTAGGATGGCTGTTTGCCTTTCTGTTAGAGGCTTCTTTAGCAGGGGACGAATCATGTCCTGTGAGATCACGCAGGCCATTGAGTTGAGCCCAGTGGAAAGTGAGCTTAAAGCTGCGCTAAATACACCGGCAACAAAGAGTCCTGGCAGACCAGGATATGATCCTAATGTGCGCATCATCAACAATGAGGGTAACTGATCGCTGGCTTTGGCTAACTAAAACACATATGACATATTAACTGGTTTGTAATCAACATAATAGGAAATAATATACCTTGGTGCTGATGGGATCGCAGTCATGGTACACAGCATAGGTCACAAGTCCCATATAAGCACAGCAGCTTAAGAGGAACATTAGGAGGACGGTATATATAAACATCGCCTGCTTGGCATGCCTGTAGCTGGGCAGCGATAGAAAGCGTTGAATGGACACTTGGTTGACATCTGAGGATTGTATTTTGTGCAAAGTGCCACCCACAATCACAGAGAGCATAGACAGCCGTACAGTAGGATCCCAGGTCCACCTAAGGTTCAGTATAAATATATATATAAATATAAGTTCTGTCAAATACTTACTCCGGTGCGTTGAGGCGTCCACTTTCCCCATTTCGCTGCAGCACCACGGCCAGTCCACCCACGTCGTACGTGGCCTTAATGCACACGGTCAAAATGGAGCCAAACATGACAAAGCTTTGGATGACATCTGTCCAAACAACAGCTTTAAGGCCACCCTAAAAGTGTCAGGATTCGACTTTGCATTCTTGTCCAAGCCACACAGAAATTTCATTAAATCTTACCACACAAGTGTAGAAGGTGCATATAATGCAGACAATGGGCGTTATAACGTGGATGCTCGTGCCAGTCACTTTAGCCATCGCATCAGTTAGTTACATAGTTAGATGGGAAAGTGTTAACTCTTAGCCACAAACTAAGCTTAAACTCACCTTGATTAAAGGTAATGGCAGGCATATATAAAACCACAGGCAGCCAGAGCATCTGTCATAGCAGGACATTAACACATTAATATGAAAGGTCTAGATTAAACAAAATACTTGCCACGCCCACAATAAACAGCACAGATCCAAAATTTCGAATGCCGGCGCCATAGCGCAGCTCAAAGTACTAAGCGAAGTTTAAAATATGAAAAGCTTATAGAATATGTATAGAATCAAGTACTTAAAAATAATTAAAAAAATATCATTTATTTACAAGAAATTTTAGTTACCAATTAAGCATTATCAAAAGTTAGTTTTAAGCGTACATATATAGAAATATGCTGTCTTATATAGTATAAATAAGTCAGGCAATTTGATAACATGCAACTGTGTGGTAATATGCTTATTATTATTGTAAAACGAACACTAACCCAAAGAAAGACTCTCACGCTCTACACTTTGCAGGCGTGAAAGAGATAAAAGTATTTTTTTGTTTACTTTTGTGCAATGCTATACGATCCAATTAGTTAGAGCGGTATGGCTATGTTCACTCAGGCTTAGGCCCAAGCGGTGTTGCCAGATAAGATTTTAAAGCAAAAATTCAAAACACAAATCGAATTAGTGGTTGAATTTCATAGTTAATTAATTAATTTTATAGTTAATTATTAAGATATGTTTGATTATTTAACTAGTTTATACGTTCAACCAGTGGCAGTAAATATACACAGCGTTTACAATTTATTTAAAACCTCTCATACTTTGACAATTGTTATTTTTTGAGGTAACTAAAACCTTAATACGCTCGATTGCTACTTCTTATTATTTGACTGTAGGGTAGTCTCATCCAGCTGTACGCTGGCATAATTGGTTCTGTAGAAACGCCTCATGCAGGGCGCTAGTAGCTCAATATCCACATCCTTGAGCTCAAGACGTCCGAACACGAAGCCTCCAAGGTAACCGCATAAGATGCCCACAAGAGCAGAAAAGAGTGTATAATACATGAAAGAAACGTGATAAATTTGTTGCAAAAAGCTAAGACCACTAAAGAAAACATGTTTGAGAGATGAATTAATACAAAACCTTGAAAGTTACAATTACTTACACTGACTTGGACGACGTGGAGTTCATGGGCGTAACTGGCGCTGGATCTGACCTATACTCGTAGTCACAGCCGTCAATGCTGACTGGCTTGCTCTCATAGTGCAGCTCACCGGAATTTATTGCTAATTGGGCCATCGTACAGAGCCAACTCATAAAGATAAAAGCACAGAAAGCGCCTAAAAGGGCGCTCTGAAAGAAGGAGCAGATGAATCATATTAACATTCAGAAACAATTTCCAAATGAAATACAAACTTTTGAGTTAATGCGCGGGCAGAGCAAACCCATCACAAAAAGGGCTAACAATGGACCTTGTACCACCGAGGCAAGTGTCATGAACAACTGCATCACATGTGTGCCCATTTTCTCCACACCGAATACCAAAGCAACACTCAAAGTTCCAATCAGGACAGTACATAGACGCATGGTTATAGCCGTTTGTCGCTCAGTTAGAGGCTTCCTGCATAGCGGCTTAATGTAATCCTCGAGAATCACGGCTGCCATCGAATTGAGGCCTGTGGACAGTGAGCTGAGCGCTGCGCTAAAGACGCCAGCTACAAACATTCCGGGCACTCCAGGAAATGACCTCAGCGAATCCATTACGAGCAATGGGACCAATTGATCCTTTGCTTTGGCCAGCTGCAAGTCTTAAAAATCAGCAAAGTTTGACTTAATCGATTCCACAAACCTTTGTAGTCAGCGGATCACAATCGTAATAGGTGGCAAAGAGGAGCAGTCCATTGTATAAGCAAATGCCTGATAATAGTATGAGACCTACTATAAATACAAGGGAGGCATTTCTCATTTCTTTGATACCAGGCAACGACATATAGCGCTGTGTCAAGATCTGATTGCAGCCCAAGTTGTATGTAGAATGTGCTGCATAGCCCACAATCACTGCAAATGCGGACATTCGCACCTTCGGATCAAATGTAAACCTGTTTAAGAGTTCAAGGGAAGCCTTTAAATAGAAGTATTCACAGGTCCTGGAAACTTTATAAGTCATAGGTTACTAAACCACATACGAATGGGAAATAGTTTGAATTTCTTTTGACAGAGATAAACGCAAAGCTTCTGATAAATCTACGGTCTTAAATTCCAAACCACAACCAATAAGTGTCACCTACTCCGGAAACTCGAGGCGTCCACTTTCCAGATTCCGCTGTATAACCACACTCAGGCCACCCGCATCGATGGTGCCCTTTATGATGACAAAGAATATGGCGCCCACCATAATTACAGTTTGAATGACATCGGTCCAGACGACAGCCTTCAAGCCGCCCACAGTGGTGTAAAATATGCAGACAATGCACACCACTGGCGTGATAATATGTATATTTATGCCAGTCACTGTAAAGTGGCAGAACTTAAGAAGTGCATACGACAGAGTATTTAGGTTGAAATCGTACCCTGATTGAAGGCTAACGCTGGCACATAGATGACCATAGGCAGCCAGATCAACTAGAGTAGTTAATAGTTAATTGATGGTTAGTCATTCTATACGAGTACAAAATAGTTATCATAAGCGTATGTCACTTACTGTGGTTATGCTGAATAGTGTCGAGGCCACAAGTCGTGTGGTTCTGCTAAACCGCATCTCGAAGTACTGTAAATATTTTGCTTTGTTCTTGTGGTTTTCATTCGAGTTTTATTCGTTTTCACATAAACAATGACCACCAAAACACAAAAACATACACAACACACACGCACACACACACATATGTGTGTATACTTGACAACGTCGCACAAATATTCGATTATAATCGAATATTAACCATACGCCACGTAGCCAGCTCCTGTGCAAACTATACGAGAGCTCTTTTTATTGTTCTGCCATTTGAAAAAATACAAACAAAACACACGCAAATGTTTTACTTAAAACAGGATTTGCAGCAACTAAAACAATGCTCAGTTTTTCCTGGTATTTCCACTACATGACTTGCACACAGATTTCTGTCTGGCGCTTTATGCTTTGTTTTACCATATTGTACATAGAACGGTCAGGTTTGACATCTAATACAGAAGGGACTAGTCTACCTTTAGTAACATACACAGATTCTTCAATAAATATGCCAGTGCATGCCGGTCTCCGAAGATAAACCGGACCCTCAGTTAACTTACACATAAACATGCAAAATAATTTACAATTTACAATCACAGACAATGGACAAGCTTAAGGAATTTAAATGTATATATAAAGTTTTATGCAACATGCCAATAAAAATAGTTATAGCATTATTAAAAGTGGCCTATCAAATACTGAATACCCTTGCAGTGTTATCTTGTATCGGATTATCTTGAATCCAATATATTGAATATGAACAGTTCCCAAACAATTTAAAGTAGAAAATAAACAATATATCATAAGCTTGATCTATACGATATATTTAGTTTAGTTTTTCGTTCTATCTTTTCTAATAACATTTACAAGGGTATTCTTTAGAAGGACACAGAAGTATTAAGAGGGAAGTCAGACAACGTTGGACTTACCTCATATGTAGAAGTCAGCTTAAGGTTGCAGAAAACCGGAAGAAAGATATACCACGATATAAGCCCGGATATGGCCAGTGTGATGAGGATGAAGGCGTACTGAGTGCCATAGACGTAGATCTCCGTTGAGGTGCCCAGTAGAGCAATACCCGAAACAAAGCTGAAAAATTATATACAAATATTATAATTATTATAAAACAAAATGTTTTGTATAAATATATATTTTTTTCAATTAATCTGCCAATATTTTCTCAATAAACTTCAACAAAATAGATCTCAGTCTCTCGAGTTATGGTAAATCTATTTCATGTGCTTCGAATTCATAATCTAATTTTAATGATTTATGTCTACAACAATCATCATTTCAATTTAGCCTCAAAGCAAATGCACTGCAACGACCCTAAATCAAAGCCAAATAAAAGTTGTTTTGGCAGGCAAAACACCATTAAAAGTTGATAACGAGTGTCGTTGAAGTATGCAGATGTAGACGAATTTAATACTTGTATATTGAAAGAAGTAGAAAAAAAAGAAGAAAAATAGAACATCTCAAATGAATCTGAAGAAAAGCGGTCATGTAATTGAAATTCAAAGCACGTCGACAGAATTTGTTGCAGAAACCAAACGACTACAAACTGAATGCCATAACAATAAGAGGCGCACAAAACAATTGTTGGCGAAGCAAATGACCAAAGGAGCAGGACCTGGAATACGAGCTGGAGTAATACCATTCAGATCTTAGCCGTTCATTCCTGCTGCCAGTCATTAATGCGGCGACAATACACCAAAAGGGACAAAGGCAATGCCCCGCCCTGAAAAAGGTGTTTGACCAAACGTGTCAAACGTATCAAACTTGGCCCAAAACCATTCGACACCCAAGGTCGAAGCAAAACAAAAAAGTAATTTACCAAATTATTTGCGCTTGCAGCTGCCGTAAGTTTAAATAACTTCAATCAGGCTTAGTTTAGGTTCAGGACAGGCAGAACGAGCTGTTAAATTATATTTACTGCGATACGGAGATTACCGCAAAAGTTCCGCAAGTTTCTGGAGCCATATCAAAGAGCATTATCTGCATAATCAGCAGCCATAATAAACTTGACCCTGACACTGAATATTGTATTATATACTCGTTTATGGATTTCTTCTTTCTTCCCCCCAACTTCTCCACTGTCATGGCAATTGGCGTAAAGTTTAAATAAAATTCTTTTGTTTTGCGCTGACAAACATTGAGATAGACGCCGCTGGGCCGGCATATTTATGCGATTTTACTTAGATTACGTATACGAACGGTTGGACGCGACCACCTTACTGCAAATCAAGTGAAATTAGGCGCATACTCGTATTTGTAGGCACTTGTCTGGAAAATTCGATTGACGAAACCTCAACTTGTGCAAGGACCGAAAGAATTTAATAAGAAATCCAGGTTCAATGATGCATAATTTAATTACTTAATACAATGTTGCTTAGCTTTTGATTTAAGGTACACAAAAGAGATAAGTAATCATGTCTTTAAAAAATAAAGTGTACTCATAGACAATTTTGTTGACTGAGCACAAACAATATGCAAATGGTATCTGATTGTTATTCTAAACGGAAGTTGTAGTGACACCACTGAAAGACCTCTGACCCAGTTTCTCATTAATCTCATTCACTCCCCAATTCTCATCACCTCACTTAAAGATTTAGTATAAGAAAAACGATGGCCCAAAAGAACTTAAAGTTATTTCAATTGTCTCAACAACATGTAAATAATTAGAGTACAAACCGCAAGAACTGACCAAAAATAATGGGCCAAATTCGTGTTCAAATCAATTTAGGGTAGAAAACCGCTTGACCAAACTACCCATGGTTCTCGTACCCTGAGCAGACCCAAACCCATTAGACTCGGCACAACATATCAAAGCAATTAAACGAGCCTCATATATCCTGTTGGCCAGAAGCGCAAAAACCCAGCCAGCTTTATCATGCTGAATCTGATGCCGTACGAGCAACTCACCTAGCCACCAGTGACAGTGCGACCGGAAACACTTTCATTTTGCGTCCACCCACCAAGTAGTCCAGTGCTGCCGAGCCACGACGTTCCTCGATGCCAGCAGCACCAGCGGCATCTTTATCATCGGCGGGCACTTGGCCCTTCTTGTGTTTCTGCTTCTTTTCGATGAAGCCGAAATAGACGCCAATTACGGCGCAGACCACCAACATGGCTATGAAAACCAAATAATCAACAGTTCCAAAATGTTGCAAGGTTCTGTTCAAATCGCTCACGCTGAGCTTTTCCTTAATGCTCGACGATGGTGTCCTTGTTGTGGAGGTGGCTGAGGCTGTTGTTGTTTTTAATGTTGTACTGCTAATTATTGACTGAACTGTCTGAACAATGAAATGAAAATCCGGCTCCCCCACTGTTGTCGTTGTTGCCTCCTCTTCCGTCGTTTTGCTCGTAGTTGCCATAATTCTGTAGACCACAAGTTGCTTTTATGTGTTTATTTTTATTGACTTCCTGCCGTGTTGCCTAAGCGCACTTTTTGCTTTAATGCGTTCGACTTTGATTACTTTTGTATTAGTTTATCCGTATAGACGCGCGCACGTACACAAACACACACACACACACAAACACTGTGGCATTAACTGAGCAGTTTTCTTCGATTTTTCATTAAGTTTTTGCCACTAGTTTACTTATTATCAATCCTAACGACAACCACTTCAAACTTTCTATTCAAACTGTTTTGTATGCCGCCAGCGAAATGAATAGTTTTTCAGAATATCTTATAGAAATATGTATTCCTTTCTGAAGAAAACTAATTCAGGACATCTCTGCGATACAGCTTCAGCTTTAATTGTGTCATTCAGGGAAGAACTTTTGAAAGTAAAAAAGAAAAGGAAGGATATTCTATATTAGAGAGAGAGTAAATAAAAGAAAGATAAAATCAAGCCTTTTTCAGTATCTATAGAAAAAGAGCTTTTGAATATAAAAAGGCGTACGGACATTTCTACATTATATTGACTTAAGATGCTGATTAGGAATAAAAAGACTTCCTCTAAATTCAGAAATATATTTCTCAGTGTATCATAAATAGTCCAATTCCCGAGTCATCACAACTTTAAAGAGATCTAAAATCACTTTTCTTTTTACTTAATTCCATCACTTGTAGTTTGTATTCTTATTCATCTTCTTTACAATGATTAAGTATCTGATTTGAAGAGTATTTAAAGAGCACACGTATCTGAGGTGTATAGTAATTATACTTGATAATACCAATTACAACATTCACTTTCTAAACTTAAATCACGTCACAAACAATATATAATACAATTTTTAGGATCCTTTAAATAACACTCAGGATTACTCGAGTTTTTGCTGCGCTCGGAGAACTGAAGCGCACAAGCTGCAACGTTAAACTGACCCCAAAGTCTACACAAAGTGAGAATCTTCAAAGAGTTTCAGATGTAGTTCGCTTATCATCCACGATCCCACAATGTCAATTAAGGAAAATCGTATAGAAGCGTTTGTGGGCTTTGTCACTTAGATATATGTACTATATTTGTATAAATGGGGATAGACTGACGGGGTTTTTATATATAGTATAACTGTGGTGTTGACATTTATGTCTCATAAATATTAAATACTACATTAACTAGGTTTGTGTGTACAATTTATACTTTATAATCATACATTTTCTTTCTGATATTGACATGATTGTGAGATGGTTACTCAAACTAAGGTATTAACTTATATAGTTATACTCGATACATATTTACACTATTCAACAGTGCAAAATATTATAGATTTGATTGAGTTTTTATATATTTATACTACAAAACAAGTGAAGGAAAGTTAGAAATAAGCAAAGGAAAATCTATTTATCTATATTCTATTTTAGTGTCTTTTGTTAAGAAGTGTAACTGCTGACTTTACTATTTTCAAAATCTTTTGTTAATCACTTTTGATTAAACTAAGTAAGTTAAACAAATTAAACAACTGTTTGTTTTATACACTTAACAACAGATTTTAGACGCATGACAAGAACGTGATACTTTTCATGGGCTACACATAAATAGTCATACGAAAGATGGGCTGGAACAGTTAACTGAGACTAAAATATATATAGAGAATATACTTGTTTTATCTTCTTAAGTGCAATGCAAAATTACTAAGCTATTTGCAAGGCTAAACGAATAATACATGATACTTAAATTATTTATCTAAGCTTCTACTAGTAGACAAAAAATTATCTCAAGTCCAAATAGTATCCAGCAGCTACTCGTTGAATGATAAGAGTATCTGAAAGATACAGTCATAGCTAATAGTCTGTACAATTGTTGCCTCATTGTCGCATAAACTGCATTCAATTCAACTAAAAACACTAATGCACATTAATGGCCATACAAAGGCACAATGGATTTGTTGCCATGAACTGAGCGTCAATTTGTGTTAGATTTACGAGGGTAAAATGTTTACTATAAATAAACTCAAATGCAACAAATCAACATAAACTTTATTTACCTAATGCTTGTGATAAGCAATTGATTTTTAATTGCATAAGTTAAATGGAAGCTAAACCATTATTTCCGTAAACAATATAACTTAACTAAGCCAAATTAAACTAACCCAATGACAATTACATAAACACTCGAGAAAATTCAAATTGGGAAACCATCGTATGCTCAACGTGGCACACTCGTAACATTTGTGGTGTGTTTGGATGAAAGTATGGCTCGAAAACGTGAATGTGTTCTCTGTAAATAAGTACGGCTTCTCAATTTGGTGTATGAGTTTAATTTGTAAATAGAATCTAAATTTAGGTATTCCAATCGATTATTTTAAATATGATGAATCACAATCTGCAGTGTATAACTTTGTACAGCGTTTGCATTAAGTAAAACGACTTGCAAATAAAAATATAAATAAAATAGAACAAAATGAACTTTTATATACTTTACGTCCAACTCAAAAGATTAAAAAGAATTGTCTAAAAATTTAATTATGCTTAAGCTAAGAAAAAACATAATAACATTTAAAGCACCCAAGAGAAAAGATTAAACAACATTAAAAACAGTTTAGCGCATGCAAAAGGGAACAGCAAAAGCAATAACTCTACCTTATTTTAGGAATATGCTATACTATATCCTTAACCTATTGTTTAGACTCTTCAGTAAGTGTGGAAGTAGGTGGTGCACCTAGTTGACCCTTTTTGATCACATAAAATAATAAACGACTGCGTTACCTTAACTAAAAGCACCTTTAAAATCCGCCCACGCTTTTACGTACTTAGAATCCCTTCTTGGAATTTCTTTATTTTAAGGGATCCGGGCCTGCAGTTATTGTTCTTGACATTGACGCAATTGCCAGGTAGAGTAAGGCGTCACTTTGTTGCTGTCCTTGCTGCTTATTCTCAGTATCCCAAAATACGCGTAGCTAAAAAGGCTTACATAAGTAGTCGAAATATGCGAGTGTATACTCTTAGTACGTTGCATTTACGGATTTATAAAAAATGAACAGAAAATTCGCTGAGATTATGACACCTATAAGAGCTGCAGCTTGTTTCCTCATATAATAATAATCCAAAATTTTTAATCGCAATTTACAGTCCCAATTATGAATACCAGTCCATTCATAAATATATTATTATATATATATATATATAATGTATATAAACAGAGAAGCGAAGGCAAAGCAAGGGGGTAGCCTGCTCGTAAATTTTTGAAATGCGTCAAGTAGCTTCTCATGTCCATTAGAAAAATCGAATGAGATGTTGCCTGCACCTTAAACCATTTAATCCGACCCTGCAGAGACCTTGAAATGAATACTGGATATCTTCAAGTCGCACACTAAAGTATTTGCACCTCTTCTTTTGACTTTAGTTTTGCACACTTTGGCCAATTTGACGCTTCCGTGTGCTTTTTGGCTTGCCACGCCTCGCCGACTGCCTGCTTTGAGTTGCACGGTTGAAGAGCTATTTTAGCACTCGCACGCTTACTCGGAATCATACATTCTGACCTACTTGCATTCTACTCCTATAAGTTAAAAGACTGAAATAACTAAACGTAAAATAACGACTTAAATTATACGAGCTAAAATTTCTCTAATTGCAGATAACAGTCTCGAATTCTAATGCTTGTACTAGCTGGCCTATTCTAATCAAGGTGTGAGTTCTATATGAAGTGTGTATCTGTAATAAGTGTAATTTGACAGAAAAGATAACTAAATTTCATTCTTAAGAGTGAGGAAATAACACTTCACTTAAGTGTGCTCAAAGTAAACGTTAATCAAACAAAAGCAGTTCGAAATATTATCAACTATATTCTATTCTAGGTTTTAGTCGTATATCAAGTGTGTTTGTATAAGAAACGATTACTATATTAAAAATAAGAGATTTCATTCTTAAGAGTGAGGAAATAACACTTCACATAAGTGTGCTCAAAGTAAGTTCGTAAATACCAAAGGTTAATCAAGAGGTTTATTGCTCTCACCTATCTAAGACCACCACGAAGAATGCTTAAAAAACAAATATTATCAAAATATTATCAAAATATTATCAATATGTTATCAAATATAGGGTATCACAAAGATTAAATAACTATTTTTAATTAGAGCGAGCTTTGACATAATCAATCACAATCCTTTGTTGGCTTTATCAAATTTTTGCATAATCTCAATAGCTGGTTCATTCAAATATTTTCGAATTTCCAAGTTAAGAGAAAAATCGCCGTGAGTCCATAAAGGATCTTTCATGTGATGTAGCTCCATGTTAGGCAGACGTTTGGATAGAGTCATGACATCTTCCACAGCGGCCATATCGTCGTTATCTGAATACCACAGGTGGAGCTTAGAGGTTATCTTCTCGACTGGATAATCTGGTGGCTGCTCCGATTTATACAAATTCATATTTTTCTTAGGACCGTAATCGAATTGTCGGAAATGTCCCGACTGTTGTTCCTGCACATAGTGTAAAATTTGGTTGGTGGAACAGCCTGACGGATGTGTAGCGAAGAACTCTGGCATGGCAGTCTATTGAGACGTTAGTTGTTTAAATGGTTAATCTATTAGATCTATCTAGATTTTGCTTACCGCGTTTACACGGCCACCAGAGAAGAGTGATCCAATTAGATTGCTGCACAAGACTCCCAGCTTCTGATCCGGTTCACAGGCATTGTACAACATGCTCAAAAAAAGGTATTGTATGGCAAAAACTCTTGGCTAGAGAATAGAAGCGAGTAACTATTCTGATGGCCCAGATAAGGTGCGATAGCGAGTGTCAATTTGTCCCTCATATTCTTCATAATCGCAATGGGAGCAAACATGTGAGCGATTTTAATCTTTTTGTTGTACTCGGGCCGTAAGGACATGAGTGTGAAGAACACTGAAGTGCCTTGGGAGTGGCCCACATAATGCAGTGATTTCTGGCCCTGTCCATTGGTTTTTAGGGCGTAGTTGATAATGGCTGCCATATCATAATACCCGATTTCGTGCCAGCTAAATCTCCAGAAGTTTGGATGGTCTGGGGAGAGTGTTGTATGATTCCTTGAATAACTGTTGCCACGACCATTTCCCAGCCAGACATCGTAGCCTGCATCAGCAAGAAGATAGGGTAGAGCATCATTTGGACCACTAAGTACCCAGACGTCGGAGCAACTCATTAAACCATGCTGAATGAGTACAACTGGACGAGGTTTGTTTTGGTTCTGCAGCTTATGGGAATAGGGTATGCGAAAAGCGCCTACTATATAGTTATCCTCTGTGACAATGTGATGATGCTCCGCCGGATACCCATGAGCAGCAATTCGATCGCGCTGTTATCATATGAAGTATTAACCAACTAAATCCTCAAACGGCCACATTAATGACACTTACCGTTGTGCGTTTCTCTTTTAAGTTTATATGTGCCTCTGGGTTGTTGTACAGCTTGTAAAAGTCGATGTCCCCCAGTGGCACATCAACAGCGGCTGACTTAACGGTGAAAAAGAAACCGACTAAAAATGTTATAGTCAAAAGGATCTGCATGGTTTAACTCTTGAACTACAACTGTAGTTGGTCAAACATTTAACAACATGTTTTGTAGCAGGCTGTGCTCCGGTTATCATCAAGTGGTCTGTGACTATCAACAAGGTCCATAAATAGGGAAGATATGAGTTTCAAGTAGCCGCTTAAAAAACAAGTTCTTAGCAAAGAGTTTAAAAATATATGTTTACTATAATTCTAAGTTATTTTCTTTTGCTTACTTTTAGCTATAATAAACAGAAACCTAATTTAAGAAATTCAAATTAGTATTTTAACCCTAGCCCAGTCCTACATCAATAAGGGTATTGACTTCTCTTGGGCTTTTCAAGTGGAAGCACTTGATCACGTTCATAATTACTATTAGGGCATATGAATTACAGCCAGATAACGACACAATAGAGGCTATAAAGTTAATGAGGCTTAACTTATCAATAATCACACTAATTTCTAATTTCGATCGAAGATTAACCCAATTACACTAGATATAGAACTAAGATTAGATTGCCGACAGGACGGTAGTCCATAAATTAAACTAATTAACGTACAGCAAGCAGTATACATCTGCTAAGTAGAAGCATTTTCTTCCAGCCACGTAGATTTGAATACAGGCGGACAAAGCGCACACTTTGAAAAGCTCCTTAACAATAATGCGAAGGTTCCAGGTAATCTAATATTGTCTCTTCGAAAATAGCAAAATATACTTTGAATTTGAAAATTTTGTAAATCCTTTAAACTGAGGATAAAAATATTAAGCGATTAAATTTACATAGATTTATACTTAAGCGGGTTTAGTAAAAATCGAATGTAAAAGTTTAACAGACAACACTATAAACTAACATAAAACTAATCCTCTCCAGGGGGAAGCGGTTGATTTAAGTCACCTAATACAGGCGCAGGTACAGGCATAGGATTAGTTGTAGAAATAGGCTGGGATACGATCACTGGCACAGAAGTCAAAACGGGCACTGTGGAAATGACGCTTATGTCTGAGGGGTCCACGAGTTCCTTTTTGATATTGTCCAGATTTATGTAACCGCCGCTTTCATCCTGAAGGAAAGAAAAGGAAATCAATATACAGTTTTTGTTAGCTGCTAATAGTTTAAACTTACCGTAACAAACACATCTACAGATTTGCCAGTAATAATGTCTAGTATTTGCTGGGTGATTCCGCTCATGGGTTCATCCTGTATGCTCTCAGCATATTCAAGTAGTTGTGGCCTCAAATCCGGGCAATGCTGAAGCGCATCAGCGAGCTGTGGTGGTGGTAGCTGTAACAACACGGGCAGCGATTGCGGTTTCAGACGCTGCACAGTCTTCATGAAACCCTCCCAGATAACCTTTTGCCGCCACACTTGTTTCAGTATCAGACGTTGCAGCAGATTAAGCACAAAGTTGGCGAGACGCGGACATAGCGTTAAGCTTTGGATAGTGGTGCGCATCAAGAGCGTGGGCACAGGCGTAACATCAACCAACTGTTGCAGAACTGCCGTAAGCACATCCTGTGTATAAATCTCACGTTCGGCCATACACAATGATGTGGCTTTTACAATGGTCTTTAGATCACACACATTCGTATCCATAGTATGCAATGCCACAAGCAAGTCCGTGGGCGAAAGTGCCATTTGTTGGTTAGCGAATTCGGCACCAATGCCAAGAAGACGGTTGAACACCTCTTTTACCACGGCATAATTAAGTTTGAGCAGTTTAGGAAGCACACCGATTAGCTCTGTCCGCGTAAGGCCACTTAAAACGGGTATAAGTACACGCACATCCTTGACTTTGTTCTGGTAAAGTTCACGAACCCGCTGCACCAGATCCGGATGCGGTGTGGGCACGCGTTCTGTCAGTATATAAATGACACGTATAATCAATGTTTCTAAGCCCTTGGGACAGTCCTCAAGCAGCTTTAGCAGCACTGCACTCTCCACGCCGAGTTTCTTAATTGGCGCATCTAAGCTGCGTAATATGGTACGTTTCAGTTCCGCAGTGGTGTCTATAAACACCTGACAGATCTTCTCTAGATAAACTGCAATAAAACATAGGCACATAGAAAATTGTAATTACATAGATATTGGATAACGAATGCGGCCACTTACTTTCAGGCTTATAAGGCAACAAGTTCAGAGCCAGCACCAGGCACACCTTAGCGGTGTCTTCCTTCCATGCTATCTCCGGTGTTGGCCTGCCATAATCCGCTAAAAATATTGTCTTTGGGGGTGATGCCGCAACCAAAAATGCAAGCCACTCTAATGCAAACTCATCAATACGGGCGGGAATAATCTTGTGCACATGATAGAGAGTAACCAGATGGGCTAATGCACGCTCTCGTAGATCAGCACGTTCGTGCACGGCGTAATTTAAAAGTACGCGTACAAATCGGGCTTTACGCGGCGGGCGCAGCACTGCCAAATCCTTGACTAGCTCCAGACCATGTGGCATAAATTCCTCCACCAAACACAGTTGCACCAATTGCACAATTGTGTCTTCGGGCAGAATAGGCGCATCTAGGTAAATACGGCGTAACAAAATAATTCTATCCTTATAGTCGCAATGCTCTTCAATGCCTCGAATGAGTCTATTTAATAATTCGTTGTATGCGTAGTCCGGACGATTCTCCGTCTTAACATAAGTGTTTCGTGTGAAGCCCTGCAGCAGAGAGTATTCTTCGAAGAGCCAAGAAAAAGCTAGATCGATTCGCTGCTTAATATCCTGAAGTATAAAGTCCAAGATGCTATACCGTACATTATCTGGGAACGTGGCCGCAATAACGGTGACCAGTTTGCGACGTTTTGCTGCCACGCCACCCATGATGCACTGCCGCTCAGAGTTAAGAATGCGCAAGACAGCATCCATCAGGAACTTCTCTTTAATATTGCGTGGTAGCGGCTTTGTGATCTCTTGCAGCTTAAGCGTCTTTGCCCGTTCCTTCATGCGCTCAATGACCGTCTGCTCACCCTTAGAGCGCTGTATCGTCTCGCGTAGCTTCTTGGTGGCCTCCTCCTTCCGCTGTAACTCTTGTTCATTTAGCTTATCTGAGGCATCGTCAACATCCATTGCCACAGGTGTTACTTTTGGTATGGCATTACTAGCTTCTGTCTGCATATGAGTTAAAGTCTTAGGTCTCATGGGCGGCTCTTTGCTGAATGCAGCCGAACCAGGTCCAATACGGGTCTCAGTCAGTTGCTCTCCAAATTGATGTGCAATGTTAGTGACCAGTTGCGGTAGTGACAGCTCCTTAAGGGGCGTGTATTCAGCCATGAATGTTTCAGGTATCGTATCCGGTAATCCTGGCAAAAACTCAACAACAAGATTGATCACAGTATCTGTAACGCGTAAATGTTCAGTAAGAAACTTTTCATTGACGCGGTTACTTTTCTGGCGTTGCCGTTCCAGCTCCTCCTCATCCAACTCCAATTCAATTGTCTGCTGTTTTGGCGGCTGTTGCTGCTGCTCGGCTAGACGAGCCTTCTTGGCCAAACTTTCTGCCGCGTTTTCCAGAATGCGCTTTTGTCTTCGCACAATCTCCTGCTTGTCCATTTTAGGCAACATCTTTTGTATATCGTTTGCAGTGGCTCCCAGATCCATCAGTATGTTGCGTATGGTGCCGGAAAACTCAAATGATCCGCGCAGCTTTAACAGCATTTGTAACTGCATCCGTAAACACTTGCGCACCGAGCACACCTGGGAGTCGGTAAGTGTGGGTGGCAGATTATTGTTCAACTGTCGAAAGGCCTCTACAACAGAGCCCATGAAAACAGGCCGCATTCTGGCAACTGCGCAAAGGCTGCTCGTGCAGGCAATCAAATTTACCGAGGAGATATGTGTAGTACCATGAAATTGCAGCATTATGTCAAATATGTTGGTGCTCTCCTCCTGCAATTTCTGTCGCCTCATCAATTTACAATTTTCAGGCACATCTGCTAACGAAAAATCACTTTCACGCTTCATGCTATCCTCTTCTGCGTAGCTCTGGAGTATAATGATTCCCTCTAGAAACTTAATTGCGTTTGTGCGTATGCCATCGTTCTCATTGTCTATCATGTCCAAAACTTGTGCCTTTATTAAACTGAGCACACTCCACGCTTGCTCCGCACTATCTGTGGCTTCCGTCAGACTAGACAAATATTGCAGGCCGTTTTTGTAGATACTCCCACAAGCCTGTATAACTCGCTTGATAACCTGAACCGAGCTATCCCTGAACAGCATAGATATCACATTAATCACGTGAGGCAGCAGCTCTATTTTCACCTTGCTGAAAGTAAAGTAGATTGAATCATGTGTGCAATTTATTTAATCATAGAGTTACTGATCATAAAGGACCTTTACCAACGATTCTAAGCATCGTCTTCAGAGAATAATGAATACAACAAAGTTGTAGTACACATATGTGTGATGCGGCAATAGACCACATTTCCATGCACACAGTATATATTCATTGCTTTATAGTTAGTAACTCTATAATTTTTTTTTTGCTAGCTACCAGAGCTGCTCGACAAAAGCGACCACTTGTTTGCGGACTTCCTGATTCTGATCGTGGGCTAATGAGAGCACTGGCTCCAAGAACTCCTCGGCAAGTTGTATACACGAAACTAGCACGATTTCCTGCACTTTAACCAGTAGCTCACATTTCAACGCTGCGTTTGCTGTGCCAAACTCATTGCACCATTCCACAACCTAGAAGAGAAATGAGAAATGTGTCAAATTGCATTGGCATCAAGTGTTTTACGACAGGGATAAATTACCTTGGCTCGGGCAATAGCGGTTTTTTCGTCCGTAAATAGATTCGCTGTCTCCGACACAAATTGGCTGCGTCCAATTATGCTATCCATATTCTCATTAATGACGTATATAAATATTAAGTTATAATTCTAAAAGCCGCGAGTGCAAACTAAGAGGGAGCCTAATTTTCGATATACCTAGTGATGAGCGTCTGTTTGCGATAAGTGAACAGAACAAGAATAATAAAACTAGAAGATGACATCGAATGCATAATTTTGAAAAGGCGATATCGAAAATCTGTGTCCTCCATTAATATATATAATCATTTATAACACTAAAAGTATTGAAAAATGATTAAGTAAACCCCATTTTTAAGAAAATATAATCTTTCATGTCATGATGTCGACAGTCTGACGTCAGAAAATGAATAAAGACTATACGTAACCTTCTAGCATGTATCAGTCATGTGTTTAAAAGTACATGCAAAACATCGGTGTACGATACATCGGCTAATATTTATCGATAGCATCGATGCATCGATTTACTCACATTTCTTGGGTGTTTTAAAAGCGTGAAAAAAACGCCTAAACAAGCCAAAACGGCCGCACGTCAGGACCAATTAGTGCAGTTAATTAATACACACTGCTGCTGCACTAGAAGGCGTCATCAGTCGAGGACGTAAACCGCAAGAAAAACGCTTAGCGATACAGAGTGTGTTATTGAACAACGGCTGAAGAGGCAGAGGTTGTGCGAAGAGAGAAGGGTGGTGGCGGAGAGTGTGCTGCTTACTTGTGTATATGTGTGTGTGTCTGTGCGTGTGACTGTGTGAGTGTATGGGCAGAAGTTGTGGCTGTGGAGCGGCGGCGGCGGTAGCGGCAGGTTTTGTTGGAGCAGAGCAAATACGGGCCCACGATTTCTACGATTTCAAGTACAAAGTGAAGAAACGCTGAAATAAACAATTGAACGAACAAAACAACAACAACAAACATAACGACAACAACAGCAGTTCAACTGCTTTTGTAACAACAAACGACGACCGCGCCCTAATGTCAAATAGCCAAGCAAATGCCGGCAGCAGCGGTAGCGTCGTGGATGAAACGAATCCCAATCCCAATCCGATTTCAAATGCAACGAATCCGGCACCAGGCACCGCCACTTCCATCAATCTGACGACCGCATCCACTAATGCTCAAACTTCTTCCTCCTCAGCGCAGCCAGCGTCCACAGCTGCAGCTGGGGCAACAGCAGCACCGCACATAGTGGGCGCCTCAACAACAACAATAACAGCAACCACTGCTGATGGTGGGGGCGCTCCTAATTTGGCTGTGGATTCATCGCCGCGCGAGTCTGGCGATGATTCGGAGGATGAGAGCGAAATTTTAGAAGAGTCGCCATGTGGACGCTGGCTAAAGCGACGTGAGGAGGTCGATCAGCGGGATGTGCCTGGTATCGATTGTGTCCACCTAGCAATGGACACCGAGGAGGGTGTTGAGGTCGTTTGGAACGAGGTGCAATACGCGCAGCTGCAGGAGCTCAAAACGCAAGAGGACAAGATGCGTCAGGTGTTTGACAATCTTCTCCAGCTGGATCATCAGAATATTGTCAAATTCCACCGTTACTGGACGGACATACAGAATGCGGAACGACCACGCGTCATCTTCATCACGGAGTACATGTCGTCCGGTTCGCTGAAACAGTTCCTCAAGCGCACTAAGCGCAATGCCAAGCGATTGCCACTTGAGTCCTGGCGCCGCTGGTGCACACAGCTCCTCTCCGCGCTCAGCTATTTGCATTCCTGCACACCACCCATCATTCATGGCAATCTAACCTGTGATAGCATTTTCATACAGCACAATGGTCTGGTCAAAATTGGCTCTGTGGTTCCGGATGCGGTGCATTATAGTGTGCGCCGTCAGCATCTCGATCAACTTGAGCAGCTGCCGGAACGTGAGAGGGAACGTGGTGCCCATTATTTTCACGCTCCGGAGTATGGTGCCGAAGAGCAACTGACCGCCGCCATCGACATCTACGCTTTTGGCATGTGTGCCCTAGAAATGGCCGCGCTGGAGATACAGCCCCAAATCCAATCCAATAATAGCGAATCGACTGCCATCAATGAGGAGACCATACTGCGCACAATCAATAGCCTTGACAATGATCTTCAGCGTGATTTGATACTCAAATGTCTAATTCCGCATCCACAGGATCGCCCAAGTGCCAGTGATTTGCTATTTCATCCACTGCTTTTTGAGGTGAGTTTATCCTGCAACACAATTTCAACAGAAACTGTGTGGAGTGAAAATGGGAACTGGTATATTGGCTACTACTTTACTAGTTTCGAATATATATCTCTTTCTAAAGGATAAATAATAGAGTTGGTATATGGAATATTACACTTTAGAAAATGATTTGATTATTTTTCCTTCGACTAATTATTTATTGTTTACTTTATTAGGTGCATGCATTAAAACTACTGGCCGCCCACTGTCTGGTTTTCTCGCCCGCCAATCGAACCATGTTCTCTGAAACGGCCTTTGATGGGCTGATGCAGCGCTATAATCACCCAGATGTGGTTATGGCGCAGCTCAAGATGTCTGGCGGCACTGAACAACAGTTTCGATTGTCGGATGTGCCTGGTGCCGACAAGCTGGAGAAATTTGTGGAGGATGTGAAGTATGGTGTCTATCCTCTCATTACGTACAACGGCAAAAAACCGCCGCATTTCCGTTCACGGGCTGCGTCACCCGAACGCGCGGATTCGGTTAAATCAGCAACACCGGAACCTGTGGACACCGAATCGCGCCGCATTGTAAATATGATGTGCAGCGTAAAGAAACTGAAGGAAGACAGTAATGATATACTTATGACAATACTGTTGCGTATGGATGACAAAATGAATCGGCAGCTGACGTGTCAGGTGAACGAGGAGGATACAGCTGCTGATCTGACTACCGAACTGGTGCGCCTGGGCTTTGTACATCTAGATGATCAAGACAAAATTCAGGCATTGCTGGAAGAGACGCTGCGTGCGGGCGTCTTAAGTGACGGCGCTGGCGCAGAGAGTTCCGGGGCTGGTGTGACAACAACGGCAACGATGGCCGCACTGGAACAACTGGAACGGAACTGGTCCATCTCCGATGCGGACAAAACTATGACCACAACCATGTCGGTCAACACTTCACCCAGCACGGCTGTGATGTATGTGCCACAGGAGCAGACCGATCCGGAAGCCACCTTGATCCACAATAGCAACAGTCACAGCAATTAAATAAGACGATGGCAAGTATTCGGGCAAAGCCGGCGGGGTGCGCATTGTTTTTATTAATGGAAAATAATTACACACTACGATTTTATTGCTACTATTATTTTTGTTATTTTTATATACCTATACATATATGTAATACATATGTATACATATATGTGTGTGTGTATATACACATCATATATTTATATACATGTGTGTATATGTATATATTTGAAATAATATTTATGTATGTATATTTAACCGATGTTGTACAAGGCTTCCAGGCTAGAGATTTCCGATGTGTATCCTACACTCACTCATACACACACAAATGTACACATACACATATACACACCCACATCCACACACTCACACGCAGCTGCTGTTACTCGTACAGAGAGACGAGCTTATAAAATCGAAGCATTCGCTTAGCTAGACTTTCGAAAATATCGAATAGAATTCGGCATTTTCGATTAGTATAATGCTAGAAAATCTTATATAAAAACCTAATACTAATACCATTTCTAAAATTCTAATCAAATCCAAAGCAAAACACTCGACCTATATTTCAAAAATAGCATTTTGAGCGCTCACAAATTATGTGCGAGTAGGAAATCTTTTCGAATTATACATATTGAAATTTTTGATGATTAATGAGCAGAACAAAAGAACAAATCTCCCCCAATGGCAGTATATGTATTTCAACGTATTACAAATATTAGAATACAAAAGGCCACACAATACAGACAGATCGTAGCATAAAGCAGCCACAACTACAACAAAAACAACACCAACAACAAGAATACACAACAGACATAGCGACACTATTAATAAATAAATAAATAAAGAAGGCAAAAACTGACAAAATTGCATATTCTTTATACTTTATTGCTTTCAATTTCATAAAATTACATTGATAATATTATTGGATCACTCTACTTTGTGCTTAGCCTAGGCACACGGCGGTGTAACAAGTTCAGCTTCATTGGGCTTTTCTGGAGTGTTAAGCTTAATGCGTTTGCATTGAGGTATCTCTTCTGGATCTTCGATCGAGAATGATTCTGATATATCCTTTGACGTTATGCATTCAGCATCATTTTTCTTCGGAGTTACCGCTGTACGGATGGATAACTGCTTATCATACAAATCCAACAACTTGTTGCCTTCGTACAAAACAAACGGCAATGTTGCCCGCTGATAATAATCGGAGACGAGCTCCAAATTATTAATTACTGTATCTAGCATATGCGATTTCTCACACCAAATTCCAGGCGCATCATTCCTGATAGGATTGATGTGCACGTGCAGGTGGTAAAACGACGGCTGGTAATGAAAGTACATACGCAACTGCATAGGATTTAGCCCGTACTTCTTAAGTATTGCTTGTTTGGCCGACTGCCGCAAATTGTATAGCATTGGCAGGTGGGTGGCATTGAGATCTCGAAGGGATTTAATATCACGCTTGTGTACAATACCTAGTAGGTATAGGTTCTCCAGATTGCGTCCGTCCCACTTTAGATCTGGCAGCAGTATAAATCCAGAATCAGGATCCTTGTCTTCGAATACAATGCGCTCTGTCTCTTGCTTATGATCGAGTATATTGTACACCCAATCCAGCGAGAATTGGCTTGAGGTGATGTATGGTAGCGTTAGAGTTTCATAGAGATCTGGTGTTTCATTAATGAGGTACTTCTGACATATGGAGTATTTCTCAATATGTTTTTCGGTGGCCGGATAAATCACAGTGCTCTTTACGGCTATTCAAAACAGATTATAGATTATAGATTTGCTTACTAAAATTAGTTTACACACACACTGGCAGCACATCTTCCACAATTTTCGTTAACATTCATCATTGGAAGAGAAAGAACTTCTGGCAGATGCAAATCTGTATCGTTGCCTTATTGTGTGTAAGCGCGTTCTGCCAGAGTGTAAGACGTATGAACATACCACATAGCTCCTGTTGTGGGACGCACTGAAAACTGCCGTAGATATTGTTTACAAAGTCGGTGCGCACTTTCAGATCAGTGCTAAAGTAACTGGGCTTTGCCTCAGTCCCCGTCTCTGTAGGGACATCAGTTGCCACATCGCTCTCCCGATAAGCTTAAAACAAAAACATAATTATCTTCTCTTTATGCACAAACTTTTCTATTTACCATTTTTTTCAAACACAACAATAGCAGCGTCTGTTTCTGACACATCCGGGAAAGTGCCGAGTAAAGTTATACTCTTGGATTTACTATTGTTATTGAGTATGCGATTCAGCTTGAACTTGGTTAAATCGTAAGAAGGAGACTTAATCTCACTGCTTACATTTAGCTTTGGACTTGATTCAACTTTTTCTGGCATTTTTGTTTTATTATTTATTTATTCATGCGGATGTTTTCTTCTTCACACGGCATTTGATAGTGTTGACAAACGTCATAAAAAAAACATCACAAGAAACTGTAACCATTACTCAGTGGGTACCGCTCAGTTATGCGTAAACTGAGACTAAAATTAATTTAATAAGAAAAATAAAAAATACGACGCAATACAAGCAGACACCAAAGCGAACAATATAATAATAATTCCAGCAAGTCGTTCACAGTGCAATTACAGCAAGATTCAGGTTCATCACCATGCTAAACATGGCTACATAATCGGGGTTGCACATTTTTAAATGCCGTTTTTCCATTGTTAAGCAATTCTTGAACATCGGCACAAAATGCGAAATTGAACTAAAAATGCAAACTGTTAAACGTCGTAAAACACTTTATTTTGTGACGTCACGTCCTATGGAAAAGTTAACTAGTGCCAATTTGAGTATAACAGAGATTAGCCGCGAAATTTAAAAAAAATATTAAAGTATAGAAATCTCTAATCTAAACTAATAACTTACAAAATATTTTAAGCTCGTTTTATTGTCCTGTTCCCACCTATTTTTAGTGCCTTGTACCATAGATTTTTCTACCACAAAACCGCATATTCACCCATGTCCAGTCAGGTAACGACACGAATTGAAAAAATAGCTCGAAAAGTGTCTGGGCCTAGGCCACAAGTTGCCGACCTACTTGGAAATATTTTTTCAATTTATTTTGTATAAGCCATATTACAATATTGTTTATAAAGTTAAGAATATATGTATGTATATAAAGGACTACAATGCAACACCAAGTGCATGCCAACATGTTCAAAACATTTTTAATCAATCTGGGTTATAACACAATTTATACTCTGGGCACTTTACACATTAAAACTATTGATGTGTTTTGTGTGAATGGGCATTGTACAAGTACGCAATTAGTTTCAGATTGGTTTCCCCATAACTTGTAACTACTATACAACCACACCCTTAGAGGGTTTGGCGCCCAGTATATCGGAAAGTTTTTGCTGGTAGGAAGCCAATAAATTGGCATCGGTTATGCCACATGCTTTGCAAGACAGTTGTAATGCGTTTAGCAACTGCATCTCTGAGAATTGTGTTCCACGTTCCAGCAACGCATTGAGTATTTCCTGCAAAGGGTGCAATGTTAAGTATTTCAGAGGCTCGAAAGGTTCTATGGATGCACTTACATCCGGTTCCATGCAAAGCAATTCGTAAAATTGTTTTGCCTGATCCAAAGCAACCTCCCTTGATGCCGTAATGTTGCTTAGCGTTTGCTGCAGGGCAATCGAGTTCCGGCACATGCGTTGTACGGTTATCTGATCAATATTCTCCAAGTAATTGGACGCCTGGATAAGTATGCGTGCGGCAAGATGCGCCAAACCCTCAAAGATATACTAAAAATAAACAAAAGTTAAAAACAGTTTGAAACTTTCTCCAGGATAAAGTAGTTACCCTTGTCTTGCGCGGATGCAATGTTGCACTGAATGCCTCGTCCATTTCTGATAGCCGCTTGGTTAGCACCAGCACCTGACGATCTGGTTCCAATATATCATCCTTGGAGCCCACATAGCTATTGGTCCTCACGCTCGACTTTGAACGCAAGTAATGGAAGCATTGTACACGCACCTCCAAATGCAGCACCAAAAGACACGTATTTGCCAGCTCATCAAACTCCAATGCCAAATTGGTCATTACTTTAATGGTACCATCCTTGATGGTCACATTTGCCGTGCATTCTGGCACATTCGACGTCGCATTCATACCATTAACTAACGGCCGCCGCAGCTCGTTGGCAAATTCAGAGATGCGATACGAGAACCATTCCATACTCTCCTGTAGTATGGCCAACTCCTTAAGCACGCTTATGTCGGCCAGTATCTCCTGCTGAGTTATACCCCCTTCGCCCAAATTGCTGGTTAGCATTTCGGCTTCGCGTATATTGCGCTGCTGCACCTGCAAAGGACTTTCCTCTTCGGAGGGCTCAAAATTGCTACGTTGCAATTTACGCGTTTGGCGTGCGCGCTGACTTGAGGTCTTAAGATCTGTCCAGTTTGGAAGCGTTCTACGGGAAAAAAATATATACAGTTATTATATTGATTGCGATCGTTAAAGCTAGAAAGTTACTTTAAAAATCGACTTATATCCTCATCCTTTAGCCAAGCCACACTGTAGATGCGTTTATCTTCCGAATCCGGCTGGACAATGCCCCTATAGGCCGACTGGCATATCTCACGATAGGCCTTGAGCAGTGCACACACCATCTTAAGAAGCTCCTCCGAGTAACAAGGCAAATCCTCAATCAGATTCTTCGTCTCCACCAGACGGCGCTCTACCATCACAGTCGACTGCAGCAGGGGCCGGCTCAGATTCAGGGACTTTATTTCCTCGGGTGTTATAATCGTGCGCCAGGCATCTTGGTTCTTTGACAGCGACTCAATGGTCAGTTGCAGGTTACGATTGTGACCTTTTGATAGGAATGTATCCTTTATATAATTATCCACAAAGTCATGAAGGCTGCACGGTTGCCTAACAAATAAATATATTAATTAGATTCGATTGCAGTCGCAGGATTGGAATTGTGCCCTTACCCCGGCTTGCACTTCATGAATCCTTCAATTTCCTGTATATAGCCCATCAAAGGCAGATACACCTTTGTAATCACATTCTGATCGGGAGTGCATATCAGGAGCTTTTCACGCTCTTTCTTTTCGTGGGGCAACATGCCGCTCATGGACCCTTTGCCGCTACCAAGCACATTTCCGCCTAAGTTGTCATCAATAGAGGCGTCCGAGATATTCCGTCGATGCGCTTTAATAGGCTCATTTGTGTTATTATTACTGCTGCTGCCATTTCCGGCTATGTGTGAAGATTTATCAAACTTGAACATAGCTCTTTTGGTACTGTCGATGCGAAACAAAAGAAAACCGTAAATATATACATATCCAAACGACGTTGTGTAGCACTCACCTTGGTACTTTACGCCTAAGGAAGTATGAGTTTATATTGCTTGTGGGCTCTACGAAGCCTGTTTGGGCGCCATCGTCCGCTGATGCATTCTGTATGTCCAGATAATCTGTGAGCAGCAGTTGGAGCTGTGATGAAGAAGGAAGTGTCAAGTATTACTTTTTCGTTATTTATTTAGTTTTACTTACCACTGACTGGGCCTGTGCCCAGTAGTCAATCAAATCATAGGACTGTGGTCCCACAACGGCATATTTTTGACCAACCGCAAGGTAGTTTTTCAATAGAAGCGTATGCGTCTTAGCAATAGCCTTAAACTGCTTGAATATGATTTCCAGGAGTGTGAGCAGGGGATTGCTTTCTCCAACATTAGCGTGAAGCGCATCACCAGTTGCCAGCTGTTGCGTCGTCTGTCGGACCACATTAAGTAGCTCTGTTTGAATTTGCACACGCAGCGTTTCCAAGGAATCGGGAACCTTATGTAGCATTCCAAAGCATTCTACAATAATGGCAATGAAGTAGGTCATGCTGAGCTCCGGATCGATTAGATCTGTATCGTCTATCATCTCTGCTTTGTCCAGTTCAAAGCCTTGAGCCATTTCACCTAACGCCTTTCGGACGCGTGCATTAGCCTCAATACGATCCGTGGATCGTCGGGCAGGAATTCCACGTGTGAAACTAGAATTAAGGCGACTCGAGTTGCTACGCTGAAATGCCTCGCTTGCCGAGTTTTTATACACTTGCGTAACCAGCTCCTCGTGTAGACGTTGATATAGTTGTTGCCTTCGCGCTTGTAAGTCGCTACGCAGATCGGTCAGGCCCTCGACGCGAAGCAAAGGTCCATTAAGAGTAGTCAGGGCATCTGTCAGAGCTTTGCTGGCATGCAAATACTGACGCTTTGCCGTGTAGCTTACTACACGTTGAGGCACTTTGCGGAGCTCCTGGCTACAAGACAAAAATCTTAAGCTCTGCTGTTATTTTAGCTTTATAATTTCAAACTTACATTTGCTCCAACATTTCTAGGACATACTTGTGCTGGACAGCGTCCACCCACATCTTTTTGAGCTCATCACGACGGCACTGCAGTAGGCGTTTGCAGGCGCCTAAATTCTCCTTTACGGCATGTATACGCTCACGACTGGACGTCACCTCTGTGGACACCTGGCTAAAAAGTGGCAGTACTTGGGTTAGCTGCTGGTCATGGCGTGAGACCAGCTCATTCAAGCGTAGGTCCGATCGTTTAAACTCCTGTTCTATTTTTAGCTTTTCCTTCTGCCTCTCCTCGGTCGTCTCGCTAAAACCAAGCGACTTGATGACGTTGACAAGGAAGCCACAACCTGCGGACTGAAAATAAAAAACAAAGAAACAACAGCACAGCACACGCCCAGCAAAATTAGAGATTGGATTCTTGTTACTATCAAATATCAATGAGGGCGTGCAACAACAATAACAACTAATACGAAAATGAAGCCGCAACAGCAGCGGTGTCGTCATCAGTTCACAGATTTCTTTCGCCTAAATAAGGTTCACTGATTCAATGATTATATTGTGCTCTTTGTTTTTATTTTGACTTTTAAATTTGTGAACATTTGTTAGTGTTTATAAAGGAATTTAATGTTAGCTTGAATATGAATGTACCTCGTCCTTTCCATATTTAACGCCTCTCGGTGGCTTTGTTGGGGGTGGAGCATCCATACAGAGACCTTTGAAGTCTAAATTATCCGCACACTGCTGCTTTACTGCAAACGAGTATATTTAAGTTCTTTTATAAAAACATTATATGTTGCGAATGCATTATTTCATTTTATTTAATGAGTTACAAAATCAGCTATCTGGCAGCTCAGATTGGCAGTGTGACCGTGCAGTGGTAGAGCGGTAAGATGTTGCTTCGCATGTAGGCACATGTTGCTAAATGAGCAAGTGAGCAGCAACATGCTGCACTGTATAAAATGCTGCGTTAAGTTTCGTTTACACGCTGAATTCATGTTGGAACTTTCATTTTGTCAACATGATCAGAAAATTGATCAGTTTGACTAGCATTTTGCTCTCTTTACATAATTGTACTAAAAGCTGCAATGTACCATGCTAAAAAAGACCCTCGTACTGAGTTCAAAACCGAACAATTAAAAACATACAGAAAACATTTGTGTTTTTAGTGTTAAACTTTATTATTGAACGGTTGCTACAGCTATATTTGAGTGCATGAATTATTTTTGAAGTTGATATTTTAAGCATTTGCTTCACACTACAAAGCCAATATTGTATAATGTAAGAGCTGTAGAGCTTGCCTACTATAATTTTCCTTGGTTAATTGTTGCTTTATTAATTTGATTAAACACTTTATGTATTTTGTGTGCATGTTTTCTTTTTGTCATAAATACTTTCAATAAGCAGCTTAATGCTGTGGTGCTTTTAATTTATACTATGTAGTATACGATATACTTGTATATAATTTTTATTTATTAATAATACAGCATTTGCAACTGTTTCAAAATGTAAAAAAATTAGTGGAAGCAAAGTAAATATAGGAGTTATAATAGCCTTGTATATTTCTCAGTTGAGATTAAACTTGCTTTGTAGGTACAGTATACTATTCGGAGGTATTACATATTTGATTGCTTGTACATAAATGTTTAAAGTAAGTAATAGTCGCTAAGTTCGCACAATTGGGAGTTGAGATATGATCGTTTTCACAGGTGGGTTTGTTGGGAATTACAAGTTACGAATACGAAATGTTACCACGTAAAGTTTTTACTTTTTTTTTGTAAGAATATGAATGTCTCGTAAATCTTTGGCTAATTTAAATTTGGCTTAAGATTCAAGTTGTTCGTTTGGCTAAAGTTAATACGATTACATCATAGATGATTGTTTTGCCTCTAGTTTTATAAAATAAGAGTATAACATGTTCGTCATTATTTACGACTTGGTACTAAGTTTGTTAATTTCATTTAAATATGGAGTATGCTTAAATCAGTAAATCTGAGCTGAGTTTCTTGATCTCGCCCTGCGTGTTTACTCCTTTTTGGGTGACTCACTGTTCATTATGCTGAGGCGACGTATGTTGGGCTTATCATAATCCTCCATAGATACGCCACGAGACAAGCGACGCTCAAAGGAGCCTGAACTAGCAGTCGAAAATGAGCGTCCACGATCCACACCGGGCATAATAATCGAAGTTAGCAAGCCTTGTCCCTTGCAAAACAATAGTATGGATTGAGCCACCTTTGAGGGCTATAAGAGGATATTCAAAGATTGTAGTATCTAACATAAATGGAATCCAAGAAAGACTTACAGCATCTGCCAAAACATCTCCAGCACGTTCAATTTTCAATATAGTCACACGTTCCTTCTCCACATCGCGATGCAACTTCTCTACCATCGAGGCGTAAGGGCTTAGCATACCCGTAATCAATATGACATCAACCTTGCAGCCTTTAAGGGTCAGGTCCTTACGGCTAAATGTTATAAGAATTGGTTAAGAAATGAAGACAAAGTTTCATTTGAGAAAGCTAAAGTAAGGTCGTACTTCATAAATGCCTTGACATAGAGGCCGACATTCTTGCTGTTGAGAGAGCGATGTAAACGCTTTTGATACTCAGTGACAATCTTCTCCTTGTCTGGGTTCTCGCCAACAATTTGCTATATGTTAAATTTATAATTGTTGTGTCGTGCCGTGTAATTAAGCAAAAAGTTTGCGTTAGAGAATCATTTGACTTGTTCATGATGAAAGAGCTAAGACAAGACTACAGGCATGCAAATTACAGAGACAAAGACAAAGCGTGCAGAACAGAATTGTGAACTTGAAAAGTTTATACAAATTTTTCATTTCATATTGGCCGATTTCTTGCTTGAGGTTCTACGGGTAGTACGTACCAAGGGCTAAAAGAAAAATAACAAAAAGAAATAAATCATGAACGAGTACATAAAATAACATGCTCTAAATGGTCCTATAACTATTGAGCTTGGCAATGAACAGATGCTTTTTATATTGAAATATGTATCTGAAAACTTTATCATATAAAGATATAACGAGAGCTGAAGCGATTTGTATATTAGACTGAAAGACTGTTTACCTCCATGACCTTTAGTGCAGGCGAAATGCGCCCAAGTTAATTCAAAACATAAAAAGTAGACAAAAAAAACAAAGGATAAAGTGAGTACAACATTACACCAAGACACACACACACACACGTAGAGTGCAAAACGTAACACTGTGTGAGTGCGAGCACTTACATGTCCAAATTTGTGATACATTAGAAAGCTCTCAGCCGATTGAGCTACCTCGTCGCTTTTCCAGCTAATCAACTGCAAACGATTAAGGCCAATATACGCAATATTAATTTGACAGCTAACGTGAAGTCTACTCTAAACCGTACCTTGTTCTTGAAGGACTGCAAGACAGTTGCAGCGCTGCCCGTAGCATTGATTAGAATCAGACCGAGTGCACGGCTGGGATGGGCGAGGCCGAAACGGGCCAGCACATTAGCTCCGGCTCCCTCGCCGAGACCAATTACATATTTCACATGGAGATAGTCCAGAACAGTAACCAAGTCTTCGCCCAGTGACTGCAGCGATGGAAAGGGGAAATTATCGGGAAGTGCATCAGCATTATCCGCATGGCCGGGCACGTCAACATGAATGAAGCAGGAGCGCTCCTTAATCTCCGTCATGCAGGGGCTGCTCACAAACTCCTGAAACGAATTATCTGCCAACACACTGATTAGTCGAAACCTGCTAAAAGTTTTTCTAAAATTCTTTCTACATACGATTGCAGCCCAAATCGTGCACCGTAATGAACACGGCGCGTTTCTCCTGCTGCGAGAGATCCCCCTGAAAATGTTTGAAAGTATATTGGTAAGAATTACAGCATCACTTTGTTAATTCGATATTTTACCTGTACTATGACTGTCAGGTCTCCGCATTTCTCCGTGCTAATGTTGTATTTCTATTTGTAAGCCAAAAAAAAGAACACCACATTAATTAAATGAATTATGTTCAGCTCTCTTAACGGCCAAAGCAAAAAAACAAATATATAAAGCCAAAAAGGCAAAATCATTTTCACGTTGCCATTAAAATAAACTCAAGCGTGAAATATGACTGGGCATGAAATGACCAAAAAATAAATGCATTTGCCTTTTATGAAAAGTACTTGGTAAAATGGTAAAATGCTGCTGTATGTTCGCTTTGTGGATCTGAAGTCTAGCTACCCAATGATGATGCTGAATCCAAAATGTGTGCATTAAATTTGAAGTCATGATTTGGAAGTGCATTTTGAGAATATAATTTAGTGCAGCTAACTGCCCTTTAAAGCAGGCAATATATAACGTGAAAGAAATTGAGTAAAATGCATGAAATATTCTTACATAACATTCATAAGATATTTAAAACCAACATCCATATTTTATTATCGAATAGCAAAGGTTTCGTCTCGTATTGTTTTCAGTTTTGTTTATTTTTAAAATTCCATCAATTTTGCAAACAATTACAATGCAGGTGAATATTAATAACATAATTAAAAGCGAAATCAATATGGAAAAGTGGTCTAACAATGTATAATTTGGTCCTGGTGGTGCCATGGTCAGAGACTCTGACCTAAAACCACCATCAACTCCCGAGATCGACACTCGGTTTATATATATGAACATGAACATAGCGTGATACAACAGAGCTTCTCACTGAAACAATGTATAAAGCTTGCACATTGGATAAATTGTATAGTTAAAACGATAAACTTTCACACCAATCAATATTTGTTTCTGTGCAAATTCTACAGTGTTTAAAGCTACCTAAATTCTATTTTTAAGTCATTTAAGCGAAAGGCAAATAAATTCCCATGCACATACTACACACACTGCCATTGTCACCAGACCGAGCATCGTTTATACACACACACACATACGTATATATAAATACCCTTTGCACACACTTATTGAAACTGAGCGAAACTATAAAAGTGTCAAAAGAGCAGCTATCGTAACGTTTCTTGTTGCTGGGGTCTCTCTTGTTAGTATCTTTAGTCCGTACATGGTACATAATTTGCCTAAGACCCTCAATGTTGTCTAAAGTGTTTTTCCATAAGCCAGTGAATAGACAAATACACAAACGAGTTTTATGTAAATGTAGCTTAAACTTTTAATAGCATTGGTCTGGAGTGGTCATAGAGTAGCAGAAATCCTCAGAGGATACGAAGTTATGCCACAGCGAGCTGCAAGTCATCTATTTGTCGAATACCAACAAAAAAGAAAGATTTTGCATAAAAATTAAAACATAAATAAAGCATTTATATTGAAGTTAGCTTAATGTAGTAAAACCAACAATGCAGTAAATTTGCATAACTTGTCCAAGCCTTGGCTACACAATAAAGCACAGAGCGGACACGAAACAGGACTTCAGATACAGTCCTTATGCTGCCTGTCGTTCACAAACATTGCACATTATGCTTATTGCATCTCCCAACGGCAAATTCACTTCCAAAGAGCTATGCAAACAAACAAAACAGTGCAGTTAAGTGCGTTGGCAGTGGAAAAAGAGACAACGTTGGGGATGAAAGGACTGCAAGTAGTCCTGTGGCAGACGTTCTGTTGCCCCACAACAACGGCTCAAAATTTATTGAAAAGCTAACCATTAGGATATAGCGCGCATTGTCAGCCCAAATCAATTAACGCTAATTAATTGTTTCTATAATAGATTAGACTCGTAAGCCAGCTTAATGCTTTATAAAGTCAGCAAATTTGCATTTCTGCTAATCATATTAAAGCTGCTTGCTATAAAAGTGTTACAGCAGAAGGAAAAACATTGGTATTCTTAAGAAACTCAATAACTTATATTAAACATATCAAAGCTTATTGCTTTAAAACTGTTTTGGTTAGCGATGTTATCTATCAAACTAGTATACAGATAAAAGCTTATTGATACGTGATCTCTAGACTGCATTCATATGTGTTTGAGTAGCGATATTATCTATCAGACCAGTTTACAGATAAAAGCTTATTGATCTGTAAGTTCTAGACTGCATACACACTTATAACTTAGTTGCTATAAAATATTTATGTTTATTAAGTGTCAGGCAAAGAAACATGCGATCAACTAGAGCAGCAGCTAAGTAAAGCCATAAAATTCGTTTATAAATAATGAAATTGGCAATAAATTGTGGAGCGCTGATGTACGAGCACCTGCCGCTTGACTGACTGCACTTTACGACCTGCAAACGCTCATCTAGCTAACGCTTTGTCCTTTTCATAACCCATGACTCAGTCGCCCTGTGACGCAGTCAAGACGACGTCAGCTGTTATCGTGAAGGTTGACGCTTTCAATGATTGATGTTGTTGCGGTTGCTGAAGATGAAACGGAATCAAAAAAGACGAAAACCGGAAGAGAGGTACGCATTGTCGGAGGCACGTGTCGTATACGTAATACATTAAATCTTTTCCGGGCTTTCTACCATTTTTCAGGTGTCTGTGCGATATTCTCTTCTCAATTGTAAATTGCAATTGTTTATTTGTACCTTTGTCTCCAGGCGCATGTTTCCTATTGCTTGTGTCAGTCCATATAACTGCCATCAATCAATTAAAGAACTCACTTAGCTCAATCGTTTGATATATATTTGGTTCTGTTTTGAGTGTGTGTAATGTATGTGTAATTCGTGTGTAACGTTTGCTGATTTCTCTTCATTGTTATTGCTGCAGGGCGCGCATTTTAATTGACCTTTCAATGGGTCAATGTTTTAAATTGCTTTAGTTTCTTTCAATTGAGATACATGAGAGTTACATGTGTCTTTGACGAAAACTCGTGTAATTAACAAACGGTTGCCTCATTAACTGCTCGAGGATTTACTAATTGGAGCATGAAATGCACAAAGAGAAGGAAAATGAAAGGGAAACCCGCAAGGCCTCAGAGTTGAAATATAAGTTTCAGATGCAGTTCAATGTGTGTACTATAGTATCAAGTGAGTATTGAGTGGCATCGAAAGGTAATTACTAATTAGGAGAAGAAAATCTGTCAATGACAAATCAAAGCTATGTAAATGTTGAGTTTGTGACTAAATTGGCAAACCGACTCTTAATGATCATTCGATGGCAACATGTAAGGATGGACATTTGGAAGATTTTTCTCCATATGCATACAAAATATTCACACCACTAAATTAATTTAAAGATCAGAGACAACTGTCAAGTTAAACACAAGTAAAAATAACTTTGGCTTAACTCTAGGGAAATTTAATCTAAGCTTAGCTTTAGGATGTCTCTTATCTGACCCTTTATAAAAGTAATTCCAACTGTCAGGTATGTAATCAAAAGGACCAGCTAAATCAGAAACCTTGCCACGTCGACATTTTTTGTATATATCACGAGCACTGAGTTCGGGGCAATCCGATTACGACATTAGAACGTCAACCGACTGTGTGTGCTAATAGCAAAGAATCATGGCAAATGGGCAAATGGGCAAATGTGGCACATAAGTTGTTAGCTTGCGCTCCGAGCGAATAGGCAGGAAAAGTGAAAGCGCAACCAGGCAGGAAACAGGCTATAGGTAGAAGGTGCCACACAACTGTCAGAAGGAGGAATCACAGCATCAGCCTCAGCTGCCAACAGTCGAGGTAGTAGCAACAACGAGGTCAATGAGTTGACACGTATGCACACACTTGCACACAAACAAACGAGTACAAATACTTACACACACACTCACACACACACATACACTCACACACATACACACACACAGGCGGAGCTGCTAGTTTTTTTCTAGCGCTAGAGGGCAATGCATCAGTTATGTACGGGCATAAAGCCCTCAATGCCTTCATCTATATCGCATGACCAAGTGATACAATTTTTTGCCAGCATCCTAACAGCAACAAAAGGCAACGTTTAGTTTTACAGTATACAATAAACATTTACATATATACTACATACATAAAATGTATATGAGAGAGGGAAAACTGCAGCTGGAAACAGCAACTGTTGTTGGTTCTACTTTAATGCAGTTTTTTTCATTTGTATGTCGACAGCTGGCCCGCAAAAGAAATGAGGAAAATCCCAGGCGTAGCCAGAAAACCATACCCAGAATGGGAAACCAAAAACTTTGTGGAAATGAAACTTCAATTGGATACACAGCGAAAAAATGGGTTTAATATCAATGTTAAAAACGGTTTAAACACTTTAAGTCTTTAATATCTCCTTGAAATATATAATATATATTATGTGTATCCTTTATCGAAATGAATTCTGTTTTATGAAATTTAATTATTATATTTTTTTCAGTGTATTCGTATAGATATTTTATAGCCTTCTGTGCTGTGATTTAGTATGCTGCGTTGCTCCATTTTCTTGTTTACCTTGGCCAAAAAGTATGCTACGATTTTTGGTTTTATGTTCGAAATTTTCCTGTCATGACATACAAATTTTGGAAGCTGTTGTGCAAGAGACTAGAAAATTGTTAAACTGTCCACAGACTTGATAGCAAAATGAGTTTAATATGCATATAGAACGAGGCTATTTATGCATCGTGATGAAAAATGCAAATATGAAAAAATCTAACTAAGTTCAGAACTACGCAGTACTAATAGCAATAACTAAGTTTTAGGTATTCCTTGTTAATGCTTCGTCTCAACTTAAAGCCACGCACACAGCATGTCAAGTGTTTTGGCAGCTCTAACAGAGTGCATTACACTTTAGCACAAAGTTTATCTAACAAAGTGCTTGTTACTCAGTTCCGAGAACAGTTTGGCTCAATCTCAACAGTTCTCCTGAAACTTCAGCCTTGTCTCAGCAGCATAGCTAATCAGCGCTGCAAATAAAGCCTAACTCAATCACTCGGATTTTAGTTAGTTAAATATGTTGCATTCATAATTGAAACATAAATTGAATCCTCTCAGTCTCTCTATCTTAGACTTTGGACAAACATATTTCGTTTTGTTTGTTTATGGCTAAAACAAAGTTTGTTCGCTTTTCATGATGACCAAAATGTGTTCAAGTGCAAATGGATTTTCGGTTCATAACCACACACACACACTCATACACCCACCCGCATGTACACTTTAGGGATTGCTTCAATCCCACAAGGCCTGCCACATCCGGCAATGTAAACCAAGTGAGCAAACAGTAGTCCAAAGGACATAACTGAAAGATACCCTTTACACAGCTGTTATGTACACTTAATCTATTTTAAGTAATGTATTGAATATAGCTCAGAATCTTAAAGATATCGAGACTTAATATATCTATATAATTTATAGACTTACTAGTATTAAGAGAATACAAAAAGAATATGTTTCATACTACCCAGTGCCATAACCAACTTCTATAGGTTCAGAGAATTTAAAATGAAGCCGTTCGACCTTTTGCATCCGCCACCCTGTAATTCAGCTGGGATACACAGTATGTACCTATAATCGGTTAAGTGCCATTATGTGTCACCTGGAAATTCCCCCTGCACCAAACCAAATGTCCCGGCGTGTTCATCAAATTGATGTTTCACTTAAGATATGGCAAAGAGCAGTCTGTAAATTTGAAGTATACGAAATGCAAATGAAATTATTGGCTCTCGTGTTGTTGTTGCATTTGAAATATTATATAATTATATGCTATTGATCTCTGTGCTTGTTTTATATGCTTGTAGCGATTTACATATTTCAATTTGCGTCTACTTTGACAGCCACATTAATGATTATTAAATTTTAATGAGGTTGCATTGCCCATGCGTAGCAAACATATCTGAAATGCAGCTCCTGCTAATTGGCAACTAATTAGAGAATATTTTAAAGCTTAAAGTTAAATAATTAGTTCAACGGCTGATTAACATGAAACTAGATGTAAAGCATCTGTGTAAACAACGCTAGTTAGATGCTATCATTGGATATAAGTAATGTGTTTCAACATAAGCTTTTAGCTCAGATAAATGCAAAATCTGCTTTATTACGAAGAGATAAACTAATTTCCATCAAGCTTCTGTAAATATCTGTTATCAAGTGCGAAAAATTAGAATTTATGCTGTTTTAGTTTCTCTTTGTACATCTTTCAAAAGGTTGCAGGTAAAACATTTTAATTAGAATTAATTATACACTCAGATTTTGATATGCAAATAAGAATATATAAATATGCTTCCAGAATGTTTCCAAACTTTACATAAATATGTTTTTCTAGCTATGTTTCGTATTATTATTATCTCATAAATATTGCTTAGATACTTTCCTTTTTTATGCCATCGTTAAAGCTAAGGCTATAATTTTCATAAACTGTTGCTGCTCGGCATAGCTCCTCATTATGAGAGAATCGCTTGGAAGATACGCAAATGAGGTGCTAATAAGGAATTATAGGTTTCCTGCTAGCAGCGAGTAAGGCTTTTAAACTCAATTAGGAACTGATGCAAACACTTAGCTACCTCCAGCGGCCAAATTCAAACTTATGTAAGCGTGTTGTATTTATATGCTTCGGCACGCTCAAACCAAACTCAAACCAGCACTCAGTAAAAATCATAAAGAAAAACACCCAGAAGAGTGGTTGGAAAAAAATTCGTCAATCACAAAAGGTAAAAGTGTGTCTAAAAGTTTCCGCTCAACAAATTGTGGGAAACTTTGGAGGCCGCATTAAGTGAGTTTTTAATAGACAAAAACAAGCCCATCTCTGCTGTGAAAAACCGTCAATTAAAGGTCATTTAAGTTTTTTTCAAACACCCTTCAGCAGTTGAAATGAAGGAAACTTACTAGAAGTTTCGTGGTAAAACAGGATGCTAGCAGACTGGTTGTTTAACGGGACGTATGCGCAATGTTGCCTTGAAAAACTTTGACACTTTGCCATTGGCAAAGTTGTGCCAGAGCTAAGGAAAGAAAATTCTTAATGGTGAAGCAAATGTAGCCAGGAGTATGTGAAAGTATATGGCAGCGCTCCCCCAGAAGCAGCTGTGCCTTGAAGCAGTCGAAGCCACGCTGCGTATGTGTGTTATTCATTGGAAACAGCTCTATTCACGCTACTTAAAGTGAAAATTCCATTAAAAATTCAATTAAAAAAACAGTTTCGATTGCAGCTCTCCTCACGGTCTGACTCATATATCAAAAAAAGAGAAAAGTGAAAAAGAAACCTGAAAAAACAACCCAATAAAAGCCGAGAACTTCTTTTGAGTTCACTTTTCGCATACTTGACAAACAAAACTATCTGTTTACGAATAAACAAAGAGAGCTGCTCCTAAGCTGCCCCAACACACGAGCACACACACACACACACACACAGAATGTGGTGTGGTATTTTTTACTCTACCCTGCCAATATAGTGTAATGAAAGTTTATTCAGTGCACAAGGTCGTAAAATCGCCCAACTGATGCCGTAGACAATTCTAAGGGCAACCTACCGAGTAAAAGGGTAGAATCTACCTCTCTGATCTCTATTACATTTCGGATGCCGTGTAAGTCAACAAATAACATGAAAAATTGGCAGAATACTTTTTCCCTTTATGCTGCAATAACAAGACGAATGTAAATGGCAGATATTTGATTATGTGTGCGTGTGTGTGGCAAGAAAAAATGTGTTTGTGCGTCGAACCCAATGTGAAGCAGCTTTGTTGTGCAGATGCTGAATGCATGTTTTTCCAACGAAAGCAAAGAAAATAAAATGAAAATTTTTATAAAATATATTAGCTTAAAGCGAGAGACTAAAAGAAGCCCCTGTAGTTTGATTAGCATAAACTTTAATAACCAAGTTTGCAAAATTTTATTAAAAACCGTTTAGTTTAGTTTTTTACTCCAATAATCTTCCAAAGGAATCTGCATCTATCATATCCACCAAAAGTTTATTCAAACTAACCGAGACAAAAATCTCTAGTAGAATTTTCTTAATTAAATTTCCGTTTGCAGTTGACTGAAAACAAAAGAGGCAAAAAAAACCAAATGAAAAACGAAATGGAAATGGAATATAAAACAAAGTCTGACTAAATTGAAGCACGCAGAAAAGTGTTTGGGGAAAAGTATATTATTATCTGTTGCCAATGGAAATAAGTTTGGCTGTCAGCATATTTGGAATGGAAATTGAATGTGGCTCGAACATTTTCGCTTCGTTTAGCCACTAGTTCAATGCGTACCATGTAGTTACTTTAATTAAATAAAAGTTAAGCTAGACAAAAGGAAACTACAGAAAAAAACTCAATTTAAGTTAGGTTTAAGATTTACATATAACTAATGAGAACTCTGAATGAAATAGTATAACGTAATATACTTTTTCCGTGCCTAATTACCCAGTCTGTAATTTCCATTTGTTCTCCCTATTCTGTTTCTGTACCATTAATAATAAACTTAATAAACAGCTAGAAACACTCGTTAGCATCGCTATGAGCACCTCGATTTATATGAGTTGCCAGATGTAAAAGTAAATTGCACGTAAAATGTGAACGTTAACGGCAATGGTCACCCAACACACGGACAAGCACACAGATGCCCCAATAACAGTTACAGTTACAGTTACAGTTACAGTTATATGGGTGTAATCTCATACTCACTTACACACACACATACAGAAACATATGAAGCAATTATGCAATTTTTATGAGTCACACGCCAAAAAGTGTGCTATGCCCTTTGCGGTTAACCTGTCAGGCAGCAAAAGTCCTAAATAACAAATTGTAAACCCAGAACACATACACCCACATTTGGGAGCACAAGGTCAGTGGGTTTCAGCGGATCTTTGCATAATTTGTGGCGTTGCAGTTAGAACCCAGCTTAGAGTTGAGCATCATAAATGTGCAGATGTTCCTGTCAGTTCGAATAACTTAACAAAGTCACGTAACGCTAAAGATTAAATGAGACCAACTGCGAAATTGCATGCCAGCACCACCTGCATAAGGAATTGCTACAACATAATTGAACACCTGAGTTCTTTCAACACTTATGGCAAAGTATGCTATTTGAAATGATATATGGTCACGTGCCAAAAGCATGACAGAAAAGTTTCCAGTTTAACTGTGAAGCTACAAGACGATTACTATGATATGTCAGTTATTGAAACATTGAACAGTAATAATGTGTAGGAGAAGGAGGTGGGACGCAAATAATAAAAACAATTTGTTAAATTATTGTTTAAACGGTATGAAAATCATCGTTAAGAACTTACACTTATCTTCTCAGCTGAGCCGGACGCGATAGCGGCAGCAGCTCCGCGATGCTGAGGTGTACCAGGCTTGGACATGGCAAAAGATTTCAACGCAATTCGGTGACTTCGACAAAATCAACACACGAACGTTTTTCGTTTTACGGCTATTAGGCGCTCAGAAACACTTGAAACAGAATCCGCAAATCTCAGACTGAGTGATGCTTCTGTACGGAACAGTTTTATTGCGCGATTCAATTGCAACGTTTCGAACGTTGAACAACGACTGCTAGCGCCGCCTGGTCTTATCAGAGCTGCCTGAGCGATGCGCCACCGAAAGCAGCACGAAGCGACGACGCATGGCACGAAGCATCGACGACAACGACGAAGCGGCGAGCAAAACAAAATGCTGAAAGTGGAAATGGTAATGGTATTGGTAGCGTGGGCTGTACAGGCGCACAGTCGGGTGGATGTGGTAGTGGGCGTGCGTTCCGTTGCTGCGATGCAAAAAAAAACATCAAATTTCATTGTGAGAGGGTGCCGAAATGTTGCCGTAGGGCAGTTAGTTGGTTGGGTGTTGGGCCTACCCATAGTTGGCAAAGGGTTGTCATGTTGCTTCACACAATGTAGCTTACGCTCGAACTTAAGATTTAATGAAAAAGCAAATTGAAATTGTTTCACAAGAACTTTAAACCATTAATGACCTTATTCTTTCAAGTGAAGTCATTTTATCGGACTCACTCTACGAAATTAAGATCAGACTTAAAAGAGTAAAGAAGAGTAGTAGAAGAATAGTAAATATAAATAATTCAAAGAAAAACCGTTGCATAAATTGAAGTTATAATGTCTAAAATTAGTTCATAATCACATAACTTAAAAAAGTAGTTTTCACCCGTTACTTTTTTCTCTCTGGCAGCTCTGCGATGCCCACGCAAAAAGCCGAACACAATGCATAAATTCGTTGCCTACTTTTGAGAGTTCCACCTTTTTTTGAGCGCCCACGTATTGCACGTGTATTTGTCGTCTAACTGTGTCTGTGTATGCTTGTGTTTTCGTGTGATTTTTTGTGTGGGCTTCATAAAATTCCTTTTGTTTTAGTTTTTCGTTCGGTGTGCATTGTTTTGGTGACTCTTCACTGCGACTGCTGCTTTTGTTTATGTTGTTGTACTTTCTGAGCGCCCTCTTTGTTTTCATGCACTAATTTGGCAGCGCGCGGAAAAATCGCGACCGACATCGCCATCACCATCACCACCACAATCGCCATCGTAAGAGGCATCGCCATACATTTATCTATATTCCAGCTAAACCGCTATTGTTCCCTAACCCATGAAAAGTATAAAATATGCGCATTTAGAATATGCATGGCGTAGGTCAACTTGGCCAATGGCAGCTCCTGCAGCCCCAGAAGTAGTCCAACATCTGTCGGTGTCACATCAGCTTACAATGAAAGCCACATTCGAGCAAAAAAAATTTGAATAACCATTACCATATGCATAATAAATTAAAAAAATACCTTTTAACTAACAACCAACCACGTTTCAGCGCAAGAAAAAGCATCAAAATAATGATGGTGCTGATAATAATGAACTGAATCCGAATGTGAATGCTGCTCACGTTCATCTGTGGCACTACGGCTGTCAATGAGCACAGCCGTAACTCTGATGAGTTTGTGAATACTGTACTCTTAAAATGGGTGAAATATGGTATAATAAAATTGTGCAAATGTACACAGCAGACGGTGGGAGTGAGGCAACAGAAAGAACATCAAAGTTAATGCTTGATCAGCATCAACTGCAAGGTCAGCCTTCTCATACTCGTTCGTGTATATAACATGAGGACTGTAAAAACTATAAGTATGGGTATTGGGTATCTTCTAGCTCAACACTCTCGCATTTTCACTTGTACATCTATTTTTGTACTGACACAGCGAAAAGAAATTGATGTTGACGCAGTGAAACACAAAGCTGCATAAGAAATGCGGAGTACCCGTTTATGTACAGATTGCGTTATATAAAACTACTGCAGGAAACTTTAGCTAAATTTAGGTAAAATTTGAAGGAACTTCTAATATTCCAAATGCTGTAAAGCTGAAATGAACAGAGTCAATTAATTAGATATCAAGATAAGCATAACATGATTTAATTACTTTAAGTGGGAATACAGAAACTTTCTTCTCAATAATCATCGGCCATCGATATGCAAAAAAGGTTTAACTTGTTTATTTCGAATAATACATTCATTTATTAGGCTTTAAATGGTTAAACTTGACACTTCTGTATTGTTTTTTCGCATTGCACAGTTATAGACTCAAAGCTATGAACAAGCCCCCGCCAACTCAGCTGGTTTCAGGTCTTAACGTGGCCTACAGGCCTTCAATTTAAGCACCTTGAAGTAAGCTATGCATAGCTCTAGGCAACTTTTTGCTATTGTTTTCTGCCTTCTTTGACTTGTTGTCACGCATTCGAAACGCCTCACACCCAACGCCTAAGTAACGCGTCTTTTGTATTTTGTTTTTCAGCATATAAATCGTCTTTTTTTCTGTTGTTGCTGTTGTTGTGTGTGCACCTGTCTGGATAATTGTCGCAGTTGTTTATTGTGGCTGTTGTTCTTACTGTTCATAGTGTCATTGTTACCGTTAATGTGTAGCTTATGTGTGTGTCGAGGTGGTGCCATGGTTGTACTTTTACTATTTACTTAATTTGTGTGCTTTACCCACATATTCGTTGGAGGCCTAACAGGCACACAGCCTATTCACTCCTACTCGAATTCTTTTCCTTTTAGTTTAATTAAATCGAAATTAAAGCATTACACATCCATTTTATCTGTTCAGCTGCGAGTTGTTTCTTTTTCTTTATATATCGTGACAAAAGCGTTGTGAAACAAATGTGAAATATGCGTCGTATACGCAATAAGCCGCTTACTTATTCATTCATACGTAACGTGGTTAAAAATGTGAAAATAAGAGCAAGATATATACATTAAATGAATGTTCGAGTATAAAAACATATATAAATGTGTCGAAGGCCTAAATTTATATGTCAATTTAAATAATATATAAACTATGGACTTTAATTCAACTACAAAACTCAAAGGTAAACCCGGCCTAACAAAGCAAAAAAATAGATAGAGAGATTATACGAGTATATTTATTGCGAATTAAATTATACATAATATAAAAGATTAAAAGATTTATAAAAGCACATAAAATGGAGCATAACTGCTTGAATTTATTATAGATAGTTCCATTGTCAATAGAGATTGTTGGAAAATGACTTTTGATTCAAAAATATATTTCATTGGTTAATAAACTCTTTTAGAATAAACTTAAAACCATTTCCTTTTATTTTATGCTGATTAACATCATCGTTAAATTACTTTAATTTAATCAACTTTGAATTTGAATTTAAGCTTAATATAAATTTAATTAATATCTTTACGTTACGTCGATTTACATTTTAAACATGTGCCCTTTTTCGGGGTATACACTCAATGTGCTTTATGTGTTACTGCTAGACAGATTCAAGTGCAGGGCTCATAAAATTGAATTACATACATATGTATAAGCGAAACACACAAGTTCACACACACAACACACAACACAGAAAATAGACAGAGAGGGCACGTTGAGCTCAAGCGGCAATACAAACACACGTGCCAAAAAGATTAGGCTATCAGCAAAAGGAGCAAGAAAATTTCAGACTGAAAATGTTTTTCCCGTCTTTTCACTGGCAGACAGTCAAGTTACGAGTTGCGTGTCTTTCGTTCCTTTCCCTTTTCCACTCGTAGCCGGCACCTCCAACTGTGTCTCTGTATGTATGGTGGAAAATTCATTTCGACGATTTATACACGTGATATTCAAGTACGCCTTTATTTATGTTACGCTTGATTAGCATTTTGTCGTTCATTTATTTTGCTCGATGTATTCGCTTTGCCTTTTTTTTCTTGTATATTTCAATATAACCCTTTCTTACTCTGCTCTTTTATTATGTTATATATGCGCTGATAATTTTTAAATCACTAATAGGAGACCCCAAGAGGGCACTTACACTTGCACTTTCATAGACTTCTGCACAGACACACATTAATTAGTCAAATGTGTGTTTAATATACACGTGTGCTATGAATAAAAACGGTTGATAATGCTGATTTAAAATTATATTTTAAGAGTTAAGGAAATTTGGGTACGAGATACGAGAATTCAGAGTGTCTAGCTCTTATAGTCTCTAAGGTTGACCTGTTCAACCCGACTATGTTTCGGCTATGCACGCTGATTTATAATATATATACTCTATATCGGGTCGGAGACACATACATTAGCATACACTTAATATATCCTTCTAGGACATCAAAGCAAAAGTAACAAAACGTATCTAAACGACATATTACATACGAGTACAAATGTCTTACAGCTTGTTGTGGAATGTGACAAACTTTTACATAAAATATAATATTTAATATATATTCATGCTAAATATACCAAGAGACAACTTGTGCCAAAATATGAAGGTACAAAGTAAGTAGTTAGAACTGAACTAAAAGTAACATAAACTATAAGAACTGCCCTCGTTTATTTTCACTATCATTGCACATACATTTTGGTTTTTTATTAAGCTTCTCTTTCAAATTAAATTGAATCGTCGGTCATCGACCACTTGCAATGTACATCCACTTAAGTTTATCAGTTTTCTTATGTTTGTTAACCCGCTTAATTAATACATTCGCTCTTTGTATATATACAATAAAATATACCCCTATATACATCTATGTTCTTTAATACATACTACATATACTCATTTATATATTTCCCACTTTCAGTCAATTGATGTCACTGACGCAATTGCAGTGAATGAGTTCGAATGAGAAGTATTTGCAGTGAATGAGTTCGAATGAGAAGTATTTGCAGTTTCACAAGACAATCAAAGCGTATTTCAGGAGCTATCTAAAATTGAAACTCTTATTTTTAGTTTGACCACAAATAGTAAATTGCATTCATCGACTTTCTTATACCATCACCACAAGAAGGGGAGTATAACTTTCAGACATGATTTGATAATCAGTATAGATAAAACACAGTCATTCTCTATACATATGTGATATATACATATCCTATCTATAGCATGAGGTCATTGCTTAAACTACTCACGATCAAAAGTAAGTTCACAAGAGTGATAAATATGGGTAATGATAAATATAATAAAAAACAGGAATATGTGTACAATACAATTTAACTCGCTTGAAAGGAAATTTGTGATAGGATGATACAATGCAAGTAGAAAAGTAACTTTTTATCTATCAGTATGAAGTATCTCTGAAATAATTAAGTAGGTAAGCTATCCTCATTATACCTAGATAGTTAGAAAGTACCCATCTAACCCTATAAATAATAATCACATCATTATGAAGAGCAATATACCAGAGCCAAACACTTTTCTGGTATCAACAAACACGTCGCGTCCTTGATCTTTGTGCACTTACTACGCCTCACTAATTGGTATTGTAATTAATAGCAGCCAAGTGCAGTACACACAATATATACATACAATATAGACACAAATATATGTAAGTGTATATATACTCGTGACCATATATTTTATAAGAGACTAATTGGAAAAGCATAGCACCAGAACTAGGGCACTGAGCCAAGACAAATAGGCACGTATAAGTTTATAAATTTTAAATGCTTTACACCCACGCCTATAACGTCTGATCCAATAAATATCAAAAATAATGCATACATAAGATATAAATATATATATATATATATATTTCAGTTCCTGTTCATTCTATTGTTTGTTTATATCTATATATATATGGTTGATAAGCGATATGAATGAATATGAATGCTTGCAAATAAATTTCAATTAAGTTGCACAAACATCATGCAAACAACAACTGCCAATTTTTACAGCGGTTAAATGTAGCAACCACAGCAACAACTAATAAGGAAAACAAACAAAGTTTTATAGCTCACGCATTTTGGTCACTTTATACCGATTACCTCATATATGGTATTCAAAACTCTCACCCGCTCCACTAAACTCTCGGCGCGGCGCGCAAAGGACGCACGTTTCTCGGCGGCAAGGGCGGACATAACTTGGCAGAGGATAATAATACACTTTGGGGCTCGATTAATTTCGTTTTGATTTATACTAAATGATCAGCTGCAATGAAATTAAATAAAATTAAGATATTAAATAAGTTATCAGGTCTGATAATAATGTTTGTTTTTATGAACGATGGCGTTATTAAAAATGCTTTCAATACTTCCATATTTTTATAGCAATTGTCACAAGGTCACATTAATATGAATATTGTTATATCTTTTGCAAAAAAAATATTGAATACAATGAAAAAACACACGCGCCAAAACTAAATGATGACAAGCGGAAGTCGACGCAGGTGCACAGCCCAAAAGTGTTGAAAATATCTCAACAAAATCAACTGTTCGCCAAAAAGGTCATTTTCGAAAGGCAAATAAGAACGACAATCACACACATAAATTTAATTAAATATATGCATAAATTTTATGTTCCGAACAGAAAATTTCTATATCATTACAAAGTATAATATTATGTATCCGGAACACTCACTTATGGTCAGCACATAGCCAATTCAGCTGCCTATGTCTGCATAAACAGTAAGGTGATAGTTGTCAATAACTGGCATTAAAAGTTTTCTTATATTATTTAATGTGGGTAATAACTCCGTTGCCGACTGTGTGCGGCTCGCGTGAAGACGTTATTCTGAAGAATTCCGCAGTAGAACTGAAGACACATAACGGCATATTCGTCTTTTGTAGCCCATCGAGTACAAAGTGCACAAAGAGTGAATGCATGAATATGGTAAGAGAAAATGCAAAGCACAAGAGAACAATACGTATAAATAAAAATGTACTTTATGTACTATTTTATTTTTAAATATGCGCTTATTGCACTTCTGTTTTGCTTTCCTGAATTGATTTTTGGATTGATATGCAAACAAGCAACAGGTGGCGGTGACGCAGTTGCTCAACCAATGAGCCAACTGCCACTACACGCCCACAAATCAAATTTAAGCTCATTAGGGCCCCATTTGCATATTAAAGTGCCCTGAATTATGCAAATTTCCAACAATTTGGCTACTTACAATCCGAATATCATCATGTTTTTTCCAAAGCTGAGGGCGATTGATATTACAGTTTTAAATTTCTAGAAAACTTATCGCCCGACCTACACAATAATCGATATTGATTGACTGATACGAATCTGTGCACTTGTTTTGTCTATTGCTTTCCAACACTATCTCCATGTCATCATCTGTCCTGTAATTTTCCGACCGCCACAATTTATCGTCCGACCAAATGTTGCGAGAAGTACTTTTAAGACAGTTAAACTCTTTTTAAAATAGTTAAAAGACGTGAACAAACGGCATCGAATTGACGCAATAAAATGGCAACTCGCGGCGGTCCAGTGGTCGCGGGCACCGATGGCAACGACTTCGAATTCAGGCAGAAAGTGGCAAACACATATCAAATTAGGTTAATAACACTTTCTATTCCACCGCAAAATTATCTAATTACTTCAAGTAATAGCCCAATGCACTGCCATAATCCAAAAGGCCATGGCATGGCAACTAACTACAGTAAGGTTGCATCTCCTGCAGACGGTGTACTAACAAGACAAACAGACAGCCAGCCAGCCAGCCAGCCAGGCAGCGCCAGCCGAGTGGGTGGGCAAAGTGCCAGCTAGACACACTCAGCATGTGTGTGCCTGTTTACAGTAACAACAACAACACCAATAACATTGTTTGTGTACATATTTTGGATAGCTAAAGGCCGGGGCCTACCAAACAAATGGCAACACACCAACGAGACTCACTAACACTTAATAATCCAACATATATAGAGTTTTAAAGTTGAAAAATGAGTTGGTATTTTTTTTATATTGAATAACGAATCCATGCCCAATTTTATTATCAACCCAGAAGTCAAGTCATCTTTCCATTGATAGAACCCTAACACAACCTATATCTTTCTTGCAGCTTGTTAAATAAGTCACGCCTGAAGTACTGCATTTTCTTTCATGCTCTGCTATTCTTTGTCATGCTGGCCAAGCTGACTTCTGACATATTAGATCGTCTGGATATATTTGTACTAGAGATTGAAGAGTTGGAGGTGCCACCGCCGTTATGGTGGGAATACGTTTGGGCTGGTTCCTTGCTCACTTCATTTCTGGGGCTATCGGCGGCACGTGGCAACAAAGTACGCGACATGCAAAAGTATATTATTGCCATATTAGTAATGGCTGTGATGCCGCTGATCTACTGCTTTGCCTACTACTTTGCTGATGTCTGGGAATTCGCAACCATGGACAAGTCCGTGGAGCTAGAGGAAACAGACATTTTAGTGTGGCACGTAAGTAGATGAATAATACAAAATCTATTCATAAATAAAATGTACCATTTCATTAAATTTGTTACAGGGCTTTCCCTATGGCGTATTCTGGTATGCCTTCTGTTTTGTGGGCTTTCAGATACATGGATTTACACTATACTTTGCCTACAATCTAGTCAAGGCCTGGAAGGCACGCACGTCAACCCGCAAATTTCAGTAAATAACTCGAGTTGTAGGCAATAGTACTAAAATACTAAATACTCGCCAAATTAGTAAAACGTCAGTGCAAGAAGCTGTAGAGGTGTAGTTGTACATAAATAATTTGAAAGTTAAAAAAAAAGAATATAAACTAAAAATTAACTCTAGTGCACAAATCAAACGAATAAAGCAGGTGTTAGGTAAACGCACATTTTTAGTAGTCAGATTTTTTCAGAAAAGAGATACCAACGTTAAAGTTATTGTTAATGTTAAAACGTTCAAGCGTTTCACATATGTGGAAAAACCAAAACTACAAAGAACTATCTATATACTATATACGATACACATGCAACCTTATATAGTCGAGTCGACAACAAAGCAACCGAAGCCACCAAATTTCCCAAACATAAAGGAAACAAAACAACAACAACAAAAGTAATTTTCTCTTTTATTTTCGTGCTCTACTTAAATTTCGACGTGCCTCGTGTTTGTTAGAAACGGTTTATATACTTATTATTATATATTGATATATATATGTATACATATATATATATATATATATTATGAAAGAGTACATTTGACACTATTAGTTTTTAAAAAATTTTCGAAATGTTTTTAATGTGTTTTTGTTTTCATTATTGAATTTATTGATATACACAGCACAATAAGTAACTTTACTCTGTGCTTGTGCTTAATTTATTTTATAAACTGCCCTAAATCTTTATATGAATATGATTATTCAAATTCAATTTGAGTGTTTAAGCAAAGTTCAAGTTTTGATCATAAAGAATTTGTATAACAAATAAGCGAGATGTGTAAATTTCACAAATGTCAAACAATTTTCTAATGGTCATTTATTATCAGAATTTGTAAGTAGTTTTTTTAAAATCGATCAATAAAGATACATATATATTTGTTCTTCTGAGTGGGTTAAAAAATATATTTAATCTTTTTTTCATCTTTAAAACAAGCATAACTTCTATTAATCTTGAAATATCAAAGAAGTACACGTTTTAAACAAGATTAATGAAAATGATATGTGTAGCAATATCATTATTCATTCAAGAATTTCAAAAGGTGTATCCACATTGGATTGTATCGCCAATCTGAAATGAGATTCACTAAAAGTATGCAACAAAACCTAACACATGGTATGGATTTTAAATCAATCGGTAAACCTTACATATAACACCAACGCTTTGCTAATAAAATACATCCAAGAAAACTTATATTAATGGACGAATGTAACTCGAAAACAATTGAAATTAGAAACCTTTACCCAAAACCATGTATAAATGCATTTCCACCATGCTGCAAGTGTTCAGTAACTTTCCACAGTTTTCACCATTTCCACCAGCTGGTCTGTCGAATGTTGCTGACCACAACAGCAGAACAGCGGTGCGCCCAGTTAGTGACCGTTGGTGCAGCCTGGCGTGTGGAGGCCGTCAAAGAGCAACAGCGTCGCGACGCTGCACTTCTGAAGTTGCGCAATTCGCCAGCTGAGAGAAGAGAGGAAACGTAAAAGAGAGAGAGAGAGAGAGTAAATGAGAGAGCAATGGCTGTTGTCAGACAGCATCAGCCTCAGCATCTTCCGTTTCCGTTCGTTTAGTAGTCATTTTGACATTGCTTGTGGAAAAACCAGACGCAAAATTACTCAATATACTACATTTTTTTTGGCAAAAGTAAACAAGTAAAATTCTAGACAAAAGTGAAAATTTTAAAATTGTTTTTATTTCGGAAAAATTGAAGAGGAAAAATGCGGGGCGAGGAAACCTACAGACGCACAACACGCGAAAAGATTGTGCTGCGTGGCAACACAACAATACGCACAGTGGACTCCACATCGACGTATTTACCCATAATGAGCGCAGGGTGAGTAAGAGGCGGAAAGAGGCAGCAGAGGAAGGCGTGCCGGACCACTTCAAAGTGACAGAAAAACAAGTGCATTTTCTCTCTAGGCATATCGATTTTTATCTCAGGCAGCTGATTTTTCAATAAGTTGAAATAATATATATAAAGTGACCTTCCTTTCTAGGACCGTATGCCAAGGAAACACTCCAGACATAATCTCTAGCTATTATAAAATTTGCAGATTATTGTGTACTTAGGTTTTATCCGTTAATCGCTCTCAATGTGCCAAAGCCGGCAAAGGCAAATGAATAAATATATACAAATTCGTAATAATGAATTATAACTGTAATCATATGTATGTGTATGTGTGTGTATATTATACAAGCGAAGAAATCGATGACATTTTTAGCTTGAGCTTGCGTCGACTAGGAGCTAGCGTGCATTGACCACTAGACCCAGGTGAAGGCAACAAAAGAACTTAAAGCAATACTTCCTTTAACCTCATTTCGCATGCACACACACACAACCACACACACATATATACACACACAGAAACTACCCGCCAAGTAAATAATGGACTGGTTTTTGTTATGGACATCTGCGTCGTCCAGTTTTGTGGTCAGTTGGCGTGCAACCCTTGAGTCGTTAGGTGGATGTCGCCTCGCCTAGCATCGCGTTGTTTTCGACTCTTCCGTCAATCAGGCTGTAGTTTCAAGTTAAACATTTTGGTGCGTTTATAAATTCCAAGTGATTTTGTCTCTTTGTCATTGTTGCTGGTCGTCAACAATGTTTAACACAAATGCACAAAATTGGTTTGGCATGGGCCACCCGGTTGCTGCACCTCCTCCAACTGGCGGCAATGGCCTGCAGTTGCAAAACAATAACAATGGCAATCTACATTCTAATCCTTTTATGCGCCAACGTTCGCTAGCCAGTTCCAATCCGGCGCTGGAGCGTACCGCGCTAGCATTACGACCGCAATCTCCGCCCAATGTCAAAGTGGAGTATGAAGTAGCCGTACCCTTTATGTCTGGCTATAGACATACGCCGTACCATTCGCTATGGGACCTGCATCAGTGGTAATTATATGAAAATTTAAATAGGAAAGCTGAGTATTAAGGATTTTCAATTGCTTCGACTTATATGATAGATCAGCATTTAAGTTCAACCCATTTCGGCTGTTATTTTTAAAAATTGTTCAAAATATTATTTGACTTCGAATTGCAGAAGATATCTAAGAATTTCCAAGGATACAAGTCTTGTACTCTTTATACAAGAATTCTTAGAATGCTTCACCTGCCACCTTCCTATTCCACAGAGTTGCCTTTTTTACCAGTCATAATTGCCATTTGTTGTAATTTGCATAAATTGACGCCTTTTGTGTTGGATTTCTTTGTACAAAATTAACATAAGCCCATGTATAAGTCGAGAGATTCGTATAAATTGTCTTTCTAAGCTATTTTCCTATGCAGCCTTGTTCCAATTTGGCTTTCAATCAAACAAAAAATTATTCTTTGTAGTTTGTAAGCGTGTCAGCTAGAGTCAATAAATATATAGGTCAAATAGGCGGATTAGCTCCATTGCAATCAGTTGCCTTAATGACTTGAGCCGCAACTCAACTTGTCCCAGTTAGACAATAATCAGCAGCACTCCACATACCATAAATCTTAAGCTCCAGAGTGTGGGTGCTTGACTGCTAGCCAGCTTAAATACTAGAAACATTAACCTAAATATTTATGAGCGCGCAATAAGACCACATCCGGTCTTAGCCGGGGAACACAAAAAAACTATGGTCGACCACAGCCATTTTAATTAACTGGGTCTAAAATAAGAAACACCACTATGTAGCATACTTTTCTGGATGATAAAGCGCCATCAGAGTAGTATTTATTAGTTCTTATGTACATGTAAGATTTTGATTCTTTCAACTGATCCTTTGCACATCTTTATCGTATCCTTTTTCTCATTAACACGCTATTTTTTAAAGTTAACACTTACATTACCGATAGCTAGTATAAATTTTTACAAACTCTGGCAGATGAGGCCCATCTATATGATGGCGGACATAATGATAATTATTATTCATCTCTATGATGGCCGCCATTTTTAATTTTCATCTTATTAAAACAATCATTGTGTAACTTTGAACAAAGAGTATACCTATTAATATGAGGACTGTGTATAATTTTCAACGTACACGTAAAATGGAGTTAATGACGATGACGCATGTAATTGCCAGGACTAAGAATTGTCGCCGGCGCGTCAATAACCTGAGTTGTATTTCACTCAAAGTTTATTGAACCCACACAACTGTTTTGCATATATGGCAGGCGCACGAACAGTGGGTTCCTAGAAATTCCTAGCTAGTATCTGTGTATATGTGCGTGAGTGAGCAGGGCAATTCAATAGAGTGGAGGTATTAGACTAGCCGACAGTAGACAAAGTTTGGCCAGACTTGAAGTACTGACAGGACACGCAAGGATTTGTTGATGTTATATGATAAGATATGAATATGACCTTTGTGAGCATGGGCCAAGTTGAATGTTAATGGCAAAAGCGAACAGTGTTAACCGGCTAAATTACTATGCTCGCTTTCAGCTCATCAACGCCACCCACAAGCTTGTCGCATATGGCGCGCATGATGGACTCCTTAATACTCGACTCTCTTTCACCATATGCCTTCACCAAAATCACCACCACCAGCCGACCACAGCGCAATGGCACCGCCGTGAAGAAGCCGCCATCTGAAACTGTACATCCACATCCCCATTCAAATGGGTCCCCGGCAAACCCTCATCGACCTATTAATAACCTAGGACCGAATGCACCCAATGGCTTGGGAATTGGTGGCCCAATACCAATACGCAGCAAGCAGCGTTTACCCATACAAGGTTTGTGCTTCTTTTATTTACTTGATCGCTCACCCAACAATTAAACGTAGTCCCCGATGCAGAGGTTGCACCACAGCCACGTTCCAGTCAGCCAGCAATGCCATTCCCCTCGCAGCAGCAGCAGGATACCCGCTGGGTATCTTCGTTGCGACGACGCGATCCGGAACTGCAACCAACGCTGCCCTCCATTAGCAGCAGTTTGAACAGCAACAGTTTGAGTCAAAGCCATCATGGCAGCGCTGGCAATATTGGGATAGCTGCGACCAGTACGGGCTCCAACACTGGCGTCGGTTTGCGTATAGGTAGGCCGGGCAGAGTCTCTGCACTTACAGCAGCCGTGCGAAAAAGTCGATCTGTGGAACGTTTACGAGCACGCAAACTGAGCACGAATGCACAGCTGACATTTAAGCACAAGGCGGTTAAAAAGAACTCGCTCGACGAGAACTCAAATTCAGATGATCAGGATGCGACCACATCAATAGAAGATAACTCGCATGCACAATCCACAACGCACAATACACCGAGATGTTCGCCCAGGACGAAAGTCAAGCATTTCTCGCCATTGGGTTATGAGCTGCACCTGGTTGATACGCTTGAGAAGGATATCCTGCAGCGACATCCAAGCATCAAATGGACCGATGTAGCTGGCCTCAATGAGGCTAAGACTATATTACAGGAAGCTGTGGTTCTCCCCATTATAATGCCCGAGTTCTTTAAAGGAATTCGTCGCCCGTGGCGGGGTGTTCTCATGGTTGGTCCACCAGGAACCGGCAAAACCATGCTGGCCAAAGCTGTGGCTACAGAATGCGGTACGACTTTTTTCAATGTATCATCATCTACACTAACATCCAAGTGGCGAGGGGAAAGCGAGAAACTGGTCCGCTTACTTTTTGAGATGGCCCGTTTCTATGCTCCCAGCACAATATTTATTGATGAAATTGACGCACTGTGTGCCTCACGTGGCAGCGACTCAGAACATGAGGCCAGTCGTCGGTTCAAAGCTGAACTACTTATACAAATGGATGGTCTGAATGCAAGCATACTGGACGATAAGGTCATTATGGTCCTAGCAGCTACAAATCATCCCTGGGACATTGACGAAGCTTTTCGGCGGCGTTTCGAGAAACGTATCTACATTCCGCTACCCAATGGTAAGTAGGAATTTAACCTATACGGCGTGGCCTATTATTATTATTATCTAAAATTTTACTTCTGCGCAGAGGAAACACGTTCAGCCCTCCTCAAGCTTTGCCTTAAGGATGTCAGCTTGTCCGCTGATCTTAACACAAGCATGATTGGTGATGAGTTGCAGGGCTACACCGGGTCAGATATAAGCAATGTGTGCCGTGATGCTTCTATGATGGCCATGCGCCGCCTGATTTCAGGTCGCACACCGCAGCAAATAAAGCAAATACGACGCGAGGATGTGGATCAACCAATAACACTACAGGACTTTCTGGATGCGCAACAGCGTACCAAGAAGTCCGTTTCGGCTGATGATGTTGCACGTTTTGAGAAGTGGATGGAGGAGTACGGGTCATGCTAGTTGTATGAACTACGTGCTTCTTCAGCGGCACGTTTATAAAGTCCCCCAATATTGTCACCCATATGTACTTCCAATACGCAATCCTTTTTTATAATTGTATAAACAATACATTTTAGCAATATTTACGTACATATATAACTTTAAACTTAGCGGGAGTATGTTTTTATACCCTTGCAGTGGATATTGTCAAGAAATATTTAAAGCGTTCCCAGATGCATTTCTATCAAAAACATATATGTATTATTGACTACGAGTTGTGTCTTGCATGTTTGTCTGCATACTTAAAAGCTATGCTAACAATATTATACCTGCCGTTGCTATAAAAACAATCGGTCGGAAACTGAGTTATTATATGAAACTCCATTTTATAGCAATATCTAAAGCAACATATTCCAAATCTCTTGCACTACAAGGATCAGTGCATAATTTAGTTCTTTATAATGTTGTAAAAATTGCGATAAACCTCACTTCTGCCTTAGGAGCACTTGAATCAGGAAACCCGCAATGGCTTTTGGAAAACGGCTCATCTCTCTTGTTATTAAATTGCTCAGGTCTTCACATGCCTGGAATTCTGCTCCACACAACACAACATATAGATACTTTTTATTACATATTTATTCGACAGAATCCTACTGTAGGCTTATAGCAACAAATTGTATTTTGTAATCAACATATTTAGAACGAAAAACGTAATAAATTAATCAACACCCAAATGGATGCATTTTTCTATTATTATCTGTGGGTCTAGGCCCGCAACTTATCAATTGTATTTTTATAATCCTGCTCAATTAGCACATACTCCTCCTGTAGCTGCTCCATGCGTTGATTCATGTTTGGCAAACGAGCTCGCAGCATTTCCGTATCCATTTTGAACCGCTCCATTTTTTGCAAATCTTTTAACTGCTTGTAGTAAACGGCATTTAAGCGTTTTTTAACATCCAAGCGATAAGCCTTATACTCATTTTCGTCATGGACGTTGGTGTAGTAAAGACGCAGCAGTTCATAGACCTTTCGTACCTGTCGCGGATTAAGCTTGAAAGATTCACGCGCTTCCCGCACCATTTCCTTGCTAAAGCCTTTGATGATTTCACCCCGACCAAAGCATTTCAAGTCCATACATAATCGGGCATCTACATAGTTGCGTAATCGCTGAAAATCTTCCGAAGGATCCTCAACAGTAATGTCCACCACATTTTTCTGCGATTGGTAAAATTTGTAAATTGTTTCCACCAGCTGTGTAGCTAGCCCTAGCCTCTGAAAGGGTGGTAAAATAAGCATTTGACTTATGCGTGGCCTCTTGTTCTGGGGATAGGCGTAGTATTCATAAACGGTAGTGTACCCAGCAGTTGCGTACTGGAACTGGCCGTCCTTATTCTTGAATTTCTCATAGCTAAAATAAAAGATGCTAAACATATTTGAAACATATATTATACAACAATCTACTCACCAAATAAAGAAGCACCATTGAGCATCATCCGTGTCTATGTATGAGGCAGCATCGACGAACCACAATATAAACGTTTGCAGGCGTGCAAAAAATTTCAAAAACGAGGACATCTTGTAGTCGCACTGATAAATCTCAAAGACGCGCTCGGTGCCATCATCGCCGCGCTGCGTGTACTCGCTAAGCTTTTCACCAAATGGTTGGAACTTGTCGGCTTTGTCAAGCGTCTTAAGAAACTCCTCAAGATTGATGAAATAGCAGCCATCTGGAAGGCTTTGGGCAATGGTTGCGACAACATCGTCGGCTTTTATTTCACCACCAGAAATTTCATTTACCCGCTTTTCGTACTCAATGCCCAGGTAGATGTGCAACGGGCCTGCCGTGTACAACACACGTACGTGCAATCCCTCATACCCAAATATGGTTTCCGATTCACCAAAAATTTGATGCGCCATCGCGGGATGAAATATTAGGCTATCATCATTTATATCTGTTTTGTCGCGTACTGCAAACAGTTAAATCGCTATTATAACATTCTGTAAAAAAGATATAAATCGCAATTTAGACGTACTTAGCTTGAACTCCACCGTTTCAAGTGCGTCCAGTACCAGCTCTTGATATTCCTGTATTTGTGCCATATTTCTATTTCCTTCGGTTTTACGGCTGGGCCTCAAATTGGCGCGCAAAATGTTATTGTAGTTGTAGCGTCTAAACAGCAAACGCTTGCGACACTGTGCAAGAAGTTAATTACGAATAGCGCAACGCTGTCTCTCGTCATACAAACAATCTACAAACTTTTTCATACAAACAATTTGCTAATAATTGTCGCAGCGCAACTTTTTTCGCGGCTTAACAAAGGCAGAAGCGCGAGTGTTGTGCAGTCAAGTTAAAACGCAACACCAGGAAACCAGGGCTGCACAACTTACCTTACGTTTGCGCGTTGTGCTTTTGATAGTTTTTTTTTTCCATTGCGGTTGCTGTTTTCCAGTAGGCATTCTGTCAATTCAAATTGAAAATATTATATTTTTAGTTGTTTATTTAAAAGTTCAATCAAATGTGTTTTTATGTTTATTTCAAATTCAGTACACCTTTTTTCAATACTCTCTAACACTGAAATCAGCCGCGGCCAACTTAACATCATTTGTAAGCAATTTTTGCAGAGTTTGATCGAAAATCACCGCATTTATTTGCTTTTGTTCGTAAAAGAAGAATTAAATAGAGCAACTTCGGCAAAAGAGGCGGCAAATAGTTTAATTTATCGTTTACAATATAGAACATACGCCTCTTGAATTGAACGATACAAAATGTAAGTAGCGTCACTCAAAAAAGTTGCCTTGTCATACTACCCAGGAACAACAACAACAACAGCATCAACAAAAAAATCTTTAATTTTTGTTCATTTTTTATTAGCAGCTGAAAATGGATACCTATTTGTTTGATGGCGGTCGCATTACCAAAATGGAGGTGGACTATGAGCCCGCCTGTAATGAGAAAATCCCACTGGCCAAGGAGTTATCTAAAAAGAATCCTGATGCGTTTCATGAGGCCATCGAAATGATGCTTCAGCTAGAAAAACAAACACGTCTGGGTGCTGACATGTTGTCTTGCTCACGTGTCCTTGTTGCTATTTGTCAAATTTGCCTCGAAGCAGGCAATTGGAATGCATTGAATGAGTACGTCTCCCTCCTTGTACGTCGCCGCTCGCAGCTGAAGCAAGCGGTAGTCAAGATGATACAGGAGTGCTGCACATACGTGGAAAAAACACCCGACAAGGAGACAAAACTAAAGTTAATCGATACTCTGCGCTCCGTTACAGAGGGTAAAATCTATGTGGAAATTGAACGTGCACGTTTGACTAAAATCTTGGCGGATATTAAAGAAGCTGATGGTGATGTGACAGGTGCGGCGGCTGTCATGGAAGAGCTGCAGGTTGAGACCTATGGCTCAATGGATAAGCGTGAAAAAGTTGAGCTTATATTGGAGCAAATGCGTTTGTGTTTGCTGAAGGAGGACTATGTGTCCACTCAGATTATAGCTAAGAAAATCAGCATCAAATTCTTTGATGATCCGGCACAACATGATCTCAAGTTGAAATTTTACAATCTAATGATACAACTGAATCGGGACCAATCGTTTTTAAAAACATCTCGTCATTATCAAGCTATTGCCGAGCCACCACGTAAAAAGGCACCCACACCAATGGAGTCATCCACCAGTGATGATAAGAAAAAGAGTGATGACAAGAAAAAAGAAGATGACAAAAAAACAGAATCGTCTATTACAGTAGAGCTTGAAACCGATCTGACAGATGCACAGAAAAAGGAACTAACAGATAAATTGGTCTGCGCCGTGGTATACTGTGTGTTGGCTCCTTATGATAACGAACAGAGCGATATGATGAACCATTTATCAAAGAATAAGAAGATGGAAGATGTACCCGTTTATAAGTAATATGCGATAGTCTTTTATATGATTTTTTTCTAATTTGACTTCTTTGATCATTTAAGGGAAATACTACGTCTTTTTATGTCAAAGGAACTCATCAATTTTGATACATTTGATGCAGACTTTGGCATGGTTCTGGCTGAAAACGATATGTTCAAAGATACCTCCAAGCATGGCAAGAAATGTATTACTGAACTGAAGGACCGCCTGATAGAGCACGTAAGTTTAAAACAACTTCTGTGTTTATGCTATGCTTATTTGCAAAATCAATTATATTTTCTCTTATATTTTAGAATATTCGTATCATAGCGATGTATTATTCTCGACTACACTTGACACGTATGAGTGAGCTGTTGAATTTGCCCACAAATCGTTGTGAGGAGTATCTATCCAAGTTGGCCAACAGTGATACAATACGTGTTAAGATCGATAGACCGGCTGGCATTATCTACTTTACTACAAAGAAGACTGCATCCGACTTATTAAACAATTGGGCAACTGATGTAAATCAGCTGATGTCATTGGTCAACAAAACCTGCCACTTGATTAACAAGGAGGAGTGCGTCTACTCAGTTATGTGCGCTGTCGAGGATTAGTTGCATTTTAGGTTTATTGTGTTTTCTATTTGAAATGCCTGCCCATATACATACATTTCTTGTAATCCCTATTAACCACGATCTGAATGATACTATTTGCAAAGTTTGTACTCATTGAATGAACTACAACAATTAAAACACCATTAAAATAAAAGCTGCACGGATCGTTACCAATTACCATTTGATTCAATGATGTATTTCTTTCGTGTAACGCACTGATAGATAAAATTAAACAGAAGCTGAGCGTAGATTGTTACAGTTATTTACGAAAGCTTTTTCGTGAGTTTTGATCAAGTCGGAAATATCGATATATCGACAACAAGAGTGAGTCGTGGATATCGAAGAAGAAGAGACGGCTTTTCGGTATTATTTGTGGTGTGCATTTTCTCGTGCATCGTATAAAGTATATAAACTAATTGCGTGCTGCTAAAAGTGAAATGCCAAAAGAGAACTGTAAATACTGGGACAAATGCTACCAACGAAATGAAGCCCATTTAGAAAAATACAATCACCCAACCAGGAAAACAGAAACGCCAAAGTTGGCGCCAAAACGCAAAGCAACTACCGAAGACAAAGAGAGTCCAAACACCAGCAAAGGAAAAGAAAATACAGATATGGATGTGGAAAACGAAAAGGAAAAAGGCAGCTATGAGGCGGCAACAGCGGAGCTTCAAAAAGAGGCTATGCAAAATATAGCCGGAAAAAATTACATGGAAATATTAGAAAAGCGTATTCGCCTTTCCGTGCAACAGGAATATGATAACCTCTGCGAGACCAATGAGTTTATAAGGCACAAATTTTTAGTCGAAATGCCACCAGATTTCTATGAATTCTGTCAGTTTATAGATACGCTTAAAAAGGACACCACCAAAATGGCTGCACTGCAGCACATTGAAACATTGTTCCAGCTGCAGCTTGTCGGTCCCTTTGAATTTGTAGCAGGAAAATTTCATAAGGCGAAACTTGGTGAGCCAGGCGATTACCTACGTCACTGGCGCTTCTATTACGATCCGCCCGAGTTTCAAACTGTTTTTGTGCGAAAAGGCACCGGCATTCACTACGGGTACTGGCGGGATGTGCCCCAGGATAAGGAACGTTTACTGTTGGCGCGCAACGATGCCTCACGCGGCTGTGAGTTTGAGTTTGTGGCGGGCAACATGTTCGATGCGTTTCTCTACTATTTACAGAAAGATTATGTAGGGACGCCATTCACAACGACCCAATTAGGTGCCACCAAAAACGCAGTGAAACAGTATATAAGCGATAAATCCCTAGATCTAGCGGATCTCGAGACATTAACCAAGGAACGGAGCAAACGAGTCGTATGCAAGACGTTTCATCGCATTGGTATTGTAGTACCCTATGAGCGCAAGACGCAGTTGGGTTACCGACCACTGATAGTAAGTGATGCAGAGCTAAAGAAAATTTTAGCATTATTTGAACGGAAGGATCTCAATGATGGCAGCGATATTGCGAAGCAAGCGGTGCTGGAGAAGTTGCAGCCAGTGGCTAACGCAGCTCATATTGCGGTCGATGAATGCGATTTTGGAACAGCACTAGAGTTGGGAATTGATTTGTTCAGTAGCGGACGTAAGGAGCTACACATGATAGTATCTTCGCTGCTGGTGCCAGCATATTCACTACTCTCGCGTCCACAGTTCATAGCCATTGCCAAGGCTCACATGGAGCAGCGCAGCAAAGAGCATAATCTTAGCATATTTGATGTATTAAACTAATTAAATTGTTCGCGTGTTCACAACCACAACCCTTTATTAAAGTATGAACAGCCACCTTATTATATCATGATTTTTTTTCTACATGTACAAGTAAGAACTGCTCTTAGGCAATGGCACGTAACGCTCGCTGCAAGGTACGTCCAGTTTTTGCAGCAGTTTAATCACTGGCAGAGCAGCAACCACATCCAAAGGCAGCTTGTCTGTGTAGATAACGTAGGAGCTGATTGGCAATTGTTCCTGATTGCGCCAACTGGCAACTGAAAGAAGTAGAAAAAAGATAATTTAATATGTTATTAAAAGCGGTACCTAAGACTTACTGCCAGCTGCGACTCCAGACACGAAGTTGGGCGACTCTAGCTCGCTAGCAAGCCTATCTCCTGCACTTCCACCTATGCTGTGTACAATAGCCACATCCTCGCGGTATCTGTTTATCTCCTCGCTTTTGTACTCCACCTTTGGCTTGAGCGTGACGGTCACTACCTGTTTTGCAAGCTTTGCGTAGGGTATTAGCAGCTCAGTAATTTCACCACTGTTGCTCAGATCTTCATCTAATACAGCCAGCAGCTGCCCCTTAGACGCGTTCCAATTTAATGATGAAGTTTTTGCTGGTATGTTGCAAATGCGTTGTGCATCGTTTAGTAACGTACTATTGCAAAATTCTGTTATGTGTGGACCTTCAATAACTAAAAAAAGTTCGCTCGCAATTGGATCTTCATTTACGCCTTTTTCAAATTTTAAATCCAACCTTAAAGAAATAAGTTTTTATGCAAATTTCTAATCAACAAGAAACTGCAAACTCACTTAACGGCCGGCTCAATGCTCTCAAACTCATCCTCTTCACAATCATCCCAAAAGGCGCGGGAAGAAGGAATATTAACTTCACCGAAAAGTGGGCAGCTCATTTCGGATTGTAGTCAAATTTATATTTCAAAGTTTCTAAATGTAGCTTACGCTTATTTTCTCATGTCATTAACAAGTTATCGAGTAGGTCTTGATGACGCATATTCGATAAGTGATTCTTGCCATAAATACTCTAATGTATTTAATGTACGAATTATTTTCTTATAAATAATATACTTATTATATATAATAATACTTGAAAACTTCTAGTAACGTCAAGCATATTATTTGAAATGTAAAAAATGATAATAATCTATTATTTACCGATATTTTCCCAACGATGTGAATCATCTCTATTATTATGTCCGATAAGAAATTATCGGCGCTTCCAGTGGGGCATGTCAAGTCGATAGTTTTCGTTAGGAAATGTCGCTATCGATGCTTTTTACATCCTTACTGGAAGTTCGTACAAACAAATTGATTTTTCTCTTAAAATAACAATTGAATAAAAGTGGTCTATTGCTGCATATATAACAAATTAAAACGAAGGACTTCTTAAACAAATTATACTAAACAAGATGACAACATCCCAAGTTGATCAGGTAAGCTAAGACATACATATTTTAATTGCAATTATTGCATTTGCAAACACACACGCAACAAATGCCGCCATCATGAAAAGCACAAAAACATTGAATTGCAGAAACGTGCCCTAAACAAACTGAAGCATGATCTAGAACCATTCCGCAATGCCATTGTGGGCGCTTATGGAGTTTTGACATGGGAGAAGCATTATTATGCCGGTGTCGTCTTTGGCGCCATCAGCTTCCTCTATCTGTTGCTGTGGTATATGGATTTATCATTTATAACGCTGTTTTCTTTGCTGGCGTTGGTGGCATTCTTCATGGACTTTGTCATTCCGACTCTATCGCGATTGATCTCTAACGGTCGCCAGTGGGATGGTCAACAGGAGGCTAAATATGAGGAGGTATGTGGACAGATATATACCATTCAATCGTGTGTCTCCCAGTGGTATGACTATCTGTTTAAGGAACGAAAACCAACCATGGTAAGTTTTAATTGTAAATATGATCTTTGTAATCGGTAATTATAAATTTAGTTTTGCTATGTTTGTTTACATTACTAAGTCAATATCAGCTAATAGAAGAATCTTTTCAACAGGTTGTGATTGTCATAAGTCTGGGTTTATTGTGTCTGGCCTGGATTGGCGCCATAATTAACAATCTATTGCTTATGTATTGCGCAACCGTATTCGTGGCCATGTGGCCCGGATTAAATGAAAAGGACGTGTTCAAGTCCTTCACCCAAAAAGCTACCAAAATCATAAATGAGAAAATAATGTGTGGCAAAAAGAAGCTGCAGTAGAAACCTAATACATATTAATTTATTTAAATTTATCAATTATTAAATAAAACGTGTCATGCACATACATACATACTTAGCTCACCACATTCGACCAAAAAACACAACATATTTATAACCTAAGTCATACATTTGCCATCTAAACTACATTTATCATTACATTTAGTACATTGTATATCGTAAAAGCTAACTATATTATGCGATTATTATCAGTCACATTAACCATTACTACAAAAGCCATTTGAATTCCTATTTATCACGTTTTTAACTTTAAGTTTTCTATCGTGTATTGGAAGATGAAGGTCTCAAAGAAAAGACATGTTTGTGATTGTTTGATTGAATTATAATCATTATTCTGCATAAGTATATAAACCTAAATGTCAACAGATAATACAAGTACATACTTATTTAAATAAAGTTTTCAAGTGAATAAACTTACACACTACCCATTTTCTCTTAGAACTACCTGCCACGCCCTTCCCGAGATCTAGAGCGTGTACGAGAACGCGCATGTTTACTCTTTTTTGTTTTCTTTTTGTGCTTGCTTTGATGACGATGAGCGTATTCGTCCGCATTGCTGTCGTCACTATCAAAGCTGCAGGAAGACCGACGATGACGATGTGATTTACTTTTTGCCTTTTTGGACTTTTTCTTTTTTGATTTGCTGCTGCTGCTGGAGCTTTTTGATTTCTTGTTGTTTTTACGCTCAAGAGCTGAATCGGAATCACTTTCTGTTGATTCACCTGTATCCTCGGCTTCATCAGAACTACATGGCAGTCTCCGACGGCTGTTGGATCTAGAATTACTGCTGCTGCCGACTGGGTCTTGAACACGCTCATTGTATCGACTACTGCTACTTTGCTGTGTCTTGTACGGTTTCCGTTCTTCTTGCTTTTTTGTGCTCCGTTCCTCTTTGTATAGTTTGTTGTCAGCTCGGCGATCTTCAAGCTTAATGCTACGATGGTCTGTCAAGTATGGCTTACGGTCCTCATCCCTTGTTCTATATGCTTTCCGATCTTCCTCACGTTTTCTATCCTTACGCTCCGTGCTACCACTATTTCGCTCTGATGATTTCTCCCGCTTGATTATTATTTGACCGTGTTCGTTTTCTTGCTTTTTAAATTCCTCGTACTTGGCTGTATCTGTAAGAAATCATAGCTATAGTTTATATTTCACTTAATTTATTTGATTCACGCTTACTTATGCATTTCCCATATTGGGCGTACTCCTTGCGTGAAACGGGTTGGCAAAGGAACTCGTTGAATGCTTCCTTAGCGCCTCCAATTGCCATTTTTACAATAACACGAGCCGCATGATCATCGAAGCCCTCGATTTGTCCATACTGATCCTTTAATTTACCACCCAAGATGCGAACAAATGCTTGTTTCTTAATCTCCAGTACTTCATTGCGTTCCGGCTGCACAAGCAGTGCCTTTGGCTTAAGAGCTTTATCAGCTCCTAAGCCCATACCTTTAGGACGCATAACTGGACCCTCATCGACAAGAGCTGTACCCTTTTTCTTTGACACTGGCGGCGGGTCAACCCAGCCCATACCACGCAGCATAGCTAAGCCAAACTGTTGTATTGGTATTGATTCATAATCATCAATGGTCGATTCCTTTGCGCCGTCCAGTGGTAGCTCATCAGGTTTTGGAGTAGGCAATACAAGTTTTTCACCTTCTACGTTTTCACTACCACTGTTTTGTGCTGCGGCGATCAATTCGCGTGCTGCGCGTTGATCTAGGTTATCCGTGACCTCTGCTATGGACTGAGGCTCTTCGGTTGACTCTTCGGGCTCAGGTTCATCTTCACCGAGCAATACCGCCCGTCGTTTCATTAAACTTGCTAGCGCTGTTGACGTCTTTTGGTTACCTGACAATTGTATAACTAGTGGCGGAGCTTCTTGCTTTTCTCTATAGACATACAAAAAATAATATTTAACATTGATTAATTCACGCAAAGTTTTTACTTACGCCACAAGCTTTATTTCCTTGCCTTCGAGGCATTTTATTAACTCAACTTTATTGTCTTCTATTGGCTCTTTTAAGGGCAATATATTTGGCTTTTTAGCAACCTTGCTAAAGCCAAAGGATATCTTTTTTGCATCCATGGCACTGCGATTTCTCAAAATGCCGCTCGAAAACGTTTATAAACAACAACGGCAACAGATGTTCTGATGGTGATGCCAGAGTGGGCAATAATATCGAATCTTATCGAAATCGATTGAGTTATTTTGAATCTCTTCTACCGAATAAAACTAACTTGACATCGCTGTTTTATCTTTAAGTGTGCATAATTTGTGTTGTACGTAACATAAAAGTTTAATTTATAATTTCTGTCGGTAAATAATAAACCACTTATATGTATGTTATCGAATCTTCTCGAATGGTGTGTCAGAGTTTCTAACCTCAAAAACAAATGTCACTCATTCTCTTTCGAACAGCGGCAACAGCAAAGCGCGAGGCACGAGTTCTTTTATTTTCACATAGAAATTAATTAAAATCCGCTATAAACATGTTTGGTGGACAGCAACCAATACTTGTGTTGAGTAAGTAGTCAATTTTCATTACATTTATTACAATTTACTATATAATTTTGTGCACATAGGTCAAAACACAAAAAGAGAATCGGGCCGAAAAGTGCAGTTGGAGAATATTCAAGCCGGAAAGGTATGTGTGTGTGTGTGTATGTGAATATATGTGCTTGTGTGTGTAACGCTTGTGACTCACATGTTTCTGCGTCTGGCGTTTATTGTTGACCATCTGTTGAAAAGTTTTAAATTTAATTGAATTTTACAGGCTATTGCCGATGTAATTCGCACATGCTTGGGCCCACAGGCCATGCTGAAAATGCTGATGGATCCCATGGGCGGCATTGTAATGACCAACGATGGCAACGCGATATTGCGTGAAATTACTGTGCAGCACCCGGCTGCCAAGAGCATGATTGAGATTGCCCGCACACAGGATGAAGAGGTCGGCGATGGCACTACCTCAGTCATTGTACTGGCTGGTGAGATGCTTGCCGCAGCTGAGCCATTCCTGCAACAGCAAATCCATCCGACTGTAATCATTCGTGCCTATCGTGAGGCTCTCGAAGACATTGTTAACTATTTGCAGTCCGATTTAAGTATCCAGCTGGATATTAAGGATAAGGCTAAAATGGGTGAGGTGGTGAAGGCATGCGTCGGCACCAAATTTATTGGAAAGTGGTCGGACATGGCTGTGAAAATTGCCCTTGATGCTGTAGAGACCGTTACATTAAATGAAAATGGACGTCTGGAGGTTGATATTAAGCGGTAAGCAAAGTAGCGGTCAAAACAAATTCACATCTGTATTATATACATGTGTGAATATAATAGTAATTTAGGGATACTTTTAGGATATTACCCTGGATTATCGTTCTTATTTTAAAAACAAAAGTTTTTTTAGTTTTGTAGGGAAATGTGCTATTGATTTTCAAACTTATTGATTTAAATTTCTTCAATACTTATAGTTATGCCAAGGTCGAGAAGATTCCCGGTGGCGCTATTGAGGAGTCCTGTGTGCTTAAGGGCGTAATGATTAACAAGGATGTAACACATCCCAAAATGCGTCGTCATATTGAAAACCCACGTATAGTGCTCTTGGACTGCTCATTGGAGTACAAGAAAGGCGAAAGCCAGACGAACGTTGAGATCATTGGAGAGCAGGACTTTACCCGTATGCTTCAAATTGAAGAAGAATTTGTGCAGCGAGTTTGTGCTGACATTATTGCTGTAAAACCTGATCTGGTGTTTACCGAGAAGGGTGTCTCTGATCTGGCACAGCATTATCTGCTAAAGGCGGGTATTACAGCCATACGACGACTACGCAAGACAGATAATTTGCGTATTGCACGTGCCTGCGGAGCCACCATTGTCAACCGCACTGAGGAGTTGACCGAGAAGGATGTAGGCACTGGTGCCGGGCTTTTCGAGGTCAAGAAAATTGGAGACGAGTATTTCACATTTGTAACAGAGTGTAAGGATCCTAAGGCTTGCACCATATTGCTGCGCGGCGCCAGCAAGGATATACTTAATGAAACTGAGCGTAACCTTCAAGATGCTTTGAATGTTGCACGCAATCTTGTGCTAGAGCCACGTCTTGTTGCCGGTGGTGGTGCCGTTGAAATGGCTGTCTCCCAATTGCTCACACGTAAGCAGGTCAAGGGGCCCTATACCGCCGTGGCACATGCGCTGGAAATCATCCCACGCACACTGGCCCAAAATTGCGGTGCCAATACCATTCGTGCATTGACCGCTCTGCGTGCCAAGCACGCCTCCCACACTGCCAGCGGCGTCTGTGCCTGGGGCATTGACGGCGAATCGGGCGAAATAGTCGACATGAATGTGAAGAACATCTGGGAACCACTTGCCGTTAAGCTGCAGACCTACAAAACTGCCGTTGAGACAGCCATTCTACTGCTGCGCATAGATGACATTGTATCCGGCTCCAAGAAGCGCGGTGGCAATGAGCCCACGAACCCTGCAGCTATGGCTCAGGGTCAAGAATAGGCAAGAAACAACAAGTACATGTGTATTAATAATGCTTAATATCTTTAACTATATAATTTAACACACAACAAAAACTAAACACACACACATACACACACACACCAAGCAAACCACAAATGTTTAACATTTCGCCTGTCTTCACATAAAAAATTTTTGTTGCATTTGCTCTCATTAACAGTACACAAATAAAACGATAATAAGAAATCAATATATTTATCTGTTCCGTCTAGTATTCAGTTTTCCCAACTCAAACTAATGTGAACACATAGGAAGGAATGAATGATATAATTTTTGAGATGTTTTGGCACGCTGAAGAAATAATAACACGTAAAACTTATGTTTGGTTTTTAGCTTTGTTTTAATACTTTATCATACAGGCGCTCATCCATCAGCTTTAACACCTCCAGGCCAATGGATGTGAATTGGGGCTGTAAATAACGAGCAAACAGTTCCAGGCAGTTGGGCTCAGTTTGATCTGCGTCTAGTTGTAAATGTTGCAGCAGCCATTCTAAAAGTGGGGGCTTGTGGGAGTGCACAATGCTAGGCACGCTAAAGAGCAGATCCGTATCTTGAAGATCTTTGGCGTATGCTAAATCGCTATCAACATGACAGGCCAAATAGAGAAGTTCGTAAGGTTTCTTTTGCGTAGCATCCGCCTGATTTAAGTAGCTAATGAGTTGATGATGCGTATTCAGCTTATACCAGCGCAATTTGTGAATCAATCGTAGACGCCAACGAGACAGCAGCTGCGTCTCCAGTGCCTGCTTGTGCAGATTGGAGTTTGTGCACCAAACTGCAACCAGTGTGCGCTCATGCGTTAGTTTGTCAACAGGCAGCAGTGCCAGCTGCTCGTTGTCCATCATGGCATAGCCGAGCTCTTGTTTGGCACGCTTCAGACGTCGAATATACTTGTTCCGCCAAGGTGGATCAATTATGATTAAATCGTAGCTGGGCAAGAGCTGTGGTAACAACGCTGTCAGCTGATCCACATTGTGGTTATAAAAGCGAGTAGCTTGTGGGATAATAAAAATTCTAGCTTCGTCTGCATTTTCTGTCGTTTGGAACTTCTGAAACTTTCCGCTTGTATTACTGCCATGCATCTGTGGAAGTTTGTACTCATCTTCCCAGTATCGTGGCAATGTTGCTTCCAAATTGGTATCTTCCCCCTTGGGTAACAATTCTAGGTACTCTGCAACAGACTCCACTTCACCATCGCCATTATCCTGGCTTGTTGTTTCATCCAACTTACGTTTGCGCTTCTTAGGATTTTGCTGCGCCTGCTGTGTTGTTTTTGGCAGGAATTGAAATAGCTCGAACTTCAATTCATAGGAGTCGTCATCTGTTACTGTCGCACTGTAACTTTTATTTATTAATTGCCTATGATTAAGTAATACTGCATGTCTATTATTGTTATGTTTTGAATGCAGTGTAATCATGTTGATAAGTGTGTCCTAAGAAATAATCGATTCAATGATATCGATACAAAATAATATCAAAGTGGACGCTCATTAATTTGAACCACTTTGTTCGTCTTAAGAAATAATCAATTAAATGATATCGATACAAAATAATATGAAAGTGAACGCTCATATATTTTAACCACTTTGCTCTTCAAATAACTTATGATATGATAAAATTTTTGGACAATTTAATTTATGTTTCAAATACCGTTTGCAGTAGAAAAATATGAAATACCGCTTACATTATGGAACAAAATAAATAAACAAATAAAAACAATAAAACAGTATCAGTGTAATGATCTGATATTATAGTAATGGATTTATATTTAAGGTTGTAAAATACTGTAAGTTCTCAGTAAGTACTGCATCAAACATGGCTGCCAATCCACCAACGAATAAATAATTTACTAGTTTTTATACCATTTATCCAAGTTTTCATATTTATAACCGAATTGCATTTCTGTAAATAGCTCAGCGTGTGCCTTAAAATTTCCATCACGATCATAAAAAAGAAGTTCCTCAGTAGCATGTTTCGCGATAAATGTCACCATTGTTACTTCCCCATGATTTGGATTGTGGCAGCAGACAGGACAATTTTTTTTAAATCGAGGCAATAAAAACATTACAGGAGTTCTTTGAACATCAAACTTTTTGGGCGGAGCACCTCTGTGTACATTCCATTTATATATCCGTATTTTTTCCTGCTGTAATTTAGTAGCAAGCCCCTCCAAATCATCCATCAGATATTCAGGTTCACGCAATGAGGTGTAAAAGCAAATAACAATATCAGTTTCCTCGTCTCCATAGATAAGCTCATTTAAATTTGTAATGTCAATATTTGGCACTTCAATTCCAACTGTAGTTCCAAGTTGTTGGTTTAATGATTCTGTCACCAACTGGCTACAAAATTCCCCAACGCTTTCAAGGCAAGGAGTTTTGGGTCCTTTGGCGCTGCCAAAGAAGTGCACCTCACCAGTGGCACTGATGCCGTATATTAATGGGGGTGACTGCAGTGTAAAGGAACTATCCTCTCGGCGAATTCTGAATCTTCTCCATTCAAAGACGTAAGTCTCCCGAAGATCATCTACAAAAAATGTTATATTTTTTCCATACGAATCCTTCGCTGCTAGCTGATACATCATATCTAAACAATGCTTTAACCCATCCGTATTCTCGGCGAATAAATGAAATGCTATAAGCATTGGTTGCTTCTTCCTTCTCAGTTCCAATGACAACTTTCCTTTTCGAAGTCGTTTAAGTCGTTCGGCATACAAAGGCGTAAACCAATTGTTGGTTTTTGACTCTTCACTCTGTCGCGACATGTTTCCAGCACAACAAAACCCAAACTATGATCTAAGCGGAACCAAAGCAAACAAGCTGTAAGTATGAGCGACTACTAAATACCCTGTTCCTACATGTTTATATATGGTACCTACTATATATGTAATAAATGCAAATTTAAAGACAAACTTAATTATTTTTATAATATAGAAACTTTCATACCAAACTTGGCTTTTCTATATTTCATAGTATCTGAGATAGTATCAGAAACATGTTTATTAAGGTAACCATAGATACCTTTTCTTTCAATTAGTACAGGGTGTAAAAAATAACGCCGAATGATTCACCAATAAGCTTAAAAAGCCCAAAGCTTTATAGTTGATTTCGTAAAATAAGATAATTATTACGTTGAGTTATAGAGACCTTGGTTTCTTATTTTCAAAATAAGAATTGACATCGTTCTCTTAAAACATTTTATTAGTGCTTGAAGCAATATGTTTGTACAAGAAAAGGCGAATTCAATGGAAATAAAAAAAGCGGGAGGTATAAATATATCTAGAATATAACTCCTCGCTTACAAGTATTATTTTTAATAGTTTCAGGTGGATAAAGTCTCCAGCATTATCACACAATAGACTAATGGAAATATAACATTTCCATGGAGTATAAAATTAGACATTGATTTAACTTGTATACAACAAAATGATAATTGCTGAAAATTTAAATTAAAATAACTTTAATATCCACTGCATCTATGCATTTGTGCATATCTTATATTCTATCGCCCAGTACTATTAAATAGCTACTTATTACCGTAAAACAAACCCGCATTACATAAATATGATAACTAATTAACAGATAAACTATGCTTAAAATAATTTACAGCGTTTTTTGTAAATTGCATATAAAAAATAGATTCTGTGCCGTTGAGTTATCCACTACCTAAGTGCTATTTAAAAAATTTATTCAATGCTCACTAGAAGCGCACCTGCTTGAGCTTATCGTAAATGCTGAAGTACAAGGCTGTGGTCAGGCTTGACTTGAGTAGCGTCGGAGCGACGCCTTTGTAGAGACCTCGGACGCCTTCCTGCCGCACCGTCTGCTGAAGGCAATCCCAAACGCCGTTGCACTGCAGGGTCTGTCCAAAAGTCTGACGATTTTGCTCAAAACCTTGTATCTGCAAACGCTTTTTTATCAAATCAAACGGATACACAATTGTCTTGGACAGCATGCCGGATGAGGCGCCCAGCACCAAAAGCGTCCACGTAGGCAGTTTGCTGCGACTCTCCACTTCGAAGAAAGTGCACGCCGACTCACTGAACAGACGATAGGCCATAAAATTGGTACCCATCAATGGCGCAATCTGCAACAGTGCAGAGGACAATCCACGGTACATTCCTCGTACTCCTTCCTGACGCACAATAGCAGTGACAGCGCGCGTTGCGTTCCTACAAAGGAAATAATGTTTAAATGAATAAAAACCCATTAACTTCATCAACTATCAGTATCCTACCGATATCCTTTGCTAGTGTCCTGCGCTATCAGACGAGTGCGTATAACGTCCAACGGTGTGGAAATAATGACTGCTGCAGCACCAGCAGAGGCACCGCAGATAAAATTAGATTGATGCGTGTGATCCTTGAGGTAATTAGTTTGTTTAGCCAGGAGGCTTAGTTGCTCGTACGTCCAAAACTGACAGATTCCATACATGATACTGAGAACCTGGGCGGGATTGTGGCCCTTCCAAAAGGCCAGCAGTCCCTCTTCACGATATATCGTGCGTACCGCCTGATTAATGGACGTGTACTTGGAGGATCTGCTCTCGCCGATTGGTAACGGGACCCGCTGTTTATTGCCACCCAGTGGTTCCACCTGCAGTTGAAAGCGAATCTTAAGCACATCCAGCGGCTGGCAGGTGGAACGTGTTATAGCCGCTGACATGCCGCCTGCAACAATTTGATGCAGTTGCTCTCGCGTGCTATGAGTACGTCGTGGACTGACTGGTGTGTTTGTGGGCGTTGCTGGGGCGGTGCCAGTGGTACTCGTTACTGCTGGACTCATATCGCTCGTTGTCGATTCGACTGTCTGTATCGATGTCAATGGCTCCGTTTGTGTGTGTTTCGCGCTGATTTCACTTTTATTGCTGCGGCTGCGTCTTCAATGGCATTTCTGTAAATCATCAAAAAATCAACAACAACGTCGATATTAATTTGCTGTTAGCCAAACAAAATAGTTTTAAAGCTTGTCGTCGCTCTACTGTAAACTATTTAAGGTGTGCCATGGGCGTAGAGTGAAATGATTACCAAATTGCGATGAGTAGATGATGAAGATCGCAGGCCACACTTACTAGGTGTCATGCTCAGTAGAGCGCGTTTCAGTACTTTGATTCACTAGCTTCCTCTTGTGTTTAGTTGGTTTTTAGTTGGTGCGCGCCAATTTTAAAAAGAGGCCTAACAAATTAATCATTCAAAAACGTTGGGGAAGGAGAGGAAGGGTGGGAGGGGTCTTTATCATCGATTTCACTTTGTTGTTCTCAGAGTTGATGCTGCTGCCAAAAGCAACAAATAAAGATGAAGCGATTGCCGTTCGGTATGCATAAAAATGGAATTCCTCACCTTACAAATATTTCAAGTAATCCACCGACTTCGTTGACTGTTCGCTGCCAGAGTGCAGCGCTAACTGTTCAGTTGCGCGATTGCTCGACGACGACGCTTCTTCATTACAAATTACTAACAGCAGCCATACGATTGCGTCAAAACTTTCTTTTACTGTGCGTGTGCTTATGTGTGTGCGTAATAACTGTATGTTTTTGTTCAGTGCTGTTGATGCAGTCAGTGGGAAAGCCTTTACAAACCGGTTTTTAAACGCCTTTTGGCTATACAATTCGATTCGAAAACAATACTTGGCCTCCAGTTACGTCAAGTGCATGCCACAACAGCTGTTCATGTGCGGCTAGAGATGTGAGCCCCAAAAAGTAACACTGCTTGCATTTGCTTACGATATATATCGATATATTTATGTGGCGCTGCCACTGTGCGTGCGCGCACTTTTACATTATTTAAAATTCCAGGTGCTTTTAAATAAAAGCTACAATAGGTAATAACTACTTCCAGCCTATTGTATCCGGAGCACCAGCGGGTGCACTGGGTGTAGGTTGATACCCTGGTGGAATGCTAAACCCGAGCACTTCGAAATTATTGCCAGTACCCGGTACAGCTGCGGGTGCTTGAGTGGGGTATGGTGGCGTTTTGTGTACTTCTGGAACCGACGGTTTTGTTATTGGAGAAACAGGATTTTGTGTATATTGCACTGGAGCAGCTGACGGTGTGTCCTCTGCTTTTGGATAAAGATTAGGAACAGGTGATTTAGCAGCAAGAGCACCATTGCCATTTGCTGGCTGGCCATTGAACTGATAAACTGGGTAACGTGGCTTAAAGGTGTTGGACTCAAAGCACTCATTGCTGACATCGTCCTGAAAGTTCGGAGCTGAAGCGATGGATGAGTTTTTTGATTATGTAAAGACAATAAATTTATACACTCCTTACTCAAAGGTTGGTAGCTGCCACTAGTGCTAGTTGCTGGAGGCTTCTGTCCCGGTCCCTTGTCCTGAGAGCTGCCCAGTAAAGGTACTGTGCCTATTACCAGTGGAAAATCTACCACCAAATCCCCGCCACCATGCAAACGGAAAGTTTTTGCTATAAAGCGGAGCGTGTAGCTGATTTTAATGGGATCACTCTCTCCCAGAGTTGTTGGAGTTGTGGGCGGCACTAATAGGTACTCATCGAATAGAGCTTTATTATGCTTCTCCACCTCACCACAGTGTTTGTCAGCTATGCGTGCCTCCGTTGTCTTTATTTGTTCCTGTTCCCCAGCTTTTCCGCGATATGTGACGTTCTTAAACAGACGAACTTTTACATCTTGACACTGCACATCCGACTGATTGTCTAGTACAACGTGGAAGTGTATTTTCTGACCGGGCACATAAGCACTATATGAGGTGCTTGCATCCATAACCATAGGCTTATTACCGCCGAAGATTGAGCCCCACCAAAATGTTTTTTCTTCAATGCGCTTCAGAGGTTGCTATAAAGAAATAAAAATAAGTTATGTATCTTAAGAAAGAATTTACTATACGTACCAAAGACTCCCGCTTAATATTTAAGTCGTTGGGTAATATAACCGTAAAGCATTGCTTGAATGTATTGTTATAGCGCACGGCTCGATCTATCGTGAGAGTCACCTCATGCTTGATCTGGCCATGCGTGCCATTGAAGGATGTGGGCGCTTGAGGTGGTATCGTAGTCTGAAAGGGAAACACATATTTGCCTTTGGGCAGCTCCAGCTGCGAGCCGCCACTCTGCCCATACACAAACTTATCGCTGCTATAGTAGATCTCTGTCGTCGTGTGCGTTTCAAGCGTTTTGACGGGTTTGCCATCAGCTCCGGGCTTCCCTACGCTTTCCTGCCAGCGCGTCTCTACAAAACCATTCACAGTAATATAGATTGCTGAAAGAAGGGAGATGAAGGGGCATGGAAATAATTGACATAATTTCTTTGTACTACTATTAAGCTGCATGTGGGATGACCAGAGAGCTTACTGCAATTCAGTCAATTTTCAATTGTATATTTAATTTAATTTTATTTGACTTGGCCCTGACTCTTTTAGTTACATATGTTTGTATATGTATGTCTGTAGATACTCATAAATATGTATGTCTGTATGTTCGAGCTAGTTGGGTTTGTTACACTGAAAAACCAGTTTGAAACAAAATTGTATTTTTTAATGGATTTTTGCGGAAGGAACGGATACTCAGAAATCTAACAGTGGCCATAGAGTACTCGCTTGCTATTTCGATTTAATTTTAAGACCCCGTAATGGGTAATGGTCTATTAAGTTTGTGGAAATATATGTAACACGCAGAAGAAATCATCTATATTTTAGCTTTGGTTGATCTGGTATGATCTCAGAGACTTTTTGAATACCATACCCAGATAAAGTTTATATGACTTTAATATATTTTTGAAATTTACAGCCCCTACAAAACAATCAAACAAAAGCTTGATATGTCTTGCAAATTTCGTAACGATCGGATAATAAACACAGAAGTTATTCATTAAATAAATTTAACATAATTTTTGCTTAGTAAGAATCTAACTCAAAGCATATCCCACTTGTGTTAAAGGTTTCTCAGAGTCGGGTATACTCGATTACAACATTTTTACGTTTTTTTAAATAACGATTAAGTTTTTAGTTAACAGATCAAAGCTACAGGCAATGCGAATCAAATGTCCAATAGCAATATCCAGCAGCCATATAATTTCAAAGAAAACTAGTTTTTTTTTACTCTCACTACGATATTAAGTAGCAGGCACACGAATATATAAAATATGAACATTAGACACCGGCACAATAGCAAACCAAAATACAACAATAGGAACAACAACAATGAGAGCGCAAATGCTAATGATGCGTCTGTTCGAAGCATAGAACATTTTTATACGCATTTTATTTGGATGAGAGCCGGGACGAGAACTATGACGTCATGCAAAGCACAGACACAGCGAAATATTGTTACTTCCTAGGTTCGACACTTACAGCGTATGGTTTTTGGGCGTTCTGTGATGAGCTCGGCTGTGCCGGATACGACTTGACCAGCATAATAGACGCCCAAGACGCTATCAAAGGTAAAGTTCACCTTGCTACTCATATTTAAGGGTGCGGTCGGAACTAAATAGCTATGCAGCCCCTTGGTGACAGGCAGTGTCAGGACGTCTGCGTCACACTGCGGTATGTTCGTTTTATTGACAAAGGCAAGCAACACACACGAGGTACGAGGGCACAACGACCACTAATGCGTTGCGACCGCAAGCACCGAACGCGAGCGGTTACAAATTAATACTAAGCCCGAGTTCGATTTGTAAATTAACACATGCTGATAACTTTGGTTGTGTGCAGCTGTGTTACTTATCGTATTAACGGGGAAGTCCTACATGCTAAGACTAAACAAATGTTGTAATGCTGCCACTCATTCAATATTTATGCAGGTGCTCTGAAAAACTTAGTCGATTGTCAAAATTTTAATTTTAAGCATTCAGCGCGTGAAATGACAACAAGGTGGCAACCCTGCAACTAACTTAGTATCAGCTGTTATTGTTAGGGTAATCGGTTATCGTTTTTGTGTGGTAAGGTAAAACAAAAGCAACAACGTTTCTAGGTACATTTCGTGAATTATTAAAATATTTGCTGTGGTTAACGTAATTTAAACGATAAAACGTGCGTGTACATGTAATTAATAAAAAACAACATCTTGACAGATCATTTGATTACTTTACCACTTAAGTTGATGAAAGAGTGTCCAAAGTTGTAGTTGTATTTCTGCACAGTGATACCAAAGCAGCCGCTCAAATGTGGCGTTTAATGTGTTATTTTTGGATGAGTATTTAATGAGAGCATCAACAACAACAGAAACATGGAAAGTGAACGACTATGCATCCGACTGGACAATCCAGAACGCATATTTTATGCCGGCCAAATTATATGCGGCGAGATTTGGATGAAACTAAACAAGCGTACGAAAATACGAGGTAAATTTGAATTAATGATGATGGTACTATTTGTTATTTCACAAGCACAGCTTGCACCATGAGTGAGTCAGGCTTGGCCAGACCCCAATATGCGGTCAGTAGTGGGTTTTTCTGAATCAGTTGTGTTCATTGTCAATGTGGATTCGTTATGGCTGCATTGGCATAAACAAAGAATCTGTTTAACGACAGAAACAAAAGCAAAACTCAGCATTGCCTGCCATTTTACGTTCAGCTCTTGTATTCGTGCGTAATTCCGATTGCAAATTCTTCAAATTTCCTTCATTCATCGATAAGTGCTCAATTGGTTGCATTCGGCAATTGGCTCCTCGTTTGCGGGGTCATTTAATTCAGGAAATACTATGCACGGACTCAGTGAAGGGAAGGCGATGGCGAGGGCAAGGGCAGGTGTAGCGTACTCCCTCAATGCCTATGTATGTATTTGTGTGCTAAAATGCGGTAATATTAGCTAGAACACGAAGAGAGCTTTGCGCTCAATACAGTGCTGGTTATAATAATTTGTCCATTTTTTCGAAAACCTATTAATAGTCAATACTTAAGAGTTGATGGGAAATGTTCATGCTTCAGTTTGTCATATATATCATATTTAACTGATATTATAATTACTAGAAATATAACTGTTGCTTTAATAAAATCTCATTGGTTTTTATTCCTTACATTCCCTGATTTAAAATAATGAACAGATGTTTACATTTTAACAGCTGGCAATGAAACCGTCTGGTTATTAAATAACCATCAATTGTGACATTTTGTCATCAATTTAATCACTTTAAACCAATATAAGTTGTATTTAAATATGTATATATAAGCGTAAGAATGAATATGCAAGATTCAGAATCAAAATAAGTCCAAAGGTCAAAGTTAAAAAATGTAGCGCCCTCTATGTTCCACATTTTTCCGCAATTATTCTATGCTCTTGCGCGTATGTATATGTGCGTGCGAGAGCAAGGGAATGTGGGAGAAACAGATGTCAGTTTCCTAGATTTCTAAGTGTGCGCTTTGTGAAGAACTGAAGGCATTTGAGTGTGTCGCATAGGAAGCCTTAGAGCGTAAATTCTGTTAGCAGATATCAAGTATAGTGTTACGTAGTCGTAAATTAGTTTAGTCGTATCTTATATGGCTCCATATGAAATAAGAATATTCGTTATCAGTAGGTAATATAAAAAACGATTTATTATCAGAACACCTACTTATAATCGTTTATACGTATCGTACAAGCATACAAAACATTTATATGTGGGGAATGTTTGGGATGATTGCAGGCTACTTGCCTAGGGTTTGTTATCAAGTACACGTACGGAAAATAGAAGAAGATATACGAAACATTGTACTTTTGATTTGTTTTGAGTTCGTAAGGCTTCGCAATTACAATTGATTGGGATCGATGAATCTCTTGAGCCCTGCCCTTTTGCACTTTTCCATTAACATATATACATAAATACATACATATAAATGTATGGCCTTAACTGAAAACATCTTTATAATAAGTAATGCAGGTCTATTTTTAAAAAAATCGTTTGTGCACATAATTAAACTGTTTATACAGTGTCCCTTTTTAACATCCCTTGACCTTGTCCTGAAGAAAACGTTCGATGCGTGGCCATATTTCATCGGTTTTGCGACCCTTGAAATTGGTAACTAGACCGCGTTTTGTATACCAAGCCAACACTGGAACCATCAGCTCATCGTATAGTTCCAATCGCTTGGCCACCACCTCCGGCTTGTCATCCTCGCGTTGTATCAGTGGTTCGCCAGTCACATCATCCTTTCCAGGCACCTTGGGATCATTAAAACCAACGTTGTATACACGACCCGACGCTACGTGTATCCAGCGGTGTTTCACACGCTCAATGATCACATCATGCGGAATGTCTAAATTGATAACAGCGTCAATTTGTTCGCGTGCTGATAAAATGTCTGCTTGGCTACTATTACGTGGAAAGCCATCCAAAATATAGGATTTGTTTCCCACCTCGGTAATCCGGGCCAGCATTGTTTTTGTAACTATTGCATCGGGCACCAACTGTCCGGCAGCAATGTAGCCTTGCGCTTTTTTCCCCAATTCCGTGTTTTTGATTATATTCTGGCGCAGAATATCGCCAGAGGAGATGTGTAAGAAGCCAAATGTCTTGACAATCCGCTCTGAAATGGTTCCTTTGCCTGAGCCAGGAGCACCAATTATCACAGATCGAAAGATTTTTGTATACATTATTATATGGATTTATCGTTGAATAAACGCTAAAAAGAAAGACATAAAATTAAATGTCGTGTTTAAAAATAATAAATAGTGTTTAAGCTTTTATTCTTTTTTGGTGATCATTTTGTTTTGCCATTGTAAACTATTATTTTAGTACCTAAAGCAATTTAATGACTGAAAATATAGTTTTTTCACTGTTATTTTTAATATATGTATTTATTACAATGACATGATGTATTTCAAACTTAATATAAATATAAATAATTTATTAAAAAATTTGTTTATTTAATAAATTATGTTATTATGGAAGTTTATACACTATTATAATAATAGCTAAACCCATTATGTGTTTCTAGATAACCCCTAAAAAGTTTGCGATTAGGATGCGATTATAAGTTGTTATCACGATAATTCATTCGATTTATTCTGCTTGTTCGTGCCAATAAGCCCATTGGCAACTGAGAGTGTAGCGCAGACACAACAATGACAGCAACAACAAACACAACAACAACAACAAGTTAGACTCTTTCAGGTTCTTTGTCTTCATGTAGCTTGCTTGTTGTTGTCACAGTTTGTAGTTGTTATTGCTGTGAGTGCGCTCTTATCGTTCAAAGTCCAAACAAGAGCCAATGCTACGGCAGGTTTGTTTAAAATGTTTTGTTCTTTGCTTTACTTGAGTATTCGCAGTTTTCATGCATTTGTCGGTTTTCACTATGCACGTTCTTTTGCCGTCTTGCACATTGTTGCTATTGGACAATTGCAATGCTTATGTAAATTATGAAACACTAGCAATATTGTTTCCTTCTCGCACTAATTTACACTTACGGCACTTGAACTTTTGGTATTTTGTGTCAGTGTGCGAGTGTGATAATCGTAATTTAATTTTAGATCACGTACTAATTGCAATAACTTGTCGCGTTTATAATTCTAATTCAAAGTCTTGTGCGCAAACAAGTACAGACAGACAAACGAAGGCAGACAGCCAGAAACACGCATTCTCCCGAAACTTGGTCCAAGGTTGCTACTTCTACTGCTGCCGGCAAGCAAATATCAACTAACTTGGACGGGAGGGACGCTTTATCTCCGACAAGGTTTTAACTTCGTTTGGCTTCCAGAATTTTTTATGTGCGCTGCTCGTGCGATTTTTCAATTGGATGTTGATAGCCTTCATATGACACCAACACACAGAAAGCTACATACACTCTCTTCGCTCTTTTTTTTGCTGTCTCCAACAAAGAGAGAGAGAGAGAGAGAGAGACTGTGTGTGTGGGCGTTTTGTGTGTGTGTACGCCAAAGAGAGTGCCGAGTATTATGAATAGCCGGTTTAAGCAATCGGTTTGTTTGTAACTTGTTGTTGGTAATAGTTCGTGATTGGAGCGAAGCACGCGGTATTGTATAAATAGAATCTCATCGACTGTTAATATCTGTAGCAGTTCCAAGACATACCCTGTAAACAAATATTAGCAATTATATTCCTATATATTTTTTCAACCTGACAGTTGTCATTCGTGTCTTAATGTGTGTCACATTTGCTAGAGTTGGAAAAAAGTCATGTCATTATTAATACATTTTGTTTGAGATAATTATCGATTTTATTTTATTTACCGAATATTTGATATATATATAGAATAAATATTGTTTGGTTATAATTTTGTAATTGGAATTAGTCCAATTACGTTAAATTGCTTTGTAATCGAGTTCATATAAATATTTGTATTTGTATTTGTAAGTTGAATTATATTTAATGATTATATTTAATGTAATATCGTTTGACTTTATAGTTTGAAAATTAAATTTTCGCTCAATGGCTACTTTCGTTAAAAATACCAAAAAAAAAAAAAAAAAATCACCCGAACGTGGGAATAAGCCGGGGACTCTCTCTTTTGATTACAAATATTGCTGCTTAACTTACAAGTTAATGCATTACATTTGGGACTTTATATTTCGATTATACTTTGATAGTTTAGTACTATCGTCTTCAAACATATTTGTTTTTTCATGACTGCTTGTATTTCTTTTTCTTAAAAAATAAGTTTACATATTGAATTGTCTAGAGGTGACAAAGGGATTTGGCTTTCTAGTCGAGGGGTCTTGGGTTCGATTTCCAGCTATTGTTGTGGTTTTTATAGCCACTCATAAATAAGTTCGATTAATTTTCACGAGTTAATGTTATCAATACATTTAAATTGTTGCCTCAAAACAGATTTTAAAATGGCAGATAAAATAATATATTTTAATAATATAATATATTCTTTGATACTGGAACTATATCTGATTACATATCGTATTTACTTGTGACTTTAAGTTTGCTGTTGCAATATATATATATATATATAAATATGTTTTATATAATCTGTATGGTTATGATCTTCGGTTCTTACTGTTATTTTTATTTATTTAGTGAACCGGTAAATAAGTATATCTCTTTTATATTCGAAACATGGAAATTGGCAAACGGCCTAAAAGCTTCTTAATTTTGGTTTACACGCTGGGATTGCGCTTTATTTGATACTTATGACATTTAGAATGGATCAAGTATATTTAAGTAGAGCTACGGTTAAGAGAAACTTAAGACTGGATTTCCACACGTTGTTTAAGCTTAAATCTCTAGATTTAGATCCGGACTGATGCTAGTGGGATATTCCATTATTATATCCTGATCGAATTCAATAATACCCTGTTCGTGTTCTTTTTGTGCTTCTTTGATAATTTCATCCACCTCTTCCATGGGGGGATGGGGATCGTCGTTGAATAGACTTATGTCGTCTCCAGGACTCATGTCTGGTGTAGGACTTATGTCTTCTCTAGGACTAATGGCTGATCCAGGACTTATGTCTGGTGTAGGGCTCATGTCTGGTATAGGACTTATGTCTGCTCTAGGACTTATGTCTGGTGTAGGACTAATGTCTGGTGTAGGACTTATGTGTTCTCCAGGACTTATGTCTGGTGTAGGACTTATGTGTTCTCCAGGACTTATGTCTGGTGTAGGACTTATGTCTTCTCCAGGACTTATGTCTGGTGTAGGACTTATGTCTGGTGTAAGACTTATGTCTTCTCCAGGACTTATGTCTGGTGTAGGACTTCTGTCTTCTCTAGGACTAATGTCTGCCTTAGGAATTATGTCTGCCATAGGACTTCTGTCTTCTCTAGGACTTCTGTCTGGTGTAGGACTTCTGTCTGCTCTAGGACTTCTGTCTTCTATACGACATCTATCTGCTCTAGGACTTCCATTTGCTGAAGTACTTCTGTCTGCTCTAGGACTTCTGTCTCCTCTAGGACTTCTTTCTGCTCTAGGACTTCTGTCTCCTCTAGGACTTCTATCTGCTCTAGGATTTCTGTCTCCTCTAGGACTTCTGCCTCCTCTAGGACTTCTGTCTCCTCTAGGACTTCTGTCTCCTCTAGGACTTCTGTCTCCCCTAGGACTTTGACGCCTGTCGTTGTTGCGATTGTCATATGGCCAACGATTCTGAAAACGGCCACGGGCGTGTCCACGGCCACGGCTCCGTGGCTGATAGCGCGACGATTGGCTGTATCGTGGACTATTGCTGCGCGATCGCGAGCGTGTGCGAGTGCGAGGGCGTGTGCGTTGGTAACGACTAGCAGGCGAAGGTGTGCGACGTGGCACAAACGGCGATGGTGTGCGTCGTGGGACAAACGGCGATGGTGATCGGCGTGCCACAAAGGGCGACGGAGTACGACGCCTTCGGTTAAAGGAACGTGAGCGTGAGCGCGAACGGGAACGAGTTCTGCGCGACCTGTTAACAAAACGTCCCCTTGCCCCAGACTCACCACCACGTCCTCTGTTGCGTGATCCTCTTCTGTAACGTGTCGGCGTATGACTGCGACTGCGAGTGCGACTTCGTCGCCTTCTCGATCTTGAGTGCCGCGAGCGACTATGGCTGCGACTCCGGCTGCTCCAGCTGCGACTGCGGGAACGTGAACGTCGTCTAAATTGGCGTCTGTCACGCGAGCGACTGCGACTGTTCCGACGTCTAGGTGAGCGACTCCGGCTGCGACTAACTGAACGCGGAGGTGTAGCCAAACGTAGCAGTCCAAATTTGTCCATTTGTATTGGACGCTTTTTAATTTGAAAGGAAAGCTTCTGCTGATTTTGGTCTTCCTGTTGCTGAAGATTTTCATCCAAAACTACGGGCGCCGGTGGCGGCTGTTCATCATCTAATTGCACAGCGGGAGCGGGAGCGGCAGCCGCAGCTGCTTCTGCTGCTGCTGCTGCTGCTTCTGCTGCTTCTGCTGCTGCTTCTGCTGCTGCTGCTGCTTCTGCTGTTGCTGCTGCTTCTGCTGCTGCTGCTGCTGCTGCATGTCTTGAAGTGCTCGGTCCGTTCCCGTAGCCTATAATTGTTGACGAAATCAAACGCAATTTAGGCGGTGGCGGTGGTGGACTCTCGGAGCGTTCCCTTTCCCTTTCCTTAAAAAAATTGTCTAACTGAAATTTAAGATCTGCATCGCTATTGCTGTTGCTCATAATCCTGAAAATATAAAATAATAACGTGTAAAATACACACAATCAAAAATTAATCTCACTTATCATACCCATACGGACATATTTTTCATTCATGAGAGATTGCAAAAAGTTAACAATTGATGGTGAGAATTTTTTAAAGATTGGGGCAAAAATATGTGTGATCTAGTAATAGAGGTACTGAAAAGCTACTGAGCAAAACGACTTAACTATGATCTACGAATTCATTAACCAACTAATGATGGGACACTCGAAGTTACCTGAAAGCCTCGGCATAGTCAATTTTTTTGAGCAATTCCAGGGTACTTTCGACTGACCCTCCCTCTCCTCCTCCTCGCCGCTAACCTCTTTAGATGTGGATTTTGATTTGCTGTCTCTTGATCTCCGTTCCATATTCCTTTTCTTTGAGTTTTTGTGCTCGTTGGCCTCACGTACCAGCCTGCGAACACTGCTCACAGTCTCATCATCGTCTAGTTGAAAATCGTTGGCCGCTTGGGCATCGCTTAACACCAGATTGTCTGGCTCATCGGGAAGATATTCTTGGTAGATAGTCGACCCTCCAGCTAAAATATACAAGAGTTTGGCTGCGTTATATTTCAATGAGTTATTGTCAATCACTTACAATGCTCCTCGCTGACGTTGTCGATATTGTCGATCTCGATGTCGCTATCGTTATCGTTCTCGTTGTCAATCACAATCTCATTCTCATTCTCGTTCTCCTCATTCTCCTCGTTCTCTTCGATCTCCTCGTTCTCCTCGTTCTCCTCATTTTCGTCGTCCTCGTCCTCGTCACTGCCGCTGCCACTTCCACTGGCAGTGTCAGTGTCAGTGCCAGTACCACTGCCTGTGCCACTGGCTGAGCCCCTAGCTGAGCCCCTGGCTGAGCCACTGACTGAGCTTTTGGCTGAGCCACTGGCTGAGCTCTTGGCTGATCCACTGGCTGAGCTCTTGACTGAAGCATTGTCTGTGCCATTATCTGAGTCATTGTCTGAGTCATTGTCTGAGCCATTGTCTGAGCCATTGTCTGAGCCATTGTCTGAGCCATTGTCTGAACCATTGTCTGATCCATTGTCTGAGCCACTGTCTGAGCCTCTGGCTGAGCCACTGGCTGAGCTTCTGGCTGAGCCACTAGCTGAGCCCCTGGCTGAGCCACTAGCTGAGCCCCTGGGTGAGCCACTAGCTGAGTCCCTGGCTGAGCCACTAGCTGAGCCCTTGGCTGAGCCATTATCTGAGTCATTGTCTGAGCCCTTGTCTGAGCCATTGTCTGAACCATTGTCTGAGCCCCTGGCTGAGCCATTGTCTGAGCCCCTGGCTGATTCATTGTCTGAGCCATTGTCTGAGCCCCTGGCTGATTCATTGTCTGACCCATTCTCTGAGCCCCTGGCTGAGCCACTGGGTGAACCAGAGGCTGAGCCCCTGGCTGAGCCACTAGGTGAACCAGTGGCTGAGCCCCTGGCTGAGCCACTAGGTGAACCAGTGGCTGAGCCCCTGGCTGAGCCACTAGGTGAACCAGTGGCTGAGCCCCTGGCTGAGCCATTGTCTGAGCCCCTGGCAGAGCCACTGGGTGAACCAGTGGCTGAGCCCCTGGCTGAGCCATTGTCTGAGCCCCTGGCTGAGCCATTGTCTGAGCCCCTGGCTGAGCCACTGGGTGAACCAGTGGCTGAGCCCCTGGCTGAGCCACTGGGTGAACCAGAGGCTGAGCCCCTGGCCGAGCCATTGTCTGAGTCCCTGGCCGAGCCATTGTTTGAGCCATTGTCAGAGCCATTGTCAGAGCCATTGTCTGAGCCATTGTCTGAGCCGTTGTCTGAGCCATTGTCGGATCCATTGTCTGAGCCTTTGTCTGAGTCGTTGTCTGAGCCATTGTCTGAGCCCCTGGCTGAGTCATTGTCTGAACCCTTGGCTGAGCCCTTGGCGGAGCCCCTGGCTGAGCCACTGACTGAGCCTCTGGCTGAGCCATTGTCTGAGCCATTGTCCGAGCCATTGTCTGAGCCCCTGGCTGAGCCCTTGGCTGAGCCAGTGACTGAGCCCTTGGCTGAGCCAGTGACTGAGCCCTTGGCTGAGCCCCTGGCTGAGCCACTGACTGAGCCCCTGGCTGAGCCATTGTCTGAGCCATTGTCTGAGTCATTGTCTGAGCCACTGTCTGAGCCCCTGGCTGAGCCCCTAGCTGAGCCCCTAGCTGAGCCCCTGGCTGAGCCACTGGGTGAACCAGTGGCTGAACCCTTGGCTGAACCCTTGGCTGAACCACTGGCTGAGCCACTACCAGTTCCACTGCTTGTACCACTGCCACTGCCACTGGATGAACTAGAGTCATCCGAGGAGTCAATTGAGATAGGAGCATTATCAGGTAAATCACCAGTGTTAAGTGGTTTCGTGAGTGAATTAAACGACAAGCGCGCCTGTCTATGCTCTGGTATCAGAGTCAGGCAATCGGTGTATGCTTTAAGGGCAACATCCAGGCGCTCCTCTGCCTCATACCTGCGTCCAAGGGCCACCAACGTTTCGCCCATATATTTACGCGCATTCACATGGTTCTTATTCAATACTAGCGCCTTCTCAAAATCTTTGATAGCCTTCAAGTAAATGCCGCGATTTGCGTATAGAGCACCGCGTGCCACCAAACCCTCGATATTGCGCGGATCAACGTGAAGGGCTTTGTGGAGACACTGAAAGGCCTCAACTTGCAAGCCATTCTTAAAGTGCTCAATGCCATCAGTCACGGAGCTGATTACGAGGGTATAAGTATTCGTTTTTTTTTTTCGTGATAAAGCCGCAGTGTGCAATAGATACATATGGACAATTATATATACATATGCTGGATAATGCATGTTAGCTAAAGTTTTCCCTATTCACGGCTGGCAGCTAGCTCAGCAACGCATTATCATTATCATTGAAAATATATATATAAATAGCCTAATATCATCTGTGCTTATCAGTGTACTCCGTTTGGATGACAAACTATACAGAGAATTTTAAGCGACCAGCCGTGATTAGAGCTAAAAATAAAAACGAATATAGAACAAAAATTAGCTTACCGAAATGCCCATTGTGTAGCTTGACATTGACGCAGTTCAGACGCATAATCATCCTCAGGAAATCCTTCCTTTATACTGCTTATCAATGTAAGGTTTTCGTCAGCTTTCAGACCATTTACCTTGAACAGCACATCATAGTTGGGGTTCTCAAACTCCAAAGCTGCATGTAATTGATCTTCATAGTGCAATGCAGTCGATTGCTCCTGTTGATGTATTTTACTAAAAAAGCCACAAGGTGAAACAACAATATGTTAGCCAAAAACTTTTATTTACTTACCGATAGTAGGCGGGAAAATTTGATAGTTCGCATAGGCCTAGCTTTATTTCGGGAGCCCTGTTGTGTACACCTATCATGCCTAAACTTAAACGTTCCACATCGGCAGATACGCTGCAGATTTCACAGCGTATAAAATCATTAACAACAAATGGTCGCGTATTGCCCTGGTTGTCTAACGGCAATGGACCCCATTGATCCTGAAATATTATGGCCTAAAGGACACACAACACAACACATTGCTTTAAATTATCGTTCATACACAACTTATTAAATCAATAAATTAACCTTTATAGGAATGTCTGCCAGATAGAAGTGCAAGGGTTCCGCAGTGCACAATGGTTTCACTACAATACGATTAGGAGGGTTCATTATCCTTTGAACAATCGCACATATAATGTCCCCCTGTTTAAGAGCATTCATACGATATGCCCAGGCTCTGCGTTTGTCTTTCACTTGCATATAGAATTCTATTGGGGGCTGGGCTGCAATGGACTCTCTATTTTGGACCCGCCATGATTCCATAATATTGGGCACCAGATCCTTATCATACAAATCAGTTGCCTTGCTTGCCAGAAACTGATGTACTTTCAAGCGCTTAGCACGCTCCTGCAAAGTGAAGTATCTCTGTCGCTCCAGGTAGATACTAAAGTTGGGTTGGGTCAAATTCAGCCCACGCAAATCCTCAACGCCACGCTCATCATCCCAGATCTTTTGCAATGGTTGGCCATGATAGCACAGAGCCCGTTCTATATAGTCGGGATTCATATTGTCATCAGACATCACTCTCTAGTCCATGAAAAAATTTTCACTGTCTGGCGTCCTAAAAAAAATGAAAGAAAAACTCAAGTTAAAAATGGCGAAATAAAATAGATAAATACGCTGCCCAATGCCAGCAAAAGCATTTAGAATATTTGTTTTCACAATTTATGATGTATGCATATGATTTGTGCATTTGTTTTTAACAATTACAATTAAAATTACCTTTAAAAATTAAACCAAGTAATAGATGTGTATGCGCAAAGAAGAAGAATACCAGAAGGAAAAATCGTGTTCTGTGCTATAATCGCGGGACAGCTCTATCGTTTTAAGGGTAGATTCAATAAATATCGATATAATCGTTTTCGTCGTAGGTGCTATTTAGTATGATGCTTAAGATATATATACTTTAAATAAGGAGCAAATTGTGCCATATATTTATTACTTATTATTTATGTTTGTATAGAGAAATATATTTTTGCACTTTTCAATAATATATATTAATAGAAGAACGAGAGGGAACAAGGCGAGAGTTCGTTTAGTATATTCAAGAACATTTCTTAGCCAAGACACAATCTCGATATATTTCGCTTTATGTGGCAACGCTGTGTGCGCCTTAGTTCTCAAAACAAGCACTAGAGGCGTTTTTTTGCCAGTGTTTTGTTTCCCGGTAAACGTTTAATTTAAAACTTGTTTGTTTTTAGCTATAAAAATCCAGGTAACTGGCAAAGGCAAATGTAAATGGATGGAAATCTTGCGCAAAAACTCAAACAATAACGAATACACGCGCAGTTTGTTTTATACCAGCAAAGAGATTTACGAGCACAGCGAAACACCGCTTCCAGAATTTGAGCCTCGTGGCTTGGAACTATCGCCCGGAGATCACACTTTTAAATTTAATGTGGCACTGGGTCGTGAGTTGCCCTCTAGTTTCAGGGGTAGCTATGGTAGCATCAAGTACAAGATGCGTGTACTCATCCAAAAACCCTGGACCTTCGACGAACGTCATACTATACCATTTACGGTTGTGAAGAATATGCCGCTGCCAGCTAGATATCGTATCAATCCCACCCCGCTGGAGAAGCAAATTACCAAGACAATTAGCTTATTTGGCACACGTCCCATTACCATGCTGGCCCTCCTTCCCGAGGATTTTGCAGTGCGCGGTGAGCCTTTGCGCATTTGTGTAACCGTCATGAACAACAGCACAACAAATGTGGAGAAGCTGCGCTTCAAGTAAGTATGACAGATTTACAATCCTAATTAATATTAAACTAATTAATAGCTGAATATAATTTGATCCTTTTGTACACAGTATTCTGCAGTACATCACCTACTACAGCCACGTGCCGTTGCGCGTGCAAAAGATCGAGTGCATCGCGATTGCTAATAAGGAGACGGGCTCGGTGCATAAGAAGAGCGAGCGGAGTTTTGCCCACGAGCTACTCATGCCGGATACGGCACAGCCAACGGATTCGCAATATAGTGGTGTCATAACCATCTCCTATGAGCTGCGCGTCGAGGCTGTGCTGCGTGGATTCTTTAAGAATTTGGTGCTTAATTTGCCTTTTAAGGTGTATTCGCAGGATGTTTCGAATAGGCTGAGCTCTGTGCGTCCGTCACTTCCACCGCGACCCGACGATGGTCCACCAGGTCCTGATGACGTTACTGCTGTACCTGGCAATCCCTTTGAGCCAGCTCCTACTACACCTGTTTATCCAGTGCTAGACACTTCAATTGGTTCGCCATCACATTCATCGCAGTTCAGCGAATGCAGCTCCCTTAACTCCACCGCATCGGACTCGACACTGAGTCCCGCCGTTAATGGGGGTGGTGCGGACCTGTCATACACATCTGACTCGCAATCCTCGCAGTTTGGCAGCCCCTCGGCTCGTGCAAGTTTGCGTAGTAGTTTTAATGTCCCCTACATGCCTTATTCGTCCAGTCCAATGATGGTACAGTCTAATCCACTGCTACACATTTTACCACCGTGTCCATTGCCTGAGTTGCCACCACATTATTTACCGTGTCCATTGCCCGAATCACCGCAATACACGCTGTTCGCTATGACGCCACCGCCATCGACATCGAGTGCAGCGTCATCAATGCCACAGCCCCAGGCTAGCGGCTACAGTCAGTTACCTTCCACCTCAGCAGCGTCGGGATCTTCGTTGCAATCGCGTCAACCCGCTGGCGCACAGGCATTGCGTAAGTTATAAGTAATCTTGCTGTCCATTCAATTTTTAACTTTTACTTCTACCACAGCTCCCTCTTACGACGAGCTCTTTGGCTGCGCCAATGCACCACCGGAATCACCCAAATGAGCTGGATACGCTCTCACACCCCACGTAGTTCATGCCGCCCAGTAATGTCTAAGCTTTGCCTAATAGCGCTTCAGGTTTACTTTAAAGCACAAGCAATAGCAATAACTTCAAGAGTCTCAAACTAATGTCACAAATTGTATCTCGAATGACCAGACCGAATCGAACAATGCCATTATTACACAAATATTTACAAATATGTATTGTAAAATGTGCAAAATAATGGAAAAGAACTCATAATTTGGCTTAGAAATAAGTTTGCAATAGTCTTAAGTTACCCAAAACAGCAGCAAAGCAAATTATTTGCAATTAACATTGTTTACTCATATTCGCGATAACTTTACGTGTAATCATCAAGTTTACCCAGTGGTTTGATCAAAAGCTAATGTTAATGTCAATGTTAACATTTGGTTTGTTCAAGCTAACGCCAAATTTGTGTTCGCACCTTTTTAAAAGGTGCAGTAGCATCAGAATTTTGTTTTCTACCAGGTAGTTAGTTTATCAAAACTATCAAAAAGAAGACTTAAATTCTAAATAGTTAAACATTAGAAATATTTGCAATTAGTTAAACAAAATTTACACAACATTTTAAACTATATTTGCAACAGCAACTTAACTTTTTGATTTAAATTATCTTTTCACTGTAACACATACATATTTATCATATTAACTACTCAATTCTTGAAATTATTTATACTTTTATGCAAATTACCAAAAAATATTGCGATAGCTTTTTAAAAGTCTGTTATTAATCCATCCATTATTGTTTTGTATGACACTTTGTATCCACCTCAAGACAGCCAACTGTGTATGCATTTCTGAAACTTTGCAGCCCCTTTTCAATTTAAAATCTATTTATTTTATAACCTTATATTTATTGTTTACATTCTTCACCAAACACCATTTAAACAAAAGAAGTTTATTTATATTATTTATTTTCGCACCACATTCAAATATTATAAAGCAACGTGAACAAATGCAACAAATTGATGTCTGTTTAAACTATATAAATCGAATCTGTATTTATCGAATTTTGCATATTTTTGCATACTTTTAGTATCCACTTAAATATGTGAGCATTTAGTTGTAAGCGCACAAATCTTATTTATATTTCATTAAGGTGCTTTATACTATGATTAATCAGCGAATATTTTTGGAACATTTTTCTTGTCGTCTTTTTTTTCTGACATTTAATTTAAAAACGCATTGAAGCCAATAAAATGTTATATTCAAAGAGCATTTGAGCAAATTATTATGATATGTTGTATCTATACCCGTATCTTAAAGGAAACCAAGATCTCATCTTCATGAACCCACGGAAATGTAAGGACAACATTGATTTCCCTCACCTCTGGAATTTCAATTTATCCCAATAACTATTGTGATACAAGCAGTCAGTAAGAGAATTGATTTGCCCTTTGGCTAAATACAGGACGAATGTTAATTAGGTGTTTTGTGTTAATGCATTGCAACGGAAATGAAGGACAATGGTGCACACTGCCTGCGTCTATAATTTGTTCTATTAGTCTCCGATTTCAGTATGTTCCAATCGTAATCTGTCACGGGATGCGGTTTTGAATGACTTGTGCGATATCTATTGTGTTTCAGCTAGTTATTGGTATTCAAATACATTGGGTATTCTATAACTGTCTTGTTGGCCAAGTCTATGCACTTCGTAATTAGCCAAGAGCGATCTTATTGTGGGTGGGTAAAGACAATTGTTGTTTGAGTTGAACTCACGCTGTGAATCTGATGAATAATAGAACATTGTTATTCTGACAATTTCTGCGAACAATATCTCATGTCATGGTTTCCTTTGTCCAGTCTGTGGAGTATCTCATAGTCAAGCTGAGTCGAGTCTATTTGAGTCCATTTGTCCTTGACTATCTGTCTACATCTTCTCCAAATTGTATACATAATTGTACATTAATTGATTAAAACATTTTCCCAGCTGCCTTTTTTCTAAGTAAAAGTAGTGGGTATTGATATCTCCTGCCTTTTAGCTTGACATGTCTGTTGTGTCTTTTACAGAGGCATCCTTTAATAAGTGGATCTAATATTCAGGACCTATTACGTAAAATACAATTTTAAACCAATTTTTCTTTAAACAAAGGATCAATGTAGTCCCCATCTCAGCTGGATCAAAGGAACACCTGTACGTCATGACCCATGACTGACCATATATGAGTGATGCTTTTCACACATTTACCATATACATATGTATATACATATATATTTATATGTACATATATTTATTGTATTGTGTACGTGTTAAATTACAATTTCAAGTGCTTGACGGGCAGCAGGCAGGTGCGTCCACGTGGGCTTGCTCCACCTTTCTTTAAGGCTGGAAGGTAGTTGGCTGGATAAACGTGTGCGGCTTTTCCAACAAGAAACGGAAGTGTTAAGTCAGCTGTAATTGTTTTCCTACTTTTTGTTTCGACTCGAACAACAAGAACGACAATTTAGTTTTCCCCCTAATCTCCCCTTCTTTCTCAAGTAGTCTGGGTAACCATAAATTATATTTCAAGTATATGTACATATATATGTATGTAGGGAATTCGAGAGTCTAGAGCTAAATCTGAAGGGGTCTTCATGGGAAGCATACATAAACAAAATTGTTAAATAATAGCGACATTAGGCGGAAGTATAATGCCTTTTGTACAGGGGCCAGCGACACGCGCGACAAACGATCGAGCTTTCGGCTCTGGTTGTATATCAAATTATGGAGGTGTTAAGGACTGGGCCACGTTCCATATTATTTACCTACTTTTACTTTGTACCCAGCCAGCTCTTTAATGGCTTAATCCTATTCGCGATTTGTGTTTAAGTTGAATACTTTCTGTGCTATGCCACCACGTAGCAATCCAACAATTTGATGCTTTGATTTTGGCATAGAAACGTGCCACTAGCTGATATTAAGCATGCGCCATGTGTGACCAAATGATGCAGCATTATGAGCACGTACGTTAATACAAGAAGTATATTTAAAATCAACAAGAAACCAACTCACATTGATTGTGTACGAGTATAAGCCAATAAAAGTTCAACTTTAACTTGATTTCGATTTTAAATATAATTATTTTCTCAGGGCTGAACAGAATTCCCAACAATCAAATTTATGTCCTGACCTTGTAATTAATATCCTGAAACAAGTGAATGCTGAGTGAACTTTGGGTTATCTGCAGCATATGGTAAAATGCACAATAAACAACTTTGTATCAGTATTTGGGCCTGATCCCTCTTCCCCTTGGCCGAGTGGAAGCCAGCGAAGTCAACAATGGAGAAAATGAAAAGAAATTGGGCAAAAGTAAAAAGCATATTGCCTAATGCCTAATGCGAAATAACCAAATCAAAACTAATCGAGCAGAAGTTACTGCAACTGTTTCAGCTGCTATTGTCGCAGCAGGTGGCAGCTGGCAGCTGGTGAGATTACACTGGGTGAGGATGGGGCTAGGTGTTTGCCTGGTAGCCCACAGTGAAAATGGTTTTAAATTGCCGCTTGATTGTCTTTCAGCTTGGCTAACACTTGTGGCATTGCCACTGGTCACGGACTCTGGACTCGTAACTCGGGACTTGCTTTTGGTTTCCACTCCTCCCCTCCACTCTCCCGTTCTCTGCATTGCCAAATCCTCAAATTTAATCAAGCGCACAAATTTTTGCACGTACGTATTTCTATTTCTATGATATTCAATGGGCGCTTCCAATTTTTGGCATTGCTGTTGGTCAAGCTCTTGGTCACATGTGTTGGTCGAGCACCCCTGCACCCACACTCCTGCTCCCACACCCTGTCAGATAGTCATTCGCTATCTATATGTCTCTCTACTTGTCTCTCCGTGTCTATCAGTGTGAATGGGCGTAAAACGAACTCTGACCATAGGTTGGGCGGGCAACAGTTGCCAAGGACTGCGACCCTTCTGCCATTGTTGCCTGCTGGCTCCTCGCCTTTGGCTACTGGCTCCCAGCTCACAGCTCCCAGCTCCCAGCTGCTCGGAGGCAGGCAGTCGCTTCATTAAGCATTTTTTGTTGTTCCTCTTGTTGTTGTTGTTGCTGAACTCAAGCTGTGCCGGATTGTATAAAAGTTGCAGCCGAAGTTTCTGATTGTGGGTTACACTGCCAGAAATATAAACTAGCTTATCCTTACATTGTGATTTTAACTGCCTAATAGAATTTTTTCTTCTCCGATTTCATATTGATAATTCTTTTTTATATATACTGTATTATTTTCCCTTATAGTTATTTATATATTATATATTTTCATACGATTTTCAAACTGTTAGATATGATTTTATTGTACTAGTATTAATAAGTTTTCCTTTTACACCCTTAACCCATTCAATTATACGAAACGGGGGGTGTAAAAGGTTTGTCCAGACTCATGTAACAGGCAGAAGGAAGCATATCTGACTCCATAAAGTACGAGTAAAAATATATTCATGATCAGTATGAGCCGAGCTGGTATAACGATTTCAGCCTGTCCATCTGTCTGTACACTCGGATAGCAGAGACCATAGGAGAGACCACAGGAGCTAGAGACAATAGCTAGACACAATATTAATACGTATATAAGGATCAGATAATAATCACAGAAGGATACTAATCAAGAATCAATTTACCATACAGAGTGTAGTAAAAGTTTAAAACAGGGCATATCCCTGCTGTGTTAATGGTTTCTTATAGTCAGGTATACTCAACTACAGCATTCTTACTTATTATATTTGGTCTGTTTTATTCTGAATGTGCTCTCTTAAGTTAAACTATCTCATTTCGGTCAAACATTACTTAAATTTATTCTGGAAATATACTCTAAATTCATTTATAATAAGATTGGAGAAACTGTTGTAATAAAACAAAATGTTCTTAAACAATTGTATGCTCTTCTTTATTAGCTTTTACTTTTCGATATGTAAATAGATTTCTGTAAAGATATTTCTCAAGGGCAATTGCAGAGAAACACAGAAACCACTTTTCTAATATGTTGCTGCTATTGAAAGATGGCAAATAAGTTGCGCAATGACATTTTTGACACAGTTGCTGCAATTTGTTGTCCAGACCACAGACGCACGTGCCGCCTACCTCGAGGAACCACAGAAGTTCTTCTCCTTCGGTTTCTCCTCCTCCTTTCTGTATATAAACCGCATATGTACAATACGAGTATGTAACAATTTCTGTTAATTTTGTTTTTGAGACACGTTCGCACGAATTGCGTCACAGCTTGCAGTGGATGCAGGAGTAAAGTCTGTCCTGGACATTGGGTATGGGAAATGGGCAATGGGTAATGGAATGGGATGGGATTGGCATCGGGGGATTGATCTAAAGGCTGAAGCTGATTGATATGACTTGAGTATATGAACAAACAAGCCACAGCAAACGCTTGCGGTAAGCATATTAGTTTATAGCCAAGCAAATAGATTTTTAAGCAAATGCCAAAGCATTGACCTGATGCTCAACTGGCCACAACAAAGCACATGCCATGTGCCAAACTGAAAGCAAACTTCAGCTCAATCTAACCAATTTATGCACAGTTGAGCAATTTTTTTCTACCTATATACTATATATATATTTCTCTTTGAAACGAACTAATTTTCTTCTCATTCTTCTTGTTTACCAGCGGCTGACAAACCAACATTGCGTATGCGTAATATTTAATTATATAAAGCATACGCTTTATGTTATACTCTTTTTCTCTATACTCTATCCGGGTACTAATTTTCATTCTCATAATCGATTTAGGTATTTTCTATACTATATCCAATTCAAAATACAAATTGCTTTACAATTTATTTAAGAAAAACAAAGCAGTTTGAATAAAATGTTATTTAATTTAATTTAAACTAAAATATTTTCACTAAACTCTTTGTAAACAACCCTTTCAAATATAGTATAATACTTAATTAAGAGTATTTTAGTATATCGATTCGACATAAGTTTATTTTCTTTTTTAGTTTATGAAAACGGCAGCTGCTTGAACGCAAAATAGTTTTGAATAAAAACTTTTCTATAATCCTTTGGCACAGGATGTTCAATCAATAAACGAACACTGATTAATAGTAAAAACTTTCTGTTTTCAGTTTTCAGAGTGCAAATTGTTTGCAAAAGCAGCATTGCAATACATTTTTTTCTTCTTCTAATTAAATCAGCAATTAACGCACAAAAATCAACACAATTAAATTATGTTACATGAATCCAAAAAAAATGTTGATAATCGTTATTATTACGAGTATTATTATCCTTGAATTAATGACAAATCGTGCGAGCTGTTACATAAAAAGGACTCAACAAAAAGTTTTGTATAAATTGTCACCAGAACATTTGAAGCAGGTAAATTAAATCAAATGATTCGTGCATGATTTTGCATAAATTATTAATTAAACTATATATTTAGATACAAAATAATGAAAACTCTAGAGTTAAATTTGTTCAGTTTTAATTAAATCAAAATATACAGCCAATCTGCCAGACACTGATGCTATTTTTATTAACTCAAATGCAGAAAAAATGTAATAAATAAAATATTGGTATTTTACGTGTTCACAAAATGAAAAGAGAAGAAAATATAATAAAAATAATAATAAGTTATCAGGAGAAAACTGAAATCTGATTTGTTCTGCTCAAAATTACCAGGATACAAAATGGAAATTAAATAAACTGCAAACGTTGAACGGCGCACAACAACAAAACAATAAAATAGTAGTGTGAAAGAAAATTTAATGGACTAGAAATATACCCTTTAGATTCTGAGTAAATGTGTTATGTTGTATTGCAACTAAAATTTAAAAATTCCATCTCAAAGTTGAGTATGTAGACACATTTTATTTGTCTGGGCTTGCCTCAATCCTTGCAACAAATGTTGGATCTAAATCGATTTTAAATCAATCTTAATCTGCAGATGGTATTAGATTTTGTATCTATAAATCTTTGCAGCAAGTAGATAGTCGTACTAGTTCCAACCTCTTTTTATGAACTTAAATTGGTTATAGGGTATAAACTAAAAAAATGTATATGAAATGTAAGTTCAATAAATTGACCAGATTCGCTGATTAAAAAAGGAAAACTTAAATTTTACATGACTTAATAAGTGCAGATATGTAAATATGTATAATATTCATAGATATACATCATATATAATATCGCTTTTTAAACTAAACCTCGTCAATTGGCTAAGTTAACAGCTATAAATCTATAATGCTCATATCCTTGGAAAAATAAGTAAAACTGCTCTAGTTGAAAGGGTCGTTTATCCCTTAGATAAAACAAATAACAAATATTAATAGTCATGAACATTAACATTCAGTAAATATATACATGGAAATATGAATATATATATACATAAATATGTATTTCTTACTTAAAATATATCATATTATATATCAATTTAATAATTTTCATTTGTAATGTTCAAATTCCAATAAAAGCTGTAAATACTTAGAACCGCAGTAAATCAAAATTAACGATAAATTTTTGTTGAGTTTCGAACGAAATCCTTGGCATAGTTCAACGTGATTCCCCAGCTTGTGACCAAGTAGTAAACCGCAATTTTTGGCAATAGCAGTTGGACAAATACCTTTTGCCAATGGCCAAATTAATAGAATACAAATATGCGGAGAGGACGCAGGAAAGTTAACCGAGAGTTGATTAGTCGCCATGCCGCACATTTTTCACATTCAATGCAAATTGATTCAAATATTGGCATTTAATTAAATGTAAACAGACGTTACCTAGCCTCGAAATTGATGTGACCTCAGCTTCAGCTTCTGAGCTCCACTCTCTCTTGGCTGTATGGCTGTATGGCTATGGCCCTTAAAGAACTTCATTAAAATGCCAACAGGCCTTCCCAGAAACCAGAGCCCAAACTCCATTTCGTTTTGTAAAATTTAAATGGCAGTTGACAAAGGTCCACCCCAAAACTCACAGCTTACACAGCTGACACCTCATACCACATCGGAGTCCACTTCAATGCCATGTAATTGTTGTCCGGCGTGCCCGTCTGAAGCAGCCCTGCAGTTATTTGCATTCAAATCGCAATTTTTGTCTCATTAGGAAGGCAGGACGACATGAAGGAGGATATCGTGGCCCTGAAACATGGACCAGACATACTGGAGGACGATGTCGCTTAAGTGTCCCAAAGTTGCGCTGGCCACACGGCCAAATGAATGCCAACAAGTCAGGCAGTCATTCAGCCGGACAAACTGCCTCAGTCTCTGTTCTACCATTGGTCTCCAGTCTCCAGTTTAAGTCTCATCCTTGGCTACTAGTCAACGGCAGCGGTATCGCCTTCGGGCTTTAGTTTAATTTCACTCCAATTTTCATTGTACAATTTTCGCATTTTTCGATATGGGGGTAGGGGTGCTCTGTACAAGAATTGAGCTAAGGGTTGCTCCTGCCACCGCTGCTACAAGCACTTCTCTGCAAACTGATATTGCCTTTTAAGTAAATCAATATCAAATGCCTCGGATTTAAGTTTGCCAAGTCAACGCAAGAAAAAAATCAAGAAATTTGTGAATAAAATGCAAGAAAGGGCGTTTCGCTTAAGCCATGTCGACAATTGCGTACCCTAACTACATCAACAGGAGCTAAATGGCTTATGGAGCTAATGGTATGGTAATGAACTAATTAAATTGAGGGGCAGGACGAAGTGTTAACTGCTTGAAAATGCGATATAAATATAAAAGTTTCTGTTTATAGAGGGGTATACATTTTTCTTATTCCAGAGCTGAATTTTGGAAAAGCGTTTAATTTATTACAGAATCTTTTATTTGCCTTATTACAATCTGTATTGATTTGATATTTAATATTATTTTTCTGATTTTTGTAGCTTTTGTATTTTTTACAAATTATTTATATTTTTATTAAAATTGATGAAGATTATAGTAGTTTGTTATTAATTTGATTTATATGTAAATTTTTTTGTGATTATACATTAATTTTAAAAATTATCCTTCATGAAAACGAATTGGAAATCTATTAAGAACTGTTTCGAGATAATTTATTGTAATATAAAGTATTCAGAGTGTATTTTACTTTATGACTAAGTGAAGATACCCTAACAAAACAGCGTGGCCTTTCGAGGACGCATTATGCGAAGTTTTGTGATGATGAATGAAAATTTTTATGTGTGTGTGTGTATTTTTTATGTGAGCGTTTTTAATTTTCCAAAGTGAAAAGCAAATTTGTCACAATTTCATTCGCTGCGTTATTGGATTGAGCCGCATTTGATGAAGCTCTGCTTTCATTATATTCGGTATTTCATTTTTTTTTTTGGTTTTGTCTGGTTGGTGGTAGCCGGGCTCAAGTCGTTGTGTGGCTGTGGCTAATGCTAATAAATTATATGGCAGCTTTCAAATTGAAATCCGCGACGACAACTCAAACGAATTTAATTGAAAAACTGTTTTTGCCGCGTTTTGCATATAAATCAGTCAGTCAGGCAGCCAGGCAGAGCGACAAGCAGCCTTGAGCCCCGACAAACAGCATTTGCATCCATTGGTAGAGAGCCCTAAAGCCCCTGATATAGCCATAGTTCGACTCGTAGTGCCCAGTGTTAGGTGCTCGAATCAGGACATGCACGTCCTGCATTTGGGCAAACAAACGTGGACTCTACGGGTCACTGCATATTGAGAGCGCATATGCTAGGTGCTCTATGGTGGGTGGTGGACACACCTGCCACACCCACCTGCGCCTACATGTACGAGTACATTTAGCTGTGCGCCTTCAATTAGCAATTTGTCAACGAATTTAACGTCAACCTCTCAAAAAATGTTTATGTATATGTAGCTATACATAGCCATACACACATTCATACAAAGCGCTTGTAATTCAATTGTACGAGTTTTGATAGAAAAGAAAATAAACATTAAAATTTTTAATTAAATAAAAATTGCTTTACAAGACCTTATGTCATTTGCAATATGATATCTGACAGTTTATTCAATTTGTCATAACTTTTGGCTGACATACTCTACGTTTAAATTAAAAACATGAATTAAAACTTTGATGTCCGGTTTTTGAGGATAATTGTTTTTCCTGACGCAAATGCAAAAGTGGTGTTTAGATTTGATGGAAAGTAGATTTTCGGGTGTACAATATGCAATTAAATTCATTGATTAGTGAATTTTAGCTTAAATCATTTTATATTTCAATTTATGTAGAGATTTATATATACTGTTACTAATTCAATCAAATTTCAGTACCCCACCATGTCTACTATTTTATCCGATGAAACACATTACCATTGCGTTTGCTTAATTCTGCTCCCTTCTAGGAATCGTACAAAAGATTTTAAGCTCCTGTTCCAGCTGCTACTATTTACCGGCGTTTTTTTTTCTACCTGTGCGAGGTGCAACTATCATTTCAAAGTTTTCCTAGAAACCAAATCTTTGCGCTTATAAAAAAATTGTTAAATGTACCGCATTTTTTTGCAGATGGAATTCCACACTTTCAATAAGCCCAAAAAAATGGATGTTTTCCCAACCCCATATAAGCGCCAGCTGGTTTGACGCAACCTAATATTACGTCGCTTACTTGCATTCACTCAAAAAATTTTGCAGTGAGCGCAAATATTTCATTCAGTCAATTTCGATTTCCCTCTCTTTTTCTCTTAATTAAAAAAACAGCATTGCACTAGCATTATTAGCGCGGGCGAGAGTGCGAAAGAAGAACGAACGATAATCGTGCCATACAACCGTTATGTCCTTTCTTATCTTCTTTTTGCGGCAGCATCCCGGGCAGCGATTTTGGCACGTCGGCCGCTTCGGTTTTGTCCCTCGTTTTCTTTGTTGAGATCTGCGTATCGAATACAGCGCAAGGCATTAAAATATACAAAATTTAACGTAGAAGAGTTCTGTGTAGCTGATATATGGTTTTTTTCTACCCTGTCGCCTGTCGTTTTTTGTACGTAGTGCAAGCTTATTTTGTACAGTTTCTACACTTTTTGTATATAAGAGTGTCACTGTGCGTTTAAAGAAAGAGAAAGAAAGATCCCACGCCATATCGGACGGACTTAGCACAGAGCAAATACAAGAAGTGGACGCCCTCTGGATGTCCTACACATATGTGACTGCCGCAACTACAAGAACTCAAATTAATTAATAAAAACGTTAAAAATAGTTACGAAAATTGTTGATTGAATAGCATGTTTAAGTGGAAATATGTTGGTGGTTTGTTAAAAAGAAAGATTGTATCTAATTACATATAAATTGACAATCTAAGACTATTATTCGTTTGTGGCTAATTAACAGAAATTGATTAATGCGGAGCTTGGGTTAATCATTTGTTTTTTATATACAAGAAAATAACACTTACAGATTTCTCAGTGAATAATTAATTTAAATTTTAATTTAATTTGCATTATGAAATTAAAAATGTTGTTTTTTTCAGTTAAGCATTTGAGTAAACTTGCTATGGCAACTCGTTAATTGGATAATATTTAACGTGTCTGCTTATAATTGCCTCCCCTACACATATGTATGTATGTATATGGATATGTATTCGTGTGTGTATATATTTTTAAAGACAGCAAATGTTAGCCCGTTGGGTTTGATGGAGTTTTTTTTTCGCCTCGGGTATGTTCGGCGTTTAGCGTGTATGCATTATCACGGTCAATGGGTTTTAATTACTGATTTAGTTACAAATCAAAGGGAATTTAAGAATGCGACTTTTTAAGGCCGTTGCTCAGTAACCGATAGGTGCAAGATTTGCTAAGAGTATTTCTGTGAAGGGAAATTCAATTCTCACTTGCAAAATTTACCATTTATTTTTAATTCAATGACCCAACTTTGGGTAACTTAATTTGTGTACTTTTAGCTTGATAATGATTCTAACGGTGTGTTTTTGTACACGTCTGTGTGTGTGTGTGTGTGTATTCGTGTGAGCGAGTATAAACGAAATTCCTAGGGGTATTCACAATTTCCCGGCTGTTGAATGAATATTTTAGAGTATTGTATTAACTGAATTGTAATTCAAACTTTATTTAAATTTTATTGCAGGGAAGTAGAATAGGTGCGGATATATTTGGTATTCAAAATTGCAACAGTATATAAAATGTTTAATTATGAAAAGCTTTAAAGTATATTGAATTTATAATTAATTTATATATATCTTAAGTGGTAATCATAAATATATTTAATGTATGTTACATAGATATAAATATTTGCTTCAACTGAAGAATTGCTTCATACGCGTCACCTTTTGCTGCCAGGTCCTTAATCTGTATAGGGAAATACACTTATATATTCCTTATTGTTTGCTACTTGAAGTAGTTTATCAAAGGCGTTTTAGCGGGTGTTGTGGAATATGTGTTGAAAGAGTCGAAAGTTTTATTTCTTTAGTTTTATGCAAAATTATGGCACATTAGCAGCATGACGTATTTATAACTTTTAGGGGGTGTATGGCTCGAATGCAAAGCGCCGCAAGGCTAACAATAATATTCCTATGCAACTTCATCAGTGCATACACACACACACACACACGGAAACACACACACACACACATCCAGCTGCACCTACAAGTACTCAAACAATATAACGACGGAAGTAGCAAATAAAATTCAAATTTGTGCCAAAGTGTTTCATGGCCGGAGAGAGCAGTTTCATGCAAAACGCTCTGCGGTTGATAGCAAACGCTAATGTGGGCCCATGTAACTGTGACTGTACGTGTGTGCATGTATGTGTGGGTGTGTGTATTACCAAGTACTTTATGCGAGGACTGCATGTGTGTGTGTGTGTGTGTGTGTTTGTGTTTGGCAGTAATAAATTTCACTCGCTGCATTCAAGTTCCATATTACTTTTACAGGCTTTGGGCTCTGGCTGTGTGTGTGTGCGAGTGTATCTGTGTCTGTGTGCATGCGAGTGTGTAAGTGCAGCGTTTGGTATACGTTATTATTATGTTAATTATCTTTTGATATTTCAATTGCAATAACAATTCGCCTGCAAAGCATCGCACTGCTTCCACTCCAGCGTAAAACTGTGCAAGCGCAAATAAGCTGATTTAATAATTTCTAAAGATCTGCCAAACGAAATGCATAAACCTTTTTGATAGCTTAATATGAATGGTATATAAAATATCGTATTTTAATTGCAATTTCTCTTTTATATAAAAACTCATTAGACTACAAAGTGCAGCAGAAAGTTTTTCACTCTTAAGTAGACGCTCTAAAAACAAATTGAAGTGAATTATATCCTATTATACCTACTACTATTATACCTATGTATCTGTACCTGTTTATACCTATTTCCTTATACTTAATCAGCATTAACAGCACAGTTTCTTTATTATACCTGTTTATCTGTATAAACGAATAGAAAGGGCGCTGAGTACGACTCTTCTAGGAGTAATTTCAAAGGTTCTCGATGTCTTCCTACACTTCATATCAAAAGAAAAATGTTTTCCATACATTTAAATGTCTGTTTAATTCTGGTAGTCCATAATTTGTATGACAGTTAATACAATGATGGCTCAAACATCACTATTATTGTCAATGGTAGCGGTCGAAGCGAAACCACTTAAAATATTATTGAACTTATTGCAGATGTTGTCGCATCAGAGAATGCCGATTTACGGTAAACGCATCATTTGCGGTGAATGAATACGGTTTGGGAACTGTCTGTATATTAAGGCAGGTACGCAGCTGCATATTAACAATAATTTCCCCAAATGTGCGGTTAAGTTAAAGCCAACAGGCGGCAAAAATGCGGCGCAATACAAACTGCCATTGTGGCATTGTGTGTGTGCGTGTGTTGATGTGCGTGTGCGTGGGTGTGTGCACAATTATTAACGTGTATACCGCACACAAACATGAATATACACGGGCCATAAACACACACACACACACACACACACATATTACCAACAAGAGCGACAAATGTTCGAAACAATAGCATTGAAAATGCGTGAATGTGTTGGCATGTGTGTGTGTGTGTGAGTGTGTGTGTGTGTGAAAAATGACAAATAACTACAAGAGTGTGTCTGCCCGTATGCAGAGTAGGTGTAAGTGTGTGTGCCTCGTGTTGTGCTTTGGGCTACATTGTTGCTCTATTTGGCCTTTTGTTGCGGCAATAAAATTAAACTTAACGGGAAATGTATCAAAAATAAGTGATGGTCTCTGACGTTTCCCCAGGACATTGGACCTGTGGGTGTGTGTTCGGCAGCTGTGCCATGTGGGCGTGGCTTCGAAAAACAACTGCTAATTATGTAGACTACCATAATGTTACTCTAGAGATTTCCTTGCAACCAAATATGGACAATTACCAACATATTTATACTCAGCCACATTTTTGTTATATTATTAATTTCCTTTTCCCAAAAAGTGTTACGGACTACTATTCTAATCAAGTTTTTGGCACCTGCGAGTTCGTATAATTTATAAAAATAAATGTACCTAAACAAGTTTATGCATATAAACTTATTCTATATATATTATAGATATATATGTTTGAATTTGAGACTTGTGTTTACTTTAAATTATGTCAAAAAGGAATAACATAGACCAGAGGGGTGGACTGTCTGGAAAGCTGCTGCTGCCGGAGAAGAAGAGACTCCAGAACCTCACACACAATGAATATGATATAAGATAAAAGTGAAAAAAGTAAGAACATTCTCTCTGAACATAAACGTACGATCCGACGAATTTTCAAAGCAATTATTAAAAACTGAAGATGGTACAATGAATGAATCGAACTGATTCAAAGAGTTTTTCAAAACTTAGCTCAATCAATCTACAATGTTGTCCATAATATAACATGACTATTTTAACATAAATACCAGGTCAATGATTCAAATTCAAATCAGTATAGATAATACCTCGAACCAGGATAATGTGAATTATCTTTGATTTGCCAGGAAGACCAGCTTAAAATTGGAGCGTCTATTATTCTGCCTCGCAACTTCAACTAACCAAAATTTAATAATGGGACAAGGCTAGTCGTCAAAAATATATTAACATATATAGTAAGAGCTACAATTCCGAATGGAAACTTGAAAGGAGAAGTCGTTCTGATTCCTCCCAGCCAAAGGATTTCACCTAAGGCACCACTGGCACTGCATTTCCCATTTGATTAAGTCGCAAGGACAATAATGTGCGGCATAAATTTGGCAATTCAAGTTTTCTCACAAGTCCAACTCTACGTTGCATGTTTCCGATTCGGCAAATCATCAACACTCTTTGTTTTCATGAAAGATTATAAAAATAGAACCAGAGATAACAAGTTTTTCAAAATTGCAATAAGTATTTAAAATTTCAACCGTTTAACTTATATTTTTTCTTCAATTTCAATTAAATTCTTTTGTTTCTTAGTCAAAACCCATCAGTTGATATACGATACAAGTATGCCCAGTATACTAGTTATCTGGCGAAATAAAGTGAGTTTTAATTCTTGTTTCCGTTACACGCAGCCATTGTTAAATGATGCATGTTATTTTAAAATTACTTAAAATTTATTTCACTGCATTTTGTGTAGTTTTCGTTTAGATTTATTGAACTGCATTAGGTTTCCATTAACGCTAAAACTAAGCAAATATCTTTGTGTTCATACATTAAATTCAGTGTCTGATTGTCGCTGCTGTTGTTGTTAGTGTTCTTTTGTGAGCAGGTAACAATGTAAATACAATATAACAAACTCTACAACAATAGACAGGTAAACACAATTTAACAATGCACAAAAGCTCAAAAGCATTCGGCACTTGAATGCCAAACGAGTTTCAAGTAAATTTGCTGAGAATCGAGCGGCATAGAAACGTTTGAGTTGGCGTTTCCAACAAATATTGATAGTAGTTCTTGACGAAATGCTAAAGTAGTTGGCTTCTGAAGGACTCTACTTCTAAATCTCTAATAAGTATGAGTAATTGTTCTATAAATTGGATTTGAACTTAGTTTCTAGTACTACAACTCAATCACGAAAAACCTGCTATCGATTTTTAAATTTCATATTCAAGTTTTGTGCAGACAGTTTCTCCCTTAATAATAGACATCTGACCTTGGATTTTTGTATTTGTGTCTGTAACATGCTTAAGTATGCATGTTCATTTTAAAGTTTCTTGTTTCATTGTCATGTTTTTGTCTAGTAATTTAAGAAATCTAAACTGTCTGGTAAATCTGTTCAAACTCAAAAGAACAAAACCAAGTGCGAAGCAGACGAATTGACAATCTGTCTGTCTCAAACTGAAGAAGAAGTGTAGAACCTGTAGAGCAGTAAAGGATAGTGACCGAACCTCATAGTGTAGTATGAGGACTTTAAGCGTTTTGATATAGTTTACTAATGTCTAATTCTCCTGGCAATTGCTTTCAGTTTGATTATTCATATTTATGTTTATATTTATATTTATTAAGAATGCTTGAAAATGCTTGCAAAAGTTGGTTTGTTAGTCTAAATATATTTAAGCGACACAATAAAACATTTCCAGAACAATTCATTTACCTTTACAGTCTCAATACAATCAAGTTTTACTTTTTAAATAAAACTTTGATAATTCATTTGCACATTCAATTTTGAATCTATAGACTTAAGTTTGGGTATCTATCTATCTATCATCTATCGATTACACGACGATTCGCTTTGTTAATACATTTGACTGATCCATAGTAATGCTCAATTAGTAAGTATTCTTTTCAATGACAGTTCAGCTAAAATATTACAAATAGTTTGTCTACCGATAGCTACAATTGTGAGAAGTTGTGGTCTTTCAGTGAATAAGAAGTATCTCTATATAGTATATCTAAGTAATGGTCTCATCGGTGATCATTCTATTGGTACTATAGGTTACCACAAATATTTATTTCAAGCAATAATTGAGAGTATGTTTTACTTAATTTACAATTAGGAAGCATCATTTTGATTAAGACAGCTTTAAATTACAACTCAAACACGTTTCTATTCAATTCTATTAGCAATTACTACCCTACAGTTTAAATTCGTATAAAGTTGAATTTAAAGTAATCCACTTTCATGAACACAGATTGTTGGGATATACATAAAATATATGTATATACGTCCATTAATATTTTTGAGGTATACTTTAATTAGTTAATTATATGAATACCAGACAAGTAAAAAAGTAGCCGCAATTTACTCAGTTTTTTACACATCGCAAAAGTGAACCAATAACTCATTAAATTTACCACAGTAATTTTATATATATTTATATTTATATTTATGTTCCCAGGCCAATCAAATGTATTATAAAAAATCAATTAAATGGCTCTTGTGCGCATGGATAAATTTTATGTTCATTTATGAATGTATATGCGAGTATTAATAAAAATAATAACAAAAGAAATATGCGAAAATATTGCTTTATAACCAGAAAATCTCGAGCATAACAAAAATATCATCAAAATGAAACATAATAAAATTAAAATTCAAATTAATTAATAATAAACAATAGCCACAATAGGCAAATACAATGTAACTACAAACTGGACATAATAATATTTATGATCCTAGAGGTAACACACATTTAACGGTCCGTACAACATGTGTGTGAGTGTGTGTGTGTGTGTGTGTAGAACAACTATGACTTGCTCGGAAAACAATTATAATTACAATAGCCATAAATGTAAATTTCTATAGGCAGTGATTGCTTGTCAGTGTTTGTACACACACACATGTTTGCCTCTGTGTGTGTGTGTGTGTGTGTGTGTGTGTGTTGCATACAGACATACACTTTAAAGCTTGAGAGCCACAAAATACACTTGACCAGCGAAACTGAGTGCCGAGCTTTGTGGCATTCAGTTTTACGCTTGTTGCCAAAAAGTCGACTATAAAATTATGCACTTTACAATGCACTCAAGAGGAGGGAGGAGGGACTGAGATGGAGGTAAATGCGGCACCAGAGCGAGACAGACAATGGCATAACTGTGAATTTAGATTACTGATGATGATTACGAGCCCAGTGCCATGCCAAAATTGTGAAGAGCCAGCGCAATCCAATGCACAACAAGCGCATTTCTTGATGCTTCTTTAACGATCTTATACTTAGCATACAAACAGCTTTCAATATACCCTGTATCTATGAAAGGACTAGAGATGGGGTATAATGTTATGTTTTATATTAAATTACCATTATCAGTCGAATTCTGTCTATTCAAAAAAATCTTCTATTCATTTTTCAGTATATTTTTAATTCAGAGACTTTCGAAGTTGGACACAACAAATTCGTTGGGAAGTTTTCTAGGTAAAGGACTGCTTACTGCTAACTTAGATACAGGGTATTAGGTAGTCGTTAGTTAGTTTTAACTAAAGCGTTCGTGCTTGTTCTTCCAACACATTGTGCTGTGTAGGCGCTGTATAATAAAACTTCAAGGGAAGGCATAAAGTACAAGCCAACACTTTTTATGGCTCATATAAACCAAAAGCCATCTCAAATATTACAAAGCTGTGATGCACAGTAGCAAAGTTTGGTAGAGTTTTAGTGGATTACATTTAGTTTTAATTGGCTGAAGGTAAGGAAAGCTTTTCCAAATGCAAAGCACACAACCATATGACCATTAGCTCAAATAGATTGAAGTTTTTAAGTGTCTAACTGCAGTCTCTTGCGAGAAATGAGTCTCTCTTATGAGTATAGAAGTTCTTTTAATTCATTTTTATATGCTTAAAATGTATATTTATAAATATGATATAGGTATTTTAACAATTTAATGAAATGATTTCGTATTGTGTGTTTTCTGTAATGACTTTTGCTAGATGATGCATTATTCAGCTATGCTGTCAATCTTTTGTAGTAAACATTCCTGAAACCAACATAAGTTTACACAAATATTTCATGTAAGCTTTCAACATTAAACTTGTACATTTTAAAATCATTTGACAGTAACAGAAAACAGCTGCAGACATGGAAAGTATGGAAAATCTTACAGACATCCAATGAAATAAATGAAACTCGTTGAAGCTTTAAGATTACTCATACGCAATGTTTGACCGCAACAGTAAGGAAATTGTAGAATGAGGCTGGAAGGTTGTAGTTGTTGGCTACCGCCGCTGTAACTATTCCAGCTTCTTACCAACATAATTAAAATTGCGGTTGAATTATAAATGGCACCTGTGGCGGTTGACCGCAGCTATGCACCGAGCTGTGCACTGAACATTTGCAACGTGTGAAATCCTGTGGCAACTACCGAGCACTTAAAGCTATACTTACTTAAAAGAAGACCGCACAGCTACAACAAAAATCCCAAAAAATAATATAAAATAAAATAAAATGAGCTACAACAACAAGTTAAAATTGTCTACTGTACCATTTCGTGGTATAAATTTTAAGTGCAGCACATTAACGGGTTACAACCCCAACATGAAGCAAGTAGGAATCGAGTTAAGACTGAACGACCTAGAGATACTCTCTAAAAGATCTGTGAATCATTTTGTATATACTTCAAGTGGGATCTTCGATTGCAGCTGTCACTTGCTTGGTGGAACATACAAACCCCTTTTTATTCCATAGATACAGGGTATCCATAGACGTTGGTAAGGGTAGAAAATGCAGCCGCAGCTGCCACTAGCTCTTAGTTGTGGCTGCAACATATGGTCGTGTTATAATTGCCAGAGCGCGACTCTTCGCCAAGTTGGTTCAACATCGAAATGAGTTTCCATAAAGCGACTCCTGACCCACATTCTTGGGGTTACATTATTAAAGTGGCGGCCTGCCTCATGCAAAAAGTTTACTTTACCATTAAGCGGATGTTTAAGCCACGCCCAGTTTGTGCACCTGCCTACCGAACTGCCAGCCATCTAGCCAGCCATCCAAGCAACCTGGCTAAGTCCAAGTCTCATGCTTGACTTGCACTTATTGTTGAAGGCTGTTTTGTGGCTTTGTTGTTGCCGTTTTAGTTGATGTTTTTGTTGTTGTTGTTGCTGTTGTTGTTGCCGTTGACTTGTAATTTCACTACTCGAACGCTCGACTGGGTAAGGACGAAGCTTTTGTCGCGTTGTTCAGCCATTTTATGCCATTTTTACAGTCCTAATAATGGCAAGCACTCTCGACAGCATAACCACTTGTTTTATGCATATAATTTTCTGCATGAACAGCCTCTAACATACTATACATACCCGTAGCTCTCTCCATACACAATGTACGAGTATATCCATGGTTCATAATCATTAGTTGCCTGGCAGGTCATGAATAATGACTTGGCACTTGATATTGGTAAGCAAATAGCTGGCCAAAATTATTAATGTGCCTTGTTGTTCGAACAGAGAAGGGGTACAGGGCTAAGGGAGAAGGAATATGGTGAAATGAAGGTCGACAATCGAATGCTTATGGTCATTCAAACAGTCAGCAGTGCAGCCAAGCAGCAATTAGTGGGGCGTGCCTGTGACTAAACGATGGTTTACATTGATATTTACAGAACTGAGTTACTATAAAACTCATTAGTAACGGTCGCTGGGAAAGTAGACTACAAATATACCCTTTAAAAGTACACACAAGTGATGAATTAAGATGGGTGGAAGTACTCTAAGAGAAACTTATGAAATCTGCAAAACAATCAAAGAGATGATGATACTAGGATAGGATAGGACAGGATACGATAGGATAGGATAGGATAGGATAGGATATATTATAGTATACTGTAGACTTGGATATGGATATAGCTTATTCATTAATAATCCTAGTGCACTTTTTAGCCTCACACGAATATTTCATCTGTCTGTAAGACAACTTTACTTAGCCTTACGCTACCCCGTTTATTAGTTTCCTAAATACAGGGTATAAAAACTAATGAGTATGTTATTTGAATCTAGGCAGTAACATTTGAATTTCCAAATTGCAGAATATTTGGCAACATATTCGCCAGCTTAAGTTAATTGGAATTAAATTGAATTCGAAAATTGTTTAAGTTATTGAAACTCACTTTGAAAAAATTTGCCTAACAATCAAAAAATATTTATAATTATTATTTTCAAAGTGAGTTTCTTCGATAATTCTCGAATTTAATGTTATTGTTGAAGTTATTGATACTCACTTTGGAAAAAATTATGCTGGAAATCAAAAATATTTATTACTATTTAAATTGGTTTATCATAATTATTTTTGAAATTCGCTTGGAAGTCGCGTAAATTACACGACTCAATGGGGCCAACTGATTGTCCATAAAAAAAGAGGAAATAAAGGCCCAAATCGATAGCCAAAATGAAACGAGTTTTTAAAATAAATGAAAGGAAAGGAAAGGAAAAAACGGCAATCTGTGCGGGCTATATTAAAAATGCATTATGAAAAACACGTCTGTTTATTGTGGGCGCTCAAAAGGAAAGTGGTGCAAAAAAGCAACAGATTTTATGACCTGTATATCTACATATATATATATATATATATATATATATGTATATATTTGTATGTATGTAGGAGTGTCTGTATGTATATATGCGATGCTGCATTCGACAGGAGGCAGTTGAATATAAACATGCATCAACGTGCTGCACGCACCGCCGTAAACAAGTTGTCCATGCAACGATTCTGGAGTAGCCATTGCCGTGGCACGCTACCCGAAACCGACACGACATGCCACTCATTTCAAGTGGTTGCCCCACCCACACCACCCACACCACCCACACCACCCACACCTTCAATATACAGTCTCTTCGAAAACGCTTCTCTCTCCGCCCCACAACAACCCAACCAGAACTGGTGCACACATCACTTCATTCAGCAGCAAATTGAATAACAACATTTTCCATTTGCTGCATATTTTACATGGTGATTAAATTAAAGTTGCAACGTGTTCCAAGAGCCCCAGGCACACGTACGGCTACGGAAATCGTTAAGGACCTTCTAGAAATTTGAAACGCCAGCACTAATGCAATAAGTTGTCAACACTCGACTTGGTGACGTATTTAAAACCAAGCACACGTGGATTTGCATACAAATCTCAATCTACTTTACGTACTCGTAATTCATTTTCTCATTTTTTTGTCAATGTTTTCCTTTTTTATGTTTGCTTTATTATATTTATTACACACGTAAACGTATTCAACTGGATCTGTGTATATTTTCACAATTTTATTGCACACTCATTAACAAAACATTTATACAAATTTTATATATGTTATATATAAATTTAAAATGTGATTTAAAAAGCTGAAAAAAATTGAATAGAATTAGTGTAAAGGGTGAATCTGATTTTCAGGCCCTTTTGCTTCTTATCAAAACTTATCTTGGATAAAAAACTTTGACTGATTCGTCTTTTCACACCACCTCCATAAATAAATGAAAGCTGATGGAGACAAACTGTAAATCTGGTTAGTTTCTGCCTTTGCTAATACTTGTAAGACATTTTTTTACAAATGAAATTAAGGTATATTTCTTAGAAAACAGTTTCTAAGCTTTTTGGATAAAAACTATGATTTTTATATTTATTTTTATTTATTTTTTTATTATATTTTTTATTTTATTTTTATTGTCCAGCAACAGAATCTATGTATATGACATTGCTGCTAAATCTCGTCTTGCAAAGATCAGAATCTTCCAAGCTAAAACACTTCGCATGCTCTCTGGGGCTTCCTCGTATCTGAGAACAGCCGACCTAGAGTAAGATTTAGGTATTCCGAAAATCAAGGACATTATTATATATATAAGCTTCAAGATCACCCAAGCCCGCTTGCTAGACGCCTGTTAAGAAACCGCAAAAACCGCGGCTTCCAATTCGCAGAAGATTGCGCAGAAACCATTCGACGGATCTCATCGATAGAAACTTATAAAATTACCACAGTATTATTAAGTTATTCTCATTCTATATAGATCCATTATGAAGTCAATCTTGGATAATTTTCTTTTTTACCCCAAAAAAATTTAATTAAAGTTGTTCATAAATAATAAGTGTAGCAGTATAAAATAAAAGAAAAATAAAGAGTCTACACTTAAAACTATAAGAGGGAAGTATCTTAACTTAAGTATCTTAACTATTTTTATACTAGATTAAGCTCAATTTTCATTTTTTATAGTTAAATAACTATAAGCATACAAGCAGCAATTTGGATTGAATATTAATATAGATATTTTCTATTTTCCAATAAGAAAAAATAAGTTTCAATTTAACTGATGCGTTTATTGATATTATTTAATACTCAGGAAGGATAAGCAAATCATCTTTGAGTTTATTATTGAAGTTGCTATTCAAATTGGAAGCCTTTTTGCTTTGCATCTGATAGTGAAATATATTTGTTTATCTTACATGTGTTTCCCCTCTCATTAACAAACATAATACAACCCCGTCTCCGTTTATGAATAAGGGTTAAGGCTGAATAAATGCAGCTCGCAGCTAGTTGTGAGCGCAATTTGAGCAACATGTAAATAGCTACATGATACATACATAAATTATCAATAAAAGATACATATGAATAGTAAATACGTGTAGATTTTGTAATATTAATTTGATTTTATTGCACTCTGTGATTTTGACTATCTGTTTGAGCTCTGCTCTATCACAGTAAATTAATTTGATTTTATTTCCAGCTGCGTGCCTTGGCATACTAATTTAACTTTAAATAGGAAAATTAATAATCATAGATGGTAGTACATTTTAGTAATTCTTTTCAACTACTAAAGGGATATGACAGAACGAAGTAGTAGTAGAAAAATGTGAAGAAACACGCTTATTTAATTATGGTATTGGTATAACCCTTTTACAGAGATCGAAATGAAATGAAAGGGATAAAATATTCTTTTTGTTTGCGACGACAAATAAATAAATAAATAAATATGCAGCTTACAAAGAGCTCCGCGATACGCAATGCATATTTTTTATGTCCTTCTAACGCTGCCACATACGACTCTAAATAAAATTTATGCATATGTCTGTCTGTCTGTGTGTGTGTATGTGTGTGTGTGTGTGTGGAAGCATTACAATACAACTACAGACGCTCGGCATCCGGCTTATGATTTACAATATCACGGTCAACAATAAAAAACGTGCACAGTAAAAGTTTAATAATCACAAAGTCGTATAAAAATATGATTTTCTGAAGCTGCGAAATTTCAATGCCAGACTAAAACGAGCAAAAAAACAAAATAGGATCAGAAAAGAATTGAATTGAAGATTAGCTACGAGTATTGTCAGTAATTGTGTGTGTGTATGGATTAAAGTATTGTAAAGCATTGCTGGAATCAGCACAAATCCATTGACAATATCTCTCCTATATTCGAGTACTCGGAAAATTTCCATTGTATTAAACAAATACTCGTTTATCTCTGTTTGATTGAACCAAAACGTGCCTAACTGCATGCTACATGCTGTTCTCGAAATAAAATCAAATTAATTTACTGCCAACTCGCGCAGTGTAATAAAATCAAATTAATATTACAAAATTTACACATAGATACATATATTCTATATATCTATGGATATTTACACAAGTGTGTGTTCATATAATTTACTTTATAGCAATTTACATGTCGGTTCGAATTGCGCAAACATTTTTCATTTCTATAATTAAATTCAATAAGCTGCAAGCTGCATTTTTAATGTATAGTCATTTTACAAGCAATCTTATCACAACTAATGTGTTGATTTTGATACCCTTTAACCACGTTTAGGCACGTTTATACATTAGAGATGCAAAAGCAATATCATAGCCAAATCCAGGAGTCTTCTGGTTGAAATTCCAACAAAATTTTACAAGTAAATCGTTTTCTTGTTCTAAATTTTATAACGAGAGTTTAATGAGTACTTTTGCAGCCAGCTTAGTATCTAAATAAATAAGAAACTACTAAATCGCATAAAAAGCTACTTAAGCCTCTACTTAACTTGATTCAGAATAGATTCAAAGACCTCGAAAGAGTATTTGATAATAGTTTTCGACTTCTCCCTGAATAATTTGTTTACTTGTTCTATTTGGCTGTGCATAATTTTCGCATAATTATCGATAGCAAACAAAATTGTTTGTTTCATTGTTGTTTGACCTACACCAACTGAGATACCAACACGTGTGTGTGTGTGTGTGTGTAAAGTGTGTAGTTTTTAGTGGGAAAACAAATTGACTTACCACTAAATACGAGTATTACTTGATATTAACAATTTGCCGCACATTTGGCTAATTTTATTTAATTGCATATTAATTTAAAATTCTACTCGCACCATATATTCTATGGCATGCTTTTAGAGTGCCATTGCGAGCATTTGACAGTACAGAAAGCAGACACTTAAACACTCTTGCTTTCAGTGCCTTGTGGGCGTGGCGGGAAGGGGGTCGGCATGCAGGAAGGCAGCTTCCTGTCCGTGATTAATGTGCCGCAATAATGTTAGAGCTGCTTTAAAGCAAAGCAAAAACCAAAAGGGAAATGGCTTAAAAGTAACGCAGAGACACACACACTACATACACTCACACTCACACTCGCACTCACACACTGACACTCACACACATGCAAGGCCATTTTCTTAGCTGGCAAATATTTTTGTCTGCTCGCAAAATATTTAACACAATGGCCATTAATGGCTGTGGCTACTGGAGAAATTTTTATGTGCTTCTTCTTTTGTTTTTGTTGTATTTTTTGTATTTTTTGGTATTTTTGGTATCTTTGTATTTTTGTTGTATTTTAAACATAACAAACGATAAATTAGCAGCTGTCCGACAGCGCCGAGTGCTTGCCTGCCACACTAATTGCAAGTGCAGGGCATATAAATAAATTCAACTGCCTTCTGGTGTCCACCCAACGATATTAAAGTATTCGTCCTTAAAGTGTTCCTCCTCTTCACACTTTTCCACTTTTCCCTCCTCTGGTTGCACATTAATTAATTATGATATTATGCGTGCAAAAGTTGTAGCTAAAGTTTGCACCGTGCTGCAAAATATTGAATATTAAGACCTTACCCTTTCTTCTTTTTCGCAAGTGTTACTATATTAAGTGGCCTCCTTGAGACACGCACGTACACACGCACACACACACACACACACACACACACAACAAGTTTTATGCATCAAAGTTTTCTCCCACGGTATTCGCGAGCTTCGGTTCACACATTTTAAGCGTTTTTATAGACATTTTATGCACGCAACAACAACACGGCGTATGCGTAATGTGGTAAGTTTTAACGATTTATGTGCAAAGTATATATACATATATGTACGCTATAACCAGATGATAAAACCTGTTAAAAAAGTTAACAGAATGTCGTCATATATGCAGTAAATATATACGATCTAGATACATGTCACTTTGACAAAGTGTTTTAAATTATTTCTCTTGATTACTAAGAACCTAAGAGGCAAATGACAATTCTTTTTCTCTCAATTCAATGTTAACAAAAATGTTGCTCTAGTCTGAGCCTTCTTTTCTCCCTGTTTGGCTCTAAAGGATTTTAAATGTTGATCTGAACATACTGAATGCCAACGACCTATTACGCAGATAACTCTTTTATAACTCTGCTCTTGATAGAACGATCTTTGATCGACAAATCTGTTTGTCAGCGCGACCTACCAACAGTATTTATTTTATTTCTATATATTGACAACAGCATCTGATATAAATATAAACATAAAGAAACTTATATTGCAACTTTGAATGCAGAAAAAATTTCTAATCGGGCGTTAATATACAATAATATCATCGAGAGCTGAGAAAGAAATAGAGCGAAATATGGAGAGTGTTAAAGATGAAGTTACGTGAGTTAATATTGTTTTCAACAATCTTTTGGCTTTCTGCTTTATGTTGTAACTTATATACATACATACATTACTTATATATTTATACAATATATATAATAATATATATATATATCAAGAATTTTTAACTAGAGAAGAAAAATTTTTATTACGAAAATTGTGAATAAATTCTTAACCTAAGATAAATAAAGGGTAGCTACCACTTTCAACTAATAGTTCACTATGCAGGAATTGGTTAACAGGAAAATTTATGATTAATAAATATAATAAAATCAATATTAATTATAAAAATAATTTAAAAAAAATAAGTCTTGTATATAAAATTAAAAAATGAAAAGAATTATGATAAAATAAAGTCTGGGGAATTGGAAAAATATAAAAAATTATAAAAAGTATATTAAGTTTATCCAAAATTAGTTCCAAGGATAGGGAAAACCTAGAAAAATCCAATCAGTTCAATGAGTAGCAATTAGTATAACAAAACCTAAATACTAAAACCCTAACTATCCCGACCGTAACATTTGTAGCTCGCTATGGATATTAGATATATATATTAGATATTAGATATAGATTTTTGTACGCATCGAAAGTGAGATATAGCTTTTTGGTTTATCCTCCTTATGTTTCGCCGTATACATTGTACCATTTAAACAGATATTGTTTGCGGTTTGTTATGTTTGTTATGTGAAGACGCTTGTTAAGTGCGTTTACCTTCAGCGAGACAAACAAATTGAGGGCTAAGTGTTTGGTGTGCGAACGTTGCTAACAATTGTCGATAAATCATTACATGCCAAATGTGTACATGCATGTGTGTGTGTGTGTGTGTGTGTAAATAGGTAGTGCTCACACACAGAGTCTTTGGCAGGCTGACACTTGAATAAACATAAATGCATAGCGCTTATGTAAAAAGCACCCAACGGGGGCACTTATCAAGAGACCCAGACTGTCGACATGAGTGATTGCTCTGCATGTGTGTCAGTTAGTGCACTCTGTGTGTGCCTCTGTGTGTGTGTGTGTGTGTGGGTGGGTGTAGCTGCTGTTGTCATGAGATACTTTGACAGCTTTTGTTTGGTTTGCCAGCCAGTGAGCTCCGCCTGGCCATATAAGATGACAATGGTAGCTTCGAGCGCACCAATGCTTCAGGCGTTATGTAAATTTGCGGCTAAGCTGTGTGTGTGTGGCTGCGAGTGTTTCCTTTTTTATGTGTGCGTGCGTCTGTGCATATATAAATATATATGTATGTATGATTTGCTGTTAGTGACTTTCTAGTGTTAAGTCGTCAAACAGGTGTGCGGACATTATTTCGAGTTGCAGCAGATCAGATCTAAGAACTTCAAAGAATTGTTTGCCTTAACTCAAATGAATATTTATTAAAGCGCTGAAACATTGGCAGCAACAACAAATCAGGTGTGCTGCCTGTGTATGTATGTGTGTGTGAGTGGCACACCCTGGAATCCAAATGCCAAAGACGAGGGCGCTGTGGCTTAACGCGTTTATGCCTCAATAAGCTCATGATTAATAGCCCGCCTCGATGGCCTTATAATGAGCAAAAGGCACCGACTAAAGTAAAGCTCAACAAAATAAACCAAACCCAAACCCAAACCAAAGAGAGATGAGATGAAGCAGACCAAAGGCAGTTCGAAGCGGTGCGATTATTGTGGAATTTCATGAACTGCAGTCGAGAAAATCAGGGCTTTAAATTGATTTAAGATTCAGCTAGAATTGAGGTAGCTTTCAGCTTGTCAAGCGTCGAAAGATTAAACTGATTGATTTATCAATCGTAAACATGAGTCTATCATTTCTGAATCAACGTAAAGATTAGATGTAATTCAATTGAACTTGAATTGACTTTTGAATACATATTATAAACAATTAATATAATATCATTTATATGTTTGCTAACTAACTAAACTAGTTGATAAATGTCATCGAGTTAGCGACAGGTTCCAAATGAATGCTCTGGCGATGTTGAATTTCAAACATCATCACGTTACGTATACGCCGCATTAGACATTAGACGAAAAACGTTGTAACGCCCTCACTCGTTGCCGCTTGAACATCTTTTGAAGTACTGGAGCGCTTTGAAGGATTTATGCAAATATTGAAGATGCCATCGTCATCGTCGGCATCGCTTAGCGCATAACTTCACACACGGCTAACTCATCCGGAGTCGGAGTTGGGTACACCTTAATGCTTTTACCATTACCATATGGTATAGCAGCAGCAGCAGCAGCAGTAGTAGCACTGCAGGTAGGTATAAATGGGAGTTGGGTGTTTTCTGGCTGTTTGTTTGTTGATTTTGCGTTTTTGGTTTTCTGGTTTTTGTTTGCTTTACTGCGGCTTCTGGCCGAGCCGCTGGCAGCAGTTAATGTTACGTGTAAATGCGCATTTCCGTTTCCTGCGGCTGCCTCACACACTATACAATGCTCTGACGTGGGCCTGCTTCTCCCTCCCTAAATGCCTTTTCTGGTGGTTTGTCAAAAAGCCAACTGTTTGACAGGAAGTCGCGCCAAGAAATTTACAGCCTATTTGCATTCGACTCAAGAATATATCATGCTTTCAAAGCGCTGCCCCCGCCCCAACTTCCCTCATGAAATGCCTGTCATTATGATAAATAGTTTAAGCTCAGTTTTAAAAACTGAGGTAAAAGCTCAGACTGCTATCAATCAAAATGCTACTAAAACACCAATAATATTATTGAATATACCACGAGATAAATCCATATAAAAACTGGATAATCTTCAAGCTAGTTATTTAAGATATTATCCCAATCCATTTAAAGAACTATTTATATAGAAATTTTTGGGTAAAAAGGTAAAGGTTTAAGATTAAAGTGGAGTAATATAAATCGCCTTGAATTCTCTCTTTTTCTATCTACATTTTTGAAAAACGAAATTCATTTTCTAAAATTATTTTAGGAAATTAACTCTCCAATTATTATTCGATGATTATATTCATTACAGATAGTAAAATAAAATGGATGCTTAGCATAAAAAAATATAAGATCCGGATCACTTGATCGATGGTTTGTAGACTTTAGGTGCAATAAATTGGGAAGAGTCGATTCAGTTCCGGTTTCAGTAACATTGATGCATGTTTTATGAACAATTTTGGAGACTTTGATTTGTGCATCGGGCGATTTCAAGATGTTTCCAAACTCAGCGTTATCCGTAAAGATGCTCTTAATGCCCAGATCCATGAAGAGTGGCGTCAACTCATCATGGAATTCCATATGAAATTTGGGTAATTTCACCCGCACTCTTCTTAGAACTAGTTCGGCTATAATTTCCTCCAGTGGAGTCGATTGCAACTTTTTCTTAAGATTAATCAGACCGGTCTTCTCATTCGGAAGTATAATTAACATGCTTAAATCGTTTCCTTTGTAAGTCATTCTCAAAGCTTTTGCATCAAAATCTGGTAAATCAGCATAATAGAAGAAATCTGTAGTATTCATCATCAATACTTCTGCATACTCTCGATAATTGGCGAAGAATTCTTCGTAACGAGTTGAGCTCCATTTAAATTTTAATGACCACTCGCCTTTGAGGTGAACTGCATTGATAAGCAACATTTGAGTACGTGAATTTATGATATTTTGGCCCACAAGATTTTTTACAAGGTTGTTAGTCTTGGATTGTACCCATTTATTAATAGTAGAAGCAGCTGCACTGCTATTACTAAAGTCGATACTCTCCATCTGGGAATAAAACTTTTGAGACAATAAATCCTTGAACTCGCTACGCACAGAATAATCTTGCTTGATGTAAATTTTGTTTGCCATACAAAGTACGTTGCCCTGTTTATACGGGTTTAGCATGCCACAAACATCATCGGCAACGGTTGTCATCCTTCGGAAACCCAATTTGAGTCCTTGGTGCAGTTCCTTAGCAGTCGCACTATTCTCGTCTGCGCCCAAGCGTAGCATCGCAGCACAGATTTGTATACAGAATGGCGAACATATCAGATTCTCATTGGGATTCTGATTGGTCAAGTGTTCGTATACGCTACGTGAAAAGGCTTCCAGGGAACGTGAAAGCGCTGTGTCACGTTCCATGCTTAAATATCATAGATAGGGTCGGGCATCTTTTCATGTGGCATATTTGAAGCGCAAGTAAAAGGTTAAGATTAAAAATTAAAATTACAAAATTAAAACTTTGAATTTGACATTATCCGAAATACATCTGCGACACATTCGTTAGATTGTTCGGTGCTCCAACAAGGTATATATATCTTATATATCGAAGTATTGTGGTATCCTGTGGATGGGTTATAGGTTGGGTAGGAACTATTAATATTATTATAATTATATGGCATATGCACGATTTGCCTCCACGCATCCCTATTGATAACACCAAGATCCGCCAGAGCTCTGGTGACGTATCCGGGGCATTCCTCTCCTCCGTTGTCCACCTACTACGAGCTGGAGCTTCGCTTTCCATTCACACAACGTGTTCAGCAAAGTCTCTGTGTGTTCATCCGACTGGCTATATCCATGTCGTCGTACAGCTCATACAGCTCGTTGTTCGATGCACTGCTTGCATCTTTCATTGAGAAATAGGTTTCTATGGGTGGATTTGAAGTCCTACGCTTTAGTTCGCTAATCAACGAGTGTTGAAAAACAATTCAGAGCGAACCACGAGGAGGTAGTGCCTCGACTTGAGAAGAGCAGGGACAAGGATCATCACCAAGTCGAATACGATCTATGCTATCACCTCATCCATTTTGAATACATAACCAAATATTTGACTTCAATCTCGAATCAATTTAGACCTGAGCAAAGAGTATCGTTTTTACATAGAAAGTGCTTTTAGTTGCAGGATAACAACTTAGTTCCTTTTCCTTAATCCTTTAGAGTGTAGTACAGGGTATCTTCTAGTTAAACACTTTCGACTAAATAATAAATTGTGTCTTCTTTGAGCTCTTCGTAGTGTGCCTGTTGTTGTTGCCTGGTGCACTTTCTGTGCCTGAAATTGAATTACAACATTGTCGCTGCAGCTGCTGTTCTTTTTGTAGCCAGTTTTGTCCAGTTTTTGTGTTAAATCAAATTATAGGGTGTATTTTTTATGGCTTTACTAGTATACTTGATTCCTTTACTGCTCACTCATGCAGCTTGTTAGCCATTTAAGTTGCTTTTATAAAAGTTCGCATGGCAAATGATGTACGCCTACTAAGGGTGTATTATGTGCATGGCTAGGGGCATGTGGCATGTGGCATGTGGCATGTCCCATGTACTATGTGTGGCATGGGGGCACTTTACTGTGATTTTTTGTTGCGCAAATTGCATTTGATGGATAACTGCTGCCGCTGCTGCTAGAGTTCATGTTGTGTGTGGCCGAAATGAGTTATTAATTGAGTTATTTGTTCATATACCGTTATGGAATTTATGTTTTCTTTCTTTTTTTTTACCAAACCAAACGCTTTTCACTCATCTATAACGTTGTTTTTTCTTTATCCTTAAATAAACACTGTGGCACGTTGAGTGAACATTTTCAGGATATTTCATAAAACTGTTTACTAATTACGAATTTTGTAAATTCGTTGGAAATTTAATAACACAGATTTGCTTAAATTTTTGATATAAATAATGCAAATATATCTTCTTACCAGTTGTAATATGCTCCAAAACACACATAAAATATAGAAAATATATGCTTAAACTTATTTTCTGCCTTTCTATTAGCTCAAGACAAGTACTGCAGTAGGTGAAAGTCAAAATTCTTATAGAACTAACTTTTTATTTTTAAAGTTATTTATTTAGATATTACTCTGAGTTCAAATCTAATCTTTTATCTATCTCTTGTCTTTCTTTATATAAACGTCTTATATTATTTTTATATTCTAGTTATTGCAAGTCTCAGTACATATGACTAAACTCTAGAAACAATATTAACATGCTCAGTTTATGGAATTGCTATGTTAAGGTAGTACTTTTGCTTTTTTTCAATGCTGAGTTTTATTCAATTTAATAAACTTATGAATTAATGAAGAAATCGACGTCTTAAGCGTCGTATGGGACTTGTATTAGGCAGTGAGTTTGGAAGTCTAGTGGAATGCCCTAACAGCCTTTCGTTGTAGAAACTACTAAAGAAACAGACTTGGTCTTGGACGATATTCGAAGCTTAGGTCCTGGTGCAAGGTTGAGTTGCGTGCATAGCATTCACAGCCTGTGATGAGCTGTATAGCTTTATATTGGAATACTTGTACTTTAGTTCCGTTTCTCCCATATTTGAATTCCATATATCCATATTGGAGCACTCATTTGTCGGCACAATAGCCGTTTGTGCCAGAGCAGTGGGTTGATGTTCTTGTTGAGGAACCAGTTCATTTTCCTTCGTCTTGTCCAGCAGATACCCAATATGATATACTATATACCAGATATGTTGTTAGAAATTATAATTTTACGAATGCAACGCTTTTTGTCTTATTTACTTAAGTACATATTGCCGATCCATATGTAAGTCGGGCTCTATATCAAACTATCTTTTTTCAAATGAAATTTGTCACTCGCAAGAAGCGCAAACACTTTGTAATTTGCAGTTTAGTCTTTAGTCACAAAAAAACCTATACTGGAATATAGGTATGTTGTTTAAATCTCAGTCTTTGATCAAGAACGAGAACGAGACCGAGGTATTTGCTTTATTAGCTCACCCTTTGTACCCAGAGATGGTAGTAGTGTCATATAAGGAAATAGCAGAAAGTTACGCTTTTGGTACAGCCTAATCCTCTAGCATTCCTGGAGTTAATCTGTTTCATTATAAACACATTTGTCTCCGCAAAGAATGCTTATATCATCAGCATAAGTTGCGATACTTATTCGTTCAAGATGAAGCTCAATATCGAGATTATTGGGCATGGAAACGTCTACCGAAAATATGGAGTACATACCTGGTCCGAGATTGCTTCCCTGTGGGTCACCAGCAAAGTAGAACCAACACCAGATAGAACTAACTAAAATTCTTTATCAAATTTCTGAATAAACTATTTTCACATTGCTGAACTTCCTTGGAATTTTCACTACAGATGCAAGTTTATTATTTGGAATTTGAATGAAGTATTTTGATCAGTTTTGTGTCTTATTGAGAAACATATTTCGAGTATTCATTTACTGCGTTTATGCGCACTTTGCGAATTATTTCTGGTAGTAACAATTAGATAATTAAAAACTAATTGTTGAAGTTATGTGCAGCCAGAATTATTATAGAATTATTATCAGGCAGATAATTGTGTGTTAATAAAAACATAATTGCTGAGACTTGAAAATCAGTGTTTCAGTTTTTAAATTGCAATTTTTATTTTATATATATTTTGATGTATTCTTTTTCTTTTACTTTATTGCGATATAGTTGCTTTTATACTGTTTAATTGGGAGAGGGGTTGGTGCAGTTTAAAGACAGTCGTAATGCTATTAGTATTAATTAGTTGAAATACAGATAAACGACTTTCAGTGGAAAAAAGCAATTCCTTCCAAATTTACCTGTCACGCTATTGAGTTAATTTCAATTATTGCCGTCACAGCGAACTCTATAGATTTGGATTTCACGTTTTTACCTGCCGCTCGTATAAAAAGAGGAAGATAAAAATGTTAAATAAAATGGATAAAAATTGTTGTTTCAAAAAATAGAAATCCCTGACAGAGAGATAGAGCGAGAGTTCTGCAAGCTGCGCTCAAAAAGATAAATCTTCAGTCGTGCACTTTCATTTGTTATTTGCACAATATGGGCGTAAATCGCGATTTCAATGGCTAAATATTGATTGAATGAATGAATGAACTCAATATGCATGCAAAGCATACGCTCCACATACGAACACTGCCTGTCTATCCAACTATCAACGATATATACTATATATCTATCTATCTATTCGCTGATGTGTGTGCGTGTGTGTGTGTGTGTGCAGTTAGTTGGCAATTGAAATAGGGTGAACTGTGTATTGGCTTGCTGCTGCACAGACACACACACACACACACACACACGCATAGAGAGAAGGACACAGAGGACATCGAGGGACAGAGTTGCATTTTAGGTCAGGTTATTGCAATGAAAATCTCTTTAAGCTGGAAAATGCAAACTGCATTTGGGCTGTAGTACTGTGGGTGGTACCGTGTTGGTGTTGGGGGTGAGATGCTGGTGGGGGCCGATCAGGCCGGAGCAGGTTGCGGTTAGCCACTTGAAACTCGCTCAAAATCCTGTTACCTGCACGTTTCGGCCATCTATTCTAGCCCTCGTGCACACCCAGCGCATGTTGTCTACTTTCGGGCACAACAGCATAGGGCCAACTCGTGTTATTGTAGCACTGAACGATTTATTGAAAAGTGCTCAAAATACACACTCACACACACACATATCAGTTAATACAAACATGAAGCTACATGAAAATGTGTAGGTACATTGAAAAGGTGTGCGACCGTTTTACCGTGTGTGCCTGTGTGTGTGTGTGTGTGTGTGTGTGTGTGTATTGAAGTTTTTTGTACAACGCTTGGCAGCCGCTCGACGCTTGAGTTTTACAATTGATGCTGTGGTTTCCCTTTATTTTCATTGCAGTTCCACTCTACTTTTCTCTACTACTATACGGATATGACGAGGGCTGGCTGGCTGCCTGCGGCTGCTGCTGCATTGCTCATCAGGATATCATTCCAGCATTTTAGCAATTCGGCATTTGGGCATTTAGAAATTTATTAACTGGCCTCAGACGGAGCTAAATATCAATTACTTAAGCGATAGGTTTATAGCAATTAAAATTGAAATCTGCCGAAAGCGTTACATGGAAATATCATCAATCATGATGCTTGTGCTATATACATATACGAATTTCAAATTTAATCAAATACTCATGCACCTTATAGATATGAGATATTTGTACATATTGTTGAACTAGTTCTGGCCCAGGGTGTGGAATGTTTTGGGTCAAACAATTGCATCTTAGATTGCATTTAGTTGATAGCTGAAATCAATTTAAGGAATTTTATTCAAATGTTTTTGCTTTGGTTCTAAATTAGCCAGTTGTCTCTTCAATTGAAATGAAACTATTTAAATAAAATTAAAACAGTTTTCGGCTTCATCAACTTTGTTTTTCCAATAGACATGAAAAAGGCGGTCTCTCTGGCAGATGTTATACATAAATAGAAACGAAAACAGTTCTGGGCTTAAAATTAGTAAATGGAGAAACAACATTTGTATTATACAAAAATAGATATGAAATGATATTTTACACATACCGCAGTAGGAATTTATTGTTAAACAATAATATTGTTAGTGTAATAAATTTCGCGATTTAACTAAGAGCCAAATTACAGGGAGGCCGCGGCTAAATCCCAGCAAACGACAGTCGAAATCCATTGCAAAATACGAGTATGCATATTGTCAGGGAAATGGAAAACACAAGAGAAACACTACGCGATAAAGAGAACAATAAAAAATGCATAAATACAAAAAAAAATCCAAAAAACATATCGGAAAAATGCAAAGTACTTTCTAAAAAAAGAAATAATAAAAATAAGGAACTAAGCGCAGAGTAAACAAACAAAGTGCAAGATAGTCTGTTTTTTGTCAATAAGGCAAACAACATGGCAGGCAAGCGCACAAATACACAAGCAAACACCTACACACACACACACACACACACACATAAGGAGAAAAAACACACGTATGTAGGCAAACAAAGGATCTGCATCCTTATATCTTTGCGACATTTTGGCTTTTACTTTTGGGCTAACAGCCACACACACACACACACACACAAAAACACACACACACTTGACATTGTTTGTATTTTTCGTTGTGTTGTTCTTTCTTTCTAAGTTTTTCTCCCGCTTTATGTAAAATAAATACAAATACCACGCAACGTTATGTTTTACAACCTGTCATATATACAAATATATATATATTTATATATATATTTTTATCGTTAAAACGAATACAAATAAGACGAGTTCTTTTTGGGCTCTTTCCTTTTTTGGTGGTTTTAGAATTTTTATAGCAGCTCTTCGCTGCTGGTTTGCAGCTCTATCAGACATTTACAGGGCATCCAATTTCGTGTGGAACTTAAATATTTACATTTGACTTAAATATGCGTATTTTCGCATAAATTACAAAATATTTCGCATACATATTCTATTCGTGTGCCATACGATATGTTTGTCATACATACCATACTATATACTATATTATATATATATATATATGTATATACTATACTATACAATTTTATGACATTGTTGTAATAAATTTTATTAGATTTTGCTTGTGGCGTCTGTTAAGCTCGTTTGTGCAGCTCTCGTTTTTTTTTTCAGCTGCTTTCTGGTGTAATTTACTTTTTATATGGGGCAGCTTTTTGGTCATAAACTATAATAGCAAATGCCTTTGGGGGATAAAGCAGTTCAAAAAGGGTTCGCAAGTATGTGTGCGTGTTTCCAATTTTCAAGTGTTGCATAATGCCATAAAGCTAAGGTCAGTCATACTCCATCCAGGGTTAGCTCCAAGTTTGTAAGTAAAGAAATATTTAAATTTCAGTTTATTACATACAAACTTTAAGTAATTATTCGTGTGCATTGTTATTATTTCTATTATTATTTCTTCTAAGTTTATTACTTTACATCCCTTACCAGTTTATTCATAATATTTACACACTTACTGGAACGTGTATGTTATTACTCATGTTGTGTTTCCTTTACAATGATTTTGGCGTTGATTTTTAACCACATTCCATAGTTTTTCCTATACAAAGCCTACTGCGATCAGTTCTATATAATTAACATTCTGTATATTAATCTGTCACAAATAAAGAAACCAAATGCTATTTTAAGTATACCTTAAAGCTTAGTCCAGATAGATCTTCTCATAATATGAAATGATACATGTAGTATATCCCGTTTTTTTGCTGTGAAAGTTTGGTGTATAAATTTTAGTTCTAAATCGAATTATCTTATCTTCAATATATTGTTGAGGTCTACAATTAACATTGTATCTTTACTGATATTGCACATAAAATCACCATTTACGTTTCTATATAACGATTCTACCACTACAGTAAATAAGGCTAAGTATATTAAGTACTAATGTACATTATACCCATTTTTATATCTGCACTCATATACACAGAACTAGAACTGACCTACTGATCGATCGTAAAACTGGTAGTTGTTAGTTATTATTGTCGTTATATTATATTTTATAGTATATGTTCATTCCACTTAACCTTTTTTAACTTTTGACTATATTTTCAGGTTTATTACAACAACCTATAATAAAAATAAAATGTATCTTGTAGAAGTACTTATGGCTGTTTTGAGGCGGAATGCGGCTTACTTTATATTGCCATTTGCTGCCATCATCGATCACATTGTCTATAATCTTCAAGACGGGAAGTTGCAAGAAAGAAAGAGTAAGTTCTGTTTTATATATTATTATTTTTAATTATTATTATATAAGAAAGCGTGTTAGACAGTCAATCTATCATCAATTTGATTCAATATCACAAATTCCAGATCAAAGAACAAATTGATAAGCTTGATTGCAATTAAGTAGAACTCACGCAGCGCCAAGGCCAAAATAATTTCGCGATTTTAATCGAATTTCAGTGAAATGAAATCACCTAACTGATAGGATGAGAGAGACATTCCATAAATCCATAGGGTGTGGATAGGAATACATATTTTGTGTCTAAAATCAAAGAAAACATTGCGGCAACTGCAGTTTAGAGAGAAAACTAAAAATTTGAAGTTTTTGTTCAATGCAAGGAAAAGCCAAGTAAAATTGGAAGTGGAACCAGAAGCAGACAGAAATATGTGACTAAAGCTGAGATTCATTAGGCTTACCCTGTTAGCCTTGACCTTAAGTCGATTATTAACAATATGATCCTAGCTATATTGAATTGATATTGAGTTATTGCGGGAGTATAAGCCAAGTCTTCATCATTTCTTTCTTCAACTAAAGCAGATAGACTTTAAACTAAGTTTGTGAAATAGGATGAGATGAAATGGAATAAGTTTAGCTAGCCGGACTCTCAACATGCTGTTGACAAGCAGCAGGATGATGTCTGCTGGGGAGGATCATGACAATTAAGTTTTCATGGCCTTTTTTTTTGGGCGCAAATACAATTAACCGTTGAGCAGTGAAAAAGTTGAAACAAAAATGAAAACTTTAACAATTGTCCGCTGCAATCTTCATTGCTGAACTGCAGCAAAGAACTGAATGCAAAACAAAAATCGGCCAAAGCTAATATTTGCACAACTGGACAATTGAGATGGCAGCGTGCGTTAGTTCAGTTACTGGCATCCACTTTTCGACTCACACCACTTCCATCAGGCACCCTCATCCTTCATCTCCCGCTACCAGTTTCAGTTTTAGTCCCAGTCGTACATTACGCGGAGCTAACCCCTGAGACTCACGAGGCTTGACTCGACTCCAGTCGACTCGGCTGCGCGTCTCCTTGAGAGCAAACTAGAGTAATGTCGTGGGAGCCAAAGATAAATAACACTTAAGCAAAAGGGGGAAGAGCGAAAGAGAAACAATTTGCCGTTTGTGCTTTGAAAAATGCATGAGCCAAAGTAAATGGAAAAAGTTGCCGAGTAACGAAACACACAAAACAACGCAGCGATAGAGAGACAGAGAGAAAGAAGGGAAAGAGCCCACAAAAAAACAAATGAGGGGAAGAGAGCGAGATCGAGCTGGGAGGCTGGGAATAGTTTTCTTTTTTTAAGGCGACTAAAAAATATTGCGGTCTGCTTTTAGGCGCAATTTGACAGTTATATACCCTGCATCAAACAGCCGAACATAAGGAGTTTAATGTACAATCCTTTATACTGTTGACTATTATATATAAATATATATATTTATCTGCCTCAATAATCGATTGGATCTGTCAAGCTGTCTGTCGCTTTGATCGCTTTCATTTTAAAGATTAAAAGGTATAACAAGAAGTTTCTCAAGAAATCTTCACTGGACCAGTTGCTTATGGCTCTTCTTTCTTCTGTCTATCCGTGGGTAGAAGGTATCTCCCAGCTCAGCACTTTCTTCTGTAGTTACCATGTAACTATTGCTTGTGTCGCTTTTACTGTTGAGCTGACGAACAGTCGTTGATTTTCCATTCGTCCAACTTTTTAGCAGCTTTATTTATTTGTCGCTTTATTTGCTGACAAGAAATATAGACAATATATTGCAACACTCACACACAACACTTACACGCATACACACACACACAGACATGACAGTGGCATGTCGCCGCTGACACTTAACATGCCCGTAGACAGTTATTAGGGTCATTGCAGCAGCGGCGCTGAGACCCCCGGAAAAGGGCACAGAGATAAGTTTCAGCTTGTTTTTCCTCTCCATTTTTGATATGGCTGCTGGAGCAAGCTTTTCTTTGTGTCGTCTGTTTGTGTGTGCCTGGTGTGCTGTGTTTTAGAGCTTGCTGCTGGCCGAAAGTATGCTACAATTTATAGCGCTGTGCGCCTAAATGTATACATTGAGTTTATAGAGCGCCTGTTTCAGCTTATATATAAATTTTTTTTCCAGTTTTCGTTTTTTTTTTTTCGAAAGTGTCTTTGTCAATGGCGTCAGGGGAGAATTTACATATGACACTGTCAGAGTATGCGTATGCATGTGGTGTGTGCATGAGTGTGTGTGTGTGTGTGTGTATGCGTGTGCGCCACAAGCTGTTTAGTGCTCCTTTGTGCACAGAGGGGGCATGTCTACTATTTTTAGTAAATTGTATTATAGTTTTAGTGCCAGAGTTCAACTTTTTTGTTTGGGACTTTTTGATGTTGCAATTTCACGCTTGGCAACTTTGTTGACTCCTGTGAATTCCCAAGCTCTTCCACTGGTCTCCGGTCAGTGGCTTATGCTGAAAAATTAGTTAATTTAGTTGCACTTTGAAGGGAGCCCAAAAAACTCAAACCGTTCTGACCATTTGACACAGGCAAAGTTCGGAAATAGATGCGGGTTTTGTCTATTGCGTGGGAGCATTCAATTAGTGTTTGGGTTTTTCTTATATTTATTGCTAACATTAGAATAATAAAAGCCCCAGATAATATGCATCTTATTAAAATAGATTGAGTTAATGGGAGTTGACTTTTCTTCTTTGAAGGGTAATCAAATTGCTGAAAGTATCTTAACATTAAACTACTTCTAGATTGGTAATTTCTCTTCGATGTAAAAGAAACTGAAGTTAACTAAATCATATAAAAGTTATTTGGGTTTAAAGTCACCTGGTTTAGATAAGATTAGATAAATAAAATGAAAAGCAACTCAGATTCAAATAGAATTGTTGTGTCTGATACACGCTGCGTATGAGTATTGGACTAGAAGTTGCTCATACGTAGATTTCACAAGCTGTCTACTTATTTCATGATATCACAAAACTAAACTCTGGCCGTTCTCAGAGAGTTCACATGCAAAACACTTGTAGTAACTTTGGTGTGTTATCAAATGGCGATAAAAAATAAACAAGAGCAAGAAAATAAAAAAAAAGAAATTTTCCGAATCGACTAACAACAAGTTTTGTTTTTTATTTTAGTTTCATTTTGTTTTTTGGTTTTAGGTATAAATGCTGTGCAGTTGGGCGTTGGCTCAATTGCTGCAGTTGCAAGTTGCAAGTTGAGTTTACTGTCTAGCGTTTGTACAATGGCAAACAACTTGCAAAACAGAATACTACAGAAATTCATTTGCAAACGAAAATAAAACTTTTACATTTAACTGTGTAAATTTTAAAACATTTTTGAAGCGCTTTTTTACGCTGCCATTGGCATCATTGCATTACTCTCTTCTCCCTCAACACAAAAAACCCAACTGTTATTGTTGTTTTTGTTGCTGTGGCCGTGACTGTTTTTTATTTATTTATTTGGCATCGTTTTTGTTGCAAGTTTCAACTGTCAAACACAACATCAATTTGTACAGAAAATAAACAGCGACAACTTTTTCTTCTGTTGCCACTCGCTGGCTTTGCTTTCTATAAACTGTTTTTTCTATTTTCCTCTCTCACTCTCTAACGATCTCTCTCACTCTCTCTCTATTGTGCATATATTTTCAAATGTGTGCGAGTTTGTTGTGACTATGTGTGTGTGTCAGTGTGTGTAAGTGTGTTAGGACAACAAACCAACATTAAAAAGTCACATTGCTGCTGATTTATTTCGTAATTCAAAGCAAACTTTTCGGCAATGCCAGTGCCACAAATAGGAAACGTGCCAGACATTGGCAGACATTTATGATGCGTGGCATTCGTGGGTTAAGGATTGGATTTCTCATTCACCAGGTGCATACCAAGGGTTAAAGATTGGTATTCATTAGGAGCGCCAGTAACTAATACTTTCCTTTGGTGCTTACAAAGATAAAAGTTGAAGTCAAAATGTTGTGATTAGGGATTGATATCAGTAAATATCATAATCAAGTTCAGATCAGGATAAATGCTTAATAGTAAGCATATTGGAAGTAATATGTCTACTGTTTCTATTATCTAAAATATTTCTTATGCTTAGTTAATGTTAGTTCTTTGATAAAAGTTATCTAATGGATTTTTATTAAATCCCATCAAAAATATATATGCTTTATGGGACTCTAGACGCTTCCTCCCTGCCTGCTACGTATATTTGACAAACTTAATTGACTCCTTTTATCCAATACGAATCTTTATTTGCACTCTATATATTCAATTGTTAAAAGATTTCCATGGTACAGTTTTAATAATCTTTTGGAAATTAAGGTAAAGCTGGGAAGGAAAATCCTGTTACTAGGATACTGTACGCTACTGTACGCTCTACATATCAAATCTGTTTCGTTCTTTTGCCTTTAACACAAACAGCAGAAAATGGATTAAACATAATAAATATATATTTTCATAGCTTTATATTGTACAAGCTTACTAAATTTAAGCTTTCCTTCTACTCTCTCCTTGAGTACAAGAATGTAATATCTACAGCAAAGGAGCTCTGAACTACTTGACGACCATAGAAAATATCTATTTCTTCTTTTCCTATTCCTATGTGCTCTACTTATTATGCTTTACATAATCCATTTTGCATTTTATGTATACTTTTCAACTCTGTTTTCCATGCTTTTTCTTGTGAACACTTTCTAAGTTCAATCAAACTTTCACTTTTCCATCACTTTCAATGGCTTCTATCATTATTCTGATTGGGTTTTTCTGCGTTTTCCTCAATTCTTACATCAAATGGTGGATCAATTCAAAATCAATGATAATAATTCATTCACCAGCAACAGAAATTTTAATGGCAGAAGACGAAATTATATTAGCTGGTCGAACCTACAGTCATCCTTTGATACAGCGTTCAATTCATACAACATAGAAATATCCCTTAACTAATTACTAAATGCAACGAGATTGCAGATGAGGCTGCAGCAGCAGTTATACAATGGCCTCTAATTATACACACCAGTAATAGCCACAGCTGGCTCAAAAACAATGCATCATATACTAAATATTCTGCAAGTCAATAAAAACCGCATTTCTCATGAGAAGGCTCCCTCTCAGATGAGGACTAGAATATAATTGCAAACCAAGACAAAGGCCGTGCGCATCATTGCTCTTCTCGGTTTAACACAAGTCACCTTTGCCCTTCGTAATATGCGGACTGCAGCATAACCAGATTTCTAGAATGTCCGTGATGAATTTCACATTGATTATCCTTGCGAGGATATGGCCTTATTACCTCAAGCTTAGACTAGTTTTAGATTTGAAGATGGAAGGCAATTAAAATGGAAAGGCATGATAACTGTCTGTACCTGGAGAGAAAAACTAAAAGCAAAGGTTCAAATTTCAGTTAAATGCTGTTCCTTCTTTTACAAGTTAAAACATTTCTCGAAATAGTTAAAAGCATTTAAGACAAAATTTAATTAAAAGCCTTTGGGTTAAGTTTTGTCGATGTTTTTTTTATCCAGCTGGCTACTTTATTTTTGGCTCTTCTCACTGTTAGAGTTACGCTTTCAAAACTATGGCACAAATTAAGAAAAATACTCACACTCAAAGCGGTTATTATTATATCTTGGATGTAGAGAGCAGTTGGCGTGGTTAGGAAGACGGAAAGAGAGAGGGAGATTGAGAGGAAGAGTTCAAAGTTTTTGGCCAAAAGTTGCGAGCTGCAAGTTGCTCAAGTTGCGGCCGCGAAGAAGCTCAAAATGTTCTAATTAAATTCATTTGAGACCCTCAGCACTGCAAAATGCTGCGTGCTGTGCATTCGAATTTCAATTGGCTCTCGTTTAGGGAATGACCGAGTGGCGATGCCGGCTGAGGCAAAGCTGCCTCAGAATGTTGCACAATTTGCAATCACAATCAGAAGGAAATCGCATGGGCTGTTCACTCAGTTTTTTACGCTGCGTCTCTTTCGCTCTACCTCTCTACACGATTCTTTATCCGTCTCTTTCCTTAAATCTGTCTATCTGTGCTCAGTGCTGCTTATGCGGCATCGATGACATTGTGTGTAACATAAAGTAATTTCCGTCTTGCACAAGCGTTGCTTCCGGTGCGGCAAACGTGCGCCGAGCTCTGACACTTGCTGCAGATGCCATATGTGTGTGTCATTCCCTATGTATGTGTGGCTATGTGTATGTGTGTGTGTGTGTGTGTGTGTGTGTGTGTGTGTGTGTGTAAGAGACATCGCATTCATTTTTCCCTTTTCTGGTATGTTCAAACGCTAACATGGAAATAATCAAAATGTCGCATTGAGATTGAAAATCACTGCATTTGCCAACACTTCCGCTCAAGTGATGAGCAAGTTGTTGCCCTGTATGTGTGTGTGTGTGTGAGTATACGTGTATGTTTATGTGTGTGTGCTTGGATTTAGCAGTCTGTTATCAACAAAATTGACAATAAGTTGCTGTTAAAGACAGCCGTAAGAGAAATGTGCCAAGTAAGCAATTTTAACACTGCGTTGCTGGTCCCTCGTTGCGTATGCGTAATATTTCTGCTTTAAGATGTGCAAACATAAAGAATAATGATATTTGGTACAGTACTGAGGCAGATTGACGTGATAGATTGGGTTATTCCTTAAAAAAATATTATTTGCAGCGAACGGTATTGATTCAGAGACTGCGAAGCTTTTATTCTTTGCAACTTCCTCTCGAAGCACAAAGCATGATTCGGCCTTCCTATAATAAACGAGTAGTTATATCACATTCGGCTCATTGTGAATCAATGTATTGGATTTTTAGGTAAAACAAGTTATCGGAGGCCCCTAACTGGTTGTAAAGTAGATTGCTTATATGCTGCAATAAACTCTGAAACAGACAACCCTCAAAACTAAGTATGCCTTGAGGTACGAGTATAACTAATGCATTTGGGGCTTATCCTTAGCCAACTGGGCAAGGCAAGAGTCGACTGCTAAGCCAACTGGTGACGGGACTGCCAGAGTATTAAGTATACGAGTCGGCAACAAAATGTAATGCTGCAAAGTGAAAGCTAAACAGCCGAAAGCAACCGAAAGCAACCGCAACAACAACAAACTAGCAAGTGGTTGAAGTAGCTACTTACTTAAAAAGCATTGGGCCTAAGTAAACTTTTAGCCGAACGCCCGTCCGTCCAGAAGGCGACCTCGACTGCACTTAAAGATGGGCCAGCCAGAAAGAGGACCACAGGCGTCAGTCGCTGGGCGACAGGCATCAGGCATCAGGCATCAACCAAGGACGAGAGCTTAATGCAAGCCAAATGAAGTACAAACAGTTCGCCTGGCACTTGGCATTAAAGTTATGCCACTGCAAGTGAGTTACGCATAAAAAAATAAGATGTGGGCGGGAGAGAGAGAGAGAGAGAGAGAGAAAATATTGACAAGGCTGTAGGAGGCAAAGGTTGGGTATAGTTCGAGAGTCCTCAGTGTTGCCAGAATTGTGAGTTGTGAGAGTTGCTCGCGTTGGCCTGTCAGGCGCAAGCGGCTTATGAATTAATGCAAAACAGATTGCCAGTCGCTTAAGGCGACACTTTGCACCTTTTTTTGTATACGCAAAAGAGTCCTTTAAATATTTACCAACTGCAGGGCAAAGAATACAGGTAAAAAACTACCTGGCTGCTATTTAAATTGCGTGACCAGGCTCAAGGTACAATTTATAGCGCCTTACTGGAACTTGGAACCAAGAGAGGGGGGGGACATGGACAGGAACAGTAACAGAGTGAGAGGTACTGGAACTGGGACAAGGATACGCTGCTGCTGCCTGTAAGGCACTCGACGCTGATGAGGGTCTACCTGGTTTTTGCCTGGAATCTGCTATCTGGCATTGTGATCTGTGTGACTTTGCTCGATTCCAACATTTTCATTTTCATTTTCATTTTCATTTTCAATTTGAATTTTTATGCCTGTGCCAGTTTTTCGTTGCTTGTAAAAAGTAAATATCCTGACAGGCAGCGCATCCTTGCAATGTTTGTCGCTCTATTAGCTTATCACATTTTAAGCATCTCAACAATTTCGTTGGACAAACGGATGTGAACCGAACGGAAGCAGCTGTTGCTGCCATTTCTGCACCTTCTTTAGTTTCAAGCTCTCCTCCAATGAGATTTTCTTGTCTTACACTCTTCTCATACTTCTTCCTTTTTTTTTGTTTGTCATTCCTCTCTCTTCTCTCTGTTTTTTCTTTGTTAAACGCGAGCATCGCACTTGAATTCAATAAATTAATCAGTCGAAGTGCTTTAGTTTTACGCCTTGAGAATGAAAGAGAAAAAAACAGGAGAACGTCCAAGACGGCGACTTGGCAACTCAATCGCGATAAAGCCCTACAGGTAAATTATAGTTATTTGATTTTGTTGGGTGATTTGTTAGCACCATCGTTTTTTAAAGCTGACATCAAATTGAATTGCATTCGAGTTGCCTTCAAGTTTCTTCATTTTATTTTCTTGTCTTCTCCTCCCTTTTTCTTCTCTTTTTTTTTCTACTGCCCAACCGAAAAGTAATAGAGCCCAAAATTATGTAGCATGCATAAATTTTCGTTGCTAGGAAGCCGCCGTCTCGTTTTCTGCTTCTTATCGTCACGAAAAACCAAAACTTTGCATGGGTATGGGTGAATCAATGTGTGTGTGTGGGTACGAGTGTGTGTGCTCATGTGCGTGTGAATGTAAAAGAGGAAACTCCATTAGATGCAGACACAAGAAGCTTAGATTAAGAACGAGCATGTTGAATATCTTGTGCACTATATTCCTCATTGAGGCAAAAGGACGCAACATTATTTCTCTCATAAGTAGAGCGATGTATAGAGATATATACAGATATGTATATATATATATATTGTATATATGGATGGGCAGTCCTGAAGTGGCTAAGTGTCAATCTACTCATAAGCTTCTGGTTTCTTGGGTAGTTGGTCAGCTTTGAAGTGACGTGCTGTCAATCTGCTGCTTTCTTGGGTGGCTGCTCAGCCTTATTGTGACGTGCTCCCAATCTTTTTCTAAAGAGCAGCTCTCTCTCTGAGGAGGTTGGGAGGGGTCATGAGACAAATAGTTTAAATGTGACCCAATAACTCGATACATTTCCCTTTCATATATGATTAATACAATTTTCTAATCTCTTGACTAGTGCCAAAGTTGTAGCTGAAGCAAGCGGACCCTAAGCAAAGAGTAGACGACAATACTTGGCTAAGACAACGGGCCAGCCAAGGCTCTGTGTAGGAGCCGAAGACGTAGCCATTGCAGTTAAATCTGTGCATGCAAGTTGGGGGGATTGAAAGTGCATAAAGTTGAGTTTATTGTTGGCTAAAGTATATGCTTTATGCTTCATGCTTTATGGTGGTAATGGAGGCGCACACACACACACACATACACATTTATATGTATATATATGTATACACATATGCACAAATCTTTATCAGGCGGGTAAAGAAATTATGACGGAAATCTAAAAAGTTGTGCATTAAAACTTGTTTGTGGTCGGGTTGTGCTGGCTTCGAGTTGCTTCGACTTGGTTTTTGGATGTCGTGCGCCAGTCATAAATATCAAAGAAAGAAAAGCTAAGGGAGGGCGGTGCTTAAATGGATAGCAATTATGTGAGGTGTATTTGGGAGGGGGGGTGTGGTAAATATTTCAAGTTTCAACCTAATACATCTCAGAGCAAATACACGTTTAAAAAAATGACAAAACCAAACACTAAAAAACTTTGCCTGCAGGTGCCAAAAGTTAGTCGCATAGTTTTTTGCACAGTGTCTGCAGCAAAAATGTGTTTTCGTTTTTGTTTCGGAATTATTATTGTGCTTTAAAGTTGATCATGATTAGTTTTTTGTTGCTCTAAAGCTATATGTGAGTGCCTCCCCCCCACCTTCCACCAAAAACTATAGTTTTGTAATAATTTTAAGATAAATAATAAGTTTTCTATGGCAACTGATATCTAATCATCCTTATATCAAAGTATATATAGACTTTCAATCTTTTTCCTTTAATCTAGAGTTTATGGGCGATGATTGTGTTTCATGTTTGATTTAATTAAAGACTTCAATGTTTTGCCAATCTCACTGAAATCTCAAATATTTAACATCCACATAGCTTCGGCTTTGGCTTGTGTGCAATCTTACGGTTTATCGGTTGAACGGTAACTGTCATTGGCCTGGCCAAGAGGATTCTTACCAACTCCACAGGCCATACAATGGACTCGGTTTGGACTTGGCGACAGGGTTTACGGTCAGCCCCGACTTGCAGTAGCCACAGAATTTAGCACAAAAATATTTTCAATTATGATGCCCTGTGAGGAACTCTAGAATTTTTCAATTAAGTTGTGGGGGCGTTGCCATTGGGGGCGTGCCCATGTCTGAGGACGACTTACCAACTCAAAATGGAATTTCTTTTCCTTGCTGTCGTTGCTGTTGCTATTGCTGTTGTATTTGTGGTGGGTAGTAAAAGTGCTAGACATAAAGGTAAGAGCATTAAAGTTATATGCGCTTTAAACCAGCAATTGTTGTTGCTGCTGCTGCTGGTCTTGTGCTACTTTTATATAGCAAGGCAAAAGTTGTCGTAGTTTTAGTGGCAGTCCCCACTCACCACGCCCACAACGTGTCCGCGCGCCATAAAAATTTGCAACAGCTGCACAGCCTGGGACCAAGTCCAGAGCTAGAACTGACTCACAGACTGAGCTACCTTGACAGTAGTCAGCCAAAAGGATTTTATTTTTTGGCTTTCAATACCCTGCCTAGTAATTTGGGCATATCACTTATTGCTAAGCTCTTGAGTCTTTCTCTTATAATGTTTTCAAAAGTACAGAGTAGGCCATTTAAATTGGAAGCATTTATTTAAAAAAAAAAAGAATGGAAATAACAATTTGTTTTTGTTTACTTAGAAAATCATTTTTTATATTCTTTGGAAAAATGTTTGAACTAGTTTTTGAAAGTAATTTCGCGTAAATGGCCGCCATGAGCTTTAGCTGATGCTGATGCTTCCAATTTAAATGGCCTACCCTGCATAAGAGTCTTAGCTTCTTCAGTTACTCTTGCTTCCATTTGAGTTGCAGAGCATTTAAGAGTCGAGTGTACCTTGCAGTCATTTGCTTGTCAGGGGTTTTGTTTTTGCGGTTTGCTTTTGTCCAATAATTTGGTCTATCTAATGGCAACACAAAATGCATTTTGCAACGTATCTGTATCTGGCAAATGGCCTTAGTCGCTTAGTTTGGTCCTTCTCCGTGCAGAGTCTGTGCATAAAATAACAATATAATCCTATGGTCCCAGTGCCAGCGACAGAGAAACAAATAGAGGAGAGACAGGGACAGAGATAGAGAGCGAGGTAAAGAAAGAGCTTTTGCCGTCTCTCTGCCTTTTGGCAAAGCCATGAAAAAATAAGATGAGCAGAGGACGACTTATTATGCATTAGCAGATGTCAAATTTGTTGTCACACTGTGAAATTGAGAGAATATTCTTTCGGTAGAGACTAAGAGCATTTAGCCAGCTTTGATGTAACATTTACCGGACAGATGACAGACTACTGATATGTGTCTACCATTATGATATCAATGTTATAAATCGTTGGAAGTTTTGCCACGCTTGCTTGGCCGCTTTGCATTTAGTTAATTAGTTTCTGCATGGCTTTAAAGCACATTATTCATAAGCCTTATGGAAACGTAGACAATACTCCGACATCCCACGCGTAGTCTCCGCTCTTTTGTCTGGGTTTCAATATAGTATCTGGCTCATGGCCAGCCTGGTTCATCCAATTACGATAATTGTCGCGTTCATTTTTCATTTGACAACGTAAGACAGCAGCAGTTACAGTTACTGCTACGAGTATTCGCACAGCCAACTGTCAACTGCTGCGTTCTGACAGTTTCCCAAAATAAAGTAAAGAGAAAAATGTATTAACGCACACGTACACATATACAGATTGTGTGTAAGTGTAAGAGTACTTAAGGTTAATATACAGATGCATTAAAATATGTTATAATTCAATAAGTGTTGGTTCATTTGTCATATTGGTCATACGCCATGTGCAACGGAAACGGAAACAGTGGCAGCCAAGTGAAAGTACTTATTGCACATTCGCATATGTATATTAACTCTCACCCATACGAATACGGATACTTACCTCGCTGACAGGCTCTGCGTCTTTTCAGCTCTCTGGATCACCTTTGCCAATATAATAAATATTTGATTATTGTATTTTTTATAAGGTTTTAAGCTGAGAGAGCTTCGATAAAATTGGTACAGCTGCAGTTACAGTTACAGTTGACCCAGTTGCCCGGTAACTGAGCTCAACTGAACTGAACTGAACTGAATTGAACTTAACTAAAGTACAGAAAAGCAAATTGAATGGCCTGCCCTGAACTCCAGATGAGCACTAGCACTTTGAGTTCAATGTGCCTTTGCTGCCAATAAGACCGCACCAGAGGGTTGTCATGAGAGTTTAACAGCCTATCAAGGTATTCAATTTGGAATCATAAGACATAAAATTATATATATTAAGTTGGATTGGGATAAGTTTAAGCAAACTCCCAAGTTATCTACTAGTTAGCAATGCATTTGCTCTATTCGTCTATACAAGTCTCAAGACTGCTCGGACAACTCACGTGGATAGTAAACGTATGCCTGTTACTCGATGCACAGCAGCTGGGCAAGGCAGATACCTCGTAGGATCCTTGTCAATGCATTATTAAGACAACAACTGGTATAGAAGGCATGCTCATATGGAGCTTGGAGAGCTTGTTCGAGGCAAGCGGCAGCACACACATTTCTACTGTTGCACACATTTGCAAGAGTGCAACGTTATCTCCATCACGTATTTGGACTTTGTTGCATGCGTCCTATTCACCTTCGAAGCTCGCGCCTAATCTCATTGCAATCACTCACAGCAACAAGCTGGAAAAAGCCCAAAAGGATTCAACTGGGGCTGGGTCAGTCGAGGGGCAAGCAACAAAGTGGCCGCTTGAGTTGAGTTCAAGTGTGGCACGTTTTTAGGCTACATTGTGGTCGTTGTCGTTGTCGTTGTCCTTCTCGTACTCTGTGCTGGTGTTGGTGTTAATGTTGATGTTTGTGTAGGCGTTGGACTTCTTGTCAATCACTTTGCAATTTGGAAAATGCACTTTTAACCCCAATGAAAACAAAAAATACAAATAAAATGAACGGAGAAACGGAGGTTTGCTTTGAATTGCCTAACGGCGACTGGGTATATGATAAATGCTGGCTACTAGGCTTTGTAACTTTATTGTGGCTTAGGGTCCTACTTCCTTCCACTCACTACTGGAGCAGTCACTACTCCATTTCACTATCACTGGGCGTTGACAAGCAACGAGTGTCGGCCTGTCGTTCCAATGCTGTGTGTGTGTGTGGCACTTGGGAAGAGAAAGGGCTTTATCCAGCAATTGTCACTAGGGTGGACGGGAGTGGCTACCAGAGTCTAGACATGCCTGGAAAGCAGTTGTTTCGTTGTTTGGTTGTTTGGTTGTTTGGTATGCTTAGACAAAGCCAACAGACACCTTTGTATCAGTCAAGTGGTTTTGGCTCGACGGAAGTGCTGTCAAAGCAAGCGCAGATCCCAGATTAGTTGAGTGCCAGGAGAGAGTGTGAGACGGAAAAATTAATGTGCCGACGGCACGCCCAGATACCGTTTCACTATTCTCACACACACTCGGCTTTCACTATTTTTCGCTCTCTCTGTCTCTCTCTATCTCTCAGCTATTTCCGGGTAAAAGCTGAACTACTACAATTCATTTGGGGCGTTGGCGTGTAGTTTAAAGTTTGACGCGTCGCTTGACACTTAGACAGCAACAACTCATCAACGTCATGAGCAGGAAAAAACGCTGCAAAAACTGAACTGAACTGAAGTGAAAACTGTAAAACAATATTAGTCCTTGCATAGTTGGGCATGGGCATACTCCTGCATCCACATTACTGAGCTACTATCTGCATATGTGTGTGGGGTGTGTGTGGGGTTGTTGGAACTGCCTGACAGTCGGAATGACAATGGCAATGCTTTCTAGTGGCTGGCAAATAAAACACAAATAGCAAAAACTAAAAGCTGCAAATGACTTTTATGCGCTATGACAATCAGTAATAATCGTTCAACAAGTTTGGCTGCTGCTTATGCTCTCTACGCTACGATTAAGGATTAAGGATTGCTGTTGTTTCAAGCGAAGGTCATGAAGCTCTTATGTGTTGAATCTATCATCAGTAATAATTTGAAATTCAAATTAGATTTGATTGTGAGATGTGAGATGTTACACAAGTTATAATTGTAATAGCTTTTCCTGGAAGCTAGAGATACAAATTATATAGAATTCCAGCAGAAGTAAAGCTTATCAAAAGATGACAAAAAGTGGCCTGAAGAAAATCGCTTGACATTTCCCGGAACACCCGGAGATAGTTGCCATTGGCTGCCACTAGGGTCTTGTCAGGTCGTGCGACTGTTGACAGTTGCGTCTCAGCTGTTTTGTCAGCTTATTTAACTTGGTCTTGGGGTAGGCTGGCCATATACATATAAACATATATATATGTATATATATATATATGTATATAGCTAAGTCACTGCATGTCAGGGGATCGGAGCTGGGGAAATGAGTGTAAGGGAGTTGTCTTGGTCGCTTGGCCTGCAATTTGAGCTGTGCCTTTGACATCTACTCGGAGTTAGCCCCCCCCACACCTACACCCCACAGCCCTGGCTGCCGGCTGTCTTAGTTGCTTTTCCTGCAGTTGGTGGAGAGACAATTTTTTCGTCGTCTTTGTCTTTGCCTTTGCCTGCGCGCTGTCATTAAGTTTTATTTAATTCTGACTTTTGTTTGACTGTTTTCCTCTCTCTTGTGCTGGGTAGTTCTTTTTTATTGTTGCGACAGTTTTTGCTAACAAATTGCTTAGCGTCAAGTGTCGTGTAATTACGCACACACACACACACATATACAATACTTGCCTGCTTACACACTCATATACACATGTGTGTACACATATGTGTGGGGGCAACACGTTGTTATTAGATTGCTGCTATGTAGCAACTCGCTTGGGAAACTTCCTTTTAATTTTCTTTTGCCCTTGCAATTGTTGCTTGTCATGTTGCCGCCACCTCTATAAGTTGCTGTTGTTGTATTGTTGATGTTGCTGTTGGTGTTTCCGTTTGTGGCCCACAAATTAATGCCATAATAATAGTTTGCCTTTTTACTGTTGCCTAATGATCCTGAACTTGAAGGCAGCTGTGCCCCACTGTCAGCTGCTAATTATGCGTACATTTTTCCTTTAACCCCCCATCGAGAATTGGCTAATTGGCAAATAAATAACCGCACAGCCAATACGCTTAATGCTTACTTCTTGATTCAAACTCCCCATTGAATGCCATTGCAAAGGAATTTTAACGAATTCCCAAGTCATTGATACTCTAAGGCTGCCCACGCCTAGGAATTTTTCACACTTGAAGAGCTTTCTAAATGGAATGTCCTTTGGGTTCTGCTCTTTACTTAAGGTTGGCGATGAATTTTGAAGAAGTTTCTTGCTTCCATAATAACATTAGAAATCAGATTTACTTCTTATAGGCTACTGCTCACAGATCAAGTAAAAGGGATTACGATTGAATCTACGTTTGTTGTGAATACAGATAGATCAATTTCTCTATTGATTCTGGTTAAGAATGTTTAAAGTATATACTATAGTACACAATGTATAAAATGTCCTTTGGGTTCTGCTCTTTACTTAAGGTTGGCGATGAATTTCGAGGCAGTTTTCTTTATATACCATAAATATTATTAGAAATCAGTTTTACTTCTATACAACTGCTCGCAGATCAAGTCAAAGGATAACGATTAGATTAGATAGACAGATACATAGATTACAGATAGATTCTGTTTGAGAATATATATATACTATAGAACTGTATTATATCCCTTAAAAACCATTTGGATATCTACAAAGCATTTCTGTTTAACTTTTGAAGTGCAGTCCGAACAAATCTGGAACAAAGAAAAAGCTGACAATTCGCGCAGTTTCTATCTGAAAGACCGGGAAACACATCCATTGGCAAATTGGTGGTGCAGAATGTGGTGGCGTCTCTGGGTAAACTGTTTGAACGTCCCTGGCCACATAATTAGAGTTTCGGTGCAACTGGCGCTCCATTTTAAAATTGGCGCATAAAATGTCAATTTGATGTCATTGGATCAACTTAAATGCGCTGTCCAGACTGAAGCAGACTGAGGATGGCTTCTGGTTGCCAGTAGCTGGTGCCTGCCACTGTTGCCACTACTCTGGTGCTTTGTTGCTTGGGGCCTGATGTCCTGCCTGGCAATTTACAATGCCCAGAAATGATTTCCCGGCTGTTGCTGTTGCTGCTGCTGCGGCTGCTGCACTTGTGGGTTAATTTTGGCATCGCGTTACGCGGTGACCTCGCAACTTTTCCATATGAAGCAACGCCCACAACAACGGACTAGCTTTGTTTGTGACACTGTGAGTGTTTGTGTGTTTATGTGTGTGGGTGTGAGTGTGAGTGGGAGTGTGATGTGGCAGCTTCATTTTGAAAGCTGTCCCGTGTAGTTGCTGCTGTGTGTTGACATTCATGTTGTCGTTGTGCTGTGTCATGTGCTGGGCGTGGCCTGCTGGCTACCTGTGCAAATACGTGTTTATGTTATGCTTGCCACAGCAGCAACACATCGGCAGCAGCAACACCAACAACAACAATAATATTACCAACAGCAGCAGCGGCAGCAGCCTCGTCAGCAGATTAGTTTGCTTAAATTGATGGCAACTTAGCGCTAATAACAAGGACGCGATGTGTCGCCTGTTGTTGCCAGTGACCGTTAGAATGTTTGCATCGCATGCCTTGAGGCGTCACCGAATGACACAAGTGGGGGTCAGCGCTTTAATGATGACTTCCATCCGACCAGCCAACATCTGGCCAGTTAAGTGGTCCGCTGTTGGATGGGGCTTAATTAAATGATATAGCCAGTGCATTAATCAATTTTTTGAGCTTCACGACTTCGTCTGCTCTTTCTGGCCTGTTTCACATAAACTTTACTTATTTCCCAGGTGTGTGTGTGTGTGTATGTGTGTGTGAATATGTGCCACTCCCACACATACACATACTGTTATGTATGTACATGCATAATTTACCATTCTTATGGCGTTTTTGGCATAACTTTTGCTTACTTTAAATAAATCAACGTTGGCCATGGTGGAGCGCCAGTGCGCAGAGCAGCTTTTGGCCAACTCGCTTTGAATAACTTTTTTGATATATGAAGCAGCATTCTGGATAGAGTTTTGGGGCATTACACATGGCAGTGATGGCAGCACCAGCACCAGCACCAGCAGCAGCAGCAGCGCCAACGCCAGCAGGGAATCTCGTAAAGTATGCAACAGTTAATAAAAAATGGCCAGCAAGATATCGCAAAGGTAAAATTGGTCGTAAAATATTGAATGTTTTGTGTGTTCGAGTTTTGAGAGCAATATTAAAATATTACCATCTATCTTAAAGCGAGAATAACATCATATGTTAGTCTCAGATATCATAAAAAAAGCAATATAAATCCGAAATTATAAATGCAACTCGACTCATTATAAAAACGTTAATGTCAAACGGGCCAATTGAATTTCTTTTTAGTACTGGACATTGATAAAAGCTTTCTTAACGAAATTTCTTTCTCCCATTGCACTTCTCTTGGTTCTATTGAAGGAAAAAAGCATTGCTTATCATTGGAGGAAATCCACTTTTCATTGCATTAACTTCAGTCACTTTTCTTATAGATTACTGCTAATGAAATTTCAGATTGATTTTAATTTATAATCTGAACGATATCTACACACTTTATATAAAGGTCAAGTAAGTAGGTTTTCTTTTCATAAAGTATGAACGTATGGAAAGCTCTCAGAGTTTGACTCATTAATTAATAATATAAGATATGTTTATCGTTTATAATCGATTAGTTATCAAACATAAAAGGAAACAAATCATTCATTCTGAATTTGTAGTTTAGATGAAGGTCTTTAGATGACAGCCTAACTAATCCATTTTTTTTTTATTTTTTTATTTATTCTAACTTTTATTTAATTGAAGTTAGATTCGACTAATAAATAAAAGTTTATTATAAATTGTTTAATATAAAATTTTAAAAGTAATCAGGAAATTGAAAAGGTAAAAAGTAAATGGTCTGGGGTATCTAAAAAAAGAATTTCGATTGGGGAAAACCCAGAAAGACCCAATCAGAACAATGATATATATAGTATAATAGAGTATATATATATGAATATATATATAGGGGATAGAAAAGTCAAAGTTTGATTGAACGAAGAGAATGTTGAGCAGAAAAAACAAGGAATTGACAGTTGAAAAGTGAACATAAAATGCGATAAGCAGTATGCAAAATGTAATCCGAGGTGGAAGATATAGAGGTAGATAGTTCCCAGTAAGAATTACTAAGAATAGACGACTTAAAAGAGAAATAGAATCTTTGTAGCAGTTTATTAATTTTTGTATAAATTAAACAGCTGAAGTTGTTCTACGGAAAACAGAAGATTTAAGAGAAAGATTCCACTAGAGTAAAGTGACATTATTTCTTTTAAATTAAATCTTCCTGTTAATAATACTAAAAAAATTCCTAGTTAAATTTGATCAATATTCAATTATTTGCAATTCAATTATGTACTAAGTACTTCTACTAGCTAAAACCTGTACTTTTGACTTTAAGCTGACCTGTTTACACACAGGAATTTAATTATTTCTTTTTTTCCGCCAAAATTCATAGAAATTTGTATTGGAGCAGTGAAAATATTCATTAGGTGCGCTACTGCTCATCAGATATTTACAGCTTTTAAAATTGTTGGCCAAAAATAAACCCAGAGCGCCCTGTAGCCAGTAACTACCGCTATTTATAAAATGTAATTTTCTCTGAGAGTACGTACAACCGGACGAACTTTGAACGGTAAAACTTTGGCACTGACCCAAAATGTTGCCTCTGGCCAGGTTACTACTTATCAGGGCTCATCGGGTCCGTTGATGGGTAGCAGCTTCGTCTGCTCCGGCTCAACTTGTTTGCTGCCTCCTGGTGTCATGTTTATTATAAGTTTCGCCTTTTACACCTTTTCGAGTTCTCTTCCTCCCTCTCTTTCGCTCACTCTCCTTGCGCCTATCTGTCTGTCGCACTTCAACTGGGAGGGTAACTTTTCATTTTTGTCTCGGGCGCACAGTTTGACACCCGGTGTCAAATGATGTGTCAAAATGTGCACAATTTACCGTATGCTCGGACCCGCACACGCTATCAGAAGAGCCTGTACCTGGAACTGGAGCTGGAGCTGGACCTGAGCTGCGTTTTGGGGTTTAATGTGTGCGGAATTAATAGTCGGCACACGATGTCGAATGAATCTGGAATTGAGCTGTACTTGAGCACACGTGTCATTTCTCATCTCCCATATATGCAACGTGGTGACAGTGTTCCCAATGCAAGAGCTTTGTGTTGAATGTTCCTCTGATACACTCGTAAATACATATATATCTGGATAAAGTTATGACAGCATTTCAACCTATAATGGATCACACGTGTTCCTCCTATAGCTTTTATATTATTTATGTGGCCTAACAAGTGCGAGTGCTTTAGTTAAGCACGACTTACGTACTACAATCAATATGCATAGATTATGACTGAAAGTACATCTTAACAGTTTTAATTCTTGCTTATGATTGCTGATTGATCGGAGAAGTGCCTAGAATTAGAATTTGCTTGACCTATTTTTAACATAGGTGAGACTTATTGCAACTAAAATTAAGCCTACAGACAAGTGACAATAACTCATAGAAGGATAAAGTTGGCTGGTAAGTATCTTCTGTATAATACTATACTATATATTTAGTATCTATTCATTACATATAACCGATTCAAGAATTCCTGAATTCAACTATATTAGCATTCACATTTCTCAGAGCAGATCATACGAGGGGTATTCAAAAAGTAAGTTTCCCTAGTCTGGCGTTTCACTCAGACGCCACCTAGCGGACTCTAGCTGAACATAGTTCCAGTGTAGGTTCTACCGAAAACAACGGAATAAGTTTTGGTGACCAAGAATACTGCTTTCAGTAGTACAGATCTATGTATAACTTTATTATTTGGATCAATTCTTAATTAGCAGCTTTAGATTGAATTTCTCAATTTAGAAACAAAGACCGTATCTATATAGACTTGAAGGATGATCCAATTGTCTTATCATGATAATACCCCAGGGTCATAAATGTTTTGGCAGCCCTAATGAGGCGTCTGTTTTGTGAGCAACAAATTTCTGCCGCACGTGTATTTGCTTGAGTGCAACATGTCCCATGGCGGATCAGCAGGCTATCTCCTTATCTCTGATCTGGGCTGTATGTATATATGTAGGTATGTATATTTTATAAATAATGTTTAGCTATTTAGGGGGAAAAATTAAAACGGCAACCGGCACATGGCATATTTTTAAATGCATGCACGTGCATGTTGTCGTTGTCGTCACTTTTCATGGCTTTGCCGCCCTACCTCATTCGGTTTATACTCTTTCCCTCTTCGCTCGCTTTGTAGCCGGCATCAATTTTTCACATAAAGTTTGGCAAACGCTTGACTTGCATATAAATGACTTGGCCGTTTTTTCCGAGCTGCTTTTGGGTAGCTGATGAAGCTTGGGAGCTCGACAGTATTCGAGTTGTCAACTCTTTCAACGTGTTTCACATTTTAAGCGACATGGAGAGAAAAATGCGAAGAATCGCTAAAGGTAAAAGGTAAAAAAAAATAATTTCCTTTTCGTAATAAGTCTATGTATATGTGTGTGTGAGTGTGTGTGTGTGTGTGTGAGCGTAGGTGTGTGAATTCTATGCCAAAAGAAGCACAACGCAACAGCGTAGAACTTGAGTCGCATATTTTGCATCGTTTCGGTTAGCTGGAATACTAAGTGCGGTATCTTTGGCTAAAGCCAAGAGCTAAGAGTGATATGTAGAATATATATATATATATATATAGCGAAAAAGAGAATCAGAGTAAGAATTGCACCTATGAATGTTATATGATTGATAACAAAAAGAGTTAAGCCAGCCAATTGATAATAACAGAAGAACGCAACATTGTGCAATTAGTATAAAAGAATAATATCTGATATATATATATATATATGCCAATATATATATGATACATAAAAATGTATATAACAACAGAAGAATAAAAACAATTTACAACTCTACAAACTAATGTTTTTGTTTTTAGCTATAAATTTTTATCAAATCCTCGATTGAATAAAGTTTTAGTCCTGAGTTTAAAGATTTTCCATTCGAAGACAAAAAAAGTATGAAAATAAGTTAAGGGTCACTCTGATAAGTACTTTGCTGAGTAAAACTTATAAGAACAACCTCCCAAATGTGGTTTTCCTTTGTTGTTCTATTGTTTTGCAGGGTCCTTGAGCTGTCAATAAAACCGAGTGAGTGTAGCGCATTGCAAAGTGCGTTAAAAGCTGCGTTCAAAGTGAATAATACTCACACGACGTGCCACCATTTGCAACTAAAATAAATAGAAACACAAACACGCTATAGACATACACACACACACACACAGGCACACACACATACGCTGGCTGTACATTATTCATAAATAGTATGCGTATTAGGTGTGCATATAACCGTGTATATTCGTGAGTGTGGGAGCTACACTCATCCAGCATTTGTAAGCGATCAAATTTGACATGCACTTATAAACAAATTGGCCTCCTGTAGCTGTCTGTAGGTAACGCTTACTACGTGCAGCTATTTATGCATAAATAAGTTTTTAGCAGCTATTAAATTACATTTGAACATATTACGTATACGTCACGTCGTTAGCGGCATGGGGAATTGAGTTGGGGTAGTTAACGGAACGAATGAAGCGAATGAAACGAGCGAAAAAAAAGAACTCAATCAAACAAAAAATTTCATTAAATGCAATGAATAAACGTTTTTGCCTCTTTTTCAGCGTTATTTACTTTGATGGACAAATTTTGGGATTACTCAAAGGAAGGGGAAGCCGGGTAGCCGGATAGCCGGGAAAAGAGGGCATGCCATCTGCCTGTGTCAGCATTATCAGCCTGATCAAAAGGCAGCAACGCATTTGTCATCCATCAAAGTTAAATCACACTTTTTATTATTTGTGCCACTCGTTGCCATCAAATATGCCAATCGACCAACAACAAATCCAGACGAAACCCCAAAGCGCCTAAATACGCGTAAAAATTGTTTGTGGGTGTTCTCAGCGCGTGTCTGTTTGGGTGTGTGTGCTGTGTGTGTGTGTGTGTGAGTGTATATGACAGTGCTGTAAATTATTAATAAATAAATATTATTACACACACTTTGGCTTAGTGTTTGGATTTCATTTTGATGTCCTCTATATATGATTGGTTTATGCTTTTCACATCATATTTTTAACGCAATTTCAGAGTCAGAGCTGGTAGTTCGCATTCTGAAATAGATTGAATGAATCGATAGTAATTATAAATGAGCTCAGGTTAAAATTGAATGAAATTGTCTTGAAATGGCAAAATATCAGTCATGTATATAATGTACTTTATAAATAAAAATATAAGTTAAAGCTGACTCTTTGAAATAGCCTTGGAGAGTGTTCTTCATAGATTCGGATTTATATTTAGATATAAAAAATTTGAAAATATCAGGAATAAATTAATAAATGTACAATTAACATTCGACCCATAAAAGTAGCCTTGAAGAGTGTTCTTCATATGACATTTATATACATATAAAATGGGAAAATATCTATCATATATATAGTACAAATATAATATATAAATAAAGGTCAATCCGTATAAATAGCCTTGGAGAGTGTTCTTCATATTCAGATTTATATTTAGATACATAATTCATACATGTATTATATATATTTATAATAAATAACAAAGTATAATTTAGAAATTGGTATAATTTATGTACTATGTATTCAGATTTATATAGAAATGTACATATTTATAAATTATATTTTGAAATGCATCTCGTACTCTGACCTTCAATTGTAGCCGCATCCATTAAGACTTAAGTGCGTCGATAATGAGGCTTATAGCAGTAATTGATCAGAAAACGTTTATCTGCTGCAAGAACACATTATGCAACACTGGTTGTATTCAAAAGCCATTCATAATGTTTGGCATTGTTGTTTGTTCTGGGGAGATGCAAGTTGAGCATATTAATTGGCCATAAACAACATTTCAAGGATCCCAGCTGACTGTCACTATTATTCGACGGGAGTTGTTTATTATTCAATGGCATTTGGTGCAAAGCAATTACGCATTGTTGTGCGCCATAAACACCTAAAGGCTTACACTACACACACACACACCACGCACACACTACCAATCCCGATGATGCACTGAGCTGAACTTAGCTGAGTTGAGCTGTCAACAATTTTCTTTTTCTTTTGGGTAAAGTTTGTTTGGTTTTTTATGTGCCTCGTGTCTCTTTTATGTGTGTGTGTTGGTGTGTGTGTGTGTGTGTGGCAGCTGGAGACTGTGATTTCAGATCTCTCCCATGCCTTTTCAATTTCTTGATGCCGCCGAATCTTTTAGCAACGTTATCAAAATTTATTGAGCGCTGTCATGAAGCTGTCAAAGTCGATATCAAAAACATTTGATTTTTGACTTTATTTTGGCAGTCAGCAACAAGCGCCCACATACGCCGACCTAGCCCCGAGTCCCAAGGCACAAAACAACACACACACAACACACAAAAAGAGAAAAGCCGAACCCAACTCAGGCAAGCCATTAGAACCACGGTCGTATGTGATTTTTGTTTTTCGCCAACAGCGAAGAGAAAGAAATAATCATAATAAAAATGAACATAAAAAACGCCGTGAGCTGTTGCCAGCTAAAAATTTTCATGCGCTCCCAAGGCGCACGGCAGATTGATAAATTAATGATTGCCAAGTCGAGGACAAAGTCGTCAAAAGGCAATGGCAAAGGGGCGGACAGAGGGGGAAGGCAAAACATCGCACCGCGTAAAGCTCCCAAGGTGCACTGGGACAATAAAAGTGGCGAAAGCGACTCGAGACTGGAGACTGGGCTTGGCTGTCTACTGAACCGGTTTATGAGAAATCAATTTATGCGAATAAGCTTGTAGCTAAAAAACAATTTCTCAACAATATCGCAAAGTTATCAAACAAATCCAAGCAAGTTCTTAAAATCGAAATATAATAAGAGTTCGTTTAAGATAATTAAAGGAAACTAAATGAACTCTTCTCTTTAACCAATAAGCCAGCTAAATACTAAATTTATATTTAATTTGTTTATCGTTTGGCGAAAGCGTTTCGTGGAACACACTTTCAGCACACATGATTTTCGGTTGTTGTCTGCTTTAAGGCGCATATGAATGCCCGTCTAGAGCCCTAATGAATATTAATAGCCACCTGGCTGGGAGACTGACTGCTGGGCATACCTGTATCTATATATTTTGCCTGTAAAGCCACTTGTCTTATCAGCTGTGCCGCCCATGTGTGTTTGTATGTGTGTGTGCGTGTGTGTGTGTGTGTACGGAGTATTAACGGAACAAATACAGTTTGCGCATGAAAGGCTGAGAGACAACAGCGACAGGATAATAATAATAATAGGATTGGGCTAGTGGCCAGTCATTGGTAGAATGATTGGACACTGTATGTGTGTCTCTGTGTGTGTGTGTGTGTGTGTGTATTTGTGCGTGCATTTGTGTGCGAGTCTTACCACTTGAATCGCTGAACATAGCGGATTAATGTCATTTATCACGCGCGTGTGGCAAGCGCATTTCAAATGTGCAAAATACGAATATATATATGTATGTATATATGTATATAAGAAGACACCCACCTCCCCCACCACCCGCTAACAGTCACAGTGGTATGCTCAACTTTAATGCGGAGATTAAGGAACAGTTGTTGCTGCGGCTTGTACAACAAAAGGATAATGACAAATAATCAAGGATAAACGCTTTTGATTGATCTTTAATGGCAGTTGTTATTTGCGGCCGTTTGACAGCACAACCAATTGTAAATGTAAATCATATTAACTTCAATCTACCATACGAGAATCCTCTGTGTCTTGTTCTAAGTAGGCGCAAATGCGCTAGACTGGCTTGAGGAATATGTGTGTAGATATACAGACACACATACATAGACACTTATCGTTAAGCCCCCATCATTACATACGCATCTGATGTGCTTGTTGCCACATTTCTTCAGGGTTAGGCTGCGTGGCGGTAAATGCTTTTAAATATATCAAAGACAGGCTGCAGATAAATAACAACTCAAAGTCAGTTACGATTGGCAAGTTACCCTGTTAAAACTCAAGCAAAGCGTTTAGCAGGCTGATCAGATTAAGACATTATCAGTTGAGACTAAGCCACTCGGACTAGGGTATAATATAATAAATATATAATAAATAGTTACCCAGATATTTTTTTGTGTTTTTTGAAGCTTATAATGTCTTTTTAATAGAAGTTCTTTTAACGAATCCTTGTCTTTATATAGTATATAGAAACAGTTTCTTATAATAGTTGGAAGTTCGTCTGCCAATCCGGTTTCCTGTTTTTTATATTACATTCCATATTTACACATATTTTATTATCGATAATCAAAAGTTCCCATGTTAAAAATCAAACTATTTCTAGAAGAAGTTCTAACGTTTTAATACGTGACCATCATTCTCCCACTTATTCCATTGAATATTCTGTCATTTGATATTTGCATAAAATATTGCATTAAATTTCACAATATTAAATATATATATAAAAGATTTAAGCAAAGACATCGTTGAGGGGTAGATGTTTAGCAAAAATGGTCGTATAATCTAAGCGGCTTAACCATTCACTGTAAAACCACTCAAATAGTGAATACACTCGTTTGATGGCCAAACTCTAAGTATTGCGAATCGCCAAGAGTCCTCACAATTCCTTTGCTATTCCGCTGCTGCCAAATAGCATTAGAATTGAATTTCATGGCAATGGCAATTCCGCCGAATTTCTAAGGAGATATCAGTCACAGCAGAAGCGGAACTGAGAACCAAAGGAATGCTTTTCGCAGTCAAAGGCAGCCCAAATAAAGCAATTAAGCGGCTTACAAATGCTGGCAACAACTGACAATGAGTCGAGAGGACGTCACAGAATCACCCCGAAATAAGCCTGACAAGCGAAAAGAAATTAAGAAAACGGCAGCAAATTAATTTACATGTGCGATTCATCAATCAACAAGAAGGAAAGAGACTGAAAGAGTGTAAGAGAAGGAAGGCGAGATGAAAGGGAAAGATAGATGTCCAATTGTATAGTGTACGATAGAGTCCAGTTCCGAGTTGCGAGTGTATTTGAGTCTCAGGACTCGCAGCCGTTCAACGTCAGCAAAAGTCATAAATGGGCATGTGAATGTATATTTTCTATGTATAGTATATCTGTCTTAACATGTGGGTGTGTGTGTGTGTGTGTGTGTGTGTATGTGTGTGAGTAGTAGGCCTAGCGTTGATTGATGATAAATACTCGATGCCCTCACAATGGCCGCTTGAGATAAAGCGTTTAAATGCGCCGCATATTAAATGATGCAACATGAAAAGCGAAAAGGATGTCGTCCTTGTCATCGCCGGAGCAACCCGCCAGAGCAACCCGCCTCAAGCTCTCCTCTAGTATTTCACTATTATGTAACGCCCTCGGTCACACTCCACGGGCAATCATTATAAATGACCATTGTGTGAGTTTTGTGGGAGAGTTTCCCTTCGGCTCCAAAGTTCGCGTTGCCCTCGTTGTCCTTGTCAGCTTTTCGCATTGTTTGCCAGCGATAACATTTATGCTATTACATAAATAGTAGCATAAATAAATAAATCAGTATTAGCCCAACTTCACATGTGAAACTATTCAATATATCATTCCAGTGTCGCTTGTAAAAAAATTACGCACAATTCCACTTTGTTTATGGGTCACCGGCACTTGTGAGTTTCATTTGATTCATTTGTAAATGTTTATTATTTTAATTGTGGGTCAAAAGGGATTAATAATCAAAAAACAGAAATATATACTATTCAAATCTGTTCTCTGGATTATTAAATTTAATATGCTTTTTCATAAATAGAAAAATGGTCGCCGAAGAAAACTCTGAATACTTTTTGTATTCCGTTTGCTCTTAAGAAATAGACGAAGATTCGTTTGCAAATGCTTTTAAATGTCTGTATATTATGTATTTATTTATATTTGAATAATATTTTATTAACTTACTCATACTTGCCATATCTTTTTATAGCTCATAGAATAACATCTAGAGTCACAAAGTTTTTTTCAGGACTTAAATATATAAAGAAAATATAAAGTTTCAAGCATTTATTTTATTTTTCTAAAGCAAATATTTGATACTATAGCAACTCCACTTGAAGCTCTCTTAGTATATAAATTATGTATAATATTTTAAATATATAAATGAAATACTGCAGACTTTTTCGACGTTCAAGTAATGCCTTAAATCAAACCAATTATTAACTCTTTTAAGTGCCAGCCCTCTCTGTGTTTATCAGTTTTGGTGCATATAAATGGCATTTGGAGTCGTAAAACTCTCTTTTTTAATTCATGTGAATAATGCGTCTGGTTAAAAACAATTGCAGCTCCAATTCCTAAGGGAGTCTACACAACAAGAAATTCGCGTTGGGGTTACGCCTTTGATGCCAAATAGACGACAATGTCCCCTTGCTCGACGCTTCACGCAGAGGTCACAGACATTTCAAGTGTTTCATTGTCGCTTAATTTTGTTGTTGTCGTTGTTTATTTCACTGTTGTTGTTGTTGTTGTTTGTGAGTACAAATGGCACACCCAATTCATACACGTTCACGTGTGTGCGACTGCACCTTTATGGAAATATAATTCGCTGCCCCGGTACGAAAGGCATCATAAGACCCTGTTTGAACTCGTCAGGACTGGCTCGCCAGACGATGCCTTTTGACGTCGCTTTGTCAAGAGCTGTATTAACAAATTTCATTCATATTCACATTGGTGCCAATAGGCGGGGAGGCATTCATAGTGCGCAAATTATAAATGGCCTCCATCGTGGGGGGCTGCGTCGTATTTGCATAACATTGCCCCTGGATCCCAGGTGATTCATTCATAAATTAAAGTGCAACGTTTCGGGGTCGACTCTTCTCTGTTCTTAGCTCTGGCCCGGAGGCCGGTTTCCCATCCACGAGCTGGAGCCACCAATAAAAGTGTCGCCTGCTGTTAAAGACCTGCATGCCTTGTGTTCACCTGTATAGCGAGGCGTACAACAAGTTAATTATGGATGCATGCAGGTTGCACTCGGGAGGCCATAAATTCAGGGGAGATTCTGCGGGGACCCGTGCATCGTTTAATGAATGTGCAAATATTAGCTGTTATATGTGTGTGTGTGTGTGTGTGTGTGTGTGTGTATGCAATTGAGTTTTGCAGAAACTATTTAAGTAGAAACTTTCTTGAGTTTGTTGTTGAAGTTATCGGTTAAACTCTTCTCTAACTCTGCTAGTAGCATTCACTTTGATAGCAAAATTTGAAAGGAAATTGAAGGAGCATTTAATCAACGGGAAAGTTCATCGAAATATAATGCTTTGAGTACTTGACATCATTTTGTTCTAAAATTATTAAGACTTTAGTTTATGGCATAAGCTATTACTTAAGCATAATTAACTCCTTATTAGGTCTCATCAAATACATTCCTGAGCAGCAAGCACGCAGCAAACTGCTTTCTAAGGGCAGCTTTAACTAGTGAAAGAGCAGAAAAATGTTCATTAATGAATGCTGTAGCTATATACAGAGGTAATACAAAAAATTTGCGGAGGTAGTTCAATTTCTTTTTCTTTTAAAACGTTTTTAGTAACCGATTAGTCTGAGAAAATAGTTTGGATATGAGAAAAGGGAATATTACTTACTATTTTACTAGTTTTACAACATATAGATTGAAGTACTTTCTATGTAGCGGATACACTTTAAGTGATTATATTTACTACGACCGCATTCATCTATATTTTAAGCTAGCGTTTCATTTTCTTTATTCACAAGAGCCAAGCACCTTTGGGGTGAATCCAGCCATTGTTTGGGGGAAACCTTTTTGTGGTGGCTTGGTGAAGCGAAAGTGTTGGTTGTTTTGGATGTGATGGGTTGCCCAGGGCAGCACCAGAAGCTGATGTAAAGGTAAGTTGCTTTTATAAGCTTTTAAAGTATAGTGAATTTTGGCCTTGATATTGGAATTACAGTGCGGAGATTAGCTGAGAATAAACATTTTTCGACTGTAATTAAAAGGCGATGCACAAACACGAGGTGCTGCAGAAGAAAATTAGCGTAAATTACAAGAAAATCAGGCACAGACGGTGTGTAAAAACAGAAACTATACAAAGAACATGAAATGCTCACCCGCATTCAACTAAAACTACAGCGAACAACACACAAAAAACTTGTGAGTGTTTGTCATGTGCCAACACTTTGAGCGCAGCAAAGTATGCTACACTTTTTGCTGGCCCATTGTTTCGTGTGCGTGTGTATCAGTTGGTGTGTGTGTGTGTTAGTGTGCGACTAATTTGCGCATAATTAAATATAAATTGTATACGCTAGTGTTTGTTTTTGCGATGCGTGTTCTGCAGTTGTTGCCAACAAGCAATGGGCGTAAATATATTAAACAAATTGCAGGGCGACCCGCGTTACTTATGCGCCATGTATGCCACGATTGCAGTTATTCGCTGTCGCTGCTGCTGCTGTTGTTGCTGCTGCTGCTGCTGATGTTGCTGTTGCAACCGCTGTTGCTGAGCTGAGCTTTGGCAACTGACACAGCGGCGACAAGTTGAGCGGGCTAAGTGGTGAGCTAGAGAGGAGGGATAGAACGAGAGAGAAAGCCAAAAGCAATTGCAACTGTTTTGGCAACAGCACAAAGAAAAAGTAATTATTTACGCTCTTCAGCAGACGACGACGACGACGACAACGACGACGGCGGCGACAACAACTTCCGCTCTGGTTGTTCTAGCTCCTGTTGTTGTCAGCGTTGGCGTCGCGTCAACAGCAATTTATTTGAGTGTGAAAAAGATGAATTAATTTTACAGCATTGTGCAGCACAATTAAAAATTATTTGCTCTGCTCTACTCTCTGTTCTGGTCTATTCTGTTCAGTTTTGCTCTGTTCTGCTCTCCTCTGCTTTGGTTGGGGTTGCTTCTGGTCCGTCCGCCCAATGCCAAGCCAAAGCTTAATTGCTGCAAAGTTGTTGTGGCTTAGCGAGGTCCTTGTATCACAGTATTGCCTATGACTGCCACCGTTGGTGCTGTCGCTGTTGCTGCTGCTGCTGCTGTTGGTGTTGCTGCTGTTGCTGGTGGATGCCCTGCAGCAATTTATGTTTGCCAACTGGCCCGAAGGTCTCGTTTCGGGTTTGGTTCGGTTCGGACTCCACTTGGAGGCATGGTTTTGCTATTTTTTCTTTGTTGTTCGTTGGTCGGTCGGCTGTCCCTTTGCCTTCTATTGTTGGCTTTTGTTTGTGGTTGATGATGAGAAAAGTTTTTGCCTGTTGGCAGCTGAAGTGTTGGCGACGTTGACGTCGACGTCGGTATGTTTTATGCATTTTCTTATGACTTTACTTTTGGCGTAGATTTGTGCGTTCCCCTCCTGCCACTCCGGACGCTCCCACCGCCTCGGAAGTGAGCATGGTTCACTTTTGTGGCCAGCAAGCGGACGAAAGAGCGTGTGAATTATTATGTACATTTGAAATGTGTGCACGACGACAACAACAACAACAACAAAAAGAACAACAACAATAGGAATAACAATAACAACAATAACAATAACGAGGCGAACAACTAAAAGCAATGCCGTAAATTTGTTTTGCTGCAAAATGTACAAAAAAAGGGGCCATACAAGTGGCTGCGAGCGTAGGCGGGTAGAAGGGGAGGGATCAGCAGTAGGGGAATGGGGAGGGGGGAGGTAGGCAAAGTGAATCCCCAAATAAAAACTATGACCTGCTGGTAAAATGCTGTAAACTTTTTTGGTAGGCGTCTGCCATGGCATTTGTCATTTTGAACCGTAGGGGGGAAGGGTCCAGGCCAGAGCCAGGCCATAACTTAATTAAAGTAAATGTGTTTTGGGACATAAGAAGTTGTAATTAGTTGGGCGTTGCCAGAATGTTCATAATAAACTTGAGCTCTAATTGTAAAAGGGACTTTGATTCAAGTTCCATTGAAAATATAATTAAAGGAAACCGGTTCTGTTGCAATTCGTGAATTGATGGAGAGATTATATACACATGGCTTAAAAATAACAGAAGGTGTTAAAAGAAAGAGTATATTTTTGAAACGTATCATACATAATGATGCTTAAGTATATTTTTATTTTTTTTTAATTTTAATAATCAAATTGAAATATTTTTATAAATTTATAAATCATATTTATTTGTATTTAAGATTTATAAACATATAATAATAATAATAATATAATAATAATAATATTATAATAATTTTTTGTGTAGTCGACTGACTGAATCGAATCTAATAATAAATAAATTAAATATATTGTAAAATAAATAACAAATTAAAAAAAATGTATAAAAATAAAATAAAAATAAATAAATAAATAAATAAATAAATAAATAAATAAATAAATAAATAAATAAATAAATAAATAAATAAATAAATAAATAAATAAATAAATAAATAAATAAATAAATAAATAAATAAATAAATAAATAAATAAATAAATAAATAAATAAATAAATAAATAAATAAATAAATAAATAAATAAATAAATAAATAATAAAAATAAATAAAAAGAATTAAATAAATAAAGAAAGAAATAAATTAATAAATAAATAAATAAAATAAAATAATAAAATAATATTACAGATAAATTAAAAAAAATATGTATAAATAAATAAATAAATAAATAATAAATAAATAATAACAAAAATAAATTAAAAAAATTAAATAAGTAAAGAAATCAATTAATAAATAAATCCAAAAAATAAAATAATAAAATAATATTATAGATAAATTAAAAAAAATGTATATATGCATAGAAATAAATTAATGTAATAATTATTGCAGTACTGCTTCTCAATATATATTTTTTAATAATCGGAATATACTCATAAAGTATATAATACGCTATAGTAAATTAACGTTAATTCAAAGAAAAGTGCTTTTTATTTTATTTTTTGAGAATTCTTATGAAACAGGATGTGATACGAATGAGATGACGCGTTCTTCAGAAAAGAAGGCATATAATGTACAAAGGCTGTGACATGTTTTTGATAATCCAAAAATATACTAATAATATTCCACAGATTTACCTAAAAAATAAAATGCTCGAGAAATTCTTGGGAGCATATTAACTTCAATGGTTGTATAGTTGTCTACAAAGGTTCATCGGCTCATTAAGTTTATTGTCGCCGCTTCCTTAATAACTTATACATTATGTCTGCTTCCCTGTTCAAGGCAAGTTCATAAGAAATGCTACACACTTCCGTTTCCAGGACAGACAAGAGCTCCGGTGCCAGTCAGCCATTCAGCCAGCCAAGAGCCATAATTGTTGTTGCCTGTTGTGCTTGTGCTTTGTTTGCCAGTTTATAGATTAAATTCTGTACCAGAGGAAACTAATGTACAGATGTTCTGCTGTCAATTTGACTGTCAAGTCGCCCACTGAATGTCCTACAGCTGCTTAGCTGCTTCTGATGTTCTTGAGGAAGCGTCTTCAGAGTGATGTTTGCCCAGCTATTTTATTCATTCTGCGTTACGACATTTTTTTAAATAAATTTCATTTTGCATTGCTTTTATTTTTCTGTGTCTTGTGCTTGTTGCGCTCAAGTTGACTTCCTTTGCACTTTGGAAACAAGTTTTGAAAAACAGGATTTAACAACGGAAAATTACATTTAGCTATGGCAAGACGGACTGCTTCGTGTCGCAAAAGCAATGGAAAAGCGATGGCAAGCCCAAGGACGAAAAGGAGCTGGCCGCTGGGATGATAGTCCAAGGCAACATGAATAAATGAAATGCGCTAACTTTGCTGGCCTCAAACAAAGACAAACTAAACGCGGGTGTAAACGCCAAAACGCCGCAACCCGCAGTTGCAGTGGGCACAACTTTCCCCAGGCACAAAATTACATTGGCCAGAAACGTGCGAAGGGTTTGAACAAAAAAAAAAATACGTAAGAAAAAAAAGGAAGAATTTTAGTTCAGTTCCGTTTCCGGTGAGCGCTGATTGAGCTTTTAAATAATACATTTAAGTCGCGTGCAAAAATGTTAATTGAAGGACAGATCTGACAGCAGGACAAGGCCAGTGCTCAACCCCAGACACACACACAGCCCACACACACTAAAATCTGGTACACACACTGAGAGATTGTTGCGCTTAATAGTTTCGAAAACTACTTAAAATTAATGAATGAACCGTGACACATTAAGAACGCTTAACTGACAGTATAAAAACCTCGCGCCACCAAAGCAAAAACTAAACATACAAAAAGCATGTGAATATATGTGTGTGTGTGTGTGTGTGCAGCTGCTGTGGGACTTATATTGAGCGCATTAAAAAATTACAGCATTGTAAAACACGAAAATGTTATCATTATAATGTAGACAAAGGACCCAACGACGCATTGACTGGAGTCAAGGGAGTCAAAGGGTTTGGGATCGGCCTGGCGCCTGCTAGGACTGTCATGACTTTGCACAAATTCTCTTATGCCAGACAATTTACTTCGTAGCACAATGAAGATGTTAACATATGCGTGTGTGTGTGTGTGTGTGTGTGTGTGTGTGTGTGTGAGTGTGGCTTTGTGCTCTGCCATATTAATGCTGTGAATATTATTTTAAATTATATCAAGTCCAAAGTTTTAGACGCATATCGCATATAAATACAATTATGTGTGTATATTTCTCGAGTATTTATCAAAAAAACTGTCAAGTCATTAACTTTATATTATTCATAATATTTATATGTACGTATATATATACATATATACATATCCTTAAAGTACAAATAAGCGAAGCGAGATATGTGCACAACTACATGTTAACATTTGAGCGAACAACAAAGTTGTCAAAAGGCCAGTGAGAAATTTGCTCGTTGGCAAATCAGTTAAAATACTGTTGAAATGTGGAATAACGTCTGAAATTTTTCCTTTAAAGCAACTTCATAAAAATCTTCGCTATTTTCACTTATTCTTAGTTAACAATTATTCGCTCGACTGTTTGTAAAGTCAATTAAATCCTTTAGATGTGAATCATCTGAGAGAAAGGCACATCCATAAGTTAGTATGGGATTTCAACCAATTTGTGGCTATATTTGTATGGGTTAAGGGCTTTTCGACTTCGGGTACACTCTACTACAGCCTTCTTAATTGTTTCTATGAACTTAAAGTTAACCTAAAGTTAAAACTACAAGCTTTATAGGTATCAAATATGTGGCTGACAGGCCACAAAACATTTTTGTATCCAATATTTTCTATGTACAAATATTTCCTAATATATAATATAAATAAGTTGATAATATATATATATTTAACTTATTTTTTCAATCCTATTACCATAATCCTAATATCGTATCTACTGCCTATCGCAGCAACAGCTCATAGTAATAGTACCAGCCTATTTCTTACTGGGTTTCAATTGCCACGAGCGAATGTTGGTAGGAGCCAGTACGTCAGGCTAAACGTTATTTCACACGCCTCTTGTTTTAAAGCACCAACACAGTAGCCACTACCCTGCCCTCCCATCGCCCAGTCAAGCAGAGCCCCTGCTCCAGGCCCACTCTCTTGTGCTCTTAGTAGGACTTTTGCATTGCCTATGCCAGCTGCTTGTTGCTGCTGTGTTAAGCAAAACAAATGAGTTAAAGGGTTCTTACTGGGTGTGTGTGTGTGTGTGTGTGTGTGTGTGTGCTGCCAGCTAACTGGTTACGCCGTTCCCTTGCCACTGCCGCCCCTGTGTGCCACAACTAACTCATTGTGCATGGTCTGGTGGGCAGCCTTCAAGACCCCAGAGCTCAGCCTCAAACTGCTGAACAATCTCTTGCTTACAGTGCCTTTGGCTTTGGCAACAGCAGCTCGCATAATGTGCCCCGACATAATGTGCACATTAGTGTTCACACATTTATAGATGTGTCTATGTGTCTGTGAGACTGTCCCCATGTGTGTGCGTGTGTGTGTGCGAGTTGCATGTTTATGGGCGACTCCTTGTGCGCGTAAAGAGCAGCCAGCAGCAGGAGCAGCACACCAAAAAAGGAGAGAGAGACACCGAGAGAGAGAGAGAGAGAGAAAAAGTAAACAAATACAAAGAAAAAAAAGTCCACATACTAAATATGTGGCAAGAATCAGGGCACATGTGCAACGTCAACGGGAGAAGCAACAGAGGCAGCAGCTTCTACAGCATCCGCCGCATTTGTGAGCTAATGACATTATAAACATGAAAACTCCATTAATATTTTTTGCTGATTATGATGCTTGTTGTTGCTGTTCGTGTTGTTGTTGCTACTTTTAATGCTCGTTGTTACTGCGTACCTATTTCTGTCTTTTTTTTTGTTGCTCTTGCTGTTGCTGCAACATTGGTAACAAAATTTTACTCTTTTTGAGCAGCAGCAGCGTATGAATAGGCCAGGAGCGAGCGACAACCGCTAAGAGCCACGAACCAAGAAAGAAACGAGGAATGTCATTTCTCTCTTTTCTCTACTTTTTCTTTCCATAATTTATTTGATTTATTTGCACTCACAGCACGCGGATTATGACAAGTAGGTATCGCTGGTAAGCGGAGGGGAAACTGGGAAACTGGCAACGATTTTCACTCCTCCTGGCCTGGTCCTGCACAAGCTCTAAAAGTATTTTGATGCTTGACAATTTTTTCAAATTAAAATGCTCAAGTATTTTTTTGCTTTTACTCCAAGACAAGCTGCGAGCTGCTTAACTCGCTTTTCACTTTTCGGTAGGCTTCAGGTGCCAGTTGCGGATATGTTGAGCAGTGGTCCAAAAAGGCTCTGAGCCATGGAGAGTGTGTGGTTAAATGCTAAAAATAATATTTAGAGCTATATATAGTTAGTCGAGATTTCAATAAAATTAGGTAATTTTAGTATAACCTTAAAGCCAATTAAGAGTCACAACAAAATGAATTAAAAGCTTTTGTTGTCATGAAATAAATGTAACCTTCTGCCTTAACAGATAAATAGTAACCATAGTTAGTGTAGTTATTATGGTCTGGCAACAAATGGTCCTGAGTATCCTTTTTCCCAAGGCACTATAAAACTTATCATATGGTAATCTGCTTAAGCTCAAACAGAATTCATCTTTCGAAAACAGCGGAAGCTCTTTACTGAGTTCTCTTTAAGCAAAATTGTATAAAGTAATTATACGCAATATTATTATGTGGCTTTTTATACCCTTTGGCCAATTAAAGTGTGGGCGAAGGTAATTTGGTTATATTACGGCTATCTGTTTAGTTTTTGAAGATGAAATTTTACAGCTCTAGAAGATTAACTCACATTCCCTTTGACTAACATTAACATTACCCCTTGAATTAGCTGCTGCAATTAAGTCAAGTCATTAAGGTATAAACGGCGCAGTAACCTGGTCGATCTTATGACCTGGTGGAAGGTGCAGTTCAGCTTAAATGAAAACCTATTAGTAGTCAAAAAAAGAGGAGAAGAATGAAAATTGCCAAAGAGACAGGCACTAGGCAGGCAAAATTTGTGAAGTGCATTTCATTCAGCTACAAATTGAAGAGGTTCTCCCTTGACTGCTGTTTGGGATATGCGATTCGATTGTAACATGAATTGCAAACTGCATTTGCCTGGGACTGCACTTTGGGCTCGAATCTCTCTCTCTCTCTCTCTCTCTCTCTCTCTCTCTCTCTCTCTCTCTCTTGTTAGTGGCTTTGTGTTGCGTCTCTGGGGCAGCCTATTGATATATGAGTTGAAGCCGTCAGTCGTTTGTACGAGTAGCATTGAAATCAATGTGCATTGCCATTGCGGGCCGCACAGAATTTTCATTGGCGTTTTCATTACGTTTTCATTGTATTTCCGCAAATTTGCACACACAAAGCGACTCACCAAAAAAAGGCAGAAATGATATCATTTTTTCTTCCACAAGCTCCCAAGTGCACAGGCAATAAGTTGCACTCCATTACGCGGTTTTTAATATAAAATAAAGTAGAGAGAGAAGGAAAGATAGAGAGGGAGATGAACCGAGTTGATCGGGCTTTTCGGCAGAAAAGGCAATTTACTATTTTGAAAAGACTTCAGCTACTGTTGTTGTTGTTGTTATTTTTTGTTCTTGGATTTTGCGTTCTCGATAATAGCAATTGAGTGTTGCATTTGCTCTGATTTGCTTTTGGCCTTCGTTCGCAATTCGCATCTGGCATTTTCTGTTGCTTTTATTGTGCTGTTCCTGTTGCTAAGCTTTTGTTTGCTTTGCTTGGCTTGGCTTAGCTTGGCTTGTTGGTGTTAGCGGCTTTCGCGACTTGGCCTCGACTTGGCTAGCTCTATGGCAACGTTTGAGAAATGTTATAGCGGCTTGGGGATTTGCGGTTTGTTATATGTCTTGCCGCCGAGTGCTACCGACAGCAGCCTCTGTCTGCCGCTGAGTGCTGCCAATGCAGCTTTTGTCAATTTACTTGGCTGCGACTTGGCAAATCCAAAAGCCACATTAAGCATACGCATTGCTGATATACCGCAATTGCATGAATTTCAATTGAAAGCAATCAAAGTTTTAGCGGAATTTGACAATCGAAATTGGTACAAATGTCACCAACTCATACATTTGTTTTTGACATATTTCATTATGGCCTTTATGAATAATTTTCAAAGACTACTCGTTATATTTCCCTTAAAGAACCTTCGCTGGTCAAGCTAAGCAACTACTTAAACATAGGAAAGAATATCTTAGGTTTCCTATCGGTAATGATAAAATAACTCAAATGATTTTAAGAATAAATCATTAAATTCCGTTTTGCTTCACTTTCACCTTTCCTTTTCATCCTTCTCCAGACCTTAGTCTAATCGTCCTAGCAAATATTACGTATACGCTCCATGACACAAGCGTCAATTTTTACGCCTAATGCCAGATTCCATATTCGACAGCCAAATTGCTGGCTGCGGAATCGTTTCAGCTGCAACCAGGACCGCAACCACGCCCATAATAACTAAGACGCATTGCGTCAACCACAAACATTAATACACTTGAAGCTGTGGCAAGTTGATATTTACACTGTTTTTGTTGTTGCCACTGCTGCTGCTGCTGCTTCTGCTGCTGCATTTGTGCGTGTGGTCGATGTCTGCCAACTGCAGCAGTTGCTGCAATAATTGTTATCGCTGACGCATTGTTGTTGTTGTCGTTGCTCCTGCTGCTGCATCATGCTGAAGTTATGTCTTGGCTTTGGTTTTTATGTTGCGCGCTCTGCTCCAAAATGCTCAACAATTTGTTTGGCATTGGCTTTGGGTTTTATGGTCAATTTCTCCATGTGTGTGTGTGGTGTGTGCTGCACGCGTCTGCAGCGATTGAAAATCGCTTTTCTGAGTAATATGAGCGTTGCATGATAATCGACTCAAGCAACTGACGGATGAATTCTAAGAACACATCTGAGCACTAGATAAAATGCATTGAAAGTGTTTCAAGTGAATAAGTAAAGGATTCAGTGGCTGCTCTTTGAAAAAGTCATTTACTTTTCGACATTCAAGATAAGAAATAAACTGAATACTTTAAGCTCTTTTGATTAAATTTCTTGGTAATTTGCCCAAACGAATTGCAGCCAAAGGACTTTGGTTTTCCTTTTCATAGCTTGCATTTAAATAAAATGAGATATGAAAATCCTTTTTTGAAGGCTATAAATACTGTAAATTTACTGCACTCTTAGCACCATTCGACTTGCAACAATTAGTTTTGAGATAAAACTAACAAAACCTGCACGTGTATCACTAAATAGACCAATAAATGGCTTTTTATACTCTGCTGAGTCTAAAAATACCGAAAAACCATGAGAACTAAATCAAAAGAAGCTTCATAAAGGGGCCAAGTGAGCAAGTCATCTACACCTACACCTACACAGAGCAGGTCAATTGAGCCTTACTGCCACCCACTTCCTTTCACTTACATTTCTCCTTCTCCCCCACTCGAGCCGGTGCACAGCAGGTCGCCTAGTCTTATATATATGTATAGTATAGTATGCATTGCAGGACTAAATGCTGGACAACACAATTCATAGTGTGCCGTGTCCCGCTGGGCGCAGGGTACAGGCTTTTGCACAATATCATCCTCCTGCCACAAACTATGAACATTTTTATTTTTGGTCATCCTATATTGTGTGTGTGTGGGTGTGTGTGTGGGTGTGTGTGTGGGTGTTATATGTTTTCTTTTTTGTTTTTTGTGTGTTTTTGGGACCGCCTTTCTGACTTTGGCCGTTTTTGATCTGCCGTGCTTGCTGCTTGAGCTGCGGTTCGCTTTGGTTTACTAACGTTTTGGTTTTTATGGCGCGCTTTTTGTACTGGTTTTTTATTTTATTTTATTTTATTTTTTTATATATTTACAGAGCTTATCTTTGACCACACGTATGTTGGCAAAGCAAAATTGTTTTTGAAATTGAAAAATTGCAATACAAGCTGAGCTCTGGGGTCAGCTATAGAGTCGGTGTAATACAAAATAATGCGACTACACTGTGCCTGTGCACTATCCACTCCCCCTCAACTCGCACCCTACACACCATCTCACTTATCCACCCATTCTCATAGCTTTTCTCTCAGCTGCGGCATTTTTCTTTTAGTTTTTTGCCTTGCGCTCATTTTTCGTGCGGCGTACGCTTTTATTTTCTTTGTTTAGCATTTTCATTTTTTCTGGAAGCGAGTACAGCGTTTATATTTTTATAGTATATTGTATAGTAGTACACGTATATATGTATGTTTACGCTTATACATACATATAAAGTTAGTATGTAGTATACGTGAGATATGCAGTTCGTTGTTGGGTCGCTCGTTGGCCATATATATACGAAAATAGAGGACTGCACTGCGAATGCTTTGTGTGTTGGCTCTTTCAAGGATGCTGCAGGTGCTCAAAAAGCTTCGGCTGACTGCCTTCCTTGCTAGCAAGTTATGCACATATTTAAATTAAGTGCCTTAAAATACATATACATATATACATATACATATATATGTATATATATAACTTACAGACAGACACACGCACACAATTATATATAGAGATCCCCTTAAAGCTACGAGCATAAATAAATAATAGCTACAAGCGCAGCACTAAAGTGTTATTATCCAATGAAAGCCGTTTAATGGATATAAGCACCTATTATAATCATAAAGTTAAGAATGGTTTCTTTGGATATGCTCAACATTGTGGCTAAAAGTATTATTCTCTGGAATCGTCTTGATGCTCAGACATTTTGTTATCATGTATAAAGGTATTAAATGTAAGCCCATAACTTTTAGAGCAGGCTTTCCTTGGGAAAATCATATTAAAGAAGTTCTCCAAAAAAAGATATTAACTTATAAAAGTCAATGACAATCACAAGACCTTTTCAAAATAGAAATGTATACTTATAAATCATTTCAAACTACATTCTCACATATCGGATACTATATATGTTATATCAATATATTTGCAAATCAAAGAATTCAATGGAATATGGGTAACTTTCTAAGGATAATTTATATCAAAATCTCTTTAATAGATGTTGATATGATACTTCCTAGATACCAACCTGATTTTGGAGAAGTTCAGCAAGCTGATTGTAACACGCAGTGGTCGCTCAGTGCGTTCACAGGCTGAAAATTACAGGATATACGCATCTGATGCAGAAGATGCTGATGAAGATGAATATAGAGAGGAGGAGCAGCAGCTTATCTATTTGGACTTGAGTCACCCTGTTGCAATTGTTTGCAGTGAGCCAGCAACGGATGCCACAGTCGAAGCTGATGCTGAGCTGAAGAGGCGCCTACAAATGTTTCTGGGTCAGACGACTGCACGACGCACACTTTATAATCCAGAGGATAGTTTTGTATCTGAAGATTTGCAAACGAATATCCAATCTTCGTTGGAGAATTGTGATTATTGGTTTCTTAATGCTGTGCAAACAAAATTTTCCAAGTCGGAGTGCAGAATTGAACCTTGTGAGCAGTTGGAGAAACATAAAACATTTGACGATATTGTGGAACGTATCAATTCGAAATACTTTGAGCTTCAAACGCCACATTCTATCAAGGAGTCCATCGATTTAAGTGGATTGCCCAGCCAGAAGCAGCGCACTGGCATCTGTAGACGACACAAGAGTCTAGTGCAAAAATTCCTAAAAGAGGAAGTGCATTACTACAGCTTCTTGAGCTCATTAAGTCGTGAGTATTCAGTCGAGTTGCTTGCAGGAGAATCCACACTTAAAGTGTCCTTTGCAGCGACCATCCCCATTAAAATGTGTCATCCACATGCACTTAACTACCGCCAGGATGACTTTGACGCATGCAAGGCTGCGCTGGCCAAGTCGCTGTTTTCGCTGCTCAACCATGTTGTCTTCTATTGTGGCTTGCGTCAGTCCATTAAGTGGCAGCACAAACTAAATGTACCCAGCAGATGTGTCCTTGCTCTGGGACTTGACGGACAGCGCAACGCAAGCATTTATCTCTCATGGAGGATTAGAGAATCGGGCATCCTGATTGAGGCACTCCTCCACGAGATGTGTCATGCAGCTGCTTATGTTTACAATGGCGAGACTGCACATGGCACAAACACTCGCAAATGGTGAGCGAAAGCAGCAGCCAATATGAAATACTGATCCTCTACACCAGCCGCATACCCTACAGGGCCTACCGCGCCAAGTCCTTGCTGCCGCAGCTGCCACTGATTAATGACTGCCCTGCAAGTTGCAAGTATATTTGCAGCCTCTGCTGCAGACGATCCAATGGCAACATGACCTTTCAGGGCCAACTGCAGCGACTCCGCTGCTACCACTGCCAATTCGAGCTACTTCTGGATAATCCTGACAAGGTGTCACCCTCCCAACACCCGATGACGCCCTACATGAGCTTCATACGCGCCAACTATTCGCAGTGTGACCAGACTAATCACAGCTCCAAGATGCAGCAACTAAACGCGCAGTTTATGTATAATAATTAGCATATTTTCTGTATTTTTTATTTTATAATTGACAATTAAATTAAATAATTACAAATCTGCAATAGTCAAAGATTTAGATGTGTAATTATTAATAATTAAATAAAATTGTTATTAGCGAATTATTTTCTATATACTGTATGCAATTTTAATCGGTTATGTTAATAATTATGTAATAGTTTTCGAAAACTTGAGTGTAAAATATGGAAATAGCAATAGCAATAGCCACGGCAAAAGCGGCTTAAAACTTAGTGTAAAATTGAAATGCTTATTATCATCACATTTAGTTTTTCTGTGGCAATTAAATGGTAAATAGTTTTTTTTTAGCTGCAATCCTTTTAATGTTTGCACAATCCCTTTTAATGCGCACAATTAATTTCGTTATGCTTTGTCGCCTTTGACATGTCGCTGGTTATCACACACACACACACACAAACACACACACGAACTATTACACACCCACACATATACATTGTATGTAACAATTTGCTAAAATGCCGGGGCTTAGAATATTATTCGAAATCAGGTCGGTTCACAGGGAATGTCCGAGGATGCAATGCCTCCACGCTCACCTCTCGACCGGATGTACGCCACGAATAATCATTGCATAATTATGGGCGTTGCGCGTTGCATGTTGCACGTCGCGATGTTGCAATTTGCAATTTTATGCGCAAACGTAATTAAAATTATTTTAATTTACACACACAAAGACACACACACACACACACCCATTGGATATTGGAATTGGTCACAAAAACATTGACACAGCATCGGAAATTAATTTTTGCCATGTTCGGCATACCCGAAAAACCATCAACAAATTGTCAACGTTTGCGTTCATTTGTTGATTTTATTTGCCTCATTTTCAAAAATTTTCTCCGAATTTTCATGTTTACACCAAAGCCAAAATGCATGTGGTTTTATATTTTTCACATATACATATAAATAAATATTTATATATATATATATATATTGATATGGTGTCTGTTTGTATGCGTAAAAATGTGTACGTGATGCGATTATAATCGATTACAGAAAGTTTAAAAGGGTATTACAGATCGGATAGGCTTAGCAGATTCCAATCGTTATAAATTCTGGCTACAAATACTTTTGTCTAGAATATTTTATTCAGTTCTGCTTAAGGTTTAGTTAAAGCAAAGCAGGTGTTTCTATGACTTTTGTTGGATTGATTGTCAGCTAATTTATAGCTTCACATATAAACGAAGTTTGGGTAAATTTTATTTATTTAAATAATTCAATGATTGTCTTATATGTTCTACGGGACTTCGACCTTAATATAATCTTAGCTTTTAGCGGCTTGTTGGCTGTAATTAAAGTTATGTTTTCATCTTGGAAATAGGACTTGAAGAAGTCTTGTATTGGGATTCCATCCAGCAACTATATTGACTAATTCTAGGTTTGACTTTGACTTGCTTCCCAACATCAAGACCAAGTTTAAATCATTTCACTTACAACCAAATTGAATGATTGTTTTTTGATTGGAATTGCTTATTTAAACTATGTAGAGTTGCTTTGTTTTCCTCCTAATAATTCTTTTTCTTAACTTGGGCCTCGTCAGGTCCTGCCTTCTCTCCTCAAGTATCGATTAGAAATCAATCGACTTGCAGTAGATATATCGATATAAATAATAAATAAATTAAAATTTCTATACAACTAATTCTGTTTTATTTGGTTGTTATAAAACCTGCAATAACATTACCAATTACATATTATGTTTTATCATTTCAAACTGCAGACAGTTTATATGATATAAACATTTAACAATCGAATCTGAATCGATTACAAAATTGATATAAGCTCTGACTACACAGATCAAATGGGTTAAGCTTTAGCCTGGGTAACCTGTTGAAAATTGGATGAGCCAATGTACAAGATACTCGAGAGTTGGATCGGGTCAGTAGTCGTAATTGCATGCAGCATTCGACTGGGGTTGTGCAACAGTTTTCTGTTTTTAACAACAGCCAAGAGGAGGATGTGCGAAGGATGCGCCCTGGGTTTGCATATCATGACCGACCATGGATGCTAGAGCATAGAGTGGCAACTATGAATGTGAATGGCAGTTCAAACAATATAAACGTCGGCAGTGGAAGACAACGGCTTGTGGCATATCCTGCATGCTCTTGGGGTGTTCTGGTCGCCAGGACACTTTTCACTTGTATATCGCGGTCTGACTATGGGGCCACCAATTAACGCATAGCAATGCTTCCATTTTCAGCGTAATGTGCACACGAGTGTCCGCCGGAGTGTGCGTGTGCGTGTGTGTGTGCATACCATCTGCATTGGTGTATGTGTATGCGTCTGGGTGTGTGCAAGTGCATGTGCATGTGCCCACGCATTGTGTGTTTCCACAAGAGAATGCAATTTAAATTGCATTAAAATTGATTGAATTCATGGAACGTAGTTGGCAGCCGTACTGTCAATGGGTCCGTGGTGTACGCTTCTGACTATGTGTGCGTGAGAAAGTGGTTCTGTGTGTGTGTGTGTGTGCGTGCACGTGTTCTTATGCGTGTCGCATGTTTGTTTTGGGCACCGTTAAGTGGGCAGACTGCTTTAAAGCTTGTTTGAACACAGTCGTCTTCGCCTGCGTCTGCGTCTTTGTCTCCATCTAGGAACCCTCTTAAAAGTAGCTCAATTTATTATTATTAAGTGGAATTCATAACGAAAGAAGGTTACTTTTCAAGCATTGATACAAATAATTACAGGCCAACATTATTTCTATTGATATATGAATAAATAAGAAGTCAAACATGTTTTCTATATACTTCGATGTTGGATAACGAAACTCTATCATGAAAGTGAACCCCATGGAGCACATTAGAAGAAACTCTATATACTTCCTTTACTATTTTCAAATAGAGAATAAATTATTTCATTATTTATGCATATAATGATAATAATTATACAATATAAACAAATATCGTAACTGCAGAGCCACACAACATGCTCCTAGGTTATAGTTGCTATCCTTTTAAATTATAACTATTTATTCTATTCGAAGAAATAAGATTTATATTTAACACATTTACTTCAGCTTTTACATTGGTAAATATTTTGAATCCTTATTATGATATGTCCTTGGTATAAAGTTCTATATTATCCCATATGCATTCCAACATAATTAAAATTATATTTCACGGACAGAGCTATATGACAGAACAAATTGATGGGGAAGAGTGTTAAATGTCCTTCTGGGAATATTAGTGAATTTATATATAAATATATCTGATGTTCTCTTGTTCCCTGTAATGATAAATTCCGACGATTGACTCTAGTCGTCAAACCTTAAGAGGACGGCAATCCTTTCGGCACCTCACATTGTCAGTTAAACTGTGAGTATGTTTAGCCTAAATGGGATAACTTCATTACTGTATCAAATGTAATAGACAGAAGCAAGCATGTCCCCAAACAGTTCCTGATTAGCATCAATAGCCGAGTCTGTGGAATATTTATCATGGATATCCGTGTAGATAAACACTCAGAGTCTTAGAATCTTTATGAGATAACAAGTTTGACTTGCAGTTTCTTCGATACTGGAAGCAGATCAATGTAGTATCAGATTTAAGAATTTCTTCTCGGCAAACGGCTAAAGCCATATAAATATCGAATAAAATTGGATAGAATAGGTTAGAAATCGTAGAAACGATAGAATATAATAGTATAGAGTAGAATAAAATTGGAAAGAACACGATAGATATAGTAGAATGGATAGAATAGGATAATTGAAGGGACAATAGAATAGGAGAAAACTGGATACAATATTGTTGATAGAATTGGATAAAAAGAATAAGATAGAATAGGATACGATTGGATAAAGTTGCATAGAATTCTAAAGAATAAGATAGAAAAGCGTAGAACAGGATATGATTGGATAGAATTGGATACAAGAGAATGGAATTTGATATAATTTTATAGAATAGGGTAGAATACACTAGAATATAATAGAACGGATTAAAAAAGACTACGCATAGTAAAAATTTAATTTAATTTCATCGGAGGTTAGGCTGCAACATTGCGTATAGTGGAAATCATTTCATTTTATTTGCATTTAATATATGCAAATGTGTGTACTTGGGTTAAGGGTGGCTCGTAGTCGGGTACACTTGAGCGTAGTATGCTTACATGTTATTATAGGGCAACCATAGTCTAGCACTCTTGACCATATTACTGTTATTCTTTGTGGCTATTTTTTAGTGCTTTTCCCAACAAAAGCTGCACTTAATTTGCGAGCGTTTTGTGACGATTACGAGAACAGAAGAGGAGGAGGAGGGGTGGAGAGGTGGCTGTCAGATAAAGAGCCAATAAGCATATGCATTTATTCAGGGAGATTCGCTGTGGGTTTTTGAATTTGTTGCTGCAACACGGCAATTAATGCGCATTAATTAATTATTAATTTGTGTGCGCGACGCTGAAAAGCATGCAATTAAATTCTATTTGTTAATTTATGAGTGCCACGTAATATGCGTTGATTTTGCAAATGGAATTGGCGCTGCGATTGGAGCAGGAATTGGAATTGGAATTTCCCATTCAGCACGTCCTTTAGGTCTTAACCAGGCCTTAATCAGCTCTACAAACATATATATATACATATGTATCCATAAGCATGTTGCATTTATTTAATTTAAACCTTTTTTAAATAATCTGTTAATAGTTAATTGCACTTTTGATGCTAAAGCGATGCTTGAGTTGCGTTCCATTTTGCCCAGTAATCAAACTGACGTTTCATTTAATGCATTATAATTAAAGTTAATCTTCCGTTTAATTACATTTGATTGCCTTTGCTGCTGCACTTGGGCAGCGGTATAATTAAGCCTAATGAATAAATTCGTAGTACTCTGGGTGTGCCAATCGGCGACAATTCGACAATAGCCCCCAGACACGGCCTGTCTTCGCACTGATTTGACATTGTAATTGTTATTGATTGGTTCACGGTGCGAATGAAATACCCGGAGACAGCCATTAGCTACGAGCTGGCTGTAAAAATAGCAGCAGACAAAACAAGTCTGACTTGAAATGTATGAAATTATTTTTTGTGCTAAAAGGGACTCGTGCTCTTGGAGATCTAAGGGTACTTTGTGTCCCTATGAGGACAAAAGGTGTTCTACCCACCTAATAAAGCATTGTCTTTGGCTTTACCTTAGCTTTCCTCTCTGTGAGAACTATTAAGTGTCTTGTGAGAGGACCCAGTGCAGTTGTACCTGTCAATCATACTTCTGAAAGGCAGTTTTAATAACCTTTCGATCTAACTTCTGGATGTATCCAAGTTGAATAAATCCATCTCTTATAAAGTAAACAGATGATTACTTGCTCATTATGTGTATATATTTTGGATATATCTATAATAATCGTCTGTTTAATCTGCTACTCAGGTAAACCATTAGCTTTTAATGCTATTTTCTAATCTTTTTAAAACTCAAGAAGTTTTCTCTGCTCCTGCTATGGCAGTTTTAAGTGCAACATCGATAACTTTTGGGATGTGCATGTGGATGGGAAGGTGCATAGTTTTAGGTTCTTTTGTCGCCATCGCGGTGGCCATAAAACTACTCCGGCAGCTAAAAGTTTTGGTACTAAAACATTTGTAGGTGTATCCAGCGTGTCCAATGCTTCTTACGGATAAGGTGCAAGTGGTCCCAGGTATCTGGGTGTATGTAACCATGTATCACTTATTCACATGCCCACATTGAAATTGTAAATTTGTTGTTGTTGTTATTTCGTAAAAATAAGAAGAAAGAATAAGGAAAACGAACTGAAAAATAAACAAACATAAGGCAAAGTGTAGATTTTTGTCTTTTTGTTTTTGTTCCAGGTTTGTTTTTTTCTATTCCCTTTTTTTTTGTGCTTTTGTGTTTTTGTTCTTTGGTTGTTTGTTGTTTTCATTGTTGGCTCAACAGAATTGTTACTTGTTTTCTCAGGCTATGTGTGTGGAAGCCCAAAACCAGCGAAATTGGGTTTTGGGCTTCACACACCACATACACATACAGAGGCAGAAGTACAAATACTCCCATATGCATACGGGTGTAGGTTTATATGAGGTAAGCAAGAGCAAGAATAGAATAATATAGCATATATATACGAGGGTGTAGTACAGCTCGCTTCCTCCCCATATATTTGTCTGGATAATAGCAACAGCGCGATACGCCGACTCGCTGCACAAAATTTATGCCATTCGTATTTGTTTATACAAATTTAATGAATACACATATCGAGATACGTGCATGTATCTCATAGATACGACTAGCTGACGCTGTAACTGCTGAATGTTTAGCAGAATCTCATTGCATGAATGCTCGTTGCTTCCACTCGGTTTTATAATCGTTTGCATACGTATACTTATACATTTGATCTAAAACGCTGAAATATTTTACTAAAACGTGTTTTCATAGTTTCTGTTAGAACAAAAACTTCAGCACATAAAACATCTTATAAAACAAAAGGAGCTGACACAAATAAGTAAGAGAAAAGTCCTTAGAAGTCCTAGAGAAGACACCCGCTGAGGCTTAAGAGGCGTCACCCGAGAGGTCTAATACTTCGCTCTCCCAGAAGAAGACTTCGCCAGTCTACCTAATGTATATTGTGAAATTTGCTATTAGAACTTAACTAAATAGTTAACCATTAAGCCAGCGCGCCCTCCTTGAGCTGATAACATTGATTATAAAGGTCATAAAAGGGATAAAGATGTACCTTACTAAATAAATATCTAAAAAAAAGTAGTTCTAGTAAGGTAAATAAAGGTAAACAAGTAAGTCCTTTATCTATATATATGTATAACAAATATTTCTAAATTTTATATTTTTAAATGAAAACTTTCCTCTTTGCCAGAATGCTGCTCAATGGCTTGTGTAATGCGCAAAGATAATTTTAAAATTTTGGAGTTAAGTGTAAAGTTTGAATGAACATTAAGTAAGTGTGGCTTCAACCCAAAATTGAGGCACGATTATCATATATTCCTCGGACTTTGAATAGTTTAGCCCTAATTTGTTTTTAATATAGAAACATTTTGTAGTTTCTCTAGAGCTGGAATTTGTTCATAAAATCTCTTTTAATTGGATGTGGAAAGTTTGAAGCAGTCTAAATTTTCAACATATTAAAACCCAGGGAGATTGCTTAGGAATTTCGTAGCCGCGTGAGGAAAGTAGGATATATTTTTTTAGTTTTATATAAAACATAATTAGTTGAAATCGTTGAAGCTTAAATATATTATGTTGCTGGAAAATAATCCTGAAAGTGTTGCAGCATTTGTAGGAAACAGCAGCCTGGAAAGAGACAGAGGACGCTTTTTAATTTTCCGAACACGTTTTGTGGCAGGGAAAAGAGCAAGGCAAAAAATGTTGCAAGAAAAAACAAATGGAAAGTCGTGGAAAACAAAAATGTAAGAGAGGAAAAAGTATAACTAGGAACGTAGTTTGTTTATGTTAAATGCGCGCCGCAACTGAGTGTGTGGTGTGCGTGTGTGTGTGCGTGTGTGCCTGTGTGCTTGTGCTTGTGTTTGTGTTTGTGGTGTGTATGTGATTGTGGTCTGTGCGTGTATGGGTGTGACAAAAGTTTTGCTTAGTTTAACGCGTGTCCTTGTGCTGTCGTTACAGCTTGTTGTCTTCGTGTTGCTGTTTTTGTTGCCTTAAACAAAGACCGCAGGCAGAGCGAGTTGACTGACAGCCAACTTGAAGCAGCGAGCTGCATGTTGCATGCTGCATGGCGCAAGTAGCAAGCTGCGAGTTGAAACTTTGCGTTTTGCTAAAGTGACGACGTGCGACAAGCGGCGGCCGGTCCGCTGCCAACTTTTGTTTTTTTTGGCCAACTGTTGGTGCTGCCCGGACTTTTAATATTTAAGCAATCCAGTCAGTTAGTCAGCCAGGCAGGCAAACAGCGAGGCAACCAGTCAGCCAGTCATCCAGTCAGCCAGTTGGCCAGTTAGCCAACTCAACCCGTCAGCAAATGACTCTGCCTGACTAACTGCTAACAAGAACAACAGTTAAAGCAACAAGAGCAACAACAACGGCAGAATACACACACGTGGCCAAAAGTTGATTTTTTTTTGTGGCCCTCGCTCCAAGAACTTGCCACACCTAGTTGCATGCATGACTCGCTTGGTCCCAGTGTCCCAACGAGCCCACAAGGAGTTGCCTCCTTCTGTTGCTGCCACTGCCTGCAACTCCTGCAAAGTTGCCACAGCAAAGTTTGCCACTGGCGCCAACCAGAGTTGTCCTTCGATTGCTCACACCACTACGCTTCGGCTCACTTGTCCTTTGGATCCTGTCTGTCTCTCGATGTGTGGTTAAATAAATTTACAGCTTGGTTGCACTGGCCAAAAGAATACGTTACCAGAGGTATAAATCTGCACAATTAAGAGGTCTACCAGCTTATATACTCATATCTAGCATCTAATGCGTATCGTATACTATATTATATGTATAAGATATAACTATCTGGAACATCAGTGAGAACTTATTAAGTACTCGTATAATAGCTGTACATGAAATAGGCTTGTCAACTCTAAGACTATCGTTATGCTTTACCAAAGATACGACGAATAATTGTGAGATATCAGTTTAAGATGTTGTTGTCAAACTTGGAAACTGGATACGATTATATAAGAAGCTAACCACTTTCTTGGTATATTCTATCAGTGCCTTTTTACTTTACTTCATTTTCATTTTATTATTCTAAGATTATGCGGAATTGGTACAGCATTCTACATCAGAAAGTATTCAAGTGACCAGTCTGAACTCTCTCTGAACTGATAGAAAAAGTTAGACACGATATGAAACATAATATAGCAAAAAAAAGCACTTATGTTCAAATGAATTCAGATTTTATATAATTATTTTTAGAGTCGACTTATAATAGTCGAATACAGCAACAATTAAGTAAGAAGAGAATTGCTAGAAATCTAATTATCAATAACAAATATTAAAGAAATTAAATGGAAAACATAATTGAAAAGATAAAAAGTCTGGGGTATTAGAAATAAATTTAATTTTAATAAATCACAAATTTGTTCCAAGTATTGTGAAAACTCTAATCAGATCAATAATAATATATAATAATACATTATGTTTAAGCTGGTTTTAATACAGTCTGCTTAAGTCTGCTGAGAACTTCCTTCCAAGATATTAGGTAAAAGATGACTATCTCGGACTTAACTAGTCAGATTACCACATCAAAAACTAAACCTTTTAATGATAGGCACTTCCTTAGGAATTGGTGAGTGTCATCTTAGCCATAACTAGAAGGATTTAAGAAATAAACAGATATGGTACAGAATACGCTGGGAAGATGCAGATGATTTGTTTCTAGGCTTCAAGAACCAGGCTAGCAGTAAGATTTTTAGTAGAGTGCAGTCCAGTTTATGGCTCCTTTTAATAAAATACGTTTTCCTGTTCCTTTAATCATGAATTGGGTACTTAGCACACTTAGAAGTTATACATGCAAAGCCAGAAAAAGGTAAGAGAAAAGCTTCCGCTGTGCTGAAAAGTTGTTCAAAGCTGACCAAAGGATCTTACTTCACACACAAGCAGGCCACCCCAGCCTCCGGTGTGTGTGTGTGTGTGTAAGTTTGTATAAGTGTGTGTAAGTTGTTTATTCGCTTAACTTTACATAAATGACTTTCAATAAATGTTTAATAATTAAAATACAACTTTTTAACGGTACACAACTTCGACTCCTTTGAGGATGCTGCAGGGTTGGTTTTGCTAGCGAAGTAGGGGCCACATATTTGGACTGTGGTCAGTCCAGTGTCTTGACCAGTTTGATGTGTAAAGGTTTCCAAATGTGGCTTAATTAATTAATGAATGCGTTAAGTTAAGTAATTGTACTGAAAGAACGTTACCTTAGAAGTGGGAGAAGGTCAAAAAGGTTATGAAATGTTGAATAGAACTCCGATATCTATTGGGAGTATCGTTAAAAACGTTGTTAGGAGCTCATCAGGAAGCCAATTCAGGGACCGAGTGCAGCGAACAGACTGTTCCCGGTTTAATTGGGTGTTTGATTTAATTATAGACAATTTAAACACCGCTTTGCTGTTGCATCATTAAGCATTGATTACGCAAGCCGATTAATTAGTTGACGTTACTAACCAAAAACACAGGCACAAACATGTGTGCACACACACACGCACAAACACATATGTGTTTGTTGTGATAATGCATTCAAAGTGCGTATAATTATGTAATTGTTAGTTTTGCCCACTAATTTACATAAGTACAGCAAGTAGCAAGGAACACAGGGCTAGACTATGAGATACCTTGGTCCTTGGCCTGAAACCGCCTGAAAACAAAAGTCCTACTTCCTTTTCCACATAAATACTTAAATATATATCGTAAAAAGGTGCAATGTGTATAAAATATGTGTTTCTATATGTGAAATATTATTATTTATTTGAAATCAGTTTCAAATTCTTAACTTAATGCAGCAAATGTTGAATTATTGTTGATCAATTTTTATTTTGAATACTCCCAGATATACTTGTATATTATTTTATTCGTTTTATCATTGTATTCTTTTATATTCATATATAGATATATATTGAAATATTTTAATATTCAAAATTTGTACATATCTTTTCTAAAGTTTAGACGATTTTATGTACTCGACTCCAAATAAGTAAATAAAAAATAATGGACTAGTTCAGACCCAATTAATACTTTTACAAAACTCGTTTGAAGTAAAGCCTGTAGGTATAAATAGTAGAAAATAAAGCTAAAACTAAGTAAGCATTATAATTAGATATATAAAGATCTTTATAGAAGGAAAAGTGACGAGAGATTTGTAGGAATAAACTCGATAGTAAAATATTTCTAGAATCAGTATGAATTGCTTATTTAAACTGATGAATGCCAGAGGCAGCACTGAATTGTCTAATTATATAGATATACCTATTCATGTTTTATATTATATTTATCAAATTTGGAGTCTTCAGACTTATTGTCTATATTGTACATACATTTAAGCCTACCCTTGCTTGAGTTTCGTATAGCTAAAGGGTAAAAGGTTTGTGTGCTGTGCGCATTTAATTGTGAATTGTGATGTGCTAAAAAGCCTTTGAATTGAGCCAACTTTTAATGACACTATGTTTAATAGCGCTAAGCCGTTAACTTTCTCAACTCGTCAGTTTGGCAGTCTGTCAGTCTGTGAGTGTGTCTGTCTGGCAGCTTGACAGTTTGTCCATCTATCCATCTGTCAGTCTGAGGGCTGTGCGTCAGACGCTGGCCACAGAAACCGCCGCCTCATGATTTAAATTTAATGCAACTTTTGCTGTACAGCCAAACTGTCGCTGGCACAGACCAACAACAACAACAACAACAACAACAACAACAACAACAACAGTAACAACAACAGCAACTAATACAACAACAGCAATAGCAGTAACTAACGTAAAAGCTATAAAGTCATGTGCAGCAACAGTGCCACTTCCGGCGGTACAGGAGCAGGACTCGGCTCTCAAAACTCAGGACTCAGGACTTTTGCCAGCTATTTGGTCACTGCACTTAGTGTACTTCCTTTACCCACACCAGTAACAGGAGCATCAGCATCAGCATCAGCAACAGCAGCGCTGGCATTGCTGGTGTTTCAGAGGTTGCAGATTGGTTTTTTACTGTTGTTGTTGCTGTTGCTGTTGCTGTTGGTAGTGCAAGCCGCGCTTAGCTTTGTGTCGGTGCTGATGAAATGCCATGCTTAGCGGTTGAGCGTTGAGATTTTCCAGCTAGCATCATAGCAGTTGAAGCCATAGTCTCATCACTCGCCACACGACGTGGGTGCTATTTTCCATGTTAATATGTGTGTGTGTGAGTGTGTGTGCTCCATGGAATTTGGTAGTTTAACTTAATGTTTCACCAGCGCAATTTTAAGGCGAGGAATGTCGACTAGAATGAAAATAGTTTTTTGGGGCTTTACTTGGACCCAACTTGCATGAGTCTGGACATGCTTCATGTTTACACTCAACAAAATAAATATATTCTTTTATGCACAAACATAAATCTATAAATAACATGTTTCAATATATATTTGTAAATTGAGTGAATTGCAAGCGAATCACGTACTGTTACTCCTATTTTGAGTGGTATAAGAGTTAAACCGTTACAAAACGTTCGGGCTTTTCAAAAAATTACACAAGCCACATAATTAGGATCCACAAACTTTTCGGCGCATGAGCGAGTTCGAAAATACAAGCAGAGAGAGCCAGGGGAGCGAGAGAGAAAGATAAACATAGAAAGAGAAAGCAGAACTAACTGCAGTTGTACGTGCAAGCGAGAAAGTAGATTATCACACTCGGTTGTGGTCTCGGCTTCGGCTGGCTTCTCGCGCCCATCGTCGTAAGGGGTAGTCGTAAGTACGGATATATGTTATAGTACGCTAGTTTTTCCCCCGTTCTTATGCCTTTTTTCGTTAACAGTTTCGAATAGCGTAAGGAAAATCGTATTAATGAATGGGTGGATTAGTAACTAAGTCAGAAATGAAAATACTGCAGATGTAACATTAACCTGATTCTTTCCAAATATTAGAGTATTTATTAACTTTAGAAGGTTAATAAATTAAAATTGGTAACTGGAAATATATAGAGTAATAAACGTAAAATTTGTATATTACAATCCTAACAATTTCATAATTTTACTTCAATCATCTTCAGTTTCAATCTATTTCCTACGTAAAGTCTCTGGTTAAAGTGGCATCCTTCTTCTTGGGTAAGGTCGTGCTCTTGTAATCAGCCAATGTTAAGGACCTTCTTTCATGTAAGGTTTTGGTGCAACATACAACATAATTTCTGAGCGCTGTCAACGAACAAGTTGCAGTTGCCGAGCGATTTCTTTCACGCACTCTCGCTGTAACAGCATAATGTAACAGAAAGAGAGAGGAATAGTATGAGATTTACATTTTGCTCCTGGAGTGGGCCAGAGGGCAAGCCAAAGGAGTACACTGTAATAAGTTCCACAAAAATGCGTTGTGGATCTTGTTTCTAACATGTAACAAGGGAATGTGATTTGAATTGAGGTAGGCCAAACTTAGCAAAGGTTCAATATTACGGAAGTTACTACCCGATTATTGCTTGCAGGTGGTATTATCATAAGGTTTTGCCTTAAATTTTATTTATTTAATTTAATTAAATATAGATTCCATTCCAAACAATTGAAAGTTTATTATAAATTGCATATTAAAAGTAATCTGGAAATTTGAAAGGTAAAAAGTAAAAAAAGTATGGATATAGTATGGATATACATAAATATAATGTGGTTAAATTTATGTTTGTAATTGTTGCAATGTTTTAACTAACGGAAGAAAAAGTAATTAAGGTTAAGACGTTTTTTTGTTTAGAAGAATTTCTTATATTAATGTCTGTATATAAATATTATTACATTATTATATATTATACATCCAGTTTCTCTTCTATCTCTATTCAAGATGATTGATCAGTTGCTTACAGTTAGACTTTTACTTCAGCTCAAAGGGTACACTCATTGAAGCTTACGTTCCACAGAAGTCACTCAGTGTTAGTCGCACTCGGAGGACTCTGGTTACGCCGCCTTCGTACGCAGTGTCTGAGTTTCGTCAAGTTGCAGCGTAAAGCGTGGCACACTTACAAGCCCTCACACTCACACTCAAGTGCACACGCATACTGGATACTCTCCCACTATATACGAAGCCAGCACCATCTCGTGCTCGTGTGGGTACTGTCATCGTGGTTTCGAAGTTCGAACGTGAACCGAGCCGAAGCTGCAAGCACGAGGGCGAATGCGATGGCGATGGCGAAGGCGATGGCGATGGCGATGGCGACGGCTAAGCCGCACGTCGTTCGTTCGAATCGCACGAATGGCAGTGAATGGAAGTCGCTTTAGTACTGAATAGGTCGTGGATTTGTGTAGTTGTCGTGTGCGCTGCTCCGTCGTGCCGTTTACCGTTGGAGCACAGAGACCGTCAGAAGTGCCGTCGCAGCTATCGCGTTCGCGTCTTTTACTGTTAACCGTTAATCGTTAATCGTTATGTGCTAGCCACAAAAATCTGTAAATCGAGTGTGCTGAATCAGTGTTGCAAAATCATTAATAACAACAGTGATTAATTGTTGAATGTGTGTTGAATGCCTGCAAGTGTGCATGGATGGGTGTGTGTGTGAGTCTGTGCGTGTGTGTAACTGCACGTGCAAATTCAAAACAACATTCTCAGGCTCCACCTTACACGTTTTGTGTTGTTATGCAAATTGCGTCGCCTGCTTGGGGCAACAACAATAACTGAAAGTCCCTTTCTCTATACTTTACAATACAATATGTGTGTGTGCGTGTGTGACTATATGTGTGTGTCAGGCAAAAGTGTGCCATACTTTGCGACGTAAGCGCCCACAATGCATAAATCAAAATACACATTATTGAGTCATAAATAAAGTTCGCAACGCTCGCGCTTCGCTACTTTAAATAAAGCCCAAGGCAAGGGCCAAAATTGATGCCTCGCATCCCGCAAACACTTTGCCATATTTTTTGCTCAATTGTTTGCCATTGATCCTTGTTGCGCGGCACATAACCAAATCGGCCAAACTGCCGCCTGTCGACCCGTCTACCCGTCTGCCCAATTGATGATGCGTGCCTCTCGTTTGTTGCATAAAACTTGCTCAATGCCTACACGCCCTCAAAAGCAACAGCAACATTTACATCAGCAGCAGCAGCAGCAGTAGAAGACATAACAACAACAACAACAGCAGCAGCAGCGGCGGCAGCAGCAACACCAACAAGAGTAACAGGAGTCCCTCGGGCTGGAATCATTACAAAGGCCGTAAAAAGCGCCAAAAAATTAAGTAAAAGCGAAGCAAACCCCACTGAAAGGATACAATGCGACGGCTTTCTGTGTAAGTACATATATATATATATATATATATATATATATATACAATATATTAAGCTACTTAAATATTCTGAAACATCCTGGCAAAGCAAAATAAACATGGCTCCAAGCGATTGTCTAAAATCCGAAATACTCTTAACAGAAAATATATTCTTTGAATTAAGTGTGGAAAAGCTGAAGACTACGCCTAAATGAAGCGCATTGCATTTTATTACAGAAAATCTTAACACTTTTTATTAACTAACTTTTAACTAATATCATATTATCTTACTTCGGGAAGCTTCAGTACAAGCTTGTATAAATTTTTTTATTATAACACTATTTTATATAAGAATATATATTTAGTTCCATAAGAAGAATAAACGAAAAAAGATCGTCAAAGTTTAATGAAATTTCCACATTTTGAGATATAATAGCTTGTTTATAAAATTTCTATGTAGAATTGATACAAGATTATTAAGTTTACCATTTTGTTTCATTAATTTTCCAAATGGAATAGAAAACACTTTCACGATCGAACAAATTTGTTCAGATTAAAATTATAAAACTCTTCTGCAAAACAACTTCAGACGAAGCGAAAAGACCGGAAAAGTCTGATATTTTATTTCCCAAATTAGTAGAAAAGATCTCCTCGATCATCTTAATATAGTACTAAGCAAATAAGTTTATTCAAATTAAGTTTTTAAGCCTGTTCTGGGGAAGACCTCAGCTGAAGCGAAAAGATCGAAAAAGTTTGCTTGAAGATTGAAAAGATTTCTTCGATTCTTTCTCAAAGGAAAGTGCATAAAACATGTTTTAAATCTAGCTTAAATGTATACAAACGCATTAAGAGAGATTTAAGTCATTAAGAAGTTTAGTAAAACGCTTAGGTATTTAATGCAATTTCTGATGATCATGATTGTAAACTGGGTAGACGGAGCGTATACTCAATTTGTCCTTTTTTGTGTCAGTCAGTCACTGAATCGAGAATTTTGACTCAGTTTTTGAAGTGCGAGTGCGAAAACGAGTGCGTCAGGCGTCTGTCTCTCTGTCTGGCCAAAAGTAAGCCATGAAAATCATATTAAAATGCTGTCTGTGCATAACCTACTTTTTATTTCTATAGTTTATACTCGTAGTATGAGTGCTACTGCATGCAAGTTCCTCTGGCTCTGGCTGTGGCTCTCTATATGAACTCGTATATAGAATGTTGCTATTTCACTTTTGCTGAACATATCTTCACATACAAGTGTCACACACACACACACACACACACACACACTTTAGTGTGTGTTTACATTGCTGCAGGCGCTTGCCAAATGCGCTTTGTGTTGGGCACCATTGTCAACATGCTGAGGATATTTTTACATTTTTCGGCTCAGTCAGCGCAACGTGGCTTGGCAGGACGCCAGCAGCAGGATACGCAGCTCTTTGGCTCTGATTTTGCCGCTTAAATTATTAAAATACCGCCACCAGCTTAAGAACGTTGAAACTTGCACATAAATCACATAACTGGCCAAGGGACAACCTGGCGTATGCGAAACTTTAATACTACCCCCAAAAAAAAATGAAAGAAAGACGTGAAATAGGTGGAGAGGTGAGGGCAAGGATGTGGCTTAAACTTTGCAAACAAGTGAAGCAAACCGGGTCGTAACTTTGGAGTAAGTTTAATGCAGCATGTAAATATTGTCGTGGCACACGAAAACTTTCACTGCTCCTTTTGTTGACAAGCCTCGAGAATGAGGATGAGACGAGAACGAGGACCAGTTCGAGGACAAGCCAAATAGGATGTGTAGACATGGGAGAAATTTATGTTTTGGACGAATATAAACGAGTTGTCTCCCATAATGGTGACACGTGTGCTGACCGAAAATGAAAACTTTTACAATTAATTTGAATAGTTGATGAGTTGTGTGGGCTTTAAATAAACGCCCAAAATCGATGAACTAACAACACAATGGGTTAATTTTATTCTATATGGCCACTTTCAGAAGTTAGCTAACCAGTTACGTTATGAGCAGAAGCTAACTAGTTAGTCGATTTACTTGTTTTCTTTCAAATTAAACCAATGCTTAGTCCTTAGTCCTTGAGCTGCCTAACTGACTTGTCTTCTAACAGCAATTGAGCGATTGCAATTGAAATACTTGGAAAGTCAATTGCTAATCTCAAATATCGTATTACTGAGGCAGTTGCTACACAGCTTGAAGGCAAACAACAGACGAAAGTGGCGATACCAAGAGACTGAAGAGGGAAGGAAAACGTGCAACAACAACAACAACAACAACAGAAATCAAAGTGGCAGATATAAGCAAATAATCCATCAAGTGGCATTAACTTGAAACAATAAATTTCACACAGTTGCCGTGCTGTACGTTCCATTGGCTGCGGCAATCGGCTTACTCAGTCAGAAGCCTCCAACCTCAACCCGTCGACGCACTTGAAGTGCTTGGTTAATCAGGTTTCAAATGCCTAAGCACACACACACACACACACACACACAGAGTGATATTTGACTTGTGACTGCGCTTGTACACCGAGTGTGCAGGTGCAGAGTGCTTGTAGGGCTGCGATTTAGTAATCAAAGCTGCTTGAGGGTTCAAATCTGCGCTTTAATTGTTGGAATTGTTGTTCCTAACTATACGAAAGTCATTGGGCTCTGGCGGACAGCACTTTCCATTGAGGCATTTGTTTTCTCTCGGTCTAGACAGTTCCGATGTTATTTTTTAATACATTTTTCTCTGTAGAGCAGCTTGAATTTCGGCTTCGGCTAAAAGTTTTTAGCTCTTGGGAGGGGCTGCTCTAAAAGTTCTGCTTAAATGTTTTCAACATTCTGCTAACAGATCAAATCAAAAGTTTCTAACACAGAGGCGATATATTGCAGTGAGGCTTTCACAATAGCGAAATATGATTGAGATATAATGGAGAAATAAGATAGTTGCTAAGATACTTTGAGTTTAGAAAGAGCATCCAGTTTGGAATTATACAGTCGATCATTAGTAAAAATCAGCACATTTACTTATAGAATAGTTGAAAAGCTAAAGGTATTTTTTTTTATATATCTGAAGCAATTGTTGAAGCTGAACAAATGAAGACAAAGAGATGGCAGAGTACTTCTCATTGTGTTTTTACCTTCAAGAACAATATTCTGATACGGTATTGATCTGAAGCAATTACTTGAAGTTGCCTCGAATGGAATGGAAGTTGCTCTCGAGTGGCAAGCGATGCTGGCTTATGAGCTGGGAAAATATAAATTTTCAGTTGCCAATCAACTCAAGCAGGCTACAAGGCTTAGGGAAATTAATTCGGTCTGCTTAGTTTTCTTGGTATGATTTACTTTCTGAGCAGGCCAAGAAAGAAGCAGGATGAAATAATAAAAAGAAAGAAAAGAACGCGAAATGCCGACAGGAGCAGTTAACCCCCGGCAGCAACTATAAAGTATGAGCTGATTCAGATGCTCGACCCAAATCTAGGCTGCAACAAGGAGAGAAAAAAAGCAAGAAGTGCAACAGCTCAAAACAAAACTCAGGCAGCAGCAGACTCTTAACCAGCTTTCGGTCCAACTTTGCTAACCAGCTTTACTGGTCAGCCACATTTATACACACCCACACACAAAGTGTGTTCACCCCTTTGTATAGGGTATATTAATTAGAAATGGGTGTTTCCGTTAAATGGAAATTAAATTCATCTAAATTCAAGTTTTAACACTGAAGGTGCAAAACAGATTAACGCTTAAGGGTTACCCTTAATTGTAGGGTATCTTATAGTTCACCCTTTGCAGGCAGCATGTTTTAACCTCGAAAACTGCGGCACACTTTTAGCCAGCTCCTCTTTGGGGTCAGTTGCTCCGTTTGCTTTCGGTAAGTTTCTCCGCTTTCCTTTATTTTCCTGGGTGCTGCGTTTACCGTTGGCATTGTGGGCGCATAATAGCCTGAAATTAAATCAGCTAGCGCTTGGGCAACTTAAAATAATAGCCATTGCTTATGTTTAAGTAAAATATGTACTTTACTCTTACTCTGCTATTAAATATATACGAAATAGGCGACCAGCTGCTGCCACCGCTGCCACTGCAGCCACTGCAGCAACTGCAGCTTGGCAACTTCATCTCCAATGTTCTTTTTTTGTTCCGTTTCTCTTTATTTCTTTTTGTTTGCTGTTTTTATTCATGCTGCCTGCTTACGTATTTCCGTTTCCACTTGGCCAACCACTTGGCGTGGAACTCCTAAAGAATACTATTCAAGTCATTCATTTACGTTTTGCCCGTTATCGTTCCTAGTATAAATACTTCCTAGGGTAAGTTTCTTAGAAGATGTTTGATTTTATTCTAAAATTTAGTTGATATTGATATAAAAGATCTCAATTTACCAGGTTAACAGATCTTTAACTATATAAACGAGTATTATCCTTAACTTGAGCAAGTGAAGACGTCCACTTCCACTTGAGCAACTTCCCGGAAAATGTCAGACAACATTCAAGAATCGATTTCTATATTTACGATCCTTTATCTCCTCAGTGTTTTCTGGGTCACAGGTCATAGTACCGAAACCTTCACTATAATTATAATATGTATACAATATATTGAGTTGAATTATTGAAGAGCCCCCTCTAAAGTTTGTGTCTGATGTAGATTTGATTGCCTGGCCTCATGAGCTTCATATAATTTGCTGTTTGCTCGCTCATGTAAATGATATTTATGTGAGAAGGATAAGTCCCGGCTGTCATAAACTAATAATAACAATTATCAAATCGAAGTTAGAGGACACATTCGGTCTTATGTGTGTGTGTGTGTGTGCGTGTGTGTTTAGCATACAATCTCAACTCTTGCGCCAACTGATTAATGGCTCTGCTGCTGGCTAAAATCGCTACTTAATCTAATTGTTTGTGCTGCTTTTCAGTTCACAAGGCGTGTGTTTGATTAGCTTACAATACGGAACAAGCACGCACATTGAGTATATGTGTGAGTTATTGGCATATATTTCTTACTAATTTCATTACACTAAATTATTATGAATTATTCAGCTGATTCATTAAATATGACAAGTGAGACGCAGTACTCCACGAGCCTAGTTTGTATGAGCTAAGCATAGCTAAGGCTGAAAGTTATGAGCTGAAGGGGATTATATTATTGCAAGAAGGTAGAGTTAATCGCTTCGTTGCATTCAATTAGGGATAAACTGGAGCTACGTATGAAGCACAGTAACCCACACACCAAATTTGATATCCATATAACTTCAAGAGTATCTTTCTTTAGAGGTCTCTGCTTGAGCCTTCAAATATGATTAGATTAAAAAGTCCCGGAGGTTGCTGGTGATCCTGAGCAAATACGTATTCCCTTATCATGTTTTAAGTATAGATATTTAATATAATTTAGTTCGTACAGATTACAACGTATCACCAGCTGCATCAATGTAAGTAATTAATTCTAAAATATTCAATAATTGTATTGAAATTCATTTGAAACCAAAACCGCACGTGACTAGGAAGTGCCTCATCAAATTGGCATACAAAAAAATGAATAACAAAAGATTTATCCCATGTCTGAATTGATTTTAGCTCAGCAACTGAACTAAACTTATGTATATGTATAATCAATTTTGAATTGAACACTAATTGCTTCGAATAAATAACTGAGTGAATATAAATTTAGCTATTAAGAAATATTGGAATATATATTTGCCACATACTCATATGTATATAATCCTATAGCTTTGGGTCAACAATGTGTCACAGTTTTAAATATTCATAAATTTTATCAACTGAATACAAAAGCCGCAAGCTAAATAAATTGACTGGCGGCAAAGAGTTGGCATATGAAATAGGCAAATAAAAATCCCATTCAATTATCTAAAAAGCAAACCACATACTATGAAAATTAATTTGACATGTTTGACATTTGGGCAGACAAACAAATAATCAAATAAACATGAAAATCATGAAAGGCCCAACAAAAAAACCTGGAAGAGAGGTCATTAGGTATTTCCTTCCTTCGTGTGTGTTGCCACTGACATGTGGAACGGGTCCAGCAAAACCACATTTGGTTTTTAGATAAACAACCACAGGTACCTGCAAGTGGCGTGACATTCGCTTAACTCTTTAATCAGCATTGTTTCATATTATAATATTTACCCTGCCAGCTATTCATTTTCAAGGTGAAAACGCATATTATTCATAGTTTTTTCTTTTGTTCAGCTCTTATACTCTGGCATAGGGTATTACACTTCTGTTAAGTTATGTGAAGACAGTCTGAGTACATTTGGGAAATATCAATTAGTTAATGTCGATGGGTTCATTGATTGAATTTGATTTCATTATTCCTTAAAAAACAGACGAAGTTGAATCAGACTGAATACTAAATAAGATATTTTATATCATGAAATCATAAGCGAAGGAATTGTGTATAAATTAAGTAAATATTCTATTGCTGAGACTGTTTTGGTTTAGATTGAAATAGTTTTAAAGATATTCTTCAAATTTTAAAGCTTTCATATAGATCACTTAACCTCTAAACTATATTTTCTTTCAGATTTGCTTTTATGCGAGAGTATTAATGCGGCGGCACTATGAAAATAAGTTTTCTTTTAGTTGATTTATACTTTTATTCTTTTGGTGTTTTGGCATAATTTTAGTCGACAGTCACGCAAAGTTGTGCGTCTCAAGTGTGTGAGCTGATGTGTGTGAGATGGTGTGCGATGGTGTGTGTTTGTTTGTCACGCATAAAACGCTGACAGCAAGGCAAACATATGGCTATTAAAAGCAAACACACACGTAAAAAACTAAAGCCGAGTCGGGCCTGGAGTATGCAGCAGCAGTAAAAGTCGTGCAAGGACAAACAACATTTCAGGACCTGTTTCTTGTGTGTGTGGAAAATAAAAAAAAGGATTTGCGCAAACCAAACAGCAGAAGCCACAAATGATGATCACCATTGCATGATGATGATGATGATGATGATGGTGATGATAATGATGATGGTGTTGGTGACGCATACAAAGAAAGTAAAGAAAAATGACAGCAGCAGCAAAAATCAGGCAACAAAATATTTCCTGTCTGCGCTTTAAGATTTCCTAGACACACACACACACCCCCACACACACGCACATACTCGTGCACACCTATATACACACATGCTGAAATTGAAAGCGCGTTGCATGTCAGCGACCCTCGCAATGCCGCCCAATGCCCCTCGTCTGCTTAGGCTGCGCGCTTACAAAAGTTTGAGCTTCATGTGAAAACGATGCCAACACACGCATCATAGTATGTGTGTGTGTGTGTGTGGTGTGTGTATGGGTCTAGGCTGGTAAGCACATCATTTTTGCTTACTGCTGCTGGTTCTGCCTTTTGATATTCCCTTTTATATTTTTTGCGCAATTTAGCGCGCCATCGAAATGAAGTTGAAGTTGACTGTTGACTGTTGCCTGTTTGCCAATGGCAAAACTTTTCCATGTATGGGTGTTGGTATGTGTGTGTGTGTGTGCACTGGCATGTTTGTGTGTATAGTAAATTATTTGCCTTGCCTTTTGGCTGCTTCCACATCTTTGGACTGTCGTTAAATATTTTTCACAAAAATTTCTATTAAAATTTTCCATATGCATAAGTTGCAACTATTTCTAGCTGACAAGCTCTTGAACCATAATTAACAGTTAATGTGTTGTCTAGACGGCAATAAATTAAACTTGTATGTGTGTCAATGTAACTTTTTCCACCGCTTCCTCCACCTCCACCTCCATCACTTACTTACTGCACAGCTACAATAGAATTTTAGAGCGAGCTCTATAATTTTCATAGCATACTTTTTGGGGCAGCCACTTTGCATAGAAACTATATGCATAAAAGGGCTTTTTTATGTGCCAACCAAAATGTAAAAGCATATTTAGATCATAAATAACGCAGATGTGTGCGATTATGGCTGTGTATAAGGTCTATCTAGAGGTAAATAAGTATATAATACGGTTGCTGAGGCAACTTTCAATAATGCATATAAATAAAGTAATTTTCTCCGTAATACCAAAGAAAGGCGAATATAAAATAAAAGGAAATAAGATACAAAGTTTAAGAATGATCGACCAAGAGATATGCTGCTCACTCGACTAAAGTATCTTACCAGACTTAATGTAGCACTGCTGCTTTTCTCTGATCAGAAAATAGTTTCATAGGCAGCATCTGTGTTTGCTCTCGTATCAATAAAAGCAGGTTACTTAATTAAGTTTTCAAGTAAGAATCATATAACCCATTAGGCAATTTTATGGCAACAGGGTATACGAAAAGAACTAAAGCCAAAACTTGCGGCAACTATTTGGCAAACTAAAACAGTTTCGCACAGTTTCCTTTGCTTTTGTTGGTCAAAAATCGAAGCGTAATCAAAGCGTCCAAATACAAATAAATGCTTAAGCCCCAACTTAGTAAGAGTCTTTTCTATAGTGTATAGTTCCTTTGTGTGTGTGTGTGTGTGTGTGTGTGTGTGTGTGTGTGGGTAGCGCGTGTATGTAGTAGCACGAGCGGAAACAACAGCAAGTTACGTGACTTTTATATTTTCAACGCATTTTTGCCAGGGATCAACGACAAAGGCAATGGCAAAGTCTTTGCATACGCATTGAAAGGATTTGCATGAGTAGACTGAGCTGGAAAGAGCTGTGATACGCTCGTTAAAAGTAAACCTTATAAAACACTGACGACCTTTTTGAAAAATTTCTAGCAAGAAGGTCAAGATTTCACCTTCGCCTGCCTGATGTGCATGCACGGACATGTGCGACGAGTAAGTAAGTGGCTGAGCTGAATGCGGATGTTGAAATGAAATTTGCAAATGAACAGTGTGCTCTCTGATGAAAGAAACTTCATTTGAATCAAGCTCAGCTAGAGAACTAATTAAAAAATGTCTGAAAGACATCTCAATTAGGCCAAATTGGCGTATCATTAATGTCAATTGGCTGGAGCCGAGTGGAGTGTAACAGCGTGAAGTGGTTGGAGAGGGGCTGGAGCAAAGTGTGGCAAATGACAATGAGTAGGCAAATGGCAAACGGCAACAACAAAATTAGCGAATGACTTTCACGCGTAAAATTGAAAATCATTGCTGCAACACCTGCCACTTGAGGCACGCTTTTCTTCTATGGCAGTACACACGCATATATATATATATATAAACACACTCACACACACACACACACAATGGCATTACGTGATTTTCGTTTATGATTTCTGCTTACTTCTTAAGCACTTCCGTTTCCGCCACAATGAGCACGGCACAAGCTGCCGCCATTTTGACTGCATAACACACACACACACACACACGCAGATGTACACAAGCTCACTCACACACCGAAACACGGAAAGCTGCCCTTGTCTTTGCTATAAAAATGAATATTTATGCTACACATTTAGGAGACATAAACATGCTGATATATAAGTACTATATATGCATGACTTCTCTCCTTGTATACTTATATATCCGATATATATACCATACATATACATATATATATATATATACAAATATATACAGATATTTATAAGTTTGTGTATCTGAACTATACAGTTGGCTTGCATCAAATCGCATCGATTATTATGCTGTATGTGGAGCAAAGTTCTACAGCATTGCCAGCATCTCGTGGGGTTTAGCACGTGGCTCTGCGTCATTTGTCATGGACAAGAGCAGCAGCAGCAGCAGCAGCAGCAGTTAAGGGTCTGATGATTTATCATATTTACTATATCTTCATAGGGAAACAGAGGCTGAGAAAGTCTAGAGAGAACGAGGGATAAATAGGTAGAGAGGGTGAGAAAAGGACAAATTGAGAGAGAGATAAGGGGAAAACGTGAAGGAGAGCTGGAGCTGGTGTAGAAGCACAGGTGTAAGAGTTCAGGATTCTAACGCAATTTGTTGCAGTACCAGGAATGAATTCCTGCAGGAGTGGGACAACTTTTCAAGGTACCCAGTCAAGTGAGAAAGGAAGGACGAGATATTTTTGCATAAAACATATATGTATATGCGTTCTGGGTATTTCTGTGTATGTATGTGTACATGTGTTGTGCTTCTCAGAATGCATAGTTTTTTTTTCTTTGTGAAGTACTTGCATAATATTTAAGAGCGGGAAAGATACTGCATTCCCTGCCTGTAGGTAAGCCATAATTCCATAAATGCGCTGCATACTCCATGTAGCACTCAAGTGCTAGAACTTGCTGGCATATTGCTAGAAGAATTTACAATAGCTCTTTGCGGGCAATAGTTTGTGACAGCTGAACTGGCAAATTGAACTGAATATTAAGATAAAATATCAAGAGGTTGACTAAAAATATCTTCTATAAATAATTATTTTATATATCTATATTCTATATGTATTTGATCTTTTTTAATCGAATTTAGATTAAGGTAAAAATATATTTTCATTGATTCACTTTAAAATAATTCAATTGTTTCGATACTGATCAATGTGTCTTTCCTTTAAAAAGAAGATCTTTAAGGCTTGAAAAATAATCAAAAATACTTAAAAAATATACTTAATAAATATTGAAAAATTCATTGCTTAAATCTCAGCCAAGGTTCAACTAAAATGGCTCGTGTACAATCTTATTCCATCTTGAAAATATAAAATTTGATTTGCCAACTTAAAAGTATCTTTAAGAATATATAATTCGGAATCTCTTTCTAAAATCTTTACCTTTTGTCCTACTGTAAATGTTATAAGCTTTTTCAATCTTACATATACACACCACTCGCACACTTAGGCGCTGACACAGACATATACAAGACGAAATCAAAAGCCATATAATTATGTGGCTTTCGGTTTGGAATTGAGATTTGCTAATGAAATGCCATTTCAAACTTGATTTCAAATCTCTGTTGAAACTATTCATCCAATCGTACAAGCCTATATTTACACACACACATACAGAGACATACTGTGGCTGTGCATTGGCATAATAATAAAAAATCGGCAAACAAATCGCATAAATTATTTATGGAACGATATTGGGTTGCCTCTGGGCATCGGCTTCTGCCTAATTTTCAAACGAAAAGCGCACATCAAACGTTTAATTGCGCTCTCACAAAATGGCAGAGAGCACATGGCGGCATTTCCGGCCGCGCCATCGCCCTCAGCTATTTATATACCCAATCCGCAGAAACACGCAAGAAAATTCATCTTAAATACACCGAAGTGCTTGGACACTAACATATTCATATTCAGTCAAAAGGATACAAAATGATATCAGATCTTTCTATTTTCCATATAGATATTAAGTAGAAATGTGATTTTAATAAGACTTGCAAGCAAAACAGCTGTCATTAAAGTTAGAGAGATCAAGTTTAGAATATGAGTTCTTATATTAAAAATTGTGCATATTCAAATTGATCTTTCACGGACATTTAAAAGATAATTCTCTATATTGTACTGAAAACTGATATTGGAGAGTAAAATTAGTAACTAAACTTACCTCTATTAATAGTATGACGTAGGGAACTGGCGAGCTCATCTATCTTGAGGACGTTTAGAGTATTTAGATGAGAGACTTGGCATAAATCAAACATGGAAATGGAAATGCCGCAGAAATAAGAAAACACATAAATAAGTGACTGTAATCATGAATGGTATGAGGATAAGCTCCAATGCTGGTATACAGTTGAATGCCGTATACGTGTGTGCGTGTGTGTGTGTGTGTGTGTGCGTATAAAATAATATAGACGATTAAGCGCTTTGCGTGGCACAGTCGACAGTCGACAAGCGACACACGACCGCTGAACTGAGGAATGGAAATTTGTTTGCATATTGAGAGCTTCGAACGATTTGTGGCCTTTTAATGTGTCTGCGTGGTGCTACATAAGTGAACGGTAAATGTAACTGTAATGCTAATGTATAAGTGCATATTTATGTGTGTGTGTAATTTGATCGCCAAGCATGACAAAATGGCAAAGCATTTTCCCAATTCCCTGTGTACTCAGGCGTCTGTTGGAGCTCGAGTATTTCCATGTGTGTGTGTTTATTTATCGTATATGTATCGCTTGTACCTAAGTTGAGTATCAAGGTGCGCTTTAATCGAATCAATAATTCAATTTTTGGACACATTTTTGCGCTGATTTTGATTGATTCGCATACGTTGCAGCTGCCGTTGGGTGCGGCACACGTGGCGTATGCGCAATGCGCCAGCGCAACATATATTATACATTTGTTTTGTCATCTTAAATTTGATTCAAAAGCGAAACAGAGCACCGGGTGTGCGCACCTTTAAAAAATGTTATTTGCCTAATGTGATCGATGTCTTTGTGGTTGTTGCAGCCCAACATTGTACGCAGCCAGGACTTGTTAGAGAAAGAACGAGGACGAAGGCGAGGGCGAGGCGACAGCGGCTACATCAAAGCACATTAGTTTGTATAGCGTACAAATTGGTTAGGCAGGCACTTTACACACCAGCACACTTGCACACAGGCACAGAGGCACACCTGCACACCTGCACACACACACACACACACACACCTGCATGCATATCAGCTTCTAAATCTGCCATGTGTTCCATTTTTCGTTTTGAGGCGAAAAAAAAGAAACAAAAAACAAAGTACTGAAGAACAGAACAGCGCTAAAGTGGGCTTACGTTGAGTGCAAAGCATCCGAAAAGCAACTTGTCACTGCGGGGCATTGCAGAGGCTGTCATACAAGCGGATTGGAGCATGGATGGTGAATGGTGAATGGTGAATGGTGAATGGGTAGAGCGATAGCGTGTTAGATATCAGCCGATTTGATACGCTGGTTTTGATGGCGGCACTTTTTGTCTATGCGCAATCAAGGCTGAAATCCTTATGACTTGGGGCCCAACATTCTCTGCAGATGCTGCTGTGGCTGCTTTTATTGCTATCAGGCTGAACACTTAACCGCCGGGCACTTTGACAGCTCTGACATATGACAGAGGCAGCAGCAATGTGCATCATTTGGTGGCGCGTCTGCGAGTAAGAGGCGTGCGTGGGCGGCACGTGTTGCTGGCTAGCGTTGATCAGCTCATTTAGATTACGGGCGCCACTTGCTTAATTACAATACCAGGAAATACTTTCAATTTGATGAGCTGCCGTTGCCAGGGCGACCGCATTGATGGCGTCTCGAGTGCCAATGGCGCGCCTCCTAATTATAATTTAAGAACGCCTTCGAGTCGTTGGCAAATTTATATTTAAATTTATAATCCGTCAAACTTGGGACTCAGTTTCAGTTTCAGTGTGCTTAATTGCAAAATCAATGAAATCAAAACGAATTCTCCCGCAGTAATTATACAAATTTTGAGGGATTGCTCACAACATCTGCTTCTTATAAATTATATTTTTAGATCAAATTATAAAGATACTAAATAACTTATGATATTGAGTTTTCACAGAGCAGAATGCAGAATACACCTTAATAATTAATGGGTAAATTGCTATACGATCCAAAGAGAATTTCAATCAGCCAAGTCAGTCGGCTAGACTCAGCGCCTTAGTGAAGCCAAACGGATGCTGCTAAGCAAACCATTTAATATCTCTGACAACAAAAGCTACAAACTCAAGCTGAGAGCTCTTCATTCTATTGGCAAATAAAAATCGATTTTGTTTTGTCGCAGCGGCAGCGGAATAACGGAATAAAATAAAAGGAAGGAAGGCACCAAGGAGGCAATGAGGCAGGCAGGCAGGCAGTGAGACAGATTGAAAGACAAAGCTAATAAAAAAGGCAGCGATAGCAAAAGATGCCAGCAACAGCTAGAGCAACAGCAGGAGCAATCAAGGAGCTGCAGGATGTCTGCCAACACGACAGAATATAGACACAACATTTAACGTAGCTATTTGATGTTGTGCTAAAGCGATTCGTCGTGCCCAGGGAGCAAACATCAGACATCAGACATCAGACAGCGAACACAACGACACACGGACAGACAGACAGACAAACAGACAGACTGAAAGACACGTGAGCTGCTGCAAAATGCCAAAGGTCGTGGAATTTATTTATTAGATATTGTTGATAAAACTGCTTACAAATGTATTAACTAATTGACAGTGGCAGTGGCTACTAGATACTAGATAGTGGATAGTGGATTGTGGATTGTGGATAGTGGGCCGGGCTCAGTAACCTTTGACGTGACCAGGCAGACATCAAAGAATCTACTTGTCACTTTTCGTCCTGGCAACCGATCAACAAATGACACTGTCCGAGATTAAAACGATTTGTTGTTCGAATGTCCACCGAGTTGTTCGATTCAGATGGGATAAGACTAATGATCAATAGAAATTTGGTTCGAAATGAAATTATTCTCGATGGTCATTAATATTTTCTGTCATTTACATATTGATTATGGATAGCTGCGACTCACCAACTGTAATTGATGTTGATGGTAATTGGATTGCCGATTGCTTCAGTTTCGAATTTAATAACTCTTCTTTATAATTATCATTGTTGTGGTATGAAAATGTAGGTATGAAAATGAGTTAGAAGAAGGATTTCACATTATTTAATATTCAATTATATATTAATGAGAAATATATTTATTATTTATTTTTAAGCGACGTGACGCAGCGCTTAATTCATTGACGCCACCTTTGAGCTATTTAGAGCCTCTAATCGATAGCAGCTGAACTTGTTCCACTTCATTTTATCGTACAATATAATATCCCTTTATTCGTGTTACATCCCCGTCTGGGGATACTCTTCAAAGTGCAGCGAGTCATTGAAGCATGCCGAAGAGTTTGAGCTGTGGATGATATGTTGTTTGAGGGGGCGTCAAAAGTTTTACCACCAAAGGTTTTGTGTGGATCTGTGTGGCATTACAGAATTTGAGCCAGAAGGCAGAAGGTGCCAAGTTTCAAAGGCTTATGAACTATTCTACACCACTGGCTGGTTACCATGGCCACGTTCATTGTTTCAAGTGCAAAGCCTGCGCCTGAGCCGAGCTTGGCAGCATATAAAGGTATTATAAATCAAAGTTGGAGCAGGAACAAAGCTGCAGCCATTTAGGGTTCCTATCTATGTAAATATAGTGGCTGAAATCCCAACACGAGAAAGCACTTGCCGTCAACCGTCTAAACGTGCAACAGCAGTAAAAGGCAGTGGCAATAGTACTGGAAGCAACAAATTAACCAAAAAGCGAAATGTTATGTAACCAAGTAAAGTTCTGAGAGAAATGAAAATGAAAATGAAAACGGCTTTAATGGCAAGCGGCTTCTCAGCTAACTAGAAGTTTATGCTATAATGCCGAGCGTGTGTAATAAACTCGCACTAACACATGTCCTTACTATCCTTTACACACACACTCGCACACACACACACACACACACACACAGAAACGAACACGTACATGTACATATGTCAGCTTCCAGGGTTGACGGCGTCGCCAAGTCTTTTGGGAAATTAAAGTCTGTGTGGGGCAAAAAGTGCCAGGCTTCATGTTAATTTTCATTAAAATTATATTAACTCGTAACAAAGCTGCTGCCAGCACACACAGGACACACACAGCACACAGGACACACGACACAGGATACGGCAGTCAGAACGGAGCGTGGCCTAGCCTGGCGACAAATTTTTACGTCCTTGCAAGTTTATCAGGAGAATGCGAGTCCTGCGAGACACTTAAAATATTTAAATGCGCAAAATAATAAATTAGCAATTTTCCAAACTAAACGCAACACACAAAACTTTGCCACGGGTCGCCCCTCTTAGCCTCTTTTTCGGTGTTAGCCATCCGCTGACCCATGTTCCATGTCCATGTGCCTGCCCTGAGCTGTCTGACACGTAACATGACAGCATGAGATCCAAGACCCTCAAGTAGGTCAGCCAAACAATTATTCCCGTGGCAATTAGTAAATAATAAAACCATTAGTTTAATAATGATAATGCACTCGGTTATCTTAATAAAAACTACTTGATTTGATTGTGAATATCGCACAATGAAATGCAATGGGAAACGGATGCAACGCGTTTATAAGATCAATAGAAATGGAAAATTATAATTCTATATGTTGAAAAATAGGACAAAACTGTTTCGTTATAGGGAAATTTGATACATCTAAAAACAGAATAAAGTAAATAAACTGTTAGCATGTGTTGAAACCAATAATCTTAACCAATTGCTGATAAGTCCAACGATCTGCAACGATCTTCATATTGGACATAATAACGAAGGCAAATTTTCTTTTCTTTATACATCGAACTAATCTCTTCGATAACTGCAAGTAACCTCGCGTCGCTCTTTATTAAAACTCGATATCTTTTTCTTCGATCTTCTACTCTCTCATTATGCGATATTACAATTGGCATTTTAACCAATTAACAATACGATATCATTTCATATCAATACGATATACCTGCTACAATAGAAACTACAATTCGTAAAGAATTGCAATGGGGTCTGAAATCTCTTAGATTGACGCGATCAAGTGGACGTATAGATAGAAGTATAGACGAACAGAGATAAGCTAATTGGCTCTTGATCCTCAGCAAGAAAATATACACTTTTTGGAATAAGAAATGCCTCCCTCTGTCTGTTGATTACAACTAAACAAACTTAACATACTCATTTTACTCATTTTAGGTGGGTGAATAGTATAAAAAAGATTTGAAATTTTAGGTATAAGTATAAAAACGATTTGAAATTTTATGTATAAGTATAAGAAGTGTATATAATGTTCCTTAAACATTTATTTTATACACGATATTATCTTTTTTCCTTAACATTCTTTAAGCATAGCTAAAAATGTTTTGAAATAAAAGTAGAAAATTTAATTAGTTACATATTTCTTTAGAATTTATAAGTTAAGCCAAACTTAAGTTCAGAAAATGTAACAGAAAGTAGCTTAATGAATTTTTAAGGCTTCTGGGAAGTATTATTGTAATACGTAAAGGAATCAGGTACTTGAGTCATTAAACACATACCTTCTGAGTGTATGTGTGTGTGTGTGTGTGTGTGTGTCGAGAACACAAAACTCTTATGGTTAGATGCTGGCATTGCTATGGCTTTAATAATGTCCTAGGTGTTTGTTTGATGGCAATGAGTAACGTGCTCTTTATGAGTCCTTCGCTGGCTATGGCCATTTATTATGTTGGTATATAAACAATATTTTATTTAACATCATTGTCACAGTGTTAGTATGTGTGTGTGTGAGTGCGACATATGTGTAAGCTGAATGTGTTTTCCACTAGAAGACTATAAAAATTGTCAGCTCAGAGGCCAGTGCCTCAGTGCGGACTCAGAGCACAGTGCTGTGAATTATTTCACGCTTTGCTTTATTATAAAACACTTTTATGTTTATGTCTTCATGTAACCCAAACATTTTGAGTGTCGTTGCTCACACATGAGCATAGATGAGCACCGCAGCTTCCGTTTCCCTTGCCGTTTCCGCTTCCACTGCGACATGCGGCATTGTTTCTGTTGCGCCTTGACTTTGCCTTAGCTATCATTTCATAGCGCTTCCCACTTGTGCTGTAAACATAAATTTGATGCGGCCAACATGAAGCGTGCAGCTTTTTGTGGCATCTGCGTGACAATAAAGCGCGTCATAATAATAACGGAACACACAAACGTATCAAAATCAATGGGCAGGTCTGGCTGGAAGAGCGAAGCGTTTAAACATCCGAAGCAACGAGACATTACTCAGGCCTAGAAACACCGACAGCATGTGGGAAGGGGAAAGACTAACAGAGAGTGAGAGAGAGGAAGAAAGAAAGGGAGGGAGCAAGGTAGAACCTGCAAGGGGCAGATGGTTGGCACAAAAACGCGCGGCAGTTAATTAAAGCAAAACATTTTCAATTATAAGCTGGATAGTATTGCTGGCGGGCCAGAGCAGCAGCAGCAGCTGCAGCTGCTGTTGATGCGATAGATACACAGGCATGCACATAACGCATTCGGTGGCCAAGACATACGTACAAACACATACACACACTCAAATACATACAGAGATTTTAACAAAACAAGCGGTGTTCACGTTTCGGTGCGCAAGTTTTCTGTGTTATTGCACAAAAAATTGTAGCATACTTATGTGGGCGACGACAGCAACAGCTGCTGTTTGCATAGGTGTGTGCGCCGGAGTGTGTCTGAGTATGTGTTGATGTGTGCATGCAGCAATGGCAGGAGTTATTGTCATTGCAGCTGCTGCCCATGCTGTTGTTATTGTTTTTATTATAGTTGTTTTCACAGCACGATGTCAACAGACAACAACAGCCTCATGCATATATTAAAATGAAAACATTTAATGTGTTCTGATGGCAAATTTAAAGGAGTCTCGCAGCTAATTTATGCCTACTTAAAATATGATTATCATACCTTGATGTCACGCAGTTAAACCGAGTTGATTTATAAGCCACTTAGTAAGAATGCAGGCTCTTGCATACAACAAAAAAGCATAATTATTCCGACTCTCATTTAATATGAAGACGAAAAACTAGCCCAAACGTTGACCCTGTTTAACGCAGCTTTTATAGTTGTTTATATACCACATAATCATTTAAATACATTAATTTAGGTGTACCTAATTCTTCAAATATAAAAGAAACTTTTTGAAAACACTCTGCGCTAATGTTTTGCGGGATTGTGAGTGATTGATCCTAATGTAATCTCTTCAATATTAATTTATTTAATCAGAACTACCTCAGCACTTGCAGAAACTAAAGTTACAGTATCGTATTTCGTAACTTTTCCCAGAACTTACCTTCTTTACTGGTCTTAACATCAAAACATGCCCTTTATAGCTCGAACCTGGCACAAATAGAAAGCGATTGTGTGTTCTGACAACTTTGTATGGCAACAATGTATCAGGAGCCGAGACAATCAATCAATCAGTGAAAACAATCAACATGATTAACTCGTGTCCATTTTAATTAGGCACACAAACACATCGACATACACACACACACACCCACCGTAGGTCGAGTCCTGCCTTTAAGCGTGAAAAAGTTGTTAGCACGTTGTCCGCATATCAGAGACAATTGTTTTAGGTTTGTGCCGTGTGAGCAGCTTAGATTAATGGCCCAGTCGGCCACAAAACTGGGCCATGTCCAGTCCCTTTACTGCCCACGTGCCTGTCGCTTATCAGTCTCAATTCAACCCTCCATCCCTGCCCTTCCCTTGGCCACCCTTTTCGGTAAAACAAAAAACCGTTGGCTCTATTAAACAATGTGTGTCTATAGCTGAAATTGTCAGGAACTCATAATTTTGTAGTCATAGAAGAGCCACGAAAAAGTCGTTTTCGTTTCCAAAAAATAGCCCAGAATAGCGCTCGGATGCATATTATAAATATAAAAAGACATAAATAGCCTTTAAGTGCGCCATAGATAAACGCTGAGACACAGACAGCTCCTTTCTCCTGCCCTAAAACTCAATCCCAGTCTCAGCTCCAGGCCCCGCCGCGTTCGCTGCCTGTGTGGAAGACGCAGACAAATTATGGACAAATTACGTCGACCTGGAAATGAGCAACGGCCATGTCGCTGCCATGGGAGCTGCTGGCTCATTATATGCGCTGCGATAGATACGCACACCCATGCCAACACCCACAGTAGCGTCGCGTCGCCATTGCTGCGGTCGCCCGTTTCCTTTAGACCCAATGTTGACTGTTTGGCATTGGCTTTAGCTTTGTGCTGACTATATTTAAACCGCAGGAAGTCAACGCCAGGACGTTACTGTGCCGGCTGGTTAGCTTTATTCTTCAGCGCTCACATGTGCGTCCATGTGTGTGTGTGAAAGTGTGCGTGGTAGATTTTTTGCCGCGCCACTTCCGGTCGTTTGTCGCCATTTTCATAATGCGGCCCCATGCCTGCTGGCAAGTTGTTGATTTCTCTACGCACTCTTCTCTCTACTCCCCTTCTATCAGGTCGCCTGCGCTTGGTACTCTTTTAATTTAACAGGCCTGCAAATATTTGGGTCGCTGCCACGCCCATTCGCTGGCAGGCTTAATATGGGAGAAAGAATTTAATGAAAGTTTAAACTCAATGATTTTGGTTTTTCCGCAGCTTTTACGATAACATTTTGTTGGGTGTCCATGATATTTTGTATTATTTAGTGAAGTTCACTTAAGCGTATATTCAAAATGAATGTGGGCATCGTAGGGCGGTATGCAGCTCGCGGCAACGGATAAGCCTCGTCGGCCTTCTGCCGGAAATTGAGGCAGCAGGGCAAAAGAGTGCAAAATGAAATTGTTTCAACTGCAGCTGCAGGTGCAACATTTGCAGCTGAGTTTTCAGTTTTTTTTTCGCTTTATTTTTACTCTTTTTTTCCGGACAAAATACTTAAGTTGAGTCCCTGGCACGAGGGCGTTGTAAATATAAAATATGAAATATTCAAGAGACAGGCTTTTAAAATATTGCTTAAAATTGTATGCAGCGCGCTGTAAGTGGGGAGCGACAAGTGTGGCCATAAGGGCTGGTTTTAATTGAAGTGGCCTGGAGGCCAGGAATTAACGTAGAAAGGACCTTAACTTAATAAAGAAATCAATACAGAATTCTGTATGAGCTGTTTGAAGAGCATATTCGAAATGATTGGCTACTTTACTTACTATAAATTATTATAAATTAAAATAAAATAATAAATAACATAACTATTTTTCTGGAATTACTGAAAATATTTTAATAAATTGAGTAAAATAAGTGCTCGAACTTTAGTGAAAGAATTCCAATAGAAATTCTGTTAACCCACATTACTTTTACCTTCTATATCCCATATTTAAAGTGGTTGAGACTTGAATATCATTCCCCTAAAGACCAGCATGCAAATCAAATAGAATTCACGACTTCAGCAACTTCAACACAACAACAGCAGAAGCACGAAAATCCAATGACAAATCACAACATTTGTCACTTTGAAAAGCATGTCAAGCGACTAAATTACCTTTGAACGAGTATTCCCAGTCTACGTTTTTCGCTTTCTTTCTCTCTTTCTAGCTGTCTGTCTCTCTCTCTCTCTCTCTCTCTCTCTCTCTCTGTCTGCTTATTGATTTCACAATTTTTCAAAACTTTCCTTAGCATTCTGTTGCTGTTCTATATGCAGTTTCATTTTTTTTGCCAGTCTTTTTGCTGACTTTGTTTTGTTACATAAAACTCAACCGCAATTCATTTGAATTCAATTGTCAAACGGCTAACAACAAAGCCAAGCTCTAGCAGGGGGTGTGTGTGTTTCTGTGTGTGTGTGTGTGAGTGTGTGTGTGTTGCACTTCCGGTAGAGCAGCTGTCGCAGAAGCAACGGCAATTCGGAGTTACCTGACAAAAGGTCTTGCATTATGCATTTTGTAAGCAAATTAAATGTGATTTAGACGACACAGTGCCTAAAAAAGGGGTGATGGGTAGGGGGTGGGGGGAGTACGAGCGGAAAGTAGTAGAAGAAAAGCCAGAATACGTGTATCAGAGTCAAATTGCTGGAGGGGTCATGAACTAAGTTTATTGTGCACATTTAAATGAAATTGCAGCGCTCAATTTATGCGCTAAACGCCGTGAGGCATTCACTCATTCACCAGCCATTCATAGCAACAACAACAAACACTCACAAAACACTCATACACTCAACGATGAAGGAAACGACTATGTAGAGAAATAGCAAAAAGTTTTATTCTCTCTGTGGCAAGAACATTCACCCGTTTCGAATGCACTCGCTGCTTATTCATTTCCACTCGCTACGTTTTTGCGTTATTGTTGGGCAATAGTTTTATGAATATCATTCGACTCGTTTTTGCTGTTCTTTCCTGTGTTGTGTTCCTTTTGTTAGTCATTTGGCTAAAATGTGTGCATATTGTTTGCATAATTGAATGCTTTCTCCACCCTCTCCCTCTGACTGTCGCTAACTTTTTGCCAACATGTCCAGAGTTTAATGTGCTATTTGTTGACTCTTTAATAGCATGTGAGTCGCAATGGGTTCACTGACTAGCGGGTGACTATAGTTTGTCAAGCAAATTACTTTTTGAATATGTTCAAATAATATCACTTCTATAAATTATTATGATGAACAGCTGACCGAGTGATGGGGATGAATTGAAAAATGGATTGTTCATTTAGTTAAGACTAAAATGGATTACTATTTGCAACGCTTAATCGAAACTTACTAATGAGGCGCTTGGGAAACCTCTTGAAGGGAAAACAGGTAGCGAGGATAAGATTAAAAGAGGCTTAGCATAACTGTATAACTTTTATTCAAATGAATTAATGCTTGGCAATACTTATAGAGTAAAAAATTTATAGCTCTAGATCCTTAATCTTAAATAGGACCATATAAGCGGCATTGTCCTAATGCTCCAATTAGAAAGAAACTGCTAATCGCTTAAGTACTTCGGTTTATTGGGAATACATTTTGCGGCCTTGGCTTGACTTTTTCACTAGAAGGTAGCAGAGCTACTTCAGCCAAGTATCCCTAGTTTCGCATTAGTTAGCCACTAACAACTACTTAGCCCAAGTTCCCTCTCTCTCTCTCTCTCTCGCTCTCTCTCTCTCTGTCAATAAACACCTGTACAGCTCTTAATTACCCAATGCAAACGAAGTCAAGTTAACTTGGCTAAGGGACTGGTGGACTTGGTAGCTGTCTAGCAGGAGGTTTGTCTCCAGCTGGCGCTTGATCCTTGTTGGAATTTCCTTTAAGTGGGATGCTCGCTCCTTGGTTGAAAGGAAGGAGAGAAGAGAGCAGGGAAATCTTGAGGTTGCGACGTGGTGGTCGTTGAAATGTCAGGGAAGTTTGTCAGCTTGTTCGAGCTGCGTGTTAAACAAAAAACGTGCCGAAAGTTTCGAGTCAAAGTTTTCATGACTCCTTTGTCAATTACCTGTAGTTTTGGCAGCGGCAAGAGCTGTCAGCTAACAGTTTATACAGCAGCCAGAGTACGGTAAGGGTAACGGTATATGAGTAGAATATGAACGCATTGACATTTCGATTGCGTATGTCTGGAATAACTTCATAAGCTGTGTTTACTTGCCACGTGCTGGCTCACACGAGTTTTCCTTCTCAATTAATACACTGTGCCAAAGTTTTTGGCTAATCATTAAAAGGACGACCAGAGGGGAGAGCAACCTCAGAGCTGCCTGTATATAATTTACGAGCGCTGTGTGTCTTGCCCGACTCAGCTAATCTATCATTATTGATTGGCATCAGGCTTTTTCTACTTTTAATGTGGCATTATGTAATGGCCAATGGACAATGGCCAGCAAATGAACGACCTTTTATTTATAGCCAGAGCTTAATCTTTAATCCCAAAAGGAAGCAAGTAAATATTTGTTTTAATCACATGAATCTCTCATCTCTTTTCTCATTTTAGAAACGTGCGTATAAACTTTTGAGGTGGAATGGAAATATAATTCCAGCGTCAACAAGGCAAAAGGATTTGAAATTAAATTTTAAGGAGCCGCGAAAAAGAGCGCGAAATGTGCAACACGTGCACACTTTATTTTAAATATTTATAAACACACAACACACACTCAGTGTGTGTGTGTGTGTGTGTGTGTGTGTGCGCGCGCGTGTGTTGGCTGGTGTCAAGTGAAGGAGAAAGAAGGACCAGTCGCTTCGTCAAATTCCATTAAAAATTTATCTTAACGGTTATGTGTTTTGACAAAAACAAACAAACAACAAACAAAAGTAACATAAAGAACCAGAAACAACAACAACAACAACAAAAAGAGAAGCAACAACAACAACAACGAAAACAGCAGAAAAAGGACGACTGTTTGTAAATATTAAAATGAATTTATGTGCAGCTCAAAAGTTTTTAATTAAGTGAAAAATTAAAGCAAAAGACAAAAAAAAAAACAGTACAGAAAGGATTTAGGCAAAAATATAAAAATAAATAAAACCGACAAGGAATATTGTCAAAAAAACACACACACTCACACACATTCCCACGGAAAGCCAGCAAATCATTTGCCAGCGTGTGTGTGAGGGCATATTTGAAATAATGTTTGCGCCAAGCGTGGCAAATTCATTTGCATTTTTTATGCCCGTGTAGCTGCTCTACCTGTGCAAATACCGAACACACACTCAAACACACATATATATTTGTGTGTATATATATTTAAATACATACGGAGAATTTACGAGTTACATTTGAATTTGCAATTGGAACACTCGCAAAAGGCGTCGGGCCAACATGAAGCCACCTTTTAAGTGCACACCGTTGGTCCTGTGCCTCATCATTGGCATCCTCCACCTCACGGAGATCAAGACCCACGACCATGGCGATGGATACAAGCCAGGTAAGTGCGAATACTAATACTAATCTCTTTATTTAAAATTGATGAAAAGCAACTGCAGTTTCTTGACTGACAAATATAATATTTCTTCTATACTTTCTTATATTTAAAAGAAGTTTATAACTAAACTCTGATCTATAATCTTTACTTATATGAATAATATACTCTATATTCTGTATATATGGAATTCCTTACTTCTAGTTTAATATAAAAACTATAATTAATATATTAATATATATAACAATAATTTATCAGTCATTCTGTCTGTCTCTTCATGTGGAATTTAAGATTAAAAATTATTTTGATTGCGCTCATAATAATTTGTATTTGATTATTTAAATGTTAAATACATATATTATTATTTATATTAAATTAAAACCTTTAATTTAATGTCTTAGAGATCTCTTCAATGATTTGCATTCGTAATTTGTTTATTTCTTAAGTGACAGCGAAACTCTTGAGCATTTAACATATTCAATTTAATTATGCAGGAACCTCATAAAATTTGAGCTGCTCATTAGAAACTCAGTTAAAGCCATTTTTGGAAGCAGAACAACAGCTGCTACAACAACAAATTGTAGATATGTTGAGTTAAGATTAATGAGTTCAAAAGCACATTAAAAACTTTAAAATAAAGACTTTTATTATTCTTCAATTGCTTAACTCTCAGTAAAGACAGTCCCTTTTAAGAATTTTAACCTAAGCGAATCAGATATGAACACATATTTCTATAACAGGAAAGGGTTGTTTGATTTAAAAGTTGTTGAATTAGAATTTCATATTTAATATCTAAGTTTAACTTTTATTTAACATATTTTTAGCTTAACTTCAACAAATCTGTGAATATTCATTGGCTTTCAGTTGCCTTTTATATCGTTGAGTTGCAGTTTCCCTTCTGTTTTACGCAATTGACAAAGCAATTATATTATTCTCGTAGTCCTTGGTGATTTCTCAATTAAGAAATGCTGTGAACACTTTGATGTAAACCATAAATGGAAATTTATTTATTTATTGGCGGTTGCTTTTAAATGCATTATATAATTGCGTTTGACAGTTTTACAATGAAACAGTTTCGTTTAAAAAAGCGGTAAAATTTATTTTTATACATGAACGACACAAAAGTTGAAGCGTCGCCACAGCAAAAATGTTAAATTAATAAATATAAAATTATGCAATTTATACAACTTCATTATTAACTTTTATGCCAAGAGGCGACATGTGCGCTGCGCTTGTTTATCGTTGTTGTTGTTGTTACTGCTTTTTGTTTTGTTGTTTTTTTGTTCTTGTTTCTGTTGTAGTCGCAAATCCAAAGCGTCACCTGCGTCACCTGCTTCATTGGGTCCCAGCCCCGGCCCCGCACCGCCCCTGCTGCCTGTGTCCCTGCGGTGGCCACTCCGCCTGCCAGTTTAAAAAATGCATAAATTTTTGTTTTTTATGTGTCTGGGTCGGACTTTACATTAGCTGTGGTGCTGCTGCTCCTACTGGTCCTGATTATCCCTAGAGTGCTATATAAAATTTTTGCTGTTGATCTCTTATTTACGTTGCATGTACGAAATTTATTGTGCTGTTCATATTTTCCAGACCCTCAGGAATTTTAACAATGGAGCCTAACGAAAATTGAGTCAAGCGCATAATCCTATAAGCATTGCTGATTCTTTAGACTGGACAATACGAATTTATAGGACTATAAAAATTGCTGTTTGTTAGTTTATGATTTATCATATCTGTATTAAATATCAGCCAGCTCTATGGGAGACTTAGCTTAAACAGAAGTTGAGTTCGGATCTCTTTAATGACTGTGATATGACTACAAGAACATCCTTACAAAGTAAATTTTCCTGGGAAAAACGTGAGATTGAATAAGTTGTTGATCTTGCGATGGCACTACGCAAGTTCTCTTGAATTATAATGATATTCCTATAGAACATACAGCATCTTAAATGGCGAGGCATTTGACACTTCGGAAAAGCTTTAATTTCATTACACAACTCTCGCAGTTCTGGCGCTTACATAATAATTAGTAAAATAAATTTTACCTAAATACACACGACACAACGGCAACGACAACGACAAGAATAACGGCAAGCAATGGCAAAGAGTAAACACTGGCAAACAGGCAGTGGCTGTGGCAGTGGCAGAGGCAGCCAACGGGCAACGTACCCCATGAAAAGGTGCACCAAATGGCCACGTCAAACGCACGTCCTGGCTCCACTTAGAGTTTGCTTCAAGTCCTGCCTCATCGTCCTCGACGTTGGCAAATTATTTTCCATCATTTTTCTCGCAAAAAGCGCAACATTTTTGCGTTACCAAACACACACACACAGCACATACACACACACACACAGCATCACAGAGTAGCAGCAGGAGTATGGGACAGAAATGAAAACAGAGACGTCGAACGAGAGCGAGCGTATCTGTCAACCGGCCACGTCCAGAACGTTGTCGGTGTTGGCATTGGCACCAGGTTGGACGTTGGACAGGACAACAGCAGCAGCAGTGGGTCCTGCCTGGCAGGACCAAGCAGACACGCTCTAAATGAAATCTAATTAAAGCGTGCTAAACGTGCAGGTTGCTTTGCAATTGATGCTTGTGGACATTATTAAGAGCCGTATGCAAAGCTCGCAAATGTGGGGTAAAATATATTTTTATTTGATTTGTGAAATTAGTGTAAACATGTCCTGAGAGCTACCAGTTCTTTTCTTACCTAAATTAGAATGTTGTTATTCATTAGAATTCATAGAGTGCTGGTTAGTTCTACTATTGAAGTTATTCCAATGAGTTGCTGAACCTGAAGGAGGATCTTTTGAGTTCTAAACTTGTTTGTTTTGCTTCTTTAGGTAACTTTAAAGAGATTGAAACTAGTACAAAAACAGCTTTCTATAAATATGATATTGTTTTGCTGTTTTTAAAGCATTTTCTCTATATGAAAGAGCGTAAAATAGGTTAAAGGAAGTGAGTGCTACATGCAATAGCCACATTCATGGCAAATGCTTTGAGTTTAATAAAATAAATCCAAATCACAAGAATATATAGCTATATATATACTATATATGGAAAGACAGACTGAGATTGACAGAGAGAGAGAGATAGTTAGAGAGAGAGAAAGAAAGCACCTGGGGCAGCTGGCATAACATGCGATTTCTAATTCAATTTCAGTGATAGCACATAAATAAAAGAAACATTTTGAAGTAGAAGTAGAAGCAGCAGCCAAAAGCAAAGTAAACGAACCAAAAACTGTAAAAGCAATTCCTTGACAAAATAAAAGGCGCACAAATGTCAGTTTTCCCAGGCCAAAATCACACCACAAACACAACAACAACAAGAACAACAAGAAGAATATAATATTATAGTACTTCATGGAGCATTGCGACGAATCGTTTACCAATTTTCTGACTGCTGCAAATCAAACAGAAAACAAAAAACGAAGAAATAAAACATAAAAGCAAGAAACAGAATCAGCACCAGAAACTGAAACAGAAACAGAAGCAACCGAAAAACTTTTTAAATTAACTAAAAAAACAACACACACACACTTACATATATACACACATATACACACAGAGGCAGAATAAGGACGAGAACACGACACATTGTCACTGGTGTTGGCATTTGGTTTGAGTATTTTAGAGGAAAGTGGAAAACTTTTAGTGGCATGTTTACAAAATAAACTTCAACTTGCAAAACGGCCAAAAAAGAACAAAAAAAGAACACCAACACCAACACCAACAACAACGAGAAAATATCAAGAAAAATGCTGATTGCAAAGGAACAACAACAAAAACAGAGAAAAGGAAGAAAGATGATTATGTTGCGTGGTTGGTTCGTTGGCTCGTGGGTTCGGTGGCTCTTTAGCAAGTCAGCTCCATTATTATTGTATATAGCATAACAGCTATGACGGCCATCAGCTGACACATATTTTCTCACTACAAGGTAAGATTCGTACACACACACACACACACACACAGACACCCACGTACATAGCACTGCCAAAAAGTTGTGTTTTTTTTCTGCAACTTTTGTTTGGTTTGTTGTCATTGTGGGCCAAAAAAGTTTTTGCGCCATCGCTGCCGTTTTTTGTGCTGACAGTTGGCAAACAAAGCATAATTTTTAATCTGAATCTGGCCATGCAAACATTGTTACATATGCCTTGCACACACACACACACACACACATGTATATACAATAACATACAGGCGTATGCCACACCTGCACATGGCTTTTAGCCTGATTGTTGATAACCAAACAAGAAGAACAAAAAATTATGTTTATTTGGCTTTGGCCTCGATTTTTCAAAACAATTTTGCAGCCTTGTAGGTTGCGCATACGCTGCGTACGCCAGCTGCACGCGTTCCTCTTTTTTTCTCTCTTTTTTCTCTCACTCTCTTGTTTCAAACATTCGAAACGTGACAATATCATCAAGTGAGTGCCTTTTCATCGCCCGTGTCATTGCGACTTTGTTGATTTTGCATTTTATAGTTTCCGAGAAGCTCGCACGTAATTCAACAGACGCCAGAACATGGACAGCAAACAACTCTGACCCACAACAGTTGTTTCTTAGAAATATTACTGAAGCTTTTACTGTACTGTATGTAAGATATTGGTACCTGAAATGTGATGAATGATTAACTCATTTCTAGTCCTTAACCGAGTGATACATGGGCTGGGTTTGTGCGAAGGAAGTAACTCCGATCCCATAAGGTAATCGTTATAGCCATATCCTTCAATCTTTCATATATTCTGTCTGTCTGTCCATCTATCTGTATGATCAGATCAGCCGCGATCTCAGGGAAACACCAAAGATGTTGATCAAGCGTGTATCAAGTTTCCAAATAGATAAAACACGATTTTAAAGGACATCTTTCAACCGATAGATTTATATACAACTTTACTCTCAGTCTGTGCTACAATCTTATTGCGATATTTTATTGCCAATCAGTAGACAGTAGGTCAATTAGTAGTGACCATTCAATATCATATCTACAAAAGATTTCAATAAATATCACAACTTAAAGAATTTGGAATAAGGAGAGAAAATAATATAGTTGAACATCGTTTGGATAAATGTAACTAATGCAATTCTTTGTAAATCTTTTACAAACCAAAAGCGTTTATATTAAGACTCTTCTGAGTTCCCTCTACTGGATTGCCAACATATGATATAGAAAAACTAATCAACTTAAGGACACGATGATCCTTAGAAACCTATAACGAATGTCTATTCCTTCCATTTAAAGTAATACTCCTTCACATATAGGCCATATTGTTTTGTAATAAGCCGCTCAGACTTGACAGTTAACGACTCTTGGGCAGACATCAATTTGACATTTATGAATTTACCCTCATATTGTGAGGAATATCAGGGGTTTATTAATTTGTATTTTATGCGGGGCAGTGAGTCCTGTCATTGTTTTTATGCAACTGACATTTAATGACCACATACAGCATGTTATTCGTGGTGCGTCATTTAAAATTCAAGTTCAACATGAGCGCTGCATATTTAAATCATGAACAGCTGTTCCTGACAGCCAGACCCAAGGCTTCACTCAAACCTGGAGACCTGAAGTATGAAACTGGGGGAGCCGAGAACCATTTGCTAGACATTAAAAATCGCTCAAGCAGGGTGAACCGGAACCGTATCCGATATGTATCCGGCAGTCCTGCATTAATCAGCCTACAACATGACGTTGTCAAAGCTTTTGGTATTTGCAAATTTCTTAACACGAAATTAGTCGCCATAAACAAGGCTAACAAACAAGGCTAGCACAACGGCAAACGAGGTTGGGCAAAGGAAGTTGGCGTCTAATCGAAAGCAAATAAAATGCATTGCATACCTGCATACCATAAACTGTCACTTGCATTGTGTACTAGACCCGGACCCGGCACGCAATCCAGACGATGACTCCGCCCACTGTCTGACTGTCTGTCTGTCTGTCTGTCTGTCTGTCTGTCTGTCTGTCTGTCTGTCTGTCTGCCTGTCTATGCCTGACATGGTATGCATGCCAAGCCCTCGTTTTGCATGCACCGTCACCTACCAATACGAGCACCACAATACCCCTGTGGGTCCTGGCTGTAACAGCTATTAGCCAGCGTCGCTGTATGTTTTACCATAATTTGCCAGCAGTTGCTATTCGAGCCAACTGACACTGGCATGCTCCATCGTTTGTCGTCTCTTATCGAACGGCATACAAGTGTGGTTTGCATGTCGCACTCGACTAAGCCAACCACCCACCCCGGCCCAGCCCATCCCTCATCCAGCCACTGTCTATGCCAATTATAAATGCAAAACTCTTCCCCACAGTTGCATATAGAAATTAAAATTGTTTACCCAAGACATTAATGTCGTGCCTATTTATTGTTGAATGTCCCTTCAAATAGTTACAACGAATTGCTTTTAGGCGCTAACTGGCGCACTTTTAATGTAATTGTCAGCAAAGAAGGCTAATTGAATTAATTGTAATGCATTCTGATGTCCTTGTTAAGGCACTGCGAATATATAAACAGAAGTACATCTCAATTTTTATAACAATACTTGCTGCATTTTAAAACTTTATACAGAAATTGTGAGTACTTGAATTTGCTATGAAATCCATGATACAGTGGATATTAGCTAATATTCTATTCCTCTATGTTGAACGATCTGTACTATAATACGTAAAATGTAAACTTTTTATTAGATTTTCATATGAAATTGTTATGAAATGGATTTTGTAATTAGCTATAAAATACAGAAGAGAATTCACAGAGATAAATGTATTGCGCTATCCTCGCAACCAATCTAAGAGCTCACACCACACCTGGATTGTGCCTGGATTGCGATTTCGACAAGGGTACTGGGATTGTGGATTGGGGTAAGGTAACAAACACCTAAACCGAAGTTGGAAAGCCCAAGTAACGCTAACAAAAATAATTGAAAAGGTTTCATTTTGCGCAGAGTTCTGCGTGTGGTTGTGTTTGGATGGCACTGGGGCTTTATTTTGTGTGTGTGTGTGTGCGTGGGTGTTGGCTGCTGGCACACACACATAACACATAAATAACAAGGATCAAGTGCTAATCCAATGGCAAAAGGGGTATGCGCTGTCACAGGCAGCATTCAATGTCAGCGAATGTGGCGCTTTAAATGCTTTGATTTCATTTTTCATTTCAGCTACCCGAACACACACACTAAACACAGCAGCTCCAACACACACACACGCACACACACACACAGACATAAAGCGAGGACGACAATTGTCAGGTGCGAGCGCCAAATGAGATGTTGGCAGTTGGGTTGGCTCTTGCCTCAATTCAATCACAAGCTACTTACAGACAAAGCCATTACTCGACGTTTCTTGTGCATATATGGCATACCTTTTTAGGTTCGAGCGACAGCTTAGCAATGCGAGCACACTCTAATTCACCCCAACCTCCTCCCTCTCCTTTTCTTTTTTTCTTTTTGCTCTCCTGACAGCACACATTCGGTGTTGCGGTAGAAATAAGCAGGATTAAGTACGCTTAAAAGCAACTCTATGAGATTCTCATACTCAAAAAGCAAAAAAATAAAAAAAAAGAAGCGATATGAACGCATCAGGGAAAATAAAAAGGGAAAACAGTAAGCAATTTCTTGAAAGTAGCTTGACGTCGCTGTCCTTGTTCAGGCATGTGACACTCAGGCGTTCAAAAACGAATTGAGCTCATCTGAAGCATACTCAAATTCATTGAAAATTAGTTTAAAGGCATCTTTTGATTACACAAATTTTCGGTTAAATCAGTAAATTTCTGCCTACGATAAATTGTCATCTCATATCATTAAGAGCGTCTCATCAAATAATTTAGAAACGGCGAGTCATCAACCTCGGGCTTCTATTTGATCAATTCCAAATATGGTTTCAATATTTCCTCCACCTTTCTTAAATTGAAACCCAGCAGAATCTTAGGATTCACGTTCAATTAAAGCTGCTCAATATTTTTGTTAATATGCTTTGACAATTTAAGCTGCTTTCAGCTCAATTCAACTCAAGAGCTGATGACAAATCTATTGCTAAGTCAGCTGTTTGCTAGAGCAATACTTGCCGCAAGAACAAGTATACGCCTCTTTGGACTCTACCTTAAAGCTGAACAAAATTATTAAGAAGAAAGATTGAATTTCATATATGAACTGGGGCCATGCGTGCGGCTCACTTGAAGGCGCCGAAAGTGTAAGTGAAATATAAACTAACAAACTGTAAACATGCAACGCCCGCGTTTCCTGCTCTCTCTCTCCCACACTTACCCATACATATATATTTGAATATACTATATATATATATATATATATATATATGAATTGCTTTAAGAAAATGATTATTTAGTTGGTTTATTTTGTTGTACTTTGTACGCTCTATTCCCAAAGTGATTTTGATTTTTTTCGTTGCCTGCTTTTGGGCGCTAATGCGTGTGAATGTCCTGTGGCTAAGGCAGTGGCAAACAACAAGCACAAATTGTCGTTTCGCGCTTCAGCTGCGCAGCTTAAAGCTTAAGTCAACATAACCAGCACGGGCCAGCAGCAGCAAGGCAGGAAAATTCGTTGAAGCCTTTGTGCGAAGGAGGCACTAAAAACCAAACAACAAAACGAAAAATCGAGCGAAAAAATTGTGTAAATTTTTTGCTTGGACTTGCCGGCATCTTAAGTATTTTTGCCTGCCTCTTAAAGGCGCTTTCTGCTTGTGTGTGTGTGTGTGTTTGTGTGTTTGTATGCCTACCAAAATTGCTTTCTGCCGCAATTGCTGCCGTTTTATTTTATTTATTTACTTGCAAACCACACACTTACACACACACACACACACACACACATACACCCACACATATTTAGAAAGTGGGTGGCTTGAGGCTGAGGTGGAAGATGCTAGCACGGTGTGCTTGCTGCTTGTTGTTCTCCGCGCTGCCCGCTTACTGATTGAATTTTCCAAGCGAGTAATTTTTAAATTGTACCTCGGCCAAAAGATAATTCAATTTTAGTTCACAATTTCTATTACCCAGAAGTTGCCCCAGAAGTTGCGATGGTGGCGCCACAGCACGAGAGCATCACTGGTTAAGGATATTGCGGTCTTTGTGGCTGGTGGCAAGTCTATTTATGTGCATATTTATTTCTCTCGCTGCTCAATTTTCAGCCTGATTTATGTGAGAAAAATGAGGGCCAATTGTTGCTGCAGCTCAGCAGTTGCCGGGCAAGTTGTCTAAATGGTATTGGCCTCTGGCCAACAAATTTCAACAAAAAGGTAAAGCACTGGAGGAGGTAGACACTTTGCTGATAGCTCCCGAAGTGAGAAAACCTCAAAATGTTGGCTAGTTTGCCACTTTAAAGTGACTTCAATACTTTGCATTTCACATAGCTAACAAATTTTATTGGCCACCAATTGTACTGCTAAACGACTTTCAGTAGTTATAGTCCCAGCTGGTTCAGCTCTCTGCTCAGAATCCCAGCTTAATACTGGCCACACACACAGCCCTTATCAATGACAATCGTTAAATGTCATGTTCAATGCTTAAATGCAGACCAACACACAAAATGCCACAATTTGTATGCATTATGTTTGCCTCAAGATATAGCTACAGCCAGCAGCAGCAGCAGGAGCTGCAGCAAATACTCCGGCAGCTACAAGCGTCAGTTAAGAGAGCTGCAAACTAAGCCAAAAATGCCACAAAACATTTACCATATATCATGCATTTTTACGTACACTTTTAGCCACTTTCGGAGCGTATATCTGTGCCAGGGCAACTGCCTGACTGCCAGCATCCTGGGACTCTTCTCGGCTGCCAAGCTAGCATGCTGCCGGGCATCTAGTCCCAGTTGCAGTGGCAACTTTTGTGCGAAGCTCGTAATTTACACATGTACTCGGCACTACTACAAAAAACAAACAACAACAACAGCTACAACATAGCTCTCTCTAGGTTGCAGTCCATGGCGTGTTTATCTGACTAAAGCTGAGCGACAGCGCTTGCCCCTGAACTCTGTATGGCTGAAGATATGACTGCCCACGCGGCGTATGCGTAATATGCAGCTCAACATTTACTACGATTGCAGTTGCCATTTGTCTCCGTTGGCAAGCTCTAGCTTAATGGGCAGCTTAGGATCACGCATGTATCATTTATGTATTGTATCTTACCTATTTAAAGCGGCTTTAACAACGGACCTCAACATAATCGATTTCTTTAGCACGAGTCCCAACAGCAAATTTTAGTCGCAGGCGCTTTTATTTGCTGTCCTAACAACTTCCCGTTTCATTATGTGTACATGTGTGTGTGTGTGAGTGTGTGTGATTGTGTATGCGAGTGTATTTGTGCTTGTGTTGGTTAAGCTGTTTATAGTCTTGCCGTTGTTGTTCCTCTTATTGGGTTGTATTCTCCAAACAATTTACTTCTAAATTGATGAAATAAATTTTCCAACACACTTATTTTTGTGTATTACATTTTCTTTTGCTTGTGTGTGTATTTCGTGGAAATCTCGTGTTCCTTTTATACTTGTTTCTTTCTCTTCCTTGAGTTCCTCTTCTTCCCATTCTTCTTTAATGTTTGCTTGACAACTCAGCCTGCCAAGGCGCCTCTCCTAGTCAAAACTTTCCGCGGTCTACTTCCTATTTTGTTTGTATTTACAATGATTGACATTGAGTTCTCACATCCTTAGGCACTGCTTGAGGCTAAGGCATATGCTATAAATATCCTCGATGCCATTGGAATTCCTCTCACCTTACTACACTTTTATTTTGTATTAATATTTTGTTCATTCTTATTTCACTTTTTACTACTTGGTTTTCACAATTGAGAAGTTGTTTTGAATATAAAGCTGAACAATTTCAGCGCGTTCTTTCGGAATGAATTGTTTCATGGTAAAAATTGGCTTCGAATGACGCTTCCAACACAGAATGAAATTTGTCGATCTCGCAGCGCTGTCAAGCGTTACAGGGTTGCCTGATGCTTCCAACTCAAATGGTATTATCTCACCAGAGCAGCAACAATTTTAATTAGGTATTAAGAGCAGAGTCGAACCGCAAGCGCTCTCATTACGATCGTTGCTTGTCATTATGTTTTTTGGCACATAAACCTTCTAATTGCAGCTTTGCTCTACTCGTAGTTTCACTAAGCCAACTCTTTTGTGTGTGGGGCATGAAAATCTGAACTTATCCAGTAATTTACTGGCACAACAAGGCTCAAGGCTGTGGAGTGGGTAAGTTGATATTCATGAAGAGCTCGTGCGTGTGGGGGCCTGGGCAACAAATGCCACTTGAGAATTTAAATGGTTGCCCTGTGAGACTAGTACATATATTTATATTTATTTATATACCCTGACGCATTTCATTAGCATCACACAGGCAACACTCGGAGCACTTAGTCAGTCAGGCACTCCCACTTTAGCTGGCTGTCTAACTGTCTAACTGTACAGCTGTTCATTGCCATTGTAGCCGTATACTTGGCAGCCTGCACTTTTTGCAGGGCTTATAAATTAGAGTCGAGTGACATAAGTCGTCATCATCCAGATAGAAGGAAAAGGAGCTGCTGTTGCAATATGAAGGAAAATCCTGGAAAGCTCTCAGCTTGGCTTATGCTCTCTCTCTCTCTCCATTTCCGCAGTGCGTATCATCCCATTCGGCACTTGAGTGCAACCTCCTCTATATATATTCCCATATATACTCGTACTTTTGCCAACTGCTAATGTCATCTGCTACAAGTACGAGAGCAGTCCTACTCCGGCTGTTTTAGCTGCTTAACTGCTTGCCATATATCTTAGCCAGAAGTTTCCTGGCCTGTCTCTCGGCCATCTTCGTCTTTCCGCTTTGTAACTGCAGACATATTAATTTGGCCTTAGCTAAATACTCGTACTTGGCATGTATTTAGTTTAGAGCTCACCTAGCCTGAATGCCTGGATATCTGTCCACCTGTTTCTCTGTTCGTCTGTCTGTCTGTCTGTCTGAATGCTCGTCTTCATCCACAGAATTTTTAATGATTTTCTCACATTTTCTTTGGGCATCTTTTGTTGTCTCCCGCCTCTTTGTTGGCAAACATTTTTCTTGTTATACACTTTAAGCTGGCCATTATTAAAATACGAGCTGATAACAATTTGGCTGCAAGCTGAAAGTCAAACACAAGACCAGACACACACACACACACAGACACACAATCATTTACACTGATACACATGCCGGGATTTTCTTAGCTTTTGCCGTCTGGTCATGTCCTCTGGGCGCGTTGAACTTGTCGTGTTTCTATGCATAAGTTTGGGTCTACTTGTGCCGCGTTTGCAAATTTCGACTGCCTCTTGATATCTGTCTGAATGTCTTTTGCAAGGTCGGCAGAATATCTATCCCTCATCTCTCTCTCTCTCTCTCTTTCTTCCTTTCACTGTGAACGCTTCCGTTCTCTGTCTCACCTAAAGTTGTGGTTTTCAGGCCTTTAAATTTCGTTTAGGCCAACCGCAGAACGTGATTAAACCAATAACTGAACCAATTTTGGCAATTTCATGAAAATAATACACACACATATACATATATGTCTATCGGTGTAGTGTTTGTAATAACAATAAAGCACACACAAAATAGTCAATTAAAATGCCAACGTGATGGAAATTCACGATGCCCCCGACACACCAGTCGTATGCGTAATTTTTTATTTTAGTGTGTTCTTTTTTACATTTTTAATAAAGTTTGTGGCTTGGTTCGGATGCTATTAGGCATGCAACAGCCACAACAAAGTGTTAGCCAGGTTAATTGATACGCAGATGCCGCGAACAAGACCATAACAATTCCTCTACACATACGAATATATCCGACTATGGCACATCTGCCGCTATGTGGCTGGTAAACCTTTTGAAATATTAATGAAATCAATTTCGTGGCTAGCGCTGGAAGCTGTGGGCAATGCTTGAGAACGTGTGTAGTTGTTCGCACGTGTGTGTAACTATATAAGGTATGGGACTGAGTGCCAGCGATTACATCAAAATATATCAATGCTTATGACCAGCGTTTGGTTAAGGGTCATCCATGATAAATCCTTAGTTTAGTGCTTCGTGCTGCTCATAAGGATATGGCTATAACCATTTGCATTGGATTACTTTTTCCTCGAAGTTAAATATGAGATTAATCCCTACTTAATACTTATGTGCAACAAACGCCGAAACTTAAAAACGAATTGCTCATAAGTTGCTTTTTATAGAGCATAGGAAATGCGTAAGCTCTTAGGATAATTAAGTTGATGCCTGATGTAATCTACTCTTCTCTGTAATTGATCCGTTTTTTGTGAGAAAACGTTGAGGCTAGAAAAAATACTTAACCTGATTACCTCTGGGCTGCTATTATGAATGTATGCAGATACATTTCCAGGTTAAATCGTTGGCTATAGAGCCTTTGGATGCCTTGCAGTAATCGCTGTCAGGTTTAAGCTGCTTTATTGTGCTGCATTCAGCTCAAGTGGCTGCTTGAATGTGTCTGTGTGTGACACGTTGTAGTGTGTGTTGTGCAGCTTGAGTTTCTGTTGAAGTTGAAGTTGAAGTTTTAAAGTAGTGCAATTAATCAATAGGCCACAAAACGAATGGGCAGACAAGTATGCAGCCGCAAAGTTCATTTAAAAATGGGCAACAGCTGTTGCCACATTAGCCACAGGCATAGCCAGAGCCAGAGCCACAGCCATAGCATTGTATGAGAGAGGTAGGAATACAGAGCAAGGACCTTGATGAAATCCTTTTAGATTGAAATTGAAAAGGCGCTTCTGTTGGAATAGCTGCCAGTTGTGGCAAAGGCTGCCAGCGCAGCTGATGCTGCGGCTAAGCGCAAAATTAAGCAAATTAAAAACCGCACGGAGAGCATCAACTGCATAACTCATGTGTGTGTGTGTGTGTGTGTGGCCAATATAGCTACTGTGAACGGATGAATGTGTACGCTCTCTCCCCAGAGCCCCTGACCAAAAACTCTATGTGTAAAAAAACCACAGCTCAGGGTCACCTATAGCCCGCACAAGCGAGCGGAAAAAAATTCCATTGAAAAATGTTCACTTTGGTGGCCATTTTCAGATTTTTATCATGGCCCTTAACTCATAGTCCCTTTCCGAATTCCGCACAAAATCAACGCTTAAAAGCCGTTGACGTGCAACTTTTACTTGATTTTATTTTTTTTGCCTTTCTCTTGTCCAAAAGGCTGCCAAAAACATTTAAATTAAAACTCAGCGCAAAATAAAACCGTGAGCGGCAATAGCAACAAAGATGAAAAAACTTTCTATCAACATAACAAACTTTCAATACTCTATTGTGATGGAATCTGTTTTCTAAAGCTTAAATTTCAATGGAGAAATGATACACTGAAAGAAATTGAATGCGCTTTGATGGACAGAGGCTATTGAAGCCAGAACTGAAACATTGAAACATTGAAGAAAGCTTCGTTAGCTAATAAATACAGCAAGCGGAAGGGTATAGAGTGGTCGTTAACTAACCGGTTACAAACCGGCTGTACATTAAAAATGTGACTTAATCCTATAGAAAAAAGTGTATGCAAAAAAACTCGTAAAGTGAGTGTAGAATTTTCATGGCCTTGGATGTGGCAACAGCAACAGAAACAGCAGCGGCAGCGGCAGCATTAACTGTTATTTTAGCGCGTGGGCGTGGGCGTGGATGTAGGCGTGGTCGGACTCCCAAATATGCGCAAAGTGTAAGCCGTTTAGCGCTCTTTGATGGCATTTTCCAGTAGCAGTCGAAAATTTATGGCACGCTTTCAGCTTCAGCTGGCCAGGGACGGTATCACACAATTGGGCAATTTCCAAAGGCAGCCGCTGAAACAAATGACAGTTTAAAGTGCGTGGCCTGCACACACACACACACACACACACACATGCAGAGACACATGACAGTAGTCTCCTGTTGCTAGTCACCATTGCTGCAGGCGAAGCACTTTGGGTGCATGTTTAATGGCATTTGTTGCTAATCAATGAATAATTTATGGGCCAAGGTTTTCCTGCCTGCTGGCTGTAAGCCAGCAACAACAATTTTAACCACAACAACAGCTGAACATACGCACACACACACACACACACGACATGTGCGTGGTGTGTTCTCTGCAAAGTCATGTTTTAAACTATTTGCCAGGACTTTTGGCCCATTGTTGTTGGTGTTGCAGCAATTGCTGCTGAATGTTGTTGCATTGCCTAATGTTGTTCGTGTTACTGTTTGGCGTTAGCCAACACATTCCCGTCGCTGGTTTCTTGTAATAATCCCCCCTCCCACCTCGCCACCAGCAAACATTCACCCTGCTGTTCTGCAACATTTATTATGCACTTTTTAATAGCCCAATTATAATTTGCATGTCGTAATAGTTTTTCTTTCGCTGCATGTAGACACACACACATACACACACACACATAGCTGGGCCAAACACCTCGACAATAATATATATGTACTTTATGCTTGGAAGGGTTGCCCGAGTTCTGGAAAATGAGTGCACATATTGCAATTCCCAGTACTTAGCCGGTAAAGGGTAGAAACTCGAAACTGGTTAACTGAGAAATTTAGTTTTAAGTGCTTGTGCGAGTAGTTTAGGTGTTTTTAAATTTGCATTTCCTCTAACACTTAAAGCAGAAGCTTTAATCTATAACTTTTCCCATTACAGCTCAATATTCAGTTCAAATGTAAAACAATTCCAGAAACTTTGTTTCAATCAATGGGAAATGCCTTAACAAGTTTCAAAATGAGTTATTAAAGTTCTTTTGTCACATTTATATACATAAAATTGCTGGAGTTTGTATTCAACTACTTCCTTAGACATTTTTCTAAATATTTCATGAACACTTCAATCGACCCTCGGCTGAATTTGGAATGCCTGACGTAAGCCCATTAAAATTTACACGGCTTTTTATTTGAATAATGGAAATTGTATCGATCAACTTGAGGGCTTTCACAGAGAGGCGAGTCAAGAAAATGAATTGACGAAGTATTTAGCTGGGCCACAAAATTTATTTGGCCCAAAACCGAAGGCGTTAGCATTAGGCTTGATTGTCACTGGGCGCTTGTTGTTGTGGGCGTCTAGATTTTCCAGCAGTTAATCTTGATAAGGGCTTTTCAGCAATCGCAATAAACACGGCAATAATCATAACTAACCGAAAGTCAACAAACTACAAAACACAAATAAATTGGCCAACAAGTTGGGGGAAAAAACAAAAGTTTTAGCAATTCGGCGACATCAGCATGTGGCATGCAGCAGCAGCAGATACTCACACACTCACACATATTCCTATGTGTGTTAGGCATTTAACCGTTAGATAAATGTTGACGAGGTCAACGGGTGTAAAGCGGAAGTTATGGCCGGGAACAAGTCGCCCGGCGACACGTACAAATAAAGTAGATGCCAGCGGCAACTTTGGGCCATTAGCAAAGCGTCGGCTGTAGGGAGGGGAAAGTAGGGGCAAGGAGGGGTGCTGCATTAGGCAATACGTGCCCAGCCAATAATCTCTGTCAACATCAATTTGGCCGGGGCTTGAGCAACTGAAACTAATTAAATGGTGTCCCATAAATTGCACATTAAAGCAAATTTATTGCATGCCCAAATCGAAATTATTGCCAAAGTCGCGAGACGTTTAATAAACTTGGCCAACAACTTGCCAGCAACTTGCCAGCAACTTGGCAAACGTGTCCTGTCCTGATCGTACCATACTTTACAGCGCATCGAAATTGTGATTTACGCCTTAGATTATAAACTCCCTAGACTTTAGGCCAACCTGCTTCATTTTCTACCCAAAAATACTATCTAGTTAGCAGCTTTTTAGCATCGCTTCCACCTGCTGATTTGACGTTGGCGTTTCTTTTCATCATTTGGAATTAGCGCTGTGCTTGTTGTACCTCAACAACAATTTGTGCTAACGATGTCCGCAAAAAAAAACTCTATTAAGCATGGCACGTGGTCGCACTGATTCGTAATCATGTGTGTGTTTTGTCTAGGTGTGGTCCCAGGACACGAGCATTTCAAATTCACATGTCCTTTGAAAGTTTGCCCAGTTGATTTTCCATTTACAAATCTACCAATCAAATGCCCACAGACAACCACACGAACAATTCACAATTTTCATTGCAGCTATTTGTTTTTTTTTCTAAGCAAAGCTGCTTTTACGTTTTGATTGGCCAACACTTAAGTTTGAAATGCTTTTCAGAATTGTAATGCCAAAGTTAATGCTCGATTAAGTCAGAGTCTATATATCATTGGGTGCAGCTGATAGGTTGACTTATTGTGACTCCAATTCAGATTTGCACTTTATTACTTGAGGAAAGGCTAGACACAATCCAAGGCTTCCTTCAATAATTCATTATCTTGCATAAAAGATTTATGATTTCGATTGAAGATAGAACTTATTCTAGTTTTAAGGATATCCAAAATTAGTTTATACTAACGTAGAATACTCTTATATTAATCTGACAAAACTCCAAACTATTGTGACTTATCACGCATACGCCTGGTTATCCCATGCTTTAGTTGTGCATTTGTGCTGCTGCTGCTGCTGCTTGATGCATGCCACATTCCAATGCGGTTTTCATTCCATTTTCCTGTGTGGCAATAGTAGCACAAAGTTGCTGCTCGCCGGCACAGACCATAGACATGGATACCAGTTTTTTGTGCTGCTCACAAATCCCATTTGAGGTGCTTACCTCCCGCACACTCCTCCCCCTCCGCGTGTCTACCACTATCGCTGCTGCTCTAAAAACATTGTCACGTGGTTTTTGTATTTAGTTGCAGCGCTCATTCAGTTGGGACTGGGGACAGCCCAAGGACGAGAACGAGGATGCCATGGCCAGATTGCTTACCTGACTGCCAGTTGCCGTTGGGTTCCCAACGTTGTTCTTTAACTATAACAGAAGAGCACGCAGCTACCCCTTGGCCTCCCCTCGGCTAAGCCACTGCAATAAATTCCGAGCAACGTCTCATGTTGCATTGTCAGACTGCCATTGTGTGGCAACTTTATTCTATTTGTATTTGTATTTGTATCCATGTGAGCAATTGTTGTTTGGTGTTGGTCGTGGTATCGCTCTTGTTGCTCAAGTTGGAGCTGCTGCTGCTGCTGCTGCTTTGTAGGTCGGGAAAATTGAAATAAATGTGTGTGTAAATGCGTCAAAATGAAGTTTTCAAAATGTTTTTTTGCCACTGACAAGTGTCAATTAGAAAATGTTCAATTACATTAAACCAGACAACAACAACAACGAGAACAACAACAACTATTGTGGGCAAGTATAATAAACATAAGTAACAATGGTAACAGCAAGTGGTTCTTTGTAACAGTCAGCCAGTACTTGGAACTTGAAGGAGCCATTGTCGTTGCCATTGTCCTTGTATCCTGCGCAGCATGAAGATAACTCAGACCAAGGAAAGACAGAGAGAGATAAGGAAAGAGAAATTGAGGGAGCGTCGGAGAGATAAATGTAATTAGTGGCACTTTCAGTTAGTTGGAAAGGAAAGTTGGACTGGCAAATATTACGGCTTAATATCAGAGGACTTAATGTGGCACAGCATAAGCTGGACTATTAATTGGAAAGCCTTCAAATCACATACTTATTATAGCAAGAGATTACGAAAACTCTGAAAGTACATATATAATCATACTTAGAGAACAGAAAAGAAAGTTAACAATAAATATTCAGGGAATTTCTCAGTACAAGGCATTAAGTCTCCTGTTTAATTGTTGAAATAAAAGTACAAAAAACTTAAAGTTTAAGTTCTTTGATATGAACAATTGAATCTTAAATATAATATAATAAAACTACTTTGGTTATTATATTAATTTAATCAGTTTAAAGCTATACTCTGTTCTATGTTTCACTTTTATAAACACAGAAGTTTGAAGTCGTTATAAGACCTTTATCTTTCTTTTATAATTGCATTAAATAATATATTCTAAGCACATTAATATCTATCAAAGCTAAGTTAAAGCTTTTCACTAAAATATTCGCCTAATCACTTCAAGTATATTAATAATTTCACTGCGTTACCACAGATTATTGGCGAGAGAGAGCAGGCTTAGGCTAATGCTGCGTATACTTGATATGCTGCTCCTACTCATAGCAAAGGGTCAGTTAATTAAATAAAATATTAATTAACAAGTTTTAATACCTGCTGGCGGAACCTTAAAGCTGTCTTTGCGGTGTTGCAAAGCTCGCAATTAGGGAAATGATAAATGATAAGTCTATCATTATGTGGGGCATGTGGGAAAGGGTCAAATATAATTGCCACGAGTTGTCTGTCTGTGTGTGTGTGTCAAGTGTGTGTCCAACAGCGTGTAACATGGCGTATGCACAATAACTCACATTGGGGGGCGTCCACACACACACACACACGCAACTAAACACACACTTTTGAGCTGTGTGTGCATCGTAGACATATTTGCTGGCATTTATAATCTGCTCATTATTTGTATTTAAATGGGAACACCCCCACCGAAAATTCAACTAATGCACATCTGTTCTGTGTGTGTGTGTGTGTGTTTTGGTTGTTGTTTTAATATTATTATTGCTGTTATTGTTGTTTGTGTTGCTTCGTTGGCTAACAACAAATTGAAGGGAAATGATTCCATTTCATGGTAGATTAAACATGTGTCCACATAATTTATCGATTATTTATCATGTGGTTGCCCGTTTGTTTTGTGGACAAAGTGACGCAGTGCCTTCCGGCACAACTAAAACTCCATGGGTTTACTCTACTCTGTGTGTGTCAGTGTGTGTGTCTGGGTGTGTGTGTGTGCGGGGGTTGCGTAGGCCTTTGCTGGCACAGTGTGCACACAAGTGCAAAATTAGAAACAAAAGCTTAGCCCAAGGCGCTCTCTCCAACAGTTTGCTTCATACTATTCCCATCAAAGTTGCCAGTTCCCAGTTCCCAGTGCCCCGATCCCATTCCTCGATCCCCAATCCCAGCATGCAGGTCGCAGTTGTTGCTGCTGCGGTTGCTGGCTCTTTCGCTTTTTTTTCTAAGGTTTTGCGCATTGCATTTTTACCGCATACAAATACACACACACAACCATATCCATACACACAGAGGGTAGAAAAAAACAAGATGAAAATGGCTGCCATTTTGTAATCCGCATGCGGCTGGGTAATCACCTCATCCAGCTTCCCTCACGTGCGGCGGCTTTGGCCGGGCTTTTGCGGCACATTGGCGCATTATGTGGCCGCCTCTATGGATGTTGTGATTTTGTTTTTTGTTTTTAGTATTTCCTATTTTCCTTTTTTTGCTTTCTATCACGCTGGTCACTCTGGCACTGGTCAGACGATCGATATTTTAAAGCTTAGTGAAATGGTGTGGCTGCATTAAGCGCATAAAACTATTTTAGCGAGAGGGAACCACAATTTCCAGATTTGGCTACTTAGGACGCATTATGGGCCACAGACAAAGGACGTTCAGCGTTTGTTGCCACATTTGTCAAGGATTTAGTTAGCTTGTCCCGCAGCAATATTATCACTGAAAATAAGTTTACTTTTCCAGTTAATATTTATGAAATAAATCATTTCTATTTGCTTAAGGCTCAACAATTTATGAGCATAAGTTAATTGCGAGACAGTCAAGAAATTGCAGTTATATATATAAAGTATAACTATATATACATATAATATTTAGTGGCACATTATTTTCTTATAGATGGGGATATCCTGCGCGTTCTTGTCAATAGTTCGGCACAAATTAAATGCGATGTGGGTTCCAGTTTGCCGGATGATAAGGTGCTGCTGGTTGTTTGGTACAAAAACAATTTACCAATTTACAGGTATGTCCAGGTGCTCGATGGGCTCTGCAGCTCTCTGTGACTTTCTCTCTCTCTTTTTATCATTGACAGCTACGATACACGCGGCGCCCACGCGGGCACGCCCTCGCACTGGAGGGATGAGGAGGTGCTCGAGGATCGGGCGGTCTTTCGCACGCACAAGGAGCCGGCGGAATTGATTATAAATCCGGTTAAGGTAAGCCACCCAAGGCCTAAGCTCAAGTGTCAACATAACATTTTATAATTGAATCCTTGCCACTCAAACAGGAAAAGGATGCGGGCAACTTTCGCTGTCGCGTGGACTTCAAGCTATCACAAACCCGAAATAGCAATGTCAATTTGGAAGTTGTCGGTGCGTATAATAAATTGATATTTAGTTTTTATGTCTCCCATTTAAAAATACCCAAAAGGAAGTCTCATTTTTAGAATTGAATATGTGAAGATAATAGATTTTTTTATAATATATAATATATATAATTTTTGATAGGTTGAAATAGAAAATAATTACTTAAGGTTCAATAAAAGGATTCATTCATTCATTAATAATATCTTATATATACTTAGTTTAGTTGAATAATGTTCATCATAACACTAAAAACTTGCCGTTAAAATGTTATTCAACTAAATTAATTAATTTATTTATTGCTTATATCATTTATTCGCAAAGTAAAAACTGTCAGACACTAGCTTAATCCGCAGACATCAAATGACAACTGACTATATTCGTATACCCTCAACGCATTTATCTAGGGTATATTGGGTATATTTCGATTAAGCAATCAGATTTATTTATTTACTTATTTAATATCAACTATAAGCAGTCGAAAAGATTTATAAATGAAATTGAAATAATTAAATTTAATTGAAGCTAAGAATTTAAACTAAGAATTAAAGTTAATATTTTTCTAAAAAAGTTGTTCGGCAAAAGATATTAAGCTAAACGGAATAACTTATAATATATTATTGTATATAATTATTAAAATTCGCTCTTTAATTATGTTTATAATATTTTCGTGCATCATTGATAAAAAGTTCTAAATATCCTCAAAGGTTTTCTTATATATATATTTTGATATTTTTTTTAAATTAAATTAATTATGTTCCATTAAAAAAACTGCAATAAGCTTATATGCAACACATTTTTAATCAAAGTTTATTAGATCCCAATAATTTATTATTTATAATTCGAAACTAATTAATTACAGTGCATTTTTTTATAAGTCTGTTGGTAAAGACTATTGAAAATGCGAAACGTTTGTACATTTTTAAAATCACAAAATTCTTTCGACAGATTTTGTTGCGCTTTAAATTCTTAAATTACAAATACATATATATATATATATGTAACATGCACATAAATATATTTATTTATGTGTGCTATTTTTTCAGTTTATAAATTAAAAGTGTTGAAAGAATAAATTGTACATATACATTGGCCTTTTTGCTGTGAGCCGCACACATAAATTAGTGGAAATGATTTTTTGGTTAGCCGCAAAGCTAACAATTTAATATGCAATCATAAATATATAGTACACATATATATATGTATATATATATAACACATATATATATATATATATATATAAATGCAGTAAGTGGATTCCCTTTGCCATTTGTGGCTGTTGAATACTTTAAATTGTCAAAATGGGGCTTGGGCTTACTCGAAGTTGATTGGCTAATGGATGTCATTTAAGTATCTGCCTACTCTTTCTATACTCTATCTCTCTCTCTCCCTATTTGCAGTGCCTCCACAACAGCCGAACATATATAATGAGCGTCGAATGCGCATCGATTCCCGTGCAGGTCCTTACGAGGAAGGAGGCAGCCTGGAGGTGACCTGCGTCGTCTTTGGAGGTGAGTAGCCAAGTTGCTGAGTAAAAAAGAAAGAGTTAAATTTAAGTTTTACCTTCTGGTCTTATGAAATGCAATCAGCGATTAAAGTTTACAAGTATCGTGAAATCATAAATTTCGTGCACGAAACTTATCGCAAATTAAAATCGCACTCAGAAATGAAAAACAATTGGGTTGGTTGCCGGACACAGAAAAGGGGAAGGGAAGGGAAGGGAACACAAATAAACAAAGGTCCGTGGTATAAACAACAAATAATAAATAAGGTAAATAACGTTCAATTGTTAAAAGGGCGACAACAAAAGTCTACGAACAAAAAGCCAATTGAAAGCGAATGGAAAATGGCAAATGGCAAAGAGTGCGCCAAAGTCAATTCCTCAAATAAATAGCACAAAAGGATTAAAAATTCTTTCTAGGGAGGGGGCTGCGGGGGGCTATGAAGACGCACAAAGCAGCCCGAAGAAAGGATTTGAGTGCCTTTGAGCCTAGCCAAACAATTGTTAAACAAATAAAAGGTTCGGGAGATAGTCAACAGGCATTTGCGGTATTAACAGCAGGGGTAACAAGCCAAGAGCAGTTTCACTTGCAACCACACACATATATACATGTGTGTGTGTGTGTGTGTGTGTGTACGTGATAATGAAAGCCAAAAAAAAAGCAGCAAAATGAAACTCAACGATGGGCATTGTGTGGAATTTCGAGCCTTGTGTTTTCAGACCTGCAAACACAACAATAGCTTACACTCACAGTAAGTATGTCACACTCACAAACAACAGCAACAATAGCAACAACAACAACAACAACAACAACTGGCACAACAATCGCGTGCTTTATCGCTGCGGACTGCGAACTACGAACTACGAGCTGGAGAACTCTTGGGAAAAGCGGAAGCGAAACCACTTTGAATGGTTTGACATGTCAACGTTGACATAAAATAAATCACCAGCAAGAAAACTGCAAAACTCCAAACTGCCAACTGGGCAGTTGCTACGTAGTTGACTGGGCGGGTTAACCTAACGGGTTGACTACTTCTCCCACCCCCTTCTCCAGCTGCCACATCCTTAGCCAACAGGCAACAAGAAACAAGCAACAACAACCACAAAAAATTGGGCACTCAAATGCGCCAATTAAATGGGGCCAAGAAAATGTTGCTAAATGTGCGACGATATAAAACTACAAATGCGAAGCACTTGCTGACAGGACGAAAGGAAAGAAAGAAAGGACGAAGTGCGCTGAACTGGAGCGGTGCTTAACTTAGAACTTGGTAAAAAGTTACCAGCCAAGTAGTTGGTCATGCCTGCTGACAGTTGGGCCACAGTAATCGGCTGTTCGTGGCTTAAACTTGCATATTAAATGAGCTGTGAAGCGGTTCACATAGAAACACAATTGGAAACTATTACGAACAAACTATGACTATTATGATAATAATTAAATTGTAAAGGAAAATGTGCGACATCAATAATAAATAAATAGTTTTCTCTGTTGGAAACTGCATCCTTCTTTGAATCAGGTCAACATATCCTTTTCTTCTACTTTCCCCGAAATGTAAGTGTCAATTGGAAAATGTTTGCAATGAAACGGCAAGAAAAGCCGGAAATAAATTACAGGCAAATGTTGGCGTTATGCTCAGCAGGCAGCCAGGATGGACCCTACCAGTGTCCGACATGCAATGTGCATAAGGATAACTGAAAATTTACCACTCAAAGAACTGCAATCAGTCGAAGTAAGTCGAAAAAGGGATACGACGAGCAAGAGTCATGCCTACTGCAAGTCTTTTTTTTCGGATACTCGTGGCATTAAGGGTGTGTGAAATCGACAAAGGAGCACTAACTTATAGTGCACTTAACTGGCAAGGAGAGTAAAAGAGACAGAGAGAGAGAGCGAAGGAGACTGACAACAGTTGCTGAAGACCGTGACACGCCAGCAGCGAACAAGTGAGCTGAAATATAGTTATAAAACTTTACAGTCTGTGGGGCAGTAAAATTACCCAGAGAAGGCTTCATAAGGAATATTATGGAGCAGCATACAGAATTGTGCCAAGATGGCAACCCTAGCAATAGGAGAGACCCCTTGGCAGGCTCCTAGTGCATAATGTTGCAGGTTGCCTTCGTTTTGGCACGTCATGAATTTTACACGTGGCGGCTTTCGCTTAAAACGCTGCCACCTATTCTAAGCCCCTAAGTTGCCTACAAAAAATAACAACAGTATCTAAAGGTTGTGTGTGTGCGAGTGTGAGTGTGCGAGTGTGTGTGGGGCAAACGGAAGTGCAGGCGTTTTCCGCTTCTGCCAAAGTGCGCTGCTGACATAGTAAAAATATTCTTTTTGTTGTTATTGCCCAAGTTGTTGTTGCTGTTGTTGTTGTGGCCAGGTTGTTGGCTACAAAATTGTGTGCATTTTTATTAAAAATTCTTTTTTTTGTTGCCCACATTTTTAGCACGGAAATGTTACAATACGGGGGACAGGCAAGAAATTGCTTACCACAAAGCAGAGGGAAACTTGAAAAGGGCACAGGGACAAAGGGAGGAACTCGCTGTAAAATGCATGAAAATGTTGTGCCACAAATTTTGCAGCTGTTGTTGTTGCGTCGCATAATTTTGTTTTTAATTTTTTATTACCTACCCGCAGCGGCCTTCAAGTAGCGACAAATTCTGTCAGCTGCATTGGTCAACAGAGCCTTAAAATTGGATTGACAGGCTTTTAAAATTGTGAACTGCAGTTACTTGGGACTTAATAGACTTGGCTAACAACAAATGGAAAATGGAAACTCTTTCCAGAAATAAATAAACTCAAATTAAAAATTCTCATATTGGACACAATTTTCTTTACTTTCTTCTACTCAGAGTTAAAAAAGATTCAGTTACAAATTCAAACGACTTGCTGATAGCTTGGAAGCCACAATCAGTTGTCAGTTATTGTTCTGGCCAAATGTGTTAATACTTACATAACAGGCGATCTTCGAGTTGACAGGCCACTTCTTCTTCTTAAACAAATGTCAAAATGGAAATTCAGGAAGGGATTGGAGGAGGTTTCTCTTTAAGCGAAACTGGGAGCAGTCTTCAAATTTATTTTACAGCTTCCTCAATTGTCGTTGTTGGTGGAGCGCACAAAGCAAAATGTCAAACATCAGAAACACCAACACACACACACACAAACACAGACAGAGTGGAAGAGATACTAGTATTGGTGGCAGAGCATTTCAAGTGTGGAAAGACAAGAGCATAAAAAATATTTGTGTGACATTGCATTTTTGTAACTATCAGAAACAGCAGTAGGAGCCGTAGCACTGGTTATTGTTGGGTTTTTGTTATTGTTGTCTTATCTCTTACACACACACACATACATACAAGCATACATATATATATATATATGTGTATGTATATGTACTTTGTGCTATCTGTTCCTTATATCAGCCACACAGTTGCTGCTGCTGTTGCAGCAGATGCGAAAGATGCAAAGATATGCAAAACTAAACAAGCAAATATTTCAGCATTGCATAACTAAGGAAAGTCCAACACACACACACACACTCACACATGTGTGTGTGAGCAAATAGTACAATCAGCAAGAAGAATGCAGCCAGCCAAAGTGTGGAAAAGTGCATAAGTGAGTGTAGGCTTTTGGCATACGATGAAATATATGCCAGGGCTTTAAGTTAGCCCAGACTCGTTGCAGGAAAAAAAGGAACTAGCACGCATTCGAATGCGGCTGCTCATTAGGGCTGAAGGGGGCGTGGACGAGTGGGTGGGGGAGGGGAGGTTGGCAGGGAATGACAAAGCAAATGCTAAAATGTCGCTGCTGGCACGAAAACCCGTTTTTAGCCTGCTCTAAAAATGGCGCTGCACTTACAGAAAAAAACAAAATAACTTAAACTAAAATGCGACTGAGATAAGTTAGACAGCACGACTAGGAGATACGCTACAAAATGCAAAAGAAAAGGATGTCTATAATAACTATAACCAAGGATAATATTATCTTTAGTTACTTTAAGAGATATTCAGGATAAACTTGAACTTCATCCCTCATGTTGTAGCTGAATCTAACCTGTTTATTCTGCTGATGCTGTTGCCTGTTTCAAGCCTTTACAGGGTATTTTAAGTAAAAGAAACGCCAAAATAGCCAAGTCAGTGAGTGTGTGTCGACACTGGAATGCAAGTCAGCTGCTGGAAAGGCAGAAAGCACATATGAAGTACATATTTGTATATATATATATATATGTTGTGTGTGTGTGTGTGTGTTGGCACCTTGTGTTTACATTAGAGAAAAGCTGAAAACAGCTCGCATGCCTTTTAAAGCGAAAGCGAAAGTTGAGCTCTGTGATAAACACGCCAAAACGCTCGCAATAAAAGACAATGGCAATGGGCTCTTGCTGTGGTGCGTGTCAGATAGATAGTGTGTGTGTGTGTGTGTGTGTGTGTGTGTGTGGGTGTGTTTCAAGTTGAGACAGCCTGCAACAGACGTCTGGACACTAATTAAATTTCGCGAAAAAGCCGCGTGGAGGCCACCGTTGAGTGAAGTAAACTAGGCAGGAGGCAAATTAGTTAAATTTATGTGCAAAATGCACGCACATTGCCCACGTGGCACGCGGCCTACTTGCAACATTAAATTGCTTCAAGCTGTGAGGAAAGTAAACAAAAAAGAAGAAAAAAAAACAATTGCATTGCCAAATCAAATTTTTGGGCCGATCTCAATTTTTGTGCCTTTTATTTTGCCGTCTCACTCCTGCAATATTCTTCTCTCTTTCTCTCTTTTTCTCGCTGTAAGCGTAATAAATCACAGACGACCATTAAGCCGCATGCTACACATACGCTAATCTACTCACAGACATACACACGTACGATATGTGTGCATAGAATGTTGCGACCCCAAAACACACACTCACACACACACACACACATAGAAAGCTGCTCGTTTGAGTGTGCGAAATATTTTCATAAACAACATAAAACTCAACGAAATGGCAGTTATTAATCAAAGTAATGTACGCTTAGTATATTTGTATGCACATATGTGTATCACTCCGATTGTGTGTGTGTGTGTGTGTGTGTGTGTGTGTGTGTGTGTGGGCATTTTTCATAGGTATCAAGTGCAGTTGTCGTCTGTTAGTTTTGCTGAATTTTCAGGTGGATTTAATGGCACTTGCCACTAAACATAGAACAGGCCAGAATTCTGCTCTGATTATTTGTATACACATACAAATAAATATATATATATATATATATATGCCATAGCTTGGACTATATATAAAATATAATGATAGCAAAATTGAGGCAGATTATTGTATGCCCGAGCGAGCTACACTAAAGAAAACTTTCGATAAATTAATCAATTGATGCAAGACTAAGACTAATAATTCTAATAGCAAACAAACTGAGGTCGGAGTATTTTACCTGATTCTTCATGAAATAACTGTGTATTATAATTCAGGTCGTTGTTTGGCATAATAATGATAGCACTGTTAATTTTAGAGCTATTACGAGTAGACTCGAACTGACTGCAGGGGGTCCTTACCTGGATCCACTTCCTACTTTTACTTACAAAATAGCCAATTCGTAAGTTTCTAGATTTTCGTACAGTGTAGTTTCCTATGTATATATCATCTGGTCCGGTGAGGCAGCCTACCCGCAGCTATTAAATTAATGTGCGCTCATATACGCACACAAAAGCTAATTTCAGTGCTTGATTAAGTTGAAGTCGTTAAGAGCGGCCAAGTGCCACACGCTGCGTATGAGTAATGTGTGTAGATTTAAGTGCTATGCCAAGGCAACAATAGCGACAGCAACATCTAGTTAGTAAGCGTAACATTGGACTAAATTAGTGACTCTCGAGCACAACGAACCTGCTTCATTCATATTGCAAATCAAATAGTAATCATTCTAAACAATAAGGAAGAAAATAGTCAAGGTGAAGGGTAAACTGGGCATAAGGCTGGTCGTGTAATAAAATATATCAAAAACACATCAAGCAGCAGCTTTAATTTTTCCATGAATTCTGCCTTTAATATATTTATTGTATATACATTTATAGCATTCTTCACATAAGTTAAGAAATTTTCTAATTTGTTTCGTGCTGAACTATTTCTATGCAAACTATAACTAAATATTTATATTGAGAGAGAGAGAATTTCAAAAAATGTGCTTTAAGAATTCATGAAATGAACAACAATGGAAATTCTTTAGCTTAAATTAAAAGTTTAAGTATTTCCATTGGGGTGTTGACCTACATAAACGTCTACTCGCAGCTTAATTATATCTCAGATTGAATTTCAGTGTAACTTGGAGCGATTTTAAGCATTTTCCACAACGTTTTCTTTTCTATCCCCAGGCTCACCGCAGCCAACTGTCACCTGGCTGATGAATGGACAGCTCCAGAATAGCGTTGTCGATTACACATATGACGGCACCATCAACAGCAAGTTGGTGGTGCGCAACCTGTCACGAATCCACCAGCATGCGGTCTACACCTGCCAGGCGAGCAACTTCCACAAGAAATATGTGGCCACCAATATAACGATTGAGCTCTACTGTGAGTATATCTAACAATGCTTTATTTTACCTTTAGCCATATCCAAGTGTGGATTACTATACGCAAAAATTGGGCCTTGATTTGGCCTGTCGACTGCAGTTGATGCAGTGCAACTATCAGCTATGCGTTAAATTGAAAAATTTAAAATTGAGCTTCAAGCATTTTGTAGACAAAATAACAGCAATCCTAACAATTACAGCAACAAAAAGCAACAAAATATGGTGCTAAAAACGCTTTTGCAAACAGTTTATTTATTTATTTCGCCTATTTTTTTGCTACTGTTGCCACTCGCAACTCGGTTTTAAGCGTTGCGATAAAACTTTTAACAAATAGTTGCGCAGATAAAAGCCCAACCGGAGCAACAGCAAAAAAAGGGGCGAACAATTTATAGAAAAAAATCTGACAAAACTATATATAATAGATAATAAAAGGGTTTATGCAAATATTACAAAACTAGAAGCAACAACAAATGCAGTTTTGAAATGTTCGCATCCTTCTCCATATATCCTGGCCATACACAGATGTCGCCGCCAATGGACATAACATATTTTATTTTATTTGAAAGAATATTCAGCGTATTTAACGCACTGAACATAGGGTATAACGTGTCCAATGCATTTCCCTGTTCCAGCTGAACTCTCAAACGGATTTATTATTTTGTGAGCACTTTTTTAATTGCCCTTTCGCGCGACGCTGAATTGCATTGCAAATTGTAAAATTGAATTAAATTGCAGCCAATTTGCGTTTAAATGGACTTCTGTGTGCGTGTGTAAAAAAGAGAATTTTTAAACGATACAAGCTGATCCTGTAAGCCTTATTAGTGCTTCCTTTGACGCTGAAAGCTGTATAAAATGTTTAAGTAAACTTTCCTTCTTTACAAATTGCAACTTTGTGTACACAAAATTGGTTCCAATTTGCTTTCCCCGAAGATTTATGGCACACTTTAACTCAAGAGTAGTTACTTGTGGCTTCAAATAGAATTAATAGTTTATAAAGGGTGTCCCAAAAGGTACGCAAGTTTTGAACTAAATAGAAAACACAATTTTTCGTTATTTCATTGTAAGTTTCTTTTTTAATCATTAAGTACTTAGGTTAGGGTTATGTATGGAATAACTTTTTACTCTTTATAGGCAATGTTAAAGGCAAATAGAAACAAACTTTTCCCTTCATGTATTGTTGTTAATAATGGAACTGATTTAGCAGTGGGATTCCTTTAAGAATCCCTGAAAGTTGGCATTATAAAATCATTAACATTGCTTACGGCCTCCAAGTGCTGCCATGCTCTCACATAATGGTGTTTTTGAATGGGCTTCTATTAATAATAATTTCATCTAAAGTGCCGCAATTTTGTCAAATAAATAAACAAACTTTTGCAAAATTATTTTGAAACTCCGCGCACAGGTCCTGTTGCATAGCGCCTGCTTCGGTTCCAGCCTCCATTTGGCAAATATTATGCCCAAGGCATTGCGCTAACAGCCAAAGATTGGCCATTGAATTTTATGGCACTTTGGCGCGTTTCCCTCCTCAAAAAGACAAGAAGAAACAGAAAAGCAATTGCTGTCAATTTTTACTTAGGCTCGGGCTAATAAAAGTGAAAATGTTTTGCGACAACAGATGGTGATGCGCATATTTGATATTATTGCTTCGCCATATACACACACACACACACACACACTCATATACCATAACGTATATATGTATATACATATTTGGTATAGGAATGTCGCACTTAGACACCATAAAATTTAACACGTCAATAATAAAAGCGCTAATATTATTGGGTGTATGCGCTGGGGAAATGGGGAATGTGGAAATGTGGAAATGTGGAAATGGGAGGCAACAAAATGTCATTGACTATTTGGGGGCTCTGTTAATTAATACGGCAGACAAGTAGCCGCATAACAGATATTTCTATGTACACGGATTCCGACACACATTCGTTAATAAGGTAGTTGCCATCAGTCAAACGTGGTTAATGAACTTCGTAGGAGGAGACTTAGATGGACTCTCTCGTTGCGTGGCTGAGCATTTCTTTGAGTTGCTTTGTGCGTGTCGTGTTGTGGCAAGCGAAAAGTTTTGAATAATAAGTATAACCTTAATTAGGTAATTTTATGGCCACTTAGAATTAGATTACTAATGTCACGACTTGCGGCTCTCGCACGAAGATCAAGGACAGCACAAGGAGCAGCAGGAGGAGGAGAGGGAGGCATATCCAACTCATTAGCGCATAATTTCATTTGGATACTGCATAAAACTTACTTCTATGCGATTAAATTTGCAATTCTACTTTATTATTCAAGTTCTATTTCTATTAGCAAATTGGTTTGATTATATATCAGACACGTCTTTGGGGCAGCATAAACTATTTTCATTACTTTATTTTATGTTTCTGGGTTGCTTTCTGTGAAGAGAATCGCCTTCAAGTATTTTAATGATTTAATGAGTTATCTTAAGTGTTTTTGTTAATTTCGAAAACTGCCGAATGGTGTCGCATTACTTGAAATATTTTGGAATTTAAATATTTAATAATTAAAAACGCTCGTTTGCATAAATAATTATGCACGTGCCTTGGATTCGCTACGCGTTTTGTATCGCGTTTAATTAAACATTTAAATGGTTTTCCAATGCAAATGGGCATAATTAATTTAATTACAATCAAGTGTAGCAAAAAAACCATGAGCGAAAACCCACACAAAAGTGTTTTTCCATCAATAAAAGAAATAAAACAAACAATATTGCAATATAATAAAAAAAAACGCATACTACTCCTTCGCTTACACACACATATCATACACATAAATGTGGTTTGAATAAATAAAAAGTTGTAGGTTATTATTATATGTTTTCGTTTTTTATTGCCTTCGGGCTTAACTGATATGTCATGCCTTTAAATTAATGCATAAAATGCGCGGCGAACCGCAGTAAATGCAACAACAGCCATGACAGTAGCTGCAACTGCAACATGCAACATGCATCACGGCTTTACCATACTAAAAGCTGTTCTGCCAGTCATCAGAGGGTCTGGTAAACAACATTTCAATGATATTTGCTCAAATTACGGCCAGAAATGGAAAATGCGTTATTTATAATTTAATTTGTATTTACTAAAACATTCAACAAAAAGAGGGAAACAAAATAAATACATTTCGTTCGCGGCTTTATAATATTATTATAAAAGCAATGTGTAAGCGCGATAATGAACCTGGCCACATTACGTGACCGTTTATGTACACAGATGTATATCTAAATAGATATATCTCTATATATATATATATACACGAAAAAATCATGACTGTATGTGCGTGTGTGAGATTTTTAATTTAGCATGTAAACAATTTGCAGCCGCAATAAATATTAACAAGATTTTAAATTGTGCTCAAATCCCCACACACAAATTAACACAGATCTATATTTATTGCTGTCTATTTGTTTTGATTGCAAAACAAGCGAAACAGGTAAATAATTGAATGCCAATCGCATCATTAGCACAATTAATCAAAACGTGCATTTCAATTTGCTCTTCAACTCCGCTCACCAAAGCTCCAAATGATTCCGACACCTGACACCAGTCCGTCACCTTGCAGAGTTCCCATTGTTATTTCCAATCAGCCCGAATGGTGTTTTTCACAGCGAAATTGCATCGATTTTGCTCGAGTCTATTTTTAATACCGCAACCCCACACTTGGTGAAGAGGAGTGCTAGAATAGAAGATTTGTAATTCCACTTCAAGTAAGCAGCAACTAACAACTAACAAAGTTATCAGAAAGGAAAGTAACTATTGCAAATAATAGGACAAATTTTAACTTGACTGTGTCTTATTTTCCCCCTTTGAAGAAAGATATCTGATGGTATCCAAATATGTATTTTGAGTTAACGAAAATGTATATTTAATTTAGGTATTGTCCAAGCTGGCTTATAGCTCGAGTCTGTTTTTATTACCCCAACCTAGGTACAGGGAAACTTAGTAGAAAATAATCTATCAATTGTACTTTAAGTAAGAACTAATGAAACAACTAACAAAATAATCACAAGGCAAAGCAACTTTTGCTATTGATAGCTGCAAAGATGACTTTAACTTGACTTCAGTTTTTTCTTTCCTTTCTTTAAAGAGTGATATGAGATATAAAAGTTCTAGATTAATCTATACAAATATGTATTTTGAGTTAATAAAAATATATGTTTATATGATCCTCTTTTTTTTTAAAAGTAGAATCCAAAATGGTTTCGAAAACAAGTCGTAACAGCGAGGCAGAGTTCACATAGGTTTATGACCAGAAAGTATAACTAAATATCTTTAATTAAAATTACATCAGTGAAGATTATTGTCTTTTTTCAAAATGGTTTTGAGTTTTACTTTCTAATATATGATTATTATTATTATTATATACAGAGTGCTTCAGTAAACTTATAAACTAATGGGGATTATAGCTTTGGCTACTGAGGCCTTGAGCTACTTACAAGTATCGTGTTTAAACTTAACTTGTTAAGGTAATCTTTTTGTTTTTGAAGTAAGAAAGAGTTTAGACATTACATAAGACATTACATTATGAATTCTACTAATGATTGTCTATAGGTTTGGTTCTAAGGTATAGATTAGTATGTCTAAGGAGTTTTATTATAATTTGGAAGATATTACCGGTAGATTCTCCAAGTAGAGAGATACGGTTTCTACCACTAAATATTAAGTTAAAGTTGGGTATATTTTGTTGGTGAGTGATGTTTGTGTGTCCTAATCTAAGGCTGGTTATTTTGATTTGATATAATCTTGATAGTTTGCAGTTTTTGAGGTAAGTTGTGGAAAGTGTTAGCTGAGGTGTGTGCTGGCGATAGCAGTTTGATCTATATCTATATACATATATATAGATTAATAAGTCTTACTACTTCCTAATTTATAACTAAGAAGTATCATAATAAGTAAATTATCATATAAAGCATTGCATCTATACCCTATTCGTACCCCAAAAAGGAGGATAGGCTCTTTGAATGCTTGGTATCAATTAGTCTCGTCATTTTCTATAGGATTGCCTCATCCGAGGTCCTTTGATTAATTTACTTTATAGCCTATTTGGCCTTAAAGTCGCTTAAACACAATCGTGAATATCGACTGTAATTGTTGAGCAAACTTGTACCATTGTTATTACTTTTATGGTAATAATATTGATGTTGTTGCTGCTGCTGCTATTGTTTTTGTTGCTTTTTATTGTACATCTGGTCAGAGCGAATTTACTGCAATTAATTTTAATTGCATTGCTTGTCCACTTTCATTGCGTTTTCGATTTTTCACACACAATTTGAATAAATAAACAATAAGCGGCGCTAACGGTTAAATACAAAAAAAAAAGAGAAAAACCAGAAATAAAATGAGAGAAGAAAAAAATGCAGAAATTGTAATTGCACATAAATTAACTATAAATATTAATGGATGCACACACTCATTTTCAGTGCGGCCGCTTCTGGTGGAAATCAGCTTCAACAATCAGCCAATGTCCGCAGACCGTAAATACGAGATTGAGTGTCAGGCCATTGGATCGAGGCCACCTGCAAAGATTACCTGGTGGATGAGCAACCTGGAGATGCACGGCCATAGCCAGAAGGTGAGTCTCACGTTCAACGACCCAAAATGCAACCAAGTACACCGTTCATTTCTTCCAGGTCTCCGAGGATGGCAATGCGAGCACATCGGTGCTGTCGATTACACCCACTCGAGAGGATCATGGAAAGGCGTTATCCTGTCGAGCAACCAACGAGCTGGTCCGCAATGGCATACGGGAAACAGCCATGAAACTAAATGTGTTCTGTGAGTAGAAGTTCAAATTATACAAAAATTAATGAAACTAATGTTGAGTATGAGAATTTGAAACAAAGAATAGTAATCGAAATTGAAATCGAATTGATAAGAGGAATAAGAGAGATAATAGAGAGAGAAAAGTGAAATCAATCAAAATATATCATTTCATTTTAAACGAGCTTAAAGTATTCGCTGCCTTTGTTCTTTAATCCCCGCATAGCTCCATCCAACCGGACTACTGTCCATCCTCTTCCATGGCAGAGAATCAGTTTGCCTCCAGTTAACTGTAGATGAAAACGTGACAGTCTCTTGACCTGTTTTCAGTTAGACATTATACAAGTGAAATAAATGGGTTGACCTGGCCCAAGCTGAACGCAGGGTCGATAAAACTTACCCAGTCTCAGTCCCAGTCCCAGTCCAGTTCCCAGTTCTCGGCTGTGGCCTCTACCCCTGTCAAATAATTACACGCATGTTGAGCACGCGCTTTATTTTATGGCTGTCAGTGGCACATAAACTAACTTGGGTAAAACAATTCGCGGCAAGGCTATAAACAGTGCCAGGCGCTTATCACCCGTGTCCTCGAAATCAATACTGATTTGCATATAAATTTCGTAGACATGAGGGATTTTTCTCATTTTGGCTGTTGTTGCGAATGTCAAACGTTTGTTTTATGGGCCAAGCCAACAGAATGTGAGCTAAGAAGTTTGTTAATAAAATTTCTATAGTTAAATATTAAAAAGAACGCAGCTTGTGTGCTCCACATGGCTTCGGTTAGTGTGGCAACAGCTCAAAGACTTTGACCCTCCGCACACAGCACACAACACAGAGAAAACACATACTATACACACACATGACACACACGCAAACACTTACACAGATGACGTTCCTTTATGTTTCAATATTCTCAAGAAGTTTCCCAACGTCGTCGTTGTCGTCGTCGTTGTCGTTGTCATTGGGCACACAGTTGCCACGTTTATTATCTAAGAATTTGCCGCAACGTTCCCCAATGCTCGTTGCCTGAGAAACTTTTACTCCTTTCAACAGGAAGCGCGGCAGGAGCAGCTACAAAAACAGAAGCTGTCTGCGTGGAAGCCTTGAACGAAGCAGACTCTCAATTTAACGCGACTCGCTTGCTGATATAAAAAATTAGATAACAATTTCAATTTCCATGCTCATTTACATGTTTATAGGGTGCTTAAAATATTTTGTCTCCCCTCTGGATCCTGTGATTTCCTCTCTCAAGAATGGCACATTTTTTGTGTCTTCCTTAAGCAGGTCTTTTGTTTGCATTGAGGGCCAAATTGAAAAGTTCACTGCATTTCGCTGCAAATGAGCAGCCAATAATAATTATCTCATTATTTCACATTCTTACAAGAATCCCATAATAAAAATGTTATCTCAATCTCTACCTTGACCCAAAAAGCATAAAGCTAAGCCAGAGATTTCATTTTCCACACAATCAACTTATATTATCATTACAAATTAAATTCAGAGGAAACCACTAGGAATTAAAGTCATATCCGCAATAAAAACGATGACGCAGCAGCTCCCGAAAATTGTGCAAAGGTGGAGAAGTGCTCGTATAATAAACGATGAGGCTATAACTTAATAAGAGAAAAATGAAATGTCATCAAGTAATATTAAGGAGAGCGAATGAATTTTTAATATTAAATAGGATTTTTTAAACTCACCATCGATAAATTCTAGTCATACATTGAGCAAATCTTAATTAACGTAATCGGAAATTCTTTTATCCTTGTCATAGTACGTTATCGTTAATGTTAGAGTTAAAGTTAGAATCTAGTTGGGGATGTAGTTTATATTTTGAAAACTATTTGCACTGCACGTCTGCCAATTGCAATTAATTTTACTTTAAGCCAATTTTTCTCAGTTTCCCTTGGCTTGGCCTGGTCAGAAATACTTTTCAGTTAATGTAATTTATATGGTCAGCTTGGAAACAGTAGCAAAAGCTTGTGGAATCAATTTAAGGACTGCTAACGAGCAGTTGTTAAACTTTTCGCAACAGACAATGACAGGCCTTACACCCGCACCAACACACACATACACACACACACACACACGCACGTATACGAATGGCAGGAGGATAGACATTATAACCGCCTGCGCCCTTTTGTGAAGCTGCAACAAAATGTGGCAGCGGCGCTCAAAAGTCGTTACGTTAAGCTGCAGTTACGGGTTTCGGGCTTGCTCTGCTTTTGGCTCTGCACTCGGACAGTATGCCATAAAATGCATTAGCCAAGTAAAGTTAGCCAGCTCGGAGCTCAGAGCTCGGGTGCGCTGTTCTGTACTGCTGACCAGCTTGGCCAGTGACAGTTATTACCACTTAAGCCCATCTAACCGCAACAGTGTGGCCTGCTGGCTACTTTTCAGTTTTCAGTTGCTTTGCGAATGTATTTTGTGCGTTGCCATTGTAGAAGTACAAGTACTGGCTTCTATTGCCACCAACTAAGCTTAAAGTCAACGTTAATGAACTTGTTGAGTAGCTGAAAAAGAAGGTCTTTAAATTATGCAAAGAACTCTTCCCTCTGCCTCTGCCTCTGCCACTTCCTTTGCTTTTGCTTTTGACATTGCTTCTTCTATTGCTATTGCGTTTCTTGCTCAAACTCTACATCTTTCTGGCAAGCGCTGGGCTTATGCAAGCGATTTTCATTTTCATTAACAAGTCTTTGCAAAGAGCAAAATCGGCTTAAAGAAACTTGTTTATAAGATGTGGCAAAGAAAACAGTAAGCACGTCCCAAGACCAAACTACAAGGCAACTGTACAAAAGAAAACAGTCAGAAAACTTGCTGGCAACAATGCTCAAAATAATAACAAACCATTTCTCCCCAGTAAGGTAGTCGGTCCCCCAATAGGAACAGCATGACAAGAAACAGAAGCACCACCACCACCAGCAGCAGTAGCCAAGTATACGAAGCGACACTAATCACAGATAAGCGCAGATTAACCCCGTTTCTTTTTTGTTTCCAAATACCCTGCACACACTTTAATTGCTCAAAAGGCTACAATCGAGTCGAGAAGATGTATAAAATATGCCGATGTAGGTACTTTCAGGTCGTTAGTTTGAGTCTGAACCAAAGTAGAGGGTATCTCAAAGTCTGCTAACGTTATTCTTGTTTTTGGTAGGTTTTGCTAAACTTTGTTCAAACAAAAAGAAGAACAAATTTCAGTGCATAGGCTGGGCCAAGTCCAAGACTAGTTATCACATAAGAAACTATACAAAGCACACACACACATATATACACAATATGCAAATACAAATACAAATACGCTGAATGCTTCATCTTGTTATCTCTGTTGCAGTTATACCCACCTTACAACTGGACTTGGGCTCAAATCTAAATCCCGAAGATATCGAGGAAGGCGATGATGTTTACTTCGAGTGTAAAGTGCATGCAAATCCTGCTGCTTATAAAGTTGTCTGGAAGCACAATGTAAGTAAAGGAAAGACTTCTTAAATGCAAGATTTATCAAGGTTTATTGAGTTAGTCACTTCGTGTGAAAAAGGGAGAAAATTATGACAAAAGTAAAAGTGAAAACATAAAAATCTTGACTAATAAAATATGTATTGAAATTTACAATTGAACCGCCTTTAGATCATCATAATATACATAAATAAGGTTCCTTCTGGCTTAAGCCTTTCAAATTTATGTATTTTAAATCCTTTAAGCCTAAATTAAGTCTGACCTTCAAAAGTTCTCCAAATTGCACTCAAGACAATTGTGGATACGGATACGAGTCTTGTACTTCCGGCGATTCCCAAGGCATTGGCGTGTGTAGCAACTTGGTTGTGTTTATGTGTGTTTAAGTGTGTGTATATATTGGCTGGAAAGAGCAGAGCAGCACTAAATTATGATAAAACCAAAATTAAGTGGTCATTTTTACTGAATTATTGGCCAATTATTTTAAGGCAATTGAGTCAAGTGGCCAGTGGAGAGGAGCGAGAAGACTAACAGGACTTCAAGGCACAATGTGTAAAAGTTTGCGTGGAAAATCATTTGCTTATTAGTTTTACAAGTACCAGAAAAACTTGATCAGACTTGCATAAGCAGAAACAGAAGATAGAAGCAAGAATAAGAACAAGAATAATAATATAAAACAAGAACACAAATAAATGTTATTTAATGCGCAAGGGGCAAGAAGTGAATCAAGTGTATGAATAATATGAATGCTAATTGAATTCATTAATAGCCGAAGAAACAAGGACAACAACAACAAAGCTGAGTACATGCGCAAACAATAAGCTAAGCAACAACAAGAGTACGAAACAAGCCATAACTTTTGCAAATTATTATAATAAATAAACAACAACACAAACTTGAAGACGGCCAACGAAAAAGTTTTTGGGCCATAAGCAACGCACAAAAGTAGGCAATACTAATGTAAAAAGAACGTGAATGCTCACCTAGAAAGAGACAGCAATTGAATAAGGGGGAAAGACAGATAGATAGATGGACTTTTGTAGGTAAACAATATTCAATAATTCAAAAAGTTATCATTGTCGTATCATCAATAAATGCCAATTACAAGCTTGCCAAAAACGCTGTCAATCAATGAGCTTCAATACGAAAACAAGACGAAAAAATTCAATGTTAAATGCTAATGAACTGACAATAGACAACATCCACAACAGAACCAAATAAGTGTACACAGAGACACACACACATACGCATACATACACATGCAAATAGAGCTCATGTCCGTGCTGACGGGGCTAACAAGAAAACTACACAGTTAGTTAGTTGCCAGCAATTGTCGGCGCTCAACGTCATAACAATAAAAGTTCAGTGCTAAGCAGAAAAAAGGAAATGAAATGGAAATGAGACAGAAACAAGCAGACAAACAGAGGAAAGAGGAAAGAGACAGAGAGTGACAAGAGAAGACAAGAAGGGACAGGGATAGCGATAAATACAGTTGTGTGTTTGGCACACATGGCGTATGCATAATGAGTTCAAGGCTGTATGGCAAAAAGCTTCTTCTCAAGGCAAACACACACACACACACACACACACAGCCAAAAGCAAGTCATCTGTGGGGTGTGTGCGTTCATTACAAGTCAATTGTTAATTGGCACTACAACAACAACAAGAGGAAGAAGAAGAACATCTCGAAATGCAATTAAAAATGAAATTGAATTAAATAAACTTTTGCAGCGTCTCTTCTCTCACAGTTAACTGGCTTCACTCAATTACAAAACTACGAATAAGAATTAATTCTGCACTCTGCTTAAATTCAATGCAATTTACTTAATGGACAGCTAAGCCTTTAACCACAAGTTATTTTGTGCAACGTAATCTGTGTAATTGTTTCTCTGTTTCTCTGTGTCTCTCTAACTGACAACAAGTTTAAAACGTGCCACAACAAATGGCATACTTGTGTAATCAAAATGCTGCTGCTGCCGTAATATATGAGTGTGTAAGCATTGACAGGAAGAATGGCACTAACAATAAAGCCAAGAAATTCTGACGACTCTGCCATTGTCAGTTATTATTCAATTATACATGCCAACAATTAACGACGAGCAGGCAAATTAAATTAACAATTAGTTTTATTAAACTTGCACACATGTAAACAAAAGTTTTCCTCTTTCTTTTGTGCAAGTGTATGTGTGGGTGTGTGTGGTCGTGGGGTGTGTGTATGAAAAAGTTTTGCATGCTCATTAAGAAGCTGGCATAAACTTTGATGGAAGATGTTGCCAGAGCACCCCAAGTAACCGTAGCAAGAGGGTAAAAGCCAAAACCGACTTTCAATGCTGCTGGCAGCAAAACTTATTTAACGCCCACATACTACATAAGTGTGTATGTGTGAGTGTACACATGTATGTGTGTGTATGTCAGAGAATATTTCTGCTAATGGAAACGCTGAAACAGCAAACATAAACGCAAAATTTGATTTCAAATGCTTCCAACTCTTAAATTCAAACTGACTTCAATTCTTTTAAAAACTTTCCAAAGCAATTTGACTCGACAATCAAAATTGCATTCGAATTGAATATATCCAAAGCTTATACTAAAATGAATTAATTGTTTAATGTGCTGGCAGTCAACTATTTCAAGTGTATTTTTGACTAACTATATCTGAGAATCTGATCACTTAAAGTACGACTTAGCTTTAAGAGAAGGAAATTTAAACTGAAATCGTTGTTTGTCTTTGATTTCATCCAGCGTAAAGAGCAAATCGCATAAATGTAGCAAAACAAGCGCAAATGTATAGTTTATGTGCTGGCAAAATCAACGCAATCAGCCAGGCCATTAAATAAATGACCAACACTAATTGGGTATTTATAGCTGGAACTGTGGCCGGCAAAAGCAGCATCGGCTTTGAGTCCTTCGAGTGGCTGGCAAACAAACATGTCAAGGCGTTTCAGACAGGCAGACAAAATGGCAGGGCATAAAATGTGCCATTAGCATTGAGGGGGTGGTTTATCTAAAGGGTTCTTCGAGGCGGAGTGGGGGGTGCAGACATCAACCTGGCTTGAGAGCTGGCAAACGGAACAGGCAGTGCGGAAAAGCTGCAACGGATGTTCCTTCAACTATTGAAATAATCCTCAACTGAGCCCCATTTTTGTTTGTCTTTTATTTATTTATTTACTTTTGTTTTTTATATGTATATACATACATATATTTTTTATGTGACAACCTTGAACTTTATTTACTTTTGTGTGCCTGGCGACATTTTTATTTGTTTTATGACAACAACAACAACAACAACAACAACAGGAGCAGCAGCTACGGGACTGCTAATACATACAATGCCCCGGGTCGCTGAGCTCAGCGAATGGCTGGCAACATTTAGGGGCTATTTAAGTAAACCCTACGGGAATTGAGGCTGCCGCATGGATGCAGAGGAGGGGGGTCAGAAAACTTTAAGGCCATGACTATTTGTGTGTGGGTGTGTTTTTGCGTGTCCTCTTGTGGCCAGAGCTGCACATAGTGTGGCTGGTAAGAAGCCTTAACAATGTGCTCATTATATGATCCTTCTACTGTTACGTTCTTATAACTTCTTGGATCCGTTTTTCATATGTAACTCTTTTATTGGAATGTTTAAGCATAGCTCTCCATAGTAACAGAATATGCACTCAAGATGATTCCAAATCGTAGTCTCATATCTCGATTCTCAATCAGAAATATATAAGCTATAAATTATTGTTTTCCAGTTTGCTGACGAGTTATTATAGTTGCTTGTAATATCGCACTTTCCAGCTAATGCTAGCTGCTTACAATCAATTGAACTTTATAATATATATTAGAAATTCAATAGCATTTTTAAGCCCGTTGCTGACACTCAATGTCATACGCAAGTGGGACACGCACACACATAATATTCATTTATGTATTCACGTATTCAGCTCGATAGGTAAATATTATGACGAATGTCGAAGTGCGCTATCTGGGCGCCTTTTGTCACTTCTCAGAGCTGCTGTCATTGCTATTGTTTGCGAAGCCAAACAGCTTAACACTCTGATGCTAACGCGTCCTGTTGCCACCCCCGCCTGCCATCGTATATACCACTTGCGGCCACGGCTCGCACAAAAGTAGGCAACACTATTATCAAAGTGTTGCCACGTTGCATTGTTTCGCCTTATTGTGTGCTATTTGTACATATTCTCAAATGAATTCGTAGCCGTTGCTGCTGTTGTTGTTGTTGTTGTTGTTGATTGTACTTATACTTATATAATGTGTATATGAGCTAAGGTCATATTGGCTATTGTTCGCTGCTATTGTTGTTATTGTTGTCGGTTTGCCATTTTGACTTTTGTCGACAATTTATACACACATTTTTATTTATTTCAATGTTGTTGCCATTGCTATTGTTGCTGGTCTGAGAGCCAAAGTGCGAATTTGTTTTGCTACTAAATGGCACAAGGCTCTGGGGAAATGCGTCAAAATCTCGTCGAGTGCCGGCGCACTGGGCGAAGCCTAGCCCCAGCATTATGTGAACGTGCTCCACATAGAGGTCAAATGTGTGTGTATGTGTATGAGTGTGTGTGTGTCTGCGAAATTAAAGTAAATATTGGCTGATTTTCAGTGTTTTTTTGGAAATTCCAAACACGTCTCAAACTAACGCCCAATACTCTAATCAAGAGCCCAGCGTATGGGCGCGCGTTTATGAGCGAGTGAAATTTAGTGGGTCGATGGAAGGTTTAACAAATGAGGGCTGAGCCGAAGGAGAGACCCAACTCTAGCTGATAAGCAATTTATTTTTAAGCTGGAAAATTGAGTATCTTCTTGAAGCAAATAAAATTACTTGTACTCATAAATGAATTATGTGAAGGAAGAAATAAAATACCAACAACTATAATTGAATAAGAACTGAAAATGCATTTCTACTTTTTACAAAGCTACTGTAACAAGTTCACAGGAAAAATATAATTGAAGGGAACTTATGTTAAGTAGATAAGCTGCTAAGGGTATTCAGTTAAGCCCACACTAATTGGGCCCTACTTTTGCCTGCTAAGTAATCTCATATTCTATGAATGTGTGTGTCAGCCATTAAAATGCGAGAGACAAATAATATGCGAATCTTTTCATTCTGCCACTTGCAGCATCAAATAATACAACATAATCAGCGAGCTGGAGTCATTGTGAGCAGCGGAGATCTGGCTCTGCAGGGGGTCACTCGTCATCAAGCCGGAAACTACACGTGCACCGCCTCGAACGTGGAGGGTGATGGCGACTCGAACATCGTGGAGCTGAAAGTGATGTGTAAGTACTTTGTAGTAATCAATGGCAGAACAACTGAAATGTAAGACTCTTTGTCGAAGACTTTAAATTATTTATACAAGCAATACGGCTCTCTCCATTGAATTGATTGCAAGTATACGAGCGTAAAATGACTTTGGGTATTCACCTTTCAAGCTATATGGGGCACGTGTTGAGTTTTAACACCTAACAGGGAATAAAAGTTATTGCCTTTTGCTACGTTGCGTATACGTAACATTATATACAGCTCGAAATTATTGTTGTGCTTTCCATCATAAAAAAGAAGGAGAATCGCTCTCTATAACTGGGTAGACTATCATTCTGTTAGTACTTGACCAAAGTAGGCTTGAGCCGTTTACAAAGATTTTGGTAGCCGGGCAACCAGCCGCCTCTCAGGTGAGTCCCAGCTGTACTCTGTTTGGGCTGTGTGAGAGCCTTTGACACAGAAAATGAAAGCATTGTTGAGTAGTCGACGGGTTAGTATTTAGGAGAATGTTGCAGGACGGCTTATTGTTCAGTTGTTCGGCCCACTTGCAGTTTTATTGCGTATACGCCGCGTTATTGTATCCTGTTCAGGCTGGCTTTTGTATAGAGTTTTGTATTGTGCTATTGCAAAGTAAGCTTTCTTCGAGCTATCCAATTTTGATTTGCTGCACTCCACAAGGAATAAGAGCTAACAAAAGGTCCTTTGCCAGGATTCCTGCCCTTTTGTTGACATTTGCTTATTTTCTCATTGAACGAGCGCATTTCCGTTTCCTTTTTTTTATAATTTTGCTTATATATATACAAAAGGCATGGCAACTCATAAGACAACAATATAAAATTGGAATATCTTTGAGCTATTGATTATTTATTTAAAATTAATATATGTCGGTAAAAAACTTAGAAGTTTACTGCTGATATTCACAAATATTTATCGAAAAGAATAGTAAGAATTAGTTTTATTATGTGATTCTTTGGAACTTTTTATATATTGTTTTTACTTTTGATTTGAGTCCACATAACTAGAGCTCCTCGAGGTTCAAGTGTTTAATCTTGATCTCGAATTTTCTGTTTAATTTGCGATTTGAAAGCTGCTCATGTTAATTATTTTCCCCTTTTCAAGCAATTTACCACACAGATCCTTATTCCCAGCACATTTCTGTCGTTTTTGTTGTTCGTGTTGCCTTATGCTCTTATTTCCTGTCCCATTTCCTTCTGTTGGTTTCTACTGTGTATATTTTCTCGTTAACCATTTCGTTTTTTATTTTTACTTTACAGCTTTAGCTGTTTTTTCCTCTGCGTCGCCTTTGTTTTAAGTTAAACATCCGCCTGCTGCTCTGGTCACCGACTTTTCAGCAATTGTCCATGTGGTGATGCAACTTTTTCGTCACTCGAAATGTGGCTGCTTCGCCATAGACACCCCTGTGGTGTGGCATCTCCCAATCTGTTACCCATAGCCGAGCGTTTGGATTTCGGTGCGGAACCGTCCAATCGAAATTTGTTTACAGCTTGCTCTTGGCTTTGACCATTTCGTATGCTCCTCTAGAGCATCGAAAGTTGTCAAATAGTACAATAAATTGTGTACATCGAATGCAGATGCAGCTGGAGATTTTTCTGGCCGAAGGATTAGAAGAAATTGAATTTTCGTTGCTATTTTGTACGGCTAAAAGTTTCATTTCGGTTTCGGCCAAGTTTTTCTTTCACTTAACGTTTGGTCAGACTTTGTTAGTTTTTTTTGCGCTTTTGTTTTTGCATTCTTATTCTCTTCTTTTCCGCTTTGCTTCTGTTTCTGTTTCTGTTGCTGTTTCTGTTTCTGTTTCGGACTCTGTTTAGTTAGTTGCTTCAATGGGCAACAAGGAAGATAGCATGTGGCTGGCGCAGGATGCAAAGGACTCTCAATCCCCAGTGCTTTTTGCTTGCAAGCTTGCAAACTTTTCTACTTAGGATTTGAGTGCGGTTTTGGTGGACGCTCTTAGGCATGGCATGCAAAAACAAAAACTTGGCCAACAGCCAGCCAGCTCTTCAGCTTGGGAATCTGCACTCAAACCGATGGGTCTTTATTGCATTAAGTTTGGCCAAGCAATGCGATTATTGATTTGTAACCGTCGAACAGCAAAATGCACTCGAAACATCACAGTTTCTAACTTTTCTCATTCCCTCCTGCCTGTCTTCTCACTTCCAGATAAACCAATTTGCCGGCCAGATCAGAAAAAATCTACGGTGTCGCCCGCAGCGAAGCAGCCGAAATCGTTTGCGAAGTCGACGCCTTTCCACCGCCCGAGAACTTCAAGTGGTCCTTCAACAACACCGGTGAGACCTTCGATATGCCACAGAGTGGCTTCCGTCCCCACTCCGCCCAGGGCTCCACGCTGACCTATACGCCCGTCAAGGTGAGTACCCATCGACATATGTTGTATATTGATATTTGCGTGACCTGATTATTAAAACGCGGGTGTCACTTTCTCGACTGCCCCCGTGTCCCACCGCCCTGACGACCTGACCTGCTGTCCATCATCCATGCATTACTTGGCATGCATTACGAAAATGACAAATTAAATAGATTGCGTTAAATACTAAACATGGGAACATTCGATCCAACACCATGTGACATGTGTGTAATGTGTGTGATGTGTGTGTTTACGACCAGGCTAAGTGCTGCTTCATGTTTGCTGTGGGCTGGCAGCGGAATGGCTTTGGAATTTTTGGCTGACGGGGAAATTTTTATTTCATGTTTTCGCTTTTGAAGTGAAATCGTTATTGACACGATTGACATTTTGCCAAATGTCAAGCGAGGCAGGTGAAGCTCAGACGTCAGCTCTGTCTCTATTATATGGCAAAATTTTTAATTAATAGCCAGCGCTTTCATTGTTATTTTTGTTGTTGTTGCGGCTTGAGTGCGTGCCACGTTGTCAAACAACATGTAAAACCAACTCGAACAAACAAAAAGAAAGCCTTCGACCAGGAAACGCTCAGCGCTTTTAATTAAAAATTCTATTAGTGGTACTTTCTAATTAAAAAACGATTCCAACGGCAACAATAGGGGCCAGGGCCAGAGCAATGGTAACTGACGTAAATAGCAATCATCATTATGATGGAACCGAGACATCCCAATGGAATCAAGTTACCAATCTCTGACTAACAATTGGCGCACATTTTCACTTAAATTGCCAACATTATCGTCATCGATATTGCCCATTGCCCATTGCGATTGTGAATGCGAATGCGATTGCGATTGCGATTGCGATTGCATTTTGACGTTTTCGACTTGACTTCCTCCCAGCCAATTGACCAGCCAAATTGGCCATCGATGAGCTGCTTTTACTACTATACTCGCAGTACTATTTCCACGAATTCGAAATTTTCAAACCAAATACGCCGGCCCTCTGCATAAATGTTCATAAATGGGCACTTGCTTTCAACTGCAACTCTGCAACTCTTGGCCTCTAAACTTTTATTGTCTGGCTAAACAAAGTGGAATCCTCATGTGTGTTTCAGTTGTGATTGGAAGACAATTCGGTCTACTGAAGGCACGTTTGGATCTCTGCTTGGCTAGTAAAAGGCTAATAAATTTCCCAATCAAACTCACATACCGAATTGTCACGTCCTGTCAAACAGTTTCATAAGTTTCATACGGACGCATCATCAATTTGAGACAAGTCTATTCTGGATTGCAGTTGACGTGCTTTCAATTTCATTCTACAAAGACCTTTATGCCGTTACATACATATCCACTTAGTCATTAAGTGTTACAACAAGTTTTATTGAGTTATAGATCATAGAAAGTACCTTTTTTCAATTGGGAAATGATACATCATATAAATATTTGAAAAGATATTGTGAATAACTTTGAAGACTGGATGATTATCAACTTTAAAAGTTCGCTGGCTGATTGAAGTTTAACTGATAGCTACGAAAATCAGAAATAAGTAAGAAATGTTTTTATTTAGAGTCGACTAATAGCTTTCCTTACATACAATCAAGAGAAATAAAAATGAATTAAATGTAGAAAATAACGGAAGGGATTCAGAAGTAGACATTGCATCGATTGGAATAATCCTTGTATAAATCATATAAATAAAAATCATATACGTTGAAAAGAAGAGAATAGAATTGCAGAAGTAAGTAGGAAATAGAATATGTGATTGTATATATATAGAATAATTATATAGAATGACAAAGAGCAGAACAGAATGTGAAGAATAAATAGACAGAATAAGAAGGCAGCAATTTAAAGGAGAAGTTAACGATTTCTAGTATGGAGTAGTAGAGTGTTAGAGGACTTTAAACAGGAAAGAGAAAGTTCTTTTGAGAAAACGTGAAGTGATAAGTATAAAATAGTTTTTGACTAACTAAAAAAGGTTTTCTGTTTGATAATTTGTACCCACCTCTTAATCAACACACACAAGAACTAAACTTTCGATTAGCGATAAACAGGAATGTAACAAGAATGATAATAAGTATTTGTACATCTCTTGAAGTCTCTGGATTGATGTGAGCAGAAGGAGAACTTGGCATACTGAATATGGAGACAGATAAAGAAAGTGTGAGCTGCTGACGTCAGCTGATTAAAACTTCGCTGTTTTTATAAAGAGTGCAAAAAGAACATAAGACAGATACAGATTACAGATTATGTACGTAGGTGCATAGGGAAGGTAATTTTCAGGCAGATGTAGTGTAAGCTTATAAGTATTGCTATATATGTCAATTAGCTAAAGTGCAGATCCGATTGATGGACGCCAGTTCGTACTGACAAGCAGCTTATGTACTTTATTCTATTTACACTTTTCCAAGGGTTTGATTTTTCACTGCTTCTGTTCATAAGCGCGTTAAGCCTTGTGCTGTGCTTGTGGTCGCTTGTAAGCCAACAGGGCAGCCATTATGCGCTGGCAACAACAACAACAACAACAACATACTAAAAACTGCAATAAAAACAACAGTTGCAACAATAACTGACAGTCGGGCAGCTACTGGGCTACTGTAGCTCAACAGAGTTGTTAAGCTGTTGCACTAGGGCCGCCTGGCGGTGGGTTAGTTGGTTTTTCGGACACGTTTTAAAGACTCGATTTAACCAGTCTATATGGCTGCATTAGTTTTGTGGTTGCACTGAAGTTGGCTGAAGGTTTTCCGGCTTGTGATGTTAAACCAAATTGCCTGTTTGACGCGATGAAGTCAGATTTGGGAACGTTAGAGAAAAATTTCGAAAGTCAAACGGCATTCAAATGAGTTCCGTTCACAAACTGACTCCCGGCTCTGATTGCAGACCCAGATCCAAACGCTGACTCCCTCATAAGCACACACATACATAAATCATTTAGCTCAATTGAACATGAAAAATCCCTTCCGTTCTCTTGTCATATATGCTGTTTCCGGTTTCCGCAGCCGCAGCCGCTGCCGCTGCTGTCATTGTCGTCCTTTGGGCTGATTTCTCTTTTATTTATTTTTCTTATATTTTGTTACTCAAAGGCAGCCAAAAACCCAACAGCTCATTAATTTTTCCTCCATGTTTTGGCATTTCTCTGTACCATTTCCCACTTTCAAGTTATGTCTCTGCTCTTTTGCATGTGTGAGCATTTTTCAGACGATTTCCGCTGCTCCACACATGAAAATAGCTGAGAAAAATTGTCGGAAAATTGGTTTCACAGCATGATAGTCCAAAAAACTCATTAAAGTGTCAGTAAAATGTTAAAATTTTAATTAAAATACGTAAATAATATGATTTGTTCCGGAGCTGTCAGCACTAACCCAAAAGAATGCCACAAAAACTGCAAGCAGCAGCTGTCAAGACCTAAAATAGGCCCTTAAACTTTCTTCCAGCTGGACTTGTGTGTGTGTGTGTACGTGTGTGTGTGTGTGTGTGTGTGCTTATGCCCTAAACATTTGAGGAATTTGTTTTTTCTTTCATGCGCTCTGCCAGAGCTCAACTGCAACTGCAATAATATTTACGCTTAGTTGCAACAACATTAAAATAATATAAACAACTGAAAATAATGATAATAAATATTGGGGAATAAGTTTTCAGCCCACGAAGATACACACACACACACACACACGCACATATATATAGAGAGTGATAAGCAAGGGCAAATGTTGCAATGTTTGGCTTAAAACAGTAAATTTATTTACCATTTGGGTTGACAGTTGCAGAAGACATTGCAGGCATAGCCCAAAAAATAATTTCATATTTTTAGTATGTGTTATAGTATCCACTGTGTGTGTGCGTGTGTGTGTTTGCGTGTGTATGAATTGCAAATTTATTATTACCTTAAATGCTGTAAGTGTGGGCAGCTGTTTGTGAAAGCTTCTTGCTTGAGGTTACACAGAGACACTCACACACACACACACACAGAGACGGAGAGTGTGCGTAGGTGTTGATGCACAGTGTTGGCAGCTGCCAAGTTGCCACCTTTGTGACAACACTTTGCTAAATAATATATCATACGTGTCTGCTGCATTCATACGTAGTATATATAGTCTCGAATGTATAAATATTTATATAGATTTTCATTTTCATTTTCATAAATTTGTCATAAATTTGCATAAATAGTTTGCCTCCCCATCACTTAAAACAGAGTTCAAGTATTTAATTTGACATCGAGATGAAGAACTTTACTTTACTTTGCATACATTCAGCTTCCTCCCAAAGCAGAACTGTCATTTCTTGTTGAGAGTAACTTGGAATTATAATTGGCAGACAAATCATATCAAATATTTATTGTATTAATTTTCATTTTGGAAAATTGAAATTGAACACTTTTGACAACTCATCGATAACAAATGAGTCAAGCTATAAGCAATTGCCAATTCACCCTTATATTAATTAACATGACTTTTAAGCTAGCGAACAGGTGGCAGAAATTTTTGTCTTTTATGATATATTTATTTGAGAAAGAGAGAGAGAGAGAGAGTGTGTAATGTCAGACTCTTTCCTAGTCATAATCGCTTGATTCAAGCAAATTAATATATTTTGTCGAGTTCCTAGAAGCCAAGCTTGTAACCTAACCTCACTTTTTCAACCTGTTTTAGTTTTCCAAAGCGACACTCTACCTCTGGCTTAATCTTTTTTCTTCATTTGCAGTGTCTAAATGAAAGAAAACTTCACCCGAGTCGTTTTTCTTAATTTTTTCCGTTTTCCCTTTCCCTTCCTCCTTTTTGTTTTATTTATTTTCTTTCATTTTTTTGTACTGCCCTAATTAAAATGACAAGAACGCCGCTTGTGACTTAAGTAGAGTCTAGGGTCGATTGTCGTTAGAATAGCTGCTCGGCTCTGACTGAAAAATAAGCTGCAATTTGCGTTGACATTTTGAAGCGAACTGTTTGTTTTCTTGGTGGGAAAGTGATTTTAATTTTTAATGAGTTCAAGACGCCCAGCGCTGATTAAGGATGCTTTTTTTTCCGCTGAACAGTTCTAAAGGTAAGCACACACACACACACAGTGTGTGCAAACAAATCAAACGTCTCGAATGTTGTTGTGCATTTGACCGTAATATAGTTTGAGGATTTCATTAGCACAACATTTGACACAACAAAAACACAAACACACACACACAGCCCGAATAAATCAACAATGGGCCCGCAGGCGTGGCCACTTATCAGGTTATACAAGCAGGACACATGGCATACATTTAAACCATGTTAACATAGTTTCGTTTGGCCTCTCCAATCGCTAACTTAGAGGAATGCGGGGTCGAATGGCAACCCACAAAATGCTTCATTTGTTTTTACTGCCAGTCTGGGAAAACTTCTTATCCAATGGCTTCTTCCTCTACTCTGTCACTTTCTCTTGTTTTTCTGCCTATTTCTGTGTGTCTGTGTGCGAGTGAAGCAGTGGGTGAATGTATGTGTGTGTGTGTGTGTGCTTTTATTGACATGAAATTATATTAATGAAAGACTTATTGACAGCTGCGATCAATCAGTCGCCCTGACAAGCATATTACGCATACGCCACCGAGCCCAGAATGCTGTACAACAGACCACAGCTTTAACGGCCTTAATGTGCTGTTTATTTATTTAATGAATTAAAATCATATAAGAGTAAATGCAATAATTTATTTCTTTTATTACATAACAACAAAAAGAGGTTAATTTGTAAAAATTTCCATGGGTAAATTAAACATTTATAAGAACATTTGTAACGAGCACATAGATATTCCTTATTATGTCATTATTTATAATCGTTCACTTGAAATTGTTGCAGGAAATGGACTTTGGGACCATCATGTGCTGGGCCGACAACAATGTGGGTCAACAAAAGGAGCCTTGTGTATTCCATTTGATAGCTGCGGGCAAACCGGAAGCGCCCACCAATTGTACCGTGGTCAATCAGACGTCCGATTCATTGGAGGTTTACTGCATTGAAGGTGAGTAACGAGTATGAGTGTGAGTTTGAGTACGAGTTTTAGTACGGGTAATTGCGAATGAAATCGAAAACGAAGCCAGCCTCAAAGCTTCAAAATTGCCAGCCAATTTGCCAGCTTTTATAATTGCTGATGAGCCAATCAATGACCGAAAAAGGAAAAGCATTACATACGTTCTTTTATATATATGTATGTACTCAATATAAGGGTATAAAAAATACGTTAGCCACAACTCAAGCAATATGCTGCACGGCTAGTTAAATGGTCAGGGTGGAGTTTCGGCGCTTCGACCAAGGGATAGGTGGAAGAGAGTGGAAAGTGGAAATCATGGTACATGTGTACGAGTATGTTGTGTTTCCTGCAGCGCTTTTCAGACTCATTTAAAATACATGAGCAACTTAAGTGCACTTTGGCAGCCGGCTGTGCGAGTGTATGTGTGTGAGTGTGTGAGTGTGTGAGTGTGTGAGTGTGTGAGTGTGTGTGCAACTTCCTTCGAGATACAGCCGAATAATAAAAATGCAATGAAAGCATAAAACTAGGAAGATGGCACGCTGAGAGATAGCCAGATAGGATACAAATAGATATATAGACAAAAAGCTTTAGAGATATATAAGGATATACTCGTATATGAATGAAACCGATGAGAATGTTGCTAACTTTCAACGCTCAGCTCCTGGCTCGATTTTGCAACAAATTTCCAGCAATAAATAAAGACCAAGGATGAAATGATGTAGTAACCAGTGGCAGTGGCAGTGGCAAGTGGAAGTCAGAGAGACAAACCGCCCCTCCCCCCAGAAAAGTTACACAAATTTGTACATACAAAATATTTTGGCTTGTTAGGCAAGTTGCAGCTAGCAAGTTGCATAAGTAAAAGTAACAGTAAGAGTAAAAAGTAAAAGGCAGTGTTCAGCGAAAACTTTAAACACAAATTCAATTCGCATATTTTATGCGCTACGGAAATGCAAAAGACAGCAAATGCCAGGCAAAGCGCAAAATAAGCAGCACAAATTGTACGCAGTGCCTCGCAGTGCGAGTTCAAAGTTCAGTCCACAGAGTCCCATATTAGCAGACGGCAGACAGTCAAGAAATGTCCTCACAATTTGCGACTGCAACAGTCGAGTTTATGATGCATTTATGCAACCCTCGAAAAGGCTCTCGAGTGCTAAGCAAACCCAATGCTCGCAGCAGCAGCACAAACAGAAACGGAGGCAGTCTCAGAAGCAGAAGCAGAAACAGAAACTGAAGCATAACGAGGCGGCTGCTGAAAGTGCAACAAAAAGCGCATAGTAACTGCATACTTAATGCTGCAATCTCCGCTCCTGCTGCCCATCCCTTCTTATACCAGCTGCTACCTTTAAAGCAGCCATTACACCTAGTGCTAAATGTCTCTCGTCTCAAGCACTATGCGTTTGCCGTACACGTTGCGTATGCGTAATGCGTTTGAAGGAAATTAAAAAATATAAATAAAATTGTTTATGCGTTTTCCGAGAAATATATATATGAGATCTGGAGGCGTACATACTATATAGTCTTTATAGTTTAATGTTCATTCTTCTCTTTATCAGCTACTTAAGTACTTCACAAAAATAAAAGAGAGACGGAAACTTTCTTATTTCTCAATCTAAAGTTGCGTATTACCCATACGCCCTTTATTGTCATCGCTATAAGCTTCGCTCTTAAGCCATTTTATGTACATTTTGCAGACGTTTGCACCCCGCATCTCTGCTAATTTAGTGGCTGCACATTATTATCATAGTCATCAGCATCATTAAAACTTTAACGCAACTTGGTAAGCAGCAGCAGCAACGGCAGCAGCAACAAAAAAAAAACGCGATACTTTTTATATTGCACTTTACATTAAAGCAAATGACTGGCGGCAGGGCAAGACGCGACCCCAAACTTCGTTTCTTTTCTTTTCCCTTGTTTTTTATAATAACTCAACTTAAGTTGCGGTCGCTGCACGTTTCGACTTTAATAAGCCAGCACGCAACGTGGCCGACTTGCCTCAACAGAACTCAACTTGGCGAGGACCGAGAACTTGCCTTGAATTCAATTCAATGCTCGTTCCTGCTGCTGTTGCTGTTGGTGTTGCTGCCAGCAACTCACAGACAACTTGAGGGCAACTTGCCAGCCTTGGGCCAAACCCCTCTTAGCCACGCGAGCAACTAACCAAACTCATCAAGCGTCGGTTTAATATAATAAAATTTCAGTTTATAACATTTTGCTCGCTGCCGTTGCTTTATTATTATTATTTTTACTCCACTTGCGCAGTTTCCATTGTAGCCTCGTCCAAGTAAATAAAATTAACCCATTACAATGAAGTTTTTGTTGCTTTTGTTGCTGCTGTTGCTGCTGCTGCTGTTGCCGGCTCACTCGGTCGCTCGATGCTGTGGCAAATTTCATTAGCTAAACGTTTTAAAGTGCGCAGAAAATGCCTCAGCTTTTGGTATAGCTAAGCAACGGCGACCCCTGACTCTGACCCTGACCCCTTACCCCTGGCCACAAACAATGATGCCACATACAAAGGCCTTTGAAGCTAAGGGCAAAGCACATTCTTTTGACTCCATTTCCGTACAGTGCCTTTGTGTGTTGGCCACAAGAAGCGAACGAAGAACTGGCCAAATAAGTACGAACAATGCCAGCTAAATTCATAGCAACATATAAAACATTTTACACAACAATTTCTCCTTTGGCCAAGGCCCACCCCCCTCCACCACCCACCCCTCAACCCTAACTCCAACCTTTTCAGGCAGCGCCTTTATTACAAAATATTTTAACATATTTCGCAAGTGTTTTAAGCCGACTTTTGTGTCTAGAATGAAGTACCATTTGAGCGGCAAGCTACAACAACGAGAACTTTAGCCGCTTATTTTTTGGCAAAGGGTGTTCCATTTACAATTGACTTGGAGCTGGGAGACTCTCAGGTTGTTGTTGTTGTTGCTCTTCCTGGAACGGGGAAGATATTCTCAAGTGGGCGGAAAGTTCTTTGTGGTGTTTTTAAATGGCATTTAAAATGTAGCTTTAGCTCACTTCAAATATTTTCGTTTGAGGGCGAGGAGGGCAAAATATTAAGGCTTAAAGGTACAAATGGGAAACATATTCAAGTTTTAATTATATAATTGCTACGTTTAGTCGTTGAATTATGCAAATTGGGTATGAAAAAGAAGCTAATAGAAAGACATTATAGTACTCACAAGGTTTTTCCACTTGGAGTTCATCTAAAGATGAATATGATTATTGGTTTTCCAATTGAAATTCGATTGTATTTTAAATTGTCCCTCTCTCCATTCGATAATGTTTTCTGTGAGTTTTTAGAATAAAAAAGCACTCAATGTTTTAACAAGTGTTGTCCTCAATCTTTGCAGGTTTTGATGGAGGCATGCGCCAATGGTTCCTCATGGAAATCTTTGATCAGCACAGCGGACTCCTGCAGGCCAATATCAGCGCCAAGTTTGCAATGTTCAGTATCAACGGCCTGGACGCAGGTCGCCTATTCCGGATCTATGTGTACGCCGTGAACGGACGTGGACGCAGTGAGGCGGTGGCCACTGATGGCTTCACTCTGAAGGCCGCTGAGAAGCAAACTGGTAGGTGGAAAGTGTGAGGACAATGATATTAAATATACACAGAGATGGGGAGGGACTCAGGTTATGAAATGAGAATATTGCACGGGGCAGTTTTGCGCGGACTTATGAATTTTTAATGCATTTTTATGAAGCCCGTGCGTTTGCCATTTATGAATTTTTTATGTTAATGTTTTCCCGTACTCGCAAATACTTATCGACAGAGTGTGAAATGGCAGGGAGTCAGGAAAAGTTGCATAACTTTGCATAGGATTTTATGTATCAGTGTCCGTTTTTCTCTTCCCGGTTTATTATCATTCTGTCTCACAATTTAATTACGCTAAACTGCCCAATGAATTGTAAATTCCTCAAAAGCTACATAAAAACTTTGCCTTGCACTTTTGCATGTGATTCCAAAAAGAGGCATAAAAAAAGAAGGAACAAAAATTAAAATTATGCAAACGACAAAGTAGCGTAAAAAAATAATTTAAAATGATTAACATTAATGAATTGTCTTTGGGATGACGAAAATGCGGCGCAAGAGCAAATTGTAATACTAATTAGCCGAAGCAAAATGCTGTAAAGCAAAGTTTAAAAGAGTTTTTCTCTCTTTTTATTTTGCCAGCGGTTTGAGCGGGTCTCAGGGACTCCTCTCCCGGGTAGACAAGCACATTTTTGGGTAAACAACTTGAGCCGTCTTTTTAATTTTTCATAAAGTCAGAGCACAACAAGCCAAAGGGGGAAAACGGGCAATATGATAATATAAGACGGGAAACAGAGTCAAAACAAAACAGCGAATAACAAATACTCTTCTAGTTATGCTAAGCAATCATATTTTATTTAGTTTTGATCTTACAAAGTCAGCGAGAAATCTACTCAAGAAAAGAAAGAGTATATGATTAAAATGAGCCTTCTATTAATGGTCAACTGATACTTTCTGTCTCACTTGAATCTATTTTCTGTCTCCGCCAACAGTTGCATTGACCTCGTACAAGGGCAGCGCCCAGGGAGGAAACACCTTTGAGCTGACACCCATTCTGTCCATCGGCATCTTCGTGGGCATTCTGGTCGCTCTGGTCTGTATTGGAATTGGCACCATTGCCGCATTGAAGCTGCGCTCGCATAAGAATCAACAGCAACAGAAATTTGCACATTCGACTGCCAAGTTCTCACGTCCGGGCAATTTGCAAATTAAGGATAAAATCTACTGCCGCTGAGTCACTCGGAGGAAATGTACGACGAGAAGAATCCCGATGTGGTGCCCTACAATGAGGGTAAGTGAAATAGCTATCGCAATCCTAGCTCCCACTGCCTCAAGATGAATGCCCAAGCTTTGTCTGTAATTTATGGACGCAAAGCAAAGGGCTTAAAAAGAAGCAGCCAGGAGCCCGGAGGAAGGCAGTCGAGCACTTACAGGACTCAAGAGTGTAGGGAGTGAGCTGCATTTTTGTGCCACAGTTGAAATATTTAAATGACAGCTAATTGCTGTCAGGCTACTGCCACTGCCACTGCTTCTGCCACTGCTTCTGTCACTGCTTCTGCTGCTGCCCCTTTGGAATGTTTGTTTGCTCATATGTCTGCAGTGAAGAGCTGTAGGTTCCCCTGCCACCTTCTGCTGCGCCTTTAGGGGATGCAGCACTTAAAGTCTGTTCTGATTTAACCCACTGCTCGTTTTGCTTGATTAATGGCAATCAAGAAATCAGCAACAGCAGCAGCAGCAGCACACACAGCACACAGTTCAACAATTTAATCAATTTTCTTAACGTAAAGCAATTTCATGCCAAAAGCTGCAAAAAGCGAAAAGAAAATTGAGCGTTGCGCCCCGAAAATTACTACCAGCTCTGAGATTTTTCAGAGGGCAACGGACAAAACTTTTACTTTGCTACTTAACAACAACATTACGGAACGTGCTTCCAGTCAATACTCAACTATGAGTTACCCTATCTAAAAGATTCTGATGCCCATTCAATCTCATATTTCAACAAGATATAATTTAGACTAGTATAAAGACGATATCTAGACTTACTGTCCAGCCTTCATTCAAACTCTATTGTATCCATCTCCTGGCTAGAGGGTATACTGAGAAGTTGAAACTTTTCAACTTTTAACTAAGCCAACTTTCTCCGTTTTTCCTCCCTTTCCCTCGACGTACAAATGTCTCGCTCGTGCCGTACTTTAGCTGATGGGGAATATAAACAAAAATCAGCAACACAAACGCCATCAGGACATCTTTCAACGACCAGCGAGGTGGAAATCACCTGCAAGCCAGGCTCCACGGCAGCAGTAGGAGTCGTCGTCGGCGCCAGCGTCGGTGCCAGCAGCTCAGCGGACAGCGGCGCCTACCAGAGCAGCAAGGTAAGTTACCGTTCGAAAGGCCAAACTGTCAAGCAAAAGTTTGGCAAAGTTTTACTCACAGTTGAACTACTCTATAGTGAAGTTTCAGGCAAATGAAATAAGCTTTAACTTGATGTCTGCAAATATTCCAATTGTTTAAGATATAACTTTAAATTCTTACCACCCGCTGCCCCAACAGGAGGATGAGTTACATTATGCGGAATTGTCGCTAAACAGCGCTGCTTGCAGCAGCTCCAAGAAGACCCAACCAGCCCTTGGCCCTGCTCAAAAGCAGCAGCAGCAGCCTCAGCCCCAGCAGCAGCAACAACAACAGCAGCAGCAGCAGCAGCCAGTTGTGGGTGGCACTCTGCCACATGGCTCGAGCATGCGGAAACTGCTGCCCACCATTCCAGCAACGGCGACCCTGCAGCGCCACAAGCCAAATGCGGGTGGGCTCCAGAATCCACATCAGCATGCGCCGGCGCCCACATATGATTATTTTGAAGAGCCCACGATATATGCGCAAATAGATGCCTATAAGACAAGAACTGGAACCGCTGGCGCCCTGCCGGTGGATACTGCTGCTGGACCATCCTTTGGCCAATGCATTTCGTCACCTGGTTCGCAGGGCACACCTTCGACTGTGTCGCCGGGTGCGGTGCAAATGTATACGTTGCCCTCGCATCCGGGTGGGTACCACACGCTGCCGCACAATCATCAACAGCAGCAGCCACAACAGGCGCACGGTCAGTCGCAGATGCCCCACAACTCGGCATCCATGATGCAAATGATGCATCAGCAGTTCCAGCATCATCCAGTTGGCCACATGCCCATGCCGCCATCCTACCAGCAGCATCAACAGCAGCAGCAGGCTCAGCAGCAGCAACAACAGTTGGCACATGGACAAATGCTCGTCTCCAGCAACAGCAGCGGCTTGGCCTCCACAGCAGCCATAGCCAGTCCTAGCAGCTCCCTCTCGGGACTCTCTGGCGTGGGAAAGTCCTACTCCCGCGAAATTGTCACGGTACGCACACCGTTAATGTACTCGCAGCAGGAGAGCTGTGTCTAAGTCGTCATCGTATTGGGATGTCCTGTAAGTATTCTGCTTGAGGTTTGTGTCTAGGCTAAGAGTTGCCAAAACAAATTGAGAATTGAAAGTTAATTGAGAATAAAATTGATCTTAAAATTGAAAGTGAAAACCAATTTAAATTTACGCTAATTACTCGTCGTTTGCCAGTTTCCCCCCTTAACGAGTAGATTTAACAAGTAACTAAGCAAACCCATAAAATTATCAAAGAAAAAATACAAATAAAAAATATACTTGAATAAGTGTGTACGCAAATATAAGCTAGAACTCAGACACAGAGGAGACAGGCACCCGTATGCACATCTATCGTACAAGTATTATTTCCAAAACAATAAAATTCACAAATTGCATGCATCTAGCAAACACGCATAGAATTTAACACAAACAATTTAAGAAGAGAAAAAAAGAAAACAAAACATAAAATAAAATCCGAGTTTATAGACAAATTCCACGCTTGCTAGCTTGGAATGATTGTGAAATCAACATGCCAATCAAATATATAGAAATAAAACAAATATGAAAAATATGCATAAAGAATGTCTGGCATTGATCACTTCACTTCGTATTAAATAGATAAAATTGATTCCAATTGAAGATGCATAAAAAAGGTTCCTTCCTTACACTAAGAACTCACTTAAAACAGAAGAAGACACACACAACTGAACCATAAATAAAATATTTTTAAACACTTCTAATAAGCAAATATTACTAAATAATTAAATGCAAATACTCCTAGGTAAGAAACCAAATTCCAATTTAACTCTAACTCTGTAAATGTTTGTAAATGTTGTAATCGTAAAAGCAAAAATTAAAAAAAGGAAAAAAAAATTAAATAAATAAATAAAAAACAGCCACAATTTATTATAACTAAGCTCAATATGAACTAATCTTTTAACATTTAACTTACCAAAAATAAAAAAGGAAAAAATAACTAGACGCTCACACACATAAACTTATATTAAAAACAAACTTCATGGCAATTATATTACAAATAAATATTATAAAAATAAATGATATATATATATATATATATATATATACGATACGGATACACACAATTTAGCTCCATAAACTTAAGCATTTATGCATAGTAGCATTTAGGAATATGTATATATAAAATCTAATCCAATGAAATGATTTTAAAATCAATGTGTCATAAATAAATGTAAACTAGTTGCGTATTCAAGTTTAAAACTCAGAAGACTAAAAATTTAATACCTTGTGTTAGCATGAAAACTTTTGAAAAATGTGTAAGTTGCAATTTTAAATACTAAATCTATTTGTTTCCATTGACGTATACAAAAAATATATTTCAAATATATAAAAATGTAACTTCAAGCACTCTGTAAATTATTGTTGCAATCTTTTGTTAAGAAATCAAAGAAAAAAAACAAAAAAATTATTGAGATATATAAACATTAGCCTAAATTGTAAAATTAAAACTGTTGGAAAATATATTTGTGCCGATACAAAATATGAAAAATGGAAAAATTGAAAAATTTACGATCTATATAAATGTATTTTAAAAGTGATGTCTCTCAAATAAAATTAGTCGGAAATTAAATATCGTATGACGGATAAGTGTAGGACAGCATTTCGGGTTGGAGATTAAGTTTAGCTAATTGAAAGTAAATGAATTACAATTAAATGTAAATTGAAATGCGTAAGTGGATACATAAATTAAAACTTATTAAAAATATATATGAAAATATGTGTATGTTATTTTAAGCACTTGAAAGAATATATAAAACCCAAAGAAAACAAAAAAAAAAGTGAAAAGTCCCCATGAACTAATACTACAAGGATTACAATAAACAAAAACAAAAACAAAAACAAAATAAATTCAAAAATAAATTCGAAAAATTTCAAAGAAGTCAAGCGTGTTTATCTTTTACTTATTTAATTGGATCTTTTCAGCAAAATATTCTTTCGGATGGTATAAACCTTGAGCAGCATCATTGCAACAAGGCTGTGGAAATATTGTGCTGCAACAATTTGTCCATTAAGGGTCGCCATTTTGCAACAATATTAATGCACACACTGAAATTGACAATTGGCAACGCTGCTGCCGGCGTCTGTTGCCTGCCTCTTTGACTCGTCGTCGTGATCGTTGGTTGCATTTGCCTCAAGGGCAGCCGGAGCCAAGTAGCCTTTTCAAATTGTGCACTCAAATGGACAGAGCAAGGACAGTTGGCGACGACTGGGGGACGAAGACATCGTCTTTGAGTCTGATTTCGTCTTTGTCTGGGCAACATGATGTATGAGTAATGTATTTCTGTGTGCATGTGTGCGTGTGTGTGTGTGTGTGTGTGAAATGCGACATGTTAGAACATTTCTTACATTTGGCTTTTCCCATTTTGGTTCATTTTTACTTTTTGGGGCAAACGTTTGCATGTGCACTGGGCCGTAGATCTAAAGAAATGAAAAGGCAGAGAAGGCACAGACATCACTTAGATTTGTGGCTGGAAAACCAGCAAAGGCAACGACAATGCCAAATGGTCATGTTTGACAACTTTCATGGTGAAACCAGCGATGTTTCTCACTCTATATACATATATCTCCTTCACTCTGTTTCTTTCGACTTTCATTCTGATGCGTTACTTTGTCTTGCTGGGCGAAATTAAAAAGAAAATATCTAAAATTGACACACTGCATGAAAGGCAGCGAGTGAAATGAACAGAAAGCGGGTTTGTTCGACGTTGGGGCTGAAGCCCGAGAAAAATTACACCAAAAGTACATATAACGAGCTTCTTTCTGGCAAGGACCCAGACTCCGACTCCAGCTACGAATCGGAATCGAAGACGGATTTTTAGACGTGGCTGCAATTGCACTACTCATATGTCACTTTATAGACATTATGTGCACATTGCCCTCACATTTCAGTCTGCATTGCATTGTGGTAATTTATGTGCCTTGTTTAATGTGTTTCTGGTCCTATAACAAGTGACTGGCTTCAAGCTAACATTGGAAATTTACGCTTTAATTTGTTTCAGTGAAAAGTGAAAGGCAAAGTTTATATGGAATATTATAGATATTATAATATCTTCGTTACGCTTTGTCTTTGTCCTTTATGAATATTTCTGAAATTTATCAGGCTTAGCGGTCTTTAAGGCGTCCACCCATATGCAATACTGCTAAGCTATCTCCTGGGCTGCGCTACGTTCACAAATCAGTTGTAGTTGAAACTGTCCATCAATGTCAACACCGGAAGAACAATGTTACGGCAACCGCTTTCGCTGGGTTCTCGCTACTCACATGGTTGCCTGTGTAACTCATCCATTGATAACTGATGGCCATTTGTTATGTGGCGCATGTATCGTACTTCGGGGGAACTTTGGACACATGCATCAAGCTGAAAACGCATAATTCAGCGTATTTATAATATTTGACAGGGCATCAACAAAAACTGAGCTGATCTCTGAGCGATTGAGCGTATGTTTTGTGTACTGGTAATTACTTTACTTTGGATAAACGTAACATAAGTGACTTGATTCAACTCGTTTTTAGTGCCTGTTTGTGTCATATCGATGTGAGGAGAAAACAATCTCATTACCATTACTTTTGGGATGCAGAAACTTTCAATCAATTTCCGGGGTAATATCCGCCAGTCGCACAAGGCGCAGGCAAATCTAAAGCAGCAGCGGCTGATGTGCCTCGTCTGGAATGCACTCAACACACTTTGGCATAGCCATTGTTATTGTTGTTGGTCTTATTATTATTATTATTGTTGCTGTTGCTGTTGTTCATGGTGCTGCTGGTGCTGCTGGATGTCAGCGACACCCAAGTGACAGCATTGTTTTGCGCCATGACGCAGCTGATGCTACAAGAGTTGCACGCTTTGAAGTAAACAAGCAATTTTACAAAGCAGCATCAGCAGCAGAAGGAACCTCTTGGCAAGCCCTTGGTAACCCCTTGGCAACCCCTAGGGACCTTCAGCAACCCCAGGCAGCCCCAGCACGTATATGCATATACTCATACACATGCGAGTATAACTTGCAACATGACTGCATCTCCGTCTGGCCCTCAGACTCTTTGCTGTCAACTGTCAATGTACTCGAGGACGCGTTGCTCCTTTTGCTGCATTTTTTATGCTGCATCGCACTTTGAGTTGCCGCTTTTGTTTGGAAGTTGCCAGCTCCGCCTTCTGCCGATGATGCTGCTCTTGCTTTTGCTTTTACTGTTACCCTATCAGCCATGAATTATTTTTGCATTTTTTGCTTCACGCTGACAATGATGAGGACGTCCTAGACGCTGACAACAATGTCATCAACATAATCATCAGCCATAAAGTTTAGCAGCGTTTTTATAAGTACTCGCACCCGTTTCTCTCTCTCCCTCAAATTGTTCATATTAAAATGTGTTTGATGTTGTCTCAAGGCAAGGCGACTTTCACTTTGAGCATAATTAATTTTACGCATACGTCAGAAGCATTGAAAAACTTAGAGCACCCGCTTGCCTTTACAAATACAAGAGCTTTAGCAGGGTTTCAATGACAAATGTTTGACTATAAATTACATTTATGCATGCAATAAATATTCAAATAACATGACCAGAACCCAAATGCTCACAGCAACTGCTAACTAATGATCTATTAGCCTAAACTGGGGTTCCTCTTTCTACTCGACTTCGTTTCTCATATCCTGAGCGTGTCTTATTAGCTCACAAAAGTGACCACGTTTCAGTTTCATGGCAGCCAGAGTTTGACATTGAGCATTTGTCTTCCTACTAACTGGAGCTTTACCAACTGCAAAATGGCTATCAATTTGGCCCAGCTGAGCCAAACATGGACTTATACTGCTCATGCTGGTACCCCAAACTTGGTCAATTACTTAAAGTGAGACTATTAATTAAGTTATTGGAGTCCTCACATTGTCTGAGTATGTAAATATAAAGTATAAAAGCTAGCAATTGTTTCTGAAGTTGTCACAGACTTGAAAGTACTAGAAGCTGCTATAGACAGTTTGAAAGTTATGATTAATCAGTATTAGTATTCTTAATTGTTGCACATAAGTTTGAAATCAATGTTCTACAAACATTTCGAACACACTTGAAAACAAATAGCACATAGCACATATCTCTCGTTTTACAGGCAAGAGATCGGAGTAAATTGAAGTTATAGAAATAAGTTTAGAAAAGTTCTATTTTGTTAGCCCACAATTGCGCAATTGAACAATTCTTTGATACCTTGTTCCATACTGGTGTAAGCTTTGAAAATCCCTTGAAAGTTGATCTGACGTCTGACTACCATTTATCGCCTGCAATGCCAAAGTGTCTAATGCGCGTGGGGCGACAGTTTTGGACAATGCGAAAATTACGAGTATCATGTGATTCCCACAGAAGTTGGGCGAAACAAAAGTGCAAATCTAACTAAAAACTCGGCAATAACAATGAGCAAAGTATTTCAGAAACTTTGTGCTGCCGAAGCAGAAGGCAGCATGAAACTTTTGCGCAAAACATTTTATTGCACTCTGCAGAAACTGCATATTACGTATACGCCGCAGACACAGACACAGACACAAACAAAGACACACAGACACAACAGAGACAAATCAGGGCCAGGGCAGTACGTTGGGCATTAGGCATCCCAAAGCAAACGTAAAATATGAAATATATTTCAACTTTTTCACTGCGAGCCAACACACAAAAGTATATGTCACATTGCTCTGGCCCTCCCTCCCTCTCCCCCTTTGAGACAGTGGGCGGATGGGGCAAATATGCTGCTAGACCAGCAGCTACAGCAGCTGCAACAGCCAGGCAAGCATCTTGAGCATGCAGTATATGAGAATGCCAAAATTCAGCAAGCCAGAAATGCGCTTCTCACTAAATATGCAATGGCACAAATTCGCGCAGCGTGCCCCAATAGAAGCTGAAGCTTGGCCATGGTATGCCTTTCGTACGTTTGCTGCTATTTGGTCGAATGGAAAATTGTTAGCACTCTGTCGTTACTTAGCCCAGCTGATCCCAGCTTGGTTTCTAGGTGAACGCTGTGCAGCTGACAAGTGCAAATGCCAGAGGCAACGAGCATGGGCTTAGATTCTGTGGCTCTAAACTTGCGATGACGCTAATGCATGGCCTTCAGGAAAGTTCCTAAAGTTGGCAAGGTGATGACAGGGCTCAAACAAATAATGGATAAGTCCTTGGGAAAGTGGCAACTAAGAGGGTCAGAGCCAGCTACCATATTTCCAATACCAACTGCATTGGCTGCACTGCCAATGGCCACTTCAAGGACAAATGTCACAAACTTATTTTTCGAAAAATCAGATGACAGAAAATTGAAACTAGTTGTAAGTATTAAGTGCAATATTGAATAGAGTGACGCTTTTCTGCCAGCCTGGCATTATGAGGCAGCCTTTTCGGAAAATATAATATATATTTTAAAAAGTTCTAAAAGTTGACATATACAAAAGATTTGTCTTAAGAAGTGCAGCTTGTCTCGATACATAACCCTAACAAATAGTCTATTTGTTCCGAGTAAGTGCAGAAGCCAAAAGGATTCTATGCACATAAATCGATAGTAATCGAAGCCTCAAGAGCTTAATGCACTGCCAGTTTCTGCGGTGGATTCTGCCATCGTTGTTATTTCTGCTGCTGTTGCATATCAAACTGCCGCTGCCACTGCCACTGCCACTGGAACTGCCACAAACGCGTCTGCGGCTGTGCAAGGCGGTGTATAAAATTTAAGCCGCTGCGGTTTGTAACACATTAATTGATAATTAATTAAACATTGCGCAAAACAGCTATAGCTGTGGCTATCGGTGCATTTAAGTGCATTCAGAAGGCTGCGGAAATTTGCAATCAGTTAAAATTACGCATACGCACTGTTCACATTGAACACCAATTTTCATACAGATAAATAATTGCATATCCTTTCTGCATGAATCAAATGAGCAATGTGATGTCATCCTGAAACACTTTGCGAAATCTGACACTTAAATTATTTCTGACACTCCCATAATATTATTTATGATGGAAAATAATACAGCACAATTTTCTATTTAGGTAGCAGCAGTACTCATTAATCTATCTCTTATCTAATATGTGTGTGCCGTATAATAAATATAAATAAAATGACTAATTACGAAACATATCACGTTAACTTTATAATTATATATTGAAGTATTTATTCAGCCAATGGGCTCATTGTTACGGCTGCTGAATAACTCAGATGATACTCTAAGAATGTCGAGTTTGAGTTCCATTGGAAGTTTAAGGTGTCCACGTACCAATCTCATCAGATGATAAGCTACAAAGACCTTAGGCCTTACCTCTGTTCCCCCATATTTATACCTTACATTTGTGTCTTTTCTTACCAACTCATCATTTATACGCAAAGGAAAAGAGGTATTGATGCTTTTACTGGCCTCGATTTATATGAACACCAAATTTCTTCTATATATATTTAATTTCTGCATGAATCAAACGAGAAATCTTTGACATTCTGAAAAACCACGCAAAACCCTTCTTAAGATTAAAAATAAGTTATCCAGTTTATTCATTTTATAGTATATAAGTTTGAATTTGAGTTTATAATCTGAAGTTTAGAATAAAAACAATCATTAGCCTGTGACTGGTTTAGTTACTGACCGTAGAAGCAACTTGATGTAGATTTAATACCAAGCTCTCGGCTTCCTTTGCCAGATCCCGATATTTATGAATGCCCCAAATGTCCAGAGCTGCGCCACGTCAGAACGAAATGCCTTGGCCTTATTGTCGTTGCTCCTTTTGCTGTAGTTCTTATTGTTGTGTGTGTGTGTGTGTGTGTTGTGGCAGCAACATCATTTGTCGATGTTTTTGTTGTTATTTTCACTCAAAGTCAACTCATTTTTTCTCATCTAATGCACGCCAGGGACCAATTTGCCATGTAAACAATTTATTGACTGTTTTGTTTAGTGCGCTTTTGGGATACTTGTGCTTAACTTGGCCAACAAGTAAACAAGGCGAAGGCACAATGGATTCGCCATGGTTATACGCTTTAAGCTGCATCTGCTGTGAATCTTGAGGCGAAAAATTCATTAGCAAATTTTGAAGCTGGACGCGTTAATTAAGCGCCAGAGCGCTCAACTTGACCACAGGAGAAGCCTCCAATTAATTTTAATTACAGTTTCGCATGGCTAAAAAGGCAAAGGCACAAGGCGATAAACGGAAAAGATGCAGCCAAAGCGAAAGCAAAACCAAAAGCAAAAGCAGCTAACTGTTTGTATTTTCACACCTTTTGCCCAGCAAATGCGCTGTGAAGATGCTGCGAAGAAACAACACCGAGACATCTACTTTTTCCTGCCACAACTTTGTTCACAGTTTAAGTCCAGGGTTTTTCTTTGGTTTGCCTTCTATCTTCTTTTTTTGTCTTTTGCACGTTTTCCATTATATTTATTATATTATTTTGCTTTATTCCCTGCTCGCCTTCCTCTAGCTCCAAGATTTATTTTCTACATTTGCTTACACTAATTATGACCCCAGGTAACTGCTGGCTGATTGTTTGCCATGGCAGCAGTGCATGTAATTAGTGATTAAATGCCCGTCCAAAGGTCATCACAAGCGGAGGGCGTGACGTCCGCCCTCTGTGCTATATCCTATAGTGGGTTGCTCATTATCAAGTGGTCTTCACTTACAAGGCCCTCCAACTAATACGGCCAGATTACTAACCCCAGGAAACGAAGGCAAGTGACAGGCTGTGAGCTCAGCTTACACAAGCTACAATTGTGTGTAATATCTATTTTATATACTAAGAAAGTAAGACAAGCTTTTATGTATAGCACATAATATAATATATAATAGTCCATGTAATGTGAATCAAGTAAACGGGGTAACTCCTTCAAGGTTCAATTCCAGCTATTGTCTCCGTGTTGTGATTCTCTCTATGTTCGGTGTAGATTCTCTGGTCAATTTGGATATGTATATAACCTGTTTAGCTGTAAGACTTAAATTGTACTGTTATCCACTTTGTTGACATTAATTTGCTCACAGACCGCAGATCATGCATAATTATCAATCAGCTTTACGGCAAACGACACACAGCAGGATAAGGACGAACTTCAGCAGGAGCAGATTGATGATGAAAAAAATCAGCATCATAAGGCATTTTAATTCATAAGTCTGACATTTGTCTCGGTCTGCCTGGCTGACTGACTCTGAGTGAAATGAAAAAGATATTTTATGCTCATTTACATGAAATTTTCATTATGAGCCTTACACTAAAACTTATGCAACGCGGGGGCGAACGCGGAGAAGCGCAGAGGGACAAGCAACGGATGCGGATTTGGCCAGCAAAAAAGAGAGAGAGCCAACAACAATATCACGTTCGTTTATCATCGCGTCGGAGTTGGCATCATGCTCGACTATGATGTTGATGTTGATGAGCAGTCCGACTGACGGCAATACCAACGAGAGGGGGGAGAACAGGAAGCAGCTTGAGGACAAGGACGAGAACAGGACGACTGACGACAAAGCGTGTGACAGCATTTTGCATACGCTGATGAATCCATCATCTTTACTCAACGTCACATCATCAAATCCGCGGCGCTTAGTTCTACTTTGTGTATGAATGTGTCTCTCTCTCTATATGCGATTTTGTGGTTGTATGCGTGATATGTGTGTGTGTGTGTGTGTGAGTATATGAGCAGCTTTAAGCCGCATTGCAGCTGCCGTTCATTGCATACTTTCAGGCTGTAGCCACACCCGCATATATGCAAATAGAGCCCAGTCGATGCCATGCGGGCAACATCAAACACTCAGCGGCAGCTATCAGCTATCAGCTATCAGCAAGCAGACAGCAGACTTCAGGATCCTATGACTGGTCGAGTCTATCCAAGGACCACTAGCTGCCGTTTTGATTTGCAGCTCACGGCGCCCATCGTGTTGTTTACGCCGCGTATACGTGATGGCATTTCAAGTGCATCCCTTTAATTGTTAAACGCAGCGCAAAAGCAAGGACTCGGAGAGAACTCAGACTCAGGCTGTCATTGTTGGATTCAGTCTATGTTGACAAAGTAGCTCGCAGAACCTCCCACGCACACGCCTTGCCACTTAAGGGGATTTGCTTAATTGAAACGAATGCTGGGTGAGTTCTGAAAAGGCAATGCCAAAAGCAAAGGCATAGAAACCAATGCCAAGCTGAAAATGTAATGCACACGTAAGAACAGCATGTCAGAGCTACTTGCGAACAAGATTTAAATACAATTTTCTAAGAAATAAACTAAAATGCAACGAAACGTAGTCGAGACCAGAGAACAGAGAGGCAAGCGTAATGATAACTTGGTCAATTGTTTCGTGTGTGTTGTCCCTGTAATTTCAGACATTGTTAGGCCATTTGTATAATTAAAGGGTCGTGCGAGGACCCAACTTCAAATACTCCTCATGTTATATTTCGTTGTAGTCTCGAGTCAGTAATAAATTATTAGAATTTTTTATAAAAAGACACAGAAAATATCAAATATGAAACTGAATTTGTTTAAACAAACCTCAAGTTCTTATTTCAAATATATATGATATATGCCACTTAGAGAGGCTCTTCAGGCAAATTGCCAGAGAATTGATATGATGACTAATTCGATGTAAATTAAAATGTCACAAAAGTCATTCAGCCCACTTAATATGATACAAATATCCTGGATAAGAAAAAGTAAATCCAAGGAAACAAACAGAAAAGTGAAAGACAACAAGTGAAGAGTCAACTTGATGACTGCAAATTGAAAATGAAACTGTAAGACGAAACGAAGGATAAAAAAATCAAGTAAACAGACAGACGGACGGACAGACAGACAGACAGTTGGATGTTGGATGTTGGTTGCTAAGTGGGTTAGTCAGTCGCTTGACTGGTCAAATGGTCAGCTTGTAGGTGTATGCGTGTGTGTGTGGGTGTGCGTGTATGAAGCAAGTGGGCCAAAGGCAAAGGTCTTTAATTAAATTACGAGCAACGGCAGCCAAAAGCAACTTTGATCCCTTTCAACGTACACTCTCTGTGCTGCTCGCACATTTTCCTTTCAGACTCTGGTCTATTTGGTAGAACTTGACTTGTGTTTGTAATTTTGTAATTTTGTTGTTTTTCACTTTTTAAGAAAAGTTGTCCGCCATTTTTTGCTCTGGCTGATACTATTCTGGCTTTTCATTACTTTTGCGCTCGTCAGTTTGCAGTTTCATCGGCTGCTTTTTTTGTTTTTGTTTTAATTTCTTTCAAGGCAGCGTTTCATTTATGACAAACAAACTTTTCAAACTTCGACGAGTGACGTGTGGCTCAAGGAAGTGCAAAGAGTAAGTGAATATTCCTTTGGAAAGTGAAAGTCAAACGGCATAAATAAACAGCACGAATGTCACTCGTAGATCTGAAGAAATGGAAATGGGCAGCGCCATAAGAATATGAAACGAAAGAAAATAGAAATAAAAATGCTTAAGTCACCTGTCCAAGTTTCTGTTTTAATTGCAACGCTAATTAATAACCTGCAATCGTGTGCAGGTAACAATTTGTACCCTGCCCTCAACCCAACTCAGCGGCGCTACCCGAAACTCATTTCCATAATTTGATGTCTGGGCTCCTTTTGCATATCATTAAAATTATTATTTTTTCTACAGCAATTAAGCAGAACATAAATTATGCTAAAGAAAAGCCAGACTCGAACAAAACTTTCTCCCTAAATTATGTACCATGTGATAGCTCATAAAACAATGACAGGAGACACGCCAATAGTATAGAGACTGATATGCTTTAAATGAAGGAGAAAAACAGGTCGTAAGAATCCTTAAGATTGTCATATTTAATATGAGGCATGCAACAAGCAGTGGCAGATGCTACAGGGCGTATGATTTACATACAGCCAAAAGCTGAAACAGACAGTGCAAAGTAGCAAAAGGCTCAAAAAGCAAAGCTGATTGCAGCATTAAATGGGATTGAATGCACGAGTCAGCACGACCAGTCGCAAAAGGATACAGCCCCCGACCATGTCCTGACTCAGTCGCACAAAGTGCAAATCGAAGAGCAGAAGACTGCCAAAGGCAGATGCTAAATGGACGTTAACCACATGTACAGTTCTTTTAACTCTCTTTCTTTGCTACTTCGTTTGGGTTAATCCTGGCTGTGAGCTGTCGCCCTTCTCTTTATGATATTCCAGTTATGCTTGAACTGTTCAGGAGAAGGGCTTTAAATTATGCAAAATACGAGCTTAACAAAGAAGTTCATTAAGTCAATTGGCAATAAATAATTATCATTACTTTTAATATAAAAAATCTAACAAAAATAATTAGGATTTAAGAAAGTACAAAAAAATATGTAAAAGAGAGTTATAATCAATGATTTCCTAGTTATCAGTCTAAAAACTTATCCGAATGCTAAATAAAGTTTTAGGAAATGGTTTCAATGGTCGAATTACCCTTAATAATCTATGCTGTAGTCGCTTTGGTAGATTGTGGGATCGTATTTCACATGCTTATTGCAATTGGCCAGTTTTCAATTGGAGCTCATTAATTATGGCCAAAGGCGAGTTCGGCCGCGGCTCTCATTGCTCTCATTACTGGCAACAGTTTAAAGGATGTCCACTTTAAGCAGAATGGAATGGCAGCAATGGCAGTGGCAGTGGCAGTGGCAGTGGCAGTGGCGAAGCTGAGAGACAAAAGAAAATTTAAATAAAAACCGCTCCATGCCAAACATATAAAAGGCACATAAATCGAAATATGTCACAAAGAACATGCGCAGCCAATAAATTTTCTTATCTCAATAGCAGCGACAAGCGTTAAGGAGAGAACGCGCCGAGCACAGACATTTGGCAAGGGTTGTGGGTTGGGGGTGGGGGCGTGGCCGTTGGTTGCAGTTGAACATGTTGCATATGCGATGCATTTGCTTACCCTCTTTGTGTATATGTGTACGTATATATGTGTGTGTGTGTGTGTGTGCATTTTATGCCTTTCATCTGCTTTTGCTATTTGTTTGCATTTTGTTGTTCTTTTTGTTGTTTTCTGTGCTGTCACATTGGAGCGTATATTGAAATTATTGCAGCGCCGCAGAACTGTGATTAATATTTCTTTTCATTTGCATATATTTATTTTTTGGTATTTTTTTGTTTTTAATGATTTGTTTGTCCCATAGTCTTAATAAGCTATTGAAATTAAAGGCAATCCTTTCGAAATTTCAGCTTTAATTCGATAAGCTATGCTAATATTTCTAGAAAAACAACAAACGAAGAAATTAAACACAAAAATGTAGTTACACAGTTTTGAATCCATAAATCACACATATAATTATGTAAATCTGAAAAAATATGGCCGGGCAAAGTTGTAGGCTTCATCATAGCCTCTGCCCACCACCCACCGCTCAAAACTCCTTACCAACAAATTGAACAGGGGAAAACTGTGAACTGAAAACTGAAACTCAACGAAAATTCAGGCACGTGTTTGGCTTGCCTTGGCTTGGCTTGGATGAAATCTGCATAAGCTGGCTGGCAGCCAATTTGGTAGAGGACTAACTAGCCAGTAAGTCAGACAGTTTTGGTCCTGCCGTTGTCCTGCCAAGAAATGTGTAGCTAAACGTTTGGCTCGCTCGCATTAAATGAGAAAAATCGTAAAAACTAGCCGGTTAAAAAATCTGTTTTGCCAGCATTTGCATGGCATGCGTTCTACACGAACTTTTCAGGGGCCATTTTGCATAACTTGGCATCTCACACACACACACACATAGTACAGTTAGTTATTGGGATAGGAATATACTCGTATATTTCAAGTTTTTGGTTCGTTGAGTTTCTGTGATTTTGACAGCCAGCCACAAGTGCTCGCCCAACGCCGAAAAAAAGGTAAAAAATAAAAAGATTTATGCATAAAATGTGATATGTGCCCGGAATAGGTGGGAAAAGTTATACACATATTCTAATATATAATACATATACATATACACAAACTGGAAGCACCTTTTTGAATCAGATTTTAGGAAGAATGCCAAACATTTCTCAATGCATTAAAAGCTTTATTCGGGACGCTAATGTGGTCAAGTGTGGATGGAACTGTTGAATGAATCAGTTTCCTTATGTTGTTGTTGTTGCGGCTTTACAGTCGTTGTTGTTGTTGTTGTTGTTATTATTATTGTTGTTGTATGTCTTCATCATCGCTTTTGTTTATTACATTTGCATATTATTTATTATTTATTTACATTCGCATATATTTTTATGACTTCCTTTGCGGCTATGGAACGCGCACTTTAACTTTGTTTGTGTGGGTGTGTGGGTCTGTGTGTGTGGGTCTGTGTGTGTGTGTGGGTGTGTGTGTGTGCGACCACGCCCAGCGCCCAACGCTAGCCAGGCACAAAAGCAGCCGCCTCCTTGCAGTGCTTATTTCATTAGCTATTCCCTTGAATTTTTTGGTTCCTTCTTTCAATTTTGTTTTTCTTTTTTCTTCTTTTTCTCTGACAGAGAGGGAGAGGACAATAAGGAGCACCGAAAATATGCTTACAAAAAGGGAGCCGCAGCGGAGGAAAACGCTTTAACTACCGGAAATTTCTTTGTACTGGCGTTTCTTTTTTTGGCTCATTTGTAGGCGACCACGCCCCTCCTTTACCCTGCTCAGCCACGACACAAACCACCTACACAGGCGCCCAATTTTTCGCTGTTGACAATTTTGGCGGTTGTTGTGGCAACACGTGACTTGGATGCGTAACAGCAACAGGATTGGGAGGAGCAAAAGCGGCAGCAACAAAGCTGAAAAGTTGCCTCAAGTCGCATCGCAATGGAATCGCATCGCATCGGCCGGCATCGAGTCTGCGAGTTAGTTACTTGTTCTCCCTGGCCATGGAGCAACTGCGAGCAAATTATTTGCACTCGTCCTGGAGATACTTTTACTTTTTAAACTGGCTGCCATGGACCGTTGATCACATTGAAATCAGTTTCAAAATAATTCGCCGCCGAAATTCAATTTGTTATTTGTACACGGAGCTGTGTAAAAATGTCGGAGACATTAACGCTTCAATGGCATCGTTTGCGATTTCCTCCAAAAGACATTTTTATTTCGCTCTAAGTGAATTATATCATTAGAACTTATTTTGCTTATCAATTGAGTAATGCTGCTCCTCAGACTCTCACCTTCAAGGAAGATAACCTGTACAGAAATTGACAAAAGTGGCAAATACAAACCCCAAAATTAACTGGATTCTGTTTAAGGGAAGTAATGCTTGGCCAACGTAACATTAATATGGAGTAAGCCCCAAATTCAATTGATTATATTATAATTAATCATAATTAACAGATTCCAAAATAGATTTAAAGGTCTTAAAGAAAACTTACCTGATTTTCCATATACGAAAGACATCAGCACGTTCTGTATTTAACAGAAAATGGTATACAAAATGAAGCAGAAATAGTCGAAGGATATTGGCTGATAGATTGGCCGCTTCACTTCAAGAAAAACTTTATATTAATACCTGAAAAAACGCTGATAGTCATAGAATATAATGAAAAATATACTGCTCACATTGGTATTATATGAAACTGGCGATATGGAATCCAAATATGGGACAAACATAACTAGAGTAAAAGTATTCAAAAATAAAGCAATGTGGCTCATCACAGGCTTTGACTGGTATGAGCACAACTCAATCTTGCAACGGGACCTAAACTCGATCCTTATCGAAAACCAAATCTGCTTCTTCAGGAGTCGTTGCAACAAAAGGCAATAGACTGGCAAAGTTACTGCCTAATACAAGTGTCATACTACGCTTTAGAGGTCGAAAATTCAGAAATTCATTAAATTTAATCGAGTCCAACATTCAAAATTTAATAGTACTACCTAAAATAAGTAGTTCCATAAGCAAAGCATGAAAATATATGAGTAATCTATAGAGTTTAACTAAAAATTCGTAGACTAACTTAAATATTATAAGGCGTTTATAAACAGAAAGACAAAAGATAGATTAATGAGTACATTTGCACCCAGCGTACTATATAATTAGATAGAAAATTGAGAAAAATTTAACTTTAGATCTTAAGAAGGAACATATTCAACTACAAGCTTTATCCTGGATTGTATCGCTATTCGAACATTTTTCGATTAAAGAAAATCAATATTCATTGATAAGGATATGGTCTTCCCCTTAGTTATTTCAATAACCCTACTCCAGTCTCCAGTCTTCATTCAAATAAAAACTGATTTATGTAGACAATTCATCTGGCAAAGCGGTTAAGAAATATAGAATGTATCATAAATATGATTTAAAATCGGATCTTTTGTATATTAAGAACCCCTTTGATTGTGTAGAGTCGTTTCACCAGTGTAGTTTGCCAGTTAGTTTTAGAACAACTCAATGGTTGGCAACTAAATCAATTTTAAGAGCCTTTTAGCATGTGCTTTATGGCCTGTTAGCCACTGAAAGTCTCAATTTATGGTCTATCGTTGTAGCAAGAACACAAATACTCATACTTGTTTAAAATTGCCTATAAATTGCAGGGAACATAAGCTGCTCATACTCTACACATGGGTACACATGTTTATTGATCCCAGGTATACAGTTTCTTCTTTTTTTTAAGTATATTGGCCATATTTCTTTATGGCTGGCAAATGATTACCACCTGCTGTAGAGGCGTCCTTGGCTATGGGCGACGCGTCGAGGATGCAACTCCAGCATCAGACCGTCTAGACAGGTGTAAGACTTTTTTGTGGGATTGTTCGATTTGCATTTTTTGGCAGGCAGCTAGGTTAGAGCTGTGCAATGAACCTCAAAGCAGAAGCTCGTTTGTTAAAGTTTGAGGGCCTTAAGGGCAAAAACTCAGCTGGCTGGCAAAAGTTAGTGTTCAGTTAACTGTAGTTAGCCACTACCAAATTGATCAAACAGTTTGTGGAGCATAGACAAAGCGCCAATCTACGCATAATTTATGGCTTCAATTGTCTCTGGGTTGAGGGTTCTGGGTTCGAGGCTCTGGGCTGGTGGTTCGCTTTCGGGGAACTGCCCGGGCGCAGAGATAACGAGCCACGTCAATTTTCGCTAATAAACTCAAGAAGGATTAATTTTGTGATTTATGAGCCGTGACGAAGACGATGCCACAGGCAGACCTATAATGACCACTGCGTAGTTCAGTCCAGACTTCATAAAAGTCTATAAAAGTCGCCTAGCAACGGTAATAAGAAATATGTTGCAAATATTTTAACCAACATTTTTAGATTAATTCGCTAGGCATATTAATTAATGTTTTCATAAATCTTTGACTACAACCCAGTAAAAATATTAATTGTAAATAAAAGTTTAAGTTTCTAAGTAAATTTATCCTTTAATCTATGCGTAAGTTAAAGCAAACTTTCGCTCGAAAACTTATTGAACAATTTTCTTCCAGCTAAACTTTGATGGTACCTTTTCTGTTAACACATACTTATTATTCATTATACACCTATGGCTTTCTTATATATACACCTATTTCGTGGAACGGAGCTAATGTTGTGTTGCCACTGCTCAAAGTAAATAACTTTCGGTAGAAAAGCATCTGTAATTGCGTCGTTTGCACTGGTTGCCAGACAACTTTTGCGATATATGAACTCTGCACTCCCATGCAAAAGGAATATATGTATCTGCACATATCGTGGGTACAAGTTTGTATTATGAAAGTGGATAGAAAACAAGCTGTTAAAACAGCTGGCAGCTACTTCGTTCAAAAAGTAAACTGCCTGCACTACAACTAAGAAAACATATCCTGGGCAGCCCAGAGCAGCCCCTGAGCTCCCTTCCCCCAGCCAGAACTGACAGTTTTGCCTTGACTATAAAAATTGTTTGCCGAGGCATTAAATTGAATGAAAATTTATGATCTTTTCATATTTACTTATGTGGTTCACCCACAAGCGAAGCTGAAAAGGAGCTGCGTATAGCGCTGCCGGCACAACCTGTCTAAGGTCTCGGCAATTTAAAGGGCGCTGTGTGTGTTTTCTCTACTAGATGAGGATTTTTTTTTGTGAGGCAGCTTTAAGTTGCACTGGAAATCAAACAAATTTCCCAAAGTCTACAAGCCATCAATCAAATTTAACAACTTATATGCCTGCTGCTATGTACATATCCAATAACTGACCTATAGCTGGTAGCAGAGTGCACTGGGAGACCATTTATCATGCCAAATTGCAAACAAAGTGAGCCAACTGACAATGGCCAAGCTTTTTATACAGGGGACATTCATCCGTAATCTGGTCAGCAGTTAGCCACAGTGCTAATCATTTCCATGCTTTGCTGTTTTCTCTTTTTCTGTTTGCTTTTATTCGAACTTTTTTGTCCATTGTTTTACAGGTGACACCAGCTTGGAATTCCAAGAATTTACTGCAAATCCTCAAGCCTAAGCAACTGCGAGCAGCAAAGCACGTCGAGGCTGTGGTGTTGAAGTAACTGCTCCCTTCTCAGAATTGGCCTTGGTCTCTCCTGCTAAGAAAGATTAATGATCCGGACGGTTCTGGCGTAGAGAACAGCATTAATTTTCCCACAATATGCAAAATACGTGTACAATATACGAATTTACTCTAGACGCAGTCTCTCCTTGCAGTCTATCAAGGACCAAGTACCAGACGTCGATAATAAAGAGACCTTGAAACTATGTATGGAATATGCTACTAAGAAATAGAACCTTTAATGAAATAACACATCAAGTTCAATCTATTTCAAGGGAAACTCATTTGAAAAGAAAAGGAATCTGAACGTATAAACAAACTTTCAAGGAAACTGAGAACGTTGCTATCCCAATATATCGACTATATTAAACCTTATGCGAGGGTTCACAGACTTCTATATGCACTTAAGCTGTAAGCTTTATAGTTTCTAATCGATTTTATCGACAGTGAAGATATAGAAAAATTGTCAAACGAAAATTTCAATAATTTCTTGAGTCTATTTATTTTACTTTCTATTAGTTATTATTAGTTAGTAAGTAATCAGTTCCCAGTGATCAGCTATAACTGATCCAATGAATAGATTCTTCAACCACAATTAGAAGTTCTTAACAGATTTAGAGTGATTCAATCGTGAGAATTCTTGGAAGTTACCAAAATCAAATCTTTTGTAACTTAATTAATTTACCATATAGTATAATAGTGTTTGTTCTTGAGCATGTTCAACTTTAATGGGTGTTCCCACTGGAGTAGTTGATGCTGTTACTTATCTGCATAACACACTCACACACACACACTAGAATAGAAGACAGAACCACAGACGTCGCAGATAGCAAGTGGGTTCATAACTCTCGGTGTTGTCATGTCGGACATGAAAGAACCTGCCTGCCCGCATATTGTATGAGTCTGTTGCAGCTCGAGCTTAGATTTTGGCCTGGTCCCTCTGAATGCTGCATGTTCACTTGTCAAAATACGTTTGTTTCATGTAACTCAATGTCGGTTTAGAGCAGCGACTCTACCAGCTGCAGTACTGCAGGCATTTACTGAGGCAGCTGCTTTATGCGCGCCCTAACACAAAATGAACTGGGATGTTGCCCCTGCAACATGAAAGACAAGCACAATGTCAAGCGAAATAATAGCGAAAGACATGAGCAACGACTTCGTCGTCGACAACGAAGACAACGTCGACTTCCATGTAGGTGGTGCAGTACCGCATGCATCTGTGGCTCCGACTCCAGATCCGGTTCTGGCGAAAAGAAAATGCCCCACTGTGATTTATTGTGGCACTCAACGAGCTGGCGAGGCAGCTGCCACTTTAAATGCATTCGCGCCAACTCGCAGCTCATCAGCCAGTGCACATCATCAGCATCTTCACCCAAACTGCATCATCATCATCATCAAAGTAATCATCATCTGATGATGAGCCGCTTGCAGTGGCCCAATCGATGGCTTGTTGTCACCACATTTATAAACATGTTGCTGGCATTTTCTTTCTTTAAATGAAAATCAATATCTCCGTCAAGTTGCCAGAGTTATACAACAAGCATACTCATAAATATATAAATACTTTGTACAAAGTCTATTGTAATTATACTCTTCCATTTAATAAGCATAACATATTCCTACCTCAAAAGGTCAGTGCGTATTTGGGGTAGTTACCAAAGGGATCCATTAAAAGTCTTTGCTTACGATAGAACTTATACTTGGATATCCTTTAACTACGTCAACTTATAATTTATGCTGTATGCTTATTACCTGACAATACAATGACATATTACTGCCTAAGCCTTGGCATTTACTACTTAAATATTGTCATTACGATATTTGTTGAAAAACTTGTTACTTTTGAAATAAAAGACTCTTCAATTATATCAATGAGTGTGCTTACAAGTTAAAATTTCAGTTAGAAGTAGTTTATGCTTCACAAGGAAGGAAAGTACCTGCTTTTTTTGAGAGAATTTATTATTTAACATTAAACTTGCTGCAAAAACGCATTTCGATTGGTTGCCAAGGTAGTAATCAATTTCATAAAGGACAATCTCATAAGGACAAATGCAGCTGGCTCTTGCAGTCGGCTACCATTGAAAACTCGAAAGCTGCTATTTTCGTTTATTCCTGCTCCGGAATTCGATTCATTTTTGGTTTTATCTCCATCCACGCGGCCTTTGTGTGCGCAATGCGCACGTCTTTCAAGTCTAATCAACAGCATTTCATCAGCGCAAAGTTTAATTAAAATAAATTACAAAAACAGGCGAAAAAAAAAATTCGCTTTCAACGGCCCAGAAAAGGGTTTCGCAGGACAAGAGCCAGGCTGGAGCTGGCACTGGTATGGGACAAGCTAAATGCCAGCTAATCATATTTTAAGGCTTTATCCAAAGTTAGGGGCAAAATGAAGAAGACATCTTTAAGCTTCAGCCGTCGGAATACCCTGTTATTAGCAATGTCATAATTTCATTACTGTCAACGGTCGCTTGATGCCAGCGATGTCGCGTCCTCGACTCCGTTTTGTTTCTGCTCCTGGATGCTGGTCTGAGACTCCTCTAAATTACACACGCGTGGCAGGTCTATTTATTACCGTTAGCGGTAATCCTAAGCCACGATGGTGGCGTCTAAAACAAAAGCAATAAGCGAAAGATGAGGAGACTTCGCCAGTAAAGACTCTCAAATACCCTAACAATAGGACTTGAACTATTAATAAATACATGAGTTTTGAGTTAAACTCATTAATAAATCAGAGAAAGCGTTTATTAGCTTTGATCATCTGCAGCAACAATTTCCATTTGCCTCATCCTCTTCTTATATGATATGCCACCTATCCATCTTTTGTGTTCCGTAGGCAGCCACCATTAGAGGCAATGGAAAATTGTTGGCGCGCTCCTTTTTCAGTAGCGGCTGTCGCGCATTTTTTTTACAGCCAATATATCATTATAATTTGCATTTCCGTCGTAGTCGGAAAATTGAGTAAGTAGCTACAGAAAGGCAGGCGAAACGACAGGAATAGCCAGAGGCAGCGAGTGACAGAGAAAAAATTCCCTTTCGCTGGCAGCTGTTGCCTCACAAATGTCTCAAGTGGCAATCAAGGCGCTTCCATTCAAATTTACGTCGCAACAAATTACTAAGCATTTGTCAACTTGTCACGCCTCCACCTCCATCTTCCACTCCTGCACCAACACCGCCAAAAGAAACATCCATCCGTATGCTCCAGATTCACTAGTGTGAAAAATCTATGCTCGCTGCAAATGTGCCGCGAAATGTGGCCAGAATTGGAATGGGGAAACGTACGCACTTGATAAATTTTTATGGAACGCCTTCTCAGCCGAAAAGTGTTGACAGTCGACTAATGTGCTTATTTATATTATCCAACACTAAATTAGTCCATTAGCATTAGAAACAAAAGCCAAAAAGAATGCGACTAACTAAAGAGTCGAGTGCGAAGCTGTCATTCTTGAACCTTTTTCGGAAAGTGACAGTTTTTCTTTTCTTTTTTTTTGGGCTTTGTTTTTATTCAAAGAATCACATAGCTTAATGCATTTGAATGTGAGTTAATGACAGATTTTATCTAAAAAGAGAAAGGGTACTTAAAATGGTTAACAGCGAATGATTTTTGAACTTGATTTGAAAGGGTCCAAGCGGACTCTTCAGCCTTGCTATAGGACAATCCGTAGCAAGCTTGAAAATATCTTTGAATATGATCAATGACTGAGAATAATTCAAATTTAATTTGTATATGAAAAAACAAGAATTATCTTATTATTTTTTATTAATTTTAGGTATAAACATGCTATTGATATAATATTTTTTTTATATTTCCCTTTTTAGCCGTCGTTAATTCAGCTTGAAAGGGGGAGCATTATAAAAATATATGTATAAAGCTTAATCTATGTGATTATATTAACATAAGTATTTCATATTTTAGCTTAGTATTTCTATAATAATATTTGTATTTCTTATTTTAACTAACTCCTCTCACTCTGGATGTGCGGAGCACCTCTTTATTGCTATTGGCCAGACAGTTTCTGTGTAGCTCGAGCCTAGAATTATACCAGCTGGAGTGGAAGTTGATTTGCTGCAAGACAGTCTCCAGGCTCAGATCTCTGTGCAGCATCCTATCGCAGCCGATCATCATTCTCGATATTATGTTTTGGGCCACCTGAAATCGTTCGATTTGACTGTCAGCAGCCAGTTCCCAGATTTGGCAGCCATATTTCCATATGTGTTAATTGTAGCCCTGTTGCTCAGAGGAAGCTTACTGCGTGCACTGAGAAAACTGAAATGTGATCAGTAAAAGTTGGTCAGCGATCTAACGTTGTTCCCAAATATTTCGTTGAATTCGCTTGTCATATAATATTAACAATAGATTACTTTGTTTATTTGGGTATCAAAGAAAGGAAGAGTAGGGCCTGACCAATGAAGTTGGTGAACATCGCCTTAAATTGGCCCAGTTTTGGTTGAAAATTTGATTTTGAAATTGTGCTCGGATGAGATGTTTGCCAAGTCGGACGCTTCGATGGACCCGTTTAGGAACCACCATCGCCTCATTAATTTCATAATCGTTGCACGCTTGGTCGGTTGGTCGGTTGGTCGGTCGGTCGGACCCTTTTGAAGCAGCTGCTGCCGGAGTTGCTTTTGTTTGCCGGAAATTCAATTAATTTTCTTGGGCTGCTGTTGCCTTTTTTGGAACTCAAGTCGACTTTGTTGCCCGCAAGTATAAGCAAATTTTAATTGCAAATATTTTCGAAAAACTGCGTATAAGTAACGGCACAACAAAGTTGCCAATTCTGTGGTCGAGGCAAAACTATTTGGCGAACAACACTTGCCACTTGCCACTTGCCACTTGGCACTTGCCACTTTTAAGCGCTCACCTTTGACGTGCCAAACCAGCGAACCACAAGAAATAGTGAAGAAAAGCGAAGATGTGGGGCAACAATATTGCAGGAAAGCTTCTCGCTGGCCAAACAAACGGTAATTTCTCACCTATTTATGGGCGTAATAAACGTTTATGATGATGCCTGCCAGTTGCTACAGCCCCTCAAATGGCTGACAGCTAGACAGAACCTGGCCAAAATTAGATTATGCATGTGAGTGTGTATACATGTGTGTGTGTGTGTGTGTGGAAGCAACAATGTTGGGAACACACTAAACTTTAAACATTTCGGCACAGATGCCAAATTTTCGACTTACCCACATACTCGTGCTCCCAGCGAGGAATCAAAATTTTTCGGCTTTCCTGGTGCTAAATAACATTGGGTCAAAGTGTGAAACTGAGTGCAACTTTTCACTTGAACTTTGGGTGTTGAGTTTTTACGGCAAAACAACAAACTTCGGTTGGTATTGGCCTTTAAAATAGGTATAAAAGTTCCATATACTCGAAATTAAAAAGAGTTAGCAAGGATTCGAGCAGAAAGTAACAAAAGACAAATAGAGTTTGTTTGTTTATTGAATTATCAAATATTCATGGAAAATAATCAAACTCTAAATCATACACAAATATTTATATAAAACAATGTGACGATAATGCTTTCGTACTTTAAACACATTTTATTACATTAACATTGTTCGACCCTAACCACATTAATGCAAATCAATCATTTAATTGTTATTGAATGCATTCTATCGAAAGGCCATATATAAATATATATATGTATGTGTATATATTAGAAACAATATCAGCTATTACAAGCTGTCGAAATGGTCTGAATTGTCAAACCACAATTCCGAAACACACGCAAAGCAACCACACAGATATACATTAAAATTTACCCAGAGAAATTTGCATAGCATCGAAATTTTGGATAGAATTTGCAAATAATATTCAACATGAGAATTTGCCTAACCACTGTTTATTAATTATTTGACTTTGTCTTGGTCAGGAGCAACATTTACAGCTACAATAATAGACTCAGAGAGAAAACTATCGAATTGCGAGATCACACACACACACGCACACATTGGGTTTGATTTGTGGCAAGTGGAAGACATACAAGGTGAAAGATGACCCAAAGAAACTTGAACTTTAATTAATTAAAATTCATTGCTTGGATATGGGGGAGGGCAAACAAGTCAAATCACAAAGTCTAAAGCCATTCAAATGGCATATTAACTTACTTAGATAGCAGCAAGCAGCAATCACAATATTAAGGATACTCTCTGTGTGTGTGCTTGTGTGTTTAACTGTGTTTGACCTACAATTGTTTGTTTATGCATTGATGGCTCTCATATTGTTTTACTGTAGGCCGACTGCCAACACGAAGCCCAGCAGCAGCTGCCTAACTAATGTTTATGCACGCAATATTTGGCCAACTGACGACAGGACAACAGTAATAACTGACCAGGCCAAATAAACCAGTTTGTAGATCTTTCACACAGTGACTTGGCCTGCAGGTGAATGATTATTTGGCTTGCATTAACTTCCTGCAGTTACTCGCACTTCTACAACAAATATCTTAACATCTTATACTGATAGCTGGCCATTATAAGTAACTGACGATGATATAGTTACACTTCAATTAGTTAACTGGCAACGAATTAAGTTGTAGCTGAATGAGTTTATCAGTCTAAAGTAGGAATAGGGAATAGAAACTCATATATACGATTGTAGCAGAACTTTAATTTCATTAAATCCAAACTACATTCAGCTAGTAGAAATATAACAAGCGACATTAATTTCAATAACAAACCGATTGAAATATTTGCCATACGCATATGGGCATATGGGCATATGGGCATGCCTTTGTTTTCAATTTACTGAACCGAAACGTGACCCAAAACCCGATATCCATCCACATTGGCAAACCAAATAGGCTAAAAATTGCTTTATTTCAACACTAATTTGGGCAAAATTCTAATGATGCCCTTTTGAGAGGCCTTCCCTAATGGGCGTCTGTTGATTTTCTAGCACAAAAGGCAAACAAAACAGATTTGCGAACCTGTTTGTGATTTTTGGCAACAATTTTAATTATTCAGGCAGCTGTTTTCGCTTCTCACACAATTAATCACATGCTACAAAGTCCTTGGGACTTTTCACAATAGAAATTCTCACAAAAAAATATATATATATATTTCTAACGTACCAGTTGATTGCTCAACACTTGACGAGGCTCCTTTTGGCTCCCAAGTTTAAACTCTTGCCACATAAATTGCGGCAGGCAAAGGCTTTTGGCCTGTGGTTAGCCTTAGGATCGAGGCAAGGGTTGGGCGTGGTCCTACATTTATGAGCCATGTGCGACAACTGTCGAAAAAGTCAACACGCAACGTGCCTCGCACCCAACTCAACTCTCAAGTCGGCTTGACATGTGATTGAAAACTTTGACTTTGCTGCATTTGGCAGCAACGGTAAAGGCCAAAAATATGTGAAGCAAGCAACCAGCAACCAGCTACCAGCTACCAGCTACCAGTTGCCAGTTGCCAGTTACCAGCTTCCCATCGTTGCCAGGTTGCCAACAAAGAAGTACACAAAATTACTCTGCGGCTGTGTGAGAAAACTTGTCAAAGTCTTCAGTTCTCTGGCAATTGTGCTGGTGGTTCACTATGTGTGTGTGTGTGTGCGTGTGTGTTGGTAAGTTTTTAATAAAAGTGCTTCTGTTTTATGACAAATTCCAGGCAACATATGAAAAGCAGTAAATACAAAAACAAAGCTCAGCAAAAATTTTCAATTTACCACCTGTCTTGGAATAAAGGACAATGGTTTAACGAAACTCGAAAGTCTCAACAAAGCAAAAATAATGTCAATAGCTTCTACCTTGATTTTCTCCTCTCATTTAATAAAGCATTTTCCGGAAAGCTACTCCACATTGCAGATGAAATGCAGTTTCTCTGATCTAAAAGTTGGACAATATCCGTTAGCAATATTGTAGAATAGTTTCTGCTTTGACACTGACTGGATATTAATTAAAACATTTATAAGAAGTGGTAAACACTCATTCACAATAGTTCCAGAGTATCTCATGTTTCGTTCACAAATAATATGCTGAAAACCGACTGAGCTCAGTGTAAACACATCTTGTTTACATTTTATTGAGAATTTTGTATGCAGAAACTTATACATATAAACGATTGTATTAATAAATAATTATATTGTTCGATCAGAGAGCCGACATATCATATATATAAATATATATAATTGAACAACAGTATGAAATGTGTATAAAAAGGTCTGACATATTAAAAAGAAATTATTTAAATGCCTTTTGAATTAATCGTGCGCAATAAATCAAGCACTGTCCAACAATTTGTCTAGTGTGTATGGGTGTGTGTGTAGTATATGAGTATGAGTATGTGTGTGTAGGTGTGAGCTCGCAACAAAGGGGCTTGTGGCAACAGTTGATGCAACAAAAGGCGCTCAGACAATTCGTGTAAGAGACTTTATTCAAGTTGATTAAAGCAAACAAAGGAAGATACAGATGCCTCCATATTAAACATTAAACAAAGTTATTACAACAAAATTGTATAATTACAATGAATACGACACTTAAATGCGAGGCTTATCGAGGCGCAATTACAATGACAACGATGTGTCCAACAACTGCCGGCAACACACCATTGAAATGAGGGACGACATTGGTTGGTCGAGCGAATCGCATTAATGCGCATAAATATGAAATCATGCGTTAAGATCAACAATTCAACAATTAAAACTTAATTGCATTAACATGAAATGTGCATCATCAACAATGGAGACCCGGTAGACACACACACACACACTCACACATACGTATGTGGAAAACAATGTCCGGGTATCAGCGAATCTCTTACAGCATCAGTGAGTGTCCAATTCAAGGCAATCACTTGCGAAAAATTAAACGATAAGCTGCCGGCCAGAGACTTGGAAAGAATTTCAATTATGCAGCGAGTGAAATAAATTGTGAGTCCATCTCTCTGGTTTACTCATACTCATACACATATGGGTCCTGACAGTTAGCGTGTCATAAAGGATACCGGATCCTTGGCCTGTGCTAGCCCAACACTTTTGGCAGCGCTGCTCTATTAGTTTAATTTATATCAAATTGTTTTGTAGGGGCATTAAAGCCATAAAAAAGTTTGGCTTAAAAGGTAACACATACACTGGGTTATATATTAAAAGGGATAAGGGATACACCACAAACACACACACACACACACACATGGAGTGCGCGCTATAAAATTGTGAGGTTATACTCGTAAAACCACCCCCAACCCCTAAAGGTAAGTTAAGAAAAGCAGCGCAGCGCAGCTGGCGTCTCTGTCGCTGGCGGCGTCGCCAACCTCAAAATGCTTAAATGGCTTTTTTGTTACACGTAGCAAAATACTTTGTTGTCTGTATGTGTGTGTGTTGTGTGTGTGTATCCATATGTATGTGTGTGTAGCATGACGGCAGGGGGTGAGCCTTTCTGAGCTTGCGTTTGGCATTGGCGTGCTGGTGTGAATTTATATTACAAACTATTACTGTCAAAAAACACGTTTACATAGCACAAATACACACTTACACACATACACGCACCCACACACACACACACACACACACTGCAGACAGCCAGGCGCGCCCCCATTTCCCCCTGGGACAGTCTCAGACCCAAAACCCCAACCCCAGACCGCTGGCATGGCAGTGTGTGCCTGGGGTTTGGCGTACTTGTAGATGGTTGTAGCATCTTGGCACTTGCACACACAACAACAACTAAAAATTCAGCAACTTAAACATTATCGACTATCAAATACCCTGTATAAACTTGCAGTTAAACCTAAACTTATTCTTTCCAATGGAAACGTAACCTTTAAGCATTTGAGTTACTTGAGTCTGATATATAATAAGAACACTCGATCAGTATAGAACAATATGTCATAGATATTCAGCTTAGTTTGTAACTCAGGCAGACTGCACGTCTGGTATACTCTGTGACACCCTTTGAGCATTGCAGGGTATAAAAATTGCTTTGCTGACACAGTTTGTGGCAATGGCTCTGAGCTTTGGCATTAGGCAACGTGGACGTGGCTGCTACAAGGTGTTAACTGGTGGCCTTATGGACTTGTCCATAAGCTCCAGTCTAAGACTGTTTGTCACTCACCCTGCCAAACTTATCTGTACCTCTCCCTCTCTCTCACCCCCCTGCTCCTCTCACTTTGTATTCTTTCTTTTCTGAGCTTGGGCTCTCTCTCAGACGCCGCATCAGCATTAGTTTTAATGCGTCTTCTCGCTGGGGGCAACAAACTGTGCACCAGATGCACTCAATGCTCTACTACCACCCTACCCCCACCCGCTTTCAACTGTCTCCTTTACTTTAGGCCTACTGTCACGCCACGCCTACGCTCAAGCTGTGGGCTGTAATAATTTACATAAATTTCATTAGCACAGCTCGCAATCTGCAACAGCTACGGCATTCCACTGCGTGTGTGCGTGTGTGTGTGTGTCTGTGTGTGTGTGTGTGTGTGCTGTCTGTGTGAATATAAAATTTCATTTAATTTGCAAGTTGTTTAATTTATTGCATGTTTACAATTTGCAATTTGTACAATTCGATTTAAAACAAAAAACGCACGACAAAGTTGCCAAATGAAATTAAATGCGAAACAGAACTCAAACTGGCCAAAAACATTGCGAGCCTCAATTGTAGTTTGTTATTATTTCTCTTGTTCTTCTTATTGTTGTTGTTGTTGTTGTTGTCGTGTTGCGTGTCAGCGCTCAACGCTTTCACTTAACAGCCTGTGTCATTTGGGGTCACGCCCCAATTGTCGCTTGCATCTCCCCTTCAACTTGACTCGCTGCTGTCTTTTCATTTTCCTTTGCCTGTGGCTTGTCTGCCAAACAAATTTGAACCCCCCAGCTCCCCGAGCTACCCCCTCCTTGCGCTGACCCCAGATTACGTAGGCTCCATATACTCTAGCTAGTTTGTCTGTTTGCACCGCTTGTTTGTCCTTGCACACAGCTCTCTGCCCTCTGCCCCGTGTCCCTGTCTGCCTCTGCCTCTGCCTCTGTCTCTGTGGCATGCAATTTTTGTGCATGTCGTCTCTTTATCGTAGAAACAAAATATATTTACCTCATATTTAATTAAATTGCCAACGCATTTGAAATTTCAATGCTTTATTTGCATTGTTAACTTGTTTTTAAGAGTGCGACATATACCCTACTGCAATCGAAGAGTACTTGCGACTTTGCCAAGTGTTTGGCTACAACCCAGAATCAAAATTGAGAGTCTTAATGAAAAATCAATCAATTATATGAAAAAGTAACTCAAGGGTGCTGGAAAAGCTAATTATATTAAGCAATATCTTCGAGATTCCTTACGTAATTAAGAACCAATTAATTTCTGGCAGTTCACAATTAAGTTTCAATTAGAGAGACTTGCGAAAATTTCTGTTTATTAAACGTCTGAGATAATCATTGAGAAGGCTCTATAAGGTTCTATATATACACTGAAAGATTTTGCAGGGCACTTTCATCGACTATATACCCGAATCATAAAAGTTACTCTTTTACCTTTCGTTGGTTTGAAATTTCGTATAGTACTTGCAACATATTCTGGATTCTGTTGTTGCTTTTTGCAATATTTATGCATTTCCCTTGATATGTGCAACTGTTTGTGGCAAGGCTCGTTAATTAAAAATGTTCTTGCAGTGGGCGTGTTAGTTCCGAAAGTGGGCGTGTTTATTTGACAATGAGGCACACGATATACGAGCTCTAGTGCCACATTGAAATATTCATTGCATATTTTTGCGTGTGTCACAGCAAACTTGGCAAATAAGCCAAGAATTTCCATCTAATCGCTGTTTGGCTAATTTAATGGCACATTCAGCTGCCAATCATGACCCAGTCTCCTCTTTCAGCCCTTTTGTTTTTAATTTACTTCCCTCTCCCTCTCTCTTTCTCTCTCTCTCTCTCTAATACACACATAAGTTTGACCCAGTGTGAACTTTGGCCCAACAATTTATGTGCACGTATACGTAATTTATTTATTAACCCCTTGAACAAAAGACTCTCTAAGTCAGAGTTAGAAAAAGGAGTCGCTCTCGCAGGGGCATGACAGAGGCTAAAAATGTTTTTCTGCCTGCCACAGCATCTTGGCAAATTTACACGAATGAAATAAATTTAAATTAGTTTTAACACATTAAGCGTCAACCATCAGACCCCCAAAAAGTCAAGAATCGACAACATTGTTGTCCCTCTTATACCCTACAGAAAAATGGAACTAATCAAATGAACATATCGACAGTGAGGCATCGCGAGCTGTTTATATATTCCATGATAAAATAAATAATAAATAGTTACCAAAGATTATAATAAAAGTTGTTGATTTCCACTCCCAATTCCCTTTAATTTTTCCATCCTGGGTAACTTCTAGTTGTGCTCTATTATTGAGATTAAAGCACTCCCATTCGTTTCTATTGTTAGTCTCTCTCTCTCTCTGTCTCTCTCTGGTTTACTCCCCTACACACACCTCTCATTCATATGTAAGGGGCGACTCCCTGTAAAACTGTTGAAACATACGCAAACATAAACTTTAATGAATTCTACCAAATCCAAACTCACGCACACATTGCCCCTGCCAAGTATGTACGCATGTTGAAGAGTTACTATGTGTGTGTAGGTGTGTGTGAGTGTGTTGTACGTGGCTCATATGAAGTTATTTTAGTAACCTTTTGCAGCCATTTTGTTGCCATAGAGCTGCCAAATATTTGCATGAGCGCGAAGAAAAAAACTCGCTGCTCGCTGCTGCTGCTGCTACCAAAAACATTTTAGTTTGGTGAGAAAATTAAACGCACACTCTCACTCACACACCCACACCCACACACACACACACACGCAGGCTAGACAGTCATATTCTTTGGGCTACCGTTGCCATTGCCGTTGACTGCAACTTTTTGGCACTTCAATGCCGACGGCGACGTCGTTGTCAGGCCTCTTGAAAGTTGTAAGCCGCAGTAGCATCACCAGCAGCAGCAACAACTTTTAGAATGAGGCGTGGTCGGGTTGTGGGCTTGGGCTTGAGGCTTCGGCTTGGGGTTGGGGTTGGGTGGTGAAGGCTTGGGTAACGCCCACGCATTACGCATAAATTTTGCACTTTACAAATTTGCCACGCACACGTTTGCGGCATTTTGTGTTACATTTACAAAACGTGTGTTGCTGGTGTGAGGGGGTATGGGGGGTAGGCAGCAGCGGGCAACTATACATATGTAAAACGTGTGTCATTTGTCAGAATACAAGCGCCCATAGGACGACACTGTGCGACTTCATACATACATATAGTTCTGCATGAGTGTGTGTGAAAATGTCTTAAGAGCTGTAAAAGCATCTAGAACTGATCTGAAGAAGAATTTCAACTTGAAGCATATACAAACAGATATGAAAGATCTATTTAACCCCATTTCGTTTTCTTCTACTTTCTAGAAGTCAAAATCAAATCAAAAAGCACCTCACACCTTCGAAAGTATTCTATGTTTGCCAAGTTACGCCCCTGCGAAGACACACGTCTCTTCAAAGTTTAAGTGTCTGTGGTGGCATGGGGGAAGGCAGAGTTAACGTTTTGGCCTAATGCCCGTAAACAAATTAGATTCCGGCCCCAATGCGGCGTATGCGTAATGCGTATTTTGTTGCTGCTGCTTGTAAACTTGCCGCGCTGTCAAAATGTCAAATTTCGCATGGGTGCCAGGGGCTGCCAGGGCTGCCAGGGTTGCCGAGTTGACACCAGCGTACCAGCCGAGTGAGAGCCTAAAAAATTAAGCGAAAGTGTAATTGGGCGTCGCTGGGTTAATAGAGGTTGACGAACGCGCTATTCAACGCCCCCATCCACTTAGTTTTAATTAGTGGGTTTGCTGCCAGATACATAACACGAAAAATGGTTGGCGTGGCAACGCAAGGTTGTAAAGGTTAAAGCAGTGCTGCCTGATTGGATTGGAAACGTGTGGGGATGGGATGCTACCGAGGGCCCTCATCCATTAATAATAAGTGCAAGCCAGCAACGCGGGGAGCCCAAAAGTAATCAATTGCCCAATAACCCCAAAATGCAATTGCACAATTAATTTATTATTAGCTGCGCTTTGATGCCCTTCCAGCGATTGTGTTAGAAAGGACCCCAAAGGGTCCGACGTATACGGTCCGGCTCCAAAGTAAATTATTGGTCCTTGCCGCCTGCTGTTTGGCGCTGGGCCCGTTACATTTTAGAGCCGCGACCTAATTGCCAAGGCTGCAGCTTTGGAAGGCTTTACATTGTGCTGATGATGCATGGCCGAGGCAGCACATCATCAATTTTTGGCAGCCTTATGAAGTAAGTATAGTCATTAAGAACTTCTTCTACTCACAAGCTCACTCTCTATTTTAATGGATATTACCTTGTCAATAGTTTCAACTAGCACACTCTAAATGGAGCCGTATACCCATGTTTTATGGCAGTTTTTAAAATTGTCGAGCTTTATCGCCACGAGTATGCAGCATAATAATGCTCAGCTAGAAATGAAGTCCCCAAGCTTTTAGTTTTATGCACTTTGAGTACTTTCAGTCAAAATGTTTGCACCGGCATTTCCAAAATTTTTGGCACTTTGTTGCGATATTCACTTCACTGAAGTCTCTTTGAAAACTGACTGAGTGCTAGTTCCTTAACCAATTACCATTTGACTTGAAAAAGAAATCCACTTTTATACAGGTCAAAGACTATTTCGTACACATTTTCAGCATGCGAGTGTGGATAGTAAAAGGAGTAGAATTATTCTGTGCACATATTGAAAGCTGAGTGACTTTATTCAAAGTTAATTTGCTGTAATATGATTTGCTTTCTGAAAAGCTAATACATAATATTTTGTATGGTAAATAACAGTATACATTCAATTGAATTCAAATCGGTTGAAGGATGGAAAGAGACTTACAAACTATTCAGAATATATTTTTATTTCACTTAAAAGCACAAGAGATGGTTCCATATGTTTTTATGGACTTTTATTGTGCAGCTTTTCATATTTGTGACATTGACAAAGGAAAACTGGACTATTGCTTTTCCTTTGTTATTCATTGGTTACTCAGTTCTTGGTTTGAGGCAAGCCACGACTTCATTTCATACAAGCCCATGGAACACTTGTAATTACATGCTATTTATTCAAATTATAAATATATACTGGTATTATAATGTAAGTACGTATGTGCAATGTGTGGGAGAAGATTGTTTATTAAAAAGATAGCTGCGTGACAAAAGAAGGCAACGTTGTGGCAACGAGGAGGCTGCAACCGCAGACTGGCAGCAAATGGCAGCTATTACTTACGAGGGACAACCACTCCCACTCCCACTTCCACTTCCAGTTCTCCGCCCACATATATATAGAGAACAGGCATTTAAATTGTACTGGCTGGCAGACTGGCTGCGAGTACAAGGATATTCAAGCACAAGGACAACAGCAAACAGCAAAGGCTTGTCGCTAGACAACGCAAAGGACTCGAAAAAAGGAGTCGCAACTGCTGGCGCTGCTACTGGTTGTGCTTTTTGTTTGCGCTTTGCTGGGCATAAAAAATATCACAACATGTCGGCGGCAAACGTATTTACACCTTGTTGCCGCGTCGTTGCCATATGCTTAATGAGCAGGCCGGATGAGGCATGGAAAGGAGACGGTCTTGGCTGCGAGTGCGGCTGGGGGTGAAAGATAGAAGGTAGAAGGTGAGGTTTACCTTACAATTGTAATTGTGATTTTTTTGTTGAATTAACACGTTGCCAACTGTTGCTAGTTGTCGGCTGCTGCCTGTCGCAGGAAGTTGTCAGCTCGGCGCCGTGGCATAAATTCAATTAGCAAAGTGTCCTCAAGTTGCCACACGGCAACAGTTACAGCTCACCCACAGCTACAGCTCCGAGTACAGGAAAGGCAATCGGAGATGCTTGCGTTGACCCTCGACAGGCTCAAGCTGTTTGTTGTCCTTGGATGTTTTCATCATACTTCTCTCTCTCTCTCTCTGCATGTGTATGTGTATGGGTTATGGTATTGGTATTTGTATTTTGTTAGCCTTTTCGACTCACAATCAGCGCACTGAAGCGCACATCCTGTCAGCCTGAATGATTGTCGAGATCTCGCACCAGGCAGCAGAAGCAACAACGACAACACGACCGACTACACGAGTGTAGGGGAATGAATATATCCAGCTCTTGATTTAAACAGAAACTGAAATGCACACAAATGGAATTCCAGTTTGAGTGACTCTCCATCCCAACCCACACCCCCACACGCATCACCCATGCCTGTTTCTATTATTATGCCAGCTTATTTATATACGATAACAGAAAGAGATGCCAAATTTTTATATACCCTACATATATATATATATATAAACGTCTTATACAAATTTTTTAAGTGTTTATTAAGCAAACTTATATTGTAGATTACTTTCAATATTCTTAAGTCTATTCTGAGTTATTTGTAGGTCATTCGAAAGTCGTAATATTCTTCCATTTGCGAACTTTCTTTTTCTTTGTGTTTTCTCTTCATTTTGTACAAGTCAATTTCGGTTTGGTCTGAGATGATTATGATTTGATGCGTGCCTCTGTAAGCTAATAGGTCCGGAGAGGGGAACTTGTACAATATTTCTGAATTGCTGTCGACAACATCTTTCGATTTGCACCTGCATTTCACCCCTCCCTCAGGCTACCCCTTAAATGTGACGCTAAATCTTCTGCATGCAGAACGCAATTCTAAAACTTTAACATAGTCGAACAATCGAGCAACAGCCCCCAGGTGGCATTGAGTACAATACGCTAGGTCCTTGAATATATAATGCATTTTACCCGACTTTCCTCTTATCTAGTATCACAGTTAGTAAGTTTGTTAGGACAGCGATATCTCGTTCAAAAACAACGCTAAATCATGAATCAGAATTGTCAAAAGTTGGTTATAATATAACTCAAATGAAGTATAATTGAAATCGTAATAAAATTGTTGGCTTTAAGTTTCTAGCCATAGCGAAGGTAAGGACTCAAAGCCTCTCTTCATGTCCTTACAGATTGAGTGAGTATAGAAGACAGCTTCAACGACTGAATATATATATAGTTTTTGAATCATATATAAACTCCCCTCTACTCTGTCTATTATCCAAACTTATGCCCCAGCCATTTTCCCTTAGCACTGTCGACTCTATAGGCAGAGTTGCCAGCTCGCTGCAGACTTTCCCCGTTCGTTACACGATACTCTCTGATTTTTCTGCATTGTGGCAGCTTTTTAATTTAATTTAATGAACTCTCACACTAATCAACTCCTGCCTCTAAGTAACACCATGGATATTTTCACATTGCCATAGGCAGTGGGAGGGTAGCAGACAAAAAAGGGATAGAGAGATTTAAAGTATCAGGTTCGCTTTTTCCGATTTTCAACAAACTTTCGATGAGGAGTGCCTTAACTTAACTGTGGAAGATGTAGTTAGTATCTTTCCTTAGAGTATAAATTTCTTTCTTCCGCATGTTTATTCATTCGTTGTTGGAGAAAGGAGAACTAACAAGTCGAAACTCTCGCAGCTTTCACACATTTAGCATAGTCAAGTTGAGGGCTGGTGGTAAGAACTGTGCTGGTGGTGTTGGAAGAGGAAGTGGCACTGGTGTTATGACTCTGGTGGCACTGACTTGGCCAGAGTACGACTACTTCGCTGTAATTGCCAACAATGTTGTTGTTGTTGTTGTCGCTCCAGTTATGTTGTTCAGCCGGCGTCACCCACCCGGCAGCCCGTTGAGCTACTAAAACAACCGCAACAGAAAACTATTTTGTTCACGCAATGCAAAATTTAGCTATTGTTTTTGCTGCTGTTTTTGTTTGTGGTGGCGCTGGCGCTCTTGGCGTTACGTATACGCAACGTATGCCCGGGCGCCATTTGCATTTGTATGCACAATGTTGTTACATGGCCAAATGGTGCAAGGGGTGCAGGGGGTGCAAGGGCTTGCTGCTTTTTCGTTTGGTCTCTTCTAATTGCTTTAAACGTAATCATCACCGACTCTGACTTCTGCCATAGTTGTTATTGTCCCACTGTTTGTGCTAGTTTATTAACTTTCGAATATAACTAGGACCCTGATTTTCCAATCAAAATTCAATTGAATTTACTAGCTCACTAAATTCTTTCTTTAAGTACAGAGCATGGAGGATCCTTGGCTTGAGTATGGTGTCTTAAGTAAGCCGAAGCCTCGTAGAAATTACAAGCTATGGAAACTCAAGAATCGCATTAAACATTTGCAGAGAAACTCTGAAGAAAATCAAAAGAAAATTGTCTTACAACAATATCGCATACACCTGAAACTATTTGTGATCGCTGAACTGCAAAAGATGTTAATGAAAAGGTCAAAAAGGAAAAAACGGATCCAAAACAAGCAAATTTTAGCATTGCTCTTAAAATAACATAATAATTCTACCATTATCTTCTGAGTATTGAAAAAGAAGTAAGTCTTTGGCACGAATATAGTTTTTTAAGATATCTAAAAGTAAATCTACACCCAATAAAAAATAATATAGTACTAATATTCTCTTTCTCTTTTGGTTTATTGATCTCTTGCGCTGGCCATGCCATAAAAATCAAAGCAGTTCCCAGCAGCAAATCGCATCTACTTAAACCCGAAAAACTTTCACGGCATTAATAAATATTTACAGGCACATCGCGTTCTCATTGCTGCCTACTTCTTGGTCCGGTTTGGGGGGCAGAAGCGCGACTGGCAATGAAATCAAATCAAATATGCACGCTGACGCTTTATAAATGGCATCGTCCAACCGTCTGCCCTCAGTCAGAGTCCGTCAGAGTGTCCCAATGTCCATTTGGTTGGCGTGCTCACAAGAATTTAAATCATGAGCTCGCCGTCCCGACTTACATGCTACTTACAAGCCAAAGCGCCTATATGTATGCCCATAAAATGTAAGTAGAAATGCGTTGGCCAAAGGAGTTGGGAGCTGGAGCTGGAACTGGAGCCCCAAAAATGAAATGGAATGGTCTCCAGCGGGCAGTTTTGGACGCAAGCTAGCATTGAATAGATAGATAGCCCCTTGTCTGCCACTGCAGCAACAACAAAGTTATTATTCTGGCTTTCGGTTCTTGCTGCTAGCTTGGATCCTTGAGATTTTATGCACACGGAATTTTTATGAGTTAATTTAATTTATAGTTTTATTATTATGTTCAGCGCATAATGCCAGGCACCCCGTGACTTCATCCATATGAAAATGGACTAGAGCCAAGCAGCTTAACAGGCTTTGACCTTTCATGTAATTTTCAAGTGTGAATCTTGAGGCTGATTTCCTTTGGTTTGGTTTCTTGGTACAGTTTCAGCGTCGAGTTACATGCCACAACAATTGCATTAAGTTGATCCAAGTGCTTCTGCTGCTGCTGCTGCTCAGGCAACTTGTAAACAACTCGAAATGACGCATAAATTTAATTTAAACAGTCTGCCCAAGAGACGACGCTGAAAAGTATGCTACGATTTTTGCACTGTTGATTTATACGCTAATAAAAGCAATTCCACTGAATGCCAAACGAAAGAGGCTTCCGAGTTCCTCTGAGCAACTGACAGAGAAAGCAGTACAAACTGGGCAGGAGTCTTGGACTGGGGATGGTTCTGGGAATGGGAATGGAAATGGAAATGGCAATGCGAGTCTCACTTCCTGCCTTTGACATTGTAGACAAGCGGTTCGAGTACTGTTCCTGTTCATCTTGCTGCTGTTGGTGTTATTTTTACTGTCAGATGTGCAGATGAGCAGCGGACATTTGAGCTGAAAAGCAAAGGCGGCCACTTGAACTTTTATTTACGCAGCAAATTTAATTATTTACTTTAGGTTTTTGGCCTCTGACGGGCCCAAGGACTCGTCCTGATCTTAGTTTGGTTTATGTCCTTGTTTAACTTGACTTGATTGTTTAAGCTGCCGGATTGAACCTACATTATGACAGCTTAATTTTTGTACCAAATTGCGCTTTACGAGCTACCAAAATGATTTACATAAAATTAATAAATTCTTTTTCATCCCTCCGAAATACTGTAAGTGGGGCTTAGACTAATCCTTGTTTGAGCGAAAAAAACCCAAATATTTACTATTATTAAAAGATTTAAACACCTAATTTAGTTTATACTCTCATTTTTTTTCATTAAATCCTTTTTTTGCCTTCTCATTCGGCATAATGCAATTAACTTTACAGATTTGCACTTTGCATAATTCTATTGCCATTTTATTCAATGTTTACGAAACAAAACACAAATGTATTACAATTTTTAACAATGTAGCTGTCAACTGCAACAAATACTGAAAAATTAGACACACTAACACCTATACAAACAAACGTTAATTAAATATTTATTTATAGAGCTAATTCAAAATGCGCTTTTAAATGAATTGTTCAGCGCTTTAAGCCGCAAAAAAAGCAAAGCTAAGAGTAACAAGAATAAACAATAAACAACAGCGGTAAAACAATGGAAAAATGAGAGTCCCAGCTCGTTAATATTTTACCTGATACACACGCACACACACACACACAACACACAACACACAACATACACACAGGTACACATGCCTTCAGGTATTAAGCTTTAATGAAGCAATAAATTTAAAATACCCACTTTTTATATAGGAAGCAAACAAACAAAAAACCAAAAAAAGAAAGAATGGGTATAACGAGAGTGTTGGACCTTAAGACAAGTTGTACACAAATACAAATAAACCTCAAATAAGCACACATACATATAAAAAGAAGAAGGGTATAAGGGTAAGATATGGTATATGAGATACTAGAATCAACTTCTCTCTTTGTTTAATAAATGCATCTACCCCTTTGGATAAGTATAGGGTATCGGCGTACAATATATAATTTCGTTTTGCTGTCTTTTTCAGACTCTTACCATCTTGCTCTACACCCGCACACACACACACATGTTCCGCTTGTTCGTTTGTATAAATACATAAACCTTTTTAAGCTGTCAAGTGATATGTCAAAATTGATATCCGAGTCATTTAAAATGCATGCAAATATGGCGCATCGACAACAAGAAGAACAACAAGCAAAATCAAAAAACCAGCCAACGAGTCACTCAGCCAGTCAGTTAGTGGGCAATAAGCATAACAACAACAACAACAACAGCAACGAGAACAACAACAACAAGGAAAGCCCGTGGGATGCAAAGTTCACAGAGCATTTGCATAAATACGTTTATGTAATGTAAAATGTCAGCGACAGCGTCAAGAACTCGAATGTCGCTTTACACACACTCAAAAATACACAAACACCAACACACACACACACATATAGTCAGAAGCAGAAATAACCGAGTTTCTGTTACTGTGCCACAGTTGCAACTTTGGCAGCCATGGAAAAACGCATTCAATTTGGCATCGTCAGCGCTGCGCTTTTGTTTTACTTTGTTTTTGCTTTGCTTTTTTGTGATTGTTTTTATATATTTTTGCAGCTGAAATTGCATTGAAATTCATAACACATCTGATGCATAAAACGCCTCAAAGCAGCGAATGTAAATTTTACGCATTTTATCGAGGGTGGCGAGCTTCATAAAGCAGCCAAGCACACGGCATGCTGATGAATTTATTAATAATGATTTCAATTTCAGGCTCGCAGTCCTTTTTTTGTCTCCTCTTTCAGAGATTTCATGTTCAGTGACTTTTTCGTAATTAAAAAGCTACAGCAGCAAATATTGTCAACAGAGTCTAGAGTGCTTAAAACACATCGTAAATGAATATCCTGTGACAACCAGCAACAGAGATATCGTATAGCTGATAATTCAGATTAAACCCTTTTTAGTTTGTATGATGAGAATCTGTCAGAATTCGTAACCATTCGAGTCTTATTATAGGGCTGATAGTTCAGATCAAACAAACTCTTCCTAGTTTCTATGATAAGGATATTTCAGAATTTGTAGCCATTCCAGTCTTATTATATCGCTGATAAGTCAGATTAAACCCCTTTTAGTTTCTTTGATAAGAATCTGTCAGAATTTGTAAGCCTTCCAGTCTGATCATAAAGCTAATAGTTCAGATTAAACCCTTTTTAGTTTTTGTAATAAGAATCTGTCAAAATTTGTTGTATTTGTGTGTGGCACTTCAGTTTGTTCACCAACGATCATTATTTAACGAGCTTCCGTTAGTTTCTGCTGGCTTGAGACATGACTTTAGCGTTTCACTCCATCTGTGTCAGGATTTTCGGTGGATTTTGTGCAACATGCAACATGCAACAGACTTCAGGGACTGGTTCTCCTCTTGTTATTGTTCTTATTGCAATTGTCTCTGCAGTTGGCTGGGTGCGCAATTTTGATGCATTACTCTCAACTTAACGCGTTGATTGTGAAATATATAAAACGCAGCACACACACACACACGAGCTGCCAGTGCAGAATGTTGCTTATGAATTATTATGAGCCACGCACGCATTTTGCAACATTAAATGCACTAGATTTGTTGTTGTCTGTGCGTCTATTTGCAAATTGGGAAAGCGCAAAAGTTTCGCTGTGCAGTGCTTCGTCCTTTGGTGCTCGACTCTTGGTTTTAGCAGTGGCCCATTTAGTCGACTGGCCATATGCTCTGTTGGCCATTTATGAGTGATTTGCTGGCTGGTTTTGGTTATGGCTCCGGTTTTGGCTCTGGCAACCACGGCGCTCCAATTTCGCATCGCCAAACTTATTTCCAAGTGCATAATTCATTGTTTCGCCCACATTATTTTCCTTGTCATAAGTTGAAAAGCTGCTGCTGATTCCACTGCTGAAATTCAGCCACTGAAATTGGCTACAAGGCATATGAAATTAGTTCTGTTTTCTGACTTTAGTCACAAGTTTGCGATTTGTGTCGGAACAGCTTGTCAACAGAAATGCAACAAAAATGCAATTTTACATAAAATTTAATTGAATTTGTACCCCCAAACCAGATGCAAGCTTCACATAATAGTTCTATCTCTTACCTATGCCAGCAATGGGAGCTATTCAAACAATTCACAAACTTTTTCAGCTTCATGACAAGCCTCGGGATGACAAATGGAGTTGAAGAATATATTAAATAGAATAGAACAGATTCTATGTCAATCTGTGGGCTTAGTAACTCTCAATAAGATATCAACTACTCAGACATATAACCATCTTCATATTGATCATTTATTTGTTCGCTGTAAAGAAGTAAAATATTAGAGACTCACTCGCTGGCAGCTGCTGCAGTCGCTTTAAGAAAACTCAAACTCGATTTGCACTCAAAACTAAATGTGTTTACTCTACACTCGCAGGCAAATAACTATTTACTACACGGAGATAGCCAAGGAACCTTCTTGGGTGCCAGAGGGTTTGTTGGCTATTTACATTTTGCAGGTATCCAAAGCTGGGAGGATTGCAGCAGCGAAGTAGTTGGGCCCCGGGGCAATAATGCAATCCACTCAATTATCTACAAAGTGCGCAATTTTGTGCAGTTTTGAGCGCTGTCGGGTATTGGGGGTAGTGCTCGTTGCAGGAGCAGGAGATCCTGCTGCAGATTCTTCCTGGAATGAATTACACAAAAACAGACGCAAATAACCAGCAGCTGATTGTTTCGAGTGCATCCATTTTCTTACCTGCCTGTCTGTCAGCTACCTTCCACCTGCCACCTGCCACCTGCCAGTTGCCACCTGCCAGTTGCCAGTTGCCAATTGCAACTGCAACTGCGAATTTCAATTGTAAATAAACTAAAAATAAGTTGGCTCAGTCGAAAGTTTCATCTTGATTGTCGTTCCCACTGTTCGGGTATTCAATTAAATCGATTAATTTGAGTCCAACAAAGTTTTTAAAGTGGCTGCCGCTTCGGTTTGTTAATTAGCAGCTTCAACCCCAATGCAAGGGAATCAACAATGGTCTAAAATCAAATAAAATTCGAATGTTGTTTTTATCCCTTGCAATGCTTCCTTTACTTTCTTTATAGACGTTGTCATTGTCGTTTGTCTATTTGATTGGCATTTTTGTTTGTGCTTTGCCAAAACTTTGAACGGTCAATGAAATTGCGAGAAGAACTTCCCAAATTGCAAATTAAAAAACGTGGCTCTAACTAAATTATTTATTTGTATCTTGTTTCTCTGTCAACTTTCAGTATACTGAAAATATTTAGATAGAAGCAAACCCATTAAACTGTTTCATTTACTTTTTATACATAGATTATAGACTACAATATAATCCTGAGTTTTATTTTATTTATTAATATTTTAACTATTCATTTTTTTAATTTATGGAATATAAAAAACTTGTATTTCCATAAATGTAAATAAACGTTTTACAAATTGAATAATAAATGTGTTTTTTGAGCTGTCACTTGCCCTTTTAGCCTATTCCCTTTACATTTTTGTTTCCTATAAATTAATTTTTGTATATTATTTCGCTTTGGAGGTAGCACTTAAATCTGTATGTGATTATCAGGTTTCTGTTCTGTTTATTTTACTGTGTACACAAAAAAATGAATTCATAATTTCATATTAGTATCTAGCTTATTAATGAAATTATGGGCAAACGGCTAACTCAACCGTAAAGTAAGCCCCAGGTTATTTATACGATAATCGCAGACTTGCTTTGAGGAAAAACCCCATAAATATTTTATAAACTGTCAATTTTGTGGCCAAAAGTCAAAGTATACAAAGCAGATGCAAATAAATTAAATGCAGTTGCCATTGTTATTGCGATTTCCAGTTGAATAGCGTAACAAATGGCACTGTGGCAATTTGTATAGGCTAATCACACCAGAGACAGGACATACACAAATATCCTCACACACACACACGCACGCACACACACTCGCTCAATCGGTCATAATTAAAGGCTTTCAAGCGTATTACCAATACAATTAAACGCATTCAAAGCACACACACACAGATAAGTGCATATCTGTGTATTGAATACACGTTTGTCACGTGAATTCGTTGGTCGGCTCGGGTCGGGTCGGGTCGGGTTGGGTTGGGGATTAAGTGACACACGTTGATCGCATTTGGTTTGCAACGAAAGCGCTTCGAATGGTCTATGAAACACCGCCAGGTAATGCGCTTAATTTTCCATTTGCTGTCTCACAACTTTCAACGTGCAACGTGTTGTTGGCAGGGCACAAAATTTGCAGCCATTTTCCCAGTTAATCTGCTGGAGCACTTTCAAATTGATGGCAATTCAAATCGCTTTGATATGTTTGAGGCAGAAATCAGAGAATGAGCTTAAAACTAGCTGAAATATGGCAAGTGTTTGGCATTTGAATAGAAGAATACAAAACTCATCAAGGATGTCAAGGACAAGCGGGCAACTGTCCCAAGCCGAAGTTACCCAAAAAATTTTAATTAAAATTAAGCTTCTACGAAGATTTCAGTTGGAAGAGGAAATTTTTAATCAAGCAACTAATTAAAATGCTTACGAGATGAAAAGAAAGGCAGCTTGACCAAAGCACACACACACACACGCAATTGTACACATTTCAATTTACGTAAATGTTCAAACATTTTATAACAAATGTGACCCTCACAAAAATTAAAATGAAAAGATACAAAAATAACAATTTTCATCACATGCAGAAAACGTAAAAAAAGCACTTGTATGTATAAGGACTAATCTCATATTTAACTGGTGTTTGGCTCAACACGATATGCATATGCCCTTTATGAGCCCTCAATAAATAATCGTATACATAAAATTGATAATATATAACGTACTCGAAAGGATTTATTTTGAGTTACTCTTAAAATGAACACCAAGCATTTTAGTTTAAAGGTTTCTCTCTGTAAATGAATAAACACTGTGAAGTAGACGCCATTAAATCTCCAGCAAACATGATAACCCTGGCCACACTTGTTTCCTCTGCGAATGTGTGTGTGTGTGTGTGTGTGTGTGTGTGTGTGTGTGGAGGCTAGGCACTGGTATTAGTCAAACTACGCAAAAAGTATGCTAACATAAAAGTCAACAGAAAGAAATCAGCAAATTATACATGAATGTATATCCCAACACACACAAAGAGAGAAGGAAGGAAGGAGGCGAAAAGAATCAGTTGCTACACATGTGGCCAGACAAGGTGGAAGGGGGGAAGGGGGAAGAGTATAAGTAAAAACGAAAGTCTTGGCACACACTACAAACTAACTTGACCCAAAACTACCAGAACAAATAGCAGCACAGCAAAAGCAAAAGCTGAAGCAAAAGCTGAAGCAAAGGCAAGAGCAACAGCATGAGAAGATTCGGTCAGCCAAGTTCCAGGATATGACCAGCATATATGAATCTAGAGAGAAGCTTTAAAAGTCCTGTGTAAAAGCTGAGGGGCACCAAGGGAAGGGGCAAGGAAGCTGTTCATATTTTATGCGCATAGCGGCACATGTTTAAATTAACATAAAGCGAAATTGAGCCGCTGCCTGGGCGTGTCTTACGTTGACATTAGGCAGCATAAAATTCACACTCACATACACACACATTGACAGAGAGAGAGGGAGACAGAGAGAGAGAGAGAGAGAGAGAGAGAGAGAGAGACTCAAAAATTCAACACGAAAGTTGAATTTTAGATGAGGGCAAGGGAAGTCGGCGCAGATTGCCCGATTTGCCAGGCCAAAAAGGATTTTTACGCGGCCTTTTTACATATTTTTGGGTCAGGCACATAACTGTGCATGGCATAATAATGATGCGTGCCCAGCTCCGGTCCTACAGCTCCTAAACGCAGCCGGCGCGACCACAGGCGGTCAAATAAAATACGTAAAATGAAATGAAATAAGGAGAAAAAAAAAATGGAAAATAAATAAAGTTGTAAGTTCAAATAAAGCAAAAGGGCGACTCATAGGAAATCCGATTGTGAATGCATATAACGAACCAGTTCTAAGGCTGGGCCAAATCTGGATTTGTAGCGATCCTTCGAGTCCATTACTATATTTCTGACATACTTTTAAAACAAGCTGCGACTCAAATCACTAAATGAAAGTTTATGAATATAATTATTTATTTTTAGTTGCCATTAGTTAATATTCTATAAGCTCTAATGCTGATTGCATTTCTAGGACAGCTTCAAGATAATCAAATATTATTTTCATTTTCTTCAAAATGTAACTGACAGAAACAACCCATACATAAGGCTAGCATGAAGTATAGGGAATGTCTCTGGGAATTTATCTTTTGATTAGGCGCGCTTGAGCGGCGCCCAAATTGTGTGCCTGTCCGACAACTTCCTGGTCGGGGTAAAAAGGACAGCCCATCAAATTTATGTGCCGCCCCTTGGCCTCAATAATGAGCACAAATTTTTGTCGATATTTCGTTTTGGTTTTTCAGCATTTTCTTCTGCTGCTGTTGAGACCCCCTTTCGGTTGTGGTTGCGCTTCGCTGGGCAGCCCCACTCATCTGTAATTCACTTTAACTGTCTAGTTATATACTACATAGTATACGTGTATACGTGTATGTGTGTGTGTGTATAGAATTTATTACGAAGAGCAGAAAAAATGAAATGCCAGCTCATTGGATTACCGATCTGACTTTGATTTGCTTTAAGCTCCGACTCCAGAAGGAAGCCCAAATCCAAAGGAAAAATGTACACAGAAAAAATGCCATAAATGTTAATTGCAATACCCACGCATCATGCCAGAGTACAGGCTGACCACCCTCGGGCTGACAGCTGTGCAGAATGAGTTTGACAATTATGTGGTATACACACACACACACACACACACACACACGCACACACATGTGACAATAACTGCCCCGAAGCCAAGGCCAAAGAATTTTTGGGCATCAAATTCATTAGAGCCGCTTCAAAGTGCCAACGTGCAGAATGTCCTGGGCAGCCCTTCTCTGCACTGCTCTTAGCCAGTGCTACTGACTGCTGCTGCTGCTGCTGCTCCTGCATGCAAAACGATGTTTTAATATGAAATTAGTTGAGTCCTTTGGTTTTTGGGTTCGGTGCGTCTCGACTCTTGACTGTCGACTGTCGACTGTCGTTTGGTTCGCTACGCAAAGTAAAACAAATACAAATTGCTTGCCATGTACTTATTTGGTCAACAAATGACAGGACACTCACACACACATACAATGGCAGACTGTATGCTGAGAGAGAGAGAAAGAGATACACAGACAGACCCACACAGAGGCCCAGGATACAGAGAAAACATAAAGCCAGCATTAACACAACATTGCGACTGTTGACTTACGCAACAAGAAACGGTTACGACCGTCAGTAAATACCGTTACTCTTACTGCTGCCCAACATCTTCCCTGAAGACTGAATGACTCGATATAGATATGGAACCTAATGGTTTTGCCTTCCTCATGACTGAAATAAAGCCGAACCTCATTGACTTTCGAACTAAACTGCAAACTGGTTCCCAAAGCCAAAAAAAAATTTCAAATTTCATCTTCGAATCAACATTTTCATGAAACGCCACAACATTAACTGTACCTTCTGTTTTAAAAGATTTATTTGAATTCACAAATGACTTCAATAAAATGTCGAGAACTACACAAAAATATGGAAACTTAATTGCTGAACAAATGAGAGAAAAGTCTGTCACAGAGCTAGCTGGAATCGGTGAAGCTTCCTGACCGAAACGGGACTCTAAGGCATACACCATGCTGGGCCACTACTTGGTACTGAAAACGGATCAGGAACTGTTTAAGGATTGAATGAAGGATGTTTGCCATGCAAGTTCATTGCTCCCACAGCCTTAATGATTGGTGCAAGGAGTTTTTGTAAATGACTTGGCACAGAAAGTTGAGAAAAATCTCTGGACACCTTGAGAAGTTCGAACTCTTATTCATATGCACTCGAAATCCTTAATATTTTTATACGAAACATGTTCCCTTCACGTTAATGTTAGACTATCTTTAGAATGTAAATTAATTCTTTGATTTGATTCTATTTAATTGGACACATTCCAGATTAATCACTTGCAAGCTCATATGCCAATATCTATCTATATATAGTATATATACTTTGAGTCTTTAAGCTTACATTTATTTGTTGCTTTCATTTTAAATTTCCTGCTTTCAGCTCAGACCGTCTTTAAGTAGTTCCTGTTTTCAAGATATTCTAAGTCTTGTAGAATTTCAATCAATATTTTTTCTGCCTTAAATTTTACTCTTTCATATGATGGATACAATGTTCAACCGCTACTTAGATACCGCTGTAAGCATCCGGCGACGTCATTGCTATCCGAGGTGCTGTTTTATATCCTCTTTCTAAGGATCTCAAAATGAAAGTGCGATTTTTATGACCTACGGAATGTTTTATATGAAACCTTTGCTCTTAAAAAGTTCTTACATGCTTAAATACATATATATATATATATATATATATTCTTGGGAGTATGTGAGTTGTTCTGTGTTTCTTAACTGATTTATGTATTTGTAGCCGTGTTTCTCTCAGGTTATTCATTCATTCGCTCAACCTCACAAACATAAGCACATACCACATGTCAAATGCCAGCCTGCTAAAGTTTTTCAACTGTCAATTAAAAGCGAAACTAATTAAACTTTGCAAAAGAGCCGGGACGTATAATTAATCGACACATAGAAAGCGAGTGAAAGAAACTGAGTGGCACAAGGAACGAGCATAAAAGTGAGAGAGAGAGAGGAAGTGTCAGGAGTGAGAGAGAAAGAGTGAGTAACAAGCAAAGAGCGCTTAAAGTTTAATTAAACTTTTTATAAACAAAAAGTGTTGGCGACCAATGACGCTGAGGATGACGACAATTATTAATCAATTTTTGATTGAATTCAGTTAAACGCGCACAAAATTTTCAACCGAAAGCATTTATTGTGTGTGCGCGTGTGTGCACAACCAAACGATGTTCCATTTGTTCACTCATATATACGCTTAGAAGTTAGCGCAAATGCACTGTCATCATCAGATCGGCTGGCAATGGACGTCCCTATCTTCGGTAAATGACAAAAGCACTAAAAACAATATGGCGTCATTTCCGGCACGCATTAGCGGCATGGAGTACACCATTGTTGGGGCGTTGGTGTTGTTGGTGTTGCAATATCATGCTGGGTATGGTTTAACGTGTCATTGTCATTGTTCTCATTGTTGTTGTCGTTGTTGTTGTTGTTGTTTTTGTTTGTTTATTGTTTGCAGTTGTTTGTGCCTCTTATTGTTGCTGTACTCGATTTGTTTTGCTTTTGACAGCTCGGCAGTTAGGCCTCATCATCATTAACAACGGCAACGGCTGCAAAATGCTTTTGATCAATGTAGTTACACCTTGCAGTCACATCTCCATTTTAAATTCTACTGCCCACAAATTAGATTAATGACCTGGGAGTCAGTCGGTGGGACTGGGAGTGGAAGTGGAAGTGGACGTGGAAGGTCCCAAGTCCAGTTGGACAAACTGAACGCTCATTATGCGCCGCACGAGTTCGATTTGATGCTCATTTAGTTGTTTGTCTGCCACTGATTCCTTTTGCTTTCTTTTGGTCACTTTTCTTTTTCGAGCCACCGCAATAATTGGAAAAGTTTTCATTTGAACGCCATCAACGACACCAACAAGAACAATGGGGCGTGTTACTACAACAACAATAATTGCGGTTTACAGCAGCAATTACAACAATAACAACAACAACAACAATGCTATCGTTGTCGTCGGCGAAAAGTCATCAAAAGGCTACTAAAGGTTGACGCAGCTCGTCCTGGCCATTCCGTCCAGGAGAACTTTTTGCGGCCATCGCACGCTCATGGATTTGGCACGCAACGGACCACGAAAACGAAACGAAAACACTTTGCAGCTCGGAGACGATGTTCGGGAAAGGAGTAGCATGTATCCAGCCAGCAGTTGCATTTTCATACACTTTCTTCCTAAAAGGTTTACGACTATTTTGAGCCAATATGTGACGGGCAAAAGCTGCAGCTCTATCAAAATATAATCAACTTTCCCTCCCTTGAAAAAGTCCTAAAATCGTTTTGTTTCATCGCAAATTTTATGACCCTGTCTTAAGGTAGAGTATCAAACAGTCAGGTACTGCCAGTTAATATTGTTAGTGGTGCTGAGGCATGCAGTTTGCCTACAATGATTTAAGTTTTCATTATCGGCCAAAGTCCGAACACTCCACACTTTTTCCGCTCTACCATTGACCCGTTTCGTGGGGACTGCATGTGTGCAGTTAAATGTGAAAAGTTCCATTTCAACTGGATTACATAGTTTATCCTAGCAAACAGGCAGAGGCACGCATCCTCATTCTCACACACGCACACACACACACACACACACAGATAATGAAACAGGCTGGCAACGCTTTCGATCGCTGACGTCGCCGTCAACCGCGCTGCAAATGCATTTTCGACGCGCTTGAAATGCGACGCCCCCAACCGAGCGACGTTCAACCAAGAAAACCAATGAAAATGTTTGTCCAGCTCACTCGGATGTTGCCCAGGTTGCACTTGCCACTTGCTACCTAGTGTGGGTCCAACTGGTCGGCCAGTCGGTGGGTGCTGGCTTCCGTGGTATTTGTTACAGCAAATGCTAATGAAAAGTTTCCAGCTGTCCGTTACCAGTGGCCAGTTGCCTGCTGCCAGTTGCCTGCTGCCTGCTGCCAGCTGCCATCTGCCAGTTGCCAGTTGGCCGTTGCCGGGCTGTGGCTCGGCATCATCATCGTCATTCCCTAGTAAAGCACAAAAAAAACGAAACTTTACCATTTGATTTTGTGTCTCGTGAGCCACATGCAGTGCACCATTTGCTTACCCGCACCGTTGGTCCATTGCCAATTTCAGCAGAAGCTGTGCCCAAATGATAACATGCCGGCCACCAGCTGCTGATTAGCACCTCGACTGAATGCTTTGGGGTGCTTCGGGCAATAAGCTCCTGTATACCTGGATATGAAAATGTGCACCTTACCTGTGCTGCTAATGAGGTATAGAGAAAATGTTGAATTAGATTCGCATTGAGTAAACAGATTGCATATAAACTGAGTTAGGATACAGAATGATAGTTATTATTATGTTTTTACACTCACCTTGAGAGTTTGTTTTAACTTCTACTACTTCCATTTCCATTTCTATTTCCCTCTTAAGCCTGTGTTAGGTCAGCCAACCGCAGCATTTATACTCCTAGAACAACCCAGAAACTCCCACTAATTTCATTGAAGCCTGGCTGCCCCCTCAACATCCATAGTGAACATTTTGTGGCAATAAAGCAGCTCAACTCCTGAACTCTTGGGAGCCGCTACTGATTTGCTTATGCAGTGCAGCTGCAACGGCAGAGGCAGAGGCAGAGGCAAAGGCAGCGCCGTGCAATTTAGTTGAATTACCAAGTGAAACAATGGCGACTGTTAATTGGTTTCCTTTGTCCTCAGACCGGGGTAGCAGATCCCATAGCTGGTGATATTACTGTAACTATTACAGTTACTAAAGCTAGCAATAGCTGGCCAGGGGCCTCGGGCTGTGGCTCTGGCTCTGGCTCTGGCTCTGGCTCTGGCTCTGGCTGTGGCAATGGCTGCTGTTTGCCAATTGCTGGAAGAATTTGAAATTGTCTTTGCCCGGGCGAAATTTATTAAACAAACAAAGCCAGAGAAGAGCCAGAGAAGACTTAAAGACTAAAGACAGCAAAGATTGTGAGTGAGTGAGCCTTGAAGCTAGTGAAGTGCGAGTGCTGCAACAGCTATGCAATTTGCATTCTCCACTAACTATTCTAGGAATTTTACTGCATAGGACAAGCGACAGGACAGCTGACAACTGACAGCTGACAGCTAAAAGCATGTTCCACTGCTAATGAATAACCAGACCAGACCACATCACAGCACACCACATCAGTCCAGTCCAGACCAATTCTGAGAAACTTGCTTATCTTTATGACGACGCATAACTAAATGGCCAATCAGTGAAACTGCAGCTGACAAATTAATTTCTTGCCACTGCCCACGCTTGACTTTAACCCCAACCACACACAGAGAGCACAAACTTCACTTTGTTCATCATTTGAATAGCATTCAAGTTTGATCGAATAGCACGTTTCGTTTCTCTTGTACATATCAATAATGCAATTGATTTTAAGCTGTTGTTAAATGCAAAAGATGACAAGTGGCAACAGACTCGAATAAGTTGCAATTGTTAAAAGTTTCTGCCTGCTGAAAATATTTGCATATTCTCCCAAACTTTTGGCCTTCTGCGAAGCTGACTCCGCACCATGGCTATAAGTCAATAACCGAGTGTTGAGTTGCAAAGCGGCTCAAGTTTTTTTCTACTTTCATTCATTTTTTTTGATATTTTTGGGGGGAAAGGGAGGCAGATTTGAAAAATGAACCGAGTTGTCAAGACAGCGCGGTAGGATAATTTGTCTGGCTAAGTTTATGGAAGGGCATAAATCGGTCTTGCGGGTTAAGTGATGAATATTGGGCTTGGTCTCGAATTTCGGGCTCTGGTTGAATGGCACTGATGACAGCCTCTAATGAAGGCAGACACAGTAAATCAATTATGATTAAAGCTCATTACTGTTGCAATGCACGCGCTCAATACTTAGTACAATATACAAAGTTATTGGCAGGCAGCAGCCACAAACTTGTGCGGAAATTGCGTTAGTTCCTCCATCTCTTTCTGCCTCTGTCCATCCTCTGATATATGTGTGTGTGTGTGTGTGTGTGTGGGTGTGTGTGTGTGCTTTGGGTGTGCATGTGGTAACGCCCATGTAATGACAATGATTTGCTTTGCCATCGATTGTAAACGCTTACGGTTCAGTTTGTAATGATGCTGCCTGCTGCCTGTTTACAATTTCAATGCGTAGCTACATAGATACAACCACACACACACACACATACACACTCACTCACGCTAACACATACCAAAACACAAGCTAAAGCTCCAGGAAGTTTAACCACAGAATGAAGAACAAAGGGGCGAAGAAGCAGAGCTAAGAGGATTTATAATTGAGAGAATAATTAGATGAGTGTAGCGCACACACACACGTGTGTCTGTGTGTGTGTGTGTGCTTAGTGTTATTTGTATGCTTCTGCGAACTGTAATTGGGTTGTACTTAATGAAGAACTAAGGTCTTGAAAGTGGCAAATAAATTGCTTCGGTGCATGAAGAAAAGACGTTTGAAGTCAGCAAATGTTGTCAACTTAAACAAATATAAAAGCACGAATCAAAATATTAAAGCGACTTATAAAGGATTCGACTTAATTAATCTGGAATATGTTAAACTTGAAATAGTTTATAAGCTGTTTAATAAGTACTTTAGTATATTTTATACCAGAAAACCCTTTAAAGTTCACATTGTCATATTCCTTCACTTAAATGAAAAAGTCCTTTTATCTTTTGTTACTGTCTTATAATTCCTTTGAAGAAAACTACTTCTTAGTTTCGGGGACTCGAATTAATAATTATCAAATTTATTTTTGAGCAACAATCAGCCTTAAATGTCATTGCACAAAGTTCAAGGAATTCGCAAAATAAAACAAAGTAATGGATGAACGTGGTCTGCCGAACATCTTCGTAATGGCAGTTTCAGCTTTTATTCTTTCTTTTCTTTAAAATCATTGTGTGTGTGTGCGTGTGTGTATCCATGTGTGTGTGTGTGTGTGTCATCTTTCCTTTATATCTGTTGTGTTATTTAGCTTGCGTTTATTTCCTTTTCAATATTTGTTTTGTGTGCTGAAAGACAAACTCCAATCCAAACAAAACGCGATTGAGTCTGAGTCTTGCCTCAGTCAGAGCCTCTGTCTGACTTGCTGACTGTCGACTGGGTAAATGAATATGTGGCACATACTCATATTGAATATATATATACATATATATATATATAAGTGTGTATGTGTGAGTCAGGCCTCTGTCTTGCGTTGTATATAAATGCCTACTTATAAGGACATTTAATTTCAAGGCACGCGCGCACACAACGAACTGAGGCCGAGGCTGTTGTGTCTGCAATATTGAATATTGTAGCGGGGCACACACACACTTACTAACACACACACAGATACGCTTACAAGCACACATTGAGCCACATTTGCACCTACACAAGGCTGCTTATTTAGTGTCAGCTCCTGGGCCGCATTGTTTGCTCATCGCTTGCCTCCACGGACAGTCAATTTATTTGCAACACATGCAGCGCAGTCAATGGCGACGGCGACGGCGATGGCGAGGGCGATGGCTGTGGCAACATCAACCCAAATGCCTGTCTTTTCACCTTAATCCTGGCCAGCCTGGCTTGGCTCCGTGTGCGCATAAATCTCACACGCACCACATAATTATCCAGTCAACAAACGCTAAATAGCCTCCGAACGAATAGAATTGACAGTCGCCGCTGCGGTTAGTTCTTAGTGGTTCACGTTGAGTGCGACCACGCCCACAGATTGAAGTCTTTAACTCGGAATAGTAGAGAGATGGATTACTGTGTAAATAAAGCGACAACAATCTTTAATAAGCATAAATAATACTGATTTTATAATCAATATGAAGTCTCAAGAGATCAGAGCACATGTTAAGGAATTTGTTAACTAAAAGTTTGTTGAAAAGTTGTAATTATTGTATTATTGTATTATTATTATTTTGTTAGTTTCTCAGTTTCACAGAGGGCCGCTAGTTAAAGTTATTAGAGCAGAAAATCACATAAACGCAAATGAAGTAAGTTTCAAGCTTGCCAAATGCTTAAAAGCCTGCAAAAAGCATCCAAACAACAACTGTGTAAAGTGCTGGAACAACAACTAACAGCAGCAAAAAAAGCAACTCAAAAACAACAAAAACAACAAGAATAAAAACAAAACAATGCAACTGAGAATAGAGTAGAAACAACTAAAGCAATTGCAATGAAAAAAGAAAAGAAACCTGCAAAATGCATTGCGCGCAAGGTGAAGGCGGCAGAGTTTTTGCCATTGCCAAAGCAAATATGCAAATTGTTGATTACAAACTTTTGTTGCTTTTGCTGGATGTTAGTGTTAGTGTTAGTGTTGGTGCTGGTGTTGCTGCTGGTGTTGGTGCCCTTCATATAAATATTTAAGTATCTGCGCACTGAAAGCTGCCACTCGTAGATGTTGCAACAAAACGCTAGTTGCTGGAGCCCTTTTGGGGAATGGCATGGAAGGGGGTTGCTGTCCAAATTAGAGTTTGACTATTTTGCATATTTAATTGAAATTGCATTTCTTAAATAATCCACTGTCATTTGCACAGCTCCCACACACACACAGAAGTACACACAGACAGACAAGAAGAAAGAGAGTGATAGACGCTTTCAGTCAGCGTTTGCTTTTTATTTGTGCATTTAACTACAGTTTGCTTTTATTTGTCTTTCTGTATGTCTATATGTCTGTATATCTGTGTGTGTGTGTGTGGGTGTGTTTATTTATTTAGTTTAATAAGAGTTTATTCAAGTGCATGTCTTGCCCAAAGCTTTGTTTGCTTATTTTGGCCAACACACACACACACACACAACAAAGGATAACAACAACAAGAAGAGCAGCAAAAAACTCGAAACTCATTTGCAATTTGTTTAATCAACACTCAACACACAAGCAGTTGCCTCAAACACACACACACACACACACACACAAACTGAAATTACACATACGCCCTGTGCGACGCAGGCTACCAGCCAGACCCAAAAACTTTGCGCTTTCTCTCTGTCGTACAGCCAAAGTCAAATAAACATGCTAATTAAATGGCAGGCGGCCCAAAAAATCTAAGCCAAAATATTTGACCCAATTTGTAGATACGAGAATGTAGAAAGAGGGCGTACCCGGATACCCCTGGCATTTTAGCTTGTGCCTAAAATGAGGATGTGACCGAGTTGCTCAGTTTCAGTTTTAACGTTCCCTCAAAACTCGTTTGCCGTAGGCAACTGCACTTTATGCGTTGTATTCAGTTGGATGAAGATTTCGTGGAGATTTCTCTCAAGCTTCTCGATCCTTGGCTGATCTTTTCAAAGATTCAAGTATAATTTTATCAGAGAAAGTCGTTAATCATTTGTATTAATATCAGCTGAAAGATATATTAACTTACAAGTATTTTATCTAAGAAACTAATTTTAATTAAAATATTATATGCGAACTGAAATTTCAACTTTGTTTTGCGAAAATTGTAGCTTGTTTCGGGCCACTGTGACCCACGCGTAATCAAGAGCTGATTCCTATTTAAGAGACCTGTTTTCATTTACGTTTTCCGTCTGGCTGATGGCAATCTAAGAGTAGCTAATGAATGTCATCAATTCAGTGAGTAAACGCAACGCTGCACCTGCTGGGACTTGCAAGTCGATTGAAATCTGATTAATAAATGGCGAGGCGCTGAAAAATTCAATTAGACACGCCAGCGGCAGCCGTTGGGATGGCAGCTGGCTGTTTAACTACCTGCCATTTTTACTGGCTTTAATGCAATTACTTATTTTGCCGGGAATGGCGGATGCAGCCTTCTGACAAAACGGACACTTGGCTTAATGGCCACAGGAAACAGTTGCTACAGCGACTCATTTTTAAGGCTGACATTTTGTGGCTTTGCAGCTGGCGTTTGCCATTCGAACGCTATTGATTTATGTCTGCAGCAGTTCAATTGACATGTGCAAGGCTTCAGCTGCTTCAATGGCTTCGCTGCTTCCACTGGCAAAAGTGGCTCAATGTAGCCATTATCGAATTTCTCAAATAAAAAACCGAGTGGACTCTCATCTCAGTTCCCCCCAAAAGAAGCGCATCGTTTGTAAGTTGCTAAAAAGAATTCACAGTAAATGTTGGCAATTTAAATGCCAGATACAGTATTTACGGTGCTTCAGAAATATATTAAAAAATTGTTGAAGCAACTCTCCAGAATGGATGGACTGATTATTACGAACAGCAGAGGATGCTCAAGAATGAAACGAATAACGAGCAACAAGGTTTTTAGTGTCGAGTGTGGATACAAATTGTATTTCTCCCTAGACAAAAGCTTAAGTCGAAAGCGACTGATGCCAATTATTCGAAGTGCAGAATTAATCCTTCAATCGATAATATCAATCCAAGTGCATCCACTAAGCATTTAATAGCAGAAAACTTTTCATATCATATGCCGTTTTGCATATCAATTTGAAATCAGTGAACACAAGTGCTCTGCTCTGCCACCCCGCAATAAGTGAGGCAGTCAACGCAGCTGGCTTGTGGCAGGGCTGCAATCAGGTAAGTTCAGTATTAAGAAATTATCAGGCCAAAAAGTTAGACTGGCGCAGGCAGCCAGCCAAATGGTAATTAGAAGCCATGCAAAGTTGAGGCCAGAGCCAGCTGGGGCAAAATATGAAAAACATTAGTTTGCCGGGCGCATACAGTGCAAATATATGTAGCTAGCCACGCCCCCAAAACCATTTTTCCACTTGACTGGTGCTGTGCGTGCAACAATTGTGGTTGCAAGTTGGCCATATTGCCAGCTGCCTGCCGCCTGCGCCTGCTGCCTGCTGCCTGCTGCCACACGCAATGCAGCAGGAGCCACAGTCACGGAATGGGTTCAAGGCTTCTCTGGCTTTGGTTTCTGGGTTTTGCGCTCTTTAATTATGAAACACTCAGCAGCAGTGAAGTGAGTGGCTATTGTGTGTTGCCAATTGTTGTTGCCAATTGTTAATGCCGCAACCCATCAAGTTCGGGGTCGGGGGCGAAACTTTGGATAAAGCCAAGACATTGCTTTATTGCCTAGGCATTTGAGTTAATGCGGCACGTGGCCGAGGCAAAGGTACAGAGTACAGACTGTTCCAGCGATAGCTGAAAATCTAAGCCAGACAGGCCCATTATGCAGCAAATGCGTGTTAATGACCAAGTTAAAACTTTTCCAGCTAATTATCGACAGTTTGCAGAAGACCCGCTCTTCCTAGCCTGTTTGGCTTAGTTTTTCTTCTAAGTTAGTTGTACGTATATATAGTCTTTGGGTTACAATTGCTGTTGGATACTCAAAAAGTTAAGAGTGCTCGACTTGCCGTCGAGTCTAGTAAAATACATAAAAATTTCTGTGAAGTTTCGGGTAATTAAACTAAAAACCGTATGTAAGTGGAATATTAGTACATTAGCTGGCTTATGCTCAGTTTTAATTGCTGGCCAGCTATCTGTGTGCTCAACTGTTAACCAGTTCACCTTTCTCAAAGCAGCAAAAACTTAAATTTAATATAAGAATCAATTATATTCTTCAATGTATCGTTTAACCATAACGAGTCTGAAACTAGAAAATATCAAAAAGGAAACAATTTTTGACTTTTATAATTATTTTTTAGCTATTATCAGTCCATTACATTGATAATATCCGAATCATTCGCAATAGTCCATTAGGTTGCCAAAGCTATTATTTTTGTTCAGGTTTTCGGTGCATTTGAGATTTTCATTCTTTATCAAACTTAATTAAATTCCTTGGCGATTTCCTTACCTTAATTACCTTTTGGAAAATCATGCAATTTCTTTGACCGCCCGCATAGAACTCGCCAGAACTATGAGACCACTAAATTTTTATGCAAGCCGCCAAAGTGCTGGACAAATAGCCCAGCAGCCATTTTAATTGAAAAATATTTTTACCCCCCACGCTAAAAATTTGCTGCGTGTTTGACAATTTGACGCGTCTCCTTGATGGCATTCCGCTGCGTTGTGGAGTATTTTGTGTGTGTGTGTGTTTGTTTTACCCAAAGCGAACTCTATTTAATTAGTACCCCAGCCGCCTACTTTGCTCGCTGTGTAAACTTCAATTAATATGCGAATGAAATCCGCTTAGACAAAAAGCAGCAGCAGCAGCAGCAGCGTCGGCAATCAGGGCAAGAGCAAGGGACAAAGCTGCCAATCAAGCGAGCGAGACCCTCTGAAGGACCTTCGGCGCATTCCATCCCATCTATCGAGGAGGCCCCCTTCATGATTTGCGACATTTTGTTATTTTCGCTGATGCCGATGCTGATGCTGATGCTGATGCTGATGCAAAGCCGACACTCGATTCAAGTACACTAATTAAGATCAAACGTTTCGCAGCGAAATGAGATTTTATCGGCCTGGCGGCATTGTTGTACTATATATTCATATTAAAATCACATAATGAAGTGTCAGCGAAAACTGACACCCTCTCTCTCTATCTCTCTCTCTCACTCTCTCTCTAATCAAAGATTAACGTCAAAACTTAAGATGCCAGTGTTCAATCAAAACTCTCTCGACTCGACTCTGATTTGGTCTGTACCCATAAACCCAATCCACTCGAGCTTCATTGTTGTTTCAGCCTGAAAATTCCTTAGCTTCGGGGCTCATCAAAAGGTAAAATGCGTCCTAAAGTGGCCGCTGGTCGTCCTGACAGCACCGTAATTAATGAAATGTAGTCACGTTCTTCTTTTTGTTCGCCAGCAGTTGTATATATATAAACTAATTACAGTTCCCTAATAAACTTAATGGTTTTCTCACACACAAACCAAATTTCGAGTACTTCAATCTCCAACGCCCATATCCAATAATACTCTAACACTGTCTTAAATATTATGCAATACAATTCGCTGACTCGCCTTTTGAGCTATTTGAACTTGGCATTTTGCTTTGTGTAACTTAATTTAATGACAATGTTTTGGTCTCAGTCAAAGTGCGCGACAATTACAGGCTCACAGGTAGACAATGATTTCAATTTCAGGTAATTTAACGCTTTTCCATCTTAAAGTTTGCCAAGCCTAATTGATTTATTCAATTCAAAGCTAGTCTGCATTTAACTAATTAAGTTCACTAAAGTAAACCCTTTCAACGTGCGTGAAATGTTACACAAAGCCTGAAAACTAATGGAAAGTTGGTTTTATCTAGAGGATTTCCTTTTGACTTTTGTAAATCACGTTGCTGCTTCGCTGTGTCACATATCGTTTATTCCAGCTTTAATTAAAATTTTAAAAACCAATTAAGAGGAAGACAAGATTTTATAACCGTACCGGGGTACAAAAAAATGGGTTAAAATTTCATAAATTTTGCAGAAAATATGAAGCAGTATTGGACAACCCGAAAAAAAAAGAAAGCAGAAAATGGGAAACGAGGCGACATGGTTCCCGCGTGGAGCTTTGTGTGTTTGTGCAGCGTTTTACACTGATATGTATGAAAGGAATGAACAGACACAGACACAGCCACAGCCACACACACACACACACACACGCAGACACCCACAGAGGAACAGGAACATCAATGTCAGGGCAAATAACAAGGAAAGCAGCCGGGGAGGGAATGAGAAGTGAAAAGTGGGTGCTGGGAATAGGGGAAGATGAGAAACGTCAGGAACGTCGCTGAGTTGGCACCAGTTTGAGCTTTCGCCTCGGCGTTTCCTGCAGTCAGTCGACTGATTTAAAATGTTACCGTTATTTATACACGTAGCCAGGCTATATAAACAGCAGGAGCTACTCCCTATGCGTTTCTCTATGTGCGTGAGTGTGTGTGTGTACGATTTTTGCACATTTCTCATCGTTTACTGTAAACTGCGATGCTTTTGCTGCAGCTCGACAGCATCGTTCTAGTGACTGACTGCGACTTGGCAGCAGCAGCAGCAGCAGCAACAACAACATCAATAACAGCAGCAGCAACTGAAACAACAACAGTAACTATAGAACTGCGCTTTACTTTGAGTACAACAACATCCTTGCCACCCACTGGCCCACCCACTGCGCGCTGTCAAAAGAGATTTTTTCAAATTAACTTTTCATATATTTATGTATGTTTAAATTTGCGCTCAACCTTTTTGTCAGTTCACAGCAACACATCATACAAATACACACATACACACACACACATATATGTACATACATGTATGTATGTATCTATTTACATGTGTATGCATGATTTCGCATCATACATATTGTGCTACATATACGAGTACATATCTATAAGTCAGAGTGCGTAATACATATGTATAAATGTAAGAGGAACGATTCAGTCGAGTGTTTCCAACTGCGAGATACCCTTAACCTCAGTCTTTAATACGAAAAGCATATTCTCCCCTAACTCAGAACACATCAAAATATACATACATACATATTATTTCATGAATAACTTCAGTGTTTATTATTATATGTACTTAGTATATAGGTTTAATATTGGTTTTACATAAACAGTTGCAATAAAATATTTTAACTTGTGCTGAAACATAAATTTGATCCTTATATGATATTTCCTTTATACTACGTCTATAATAGTAGATAGACGGCCAGACCGAAGGACATGACTTAATCGAGTCTGCGACTTATCCTTTACAAGAATATACCTTTAGAAGTCCTTCCATCAGTGTGTTATAACTTTAATATCCCCTTTTAATCCATTTTTCATGGTTCAAGGGTATTAAAATATAGTTTTGGCTTCACAGCATGTTGTTCACTCTGTTATTTTCTCTGATGGGGCCTACTGGCAGCTAGATGAATGCGTCATATATGTTCGGGCTGCACAAAAAAAAACAATAATAAATGCCATGTGCGAATATCAGATACTCTGTCCCTATAACTGATAGACCTTTGAGCTACCCTGTTCACAAATTAAAATAGTTTATATGTATGTTTGACGTTTGCGTTCTTTAAGATAAATAATTAATCCCTCTCTTCAGTTTTGTCAGATTCTGACGGCTATCCAAGGAATAGCTTCTTCAGGGTTTTATTGCTTTTGCGCCGCTTTTCCGTTGATTTTCCTTTTATAAACGCTTTAGGCTTTGTTATTAATACGTTTTCTTCAGGCTTGTCTTGCTGTTTCGACGTCTGAGAGATGGACAGCCTCTCCAGGCTATGATAGCAGGATTCGAGCTTGTTTCGCATCTTGTTGCATTTTCTTGAATAGCTGCTAAGCAACTTTATTAGTTGCAATATGCTGAAGTGAAGCTGTTAACTTGCAACTTGAGCTTCAATTATTTCCGTTACTTTACATAGTAATCTCTCAACCTATTTTAGCCTCTACGATTATAGCGCTCTTACAGTTAGACGAGAAGGACACGACATAATCTACTCGGCTGATATTACCGGATATGCCATTACTTGCCTTTATTTCCTTTATTTCCACAAGATATTATCCTTACTTAATGGTACAGGGTATAAAAAGAAATAAATATAAAGAAATTCGCCTGCTAAATCATATATCATTTTGTATTCTTAGGCAACCTTTGGTATCCAGAAGATACGTGGCAAAAAGTAAAGTACAACTGATATTTAAGGATTGCATATATTGTATTTAAAATTTGCTGCCATTAAAATTTGAAGCTGAGTTTGGCATGTGGCAAAGTAAACACCTCGAAATACGATGTTGTTGAAGATTAATATAATTTATGAACTTAAAAAACTGTTTCTACCATTTTATCAATTATCACAAATTGGCCAAAACATATAAGTTTGGTTGAATCAACAACTTGAATAACTTTTACGATTGAACCAACAAAATGCTAGATAAAAAAAGTAATTTCTATTAGCGAATAACTTCAAATTTCATGATATTATCGACACCAAGTAGATCTATCACATTATCCATGCTTTTTATAGAAGAATTTAATACAAGTTAATACTTTTTCATTGCATATTCAGATATTGTTTTTAAATTTCATAATAAATATGTACTCCGTGTAAGTAGCTTTAATCGTATCCACTGACTTGCACTCCAACTTCCATCAATAGATATCGCCACTGTTCACGTCCTTTTAAGCAAAGTATTCAATTTGGTCTACGGTGCAACCAACGCAGCGTGGCTAGTCCTTTTATAATACAAAGTACCCAATATTCCAATTCGAAAGGTAGCGATGATATTTTGGACACGAGCACTAAGAAGAATCTAGCTAAAACTGCAACTGAAGTCGGAAAAAAAGCTGCAGAGGCAGCCACTGCGACACAAGGTAAGGACAGCAAATCAAGTGAAGGGGATAAGGGGGACAAGTCTAATTTAGATAAAAAGAAGAAGGAAGCAACAGTAAAATCAAAAGGACCCCCACAACCGCCCAAAATAGAGCTTAGGATCATCCCAGCTACATTCTCGAAGCTCGGCTACGATGAGAAGAATATGAAGATGGGCCGAGTTCTATCACCACACTTGAGTATCTATAGAAAACAATTGACATCCGTGATGTCGATATTAGTGCGAATAAGCGGCGTTATTTTGGGCGTAGGCATTTGGATAATCGGGCTAACGAGCTATTGCCCCAATATGAACATCAGCGCGATGGCTAAAAAGATTGAGCAATGTGACTGCAGCAACATAATCCTAAAGATATTTAGGTTCCTGGTTATACTCCCATTTGCCTACCACGTGGTGGCTGGAACACGTCATTTGGTCTGGTACTTAAATGTTTTTCTCAGCAAGCCTGAAATTTATGCAACAGGCTATTTGGCAATTGCTATGACATTTGCTTTGGCAACTGGCTTGACAGCTCTCAATGTGGATAAAAAAGGAGCCAAGCCGTCTAACGTAGCGTACGATGGTCAAGTCAAAGTGAAACTAGAAAATTTGGTGAATAGCCAGAGCGACGAAAGCGTGGAATGCGACACTGACAATATAAAGGACATTGTAGATTTAACTGAAGATTATTCGGATAAATAGAAATTTCTTGTAGGAAAATCCAAGTGCTTGTGAAAAGATAAAACCAAGGACATTGTGTAAATTTCTTGTAATTAAAGTTTTTTAACACGCTAGCAAATGTTTTTCTTAAACTCTCCATAAGGTGCTATGATCCAACTACAAGTAGAGACCAAACAATAGTTATAGGAGAAAAAAGCAGGTAATATTAATAACAATATCTATATATAACATATTATAGCTATAGACAGTAAAATTGCATAAGTTACTTCTACACGAATCAAGTGAATGTTTTCAGCTTGAATTTAAAGGTACTGAAAGTTTATTCGAACAAATTGTGCTGCAAAGTGGAAAATTAGTTTCAGTTTATTCTTCAGCCAAGCGATTCAACTGGACACAGCCTTGCATATCCCAGAGATAAGTCCACACACACACACATAAGATACGATGTTGTTGTTATTGTTGTTTGAGTTGTTGTGCTGGCCACATTGCAAATGCGATTGCCTCATAATGGAATTACCTGGCTGCGACAGGACACGACTGGAGTCTGATGTCGTATGTTTTCCTTGGTATACGTATGCCATAAATTTATGCGACGATTGGCTGAGCTTATTTGATTTGATAGCTTCCCGCCCGGCCAGGTCCAGGCATTACTGGCAGCTTCATTATTAGATTTCCACTTATGATTCTTTTTTTTCTCCTTCGCCTCAAAGCGCCTCATTTAAATAAGCAGCGCTAAAAGCATTTGAAAATTGAGCTTGAGCTTGCCTAGCTAAAGGACCTTCCCATTTTGTGTAACCGAAATTTGATTTGCGGTTCCCTTTGCGTTCATTTGCCTAAGCAAATACCCACAATGCGACTGAATCACAAATAACATACTCGCAGAAGAAAATGTCGCATTCAGTGCTCCAAGTCATTTCAATTTAATAAAATTCACTTCAGTTGAGCTTCTGTGGCTTTTATTTAAACAACTTTCAGTTAGCTTGGTTTGTCAACTGTCAAATATTTCTTTATGCTCACATATACCACTCAAACATTTTGTATATTCGCCGATTTGCAGAATTTGCTGAATTTACAGAATAAATAAAAACACTTTCGGAACCTTCTGCATATGCTGCTCGGAAAGTTCACGCTCAATTACAGCCAGAATCTTAAGACCAACTTGACAGCACATCAAAGACCTCAATCAATCAATATATGGTACAATCATTTCATGAATCATTCAATTCAACTGTCAAATTTACTTCCATAGACATTTTAATTTCGTGCCACCAATCTAATCTACAACAAATTTAATGGATTAAGATGCCATAAATAAATATGATTAAGTCAATAAATAACTGAAAAGAATCCTTAAGTATATACTTTATTGTGGTAAAGCAACATAAACTACACATACTTTAATTAAATGAATATATTTCATTCATGCATTCCTTTGGTCCATTCAATTCCATAACACTCTTTTATTTGAAATAACAGATAAAATGCAAGTCAATTTCGTGCACCTCGAATACACAACTGAAAAAATGTCGCCTGTCAAATAAAATCCTTACAAATATGCTCGAGCGAAAGCAGAACTGTAAGGATATACGAGTAATATACAGGACACACGCACTCAGACTCCTTACACTTATATAGATCTGAGTAAGAGTCAAACGATTGCTTTTTCTTTTCAAGGAAAACTCAATATGTGTATCTGTGTTTAATTAAGATTGAGTTTGAATGTGAATGTGAATGGGGCTTTGAATGTGACTGTGAATATGATTGTAAGTGGGATTCTGAATGTGAATGTGAATGTGCACGAATATATTGAGATCTGTGTGCCGGCATACGAGTATGAATAAATGTATGAGCGCATGCATTTAATTTAATTTTCATTTCAATTGATTCGATGACTTTACGTTTCATTTCACGTCTCGTTGCGATTTCAATTACAATACTCACTCTCTCACGCACACACACGCACACTCAAGGACACACACACGCACCTAGCCACGTTTGAGGTTGTTTGCAAACGGGCCAAGTTGAAGCCAAACCTGATTCACGGATTTACGTATTTATATACATATATACGAGTATATATATAGTATATTGATATATCGACCATGTAAACTCAGCGGCTTCAATCGAAAAGACGGCAAACTTTTCTGACGAACAAGCTGATTAAGTGGCTGTCAGTTCGGTTGCTGGAGATGATGGTCATACAGATTGGCAGGTCAGGAGCGATGATGCCATTGGAGTACGATACAAGTACACACACGTATTCCCAATATTATTCCAAGCAATATCTGTCTCCCGCCATGGGTTGTGGCTTAAGATTTCGATTTTGACTTAATCTGCACCAATTAATAGATCCATTTCCTTATTACTGCATACTCTCCTTTGGAAGTTATCATCATAAGAAATATTGTAACAAGCTGAAAATATATGTTCATATCACAAAGATCAATGATCAGGCTTCAGTCACTTTAATTATCATCTTTTAGGCTTTCCCTTAAGAATTTAACCCTTGAGCCTCCATCTGTAAACTCCAGAGTTTCGCCAGAGCTACATTCGCTTTTTGCAAGGCTTCTTCTCATGGATAGGCTTAAAAGTTTATCCACAACTTTGGGGGCTGAGTCCGTATTCCCGCACGACATCCCACGAAAAAAAAACCCTGGCAACACCCACCAAGCCAACAGCCCAACTTGTCCCCTCTTTTCGCTGAGTGCATTTAGCATAGTATACTTTTAGGCTGACATTTAACTTTGTCGCCATTGTTACGCATTTTTTGCCAGCTACCCTTTTTTTGTGGCAGGCATTAGCTGCAAAAATTTGGTTCTTTTTTCTCAACGTTCCTTTGACAAGGGCGTGGCAGCCCCTTAGCCTCCCCCCTACACATGCGAAACCAACTAGTTGTGTGTGTGTGTGCATTTTTTTGGTAACAAATGCAACGGAAAACCTATTTCCTTTGTAGGATATGAGTAGGAAAGTGCTTGTTAGCGCCATACGTATATTTGCCACAGACTCATGTGTCTAAGGGTGCATGTGTATGTATGTGTGTGTGTGTAGATGTGTCTGTATGTTTGTGGAGAGCCATTTGCATGGTAATATTTGCACAACCTTGAACTTGCTGCAGCTGGGATAGGAGAGGGGAGTGGAAATAGCTTGGTAATTTCAACTCGATGTCACGTTAAGCTAACATGGCTAATTTCGCAAATGCAGCTGACACAAATGAGTACAGGGACACAGTTTGGGCCAACATTTTACATTTGACAATTGCTGTGAAATGACAATTACAATTTGCGACACGGAAAACGAGGAAAACTTTTAATTGCGCATACGCTAGGTAGGACATCAAAACAACTTGTGCCAAAGGAGACCTTTTGTTTCAAAAGCAATTAGTGCAATCGAAAACAAGTTCTGCGCGTAAAAAGTCAAAAATTGTTAACCTTTAAAACCATTTGCAATCGACAAGCCCCAGCAATTGCGTTCCGTACTAATTATAAATATTTATGCTCAACCCACATAGAAGCATAGAACTTGTGGCCAATGCCTTGTCTCAGTTGTCAGTTGTAAAATTGAATTCAAGCCCGTTCTGGCTTTCCGTTTGCCTTTGAAAGATTTATAACATGCTTCGGACTGGCACTGGCCATGCCAACGGCCAACGGCCAACGGTCCCCATATCGATAAGCACAATGGCCATTGGGCGCTCTCTCCCCCTTGCTTTGCTCTGCTTTGGATCTGTTTGTCAGTGACAGCTACCGATATACACAAGCATCCAAACATTGCAGCGTATATCGTACTGAACACACACACACACACACAACTACGGCGACAAACTTTTTAATCAAATTTTTTAAACGCAGTTTCTTTGCATACTTTTTGCCTGGTCGCACACTCAGACGCGCTGCTGTTGCATATGCATGCTCAATTGTGTTTGTATTGGCAAAGGACACGCTTTGTGATTTATACACACATCACACACACACACACACAGACACACAGTCTCAACCATAGAGACGGAGCGGCTGTAAGCAAACAAACAGCTTTTTTTGATTTATGAGCGCTTTGGGTGCCGCCAACGACGACAACAACAACAACAACAACAACAACGGCTGGCAAAAAGAAAACATAAAAACAAAAGAAAAATAAAGAAATCGAAGCGACAGAGAAAAATATTGAACTGCAAACTTTTAAACAAGTTCAAACGTGCAAGTTAATAGCAAAAACAAAAAACAACTAAGTAGAAGTCATTTGAAAAAAATTTAACATCCCTTGAGTTATCGATCCAAATAACTTGACTTTTCCCCAAGAGATACTCCATATTGAGCTCTGAAATACTCAAAAATACAATCTTAATTGCAAATCTTTCTATCGATAATAAAGTATGCCTCGGGACATTTATCATATTACGATCTTTCGATAAGAGATAGAAGAGAGAAGAGAGAAGATAGAAGATAGAAGATAGAAAATAGAAGATAGAAGATAGAAGATAGAAGATAGAAGATAGAAGATAGAAGATAGAAGATAGAAGATAGAAGATAGAAGATGGCAGATAGAAGATAGAAGATAGAAGATAGAAGATAGAAGATAGACAATAGAAGATAGAAGATAGAAGATAGAAGATAGAAGATAGAAGATAGAAGATAGAAGATAGACAATAGAACATAGATCCCTGCTCTGTGAGATTGAGGAGATTCTACGAGATTCCACAGCTTGGCTTAAAGTTTTCTTCCTTTAAATGAAAATCTGTCTAGCTTTAAGCTAACGTACTCATAGTTCGTCTCTTCTCAGATTGCGATATCCTGATTTATTACTATACTCTCGTTTCTTGCAGTGCACAGAAGCCTCTAATCATTATTTCAAAAAATGCGTACTAAATTGTTCAGGCTATTTTTCTTTTCGATATCAATATAACGAGGGGATTGAGTGCAATTCGTGTAGAATAAACAGTTTTTGTAAGTGATATGCGTAGTTGATATTCCACTTGTTGGGTCCTAGGCATATCGTCTATCGATTTTTATTAATCCCAGCTGACAGGGCAGCAAAAATGTTATTTATAAATACGAAGCGCATGAATTTTAATTAAGTAAGCCCACAATTGCTGGGGCAGCTAACGAATGATCTGAACGTGTTTGCGGATAATATGAGTCTGGCTCCTGGCATGGCATTGGACATATGAAATTTTGATTGATGGCTCCCTGAACAGCGAGTGCACTATGGCTCTATCTGACTATCGATTGTCACTGTCATAAAAACGCAAAAAAAAAAAACAAAAAACACAAAAAGTGGGAATTCAGACCCGGGGCTTATGCAAATCAAGACACGCCGCACACATCACTTTGTTTGCCACCCACAGAACTTGTCAAAACTTTTTTGTTTTCTTTACTTGTTTTTGTTCTTTTTAAGAAAGTTCGAGTAGTAGGGAAAAAAATTACCAGTGCATATTGCTTTCCGTTATTTGGCAGCCCAGCACTTGTGGCAGTTGCAAAAGCGAGTTGATTTTTGCATATTTCTGGTAGCGTCGGCATTAGTCTCCAGTGAGCTGGCACATAAAAGCGCAGTTATGGACTGATTGTCGGCGCGACACCCACACACACCCACACACTCACACCCAAGCTCACACCACACACAATTGTACACTCTCTGCTTTAAATTGGGTGTCTATCTGCATGTCTGGCTGAAAGTGTTAGTTTTTCAAACTTTTGTTCAATAAGATTTATATGACTGACAGTTCGGGGAATTCTAAACAACAGCCAACAAGGTTTGATTTTAGTTTTATTCTTTTCAATTTTCATAGTTTAAATGTCCATACTCCGCCTGAAATCATAGCCACCCACTAAAGTTAAGTAAAATATATACAGCTCCGACCAAATGCTCATATTGAACACTTTATGCTGTAAGTGCATCAGAAATTCCTTTCAAAGAACAACAACAGAATGTGTGTCCTGGAATATGTGATGTTGCTATGAACCTCAAAGGGTTTATTGAGTTTCTGCTGGTTATTCTTTTCTTTTCTTCTTTTCACTCAGTCTGTCTTTTATATATAAGAACTTAGGAATTCTTTATTATGGCTTCTTCATATTCCTATGGAGAAAAACCTGTTTTATTGGCATTTTTAAGCAACAAGAAGTTTTAGTTTATTATTGGAATAACATGTATAAACCTAAAACACTTATTAGCTTTCTGCTCTTATTAGCTTATTAGTGTCTACTCATAATATCAGATTCGCCATGCTGTTGGCTTAACAGCTAACACAGCTCACACAGCTCATACACAAACAATGCCTGATGACGATGGAAACCAATAGGAGCTGGGGCTATTGAAACCACTCGAACGGTAGCTTTGAGTGCCTGGGAGCACAGGAGCGCATACTCTACTCGTACACCTAGGGCATAGGTGTTGGTCTAAAATAATTGCCTGCACTTTAAGTGTGCCATTAGTACTAAATTACAGACAACCAACCAACCAACCAACCAGGCAACCAACCAAGCAACCAGCAGCTGCAGTGCCAGCTAACGGCGCGGTCTAATTACGAGCCAATGCTGGAAACTGGGTAACTGGGAGCTCACCTGCCTCCGAATGGTCCCAATTCACCCACTTCTCGCCAACAGCAGTGGCTGCGAAAAGTAAAGTGCGCTAATGGCAATTAGAAGTTTACCGAGTGCAGTCAAAAATTGTAACTGCTGCCTGCCCTGCCCTGGCATAGCTGCATTATTGAACATTTTGCTAATTGCCGAATAATTATTGCAGTTAAAAAATTTAGCACGATTACATGCTGAGAGGAAGACAATGGGCCAGCCCAAAGACCAATCCTTGACCGCACTGCAGCTAGTCACTGTGCAGAATTTGCATCAGAAACACACACACACACACACACACACACAGAGACACATATACACAGAGAGATTATATCAGACAGGCACATGAACATTAAAATTACGTATACGCAACGTTTGAGCAATCCTATGAAATGCCAGTAACATTTGCATTGAACAAAGATTATGCTTGATAGACAAACAGAAATGGTTGAGTTGCATGCCACAAGCTGCATGCTACTACTCTCTGCAGTATTATGCACTGGTCGTGGCTACATCTAATGCAAATATTATTGCAAAATCTTATAATTAAGATAAGCATTCCGGTTGAGTGGTTTTAATGAAAATCAAACAATTTCCACACGATACAAATACAGATACAGAGTTGCCAATGCCTGCCCAAGTCGAATGCATTGAGCCCATCGATACTCAACTCTCGTCCATATATATATATGTATATATTGTATATATGACCATTGCCCAGTAGTCTAATCCCTGCTGCCCAGCTGCCACTGCGAAGGACTCCCTACTGTTTTAATATTTAATTAATTCTATGGCTCTACTCCAGACAAAGCACGGCCAATCTACATAATGATTTTCACAGTACGTTTACGAATATTCCATTGCCAGCATTGATATTGGCAGCGAGTGACGAAATGCATAGAACAATTCCCATTGAACAATACAATTTACAATACAGAAATTCTAATCTCCGAAATCATAGCTTCAGCTCCAGAAGTTTCAATTCAATTCAACGCATTAATTCCATAATTTCGAATTAATGTCGATATATCTCTTGTTTCAAACTCGTATTTACCTGTACTTAAATTTAATATATACTTAGTGATAATCTCGACTATTATCTATTTTATTTTGAGCGCAAAACAGAATATTTGTAATAATTTATAAGTAGTTTATTATGAACAACTTCAAATGGGAGTTATAAGAATAAGCTAGAATAATTGCATATATTATACTAGCTCCATAGAGTTTGACCATTAACTAAATTCAAAAAGACTATAATCAAAACAGTTTTCCAGAATAACTGTTAATAAAACGGAAAATGACTTTTGATACGCGTTTCTACTAACAAAATCAAACCTTCAAACAGGTTCTAGATCTACACGGTGGGTTGGGGAGCAACAATTGAGGTCGGTTGTAGCAAATATTATGCGTAACATGGCCATGTAAGCATCGTTTAACGATAATTGAGTTACTGAAACCTCACATACCCGTCAAAACGGTGTCACGTCAGAAAGTATGCAGCGCTGTCGACTGCTTCGGTGCTTATAATTAAGCCTTAATTGAACGTTGCCATCGTCTTTGCCATGTTCGTCGTCTTCGTTCACCTTCGTCCTTTGTCCTTTGTCCTTCATAGTTTGTCGTCACCGCAGCTCGAGTAAGCAAGTTAATGATGCAATAGTTTACAAGCTTTTGACACGGCATTCCGGAGTCATGCCCGATTGCCTCCAGAGCCCAACTCAATTTGCAATTGGTTAAAGTTTTGCGCTCATATTTCAAGAGTTCAGCACGGGCTGGGCCAGAGATTATATGCATGTGCATAATCTGGAACAAGTTCATTAAAACATTCACATACTGGACTTAGCTCATAAACTAACTGGAAACCCGTTATGCCAATCCTACTGTTTGTGCACACCCGCAAATTCTATTATATGAAATATTTTACTACAGTCGAAAAGTTGAATATGCAATTTACTGTGCATATTAACCCCCGCCCCCTCGCCGGGGCATAAAGTTACCTTAGCACAGCTGTTTAGCATAACGACGGGCGCTCATTATAAGTCCACCTCGTTCTCCAGTTGGACAATTCCACAATTCCACGGGTCCGCTAGTCCGCTAGTCCACAGGTCCTACAATGGCCATGACAGCAGGCAACTTTATTTGCGCAGTGTATTTGGCTGCTGTTGCTGCTGGAAACCTGCCCAGAAACTGGACCTGAGCGTAGGACCAGGCGCCAGGCGCCAGGCACGTAAAATATGCGCAGTTGTACACGAGTAGTATATGCCAGAGATCACTTGACTATAAACGAGATTAAAAATTCAATTACGTTGGAGTTGGAAGCTGAACCTGAAGCTGCATCGAGCGCACAAAACTGAAAGAAAAAAAGAAAACCAAAAAACAAAAAGTTGGCCGAACAAAAAATACACACGCTCCGAACCCGGCCAGGCCACCAGCTCTCAAGTCAAAGCACACCATAAGGGTTACAGGAAGCTGGACACTCCAGCACCAGCACCAGCACCAGCACCAGCACCAGCACCAGGACCAGCAGAAGGAGCAGAGGTAAAACTAAAAGTGGTCAGTGCCGGCGACATTGTCGCAGCCAACGGAAGTTGACAACAATTTATGTGCCTGAAACGGATACAATTTACAAGCCAGGCGCGACGTACATGTAGCAAGAAAGGTGAGGCTTGGGACATAGATGCAGGGACAAGGTAACGAGGATTTGGTGTTTCCATTGGCCGTGTAGGTGTGGCCAGCGCCAATGCAAACTTCAAACGGAATTTTGTGTGTAAGTACTTAGTGCAAAGTGGGCACTGCGAGTTTTTGCTCGCCATCCGGTTGTTAGGAGCAACATACTCAGAGCCATAGAGATGGAGGAGGGAGTGAGAGAAAGATAGTGCGAGAGAGAAAGAAAAAGAGTGCGCAAATACATTTAAATTTCATTTCCAGCTGAAGTCTATAAAAGAAACCAAAGGCTTTAGAGCATGTCCTGCCACAAAAGTCCAGATGAAACATCGACAGCTCAAAGCAAACAAACATCACAAAAAAAACGTGTGTGCAATTAAGATAAAGTTTGACTTGTTAATTTTGATTTCAAGGTGTCTGAAACGTGTTTGGCTTTTTCCCATTATATCATTTATTATTCCGTGACACGAAACGCTTTTAGTTTATACAAATTTCAAATCATATGGAAACTCAATTTATCACACTTAAATAACAGAAACATCTGGCAGCATATTATCGTCTAACAAGCCCGATAAATTCCATTTGGCCAACAAATTTAGCAAGCCTCAAGACAACTGATCTATCTATATGTTCCCAATAAGTGACAATATTTATCTTATATTTATATTTATATTTATCGATAGCTCAAGTCGTTAGTCCAAGTCGATAACTCATCTTCTTTGTAGTCATGTATCTTTGGTGCAGCTATAAATCTGATATTCAAGTCAGATTTCTTCTGTTAGGCATTTATCGCAGTAGCCTGATGTCAACGGATTATGTATTAAATATATAATATATTTATAAAAATTATCAGAATCTATACGGTCTTTGTCTGAGGCGACTGACCATGAAGCTCCAGGAAGGTCACTAACAGCACGGGACGTTCGACTCTATATAAAAAATAATATTATAGCAGCATGAATTACATAGAAAGAGGTTTGCTTATAATTATCTAATACTTAAGTTTAACGTAAGTGACTAAGAATATTGTTTACTTTTATTGATTATTAACTATTGACAAGTTTCACTTGATATGTTGGCCATCACGTACAGACTTTGTGGTAAATAGGGCTTGGACCTTATATGCCGATCTTAATATAACCAAACATCAAGAATCGTATTTCGTATTTTCAATCTGGAAATACGACTTTTATCAGCTTTAAGCTAGGTAAACTTACCACCTGGAAGAAATCAATGAAGACCTTATCGCTCGTTTGATAAGCGCAACTTTAAATAGTTGACAACAACAAGTTCCATTTGCTTTGAACAGATATTTGACCCGAACCTACCACAACTTGAGTCGAAAAGTTTCTTTCGTTATCAAATTTTTGTTTATTTGTTATAAAAATAGTGAAAAACTAGTAAAGGCAACTAGTCAGTTAAGCTAATCACCAGCAACGCTAATAGTGGCGCCTAGAGTCTAGACTCTGGCAGTGCCAAAGACATTGCCTTATTCATTCCATTTTCGGTAATCCGATGTTCAAATATGATCAGTTTCTGATTAGATTTCTTTAGATCTTAGCAGACTAAACGCTGCCCAATGCCCTTTATTAGATGATCTTAGTAAATAGTCCTTGAGGATAAGATTGAGTTTAATTATCCTGTAAGATTCATTTCAGTATCTCCGACTAGTAAAGAGCTTAGATGCAGATCTTTACAGATTGCCATCAGTTTTATAGCACATTAAATAAGAGTCAAGTTCAGCTTGAGATTGTTTCCTTATAATCTTAATGAACCTCGAGTAAATTTGAAAATTTTAAATTAAGAAAATCGTTTCAAATTCTTATAGTATCTCTCTTGTTTCTAAGGAAAGTATTAAAGTTTTCTGTGCCCTTAAAGACCGCCTAGGAAGCTGGAAAAAAGTGCTAAGTAAATTCCCAGATGGAAGTGCGTGAGAAGTGCAGGCCAAACAAGCGAAGGAAGGCAACTAAAAAGAAAATAGACAACAAGGAACAGTATGAAAAGGGAGACACCCACACATTTACACACAAGAGCAGGGCACACCTCAACATCTCGAAGGATCGCTGCAGTAGGCTATTTCGATGTGGGCGTTGGGCGGTGGGCGGTGTCCTGTGGGCGTGAAAGATGCCAGGCATAAAAGCTGAAGCGCTCGGCGATGTCTAAGAAGGAAAATTATTTGCTTAAGCGACTGCAAAGGACACTCTCCGTGTTTCCTTTTACCGCCATCGCGAACCAGGAACAACAACACACACCAACAACATGCACAAAAAATAAACAAAATACATATTAAACTTTTATACTTCAAAATTTTTAAGTGTATATCCGGCGGGAAAAATTGTTACTGTTAATTTATAAATAACGTTGGGTTTCTTCATAAAACATGACCTCAGTTTCCTCCGTTTCCCTTTCCCCTTCCCCTTTCCAGTCTTGCGATTGGTCCATGTATTTGTTTTCACTTCAATTTTATTTGCCTTCTTGGGTAAATTTTCACTCCTTTCTCACGCTTTCTTCCCTTTTCACGAAATTCCCTCCCCGTCCTGTTGTTGTTGTTCTTTTTGTGCTCCCTTGTATCCTTTTCTTTTGTCGCTTATTATGCCTTTCGTTGCCTGCAACTTGATTCAATTAAGTTGCTTGATTATTTTTACCAAAAAATGTATATAAATAAAAAAATAGAGCCGCCCACCTTTTTGTGTTTGTTTTCCCCCTGTTTGCTAACCATTTTCTCTTGTATTTTCTTTTTTTCTTCTTATGAATGCGTAATACGAGCGCTTTACAAGTGTTTAAAGGGGCACTAAAGCTGCAGGTTGAAGGATTGGTTTGCGGCTGTCGAGTGTCCTTTATTACGACAATAGCTATTAAATATAAGGCCACAAGTAGCTCTGAATATTTGAGCCACAGATTGATTTGCAAAGACTTAGGGGAGTCCCTCAAGGAGGCTTCCAAAGATCTGCTGCACGTGGATTTGTTTATCTGAAAAGAATTCAGCTTCATTTTATTTACTGCAACTCAAACAATGCTTCTTTCAGGGATAAGACTCTAACGTTGAAACAGTTATTAATCAGATTTATCTTGTCATGTTGCCTTATTTTTGTTCATAGGAAAAGAGTCACAGCAGCCAGGACGACCACAACTAGAAGCCTGAAACAAAAGGTGTGGCAGCAACAGCTGCCACGTTGACATAGCTTCAAGTGCAAATGCAATTTGTTCGCAGCAAACATTTGCTTCACATGTCTGTCCAGAGGCAACATGAAAATATTCCTGGGGTTTGGCACTGGAACAATTTGCACATAAGTAAAAATCATTTTTCATTTGTTTTCATTTCCGTTTTATGATGCAGTTTGATTTCTGGCCGCACTCCAAGTGCGTCCAGATAACGCTTCACAAAATGTTAAGTGACAGCTGCATGTTGCATAGTCTCCAGGTCCAGCTCCAGCTCCAGGACCAGCTCGAGGTACAGGTGGAACTGCATACCATCAAATCGCTCAGGTAAGGCGAATCGTAGATGCAATGTTGAAAATTTCTTGTACCTCCTGGCGATAGGAGTAGGAGGCAAAATACAGAAACAAGAGGCACACAAACAAAATGGAATGTCAGACAACGCTGACAATTGACTTTTATTGCTGCTGACAGGTGGGTGGAGTACTCTCTCTCTCTCGCTCTCCGAGCTGGCAGGCTCAGGATCCCTATAGTGACTTTGTCAATTCCCAGCTATTACGTTTTACTTAACATTTCAGCAAATTACGCACCATTGTCTACAGCCCGAGAGCTGAGCTCAACTTTCAGTTGGAATTTTTCGACATTTCCTTTCTTTTTTCTCCTTTTGCTTTGCTGCAATAGACGCATTGACATTTTTGAAGCAGCGCTGCCCTCTACCGGATATGGACAAGCGTCCGTGCACTTACGCCAATAGCAATTGCATAAGCACAATTTCCGGCTTCTACAAAATTTTTCAACACAAAATAGTTGTCATTGAAGCTTCAACTCTGAAGCTGGCAGAGAGTTATGATGTAATTGAAATACTCTTTAAATACCACTTGTGAATACTTCGAATAATATTCAAGATCTTTCTTATACTGCAATTAAAACTAAGGGACTAACTAACCAGTATATAAACTAAATGTAAATGCTTTTCAAGTATATTTTAAATAATTTTATGGCACTCTTTTTACTTATATATAAAAATAAATTGCCTTTTTTTAATCCCTTAACTTCCGTTTTCTGTTCACTAGAAAGTTAAGTAAATCTAAGTTGCATTTGAAAATGTTTTTCTTAGTTTGATTGCAACATGTGACAGGAAATTAAAATGTGTTGCTCTGTGTCTGCGTGTGAGTGTGTGTGTGTGTGTGTGTGTGTGTACGATACACATTTGGGAAATATACTGAAGTTTTATATGAGGCGAAGCTTAAAGATGAACGTGTTTAAGTAAGAAGAACCCTATTACTCGGGGAAGGACGATTTGTTGGATTGAAACAAGTATTTACCATAGCTCAATGCGAGTAATTCTCGTACTCGTATTCCCCACTTCGTCTCATGTCCATTTCAGTTCGCTCGAGTGCGTCCTGGCTGTGGTATCAGCCTCAGCTTTGGGAGTTCAACAGTTCAAGAATTTTTTACGCTCGTTGGCTCTGTAGCTCTTCCGCTGGGCCAAGTTCATGTTATAATCCATCCGGGGAATAATTATTGTGTACATATTATGATAGTGGCATAAAAACCAAGGGTTTATCGTTGACTTGATGGACGTAAGGCACCACTCAACGGACTGCGCAATGGAGCTGCCGCCTTGAGTTGAGCTGAAAGCAAATGAAAGATGGGTAATAAATTTGCGTATTTTTAAGTGCTGACCAGTGAAAGGTTTTTTTATTTGGGTCTTTGGAGTAAATCGTACCCTTAAATCCATACTTTATGGGAGCGTGTCCCTAATGTGCATAGATCGGGATATTATGTCTCGCAATCCTATTAAGACATTTCGTGCAGGCATTACCAGTAAATTAAGTCGTTTTACAGCAAAATGTGTATATTAATCCTGTACACTGAGAGGAAGCCGAAGGCAGGCGAGGCCAGGGCAGGCCACAGGTATTATGGAGAACTGCAAATTAAATCTAATTATGTGCGGCCAACAACTGCAGCCACAACAAAGGCCAAAGGGAGAGACTGAAGCGGAGGCAGGTGCAGAGGGGGGCCACCCTGTTGGTTAACCTTACCTGACCACCTGTGCTTTCTTCTTGCCCAACTGACCCGCACAAATGCGTCTATTGACGGAAACAATACGGACAAAAGCGACGCCAGGTGCGTCAGTTGGCCACAAGCTGGCCCTAATGCAACGTCATCGGAGCGCAGTAACGGCGGCAGTAAGTGAGAAACAAAGGGGCTTACAGAATTAAAAAAAATAGAAGGAAACAAAAGAAATTATAGCTAGAAACTCCAGCTGTGCATCTGAACTGGGATTGGCTGGCTGTGTCCGAGTTATGGCCCATAGTTGGCCGCACTGTAAAAAATCCATATTCATACTCAAAAGGGGGGGGGGGCTCGCTTTCATTATGGTGATACGGCTGTTATGTGAGAGTGGCAATGGGTCGGTCGGTCGGTTGGTCGGGCGGTGGCCAGTGGCCGGCGGCTCAGTTACTTATGCCTCAATGGAGCTAGAACTCGTATGCCGCAATTGCGGTAAAATATGTTTGAACAAAAGGAAATCGCCAAAGCCACGTGTGCGGGAAATGCTGAATTTGTCTGCCGGGCGCATTGAAACAAAGCTCCATTCGTGGGTGTCCTACCCTGGTCAATTGAATAGGTTCCACAAATCGAAAACTACACAAATTTTCACACATTTTTACAGCATTCTCAAAAGAAAATAATTAGGACTTAAATTTTTAGAGTAACATCGAAATTTTCAAACATTTCCTTTAGTTATTTAACAAATTTTCTGATTTACTCACTATAAGTTATACCTAGACTTAAGTTTTTGTTTCAGTGTAGTTTGCATAATAAAGTTGTAAATTCATTTTTGTGCCAGGGGTTTTTATTATTCGAAGCTTATGTTAAAAAAATCTTTCGAACTTCAAACGAAATTTAATTAGCTGCTGCTGAATTAGTCGAGAAATCGGATTGTGGAATACATATGAATGTGTGAGCTCTCTTTCTTTTATGGGTATTATTGCAATATGGCTGCTAGAACGCCAAAAACTATGCTATATGTCCAACTATGGTGGCACTTCCGGTGCCGTTGCCATCGCCATTTTCATTTCCATTGCCTTTGGTTCTGCCGTTCGTTGTCTCTTGTCGTTCTTCTCATCCTTTTCGTCGTAGTCGTCGTAGTCGTAGTCGACGTCTGGGCTGGACTTTTGGGAATATTATTGAAAAGTTTTACCGCAAGCTGTGCTGAGGCTGCAGCAACGGTGCAGAGGCAGCAAAATAAACGTATTGTTCGCTAGCTGCTGCAAAAACGAGGATTAACATTTTTTTGCAGTCCATAGTTTCAGTTTTGTTGCAACTTTGGCCACAGACACAGACACCAGCACCACAACTTTAGTCCCACACCCAACTATACAACCGCCCACACTCAACGGGGCAGTACATAAATTTTCTCACCAATTTTCGGGCATTTTGCCACTGCAGTTGCATTTACTTTGCACCCAATCAGACAACAAGTCGACGAAGTACCATAAACTGAGAATGACAAGATCCAACGGAACTCTAATGCGCTTTATATAACATTAAGAACTCTACTTAAAAAGGCCAACCAAATGTATTTTGATATATGAAGTCTATTTTATTTTCTTGATATTATTTGTAAAAGATGATTACTTAAAGTATTTCGTACTTATGTGCTCAGCGCTGTTCTCGTAGCGCATTTACTTTTTCCATATAGATTTATACATAGGTAATACCCACGCATTGCTCTTCAATTTATCTTTTTTCTGTTACTGCTGCAAACTCAATAGCAGGCAATAAGTTTTTAATATTGATGGCAAAAGTTCTAAGCGCAATGATTTAAGCGGGAGAGAAAAAGTAGATGGATAGAAGAAAGCAAATATATTTAAGGTAATTGCATATTTTTCATTTGCTACCTTTAAAATCGAAAACTCGAAGGACACTGTATTTGTCATCTCTGTCAGCCTTGACATTTTTATTTCTTTTAATATATTTTCTTACTCTTTTTGCCTCTTTGAACCACTAAAACAAAACGTTGACCAAGTTAACTTTCTGTGTTTGGCATTTGGGTAAAAATAAAATCCATCAATTATACGACATCAGAGTTAACGTGCAACATGCCAAGCTCGCAACACACTCGTAGTTTGTCATATGGAAAAACTTTGTTTGGCGAGGGACAAGTGCTTCTGTGTGTGGATGTGTGTGTGTGTGTCAAATAGTTGCCAATCAATTTTTGGCATTGTTCCGGCCTTTGCGTACTTACGGTCGACCCATTGACCATCGTCAATAGCATTGTGGCAAACTGGCACGTCGATTCCAATTGAATTGGGTGTAGCCAACTACCGGTCCTGCTGACCATTGTCCAGCGCTCGGAGTGTCCTGCTGTGCTCGCCGTGGCACTTTTGCACAATGAGGCTTGCATAGTCATACATACACATACTCATACTCATAGGATGTAGCCGGCATTCGTCGTGTGCCTCACATGCATTTGACACTTAGATCTCCCCATCTACCTCATTCTGTAGCAAATGACGCGTTGTCCTTCTGTTTGCCGCTTGCATTCTAGTTGCACGTCAGTTAGCCTATGGCAACGATAACTCTCGTCAGAGTCGTCTATGCTGAGTCAGGCGTGTGAATCGCTTGACTCACTTTGTTGCAACATCACTCTCGTTGACATGTGTGTCACTTCGGACTCCCAATCCATGTTCTTTCTCTCACCTTACCTTCTCCTGCCTCAATGCTCCATGGGCTTGGATCAAAAACGCACAGAATAACGGCCCAGCCAAACATAAGCACAGATAAAGCCATAAGTGTGTATAGGCTTTGGCGAGTGTTGAATCAGGTCATATCCTATTCAACCTATTGACCACGAAAAGCTTATTAATAAGCTTGTCTTCTACAATCTAACTCTGCTCTAAGATAAAAGAATCAAAAACTTAAGTACTCAGCAAAACTTAAAGTACTTATAGGTAGATGTCGGCGGAGAATGCATTTCACAAGTACCAAAACTATAGAAAGCTACACAACAAACCAGAAAGACAATAAATCTTATAGAGAAACCATTCTCAGTCAATGACATTTAGTTAACAACTTTAGAACTTTTGAAGATATTGATTTGAAAATCAGCTTTCAATTAGATTTTAGAAAGATTACACATTCAAAAATTCTCAAATATTATATTGTAACTAAATTCTTCATAGTTTTAGCTAAACTGAACACTTATATTTTAAAAGAGAACTAAATTGAAGATGTCCACCAAAATGATGGCACATCCAGCCGGAAGGCTGCGTACCCTTTGCAGAGTAGCTGTTAAGCCATTGATGAGCCAGTGGCACGTTTCCATGAGGCAGGCCTCCGGTGTGGCAATGTCCAAATTCGAAGCTGACAAACCTTTGCCATATAAGAAGCTGACCGAAGTCGTGGAATGCGTAGCCAATCGACTGAAACACCCACTTACCCTAGCAGAAAAAGTATTATACTCGCATTTGGATGATCCCAAGAACCAGGAGATTAAGCGCGGAGAATCATATCTGCTATTGCGTCCCGATCGTGTCGCTATGCAAGACGCCACCGCTCAGATGGCTCTGCTGCAGTTCATCTCATCGGGCTTGAGTAAGGTGGCCGTTCCTTCGACGGTGCATTGCGATCACTTGATAGAAGCACAGATATCTGGTGAGAAGGATTTGAAGCGTGCGAAGGATCAAAACAAGGAGGTGTATGAATTCTTGGCGTCCACCAGCGCCAAGTACGGTCTGGGCTTCTGGAAACCAGGCAGCGGCATTATACACCAGATCATTCTCGAGAACTATGCCTTTCCCGGCCTGCTCATGATCGGCACCGACTCCCACACGCCCAACGGCGGAGGGCTGGGTGGTCTCTGCATTGGAGTGGGTGGAGCCGATGCTGTCGATGTGATGGCAAACATGCCCTGGGAGTTGAAGTGCCCCAAGGTGATTGGCGTCAATCTAACTGGCAAAATCAGTGGTTGGACCTCACCCAAGGATGTTATTCTGAAGGTGGCCGAGATCCTCACCGTCAAGGGTGGCACCGGCGCGATTATTGAGTACCACGGTCCTGGTGTTGACTCCATCTCCTGTACCGGAATGGCCACAATCTGTAACATGGGTGCCGAAATTGGTGCCACAACCTCGGTATTCCCTTTCAACGATCGCATGGTCAACTATCTATGTGTCACCGGGCGAGGCGATATTGCCGCAGAGGCACAAAAGTTTCAGAAGAAGCTGCTGACTCCCGATAAGGGGTGTAAATATGACCAAGTAATTGACATCGACCTCGACAAGCTGGAGCCGCTGGTAAATGGCCCCTTCACGCCAGACTTGGCGCACCCAATTAGCAAGCTAGGTGAGAATTCAAAGAAAAATGGCTACCCCATGGACATCAAGGTGGGCCTCATTGGCTCTTGTACCAACTCCTCCTACGAAGACATGGGACGCTGTGTCAGTATTGCCAAAGATGCTCTGGACCATGGCCTCACCGCAAAGATACCATTCAATGTGACGCCCGGCTCGGAGCAAATACGTGCTACAATTCAGCGTGATGGCATGCTCGAAGTATTCAACTGCTTCGGCGCTACGGTGCTAGCCAATGCCTGCGGACCCTGCATCGGTCAGTGGGACCGCAAGGACGTGAAGAAGGGTGAAAAGAACACCATTGTCACCTCGTACAATCGTAACTTCACTGGACGCAACGATGCGAATCCGGCGACACATTGCTTTGTCACCAGTCCCGAGATGGTAACCGCACTCTCCATTGCTGGCCGCCTGGATTTCAATCCCTTGAAGGACGAGCTGACCGACAGCAACGGTAAGAAGTTTAAGCTTAAGCCACCAACAGGCGACGAGCTACCTACAAAGGGCTTTGATCCCGGAGAGGACACCTACACTGCTCCACCAGCCGACGGTAGTAAGGTCAAGGTGGCCGTTGATCCCAAGTCGGATCGACTGCAGATTCTGGAACCGTTTGAGAAGTGGGACGGCAAAGATTATATTGATCTAACTGTTCTTATAAAGGTCAAGGGCAAATGCACCACTGATCATATCTCTGCCGCCGGTCCCTGGCTTAAGTACCGCGGCCACTTGGACAATATCTCCAACAACATGTTCATTGGCGCCACCAATGCCGAAAATAACGAGATGAACAAGATCAAGAATCAGCGGAGCAATGCCTGGGGAACAGTTCCTGAGGTGGCTCGCGACTACAAGGCCAACAAAGCCAAGTGGGTGGCTGTCGGCGAGGATAACTACGGCGAAGGCTCCTCCCGCGAACATGCTGCACTGGAGCCACGTCACCTCGGTGGAGTGGCCATCATAGTCAAGTCCTTTGCCCGCATTCACGAGACGAATCTGAAGAAGCAGGGTGTTCTAGCCCTCACGTTTGCCAATCCCAGCGACTACGACAAGGTTCAGCCTACTAGCAAGATATCGCTGCTGAATCTGGCTAAGCTCTCGCCTGGGCAGCCCGTTGAGTGCGAGATCAAGAACGGAGGCAGCTCCGATAAGATTCAACTGAATCACTCCTTCAACCCAGAGCAGATCGAGTGGTTCAAGGCTGGAAGTGCGCTCAACCGAATGAAGGAGCGGCTGACGAAGTCAAAGTAGTTCCAGAAACACAGGTGTAGATGTCATGTAATGCTACAGTTGTGTTCTTAACGGAATCGCTCATCCAGTTAGAAAGAAATCTAATTATGTTTAAGATGACATTGCCTCAAATATGTCCAGGAAAAGATTTTAATGAATAAATTGAACTGTGTGTTGTTTTAAAGGCGTCTGTTTATATTTCTATGATATTTTTCATATTTTCTTCACACAAATTTATTTAGATTTTATATACAATAGATATATTTTTTTGTTCTTTTTTTTTAAAGATTTTCTCCTATATTTTTTTTTTACTTTTAATCGAAATTAACATCCTAAAAAAAAAATAATAAAATACATTATATTACTCCATTATTTAAAAATGTTCTAAAAATATTGAATCTAACTTAACTGAAGCAGCCAATCCATTTTTTGTGACCCCTGGCAAAGCGACGCAGCGTGCAACAGCCATCCATTAAAATTTGAATTAATCAATTCTTAATTTCAGTCCAAAAATAATTATTTTAATTTTTTTAATGTATATTTCTGTTTTAATCTTTCGACTCCAAAACTTGTAATCGACTTTTAATAGTTTGCATTAAATAAATAAAATAAATAAAAAATATTATTTAAGTTTGCTCAATCTGTAGTTTTATTCATAAGTATCGGATATTTCCACATTGGAGTTCATTCACTTAATTGAATTTTTTTTTAAATCTTTATGCAACTTTAATCGTCAAGAAGAATATTGAATCCAATGTGAAGAAACTTTTGTACAAAATGTTCTACACATTCCAAAAATTATTCTTTCAAATCAAGTTGCCCAGACCATCCATTTCTAGTGGCCCCTGGCAAAGCGACGCAGAGTGCAACAGCAATCCATAGCATAAAATTCATCTTGAAAAATGCTTTAGTTACTTTGGTTTAGTTACTATAGTTTAGTTAATCACGGCGATCCATTTATATAGTATGTCTGAGAGACCGTGACTAAATGAAAAGCAAAAGGGTTTCAGGTACCGATCAGAGTATTACTAATTAACCTCCATTACTAATTTTTAACGTCCTACGCCAGTTGAGTATAACTAATTAACCTCCCATCTGTTAATAATCATTGCAGGGTAAGTTATATTCTTACATAAATTAACAATTGTTGAAATTGACTCAATTCTAAATTAAATTTCAAGACTTTTAAATTTTAGCTCTAAAGTTTTAATTAAGCAATTATATTAATTCTGTTTTATCTTTCGACTCCAATTTTCAGTCGACTCTTAATACAGGGTGTTCCAAAAGCTACCCAAGCTTTGAATTAAATAGAAAACAGAATTTTTTGTTATTTTTTTAATCATGAAGTACATAGGATAGAATTTTGTATGGAATAACACATCGGGCAAATGGCCTCCAGGAATTTTCATACACATATGGAATTTGCAATTCTTTCCACTGCGCCGAATTCTGGACTATCACCCACATTCTCACGTACTGCTTGAACGGCTTCTTTTTGGACGGAATTTTTCAATCAATCTCTGCACAGTTGACAAAGTTAAAACACAGTTTCGACCATATTTGGTATGAAAATTTCGAACTACGGCCGCCAATCATTCATTAATTTTGAAATCTTGTTCAATAAGGAAGATACTTTGTTCTATCGTATAGCGCTCCATTTTTACTAACCCTAAACTATCAGCTATCGATTAATTATTGTTTTTGGTTGCCAACACTTTATTGCACAAATTGGAGGCAAGTTCAAAACTTGCATACCTTTTGGGACATCCTTTAGCTTGCATTAAATAAATAAAATAAATAAAAAATATTTCAGTTTGCTCAATCTGTAGTTTTATTCACAATTATCGGACTTTGCCTTATCGGGATTAATTCATTTTAATTGAGTTTATATACTTTTTTTTCAAATATAGCAGCCTAATCCTTCAAAATAACTTGTCCATTCCAAATTTCTTTCCATGTGCCCGGTAGGGCGACGCAAAGTGCGAAAAATAGTCCCAGATATAAGTTCATTTTGCTATGGAACAACTCATGATGGCATTTCTTATATAGCGATACCTAGCAAAACGATTTGAATTACGGTACAAATTCTGTATTTCCAGATAATTGTATTATATGGTATCCGTTAACTTCCGCATACGTGAGTAAATATGAATACTTTTTCAATCCAACTATTTAAATATAACTCAAAATCTCTATCCATATAGCATATCTTCATCAGTATCTTCGACTCTTCTGTAAAATTTTCTTGTACTGTTTATAAAACATAACTTAATAAGATATCTGATATCTGTCATTATAAGCTAGTTTTAGTCGGAACAAACTCATTAGCTTGTATGTATTTTAAAAACTATTATCATTTATAAATTTACAACATACTTATACATAATTTGTCAAGCCGAATCAATTTGATTCTCTGTTCAGTTTTTCGAAAAATCTTTTCCCTGTCTGGTAAATGCACAAGTGAAATACAAAAAAATTACTTTGACTTCGTCAGCCGCTCCTTCATTCGGTTGAGCGCACTTCCAGCCTTGAACCACTCGATCTGCTCTGGGTTGAAGGAGTGATTCAGTTGAATCTTATCGGAGCTGCCTCCGTTCTTGATCTCGCACTCAACGGGCTGCCCAGGCGAGAGCTTAGCCAGATTCAGCAGCGATATCTTGCTAGTAGGCTGAACCTTGTCGTAGTCGCTGGGATTGGCAAACGTGAGGGCTAGAACACCCTGCTTCTTCAGATTCGTCTCGTGAATGCGGGCAAAGGACTTGACTATGATGGCCACTCCACCGAGGTGACGTGGCTCCAGTGCAGCATGTTCGCGGGAGGAGCCTTCGCCGTAGTTATCCTCGCCGACAGCCACCCACTTGGCTTTGTTGGCCTTGTAGTCGCGAGCCACCTCAGGAACTGTTCCCCAGGCATTGCTCCGCTGATTCTTGATCTTGTTCATCTCGTTATTTTCGGCATTGGTGGCGCCAATGAACATGTTGTTGGAGATATTGTCCAAATGGCCGCGGTACTTGAGCCAGGGACCGGCGGCAGAGATATGATCAGTGGTGCATTTGCCCTTGACCTTTATAAGAACAGTTAGATCGATATAATCTTTGCCGTCCCACTTCTCAAACGGTTCCAAAATCTGCAGCCGATCCGACTTGGGATCAACGGCCACCTTGACCTTACTACCGTCGGCTGGTGGAGCAGTGTAGGTGTCCTCTCCGGGATCAAAGCCCTTTGTAGGTAGCTCGTCGCCTGTTGGTGGCTTAAGCTTAAACTTCTTACCGTTGCTGTCCGTGAGCTCATCCTTCAAGGGATTGAAATCCAGGCGGCCAGCAATGGAGAGTGCGGTTACCATCTCGGGACTGGTGACAAAGCAATGTGTCGCCGGATTCGCATCGTTGCGTCCAGTGAAGTTACGATTGTACGAGGTGACAATGGTGTTCTTTTCACCCTTCTTCACGTCCTTGCGGTCCCACTGACCGATGCAGGGTCCGCAGGCATTGGCTAGCACCGTAGCGCCGAAGCAGTTGAATACTTCGAGCATGCCATCACGCTGAATTGTAGCACGTATTTGCTCCGAGCCGGGCGTCACATTGAATGGTATCTTTGCGGTGAGGCCATGGTCCAGAGCGTCTTTGGCAATACTGACACAGCGTCCCATGTCTTCGTAGGAGGAGTTGGTACAAGAGCCAATGAGGCCCACCTTGATGTCCATGGGGTAGCCATTTTTCTTTGAATTCTCACCTAGCTTGCTAATTGGGTGCGCCAAGTCTGGCGTGAAGGGGCCATTTACCAGCGGCTCCAGCTTGTCGAGGTCGATGTCAATTACTTGGTCATATTTACACCCCTTATCGGGAGTCAGCAGCTTCTTCTGAAACTTTTGTGCCTCTGCGGCAATATCGCCTCGCCCGGTGACACATAGATAGTTGACCATGCGATCGTTGAAAGGGAATACCGAGGTTGTGGCACCAATTTCGGCACCCATGTTACAGATTGTGGCCATTCCGGTACAGGAGATGGAATCAACACCAGGACCGTGGTACTCAATAATCGCTCCGGTGCCACCCTTGACGGTGAGGATCTCGGCCACCTTCAGAATAACATCCTTGGGTGAGGTCCAACCACTGATTTTGCCAGTTAGATTGACGCCAATCACCTTGGGGCACTTCAACTCCCAGGGCATGTTTGCCATCACATCGACAGCATCGGCTCCACCCACTCCAATGCAGAGACCACCCAGCCCTCCGCCGTTGGGCGTGTGGGAGTCGGTGCCGATCATGAGCAGGCCGGGAAAGGCATAGTTCTCGAGAATGATCTGGTGTATAATGCCGCTGCCTGGTTTCCAGAAGCCCAGACCGTACTTGGCGCTGGTGGACGCCAAGAATTCATACACCTCCTTGTTTTGATCCTTCGCACGCTTCAAATCCTTCTCACCAGATATCTGTGCTTCTATCAAGTGATCGCAATGCACCGTCGAAGGAACGGCCACCTTACTCAAGCCCGATGAGATGAACTGCAGCAGAGCCATCTGAGCGGTGGCGTCTTGCATAGCGACACGATCGGGACGCAATAGCAGATATGATTCTCCGCGCTTAATCTCCTGGTTCTTGGGATCATCCAAGTGCGAGTATAATACTTTTTCTGCTAGGGTAAGTGGGTGTTTCAGTCGATTGGCTACGCATTCCACGACTTCGGTCAGCTTCTTATATGGCAAAGGTTTGTCAGCTTCGAATTTGGACATTGCCACACCGGAGGCCTGCCTCATGGAAACGTGCCACTGGCTCATCAATGGCTTAACAGCTACTCTGCAAAGTCTACGCAGCCTTCCGGCTGGATGTGCCATCATTTTGGTGGACATATTTAATTGACTTTTATCGTAAAATCAGATTTGACTAAAAATTTCAATAATTTTGCTGATTAAAATATTTTTTGATCTCTTGGTCTTTATTTATTTTAAGTAAATTTTTGTCAATCATTTCAGTATAATAATTCGGAAGTACTCTGAACTTTTTATGCCAAGTTTTTCCTCCCAAATGTGACTCAATTTTCAGAGAACTCTCATTAAATTCTTTTTTAAATTACTCGAAGATTCGAGGCAACTCTTCGAGGGCCCTTCGACTCTCAGTGAATGTGGTTCTATAAGCTGCAGGTTATTTCACATTAAATAGGAACTCATTAATAGAAAATGAATGATAAGTATCTTTAAGTTTGAAGGCATGTAACTTGTACCTACAGCCGTCTGGCAGTTAGAAAAATAATTTAATTTTATGTAATTAGTATCTATAGAATGCATAGAAGAAAATGTTTTATATGCAGATGTCATTGGATAAAGCAGAAGCGAAATTGTTGGAATTTAATTAAAATATACAGTTGGCCAGAACTCAGAAAAATAATGATGATTTATCTCTTAGTTCAAGCTTGCCAACTTTTAGCGCGTGGTAGACCAATTTAACTTCAGAAATCTTGCCCGGACTCAGTTTGCTGGCAACCAAAACCGTGACATTCACATGGAAACCCATTGTCGAAATGCAATAAAGAACCAAAGAGACAGAGAGAGAGAGAGAGAGAGAGAGAGAGAAGAGTGAGTGGGATGAACAGGGTAAACGAGTTGAATTGCTGAAGCACATTTGCATTTGCGACACTGTGCATGAGCTGGCATGGGAAATTATTTGCTACTTTTAATTAGTGCCAAAAAGTCATTCACAAAATTCCGGAGATTTAACAAAAAAGCTGTTTCCAGGAGGCAACTGCCACAGCACAAGTTCAGCAAGCAAATACAAAAATGTCTATGTCTATATGACTGTATCCCCAGTTGCTGTTTCTGTTGGGGCTGCTGCTTCTGACAATATTTGCACAGAGTCCAATGGACAATGTTCAACATTCAACGACGAACGTCCAAGTCTGGGATCTCTTTTGGTGAATATCTGATGAATAGATAGCAAGCTGGCTGCCTGTCCTAAATCACAGCAATTTTCTGCTGCCTATACCGAAAATGTTCAGTTATTAACTAATAATGATGGTATGAGAACTATGAGCAGGCATTTGACTCTTGCTAACCTGTTTGTCAAGCTGCCCCTTGCCCTCCTCATGTTGTCAAAATTATAGAGGACAATATTTCTCAAATTGCTTTCAGTTTTAGCCCGAACACTCACACATGCTCATACATAATGAACATGAAAGAATATCTGCTCTTGTAGTTTTCTATGCAGTAAATGTCACACATGCATTTCAATTTGACTTAGCAATATTTTCCAATTATCCCAAATTTTCACTTGCTTCTGGGCCCCCAAAATGTGAGTTTGTCATTTGCATACATTTTACTTAATAGAATTTAAAATGTTTCCTTGTTCTCCTTGGATTCTAACGCTCCTCTGAAAGGATTCGTAACGTCATTTGTAAATGCATGGAAATCCTTGCCTTTTTGTGCAACTAAATTGTTATTTTCAATCTTCTTTTCTTTATAGTTTTAATTGATTTTTGAGTAAATTTTATTAAACTCAAACATTTTAAATTGATTTCTCCTATAATTGAGCATGCAAAGCTGCCATTTAATGGCTATAAAGATACATATACTTACGCTCCATCCATTGATTTTGAAGCCCTCGACAATGTGCTGTAATACACACAAATAAAAGCAATGTCATCGAGTTTCAACAATAACTTCGCTAAGCTGACTTCAGCGATAAGTGTAAATCAGGAAAATAACAAGTGGCAATAATATAAGAGGACTATAAAAGAAAACGAAAAATCGAAACGCTCCTCAGTTGGCCAACGCACATAAATTGCATTTTAGCCGCTGGCGAGGTAAACAGCCGCAAATGCCACAAAATGAGGGGCGAAAACATGGATGGGAGGAAAAGTAAACCAAAACTCAACAATAATCGAAAAATTATATGTATCCGCAGTGTGTGCATTGGGTTTTGGGTAGGTTAAACGAAGGAAACAAATAAAATGAGCAAATAGTAGCAAAAAATCTGTGGCACACACAATCACAATAGCACACACATATAGTATACACACACACACATCAGGGTGGGAGTGTGAAAGAACATTTTGAACAGCTCGAATTAAGTTAAGCACTTTTATTTATTATTAAAAAAGTTTCAAGCTGCCAGCGTGCGAAACTGGGCAAAAAGTCGTGGGTAGAGAAATCAGCAAAAATCTGCGCATAATGCAAAGAAAATCCCGAATTTATCGTATCACTTAGATGGAGTGTCATATGGGGAATGGAAGTACACAGAGTCCCTCCCCCCGTTTATCCATTCCATAAACCAAAAGGGGTTCAAATGCGCATTATGAACATGTCACACGTGTGTGTGTGTGTGTGTGTGTGTGTGAGTGTGTGGTGTGGTGTGTGTGTATGTGAGTCGATGTGTTTGTGCATTCATAATATAACTGTTGATTATTGCGCCAACACGCACTCAGTGTAAGTGAAACAGCAGCAGCAGCAGTACCAAAGCAGTTTCCCTTCCAAGTCATACAGGGCGTATGCGCAATAATATTAGATATTGAAAGCAGCCATCGATGGCAACGTCGTCCTCGTCGTGCCGAAAGCAATAGAAAGCAGCAGCAATACCAACATATGAATTTTTGTTGAACTTCCTTGTCACAGCTTTAACACACTGCATCAACATTTACAACTGTGAATGCTTCAGTCCCAAATGCTCGACTAGACAATACCCTTTATCGAGGTGGAGGGACATACATCTCACATGATATTGATTACTTTTCTCAGACTATGAAAGTGGTAGGAATACAATAATATATCTATATATATCTCCTTCTGTTATAAACTTACATACTCTCAGTTTATTATACTCTTTAGCCAGGCTAAATAATATTGCAGGGTATTAAAAATAACATAGGGATGCTTAGAGAATTGTGTGTTGGTAGTATCCTTTTCTCTGGAACTGTATTAAGTTGATAACCAAACTCTGGTATATTATTTATTAGTGTAATGGTTTTAAACTGCAATTTTGATTAATAAATATCTATAAATATTTAAGCAACATCTTTTTGCTTATACCAAAGAGTTTTCCCTAAGAGTTTATAACTATTTTGGAGTAAACTCAAATAGAAACTCTGCAAACTCAGTTTCATCAGAGCTTAACTCCCTTTAAAGCGGAATCGCACATATGTAAACCTCTGGGTATAGAGCACAGTTAATGTCTCTGGTTATCACATACACTCCATCTGTTAAACAGCATTGTCTGTGCTCTTTTTTATCGCATTCCTCTATCTTAACATTATTCCATACCCTTTGCGTCTTTGCTGTTGCTGCTTCATCCACATTTCGTCTGGCCAATTTCAAAATCAAATCTCACAAATTCACAACTGGCAACAACCAACAGAAAATAGAAAAAACAACAAAAAAAAAAAAAAAAGGAAAAAATGCAATGAAATTGCAAACGCCAAGCGAAAATCTAATAAAAGAATAGCTCAAAATCGGTGTGTAAAAATCAAATAAACGCTGCAACTGCAACGCCAAGCGAGTTTTTCTTGTGAAAAGTTTGTTTTTCGCCTTGCGCCCAAGTTTTGTGCGTTTTTAAATGGCGAAGCTGTTGGCCCAAAAACCATTGAAAACACATGTCCAGCAAACGGAGGAAGACTTCGAAGGCAACACAACCGGATGGGAAGCAGGAAGGGGCAACAGCTCCAGCAGCAGCAGCAGCAACTGTTTGTGCCCTTTGGTTTTCTTGGTTCTTTTGGCCATTACATTAAGTTGGCTATCTCGCTGTATGCTGTGTACTATGTGTGTGTGTGTGTGTGTGCAAAGAGGCGATTCCATTTTTCTAGTATGGTTTTTTTTTTTGCCTTTCGTTTGCCACATTCATACATATCAGCATTAAGTGGTTGCTACACCCATATCGGTATCTGGATCTGTGTCTCTGTCTCTGTCTCTGTGTCTGTCTATGTGCCTGCATCTGTGTCTGTGTGCGAGTTTCCCTCTAACTTTGTTTGCTTGCGTGTTTGTGTTTGTGAGCTGGCAGCTGAAAGGACTTTGGCTGAGCAACGGCTGCCCCTAATGGCCAGCGATTCGTAATATTTTTAATATTTGCTCAATAAAATCTCTAACAATTTTTGTCCTTGCCACTTAAACTCATTACATTTATTTGTTTGTTTGCCTGTTTGCTTTGCTGCGATAATCCGATTTGTTCAGTGTAAGAAACCAAAGAGAACAAGTAATTTTAGCATAACTATTAAATACCCTTTACATAAAGGTTGAGCATCTGAAAAGAGGATGAACTATAGAACTTAAAGTGTTCACTACTCAGTTTCAAGTTTGAAAAGGAAAGAAATACTATATATACATTCAAAGTACTTTAGAGATAGTAAAGGAAAGGTCTAAAAACATATTGTTGAAACAATTAATAAGTCACTAAACTGATGTCATTATATATATATATATCTTCAACTTTTGTAATACGATTTGTTGGTAGGTACGAGTACGTCGCGTATTGAAGTATCCCAGAAACTGGGTACAACAATAACGCGAATCCGCACATTATTCTTCATATGGAACGTAATCCTTTTTGTAGTTGCCGCAAATCCTGTTGCTGTGGCTGTGGCTGTGACTGCGAGTGCGAGTGCGACTTTAGCTGTTTGCTGCGTGGAAAGTCATAAAGTTTAATTTAGTTTTAAGCTTTTGAACTGGAAAATTGCATGACCAGCAAAGCTGAGATCTGTTGTAGTAGTGTTCACTTATTTTTTACACACACACACAATGTACTCTTGAGGCAACCAACAAGAAGAACAACAACAACGATGACCACGAATGTCAGTCAGAGCCGTCTCGGAATGACGTTTCATGCGCCATTTGAACAGGACGCGTTTGCCGTTGTCCTGAGCAATGAAAATTGACAGTGCCTTTTGTGGCAACGCACGGAGAAATAGCTAGAGAACACCATGGATAAAAAGAAAAAGACATACAGCAAGATGAAGTGAGAGAGATATGTGAGGGAATGAGATGGCATTATAGCTGCTGGCTGCTCTAAAATTAACACACGTTTAATATGCAAGTCGTGCATAAATTTTCGTGCTGACATTTTGTGCTCTCTGTGCATGCAGTTTGCTTGTCCAAGAGCTTTATGCTTTTTAATTTACCGTCAGACGTCAGACATCAGACGCCAACAAGGACGACAAGGACCACGACATTGCGGGCGACATGTCAGCGCCACAGAAGCACCCGCGTTCACTGTCACCGACAGAGTCGGAGGCAATCATGGACACTGCTTTCTTTTTTGCTCGGTTTCTCCACTCCTCCCCCTCTCCCCATCCCTTTCCTCTTTGCTGGCCACCATTATTGTTGCTGGCATACGTGCAATGGCCGACAGCGGCTCGTTATCATCATTATCATGGCCAACAGTAATGTTGATGCGCTTTAATTGGCAATTGAGTTGATGCAAGTGCCCGAACCAGGGCCAGGTCCAAGACCTACTTTACCTGTATATCCTTTCCAGGCAATAGCCTGACAAGTGTCCACTGCCGCAGCCACCTAGCGTAAATTTTATTATAAATGCCTGTTACGGCCAACAGGCAATCACTGCATGCATTTATTAAAGCCCCAAGGACAAACGCACTTTAATCGAGTTTATGCCCAGCCATTACCATTATCGTATCATAAAAAGGCAGATATCGAATTGCTTTATTACTTGCAGCGACATGTAAAGGGAATGACAGCTGCATGTTGATGGATCACAAAGTACCCCAAGAAAGAAAACAGAAATTCTTCTTATAAGATCTTTGATTATATCTTCAACAAATCTTTCCAAATTTTTCAAACTTTTCAACAGGATCACATTCATATACAATAATGATAGTTTCTACCACACTCAAGACAATCTAAAAACAGCTCCAACTAATTCTGTAAACATCCGAATTTATGTGTTTTGCACAATTATGCATATAGGCAAAAACTATTAGCCAAGATTTTCATTTTGCTGGAAGCCAATTTTGGACAAATCCAAGACCTGCCACGGCCCAACCCAGAGCCACCTCGTTTTAGCCGCTTGGCCTGCCAAATTCCCTTGGCAGCCATAAACGACAACTGTTGCCAAGGCAAGCGGCATAAAGCAAATCGTCGTCAGTCTCTGTCCAAGACTCAACTCAGTTCGTGGCAGCATCTAATTAGATTGTTCTGGCAGCCTTACAAATTTTTGGCTTCCTGGGACGGCGCCAGCAGTGACTGGCAGTCCAAAATTGTTAAATTATTTAAAAACAAATTAGCGCCAATTTTTTTATTTGCTTTTGTTTGTGTTTGTGCATAAAAACATAAAAATGCCATAAAAATCGTTACCAATTTCATGCATAACAGTTAAATAAAATTTAATTTGGCAGAAAAACGAAGCGAATGCGAGTTAAAATGCCAAAAATGGAATATTATGAAACCAGCAAAGGAAAAGCCAAAGCAAACAAAATAAAAATCTCAACCAGCTGAGAAAACAGTAGTTAAGAAAGGAAAGGAAAACGGCAGTGGGGAAAGTGACATGAATGCATTAGAACAGGACTCGAGGGAGATGACATCACACAAAATGCGTTATAAATGTTCTTAACAGCCAAAACTCAAATGAAGGTCATCAGCATTACTTATTAATTTTAATCTTACAAAGTGCGCCAAAGCAGAATAAGAATTAAATATATAGAAATATCAAAATATAGGCAAGTTTGGCACGCGCTTGGCCCTAAGTTGGGCCGAGATCCCATTGACCCTGGGATGTTCCTGAACAGTTGCAAAATTTTGGCTAATTTGATGGCATTCTCCTGGCCCTGTGGTCACTTCGGGCTGAAAGCTGTAAAAAACTAAATAAGTCAATGGCTTGAAATCCCAGGGGATATACTCACATCAACTGGGAACTCCTTTTTAATCTTTTCTCATGTTTATACAATATTTTTCAGCTTATTTTATATAACATTATAGAGTTGCCAACTCAGATTAGTACAGAGAGTTTTCCACAAGCATTTCTAAAATGTGTGAGTACAAAATGTATTTAGACTATTAAATTTACATGCAACATTTTACTGGCTTATCGTTTAATCTTATTTTACATTTTTTGGGAAAGTTCTTTTGAATAGTAGCAATCGCTTAATTAAATTTTTGTATATTTGCTCTCTGTTTGCTGATGGACATAAAATATATTTTCCATGGCAGTCGCAGTTTTTATAAGTTCATTTTAAATGATCTGTCGTATTAATAAAATGCAAGCCGCGGGCTTAAATCAGTATTAAAAATATTTTTTTAAGAATATTTTAAAAGAGAATATTGGTTTGGATATTAATATTGGAAAATATGTAAGCTGATTGCGAACCGTGAGCCGTGTGTAAAGAATGAAAAAAATAATGTATATTTGATATGATTTTTTGTTGCAGCTCTACTGTTTGAGTCAAAGAAGCCTTTTAATGTAACTAAGCAAATACGTGTGATGCCATAGACCGCAGGGTAAACCAACACACACACACACACACACACACACACACAATCAATATCAAACATACACAGAGTGCAGCCATTTGGCTTAAACCAATGCAGAAAACTATCTGTCATCTTGTAAATTGCGCGTGTTAAAAGCATCTGCAAAAATAGGAAAATAGGAAGAAAAGAAAAACGAAAACCGAAAAACGCAAAACGAACTTAATTTAAACGACAACCAAAAAGTAAATGGTTAAAAAACAAACAATGGGGGAACAAGCAAGCAAGCAAAAATAAAATAACAATCGAAACCACAAAGCAACGTTTTTGTTTGTGAGTGTCGCATGCAGTCACTGTCAATCTGTGTGTGTGTGCGAGTGTGTGTGTGTGTGTGTGTGTGTGTGTACATATATATATTTCGCTCTGCCAATCAACTCAACAATCGCAATCAATTTGCACGCTGCTGCTGCCGCTGCAGTCAATGGCCACCCCTCACAGGCTACAGAGCCCTATGGCAGAGCTCCCAGTTCGAGGACATTGTCAATGTGCAACTGCAACTGTCATTTCGGGCACAATCTGCAATGTGTGTGTGCGTGTGTGAGTGTGTGTATATATATTTGTGAGCGATATATCAGCAAAAAAGCAGAATAAAAAGTGTTGCCGTCGCAATGCCTTTTTTAATTACGTTACTGCACCATTAAGGACCGCAGTGTCTGGCCATTAATCACAATGAATATGAAATGGGCTTAAGATTAGCGGGAAACGCTTCGAAAGCGACGCAACGTTCGGGGTAGCGTTACTTTGGGCACAGCCAAGCATATTCAAATGCTGAAAAAGTTGGCCAAATTTATGGCCATTACTCGTATATTGAAATCATAATCATAATACGTATACGTCCCGTTGCCACTTGCCATACACATACAAATTGCAAAGTATTGTTATGCTAAATTTATTCGCGCTCACAGAAGAGCTCAAGGCGACACACACACACACACACACACACACACAGAGTATACACACATCTTTTGTGGTGCTGGTAGAACTTTTGTTGTGGCTGTTAACTTCATCAGGCACCCGATTGAAACGCAACTTCCGCATCCGTCTCAAAATGGCTGCCAATGTGGCTGTCGCTTGAGTGCCCCTGTTGCTGCTCTGACTTTGCCTGCAAACAAATCAGCTTCAGCTTCCGTTTCATTTCGCATTTTTGTCATTTCATATTCTTTTGCAAGTTAACCCCTCCCACCCCTCACGTCTTCCTGCCATCGCCTCAAATATATATCACAATTTTTACTGTGCATTTCGGCGACTTTTGCGTAAATTTACTTTTCACTTTCAACGCGCCATCTAAAAAGTTTCTTTCATTGCTAACTTTTGGCTCACATAACGGTGAGTTTTTTTTAATATTTTCTTCGACTGCTTTTCAATGTCATGCTACACACACATACACACACAGTCAAAAGAAAATCAGTGTGGGAAATGGAAAGTTTCTCCTTTAGGAATTTCATTCCCTTAATTTCGGGCTTTTCCACCTCTAAGCGATGCTCATGGTAAGCGTATACTACTCGTATAAAGGCTTCAATGAAACAGCGACTCACATTCGGTTTAATTTAATGCTCTGCTGCTTTTTAAGATTTCTTTCCTCGTCTGCATTTCAATTCGGTTTGTTTTCGTTGACATTCTTCTTCGAAATCAATCAACGGGCACGTCTATGAGGATGTCAGCCACAACAATTGGTAATACAATGAATGTTGACATATTGAGCATTCGCATTCTCATTCAGTATAAGGCTCTGCAACAATAACATCTGCTTTTTAATTAGCATCTATTCTTTGCCAGCTCATGTGTAAACAAAAACAAATTATCAATCCTATTGTATACACGAGCATGATGAATTTTCAATAATTGAGTTTTATCATACATACAATCAATTTTCATTGAAACAGATTTCAAGCATTCGATATATATTTATTTATATACTTTGAGTTGACAACAAAATTCAAATAAGGGACTAATAATTTATATTTAATAAACACATTAAACGTTGAGTAGAAAAATAAAGGAAAATAAAAGAAAATAAAATGTTTATAATTTCTAGGTATATTCGAAAGAAAAACTTGTTACAAACGACTTAACTTTTATTGCATGGAAAACTCAAAGAAACCCAATCAGAACAATAAACGTTTGTCCAAAAATCGTGGGACAGAAATTCAGACTTAACTAGAATATACTTGTAGAATATGTGGGTAATGAAAAAGGATAGAAGAATATAAGGGAAATGATAAAATTGTTGGGTGACAATTTACACCTAAAGAAGTGGTTAATGATTTTTAGTAAGATATATGATAAGAGATAATAAATAAGAAAGTAAAAGAGGTTTTGAGAAGATATGGAAAGAATAATAAGAAGGGAAAGTGAAATATATTTCCCAGTTGATCGACTGGGAATAGAAAACTTTAGACGATCTAATTGAAAAGAACAGTCTATGTTGCCTATAATCAATTTATACAGAATATTTTGCACCAAGAATTTTTCTAGAATTTATTAACGACGAACGATTTAAGAGAAGGAGTCTACTGGAGTACAACGATAAACGAGGATTGGAGTTCCAGTTTGGTTCCCGTAAGGCAAACATTACAAATTGCTTTCATATTCGATCCTAGGTGGCACTATATATGGGACCAGATGCACGAATAGTATTCCAGGATAAGTCGAACAAGTGAAATATAGAGAATCATTGAATTCCTTTGACCAAAGTCTAACGAAAGTATTATTTTATGTTCATTCGTAATGACTTATAGCAATCGCAAATATAATATAATATGTTAGAACTTATAACTTAATTGAATGCATTTATTTGCTGTAAGTTCCTGCTGACAGTTTTTCAGGTAAAACAATCGCAACAAGTGCACCTTAGCTGAGACTCAAACCCAGTTCCCTACGACGAGCTGTTTTAATTGCTCTGTTTGGCCAGTTAGTCAAGTCGTTATGTGATTCCTTAACTATCATAAGTTTAAGTAATCAAAGTAATTGTTAAATAAAAACATTTAAAGTGACTTAAAGGGATATTAATTAATTTAAATAAAATTACCGATGGCTGTTTATTAGTGGTAAGAGTTATGTTTCAATGTTTTTCTTTTATAAAAAAGCGAATTTTTTTCGTTCTGTAACTGCGATCATGCACACAGAAATCTCTTTTATAGTCTAAATGTCTCTCTTATTGTTGCCGCTTAAAAATCTATATATATATTTGTATATTTGTATGTAAATATTCACTGACCAATTGGGTTGTGTTTCTCCAATTTAATCAATTTGAAATGGGCTCAGAGCATACTTTAGTCAATGCAAGCAAACATTGGTTGTGCCAAGAAGCAAATTCAAAGGTAACTTTTTAACTTGCCCTAATAAAGAGAATGTAAAAAGAGTGAAAGCAGAGCAAAGAGTGTTGCAAGTGTTGACTTATTTGGTCTTTTGAGTATTCTATTGTGCGGTTTTTCTTATCTCTTGTCGCAAACTGCATTAAAAAGCCTCACAGCTCGCACGATTGCTAGTACTCAGACAGAACTCAATACTCGTATGTTAACCAAAATTCTGATTGAATATAATATAGGAATGTAACTGACTGATATCTGAAAACTGATCCTGTCAGACAATTAATTTTGCCTCCTTGTCACACTTTTTTACCCATCACGGCCAAGCTGCATTTGCCCTGTGTAAATATTCCCAGATCTCGCAGGATACAAAGTTACGAGCTTAAAGGAAAACATCAGTCAACAAAATCATTGCAGTGACCTTGCACTTGAAATTAATAAACAACATCGGGTAAGTGTTAGTGCTTAATTCACCGAAGGAGACTCACAGCTTTTATCAGTGTTATAAATAAAACGTCTGCTGATAGCAGCCAGACTTTTTTGGCAATTTTTAGACTATAAACCCACTCGAAATGGTTACTTTACAGCTGTGCATGTGTCTGTATCAAATATACATACATACATATACTTAAATATGTATATAAGCAAAATCAGAAACAAGCAACTAGCTAATTAACATGTGCAGGGATAGACTCTTCTTCTAAAGTGAAAATCCTATACAAATTTAACAGTTGAGTGAAAACAGAAGAAAAATTGCATAGTCATTATTCCCATTGATTTCATAATTGTGGAGGATATTACGACTGAGTTCGAGTCTATTTCTAATGTGTGCAGGGCATGTGCCAGTCGAGCAACTTGGACTGTGAGCTTCCTGTTTACTTCGTCTATTCTAATAGCCAAGTGCAACCTTGTGCAGAGTGAAAGCACGAACGTAGTTCAATGGCTTTTGTAAGTGTGCCTGATCGGGCGTACTCGTAAGATACCGATATCGTTGTTAGCAACAGGCGATTTGGTCACAATTATTTATATTACCAGTACCAATGATTACTAACAAATCGTATACATGTCTCTTTGCAGCAGTTACCAGCAGCAGCAGCAGCGACTGCGACTGCGACATGCATGCTCTCGTCGGCAGCAGCAGCAGCAGAAGGCATGCGGTCAGTTCGTGTTTTTGTGATCGGCCAATGGTTATTGGCCACTCCCAATTTTGGTATTTAAACGCAATTTGATACTGCAGTTTTTTCTTATCTACTATCATGAATTACCTTAAAAAGGCACACAAACTGTACAGTTGTTAGTACTGAGGCAGAAGTCAAAGCGTAAACCAAATACTGCATAATATTATTAAAATGAATTTGATTTACCCGACTTTGGTGCTCTTGGCCAGTTTTGGTCATGCATTTGGCTTCTCCTACCTTATGGTTTTGCCTTCTGCTGCCAAATCGCATTTCTACGTGGGACAAGCCCTGGCCAGAGGCTTGGTTGACGCAGGACATGAAGTGACTTTGATCTCCGCCTTTCCACAGAATAAGAAAATCAAGAACCTAATAGAGATTCCATTGCTGAATACAAGCCCAACTATGGCTGGTAAGTTCTAAGTGGTTTGAAGTGCAATAAGTTCAAGTGGCAACAATGAATAAGTGACTAAAACATACTTACTTTGCAGTGTACAAGGGCAAGGTCTTAGAGAATGTGAAAAAACCTTTGGTGAAGCGATTGCCTCAATTGCATTCAATGGGCCTCAAGCTGACCAAATCCTTGCTGGAGGAGTCGGGCGTGCAGAGCCTTATTAAACAGAATGTCACCTTCGATGCGGTCATTTGTGAGGTGTTCATGAACGAGGCTCACTTTGGCTTCGCGGAGCACTTCCAGGCACCGTTGATAGGACTGAGCAGCTTTGGCGCTTCTACCTGGACAACTGATCTGGTTGGCACGCCCTCACCGCCTTCCTATGTACCCAACTATCTGCTGCAGTTGAGCGATCACATGAACTTCTTCCAGCGTGCACACAATTTGCTCTTCACCTTATTTGACCTTATCCACCAGCAGTGGCATTACTTGCCCCAGCAGGAGCAGCTCTATAGGACATACTTTCCCAAAAACAAACAGAACTTTTATGACATGCGCAAGAACACGGCCCTAATGCTGCTCAACAATCATGTCTCGCTGGGATTCCCCCGTCCGTCTACACCCAACACCATCGAGGTGGGTGGTATGCACATCAATCGCAAGAGCCAGCCGCTGCCACAGGACATCAAGAAGTTCATCGAAGGCGCCGAACATGGTGTGATTTACTTCTCGTTGGGCTCCTATTTGAAAAGTGCCGATTTACCACAAGAGAAGCGTGACGCATTCCTAGAAACGTTCCGAAAACTCAAGCAACGTGTTCTGTGGAAGTTTGAAGATTCCAATTTGCCCGGCAAACCCGACAATGTCTTTATCTCGGACTGGTTCCCGCAGGATGATATCTTGGCACACAAGAACGTGATACTATTCATCACACATGGCGGACTCCTCAGTACCACAGAATCTATTTACCATGGCAAGCCCGTTCTGGGTATTCCCTTCTATGGGGATCAGTTTATGAACATGGCGCGTGCGGAACAGTCTGGCTATGGAGCAACCCTCAGATTTGATCAACTAACAGCTGAAAGATTTCACAATGCCATCAACCAGGTGATCAATGAGCCGAGCTACGCACAACAGGTACGCGCCATGTCCAGCAGGTTCCGGGATCAGCATGAAATGCCACTGGAGCGCGCCGTCTACTGGGTAGAGCATGTGACCAGGCAGAAGGGTGCACGATATCTGAGGAGTGCAGCACAGGATCTGAGCTTTATACAGTACCACAATTTGGATGTCCTAGCTATGATCTGTTCTATTTTATATTTCCTAGCTTATTCCGGCGTACTTTGCGTAAAATTGATTTCGTGCAAGCTGCACTCGAAGAAACTAAAATTTCATTAATTTTGTGATTGTGCTTAGATTCGAACGTAGTAACTAGTCTCATTGGTATATATGTACTATGTAAATATTAATGCCAAACCTATTGTATTATAATGTAATCTGATGTTTACTCAACGTAGCCAAATAAAATATAAATTAAAACACACACCTTTCTTATCTGTAATCACAAAATGACCAAACTTCAACAGAAATGCACTTCTATCGAGTACGTCACTGATTGCGCTGTTGGTAATACACGTAAGAGGCTTCCAGGAGGCATCTGAAGGGTGTGCTTTGCTGTCTGTTGTCGTGTTACTAAGTATCGGTACACGCTCCATTACAATTAGCGGTATACTTATCGGAAGAGCCTAATGGCATCTATAAAAACAAGTAGGGATAGACTAGAGTATATAGTATAGAGTTAACAAGCGATCAGACAGCCCAAATTGTTGTTGCACAGAAGTGTGCAGACTTAGTTTTATACAGTTATCAGATTTGCTATCAACTTCTGCGCAGCCTTATCATTCATGCAAGTTCAAGGTAACATTTCTAAAAGGTCTTTGTCGCTAGCCTTTTGGTAATCAGCTGTGCAATTTATAGTACTCAAACTGTTTAATACTCAAAAACAAATAGTCGAATGTGCGCGACGAAGAAATACTACGATATCAGTTCTTAATCTGTTTGAGCTTCACACCTATGAGATCAGTGGTTGTGGCCATTGTTGCATCTTATGTATGTATTGCCCGTTTGTAACTCGATATTGTTGTTGTATACAAAGAGCATTTGCATATTTTAAATCAGAGTCATAAGTTTTATTTGTTCTTAAGGAAGGTGGGAGAAAAGGGAAACATTGATGTCCTTAGCCTTAACATTGTTTTATTTGAATGGATAGGTATGCTAATGATTAAGAATAAGTAAGGAATTAAGAAAAAATCACACTTGAAACTACTACACATATCTATTCTACACACTTGCACAACTTAAACATACTCTATCCTTTATTTTTAGCTATAATACACTGCAACTTAGTTTAAGCATTCACTTTTGGAACTAGTGGCGATCACCAAAACGAAGCTCGAATATATTTTTTAAATGAAAACAATAGAAGTTACATTTTCAGTAATGTCTGTAGACAGAGAAAAGGGTTACCATTGTACAAAACAGGCAGTAAACCTGCTCGCACGTGGCAATTATCGATATCCTAAGAGGGCGCTGCCAGATAGCTAAAATTACCTCTGTCAATTATTGATATCTATTTTATATGGGAATTCAAAAGTAGCTTGGATTATATAATATATTCTCAATTTCCAGCGCTTGGCAAATTCTCTAACATAAACGTAACATGCTGGCAAATATAAATTTATGTTGCCTACTTTCAGGGGTTCCTTAAAATTAGTAATGTTGAGAAATTCCACTAACCAGTAAGAAAATGTTGGTAATCAAAGCAAAACAACCTCTCGCAAAAGTAGCCGTGGTAACTTTATGAATATGTGTATTTTCTAAGTATATTGCTAGTATACTAATAGTAGTAATATAAACTGATAGCTACGCAAATCATTATAGAATCTAAAATAGTTTTAAATGAAAAGCTAGAAATTATTTTACTGAGTGAATATGCCTTTAATAAATTGATCATTTCTTACAAAAATGCGAAAAGATCACGTAAGTTTTGGTAAGTCATGTTTTCGGTTTTCAAATGCCGCCAAAGTACATGAAAGATTACCTAGAAAAACAATTTTTGATGAACAGAAATCAATAGGTTTCTTTATAAAGAACTCAAATGTGAAATGCATCTCAGTACCTGGACTTTATGACCATAGCACCATAATCTTGATTCAAGATTATGATAATAATATAATATAATTTGAAACCAAGAACCAATATATACAATATCTCTAGCTCATGTAGTGTTTCAGATCCACGCGTACTTTATGGTGTTGAAAACGCTTTCTTCTGCTTTTTCCTATTTTTCAATAGGCCTAAAGACTTTATATAATCTACATAAATTATTATACACATCTTTTTTGCAGAAATTAATTTCCATTTATTTCAATTCTTACACTTTATTCAGTTTTGTTTCAAATATATCGGCTTAATCCTTCAGAATCACTGGGGCATCATGTAAACTATTTAGGTTGCCTGGCAAAGCGACGTAGAATGCCATGCAGATTGCAAGAGTTATCAATTGCTTCAACTTCATTTTGAATTAAGCTTCAGTTACTTTGGTGTTCCTTTTATATATGTGTGAAAGACCGTAACTCACTCTAAAATTAATTTGTTCTGAGCGTTTTTATATAATTATTATGTAATGATATAATTGGTTCCACAAAAAAAAACTTGTGTAGACTGTGGCATTAGAAATCTTATTTCCAGATAATTGACTAAAGTCCAATATCTTCCGCATACCTGAACAAATTCTTCTATTATAATAATAGCAAGTTTTATCCAAATTTTATAGAACTGATCTTTTGTTTGGAATAAGAATTTTATATGTATATATTCATATTTATAGCTATATTTTATTTCATATAGCAATTACAGTCAATAAGGCGACTCAATCTCTTGGATCATCAAACGATGGTCTAGGAAATTGTAACTACCCTTATACAACTAAACTGATCTCTACTTCTCTTGTTTGGCCAACTCTGGAATGCGTTTCTTGTGTGTGGTCTTCTCTCTATACACCTGGACAGAATAGAGTCGGTACAGAAGAAGCTTCTTCTTTTTGTTCTTCGTAACTGGGTTCTTCAGTCTGCTGTTAAAAGTTTGCATTAAACAAATAAAATTAAAAAACAACATTATTTAACTTTGCTCAATCTGTAGTTTTATTCATAGTTATCGGACTTTGCCTTATCGGGATTAATTGATTTTAATTGAGTTTATAAACTTTTTTTTTCAAATATAGCGGCCTAATCCTTCAAAATAACTTGTGCATTCCAAACTTCTTTCCATGACCCTGGCAAGGCGACGCAAAGTGCGAAAAGTAGTCCCAGATACAAGTTCATTTTGCTATAGAACAAATCATGAAGGCATTTCTTATATACCGATATCTAGCAAAACGAGTTTAATTACAGTATAAATTAGTTATTTCCAGATAATTCAATAATTATATGGTATCCAATAACTTCCGCATACGTGAACACAATATTATACTAATAGTAGAATGTCTATAGCTAAATTTAAATTTCGATTCTTACCGTACCTAAAGAGTGGACACTATAACATATAGTTTCACATATAGCTAGCAGATCTTCTGCTAACGTATGTTTTAAGTTTTTTTCCCTTAAATTCATCAGCTACTTGTTTGTCAATTCAATTCAATTCAACCAGTCCTGATACAAATAATCTCTATCCTTATAGCATGTCTATATCAAAATCTATTTACGCAATCTGCGAGTCTTCTGATAATTTTCTGACTTATCAGGGCCTGATATTATTCCAAGTTGTGTCTCAAAAGAATGTTGCACTGCAACCTCCACTTCAACTTTCTAATCTTTGACTTACCACTGAGTCCTTCCATCTCGCGAACAACTTCATTTCCATGCTTTTTCCTCTGAAGTCTCTTTCGTTCAGCTAAACTTTCAGTTTTCTATCACCTTCGGTGATACTATAACACTTATACGTATTGTTTTAATCAGGTTCTTTTGGTTTTCCACCAATCGCAACAAATGTTGGATCAATTCCAACTTAAAATAATTTTAATACTACCCAGAGATTGTTATTATCTATCCAGAATGGAATTATTCTGGAGGATAAGATAAATAATATAATCAAGTTAGATCAGCTTTTTTAATAATTTTAATGTAAGCAATATTAATTCTGTTTTTAATCTTTAGACTCCAAAATTTTCAGTTCGACTGTTAATAGCTTGTATTAAATAAATAAAATAAATAAAAAATATTTAAGTTTGCTCAATCTGTAGTTTTATTTAAGTTATCGGACTTTTCCAACTTTTTCAGTCGTCAAGCATACATTTTATTCAGTTTTGTTTCAAAGTGTGAAATGTAAAAAATGTTTTAAAAATGTTGAATTCAATTTGTATAACAACAAATTCTTTAAATTATTCTTTCAAATCAAGTTGGCCAGACCATCCATTTTTAGTGGCCCCTGGCAAAGCGACGCAGAGTGCAACGGCTATCCATAGCATAAAATTCATCTTGAATAATGCTTTAGTTACTTTGGTTTAGTTACTAGTTTAGTTAATCACGGCGATCCATTTATATAGTATGTCTCAGAGGCCGTGACTAAATGAAAAGCAAAAGGGTTCCAGGTACCGATCAGAGAATTACTAATTAACATCCATTACTAATTAACCTCCATTACTAATTTTTAACGTCCTACGCCAGTTGAGTATAACTAATTAACCTCCCATCTGTTAATAATCATCGCATGGTAAGTTATATTCTTACATAAATTAACAATTGCTGAAATTGACCCAATTCCAAATTAAATTTCAAGACATTTAAATTTTAGCTCTTAAGTTTTAATTAAGCAATTATATTAATCCTGTTTTAATCTTTCGACTCCAAAATTTTCAGTCGACTATTACTACAGGGTGTTCCAAAAGCTACCCAAGCTTTGAATTAAATAGAAAACAGAATTTTTTGTTATTTTTTTAATCATGAAGTAGGTACATAGGATAGAATTTTGTATGGAATAACACATCGGGCAAATGGCCTCCACGAATTTTCATACACATATGGAATTTGCAATTCTTTCCACTGCGCCGAATTCTGGATTGTCACCCACACTGTCAAGAACTGCTTCAATATTGGCATTCGAACGGCTTCTTTTTGGACAGAATTTTTCAATCAATTTCTTCACAGTTGACAAAGTTAAAACACAGTTTCGACCATATTTGGTATGAAAATTTCAAACTACGGCCGCCAAACATTCATTAATTTTGAAATATTGTTCAATAAGGAAGATACTTTGTTTTATCGTATAGCGCTCCACAATTACTTACCTTAAACTATCAGCTATCGATTAATTATTGTTTTTTGGTTGCCAACACTTTATTGCACAAATTGACGGCAAAACTCAAAACTTGCATACCTTTTGGGACACCCTTTAGCTTGCATTAAATAAATAAAATAAATAAAAAATATTTGAGTTTGCTCAATCTGTAGTTTTATTTATAATTATCGGCCTTGCCTTATCGGGATTAATTCATATTAATTGCATTTGTTTTAAATCTTTATGCATCTTCTTCAGTCGTCAAGTAGACATTTTATTCAGTTTTGTTTCAAAGTGTGAAAAATAAAAAATGTTTAAAAATATATGGAATCCAATGTGAAGAAAGTTTTGTATAAAATGTTGAACAGATTCTATAAATTAGTCTTTTAAATTAAGTTGGCCAGACCAAATATTATTGATGTGCAATGGTAAAGCGACGCAGACTGCAAGAGTTATCCATGGTATAAAATTCATTTTGAAAAAAGTTTTAGTTACTTTGGTTTAGTAAAACACGGCGATCCATTTATATAGTATGCCTGAAGGACCGTGACTAAATCAAATGCAAAAGGGTTCCAGTTACCGATTTGCCATTATAAAATGTGTTAAAATATATATAACACCGATAAGTATTATTGCTCCATAATGAAACTAATCTAAAGGATAAGGTAATAAACTAACAAAAATAGTTTATTTTAAAGATTTTCTTTTATTTTTCTTTATTATTTTTAATCGAAATAAACTTCTAGTTTTACAAACGCATCCAATTAATAATTAATAATTGTATTCTTCAAATCCATTTTTTTACTCGATTTTTTAAAAAACGTTGTACAAATATTTAATCCAATCTGAAGACAGTTTTGTATAAAATGTTGAACAGACTCTATGAATTAGTCCTTTAAATTAAGTTGGCCGGACCAAACATGATGTACGCTCGCTGGCAAAGCGACGCAGACTGCAAGAGTTATCCATGGTATGAAATTCATTTTGAATAATGCTTTAGTTACTTTGGTTTAGTTACTTTGGTTCAGTAAATCACGGCGTTCCACTTATATAGTATGCCTGAAGGACCGTGACTAAATCAAATGCAAATGGGTTCCAGTTACCGATTTGCCATTATACGCCAGTAGAGCTAACTAATTAACCTCCCATCTCTTAATAAATATCGCATGGTAAGTTATATTCTTGCATAACTTTCAAGACTGTTTCTACTTGCCTAAAAGCTAGAACCCAAAAAGTTGTACTTAGATCAACAAGTTCCAGATTAGTTACCTTTAAAGTAGCTCAAGTCACCTTCTTTCATCCTTTTTTTCCTTCCATTCCTTCCGTGTACTCTGTCACCTACTCATGTATGCTGATAGTATAAGACTTATCAGATCATTCAATTTATATATAATTATATATTATTTACAATAACAATTTTATAATTAAATTTCCAGTTCTTAGTCGACTGATTGTAGTATAAAATGTGTTAAAATATATATAACACCGATAAGTATTATTGCTCCATAATGAAACTAATCTAAAGGATAAGGTAATAAACTAACAAAAATAGTTTATTTTAAAGATTTTCTTTTATTTTTCTTTATTATTTTTAATCGAAATAAACTTCTAGTTTTACAAACGCATCCAATTACTAATTAATAATTGTATTCTTCAAATCCATTTTTTTACTCGATTTTTTAAAAAACGTTGTACAAATATTTAATCCAATCTGAAGACAGTTTTGTATAAAATGTTGAACAGACTCTATGAATTAGTCCTTTAAATTAAGTTGGCCAGACCAAATATGATGTTTGGTCGCTGGCAAAGCGACGCAGACTGCAAGAGTTATCCATGGTATGAAATTCATTTTGAATAATGCTTTAGTTACTTTGGTTTAGTTACTATAGTTTAGTTAATCACGGCGATCCATTTATATAGTATGTCTGAAGAAGCGTGACTAAATCGAAAGCAAAAGGGTTCCAGGAACCGATCAGAGTATTACTAATTATCCTCCATTACTAATTAACCTCCATTACTAATTAACTAGTATTACTACTTAGCCTCCCAAGTTATATTCTTACATAAATAACCAATTTGTGAAATTGACTCACTTCTAAATAAATAATTTTGGGCCTTAAAATTGTAATAAATCTATTCTTAGTTTCAGTTTTAAAATAATAATTTCAACTTTATATTAATTCCATTTTAATCTTTGAACTCCAAAATTTTTGATCGAATATTAATACTAGGCAATAAATAAATAAAATAAAATGAAAAAGTTTACTTTAGTTTTCTCAATCTATAGTTTTATTCATAATTATTCATTTTAATTAAATTCGTGTAGTCATTTTATTCACTTTTGTTTAAAATATATCGGCCCTACCGGGCAGACTTAATGATTGAAAGTTAATCCTTCAAAATGACTTGTCCATCCCAAAAATATTTCCATGTGCCCGGTAGGGCGACGCAAAGTACAAAAATTAGTCCGAGATACAATATCATTCTGCTTAGAACAACTAACGATATCACTTCTTAAATACTTTTTTCCAGATAGTCCACAAACCGTAGCTAAAATGTGGTGAAATAATGTCACTTTATCGCCTGTATAGAAATATATTTAAAACCGAAAAGTATTGTTGCTCCATATTGAGTCTATTTTACAGCAATTAAATCAATTTAATTCATCTTTTTTTTTAGGAATTTTTCACTATTTATTTGATTTAGTTTTAATCTTTCGATTCCCAAATTTTTGATCGAATGTTAATCATTGGCAATAAATAAATAAAATAAATAAAAAATATTATTTAAGTTTGCTCAATCTGTAGTTTTATTCATAATTATCGGATTTTCCTATCGGTGCTAATTCGATTTAATTGAGTTTATAAATTGTTTGTTTCAAAAATAGCGGCCTACTCCTTCAAAATGACTTGTCCATTCCAAAAATATTTCCAATTGCCCGGTAGAGCGACGCAAAGTGCAAAAAGTAGTCCGAGATACAATTTCATTCTGCTTAGAACAACTCACGATATCATTTCTTATATACTTTTTTCCAGTTAGTGGAAAAACCGTAGCTAAAATGTGGTGAAATTATGTAACCTTATAATATATACAAAGCCGATAAGTGTTGTTGCTGCACTCCATAATGAATATATTTTACAGCAATTAAATCAATTTAATTCATCTTTTTTTTAGGATTTTTTCACTATTTATTCGATTCAAACGGAACAAACTTTTTGTTTTTATAGCTAAAACTTATAATTTGTATACGCAATCAAGGACAAGTAAATTTTGCCATACATAATTCCAAATACACAAAGCTTTGAAGGAGATCCAATGTGAAGAAAACGTGTATTTAAATCTTTAACAGATTCTATTAATTATACGACGCAGATTTCAAGAGCTATCCATGGCTTAATATTGTTTTTGAACAAAGCTTTAGTTACTTTGTAGTTATATTTATATATATCTGATAGACCATAACTTAATCACAGCGTTCCATTTATATATGTCTGAAATACCGTGACTAAATCAAAGGCAAAGGCATTCGTTTCATTTATCGCTCCATAATGAATTTTGTTCTGAGTATTTATGTAATTATAGAATTCTGAACCTCATTGAAACTAAAATATCTTCGCAAAGAGTGAAATTTATTTCGAATAATATCTAAGCCCAAGGTAAGAAACTATATTACTGCTAACGTGATAAGCTTTACTGCCATTTTTAAAACTTTTAGCTCCTTTATTCTCTGTATCTATGGGTAATATGTAAACTATTAAAAAATAACACAAATTTCTGGTCTGTCAACAGTTTCTCGGCATGCATTCCTGACAATTTTCGCTTTCTGGTCCTGTGTTTGCTTATGTAGGTCGCAGTCCATGCCAAGTTGACAGAGCAATTTGTGAGCTTTCAGCCATAATATTTGAGAAATGCATTAGAGTATCACTGCGAGAAGGAGCCGAAGCCGACCTGCAGTCTATCAACTCAACATTGACAGCATATTTTGCAAATCTGTTAAAAACATTTGCGTAAAAACTGTAAAATAAACAATTTCAGTCAACAAGCAAATTCAGAAGCAAATACTACCTGTCCTCAGTACCAGAACCAGAATTAGTATCAGCAGGAAAACAAGCTAACTGTGAAGAGATGCATTGTAGCCAAATGATTTGCTGCCTTTACATATATTCCAGAGATGGAAAATGAAGTCCATGCTATAAAACTATTTCCTGACACTTTGCTAAATGGAAATTTGACTTGCTGGCAGTGAATTAAAAATTTCTGCACGTCGAAATTTAATTTCAGTTTAATCCAATTGCTCGACATTGATAACAATCGATCAGTATTCATTTAAAAATATTTGTAAAATTATCAGAATTTATAGCTAATGGTAATAAATTCTGTTCATAGCCCATGTTTTAAACGCAACAAAGAACTTTTGATAAAAGGAAAATATCATTTTCAATACATTTGTGACTTTTGTTTCGTTATTTCTGAGTTTTCCAAATAATAATCTTATACGAATATACTCGCAATTCAGATAATATTTGTATATCAAGAACTCTAAAAGTTATTTGTGAGAGACTCCAGCAGTAAGATATGATTATGACTTGATAGCGATTTGATCATTTAATTATATCTTATTATATAGTATATAATATATATATTTTCTGTTTAATATTTTAGTTTTCTTTCAGAAAATCACCTCTTTCTTTTATAGCTAGTGGTAGAGGATAAATACTCTAGCCTTTTAACTAAAACATTTTAAGTTCTTAACTCAATTTAATATCACGAATAAAGGCTCAGATGTAGAGATGAATACTTTACTTACCTTCTGTTATCACAGATTTATTTGTATATAATCATAGCTAGAATAAATCCAAAATTACAAATGTTTTGCTTAAAACCAAAGCAACTCTGAACTCATAATATGAAACTGATGGCTAAGATTTAATTTCGGTGCGTAAATTAATTATTAATTTTATATTTATGACTGCAAGTATAAAAACATATAAAAGTTTTGGGATAAGAAAAAATATGGAAATTAAATTTGTATTATAGAAAGCATTTTTGGTTGGTGGAGAGTCTTTATCATGCATTTTTGAATTTATAAAATGCCTCATTATAGGTTCAACGACCATAATGCAGGACATCAGTAAACTGTCACTCTTTACGTCCTTTTTCACGGGCTTTCAAGGGAATCATGCGCCATATTGGGTAGCTTTAATCACATGAAATCATTTGCATTTGCATACGAAACAGCAGGCAGCACCTGCAGCTTTTATGCAAAATTTCAGCGCTAATAACAGCTACAGCAACAGCAACAACAACAACAACAACTACAACAAACAACAGCAACAACCAATAGCACATTCAGTTCATGAATTTTTGATTACGCATTTGGCAGTGCGGCCAAAAATAACGTTCATACAACGGAAGTGCCGTTGCAAATTAATATTACGCATACGCAGCGTATGCAACTGATTGGACGGCGGTTAATGCATATTTTTGCGCATATTTTTGTGGGTTACTTACACTATAATGAACTGCATACCAATGAGCCATATTTATACAAAAGCATCAATTGATCAACATACGATACAAGTATAAAGATATGAACACATATTATTATAGTATTTATATTTCTTTGCGAAGACAGGGCACCCTAACAAAAATGCTTAGACCTAAAATTGATTTAAAACTGATTTGAACTAAGTGACTTCTTTAACTTAGTTTTTCTTAGCTTTCTGCCTCTGAGACTCTTTCAGATTTCTAACACATCGCAGCAGCTTCCAAAGAGCATAGAAAGTGATGCTAAGACCAAGAATGATTACACCCAGCATCATTCCAATCACATCCAGGCTATGATAGGCTACAAAGCTCAAGTCTTGTGCACTCACACGCATATGGGGCGCTCCTTTGTGGCGTAGTACGTACTCCGTCCACCAGATGGCCGTCTCTTGTGGACTCATTGGCTGGTCTTGGTAGCGAGCTGATATTTGCTTGGCAGTTAATGCAAATCGCGGCTCAGTTAGCAGTGTTTCTATGGCAGTTTTAAACTCTGAGGCTGTCATTTCTTTATGTTCGAGGCCCAATCCATAGCCCGCACGCTTTGCGCGATTCACATTGAGAAACTGATCGTAAAAGAAAGGCAAGCCCAGCAGAGGTTTGCCATGATAGATACTCTCGATTGTGCTGAGCAGGCCGCCATGAGTGATGAAGAGCTTAACATTGGGATGCGCCAGGATATCGGGTTGGGGGAACCATTTGCTAATTAAAACGTTTGAGGGTTTGCCGGGCAACTGATCATCTTCAAACTTCCAGAGCACGCGCTGTGGTAAGCTGGCAAACGTTTGCAGCAGCAATTCTTTTCTATCCTGTGGGAGATCCTTGGATTTAACGTTGGATCCCAGTGAAAAGTAAATAACACCAGCTGCACCAGCGCCTTGGATAAACTCCTCCATCTCCTTAGGCAAAGGCGATGGCGAATGAGCAATATGCAGTCCACCCACCTCAATCATATTGGGCACATACGGACGCGCAAAACTCAGCGAAAAGTGCTGATTAAGCAGCACCAGTGAAAAGTTCTTGGTCAGCTGATGCAATGGAACTTTGGCAGCGCTTTGTGGAAAGAACTGTTCATAGAGCTTCACCTGAACAGGAAAATGCACTGAGTACCAGTTAAGCCAAGCCACTGAAGTCTCAACAAAATTCTGGACACGTTCCCAGTAGTCCATGCGATCACTCAGACCCGCTGTCACCAGTGGAGTGTAGGACAAAGGTGAAGGGTTGCCCACCATCTCATCAATATTCCAGTCTGTGCCGAATGTGGATAAGCCAATGATTGGTGCATTAAAATGCGCCGCAAAGCCGTAGATTGCATCCATGCGCAAGGCTTCCACAATTACCAGATCGTAATGATCCTTGCCAGGTTTTATCAATTCCTCTTGAACTTGTTTATTGTTCAGAACCGCTTTGGTAATACTTATAAAGAATTCGTTGATAAAATTGTTCTCCTCCCACATACTTAATTTCGAATCACCAAGATCAGCAATAATATCTGAAATAAACAAACACTGTTAATCCATGTAAAATGCAAGTATTCGCAGCTTTTATCTACCGTCGTAAGACTTATGGACTTCCATTACGGGTATATCACGAAAGTTTTTCACTGGCTGCTTTTGCGGAAAAGCGTTTATCGAGGTTACTTCATGGCCGCGTGCTGCCAGTGCTTTGAGGTAGGGCAATGCATTGATGTACTGTGAAGGACCCGGATAGGGAAATATTGCCAGTATTCGCGCACCTTCCAGGATATTTGGCAGCAGTAATACTAGCGGTATCAGACATTGCAGTCGTGTGAAGAACATCGTGTGTCCCCAGTGAAAGGTAATTTGCAACTAAACGTTGAATGGCGATCCCATAATTGGGAAACATTGCTCGTATTAGACAATCTGTTGGATGACATGCGATAACAATTTTACAGACAGCGTTTAGAGACATTTATATACGAGATTCACCATAGAACCCACCTTTATCAGTCAACCGAGAGCTCTCGGCGTGCTATATAGAATTTGCAAATAAACTGTCTGGAATTAAGTGTTTGTTTTCCTTGTGACAGGTTCAAAGCCGCCCCTAAAACGTTTCATGAGAGTAATAAAAATGCCAGTCATGAAAATCAGCAAAAATTTTTTAAATTGATCCAAACGTTGCAACAGATTGCACTGCGAAATACCCTGTAACTATCATAAAGTAAACTACTTATTACCACGATTAAATCAAGAAGATAATATTTTGGTGGCCAGCGAACAGACCCAAATATTTATTTCAATATCTAATTTGTCACTTTTCTGAGTATTAAAACATTATTTTATAAAGAAAATGTTATTGACTGCAATAAATCATTTAAACTGGTTGCGCATTTACCTATTTCCCTTTACTGTCTCTTTTGCTTAGTATTAGTTTTACGCCGTCTACATAGATAACCATGAAGTACATTTAACAAGAGCGAAATAGCAAATAGTATTATTAAACTGGCGAGGAAAGCGACTACACAGAGCACGCCCCAAGTATCAAGGCCGTGCAATTGCACGATACTTAAGTCACGCGATGCTGATCTCAGATGTGGTGCTCCCTTGTGGCGTAGTACATACTCTGTCCACCAGATGGCGCGCTCTAGTGGTGTGTCTTTCTGGTCGCGATATAGCTTGGACTTTAGCTGAGCGGCCTCTGTATAGGGACATTGCTGAGCAGCTCACAATCTGATCACTCAACTCGGTGGCATTCATCTGCCAGAGATTCAGACCTAGACCATAGCCCGCCTGCTTGGCGCGCTCCACATTTAGGTGCTGGTCATAGAATACGGGCAGACCCAGCAGGGGCTTGCCAAAGTAGATGCTCTCAATGTTGCTCAATAGACCGCCATGTGTGATGAATAGCTTGACATGGGGATGGGCCAGAATGTCTGGTTGTGGAAACCATTTGTTAATGAGTACATTATCGGGCTTATCCTCGAGCTCTTCCAGCTCAAACTTCCACAAGACCCGCTGCTTTAGGTTGCCAAAGGCTTGCAGCAGCACCTGACGCGTTGCCTTTGGTAAATTTGCGCTCTTAATGTTCGATCCCATCGAGAAGTAAACGACTCCATCAGTGGCACCCTCAATAAACTTAGCCACCGCCTCAGGCAGCGGCTTGGGCTCTCTGTCTTGCTGCAGATGGAGTCCACCCACCTCAATCATATTGGGCAGATAGGGACGCGGATAGCTAAGCGTAAAGTGTTGCCCCAGTAGCATCAATGCAAAACTGTCCAGGACTTCTTCCATAGTCCTGCTGGCCGACGGAAAGTATTGCTTATAGAGTACTTTCTGGCTGGGCAGATGCACCAGCTGCCTGTGCAACCAGGCGATGCTTGCCTCCCAGACGTTCCACAGCCGCTGCTCGTAGCTCATGTGCTCTGTGCGAGAGGACAAAATCAGAGGATTGTAGGAAAGCGGCGATATATTGCCCATTAGCTCATCGATATGGCGATCAGTGCCGTACGAGGATATGCCAATGGTGGTCGCCTGGAAGTGCTGTGCCAGGCCAAAAAGCGCCTCGTTCTGAACCGTTTCCATTATGACCAAGTCAAAGGATTCATTGCTGTGTAGTAACTCCTTCACGGCAGAGTCCTCCAGTACATTGGCAGTAAGTAAATTGAGGAACTGCGTTGTCATGGTTAATACAGTCCACTGGCTGGCCTGCTGATTGTAGTCCACATTGCTGTAGGCTAACAGAATCTTATCTATGTATATTATATAATTGTAAAATATATTTATTGGTACTGCTTACCAGCCATTAGCTCTTGAATTTTGGTTGCACCAATTACCCTGAAATTGGGCTCGTTTTGAGTGCCGCCAAGGGTATTAATGACCGTTACATTGTGATCTCTTTTGGACAGTTCTTTCAAGAACTGCTCCGCGAATATATATTGTGATTTGCCGGGAAAGGGGAACACCGCTAGAATATTCGCACTATGCACTCCGACTCCAATATTGGTAAGCAATTGAGACAGAAACACCAAAAATACACAATAACTCAGCTTCATTTTAACTAGTTTTACTAACCAGATTGGTTCACGTTTCGTTTAATACTAAACCAACATGCCAAATTGCTTTTTAATTCTATCGAAAATGCTTCCAAACGGTTTATTGTTTGTTATTTTCTCTCTCTCTCTCTCTTTTTTTTTTGATTACGAGTATCAGTGCGTATAATTTGCGAAATCTGTTGAACCGTGAATTCATTTTCTTTTATTTTGGCTTTATACTATATATTTAAATAGAATCGTTAATACTTGTATATACGACTGGAACTGCCGTTGTGATCGGCGGGCTTCCAACAATGCATTTAATTGTTTCATTTTATTCCGCTGTTACGTAACCATAGCGTCATTATACTTGCTCTTAGAGAGAGGGAGGGTTAAAAGAGTCTCCTTCTCCCTCTCTCTGTTTCCAAAGCGGCCCAAACACAGTCGAACATGTTGGCGAGCATCGCGTAAAAATCTACATTAGTATTAGTGCACGCGAGGCTTTTTACCGTTAGACGAGCGACTCAATCTTCGCAAAGCTCGTCGAACTTGTATGACTGAGCTTCACTTGAAAAAATTACCGCACATATAACGAAGCCAAGAAATTCCTATGCTATGTTCATCGAACATGTTGCAAAACGCATTTCGTCATATCGAGCGAAGCTCTCCAACATGTTCGACTCTGTGTGGCCGCTTAAGACACTCTTTTTATCTTTGTCTTTCTCTTTTTGTATCCCACTCTCGCAAACGTTGTTTCTTTTTTGGTCAAACAAATAAATTGATAAGTTTTTTTTATATACTCGGATCTACTCACAATATCAGCGTTAAATTGAGCGTAAAACGATGGAATTTATACTCTCTGGGAATACAGTTCGAATCGCTTACTCAAAGATTCAAATAATTTTTAATTTTAAATCAGCTATCTACTTCATATATTTGAAACAGTATCAAATCCTTAAGTTTGGTTTATATAAAAAAAACTGATGATTCGTTAGAAAAGGAATTCGAACTTATAAATTTATAATTTACCATTAAAAAAATAAAAAGTTCCTGGTTCCCATCGCCAAGTGGCTAAATTAGCGTATGTTCCGCCATTCCAAAGAGGCCATCTATATATAAAATGGCTCTACAAGACCAGGGTATTTGATTGCATTAACTGATAAAGCTTATTGCTTTCTATTATGTATTCACAGGGATGATAATAGGATACTAATATCTTCTAAGACTTAAGGACCTTTTCTCTAAAGTTGACTTACACAAAGCCGAGCTATAACGATCCCTTGCTTATAAAAAGTCCAATTAGTCCAGGACCTCATAGTTCGTAAACGCATAGACCACATCTCATCAGTGCCTTCAGTTGGAGTGTCAATAGCACTGCGAATTCACATCGTAGGGAGGAGCAAACAGAATCGTAGAACAATGGCAGCAGCAGCAGGATTGCAACACCTCTCAGCAGCAGCTGCTGTGGCAGCCACATTGCAATTGTAGCCAAAGAAACACTCGGAATTCGACTGAAAATGATGTGGCACTCAACTCGCTCAGCTCGCTCGCCACCAACTAGTAAATGCCAAATGCCAAATGCCAACTGACAACTGGCAACTGCCAAGAGCAACTGCCACTGATAAGATTAGCCAGCACGCTCCAGCCAACTGGGCAACAACCCCATAGATAATTTCAATAGTTACCAGTATACGAAAGAGCATTGAAATGTACGGACTGTGCGGACGTCGTGCAACATGGTAGCGCTGTGGCACATTGGCAATCCTTTGCTGGTCCTTGGGCTATGCTCCCAGCCGGTCTATGCAGCCAACATATTAGCCGTGTTCACATACGGCGCTGTTTCGCCGTATCTGGTGGTGGCGCCGTATTTGAAAGCGCTTGCTAACAAGGGCCATGAGATAACTATCATTTCATCAACCAAACATTTGCCAGACATTGATGGTGCCCAGCACATACGCGTTCCAATGCTGGACAAACTCCTTGAGGGTAAGCGAACTATTATTTTTAATAATTAATTTTATTCCATAAGAAACATGTGCTCAGTGCTAAATACACTTTTAAAAACAAATAAACGCAAAAGATTAAAAAAAACTTAAGTTTTCGATTAGATAAGGAGTAAGATATTGAAACTGGACGCAGCTGTAAATTTGTAAACACCGATAGTAAAGGCAAAGAAAAGAATGAAAAGTATATCGTAGTTTTATCAAAGAGAGGTATAAACTATTTATATCGAGTATTTTATACTTTTTACTATAGGTATTATTATAAAAACGTCTCAATCCTTTGATTCTGGTGGACTGGCCAGCAGTTCTGTATGTTTATAGAATAAGAGCTAATACAGGGTGCGCCATCTAGTGCTCAGGTACTTTTAAATTCAATAACTTGAGAATGCTTTAACCGATTTCAATATATGAAGATCATTTATTAATTTTGATTTATTCCAATTGATTTACATTACTTTTTGAATACAATATCGATCAAATGATTGCCGCCATTGGACACACAAAAACCAACTCCTTTTCGGCATTTTTTATAACATTGGCCAGCATTGATATAGCGGAAATTTTGGCACGAATGTTGCCTTTTTGATTCGGGACTAAAATGGCAAAGCTTGACGTTTCCAAAACTGGTTTGGTCGTCTACATCGGATCATGCAACTCAAAGATATTTAGTTTTAAAGTACCGACGCACTAGATGGCCCATACAGGGCAAACACCCTGTGGCGAGCAGTTCATGTGAGGGTATAAACTCTGAATAAGAGTTAAGTTATCAAATATTTGTATATAGTTATAAAGTATATATATAGACAATATGTATATTTAGAACATATGGAGCTATGATATATTCCTAATAATATTTCAAGCAAGTTTCCACCAAGATTTCATACCTCTGATTGAGGTCAGAGATTCTCACAATAAAGGCCAATTCTTCACTAGAAAAAGTCATCAAATAATAAGTGTAACAAGTAATTCTTCATACATATTTGAATTTTATATTATACATTGTTCTCTTACAGATCTGGCAGACTATGACTTCGAGAACTATTATCTGTCAAACAAATGGAAGGAGGCCGCTTTTATATCGGAGTGGTTCTACAATATGTCGCACTGTGTGATGAACGATGAGGGAGTGCAGCTGCTGCTTCAGGACAGGAATGCTCATTTCGACATGGTCATTGTGCAGGCGATGTTCACGGATGCTCTTTATGGGTTCTCGGAGTACTATAATGCGACCTTGGTGGGTCTGTCGCCGTATGGCAGCTCGTGGAATATCGACTATCTGGCTGGCAATAAGGCGCCCAGTGTCTATGAGCCTATGTCACCGCTGGGCTATTCACATGGCTTTGGTTTGGTGGATAAATTCAAAAATATGATATATATCACTGAGGAGTGGCTGCTGGAGCGTCTTCTATATCTGCCAGCTCAGGCACAGGTCTATAAGCGCTTTTTCAACCAGTCCGCAACAAATCTTCAAGTAATTCGTCGCAGCTTCTCGCTGATGCTAATTAATCATCATTTCAGTCTGGGACGGGCCAGGTCCAATGTGCCGAATGTTATCGAAGTGGCTGGGATGCACTTAAATCAATCCAGCGACCAGTTGGATGCCTCACTGCGGCGCTTCCTTGATGAGGCCGAGCACGGCGTTATCTACTTCTCGATGGGATTGGAAATCGTTGCCAAATGGCTGCCGCCAAATTTGCTGGAAACGCTGAAGCAAAGCTTTAGCCAGCTGCCGCAGCGCGTCGTTGTGAAATATGAGCTGGAAACGCTGTCCAACATATCGGACAACATTTACATAAGGACAATGCTGCCGCAACGCGAGCTCCTGGCCCACCCAAAGGTGCAGCTATTCATCACCCACGGCGGAATTCTGAGCATCATTGAGGCGGCCTACTACGGTGTGCCCATGCTCTGTCTGCCCTTGTACTACGATCAGTTAGGGAATGCAGTTCGCATGAGGAACGCAGGCGTGGCTGAAATTGAAGACATCTCCAAGATGACTGTGGAATCGACAACGAATGCCATCAAGCAGTTAATCACGGACCCCAAATATGCGCATAATGCCAGGCAGATGTCCCTGCGCTTTCGTGACCAGCCCATGAGTCCTCTGGACACCGCCGTCTGGTGGACGGAGTATGTGCTGCGGCACAAAGGAGCGCCCCATATGCGGCTGCCCGAGCGGGAAATGTCACTAATGAACTACTACAGCTTAGACATAATCTTCATGATCCTTGGCCGCATCGGACTGGCCATATTAATTTTAGCCTTTGTGGGCCACATGTTAGTGAAATTCTTGTTAAGAAACTTCCACATTCGTCTGTCTGTGCCCCTGCTAAGCTGAGTACAACTTGTATAATAGTTAAAGGGGGGGATCTGAAAGATTGATAAAGTATTTGCTTTGCTTTTATAATTCACTAATTAATAGATAAGAAAAGCAGGCACTACTTTCATAGAAACTGATTAGAAATGTTTTGCAAAACAGGTTCTTAATGTAAACTTACCTGTGATAAGCGACTGTGCAGATATTCTACAACTAGAACATATGTTTATATATAAGGGATTAATCACATTATAAGATACCTAATACTATGGAACAGTCCTAAGCTGCTTAGGTCAAAAGTTAGTTTAAGATAAGATAACATATCGAATAATGCGAATGGCCATTCAATCCACATGAAATTGAAAATTAACATAAATATGTTTTAAATATTATATAGATTCTAAAGAAAATGCTTTAACTTCTTTTCAGCTTAAGTTCAAATTTAATGAATTCGATATCTAATTGGCTGCTTAGAAAAAGTAAAAGGTAAAAATAGCAATGAAAGGACGAAGCTAGGGACAGTCTACTAAGTACACTTGACAGCAGCCACGTATATTCTAATTAGAAAACTTTCCTTCAATGCGCGGCCATTATCTAACTGGCCACACCCCCAAAACTCCTCTTCAATGACTATAACCGCACTCATTACGCATTTTACATCAATCAGCACGTGCCCAGCATGTTTTCCAACCTTTTTTGGTTTTTTATTGTAGCCAAAGGATTCTTCGCAGGAAAAAGAATAAAAATGAAGGCAACATTAAAATGCGCAGCCCAAGTCCAAAAAAACAAAAAAGTGCGCACAATTGCGCTCACAATTGCCGGGTAAAATACCCAGAAATGAGCGGCTAAAAGGATAGCAGCGGGCACAAGGACGACACGTATCCTGGCAGAAGGTATACCATTTCTGACCATTCAATCGTGACTGTCTCTGTCTGAAAGCACAACAACGCGATAAGCACGGAAATCGGAAACAGTATTAACTGCTTAAGAGCGACAGGAATCCATTCAAAATATCTTCTATAGTGTAAAACGATCAATGATATAGCGAATTCTGCAGGACTTAAGTAATTGTTAGCAATAACTGTATATAAACAGGTTAATATTCGGTATATCATAGACATATTATGCTTCACACAGCTTTTTCCACGCCAAATTATAACGATTTTCCCAAAAGAATTTTCTCTTTCCTCTTTAAAATCATCTTTTTTCCTATATCTTAGTAGAAATAATGAACCTCCTTTCTAGCTAAACTTTCATTTTATCCTTCACTTTCTATTCTATCCTTTGATATTCTTCTTCCTACTTGTCTCTTCCTTTCTTTCCTCTGCTCTTTACATTTTATCTCTTTTATATTTATATAATTTACATATCAAAATCTGAACTGATCTGATTGGATATTTCTGGGCTTTCCGCAAACCAAGCAAGAAATGTTGGAACAGTTTTTAATTCATTTATATATTTATATTATATTTTATTTATTTTTAACATTTTTTGCTTTAATATTTATATATAAATACTTAAGAATAATATTTTTTTAATTTAATTTTGTAAAATACTCTTCTTTTTGAATTTTTTAATTTCGATTATTTTTAGTTGACTCCAAATAAAATAAATAAATGTATACAAAAGATTAATATTTTATTAGTTTAATTTTGTGAATATTTTTTCTATTTTAAAAAATAAATAAAATAAATATTCGCTGCATTTCAGTTAATTTATTTCGCCTACTTTCAAGTCTCAATAATTGAAAGTATATTCAAAAAATTGAAAAAAAAAACTTCATTTGGAAAATTTTACAACTCAAAATGGTAATTGTAAGCTCAGAAAATTGTTGTGAAAACATCCTAATCCCAGGATTATCAAGTGTCAGTTGTTCAAATGGGAATAACGTGTTGCCAATTTGATGTTTATTGCAGATTTTTATTTGATTTTATGCTGCAACATTTGAATTTATGCGCCGGCCATAAAGTGTCAGAGTCTAATCTAAAAATTCTTGTGAAATTGCCAAGTCACCAGCACGTGGAGTCCTCTCGGACTGTGTGTGCCTTTTGATTTGGGATGAGCCATTTTTATTGGCCATTTGGTGGGCCAGTAAACTTTTTGGTCAATGCTCAAGTGGGTGGCTTTCATTGGCGCTTAACTAACTGAAATTAAGTAAACTTTCTTTTGACTTTCATAAGCCTTTTAATAAGCCATAATCCCGCAGGCCTTCTCTGGATTTTATCCATACACACAAAGCACATGTATACACAGTGTCGCACACACACACACACATCATAAAATCTAATTAACGTTCTAGCGAGCCATGAAAACGCATGCAATAAATATCATCAATGGAAAGGAAATGAGAACTTTATTAAAAGTACTTTTAATCAAATGCCACTCTTCACTGGGGATGGCAGCTGAGGCCTGATTAACTTTTTAACTCACATGAAAAGCGTGTTGGCCGTTGCCTTTTAACTATTTCAGCTGCTACTCTCTCCATTCTACTAAGCGTACAATACTTTTAGCTATGTCAAGTGTCCTGTTATAAAACTATAAACAAAGTCAAAAAATTGAAATTTTCACAATTTTGAGTTATGTTTTGAGATAAAAGATTCTTACTATCCATATTTCTACAGCTTACAATACTGCTTGCATATCTTAGTGTATTAAATCTTCGGTGTATTGATCAAAGATTTTGCTATCTTGTTTGTCAGGAAAGTTGTGCGGCAGGCTTTTAATTAGCGCCTGCCGCCCAAATCCCAGCGCGCATTACGCATACGACGCGTTGGCTGCTGCCGTCGGCGCATTTTGTCGCCGTTGACAGAGCCGCTGGGCGGCTCGGGCACGATTTTAATTAATTAGACTTTTATGAGGCGTGCATGAAGCTGGGCGTTGGGTTAAAGCCCAGTTATTGTTTTTGGCTTACTAAGTGACTTTGTCGTGTCCGCGTTTTAAGCTTAACACCAGCAATAGATGTACCAAACACACACACACACACACACACACATACGTACATCTATATATAAAAATGTTGGCTTTTGCTGTTATTGTTATTGTTGTTGTGGCCCTGATGTGTCGCTTGACATATACAAAAGAGCTATGTTTGTTGTTCGGTAATGAAAATTGTGGACGCATTATGCTCAGCGTTCGGTGTTCCTGCAGCCAGGATATGCGTTTATGCACAGTGATTACTTTTTGTGGCCGTGTGTCCCTGTGCCCATGTCTCTGACCGTTGACCAGCCGGGAACAACAAGAACAACAATAATAATAATAACAACAAAGAGCTCATAATGCTATGCCAGTGCGAGTTGAATACCCACAATAAAAGCCAGACGATGTCGCATTTATATAAAGAAATAAAAATAATACCCCAATTCTTTGTACCTTCTGTACTCGTTTCTCTTCATGCTGCCAGGCAAATTAATTTCCACTTCCTTATTTTTTTGCCTCCCACCCTCCCTGTTTGCTCCACGACAAATTTCGAGCTGCTCCTTTTGAAGAAGAGGCTTTGCGTAACTTTGAGTCTGGGATTTTGGTGGCTTTTGTTCGCTGCGGTTACATAAGCAATTTGCCAAGCTTGGACATGGATTTAAATACGTTACTCATAAAGAGTAAGAAAATTTAAGTTTCTTTTCCTTAAATATATTATATGAACTTTATTTTTTCCAACTTATTCAATTATCTGAAATACTTTTCCATTCAGCTTTCCATGTGTTTATTTTCAATCCATTTGTATTCATTTCCTTAACTCTTCTACTCCAAGGCAAGGCTTATGGCTTATAAGCACATTTGCATTGCGTTTGGCATGGAAATAGCCAAAGATTAAAAAAATATATTCAAATGCATAAAAATGTTCTTAAATAATAATTAAAATGCACAAAAGATTTATGCGTGAAGCAAATAAGTATAAAAATAAGAATAAAAATAAAAAACTTTGGTCAGCACATAAAAGGGGAATAAAAATAAAAGAAATTATTGTTATGATTATTATGCATTATGCTGGCAGCAACAAAAGATGTGAAATCGCGACCCGAGCTCCGGCTCAAAGCTACGGGTATTGCATAGAGACGAGTTATAAAAAATATAACAACAACAAGAAGAGAAGCAACAACGTGGCACAGAAGTAATCCGCTTGTTAAAAATAAACGAAAATAAAACGTGGCAGCATCAGGGGTAGTGCGGAGGGCAGTGGGGGGGGGGGAGGCAGGCAGGGCGCAAAACATAATCATCATAAACCGGAAATATCCCGACGGCAAAACATCCGCACATAAATTTCTTAAATAGTCTACAATTTTTCGTTGCTCTTCGGCGTTTGCCGTTCACCGTTTTGTTGCTTTTTGTTTGTTATTGTTACTTTTTGTTGTTGTTGTTGTTGTATCGCGTGTAAATACATTTAAGTATCTGCTGCTGCCCTCCCACGGCGCTCTAATACAAACAAACGCAAACTTGGCCAACTGCAATAAACACACAAATTAACCCCTAATACCAACAACCCAGCAGACCAACAGACCAACAGACCAGAAGCAACCGAATGACAATGTTTCAGGACGAATGTCCTGCCTCAGCATTTATGAAGCCTCTTGCCTATACCCTACAGCTATTATATAGCCAAAAAGAGTAAGATTTCTTTATACCAAAAACTTAATCTTTGCATCTGTTTTAGCAGATTTTAAAAGAATGAATTCCATCTGATAGAGTCTTGAGTTGTGACAGGTGAATCTGTACAGCTGCTTTATCTGCTTGAAATAGTAATATACCCAGTTCATACTGGGTATCTACTCGTCGAGTATACTTCTATATAAGAAAAAGTTGCTCTTGTCTCACAACAACAAGAGTTCAGCTCACATAAATAAAATATTACAATTTTAATTTGTCTCTAATCCCAAACGGACCCTGAGCTGAGGGCTTGGTTCATGACTCCTGGCTCAGGGGTACGTTATGTGGCTTGAGCGTCCCTTTCCCAGCCAGCAGCCAGTGGCATTTCATAAATTGCATGAATGCTCGCACTTTCACATACATAAATATACATACAAATATATATGTACTTAGCTCTGTTTATTTGTAGAATAAATAAGCAGCCACGCATAAATCAAATAAGATAGAAATAATTTCAAAGCGCGCTGACAGAGCTTACATGTTGGCGCACAGATAAAGGTAAACAGAAGGTCAGGACACACTTTCTTTGGACTCTGGTTCAAAGTCGAAACTAATGTCGAAGTCGAAGTCAAGGCTTAAAGCCTGATTGAAGACCTGCTCATTTTGCGGCTCTTTTGCCATACTGACAGCATATTGTAGTAAGCTCAATCAGGTTATATTGTGTGTTGCTTATACAACAAACAATAAGCTCTTTAGCAGACATATGAAAGTCGAAGGAAGTTTACGAGTTGCTACTTGTTTAGTCATCTTGAGTAGTTCAAGAAGTTTCAGTCATAGCAAAATGGAATAACTTATGAATATATAAGACTAACTTTTTAGGTTGTAACTTTTGCCTGAACGCATTTGCTGTAAAATGCTGCCAACAGATTTGCATTTCATCTCCTCAATATATATACATATATATATATAGTATCTGCTGTGCATTTTACTTAAGCTGCTTACCTAATATGTGTCTCGTGTTTCAAACGTAGCAAAATAAAACTTCAACTACTACAAAATGTATTATGAATCGTGTAATTCAGTGCACTGTTATTTAAACATACGACAAAAATGCAGAGCTTAGGCAGAAAAGCTGAAGACTGAAGGCTTCATTTATATTTCACTCCGAAGATACTTAGAACAGTTGCCATTTAATTATTTTCTGAAAGAATGCAAAGTACTTGTAATATTTGGTAAGAATGAAGCTCTATTTGCTGTCAACTTCTATCATTGTTCTATTTCTCTTATAGCTCCAACTGAAAGGGTAAGTTCTACTCTGACTCTTTCTCTTTCTAATGCCACTAGCATCTGTGTTTATTTCACGATTTTTCTTTTACGCCTTCACTTTCTCCCCAGGCGGACACACTGCGTATACGCAATCCACGTGGCCACTTAATGCACTATGCAAAAATGGCAGGCAGACTAAACTCTGCGATTTCCCTTTTTCAGTCACTTGACTGGGCCATGGCCTGCAGCTGGATTATACCGATATCAAACAGCAACAACAACAACAACAACGGCAATATGAAGCAACAAAACTTAACAGCCTGCGGAGCGGCGTTGCCATTGCGATTCCGATTGCCTAACGCTATTGCTTTCACGTCGCTTTTATTATTTCTCACCATTTCAACAGCCGTGAGGCAACAAGATTATTTATGCGTTTCTCACAGTAGACAACGACGCGTCGTCCACCGCACGATCCCAGGCACGCTTTAAAACGCCCCGGACGCGCCAGCAAACCCAAACCCGGACCCGGCTCCGGCCCCGGACAAAGTACCGGATCCGTAGTGGGTTCTCTCTCTGACTCCAATGGCAACGCGTTTTGTAGACGCGCGTGTTTGGACACAAGTTAGCGTATTGCCAGCATTCATGACTGCAAAGGGAAATGGGTAGCTGCCACTTTATGTTGCCTACTTCGCGGCGCTGTAACAATGAGCCAGAGCATACCAGCGCACACACCACCCGCGCACACACCACCTCGCACACCACCTCCCACATCGCAGTTATTGTGATTTTTGGCAATGAATACAAAATGCGAACTGCTCATCGCCTGACTCGTCTCCTGGCTGCTGCTTTTGACAAATGGCTTCGATGATGTTTTTTATTGCTCAGACCTATCTGTTCAAGTGTGTGTCTATAGCTTGTGACAGCACACACACACACACATATATATAAATATATTTATATAAATGTATATAGATATCAGTGTATAAATATACAGTCGAACCTCTTGAAGATGAACTCAAGGAGCGACTTTGATCAGACTTCATTATGGAAGCTGTTTGAATATAATAATATATAATAAGAGAGATATTTCTTATGGATATATAACTCTATATAAATATGGTTTTAATATAACAGAAAGCAGCGATATATAGTAAATCATTCAGGCCTAGATCTGTCAATCAATACAGCCAAAAAAATCACTTAAGTTTTGTTTTTAATGTTGATGTATAATTGGATCTCAACTTTAGTCCAGAATAAGTTTCGCTTTATAGATAGATATATGATATAATACAAACTGAAAGAAGGATGGATATAAGTTCGTTATAGCTAGGTAACACTGTATATGCAATAGGCTTTTATATTAGTAAGTAGCACTGATAAGTAATAGATCTATAAAGTTTTCAGTTCAATGTTGGATTGGATTTCAATATAAGTCTAGCATAAGTTTTGCATTATACAATCCAATGAAAGAACGATGTTCTTAAGTTCGTTATAGCTAGGTAACACTGTATATGCAATACGCTTTTATATTAGTAAGTAGCACGCATTGCGCATACGTAAATTTTGACTGTTCATCATTTGCGTCTCGTCTGACCAAATATTTGTTTTGTTTTTCTGTCCGTCTGTTGCTTTCTTTCTATTTCTTTTCCTTTTTTCATTCCTTTGCCTTTGGTTTTGCTTTTCGTATTGTTTTTGTTTGTTGTTTGTTATTTGTTGCTTTTATTGTTGTCATGTTACTTTAGCCGTAATGGCAGCTCGTAAAAATGTTTCATTTATGCTAAATTCATTTTTGTGCCTGCGAAATCTGTTGCCACGCCAGAGTAATAAAAGGATTCCGTCTTTTCCTTTTCTTCTCTGTTGATTCTCTCTCCTCTTTGCTATCTTTCTTGTCTAGCTTCCGCTTCCTTGGGCTCTACTTATTTGCTAAGGCCATCTTGCAGCAGCAGCGGGTAGTCGCATATTCACACAGAGTAAATATAGCAAAATTTATTGGCCTACAAATTATATTTGCTTTGTTCACAGTTAATGAGTCTGTTAATGTTATGTGTTTGCATTTTGAGTGTTCATAAAATTGCCTCCACAACCCTCATAATCTGTTTCCAACAGCCTCACCTTCTGATGCCGCATAATTACTCAATAATGTGCTGCAAAATCGTAAAAAAAACGGCTGCAGATGAAAAGGTTAAGGCCAAGGCTATGACTGTCAGTGCTACCAAGGCTCACAGCTAGTCTGGCTGTTAAATGAAAATCAGGTGAGTTTTATGATCTAACGGGTTGTGCACTGAAACCTGTTTACAATGTGCAAGTCATCAACTGAATAGCTTCAAGCTAAAAAACTCCACTCAAAATATATATCTTAAGTCTAAATTATAATGCTAATGAATCAAAATTTTTCAGAAAAGGAAAATCTTTTCATCTCTTTTTACTAATACATTTATCTTGCTCAAGTGTATCAAAATAATCAATAATAGATGAAAGATGAGTTCTTTCCAATGTTATTACTTCATATCTTTTGAATATCCAAAATATTATTGCCTTCTTTTAATATAAAAGATATATTGCTAATGAATTTGTATCTTTTAGAAAAGAAACCAAAACATTTTCTGTCGTTTTAGATACTTAATTTGGTTTCAATAATTATAAAATATTTTTATTTAAATTGTTGAAAAAGTTTATCAAAAACTTGAATGAACTTTTATGATTGTAAGTCGAGTTCTTTCGAATGTTTTTACTCTCCTTTTCTAAATATCTTTTAAGTATCCAAACTATTATTGTCTTCTTTTAATATAAAAGATATAATGATAATCAATTAAGATCCTTCAGACAAGAATATCTTTTTATATTTTACCAATACATATTTCTTAGCACATTTTCTGTCGTTTTAGATAATTAATTTTCCGTTTTCATTTTAATTTATTTTAATTGTTGAACAATTTTATCAAAAATAATCAATAATATTAGAAAGTCGAGTTCTTTCGAATGTTTTACTCTCCTTTTCTTAATATCTTTCTAATATCCCAACTATTATTGTCTTCTTTTAATATAAAAAGAGCTTCTTATTATCTGTTAACTTAAAATGTCAGTTTCTTCTTCCTTCTACTCGTATTTTACGCTAATTGCTTGAGCTATAACTACCCAAGCAGAGCTCCATTCAGAGCTTCATTAGCATAACGCGAGTGTTGAATGAAATGAAAATTTTTGCATGGAATAGGAAAATTGAAAATCTCTGTCAAGTCTCTTAGTGTTGCGTAGTGCGCGATTCGAACACAAATCATAAACCCAACAAGCTGTGCAACAATTCGCGCCCTGCCACAGCGAATACGTGGCACGAGACTTTAACTTGGTAATCTTCATCGAAGCGTTGAGTGAGTGGGAGTGGGAGTGGGGGGAGAAGGACACTGACAGTGACAGTGGGTAGGTGGCAAGTCATTAAATGCGAGAGAATCCATTAAAAGCCGAAAATCAAACCAACTTTATTGAATATCAAATTAACATGTTCATAAAAATGCGCACATTAAATTAAAAGCCAGCAGCCAGCGGAGAGAGTGAAAAACACTGGACAATGTCAATTTCCTTTCCAAAAGGAAATAATAAAAATTAACTATCAGCCCGAGCCGAGGCAGCAGACAGAAGCAACGTTTATGCCGCAAGTTATCTCGTAAAGTCTTTTCACAATATTTCAAAGCAAATTCTTCAGACAGATTTCAGATTTTGTATGTAAATTGTTTACTCTTATGAACATTTATTTGTAACAGTTAATAAATATAAATATTATACTATATTATGCTGAAAATATAAATCTTTTATGGCTGCAAGCTCACAAATCGATTGACGCATAAACCAAAGCAGAAACTTTATTTCGGAGGTCAAGACAAATGCCTTCGTCTGATTTTAGTAGCGTGGATATTTTATTTATTTATTTCGCTAAGGTGACAAGGACGCTAAGGACATACCAACAGCTGAGTACGTATGTGTGTGTGTGTGTTTGTGTGTGTAATTAAGTGAGGCATAAACAAAATGCCTTTTTAGTATTCATCACAATTTATGCTCAGCTCTCAAAGCGTCAAGTCATACAGAGCTGGGTGTTGCGGCTGTTTCTTGTTACTGTTGCATAACTAAGTGCGCCTGGCGACAACAACAACAACAGCAACAACATCAGCAATAACAAGAGGGAGGATAACAAGAACGCGTCAGTTGGTAAAGGACCTTAGAGTAGCGCCAAGCCATCCATTTGGACGCTGCCTCGCAGCTCATCAAATATGCAATTAAATCAGTTTCCGTTTAATTAAACCGGAAGTGCGTTGGTTTGAGCGCACACGCACACGCAGTTATATTGGCTATGGATTGCTGGCTCACACACACACACACACACACACACAACGTTTCGCATTGTGGTTTGCTTTTTAAGTGCTGCGTTGGGTGCAAAATTTTTACATTTTTATGAGCTTCTTCACAGCTCTCCCTACTTTTTTCATAGAATTCTTTTGCATTTTATTGAATCGAAAATTTTCCCGATTTGCAATTGTGTTGGTGCACGATTGTATTGCAAATGACATTTCATTAAGTAAGCAAGCCAAAGCGGGTAAGTAAACTAGCAATTAGCCAAGAAGCCAGGGCCGTTGCCAGTCGGAGTTAGCTGGAAAGTAACTGCTTTAAGACATTTCACCAGCCAGCCAGCCAGCTAATTAAACCACTTGAATTGGGTGCCTTAAGTTATGCCACACTCAAAGCAACAACAGTAACAACAACAGTTACCACCGCTGTCGGTTGTCATGCTTATTTCTTAATTAATAATTAAGAATGAAAACAAGCAAAACTAAGTTGCATGCGCGTACTTTCGCTGCACAAAAGTCTAGCGAAATTGCCACAATTTCCAGAGACGCCCCTGAGCATGCAACACATTTAACCTACATATATTGAGGTATTCTGAATCCTTCATGCAGTTTGTTGCAGCTACACGAACAAATTAAGTCATCAAGTCTAACTTTTTGACCTGTGAAGTTAAAACCAAAGAAATTGATACGCCTTCTAGAAGGAAAATCTGCATTAAGCATCAGATTTCTTACTACTCTACATCAAAGAGTACACTTACCTAACTGTTATGCACTGAGAGAAACTTCTACTCACCTCTATCAGTCGTTATGATGAAGAAAATTGTGAAAATTCAGAAAGGGTAGCTTCACTTTGTAAAGTTTCTTAAATATCTTGCTTATTGTTTGCTGTGCCAGTACTTAGCTGCGTCGTCAAGGCATTTGGATAATAACTGTGTCACTTCTACATATACGACAAATGTATATGAATATATATATGTAAACAAGTATATATATGTATATAGTTGTAGGTACAAGTAGATATTTTATATAGCGTCGTCAACGACAGGCAGCGACTACAATGAAGACGACGAAGACGATGATGATGAACGCGAGGCGCATTGTTGCCATAAGTTAATTTGCGTCTCATATATGCATGTGTGTCAGCCATTGTGTGTGTGTGTGTGTGTGTGTGTGTGTGTGTGCGGTTTTTGCATTAAAACTTGAAAATTTAAATGCCCCAAGTGATACATCTTCAACTAATTTACAAGTAGTTGCCGTTGCTTTTGCTTTTCTCTTTGCCTGTTGTAATAAGCTGCAAAATTACACACCCACACACACAAACACACACAACCAAGTAGTGAATTTGTAGATAATTGAAATAAATGCATATTTAATGGATTGCTATAACTGTTAATACGTAACACGTCAATAAAACTAATAATTGATTTCGCATATTTATCACTGAAATTCATTTTAATTGTAAGCCAATATGCCACGGAATTTATCAGTAGACTATAATTGATGGTGGTATATATATATTTATATATATATATATACGATCTGTACTGACTTTGTAACTGTACTATAAGTTAAAGGTTAGGTTTTATTGGCACATGTCATGGCGAAATTGGAGCAGCAATTATGCTTTGCGTGATAGCTGCAGCAATTAGGAATGCCAATTGCTGAATACTTAGAAGCTATCATCATTATGGGTATGTCTGCCATATGTTATAAAGGGCAGTCAATGTGCCCATTTACAATTGCTTGAAAGTTGAAATTGAGCAGGGTATTCCGGCAAGGGATTCCTTTACAATTGCGTCGAGTAAAACGTTTGGTAAATCTCGGCGATATTTGCAAACTAAAAGTTAAAAAATTTGTTGAATTTCATTCTGAGAATGTTCTCTAATTATCTGCACATGCAGTGAGAGAGAGAGAGAGAGAGAGAGCGAGCGAGAAAGCATTTTCCCCCCTTGTTCTTTTTTCCAATTTTAATTATAAAACTTTTCATTTCGCCACGCTGCGCCTCAGTTCTAGTGTTGTAGTCTTGGATGGGGTCCTGCCCGGGACTGTGCTTGATTACAGGGCGTGCTTATGCTCTGATTGCTTGGCTATGATGTGTTCTCTCTTCCTCTTACTCTCCCTCTCTGTCTCTCTACTTTGCCATCAATATTGAGCAATGGCTCTTTACTTTTTGTTTGATTTCACTTTGTTTTGTATTGTGCTCGCATAGTTGTCCTTTTTGTTATTAATTTTCTTTTGGTCACTAAGAAGTTTTTTGGAAAAACCGAATGGAACCTTTATCATTTGAGCAGAAAACATTTCGGAGATGTTTTTATTACTTTATAAATACTTGCGGGACCACGATTATTTTGGCAATGCCAAAAGAAATACTTTTAACAATCATCATAATGGATTTCATGACTGATTGCCCCTAAAGGGTTTCTGCTACCTTTTTACCTTTTCAACTTGAACTTTTCCGGTCTAGCTCTTTGTTTGGGCTGTGGCATGACTGGCATTCCATAAGCAGCAGCAGCAGCTTATTGAGGCTTTTTCTAACGTTTAATTTGCCAAATTAATTTGACAAAAGTAATGGCTCCACCTCTCTCTCTCCCTCTGTCTTCATCTGCTTTAAATCTCACATGCTTTCCTTCTCTCTCTCTCTCTATATGTAAGTATACTATATTCTAAAATAAAAGCCCACCATGAAAATTTGCATATGTTTTGGCAAAATATGCAGAGTTTTGTAGTGCTGTTGTTTTATGTATCGTCGGTCAGTCAGTCAGGGAGTCAGTCAGGGAGTCAGTCAGAGAGTCAGTCAGTTAGTCAAAAGAGTTGGCAGCTCCCACTGTGACCGAGATAGCTGCCTGCTGATATGTCAGAGTGGGATAGCTGCAATAGGAGTAGCAGCAGACGGCGTATTACAATTATGATGACACAAATTGGTTATGTTTTGCGTGTATGTTTTTGCTCTGGGGTTTTCGGTTTTATCCTTTTTTCCTTACCCCAAAATGTTTAGCTACCTAGAGACAGCAGACAGGAGATAGGAGACAGGAGACAGGACACATGGCATGTCAAGCTTGTCGTCATTCTCGTTGCTTTCCATGTTATTTTATTTGCTTTGCTTCAAAAATTTTATGCAGCCCGAGCGAACGTCTATGCGACTGTGTGTGTGTGTGTGTGTGTGTGTGTCTGTTTTTTCTTCTTTTTTTGGGCGGACCAATGCAAATAAAAACAAAATCGTAAAAAATCGCAAAAAAAAAGATATGTATATACATAATGCTCAAATATTTATGCAAAATTGCTAGCTAGCTGCTGACCAGCCACAGCTACACGAAGCCTTCAAAAATTTGCCCAAAACATAAAACATGAAATTACATATAATAAAAATCAAGTCATAAAGTTGTTGGCATTACATTGCGCAATATATGTATATAGACCTTGTTGGGGTTGTGCTCTGGCAGATCATATAGGGATTTCTAAAGTAACTTCAACAAATTTGATATGATTGGCTTAAGCTTAAAGGCGGCAACCTGCCGCATACCTTTCACTTTGCCTCAGATTTACAATTTTAAAGCAGATTTAAAGCAGTTCATAATATAACGGTAACTAGAGAAGTGAAATACATATATTATTTTTATCAGTTACTTAAACTGATTCTTAGAAGTAGCTAATAGCCACTGGCCTTGGCTATGGCAACTACTCCCCCACTGGAAAACAATTTAAGCAGCACAAGGCTATTATTGTCCCCCCCTCCGCCGCAAACTTTACACCTGCTGGCCACAAAACACCAAGAACAAGAACAACATGCTGAATACATAAATAACATTGTTGCCGCAGAGCGAAAATTGTTGGTTGGCCCCATACTCGCAGGGCAGACAGCAAATGAAAATTGTTTACGCTGCTCTTGCCTTTGGCAAAACATTGAAATACCAGCAAAAGCAACAGAAACAGCAGCAGCGGCAGCAGCAGAAGAAGAAGACATTAACTTATTAAATTATTGTTTCGACCATAATTTCAACGACACTAAAATTAAAAAACCATTACCCAGCCAAAAGCATTATGCGAGTATTTGCTAAAAGAACCAAATGGAGCGAGGCAGCAACAACAACAACAGCAACGAGAGCAACAAAGACAACAAGAAGGACCCCCGGCAATGGCTGGAGAAAATATATTTCCGCTTAATTTATTAACGATTTTTGTTAGCTATAAACTTTGCATGTATCTGTGTGCTCGTGTGTGTGTGTGTTCCACGCACACTAAGTGATTTTTATCTAAGGCTCAGAAGGTGGCGGGTTTTTTTTTACGATTTGCACATAATTATAATTGAAATTGCGACGCGTCGAGGCAGCCGCCATCCGCCATCCGCTTGCCGCCTGCCACCCTCCGTTCGAGTGCCAATAAATAATAGAATCAAGTCATAAACTGATAAATGATGTGCCAAAACGAGGCTCGTCCTTATGGCCCCCAAACAGCACTGCCCTTGCCACTCAGTCCGTCTTACCAGTGTAATAAACAAAGTTAATCATTTAGGATAATTGAAATTTTTACGAGACACTCAATGTTATGTATGCTTTTCTTTTCGCTTTTCTTCGACTTTCCTGCAGGTACTCATCGGCCTCATTAGGTGGTGGCAGTAGCGAAAATCAGTGGGCTGAAATTTAATGCGCGCTAGATCCAATATTGCCCACTGTATTGCTATTTCGCGCGAGCATACTGCAACGGTAATCGGCAGTTCCCTTTTCCCCTTTTGTGTGGCATCTCGCTCGCACTCATCTAAGTAGCGGCAGCTTCCAGGCTGTAGCTGTGCGATTGACTTATTCTATTGGCTGGGCGTAAAAAAGATGATCGAAAAGACAAAGATGCAAACACATCACAATTGTAAGTAATTAGGTTGTATTCAAATACAGTCGAGTCCCGATAAAATGTACACCGCTAAATCGAAAATCTCAATATTTCGTATAAACTAGTTTCCCTTTGATCCTTTATCCCTTTATGTTAAATATTGATACATCGAATTCCCGTGTAATTCGTAAAGAGTGTGACCCTTTATCGGGATGCGACTGTATAAATACAGATTTCAGCCATTTATTGGAGTATCAAAACTGCGTGTTGTTTTTGACAGTGCTTACTGCTAGCTATAAGTGGTAGGTAGGCAGACAGCAGGTTATTTTACTACAAATAATTCGATACAAACTGTTGATTGGAAATATATTAGGCATAATAATGTTCCAAGGCGTGGTTATAAACAAGATGCACACGTGCCAAGCCAAAGACTCCGCATAATACAAAGCGACATTCGCTGTACGAGCACTCTACAATTTAAAATATTAAGGAAAGGTAGATTGGTTATTTGCTTGAATATGTGACAATTGCAAGAAGAGTAGTTAAATATCTGTAACCTTGAAGTTTACCTTATTGTTCTTTCTCCTTCTTCTGCCTTTGTTAATGCTACACGTTCTAATGCATCTTGTGAGAAAATACATTAAAATTAAATATTAAATTTAAGTGCATCATAAAGAACAACACAGAATAAAAGGGCAGAATCTGAGGCATCTCCAAAGTTAGCAGGCAAGTGTCGGCGCTTCAATTTTCACGACAAATGATCTAAATCCAACTGACAATATGTTAAATAAAATGACGGCGTCAGGTATAACGGAATGACGGAAAAACTGCAATGGAATACAAAGAAAAGTCAGAATAAAGAAAGGTAGACAGGGTAGACAATGTGTAGAGGATGGGGCAGGATATATGTTGTGCGAAAGGTATTGTGCGTGAACTAGGGTAAAGGATGTGGGTGAGTATATATACATTGTGCTTATGGTGTGTGGAGAGGGTCTTAATGTCTGAAGTAGGGTATACAATTTGGAATAGGGTAGAGGGTCCAAAGTAATGTATACTCGTAGTACTCGTGTGTGAGCTATGGCGGTTGGCTTAAAGGGTGTGGAGAGCGGACAGAGACCACCGCTGCCGACGGCGACGGCGACATCTTGTAATGCCGCGCTCTCACTTGTCAGCCTAAAAGATGACACTGATGGCAATGTGTTACTCCGGCCTTGTCGTGGTTAAGGGGATGTTGTGGTTTGGATTTTTGGGGCTGTGAGAGGGGAAGTTAACATACACATATTGCAACCCTTAGGTATCGGTGTCGATCAAACCAATTTGTATGCGCCCGACTGCGTGTAAGTGTGCTTCAACGAGTGCGTATGTGTGTGTCAGTGTGTATGTGTGTGTATCCAATGCAATTGAGGTCATGTCCATGCGGCATTTATTGTCGTTGCGATTGGTGATGTCGTCAGCGCCGTCAGCCAAGGCATTAACTCGGCATTTGTTTCAAGCTGTTGTGCAGTGCCGGAATCGCAACAGGGGCAGGTACCGGAGGAGGGCAGAAAGATAGCCCCAAGTTGGGGCCAAGAGCTGCGACATATTGAAAATCATTGGTAGCCCACTTGCATACTCGTAACACAGAACAGCACGCTGAAGGCAAATACTGAAAATGGGCGAGAAGAAGGGGAAGGAAAGCCGAGCGAAATGTATTGAAAGACAAACGGCATTGAAATCCATTTTTATTTGGATCTATCTGAATGTGTGTGTGTGCTGGTATGTGTGTATGTGTTTGGACATGAAGAAATTTTTATTACTTTGAAAATTTGCATAAAATATTTAAGCCAAATGTTCGGGCGATTGTGTGGGATGCCACGTGAAAGACGCCTAAATAGATTTCCAAGAGGATTGCCTAGGCATTGGGCTTGGGCCTGGGCTTGGGCTGATGTGTCAGCCTTGACAGACCTGACAGCCTAAGGCCAAACGGTATCGACAGTTCCATGAGTATTTCATGAGCCAAAGTCCATTGACATGTACCGAATAGATTTGTTGATACCAAATATGGACAGGGAAAGCGCTTTTTAAGGTTAAGTGTGTGTGTTTTTTAATGGAGCTGATATCCGAATATTAAAGCTACTGCGATGAAGTGAAAACACAGAAAGATTTTAGACGAAAATCATAACTTCTTTTAGTCGTTAATCTTAACATGCAATTGGTAAATCTGTAGGGACTTTTATAACATTTGTATTCCTCATTTTCAATCAATCAATTAATGAATATAATGTTCTCTTTAAAATCTGTATACCAAATAGATTAATTGTTTTTCTCAACTTAGTTTAGATACATATATACATATTATATATATATAGTTAAGGGGATGTCCTATTAAAGTGGATGGGACTGTATACGCTTCTAGCCTCTGCATGGCTTTAAACTAAGCCAAGAATTGCAAAAAGGAAATCGCATGAGATACTCAACAGAGTTGGCTCGACATGTTCCAACCGAGCAGAGAATGGCTGGTGTCTCCGTTTGATATCCTTGCCGCATTAAGCAACAACTGACGGCCTACTTTGGCGACCGCTGACTACACAGTGGGCGAGATAAATGTATGCCCAATGTGCTGATGTGCATGCAAATCTACATTTTTGGGTGGTTTTCAAGCGCCCCCCTCGTAGTAGGCCTGGTAGGCAGATGTCAAGACAGCAGACTCTTATGTACAATGTGTGTGTGTGTGTGTGTGTGTGTGTGGTGTTTGGTTGTGGCTCTAGCATATGTGGCGCACCCACATACATGGGCGCATTACAAGCACTACAATGGCAAAGATGTGGCAAAAGACGAGCGAAAATAAATGAAAGTTTATGTTATAAAATGCCAAAGTGTGGCACACAATCTATTGGCAAAAAAACAGCAGCAGCAGCCACAAAAAACATCAACAACAACAACAACAAAGCTGTTGAACAACACCAAAACTAGAAGAAGGAAAAAAGAAGCCAAAAAACGAAAGAGTAGGCCAGTGGTCGTTGTAGTTGTAGTTGTAGTTATTGCCAGCAGGCATAAAATAGCGCATATAAGATAAAGGATATGTATATATATATATATATATGTGTGTGTGTGCGTGTGTGTGTAGTATGTGTTCTAGCACGAAAATGTTGCAAAAGTCAACATATGGCGTTAAAGATGCGAACGTGCAGCGAATTCTTGAAGTTTTCACCACTTTTTCTTTTTTTTTTCACGCCCTCTCGAGTTTGGTCTGATTTAACATCCGGGCCTGCCTTTAACTTCTGCATAGTATTGCCATTAGTTTTGCAACAGGCTGGGACATTTAATATTGCTGCCAACTGTTACCTTGGCCAACACGAACTTTAATCAAAATTTCCACAAATATTTGCTTGGCATTGCCCGATAACAAACGCGCTGAGGTGAACTAATAAAAAGTTAATTGCCACTACGCAAAACTCTATGTAAACAGCAAGACTGTTATTAATGTGCAACAAATAATAACGCATTCGATTGCATCCGACATCGAGATGCCCTTCAATGAATCCTTACAAATACTCACATTCTGCTGCAACACCTTGCCGCATAGTAAATAAAATATTTTCTATTTGTATTCCAATCGATATGCGGTTTTCCGTATTTATCAGAGTTAAATCTGATAAAATCATTTGTATTTTCTTTCATATTTCCTATTTGCGCTGGTTAAATTAGAAATTAATTGTGCATACGAAAAGCGTTCATACACAGGAGCGGATCAAAGGTGGTTCAAATCTCTTTCGAGCTTTTCAATGTACAGTCTTTAGGCGCCCGCGTGCTTTGCCTTTCCTTAAGTCCGCCCCTGTGTCTGGTCGATCTTCCTTTTGGTATTTTGTGCGGCCAGCCACAGCAGTGCTGCCAGGTACTGCAACTGCATAAGCTAGATTCTGTGGAAAAAAAGCTAAAGTAAGCTTAAGCCTTATATTTTGCGTTTGAGCTTTATTGATGTTAAATATCAAAGATCTTTGCGGATTTATAATAGTATCAGTAGGTTAGATTTATAGCTAGATGCAATTATTACAAGCAAGTCCATTTTCAAATATGCTAGATCTAGCCTGAAATAAGCTAAACTGGCAGCACTGAACCACAGTCACAACTCAATCGCACAGCTGCAGTCTGGCAGTTGCTACCATTCCTATAGGTGCGAACGAGATGGAAACTAAAACTGGAAAGAGGAATGGCCGACAACTACCGTTGTAGTAATCCCGTATGATACACTCATACAGTGGGCATTATCAGACTTCTCATCAGGAGCGGATAGATAATTTAAGGTGCTGGCGAAATCTTCTTGACTATTTGGCGCCCCTCAAAATTTTGCCTTCACTTAAATGCGACCCTGTGCATATAGACACCAATAATATGTATGTGTATATGTTTTTTTTATGCTTTCTCTGTGTTACATAGAAGTAAAATGAGTGAAGGGCAGTAAAATATATATTAAAAAGGCAATTGGCAATTAAGGTCCAGTGATTTCAGCCAATAAAATGCATCTCCAACGACCGAAAGTCAAACTTTGAATATTATTGAAAATGTAATAAATCTGTCGCCGGGAGATGTCGATGCGCATACAGTGTATTTCATGCATATGGAAAATGGAAAAAGCATTAAGTAAATATCATATTTACTGTTATTTTAATTTTAATTTACTATCAAAGGAAAATCCAATAAACATTATTGAGGCTATATTTTCATATTTCATATTTTCCAGAAAAGATTTACCTCTCTTTATTGGTATTTTACATTTAAATGGATTCTTATATTCATTTTCTCTACCTACAACAAAGGCTTAGACCCTCTGTGTGTGTGTGTGAGTGTGTAGCTTGGCTAAAACAAGATTTTGTGGTAAACTGCCACCTTCGTTATGCCCTTTGACCCGTTTCAACCATTCATTTATTGCATCCTTCTGTCATCTGCATTTTATCAATAAACGAACCTGCAAGCCATCGAATTTCCACAGAATGGCGAAGACAAAGAAATTTTCCGGCAGTCGTTTCGAGTAGGTGTTCGAGGAGAGTCAGTCAATTGAGTCTAATGATTTTTTCAATTTTCATTTTATTGCAACTCAGATGCAGAACGACTCATAACATTCTATTATAAATATAGGGTTTATTCTTAGAGCCTTATAAAACGTGAATAGTATTTAAGTTCTGAGTTTGTTTTCAATAAAAACAAAATAATAAAAACTAAAAATGAATGTTGCAAATGTTATTATATATGGTTTTTAATGATTCATTACCAGAAAGCACTCAAGCTTTAATTACCACTCATGGGGATCAATTATATATATATAAATATATAATCGGTAGAGATTTTATGAAGAGCGCTTTACTGCTCGCACTTATCAAAGTAGATTATCATAGATTATACTTATAATATATATATTGATATACTTACAGGTTGTGGGTGACTGGTGGGTGGGTATAGATGTGTGTATATATGTATGTAATATGAATATTAATTTTATTCACAACTTTCGAGGATTCATGGGAAATTTTAAGTATTTAAAATTCAGTTTATCATTTCGGGGAAAACGCTGAAACGTATACTTAATATCTGAACAAGTCATTACAGAATTAAATAAAATGATAAGTTTTACTCAAAAATAAAGTAAGTAATATATATACACCCACACACACACACACACACACACACACACACACACACACAACAAGCAGTTATTATCTTACCTCTAGCACTCTGGATGCTTTCTCACATTTGTTCATGTTCATGCTCTATTTATTATCATGGTAAGTTATTAATAAAAGTAACTATGTAAGACCATAACAATTATAATCTGAGAACCTAAAAGGTTGGAATTGGGAACAATTTATTCCAGATCTCGTAACGTTCCTTGTTTATGTCGCCCGCTTTAGTTGTCAGATTAACATCGATTTCCAAATAGTTTTGATCCTTGGAATTGTACAGGGGCCAGTTAAGGTCTCGCAAGTATTCGTCGTTCGCATTGTGGGGATCACTAGAGATCATATCGATTTGTATTTAGAATAGTAAACTATATATCTTCTATATATTTACCCCTTTCTGGCAAACTCTACCCACATGCGGGTGAGTCGTTCAATAAGCAAATTTTCTGGATCGCTTCGATCGAAAAGTGGTCCTACGATCCGTACCTGAAACAGATACAAGAGCTCATCGTGGTGCACGGCGCCTAAAGGGATAAAAACAATTATGAATTACAGTTTGAAATGATTTTAATATTTACCAATTGTTTGATTGGTTTCAGGATGCTTAAAGAAACTGTAGCGTCCTTTGTACCGGAAATAATATGTGTAAGTTGGCACCTGGGCGGACATTAGGTGCAGGAAGCGATTATATGCAACGCCTATTAATGCATCGCTATAAAGTCTGCTCAGGTTGTACAAGGATCTAGATTGCTCAATAGGACCATTGCCCAGATACTCTCTACGCAGCACCGCACTTGCTTCCTTCGAGTGGGCTGTGTCACGTTCGTAGACTAACGAAATGGGCGCCAAGCGCTCCCAATCGGCATTCAGACTGTTCCGTAAACTATTGTTGCGCAGAATATCTAAAGGAAGAGGCTATTGAGGAACAGGATCGGCTTGATTGGAGCATACTCACAGAATGTGGTTGATAGGAATTCATGCTCGGTTATGCCTGTGATGAGCGGCACCTTGGAGAAGTTGCCACTTTGAGCTGTTTTGTATGGATTCTCGAGTAGAAAACGCTCCTGGCCGAAGTCCTGCTCAATGACTGGTAGCCAATTCAGGATAGGAGCCCAGTCAAACTCAAACATTTCTTTATAGTTGGCAACATAGTCTGAAATGGGCTTTTGCCGCAGACAACTGACCAGATCCTTGATTGGAGTCTCAGGACAGTTTAAAAGACGCGCCTGGCGCTGCGCCATACGTATGTCCTCAGTCTGATATGTCCACTGCCCGTAGGGCGAGGCACTCATGCAGATGCCACGATGGAACAGACCACGTGACATTGGCGACAGCATATGTAATCCAATGCTCATACTTCCCGCGCTGTAGCCGAGCAGCGTCACCGACTGTGGGTCGCCGCCAAAGCGCTGAATGTGCTGCTGAATCCAGCGTAAGGCCAAGACCTGATCCTTAAGTCCAGCATTGCCGGGCGCATCTGCTGTGCCTGTGGCCAGAAATCCTAGACTCCCCAAACGATAATTCAGAGTAACCAGCACACAATCACGATCCATTAGGTTTTCAGGTCCGGCGATGTATTTACTCTGACCCGAGAGGACATAGAAGCCGCCGGGATGCAAAAAGACAATGACAGGCAGACGAGCAGTGGCGTTCAAGTTTTTGGTATAGACATTCAGGCGCAGACAGTCCTCGGACACATCAGAACTATTACTCGGCTGCGGGCACATGGGCCCATCCTCAGTAGCATCAAACGTAGCCGGCGCCCAGGGTCTCACGGGCTTCGGATTGCTGAAGCGCAGCTCACCCAGCGGCGGCTCTGCATAGCGTATGCCACGAAAAGCATAAAACGGGACACCAAGCCGCGAGGTAAGAATCCTGCCACTAATGAGGCCCAGCTCGGTCTCCAGGTCTACCGAAACACCGAAAACACCTCCCAAAGACAGCAGCAAAGCGAGCACTGAACACCTGAACATCTTGCGGCTGCTCTACGACTGATACTGCTGGCAATTAAGTGCAAGGTCGCAAATTTATAGCTCGCAGAATGACGAGTCGGGCTTTTCCCAGAAATCACTTAATAGATCTCATATAAAAAAAGAGAGCGCACGACTATGAGATAACCTCAAACCCCAACAACAGCAGAGAGAAACAAAGACCTGATTGCACTTTAAGCAGTTCAGGTATGGGGCTGCTGCCTACCTCGGAATGGTACTACGATATATATTATATACATAATCCGATCGATATATGCCTAGGGTATATATCAGGGTACAGGTATGTCATCATTCGATCTGATGGAGCTGCTTACTCGTAGCAATTTGTCAGTTAATGCAAATGAATTCTGGAAATCGAATGCATATTAATAATTAATTTACAGGTAAATTAATTTAACTTTGGCAGAATCTGTAAATTAGTTCGTTACGTTACACGTTTTATATTTTTTTAATTAAATAAATAAATGGCAGCTCGTTGTTGATTGAACTCCGACTCTATTGAGTCGTCGACAATCGACGGAGTGCAGAAAAAATGAAACCAACACTAAAACAAAAGTTGTCCGTCTTTGGTTGCCACTTTTCCATAGTTTTCCCTATTTTCCACTCTTTTCTTGCTGCTGTGTATTGCTTACCGTGTAGCTTAAATGTGGCCGCCATTACAGCCGCCAACATTTCCGGCGCGGATGCTGATTTTCCAGTGTGGCCATGGCCCAGAACAGTTTCAATAAGTTGCGCTAAAACTTTTACACGCCTTTTGCACCACACCCCCAGCCCCCAGCCCCCACACCCCACCCACTACACCGATTTTCACAAAAAAAACTGTATAAGAAAATACAAGCTTTGAGCGTGGGCGGACGTTTGGGCGTGGGCGTGGCCTGTGCTGGGCTCGCTGTTAAAAATTTGAACGCGCTGATGGGCATTTTTACAACTGAAGCGTTAACTATGTGCAACTAGCAAAAAAAGTAAGTAAAAAAAAAAAGGAAAAGCCCGAAAAAGGACACGGAGGAACAGCGTGAAAATCTTCGATAGACGTACGAAATATTTTCCATTTTATTTTACAAAATAAGGAAGAAAAAAAAGTTTGGTGCCGACAGCGAAACTAACCGCACTTCCATTGAAATTTTTATGAGCAAAATCCCGTAAAGTGTGGCCTAAACTTATGCACTGGATACAACATAAATATATCTCCATCTATCTTAAGGATTAAGCCCAACTTTGGACCTAATTGCGTTTCACTTTTGGACTCGATGCCTGACGACCCGTGAACAATTGCTGCAAGCCACGCCATATACGCCGTATAAGCAACATCACGCAGTAGAGTATAAAGAGTATGCCACCGTAGAGTATCAGCATGGCATCCAGATTGTGGTACTGAATGAAGTCCAGGTCCTGGCTGGCACTTCTCAGATATCTGGCTCCCTTGTGCCGGCTGACGTGCTCCACCCAATAGATGGCGCGTTCCAGTGGCAGCTGTGGCTGATCCTTGTACCGCGCTGACATCTCATTGACCAGCTTTGTGGCTTGAGGATTCTGAACGAGCTGCTCTATGGCCGCCAGTAGCTTCTCAGTGGTCAGTTCCTCGTAGTTCACAGTCTTGCCGTAGCCATTCTGCTCGGCCCGCGCCATATTCAGGAACTGATCGCCAAAGATGGGTATGCCCACAAAGGGTTTGCCGTGGTAGATGGACTCCGTTGTGCTGAGCAGGCCACCGTGTGTGATGAATAGTTTGACATTCTCGTGAGCCAATATATCGTCCTGTGGGAACCAGTCCGAGATGAAGACATTCTCCGGCTTGCCGGGCAAATTGGTATCCTCGAACTTCCAGAGCACGCGTTGCTTCAACTGGGCAAAGGTGTTGATCAAGGCCTGACGCTTTTCCTCCGGCAGAAGTTTGCTCTTCAGGTTGGAGCCCATCGAAAAGTATATAACGCCATGTTTAGCTCCCTTAATGAAGTCCTCAATGTCCTTCGGCAGCGGCTGGCGCTTACGATTGATATGCATGCCCCCAACTTCGATCATGTTGGGCGAATAAGGACGAGGGAAGCTCAGGGAGACGTGTTGATTCAGCAGCACTAGCGCTGTGTTTTTGCGCATCTCATAAAAGTCCTGTTTGTTATCGGGAAAGTATTTCCGATACAACAGCTCCTGCTGCGGCAAGTAGTACAGATTCATGAACAGATGCTCGTAGGTGACAAAGGCCAAATTGCCAACACGTTCGACTAGGGACATACGATCCGAGAAGCGGAGCAGCGCATGTGGCACATAGGAAGGCGGTGAAGGGGAACCAACCTACCAAAACAGTTAACAGTTAGCAATGCCAATGACTATATTATTGCTAGGTGTTACCAGATCAGTGTTCCAGCTGATGGCACCAAAGGTGCCCAAGCCAATGAGTGGCGCCTTAAAGTGTTCCGCTAATCCGAGGTGTGCCTCATTCAGAAAAACCTCAGTTATCACAGCGTCAAAGGTGCTATTCGAGTTTCTGAGCTTCTCCACAAGCGGCTCCTGAAGTAAAGCTTCCGATATACGTATACCTGGATATATATAGAAGATAGTATAACAAAGACAGTATAGATTTATTGTTTATTGTCTTACCCATTTGATAGAATCCAAGTATTTGTTGTATAATGGGCGCCTCAGACTGCTTCAGTAGATTGTCGATATCACCTGGTAAAATATCATATAATCGCGAGTTTATACAACTTTCAGATAATCTTATATTTGTTTGTGTTATAAATAATTGAATGCTATCACTTAATCTGTACGAAATAAAAGCAAATCAGATATCAAATATTTTAATCTATTGCACTGGCAAAATCAATTTTATATATTATCTTTTTAACAACCAGTTGTGAATTTGTCTGTAAGAAGCTATTTTATATATAACTATTCCAATTAGATATGTAACATTCTACTAGGTAATTATAAGTACCAAAGTCTTATTAGAGCTCGTTATTATTAACCAACTACTCTTAATTCTTACATTCATGCTCTTTTATATTTTGATAGTTTTTGTAACTGCTTAAGAGAACTTACTTCCCATTGCTTTTACTATATTCGGTACTGGCACATCGATAATATTTGGGATAGGTTTCTTGAGCTTAAAGGGGGATACAAGCGTCACCTGATGGCCCGCGCCAGCCAATCCCTTAGCCAGGGCCGATCCGACATTGTAGTGGGATTGAGCTCCAGTGGGTAGCACTATAAGGTAATTATAAGCAGCTACGCAGCTCAGCAGGCAAAGTAGCGACAGAGCCGAGAAACCAGTTTTGTAGCTTAAGCACGACATTGTTTGTTTTTTATTTTAAAATTTTAACTAATAATCACAATAATTAAAGAATAATTATAAATAATGTTAGGTTATTGTGAAATATTCAACAGGTTCCATTTGCGAACCGTACGCGTCTCTGCCTCGTGTCGAACTGACGACACTCTCGGAAAGCAAACACTAAATATAGCGCCGTTCCGATATTTCAGTTGCTTTGATTTGAAAATCGGCCACAACGATCGCAAATATACGCTACGTGCATTCTGATGTTGTCCTATCATGATGAGTGTATATATTTTTAAGTGTTGTTCTAAGCTGATTTGCGTCAGGTCAGGTGTTTGTCATGTGCATCATATCTTGAATACATTCAGTTCGCGTTTAATAATATATACTTATTTGGCTATATACATATATACATAATCACATATGTATATACCAACATGTGTTATATCTCTCTTTAGTGTGTTTTTGTATGTTAGCTTCGCGAGTCGCGACCACTTTTGTTTTAATCACCTCTCTATTGTTCTCTCCGTGTTTACGTTGTCGTCATTCGTATAAAAATATAAATATTTGCCGGCATTTGGTTAACTTTCCTATGATCGCTCTTTCGTATAAAGTCTCTTCTTTCGTTTTAAGAGAAGACATTTTCATTTTTCGGCAACAGCATGTTTGCAATACGCAGTAACTGCGACGCAGTCTCACCAGCATTTTCTCTTTATCAGCCAAATAGTTTTGTCTATTATGAAATTTATTATTCTTAGAAGAGATTTTAAGTATTCGGCAACAGCATGTTTACAATACGCAGTCGCGACAGTATTTTCTCTTTTTAGATAATCAGCCATTACTTAATAAAAGTCAGTCTTAGTTTTGTCTCTTATAAGATCTTATCTACTATTTTAAGAGAAGCGATTTTAACTATTCGGCAACAGCATGTTTTCAACACACAGTCGAGGTGTCATTTTTCTCTATTTCTGTTAATTGGCCATTGCTCAATAAAATTTAGTTTTAGTTTGATCTCTTATGAGATCATTAAGAGAGGCAGTTGTTCAACATTTTAGCAAATGTCTAAAAGTAGACAATCAAAATGAGAAGTAAAATATTTGATTGCTATCTAATAGTCTAATAGCATAAGAGCAATTTATAAATTAATCTAATTTATTTTACTAAGCGATTTTCCATGCAATACTCATGGCTGCAGGTAATTGAGGCAGCTGCCAACCCAAACACTTTTAAAGGCAAAATCGAAATCCCTGACAACAATGAGGCAATAAACGAATTTTCATTATGATAACGCACACTGGCCGAAAAGCCCAGTCAATATGTATCGATGTATCGGTTTGTGTAGGCAAACTGCGTGCAACCACATGCAATTTTATTTGTAAAACTGCTGCAGGCAACTGTGGAGCTGTGACATGGAGACGGGTCCGAACACGAACAGGGCTTAGGTAAGTGCTGGTTTTGGGTCTGATCAGGAGCAGTCAACAATTGGCAGGACGAGCGGGCAGAGGTGCTGGAAGATAACAGTACGGAAGAGGTACGGCAGGCTCTGCTATTTGTATTGCATTTTGTTACAGGACATTTTGTCATTGAGCATATCCTCTAGGCAAACACCCACACAAACGCATGTAATGAGTGAAAGAGAGAGAGAGAAAGGGAGAGAAGGTCACCTGCAGGCTGCAAACGTTATTGAAAATTGTCTATGCGATAAATTCATAGCTGCACTGAGCTATTTTGCACATTTTGCTTCTGTTGTTTGCTTGGGACAGGATATTTTCTTTCATTGCTTCGGGGCCATTCTAATCCTCGCACACACACATACAAAAATTAATTTTGGTTTTCTCGTAGGCAACATTATTGAAAGCAAATTATTGAATATCCTTGCTAACAATTGAATATAGTCCTGAAGACATTTATATTTTGACTTCATTTTAGTATCAAAACTGAGTTTATTACAGATTAAAGGAGCTCAACAGAAGTTACTGGTCTTTAATTAGCTATTGATGAGGATGTTATTTAATGAGTTAAGGATTACACTTGAAATTAAACTCTTATACTCATAACCAATCTCTGCTAAGCACGTTTATTTATCATCAAAGTTATCAATCGTTTACATATATACGTTGTCCAGTATCGAGTTGAATATGCTTGTATAGCCTCCTCAAAGTATTAAGCAAATCTTATCAGTAGGTGATATTTCGACTGTTTTGCTCGGTCTTACCTGGTCTTACCAATCAGCTTGCAGTCTTTGTGCGCTGTCAGGCTACTCAACATGACATCGTGGGCCGTATCCAATATAAATCTGTATGACTCCAGTGCAAGTGCGGCCCAAGCAAAGGGATCCCGCTCCACACGGCTACTGAGGCTGGCCTGGCGGACATTCTCCTCCAAGTGTCAGCAGCTGGGGGAACTCTTGAGACGCGAATCGAATAAACCGTTGCCCAAAGAGCTGCGGCGATCCGTGCGTCTGAATAAGTCGGCAAGACGGAAGGGCTATCAACAATATGAGAGCGAGGCAGATAAGCGGTAAGTATATGGCAGACCCGTTAGATAAGGCAGCTGTTATTGTTTACTTCAAAGTGCGTATATACTTATTGTTTAATTTGCTTTTTAGGATAATTAAGGATTATTTAGATCGACCTGTAAATTTAGCGATACGTCTGGGACCTGTCTATGAATATAGACCATCAAATTCATAGAGCGCTCATCTTTAAAACGAATTTATGGTTTATTATGGAATAGAACCTTTTTAACCTCTTGTACTTTATTTAGTAAGCTACCATTTAAAACTTTGTTAAAAGCTTTTATTAAAACTTTTAAGGCACATTTAGCTTTAGCTTAAGCTTTAACAGCTTTCACAACACTGTGCTAAGCTTTAAACTTTGAAACTAACTCATAAAGCTTATAGAGCTTTAAAGAGCACTTGCATACGTTCTCTTTGTTCAGTCAAACGCAACTTGTATTTGTATATTCTCTCTTAACATATCAAATGCTTGTTTCTCTTAGTTTCGCCCACACAAGAGTTTATTGCCCCGCTCCCAACAAGTGAACATGATTCGATGCGCTACACTTATGAAGTGTGACAGTATTGCAGCAATCTTCAAGCAATGTAATTCATTCACACTGTTATATTTTCCCTAATCTATACTCTCTAATCAGATGCCAGCCGAATACGATGCATCGCTAATCGTAAATGTTATATACATATACTAGATTAACTAGTATTTTCAATTTTCGAATAAATAAAAATGTAATTTACCTATCAACTTTCTGTCATTAACCCCCGCTGTTTTAAAAACCTTCCTTTGTGTAATTTGGTATATGATCCAAACAGTGAAATTCTGGAAATTTAATCTGCGTGATAAACAAACACTTACATATTTCCCGTAAGTCATTAAAATTTATTTTATTTTTCAAAACTCATCAAAAAGATTTGTCATACTATACAGAACTGATTAAGCGTAGCGTATTTGAAAGTTATTATCGTACATTTGACTGAAAAAGCCAAAGTACCGGCTGGCTTTTCCTTTCAGCAGGTTTAGCTCTCACTTTGGCTTCTCTGGCCTCTCTTTATCGCTCTCAATTTTGTCTGGTTGCATGGCGCCACATACACACATACGTCACAGAACTTGTAGACCCCTCTTTTTTATGCCAGCTTAGTGTGAAAAACGTGTTCGACGCGGAAATGACATTGATAGTGAAATTTCAGTAGAGTACGAATTTCGTAAGCAAAAACTCCAAAAAAAAAAAAAACAAAAGTTCAGCAAACCAGAATAAAATACAAATTTCAAAATAAACAAAAGTAATTTTATTATGCGCGTAAAGTGGTTTAATTCAGCTAACAGTGCATTTTAAAATTCTTAAACTTATTTTAATTACAAAAAACTAGTCAAAATTAAAATTTGGCCTGCTTCATAATGAAGCTGATTTCAACGATCGTGTACATTATAGTGGCATTCTATAAATTCTTCAATAAATTCTTGTAAGTTAATTACCTAATATTATAAACCTTAACCCTCCTTGCTACATTGTTATTGATAAAACAAGACACAAATCGCGCCACAAAACAGCAACAACAATAACCATTTGCATTCCAATGGGGTTTTCCGTCTCTTACGGTCTCCACATTTCTCGTACATTTTCTTTGTGCACTTTGCAAAACGTCCAGCGGTCATCTTATTTAATTTTGTTTACTTCTTTCTATGCACTTAGCTACGTACATAAATGTATACATACATATTTATGTGCAAATGTAGTGTGCATTCCCATATTTGTAGTTGTACCTTATTACACAAAATATTTTTTGAGTTGTATTTCAAAGCTACTCAAAGAGCAACAGAATCAGTCACTGCGTGTGTGCGAGGGAGAGAGTATGCCCAATTGGGAGAGCAGTTTATTCAATCTTGCTCTCTTTCCCTCGCACTCTCTCAGACTCCCTCTCTGCCTGCAGGGCTCCTTAGTGTCTTTCAACTGTTTGTTTGGGTTTGAGGCCGCTGGCAAATTGGCTGCCGCTTGCCGCCTGCCGCCTGCCGTCTGAGACAGCCACACGAGTATTTCAAGCAGGCACTTGTGTAAATGGAATTTGGTCGAGCAATGACAACAGAAATTGCTTTTTAATTGCTACATATAATGTCTCTTTGTGCATCCTTGTGACAGTGTGTGTGTGTGTGTGTGTGCGTGTGCCTGTCCACACAACAAAAAGAAGGGCGTTGTCAACATAATTTATTACGCACCGCCAGGACAAAAGATCTGATTTAAGTATGTAAATGGGACCCATTGTTGAGAATCGCAGTTAAGATATTTTACCTTGTTCTGTATTGTTCTGATTTCAACTCGATTGATTAGCATTTACTTGAATAATGTAATTCAATTAATTAATTCAACTAGAATTAGAATTGTAATCAAAGTAACACTAAGCTTTGTGATGTTGTATTGTATATATTTCTGTGTTTTCGTTTGCTTTTTGCTAGAAAAGTATTATATTTATAGAGTGGAAATACCTGATAATGATATTTTCCCGTTTGAAATTAACATTTTTCTGTTGCTAATTTATTTATGTGTCGTTTTATTTTGATTTTAGCATTATATATCTGTTATATTTTCAAGCCGAGTTCGTAACCTACCCCAATCACATTATAATTTTGAGCTGTTCAAAATCCGTGAGATCCCATGGGGTACGCCAGTATGTAAATTCATATAAAAGCACAAATACTATGTACACAACATTATTCAAAGCTTTGTGTATGTATGTATGCGTCTTGTGATAAGTGTGTGTGCACAGGCCAAATTCCAAATATATATGTTTGTACATATATAAATATATACTGTAGAGATCGAGTGGCACGCTTACGTTGCCCAAATTGATAACGCAGTCTGCAGCAGCGCGACGTAAACAAAAATCAAAACAGAGATGAGCTTCTATAAATATTATTGCAGTATATATAATCAGATATTTGGAAGTACAAGTGAAGATCATTAGAATGCTTATGTTCTCAATGACACGTATCATGTATATATATAAATATATATATACGTTTATATTTGGGTGGTGTACTTTATACTGAATACTTGAACAAGGCCATTGGAGGCGACTATCTAATCAGAATCGCTAGACCACTAAGTGTGAGCAATATACTTGGAAGCAATTTTAATCAGTGCTCCAGACCCAGTACCCTTGGTATATTCGCAAATCGTGGAAGCGATCGCTAGTCAGCCGGCCGGCCGGCACATATATTCGCATTTAGATGATTTACTGCGCATATCAGACCAATACAAACTAATTTAAACCAATTAATTCCAGACTTTTGGTCTATACGTCATCATTTGCATGGGATGAGCTTCTGTCGGCAAAGCCCCTTATCACCTCCATGGATTACTTCTAGACGCTTATATACATATTTCAGGACCACAAGTCCCATGCGTGAAATACGAGTACTTACCCCAAGTGTAATGGGTCGTGAGACTCTTGATAAGATAGAATCCAAGCCAGACATAAAAACCTTGGAAAAACTTGACAGATATTGTTTAGGAAACGTTGTCATGCACATGTTAAGATAAGGCTAAAAGCAACTTCCTAAACATTTTTACTAATGTAAGAAGTTGATATGGAATCGGAGTATCGATATCCAACTGAAAGAGTTCATTTATATACAAAAGTTGCCGTAGTCTCTTGTATTTGTTCTTACGTAAACAAAACGTGCTATCTTGAAGATAACTATAAAAAAAGGTTTATGCTTTCAAGGCTGAATTTACGTTCCGGAAAAGAATAAAAAATTGTAGACATTCTTTGACGTAAAGAACTTCCGCCTCTGCGAAATGAAAACACTGCCTCTTACAACATTTGCTTGACTCTTTGCTCTTACAGGCCCTGAAAGAATGAGCCATTGAACTTAAAGCATGTGAGTAGTTAGATAGTCGCTGCGAGAGAGGCGGACACTGAGAGAAATAGAAAATGAGAGAGAGAGAGAACTCTCTGTTAGGTTCTAGAATACACGCAACGTCAACAATTCTTTGGGATGCCGCGCAGGCAGGCGATCGCACCATGCTCTTCAGAGCAGAGAGCACTGTTCTTTTAACATAACTGTATCCTTATCAGCTTGCCAATACAGCGAGCAGAGGAAGAGAGGCAGAGAAAGAGCATCATTTTCTGTTCAATGCCGAGCTATAAATGGCGCAAAGCACCAATTGTCGCTTTTAGTTCTTTGCGGTTTGACGGCGCGTTTGAACCGCTGGCATAAAATAATAATATAATTAATAGGGCCCTTAGCAGAGCCGATTCAATTACTGTACTTTCGCGTTATACCGCTGACTTGTGAATTTAGTCGGAGCAGCGACTCCTTTCGATCGATCCATAAAGTCCTCTAGTGGATAATGTGTTGTGGCGTGGTGCAGGCATGAAAATGGTGAGTTCAAGACCACAAAGGAACCAGCTCTGCCTGAACGTGAACCTGAACGAGTACGAGAACCACTTGCAATGCGTGACGTGCGACCCTTGTGCAATGCGAATAATCGTTACATTAAGTAGTATAGCTAAAAGAGTAGAACTCACTTCCAGGCGGACAATTTCAGTCTGTGCTGGTGCTGAACCAGTTATTTCCAAGTCGCGATATGTGCGCCCGACCATGTGTCCCAATGCTGCTGTTGTATAACGAAATCTCTCTGTAATCGTAATTCAAACTTTATATATATATTTGTATACGCGTTCTCGGAAAGATGATGAAAAATTGTACTACATACGAGCACTATATACGACTATATTCCTATCACCGAAAAGGGCAAAACGTTGTTGTAAATATATACGTGTTACAAACTGGGGAGTCAATTGAAGGCAACACTTATGAACTGTGTGAGAAGTCTACCCAGATAGATAATACTATAATCCCTACTACGAATTTCAACTCAGTGTAATATCTGTCAGTGACTAACTAGTTTATCTGTGAGGTGTAATGATTATAAAAGTTTTGAAACCTTTACTTTATCAAAGGGCAAAGCCTTTTCTCAGCTTTGGTAGCTGTGATATTTGAGTTTGGCAAGTGGAACATGTCATTGTTCGTGAATTTCTTAACAGTCTTCTGCTGATAACCTTATCAATTAGTGGGATTTTTTGCTCAATCAATTTATATATACTGCAGTAGAGAGCAGCGAGTCCGATCATCTAAATTTGTCAGGTGTTCAGCTACTTTCCCCTTGCGTACCCCTGTCACGTCACCTAGTGTTCAGCTGAGACACCCTGAGAGTTGAGCGCTCACTGCCAAGTTCACAAAATATTTTCAACATGTTGTTGACTCTGTATAGTATATATGGATATAGACTTTTCTATATATCTATATGTACGAGCGACATATAAATAAAACTCAATGACGGACACTGCTCTTGTTTATACTGCTACGCTTTCCGCGCTAGATTGCCAAAAAGAAAAGACAAAAGTTAAAATAAACTAAATTGAAATAAGTAAAGTGTTTGCCTTCAATTAGCGCCCAAATCTTAGAGCTGACTAATTCTATTGAGGAGGAAGTATTGTTAATTAATTAACCACAATTAGAACTATTCAAAAGTAAAGCTACCTTGGGGTATGTACACACAAGTCGAAGTCATTTTTTAATTATCAACCAGCGTCTTATCAGCTAAACAAACACCATAAACAACCAGATATTTCCCTATAATATATATATTCATATAAATACAAAAGTTTCTGCTAATATTTTCCATTTTTAACACAGCCCAAAAGTATGCAACGTTTTTTATCTTACGCGTTTTTGCTGTGAATCATTCAAAGTTTCATTGAGGAGTGTAATCCTTGGATTGTTTCGACTGACTACTCATAATTATATTACAGTTAAGACAAGTTTGCAATCAATTAATTTTCTGGGTAGTTATTAGCTTTAACATTTTACAATCCCCCTGCGATTAGCTGTAATCCGCGTGTCTCTACTTAAACTTATAGTTTTGCTTTTTTTCTTTCCGTTGCACTTTGCGGAAATAAATGTTTGTTAGCTGTGCTGTAAGCCAATTTAAAGAGAAATGAAATTAAATGAATTGAAATAAATTTGTACTTGAATAAATGCTAATCGTGGCATGCAAATGTGAAATGGAATGAAAATTTATTAGTCTTAATTTGCTTTGGAGGTGAAGAGCATATAAGTTGAATAGGGAAAATACTGTAAATGAAATGAACTTATAGAACTTATAAGTGTTGCTTTCTATACAAAAAAAAAACCTACTCATGTGCAATTTCAATTTAAAAGATAACTAGAGGCTTAGGGAGCAATTGCAACACATATAAAATAATTACTTGCAATTTAAGTACTTGTTAACTTAAGGAGAATCAAAGTGTTAATCACAACACACTTATTAATCTTTATAGCATTACAACAAAGTTGAATAAATGTCAATCAGTGTGATTATTAAAGTACTCGTAATCTCATTTGTAGTAGAGCATTAATCATCAGTTAGTTTTAGTTAAAGTCAACCTTACTGAGGGCTTAAAGTCAACTGTCTGAGTGTCTGACTGATCTGCGAATGCCAATGACCGCCCACAACTAACTGATATTTGTATGAAACAAAAGAAAGTACCAGAGACAATATAATGAAATCAAAGTATATAAATCATAGCTCAATTTGTAGGTAGCACTTTTTTTTTTATTATTATTATATATATGCTGCTAATTTTGTGCTTTGACGTTTTGGAAAGTGCGCGCTCAAAATCTTGTTTGCCTTAGCTAGAGGAGCGAGCAACAGAGAGCAACAACATCATTTACTTATGACTGTACAGAAACAACAACAACCACAACAACAGCAACAACAATGGTGTCCAATTAACGAGCGGAGAGGAGTGCTGAGGCTACGAGGCAGCGTCCACTTGATTGCCTCGATCTGGCTAGAGCGGCCAAAAGATATATAAATAAGGAAAAGCAACGCACGCGCGTATTAATACATTGGATGTTCGTTCTAAACACGTAACGGTCGATAAAATAGCGCATACGCCGCGTGGCCAATAAATAAATAAGTGATAAAAGTGTCTCAACTTTAAACAACTCATGCACCATGGATACTCAAAGTGATAAGCAGGAGCAGCGCTTGGGTCACCGCCGACAACCAGCTCTGGGCAAGGCTATGCCTGTTACAGCATTGCTCCTAAATCTCAATCTCTCACAGTCCAATAAAGCCAGCCATGCTCGTAGTGCTGCGGCTACTCTTGAGGATGAGGATGAACCGCCGCCGCGTTACTTTAGCATTGCAGAGGAGCTGCAACAGCCGCCGTCGCCAACGGACAACAACTCTCCGGATCCAGCACATTACGCAGAGCAACAGCTGCTAGGCAGCTCCAAGGATTACGTGCCGTGCCTCAACTGCACCCAGACAGGACCAGAGGATTACGGTGGTGCGCATTCTGCTATCAATGAGATGTGTCTGCGTCTGTGCAATGAGGACTGCCGGCGTGGGCTGAGCTTGACTGGTCGCCTGGCCAGACAGGATGCACAGCTCGAGGAGCAGGAGGAGGAGGAGGAGGAGGAGCAGCAGCAGACGCAGCTGCGCAAGGAGTTCCTCAAGCAGTTTGAAATTGCGGAAGCGCTGGCGAAGACCTCGGCAATGACCTCCACACCACAAATGAAACAGCGTCTGGCCGCACGCAAACTGGAAATGGAAATCGAGACACACGCGGCGGGCAGTGAGGCAGCATGGCGGCAGACCACACCCAGAACCGAGGTTGAAGCTGCCTCTACGGATGATGTTGCTGCTGCCGCTGCTGGAGACACGTTGCCGCCAATCGCCGATTATGATACACCGCTGCCGCGTGATCTGCTGCTGTATCTTGTGAGGTGAGAGATAAATGCGATCGAGTGCCAAAACTCGTTGCTGCTGCTGCTGTTGTTGCTGCGGTTGTTGTTGCTGTTGTTGTTGTTGTTTCTCTTGCTGGTGGTAGCCAACGGCAATCGCCATTATAAATCAAGTTCATGGCCGACATTGACAGAGTGTCAAGTGTTCTTAGGCGCTGTCAGGCCTCAGGCTGCTTAACTTCAATCAAAAATATAACTAACCTTGCACAATTTCAGCAAAAACATAAAGATTCGTTACAATATCGGTTATGAATGGGCTGAGTGAAGCTGCAACAGCGTTTTTAACTGTTCAGCTGTAGCTCTGATTGAAGAGTAGCTTAGGAAAGAATACAGCCTTAGGAAATATGCTCCTTGAGATCTTTTAAGTATTATTTCTAGGCAGGATACAAAAGAGTTACTTTTTAATAGTTTTTTAAACCCAACAATATCCAAAGAGAGAAGCTTTCTAGGATTCATAAATATTATTCCTAATTTAAGCCTTGTTTTTTTAAATCTCAAACAGCTCTGAGAGATTAACACCCTACGTAGTTTACAATTTATTCTTAAAGTGCAGCTGCGACTCAAACTCGTGCTGAAACGATTCAAACTATTTCTACTGTTATCTGTAAAAAAAAACTAAAGAAAAATACAGAGCTGGTCACGTGGCAGCTGTCGTGCATTGCAAGTGGTTCAATACGCAGATCTCCCCTTAAAACTAACACGACTAACGCTACTTTTCCTTTGTAACTCTACCATTCTAGGAAATACAGCTTAAGCCGCGTCTCTTTGACATTGCAATACTGACACTTAATATAAAACACTTCAAATTAACCTAGTGGCAAAAGTCATTGAAGCTATAACGAAACATACGATTATATATCAATCAGAGATAAACAAAGATAAAGTGAGAGATCGAGAGACGTTCACTTAATATATATATATCATATATAGTAGTACTGGATAAGTAAGACTATTACAGATATCCGGCAAAATGGAGTTTTTAATGAAAACATCGCGCTTGATTGTCACATCGAAGACGTTTGCGCGGCGTGTGGCAGTACCCATACCCAGGTAACAAGATATAGTATCTTTAAGTTGCAGATACATAGATTGATAATGGGCAGCTGCTGCTCATTACGCATGTAACTGCGTTCTTGTATAAATTGTACTCATATTGAATTGAATAAGAAACAACATACGACTTACTATATATTTGTATGTTTTGTGTCTGTATCTGTATCTGTTTCGGTATCTGTATCTGTATCTTTGGCCCGTATAGAGAGGAGTGATTGCGTTTGGGCAGCAGATTTAGCTGAATATGCGCATTTTGGAGCAGAACAGAATGTCTGCGAAATTTACATTTAGCATATTTTGCTTAGGCATAAATCAGTCAGTTAAATCAGCATCTGAACATTAGAGCTGCCTACAGACGGACAGAAAGACAGCGTCCAGCCGTAACCCAAAAGATACTTTTGTTTTCATTACAATATTCTGGCACAAACAAAACGAAAGCGAGACAATGGCATGCAGCTCCATGTGAATGTATCTACATAAAGAATGCTACGCATAAATATTTACCAAGCAGTCATTCTCCATGTATCTTATTCTTGTTATTGTTGCTGTACTGCTTGTTGTTGTTATTCTTATTGTTGTTATTGTTATTATTGTTGATGTTACGTTGCTCATTTTTCGCCACTGAGCAACGCACGTGAGTAGAACGTATTGATCTTGTTCTGTATCTTGCAGATACATCTCACTTTGTGTGTGTGTGTCTTTCAAGCTGAAATACCCGTTTATGCGTAGGTCTGTATGTATGTGTGTGTGTGTGTTTGCTCTCTCTCTCTCTCTCTCTCTCTTGGAGTGTCCGCCTGCTGGCTGATCTCTAATAAAACGCCGCACTTCTGTTGCCATTCAGTTTCGCAAATGTCGCTTACAAGCGCACTTCGCACAATATTCGGCAAAGCCCAAAATCAAAATCAAAATCTTCACCCAGTTCCTAACTACCAATCGCAAGAATTCTAAGTGTCCCATATTCGATCCTGTTAGCCAAAATGGAGCAAGCGCTGCAACTGAAACGGGCCAATAAGGCGCCCTGCAAGAACGATCGCAAAGCCTACCTGCAAAGGGTGATGCTGACCAGGTGAGACAGCGTGTCACCAACGCGTTGATTGATTGCGTTGAGAATTTGTTTCGGAACTGGTTTAAATCGTTATAAACGATCCGACAAAACCAGCTAAACAGCTGTGAAGCTATTGACCGAGCGACTTTTAAGCCGCGTACGATAACTTGCAATATCCGATATATACTATATATTCATGTGTGTGGGTGGGCGTTGAGAGTTATGATTCGGGTTCTCTAACCAGCAACTGCTCTTGTGAAAGCTGACGATTAAGTCAACGTTTAGATACTTACTCTGGTCATTACTTAACTATTTTCAAGTGCTTAACTTCTTTTATGATTTCATTCAAAGCAAATCCTTGACGACTTTCCAAAATTTGTTTTCCCTAACATTCATTCCCCTATTCAGATCTATCACTTACTTAGATTATTATATATTATAGCTAGAGTTATTCAAAATGTTCAACTTATTCGTTTCAGAAGCGTACATATGGCACAATTCTATGCCAGTCGAAGACATAGTCATAGTTTATTCATTTTCAGCATAATTCTACGTAAAATTCTATATAACAAACCGAAGGCGTTGTGAGTATTTTCAAATATTGTTGATCGATTTGCTTACGATCTGAAATGCTGTAAAGACGCTACTTTCAATTGCTTCTTTTATTATAATTAATTTCTGTTTATTATTTATGCCAATTGTTATTTTCATTGTTATTGTTATTGCTGCGAATGGTGTCTTGTTTTTTTATTATTGAATTGCTTCGGCCGTGAATCATATTTTAAAATTCGATTGAACTGCTTAAAACAAAATATTAATTAAAGAAAATTACACACATATAAATTCCGAAATACTTCAAAGTTGAGTTTCTTCAGTTTGTTCAGACTTAATTTTCGGAAAATTCAATATGTTTTTTATTTCTTTCATTAGCAAAAAAGAATCGAATAGAGAATTTTTGAGCATGGTCTTTCGCTTGCAATTTGCTATCAAATAATATATTAAATTATATTTAAAATGTTCTTAGGATGGGCTCATTCAACTCGGCACCTAAGATCAACAATGTGGACTCACAGGATGATGGCTTGGAGCTGCCCAAGGGTCTGAGCACTTCCGCTCTCCTGGACCATGTGCAGCAGCTACGCGGCGCTGGCCTCGATCAGCCCTCGCTCCTGACTCGCTGCTTCCTGAAGCCTTCTCTGATGAGCGAGGACGTGACCGATGGACTGCGCTGCCTCCAGCTCAACTCGGTCTCACGTGGTACGTGACAACTGCCTCTATATGCCTTGATTACCCCAATAGATTCTAATATATCTTTAAACAGTTTGCAGTGCACCAGCCGAGCACAATGGTATGCAGAATATTCGGCTGCTGCAGTGGAACATTCTCTCGCAGAGTAAGTAAAGCTCAGATATACAAAATAAAGTCAGGAATATTAAAATATAGTATTGAAATAGATAGATACAGATACAGTAATGTATATATATAGAATATAGATAGATACGTATGTCAATAAAATAATTACATTCCATATTATTAATGGGCCTGCTCCTGCTCCAAGTCGAGGACTTAAATTTTACTTGTAATTCATTCGGATTTGGTCTAGAATCTAGAATCGCTTCAATTTAAGGATCTTAAGTCCCAACCCTAAAAAGAAGGCAGTATATGATTAAATATATATAACAATAAAATAATATGATAAATCTATTGAGATACAGTCCAGAATTCGGAATAATATTGAAATTAATAGACAGAAAACTTCTTCATACATTTATATATTAAATAATATGAAACTAATAATTAAAATATTAAGTTTTCCTTTTTAATGAATACCGTTTCTTTTTTGATCTTGCAGCTCTGGGTCAGCACAACGATGGCTTTGTGCGTTGTCCCGAAGAGGCTTTGACCTGGCAGCATCGCAAGTACTTGATTGTCCAGGAAATACTTCAGAACCAGCCGGATGTTGTTTGTCTGCAAGTATTTATTTCTGCCGATATTTAAACGATTTGCAGTCGCGCTTTAACATGAAAATTCCAAAACTTTCTAGGAGGTGGATCACTTCAAGTTTCTGCAGACTGTGCTAGGCAGCCAGAACTATGATGGCATCTTCTTTCCCAAGCCGGATTCGCCCTGCCTCTATATCGAGCAGAACAATGGACCCGATGGCTGTGCCATATTCTACAAGCGGGATAAGCTGGAGCTGGTGGGCTACGACACGCGCATCCTTGAGGTGTGGCGTGTCCAGAGCAATCAGGTGGCCATTGCAGCTCGTCTGCAGCTGAAGGCCACTGGCAAGGAGTTTTGTGTCTGCACGACACATCTGAAGGCGCGACATGGTGCTCTGTTGGCCAAGCTGCGCAATGAGCAGGGACGCGATCTGATCCGATTCGTAAAGCAGTTTGCCGGAGAGAGTCCCCTCCTGCTTTGTGGTGACTTCAATGCGGAGCCCATTGAGCCCATCTATGCTACAATTTTGGGCTGCGATCTGCTGAAGCTGGGCAGTGCCTATGCTGATCTAAAGCTGGAGCGGGAACGTGAAAGAGAACGGGAGCGAGAACGTGACCAGCTCACCGAGGATACCAATGAGCTGGTCTCGGAGTCAATTAAACGCGAGCCGCCCTACACCACATGGAAGATACGTGAGGATGGCGAGGAGTGTCACACCATTGACTATGTCTTCTACACGCCCGATCAGCTTAAGGTAAGTACTCCTAAGCCTCATCTGTATATGCAATCTAACTCAGTTTTCTATTTACAGATTAAGAACTGCTTGGATTTTCCAGCTGGCGAGCAGATTGGAAAAAATCGCACACCCAGTTTTCAATATCCCTCAGATCACTTCTCACTTGTCTGTGACTTTGAGCTGTTGGATGAGCCTCACTTGCAGAGCAGCAGTAAATCGCATGGCACCATACAGTAGAAGAGCACTCACACACATACACAGAGACACACACACACCGCAATAAATACATACTGCAATTACATAATAAATTGTGATATTAGTCGTTAGATACATTTTAGCCTCATATTATTGTTGCACACTAAACACTTGCTAAACACAATAAAAGAGTGTAACTTTTTAGGATGTTTCTGTGTTTTAGTCCTTAACAATCTATGCTTAATTAACACAACCTGCTCACACTTTAATATCCTTTCTGAATTAATGTTTAATCGAAATCTATGTAGATATTCATGTATACCCTCAAAAATAAACTGTTTCAGCTATTTAATAAGATTGAGCAGTAGGTTAAACGAGTTGGTTTAAGTTGTAAATAGATTAAATTCAGTTATTATATTAAACGTTACTTAAAACCAAGAGGAGTCGGCAGATGATTCCTTGCGAAGGACTTGGCTCAGTTTTTTTTTTTAATATTTGATGGAATACAATAAATAAGAAAGGTTTTTTATTAGAAAAATAAGCTGCATATCATAAACTACAGTATAAATCCACCTTAAAGAAATAAATGGAAGTCCTCTTTGTTAAATAGAAATATTCTATCTTAGTTTTATTTCAAAAGAACATGGATTACCTTTTATTAATATAATAAAAGTAGTGGAAAAAGTGGAAGTCACGCCAAATAGAAAGCTTATTTAAAAGAAAGCAAAACAGATATTTTAAATGTAATATCATAACTTTAAGAATAAACTTTAAATCTTTCAAAAAAAAAAGTTGTAAGCTAGAATTCTTGCCCAGATATTACCAATTTTGTAATCAATAGACAAAACCCACTCCCTCTCCGCGTGTCGTTACGCCAGGTCCTATCTGCATATATTCTTAAATTCTTAGGAGCGACTAGTATCATTATTTTTTCTAAATATAGTGCGAATTAAGTCGATATATTAAGATATATTAAACCCCTATATAATAAATTGGCCTTTTCGTGTTTTTTTGTTCAGTTTATAAACAGTTTTTACAAGGTATTGTATTAAAAATTGGGACTTGTGCAAACTTTTGCTGTTCATTTGGAATTACCTCGATACGCTTTTACTTTACACATAGAATACATAGATAAATCCTTATATATAACAAAGAACCAGGAAAATATAGGATTCTAAGGGAAGTCTTTATAATCGCCTGCTCATAGAATATACCAGGTATTCACCTGCCTGCCTTCAGCCAACAAACATAGCCGAATCTTCACTTATTACAAAATATGCCCTGAAGCAGATGCAATTAGAAATACGGTCACATAACGGCAATGACCATGTAGTACCAATGGGTGCCAAACCATCCTAGAACGATGAACACTTGACTTTAATCAATAGTTTCATATGAACTTCCATCGGGAGATTAGTTGACAGAGAAATTCATAATAGCGAGAGGTATTCATTAATTTGAGGGAAACATACACTATGACGAATTTGATTACCCTATGCAAAAGATAGGGTATTTGTATATTAAACTGAAACTATCATTATCATTTTCTAGATAATGCACAAAATCACGATATCTGCCAAATTACACACACTAAACACGAACAGAGAACACAGACGGGCGGTCACCGGTTACATAACAGAACGAACAAAATAATTCTGTATAAATAAACTATAAATGTATTATGCATTTAACAAAATATAGACATGTTCGTATTAGAATTTATTTAACTTTAACGACCACCGAATGCTATTCGTGCAGGGGTTACCCTACAAGAGGGCCAAGATGCCTGTTAGCACAAAGGAGGTAGCAACCATTACATAACCGGTGGAATAGACCTCTTTGATCTTGAGGAAGCGACCTGTGTCCCAGAGCAAGTGCCGTATGCCGTTGGCCGTGTGATAGCCAGCTGGATAGGCAATGATGTACTTGATAGCAGTAAGCGAGACGCCGCTCAGCTGCAGGCCTTCCACCATTGTCGCATAATGACTAATGTCGTGCGAAGAAATAAGTGCACCTATACCGAGAGCCCAAACGCCCATGCCGAGAGCCAAGCCGGTACCGCGATGCATGATGGACAGCATGGTGGTGAGCTGTGGCTTGTAGATGGTCAGGTGAGGGGACATCTGGCGACCCAGGCGATCGTTCTTCTCGAAGAAGCTCTCATCCTTGACGGTGGAGCCAACAGAGACTACCTTAAGCGACACCTGGCGATTGGCAGCGGCCATCTGCAGGCCCTGGCGCAGCGCTGGTGAGCGCACGAGTGTGCTTGATAGTGCATACCTATTAAAATATAATAAGTTTGCGTTTTTCTTTGTTTATAATTAATAAGTTACGTACATTCTGAACCTTTTTCGCACAAGAGTTGTAAGCAGTGTGGCCGCAGTTCGTGATCGACAAAATACCAAAGAAAAACATAAACAAATATGCCAATTTATGAAGAATAAAAGATACAATGAAATATATCGATATGAAAAGTTTTATTGGCAGTTGACGTACAATAGAGATGCGCGATATATCACATATCACACATTTTAAATGAAGAAAACTGCGTTTGCACATCAAATACACTACGCTTAACCATTATTTTTTGCATTATTTCATACAAAATTTCAAGGCAATTTTAATGTTAGCCTCACCGGTATTTGTCGCAGTTATTGTTATGTCCCAGCAGCATCGCCTTTCTTTAGAGTATATTTATAGAATCCTTTAACGCTTTAGCTTGCTATATAATATTTTTTCTTATGCTAAAATACATATTTATACAGATACATTTATATTCTATATAGATTGTTGCTGTACTGTTTATAAGCATGTTAAATGTGGAGTCGAGTATGTTAAGCGGAGGAGTAATTTTGCCACTGTTAGCTCACTTTGCGTCATGTTGCTCTCATTTGCGTTAAGTATGGCAAAGGCTAAATGTTTTGTAACAAGTTATATCGGGTATTTAAATCTTTAATCGTCATTCTTTTAAAAGTAGTTATTAAGTAAAACATGGACGTCATAATTGTTTTAAATAATATCTACGTCAATTGGACTGCTCATTTTGCGGATACGGCGGCAATTAGAGCCGCACCACGACCGGAACCGTCATCAGAAAGAACCAGCTCATATTTCACCGTGCCTTTTAACAACATACCCATTGACTCCATGAGCAGCCTATGGTAATGCGGATGATATCTGTAGACTCCGCCATCAATGCCCACCGCACAGTCCTTTGTATTCATCTTCTGTATTAGGCAGACGAGCGCACAGGCGCAAAGTCTAGCCGATCTTGTGGATATCGTCTCGCATATATAACGTAGACATCCCAAATCCTTCTCATTTTTTGTTCTGATACCCAATTGATCCATAATCAAAGATGCATTGCGATACACTCCTGGTGGATCTGACTCAATCTCGGAAATAAAGCGTGTTTCGAAGGTCCATTTCTCCTGTATGGCCGATGAGTTTAGACCCTTGAAAATAATGCCCTTTCCCATAAGCTCAATTATAATGTGTCGAACCACTTCACCAAGGTACATGCCAGAGATGCATTTTTCAAAGATTTGCTTCTTTGGATTTACGGACTGATTATCTACGGCCTTATCGTAGACGGTACGTATAAAGTCCAGAACACCGTTATCTCCAAAAGCGCCCAACTCGCAATTAATAATCATGTTGGGCTTATTGCTTGTCTGGAAGCCGGAAAACATCTCCGTATTGGCTGTCTTTTCCACATAGCACGCATTACTTCCGGTGCCAACAATTAGTCCAATGCGACAGTTGCGCTGTGCAAAGGCGCAGGACATAAGGGTGCCGGTGGTATCGTTGAGTATGGCAACTATTCTGACTTTGACATCACCACGGCGGTTGATTGCATCCTGGAGAAGTTCGACTACATTCTTGCCCACAACCCCGTCGCATTTAAAGCCCTTTGTCCATGTGACCAAGATGCCTTTGTCAATGCCTATCTGTTGCACGGGAAACGAGAAAGTGAATCCTAGTGGCACATTATCGTTCTCAATCCTTTGGTCCTTGCAGAATACGGCTAGGCATTCGGCAATGAAGTCAAACAGATTTGTGCCGGGTCCTTCCTGAAGCATCTTGCTAATAACAAAACTTTTGGAGATTATATCAATCTCTGTGTCGCTTATCAATGTAACTAATAGAACCCGAAAGTTGGTACCGCCCAAATCTAAGGCCAAATATTTGCCACGTTCCTTTCCCGTTGGCAGCTCCTGTACGTAGGTAATAAAGCACTTCACCACTGACCTAGGATGGGTATCTCTGGCAAGACCCATATTAATCTCCTTGGTCAGTCGGACCACAATTTCCTGCATTTTTTGCTCGTTTATCATAAATTGTGAACAGATTTCAAAAGCTTCCGGATATTGCTGCTGTACAAGAGCCATTTCGAAGGACCTTTTCAAGATAAGGGTGCTACACCTGGATAGTAAGAATTTTGAATTTTCATATGATCGAAGCACAGAACGATTCGAAAGGGATTTAGAAAGCAATTTAAATGCCTTCATTTCAAACCGAGTGCTTAGGTTTCCGAAACGAACAAAATCTTTCAAATGAATCTATAACATATTGGATTGGGTAAGGCATGGGATTGATCTAAAATTCAAATGATACACAGAGCTCTCTCTAGCTTGTCAAAATTCCGAACATGGTTGTTCTCCAGGGATATACTCTCTCATTAGACATACTTACTGGGATCAAATTTGTTCCCGAAGAGTCTCTTTTGATGGGTTTGACTAAAAGGAGATAGTACTTAGTCCTATCTATCAGGACATATCAAATAATAGATTAAACGATAGATAACTCCTATTGACCATATAGAAAACCTTCTCACATTGATTTAAGCCAAACCTTAACTGATCGATTGCAATATAATTGGAGACTATTTGAGAAACTGTTCCCAGATTTAGACCCTAGAGTTGTTGTTCTACGTCCCTTAAAAGGTGTCTCATTCAGTTACGAGCTAAAATTTTGTTTATTATTTCAGTTAATGAAATGTGAGATCATAGATTGTTATTAAAAGAAATGCGTAGACCCATTTCCGCCAGACATGGAAGCCTGTAGACCAGCTGCAATCGCAGCGCCCACTCCACTACTGTCCTCTCCGATGACAATCTCAAATTTGTTCTCTGGATTTGTTAGCAAAAGTGAATATTGGTTGAGCACCTCCTGATATCTGGGGAACAAACGGTAAATACCGCCATCAATAGCAATGGAAACGGTTGGAAAGTTCATGCGGTTGACCAAACAGGCAATGCCGGCAGCTACCAGTTTGGCGGAGCGGTTGGTGACCATTTCGGTGACGAAACGGAGCATTGCCAGGTCCCGTTGCTCGCAGTTGCGTATGCGAAACTTGTCCATGACCTCTTGGGCCTGGACATATACGCCGGGGGGGTCAGACTCAATGGCGATAAGGTACTTCATGCCCAGATTCCAGTGTATACCAATATGCTCTGTACATTGGTTCTTAAAAATGACGCCCATTTTCATGAGCCGCACAATGATGAGGCGCACCAGTTCACCCAAAAAAAGAGTACTGATACACTTGTCGTAATACTTTTGGCCCGGATTGGCGGAGTCTGCATCGGCCAGCTTATCGAACTCATTTCGTATGAAGTCCAAGTGGCCATTAAGGCCAAAATTACCCCAATCCGAGTTGATGATCATAATCGGCGAAAAATAGTCGCCCTCATAAGTTTGACATTCAGTTATCTGCTCCACGTAGGCGGCGTTTGTAATAGTTCCAACGATCAGACCAATCTTGCAATTCGGCACTGACCAGGCCAGGGCCATCAGTGAGCCCGTCGATATGTTAATGATAGCTGTCAGATTCACGGATATATCCTTGTGCTGCGCGAGTGCATTGCGCAGCAGCTGCACAACGTCTTTGCCCACAGCCCCAGCGGCACCATAGCCCTTAGACCAGGCAAGCAGAATACCCACATCGATGGCGTACTTCTGCAGACCGAAGGCAAAGGCAATGCCCATTGGTAGATTGTCCTTTTCAACTTTCTTTTCCTTGACGAAAATAGCTATGTTAGCGGCCAGAAAGTTGAACAACTGTGTGCCACGTGCTCCAGCGATTGTATGTGGCACAATCACGCACTTGGAGCTCATGTATATGTCCTTTTCGCTGCTGAACTTCACCAGCATAATCCGGCAGTTGGTGGGCCACATTTCAAGAGCCAGAAAGCGTCCACGCTCTCTGCCCGACGGCAGGTGTTGCACATAGCTTAAGTAACAGGGCATGGAGGAGCGTGCATTGGATTCTTTACCCAAACCGGCTATAATCTCACGCGTCATGCCATTTCTTATGGTTATGAGACTGTCTTCGGACAGCATGAAGGGTTTGCATAGCTTGTATGCCTCGGGAAAGTCCATCTCTGGATCATATTTGGACATCTTGAAAATATATAAAAACTAATAATTTTTCAAAGAACTTTTGTAGCAAGCATGGAACTCTATGTCTTTATCTAAGAGAAGAGAAGTTTTCGATTGAAAACATTTTGTGATTTATTTACATAGAATAATTGTAAAAAGGAAAAAGATGCTTAGATTACTAATTTGGTTATATGGACATGGGCTGTCTGCTATGAGCATTTGAATGTGCAGTCTCCTGTCTGCCTGCTATGACACGATGAATTCCGCTGTACGCTATTGCTAAAGTGAGGTTAGGTTATCGCGTATTACCAACTAGGTTAAACTTAAACGCAGAAAGTAACAAATTATCATATCAATATATAATTACAATAGTTATCAATAAATAAACTAAGCTGATTCAGACAATGGTCACGCCAGAAAAATGTCAGAGAATTCGCCATGCAGCAGATCGCCAAACGGATGAAAGCTGTCCAGGGTGGCCAGTGGGCTAATACAGGCGGAGGGCTGCTGATCGCTGGCAAAGTCAAAGGAATCTGTCGAATGATCCAGCAGGCGCAGGCTCAGCTCCACATCCGGCTTATCCAGCGGTGAATTCATTGATATAGGCAAGTCGCCACGCGACGGCAGTATTGTGCCAGCTGAGGCAAGGAGGCTGTGGTAGTCTGAATTGAGGCAGTGCAGCGACTCGCTGTCCGACTCCATTAACAGTGTGCTGATCTCACTAAGTGCTTGCATGCCCAGCAGGCTGTCCGTGTCCAGTGGGGCACTACCATTGATGCTGCCGTTGCTGCTGGAGGAGGACGCGGACGAAGATAAGGAAGCATAGGCTGAGCTCGGCGAGCAGGCAGCCACACAAAAGGCTGGAGACCCCACGGAGGAGGAGGCATAACAGGATTCCGGTGAACTGCTTGGTGCGCTCGTCGTTGTTGCTGTCACTTTAGCCTGTTTACTCTGCCGCTTGGCTGGTGTCTTTTTATTGGCTTTGGACTGCTTCTTGGGCTTGACAGGCGGCGCTGGCTCCAGTTCCAATTCCATTTCTTGCTCGGGATCTGTATCCAAGCTAACATGCGCCTCCCGGTTTGCACTCTCGCGTAAACATTCCACCAGAAAGTCGCTCTCAAAGCTAGGATCCTGCAACGACTCACTCAACATGCCAATGTACTTCATGGCCAAACGTAACGTGGTAATCTTTGTGAGCTTCTCATTAGTGTTGGCCGTGTCCTCGCCCGTTATCGATTGGGGCACGCAATGACGCAGCTGCTCAAAGGCCGTATTAATCTCCCGCATGCGAGTGCGCTCTCTGGCGTTTGCTGTCTTGCGGCGATATTTGCTCAGCGGCGGTGCTTTCGTTTTGGGTGAGCTCTTGGCCTTAGACACGGATGGCGCTGGCTCCGCTGGCTCCAGTTCTGTGGCTTGCAATGCCGTTGGCGAGTCTAGTTCGCCGGGAATGCGTTTCTGTCGCTTCTGGCGCAACGAGTACTTCTCCCCACGACGGCAACCAGCAACATTGCTGGCTTTCCGCTTGCGGGTATCCTTGGCTCCGGGCTTAGTCTCATCGGTTTCCAGCTCCATGTGTAAGTCCGCGTAGTTGTGCAGCTCGTATGTGTTGGATTTCATCTGGAAGTACGTTGAAGATTGAAAGTTAGAGTAAGGTATTGTCTCACAATTGGCTTCACTTAATTGATACGACTCGACGGCGACTCTTGAGCAGGCGTGGGCTGTGCCGCCCCAGCAATCAAGAGCAATTAACAATTTGTTTGATTTGCCCAAAAATGCCGTTCGGCGCTCTCTATCCAAAATCGACTTCTAAACGGTGACCAATGGACCGTATCGTGTCTAACCCACCCGCCAACTTCCGTAAGCGGCTCTAAATTGGTTATGCCGGCTGAAGTCGCTGTGGAGAAGTGCTGTGGTGTGGGCGCTTCCTTCATATCGCTTTGCTTCCGTCATAAAACCCACTGAAGCCGAAAAACGCATCAACCAAAAAGTCATAAACAAATTTATTCTTGGGCAGGGTTCATCAATCGAATTTGGATTCACGATTATACTCGATCGACTATTCCTCTTGCATTAGGCAATCGCAGATGAACCAAATCTATGTGTACATACATATATCACACACACATATATATATATAACTATTCCCTTATAGTTACCTCCAACCTCTGCACTGCTACCTAAAGATGTAAAACTTATGCCAACTCTTATGGGAAACCAACGAACTTTAAACAAAAGTCAAAGACATTTGAAGTCCTATTATAGAAAATCCCAGTTTTCTCAATAAATTATTAGGAATATGTCTGTAAAAAGTTGAGCCTGAAAACTAAGTTGAATAAGAAATCAATCTAAGACTAAAAGGAGCAATTCATAAGGAAATATTCTTCTGTTATTTACGCATATAATATTACATATATAATAGATTGTAGATAGTTGCGATTATGTAAGGCAAATCCTCTCTTTTGTATCCATAAAATAAAACTTCATATGTCAATTTTATAGTGTTAAGAAACTTAAAACTTTTAAAAAATAAACTTAAGCTTGTTGAACAGAAACAGAAAGAGGCGAAATGCATTTTTAATAATTTGTTAAAGACGATTGTAGAATGATAACCTAAATTGGTAACGATAAGCTGAACTATTGGTAATAGAAAAGAAAGGAATTAAAAATATGAAAAAAATTAACTCGATAAAAACCTTAAGAATACGAAAACAATTGACGTATAATTATTTTACATATTTCGATAGAAATCAACTGCTAGACTACCGTCGACTTTAAGAACTGAATGCCCAAGCGTTCCATATTTATTGTATATTTGAAAAGTTTCATTTAGATGTGAAGAGCTCAAATTACCAAAATAATCGTATAATCCCTTTAACCCAACAGCCGAGGAATGTGTGTGTGTGTGCAAAATGTGTGTAGAAAGTTGTGTCTAATGTTTCACCACATGCAACTTTATAACAATGTTGTCGAACTTCTGAGAAAGTTTTTTATTTATTTATATTTTTTTTTGTGGTAGGTCAACTGTACTAAATGTTTTACATTACTTTTCCACAAGTTTTTCTCTTATTTACAAGTATTTATTTATTTATATTTTTTTGCGGTTACAATTGTAACAAGAGGCATAAGTAACGGCAGGCGAGTAGAAACTATTTATGAATGCATTTTAATGCAAGAATTAAGTTACAGCAAACGTAACTTAAAGCCGCCACAGCGTCATCAACAAAAGCAACAACAAAAGCAAAAAGAAACAACTTGCCACCGCCTAAACAAAATGTTGAATGTTTCTGCATCGACGCTAACGCCCTTGCCTGGTGCTTATGTTGTACCTTGGCCTCATAAATTGTTGCAAGCTTCGAAGCCGAAGCCGAAGCTGAAGCTGAAGCTGTGCAGAGGTGTAAATAAGAGTAGATTGATTGCAATCAACGTCACAGAGGCGGTGTGTGCTCTGTGTGTGAGTGTGTGTGTGTGTGTGTGGAGTGTGGTCCGAGAGAGCGTGTGCCCATGTCAGGTTCACTTAAATGGACAATTTAGTGCAGATTGCCAAAATTGGCTTAGATTCTTGGCCCGGCCCGGCCCAGTCTCAGATCAAGCTCTGAGCTGCCACTTGTTGCATAGCTCTGACCATTCCAAGTGCCTGTTGGCTTAAACAAGTTGCAGTCTCTGATTGATTGTTGTTGTCTCTCCATCTGCACTTTTCATCATTTGCCGTTAATCGAGCTTAAAGATATGTATCTCTCAGACTGAGAATAGAGCTACTCCACGTTCAAATTCTAATCTTCATGTCCGAGTTGCAAGCAGTTCCTCAAAGCCGCCACTTTCAACACTTTGCGAAATATTCACTTTGTTCTTTGGTTCGTGACTGCTTTTCTTCCTGTTGCACTCGTGATTTACCTAGCAATTAATTCTTGCCACGCGACGCTTGTTAAAGAAATTCCTTAGCCCCAACAGACCAGAGCAAAATCGACTACTGGATGATCTTTAAAAAGAAAATGCCTAACTATTATTTTCAATTTAAACTAGTCCGAAATTTACCTAAAAGAATACATGTAAAATTTAATTAAAGTCGGCTAAAAAGGAAAATAAGTTTCTCGCCACAGTTTCTTATGCACCTCGTTCGAGTTGATGACAAAGTTTATAATAAAGTCCTTTTTCAGAAAAGTTTTATATGTTACCGAACGAATTTCAACAAATTTTCAAAGAGTTATAAAGTCACAAAAAGAAGAGGGAGCACTTATTATTTTAAGCAACTCCTTCACAGACAACTTTGTGCCGCTGAAATACCCTTTTTATACCCTAAGTTGAGGGTATAGTGAGGCGCATGAAGAGTGAAGGCGACATGCAAGAAACAAGGTGCAATTAAGTGCACTGAAATTTCACGGCTGATAGCTGCGGCCGCCTCCTTAAGCTACCTCGCCACGCCTCCCTCCCTCCGGGCGAACGCTGTCCATTTCTTGCGGTTGCTTGTGGCGCCAAAACGACGTGAAAATTAGCAAGTTCCGTGTGCGGGGCCTACAAATTGCATGCGATTAAGGCTGTTCGCCGCTAATAAATGTTGTTTAACAAACAGCAGCAAGCGGAAAGTGGCTTACTTGGAGGCGTGGCCGTGGCCACAGGATATATAGGAAGCGCCACAGGATGCGTTGCAGGCTCTTGCTCTTTCTGCGAACTGTTTGTTGATTGGAAAATTTGAAGCGCGCACAAGCTTTGGCTGGCTGCTTAAGTTTTCAATTACTCGCCGGCACAATACGAAACCAATTGAAATGCAAAGACAGCAACAACAAGAACAACAACAACAACAACAACAACAACAACAACAGTAAAAGCAAACATAAATGGATACCATAGACCATAGTATATAACCCGCCTACCAATACTCAGCAACAACAAAGTAGACAAAAGGCAAGCCGTGCGTGCGGCCAGGCGTGAAGGGGCAACAAGCTACGGGAGCAGGGCGAGGTTCGTTTAAAATTTTTTGGTTTTTTCTTATTGTTGTTGTTGTTTTGGTTGTTTTGGTTGTTTTGGGCACTGCAGGGAGTAGCTGTCTATCCAAAGTGCACTTGAAACTGCCGACGAGCGTTGCACCCCCTCCATACGGCCCCCTGCCGCAGTTGCAGTCGCTGCATTTTTAGGTGTAGCCATTAAATTTAGAACTTTTTCTGCACGCTTGTCTGCACGCCACAGAAGATAGGAATGGGGGCGGAGTGGGCACTGCAGGGCAGGGCAGGGTAGGGCAGGGCAGTATTGGTGCAGGGGGCAGCAGGCAGTCGGGTGCGGTTAAATGGAAAATGAAGCGTCTGCTGGAAAAGTGCACCAAATATGCGAGCAGAGCTATAAGAAATGCAACAAACTCTGTTAATTAAGAAGCCTTTTATCTATTTTCTATAAATTTCTGAGTCAGAAATGACAAAAAGGTTCTTTTATTAACCCAACCAGCTATTAATATCCTTTAATCATACTTTTGTTTCATTCCCTTCGGCAATACAACTTATTTCCTTTATATTTCATAATACTTTTTTTATTTGATTATTTTAAATTTATAGCCAACTTTTCGCGCAACCCTCGCGTTGTGCATACTCTGTATAAAAACGGACTGACTCAGATTTTCTGTTTTTGCCACAGCTCTAAAATTAGTTTTTATTGTATGCAAGTTTCTCTCTTTTTTTTTTTGATTTGTGATTCTTAATTTGCTTTTTGTGGAAAGCATCTGAAATCTTCTTCTTGATACGAATTGTTGTTGTTGTTGTTGTTGTTGCTGCTGCTGCTCCTGGTTGTTGTCTCGTGCTGTTGCCAGTTGCATGTTGCCGCTTTTGTTATTTGCCTTCATCTCCGTCTCTATGTCTCCATATGCATCTCGTGTCAGTTGCCGTTGGGCTGATGTTATTTTTAGTTCGCCTGCGGCAAGTTCTGATTTTAATTCCTCTTTTATTTTTTGCATTTTACAAAAACCATTTTTCTTTTTCAATTTCTCTTTGTTGTATTTGTGGGTTTTTGTTGTTTCGCATCGACTGAATTTGTTTGATTTTCCATTTAAGTTGAGTTTGTTTACTAAAATTGGCACACGTTGCGTATGTGTGATATGTTTGTGTTTACATACGAGATGGAACCTATACGATGCAAAGACGTACATATTACCTCTAGCCGTGTGTAGATATTTGGGTGGCACTGTCCGGTTTTGTATTACCTATTTGGTTTGCTTGGTTTGATTGTTTGGCAGGTTTTTGACGTTTGCCTTTGGCTAATTCCTTTGTTTTCGATGTGGCAAAAGCAACAGCAGCTGTTCCCATATTTAACGCACATTTGGGTCAGGGTGCCATGGATTATAGTTGTGCTTATTTTTCGAATAATTCATTTTAACTATATCTCGTTAAAGCTTAATTCATTCGATAAACACCATCGTTTATTTACACAGCAAATAGAATCGCATAAAACGGAATACTAAATCAAGCGAAATGCATAAAAGAGCTCCCAAAACACAAAACTTTTGATTGAATTTGCCACAGGTAAATACACTTTTGTTTCTATTTTAATTATTATTTCGAAATGCCAAATATAAATTGAGTCACAGCTGACTCATTAATAGAATTCTATTGACTTTCTGCGAACTTATTGAAAAACTGTATTACCTATTCAATTGAGATAAAGTTTTCTTCGTGTCCCTTGCAAAACTCAATAAAGTTCATGAGCCGCATACAAAACATGATATCAGCCTGTCCCATGGGCAAAGCATTAAAACTGTTGACAAGTTGCCTGCCCCGCCCCCCCTCCACAAGAGTTGAAAACTTTTCAACACCTTGGGCAAATAAATGCCTCGTTTCCCACTGAGGCATGCCCCGGGCTACTGGCTGCTCCCTCTCCAGTCACTTGACTCGCCGCCTGCCCCCCTGCTGCTACTTCTTATATGCCTGTCTATTTTTATTGATACAACAACAGCGGCAGCAGCAGCAACAAATCATATCATATGAAATTTAGACCAAAAATACTACTTGTACTATATATATATGTCTTTATTTACCTTTTCGATTTCATAAATCCAAAAATATTGCGAGTTTCTTTGTTGATCTTGAGTTTTTTTCCTCTGGTTGTCACATGAAGTTGCAGAATTTTATTTTGTTTTTAACTCTTGCTTTTCGACGATATTTTTAGCACTTTGAAATCACTTTGATTGAGATTAGTTGGTATTTTATTTTAATTTTTGCTTCGTTAAAGTTAGCCCGTATACATTTCACAAATTGAAAGACCAATCTACGTATATATATGAAACATTTGAGATTCAATTTAAATTCCACAGCATCAGCTAATTAGTCATAGAATTTGTTATATTTTCTGTTGATTTTTGCGTTTTTTTTTTTTTTTATGTTTCTGTGAATTTATTTTAAGTAACGCTTGCCTCATGCATAAATTTGGCAGATTAACACAGACAAATATAATTTGTGTTTTGATTCTTATATCAGTTGAACAAATTTGTATTATTATTTCCTCGAACAGAGCACAGAAAACTAGTTTTTATTTTGTATTTTGTTTGTTTTCATTCGCGTTGATTTTGATAAGTTTGTATCTGTGGGATACGCGCTGCAACTGAATGTTGGAAAAGCCTCGAAGATCAGTTTTTCCAAAACGTGCGAGCCGCGTGTGTCAGCAGCGTGCCTGCGACTGTGTGTGTGTGTGTGCGAGTGTATCCCTGCACTAGTGTGTGTCTGTGAGGCCGGCTGCTAAAAATATCCGTGAGTGCGAGCGATGCTGCTGTGTATCCAATAACCCGAGTTAGCGCACAAAAATACACGATCCGTCGCTGCTGTTGCCGCTGCTGTTGCTTGGAGAAAGGTGCGTCTTCGTCTTCGTCTCCGTGTTGGACGTACTGCGTCCGCTTGCTGCGCCTGTTCGCTATGCACTGAGCAGGCAGCGTTTGTCAACTTTGTCCGCGTCGCTGTCGTCGTCACCCGTCAATGTCGTCCACTCAGAGCCAAGTATGTCTATGTTGGGGCAGCGGGCACTTGGCTTTGACTCCGTTAGCCAAGCCAACGCGCGTCTGACTAGGCTTATTGGTGGCTAAGACTGTTGCTGTTGCTGTTGCAGATGCTGATGCCCACACAGAATATAAAAGACGAAAGACACGCTCCGGGAACCGGGACCGGCACACACTTGTCTGTTGCGCTGAGCGTGCGGCGCGCTATTGAAACGATCAATGAATGAAATGCGGCATTAAAAAGCAGCACTTTACGTTTGTATCTTACAGATACGACTACGACTTGAAGCCTGGCTCGCTATACAGCCGACCAATAAACCGCTAAACCCACTGCCACTGCCGAGATCGCTACTCGCCAACGCCAACACACGGCGTCATCGAAGGCAGAGCCGTAGAGCCAAATCTCGCAGAGAAACCGAAACCAGTTCTCGATTCTCTGCTCTGCTCTGCTCTCTACTCTCTCGCTCACCCACTCACCCACTCAATACACTCAGCTTGTGTGGGTGTCTGCGTTGGCAGGCCGGTCGGTTCGGTCTTTGGATCTGCTCTTGAGTGACTTTTTCGATATACACATTGAAAATTGTGTTAAATTTTCGTTTTCGTTTTGAGTTGAGTTTGAATTTTAGTTGAGAGTGTTCGAGTCCTCTTTGCTGCTCATTGGGGCACTGAGATTTGTTTGGGTAGCGGTCTCAGTATGATCTAATATTCGCCGGGCAGTTATTTATTTAAATTTATTACTAATTTTTTATTTATGTATCGTTGCTGCGCCGTTTGACATTCATTTATATCAGTCAAGCATTGTTATGGCTCATAGTATGTTAATTTGTGACTACTTTCAAGATCTCTAGCTAGATTTTGAACTTTATTTTCGAAGTTTTAACTCATCTTAGCATAACTAGGAGCTATTCAAAACGATGATCACATAGTTATATGTATTTTTGTGTATGTTTTTCTGCTATGTTAATGAAATATCTTAATTGAGTTGAGTCTCTGGACAGTGGGTCACTCGAAAGAAGCAGTTAGATATAAGTTTGTAAGTAAAAAGAGAATACTTTATATAGATATACGAGTATTTATATGCAATAGGAATGTGTTAATCTGGACGTGAGAAAAACGTTTACTGACAGGCTAATTAAGTTCATATAAGTCGAGCCTTCGGTTTAAAAATCTATAATTGCTGCTATTTAAGATGTACTTATAAGTATTATTCAAGGTGTTTTAATCTTAAGTTAAGTATCTCAGGTGTGTCGACTACTTATATAATATTTCATATTTAAATCAATCATAACAGCTAAATAAATAATGTGTGAATATGTGAAGTGAGTTTAGTTGAAGTCAAGGACGTAAAAAGTATCTCAAATGATATCTTAAATACAAATTTTATTTGATTTTCATATTTTTATTTATTATTTTTAAGTATAAGAAGGAACTTAATATTTAAGATGCATTTGGCCGAGGATAAATTATGTTTGTGCATAAGATTCATGACTCGCTCGTAAATATAGAAATGAATTCATCTTAAAGGATATAAATTTAATTTATTTTCAGTTTCTGAACTGAACTGGAATACTTCTAGTAGAAAAGCAATTCCAAAGTGTGTCAGGAAATATTCCGAACATGTTTTGTATTCACGAATGTTAAACACGAATAATTTATTGCTCTTTTATGCACTTATCTACATGGCACTTTAATTTGTTAAGCTGCTTTGAAAGTTGGCATTCGATTTGCTTGGCGTTGATTTTGTTATATAGAAAATAATTATAATTATCTCTGGCAAGGCGCAATAATTGTTGAATGGATTTACTCCTGCAGGCAAAACAAGTTGAATGACGACATTTCGTGTGTGTGTGTGCTCCGATATATATATATATATTCGTATACTCGTATAGTATGAATAGTCGTATTCACATTGAGATAAATTACTGCCTGCCAAGACTGAGCCACTGAGTGACTGGGCGACCGATCGACCGATCGACGAATCGACCCAGCAGCTGACTAACTGATCATTTGTCAATCTATCAGTTCGGCATTGTTGTCTTTTTGCTTTTTTTGTTCTTCAACACAGAAAGAAATAAATCATGATGACAACAGTTAAATTTGATTATAATTTTTTTAGTTGCATAAATTTGTTCGTGTCGCAAGGTCATAGAGTGAAAAATTAAGGCATGCAACATTAATTTGATTTGCGTGCGAATCGAGACGCTTGTCGGGGAGTGTCTACACTATCTACTTGAATGATATGTTTGTATATGTATAAATAGTGTACATACCATATACAAGTTGGCCAATACTTTTGACCATAATATGCTAACAACTTAATCTATTGCCAAGTCCAAAGACAGGAACATGACCAAACGCGCCATAATTAAAAAAACAGACGTCACTCTTTTATGTGTTTGTTTTATGCTCAAATTTTGGAATCCAGGGCCATAGACAAAGGGGGGCGTATTTGAGTTTCTAATTTGAGTATCTCAAATGACTATCTAGACTCTAGATTCTAGAGAAAATATCTGAAGAATGCTCACTTTCAACCACAGCTCATTGACTATCTTTCCTTATCAATCTTTTCAGTCTCAACGATCGTTTCATAATCTCAGAAGTTGTCTAAACTTTTCCGTAGAGACTTTTTATTATAAAATATAAAAAGAATATTCATTCATTCACTATGAAATAAAGTATAAACAGAAAAGTATGAAAAGTTAATGTGAATGATTAATGTACTCTTAAAATAGTATAAATATATATAATAAATAAGGAAACTTTTTTAATAGATTGACTTAAGTTCTCAATTGAGAAACCCCTTTGGCTGATGCCTCTGTTAGCAAATTGTTTATGCAAATGTTCTAAGCACGCATTTGAGTTTTCTACTCGCTTTGGCTTTTAATTACCAGCTTGCAAATCGCATTTGCCTTAATATGGTAACAAAGCGCGAGTCCAAGTTTATGACTCGATGGGGGTACGGATCGTCGGACCGACGGATCGACGGATCGATGGTGTTTCGTAGTGCTCTCAGCGGGACGGAACCCGCTTAGGAAGTCGGAGACGCGTTCCGGGCCTTTTATGGCCTGCCTTGGGAAAGCGGTGAGAAAGCAAACTGAACTCTCAGTCTCCCAGCCAAAGTCGTATTCTCAGTTGCTGGCTAATTGTGAGCATCGCTTTGGGCCAGCCTCTTGACAAGTTGTTGGCGTCGCTGTTAGCTGCGCTTTGCGTTGGCGCTGGGTCCACTTTTAGTGCGGGGGCGAGACCTGACGTTGATTTTATTTATATTTTACGTAAATTTATTATTACAAATATTGTTATTGCCGCTTTCAAGCGGAAATACACTCGAAATGCCAACCAAGCCGCGCCACCCACGTGCAAAGCCAACTCAAAGATACTATAACAACAACCACCTGCACTTGGGATCTCGGGCTCTCTGAATGCGCCGACTCATTCATTCATTGGGGAAGTGGAAGCTGCCAAATGATCTTTGACTAAGGCTAAGACACCAACCAAACGAATTTCAGTGGAACCGACTATTAAGCTGACTTTCGAGCGGAAATGCCGAGCGATTAAGTTGTTGTTTCTAATTAATTTTATACGCATTTTCATTTGGCTTTTTCTTATTTTTTGTTTTGTTTATATTTATAGATAATTTGCATAAATGACGGTCGCCTAGACATTGTCTCTACTTTTGTTTTTAAACGTGGGCGTGGGGTATACGAACCATTTGAATGTTTCTTATGAATGACATAGTAAATTTTATTGAATTTTGTTGCTACATGTCCCAATTGTTTTTTTGAACGGAAAGAGATAGATTTTAGATAAATAAGTTAAGGCAAAAAGAAACTAAAACAAATTAAAAGTAATTTATTTTTTTTTGATAATTGATTAAATTTTTATATATATTTTATTTTGTAAAAATTGTATCAAAGGTTGCTTAAAATATATTTAAAATAAAAATTAATTTATTAATATGCAGTATTTTATATAAAGTTTATTTTATTTTCATTAAAAAACTTCAATAAAAAAACATTTTTAATGGAAAGGGACAGATTTTAGATAAATAAGTTAAGGGAAAATAACATAAAAGCAAATTAAATTACTTTAAAAATATTGATAATAATTTATTAAATTTTTATATATATTTTATTTTGTAAAAATTGTATAAAAGGTTGCTAAAAATATATTTAAAATGGAAATTAATTTATTAATAAGCATTTCATTAACAAACTTCAATTAAAAAAATTTTTAAACCGAAAGAGACAGATCTAAGATAAATAAAAGTACTTTAAAAATATTGATAATAATTTATTAAATTTTTATATATATTTTATTTTGTAAAAATGGTATAAAAGGTTGCTAAAAATATATTTAAAATGCAAATTAATTTATTCATACGCTGAAACAATTAAGAGCGTAAGATTTTCTACCATACATGAATAGAATGTCAATTCAAAAGTACTTTAAAAATAGTATTTAATATGAATAATAATTTATAATTCTTTGAGTAACTAAAAGCTTTGAGTCGTATAAAAGAATCAGCGTATAATTAAAAAATTAGTTAAATTAACGTTTATAGCGGATATTAAGTTCTAATCTGATATGGAATGGAATTGTTTTTGTAGGCGTATTTTCTCTATGTACGCAAATAGATTTCTGTGCCTACTGCATATTACTCATAGCTATTGCTCAATGTATATGGTATGTATATAAAACGAGATTAATGAGTTGTAGAATCGCTGAGATTACCTAATGACAGAAAATTGACTGACAACTTGAGAATTAATCCCTGTCTGATTTTTCCATGGCTGCAACCAAAAAATAATAATAATATAGGAAAAAAAAGAAACTATTATAATCAAAAATTAATCGTGTGTTAAAATTAATACGCATTCACTGGCCGAGTGGCTGGCCGCATTGACAAAGCATAACAAATCTGAGGAAGGCGAAAAGTGGAACTGCAAAAGTCAAAGCGCCAGCTGGGACAGATCTTGGCCAAGTTAATCGTGACCGATGGATGTGGCGTCTGTTTGCGGTGTTTTGTCTGCTGTTCATTGAGACGTGATTTTCGACTTGTGATTGCCCATTTGTTGTTTTTCTTGTTGTTGGTTGTTTTTTGGTTGGCCGTCAACATTTAAGTCATTTAACATTATGTATCAGATGTGCTGCCAATTGTAATCCCCAGCAGCGCTGTCGTCATCAGCTGCGCTATTGCCGTAGGCCATTGCTGTTGCTGTTGCTGTTGCTTTTATTAATTTGGCTTCAATTAATTACGCTACAAATTGTCAACAAAACTTAACCGCAGACGCGTGCAAATCCACAATGGGGCACCCCTTCTCGGCCATTGGCCAACAGCAGTTAATAACCAATGCAAATCTCTATGGAACAACGCGCTAAATGAGCTCTACATAAATGGATAACGAACATGACATTGGGCTCTGTGCGGATATTGTTGATACTCAGTGTGTGTTTGTGTGTGTGTGCAAGTCCATTGGCCTGGCTAATGTCTGCTGGCGGCATTAAGTCATCAGTGGCAGCAACAATAATCGAAATCAGCCTAAACGAGGCACAAACATTGATTTTGAGCGATTCCAATCAGCATTGCCCCGTGCATGTTGCATGCCGCATGCTGCCAATTATACTTGCTGCAAACTGGCTTAAAACTGCCAGACCCAAACAAGCCGACAGGCGGCAATAATTTTGAACAACATGTCAATGCTGATGCTCATCAAAGTGATTTTTAGTGTGCTCCTCTGTTCTCGAGCTCTATGGCAGCACCCCCACAATGTTGACAAATCGCCAACGCCAACGTATGGCCGACATTTTATATTAGTATTTATGATATGTGCGTGTCTGCTTTATAAATAAAGTGGCTCAAATAAAGAGGTAAGTGCTATCGCTGCAGGCAGGTGTGCTGCTCACCAGAGGCGAGGGCGAGGCGAGGGCGTACAAATTGGGTTAACTTGGGCAACGGCTATAAATTCATCTATACAATATGTATTTAGCGGTTTAACATGGGTATATATGTACTCAAAATGTGTGTTGTTTAACAAGTCTTAGCCAAATCAAAAGAGATCAAAGGCTTTCAGAGTTGAAGCAAAAAAGAAGCAATATCCAGCCTACGCTTATAAGCTTGAAACATTTTCACGCGAACTTTTTAAATGTATTTTGTTGGCCTTAAAGTAAACAGAAGTAGAAGTTAAGCTTAGAGAATCGTTGAGGAAACCCTTTTTATTTAATTTTAATTTAGTTATTTATATTTTAAGGTCCAGCATCAGTCTGCAGTTAAGACTTTTACAGGGCAAGGCACCCTTTTGTACTCCTAATCTATTTGCTAAATTGTAATTATATATTTCAAAAATATTTTAAATAAGTGAAATGTAGCACACTCTCGATTGGTTTTAGCTTATTTTCTTTAAATTTTATATCTACTTCAACCATAAATATGAATATTTTTAATGTTTTCTCAATGTTTACGAGCAAAGAGCTTCATACATAAAAGTGGAGCATGACAAATTGCAGGCGACAGGCTGTAAAAAGCAGAAAATTTCTAGGAAAAAACGGCTCAGCCTTTGATGTTGCAGTTACGCTTATGAAAATTCAATCAAATGAAAAAATCTGTAAAAAATATAATAAATAGCATTAAGCTATTCATTCAGTAGCACATAATTGCTTGCAAACAGCGCGTTTTTTCTTCAATGGATTCAATTATAATCGTCGATTGGTAACGTTGGTGAAGTCATAAAAATTAAGTTAAAGTAAATAAATAAAAATGCCTTTGGTGACGTTAACCCTTATAAATTGGCCAGTAAAAGAGTTGGAGTTCAAATTCAATTTAAGAAATAATTTCTGTCAAACCTTTCTCTGAACAAAGTTTGAACTGAGTTTCGGTATTGGTAGTAAAATGTTTCATATAAAGCGACTTATAGAATTTAAACAGTAAATTTTGAGCAAATGAATTCCTTTTACTTTTTTTTTTTTTGCAATTTAATTATGACAGCATCTATTTTTATTCCAAAGTGGAGTTGAGTATTTAAAGATCGTCAAGCGTCGGTGGATGTCACATCACGAATGTCGCCTTGGGTTTCGGCCTGTAATTGCAAATAATCATCGTCAATTGGCGTGGCCAAAACGGCGTTAGCTCGAGGTTCACAGAGTCACAGAGCCAGTCGAACAGTCCAGACCAGACGAGACAAAACAAGGCAAGAGACAGAGAGATAGAGAGAGAGAGAGAGAGAGGCGAGGGGAAGACGCCAAATAAAGTGGCCTACGCACGGTCCATAAAACCAGTAAGAGACACCTACCCAGAGGAAAGAAAAAACAGAAAAAAACAGAAAAACGCGTTTCAATTTCAAATTGATTGCCCGTCGCTTATTATTATTTCCTTTTTTTCTTTTTTTTATTATTGTTATTTCGTTTGTAATGATTGTTGTTGCTGTGGTTCCAGTCATTCGCTGGGTGTTAAATACTCGTGCGAATTTTTTTCTCACTGGAGGCCAACGGCGATTTAAGTTTGCCTTTTAGGCGCCACCCCCGCCAACATTTTTGGCACATTTTCCTATTTGTTTTTCTTGCTTTCTCGCTCCAAAATGCCATTGGCGAGGTGAGGTCTCAAGACGCAGGCGTAGCCCCCTCAAACGTGGACAAGTATACTTGTCTCATAAACAAATATTTCGTGATCTTAGCTCAACGCTAAAAGTTGGCCAAATCAATTATAGTTGCAAGATAAAAATAAATGATTATAATTATGAAGTAGTTTGGCTAAGACGATGGGAACTTTAAATAGCAGAAATCGCACCTTTTTAGCAGCACAACTTATGTACTTGTCTTATCCAACCCAAAGAATCTCTTCCGGGTACTTAGCTTCTAGCCAAATCAGAGATATCTCTTTGGCTTTATGCAACTTTCAGTTCTATTTTTTTTGGGGTATCTTGAGGATGAGCAAAACAAAGGAATATTTGCGTATTGTCTGACGTCTCCTTTGGCGTTTTTAGTCCTTGTTTCAAGTCAATATCCTTTGCTGTGGGTTTGCTAGTTTGGATCTGTGTATTTGAGGTATTCTTTTGGCTGCTTTTTTTGTGGCGCGACCAATTGGCTACCTTGTCTGTGCGCTTTCCCACAAGTCAAACACTTGAAATGAATCAAAGTTGTTGCATTGCCCAGTTCTTATTGCCTTGTAGTTACATATACGAGTAGTAGTAGTACTCGTACTCGTACTCGTAGTCGTAGTCAATGTTTGTTTTGAGTCGCTGTACCCTTTCCTAATATGGGCAGGCCCCCATCACACACTTGTACACTTGTTTTAAGTAAGCGAGATTGTGTGTGCCGCTTGCTTGTGCAACATATCCAATTGGAAATGAAAAACTCTGACCTACTAATCACCGAGCCAAAAAGCCAATAAGAGTCAACAACAGCAACAACAGTAAGTGCCACAGAGCAGACAACGACAACATCGACAGCCCAAGAAATCAAAAGATGGACAATAACTTTAAACCAGTTTCTGATGTCGAGCCTTGTTCCAACTTGGCCTAACGCTTTTCGCTTGTACTCGTAATCTTACTCGTACGAGTACTCGTACGAGTACTGAGAACTGTTTGTGCCAGGCTAAGCACAAATTTGTTTTGAATTTGATTATATGAGGTTTTTGGGCGCACAGGTTGCCCCACAGACAGAGAGACCAGAGCCCAATTGACATTTCAAGCTGCATTAAACGACAACTCGAACATGGGACAGACAGACAAGCAGACAGCAATTCGGTTTCAGACTGAGACAGACCAATCGCAAATTGCGGCGTTTCACAAAAATTATTATGTTAAATTTAACTGGAAATAGCACACAAGGACATTTGCGCATGCGCCCCCAGACGGCGCCAGCTCGTCGACGACGGCGTCAACGATTGTTGGCTAAATTGATGATGATGATGATGACAATGGTGACAGAAGGAGGTGAAGAGAGGGGGACGGAGGCAGCTCGCTCAGATTATCGCAGTTTTGTTTTTGCTTTGGCATAAATCTCAATTGCTCGCATTTAACAACAATTTAAAGCAAATTAAATTTTCTGCCTGCCGCCGTCGATTGGCTGCCGATAGGCGTGTGCTTGCTGCACCATATAGAGCGCCATCTATTGGCGGGATTCGGTGGGCTAAAGGCGGCCCTGCCATGTGCATATAAAGTAATTTTCTGCTACATTAGCTTTTCCTTCTGCGACCATTGGCTGTAATGGCAAATCGGCCAAGTACTCTACCTATTTAACTCGAAAACGACCTTCAGATGCTCTGCCCACTTCAGAAGGTTAAGAAACTCTTCAGAGCCTTTCAGAGCCTAAACAAGTGGGCGACATCGTCTGATATATTGGGTACTTATATGATATTTTGATCGATTGACGCATTTACAACCTTTTTTGGCTGATTTTATGAGATACAATCATAAAAGTCGTTTAGTCTAGCATTTCGAAGTGTTGACCATAGTTTAAAATGTAAATGAGTCATTTATTGGGTTCATTCATCGAGACATTAAATTAATACAAATTGTTAGTGTGAAATGATTTACATACTATATATAAAAGGGTGTTCTATTTGATTGTTCTATATACAAGTTTGGATATAAAAAGTTAGTAAGTTTGCACACTTCAAAGATTTTCGATGCTGATTCCTATAGAAAATTATAGTTTTTTGCTAGAAATTTCAAATGATTCACGACTTTTGTTCTCTGTTTAGGTTTGGTTTCAGTTGAATTTCATTTCATATCAGTTTTATTCCTCTTTTCATATACTTAACTTTAATCTTGCTCTGTTACAAGTTGTATTGCTAAATCTTTATGCTCGATTTGGTGTAGCGCAACAATTAAAAGAAATTATTATAGATTTGTTTTGAGCACTAACTGCCTCTTCTGCAGTTCGTTGGCTTCTTGGCTGCGCTTCTCACTGCCATTTGCCAAGAAAATCGCCCACCAGACAAACGACTCACAACAAGCACTGGCACTAGCAACGGCATCGGCATCGGCATCGACAGTGGCATCGACAGCGGCATCGGCATCGACATTGGCATCGGCAACCCACATCAAATGCTCCACTTAGACGCGCTCCATTGTTTCCGCATTCGATTAAAAATGATAAATGCCTCATTGCGTTCAAGTGAAAAGCAGAAGGAAACCGAACCGCAGACGAAGTCGTTGACTGGGCCCAGTTTTCTTGGCCAGCTGAGTTCTGCTTGGCTGTGGAAATTGCCTCATTTTCTTGACCATTTTTAATGTCTCGTTTATGGATGCTGATAAGTAAAGAGCATTTCTTTCTTTTTCCCTATTTCTCACACCCAGCTAAGAGTTCTTCTGACTCTGACTCTGACTCTGCCTCTGTCTTGCTGTAATTATTTGATTAATTTTATTGCTTGTTCAATTTTCTATGTGTGTTAGGGTGTGTGTGTGGGTGTGTGCTTAGCTTGAAGGCGTTTGGAGTTGTCGGTTAAATATATCGTTTATGCTTTTATTAAATTACACGCATTAATTAACTGCCAGCTTTTCGGGGCAGAGTCACAGTCAAAGCCTGCAACAGACGTTATTACCCTGTTTCTTGCCCCTCTCCTTACTTTTTCCGTCTCTCCTTCTGCCAAATCTGATTCATTTCCATTAATTGCCTAGAGCGCTGAAATTAGTGTTTCTACACGATTATTATATTTATTGATTGTCTGAGGCATATCTATAAATCGCACACAAATTATTCCTCCTCAGGTGAGCCACTTTCTGTCCAATTAGCCATGATACAAACATTTCAAGTCCCTCACATGTCGTCCATGGGTTGAAGCAGGATAACTGGCAGGACAACCACAAGTCGGTCAGTAACTGGTGAGACTCAAGTATTCCGATATACGATAGTTGGAGTCTAAGTATGTCACCTAATTGAGGTGGACATTTTACGGAAATTAGCTACACTTGACTGGCTCCTAATTGCTGATTACTATACTAGGCTTACTTACAGTGCTTAAGTTTACATTATATATATATATATATATGATATATATATGATAGACAAAGAGAACAAGGAGCAAAGGACATACAAGAGAATGTGATTGGGAATGAATTTTATTATAATTTATTTATTTAAGTCAACTATCAGCAGCTGACTACGAATTAACTTTAAAAGCAAAAGAAAATATTTAAAATTTAAAAATACAAAAATTAATAATATTAATAATTTAAATTATAAAATTAAAATAGAAATAATTAAAATAAAAAATTAATATAAGAAAATTAAAAATTTAAAATTAAATTTAAATCTTAGGAATTATTGTAAAATATAAGATAAATTGATTTTATTTAAGTCGATCTAAAATTTATTGCAAGGATTGGGTAAAACCCAGAAAAACCCAATCAAATCAATATATTATATCAGTATATTAGTGTAGAATAAAGGAGTATTAGAATATTGACTATTACTTACGTATATTTTATTAGGAGTAATAGTATATAGAAGCTTAGTATATTGAAGTATTAATGTATAAGAGAATAAGTAAATAGGGTCTACACTGTTGCTAATTAATATACTATTAGAGGTAATATTATATACAAGTAGCGGTATAATGCAGAATTATAAGGTAAAAAAATGACTTAAGATAAATTCAAGTAATGTTTCTAGAAAGGAGGTTAATTGTTTCTACTAAGATATAGGAAAAGAGAAGATTTTAAAGAAGAAAGAAGGAAACGTGGAAAGAGCTGTGTAAGGCGTAACCTGGGATATAATTCCTAGTACATCGAAAAGGAATAGTAAAACTAAGACGACCTTAAAGGAGAGAACAGTCTATATTGCCAATATTCCATTTATATAGAAAAACAACACCGAGTGTTTTTCTACGATTCATATTCATATTTATTAATTTATCTATCTAATTTCTCGTACACTTTTGTTTAAATAACTAATAAGGAACAATTTTAGTTACTTTTGATATTTCTAGTTTTTCTGGATTGTTTTTGTTTTTCCTACTTGAATTTGCTTACAAGTTCTTTAAATTAGTGAAGGAAGCTTTAGAAGAAGAAGCCTACTAGAGTATGAAGGTAGACGAAGATTGGGGTCCCAGTTTAGTCCACGTGAAGCGAACAGCACAAATTGCTTCTGATTCATATACTTCATGGACTGAGACTCTACCCTCTTGATAAAGCAATCCATAATTTAAATTGAAGTTCCAAAACATTCTTTGTGATTCTATAATTAAGACACAACCTCAATTCATTATAATCAGACTGTGAATAAGTGCTCAGTTATTACCGAAGTGTTTATCTGGTTGAGAGTATCAGTTGGCAGAGTTGATTTTCAGTTGATTTTGCTGACTTTTGGCTGTGACTTGACAATTTTTTCTCATTGCAACTAATTTGCCACACTTGCGACACTTATGGATAAAAAAATGACTTCATTTCTCTGGAACTGCATCCTCCATGACTGCTGGCGGCCTTTGGTCAGTTGGTCATTTGGTCATTTGGTCATTTGGCCAGTGGGCGCTGGCACAGTGCACTAATAAACATAAAGAGTAAACAAGTCCATATATGGCTATATCGGTCAGCAGTATAATATCTGCTGCTGCCACTCTTTGAACATCATTGTTTTATCTTATTTTATTTCATTTTATTTTATTTATTATATTTTTTCTGTGGCTGTGTGTCACATGCATTTTTCATGGGACCATCTTTGGCTTTTGCTTTCAGTCGGAAAGTTGGCATTGCAAATTGTCAAACCGTTATGTGAAAGTACTTGGCCCTGGAGGGCTTTAGGTAAACTTCGAATGCGTTGGCGTTTCCATTTATTGCGAAATATTATATTAAAATTATACAAGCAGTTCCTTAACAAGACGACGACGACGAAATTGACGATCACGGCGAGAAAATGAGCAATGCGACAGTTGTATCTGCATTTTATGCAGAAAAACTGCATCACAAATCCCCCTGCAACAGTCCGAGTCGCAAGTCTCAGTTCCACTTCAAGTCCCACTGCGGTTATCGCCATGACAGCTGTCAATCAATTGAAAACCAACCGAAAAAAAGAAAGAAGAGAATTATAAAAACTGATGCATCAGAGTTACGAGTCGTGTGTGTCTGTATGTGTGTGTGTGTGTGTGTGTGCTACGAGAAAGTTGGTTAACTTTAATTGTGCCGGCAGTTCAATTAGCGGTACAAGTGATTTTATAGCGCCCGATCCCAATTCATTTAAAGTGCCCGTAACTGGGCTCGAAATGCATTCATCAAGTGCACTTAAGTACTCCAAATTTAGCCAAGTGCACAGGTACTGGCCAAAATACTGGACGACGCGTGTTGTTGGCCCCAAAAAATTAACAGCCATAAAAGGACTTTTCCAAGTGCCGTCACATCGGTGTGGCATAAATATGAAGCACATTTGGACAATTACTTTATTTACGCACTGTATTTTTTACCCTGATTTATGCAGTTTGCAGTCTCTCCGGCAGAAATACGGAGCACGATGTGCCCATCGCATTCTTAATTGCACTAAAATGCAGATTTTTGTTGTTGCTTCTTCTCCTTCTTTCGGCTGTTTCAGTTTGCAGTTTCAGTTTTGGCCTGCCAAAAAAGATAAACAGCGACAGTTTTTATACTGCCATCGATAAAGTGGGGGGTAGACGGTGGGTGGTGGGGTGATGGGGTAAGAATTTGTTGCCGTTCGGCATGCCTGTCCTGCCAAACTCATTAAAACGAATCCTTTTAATGGCCAAAAGTTTGCTGCATCTGCCATAATCAGTAAAATTAAGGCCGTGGCAGCTGAAGGCTGAAACCTGCTTGTTGCCAATGTCGTTAGCACTACTTCCATACAAAAGGCCATAAATAAAACTTGTCTAGTTTGATCTTTTTATAGGTCTTTGGCTGACCTTCTAACTACATTTTATAATACTTTTTAATATAATTTTCTATAGCACTCTGGACTTCGTTAGTTGGCCATAATAGAGGGTTTATTGGCAGGGGAAATATAAAAAAAAATATGTATGAAGTATCCTTCAGTAGCTGCTTAGTATTTGGCCTTAATTTGAGAATCGATTGGTAATTTTACGGCAAACCATGGATAGAATTAAAAGCTGTCCAAAGCTTATACGTATCTGGACTTAATATTGGCAGCAAGCAGTACTCAAAGGAGTAGCTTAAAGGTGCCACAACTTGTGTCTCATACGTTGCCTAACTAACAACTTACTTAAACCAACAAACGAGCTGAAAGAGAACACACAAACGAACGCTGTCATGTCACACTCAAAAGGCCCAAGGCAGGAGGCAAATGGTAAGGGCAACGAGTGTGGGGTGGGGTGGGGTGAAGGTTGTGGGCTGAGGGAGACAAAAATTTCTGGTTGCTTCTTTGCCAGTGTGGCCCCTCTCTATACGTGGCAATGTTGCACTATGGCGCACTAATTACGAAAACTCAGCACGTTTTGCCATGCTGTGTGACTGCCTCGCTGCCTGGCTGCCTGCCCCACCGTGGCAAGACGAGGCGGGTGATCGCCTGGTTGCCTGAGTGGTTAAATGCTGCAGTAATAGCGGCAACATGCAACACGACAGCTGCTTGCTGCTGGTGATGGTGGCAGTGGCACTGGTAGCGGTAGCTGTGGCGGTGGCGGTGGCAGTGGCACAAAAGTTAAAACATTGCGGCAGCAATAAAAACAACATTCGTTTAAGCTTTGGCTTCGGCCTCAATGGCTCCCAGCTGGGTGGGGGGTGGCTGGCTGAATGAGTTGGCCATGGCTTTGGCTATGTAACTGTATTACTGATGAGCTCCAGCCCGAGCCCGGCCCAGGCCTCTACACGGCCAGCCAGCCGCAGTTTCACCAAAGTCAATGTCTGAGGTTGGCATAAACCGCGTCCAGCGGCAACATAAGCAGCGTAATGAGAAATGCATCAATTGCACAAAATTGTTTGGTTTTGTGGCTGCGCTTGGATGCAGAACAACTTGAAGCTCCACTCAATCATAATTACACACGGAATAGTGCAACATGTGTATTAAGAGAGTTAAATGAAGTTCTTCAGTATATGAAATTGACTTTAGAAAGCCATAAATGGAACGAAAACAAAGTGAAGTGTTTATAATGTTAAGTCTTAACTTAAGAATAAACTGATAGTGCTTATATATAACATTTGTAGCAAAGCAAAAAGGCTTAAAGTGAAACTTAATGGAACCAAAAATTTATTTATAAATAAAACGCAAGCAACAAACTGAGAGGAAAACCGAGAAACAAATGAAGGAGCAAGTTATATACGATGTTTGTCAAAAGTTTCCATTTTGTATATTATTTCTAGTAGCATTACCGTTGAGAGGGCCAACATGTCTTCTTAAATTATAGATGAGCCTATTTTCTATTACCAAGTTTTACTGCTACTTACATAGTCTGCTACACCGATTGTCCTTCCATTTACATGTGGCAGATTTGCAAATACACAGCTAAAAGTCATGAAATCCTTTCTGCACACAAACTAAACACACACACACACAAACTCATTCCACATATCCTGCAAGCAAATGGGTTACCGAAGGAACCGCCGCCTCATGCCTTGATTTGCAACTAACGACATCAGGTTTTTTTTTTATATATAGTATAGTAGACGGCAACCAAACGCCAACTACATATTTGCAATCTTTACGTCGGCTACATGGCTATAAAAATAAATTACACAAAGCTTAAAACTTATGTGCATCAGGAAGAAAAATGGCTTATGGACGCGCAACGGAACAAACGAATGAAATGAATGAAACGACGGAGGGTCACGGCGGAGTGGAGACTAAATGACCAATCGACCTAACCCTCAAATGGCAACGTTGATGAACGTTATTGCTGTTCTTGTTTTTGTTGTTGTTGTTGTTATAGTGTTCAATTGGAGCGATCCAAAAACGCTACCAACCCACACTCAGACAGAGAAAAGGTGGCAGCCAAGAGCTAACGGTAAAGGTATAGCTTTAAGCCGACAATGAAGACATTAACATGACCAACGACAACGACGACTACGACAAAACTCTGTGCCACGGCTCATCACATTAATCTTCTTAATACGCCCATCAATAATTCAAAGCCAAGGCATGGCCAGACCAGACCTGACCTGACCACTCCGAGCCCAAGCTGAAGTTGCCTCCGTGTGTCCACATTGTTGTCCAACGTTCGAGCACGCAATCCATACACGACGAGCATTGAATGTTGCCCAAGTGTTGAGTGAATTATGACGCACAGTTCGGCTTCAGCTTCAGCTTCAGTTCCGTTCAAGTGGCCACCTTCAAGGGAACTGTTTGTCGTACATCAAAATCAAACTATAACATACAAATATTGAACTCTTCCCTCTTGCCACACCAAATGCCAACCGACAATGAAACTTTATGGCTCGTAAGCATTTGATTTATGTTTTCTACCAAAAAAAAAGAAGCTCCTATTATGCTTAGCTATAAGATACCCTGTACCTGGATCTAGAATGTACTTATAAGTATTTCGAACTTTGTGTTTATGATGTATGATTTATCCCGATTAAAAAACTACTAAGAAATTATTATCATACTTATCTATAAGATACCCTGTATCTAGATTTAGAATATCCTTATATCTATTCTGACCTAAAAGTGTCTTTAAAAATGGATTTTAATAGCTTTCAGATACCTATTTGGCATGACAGATTAGATATTTTTTAATAGAAGAACATTTTTATATCTATCGTGAAGGATATGGATATATACTCTTCCACTTTACCATAAATATGACTTTATTTTATAGGTAACACACAGTTTTTGACTTTAACATACCTTTGCCTACTTTTATTATACCCTTTCGCATCAATTTGTCGTTAAAGGGAATTATGATAGTTTATCTCGTCGCTTCTTACATTCACAGCCAGTGAATGCTTCTGAATGTAATTGTGTTTGAAAGACATATGTATTCAGAGGCAGAGTCGCAGGCAGAGGCAGAGACAGTGGCAGAGGCTGGGGGCAGAGGCAGAGGCAGAGGCAGAGGCTGGGGTAGAGGCAGAGTCGCAGGCAGATTCAGAGTCAGAATCAGAGGCATAAACGAGGCACATGGCACATGTCCATTGTCAATGGGGCTGTGTGACAGCGGCAAGCAGGCTGAAGTGGCGCCACCCGCCTGTCCATTGTTTCACCTGGACAATGCTTCGCTGCATTCGCATGTGCTGGTTACCCTTGACAATTTGGCTGCTTCATTGGTATTTCTGGTGCTATTCCAGGTGCTCAAGTGTCTTCCGCTTTCCCAGTGAAAGCCTCATGCAAATGGCCTTTGTCCATGCAATAATTGTTGCTTTCATTCATCATTTTTTGTTTCAGCACCAATTCGCATCTGTCAGGCCTTGAAATCAGTTTTCGGGTTTATACCACTTAGAATCGTTATCAATTCAGATTAGCTCAAGTGCCGCTGATTGTGTCAAAGGTTCACATCACGCAATACGATTTCCAAGTCGAAGTGCCTATAAAAGATGCGAACAGCAGCCAAAATAATTCAGTTTCAACGTTTGCAACGCACAGTCAAAAAGTAAGTGAGAAAAAGTGAGGTCGATTCAAAACGGGAATACAAAAAATTTATATTTTAAACTAGAATATATATTATATATTTACATTTTCTAACTTGCGGTTGCATCGAATTCGTGTGATAAGTGTGTTTAGCCAGAGCTACCATAGAATATTGCGGAATATAAATCTGCTTTTTTATAAACTTCTGTTTCACTCAGTTTCAATCGTCAGTTTCTGGTTATTATGGTTATTTTGCTGAATCCTTGTTATATTTCACTTATATCCTTAACTGGAAGTATAATATATATATGTATGATCTCTGTCGCTCTTTCTTTCATATAATGACCTTTTATGAAATTTTAAACCTCTTGTTGATAGCTTCACTTTTCTATAAATTTACATAAAATATTTGAAATTTTTAACGTATATTTTCATATAGAAAGATATCGAAGGAATAAAACCAAAACAAAACGTATTCAGCTTAGAGAAGCTGTGTTCAATGGTAACTGAATATTTAGAGTTTAGAGTGTATCTTATAACTTTAGCTATAAACTCTGATAGGAATACACTTGAATACTATAATTTTATAGGTAGATTTAGATCCTGTCAGATCTAAAGCTAATCTTTTTCTCTTATTTCTTGCAGCTTAAACTTTAAAATGAACTTCTCGTGGTTTGCTCTGTTCTTCTTTGCGATGATCGCAGTCGTCGTCTCAGCTGTCCAGCCTGTTGTCTGCCCAGCTAAGTTCAAGAACGAGGCAGGCCGCTGCGTCACCGATCGCACGATCCACGGAACTTGCCCCGACGGATCCGTTTATACGGTAGCCTACAACAAGTGTGTGTACAAAAATTAAGAGAAGATCTTGTAGCTGAATAAATTGAATTCCATACAGATGTTGTTTTGTCTTGATTTATTGCTGAATTGCTACATTTAGTCGCATTATCTCATTATCAATTTACGCGACATTAACCCAATGATCGCTTGACCTGAGATCAGATTAGAGCCGAGGCGATAGTCTTAGTCAGAAATGGGTTCGGTTTCAGTAAACAACGCCAACTGATGACAGCTCGCTCTATAAAAGCGTTCGACCTAGTGCATTGTGTAAATAGTTGCATTTTACATTGGACTCAGGTGAGTGTAAGTAGGGCAGACCTGCAGCTAACGGCAACTGCGAATTACAACAATCCCTTCGAATCCTAGAATGAACTTCAAGTGTGCTTGGCTCTTGGTGCTGCTGGTGGCGCTCATTGGTGGCGCCTGGGGTTCCAGCTGTCCCACTGGATTCAGCTCCGAGAAGAGTCTCTGCGTGAGGGAGCGACCTGTGCATGGCACGTGCCCCCCCGGATCCAACTATCAGCTCAGCATAAATAAGTGTGTCCAAGCATAGGCGATAAGCGTTCATATATAAATATAAAAATGTCGAATAAAAAATGCTATTAGCGAGTGTTTGTGATTATGAAAAGTTTGTGAAAAGCTGTTTAATGCGGTTTAAGCTGCACCTAACTAAATTAAGACTTAATCAAGGGGCTTATTGTGAGCAGTACGATACGGAAAATTAAAGGTTCGGGATTACGAGAAACATGTACGCTCAATTTGTAACAAAACTCATGTCGTTCAGTCTCAATTATTGTGTGAGCCAAAACGCTGGTGGGCGAATGTTTTTGGACAAAAGTTCAACAAGTGCTGCAAATTAACGAACATGTCACGCGGCAGCCTCTGCTGCTTCTAATGCTGCAGAGATTCAGACATACATATGGACAGACAGACAGACAGACAGACAGACAGACAGACAGACAGACAGAGAGACACTCACGTTGGCCCATTAGTTTATTACCATGTAATTGACTCAACGCTTGTCAGACAACGTTGACGTCGTCGTCAGCTCCTGCGGCTTTAATGTGTTGCATTTAATGACCAGAGTGAGGCCAACACCAACACCAACACCACCAATAACAACAACAACAACAACAACAACATTTACACCAGCAACACCAACAGCTACAGCAACAGCGATGACAGCGCATCAAAGTCAAAGCGGTTTGTCTGTCCATCTGTCCGTCTGTCCATCTGGCGGTCTGTTCAACTGTCCATCTGTTCGTTTGTCTGTGAGTCTGGTGTGATTAGCGTGATTGGCTGTCTGTACTCTGGCCCCCTTATCAACTGGTAATTTAAACGATTTGCCTTACGTAATCGAAGGCCGCACAGCCTCAGTTTAGCTGAACTCGAGTTTTGCTCCGATCGGTTCATTGGCTTAGGGGCTGCATATAAAATTCATTAAAAACTTTGTTTTACCAACAACTTGTACACTGGGCTCTGTAAATGGCTAAAAAACCCTGCAATATTTAACACCAACAATAGTAAAAAACCAAAATTATTACTTTGCCAAGTCCAAGCTGTCGACAGGATGTGCAGCAAACCCAATTGCATATGCCAATGTTACAAAACTTTTCCAAGCAGCATGTCCCGAGTCCTTCGTAGTGTTGACAACAAACTGAATTGCTTCACAATAAGCCCAGTTACTTAACTTGGCCAAAGCTAGATGCCAATATTAAAAAGCTACAGTTCTCTATGAAGAAACCGCTAGATCTTTAATCAACGATGGAAATAATTTCATATGAAGCGAATCGACTTCTGCTTGAAACATTTTAATGTAAAAGGCCAAGACTCTTGGCTTAAAAGAGGAGATATACTTCTATATAAAGACACCGCTAGTTCTTTAATCGACTCTATTTTAATATAAAATCTTAGTGGAACACAAATTTTCTACTTCTGCCTGAAACATGTTAATATTACAATATATAAAAGGCCAAGTCTTTTAGCTTAAAAAAGAGGCTACAATTTTATATGAAGAAACCGCTAAATCTCCAATCAAACTTTAGTTTCCTTTAACTATAAATACTCATAGAAATCAGTTAAAAATGGGAGTATATAATGTATAAACTATTCAATTTTCTTAAAAGGGTGAAGACTCTTGGCTTTAAAAAGAGTTAACGGATAATATATCGTCTCTAGTTTGGAAACTACTTCAAATGTATCTTTTAAGAACTAAAAAAAGCTACATTTATCTAGCTTGAAAACGGCCAAAGTCTTTGTCAGCTCATATCTAATGCCATAAACTAACATTCTTGTCACTGGGGCTTGTAAATTTCTATGACTTGCATAAAAATGGCCCCGAATGCTTCCGCCGCTGGGAGTTTCCTTTGGCCTAAAAGTTTTCCGTGCCACGTTGTCAGGCGGCGGGCAGCAGGCAGCAGGCAGCGGCGAGCAGGAAATAAGGAAATGTTTTCAACAGTATTTGCTGCCTGGACAACGACATTTATCAGTCAGTTGTTGCGGCGGTGTCCACAGTGGCTTGTTGGACAATTTTAAAGCTGTCACAAGTGGCTGCCACCGCCATTGCCATTTCCTTTGCCCCATACCGTTGGCAGGTTGCAGCTGTCAGGCGCTGCAGTTGCCCCAATAGCCGCATGTTTTCATGTGGCCCTTGTTCAGATAGCAGCAGCTCCTTACAAGACTGCAACATCGCAGTGGTGCAACTCACGCGTAAATATGACGAACGTAAGCAGTAAAGTTGTGGCCAACTGATAGCCAAAGCTGACGCCAACGCAGCTCCTGCTGGCCAAAACTTTTGCGAGACGTTGTCGCAAGTTTATGGGCCATATTGTTCCCTCTCTCTCTCTCTCTCTCTGTGTGTGTCTCTCTTCAACTTTGGTTTGTTGTTGGCTGCATTTCAAGATTGTTGCAATGCCGCACTCTTATCGCGTGCAGCATTGTCCTGCGGCCGCCTGCAAAAACGAAAGTGTGGCCATAATTTCTGGTTGTCCTGCTGTGTTCCTATTGTGGCTGCTTCTGCTGCGGCTGCGGCTGCTGTCGACTTAAACTTTTTCCGTACCGTCAAAGTTTATCGATGCGAGCCAGTTTCAAATATAGTTAAAATGCGCCCTTAAAGCATTCAGCTATAATTATGCTTGCTTTGAGTAAGCGTTAATGGGTTTTCCAGACAGCTCTGTACTTTCATTTACAAGCTACACTCGGCTACAAAATTGTGAAAGCTCTTTTTGTATAGCTCATAAAAACCCTTTCATTGGGAAATTAAACACAAATTAAATCTTTGCAAAATGCATTCTTAACTTTAGGAACTAAATGTAAATAGATATTTTAACCTCTGCTTTATATACACTTTTCTTCACTCGATTTAAGCAATGAAATATTCTATATCCTATCGATCGGTATGTAAGCTGAAAATATATTCTGCTCTTTGGTATCCCTGGTTTTGCCTGACGGACATGTTTGTCTGCTTGTTTCGTGCATGCATTCAACTTTTTCCGAAAACTAAAAACAAGATGGCGGTTTTCCACACTATCCATGTGTCTGTGTGTGTGTTTGTGTTGTGCCCCACAGGCTGTAAAACTTTAATTTGAGTTATTTGCACGAGTAGTAGAAGTAGTTAAAATTATATTATAATTTTACCGTCAAAGCAAAAACAAAAACTTCAACAGTGATAAGACGAGACAAACTAAGGGGATTTAATGGTCTCTCTCTCTCTCTCTCTCTGTCCCTGTCTCACTCTTGCTCTAACGCTCATCTTTCTCTCGGGCTGTCCCGCTATCTATCGTAAATGCTTTTAATGTGACGTGCTATGTGCGCTGTGGCAAAACTTCGCTCAAAAACGACAACTAAATCCGAGACGAAACATATGTTTCATGAATGCAAAAACGATGTATTTCAATCTGCCTTTGTCTGTGTGTGTGCATGTGTGTGTGTGTGTGTGTGTGTGTGTGTGTGTGTGTGTTGTATGTGTTTTTAAGGTTTTTGTGTGCTCTAAACTTTTAGTTGCCAAAATATTCGATGGTCGCGACGTTCTCAGCAAAATGAACGTTTAGTTAATGGCTGATGCTGATGAATTTTGAATTGTTCAGCGAAACGTGCGCTAAGTGTGATATTTTATATTTAAGCCACTTGCGGGTTATATACAGACTTTATGGTAAGCTCCATTAACCTTAAAGTTTACGAAAAAGCAATGGCTGGAAATAGATACATTTAATGGAGTAAATTTAAAGAGTTTGAAATTATTTTGAAGTAGATTTTCTCTTTGGATTAAGTTTCTTTAATATTTATCTTTTTGGAATTAAAGAATTTCTATGGAAGTTCAGTGTGTGCATAAATTTCTCAAACTTGAAGCTATTTTATGCCATGTTTCAACAATGTGTCGAGGCAAATTATCCGTGAATGTATCTCGCATTCGATATTTTGTTGTAGATACTTTTTTATTGCCAGAGCATCCCCTGGTCTTAAGCAAGTTGCACATTGGCTTACCAATTACTTAACTCTGGCAGTGGTTGACGTTAACATTAATGCAATTTGGCAACCCTGTTCTATAGTCCTTAGCCACTTAAGTTTTAACGCGTTTGTTCGCCCCAAGGTTATTGCGACACTCAACTCGAGATTGCACCTTTTGGCTTCTTGTAAGTATATAATTGTGTGTGTGTGTGTGTGTGTGTGTAAGTGTGTGCTTATGTCTCACTGTGGGCGTGCCTTAATCCAGCAAATCAGCAGCAGCTGGCTTTTAATCGCATTGCTGTTATTTCATTATAACTGCAGTTAGCTGCACTTCAAATTTCGTCGTGTCTCCCCCCTCTTGAGACTCCTCGAGATGCCTTACACACTTCTATAGAAACTTATTTTGGCTTAAGTTTTATCTTTATTTCTTGCTCTGCGGATTAAAAAACAAATGGTGAAAAAAAGAAACCCGAAATACTTATACAAGGTGGAAACAGCGCCAAGGCGAAGTGCAAAGCGCAAAATGAAAAGCAAAACTTTTTATTTGCTGTGACAAATTTTGAGCAGATAAAACTTAAGAACTTGTGCCATGGAGTTGTGGCCAAAATAAATTCGGCATGCAGACCCAGACTTTTTACCAACATTCTCCCCATTCCATTCCCCATTCCACTCTACCCGAATTTCTTGTCGGTTGTAGCAGAAACATGTACCGTTGTACGAATGGCAACGGTAAAGCTAAATTAAGAAATTTTTGGCAGAACTAATGCGGCGCATTAGTCAAATGTCAAAATTATTTGGGGTAGAAAACAATTTCAAACTTAAGGAATTACACTAGCCAGCACAGCCGACTCGCTTCACTGCTTCCAACCAGACAAGTGATTTTTTACAACACTTTTGCCAGGCTCCCAAATTAAATTACAAAATTCGTGTTCTCGAGGAAAAACCTAATTAGCTCATAAGTCAGCAAATTTATGAAATTGTCCTTAACCTTTATAAAATACATTTCTCATAAGAAAGACTTAGAGATGGATATAGAAGAAGTCTGATATAGCCAGTAAGTATTCGTACTGTGGATCGGTTCTATCATTCAGTGTGTGGAACAGTGTTATTGGTAAAGTTTGAATTGGATTTGGGAGTGAAGTTGGTTGGGAAATTTGGAAATTTTAAAATTTGTTCCACTCACGCCTGGTATTTGGTGCGTTTTGCCTCATTTGCTGGCATTTCTTATACGCCCCGTTGCACTCGTTGCCGAAACTTGCTGAGCATAGGTTGAATTTATGGCCAATGGAGCAAAAATGTGCATTGCAGTAAGCAACGGAGAGCTGAGTGTGAGTAGCCTTTGATGATTGTGTTGTTGTTCTATGAATTATGGGGCATTGCGTCGTGTCGGTTTTGTCATTTGGCTAATTGTGCCCGAAGGCCAAAATTTGCGAGGGGCCAACATAAATTTGTTGCAATTAATTAAAGCCGCAGAAGACGTCGAAATAAAATAGAAACATCAAATTGTCGCATTGGGCGCCCTCTGGCAGCCGCTTTTTGATTTATATTACACTAATTGATTTATTGACAGATACTTCTGGCCAATTGCGTTGACAGCGTCTGCAGTTTGTCGCTTCGTTGCGTCCATTTAAGGCGCTCGGACAAGGCATTTTATTTCTCTCCGCACCTTATTTGATTAACGTTCGATTTTCACAATTTATGAAACTTCATTAAAAAGCGCGAAATACGCGGCCCACGTTCTCAATGCGCACGTGCAGCACGCGAAAAATGTTAATAAAGTTTTTCCTCCACCTGTCCACCTGTCCACCTGTACACCGTGCTGCCTGGCATCGTCATCTTCATCATCAGATGCCATTTTTCATTGCAAATTGAATTTATTCTCTGTGTGTACTATATGTATGTGTATAAGTGTGTGTGTCTGCGTTATTGTCTGTGCGTTATTTTTCTTTAAAGCTCCCCCAGTTTGGGCCTCTGTTTCGTTCTGCGTACGTGCTTCACTTGCTTTTTTTATTTATATTTTAATTTTCAATATTTTCGTGTCCTTCTCTCGGTGAGACTGGAATATCTGAGAATTTCTTTATATAGATTTAAAATATGTCTTAAGATATCGCTTTCAATGCGTTACAGCTCGTGCATTAAGTATACGCCGCGTTGGCTTAACTAATTATGCAGCCTCCCCTTCAGCCCCTTTTGGGGGCGGACATTATGATGCAACTGCGGCAGCTGACCAAAATGCTTGATTTAAGCCACATTTACATTTCAAAATGCCAGTTAACATTATTTAAATTGCAAATTTTGTTCATTGAATTTGTCGTTAAGCTGTGTGACTATAATTTATTTTATTTTTTCTATTTCTTATGCAGTTGTTTTTTTGGCTGCCTCACACACAATGCTGCTGGAAAAATTGCATAAACTTGCAACATGTCGGCGTGGTTTCTTCGACTGTCAACTTGCTTTGCCTATCCACTGCCTGAGAGTTTTGTCAGTCGAATGAGTCGAAGCAAAAACAACAAATATTTAAAAGTTTTTGTCAGCAGCATTTGTCAGAAATGTCGCGCGATTGTCAAGCAAACGCATCTCGAGACTGCGACTCCGGGTGAGGTCTTTGCTCAGCTTCGGGGCTGACAGCTAAGGCTCAGCTGTATAGATCTGAGATCTGCCAAAGAAGCAAGTTATTAAAGCGTTTCCATCAATGCCGCGCCCCACATTCACTGCAATTGCAACATTTACTCAAAACTTAGAAAACCCAATGGCATTTGCATAAAGGAAAAGTAAGCAAATGTAACGAGTGACAGACAAACGAGCCTACACCTGACCAAACGAGCTGACTGACTGACTGTCACACGGGCTGAGACTGGGACACGCCTTCTCCTACGACTCCTACTAGACTGTGTCGATAGATATTTAGTCTTTGTTTTTGTCTTTGTGTTTTACTTTGCAAAATATACTTCGTTTTTTTTTTCTATTTTGTTTCTCAAGCAAACAACAAACATTTGGCAGGCTGTCAGGCGGGGCGGGCAGGCAGCCAAATGATTTTTCCTAAACGTTTTGCAATTGACATTTTGACATTTTAGCAGTTGTGCCTCGTCGCTGCCGGTGTCTATGCCAGTCCCAGCCCAGGAAGCTGGATGCGGTGACAGCTGACCAAGCGCGTTGATGGAATGGCAGCAGATGGTAGCAAAAAAATAATTTACATACTTCAGCGTCCGTTGGCATATTAAAAATGATTTTAAAAAGGAGCTGGTACCTATACTATAATACACTAGAGATTCTCGATGTGTAGAAGCCGCCCAGCAACAACCTGTCTCTGACTTTTAAAGTTTGGCTTTAAGCTAATGACAAAGGATATGATTTTATTTTTATTTATGTATATCATATTTTACTTATTTCATATAAAGACTAGAAGCAGTCGATTTAAATATAAAAGAATTTATTATTAGGAGAAAATTTAATATATTTTTAGATACAAATTAAATAAAAATATAAAAATAAATAGGAAATAGATACAAATTTTGTGTATACCAAGAAATTTGAGTTGAGAATTGCTCCAACATTTGTTGCAAGGATAATGGAAAAGCCAGAAAAAATCCCAATCAGAAGTGTAAGTTTTAGTATAAGTATTATTAGTACTATTAGTATTAGTATTAGTATTTTTTATTTATTTTATTTTATTTATTATATTTATCTGAATTTATTAAATTTAAAGACGACTACAAACATTCGACTAGCAGAAAAAGTATAACATAAATTAAACAATATGAATAATCTGGAAATTTAAAGTAAAAAGTGTAAAAGGTCTTCGGGTATTATTAAAATTGATTTTAAATTTGAATTGATTCAACATTTGTTGCAAGGATTGTGGAAAAAGCCAGGAAAACCCAATCAGAACAATTAGGTATTAATATTAGTATTAGAAAGTGAAAGTTTGATTGCACAAAGGCAGGAAAATCATGAAAATGTATATGAAAATACGTCTGAAACTTTTTCGGTAAAAGATAATATTGTTTGAGAGCATATTAGGAGTCCTTAAAGGATACGGCAAAGTACCTCAATCGTATCGCAAACTTCATACAAGCGAATATTGATTATTATCATAAAGAAAGGATAGAAGTTTGCGTTAAGTTCACGTTTTACTTTTAAGCATTCAGATAATTCAGTTCAGCTCGCTACTTAAGGCAAGGGTTTGAGTAGAATTTAAGCCTAGAATAAAGTATCTTTAAGGATGTGTTATGGCGCCTGGTTGAAGGGAAACTTTACAGTGTAAATTAAAGCCTTGCTCTGCTTCTGTTTGGGGCCAAACACTAAATTTGGCTGCTGGCATAGTCGGCTGCTGGTGGGCTGCCATTTGATATTGTCCAAATTAGCATCTTAAACACCTCTTACTTTGGGCAAATGATATGGCACATGGAAAGCGAATGCTCCACAGATAGCTGGCTCCATTATTTGGAAGAGCCTCTGGCAGCGGCTGCCGCTGCTGCTGTTGGCAGTTTCCCAGGCAGGTAACTTGGCGACGCGTGTGTGGCCTTTTATGGTTGTTGGCAGCAAGTTTTTGGCTATCAGCAGACAACCAAATCGAAGTCGTCTTTGTCAGTGTGCGTGCATGTATCTGTGTGTGTGTGGCGGGAGTCTATTTTGGCTTCCTCGCTTATATGGTCAGTCAAACTTTCAATTAACACACGGTGCATCCTCAGCTGCCGCTGCTGCTGCCGCTGCTGCAAAACGTTTTCACGCTCTATGACCAAGTTTGGGCCGCTTGGCAGTTCAGTCGAGACAGTTGGCCAGTTGCAGCGGCGGCTGAGCATTAATTGGTGGACGTGAACTGGGACTGGGTCTGGGACTGGGACTGGCAGTGGCACTGGAAGTAGACAGGATTTGCGGCCAAGCGTTATTAACACCAAATTAATCAACGACCGTTTGACAGCTGAGTGATTTGTGCTGCTGCCCAGTTGACACTATCCCCTCCGACCCCCACCCCCAACGAGTCTGAGTTCAATGCTGGCGCCACGCTGGTCCGGTCGGAAATTTCTAATTATGTCGTTGCCGTCATAGTCAGAGAGTCGAGGAGTTAAATGCATGGCCCACTCCCACTTGTCGCTCGATTTGTTTGCGTTTCAAACATGACGCTTATGGCCAGCAGCCAATCGACACAGAGCTCGTTAACCGGGTCCAAGTCAAGCTTGGCGGCAGTTTTCCTTTGATGTTCGCTCAACGCTCTACGCCTGGCAGTTTTTCTGTCTTTAAACGCGTGCCGACGGCTCAAGCTGTGGGCCTGCTCTTTGCACTAAAATTGGGCTTTGTTTTGGCACATTAGCAGGCGGCACGCCCATAAATCTTCAGCGCCAAATTGAATACGCGTGGGGGGAGGGGGGTAAAGAGGGTTGCTGCATATCATTAAAAAGTGCTGCTATAATTTGGCTTTAATTGGCTTGACGCGTTGCGTGATGCTCGCTGCTCAGTGGGTTGTGTGCCACATATTAAGCAAACATGAGCATAACACCAATTTACACTCTCTGCTACAAACATACACACTAAACCATATAAATATAAACGTATACAAGTACACATATACCCACACACACACACACACACATGCTGAGCGACGCAATTAACATGACATGCTGCTCACGTCGGCCTGATTGGGCTATGGCGATTGGATTAACCACAAAACTCAGTTGACGCACAGGCAGAAGAAAGTGTGACCAGATACACGACTATAGAATACCTTAACTTTGGTACACATACTACAAACAGACACTGTAAGCTGCAAATATTTCTGGGTCTGACTTCATCTAAATTCTAGACTAATATTCGCTTGGAATGATACCCTGTTTGTGTGCAGTGTATGAATAAAATTATGCGTGTCTGTTATGAGCTGGTCGAAAAGGTTGTTGCGGGTAACAGGAGGAGCCGCAGTATAAGTGCAAGTTGGCCATAAGTAAGTCAGTGCTTTAATTTTAATTATTGCCAGCCCCAGCCCGATGGGGGCTGTGGGCCTGACTAATTTGCCAGCAACATGACACTGACGCCACACCAGAGAGAGCCTTATTGAAGCGGCTGATTAAGTCGAACACTTGGTTGCCTGCTTTACATGCTCATAGCCAATGGCTCATTGACTGGCCGGATTGGCTTGCGTTTGGCGTTAATTAAGCTGCACTGCAGCAGCAGCAGCGCCGCACGACGCTGGGTGCGTGTTGACCATGTGGCCGGCTGGTAATCTCCGCGGATTAATGCGACACTTTGCAGTTAACAGAAGTTGTTGCTGCCACAGCTCGTTGCTCTTTTGCATGCTTGTTAACAATATTTTCGAGGTGTTCGACGCTGACTGGCAACTGGCAACTGGCAACGAGCAACAAGCATCAGGCGAACATGTGGCCTGCGGCCATGGGGGCCACAGTGCAGCAGTTGACCAACAAATTGGTTGAAATGCTTTTAAATGTACATATATTGTTTATAAATTGGAACTTTTACACTATCCACCTGCTTGAGGCAGTTGCTTTTTGTTTTTTCTTCTATGTGACATGCAGTTCATATTCATCTACCAACAATTTATCCACTCCGGCGGAGCCTTCAATAGAGCCAGGAACGTATTTGCCAATGCTCGCCAAACTGTTGGCCTATTGGTAAAGTTAACTTATCAGTAGATAATCGGTAGGTTAGATTGATATATCGTCTTACCTTGGCTCGCTTGATTAGCTCATTCTGGGCTGTCAGGATATTGTCCTTCTTACCACCCCACGAGCGCATGGCAGATGCCTGCATGCCGCGTCCAAAGGAGAACGTGAGGGCCCAAGGCTTGCATAGTGGCACGTTGTTGGTGGCATTCAAGAAGCAAGAGGCCTCTTCCTCCGACAAGCCGCCAGACAGGAACATAATTCCTAGATGGAATCGATAGATATATATCTGCAACTTGAGACTAACTCCAAGCTTACCCATCACAGCAGGCGGCACAGTGCGACGCAGGGCCAGGATTGTGGCCTGTCCAATTTCTGTGGGACTATTATTCTTGTTGCTGGTGCTGCCGGCAGTGACCAGGCTCGGTCTGAGGATGACACCTTCCAGATAGACATGATGATCCACCAGAGCTTTAAAGACAGCCGAGAGCACGGCTTCGGTTACCTTCTGACAGCGATCCAGATCATGATCGCCATGTTGCATGATCTCAGGCTGCAGGATGGGCACCATTCGCTGGGACTGACAGATGGAGGCGTAGCGTGCCAGGACATGGGCATTCTCCATAATGGCATGAGCGGAGGGAGTGGTCTTATCGATTTTCAGCACACAGCGCCACTTGGCGAAATCGCAGCCATCCTTTTTATACTGGGCACAACGTAGATGCAAATCGTCCAGGCCCTGCGTCGTAAACTCATCCATGGAGCAGAAGAGTGGAACTGTGTTCTTATCCACCCTGATGCCTGGCAGGATGCCCTTTTTGCGCAGCACCTCGGGGAAGGGTACGCCGGCGTCGGTTTTCTGATAGAGCGTCTCGTGATACATTATGACCCCAGATATGTTCTCTGATATCTTGGGATCCGTCGTAAAGAGCAGCTGTCGATACTGGCGCCGATTCTCCTCAGTGTTCTCCAGCCCAATGGACTGTAAACGCTTTCCCATTGTGGCGATTGTTTCGTCTGCTGCGAGGACTCCCTTGCCGGGTGCCACAAGAGCTTTAGAAACGCAGGACAACTCCTCCTGGAGTTCCCTATTCGGATAATAAAAGATCGATGTCATTGTTTCCACCAAAAATTTGGATTATAAAAAAAGAGAAAAATATTATCTTAAGAATAAATGTAGATGTTGACCTGACAGCAATACAAAAGTAAGTGAAGAGCTATAGAAAAAGATTTATCGTCAGATTTGAAGTTTATTATTAAACGATTGTAAATCCTTAACTAATTTGTCATAATTTATATCTTTTATATTTACCTGTGGCCTTGGCGTTTATCACTTCTTAATTGTTGACCGCCACCCTGGCCGCAGCTTAATGATATTCTAATTGGACTTTTAATTGCTTTTCGTGTTTTGGCGCTGGGGTCAGACATTTCATTTGAAATATTCCTTGATAGCGCCAGATTAGGGAGCACTTCAGACAGGACCGTAAGAAAAACCCAGGATAAACTTGCTTCAAATTAATTATATTTTAGTCGCAATGAGAATTTATCAAAAACGTTTGCTTCGGCTGCTGGTGCCGCTGCTGCCGCTGGTGCCGGCTGCTCGTTTTTATGGCTTTCACACACATTTTATGGCCAAAGTTTTTTAGCACAAATTATACGCAGCGGGTGTTGCCAATCTATAGCCATGGCGACTCGTATGTAGTTATATCTGGGAACAAGTTGATACCGTCCTAACTTTGTCGTCAAAATTATGAGCGAATATCGTCAGGCAATTTGCAGTGCATAAATTGAATTAAAACACACTTTTCCAAAAATTTTCTCTTTGTGCACCGTCCAATTATTTCGCTGACGGAAAATATATATATTATCAGTCGAACGAGTATAATTCTAATTGGCGTGGGAAACGCGTCGAGTGCTCTGTTTTCATTTATTTGTCAGTTGTTTTTATATATATTTTTTTCTATTTCGAACGGAATTTGTTAAACTGTCGAGTGCTTTAAAAGGATCGCTGGCGAGACACTTGCCTAATTTTGTGTAAATTATCGCACGAATTATGAGTCTCGAATGTGAAATATTTTCCAAAAATAGTCAGCGTCTGCGTCAGGCAGCAACGAAATTAAAATCGATAAATATCAGACAGTAACAGTGCACTCCATGCGGATTGGATTGGCTCGATCGGAACGGATCGCATTGAATCGATTCGGATTGGATGCTCATATGTGTGTGCGGTAGTTTCTCAGCAGCTTGTCATAGGCACACACAGTATCAATATTCAAGCTCAGAGCAAGAGGGGCGCCAGCGGACTCGCCAATTAGGCCAGACACAGACACAGCCAGTGGCAGTGCTAACTACTCGTACTGGCCAACTCGCATAGCCAATAAATCTGCCGCAAATCTTCGCAGCAAGCTCGATGGCCGCTCAAAATGTCTTTGTACCTAATTGAGCGTGGCGCTGACTCAGCAGCAGCGACGTTGGCAGCGACGTTGGCAGCAGCAGCGGCAGCAGTAGCTCTGTCAAACTGTTAGTAGCTTAAATATTATTAATTGATTATCTTTAAACGTTTTAATTGAAAAGCACTGCGCACACAAAGCTATAAAAAAATCCAACTGAATTACTGACGCTTTGATGCTCTTTCATAGAGTAGCTCAATGAACTTTATATATATACATATATAATATATATATATATATATATTTGTTGGATTTAAGGTATTTATTGAAACAGTTTTTAATACATTCCCTAAAAAAAATTATAAAAATAATTTAATCCTGATTTATAATCTCTCAGAAAAACCATAGAAGATTTTTTTAAAATTAAAGAAAAAATATTGAAAAAATTCAATGGTTTAAGATTTACATAAATAAAGTATAAAAAAGTAAAGCTACTTATAGAACAATAATATTGAATATTATTTATATATATTTAATTTTTTAAAACAAGTTTTTTCGTTACATTTTTTCGTTATTTTATTATTCTTCTACTGTCAAAGGCAAACAGCCATAACAATATTGTTATACGAATAAAGCAATTGATTCCTTACTGCACACTTCGGATTCCGGACGCCGGAGTCTACACTTTCAGTTCAATCCCTCCCAGTTCTCAGGGCATTCAATGAACCGTCTAAAACTGCAGTATTAGATTGGAGCTGTGGAGCTGTGGAGCTGTGGAGCTGCTTGGTCAGCCAATGATGCCGCTGGTCAGCGTTTAGTCAGTCAGGCGTAATTATTGTTATTACCAAATTAAGTAGCCAATTTTTTCGACTCTTTATCAGGCTGTTGTCTGGCTGTCTGTGGCTACTGTGGCTGCTTATACCCGTAATCCGCCGACTACTTGTATGCGCCTGAAGTGCGAGTATCATAAAAGTGGGTGTCCGTCTGACTAACTCATGCTGTTTTTTTTTTTTTTCTATGCGATTTTGGTTTCCAATTTTGAGCACAAAGTCGTTTTGACCAAAATAATGTAGACACACACACACTCGTATAGTGGCATAATTTTCAAGGAAAATCTCTTCATTTTTAATGCGCTTGGCAGCCACCACAACTGGTCACATATGTTTGCTGGCTATTGCGTTGTCGTTTGTAAAATCAATAAAAAAAAATTATTAAAAAAAAGGAAAAGATGTGAGTAGATGACGACGATGGCAGAGTCTTGCGTCTAGTAGAGGTGCTTATAAATCGACTGAGATTAAATCGAGCGCACATAATCATATTTAGCTTTTGGCCAGAGTTCAGTTTGTGGCGGCTGTAGACAGCGGGCCAGCTCGACGTGGCCCCTCGAGGTTGGCCCCGCGTCGTGGATCGTGCAACTCATGGGGAACATGACCAAAACAATGGCTAAGCGCCACCATCTATGAATTAATCACGTTCATAATTTTGCGTCGTGTTGTGTTCGCTGTTCATAATTTTTTTTGCGCTTAATTTGACTAAAAAAGGATATGGAGCCAATCGACTCAAAAGAAAAGCGCCAAAATCAGCCGATAAATCGCCAAAGATTGGCCGCATAATCCACGGGATGGCCATGCCACAGCCATGTTGCATAATTATGCAATGTTTTGTTTCTTGTTTGTTTGTTTATTTGTCTGTTGCCTCTTGTCTATTGTCTGTTGTCTGTTGGGTGTTTGTCTTAACATGTCTTGGCGCGAAAAAGCTTGTGTGTGGCCATGTTGTAACAATGCATTGTTCATTGTGACTCTGCTCGTATGTAGATGAGGTGTTTCCTGTGAGCTAAGAAACTGCAATAAGACGTTTATATTTTGCAGTTACTATTCATAATTCTATTAGTAAGATACTATCGTTTAGGTTAGGCTAAAACTATATACTACTTACTGTATCACAATCTTTTATTACTGTGTCATTTTAATTAGTGTTGACTTGATCTAAGCTTAAATCATTTCACTTCTTTTACCCACATTTACCACGTAAGATTATTCTGTATTTATTGGAATTGTTTATTTAGTTTTGTAGAGTTGAGGTTTATTTTTCCTGAAAAACAAATTATAAGTTCAAAAACTAAATATATATCTTCTTTTTCTTAACTGCTTCGCCGCGTCCTGCTTTCTTTTGTCAAGTATCGATTTCAAATCGATCGACTTGCAATACTTACTATATGAAACTATATGAACATAAAGTAAACTAAATTGGAATTTTTGTACACCAATCAACTCAATAGAGAGTTCAAACTGATTCTTATGGATGTAACTGATTCCAAAACTTACCAAGACTAGAACAGCTGGGAAATGCTGTTACCTTTCAAAAATGAGATAATCAGCACTTGAAGTGTTAAAATAGTAATTCTTAAATTAGTTCACAAGCTCCTTAGTTCCTAGTCCTAGTCTAATACACAAGTCCACAAATGAACTTGATCCCTTTCAAGAAATCACTGAAGTAGAAAAAGACATTGGAGGCCAGAGCCATTGCAGATAAGTTGAAGGATGAGGCAAAGTCACAACCTTGGCAGCAGTTTATGAATAAGATCTCAGATGAGCAGTTTAAAGTTGTCACATAGATAGAAAGAAAGATCATGCAGATAGATTGGTGATCATAATTGATCAAAATACCAACCAGGGCTATGTAAAACGAGTTGATAGACTCTTTACCAAACTGATTAGCTACCTAAACGTCCTTGGCAATGCGCATCTGCTGCAGTGGGTAAAAAATGATTTGGCCATTCGGGCCTGTTCCAGTCGATACTCAAAAACAGCTCGAGGTTTAAAAAACTGATTCTGGAAATGATATATATCCGGATGAGACAAGTCTTTAAGTGTGTTCGCACTGTGGAGCACTATACTATGTAGAGTCCACGCACTGATCTTGAGGGGACGGCATGTGCCATCCTGTCCTTTATACAATCCTCTGAGAAGCTTCCTTTAGTTCTGCTGCAGCGTAGGCAAGGCTCTATTGAATCACCGTGGACCATGGATCCAAAAGCCATGGAAATCAATGGACGTTTGGTTATTGTTGGCGGGTCCGTCGCGGCAAGCATTCAAATTGCGAACATGCACATGAATGTGTTTCATGCCGCTTCCAAAATGGGCGTGGTCAGCGATGTATGCGCCCCAGATTTGGACACTTGGAACATGATGCGCCATGCAAGAGGCATTGCCGGCGGCCTTTGCTGTGGTACAAATGATTTTAGGGCTCGGGGCAAGAATTTGGTCTGTCTGTTTCTAATGATGCCCCAGGGGCATCATCATTTCAATTATCCGGAACAACCGCCAACGCATCTTCGTGGCATTTGCTACTGCCACAACAAGCTCATCGAAATTGGATTTGCCTGTAGCAACTGCTTGTCGGTTGGGTTCTTGTTTTGTGCATTTTGAGTTTCACTTCAAGCCAGTTGTTGCCCAGGACCCTTTCGACTAAAATACTCACCTATTTGCAGCTATTGCGAGTAAGTAGCTCTCACTTTACCTTAAATCGTTTTTATTTTTCAGCAAGACAATTTGCAGCTGGTTATTGAGAGAAATCTGTTAAAAGTGGCAGCTTAAATGTAAATTTTTGCTATTGAGTATTTACTATTGAAGTTTTACTATTTTTGTAGCATCTTCCAGGAGCTTACTTCTGATTGCTTTTATTTTTATCTGCTCATCGGCTTTTCGCTGTACTTACAACGTTTCTGAGCTACAGTCAATTAAAGCAGAGAAAGGAGGAGGAACCACATGACTAGACAGCAGCGCACGTTCGCACAACATAAATTTCGAGATTGCCACATGTCAGGCGCTGATGTCGACGCCATTTTGTGAAATCTTCATTAAATCAACTTTCAGGCAATTGCACAGACGCGTGGAGGAGGATGTCCCTGGTCGGGCGGCTGAAAAATTTTTACGAGCCGCAAAGCAAATGTTTTCTTCATATTTCATTCAGTTTTCTTTTTTTTTCATCTTTCTTGTTTCTTTCATTAAAATTTACGTATTATCGCATAAATACTTATGTACATGCCTGAGAGTTTTCCCGCTCGGCTGGATGAAGCTTGGCCAATTTTTGCCAATTAACAGACGCGCAATCTCACGTACATCGGCCATGCGTTTGTCGCGTTTACGTTTCAGCAGGGCTCTGGCTGGTGGTGTCTGGGTTTCGTGGGTTTCAATTTCGCGTTGGTTTTTATGGGTTTATGGGCAGCCAGGGTTGCCATATCGTCAGGCCCAGAGGCTTATAGTATCAGTGGCAGTCGTTAAAATGCTTCTCATAATTCCCCTTATATGCGTGTGACATTTAGCGGCGATGGCCATTCAAGATTCAACATTCACATCAGGGTGCACTGGAGCACAGAGCATTTATGGGGTGATGCCACCCAGAGGCAATTATTTTAAACTGTTGGGTGTCAGTAAACAAAATGCTGCCCGCATTTATGTACACTGGCAAAAAGGACACTTTTAATTGTTTGCCAGTGACTCGCAACGCGGATCGATATTGCTGCAAAAAGAACATTTTGCACCACTGTGCCCTAGGGATACTTCACAAGTAAGCCGCTTGCTTTTGCATATTTAAATTTAAGTAAAATTCCTATATATGAATTTGCTGGGGCGTACTGTGCGTATGCGTAATGGAATGGTATTTTAATTTTCCTTTGGCATGCCAAATATTTGCGCGGCTCTGAGCCATAACCTTGCCAGCCAAGCCAAGTCAACTCCAACCAGCAACCAGCAGCCAGCAGCTGGTAATTGTCAATGATGTTGGTGTTGACGTCGCAGTCGCAGTCAGCGTCGCCGTCGCAGTCAGCGTTGAGGTTTGCGTTGGCGTGGCCGGCACACGTTTCGATTTGCAGTCAATGAAGGTGCTCGTAAGTCGTGTAACACTTTTTGCACTTGCATTCAACTTTTTGGCTTTTTAATTTACATTTCATGTTGGCGACCACCCACACAGTCATTGACTGTGGCTGTGGCTGCTGACTCAGTTTCCATTCACAGAGTCAGAACAGAGCAGCGCGAAAAGTTGCTCAAGTGTTGACTGCCGCATTTGGCATTCAAAGTGCAAGCCAATCGAACTTATTTTTTGGCAAAAGTTCAAGCGAAAGACGTGCTCCCGATCTATTTATATACCCGTCGCCCTCCCTCATCAATCAGAGTCACAACTTTAACTGAAGGTAAATTCAATTGGGCGTTACAAAATCTATTTGGTTAATTGCATGCCTGGCACTTTTGTTAAGCGACAAAACATTTATCAAGCCAGCCTTGTGCTTGCTTTTATTGCTTGTTAATTGCCCAGCAGAACACACACACAGGCCGACTGCCGCCCAGGGCCACGCCTATGCCATGCACCTGCCAGGCAGACAGCCAGCCAGCCAGCCGGAAGACCACGGACCTGGGGCTGGGCGTGTTGCCGTTGCTGGAATTGTGTCAGAGTGGAAGCACTTGGTGGTCAGCTCGGCAATCCTCCGGACATTGCAGCGCCTGTTTTCTCAGTTTCAGTCACTCTTGTGGTTTTCTGCAAATTGTGAAAATTAGAGATGACAGCGTGACACGAACTATCAATTATCAATTATCAATCATTAAGCTAAGTCCTAGGGATCTGGCAAGGATCGAAGCTACTTTTTGTTGTCAACTCCATAAGAATTAATCGCTTTTGGTTCTTGTGCAAAGGAAGAGCTCACGTGCGCTTCTCTAGCGAATATGCAAATATTTGCTACCTGATGCTGTTATTACCTGTCTGAGGGCAACTGCTCTGCCCAAAGCTGTGGGCGTGGCAAATTTCGTTGTAAGTACAACACATGGCACATTTGTTTGCTCTATATGTGGTCCAAAATGGTGACAAATAACTTCCCCAGGTGCGACTGTGTGTGTGTGTGATTGTTTGTCTGCCTATGTGTGTGTGTGTGTGTGTGTGTGTGTGTGTGGCCTTGACTGCATTGGCAATCGCATCTATAGCTATAGCTGTAGCTGCATTTTCGTGCGTTATGAGATTTATGCGGTATGGCAGGAAGCTCTTGATTAATTGAACTTTAATCAAAAGATTTATGTGCCTGCAATAATAAAACGCACAATGCAATCGCAGCTAATTGCTTTAATTGCTCTGGCAACTCTGGCAGACTCATGTGCGTGCTGCGAGTCGAAAAATGAAAGTTTAAATTTGTCTCTGAATTAAATTTCGTTAACTAAATTATTGTTTGGGTCATTCAAAAGATTTTCTAACAAAAATTGACTTCTCATCCATCAATCGAGTATTTGAAATCCGCATTAAGCATGCAAAGCGCATCGCTGGCCTGGCAATAATTCATTCACTATGATCGCATGTGAATGACAATTCTATAACTCATTATGTGCGCCTGCTCCACATTTAACAATGACTTGAGTAAACCGAGGGAAATAATAGATACTGTACTCGCATCTAATTGATATTCTTCGGCGATAATCATGGAAATTTATGCCACAATATGTAAAATATTTCTCCGCCGGCGTCATCCTCATTGTTTCTTCAAGCGCTTACAACAAATTGCAATTGCAGCAGTTTCTGCATATTAATTTTCATGGCGCTGACGTCGACAGCAATGTTGCTGTTGCTGTTGCTGTTGTTGTTGCTATTGCTGCTGGCACGAGCGGCAGTTGTTGTCGTCGTGCTCAAGTTTCGCGTTGCTGGTTGCTGGTTGTTGCTGCGGCTGCTGCTGTGGCAGCCACTTGAGCGCCGCTTCTGACAACTGTAACAATGCACTTTCAAATGATAATTGTTACAACTTTTATCGCTGATATTGCCTGCAACTGTTGCCGCTTTTCTCGTTGTTGCTGCTGTTGCTGTTCTTGCGGCAGCAACATTGTGGACTGCCTCTGGTTTGGAGTTGTTATTGTTATGATTATTGCATTGTTATTGGCCTTTTATTGCATCTGCGTTGCTTTCTTGTCTTCCTTGGCTTCTCCTGCTTCAACTGCAACTGCAACTGCCTCTGGCTTAAACGCTTTAAGCCAGCATGCAAAACGTTTCATATCTCCCCCTTGCAACACTCTGGACTCTGGCGATTGTTTACGTGCCGTTGACAGCAGGCCCTACAAATGTTCATCATAGATTTTGTTTGGCATTTGGTTTTCGATGTTGTTGCTGTTGCTGTTGTTGTTATTTTGGTGTTTCGGGTTTTCCCGTTTGTTTGTTGTTCTTTGAAACGTCGAACGACATTGTTGCAATATTGTCAGCGCATGTTAAGGCACACACAAACACATTTTGTTTGCACAAGCGTGCCAGGCATCATGCGGGATATGGCAGAAGGGGCGGGGGGAGTGGCGGGTTGCATGGGTGTGTGAGTGTGTGAGTGCCAGGGGGCATGGCCCTATCCGAACGACAGTTGGCAGCGGCCGCCCTGTCGCTTAGACGACCAAATGTGGCGCTTGAACACGATTTTCGTTTATTTTTTTTGTTGTCCTTTTTTTTTGTTTGCTTGTAGATATTTTATTTTGCTTTGGTTCTTGTTTTTTGTTGGCCACGTTTATTGTTTGTGGCTGCATATTATATTTGGGCATTCATGTTTTACCTATATCATTTTGATTTTTATTGATTTTCGATTTTGTTTATTGCGGCTGCCCTTTTTCGGTTAGTTTTGCATGCCAAAATAAATTTCATTTATTGGATGAAATGTTGGCAAATTATGTGAGTTCAGTGCTGGGGGCACAGCACAACACAAAACAAACATTTGTTTTAATCGCTATAGCCATAAGTTGAAGGATTTTGTTGCATGAGTATAATTTTGGAAAAGTTTTTTAATAATTTCAACAGAATATGAGCAGAAGTTAGCAAATGCTATTTATGTCTAAATTTAAGCAACTTCTTGGAAACTTGGCTGGAATATAATATATTAGAATTTATTATTTGTTAATTTAACATAAATATTGACGTGGATCACAGCTGAGGATATCGTGAACAAACAGCTCGTTATGTTTTATGTTATGTAAAATGTAAATAATATTTCTTTATTTCAGCTGCTTAATTTCGTATGCATGGCGCTTAGCTGATGCCAACTAATTGACACTTAACATGGCTTGGAGTATTTTCAAGTTAATTGTGTGTCGACATCAACAACAACCGCACCGTAGAGCTCCCCCCTAAAAGCAATCCCCAATCCCCAACTTTGCCGTTAGCTACCTCCATTCAGACACATGTTAGTATTTAAATTGCCTTGTCGTTTGTTTAGCTGCCGTTGTCAGTGTTGTTATGGCTGCTACTGCATTTGACATTTTATCGATACACCTGCAAATTTTTGCTGCTACGCACTGAGCGTCACATGCAAATAAACAAAATAAAAGCTGACTCGAAATAACAGCAAAACTGCGACCTGTTCGTTCCACACACCGGAAAGTGTAGCGAAACTCTCGAATCTCGAATCTCGACTCTCAGCTGCCAGCGTAGGTGGTCAACAGCAGCAGCGGCAACAACACGTCAAAAGCAACCAGCCAAAAAAAAGCAACAACAATTATATTCAGAACTCTTTTTCCCATGAAATTGTCGTTCGAGCTTGAGTTACATATCAGCATTTTCACATTTTTACTGCACTGAAAACTTTACGCATGGTTTAATTAAGGAATTTTTGACAAGTTAGTATAGAAATCTCACTTTGTACTTTATACTTCTCAATTTTTCCTAAAAGAGGACAATTTTTATACCCTATAGCTTCTACTTGATTGATGAGAACAATCGTATAATAAACACATTAATTATTTAAACAACAATTCAACATTTTGTTGGCATCAACATTCAACTTGTGTACCCTTATTGGATTAGTGTAAATCTATATGGGAGCCTTAATTATGTTTGTTATTACTAATAACTGATATATTAGCTACATTTATTATGTGGCGGTTCTAGTACCGCACTCTAGCGACCGCATTTGGTACTAAGGCCCACGGATAACGATAAGTATGATTCCATCACTTATAATACTACAATCGAAAAGCTTCCCACGATCAAGAACGAACAACGGCTCTTAAAAAGTTTTATTATAATTATATTGGGTTGACCGAAAAGAAAGTGGTGAACGGCTTGTGACTCTGTAATTGCATTCTTTCTTTTGTCAGTTATTTTTATATAAAATCACACTTGCTTCAGTTTTTTGCAGATAAAGGCCAGAAGTTCTATGAGCGTGGAATAATGAATTTGCAGGAAAGATGGCGAAAGGTCATCCAAAAAAAGAAGAAAATATATATTTGATTATAGTTCATTCTATAATTTAAAAAAAGTATTAACTTTCTTTTAAAAAATCACCGGTTTCTTTTCGGTCAACCCAATAATACTGCAACTTTAAAAATAAAAGGTCCAAATAGGTCAAAAAACTGAAACTATAGTTTAACTAAACTAAAAATTTTGATCACTAGCGCCCTCTATATGTCAGGCCGGGTATCTATTGAGCGGTGTGATATTTAATGATTCCTATTGCTAATCGTCTCCATATTGATTTACATATAATATTATAACCTCGATAACATGTTCTTTATCAATTTTAACTGTTTGTGAGTTTTGTTAACTGCTTAAAACAAAACCACAGTTACAGTTTTTATGGTTCGTTATAATGTCAACAAACGCTTTTTTTGCAGTATATTTACTTCGGCCATGCGCTCATGTCACATTCTGTATTGTTATTCATTTAAAACGTCAACAGCCGAAAATTAATTGGTTTCAATGTAGAAAAAACTGTTGATTGAATTCTTTACAAGTTGTTGCTGTTACCACGTTTATTTATTTACTTGTTTTTTGATTGTTACGTAAATACTTCCTATTTTGCTTTATTTAAATGTTCCGTTTTCATATCACGAAATAAAAAACAACAAATGAATATTGAAAATATTGTACAACTTTATTCGCACTGCCAGGAAATAAAATACAATAAATAAATAAATGAAACCAGTTACTTCGAGTGCGCAAACTTAATGGTTTTTATAAAGTGGGGCATATAAGTGATAAGTGGCTTTTCTTTTTATTCGAGTGCGCTCAGAACACACAAGTTGTATAATCGTATTGTCAAATTGAGGGCTTTTAATTCGGATTGTCACTCACAGATACGAATTGAAGTAAGCTTGTTTATTGAGATTGTCGCAAAAATGAAACTATAATACATATACAAGTCGATCATTTGGGCTTCAGGAAACTGTTCGCACGATTTGTGCCGCATCAATTGAAAGTTCGGCCAGAATATCTGAATATCGCGAAGAAGGAAGTTGGCATTGACACTTGTAACCAAAAAATCGCATTTCCACCGTTCACCACTCGCCGTATTCGCCTGATTTGACCCCATGTGACTCTTTTCTGTTCGGCTAGCTGAAATTATCCATGAAAGGCGGCGCTTTGCTCATGTGGAGGCCATCCAAAAGGCGTGCACCGACGTCCTAAAGGTCATTCCGGCCAACGAGCTAAAACACTCATTTGAAATGTTATTGGATCGAGCTTATGAGTTTATTTATTCAGAGGGAGATTACTTTGAATAATATAAAAACAAGTACTCAAAAATCGATTATAGTTTTCATTTTATTCCAGCAGTTCGGAAACTTTTGAGACACACCTTGTAGTACATATAAATATTACTGTTAAACGAACTTAGCCTACGCTTCTATATATTCATAGGTATTAAATTAGCTAATCAGCTCAATGAACTATTGGTGACTCAATCACTGGTCAAATTCACGATGAGTTTCAAATCACGCTTACCTATGACTCCTTGATTTGAAAATTTCTGCTCTAGTTTATATGTTGTAATATATATATATATTATATATCATATTAATTGCTCAAATATTTAATGTTGAAACACAACAGAACAAACGTATTTTTGAAACTCGAACAATATACTCACTTTATTGAAACAGCATGGAAATGCTTAAATAATCTTTGTGACCATAAATGTTGCCAATTGCATGTTGCCGGGGTTTGTTGTTGAAGAATCTCTGAGTTGGCTCTTTCGAAATACGGTGTCACTAATCGACAACACATCCTGTGCTGACCCAGCAGTAAGGACTCTGTAGGACGATACCAATATGGCACAATTTTAGTTCTCTAGTATCTAGTAACTATCTACTTCCAAGGCCTGTATTCACAAAGCTGTTAACAATAAGATCTTATACATATTCTTGAATTAATAAACTACCAAATTTAGGGAAATAGTTCTTGCATTGTCTTGTATGCAAACGAGCTCCTTTCCTGCGTATTGAAGCTAAGCAAAACGCAGTAAAGAAGGTCGTTTGCGCATTAAAGATCAAAAAAGTATCTCTTAATATTAACATACTTAATGTTACCATTCACGAACTTTGCGTTTAAGTTTTTCACTAACTACTTGTAAAATTAAACTAAACGAATTAAAAGTACTGACTTTAAGTCCTTGCGTTAGTTTCAGTGGATGGTACCTCAATTGATATTCTATTATATTATATCATATTAACTCAATTGAGAGCTGTTCAGCAATATGAAATTTCACAACATTCTTCAGCAAACAAAACATTTATAGCTCCCACTAATATATTTCAAAATATTGTAACAAATTCCTAGCTTTGGTATTAACTGTATTAGAGTATTAGCCAATTGGAAACAGTTTGAACACTGTCCGTGCTGTTCTGGCAATGTGTTAAGGCTGGGACTATGATTAACAAAACAATTTGGGTGCATGTTTAGGTGCATAAATAATTAAAATGCAGACATTATTTTAGCATAGAGCTCGCATGTTGTGAGCCCGGCTGGTTGGCTGGCTGGTTGGCTGGTTGGCTGGTTGGTTGGCGTTTCAGATTTCAATAAGCCCTCTAATTGTTTTTAAGTGTTTTTCAGATTTAACACACAGCCCAAATGAGCCGTAATTGCATAATTCTAATTTAGCGTCGAATTCTGAGCACTAAAAACATGTTGACTACATTTCATGCGCGCACACACACACACACCACTCTGAGTTAGTGTGTGTGTGTGTGTGTGGGTGTTTAGACATTCGTGTGAATGGGTCGCTTATTCACTCATTTTGCCTAATAACTTACTGCATGTGCTGCACTCAACCTACTCCATAACTGTAATTGAGCAGGAGTTAGGTGTCGCTGCTGGCGCTAAAAAGTTTACGAATTACTTACCTTAGCCAGGTGGCAGAAATTCCAAAAGCATTTTGGCCCAGAAGCTACAAAATTACGAATATGTGTCTAAGATATTCAAGTGTAAATTCCTTTACAATAAATTTGAAAGTCATAAAGTTGGAAACTCGAACAATTTGAGGAATCTAAAGTTGTATGAATGTTGCTGTATCCAAACATAAACAAGCTACGTCTGATCCGCACATCAATTGATAGTATATATATACAAGTATATACAATTATATACAAATATATACATATATTCGTATGGTGGGTATTAAATTTCTGTAATTCGCAGAACCAAAGGCAAGCTGACGATTTCGTCACCTGTATTTCACACACTCAGTTCCATAAATTAACAATATAGTGAATTTCCAGTGCACACAAGTATATGCATATATACACACATACATGTGTGTGTGTGTGTGTGTGGTTGTGCATTTAAATCCTTATTGCGACACCTGCACAAAGCAAATACCAATTAAGAGCATTTCACAAGCAGAGACCGCCTTCGGATGATGCCGACTCTGCTGCCATACGGCTAACAAAGGCAGTTCGGAGTCAGTGGACAGCAGCTGGGAAATGCTGGGTAAAGGTGAGCAGGAGCAGAAGGCTTCCACCCACCGGGAAACATGCAATTAAGTTACCGCACCGCAAATACTTTGCACTGGCTACAAACAAATTTACACTTGAATCGTGTCGTGCAAGTGAGTGCTTGAACTTTGGCCCCGGAACGGTAGGAAAATTTTCATTTAAATGGCTTCCACAGTCGTGGACTTGATTCAGTTGCTCTGCGATCGTCATATCAAATGACTGGGAAGCCATGGCCAGTGGGGAAAATAAAACTGGTTGGGGCCGGGGCTTTGTGGCCCACTTAAAGGATTACTGCACAAACTGCAGCTTGTCCGGCTTCGCCTACATCGCGAATCATAAGTAAGTTTGAAATTTCCTAGGAATCCCATAAGAATATCACTGACTCCTTAACCATAGTCTGCATCCGACGGAGCGGGTGTTTTGGTTGATCAGTGTCATTGCATCGGCTTTTGGCGTCTACTATCTGATCAATCAGTATCAACGGGATTATACTGAAAGGGCTGTCAGCATTGTCTATGAGGGTCTATCGCCATTTGCTAATGTTAAATTTCCGACGATTAGCGTCTGCGAACTTAACTTCAAAACCGATCTGGGAGCGGATGTGGAAGACTATGTCCAAAGGTGTGTAAGACTTTATAAAGCGAATACAAATTTTCATGATTAATAAACACAGCTTAGGCAAGGGCGTTGGCGAGGACTACAACTTTGATGTGGAGACTCATGTCTCATTCATATTGTTTCCCTATAAATATACATTTGGCACACTCAAATCAAATTGTCAGCCATCGGAAAACTGTGAGGATTGTGCGAAATGTCCAAAGACGGGCTATCGTCAGATTGCTGCAAAGGTAAGTTTAGAGATTAGAGAAGTTTTAGATTTAGATTCTTAACTTACTTTCCAATCGAAGTATGGCTTCAACTGCTCGAGGCTCTTCATAAGTTGCCACCTGTCGGAGAACGAGTTTGACTGTTGCAACTACTTTCTGCCCATGACCACGCCTTTCGGACGTTGCTTTCTGCTCAACTCCTTGCAGAACAACGAACGCAACTCAAAGCATTGGCTGCCAGCGATATTGGATCGAAGTAGCCGTCCCGTGATGAATCTATACTTCTCTCGCTCTACACTCGTCACCATCCTTCATGAGGAGGATCTCACAAATATACCAGTGCCCGCTGTGGACGTTACCGTTATGGAGGGAGCAACCAAGGTCTTACAGTTCCACAAGGAGACCATGGAGAATGACCCGGACATGAAGGACATTCCGATAAAAGCGCGCGACTGCCACTTTCCCGATGAGGTGCTGCCGTGGAGCATCTACAAGGCGTACAGCTTCAGCTCCTGCATCACAGACTGCACCCGCATCTTTCAGATAGAGCTCTGCAATTGCACGGCCTACAACATGATGCCCTTCGAGGATAAACGCTTTCCCGACTGCGATTATGATGGCTATTTGTGTCTGGAGAAGTATTCGATGATCCAGCCGAATGCAAAAGTCTTATTGAACTACAAGTCTCCAACGCTTCGCTGTCATTGCCTGCCATCCTGCACGGAGGGTGACCTTAAACAGATAAACGAGGATATCGTCAAGTAGGCTCAAATATCTTTCGCTGCTTACCTTAAATGCACTTTTGTCTCCACCAGGAATGAAAATATTAGACCAACCAACGTCACACTGCTGATGCCAGCCTGGCCCACCGATCAATACCGCCGCCAGGTGCTCCGCAACAAACTGGATGTCGTCGTCTCAATTGGCGGCATACTGGGCCTCTTTCTGGGAGCCAGCATCCTGAGCGGCATCGAGTTCGTCTACTACTTCACAATGCGCGCCGTGAACACGGCTTTGATGAAACGCAGGAATCAGGTCAGCGCCAGTCAGGCGTAGGAGGTGTGTGTAGTTGGAGAAGATCGGCTTAATCTACATAAGGTAATAACATTAAATCGAAGCTTTTATTGAGTGACCCCTTATGGGTCACACGGCACGTATGCGCAATTTAAAATTTTATTAAATATTTAGTTGACCGGCGTCTGACTGCAATGCGCATTAAAAATGCAGCAATGGCATGCTGCCGTGCCAAGGATGCGGATAAGGATGCCACAGGAGCAAGTGTGAGGCGAAAATCAATGAAACTTACAATTTGCACACTCAGCCCTCAGAGGCCGCAGTGACTTCAACTCGCAGCAGCCCTTTCCTGGCCCTTTGGCAGCCGCCTTGTTTTTAATATTTTATACACATTTACAATGAAAATGCGGCCCTAAGAGCAGTCACATAAAAGTGAACACATTAATTTTGCCTGCTTTGAGCACATTTCGGTCAGCAATAACAAAAACCAAAAACAAGCTTAATTAATGCTTCGCCATACCAATTAGAAAGCCACGAAATGGGCATTTGCTTTTAGCCTGATGGAGAAAATTATTAACAAAAATAAGAGAAAATATCCTGAAAAGGTTAAGAAAGAACTAAAATTTATATATATAATAGTAATTTTATTAATTTTAATGATTTATATATATTTTTTTAAACCGACTTCTTGAACTTATAAATGTTTCCTAGGAATCCCATGAGAATATCACCTGATTCCTTTACCATAGTCTGCGTCCAACGGAGCGGAGAAAATTATCAAAAAAAATAGCAGAAAATATCTCGAAAAACTTAAGAAGGAACTAAAGAAACTAAAATTTATATATATAATAGTAATTTTATTAATTTTAATGAATGAAATTTTAAGCTGACTTCTTGAACTTATAAATGTTCCAATTAAAATATATTTCATTAAATGCAGTTCCAAGGAAATTATGGAAAAAAAGAGATCTTTCTTTACTTATTAACAAAAATCTATTTATCGCTTCTTTTAAACAATAAATAATAAATTAAAAGTCAATTATTTTAGAGTATTTTATAAACAATTTGAATTATATATTTGTGCACAAAATCTCTTCAAGGAAACCTAAGGACCAAAACTTTTAACAGGGTATCTGTGAGGTCTCTTTTAAAGTATCAAAAACGAAAAGAGAGGGAATAAAATAAAAAACATATTCAACCTTTTAGGTTACCCTTGGTATAAAACAATAAATAATAATCTCGCCTTTTCACAGCTCTATACATACATACATACATATATAAATGTTTGTTTGTATGTTTGTTTTATTTATTTATTTCGTTCTTTCTTTCTGGCTTTGTGCTCTTACTTTTGCATTCCATATCATTTCATTTGTCGCTTAGCGACTTTGCCAGGGTTTTCTTTATTCTTACTGTTGCGCATTCAGAGCCTGATTCATATTCATATTCGCATTCGTATTCATTGTGTGTGTGTGTGTGTGTGTGTGTGTGTGCCCAGGAGGTGTTGGCGTATTTATGCCGGAAATCCCCTTTATTCACTCAAATGTTTGCCCGCAAAAGCTGAGCACCCACAGGAGAAAGTGTAACACGAAGAGGCAACAAAAACTATGGCCAGCAACAGAAAAAAAAAGAACAAAGTCCAGCAACTTTTCAGGGACAAGTTGACAACGTTTTCTGTAGTCCTTGTTGTTGTTATTGTAAGTGCTATAATTTATCAAGCTCAGCGAAAAAAAAACGGGAACATTTTTGTCATGTTGAACTGTCAGAGTGCGCATTTAGTCATTACTTACACATTTTGCTAGCTCTCTCCTCTCTCTCTTTACTCTTTTATATTTTTTTTCGAGTTGTCAGTCTTTTAGCTTGTCATACACATGCAAATGCAGCTTACACACACACACACACACACAGGCACACCTACGCATGTCACACACTTGTAAAATGTAATTAAAAGTTTCCATGCAAGTCTGCGGTTGAGTTTACGTTTTCATTTTCATGTTCGTTTCCGTTTCCGTTGCCATTTCAGTTTCTGCTGCTCGCTTTCGCCTGGCCATTAGCATAGCGCTCGAAAGTATGCAACACTTTAATGTTACGCCCCATTGCCATTTATCAAACTCGGACGGGCGTAGCAAATGTTAATTATTTTGTTTTATTGCTGCGGCCCGGCAAAGATTTCTATTCTAGTTGCTCGCTGTGATTTGGCCGACACTGAAATATGAGCTCAGCATGTGGCAATTGCGACTAACTTGAGTTATAGCCAGACGGATAAACATGCTTCGAAGTTCCGGTGCTAAAATTTAAAATAATTGCAATTCAAATATTGTTTCTTGTCGAATTAAGCTGCTGTGCATTGCAGCGTCTTAAAGCGAATCTCAATTGAAATTGGCAATCGGCAATTGGCAATTGGAGATGGAGATGGCAGAGTAAGCAATTGCAATTGCAATTGCAACTTCTGGAGAAGTGCTGGATAGACGAGGGAAATGGCAAGGAAACGGAAACTATTTTTCAATTACCTTTTTCGCACGCACGTTTGCTTAGCATTTTTACCTTTGTGCGAAACTTTCTATTGCCACTGCGAATGCCCAGCAAACGGCGCAGTTCTATGCGCTGCTCAAGCGAATCGCTTGGAATGCGGCTCATCGATAAGCCGTTTGATAGATACTTTGAATATGGTTCAAGGTTTGTGCAAGCTGCTTAAGGATTCAGCCAGAAAGGATAAATCTATTTTAAGCCACAAGGTAATAGTTTATTCTCTCTGCTCTCAACTGAGTTCACAATTAAGCCTTGAGTTCAGAGCGAATTGCGTAGAAAGGGAATCTATATTTCGCCTTGCTTACTTTAAGACATCCTTTTTTCCTTTTCTAGTTTCCTCTCATTTCAATGCATGACTGTTGCAATACCTTCACATGCACAATGGAATCTCTGTGTGTGTGTGTGTGTGTAGTGTGTGTGTAGTAAGTGCATGTAGTTAGCAGTTTTTCAATCAACGTGCCACACACACACACACACACACACACAGCTTGAGTTAACAATTGCCTTTTGCTGCAGTTTTTAAATTTCCTCTAAGCGGAAATCTATTTAAATTGAATTCTATTCTCTGCCAGGCAATTCATGCTGAGAAGATGCATTCTTGTCTGGATCGAAGGATGCTTCTGCTTCGGCTTCTGCTCCTGCTGTGTGTGGAAATTTTTCACACAGCGCTCTTCACGCATTGGGAATTATATTAAATCCTTGGCTGACATTTCCATTTCAATGGATAATCATTATGAGTGTAACTGCAGACGGCACTGGCTGAATCCATTGTTGTTCTCAATATGGCAGCTGCCTTTTTGTTGCAGACTGTACTTACAAGCACACAAACATGCGCCAGACATCTGGACAGATATTTATGCATAATATGCATTTTTGTAGCTTTCTTTGATTGTGCTGCATGCTGCATGCAGCATTGTAGGTGCAAATACTTGCCTCTGGCATTTCACAATGTTGCGCAACAGCTCGTATGAGTAATATTTATTCACACTCTGCATTTGTCTGCTCTGTTACACACACACACACACAGATAGGGACACGTATGGAGGCAAGTGCAGCCAAGTCGAGTGAAGCATTCAACATATGCCAAGCATAAACATAAGCAGGAAATTCATTTTTCATTTGTTTGTTCAAAGTTCTGAGCCCCGCTGCCATAAAGATGATGATGCTGCTGCGCCGTTTGCATTATGAATATTCATCATACGCCAGCGTGACCGAGCAGAGCACTTATTATGCTCAAATTAAGGCACCGTTTTCGGGGCATTCATGAATGCGAACATGTTTTCAAAGGTTCCTGGGCAGTACAAAAAAAGAAGAAAAAAGTCAGCTTGTGCCAAAGAAAAATTTGAAATTCCAACTAGCAAAAGTTGAGGAAACGAAAAAAAACATTAAAAAAAAAGATGGAAATGCAATTTACTCAAGCAGGCAGTTCGACGGCCTTTTGCTAGCGCTGAGAGTGCCATAAAATATCAGCTGTTTAACGCACGGCGTTTTACGTTCTGATTTATGGCCTGAAAATTGTTGCACACACACACACACACACACACACACACACACACACACACAGACACATACAAAGTGGGTCCTTGAGACAAGGAACCAGTTTTAAGTCATAGCAAAGTTGTTTTGGCAACTATTTTGTGGGCTCTTTGTTGCCTTGTTGTGAGATTGCAGGCGAGTACTTGGCCCTATTCGAGGTTAAGGGGTTAAATGGGCTTAGCAAGCGAAATGAATAGCTTGGCAGCATTTGGTTCCTTTAAGTGTGCACTAGATATATGGAATCTATATCGATGCCAACTGTATTTCAACTAGGGACATAACAGTTAGCAGTTTAATTGAATCACTCAAAGGACAGCTCAGTGTATAAACGGGTGTAACAATATTAAAAAAAAACTCATTACTTGGCACTTTCCTAATATATTCAAATTGCTAAATAAGCACATATTCATTAAATGCTGAGGATTCCTAACTTCACATGAGTCTTGAAAAGGTTCAAGTAGTGCAAGCTGCATATGCATCATTCTCTGCCAGAGTGCGAATTCTTTAGGAGCAAGTTGAATCCTTTTTTAAGTGCACAATTTCATTGGCTGGGGAATAGACCTAAAAAAGGATAAACAACTATGAGGCAAACGCTAAAATATAGACTAATTGGGAGACAATTTACAACTAAAGGAGTGGTTGATGTTTTCTAGTAAGATATGGGCGTATAGAGGATATATAGAGGACCTTAAAGAAGAAAGTTCGTGAAGAGAGCTATAAATTATACATAAAGCCTAGAAAGAGTTGTATTAAGCATGATCAGCTATGATCATTGGGAGTGAAAGTGAACTGTAATGCCTACAAAACCAAAGGAGAAAGAAAGATAGGAAGAGTCAATGTTGCCGATAATTTCGACAGAAAAACAACAGTAATAGCTTATGACTACGATTTCATAAGAGAAGAATCCTGCTGGAATAGCCAGATTGGGAGCTCAGTTTGGTCTACCTTAGACAAATAGTACAAATTACTTCTAAACGGCCTACGGATGGGCACCTGGTCGAGCAACAGGATCTGCCGAAAAGGTGATATATAGATATAGATATTATATATCTTAGCAAAGTAACGTTTCACTTTCAGTTATCAACCAAAGGCAACAACGAGTATAAATTTAAAGCTCAGGCGGTTTAAAGGTAAACAAATGAGATGGAATACACGTAGAGGACTTAAGCAAACCAATAACCAGTGCGACAACTACACATTCTCCTCCGCTGGTGAAAGCAGGATTAACACCCTAAAAAAATGGGTAGTCTGTCAGGGGGAAGGAAATCTTATCGCTTGACTATTAACGCAACAATCCAAAAAGCCAGCTTAAGGCCTGGTGAACGAACACGTGGGCGAACGCTGCTGACTATTCGTATTATCAGCGAGAGTCCTGGTCCATCAGCAGGTTGTAAACTACAAGGACGAGCGATTCAAATCCAAACGAAATAACCACGACAAATGTTTGCACGTGCTTACCTTGTGCCATAAACCAGAGAGCAGAGAGACAAGGCAACGCCAGGACTAGCAGGAAGTTCACACAAATCCCCAACATGCGATGGAGATGGCGACAGCCTGCAGGATACAGTGGGAGCAGGGGGGTTAGCCAATGTCCTGGCATTTAAGTTGCGCAAAAAGTTGAGCGCATGAAAATAAACGCAAAAGTGGTTTTTAGGCCTTAAATTGGTTGTCCAATTTATGCGTTCCCTCGGGTAAAAGGCCGAGGCCAGACAGGACGCTGAGACGCTGAGACGAGCAGAGACCAGACCAGACCGAAGCAGTTCCAAGCTGCACAAATGTTTGTACTGATATTGGGTATCCCCTTTTGCATTGCTAACAAGTAAGCAATATTTCTCATGGCCAGCATGCTGATGTCTTCTATAGACGACGACGACGAGGACATGGACGCTGTCTGCGATGCGCTTACAAAACTTTTGGGATTAGAAATGATTTCTTATGGTTTTTCCTTTTACTCGAGGCCAGTTTTTGGCTGGCATTGCCTTTTGATTTATGCTGACATCTTGTGGTTGTTGCTGCTGCTTTCGCGCCAACGTTCGATTGCCAGGCCCAAGTGCACGCCTCAATGGTCAGGTGGCTGGCTGGCTGGCTGGTTGGCTGGCTGGCCGGCAAAAACCTAACCAAACATTTCTTGGCAAACACTTGGCCATTTTTCATGAGGTTCATTTCATTTGAGTTGCTTTTTATTGCCAACCTGGCAGTCAGCAGGCACAGTGGTGCCACACATGAGCTTAATCAGCTGAATTCAAGCGTTCGCTGTCTATGAAAATAACTCGAAAACTTTTCGATAAGTAAATTCTCTAACTTGTTGGCATATGTTCCAAGTTTCTATACATTCATCGTATTATTTGTGATTTGAACACAGATTTAATATTTCATATTTATTTTTAATATTTTATCATCCAAGTCTTAAGATATCGGCACTGTGCGCCTAAGTTCCAGCTAAGTTTGTGGTCTTAGCTCCGTGAATGTCTGGGAATTTGTCACACACAGGACAACACTGGCGCGAGGGCAGCTCAAGATGGCGACCGGATGTGGGCAACAATGTTGCCAGTTGTCGTTGTTGTTGTTGTTGTTGTCATTCGTAACCGCATTACATGTCAATTACCGTATACTAAACTGTAAGAGTGCTTACGCCAAGTGCGTCCTGGATATATGGTAGAGCCAGCCTTTTCGTTCTGATATAATAGTCTCTTTTCACTTTGAAGTTTGCGCCACACACCTAACAGCACACACACACACACATGTATATATATATATATATATATATATATGTATAGAAAGATTGGTTGAAGTAAATTTGTGGCACATGAGTTTAATTTATGGCGCTCGCAGCTATTTTGGCTGCCAAAGCGGAAGTGCTGCTGTCAATAAGGATTGGCAGGCAGCATGCGGGTTGGGGTCACAGCTCACAGCTCGCTTTTTCGCTCCTGTTTTCTGGTTTTTCTTATATTTTTTATTCTTTCGGCCAGAGCCAGCCGCAATCCCCTTTTCATAGAGATTGACAAATGCGTGAGTGTTGGTGACTTTTAAAAAATGTTTAAGCTGCACAAAAAGTGAAATGAAACTCTTAGTGGGACATGAATAAATGCTTGGGTTGAATGGATGTATATGTGTGTATATGTGTGTGTGCGGTTTGATGGCAAAAAACACCCGTAAATAATGCGCAAAATTTGTTAAGAGGACAAGCGTAATAAATCCTTTCAATGGCACACAATTTCTTGATAACTTTTTACTGTCCAATATTTTGTAGTTGTGCGCTTGAGGGTTTTAGGATAAATTAAAATTTATATCATCTGCTATTTGTTGGGGCTGTCAACCCCCTCCCCTGTCAACCCCGTCCCCTGTCATCCTTCAAGCATATTCATAGCCACTATGACATGTGATTTGACTGATAGCTGCTAAAGAGCACAATTTCCTGCTGTCTGACTGAGACTCTACTCATATTAAAACGAGTTAAGAACCATCAAATATTTTATGAGCTCTTCAGATTTCCTTTCTGAGCTCCAGGACCTGCCACTTGGTGCCTGGTCTTCGGGTGAGCATCTGGGATATGTTCTCAAGTATTTTTCAAGTTTCTTCTACGACTTCAGCTTAAAGTTTTATGTCTATTGTGACGAGTTTCATTTTAAAAGCGAAAAGTGTTGACACTAAAAGTTTTTAAGCACATTTCACTTAATTTATTTACTTTCTAACATACTATTCAGGCTACAACTTATGAATATGTTTATACCTTTGGTTCTGGGTAAATAATTAAGCAATTTCCAAGTTAGATGAAAGCATTTTCCTACATTGACAAAGGGCTGGTAAAGCCTTTGAGTGAATTGATAAGAAAATTATTTGGAATTCAATTTGCTTTCAGTTTTTGACAGTTTTGTTGAAAAATTTTCCACAAATTAGTTGAATCTAGTTCCAGAAATTAAACTCTTCCTAGCTCAAGAATACAGCTGAAAGACACTGAAGCAAATTATAGAAAGGGTGCTGATAAACTGGATATAGATATTCACTAAGACCAGAAACATTTCAGATATATTTTCCTATTAAACCTTGTATACAATATGCAGAAATAAATGAAAGCAAGAAGTCTAGGAATGATGTCTAGAAGTCCACTTCTGGTATCTCTTCCTTTGAGTTAATATACAATCTATTATAATTACTTTGTATTTAAGGGTTTAGCTTTAAGTATGAATATATGAATAAAAAGTAAATTTAAAGTAAAGTTTCTTCCCAGGGATAGATCCTGCGATCCAGTTAAAAAAGGATTTCGACAGTCTTAAAAAAAGATTTATTTATATTTTCACCTTTTGAGCGAAAAAGAATACAAACTGTTTCTTCTCGTGATTTTTATTTATTTAATTTCTGTCGCTAGAAGAACAATTATTAATTTTGTGGCTAAACTGACTTTTTTTTTTATAGAATATTGTTGCATATATTTAAGTAATTATAGGAAAGGAGAAATCGGTTCTGATTGGTATACTTAATAATTGTGTCGATTATGGACTCAAGGAAGAACAGGACAGGACGAGTATAATGGGTTGAGAGGACAATGGATCCTCTTGAAGATAGCTGGATACAGTTGGAGTAGCACTCAAGTTGCTGGAACAGAGCTATAGGGACTTAGATATAACATCAGGGTTTTCTTGTCGTCGACTTCAGGAATGGGTTGATCCAACTATTAAACGGGAGTTGCAGCTAGTCAGAAGGTTGAATGAGGCGTTCATCACAAAGCTTGGGGTCGTCTTACTAATATAGACAAAAGAAAAAGAATATGCTACAATAGGATTTGGGAGAGTTTTACGATTTTCAGACCTTTGATGAATTTGCTGCCGAATTCTGCTATTGGATGGTAAATTTTGAATAGTATTTTTTCATGCTAGAAGGAGTCTACTTATTACGGACTTAGTTGCCTTTGGGAAATGGAGTTGATCAAGTCTGTTATGACAGAGAATTCCATAGAGATTTCTTCCATCATGGATATCAGCCGCTGGTACATGACCATCAGCTCAGTCTCCGTCAGCTCTTGGATGCCATTTGGAGAAGAAGGATTGTTATTCCTGTAGTCAAAGTTGAACCTGTGGTCCGTAGTGGCTTGGCCCCGGGAAGGGTTTTTGGGCCTGCGTCTGTACTTTTCTCTGGCAAGTTTATGAGCTCTGCAGCCTTTGTAGGACGCACAGTGATCGCCTCCACAATGGCAGCACCGCGGAGGCAGACTCCTATCCTTGGAGCAGTCCAGCGAGTTGTGGTTGCCGCCACATTTGACGCATCTGTAGGGCAAACGGCAGTAGCCCTTGGAATGACCAAATCTCTGGCAACGGTGGCATTGAATGATACCATCTCGTTTCTTTTGTAGATTAATCCTAACACTTGCATTGCACAGAACTTTTATCTTAAAGACATCCCAGTTGTTAGATGACGGCTCCAGATTGACCAAAAATACATTCAGCGGAGCTTTCGTGTTCCTATTGCGACAATTTGTAATGTTTCTGACCGTGTGACCATGTCCACGCAAGGCTTCAATGACCTCAGAGGTTGGCGTGGAGAAGGGCAACCTGTTGATTACGATGCGAAAAGCCCGCTCGTCTTTGGGCTGAAAGGTCTGGTATGACATATAATGGCTGTCCAGATACGCCATATAAAGGTTGTATGACTTCTTGTCAGACAGCAGGAGCATCACTTGGAATCTTCCTGCCTTTAAATTTATGATATTCTCACTGCCGACGACTCTCGCGATGCTTTCCTCCAGATCATATAAATCTCGTACAGCAGGCAGGAAGATTGGTGGTGGCCTGTTGAATCCCAGTTGTTCTTCTGGGCGAAGCATAAACGGTCGAAAGGAAGATTCTATTGCTCCTTTGGGTCTTACTCCAGCCCGTTCCAGACCAGAACTGCTACCAGAGTCATCAATGCGGAACTGCGACGAAGCGGAACTGGCAGAAACTGGCCATTTCCTGGTCGGCTTCGAGGTAGATGGCTCCATAGCAGAGTTACCCTCAGCAGCGCGAAAACAGTGAGAATTGAGGTTAAGGTGAACACACACGATGGGCTAAGGAAATCTGTGATAAGAGTATCAAAATATCCGCAGGCACGTCCACACCTTGTGGCAGCTAAATCGAAACTGAACTATTGATATCCAGCCACTATCTACGGCTCAAGGACTATGCCGCCATTTGCATTTGTATCCTTTTAAGGCCTAAAAGCAGCTACTAATTAAATCACAATGTCCAAGCATAAGTTGAAATTGGCAAAGGAAAAACTTTCGAGCAACGTTGCTTTAAAACTTTATCCTCGTCTGATCGAATTTTGTGCAAAATGACGAACAAAGGATATAGGAAAGTAGACGGAGTTCATAATGACGTCGTGCATATGTTTTCATAAATTTACTTGCAATAATATTGACACAAGTGTGAAGAAGTCTGAACAGGTGCTACTCACAGCCTGTCAGCCAGGATAGACACTAATGCATCTATCTATAAACTGCCAATTTGACTCTCAGCTCTGCACTTTCCGAGTGTTCGTCAATGTCAACGTTAATTTGCACACATCCTGTGTACATCGAAGCCACGTCCAGGTGAGTCAGGTGAGTTTGAGGTGAGAGGGAGAGAGATCCTCTTTTTATGAGCCAGCCACAAAATTTGAGGACGAACTTGGCTAACTAACTAACAGTTTAATGCATAATTTGTCTGAACTTTTATGCTACTGGTCAGACCGAAGCCCAATGCCTGAGGTCCAGCTCTGGCTTAGGCGAAATCCAGTCTCTGCAGTGCGGTCTCCTTCAGGTGAAACTTTTGCATTGAATTCATTGCATTCTGTGGCTTGAGTCGTGGCTGTGTTCATTTGATTTGAATGCGAATGAGGGCAGGATTCGGCATAAAAGTTTATCCATGAACTTTAAGAGGGATCGGTATTAAAACCTATCAGCCGTAAATCCAGCAGAGAGTTAACATTAGATGAGATGGGTGTGTGTGTGTGTGTGTGTGTGTGTTTCAGACAGAGCAAAACCCGAGCTGAACATTCCTTAATTTATGCTTATTTAATAGAGTTTTTATTGTTGTTCGCAGTTTGCAGTTTGCAGGTAAAAGCCAAGTTTTCCTGCTTTGATTGAATATTTATGCAATTTATATTTGTTGGGAAAGAAAATGCTAAGAGATATTACTCAAAGCTTTTCCTCTTTCGGCATGCAAAAATGATAAATGTAAATATTTTGCAAAAACTTTCAAAGGCACAAAAACAGTTTCACTTGGAAAAACATAACCAAAAATGATACAGAAAAAACTGAACAAGAAGCGTTACAAGATCTGGAGAATAAGACAATCTTTTGTGAAGGAAAATATATATAATATACATCGATTAACGATTAAAGATTACCGATAAGTAATCGCATATTCATTTAGGTTGCAAAAGTTAACAATCTGTGACAACTTTTGGCTAACTTGGCTTGCATTTCTTGCAGTGTATAAATTCACTGTTGAACTGAAAACTTCAACAAACTTTACTCTGATTTCTTATAGTGTTTCATCTTATCAAACAAACTTTGCTTAAACAAAACTCGTAAGTTAAATGCGATGATACACGATTAATATCGGTAAGAGGCGCACTTTAAGCCAAGGCAAATACAGCTGCGATGATAATTGAAACGTGCTCAATCTCTCACATTAGCTAAGGGTATATATATATATATATATATCTGTCCCGGGACAATAGCTTACAAACAATGATGTTTCGTGTTATGGGCATATCTGGCAGGAGTTTCAAGGAGGCGTAGCAAGAAATGGAAATTAGGAAAATGCGTTGGAAAAATTAAATTTGCCTCGGCGCAAATATTTGAAACTAATTATGCCCAATAGAGCGAGTGTGGAGCACTTTCGGCTCGCAGCTTGGCAGCCTGGCGAGCACGTAGCACATCCGTTCGTGATTTACGGGCCCAGGCCTGCTACTCGAGACATCCGCCATAGGGGGCGTGGCATAGGTGCTGATGGGCCCTGGCAACAGCCACGAATACAAAGCTTAAGATATTAAGTTTAAACATTAGACGTAGTTGGGAGCAAGAGACGCGGCTCAGGTTATAAACGAAATACGCGTGACTTCCTTTTGGAGCCATTAAAGCGACATATCCGGTTGAACAAAGAGTCCACATGAGTGCTGTGTGTGTGTGTGTGTGTGTGTGTGTGTGTGTGTGAGTGCAAGTTTGCGAGCACCTTTGAATGATGAGCAGCCGGGCAAATTACCCGCCCTGACAGCAGGCAGCCAGAAGGCAGCAGGCAGCAGGCAGCCGGCGCCGGAAAATGGATTTAAATTGTTGATTAGTGCCTTCAACGATGAAGGCGGCAGCTTACACCTGTATCCTCCCACTGTGCGTGTGTGTGTGTGTGCTGTTGTGTGTGTGTGATTTTGAAAAATAATCATAATAATGACGGGTATTGTTATGAAAATCGCATTGCAGCTAAGCAAACGCTGCTGAAACTACGCCAACTCAAAGTAATTTGTAACCATCTTTGTGGCCTCTTTATCTCTCTCTCTCTCACACAATTTCTGTTCTCTCTGTCTTCGTGTGTTGTCTGGGTTCATAACCCTGACACCAGCACTTATGCCACGCATTATACTTAAGCTTTACTGTTTCTTACTTACGCACTTATAAAACTCGCACGCTTTGTTTTCATCTCTTTTTGTTTTGTTTTATTTGTTGTTTGGTTTCTTTTTGCGCTGCTTTTTAAAATTTTCATGAACTGAACTTGTGAGATATGTGAAAGGTGAAAGAGTCGCAATTTCTTAGAGGGTAATCCTCTTTTATGCCCAGCCCCAAAGATCAAACGTTTCCCTGGAAAAACGGGGACTGCGGGTGCAAACTGCTAAGCAAATTGCGCTAAAAATGAATTATTAGCGCTCAAAGTAAGAAATGAAAAATGGACGTTTGCCTAAATTGCATCAACAAAAAAAGGAGCCAACCATCCAACCAATCTTTTTTGCGCTTTGTTAAGAATTATGGCTATGAGAAATGAAAATTTAGCTCTGTAATAGCTTGGGTTGGGCTCCTCTTCCAACACCGAATGTCCTGCCAACGAATGAGCGAACATATTGCAATATTACTAGAATGGTTTTGTGAAAGAAAAACTCTGGATATAAAGTACATTTTGCATACTAGCTTAACGTTTTTTGCTGTAACTTACAGTTAGATTAATTATATATAATATAAAGTATAGCTTCGAAGGGAAACTGAAAAAACCTTTTCTTCTAATATTCACATGCAAATCTCGTTTATGACAGAAACAAATGAAAATTCTGATGATATCATTAACTAAATTGAATTTTAAACAAACGTGCACGCACAACACACACACACACACACACACACACACATCACCTGCAGGTGTGTTGTACCGTTGTAAACATAATTTTAAATTGGAAAACAAATAACAGGTGAAAAGAATAAACAGTCAGCCTGAAACTCTGCAGCACTTAAAATTAAAATCAAAATTTGTTGCATACTTTCGGCGGGTTACGAAAATAAACTCACTCAATTGCAACGCCGGCTAACGCAGGGGAAGTGTTCCACTCAAGTAACAGAATGAGTGAGAAAAATATGGGGATATTTAGTTAAGAGAGCCAATGGGAAATACTCGTTCTTTTCGCCGCAAATTGCCTTGCTTCGTGTTTTGTTGCGTTATTCAGTTTTCTGTGTCAGTCGGTTAGCAGTCAATGCGCGCAGCAGTCGGCCGTCGGTTGTTGGCCGGCGTCAACGCTAGCGCCAGCGCCAGCGCCGACGGCGAAGACGAAGACAGAGACGAAGATGGTGACGACGACGTCGACGTCGATGCCGATGCCGTTTGCCGCTTGCCTGCAAATTAAAACGATACAAACCACATTTGTTGTCGCTCTTGTTTCTGCTCTTGTTGCTGTTATTGTTATAATTTCACTCTTGTTGTTGTTGTTGTTATTGTTATTGTTGTTGTTGTTGTTGAAGAGGTTTGAAGCTGTCGCATATTAATGACACGCTAGGCAAATGTGTCATTTTGACATTTTAACAGTCTGTCATGCAGTCACCAAAACCACGCTATTTATACACAGACACACATATATTTACCACTGAATATAGATTGTATAAGTGTGTGTGTGTGTGAGTAACTCACACACACAATGGCTGGGAGGCTGCAGCTGTGACGTTGTCACATAGAGTAAAAAAATGGCGCCGGCAACTTAAATTTGTCCCATTTGCTTATCACACACACATACACACACACACACACTTGCTAACGACAAACATACACACACACACAGAGACAAGCCGACTGACAGTTTTGCGGCGCAGAGATTTGTCATGCATGGATTTATGTTTATGTTCCTGCCTACATACATATATATCACACACACACACAAACACTCGCACACACACATGTATGTCCTTGTGTGTTTGTTTAATAGTTTCGCCTGACATTCTCTCTATTTTTTTATATCCTGCACAGCTGACAGGCTCCATGTAATTGTTGGGCAAATGGATTAAAATGGCATTTGTCAAGCGGTTGGACTCGATGCGCCACGTCGACAGCAGCGGAAGAAGCGGCAGAGGCAGCAGCAGAGGCAGCAGCAGAGGCAGCCTCAGCCCCGCGGCCTCGTTCTGCTGCATATTTAATTAAAAGACAATTTAAACAAATGAATTGAGGCGCTGCCAGCGTCGCTTGTCAGATACTCGTCCCGGCCCCCAGAGGCTTCTAAAGTATCTACTACTATTTATGTGTTTTATTCGTTGTCATTACGGGTAGACCCGTATTATTCTTTCAGGCGTCACATGAAGTTTTCATGTTAACAAAGTTTGTTCCCAGTGCTTAAGTGCTTTTAATGGACTTAAGTGGAAACTGGATTTGAATGTGTTAAAGGTAAATGGTTTTCCTTCTTCCGATATGCCAGATATTCTTCTGTTTGCGAAGTATTGAACAGCAGCTCGATTAGTTGGATTAATCATTAAGTTCTATACAAACATCAATCAAGCTAAGATTGTCTGTAGTCTGTAGTCTGTTATCCCTGAGGAACAGATCTTAGGTAAGTTTATGCGTAAGCTTATCCTGACCTTTTCTTCAACCTGTAGCAAGCCGCTCAGGAAAGTCCTGATACTCTTTATGCCACGCGGGAAAACTCATGAAAGCTTTAGAATTCGAGCAGCTGTTTCCCTTTTGGGTCGTTTGGGGCCGCGCACCGCAAGTGTAGCCAAAATGTTGGTGGGCGCCATGGCTTATCGCTAATTGTGGCCTACGAAGGGTGCACAAAGGTCCAAGGACCTTTCATGTTAATTGGCCTCCTTGCACAGCTTCCTGCGGTCCAGATATTATGCACTTGCCTGAAACTCGCGTTTCGGTTTCTGTCTTTTTCAGTTCAGCGGCGTTCAGTTTACAGTTTTCGGCGCTTGTCTAAATCGAAATTAATTTTTCAGCCTTTGTCTGAGTTTTCGCCTTATCTGGCTAATTAATTTATGCAGTGGAAATCTTTTGGGTTTGGGGCCATACAAATGTTAAGTAATTTAAGTTATACTCGTAAATTGAACAGATTCCTACCCAGCGCTAAGGTTTACCTTTGACAAATTTTCCAAAATTATTTACCTTTAGTGTTTGTGTTGTTGTTGCTGTTGGTCGTCGTTGTCTCTGTTGTTTGTTGGCAAAGTGCAACAAAATAATAAGGGCGCCAAAAGGCAAATAAAACAAAACAAAAGCCAAAAGTGAAAAGCGAAAAACGAAAAGCGAGCAGCGAGGAAAACAAAACAAAAACAAAAGTAAAGCAAAACAAAATGTACAGCAGAAAACAAACGCTGGACACGACGACGAGGAGCGCAAAAAACTGAAGGACACTAAACTAACTAACTGAACAGACGCCAGGATGATAACTCAACACCCCGTCGAGCCCACAGCCCGGCGGCATAAAGTGGCACCTGGTTGGGTCAGTGGGTGGGCGGGGCTGAGGGGGCCACCTGATGGTGGGTTTACGGGCTGCCTGTCCAGCGCTTTGTTTGCCGAAAGTGCCAAAACACTAATTTACTTTTTTCTCACTCTGAACCTCGCACTCTCGCACTCTCGCACTTGCCTGGCCAGAGAATAAGGATGCGGATGAGGTCGGTGACTAGTTTTTCGCGCCTCTCTGGCCAAGACCCAACTCGCCGAGGTGCCTTATGCAGGGTTCCTTTCCGTTGTCGGTTCCGCTTTGGCTCGATTATAAAAGGCAGATGTGCCAAAGGACGACGGTGCACAGCACACTTGGGCCCCAATTCTCGGAGTCATCGTCAAAGGGCGGGCGGCAGGAAAGGGACCACAAAATGGGCAGACAACACAGAGAGGCGTTCAGCTGTGAGAAGAGGCCTAAACTGAGGACAGGGCTCAGGCTTAATGCGTATGTTGGCAGAGCCATTGACAAGGGACAATTCCTTTTCGTTTCGTATACCCTGTTATTTAAATCAGCTACAAAGGGTATACTCAACTGTTGGAAATATCAAAGATACTTTAGATACTAATTAAATTTCGTTCTTATCACAGATTGCAGCTGATTGTTAGTTGAGTTTTGTATAGGGTATCTCTTAGTCGTTCAATCGACTTGGCATGCAGCATTCTTTCTTTGACTCTGTCCTTATATTTTTTTTGATGCTTTGTTGTCTTCTCCTTGGAATGTGTTTACAAGCATAAACAAAAATGGGCGTCGCGACGCAGGCAACTACTTCAAATTGTTGAGATGCCATAAATGGTCCTCGCTGCCGGAAACTGGAGTAGGAGTAGGGGTGGGGGTAGCAGTAGGGGTAGGGGTAGGGGTAGGGTGTGTTTGGAATGTTGTGGTGCTGGGGCCTTAGGTTGTTAGCACATTCACCCGCTGCGGTAGGGGTGAGAATTAAGTGCATAAATTGCTTAATTGTGCTTATCGAATCGGAAGTGCATATAGTTGAAGTAATTGTAGTTCATTATTTGCATAACCCATAAAACTTATCTAAGAAAGCAGCTCCTAAATATTTATACCTAAACTTGTTTCTTTTTAAAACAAATTTAAGATTTAAGATGTTAAGTAAAGCTCTAGATACTTTGTGTTAAACACAACTCGAATCTAGTTCTAGTCTAGAAGTTGGTTTTACTTGGCAGATTTCTTTGCATATTAGAGCTTAAGAGGTTAGTTTCTTATGCTTCTTTAACTGTAACTGTTATGTATAGGAAAAGGGTTCAGAAAGGTATAAAAAAGGTTCGCTTTCCATAAGGCTTATGTTCATATAAGAAAAAACTCTGCTCTTGAGCTGTGGTTGAACTCAATCTCCAGTTAAGTAGAGTATTGCTTTTATCTTACGATTTAAACTTGTCTATTCCAGACTTAACTTGGTCAAAAGCTTCTAGAGCAGTTGCTAACTCTTAACAGTCATATATTTATGCAGACTTCTGTCGTTGTCTTTGGCTTCTGTGCAATTTAAATGAACAATTTTTCATATTTTATCAGCGTCGCTTGACAGTCACTTTCATTAATAATTTTTTAAGTCATTTCTTATATAGAATTCCCTCACAGTCTCAATTAGTAAATTGTATAATTACCGTTTCTTTCAAAATGCTAAAGGTCTTAATGTCGACAGCAGCAGCCCTTTATTTTCTGTGTGTGTTTGTGTTTTTTTGGGAATATCCCTAGAAATCTGCACGCGCCTTTCGCTTTTGCGGGCGAGCATTAAATTCATTAAAATTTCATTCACATTTCCAACGAGAAGCATATTTTAAATTTTAATAAAAGGCAAAATAAATGTTTTTGTTGCACGCACAAAATTTCCATTGCCGCCAACAAAGATGGAAGCCGGCGCTCAGCATAGATAACAATTAGGGCTAGCTCAGAGGAGAAAGGAAAACGCAGGCAAAGAGAGAGAAAGGCAGAAAAATTGAAAAAGGAAAATAGGAAAACAATGAGAACAACAAATGCCACACACACACACACACACACACACACACAATGTTGCAACAGCAGAGCTGAAACGCTAAACATAAATTCTCATTCCTTGGTGAATTTAAATTCATCGCTTTCAGCGAAATGCCAGAATTTATGCAGCGAAAGTGAAAATATTTCAGAAAATTATAAACCAATTTTTAGTAAATTACAAAGTCGAAAAGCTGGATATGCGGCGCGAGCTCTTTGGCGGCTTAATTAGGTTAAAGAGCCAAGAGTTGAGCGGGCCCCGAACTAATGTCAATGGCCCTGGCTTTAATTGCCAATCGTTGGCGCAGTCTGTTGGACTCACAGACACACAGACACACACACACATAAATAAACAGGGGCACTCACTGATACGAGCACAGCCACAAAGGGGATGCACACGGTGGGCAAACAAATTACGCGGCTTTAACACTGAAGGTCCTTTGTCCCAATGTTGTCCTGGTGGGCCCCAACTTGCCACCGGGGAGCACTCGCAAATGCGGCTAGTCGCGGCAGGGCAATGGCATATTTATTTTTGGCCCAAACAAAACAAAACAAAGCAAAGCAAAGCAGAAACTCAAAGCGATAATGTGCGACAGTTGCTTATAGTTATCCCTGACGCTTATCCTGAAAGTGCTCCTTGAACCCTTGCCGCATACAAATCACTTAGATTCGAGTGTCTTGGCTATCACGAGGATTGTGCGTCTGGCCGCAAATATTTTGTGGCACGCCTTCAAAACATTTTTCAGTTGTGGTTTCCTGTGGAAAGAGGCGCACTTCCATCTTTGTTGCGGTTGCGGTTAACCAACTTGTTAAATGCTTTAACTTTTGCTTGAACTGACAAAGTTTAAGAAATTATTCCTCAGACAGAAGCGAAGAGTATGCCTTAGGCAAATTTGGTTTCCTATTGACGCATTAATATATTATATTTGTCGGCTTATAAAGCTGCAACTAGTTGATGTGCGCCTTAAATAAGCATATCGAATGCCGTATTCGATTGTCGAAGAGAACAAGCGATTTGGTCAGAGGCAAGAGGATTCTTAGTTGGCGTTGCAAGTGGACAAACGGCAAACAAGTCAAGTGCTGCAAGTGGGGCAAAGGCTGTGTGTGTGTGTGTGTGTGTACAATTGCCATTAAGCTGAAAATTTAAAGCAACTAAAATGGTAGCAAATAAACAGTCTGGTGAGTGGGACTAGAAGGAGCTTGGGCTAAGGCAATGCTCAGGCCAACAGGCGACAAGCGTTGCACATACGCCACGTAAGCCGGACAGCAGTTGAGCTGTCGATGCTCTCGCATGTTGCTGCCATTGTTTGTCTGTGTGTGTGTGTGTGAATCATAAGCAAATGTGTGCGCAAGGATGTACTAGGATTATGCTCGTTCCATGTGCCAGCTTATGAGCGCTGCCAAGTTTACAACGAAACGTGTCAATAGTATCCAACTGCAAGCTCAAGTCCAGCACTGAAATTTAAGCCACTCCAGCGTCATACTCATACTCATGCAATTGTATGTACCACATACACAACTATCGTCCTGCTCCACTCTGTTCTGGCTCCTGTCAAATTTCACAAGCACGTACTCTGGCGCGTCGACATGCTTGTTACCTGCCTGGCTGGCTGGCTGGCTGGCCCCGGCCAAGGGTGACTCATATTAATGCCTAGCAACCGACAGCAACTACTAGCGAGGAGCAACGAGCTCGGCGACAGAGAACACATTAAACTGATGAGCTTAATTGGAGGTTACCTGCACAGTGAACCCGGAGCACACACTGACTACAGTCATTACAGCACGTGCCAGCTGCCGCTCCGACTCCAGAGAGCCGATGCTACGATGCCCTGGACGACAGCTGGGCTAATCCCTGCCCGGAGATCGTTGGAGCATATGCTAGATTCAGTTATATATGAATAATCGGAGCAGATTCTATCTAAGATTTGGTTAACTGTTTATGTTTAAGACAGATCAACAAGGATATTCATCAAGGATATTCCTGATTGTTCGTTTAAGTCATACACAAAGGAGCTGAGCAAGCGTTACATCCGCATATCACAAAACGTTAGCTACGTTTATGGAACAACAACAACACACACACAACACACAGCCAACACCTACAACCACAACTGTCGGGGTGCAATTTTTATTTCCGTTTCATGTCGCCTTCTTTTTTGTGACTGTCATGCGTTTGCGTACGTTGTTCGTGTGTCGCCCCCTGTGCCCTCTGCCCTCACCTGCCACGCCTGCCACACGTGCCCCCGTTTCCTGTCATCTTTTGCTCTCTTGTGTGTGTGTGCGGGCGCCGCTCCAGGCGTTTAGCTCGGCGGCTTAGTTACGTGTGTGTTTGTGCAAGGATCACGAAACACAGTCACTTAATTAAGGACATAATTTATAACAAATATTTAGTTGCCGTCCAAACAACTGGGACACAATTGCAAAGGGCATTCGAGTTCGGGTCAGTCGGGATTGTCGCTCTGTCGCTGTGTTGGTCTGTCGTTTGGCTTAAACATTTCCGCTGCGACAATTTTCCTATTTAACATTATTTTTTCGTATGCTTTCTCATTTTTTTTTCTTTTTTCTGTTGCCCTTCTCAACTTCATTAAGCGCGCCAAATAAAGGCGAAAAAAAAAACAAAATGAAGCAACGCAAATCCGGGAAAAATATATGCAAATTTGTTGCTGCTATGAAAAACTAGTGTCGACTATGCAAATATAAAATATTTACTTCCGCTCTCGTGTGATGTTCACATTTTTAATACCACACACACACACTCACACACACATAGTTGAGCTCACAGCAGGTGTATCCCAGTTTACAGTGCAATTATAGAGCTGCCAAAAAGTAAAAGACCAAGCAACAACTTTGTGCCACAAATACTCTCGCACGTTAACGAACACACACACAAAGTGTTGGCTAATTCCTGCCATTTTATAGGCCACATTCATTAAGCCCTGTGCGTGCCTGCAAGTGTGTGTCATTTTGTAAGGTGTGTGGCTTAATGAATTAAAGCCTTCGACAGTTCCTTGCCGCAAAGCCAAAGCATTTAAACAAATTAAAATCATGTTTCTTTTCTTCCCTCTTTAGTACTGAATAAGTGCTTGTTAGCCTGAAGCGATTTCTGACACAGTTTGACCCGAATGTTTTGGCTCAGATAAGAAATTGTGGCTGCAAATAATGCGACATTTCAATACTATTAATTTTGACATTTTGTTTTTATATTGAAAATAGTTAAGCCATTGCACGATTTATCAGCTTGCACCCAGGCAAATAAATTCAATAAATATTCTGATTTTTATGTGTGTGTATTCTATGTATATATATATATATTTGTTTATAAAATAATATGTATTTTATGATAGTTGAAACGATTTTATTTTCTAGTCTTTTATTTTGTTTTCAATTTTAATAAATGCATTTCTTTTTGTTTATTTCGTTGAAGATAAAACTCTGAGGAAAGCAATTCCCTAAGGAGTTGTTTCAACAAGTCTGCAGAAAATATAATTGAATGTTCTTTCTCTCAAATTAACGATTCATAAATAAGTTGATTTAAGTTTATCAATTTCTATTAAGTTTACAATCGATTGAGACTTTAAATTTCAATTAAATCAATTCGAATTGAAAATCATATTTAAAAATATCTCAGACTTTTTACTTTCTACAATTATAAATTAAAAATTGTTTTCTTTTATTTATAATTATTTTTTAATAAATAAATTTTTATCTCTTAGAAGAAAGGTTCTAGTCGACTCTAAATAATGTTAAGAAATTAAGGAAAATCTTTTATTTTAATAATAAAATATTATTTATGTTCAAGTTAACATTTGTTTCGTGCAGTGCAGCACATTTAAACGTATTGAAAATTGGCTGAAAGTTGTGGTCTTTGGATAGTACATATTTAATGCAATTATATAAACATATATCAGCTGATATATATATATATATATTATTTGACAAATAGCGTCAAAGGTCAGCGAGGTACAAAACGAGAATGTACAACAGCTCGTTATAAATTTATTGCTTTATCGGTGTGAATGGCAGCAAAATAAATTTGCTTGTAATGAATCTTAATGTGAGCAAATAAATATATTTTTATTAATAAGAATATTCTTATTTGGATATACTTTATGCAATTCAATGGTAAACAAAGGCTTTCAAAGTGATTGCATGCAGTTCAGCTGCTAATAATGCACTATTTATTTTATATTTCAACTGTAAATTCAAACAGTTGAGGAAAATGCTAACATTTTTGCATTTATACGAATCATTAAGTGCTTTTGACATCTAAACATGCGAATTATGTCATGGTTTTATCGCCCTGTCAACGCTCTTTTGCCATTTTAAATGCTCATCTGCCTAATTGCACACATAAATATATTGTTAGTAACTTTGCCAAATCATTGCTGTCAGCAATAACAGTGGCAACAACAAGGCTTCTTACACAGCAGTAGATAAAAAGAGATGAAATAACTGAGAGACAGACAGAGAGAGCGAGCGAGAGAAAACTGAAAATGGGTTGCGGCTTAGCATGACATTAATGGCTGTGGCAGCCATATGCCAGAGCGCAACCGAATGAATTGATATGTGTGTGTGAGGGGATCCGGGTATATTAAGGTAAAGCCCGGCAACGTTTTGTCAAAGGTGTTAAAAATTTCAGAAAGGATTTCCACAAATAAAGGACTCGTGTTTTATATATCAAACGAGTTCATTGTCAACAGTTGCTTTTGTGTTTGTTTTGAAGCACTCTAAAGGGGCTTTTTATAAACGGATATTTCTAAGTAATTGTTGAAGGAAAAGCTGCGCAAAAGGTTGGATTAACAATGATACTGGATAAATGGATATTTTCAAGGTACTTTATGAAACATAACAATATCTATGGCAAATTCAGAATCATTTGTTTTGCGAAAAAATGTAACGTATACGCCACATTGGTCGCCAGAAAAGTTTGCTCTCAGACATTGTCGGCAGCCAACATCAGCTCCTTGTGCTGTTTTTTTTCGTTTTGATCCTTTAGAAAATACACTTCGCTGTCGCTGCATTGTATGAAAGTAACAAATAATTAAAAATTCAGTTAGTTTTTACTGCCTCGCAGAATGTTCAGTGGCATTGTTTATTGTTTGGTCGGCAGCTTATGGAAAACTTTCGAAGCTGATGAAAACATTGGCTGAAAAAACGCCGCGAAGCCATAGCTAAAACAAGGACAACAAAGGAACTAACTGACAGAGTGTCAGACCGAAAGGCTGACAGACTGACTGACTGACTGACTGACTGAGGGGTTGGTTTATTGTCGTTTAGTTGCTCAAAACTTTGGCGTACTTTTTATTGTTGGCAATTGAAAAAGGATTTTTATTTATTTATTATATGTACCCAAAGAATATATATACATTATTTTTGTGTGTATTTACTTTACATCCGCCTATTGGAAAAGGATTATTTATTTATTAACAGCCATTCTGTATATAAATAATCATAAGTAAAGAGTATTCTATGTGCCGCATCCCTCAGCTTTCTTTTTTCCATATTTCTTAAGTTGTTTTTTGTGAATGTAAGTCAAGGCGATATGCGCGCTAATCTTGCCAACTTCAAAGCTACTTAACTTTTATCCATTTAAGCCATCAGCGCAGGCAGGCAGCGAAAAACAAATGGCAAAGTAAAAGAAAAGGCTGCCAGTGCATAGACTGAGATTTGGACAGAGGGCGAGAGAGAACGCTGGAGAGGTGAAAAGATAGATGGATAGAGATTGGGATAGAGAATAGAGGAAGCTAAGATTCTGTGTATTGTCTGTGGCCTGGCGACATTTTCGCTTGACTGCACATGGCTTAAAATGTCTGGGAAGGTTTTAGGTTTCGGACTGCTGCTGTGATTGTGATTGCGGCAGCTGTTTATGACATTACTCATACGCCTCGTTGACCTTTCGTATTGTCAGAGGGCAACGCAGGACACTTGCCCTCCACTCTCGCACTTTTATGTTGCCATTGTCAGACGGCCAGCACTTGAAGTCGAAACGGCCCAAACTCAAACATATGCAGGCTCACTCGACTGACGAACAAGTTGCTGTCATAGTTGTTGCTGCCGTTGGTTGTTGCTTTACGCCACTTCCGTTTCCGCTGTGGTGCAAAACAAAAGCAACTGCACTGCACTTTTTACCCATCGTTTGCTGCCGCATCCCTTACACATTTGCCACAACGTCAACAATGTTGTTCACTGCCAGGCGAGGTGGCTGCCTCGTTGCTTGCCCCTTTGCGGCCTAAGTCAGTGCCGCCTGCCCTGCTGCCCTGCTGCTGGCTGCTTAGAAATGCAAAGCAGTGCACAACGCAGCAGCGCGGCAAACACAACACACAAAGTGATTTTTATATTAAGACCACAAGTGCCTGCATCCAACCACCTCCAGACCCATCCTTAGCTCAGACCCGGCCACCGCTTTGTTGCCATTATGATGACTACCAAGGCACGTTGATTGCTGCGGCGTCTCTGAGCTGCTTCTTTGTCTGTGTGTGTGTGTGTGTGTGTGTGTGTGTTTGGAATGCGCGTTGCATGAGATAATCTCTTGCAATGTGCGTGCTGCACGCCAACCAACCATCATCCTGGTTGTGGCCGGAACTTAACTACTGCTCCTTGGTTCATCTGTGCTTGCCACTCTGCCTCGTTTGCCTCGTCTGCCACTGCAGTCACAGTAACAAAAACAGTGTGGAACAGAGACAGAATGATAGTGAGGGAGGGAGCAAGAAAGAGAGAAAGAGAAGCAGCGCGGATTTTTGATGGTTAATAAAAATTCCAACATTGTCTTGTGCAGTTCATCATAGCAACATATGAGCAGCGGGAGACTTTGGACAGAACGAGTGCTGACAGCGTATAAACACTTGGAGAAATCTTTTTCTTCCTCAAACTTATATTAAGAACAACAAAGTGAAAAGTCAAGAAAGATGACTATAAATTCAGTATATGACATTAATCAAACTTTAATGAAGATAAATTTGTCGCTGCGAGTATATAAATACTTAAGAAAGAATCCAGTTTATTTACAGAAAAACTAAGACAATGCAGAGAATCTTCCTTTAACTCAGGCTTTTCATATACCTTTTCTTTATACACCTAAACTCATTAATCTGTTAGTGAGTAAATTGCGTTTTTTTCAGTGTACAGTGCTCATAAATTGGCCTGGATATGTGTGTTAGAATGTAAGAGTGCAACATCTCCAGCGCTTTACAACTCAACTTAGGCACTGGGAGCTCAACACACGCTAAACACACGCTCTACACACGCTCAACACACGCTCGTTCAGTGCCCCATGAATGACACGAATTTGAAATTATGTGCCAGAGCTTAAGTTTAATTCAAAGTGAAATAATCACAAAGTTTTATAGTCAAGTTTGAAATGTCATAGAGCTGCAGCTTATCAGCATGTCAGAGTCCAGTAAAATGAGCAAAAGTCAACTCAGCGGATGAAAGTTCAACATAACTATTAACCCAGTGTTTGTGTGTGTTTGTGTGTGTGTATTTAAGATTGGTTCATTGAAAGTCTGGCAATTGATGGCAATACAAAAACATGGTTCATAAATGAAATGGCCACGCAATCACCTGCAGGCATTTTCCAATCAAGCGACAACGTTGACGCTACCATCAAAATCCCCACGATTTGAGCTGAGCTCAGCTTTATGACCGTAAAACGACTGGCGCCGGGATCAACCTGCACACAGCTGCAACTCTTGTCCGCATCAGCAATACCCTCATCATAATCATCATCATCATCGCCATCATCATCAGCATCATCAGCATCACAGCCAGCAGGAACCATCAGAATTTAGATTTTCAATAATCAGCCATCATTGAAAAACAAATACGCGCTGGATTTTCAACTCCAAATTGAAATGCTGTAGCCATTGCTATTGGAAGGACACAACCCCATTTTGGGGGATTTCGTATACAGAACGTGATAAGCTTCAAAGTGTGTGCGTGAACTGTGGCAGGTGTGTAAACGGACATATGAAATTCCACTCCTGCCATGCGGAATGTGCGTTAAGTGCAGAAGGGCAGCTTATCGAATCAAGACTTGACTCAAATTAACTGACCAAACAGATCAACAAATGTGATTCTGGCCATGGCAATCAACGCACTGACCACATTTAGTAACCAACTTCTAAACAGTTAGTTTCACTTTCAAACTTACACCCAAAAAAGATGGTGCCAAAGACTTTTTCCGGTCTGTCTTTCAAATCAAGCTGAAACGAACGAGCTTGGATTCTCTGACAGAATCCTGCCACGTCAGCTGTCACCTCCACAAGTATCTCAACTCAGAGACAGCTGGCAACGGGCGGTTGAAAGAAATGTTCGCACTGGAAGCTGCTCTCTTTCCTTCTGATACATGTTGACAAGCTATTCGAATGTAGATATGGATGGAATTGTCTCTGGGTGACTGAAAATACATTGCATCCATTATTATTTGGATATCAAATTGGTAGAAAGAGTTCCAAGCAAAAGTTGAACAGTAAGGTTTGAGTCTGCAAAGCCCTCATTTCCATGAATAGTTTAAGTTTAAGCCATTGAACTCAATGTTCATTATTTATTGAATCAATTGAATTAAATACAGTTTGTATGACTAATTGCTACATAAATATATGCAATTTCTTGGATCATGAGTCCAGTTTCCATGATCCAGTTTACTCAGACAGACAGTTGCTTTAAGCCAAACGTCAGCAAATGAATACAGTTGAATACAAAGAACTTGGGCCAAGCTAAAAGCTAGAATCTATTTCATTCAGAGATGATTCAAAAGGTAATCCTTATGAGGCCCATAGTTTGAGAGCGACTAATTGGCTTTGACGATTTTCTACCTCTGCTGAATATTGAATAGAGTCTAAGTATATCAAGCTTAGGATAATTTGTGGTCTTTGCAGCAGACAGATGCATTCAATATTTGATTAGTTTTATACAGAAACAAATCAATTGCTGACAGCAACAAATTATTGTCTTACGATATCAAATAAAAAGAAATTCTATTCGATGGAGAGAGAGAGAAAGAATTCTATTTGAGCAATTTGGTGCGATTAACTGCTCAATTATTTAGGCATCCCGTGGCACTGGGCTGGAAATCAGCGCTGGTGCTGGTGCTGGTGCCACGCGCTCGACTAGCTCTTAAATGAAATGGGAAATGGGAGTGGAAGCTCGGCAGCGGAGCTGGTCAACACACAGAACACTTAGCTGGCTCTGGGATGGACTATGACGGGTACAAAGGGTTAAAATCAATTGACATTGATGTGTGCCAGACCAAAAACTATTCCAAAGCCCAGCTGGGGAGCCAAGCGAATGAGAGGCGGACAAACTGATACTTGTACATGTATCTGTGCACCAGGAGGCAGGTCCTGTCGCTGCGACATAAAAACTAACATTTATTGCTGCGGCCGATGTTGACTTTGGTTGCTTTTGGTTGAGCTCTGCCTACTTCACGGCTAGTTTGGCATACTTTTAACGACCTGCCTATGTCTACTGCAGTCTCCACCTTCTTCAATCTAACTTTCTGTCTTTCTATGTGTGTGTGTGTGTGCGTCATTATAATCCGTGCCCATTTAGTGGCGTTATTTGTCGTAGAGATGACTCCCTTTATGGGTCCTGCATGCAAAGTGCGCCACTCGAACGGCTCGATCGTAAAAATACGTTTTATTGCCCGAGGGGATGTGCCTCAAGTCGTGTCCTTACAGTCACTTTAATATCCTGTATCAGTGTGTATGTGTCTGAGTGTCTGTGTGTGCGTGTGTATGAATGGCAACTAATTTATATTGAGAGCGTCGGCGTCGCTGTGGGCGGGGCAGTCTGCTCGTTAATTCGCAACATGTAAACTAAAGTGCAAAGTGTGTGGAACGAAATATTCAGGAAGAAACAAGCAACTACACGGAACACACGGCTGCCCATCAAATTTAACGTTTATGCCAACACTTATACAACACAATATATACCCACCGCCAGGTCGTTTTACAACACTGGCTGTGACCCTTTAAAATCGTTGTCGTTATCGTTCGCCCGCTGTCGTCTCGCTGTTGACGCTGCTTCATTGATTTTTATATCAATTTTCACACTAATATTCTTGTAATATGTAATTTTTATGCATGAGACGCTGACACACACACACACACACACACACACACAACATGCACTAGCCTTGCCTCTTGCATGCATATACGTCACACGTTGCGTATACTTTATATTTGATTTTTATTATCTTTTGTTCTGCCTTGTTGTTCGCAGCAGCAGCGGCAACAAAACAAATTTCAATAAAATTTTCAACGCAATTTTTATGCCGTTAATTAAGTTAATTTTTGATTACATTTTAATAATCAAAGTTTTTTAAGTGTTTCCTCATTGGCACGTCCTTCAACGTACTCGTGTTGAGTGTCCCTGATTGAAAACGCGTGTGTGTGTGTGTGTGTGTGTGTGCTGCCTTTATATTAATTCCAGATGATAATTTAAAATTGCTTTGCATGCGCATCATGTGCATCGATAAGCGCCATCATTTCACCGGTTTGCGCCCTCTCATCTGTCGCTCTTTATCCTTCCGCTCTCCTTGCCCAGCGACTCTGCAGCGGGTGCAATTAAATTGTATTTATAAATGGCATATAAAATTGAAATGCATGTCGAGTAGCGACAGTTTGTAGCTCCAGCCTGGGCATATGCATTTTTATAGAGCTTAAATACTCCCATTAAATATTTAAGTACTTGCATATTTCACTCAGAACAAACTGAACAAGGGACAGTAAATGCTCTATCCAATCACTTTATACCAATAGCTGCTCTTTCTTCTAGAAATAGATATATTCTTTCATTAAGTTTGAGCTCTGATCATATGTTCAGCATCAGCTGCAGGGCATTTCTTAGCTTATAATTTCTGCATAGGAAACTTTGCCTTGAAGCTGCCATTTTTTTGTAGCGCTGCCTGCAAAGTGACCATCGCCAGCAAGGACTTTATCTGTGTTATGGCATAAATTATTTCATTACGAAACGTCGATTGAATAATGTCCAATGCACATTTGATTATGGCAATATGTTGAATGCGTCCTTAAAAAGGCATCCATTCATTTAATTCATAAGATTATTTGTTATGACCTGGGCTAATAATGCTTGCACCACGTGGCGTATGCGTGTTGCCGCCAAGACACGTGGCATTTATTGATTTAAAAAGCGTTTGTTTTAATTGCCATTTCTTAGTATCTTCATATAAAACCTATCAATGATAGTAGTTATTTTTGACAGCAAACGTCCTCAATCTGCAATCAAAGTATATAAAGGACAAGCAATGCTCTTCAAAAATGTGGACTTTAGGATGAATGGGAATCTAAGAGATTGATGGCATAACTTTTTCTTGTCTTTTAATGGGAGCTTCTCGGGATTGACTTCAAGTCAATAAAGTAACTCCCGCTTTAAAGTAATGCCTTCATTTTTATTATCGATTACTCAAAGGAAGATTCTCTGAGTGCAACATTCAATTCCAATATGAGAAGAGCTCACTTCTGCTTTTTGTCAGTTCTACCTAGATTACATATGCTTCAGGAAATGTTTTAAGTATTCGACCGGCTCATAACTTATGTATAGAAGTGTAATAAATACGCTGAGCACCAAGTGCTCTTTTGGCATCTCAAAAATCATAAATATTAGAAAGAAATTACTGAAAATGAGCGGCTGGCCGACTGCGAGGACTATTGGACAGTTGTGTATGAGTATGAGTATGAGATGTTGGTATTTTAGTGAGCTAACGGCAAGTGTGGGTGTGCACACAAAAGAGCCATTAGCAGCGAATTACAAGATAAAGGGACACAAGTATGGAAAGAGAGCAGAGCTGCTGCTGCTTCTGTGAACTGTGCCAGATACTCGACATTTTTCAATGGGCCAGTCATACTCGTATATATATGGCTAAGCAACAGCCGGCGGCTTTTATTAGTAAGGGGCGTGGTGCATACACACACTCACACACACACACACACACATCATATAAGAAAGACTCGCACATATTTATATATATTTATGAGAATGCTGGCGAGTTCTCTTGGCTGACTTTTGGCGCATTTTATGCTTGTGTTTTGTGTCATTTGCTTTTGAGCCATTAGCACGTACTTCCTCCCAGCCGAAGAATGAAAGAAAGAAAGAAAAATATGTGGTATAAGTATATACATATATTATATACACAAGTATATATACTTGTATTTGTGAGCCTGGCGGCTATGGGCTGTCGGAATTGGCTTCATTGTTGTAATGTTTGCCTCCAGCAGCTGCATCAAGGAAAAGAATGAGAAATAACACACAACTAAGTAGTTCATTTTGAGATGGTCGCCTTTGTTGTAAATTTTAAGTATGGCTAAGTAAAAAAGCAAGCTGCAAATTGTCGCAAAACAAAGGACAACAAGGACTGCCGAAAAGGAAAAAGGAAAACGCCCAAAATGAAAAGCACACACACAACACAAAAGTGTAGCTCGAAGTGAAAAGCAAAAGGGAAAGCAGCGCTCGCTGCGTCTTGACACAAATAGGTTTCCGCCCTAAATCCCAAATATCCCCGGAAGCCGATTAAGTGTTACCCGTAAGCGGGCGCAACAGCGTAAAAGCGACGGCGGCAGCGGCTGCAAATTGAGCTTCATGCAGCCTCAGAGTCCTGGGAAGTAAGAGCAATACATGATGTTTAAACAGTTAAAGGAGCAGCGAGTGGTGCTCGAAGAGTAAACAAAGCGACAATTGTTATAAGTCGAGTGTAGGGATAACAAAAGGAGAGTTGAAACTACAGAATCTATGCAACTAGATTCTATAGAAACTATATTTTATGGTTACTCTATGAACTGCCCTCGCATGGGAGTAGAAGAAGACGCAGCCGGCATGTAAACATTACAAAACACATTACAATAAAATATTTATCGTTATTATGCTTTGAAAGTGCTTTTCAATTGAGGTATGGACAGACCGTAGATACCGCTGACTGACGGCCAGTCCGACAGCCATTTGGCAGCCTTAGCCTGACTTTGCTGCCTTTTGCCTCTTCTTTCTTGTCGGGGGGCGTGTCGTGTGTGTGTGTGTGTGTGTGTGTGTGTGTGTGTGTCGAAGAATGATTGATGAGGGCGCTGCGAAAGTGGCGCGTGGTGCGCTGACAGCATTATTATGCCATGGCAACAACTTCATCAAATACGCGAAATATCCGAAATATATATATTAATTTCTTTGCAAACAAAACACATTGCAACCAGCAGAAAATATATGGAACATACGCTGCGTATGCGTAATATTGTGTGCGTAAGCAATTACTAGTTCGCCGCGTTGATATTCCTGATCGCATTTGCCTGGATTTGTATTTCGTGAGATATTTGCATGTGATTGTGTTTCTCTAAGTGGTTTCCTGGCTGCTGCATGACACCTAGCAGGCTCGAGCCTCCGGCGAGAACTTCATTTATATTATTTCGTTTCCCCCTTGGAAATTAATATGTCATTCGAGCCACCCACACGGGATAAAGTGTGGCAAAGACAGAGGGGAAGGCATATGAAAGGCACGTCAGGCACAGGCAAGTAAAGGAGATGAGATGAAGAAATGAAATGAAAGCATGGTTAGCAAATGCTTAGGGGCTGGCCTCGGAAATACCAGTAAAGCTGAAGCTGTATAAAAATTGAAAAAACGGAAGGGGGGGAGAGACGTGAAATTGAGAGCTGGGGAAGGCGAAGAAGCTTATATACATACCATAAGCAAAGAGTGGAATAAAAATGCAAATAAAATAAAATAAAAATGTGTCTGTCATGTCAATATTTGCCGCCAGCAGATGAACTCAATTTGCAATTGGCATTGAGTGTGACAGGCAGCTGTATGAATGTGTGTGTGAGTGTGTGTGTGTGTGTGGGCTCGGCTGCTGGGCATCAGGACATCAGGACATCGTGACATACACTTTGGTGGCAAATCGTGGGAAAATTGATTGACATTTTCATTATACAATTTGCCAGGCAAAAGCAAAATAAGCAAACGAAAGTCAGGAAACAGTAAATGCCGACTTCTGCTCATATGTTGTTCTGATTGCTGAATTTGTTGGTATTGGTTGCTGTTGTGGCTGCAAATTAAACAAATTGCTCATAATGTACCGCAAATAATTAATGCCCATCATTAAAATAATATAGTGGATGCATATGAGCGACTGTTTTTCCGTTCAAACGGGGCAAATTTATCGTAATTGCTTAAATAATTAAAGCTTTCTTCGAATTTGCCTCTTCGTCGGTAGGAAATGAGTGAATTGATGATGCCAAAAAAAAAGAACAAATAACCAGCAAACAGAGACAGAGACAGAGACAGATACACAAACTGCTCTGCTGATTAAGTGGCAATTAATGTTTATAAATAATGCAACAACAGGCAAAATGAAATTACACACAAGGCAATTGCAAATTGATTGCCCAGTCAACACGCGGCAGGAGCAACTGCAGCTGACACTTACATTCTGGCCAAGTGGAAACAATTAAGGATCGTCAAAAAATTGAGTAAATAAAAATTAATTGAAATATTACAAAGACAAAAAATGAACAGAATACAAAAAAGATTGAACATATGTATTTAACGCTCATTGGCTCGCCAATAAATAATAAATTAGTTAATTTAATATTAAACAATGTCCAATGGAAGGAATTTCAGCCCTCTTTATAGGCACTTTTTATTTAAATGTAGGCTAAGCAGGATAATGTTTAGCAGTCATCTAAATTTAGAATGCAAACGATCAGCTGAACTGAAAAGATTGTTAAAAGATTTATGAAAATAAACTGCAATTGCCAGTTGAACTTAGACAGTCTGTCTTCCACCAGGTCTTCCTATCGTTAAGCCATAAACAAACCGCATCCAAGAACATTTGTAGTCAATATAAGTTTACATTACAATACATACACACTTTAAGCAAACAAATAATGTCTAAACTCTTCATTACTGAAAAAAACAAACAAACCAACTTAAATTGTTAACAAAATACTTGTAAATAGCTCGAGGCCTCAGTAGCCAAAGCTATCACCAGTTAACTTAAGAACTCTGTATTGAATAATAATAAACATAATAAGTTTACATATTCAGCTTTTGACTTGAGTTTATCCCAAGCAATATTTGTAAAGCCTTCCTGTTCCTTTCTTTACTTTTCGTACTGCGCTCTTCATTGCCTGCAAGCAACTTCGTATAAAACTGTCTTATAACTCGATATCTGAATCGATGTCGTACTCTCTAAGCATACTATACTACTATAGCTATATTATACAATCTATTACCAGTAACAATACGATATCTCTGCTGCATATTCTAACTGATTTTCCCTTCTACTTCTACTTCTTAAAGGGCTCCATATGGTCTACCTTTGATAGCAATCTGCAGCGCGTAGAAAATGTGAAAATGCCAGTAGAGAGCATGCCGAATTCCAGCACTGATTTCATTATATTAAAATGCCAGGGCTTATATGGTAAATTAAGGGCTATTAATTTGCATGCTTTCATGTGATTCGAGCTTAAGGGCGAGAGTATGTCTGGGTTCACAGACCGATTATGTCTAAGGAGCATAAGACATTTGTGCGTTGACATTTGTGCAAAATGTATCCCATTGAAAGGAAAAGACAATTGACATTTTGAGTAGCGAAGCAAATGGCAAGAGCACTGAACAAGTGTCTGAGGGGGAAGGAGGGACAGCGGCTGCTGAACATTAAATTAATTGAGCAATTAATTAAGACGCCATCGAGTTGGCGGAGCAGCAACACTTGAGGCAAAGGACCAAAAAAGGAGCAGCAAAGGCGAATGCGAGTGCGAAATGCGAATGCAGTAAAAGGAGCAGCTACAAACAAAGAGCCATTGAAGACAGCTGGTTGACTGACTAGCAGACTGACTGGTGGACTGGTGGACTGGGTGACTGTCTGATTGTTATTAAGGCTTCAACGGAGCACGTGAAATTATGAAGTTGAGAAATTAATTCAGCGGCAAGTCGAAAAGTTTGAACTTTCAATTATGTGGAAAGCAGCAAGCTGCTTGCCGAGCAACATGAAAATAAAATGAAAATGAAAATGAAGATGATGATGAAAATGAAAATGAGTTTTTCCACAGTGCGCAAGTTTCCAATTTATGTGCTCGAGTGGCGCCGTCAGATACACTCGAGTAATCAATGCTTCCAAGAAATACCAACAACAGCAACAACAACTATTACATCAAATCATCTCAAAACGAATGTGGAAAATAAAAGCAAATACGCCCGCTCCCCATTTTCAGTTGGCGGATATCTAATTGTAAATACACACGTCTCAGGGGTTAACAGCTGGGTGGGAGCCAGGGGTCAGGGGTCAGGGCATTGCCTGACTGATTTGCGACAGCAACTCATTGAGTTGATGGAAGATGGTAGCTACAGGCGGAGACATGCATGGAGATGGATACCGAACATGAACATCGATGCAGTAGCATTGTAGTACGTGTAGTCCTAGTCCTGCTCCTAGTTCTAGTCCTAGTGGTAGTCACGGAAACGGACGACATGTGGAGCCAGTTACAAGTTCCTGCCAAATGGTCTGCCATGTCTGTTCTCCCCCTTGTGGACTGACCTACATATGCATATATAACACCCAAAACTGTGTGGGTGTTAGTGTATAGTGTAGTGTAGCTGGTTGTGCTGGATGGATAGTCGTTGCTTTTTCTAATAGGTGGCCCACTCGATCACCGCAGGGCAGCAGCAGCATCCTCCACACATGAGGAGAAGGCGAAACAAAAGCTGAATTCCCTCTCCAGTTGCTGGCGTGGCACTTTGTGCGCTTGTTAAGTTGATTTCTTGTGCTAAGCGGATGCTGCACGTGTGGCACGGGCCACGTTACCCACTCAGGCACCTGCTACATGCATTTCCGGTTTAATTGATTTTGCCGCAAAATGTGAAATGTGAAATGTGTCGAAAACGAGCTGCAGACAGCCCGAGCTACAACCAACCTGGCTACAAATAATGCGCATGTTTAAGGGCCAACTTCAGTATCAGAAGATGTGTCTGAAGTGGAAACTGTGGCCAGAACCCAGACCCACAGACAACCACTGATTGCAGCTGCTCGGTAAATAAATATTGGCAAAATCAAACACTGATTGAAAGAGTCAAAAGAACCGTAATTTGGCTTATATTGTAACCCGTTAGTTACCTTTTATATTCACAATGTATCAACATCAAAAGGATTCTAAATGCACAAAGTATATTTAAATTTTCACTTATTCAGCAGCTTTAATTGACTGTGCGAACATTTTATTGAACATTTCGTACTTAGAGCAATAATAAAATGGATTTACCATAAGTAGTTAAAGTTATTTTCTGTTTTAATATTAACAAAATACTCGTAGAATAATAATGCTATATGATTGATATGGAACCTTAATAATAAAAGGCACAACATTTTCATGAATACGTGATATCCGGAACCTTAAAGTGATATGGATTAATGTAGTATATATAGATTTATTTAGTGGACTAACACATTGTACAAGAGACATACACTCGCTACACTTATGCAGAACTAAGTACTACCCTTACGACCTAGTAAAATCATAGGTATTAGCACTAGGAGCGTTAGGCTCTAGCCCTTCTTGAACTTGAGCAGAAGAATGGTAAGTACCAGAAAGACGAGCACCCACGAGGATATCGAAATGAAACCATTATACACGGTCGGATTGTCCATGCCCCAGCCGCGTTGCAGTATCGAACGCATCGATTCTGTGGGCTTGGTCAGCGGCAGGAAGGCGGTGACAAACTGCAGTAATGGAAACATGCCTTCAATGGGCCAAATGATGCCGCAGAGCATCACAATGGGCAGAAATGAGCCCATGGCAACATACGTGGCCGTACGCTCTGTGTCCACGGCACAGGATATGACGAAGCCAAAGGACATGCCGCAGAGCCCATTCAGTATGCAGAGGGCCACCACCAGCCAAATGTCACCCACCAGAGTCAACTCAAAGAAGTAGAAACTAACAATGAGCACAAACACCGTCTGACTTAGCATCACCGTGAACTGTGTGACCACCTGAGATAACAGTATTTCAGGACCCGTAATGCCTGCCACCAGGCAACGCTCCAGCATGCCCTCGTTCCGTTCAATCAGCATCGCGCCCGACGTTATGGCCACCGACAGGAAGAAGATGATGGTCAATATGACTCCGGGTGCCGCAAAGTCTGTGAAATTTGGATTTCTATAGCCATAGATGGGCTGCTCCCACTCGATGGGCACGCGTCCCAGCTTTGGATTAACATCGCAATCACTCAGCATGTTCTCAACGAAGCTGAAGAACGTGTACTGTAGGTCACGATACAGCAGTGTGGATATCTGTTGATCTGGGAGCGAGAACATATGTAATTGGGCATTATTATAATCCCATTCAATAACTTACTGGACCAGTCCATGCGCACACCCAAATCAGATGCCTCCACTGTGCCATCCTCCGCATAGCGTCCATCCTCGACACGTTGGACCAGGGAACTGGTATAGTTCGGTTGTATAACCAGGGCAGCCCAGGCATTTCCACGTCGCACTTCCTCGTAGGCAGCTTCATCATCATTCACGTAGTTCTGTGGGAGAAGGGAGAAAGGAGAAAGGATGAAGTCGGTGTCAGTAAATGCGAGCAGTCCATCACGGGTTCATTCAATTAGCTTAAAAAGTCATTGCACCAGCCCCGATATAAGTCCCAGCCCCAAAAGCAATGTACTAAGTTGGTAAGGATTCTTATGAATGGAGTGCGTGAGGCGAAGGATGCGGCATGACTTGGCGCTTTTGTTATTGTCGAGCAATTAAAAGCGCCTGAGGCACTGAATTATTGAGCATTGCATGACAGGGGAGCCAGGAGCTGCCAGTCCTTTGCGCACATCCTTTCCTTCCGTGGACCCATGCAAAGCTTTTGCGGCTCTTTCACTGTTTCTTTTACCCTCCTCTCTTTCTCTCTGTCTCTGTCTTTGTAGCCTTAGCTGTAACTGTGACAGTTACTGTAACTGTTACAGTGTTCTCGCTTCATTTCCTGTCGCATTGTTTGTTGCATGTTGGGCGTTGTAGCAACACAATAAAAGTAACTCCGCGTAATTAATGTGCGTACTTTGCGCCAAGCGATAAATTCAAACAATAACAACAACAGCAGCGGCGCCAGATCCTTAACGAAACGCCTCAACACAATATGCATTGCCTACTTTTGTGCGTGGCGCCTTTTGCCTTTTGCTGCCAACGCAACTGTTGTTGCTGTTGGTGTTGCTTGTATTGTGTTGCTGTTGCCGTGGTGTTTGTTGTCAGCAATATGCTTATGTTATCTTTTACAATTTCATTGCGCTGATTTTTTCCATTTCATTCTATATTTTCGCACAATAATAAGCAAAAAAAGTATAAATAATGAAGTGTAAGCTGAGGGAAGACAGGCACGCAGCCAGTCGAGCATATCCTTAGACAGAATTTAGGCCCGCATGTCCTTGGGCCTAAGCCAGTCACTGTAAGTGCTCGTACATTGATTAAGTCACTTGCTACAACTTTGGGCTAGAACTTTGCCTAAACTTTTTGGCAGGCACTTATGTACATACAATAACCCACACACCACACACACACACACACACACGCACACACGCACACACACAACCAGCAACAAGAAATCAGCAACAACAAATACAACAATAAGCTCCAGCGCATGTATTGGCATTTGTATTTGGGCTAAGCTTTAGCAATTTTGTGGCTTCTAAGCCAGTGTGGGTGTCTCTCACTGTATGTGTGTGTGTGTGTGTGTGTGTGAGGATATTTAAACTGAAAGGGGCTACGGAAGAGCAGGCGTGAAATTTACGCAATTGCCACATTAATGTTTAGACAAATGAAGTCATTTACGTCTGTCTCTGTGGCAGCACACACACACGCATAAACACACACACACATATGGTAGGAGTAGGTGTGTGTGTGTGGTTAAATGGTTCGACACGTCGATAAGCTCCATTAGATTTAATGGTTAATCGATTTTGTTGCTCGTAATTTAAAACTAATTTAAGTTGTTTAACCAATTTCTACAAAACTTGAGACGAAACTTTTCAAATGAATCCGAGTACAGAAAAAATTAACAAAAAGTTGCCAGGGAAATATGAAAATAGTTAATAATTCATGTCCGGTCAAGTAAATCCACATAGCTGAAGAGCAGCAAACTAGAGAAGAGTCAACAAGAGGCAATCAATTCAGCAGCCGAGACAAGTTTTATGCTTTAGCTTAACCTTAAGTTCAGCATTGTTTATGACAAACTTGAGCCACAAACTATGCGCAAATGAAGTCAACTTTGTAAGTAGCATCGGGTGGAGGTAAGGAACTGGGAATACTACTCGTACTCTAGACTAGAACAAGTTGCTGCTCTACGCAAATGAGGCTGAGAGACAAGCAGGCAAAACTTTGCGCTACCTTTTGCAATTTTTACTTTTAGTTTTAGCCACAAGCTTCGCTTTTACGAGTTTAACATAAACGACCACAAATACAAAGTTAAAAGATATAAACGTATATACTCGTATATTTGCTAAGACTTGAAGCTACTGGCTAATCAAGTGCAACAATAACCGCACTGCACTTAGACCCCCCACCCACCCAACTCAGCCCAACCCACCCACTTCCTGCCCTCTGAGGGCTGAGAGCAAAAGCCGCCTAATGAGCAACGCTGTCACGCCTAATGAACTCTTAATTAAAAGCCACAGCAAATGGCTCGGCCCGTTCCAGCAATACGTTTTCAATTTTCAGCATAAATTAAAAGCCAAAAGTGGCAAGTTCTGGCCCCAGCCCCACGCTGATGGCCCCAAGCTACGGCTAAGTATCTAAAAGGGTCGCCAAATAAAGTCCAATTTTTATAGCACTTAGATAAGGGACAAATGAAATGCCTTTGATCTAAGCAAACCACAAAGCAAATGGACAAAAAATAAAAATATATACATATATATATATATAAATATGTATGTATGTATGTATATAGTATAAAATTCTTTGTGCACTTTGGCTTTATTTTACGTTGCCTTCGGTAAAAACTTGTTGTAGTTGCTTTTGGCAGCCCAAAGAGCACAACAACAGCAACAACAACAACAGCTATTGAAAAGCTGTCAATACACGAAACGGTTAAAACGAGAAAACGGCCAAAAATTTAAAATTTCAGCAACTGCCAATGAAGCCTTCGGCGTGGGGAAACTGGGCGATAGTACAAGGTCCTGGAGGGGATTGTTGGAAGTGGAAGTGGAAGCTGCCCACGTGCTGATGGCTCCTTGATATGCTGTTCATTGACCAAAATTAACTTTCGTCCCCCACAAAAAGTCCCCTCCCTCCCCGCCCCCTAATAAGACGGCACAAAAAGGAGCAGCAAATTTTAAGGGCCTGAATTAGATGCATAGCAAAGATACGCGAACCGCGTGTTTCCTGTGTTTTTCTTCTTTTTTTCATGTATTTTTTTATTTTTCCTGTGTTTTTTTTATCTTAGTTTGAATTTGCTCAAATTAAGAATGATAAGGGAGAGTTGTGGGCGGGCCGCTTGCTGAGGCTTTTTTCAATTTCTGAAGCTAAAAGTTTATCCTCGGGCTACCTAAGCAAATTGCCAGTTGAGGCGTGCGGATTGTTGTCGGTGGGCTTATTGTTATTGTTACCGTATTGTTTCTTAACAAAAAAGGAGAATATAAAACAAAATTGTGGCAGCTGCCCCAAATGCTCGAGAAGGTCATGGTTTGGCCACATTCAAAGTAATTTCTTGCTCAAATCAACTAAAATTTGATGTCAAAAAGTGACGTTCTTTGAATTTGATTGATTCGCAGTGCTGGCAGGTATGAAGCTCCCCAAAAATGATAATCTTGAAGGCTATGAAATAAAGTAATTTCATTAAAGATATAATCTAATAAATTACATGCATTTACATACTTATTTATACTTAATACTATTCGACGTAGTCTCTTCTCTTTGAGTAAATATTACATCAGATTTGAGAGAACTTTATAGAGCAGCCCTGTAAGGTATAAATTATTTAGCTACTTCTAATGAAAGTTCTGCTTCTTTAATATGGAAAACTATTACCTGCTGTTTGTCAAAATTAGTTAGATGAATTGTGCGTTTCCAGGGAAGTTTTAGTGTTATTGTGGCGCCTAATGCAAAATGAATGAAATTTTTGGCTAGAAGCTAAGCAGAGAGTATAAAGAATTGGCTGGCCTTGGCAGAGTCAGAGAGTCGGAGCACTTGTGCCCAAATTAGCCAACAAGAGGCTTTGTTTTTGAAGCGTAATTTGCAATAAATTGCCATGAGGGGCAGGTCTTCTGCACTGGGCGGCTTTCAACTACTATTTTTGCCCCAGAGCGAGTAAATTTATTGATGATCTCGACCGAACTGCCCAGCTGCCTGACTGCCACAATGTAGTTGCTGTTGTTGTCCTGTTGCCAAAGATAAGCAGCTGTAATTTGTGTGCGCCAACACCAAAGGCAACAGCAACAGCAACATCAACAGCAACAACAACAGTCAAGACGGTGCCAGCTTCAAGGGACTGGGACTAGTTGATTTAGGAGTGCGGCAGGGTTGGGGCAGGACGACGATGAGGACGAGGACTAGGCGTTGTGTGCAGTAGATTGAAGAGCATGCACACGGTGGCTGACCAGCTTTGCTGTCCACACAAATTGAAATAAATTACACGAATGGCCAGAAGGGCCGACCCGTCGTCTCAACGTCCTTCAATAAGCAACAGCAACAGCAACACACAAACACCAACAGCAGCAGGAGCAACAGCAGCAGCAGCAACATGAGTGGTTATTGTAGCTTGCTCTCAATGCACAATTTAAGCAAATGACAGTAGAAAACCCTTCTCTCTTCTACAGCTGCCCTCCTCTTCCCTCCCCCTTCATCATGCTCTAACGGCAAGGTAATTTGCATTGCATACTCACCACAACCATGCTCTTGTTCTTGACCAGCATATCGAGATAACGGCAACTGAGCATGGTCTGATTGCATCCGGTGTGCACTGGACAGAACTGTTGCATAATCATTTCCTCGGACATCTCGTGATTCGCCACGGCCAATTTGAGACCAGTCGGATCATGACCAATCGCATAACAGAAGAGTAATATCTGCACCACTGGCAGACCCACAATGAACAGCATTATCCTGGCAGAAGGAGCAACAGTAAGTTAGTTAGTTAGTTGTAAGTCTGTTTTCTTTGATTGTTCCTTACCCCACATTGCGCATCATCCAGAGGAAGTTCTTCCAGATGAGTGCGTGCAAGTGGTGCGACTGCATCACATGCAGATTGTACCAGAAGGACGTGGGTATCTCCTGGACGGGCGGCAGCGGCGGAGCAGCTGGTGCTGTGTTGCTGATCGGATCACGCGCTGCTGAGGACATGGATATATTGTCGCCGAACTCACCAGAGATCTCTGCGGCATGCTGCTCATCAGACATGTCCAGCGCTGGATTCGATATGGCCGGCACGGTGACCTGCTCGACAATTTCCTGAGCAATCGAGGAACGGCGACGTTTGCCCATATTCTGCATTACGGATAGCTTCAGGAAGACATCCTCCAGTGAGTCCGCGTTGTATTGTTGTCGCAAATAGTCTGGAGACTCCTCGGCGAGCATTTTGCCGCCACGTAAGAGTCCAATCTGTGGAGGAGAAGAGTTTGTGAGAAAATTGATTTGGATTTAAGGCAAAAGTGTCGCCAAGTCAATTAAACTTTTGACTTTGACAACGACAAGTTCTTTTCTCTCGTCCAGCTTCGGTTCACATTGTGACTGGCTGGGAATGTTGGCTAAACTTTTCTAGTGTTTGGTCAGTGGCAGAATTATGCACATCCTGTTGCTGTCGTTGAAAAGTTTTATTGACTGTCCTCCCCTGTCCTTGACCACGCCCCTACCTCCCCGGCTAATCCCTTGTCGTTTGTAGCAACGTGCGGAAATTAACTTAATTGATTTCAGTGCCGCACATGACCAGGCATACTGAGCAATACATATAGAAAACAAGTTCGGGCCACGGGTCCCGGACTGCCCAACCGACTGGCAAAGTTTGCCGCCTTCACAAAACTTGGCAGGCATCTTCAGAGCAGTCAAATGCTTGTTCATCAATTCCAGCGCTTCGGATGGCTTCATTAGGCATGCACATGAGTGGCTCGAGCTCGAGCTGCTGGTGCTACTCCTGATCCTGGCCCATATTTGCTGTGGCTGCACATGGAAATTCTATGCTAAATATGCTACACACACAACACACAACACTCCCACTCACACTTCATACACTACTAACAAAAGTTTTGGTGCTTGATTTGATTTCGTCTTCAGTCTGCCGGAAATCGGTTGTTTCCTAGGGCTTATCCATCGGCCATTGTATTGGGTAATTCTTCTATGGAGCAGCCAATTAGCTTCCTAATTGAATTGCAATGCAGAGGCTAGGGGCAAAAACTTTGCTGGCCAATTGCAATTTTATGGCCCACTATGTGATCAGCATTTAATATCGCCCACAATTACACATGCCATAAATAATATTCTCATTTTTATTATTTGTGCAGGCAACCTAAAGGAAATTGAAAAGTGATATACGACTGGGCGGATGGGCGGTCGAATTCTAAAGTGCTCTGTACAGACTTTTTAAGGAAGGTTTCGTCTTATTTGCATATAGACACACACACAGGGAGAGGGCTGTATAGTTGTCTCAAAGGATGTGAACTCAAATTAAACTTTCTTCTTATTCAGCTTTTTATTTTTGTAATATGTTTTCTAGTCACCGCAGCCTTTGTTCTTTATGATAATATATTTTACTACCTAGATCTAATTTCTTTTATGTACTACAAATTGTGTGTGTCCAATGTCCATTAGCTGGCACGCATTTAAGCACTTCCTGGTACATTGGAAGTCGGATATGAACACAGACACAAACAAGCAGATAATAGGAGCGACCCACATCAAACGCTGCTCCCACATTATGACACCACATCAACGCCTGCAATTGCGTCATTATTAGCCCCAATCCCACCAAAACCCCCAGAGCTCTCCCCTCCAGCTGCGTGCAACTAAAACTGTAGCTAGAGGTCAGGCAACTAAAGTGGCAACATTGCCATTTTCAATGCTCCTCTTTGTTGTCCCACTGCTTGTCGCAGGCTTCTGTTCAGCTTTTTCATTTCGTTTCCCCATTTTTTCTAGCTGCGGTTTTTTGGTTTTCTTTTTTTTGACAGACATCGCTCCCTAAATTTAATGTCAGCGTAGCTTGGCTCATGGGAAATTGCTGGCCACCACACAGAAAAAAAAAGGAAGGGAACAGTACAGAAATCGCGTATACGACCCGCTGCCATAGAGCGAGAGGAGCAAAGGAGTCACTTTGGCTTTACCCAGCTGTATGAGCAGCACTTTCTGCTCTAATAAATGAAATCAGGGAGCGTAACATTATTTGACGGATATATTGTAAGGACTACTACTACTATAACTACCCCTCCCTGCCCTCTTACACCATCTGCAATGACAATAACACCCTGAGCTGTTAGTGCTTCAGTTGGTGTTTTTTTTTGTTTTTTTTGCCTAGTGTCCTTTAATAGTTTATGCTGTCTCTTCTATGTTGCATTTTCTTTTTGTCGCGTAATTTTCCGCATGTTGCTCTTAAAAGGAATACAGAAAAAAGAATACAGAAAATATTTAAAACAAGAGATAAATATAAGGGAAATGCTGCTGCCACAGCCAAAAATGCAAATGGACAGTTGAATAATTGCTGATGTTGAGGAATAACAAATTAAGTGAGTCCTCATGTCTGGCTTACTGTCTCTTCAATTTAACGTCAAATATAGAAAAACTGTGTGTGTGTGTGTGTGTGTGTGTGCTCTCATTGATTGACATTTTAATACGAGATTGCAATTGCCGTGTTATTATGCATTAAGCTGCATCCGCGAGTCAAACAACACATGGATCATAAATATTAAGCATAAAAATAAATAATATTAAAAATTCATTTTTTACCAATTCTACTTTTACGACTCGTTAATAAACTTTATAGACTTTATACAGTTATTATAGGTGCACATAAAAGTGGAAAAATGAGAGAATGCAGACAGACTGGAAGCTCTGGCCACATTTATGAATATTAAATTGATTACAAAACTGGAAGAACAAGTTATTTGAATAATAAATCTAATGAAAATCAAATATGAATTAACAAAAACAACTTTATTTAACATTTGAGATGCATTTTTCTTATGTTATACGAATTAATTAAAGCTCATTCAAGAGCAGAGAGCATCTGCATTTCGTATAAACTTAAGGTTGATATTGTTATGGCATCGTATGACGCCGATATAAAAGTTTGAGTATATATATTGCTGTTCTTTATTCCTTTTATATAGCAATACTATTTAATAGCAGTGCTTGCAGAACGTGAGCAAAATCAAGTGGAAATATTAAAGCTCAGCTAAGCGATACCCTTTTTTCTTACCTGGAATCATTTTTGATTTCAGATTTCTTTAAGACTGTAGAGAGATCGCTTTTCAGTAAAGACAAATCGATTCATATATTGCTTCGGTTCGTTTATATAACTCTTTGGAATCTGTCTATATACAGCTGCAGTAGGTGCAGAGTATAAAAAAATAAAGTAAGTTTCAAGCAGGAGTTTATGCAATTTATAGAAATAACTTTTAAGCAGGAGTTTATGCATTTTATGATTATGCATAAAGTTATTCTTGTAAACATTGGCAGAGAAATAAAACTGAAGTTTATTTCTTACAAAAAGTTTTATTTTTGATTCGAACAGTACAAAAAAAAAGAAGGAAAACGTTGTACAATGCCAAGTTGGAGTTGGAGGCAGAGAGAAACAAGGCTGAAATATGCATGCCAAGTGTCTGGTAGGTGTCAATGGGAATGTCTCACTCAATCACAACGGGGTTTCAGTGGAGTCTAGTTAAATTTATGTGTGTCTAAGTTGAGTGCGCAAACATTCGTCCAAGTGCTTTAGTTTTGGATAAATGTGTGCTCTTGTGCTGCCGGCACGCAATTTTGTTGAGTCAACAAGAAAAAGACACAAAAACATCAAAGGAAAAGTAAAAAGGAGAAGAAAAAAGTAGAAAGCAAGTGGCCAACGTCCAGTGGACAGTGGACAGTGGCAGGAATACTGAAGTCAGAGTGATGTGCAGAATTGGCGAAAAATATGTACACGTCACAATCTAGGAGTAGTGCAGGAGTCGACTAAACTCGACTCCTACGAGTATTACAAACCTGCGGCAAAACAAAACGTGGCACGAAAAAGTGACAAAGCTGAAAAAGCAATTTGCTGCCGGCCATAATACGAGTAGTCAACTCAAGCGTGCACAATCTAAGCAGAGTGTCTATGTGTGTGTGTGTGTGTGTGTGTGTGTTATGCTAGGAAGACACAACACGTGTTCAATATGAGCAATTAAACACTGTCACCAAAGCTGCCAACCAGCCAGACAAAAAGTCTGAGTACAGTTTGGTATTCCCTAGGGAGAAAGGGCATACAGCAAAAACTTTTGGCCTTTTTTTCTTTAGACCATAAATTGTGTACAAGAATTGGCATTAAACTCACATTTCAATGGATTTCGCGTTTGCCTTTAGATTAACCGCACCTTAAACCTTTGCTCATTGTTTTATGGACCTGGGACCGGGACCGGGACCGGGACCAAAGTGAATTGTTTGGGTTGCCAGCACGTTTTGTGGCATACAAAATGCTACTTTCTATTGCCAGCAGTGATTTTGTTTATTGGCCATAACTCTTTACCACAATGACACCGACTGAGTGTGCTAGCTGTGGCTAGAGACCAGAGAGTAGAGGTATGTCAAACCATTCGATAGCAGTGAAGGAAATTCTTAACGAGCTTAAAAATATACTTTAAAATATATTCTAAGTAAGCAGCTTAGCATTATTCAATGGGATGTGCTTTGAATGGGATTAGGTTCAAAGCTTTCTCTAGACATATTCAGTATAAATGCAATGAGACACTCAAAGAGCAGGAAAGTGAAGTTGAAGTGTCCATGGGAACACCCCTCGTTTAGTTTTTGATGGAAACCTAAGTATAGCCCATGTTTTGTGTTCTTATAAATTGCCTGCGTCTCAATCATTCGACCAGAAGGTAGAGCATATGAGATTCGTTGTGTCTGCTTGTTCTACCTTTACTTCTGCCAGTCCATTGAGTATTTGTTTTTGCATCAATCTTTTGTTGTGTTGCCACTGATGTATTCTACAGACCCGATTTGCCCAGCTTCCGCTCGGCGCTGACCAATGTGAGTGCGTGCCTGTGTGTGCAAGGATTTGTTTGTTTTATGTGTGTGTGTGTGAGTGTGCATATCCTGTGCGTGTCGCATGGGTATCTGTCCCTCTATCTGTATATATGTCTATCCCAGTGTCCATTGTGACGGGCGCTCGCTTTGTGCGCTTTGTCACGCTTTATTTCTGTATTTTCCTCGATTTTGTTTTTCATATTTTTACTGGCTGTCTGTTAGTGGCTCACACAGTTAGTTCATTGTCTGTCACACGCATTGGTATGGGGCTGCAAATGACTAAAACACACAATAACATACACACACACACACACTCCCATACTGACAATTACACTCCTATTCGCTGACCGTCTCTTTCGCTCCCGCATTGCTTATCACGCGACGCATTGCCAACATAAATAAATCTGAAGTAAATTTTGCAATGTGTCTCGCTCGGAAATGCCTCGTAAATCGTGCCATGGCCATGGGTCAACAGAGACAGCCGTCAGCCGGACTGGACACTGCCAGTAATATTGTACTTTTCGAGAGGACACAGATTTGTTGCAACTCGCGCAGGATACAAATTTGCCAAGTCCCCCAAGCCCAAGCCCGAAACCAAACTCAACCCCGAAGCCCAAGTCCAGTCATGCCCCTATGGGCCAGCAGAAGGAAGCACTTAGCGCCGCGTGTTGACAGCGCACACTTGAGCCTGAGCTGATAAGCGTCGAAGCTGTGCAGAGAGACTTATGGTCCACTCCCTGAACAGCTGAGCTTTCACCTTTGCCCGCCTGAGCGACGGGAGCGCATAATATTACTCATACGCCGCATATTACAAATAGACGTGCAGACAATGACCATAAATCAACCAGGCGAACAATGCGTGGGCGCCAAAAAGCCATTGACACTTAGCTCCCTCTTTTCTTCCCTCTTCCTCTTGTTGCTTCCATATACGAACTTACCATATGCGCCTGAGCACACTCGTCGATGTAATGCGTTGTGATTATCACAGTTGTGTGACCATTTTTAGTTATATCCACCAAATGATCCCAAATGCTGCAATGAGAATAAAGCAAAAGTGATAAAGAGTTAATCGGAAGTCATCAATTTGATGTGCTAAATGAAATCGCATCAGTTAAATTGCCCTACAAATAGTTTGAGCTCAAACATGTTCATTTTATCGTTCTCCTCCACTTTAACTTGAGTCTCAGCTCGTTTACGTCTCTTACTCAATTTATATACTATTTTGTGGCAAGCTGCCGTCTGGCAATATATTTCAACGTCTTCATCTAAACCAGTCGATTAATTTATCGATAATAATACACATATCTTTACTTAGAGGATATTTCTGATTGTTGCCCTTTACTTTTTCATCAATTCAATGAGAGATATCTGCCATAGGAAACGTCCCTCGTTTCGCACATATATTTTTCATACGCACCTCTGTCGCAATACCGGATCCACGCCCACCGTTGGCTCATCCAATATGAGCAGCTCCGGTTCATGGAGCAAGGCGACAGCCAGGCTCACGCGTCGCTGCTGTCCACCGCTTAAATTCTTGACGAACTTCGAGCCATTTGGCAAATTGAGCAATTTCAGCAGGAATTCGGTGCGATCCTCGATGTCGCTGCGTGGCAGAGCCGCAATAAGCCCAAAGTAGATTAAAGTCTCTCGCATGGTGAACTCACCATAAAGAGCTATCTCCTGTGAACGAAAAGGACAGAGAGAGAAGAAAAAATTTAATTAAGCTATAGACAAAGCGAATAGGCAAATAGCGTTGCCTAATTTTCAGCGCGCTCGCACCGATTTGTTTGTTCGTAGCCCACCGGGAGTGAAAATATTACGGCGCTCCACTGAAATTAAAAGTTTCGTGCTTCAGCGCATTTAAAACTTTATTTTTTGGGCTTTGTTTTCGCTCTCTCTCTTACGGGTATGCCGCTGTTAGCGTTTTATTGCATTTATTTAATTTAGTTACGAGCAACGATGCCAACTGCGGCAGGGCAATAAAAAGCGCATGAAAAATTCAACCAGCTGCCGTGGAGCTCGACTCACCTGTGGCATGTAGCCAATTCGGGGACCCGGCACGCCGGAACCACGCGAGCCCGGTCGTCCGCCAAGCACCCAAATCTCACCCGAATTGAGACGCCGTCGTCCAACTATGCAGCTCAGCAGCGTTGTCTTGCCACAGCCCGAGGCGCCCAGGAGACCGTAGCTGCAAGAGGGGGAGGAAGTTGGGGGTAAATTGGAGAATTTAAGACCGTAGCTTATATAATAAAATGCATACAGATAACGTTGCACACATGCAGACACGTGCGAGTATATACCATATCTATATATGGATGTATGGAGGATGCAGCTAAGTTTTTTTTTTTATAGCCGTTGATTCTATACACTCTTTTGATATGGAGAGAGTATCCTTTACTTTATATTTCCTACTTGCGCCATGAAAAATAACTAGCTATACTCCTTATTCTTATACAAATAGCTCGAGGGAAACTTTCAGAGAGTGTTTGACTTTGGATGTTAATTATGGTTATAAAATCGCAAAGCCTTTTAATTGTAATCTCATTTAAAACCTATTTAAATATCTAACCGAAAAGAGCAGGCAGCTTTTCTGACTGCTCGTTCAGACGTTTAGAAAGACTGCCTGGGATGCCACAGCTTTGCAGGCAGCCAGGCAGACAAATATTTTAAGCACTTACACACGACTACTAAAGGACATAGGCAGACGCATATAGAGGGAACACACACACACATAAAGAGAGATAGTAACGGCGTGCTCCATGAAAAGCATCAGGTGAAAAATCAACTGTGAATAGTTTTGGAAAAATATTCAGGTGCAAAAAGTTTCATTGCATCGCGCACTCTTTGGCATCGCTGCGTGTCCTCGTCCTCGTCCTCATCGTCCTGGCTGGCATGTGCAACGCTTATCTCGTGTGTGTACTTCAGTATATACATACCGTATACCACAAAGATATATATATATATATATATTGTGTGTGTGTGTGTGGCAGAGCTGTTGCAAAATATATTTAGGGAATGTTTAGCACAGCTTAGCGCGCAGCAGTCCATGCACCCCCCGTCAAGGACCAGGCCAACGCCTTCCTTTTGCTATGTGCAGAGCGCGCAAGTTTTCAGAACTGTTGGCTTGGCAATTGGGATTGGGTATAGTGTGTGTGTGGCGTGTGTGTGTGTGTTTAACCATGAATAACATGCAGGTCAAAGTGACTCCGCAGTGTTCACATGAAAAAGCCACACTTGAATAAGCCAAACTAAGCGCCAAAGGGGTAAATAAGAGCGCAACTGTGCTGGGCAGCTTCCAGCCAAATTGTTTGTACTGCCAACAACAACAGCAACTGCAACAACAAAAGCCACAGTATCAGGTAAAACAATAAGCGTAGATATGATTAAAGTGTGAAAGTTTAAAAGCAGCGCAGAACGTTAATAAAGTTCAAAAACGTGTTGACGTTACGCCTTACAACATCTACGCACATAAAGCTTAGTCCAACTGATTAAGATATGAATAATACCTGAAAAGATTGTATTTACAGTTACTTTTTGTCTTAACTTAAAGTAAATTCTTGACCAGAGCGAAGTACTTATCTTTATGCTCGTCTTCCTGTGCTAAATTGTATGCGTCCTTACAGCATTTGACATGCAACTGCATATTTCCACACTAGCTTAGCATAGATTAAGGCTAAAACTAAGGAAAAAACGTGGCTAATATTGTACATTACGAATGCAGCAAGAAAGAAAGTAGTTGGAGTCACAAATTACCAACATTTACCTGCGCGGTATGTGCATATTTCAGCCAGACGAACAAAAAGTTTTATACAAAACAAGAAGAAAACAATGCGAACAATACGACCAAGTTGATTTTTTAAGCCATTAACCTTTTTGTGCTCAGCTTGATGCATTCTCTGAGCACTTGGCCAACTTATATTTCAGCCGCAGTGATTGATGATTTCTGCAGTTGAATTAGTTTGTGGCATGCCACATCCAACCAACCAACCAACCAACCAGCTGGCATTGCCTCAGTTGCCTCAACGCCTGTGGAAGCCACTCAAATGTGCACTAATTTAATCTGATTTATCCGTTGACATTTGTCATTAAGAGCTGCTTATATGCAATTATATGTTGATATGTACGATTTAATATTGTTTTTTGTCTCGTTAGTTAATCAATCTGTGAGTGAAACAAAGGTCAAAGTGTCAGTCGATAATTAAATTTAATGCTCGCTTATTTTGCGCCATATTTTATTGACTACAACATGCACCCAGATCAAACTTTGCACCTGACTTCAATAATTTATTGTTGTTTTGTAGTTGTTGTTGTTGTTGTTGTTGTTATTACTAAGTAGCACATCGCAGGCAATTAGAGGCGCGGTAATGTGTATTTAATTAAGAAGCCAACTTTGGAGTTTTTCCTGGAAAATGAGGAGCATTGTTAGCGCATGGGGATAGCTCGCTGTCTGAATGACTCGCCGACTCACCGACTCACAGAGCGACTGCCAACAGTTAACTGTCTAATTAAATGCCAAACTTTTGTCTTAGACGAGTGCCGAACTTTACTTACATCTACCAATTTAGTTGGCTTTAGAATGCAAAAGTCAAAGAACTTGGCTTCAAGTTTTATAAAGCTTATGCTTGAGAGTAAGTTGAAGGCGTTCGCGTGTAAGTAGTTAAATAACAAGAATTATAACTAGAGTTTATACTTTATTCAGTATCATCTTATTTGACAGCCAACAATATTGTTTTGAGTTTAAAGCAACAGCTGTATTTTATGTACGCTTCTGGCCAAAGTCCGTCAAACAATTGTACACCATGGCGTATACTTGATATTTTTTCAATTAGAGACACCAACGTACGCGTTATGCATACGCAATGAGGAACAGAAGTACAAACTCATAAAGCTCAGGCGGCCGCTCTTATGGTGCCTGAGTGTATGCTAATAATTAAAATTTGTTACGAGCTCCACACAAATGTGAGAGAAAGAGATTAAGTGACGCCCTCCCTCACTGCCATCAGATGAAAAAAGTTATGAACTCTGACTGCCACAGCAGTTATAGTTCTACTTACAGTTACACTTAATCAGTCAGTCAGTCTACGTGCTTGCCATAAAACACACACACACACTCGGCCAACTTAAGCCATAACAATGACTAGGATTTGCTTTTTAAAGTGTGTGTTTCTTTTTTGTATCTGTATCTAACTATTGCTATAGCAGCAGCTGTCCGATATCATATTGCAGCTTCAATAAATTATTTAAACAATTTCCATTACAACTATGTATTCCTTCTATTTATACTCGCTTGTATGTCCTCTATTGTTGCTGCTGCCCGGATCTGTTGCTTGTGTTTGTGTACGTTGAGTCAGCGTTTTTCACTTGTGGTCAGTTAGAAACAAAGCCGAAAATAAACCAAAATATGTGGCAGAGCAAGGGTTCGACTTGAAGATATCCTAAAGTCAAGGTATCTATGTAGTTATGATAAAGTAAGCTATGGTTTAAATTATATATAAATGTTATGTACAATATAATAATAGAGAATGAAATACTATTACAACTCTTCTATCAATAACTTAGTATGAAAGCGAAGAGATGATAGACAGAGCATAACTTCATATCATTTTCTTTAATCTTTACAGGGTCTAACAAAGCGCATTACCACGTGCTGGTATCAGTTATATATGAAAGAGCTGTTTTCCCTCTACTCACAGACTTCATATTTGCTTGCGTGTCGGTCTGCTTGATAGACAGACAGACAGTCAGAGAGAAAGACAGACTGTTACATATCAGTGGCATCTGAACTGAGCTGCATGTGCATCGTTATTTGCCATAATTTTAACAATTTTGTTTTCGCTTCAGTCAGGCTTTTGTTTTGCTTGGATCGGTTTGGGAGCAATGTATTGTTTTGACAGTGTGCCCTGCAATATTTAAATGCGAGTGGTTGTCTTGCTTGTTGGCTTTTAATTAACTTTGCATGCTGCCAGTTGTCCATTCACTTGCTTGGGCTAAATCCCAAAATTCGAATTGAGCTTGGAGAGAGAACTTTAAAAGTGCCCGCCGAGTACAATTACGTTTATGAAAGTTTATACGTATTGGAACACGGTTCGGTAAGCTGCTAGAAAAGAATTTCATCGTTCTATGCTTAATTTTTTCTATTTGCTTCGTTAACCACACATACAAAAAAAAAAATAAAAATAAAAGTCCATTCTGCGAGTGAATGTTTGGAAAAGTTTGTTTGCTCCTGCCCCGTTGTGCATTATGCTAAACTTCCATTCGTTTTATTTGTTTTTGTCAAATGCAGTGCGCAAAGCCAAAACCAATTACAAAATGCACAGTTCCAGTGGCAGGGAACAAACAGAACGGGGGCTAAAAAGTGGGCGTGGGTGCAAAGTTAGCTTGCAAACAATTGCAATTTATTAAGCCAAGGGCCAAGCCAAGCAAAGTGCACACAATGTTCATGTCCAACTCCATAGTCTTCTATGTCTTTGGACATAATTAAAACAAAGTTCAATGCGCCACTGCGCAACCAGCAAAGAAACTTGAGAATGAAAATCTGCAGAGATGAGCACGTTACAACTCGAATAAACGTTATGTGGAATGCAACAAAGTTGCAGAAAATGGGATGCAACAATTCGTAGGATATCTGAACACGATGTTTAAGACTAAAGACTTTCTTTTAAGTTTTGTAACAATCTGTGCAGATTTATTCATGATGAATATCTTAACATTGTCATTTTCTATTAAAGCCACTTTGTTTGACAAGAAGCATAATGTAATGGCCAGGTTCAGTCTTGTGTATCGCGCATCTCTGGTGGCTGCATTGCTCATACGCCCCGATGTACAAATTTATTATGCACTGCAGCGTTCGCAACGTGTAATTATGTTGCAATAAGTTGAACATGACTCAATGCTGGTCTCTGCGTTAATGTGTGTGTTAGAAGTATGTGAGTTGGCACTTCAATTGGGGGAAGCCCGAACCAGACAATGGGGTCACTGATTAGTTGAGAATTTACTGCTGATTAAGAAGCTTTTTAAAAGAAGTTGCCGTCAAATGAACTTGGCCCCAAGTTTCTGTATGTTATTACTCTGTTTGTGCGTGTGTAGTATACCTTATACATACACTTCTCTCTGTGTGTGTGTTTGTGTTTGCTTTTGTTGTGCTCGCAAACTTTCTGTTGAATTGGCAGTTTATGAGTAATTCAAGGACAGCATTAATTTCGCGCACAACATCGGACACACACTCATACACTTGAAACTTCGGACACGCGAACTGTAAATATATATACACACATATATATATATACAGATATTTTTTTATGTGTACTCATACCGTGAAATCGTGGTGTGAGACGTTGAGTTGTTGAAAAGTCAGCAGTAAAAATGTGCAAACAAATCAAAAATGCTGAACTTGCGAGATTCGCTCAGCGCAATTTACCACATCGCACGTGGAGCCTTTTAACAACCCGACTATTTGCTCTTATCCCACAGCCCGCAAGGCTTCTGAATGTACATACTAACTTATTCATTAACCAAAATGCGTCGTGGTAATATTTAATCGTAAGAAACAGACAAATAAATCAAACAAAAGTAGAAATTTTCAAAATTTATATCATTAATTCGTGCTGCTGTATAAGTACAAGAAAAAAACAAAACGAAATCAGATTCATCTTAAATTCTAAGTATTTTATTATTCAGATTTAATTTCATATATCTCATACTCTGTCTCTTGTATCAAAACATATATTTATGCAATACTTATTCATAGGCACAACCCACTTAATTACAAGTAGATGCCAGACTCTCTCGAACGCGATTCAATCTGCTCTTTGGTTGGGCAATGCAAATATTTTGCTGTTGAATGCAAATACAATGGGAAATGTTATTTAAATATTGCAAAATAAAATCACAGTGTACGTACGGCTTTTGTTTTGCCTTGTTTACAGACTAAATGAAATCATGGCAATCAGCTGAGATGCAAATTGCAATCCACACGCATACATTCAGATGCAGATAGTATATAGTATGTAGTAGCTGCTGCTTCTCCTGTTACTGCCATATGTCAATTACAGTTTTTATATCGAAATGGTTGTTGTTGTTACTGTTATTATTGTTGTTGTTGTTGGTAGTACAACTGCTCTATTGACATGCTAAACTGTTTGTTGTTGCACGCGATCTGTTGCCTGATTACAAAGCCAAACAGAGGGCATCAATTTTGTAGTTGATGCTGTTTTACAAATTTTTACAAATTTATCACAACACACACACACACGCTTACACACACGTGTGCGTGTGTGTGTGTGTGTTTGTTTTTGCATCGAGAAGCTTCTGAGCCTCGCTATTTCGCATTTTCAATGCAATTAACAGCTTAACGGAGCGATAGGAATATTTGCTATTGAACCAATTGCCACATGAAAAGATGGGATTAGATGGCAGAAATAAGGACAATAAGTAAAACAAATTTCGAATTAGTGTAAATTTATTCTATGCGCATAATTTCATTTTAATTAGAAATTGCATTTAAAGCTTTCAGCTTTCAGCTTTAAGCCAACATCGCCAGGGCCATTCGGCCTTCGGCAATGCGGCAATAAATAAATATGCTTCCAACTATATTTTAATGGCTAATTTAATTCGCTTTCACAGCCAGCAGTGGGTAGGGGGCAGCAGCTGAGCAGGCAGGGTGTCTTTTCACATTTTTACCTGCTGCTCATTTGTATGGTAGAATATGTGGAATATGCGAGTATTTTCGCAGCGGATGTTGCGCATACGCCATGTGGTAGAAAGGTCAACCAAAATGCCGCTAGGCACTTCACGGTAGTCAGGGTAACTAAGCACGTCCACTATACATCTCTGTGTATGTGTGAGTGTGTGTGTGTGTGTGTGTGTGTGTGTGGACCACATTATGCTAGGCACAAATTAATGGGCCAATTGACTGCATTGTGCATTTTGTGAGGTCGACGCGGCATTTCCGTGCAGAGATGATTACCCCATATGGCTAAGCTAATTGGCAGTGCACCGAAAAGATATGATACGGCTGACTTTCCCATTAATAAGCATAATATCTGGCGATGTTTTGACTTTAATATGTATGCAAGTCGATGAGAAGTTGCCCTGTGATTCTATGAACATAATAAAAAACTTGCGAGAAGAACAAATAGTCTTTGAAGTTTGAACTACGAATTTATTCTAAATATCATTTGATATTCATGTCGTTAAAATAAAAATGAATATTTTATTTATAACAAACATAAATATAAATATAGATTTTTATGCCAGTTTGTGCTTTTATTGTAAGGCATTAAGTATTCCATAGGCAGAAGTCTGAACAATGGAAGCTGAACAAGAAAGGCAGTAAAAGAATGTCACAGCAGTGCCGGAAGGTAACTAATTGTGTGTGTGTGGTAGTGTGTGTGTGTGTCTGTATTAATTTTAATGTGTGTGTGAAGTTGTTAATGTGTGTGTGTGTCTGGGTTCTTTAATGCCTAACTTATTAAGCGCGCACACTCTGTTTTAATTACTCACACAGCTGTAGGAAAATACTTAAGCGCACACACACACGTGTGTGCTGCTAATTGCGGCTGCACACCGCAACGCACACTCCAACACACACACACACAAGTATACCATGCATGCACAGGCGTGCAGGGTTAATGTGCACTTCCGTTTCCGCTGTAATGCCTTGCGCCATAGCTATTTTTATAAGACCATAAAAGGGTGGGAGCAGCCCTTCAGCCCTTCAGCCTTCAGCAGGACTGTTGCTGTTGCTGTAGTTTGCGGTATATAATTGTTAATTTGAATCCTGCTGTGAAGCACTTTGAATGATGAACGTCCAGGCTGATTGACATACCGACTGTCCGCCCATTGCAATGTCAATCCACATGCCAGCTGGCCCGCCGTCAGTCAGTTTGATGTGCTGCGTTGCAAATTAACAACATTTTAAGTGTGCGGCCACAGGAAGAAAAACTACCAACATGGATAAATATTGACAGAGTTGAGAGGCGTTGGAGGCGTGGCTCTGGCCTCTGACTCAGTTATAATTGAAGTGCAGCTTAAGCAAATTAAGCGCCAAATCAGAGCAATGACAAGGAGTAAGAACGAACCGACTGAGACAACTGGAGGCAGCTGGCAGCTGGCAGCTGGCAGGAGTTGAGCCAACAGCATATTATGCAATCATTTAAACATTGAAGTTGAATAACGAATACAAATACAAATACACGGAAATCTAAATCTCGATGGTAACGCGAAGCTGCTGTAAAATAAATTGAATTCCTAGACGCCTAATTGCGGCCAGCACTCAAAAGCCGCCTGTCAACGTCCCTGGCACGTAATGTCCTTGACAGGACTAAAGGACAGCAGGACAGCCGTCCATTTCTATTCGTTTCGTTTCGTTTCGTTTCTCACATTTCGATCTGGGTAATTGCTGCTTGAATTTCAATTCACATTCCGCTTTGTAATTGCAGAGTTGCGACGACTTAACCCTAGACGAGGACGTGGCACAGTTTAGTCGCTTAAATATCTCAAGTACATTCCCAATACGTCGCACTCATCACAGCTTTTTGGCCAGATCTAACGGGTATACCTTATAGGAGTAGGAACTAAAACTTGAATTGGAGATGCAGTTAAATATCTTTTCTAACAAGTAAAGGCTTTTAGATTTCTTTCATAACATATTTGTTTGTAAAAGAAACCATTCAATTATAAACCTTAAAAAGTATTTGGAAAAACTTAATTAGGGAAAATTTTATTTTTATTTTTACTTATTTTCGTCTCCTTTAAATTGAAATGAAGCTGAAAGTCTGTTGACCTCGCCTTCAAAAAGTTCTTCTTGACTGAAACTATGGTAACCTGTGTAAGTAATTCATATCCCTTATTAATTAAGGATAACCTTAACATGGCAGCCTTAGCTGGTTGTAAAAATCATTGTACTCCTTGGTATAAGGGCAAAACGCTTGGCATAGAAAATACATCTCTTGGGTAAACTCGTTTTCTATGCCACTTAGCTCAGGGGGCGTGTGGCACAGCTTGATTTGGTGGCTGGTGGCTGGTTGTTAGTTGCTTCCGGCATTCAAATCAATTAATTATTGTTTTATGCCGCTTTCAATCCTTCAACTAGCTATGGTCTAAATACAATCCCGTCACAGTTCCTTGGCCCGCTGCGAAGGCAACCACCAAAGCAAAATGGCCGCACACTTTACAATTAATTCTCCATTATGTGCGGGGGCTGGTTCATGGCATTTTTAATCGATTTTCATTACAGAGACTCGCTGTGGCCCAGTACTGTTCGACACTCACTTGACGCATTTGAATTGGCCACGTCCAAATGGGCAAACAAACTTGACGCGGCGCCATCCTTCGACGTCTTCCTAATTTGACTAATAAGCTGGCCATTGCAACGGCTGTTGAACTTCCGACTGCCAACTGGCAACTGGCAACTGGCAACTGGGCTAAGCCGAGGGCCACTTTGGTAATTATATGAGTATGCCCGAATAGTAGGGGAAAGGAAGCGTCGGCCTGCCGCAGGCTTCAAATTCCTACCTACCTCTCCCTCTCCCCCCTGTCTTCCGGCTCCCGTTGCCTTCGGAATGTTTCCCTTTTTACCGCCGTCTTAGCCTTTCACGCCATTTTGGCGCGTCTGAGTGAGTTCCGTTATGTTTTCCCCTTATTGGTTAATCATTTGCCATAAAGATTTTAATTTCCGCTTTTTAATACTCGTAGGCAAGAGTTCGGGGACGGCTTTCGGGTCTTGAATATTATTCTTAAATTAACCCAAGCCGTAATTAGTTAGCCTTCTGTTTGGTTACTTCTCAGTATTTAAGATGAAAGCAATCTCAATAAAGATAAGAGTTTTGGCTCTGACGTTTGTAAAGAGACAAATGAATAGCTCGAACAGACGACTGATCGATTCATTGACAAAACATTATTCTCCCCAGAGAATTATGAGTGCCAACAGCCCATAAATCGACCACAGTGCACACTCGTTCTTCAAATATAGATTAACTTTAGTCAGTTACTAAGTTCAGTAAATCGCAGCTACACACGCATGTTTCAAGCCAGAAGGTCCTTCGCATTCAGGCGCATAAGCTAAATGGGCATGGCTAATCAGACAGCTCTATCGATTGATAAGTGAACCGAACTACATATGAGATGTCATTAAAAATCGCTCAATAATTTACTAGCCAATGTTGAAAAGGCAGAGAAAAAGTCAGAGAGACAGACAGAGAGAGAGAGAGAAAAATGAACAAATTACTGCGTCATGTCGACACTAAAATGCTTTATAATTTGAGTAGCGCACAGATACATTAGTTGTGCATTTATATGATGTTTGTATACGCAAATGAGACAAATATAAAAGGTGTTCCGAGCACCAGCAACAGCCAGACATCATTGATTTACACGGAGAACTTAAGTATTCCAGGTTGTTTGCCCCACTCGCCCCGCCTTTGGCAATTGATTGCCGCAGGTCGACACTTGGCAGCTGAATAATAATGATATACTATATAGAAAATGCATAAGGTATACGAGAACTGGTATTATAGCTGTAATTAGTGGCAAATGGTTTTGATGCTGACCTTAAATAAATACATACAACAGAGCACAACAAAAGTAAAGTTGAGCACAGTTTTGTTATGAATTACATGATATTCGAGTATCAGATTAAATCGCATTAATGTATTTCACTCAGCCCCCAGCCCAATCAGTAAGACGGTAAGTGGTTAATGTATCTAATTGTTGCCACTACAGACTAAAGTGCCTGCAACTTATAATCATACTAACAAACACTCAACCACTCGACAAACTGTACATACAGACAGACAGACTGAGCCTCAAGAGCGTAAGTCGACTGAGAAACTCTGATCCAAGGGCTTCAAAACAGTGGGAAGGAATTTATACTATAAGTCTGCTTTATACCAGATTATACCTATATTTTAAGTTAGATTTTATGACTGGTTCCCTTTTCTGTTGAATATATATTTCTGGGATGTTAAAAATATCGGAACCACAGACAGACAGACTGAGACTGCTAAGAGCGTAGGTCGGCTGAGAAACTCTGTTCCAAGGACTTCAAAACAGTGGGAAGGAATCCATACTATTAGTCTACTTTATACCTATATTTTTAGCTATAGTAAATGATTGGTTTCCTGGGAAGTTAATAGTATCGGAACCACTGTAAAGACCCTTATTAATGGCGAACAAAACACAAACTTGTTTATTATTATAGCCCCAATGCTGCATGTATGCAGTTAATAACCCATAATTTGTTTGCAAATCTTTAGTATTGTTCCCTTACAGCGAGGCATACACGTATCTAATAACGGTACTTAATAACATAACTTGACTATTAGTATTCATGTCATGTGTACTAAACTATACTTCTACTTTATCTGTTGATAATGTGCAAAAAATATACAGAATATAATATATATATATATAGAATATATACTCGTGCAACAATTAACTCCAGCACAATATAATTGTGCGATATGAGAGCTCTCCAGAAACGAAATAATTGCAAGTAGACTCAACCTTGGCCAAGCTTTAATAATTTAATAACAATTTTATGTTAATTAAAAGCAGAATTACAATAACGAGTGTGTGTGAAAATCTTAGGAAAATCACTTAAGACTCTAGCTCCGACTTAATAATCTCCCGTATAGGCTGTTAATAGTGTTTAAATGTATGTGTGTGACTCTGCGCTCAATTTAGCCGAACTCATGCACCATTAATTGGCCATTTTCATGGTTGGTGCAATATAAAGGCCAAAACCGAGCAAAAAAGGGTCACTTCCATTTGGCCGAAAACCCACTCAAAGCCCTTGGCTAGCACGCAGAACCCAGGTTGTGGCGTGGCCCCTCTCGACGACCAATTACACCTAAACAGCTTTAATTTAATTTAACCACCCTGCCCACCGCTTGCCAATCCTCCAGCTCCACTCTCTACCCTCTACCCTTGTTCCACGTCCCAGGCCAGTGTGCAAGGCCACGGGAACAGGGGCCAAGAACAATGGCGCGGATGTAATGTTCGCATTATGCTCGTTCACAAATTGTAAGCAGCCATTATGTTTCTTCATGTTGCTGCCCATGTTGCTCTCTGTGGGTTTTCCGCATTGTAATGCCTGGGCAGAGCAGGACCTGGGCCGCCCTAACATCATCAGACTGGGCCCAGTCGACCTCGTCCCCTTTGCCAGCGTGTAAAATGGTTCTCTGCCCGTGTTTTCCATTGTTCCGGCCGCCGCCTCTCAGCTCTGTCGTATGTCAAAATAATGGCGGCACAGAGAGTACATTGTTGTTGTTGCTTTTGGCCATGGCCAGGCTCTGTGGTATTACCTGGCTGCCGACTATTTTAGCCATATTTCCAACAGTAGTTCAACACTCAAACACAAGTGCAATGGATATAAGAGCAAAGTTTTAGTTGTGCTTGTGATATGCACAAATTATAGTAATTTATTAGGAAGCCGCTCGTATGCAAGTTGATGGATGCTGTGCAAGTAACTACCATTTGCTTTGTGTACTCAGAGTTAACTTTTCTGTAACAAGAACGAAATTTCTATGAAACTCTGAAATTGCCAATATCTTAAATGGGCTAAATTGACAGAAGCTGTAGAAGCCTTTGCCTTTGATACAATCTCAACAATGTCCGTAAGCCCAACTGTCATTTCAATTTCACAGAAATTCATGTATAAATCATGTCAAAAAGGTGATTACCACAGAAATTACAAGGCAATCAATGAGCCGGACTACTATTTGTGGTTAACACACACGCATTTCCAAGTCAAAATGCAACAAGTAAAAGAATAGAAGGAGCAGAAATTTCAATTCTGACAATTCAACTCAGAAGGAATAACTCATGCCGAAGATTCGATGCCCTTTCATTAAAGACTAAGCGATATGAAATCTTAAATAAATAAATATGCAAGAAAGTTATAAGTTATGCTATAATATTTGATAAACATTGTGATAAATTTTTAGTTAAGTTTTCTTTAGGCATGTTGCAATATCGAAGATAAACTGCTTCCAATCTTGTATAGTCGTAATACCCAATAGAAGGGTATCAGAAACGAGCTCAGCCTGAATACGAGAACTGAAATAGAAGTGCAGAGTCCGTCAGACGATGTGGTCATACTTTGTGGTCTGTTTAGTTGAGAGTTACTTTGTGATTTGGTTAAATGTTGATATTGTGGGCTCAAGGAGTTGCATATTCAATTCCAAATATGAATTGTGTATACGAAAGCAGTTTAATTGCTGCAACTTGATTGCTTTTGTGTCATGTATAATATATTTTGCACTCAGAGTAGTTCGCTCGATATTAATTATAATTATCAAACATTTCTCAAGTTGCTTTCCATGAATTCATTTCACAATGTTAATTGAGTCTTTGAGTGTTGCATTGCATTTGTTTCGCGACATTTCATTTGTGCATTCATAGACAAATTACATACTCGACTGCCTTTAATTAGTGGATGAACTTTCATTTCAGTCGAAGACTGTGAAGCCACATGAGGTGATGAGTCTTTGAGTTTTGTTTCAATTCAATATACGATTACATCTATTGTTTCTGCTTGTTGTCACAGACAAAGCAGGAAGCACAAGGACAAGGCTGCTGCTGATTGGCAAACTCAATTATTAAATCAAAAATTAAAGTTTGGCCTAAGCAAAATCAAGAATTAAAGTCAACATGCTAACTCAATGACATTAAGGACTTTTCCTTAATAATATTATCTTAAACAATAAACTTAGAAAGCACAGCGTGGGCCTTGTGTGCAATTCATTAAAATTAAAAATTTAAATGAAAAGTAACTAAAATTCTTAGAATTAAGGCTTGCATTTTATATATTTTAGTTCTTATGTCCTCGAGCAATTATTAAATTATGAATAAGAAGGCTATGCGTAAGTTTTGCAATATAATATATAGAAAAAACATCTACGATTCCAAGTGAAGGTATTATGGTATATAGAATTGCTTATGAACCGAGGAAGTTTATTTTTAGAGCAAAAGTTTGCCGCAAAACTTAATAAACGTTGCAGAGCCTTGAGTTGTTGGCATAATAATCGTATTAACAGTGCTGTTATTTTATGTGGATGCAACAATAATATACACAGAATATATTGAAGAATTCACTTCATTTATTCTATGTGCTTTAGTATGTAATTGAGACGTCTATTAAATGTAATCAAGGCACACATTAGTAGAGCTGCAGCTATTACATAGGTATAAATAATAAGGATAAAATTACGCACTGCAGCTATAACAAAGAAAAAACAAACCACAACAAGGGTTGGTCTAAAGGAGCTTGTTACTGATTTAATATGGTAATTAAGTTAAATACAAGGTATGATCCTGTATATAATAGCTCTCCATCTGATTGAAGTACCTCTATTTCTATACTCCTAACCAGCTGTTCCCTTGCCTTCAAAGTTGATTCAATCAAAGCAGTCGTTTCATGTTACAGTCTGTATCTTATTGAAATGTTTGTGAAATACAACCTTAACGTTTCCTTTGACCTATACGTAGGCTACCTCCCCATTTGACTTAACTCTTTTTCTGCGTAACTAATTAGTTGACATAATTTTCCTTTGTGCTCTTTGCCTTTGCGATTTTTATTGGATTATCGGTAACTGATTGTAATTATTCAATTACACCCCCGGACAGAGTGTTGCAACGAGTAAATCAAATTCAGTGGAAGGGACCATAAATTTGCCTCCATTTGTGGCAGCTGTAAAAACCGCGTAATTTCTGCACACTCGTACTTTATTTATGCGTGAATGGCGTGATTTATTTGCGAGTTTGGTTGACCGCAGAACACCACTTCAGCAATGGATGTGGCACTCTCTAAGTGCTCATTGTCTACACTTGTCTTGTTTGTCAATGTATATACACACATACACACACATATATATATATATATTTATGTATGAATATGTGTTGTGTGGCTGCGGACAGAAAATAAAGAACACAAATTATATAATTCTTTGTAAATAAATAAAGAAACACACAATTATTTATCACACTGTCGGTCGTCAAACGGCAGTCAGAGCTGGCGTTTCTGGAGCTCTTCCTGCTCTTCTTCTGGCTAAAACCGCCTCAAAGCCAACAAAATACAACAAAACAAATGTCAGTCAACAGTCGCAGCCACAGACACAGACAGAGACACATTGAAGCATAGTCGCGCCTACAGAGCGCCTGAAACTTTCGGTTTTGGGTTTTCACAGTTTTTATTTGGGAGAAAGAGCACAAAACCTACGCTTGGGGGACAACTGACAGCTCCGAGAACTCCATCCGGGTGAGCCGGGGTGACATATTTTGTGCTAAATCTTCTTGTTCACACTAACGCGCTGCTGACAGATTTTATACCCTGCATATCATCAAATGGCGGAAACAAGGGTATATCTAAATTATAAAGATTTAACTTTCAGAATCAGGCAAGGTTTGGTTCTTGGGTACCAAATAGAGATGAAGTGTCTTAAGTACATATTAAGTATACGTAAGTATAATTTTGACATACTTTGTAAATTTCATAACAAAGTGTCACTTGATCACAAACTCTGAATAGGGTAAGAACTTCTTAGCTTGAAGTGCAAACAGACTAAAGCATTCATCTTGTGATTTAAGTATATACGATTCTATGTAGGGTTAGGTAAGTCCTGGTTGCAGGGTATCTCGACGTCGGCTGCACAGATTTCTAGCATTTTTACTTTGTTTCCTTTTATATTTTCATTCTGTTTTCGGTTTTGATTGTCTGTCTTTGTAGGCCTGAAGTTTTTGGTAACACTCTTGAAGTGCCAGCGATGACTCTCCTCTTATTGTTATTGTAATACTTTGTGCACAGATTTTGAAGTGTGACTGTCAGTCAGTCAGTCAGTCAGTCAGTGCGTCATTTTGACGGCTTTTCAGTTCGTAATTGTGTGAAATATCTCGCTAAATAGCCAAAGCAAACACCCGCCTCAAGGCGAACGCTTTGATGATTTCATGGTCAAACTTTTGTATGCTGTTCTTGTTGTTGTTGTTGATGTTTCTGATATTGAGCAGAGTTCATTCATAGTTTTGTATTAAGTACTGCACGCGATCTGGCAACGCTAACTGCATAAGCAGTCTCAGCTGCGGTTCGTGTCTTGTCTACAAAACTGGTTTTCGCTTTGGGATGCTGTGATGTTAGCTTTGGGCTACATCTAGTTAAATTATACGCACACACACACACACAGAGACACACAGATTGTGTGTTAATTTGGCAGTTTTTCAAGTGCTGACATTGACCCACTTAACGTTTGTCGACGTCGCGTCGTCGGCTTCATCTTCGTTATTGTCTTCATTTGCCGTTTGCTAACGCCAAATCAGCAGCGATTCGAGTGTTAAAAGCGGTCAATAAGCTTTTACATATACATAAACACACACCCAAAACACACGCAGAGCTTGCCCCACCCACAAGAGTCACAGCTCCATTTGCATCTGCATTTAGATTATGTTGTCGCTGCCCCTATTTCGAAATCCCCTAATTCTAAATGAAGTCCATAAATTACCACAAAACGCAGCCCCTCTGGCAGCGACTGCCTTTGAAATTGTTGAGGAAATGCTCTTGTTAATGTTTCTACTTCCAATTACTTAGTCACAATTCGACTGACTTTGTGATTTGCATCTCCCTAGCTGTCTAATTTCTAAGAGTTATGAAGCGCTCTTAATTATTATAATTAATTAACATTTTTAAGCAGCAGCCTTCAGGTTGCATTCCTCTCAACTTCAATACAACAAGAGATATCTTACAGTGCTCTGATGCAACTAAGCGATGTTATAACTTTACAACTCTTTCGAACAAATTGTAATCTCTGTCATCTTATCATCGATCGCGAATCTTTGATAGTTGTTTCTCATGTTAAACAGCTTGTAACAATACAACTATAATCAAAGATGTTAAATACAGCTTAGTTTTTATCAACTCATTGTAAAACATACGTAATTAATTAATTGGGTTTAAGTTTTGCCTTAGCCTACATAAGCAGTAAGCCTCATTTGATTGATTCACAAACTTGTTTGTACTAGAGTAATTTGTTATATGGAAATGTTTGTTTCCCTTAAAGAGGGTTGCCTGATTACTTTTCTTGTCTTTAGGAGTACTTACATGGAGCCCTTGGGCACTGTCATATTCAGTCCATCCAGCACAATGTTTGGATTCTTGCCACCGCCGTACATCTTGTGGGCACGCCTCACACAGACAGCCTGCTGGCGGCGGGATGCCAGAGTCGAGGGCTGTGAGATGAAGAGTCGTCGACGAGCTGCCAGGTCGAGATCGCTGTTGGCTGTTGTGGCAGCTGCAGCTGGCGCTGTTGGCGGCACTCCATCGGCTTCGGCGTCCATGTTGTTATTGCCTGCAAATATCGGGAGAAAAATACATATCGATGTAAATACGTAAAATTGAATTGAAAAACTAAAGTAAAATTGGCAAACGTTTTGCGAAAGCGTCGTTCGGTCTTGGTATCCTTGTTGTTTCGGTTTATGTTTCTGTGTTGCTGCTGTGCATTGACAAGGAAAGTGAATCGATATGTACGTATGTATGTATATATAGCCTGACATGACCCACGCAGCAGTTCGCGTAAATAGCCACCTCAGAGCCCTCGTCTAACCCGGCTAAATCCTAACGATAGCTGTTCTTGTCACTGTTGTTGTTGCTATTGTTGATTTTATGGTGGCTATTTTCGCTGGAGTGCTGGATCCAGCTTGTGCTGCTGCTGCTGCACTTGTTTCACAGTTGATTAAACCAATTTTTGTATATGGCCAAGCCTGGGCAGTGCATTGAGCCAGTGATGGATATTGCTGCCATGTAGCGGCAGCTCAAAGTTGTTTTGGGTATTGCCAATTTTCGTAGCAACAACTGAAATGAAATTTTCAAAATGGATCCATACAGTGACATGCTCCTCCTGGCGGGCTAGCAGCGTTATGTCCAAGTATCGAGTACTTGCCTTTTATTTTCATTTTCATTCTCATTCTCGTTCTCTCATTTGAAGTTGACATTTTACTAATCGAAAATGCAGCAACACCATTTGCCGATTGCCAGCAAAAGTTTTGCAATTATTTTTGCAAACCACGAAAAAAAATATTGCCTAAGCTCTGTTTCATTTATTCATTTACTTCGTACTGAACAATGGGCTGGGCCACATAAAAATAAAAATAAAAATAAGCATAACAAACAGAAGAGCAAATAACTAACCAAAAGTAAACAACAACTGACATCTTGTGGTTCGAGGTTTGCTTCTGTTTTGCTTTTGGTTACGTTGGTTGGCTATTTTTTGGGCCCTGGGCTCTGGGCCCTGGGTTCTAGGTTCTGGGTCCTGGGTCCTGGCAAGAAATAAACTTTCTTGATAAATGACTTCAATGTAATTAATTTCTGCTCAGTTCGCTTGCAGCACAAGGGGTTTTCTGGGTAGGAGAGAGAGAGCAGTCGGGCCTTTGTGGTGTTGCGGGGGCAAAGGATGCTCATGAGCTCTGCTCTGGCCAGAAGCTGTCACTGCAAATGTTGAGCTGGTTACCAGAACTCTGCTGGGTCTCTGTGCTGCTGCCTTTTGTCTGTGCCTCGTAATAGAAGTCAGGAATTGCCTTGCAGCATTTCAATTAAGAAATATTGTTTAAACATATAAGTAGCCACTTGGCCAGCTTGCTGCCTGTCGCACATGAACAGCTTAGGAGGAGCAACAAAGCAAATTCTATTTAATGTACTTGTGTTGATCCTGGCTTAGAAATAATTAAATTGCCACAAATTTATTGTATTTCAACTGAAATGTTATATGACTACACATAACGTAACAGCCGGAAGATATACCAACCGCTTTAATATCTTAAACAGTTTCCATTTATCTCCATTTCAATGGAAGATGATCAACATCCGCTTCCGTTGATTTGTTTGTCATTGAAATATCAGTTGAAGCAGCTGTTAATTGATTTCTTATACATATATTAACTCTCTTTTTTGCTGCTGACCACACCTTCTGGTTGGGTCGACTGTCTTTAATTGAATTCACATGCAGCTGTGGCCAAAAAACCGCTGACCTTTGGCCCCTGCTGTGATGCAGATGCCTCTAATTAAAACTTTATTTATCTTCTGCCGCTCGCTGGCTGATTGCCTCCAGTGCGTGTGGCAATGGGTACAAGGAATTCCACAGGAACCACAAATTTAATCAAACAAAAGTAAAACTAAGACCACACACGCACACTCACACACACACACACACACACACATGTATAGAAAGATACATAACCACTTGAACTACCTTAGCCAAATAACTACGAGCTAACAAATAAGCAAACACGTACAAAATCTTTGAGTGGCTGCAAATTGCAAAAACAACAAGAAGTTGTGTGCAATAATTTTTGAGAAACAAAATATAAGGTGTTGCCAACTACTCGTACGAATGTATCTAAACAGACAAAAGTATATTTTATTGTAATAAAAGAGAAAACGGCACGTGAACAATCCGAACACCAGGTGGAAGACACTTTTTTGGATTCGGTAAATCTTAAAGGTAAAAGGAAAAACTTCCACATGCCTTGGTGTATCAGTAGAAACGTATCTGCATCGGCTGCACAGATTTGTATCCGTTTTCAGTAATCTTTATGCCTCTGTGTGTAACAATCTGCTGTTGGGGTAAGGAATGTCCCTTCTATGGCTGCCGGAACAGGTGCCAACTTGGCAGGCACGAGTAGGCAGGCAGGTGGGGGAAAATGTGGGAAAGTAATAAAATCGCACAAGGATTTCCAGCAGCTGATAGAGAGAGAGAGGCCGGCAGGTGTGTGGAAACTGTGCACATGCATGAAAAGTAAAATATGTTTATAAATAAAATACAAAGCACACAATCAGACAAACAAACACGGATACACAAAGAGCCAGACACACACACAGAAAGTTTGAAGTTCAGCAACATAAAGAAGTGCAAATTGTTGCGTGCTGCGATTGTATCTATCGAATGTGAGCACACAAAGGTATTTCCTGCCAACAAATATAAACGCCGCAATAAAACGAGGCATATCAGCAGCAACAACAACAACTCAAGGAACAAGCTCAGAAGTTTTTTTGGAAGGGAGACAAATAAAGAAAAAAGTTGTAAAATGAAATGATTATCGGGTGGATGGCGCTTGTCTAGCCATTGAGATACTCGTACATAGGTAAATAGGCCTTTACATGCCTAAGAGTCTTACCTTAAAGTGGGCTTAAATGTCTGTGGGATGTCTGTCTCTGTCTATAAATTATGGCAGTCCTTGCTCCAGGTAAATGAAGTCTATAAACTGGTACAGAAACTCGTCTGCAATGCGAGTCACATATTTGTACAGCTTTCGGTTTACTGCATTTATATGATGTGTCGCAGCGTATAGTATATTTATAGGAAATATTATACGAAATGATCTTTGCTGTTTATGGTGTCAACAGTAAATGTTTATAGTCTGCATAAACTTAAGTGCACATTCAAATGTTAATCATGACCTAATCGTCTGTCACTTTATATAGATCAAGGCTTGGATATTGTGGCCTGCCAGAATATTTTCTAATAAATTTATTAGAAATATTCATTGATCGATTTGTTATCTGAGTGCATTTCCCTGGTCGAACTGAGGCTCTCTAATTAACCACCCTTTGGTGCGTTCTGCAATTATTTTGGGTGCTTTGCGCCATTAGCTGCTTGAATGCTTGAATGCATCATTTGATTGCTACTTATGACAAGTTGAGTTGAATGCTGAAAGTGCTTCGGCTATCTTGGTCATAACTACGCACAGTTTAGGGCTCTTTTGAAATGGGTCAATGGCTCTTCTAGGCACGCACACACGCACACACACACACACACACAAACATGTACACCCAATTCATTTACATATAAAAAGCATTTCTCGTGCTGAGAACTAAAGCCAAGTCTGAGCAGGCTGCCTTCTAAAAGTCACTTTTCGTAGAGTAATAAATATTTATATTTATTTTTGCACATACACAAAGCCATCATATCGCCTTCTTGCTCTGCCATCACTGTCTCTTTTGCGCTCCTTCTGCCTGCAGTTTGGGCAGTTGTCGTTGGCCAACAAATACAGAGAATAAAAAAATTCACAAAATTTTACGCTCAATAAATTTAACAACAAAAATTTGCCGGTCAACGCCAAAAAATGCACTCATGTGTTAGTAATGGGCGAGTTACAAACACACACACAACAACACACAACACACAACACACACACACACACACACACACACATATATAGATAAGAATTTCCATAATAGTTAGCAAATTATTTTTCACATCTCTCAACAAATAACTTGGTCATGTTTAGGGCAACATTTTTATTTTGCAAAACGTTTCTGCATTAAGCGAAACTATTAAAGGACGCTGGATAAACTGTGCTTTGTGCTCTTAACTGGCATTTAATATAAATTTGGTTGGTTACCAGTCAAATTACAGTTTGAAATTTCAGCTCTACCCTTTCGAAAGCAAACGCCATCATATTCAAGAGAATAACACATAAATAGGTATAACAAAACGAAACTTTAACAAACAATTTACAGGGCAAAGCCGCAAAGAATTTTTGATGGAACTGTAGAAAACATTCATAGAAATGAATATGGTAAGAGCACATATCGTTTTGGGTTATGGCCTTGTTTGTGGGCTGGTCGTTTGCCAAGCCCATTTGTATTAAATGAGGCTTATTTGTTCTACGTAGTTTATTTTAGTTCTACCAAAATGGACCGCAATTATAACCAGCCATGAGCTATCATTGAGTGAGTTATAGATATATATATTCATTATATGGAAGATAATTAATAATCAGCAGATAAACTGCTGATTTTAGTGTATATAAACTAAGTGAATCTCTGACTTGCAAAAAATCTAACTACTTAAGTTATTTAAGCTGGTATACCGAAGGTAATCATCATAGCTCAAATTGTGAAATGTAATTAGAAGTTTTCCATCACCTTTAACTGACTTTTACAATTTTGAAGCTGAGTGATGAACATTCTAGAAGAAGTCCTCAGCCGTTGAGTACTATTCACGTAATTGCAATATAATGAATAATAAAAATTATCAACGCCAACAGACTAAGTAGTTTGAAAGGCAGTAAGCTGCCACACACACACAGTGACACCCCCACACACACACAACAAGCATACTTTAATGCGCTTCGAACTAGTGCAACATTTTAGACTCTGGCTGAATGCTTACTAGCTACACTGAACAAAATTAGCAGCTCATTTTAGTTGGAGAGCATTTAAGGCGTATTTGTCAGCAATTTGCATAGTCTTGTTTTCTATTAAGTCTATAAGTTTATGCTAATTTACCAGTCATAACTCAATTAATCAAAGTTGATTCACTGAAATTGTTCATAATGTATTTCTGGCGATTCGTTGGGCTTTTCGCTCGCCGGCTCTTAATTTCGGCTCATTTGGTCTGAGTCAGCGTTGTAAATTGAAAATTTCGAACTCAAAATTTTAGTTTGCAGCTGCCTAAGCAATTGTGGGTACAAGTCCACTTGGTCAGCTATAAAATCGCATGATGCCCAATTAGATTTGATCAGGCATGCGAAACGCTGTGATTCAATTTGTAAACCAATTAGAATCGGAATCTGTTAGAGATGCGATTGCAGCTAATAGTAGTTCCAGGAAAGGAAATAGCAGTTAAAGGGAAACAACAACTAATTAAAGATACATGAATTTATTCATTGGAAAAACTTCAATTCTGAAATGAATCAAATCTGAAGAGATTTTGCCTGAAATATAAATTCTAAAGGAATCTTTGAGCTGCAAGTAAGCTAATTGGTTATGAGAAATGTTTTGGTAAGCTATAAATATGTTTTTCTTTAACTAAGTAAATAAGGTCAACAACTGAAAGGTTTTTTCCACATAACTTGGCTTCAACTTGGCTAGTTTGATTACTTGAAAAATGACTTTTCCTTATATATAATTAATATATATAATATAAATACATTGAACTAATTGCCTGAAAGGGTACTTCACGTGGCTCAAATCACTGGCGATTTTACGGTGCTTTCTAGACAAAAATTACAAGCCATTAAAGCAAATTAGTAGAGTAATACATTGGCTTTGTGCCAAAGTGCAGCTACCAAGTTGCTAAGCAACCTTTTAGCTTAACTGGCATTCAGCTTCAAGAAATTCAACTTTGCACGACTTGTGAGCTCGTTGGCTGCTCGAGAATCTGATGGATATGTGAACTTTGAACTGCTTAAATTAGCAAGTGTACGTCAATAGCTGGCATTTTGCAAACAGAGGATTAACTGAGCTTATGCAACATGCAGTGCAGTGCCGACTTTGAACGATGCACTCAGAACTCAGAACTCAGAGCTCAAGAGAGCTTGAAATGCTCAGGGGGTTACCTCAAGGTAAGTCCATCCTCAGTCGAAACAGGTAAACAATATCGGCCAGTGGGGAAAAACTAACAATTTTATTACACTTAGTCACTGTTTAGTTTATTTAGAGACCCGATAACCGGTTTCTCAAATCCAGCTACTACTCAACCTGGCTATAAAGAGCTGTCATAAGTGCCCACAAAGGTCGTGCATTGATTGGCGAGCTGCCTATGAAATACTATCGGCCGTATGTCATATATAGCTAACATACTATTTACTAAATCGTTTTGAAAATATGTCTCGACATTTGCCATATTAACTTGACACCGCATATGAACACCAAGTTGTTTATCCAACAAATCTACGAAGACAATGCCAACGACGTCAGCAAACTTGCAGTGCCGCATCTAGTATGCAAATGCTTGCAGCTTGTTGTCTATTGCAAAATGGCTTGTTATTTATACTCATACGAGAATATAAAAGCAATCACAATCGACATTTACATAGATACACCCTTCCACCCTGCAACCCCTATATATGAAATATGAGCGTGAGTATTGTCTGGCAAATGCTTTATAAATTTAACAGCCAAGGAACTCAATCTCCTGTGCGCAATTTATGACAACTTGACTGAGGTCAGTTTTTGGTTAACGGCTACACAATTGCTTTGACTTTGTTAATCTAACTGTAACACTTACATATATCCTTCTATAACTAAAAAGCTCAGATATGACACGAGCAACAGGATGAATAATCCAGCAATTATTGTTCTAACCTTTATGCAAATCTTAATCCTACAGCAAGATCTGATAATTGTCTATCATTAAGTGAGATCGTAAAGTAACTTGTTTCATTAAAGTCTGACCTTCGGGTTCAATTACGTTAAGATATTGTATATCTCTATAGTTGTACTACGAGTATCACCTTTGATTGAGCTATAAATTAATATTAATAAATTCTTCTGAAAACGATTTGATTTCCATGACAGATTGCTTATATTAATCTTACAGATAGTAAGATATTTACCCAAAGAAATTGAAACACGATGTCACTCAGCTTTAGTTTTAAACTAAGTTCGAATGGAATCCTTTTTTGTATTATTATCCTGAAGATAAGCTTGGATTTCTTCAAGTATCTGACAAATTTACCACAATGAATAACTTTTAGGTGAGCTCGACTTGGAATTTCAGATCAGACCTGTTTTCTGTAATTTATATCTACAAGTCACGTTCTGTAATATTGGTGCATTTCCAAATCCGCAGCATGCTGTAGTTTTTCTCACACTTTGAGACACGCAGACAAACCCATTGAAATATTTATGTCTTTGCATATTTCAGAGAGACATTTGCACTTGACAATAACAACAACAAGTACAAGTGTCAGAGGACCACAGTGTCATGGAGCCATGACAAGGATTAGCGGGCATAGAGGCAGAGACGTTGATGATGATGACGTTGACAATCACTGCAACAGCCGTTGGGGCACCAGAAGCCGTTGCAGCACTCGATGGTGGTGCAGGGGCAGCTGCCGCCTCGAGACGCTGCCACCGCCATCAGCAGCATCGGGAACATAAAGTGCATTGCGTCTGGGCATGTTTCAGGTTTCACTTTGGGATTGAATTTGGGATTGGTATTGGGGCTGGAGCTGGGGCAGGGTTAGACAACGACTGACAGGCACATAACAACCCACACACACACTGCACGGAAAGTGGTGTTATTATTTGTGTGATATACGCAAGACACAGGCATCTGTGTGCCCAAAGTGGGAAGAATGAGGCTCGACAATGAATAGGCCCCGGGAATTGTAAAGCCGGCAAATCTTAGCGAAACCAACAGTCACTTACAGAACTCGCGACAATACAACAAGTACACACGAAATCGAGGAGTACACAAGGAAAGAAAGAAATGCATACATTGAACTTTTTGGAAATGTGAAAGAAAAACCTCGCACTCGATGGAAAATCAAGGCGAAGTAAAAGTCGAGACAGAACCGAACCGCCCCACACTCCAGTCTAAGCTGTTTAGCATTTATTTGCATATGAGGAGCGTGAAGGATACGTTTGTTTGGCAGGAAGTGTGGGTATTTGTTTGTTTGCGCTTTTGTGTGTGAGTGTGTAAATATTTAAGGACTTTTATTGCTTTTTTTGTGCTGCTAAGAACCAAACGAGATATAAAACAAAATACACATTAAATGTGTGAAAATTCAGGGAAAACAATAAATGAATAAAATATTCAGCAAGAAACTCGAGAAATACTAATAGTTCAGTTCTTCGTGCTCCTAATATTAAAAAGAAAACTTTTTTCTTATAAGTTTATGTCTTTAAGAAAACTAGTTTGAAACTTTTCATCAATCACGATAGACTATCGATAGAATCAATCAACTTTCTGCATTGATTTTGAGTTTTGAGCAGTAATCAATTATTTTTCATAAATAAATTAAATTTATTTAGGAAAACGGAATGCGATTTGAAGACACTTAAAAATTGCTTTGTATATTTTTCTCTTGGTTAAATTTTGTCCTTGTTTCTTCAGACTTTATAGACATACGAGGGTGGTTCAATAAGTAACCGTGTTTAAAGGCAGAGTTAGTGTTCTCATTGTGAGCTGACATCTCGTACTCTCATATATAGTTGACGATTTGAATATGCTAAAAAATCAACTAAGTAGACCTACTCCGGATGTTTGCTATTAATGAAATATATTAATTTTAATGGCCATTGAAATGGAACTGGAAAAGAAGTCAAGAAATGAATTGAATTTGTATATAGGACAAAAAACACGTTGCACGCCAATTTGAAAGTCAAAAGCTATTTGTATAGAGCAATAAATTGAATGATATATATAGTATATATATAAATCTGCTTTCCGTTTCCGTACTTACTCTGAACTCTATATATAAGCCATATACACGTAGAGTTATAGCCAACTGCAGCTGGGAATAACAAACACTTTCTGTGCAATGAACAGAAATTTTTGCCGCATTTATTTCTGTTTGTCGATTGTCTGCTGCAACTGACTGTCGCCTGCAATTGCACATGCTTTGATTTACCTAACACACACACGCACACACACACACGCACACACACAGAGGATGACTGACAATAGTCAACCAGATGCAGTTACAGATAGCGCTAGGAGCAGCCGACCAATAAAGGTCAGTTAAATATATTTGTGTGCCCCGTAATAATTCATTTTCATGGCTTGCAGCAGTTCGACGTACACTTAATTTATTTATCTTTTTATTTGTTTATAAACAATAAAATGTTGTAATTAACACAGCGCTCAACACCATGACAAAGAGCACAAACAAACTGAACTCGTTGGTTGGGTGCACACATGCACAAATTTGGCCAATTTTCCAAACAATTATGGCCAAACGATGATGTCCAACTTTAATGTTCAAGGTTTTCCAAAAATTTTCGCTTTGCACAAAATTTTTGTTAGTTGGAAAATTGAGTTAAAAAAACAATTAAAATTATTCGCTGGCATTGCATTTTACTCAGTTTCACAGTTGAGTAAATTGCAATGGGACCACAAGCCACGAGAAGTGCTTCGGTTACGCTTGGAAGTCTCGGATTATGGACTCAACGGTTTTCAACTCTTTTGGCCAAGTCTCTCTGTCTCTAGCCTTAGTCACAATGTGTCAGTGCTAACTCAAGTTTTGTTGTGCTCGTAAAATAATTTTGGTTTTAATTTTTGTAAAAACCCAAAGCTGTCTTCTGACTGGCCACAAGCCGATTTGGACTGCTCGAGTGCCTGGCCAAGTACTTAGACAAGTCAGCAGCTTGGCTAAAGCAATCTCCATTCTATTTGTGTTCAGGTGAATACAAAGTGTTAAGGAATATATTTAATTTGTTAAGCTTCCAAATGAGTCTCTCTCTGTGAACTATCTTTCATTTCAACAGCTTCCGGCTGTGGCGGCATGAAATCACCGCTCGAGGTGTCCTGTTTTACATGCTGTAGATCCCCAGCTGCCAATAAAACAAATCAGACAGCCTTAAAAAACCGAATGCAAATGAGAGGGCCAACAAAAAAGCTCTGCAACATCAAATGAAAAGCGGCTACATATGCCTGTTTATATGCAAATATTACTCATACGTACCGTGTACATATGTACGTAAACATTTGGCAATTACTCGGTGCCGTTGTTGTTGCTCTTGTTGAATCCGCCTCGGGGACCCTGCCAGTTGTTTGTCTATTTACAAATACGAGTATATATATTATAAAGAAATACGACGTTGGATACCAATTTTGCCTTTTGGGAAATTTCAATTTAAATTGTGATTAAATTTTATACGCACAAATGCAGAAAGTCGCGCCTGTAAACTTCTGTGCATATACTCAGACTATGTATATATATATTTATTGATATCGAGTGACATCAAGTGCAGATTTCTGGAGAGTGTGTCAAATCCTATCTAGGCTAGTGCCTCCTGGCTGCGTCCTGCCAACCAGCATTTTGCCTCTCGTCCTCTATTTGTTATGCAAATTTATTTTCGATTACTTGTTACCAAAGATTTGCTCCGGATTATGTAAATGTCTCAAACCTAAGACGTATACACTCTCTCACACACACACACGCACGGAGTGTGTATTGAACGTAAGGTAGGCGTGGCCTTTCTGACGCCCTATTTCTGCCTTACAAGTGGCTTATTATTGTTAGTGCCTTGTCGTCGTTGTATAAATGCAAAAACTTTGCATATTTTCATGAACATTTTCCCCAACGATTTTCGTATTTTAAGGCATAAAAAATATGACTCGGAAAATCTATTTTCACATTCGCTGATTGTTTATCGCTTAGGATATTGATTCCGTATTGAGCTGGGTCTCTTTTATTTTGCCATTTCACACATTCACACACACACCGCACACCCATAACTTTGTAACATACACTTATTTGCATAATAGGATTGTCATTGAAAGAGAATTAAATTGATTTTTATTAATATTTAGCATAAGCAAAGGAAGAAATAATACTATCTGGGATCAGTAAAGGTAGCGAAAATAAATTAAATTCGCATTGTTATTTCTACTTATAACAATCTAAAATTATGAAAATAATCTTTTGTTACACTATTCTACTCTTTTCATTTACTGATTACTTGAGTAAAAAATGTTTGTTTAGTAAAATTTAATTTACTTTTTTCTATAGCAGTTTCTTCTATAAAAAATTGTAAATTTTCTACTCCTCTCTTCTGTATCCAAAGGGATTGTATCGAACGTATTCAAACAATGAAATCAAATAAATTTAATTTATTGCATGCAAATAGATCTCATAAAGTGCAATTGGCATAATGCAAATTTGCATTTGGTTGACTATTTTTATTGGCGGTTTCCTTTGCTCGGTCTTATTGCATTTATGTGTGGTATTTTAATTAAATAAGCACAGATATTTTTTATATACGAGTATTGTTGGTATGTGTGCTCATTTCATTTGTGGTGTTTTTTCTTATTGTCTGATTGGGAAATCAATTGCCATTACAATGACATCCGTTCGGTTGCAAATAGGAAAATATCCGTGAATCGCCTTCACAAAACTGAATAAAAATCGTTCACCGGCAAATGTGTTGGCAGGTCAAGCAAATTGTTGTCAATACAAAGAAAGAAAAAAACAGAAAATAATAAAATATAAAAAAAAAAATGCAGAATAAATAAATTTTATACAGCAGCATTGTCGCCATCCATTAACTGCACCTCAAAAACACAAACAAGAGGCAACTATTTAAATTAATTTTATTGCCAGTTGCAATTTTGAGTATCGCGCATATTCACACATGAAACGAGATATTCACATTCAACTGTGTAGCAACTAATTAGAGTTTTTGGTGCTTCAAATAGAGATAGCCTGTTACCAAAAATTTAATCAATTTCGACCAAATTGAGGGTAGCAAAACAGAAGCTTCCGCTTTTAAAAGTGGACTTCAAAAGAATTTTTTTAAAAATATATAAAATATTTTTTTTATTGATGAAAATGCTGAAGTAGGTCTTTGACTCCTTAAAGTATAAGTATATTTGATGCTTGGGGAGTATAAAGATCAGTAATATCCTTTCAAGTTTACTTCTACAGAGAATAGCTAAGGATTTCGTCAACATCTACAGTCTAGATCTAGGAACAGATTTAATAGTCTGACTGTATAGAATGCTATAGCTTGAAAGGATATTTCTTCTTATAGATTGTACTCTAGACTTGCTTAAAGGGTATTCGGTAGTCATTGTATGTAGTATTTGCAGTTTTGTTATATATTTGTTTTTAAATTAAATGTGAAGTGTAACAGAAAAATTATATTTTTAAATTACATTTTATTTCAGAAAGCATTTCAACTGCTGCCAATCAATATGTAAATTTATAGGCAATTTTTCCAATATTAAGATGTTGTTGTTGTTGTTTCCTTTGGCAATCGAATTCACACAAACATTGCTATGAAAATAATGAGTTTGATATATGTTTGTGTCGATATCATTTCGCCAAAATTAACATAATTTCACATCACAATGACTTTTGGAATTGTTAAGTGTTATTCCCAGCCATTATCGAATGAGCTCGTTATAAGTCTCTCAATGACAAAAGACGCTACCAAAAAAGAAAAAAAAAGAAGAAAAGAGAATAATATAAATCACAATTCATAACAAACAAAGGCCGAACTTTTTGCTCATTTTTATCGGGCAATAATCCCCAACGTTTTATTAAGTGACTCAGTCGAACTCATAAGGGATTTTTTCTGCAATTCATGTAAAATAATTAAATGACTCGAAGCAAGACCAGAAATTTGCCAAGTCCAATGTCAAGAAGAGCTGCAGAAGTCAATAACGACAAAATTTACAAGTAATAGCACTCGACTTGAGTGCTTTTGACTATGAGATACCCAGTATAGCCCAACTTACGTTCTTTAAGCGACTGTTAGGCTGTGGTAGTTAAGGTAGATATGATGGTTATAAGTATATGAAGAGAATCCAACGAACTTGGGCAGGTATAAAAGAGCCCAGAAGCCAAATTTGTCATCCGAGTTGAATCTGAGTATGACGTGATAATATAAACAGTCGAACTGAAGTTGTGCCTGAACTTAACTGGCATTAATACAAACTCTTTAAGAGGCAATATATAGATACCATATATCTTTCATTTATTACACTTGGCCACAGGGTATAAGAAGTGTTGCTTTGAGCCACTTTGACCACCGGAACACACACACTTAACACACTCCTCGACACAACTGCTGCATAATCGTTGCGTAATTTATTAATTAAATAAGTCAGAAATAATGCGAGTATAACGGTACTTAAATGTGGGTTCTTTCAATTTGACCTTTTTCTGGACATTATTTTGGATAGTTCATTTCGAAATGCCATTAAACAAAAGGCAAACGAGCTTAGTGAATAGCAAACCAAGTTGGGTTTTGTGGTTTTAATTGCGTCAAGTAATGCGGTTGTCGTAATTGTTTCGGTTTTTGTTGTTGTTAATGTACTGTTAGTAGTTACTGTTGTTGTTGTTGTTGTGTTTTTTGCAATAGTTACTCTCATTGTTGCGGTTTTTGTGTGTAAACCGAAAGGTTAAGTGCCGCATTTAAGCAACAAATTAAATCACAATAAATCACTTTAAGTTCAACTTAAGCTTTGATATGAGGATTGCACTAGGTCAAGCAAGTTCGAGCAGTGAAGCAAGGTCAGCATTTCTACAACAAGGAACTCACAACTTACAACTTACAAGTACCTTGAACAAGTCACAATACCCTTTAAAGAGATACTCGCATTGTCCACATTCATAAAGACAATAGCAGGTTTATAACGAACTGAAACAAAAGCAACATTAAGAAGCGGCAACAAAGGCAACAAAACAAAATACAATCAAAATTGACTTTATGTTGATTCGACTAAGCGATACCCTATACAATTTAAAGGGGTAATATGAATATTGAGGTTTATATATGCTTTGCACACATGTGGATTGTCGAAAGAGCTGTTTTCACATACAAAACAATATGATTTTTGCCATAAAAGCACTCAGATTGAATGAAGATTAATTTCATTTAACACTTTTTAATACATTTTTCGATTAATCGCAGTTTGGCTGAAACTCCATAGAGATATTGCAGTAGAGGGTATAGAAACGTCAGTAACAGCCGCAACAACAACGATAAACAACTCAAGAAGCAGCAACCTCAGCGCTGTTTAGACGTCTTCAACTTCAGGTCGAGTTTTGAGCTTCAGCTGAGTTTGCATTTTAAAGCTGTTGCTGGTTGACCTTGGGCTGCATAAATCGAATTGGAGCAGGTCGTTGACGAAGCTGCTGCCGGTGTATCTGTGTATTGTTGCTGTTGTTGCTGCTGCTGCTGCTGCTGATGCAGAGAATGTTGTTGCAATGTGTATGCTGTGCTTTGCATTATCATTCTGCGGTTGATATCATCCTTGAAACTCAGTTGCAATTTCGCAAGGCTTTCGCCCTTTTACAATTTTAATGAGATTTGCGGTTTCTTACCTGTGGTGTCGGTTCTTAGAGTTGCAGCTGCTGCTCTTGCAAATCGTGTGGCTGTTGTTGTTGTTGTTGTTTAAGTCCACACACAAAATGTAAACAAAATACTTATGTGCACAATTTGAGCTGAATTTGTTATTATTGCTGTTACTGCGGCTGCTGCGGTCGCCTCTGCTGTTACTGCGGCTGCTGCTGCTGAATAACTTTGGCTCGTTTTGCGTTTGCAAAGTCAACAAACGTAAAGAACACGTTTGCTTTTAGTTAACCTGTTTTGGCAATGCCCAGAGATTGCGATTGAGCAAAGATTGAGACACGCACACGCACACACACACAAAAAAGCTGAGATACACCAATACAATTACACAAACTAGACAAACTTTGCGCATGCGAATTGTAAGCGCTGCTGCTGCTGCTGCTGTTGCTATAGTTGCGATTGCTTTTTTGGCTTGTATCTTTTACTCGCGCAATTAGCCAACAACTAAACCAAAGATTGGGCCACAATTATCCGCTACAGCAATTATAAAGACCACAATTACTTAACTCAGCCCATTCACTAGCCAATTGACTCGCGTTCTAATTACTTTCAATTCGATCGAATTTGCACCTGTCACTTATCGGTGATTCGCCTGGGGATCGTCGTGCTAATCTCAGCTGATTTGATTCGATTTGGTCTCAAGTTCTCTTTTTATGCCGTTCGCTCAGAAACGTTTCCGCGTGTTGTTGCTTGAGCCACCGACGAATATGAACTGAAACTAAACTCTGACAGCGCTGACAGATCGCTAGTTAGGCTAGAGCAGCAGCGCAGTTAACGTTAACGTTGACGCTGACGTCGACGTCGATGTCTACGGCGATGTCGTTGTCTTAAAGTTGTCTAAGCGGCCTACGCAAAAGATCAAATTGTAAGCGGTCAACCCTCTGCGCTGTGTGAACAGTTGCAGCGCTTTTGGGATCAGCTTTTGTTCTTCAGGTTCATGTCACGGCTCAACAGCTGCTTAAAACTGTGTGCGAATGAGAGAGATGAGAGAAAAGCTTGTGCAGCTTTTGAGGCGATCAGCTATAATATTTTGGTTGTTGAACGAGCTAAGCTCAGCTCTTAAAATATTTGGGATTAATTTTGCTGATTCAAAACTTAGCTCAAACTTTATTTAATTATTTATAAGTAATAAACGTAAATATTAATTTTAAATTTATAAAAATATAATTTAAAAGTTGGAAGTTAAAAGCCAAAGGGTATTGTAAAAATATAGTCTTAATTAATTTAAATCCACAGTTGTAGCTTGATCCAACTTTTGCTGCAGGTTGTTGGAAAACTCAGTCGAAGTGAAAGTTTCATTGTTTCATTAACATATATATCAGATATGGATATAGGAACAGATAAAGAAAAGAAGAATCAATTTTCTTTTGGAATGTATACAAGTATTACACATAGAGTTGCTCTACTGTTAGTTAGAGTAAGATGTCAGTTGAAGATTTGAATCCCTCTTTAATACATCCTTTCAATTGTTTTTTCTAACTGGAGAAATTCAATGTTTATTCGTTGTGTCTGTCTCAATTAATAATACCTGTTCTGATGTAATCCTAAGTTTCTGACATAACTTTTTCTTTATTCATAGCACATTGAATCGTTTGTATTACCGAGCAATTGTTTCCAAACAAAGATGACAGTTCTTGTTGCAGATAGATGTGCAGCATTGCATAACCAAGAAATTTCCGTTAGCAACTTTTTTTGTTACCTGTAGTATGACTGAGAGAGCTATGTAGTATGCCATTTATATTGGAGCTTTGGTCAGCTTTGTTTGGGTCCTTCGCCTGCCTTTGGCCATGGCAAACTGCAACCTTTTAGTGCAAGCTCCCTGAATGTCTCTTTGTCATTGTCAAGAGTTGGCAGCCCTTTCAGGTATGCCGTAATAGTTCGCTGTGCGCTATCTTGCCCCATTTCTGGCACGCCCAACATGCCACCTCGTTGCACAGTCACAATCATCTGACATGTGCACGTCTTCTGGATTCGAGAAATGCTAAAATGAATTGCCGCTTTTGTAAAGATTTCTTGCAGCTGCTTCTTTGGGTTGCATTTCTCTTGCTGCTGCCCGTTGCACTTTGGCTCTGCTTGTGTAACAAGTTTCACGTGCATGTTTTCAACAATGTCGCCATTTGAGTTTCCGTTTCCGTTTGATGTCACTTGGACGCGCTGCTTGAGCCGCCCAAGGAAGGATACCATGTAAGGCATTAAGGCTACAACAGCCAATCCTTTTTACTCTACTCTTTGTTGCATACCCGGCCAAGGGAATGTTGTAGATAAATTTCAACACACTCACACACAATATACACACACACACACATACACACACACGTTACAATTTGAGCTGCTTAAGTGTCTACAAAATATTTGTGCATCGTTTTAACCCAGATCCAAGTGAAGGTACAACAAGCCGGCATTGCAGCAACACCCTTGCCACCCTTCATCCCTTCTTTATGGGCCATACCAAGCATTTTCAACCAACTGAGATTCTCGAGCTGTCGCTAATGAAGTGCAGGGCATGCAGGCCGAGTGCTTTTGAGCAAATGATATGACAACAGACCTCAAGCCTGATGCCATCCATGACAATCGGCATCGAATACTTTCTTCTGCCTTCTTCTTTAAAACACATTCAGATATACAGACAGACAGACAGATATGTAAGATATAGACAGATAGTTGGCTGGCATTTATCCTTGTGTGTCTATTTTATGTGTGGTTCGCTTTTGGGTGCAATTTTAAAAAATAAATTTTACCCAACGGTGCAATTTTCGTACTAACAAATTTATGTGCTCAACAATTGATTTTTCAGTTCAATTTCGGCTGCAGCAACGTAGCTACGTGTTTCCCATCAACTGCATCCCAACCAGGTAAGCTGAAACTGAAGAAATAATGCCCTGAAAAATGAAGAGAAGTCGAATGGCTGCCAAGGCGTCGCGGTTCGAACAGTGCGCCACTTCATAAAATATGAAATTAGATTTGCAAAAGCAGCAGCAGCAGCACAAGCATCACCAGAACCAGAAGCAGTAGCAGAAACTGTGGCACTGGCAGGAAGAACGTCAGGACAGCCAGAACTATAAAGGATGTGCATACATATAGCCTGTTGCGGACGAAGGAAAAAAGTCACTTAATGTACGAGTGGTGGGCGAATGGGTCTTAAGTGGTGCTGCTGGGGCTTGAAATGGGAAGTCAAATGGTCATGCCACAGAGTCCGAGTCAGAGCCAGAGCCAGAGCCAACCATCCGACCGACATTGACTCAAATGGCTTGACATTCGATCAAAAGTTCGACGGAAACACCGTGAACAGCATCAGCTAAAAGCAGGTTAAACAATTTGAGCCAGACAAGCTTGGTTCCCACATACCCTACGCTATATATTGGAAATAATATCTATATAGATTTTTATGCATATTCTGAACATTATTCATACTAATTACGAGTGCTTGCAGCTTGTGCTGCGTTTAACGAACCGAGTCTAGTTTTTATAGCCGCAATCAAAGTTTCCGCCATTGTCGTCAATGCCCAGTGCTTTCAATGATTTGTAGCGCGTGGCTAAAACCAGAGCCAGAAAATAGGTAGCAGCATGCGAACTGTGAACAGAGAGTTGGGAGGCAGATGGATGGCAGCAGGACCACGACACACAAATACAAAGCGCAATGCGCGGCTAATACCGCTTAATAGTTTTTACATTTTTTGCTCCGGTCTTTGGTCTTTGTTTCTCTTCGTGCCTCGCCTTGCCTCGCCTCGCCAGGACCAGAGTCAGAGCTAACCCAGACCCAGAGACATGCTGGCTTAACTGATTCGGTTCCCTCTCTCTGTGGCTCCCTTTAAAGCCGAGCGCAATGTTCAATAGCTGGAAAATGTAAATCCTATTGAGTTGGTCGTTCCCTTTTTTCTTTACTTTTCTATTCTATTTGGTTTTTTTAGTTTCTTTGCACAATTGGAATTGCTGTTAATGCAACAAAGGGCGTGGCTGGGGCTGAGTTCAACTGAGTTCGCTCGCTTTGGCTTCAATTGCGGCCAAATGTCTTCATCGGTTTGATTTTCAATTTGATTGCATTTAAGCAATGTCCTGGCATAAGCCCTGTGCGCCAGCTCAGCAGCTCATTGTCGTTAAGGAATTTATTATGCCTGCTCGAAGGAGCTTCAAGCCAGTTCTATTTTTACACGTTCAGCTCGTATATTGACAATTTATGACATGATTTATGATTGCAGGGCCTGTGGTGTGTCAACATTAACTGAGTGCCGCAAACGCAATTTGCACGCTTATCACTATATATGAATAATAACAAGGAAGTAAGGACAACAGCTTTGCCAAGATATGATAATTCTATTAGGGTATCAAAAGTTTTACACTTTTCAATGCATCTTGCAGCATAAAAGGACTTTACAAAAAAAGTGGCTGGAAAAGTTTTCAATTCTACAAAGAGACAAAGGAAACCAGTTTAAATAAAAGTTTCTACTTGCTTTGTTCAGGAACAAAAATCGAAGCAAAGAACTGAACGACTTCGCGCTTTGATTAATCGATATTGGAACTCAATCGACTTAAACGATGATCAGGAACTTAATCAACATTAGAACTCAATCGACTTAAACGATGATCAGAAACTTAGTCCTTTCGTTCAGTATAAGACTAGTTCAATATCGAAGGACTTTGGGATTCGACTAATCGATATCAGAACTCAATAGACTTAAACGATGATCAGGAACTTAATCAACATTAGAACTCAATCGACTTTAATGATGATCAGCGAGATACAAGTTTAGCTCAATATCGCAGCATTGCCTAATAGGGCATTTAGGCTTCGTGTAGAGACTTTATCGCTGTGATTGCTTGGGCAGCAGCCACAAAGTTGACACCTCAGACAGCTACCTGCTCAGGCCCCATAATGTATACAGCAACGACAACGCCAACGCCACCGCCAACGACAACGACAACAACTTTGTCTGACAACAATCAATCAATATTTATGTCCTCAAGCGTTTAGCAGCTAGCTGTCACACTTGTTCCTATCTTCCAGTCGCTGCGTCTGCGTGGGGGTGTGTGTGTGTGTGTATCTGAGTTGGTGTTCTACTACAGATACAGATACATGGCACAGCTGCGTTTGCTCATATTATTGTCGCTTGTGCTGTGTGACAGGACTCTAATGATAATGACAAGCGCAATAATACCCATGGCAACCTTAGGAAAGCATCAACACCCACACCAAAAGCAGCACTCAAGACAGTTCTGTCCGGGGTCGAGGTCCTTCGTAGAACTTTGGCCATTCACACTATACAGATTTATGTTTATCCGCTCAAGTGCTCAGGCTTCATCATTGGCTCCTCTTCGTTTGTTGATTGATGTCCTGGCTAAGTTAATTACGTGACTTAGATTCAAAAAACGTGGCCAACTATAGAAAGGACTTAAAAACTTTGCAGCTATATGCTAAGAGCCGCAATTAATTGAAATTTCTCTTCTTAATATCTTTATTTATACATTTTTTTGCTTTGTTTTGTTTTGTTTTGCTTTGTTTCTTGCAGAGTGGCAAACAAAGCACTTGACTGCGAAATAATAATAATCCAAGGTGCTGCCATGATAATGATTATTATAATGTTACGAGTATTGTTGCTGTTGTTTCTGTTGTCAGACAGGCGTTGGCAGAGATTACGCATTAAATAAATCATCACAGCCGCTTTGCGAGATGTGCTCGGCCAACACTTCACTTTACTTGAAGTCCTCAGTTGAGATTTATTGTAAATAAGCATGATTATCATAGCATCACGTATACGCCATGCTCAACTTAGCAGCTTCCCTCACAATGGCAAAGGGCAAGCGGCAAGCGGGAAACTGCCAGGCCTAAGACGAGGCCAGCAGGCCAACAATAGGCGGCCTAATCAGCACCACTACAAGAACTAAGACGACGCTCCTCTAGGCCAATGAACGGCACTTCCACATGCCAACCACGCAGCGTATACGCGATATATACACTCGCACACCATAGGCACACTTTTGAGACAAAGAAGGTACGAGTATATTGCGTACAAATCTTCTTTAATGTGTGATTATTCATTTTGGTAACGTATAAAAAAGATATTCAAGTGTGGATGCTTCTGTACTCAAGCATTACCACATCCAACCAAATCCTGAACAGGTCTACGAACTATTCAACAGAATCTTAATGGGCCATAGCCAATCTCGTACGTAAGTGCTTTCATCAAAGCTAAGAGGAGCAAATATCTATCCAATTATGCTGCAATCAAGGCAACTTGTCATCTGAAGCATATTTTCTGTGCGAGCTCATATTTCATTTGAGATACGAGTATATTTTTATAAAAAGGAATTCTATTTCAGACTGTCAAATGCCTTCGCAATCAATTAAATTGTTTGACTTTTTAATTTGTAAATTTTAATGTTTAATTAAACAAACTGGCTCAATTAAAATTCGCTGGCAACAGTACGGAGAATTACTTCAATTTAGAAAGTCGCTTTCATTAGACGATTTGCCCGGGTGATGTTTTCCACGGCGTCCCTGTCACTTCTGCCCCTCAGAGTCAAAACACTTTAACCTTTTAAGCGCAACTGTAATGCGACCAAAGCCGCTGACTTTGAATGGAATAGGATGGAACGGTTTTGCTAGGGTCTGCCACTGCCACTGCCACTGCCACGGAAGCCGCACACATGCCCAGCCAAAGCCAAAGCCACATGCCCATGCCCATGCCCAGACTAGGGAGCGCGTTGTGCCAAGGACACGCAGCTGCTTCTGAGTCCTGAATCTGATGCTGGTGCTGCTGCTGCTGCTGCTGCTGATGCTGATGCTTCAGAGGCTACTGCTGCTGCTGATTCTGATGTGTTTGCAACACATTGAGGTTACGCGAAGCGAAAGAAGCTGTACAGACAGACCAAGATACTGACAGACCAACAGACAGACAGATAGACAATTGAAAATGTACACACTAAGATATGAGCTCTTGTATGTGAGTGAGACTCCTGAAAGTCTCTGGTTACTCGTTCCTGCAGCCAGTGGCAGCCAGCCGAGATATTCCCTCGGATACGACACGGCTATGCGACTCAGATACGCCAGATTCCATTTCTCAGTTACGCGGGTCACTCAACGAATGTGCGCAGACTGCGTCGAGCCATTCATTGCAATACTTGAGCCAAATGAAAGGAAAGACAAAGTGCTGTAATTTCTTTATTGCGACTGGGTAACGTGCAGTTTGAGATGCTTCAATAAATTCAGTGTGATTATCGTTTAAGTTGAGAGTATTTCTAAAGTGAATATACAAATACTTCACAAAAGAATTTGATAACAATAACAGTTTACATAATGCAGAAACTCGTTCAATATATTTCAATTGCATTTGAACGTTATTATAATAAAAAGAGTTGTGCGATGCATTTTGCGTTCAAATTTTGATACATACTATTTACTATTGATATATAGAATATATATATAAAATATAGATATGTTGGACCTCAATTTGTCATGTTTATATCTCAAAAAGAGTTGCCTTGACTCCTCAATGTATTGTATATCGACTGTCCTCTACAAGTATAACTTTTGCATTTCTTGGAACAGACTAGAATCAACACTGAAGATGGAGCATTATAAGTCATTGGAGGAGTGCATCGTCTCAAGTAATATGCTAGACGATCCAATGATGAATACACTACGGAAACACTCGAAGGTACAACGTTATTCTTATACAATATGTAAATATTATCTTTTAATATATCCTTTCTTTAATTAAGAATTCATTTCCTGATTTTCTTCTTAATAATAATAATAATAATATACATGCCGTATTCTTGTTTTCTGTCCTAAGCAAGTACAATTAAATTTCCTTGTGATTATAATTAATAGTTAATAAATGCATTGCAAGTATTCAGTTCAAATTAGTTTATTTCGAATGCATTTAAATTTTCCATATTTAATATGCTATTTGCATTGATACTGCAAATGCTTGACATGTTGAAGTAAATTCTGATAAATTCTCTGCTGTTTGTATTAACAGTCGATTAAACGAAAGCCTATAAAACTCGCAACTAGCCAAATTTGGGAATGTTTTCATTATTTACTCTCGACACACAGCTATAATTATTGAGCAAATTTATTTTTCAATGTAAATTCAATTAGAGAAGTGAAACTTTCTAATCGTTAAATGAAAAAACAAATATACTGTTACGAATATAAGGTCAAAATATTGTATTTAACTAAATTATAGACAAACATTTGGGATTAAATCTATGAAATAAAACTTTCCCATGGAGATTAGATATCAAAGTCAAATGTAATGGAAGCGTTTTATTGAAAATTTACTATATTCATTTAAGATTCAGCTAAAGTTATTATATAAACTAGACTATTTTGTACTTATTCTTTTGTAAAGTAAGAACTTGTGGAATTATGAATTTAATCTTTAATTTAAAGCAGTGTAAATCTGGACAAGGACAGCGATTTATAAGTTTAAGTACAGTATTTTAAATTTAATTTTTGTCAAAATTTATTTTGATCATTATTCATGATATAAAGAACTTTTAGAAAGCATTTAGTAATTTACTAAAATATGAAAGTTAATTAACTTAAAGTACACAAAAATGTAGACCCTATATTTCAGTTGTGTACTGGGTAATTCCATTTTATTAGCATTTTTCTGGGGAATCATCACTGTTTATAGGAACACGGGAAAATTTGCTATTAAAGTTCTGTTTACAGTAGATGTGAGACAAGGGCCCATTGCTGGCAAATTATGCACACTAAAAATTCGTTTGTGCTTTGTCGTAGACGGTTGCGTTTATCTGTGCTCGTGGTATATTTCTTTTATTCTGTTTATTTGTGTTTAAATAATTAATTTTTTTTGCTAACAAAACTATTTTATTTAGTGCGATACATCGTCCGCCTATTTGTGAAACTATTTCAAGTGTTAAAGTAGATTTTAACTCTTTTAATAATAATATTTTTCTAATCTGTAAGTTTTGTTTTGCTTTTCTGTTTTAGTGTCGGTGCACTCTCGCGCAAACGTAAGTTGTTGTTATTGTCAGTAAGCTTGCTCACTAACAGTTTCGTTTTAGCGCTCTTTCTTATTTGCATGCATTTAAGCATACTAACACTGTTTGTTGTAGTTGCTTTCTGTGTCTGCCGCTCTCCCTCAGTTTCTTTTTCTCTCGTTCTTGTGGTAACTGCATTGCTCGCGTTCCAGCGCTAGTTGTTTTTGTTTTGATCTTGAGTATTCGTGCATTAGATTTGTCTCTCGTTTTTCCCTTTCTTGCGCAGGGTATTTGTTATTTTTGACTCGTCTTGCGTTATTCTTTTTAATTGCCATCTCCAATATAATAATGTCTGTCTGTTGTATTAAAAATTGTAAATGTCAGTCCGATTCCAAGGCTGAACTAATTTATTGTTGGTTGTGTGACAATATAGCACATGTTAAATGTGCTGGTTACGCAACCAAGGTGAAAGATTATATTTCCAGTAAGTCTGGACTTAGGTGGTGTTGCGAGTCTTGTCGCGAGGCCGAATTAAATTTGCAAAAATTTATGAGGCAGACAAGACAGGGCTTTAATACCCTCCGAGCTGCATTCACCAAACTTCATGGTGATTTCCAGTGCTTGGATGATAATTTTAATAATTTAAAATTGTCATCCATGCCACCTGAGCCGAAGAGTGTAATGCCATCTACACCAGTCTCTTCGGCGACACCACAATTTTTAACCCCTCACCTTTCGCCTGCACCTCCGATATCCCAACATTATCCTGAGACTGTCGAGCCTACGAGTTATTATTCGCCTGCTCCTATTAGGGGATCTAAGAGCGTGATTGCAACTGATTCGTCGGTCAGCAACACAGCTCTTAGTTCTCCCAATACATTGTCAGTCTCTATTCCCCTTCATGCAATTAGGGCTGCTAAGCCCCTGATTGCTGTCCCAATAAAAAAACAAATTTTCATCTCTAGGCTTGCCCCTGACACTTCGATTGATGATGTTAAGTCCTACATCCAATCGAAGTGTAAACTATCTGATTTATCTGTTGATAAATTTAGATTTAGTTATGCCAGAGAAATTAGCTCTTTTAAAATTAGTGTTCCGGCGGAAGCTTTCAACACTATATGTTGCAAAAACTTCTGGCCGAAAGACTTAATTATAAAAGAGTTCGAGTCAAGTAGAAGAAATCGGCCTCCGATTGCTCTGCCTCCTTCATCTAATGTAGCAAAAAACTAACACTTTCCTTAACCTATCAGAATGTTAGAGGACTTAATACTAAACTTAATAAGCTTTATGTAGATAGCTTTTCGTTTGATACTAACATTATTATCTTTACTGAAACCTGGCTAAAGCCCGAAATTTCAGACTTTTCATTATTTTGCAATAAATACACATCTTTTAGATGCGATCGTTTGTCGCGTATAGGAGGTGGTGTGCTTATTGCCGTAGACTCTGATCTTCTATCAGAATCTATTTTATCTCCTTGCTTAACTAATATTGAATTTATTGCCGTTAAAATTATATATAAAAATATTTGTATATATATAACGTGCTCTTACATTCCGCCACAGTCCGATTTGTCTGTATACCTGGAGCATATTTCTGCTATTGAGTCCATTTCGTCACTACTTTCTAGTAGTGATTTCCTCTTTGTATTTGGTGACTTTAATTTGCCGGATGTGGTATGGTCTGATTCTCCAAATGTTTTGATGCCAACCACATCTCACGAATTTATCGATTCGCTTTTAGAGATGTCTCTCTCTCAAATTAATCCGGTTCGAAACTGTAATGGTCGTCTACTTGACCTTATTTTTGCATCGGATCCTTTCTCTAGTTCTGTAATACAAACATGTCCTTTAGTTGTCCCCGAAGACCCCTATCATCCTACATTAGACTTAGTTTTTGAACTGCCTACATGTGAGCATATTTGTTCTATTAACCCTGTCGTTAAATCACGCTGTTTTCGTAAAACAGATTTTGTAAAACTTAATTCATTACTTTTAGAAACAAACTGGTCGCAACTGTACTCTTGTACTAACATTAACAATGCTACTTCAATCTTTTATAATATTATAAAATCACATTTTGACCAATGCGTTCCAGAAGAGCTTCCCAGGAGAACTAATAGACCTCCTTGGTTCTCTAAGGAATTGGCAATGCTTAAAAATGTGAAGACTAAATATTATAAAAGATTTAGGAGTTCGAATAATCCTTCAGATTTTTCTCGTTATGTTATAGCCAGAACAAATTTTGTTGTTTGTAATTCGCGTTGTTACAATAACTACCTTATTCGTTGTCGTTTGCAATTTGCTCAGAATCCTAGGCAGTTCTACAACTTTGTCAATACTAAACGAAAAACTTCCTTACTGCCCTCATCTGTTTCTTATGAAGACATGAAAGCAAATACTGATCAGGCTTCAGCCGATCTTTTTGCAGAATTCTTCCAAACTACTTATTCATCTTCTAACTTTCTTCCAAATTCCCCTTATCCGTATACCTTGCCGAAATCTAACTGCATTTTTAGTCCTGTGATCCTGGAAAGTTCGTTACTTAACGAACTTAATTTAATCAAGCCAGGTTATTCACCAGGCCCAGATGGAGTACCAGGATGTGTACTTAGGTACTGTGCTGATTCTCTATGTAAGCCCTTGCTTAAATTATTTGAATTGTCTGTAAACTCGTGCTCTTTTCCAACCATTTGGAAGGAATCATTTATAATTCCTCTTCACAAAAATGGTTCAAAGTCTGATGTTAAAAACTATAGGGGTATTTCCAAATTATCCGCGATGCCTAAAGTGTTTGAGAAGCTAATAACATCTCAACTACAACACTCATGTAGCTCTATCATTTCACCCTGCCAACATGGTTTTGTGAAATCGAAATCTACTACCACTAACTTACTTGAGCTTACCTCCCTTGTTATTAAAGGTTTTCAGAACAAAAAGCAGACTGATGTAATTTACACAGATTTCAGCAAGGCTTTCGATTCCGTTAACCACTATCTCTTGCTTAAAAAACTTAGTACTATCGGATTTCCACACAGCCTTCTTATGTGGATTTCCGAATATCTTTCTTGTAGAACCCAAAAAGTTCTCTTTAAATCCTCACTGTCTAAACCTGTTTTTGTTACCTCTGGTGTACCCCAGGGTAGCCACCTTGGGCCTTTACTTTTTAATTTATTTATTAATGATCTCCCGTCTATTTTCCTTCACTCCTATGTACTAATGTACGCCGATGATGTGAAGCTGTGCTTATCTTATAATGACAAAAACTCTCCTTATTTATTGCAATCGGACCTGGATTTGTTTTTTGCTTGGTGTAAATGCAACTTGTTGTTTCTGAATTGCTCTAAATGTAAGGTTATGTCATTCTATAGAAGCACGCCTCACACATTTAATTACATGCTCGACCGGATTTCTCTTGAGAGATTAGACTGTGTCACCGATTTGGGAATTCTTCTCGATCATAGATTAAAATTTGACAAACATATCGCGCTTACAGTCAACAAGGCGACTCAATCTCTTGGATTTATCAAACGATGGTCTAAGGAATTCGACGACCCTTATACGACTAAGCTGCTATATACTTCACTTGTTCGGCCTATTCTGGAATACGGATCTTGTGTGTGGTCCCCTCAATATTCGGTACACCAAGACAGAATTGAGTCTGTTCAAAAGAAGTTTCTTCTTTTTGCTCTTCGCGGCTTTAACTGGGTTCCAGGTACTGATTTGCCTCCATACCACAGTAGATTGCAATTAATTAACCTCCCATCTCTTACTAACCGTCGCATGATGTTGGGAGTTCTATTTTTACACAAATTAATAATTGGCAAAATTGACTCATCTCTACTATTGAGCCAAATTAACTTTTCTGTACCTTTGAGACGTACTCGTAACTTTACACCGATCTCTCTAAATACTCGTAATACTAACTACTCTCTGCATGAACCTTTTCGAGTTCTCTGTGTTGACTATAACAGACTTTTCCGAGTCTTCAACTCAGAGTCCTCTTTTGATACGATTAAGAACCATATTCTTAACTTTTTAGCACGTAGTAACTTGCACTAATTTTTATTACTAATAACAGTGATCTGATTGGGTTTTTCTGGGTTTTTCCCAATCCTCGCAACAAATGTTGGATCATTTAATATTCTTATTTTGAACACCCCAGATATTAAATTTAAATTTAATTTTTTACTTAATTATTTCATTCTAAATTTAAAATATATTTTAAATTTTAATTTTTATTAAAAATTGTAATTTTCTGGTCGACTGCTAATAGTTGACATTAAATAAATAAAAAAAATTATAAGCCTCATTTTCGTGGTATCATCCAGTCAAATGGCCCAGCCACGCCCCAAGCTGCTCGTTAGCCAAGGCTCACTCTCTCCTTCGCATTTTTGAGCCACACTCACACTGACCTTAAAGGAGCCTAACAGTGTGGGGCATCATAAAAACTGTGGCAGCCACCGACAGTAACTACACTCAAACTTGACCCACTGCTGCTGCAGTGCGTCGACTTGGGGTCTAGGCTCTACCTGTTGCGAGTCATGAGAGTCAAAAGGCGTGGCTGGGTCTGGGCTTGGAGCTGTGCAAATGTTTTTCTTTGAGTCGAAATGACATTCATAATTTTTATTTACCTTCCTTCTACGTATTTTACTTATAATATCGTTCGTTCTTTACTTTTGTCGCCGTTCTGCCACATTTCGTTTACTTAATGAGATTTCTTGTAGACATATTTGCCATCTGGTGGGAGGCAGCGTGAAATGTTAAAACCGCGAAATATTTTATATTGCGTGGGTTAGCACAGGGTGAACATTCCGCAAAGCAAAGAGAGGGGCCAGCGTGGTCTGGGGCCAGTTCAATTTGAAAGTTTCCCTTTGGACGTGCTGCAGTTAAACCCGCTAGCAACAAAAACTAATTACAATCTCAAGTTGTTTTTTCAACACTCAAAGCTGGCAGACAACCACTGCCCACCCAGCGATCCGCCTGCTAACCACCTTGAACTTAACGCAACAAAATACTATTTAGGGTGTGGGCGTGGCTGCAGCAGAAAACAAAAAATTTTCTTAAATGAAAATGAAAATTATATTAAAAAGCGCAGCAATGCAGTCTGGGAGCAAGTTTAATTTTAGTTTTTCCAACTATTTTCGTTGTTTTTGTCTTCCCTCTGCACTTGGCACTTTCTGTGAAAATTTATTATTGTTGATGGCACTGCAGTTACTTCTTGAAGAAGCATTTCCCACCCAAACCTACCACCCATCGTCCACAACTTCTCTGATCTATAACTGTTGTGCTCCTCGTGCAAATTGCACCTCTGGGATTGCGTCCACTTGGCAACGTTCGCCCCATCGTTGTCGTTGTCGTTGTCGTTCATTTAGCTATTTTATGTGCAGCTTCGTCCTGGGATCAGTTCAGCTCTTGCCTTGCTTTCTTCATTGCTCTAATGATGTTAGCCTGAAATGCACTTGACAACACCTTGACATTATTCATTAGCGTTTGAATTGGCGCCAAGCGGCGGGCGGCGGGCGGCTTCTTGTTGTGCACGCACTTGACCCGACCTGCTGTGCGTCCTTTTGGCCACTTGCTTCAGTTCTTTGGTACCAGCTCCAGCCACATTCTCTCTTAATCTGCCGCCTAGTCTCTATCATCAAGCTTGATAACAGCTCAGGCTGCGCTCCGCTGGAGCTCTGGCCCTGGATTTGGTATGTTTCGGTCTGAAATTTTAGTTGCTGCTGCTGTGTCATTATTCAAAATGTCAATGTCATTTCTTTTCGGTTTCTCTTGATATTTCTCGTTTTATTTGTTGTCGGTCACGTTGTTCGCTGTTGAAGTCTTAACTCACTGCCATGACAGCTTCTGATTGTTTGCTTGCCTACTTCTGCTGGCCCATACACCAACTGCTGCGGCTTTTCTTGACAGCATTTTTGAGGGCAGGACTTTGCATTGATAAACTGTCAACGCTCTTGGTTCTACGATGGGTCAGAGAGTTGCAAATACAGAAAACTTACATGAAAAAGTATCTTAATTGCCGATGTAATTAAAAGTGGAAGGGAAAAGCACCAAAGTCATATCAGATTGAACTCAGGCAGTTATTCTTAGCGCTGCACACTTTTTCGATTTTACGTTCACATAAATAGTAGTTCTCCAATCCAAAGTCATATCAGACTGAACTCAGGCAGTTTTTATAAATATTTAAACATTTTTCGATATTCTGTTCACATAAATAGTAGTTCTCCGATCAAAAGTCATATCATATCATTGCACAGTTTTCAATACTGTCTTCATATAAATAGTAGTTCTCCGATCCAAAGTCATATCAGACTGAACTCAGGCTGTTCTTCTTTATGTTGCACAGTTTTCGATATTTTGTTCACAAAAATAGTAGTTCTCCGATGCAAAGTCATATCATACTAAACTCAGGCAGTTCTTCTAAGCGCTGCACATTTTTCGATTATATGTTCACAAAAATAGTAGTTCTCCGATAGGTTTATTTAAAGGCGAGATTATTGAAATACATTTTTTTCGCTATCACATAGGAATGTATAAAGGAAGGCGCCCAATACGATGCTAGAAAATATTCCACTATGTGCAAAAAAAAATATGCAGTACTTATCGGGAAATGTTTTCAATCCGAAAAGAGTTCAAAGGTATTTTACACCAGTCCATTCGACTGAGAGAGAGACGGAGAGAGAAAGAATAAGCTGTGCTTTCTTTTGGCCATGTTCAGATTATTTTTACCATCAAAGCAGGCCAAAGCACTGGACGTTAAGCGCGCATAATGCGTGCGATTCCAACCGATTGGATGTGCTCTGACTATTGTTGAGTATTTGTGTGAATGTGTCTGTGAGCTTAAATGTGTCTGTGTGTGTGTACTTTTTTGGGATTTGAAATCATTGCGCAATTGACATGCGGACATTTGCACTTGCAACACGCAGTCCATATTTCCCCCTAAAATCCTCGATTTGTTCCAAGAATCATCTGTCAGTTGCCTGATTTTTTCAGTGAAGTTTGGCTTAAAGCAAAAACAGTTTTTGAAATGAATTCTTAAGTAAATATTTACATGCATAAATAGTAGTTAACAAGTGTTTGCTTAGACAAATGTCTGCAATCATATTTTGAGCTCGGCACGTTCAGCACAACATTTATTTTCTGCATCGTTTTCAGCAACATTATCCAAGTAATTTGTGTACTTATCATTTCTCATTTAGATAATTTACTCTGTTGATTTTTATTCAGCCATTTGAATAGCGCAAAAACCACAAATGGGCAACAAAGAGCAGCTGCAGTAGCCATGGGAAATGAGCTAACACACACACACACACACACACGAACAATCCATGGCCGAAAGAACCACAACAATAGATTGCCTGAATGCCGACTTATATGCATTAAGCACGCAAATCGGTTATTAATCGTGTATTGCAGACCTTATATATCGAGTATTGTATTGCATTAGTATTATTCCATGAATTGTGGATTGGGCCAGAGATAAAACAAGTCCCAGGCCGCAGTCTCTGCCCGCCTGTGCAGGAGATAAGAGCCATACGATTTGTGGGGAGTAGCTTGACAGAAACAACAACAACAACAAGAATAACAATAATAAATGTGGCAGAAAATAACAAACAAAATGTCTATTAGTTATTGTTGTTTGATTTGTAAAGTGTTTGTCATTTGTTAAGTAAATTGATGGCCATTGCGGTTATTGGCAAATAAACCAAGCCGAAACTATCAACTATCATTGGGAGTTGCTTATTGTAATAAATAGTTTAAGCTAAATATCAGTAAATATTTTAGGATAGTGTAATTCAAATCTAACCTGTTTATTGTTTATATATCAATTTTTAATTGCTTTCCTAAATAAATAACAATATCATTTATAAAATCAGACTACACAAATCTAAAACATGCTCTGCTATGTAATAAAAATAAATGTAATATCCATCAATTTTAACCTAACACGCTCCGATTTTGGTGTTCTTTCAACATTGTGTAAGTTATATAACACAATAAATTAAACAGGTAAATATTCAAAATAAACAGATTTATAAATAAAGAGATAACACTTCAACTTTGTGTACATAGATATAGGATAGACTCATACAAAATAGTAATTTAAGAGACTAAACATTTTACAGATAGAAATAATTATAAAAAATATCATGAAAAGGCGAAGATTCACCTGAGTTCGAGCTATAGCTGTAGCTGTCAAGCACCATTTTAAGTTTCTCAAAAGAAAGGTAAAAATCAAATCGCGAAATTAATAAATTTTCATAATTATTTGCTCATTTTTAGAAAATCATTTACTGTATACTATACATTATATTAACTATATTCTTAAGCATATTTATTGAATCGAGCAATAAGCTTTATTTGCTTTTATAATTCTGATTTGCCAGCAAACAACAGAATTTGTTTGGTTTGCTTTCTGTTTGCCAATCGACACAATGGCCATCAATTTATTAAATAAATGACAAATACTTTACAAATCAATAAACAAAGCCTATTAGACATTATGTCTGTTATTTTACGCCGTAATTATTATTGTTGTTGTTTCTGATATATTATTTAGTACAAATGCTAAGACTCTTATCTCTTACACAACGGGGCAGACAATGACGCCTGGCAACTGCCCTTATCTCCCATCCCAGCAGAATAATACTAATGCATCCTATACAATACCTGATTTATAAAGTTAGTAATACGACTTGCGTGTTCTACGCATATAAGTCGACTTTTATGGGGCTGATTTCCCATGGCTACTGCAGTTGCTCTTTGTTGCCTGTTTGTGGCTTTTATGCGTTTTAATCGAATGAAATAATAATCAAGTGAGCAAGTTAGCTGAATGAGATATGATAAGTACAGAAATTACATAGATTGCGATTATATCACTATTAACAGAAGTTTTCTTTCTAATAAAGACAAAGAATGGAGAAGATAAGCCAAGGGCTATCAAATTTAGTTGTTGCTTTTTAGAGTAGGAAAAAGTGAAGTTGATTGAACTAGCAAAGTGCTTGAAAGTAATGTAAAATGAATGCTTTACTTTGATATAAATAATTCAATTGTCAAGTCAAATATATTGTAAGATTTGATTGAATCTTTAACTTTCATTATTTGTTACCCTGATTAACCTCTTAATGAGATTCAACTAGAGCAAGAAAATAATACAGCAGTTACAGCAAAAGTGTTTGGGTAAATCTCTGCGCCTAAGGGATATCACATTAAATGGGAGACGAGATGCTTCTGTTTCTATCAATCAACTCGATGGCAAATCCAATTGAAAACAAGAATGCCAATTGAAAGCAAATGTTTGGACCGAAGCGCAATTGTCGAACCCCAAAGGGACCCAACGCTTTTTGGCTGGTTGGCGGATTGCACGTTACAATTGCAATTGGCATGGCCGTCATGCTATTAACCGCTCAGATGCCCGACTGTCAATTGCGCAATGATCTCAAATGACACGGGCAATGCTGCGAACAGACAATGCACACCCACACTCACACACACAAAGGACACGCACACTAGCACAACAAGCCACATCCATTGGGTTGGAATTACACGCAATGAACGCGTTTAATGTCCTGCGCTTTGGCCAGCTTTCATGGCAAAAACTACTTGAACATGGCCAAAAACAGCACAGATTATTCTTATCAAGTCAAACTGTGTACTACCAGAGCGAAATACCTTTAAGCTGTTTTGCAATTGAACGTTAAAAAAGGTTTTTCGATCAACTTAATATTAAACAGTTCTGTCTTATAATATAATTGATAACAGTATAACAGCTTTATGATATTTATTTATTTATTTAGAGTTGCATAGCAATCTATAATAGAAAACATAATAAAAAAAAGAATATGTGTATAAAATAAAATAATTATTAATCAAAATAGAAAGAGGGATAATTTTATATTTGTAAAAGGATTAAAAGTTAACTATTAAAAATTAAAGAGAATAAAAAAAATAAGTCTTGAGTATTCGAAAATAATAATAGAAAAATATTCCAGCATTTATTGCATGGATTGAAGAGAGCACACAGAAAAATTCAATCAGAATAATAAATTATACAAATAAATAAAATAAAAGTTAATAATCAGAGGACTAAAAGATATACGTAAGTAGGAAATAGACTGTATAAGGCATAGGAGAGAAGAATAGAAAGGGATACTACGGTATAAGGATATTTTAGTTAGGCGAATATCCCGTTGAATAGATATGGATATAGGAAGAAATATAGCAAAGTTAGAGGACCTCTAAAGAAGTAGGAGAAAACATAGTTGAGAGTGTTATAAATAACACGTAAAGCTTGGACAGAGATGTGTTGAACGTAATAAGTTATGCACTTAGGAAGGGAAAGTGCAATAGAATCCTAGTAGAGCACGGGAAACAGAAAAATAACACGACTTAATGGGAAAGTAACTCTTCTTTCCAATTATATAGCAAAAGAACACCAAGAGCTATATACATATTGCTATCTGGTTTGTCAACCTCTTCTTTCATTAGTGTTATATTCAAGAAGTGTTCACATTTAAATTATAGGGAAAATACATTTTTTTCCATAATTTTAAGCTCCTGATTGAAGTGGAAAAATATACTTAAAGTTTCCTTTCATTTCTAAAGTTTGCATCATAATTTCACATTTTTGCAAAGATTTATTGAGTCTTATCGTAAGTTTATATATATAACATATGAAAATATATTTGAACGTAGCTGGGTAAAAGTCATTTAGTTATTTTCAGCTACGGCAGCAAAATAACGGTGTAAAAATGTTAACTTTTTTATGGTTGTTTTCATTTTGGTAGATTCCTCGTTAGTTTTTATAGGGTGTTGGGCCGTGTCCGTGTCTGTGTCCCTTGATGACGTCAGCTGCATACCATTTAGGAAATGAGCCATAAAGTGGGACTGTGCCGTTACCTGTCTTTCTCCTGGAAATTGGCTCAGTCAACTGCACTTTAACCCAAGTATGCACTCAATTTCTGTGAGTGGGTGGCTCTCTCTGTGTGTGTGCGTTGTTTTTGCATGCATAAGCAGCCAGTTAGTGTTGTTATGATTATTATATGTACGAGTATACTGCCTGCATACCTTCATATGGCACATAGCACATACGACAGCGACAGCAACAGCGACTCTAGGGCAGACGGCGACTGTCAACTGCCGCTGTCGTCGGTAGGCCCATTTCAAGCAGTCTGCCTAAGTGCCAAGTTGTCTGCACTCCTACACACACACACCCACACCCACTCACACCAACACACCAACACACCATTACTTAAACGAAAACAACAGATAGCTGTAGAAGCCACACAACAGCTGGGACAATTTCCATTTTTGTGTGCAGCTCATAAACCTTCAACTTTAGCTACAGAGCACCAAGGACATGTGCAGGTGTCTACGTCGACTTCACTGCCAAGATACTTTTATGTGAATTTATGTTTTTGATTAGTGCAGACTCTGACTTATGCATGCATTTCAGCTTTGACTTTCATTCGCTCTGACTTAAATAAATTTAACTCAATAGTAAAAAGGTAAGTAGCTCTTGCAACTGTTCCAAGAAACACAAACTCCCAGAAATCTTATAAAAGTTTCCAGCTAAATTCGTTTGCTCCAAATGGAAACTACTGCCAAACATTTGATTATTTGAGCTTTGAGATATTAAAACGATATTGTTTTCCAGGCAACTTTGTTGCAGCATTGTACTGGCAGCATTTGCTACCCCCAGGCTGCAACTTATTTATGGGGTCGTAAAGTAGCGCACATACCTGGGCCTCTAACCTGGTGTCCTACTCAATCCAAAGCAGTCCTCAACACGCACTGATTTCACACTCACCTCCACACACACACACACACACACAAAGATATAGCATGCATGCATGCGGGCTGTCACATTTACATATGGCAGGACTTATGTTTCGTTTTGTTTTGTGCTGCCCGAGCGCAGTAAAATATGCAATGAGAAACGAAATTTATGCCATTTTTTCTATTACAAGTGCGCAATGCAGCAAATCAACTATTTAAGCTGATTTGCAAGGTGCTAAATATATTGAAAGGCAAGCAGAGAATGAACAATATTAATTCCAAGCCTATCCAACAGAAATAATATACACTTCAAACGAATTATATTGCTTTGTTTTCTCAACGTTCTCGTTTTCATTTTCATTTCGCGCCGTCGAGCTGCGAGCTAAACAAGAATATATGACTCTAAAGGAAATGCGCAGCAGCATAAACAGCACAATAAATAGTTTATTTAAGGATTGTTCTTTGGTGACGAATGACTGGCCCAGTGTTCGCTGACGCAGAAGTAGAAGAAAGCCGAGGACACCCATCAGAGTGGCGCTATCCAAGTGCCGGCAATATGCGTCGAAATGAAGAAATGAAATTTTCATTGTTTTTGTGCCCCAAGTGTTTGAAAAAGTGTCGCATTTTGATTACGTTTTTCCTTACATTAAACAGCGTCTGAGCTTTGGCCACGCTTCGGTGGCTGGGTACCACGCCAGTCCACGCCCCCTATCTTCCATTTTCCGCCCTACTTACACTACATCAGAGCCCAACGCCAGCTACACAACAGCTTTCCACTTGACTCTTTTTGCTTTGAAGTGGCACCTTCGCCTCTCGACTTCTCTTCACTGTCGCGCTCTGCACTTACACCGCGCATTGTAGTTGCCCCTGCCACGCCCATCGCCATGACTTCGCAGCCCCATTCCCATACCCTACCCCAGCTCCAGCTCCAGCTCCAGCTCCATCTCCAGCCTCAGCGTCGCGCAATCATCTTTAATTCATGATACGAATTTTTAGTCCGCCTGCATTTTGGCATTCACTGCGAACCGCATAAGATTTAAAAGCGGCTTATTCGAGCTGGGGCGAAAACAAGAACGTTGAACCACATGGCTGGAAAAGCATTTAGCAAAATCTAGTTTCGGTTTTCGCTCGAATATTGAATTAACAAAGAAACAGCCCTCCGTTGAGGGCTCTGTAGTTAAATACAGAATTAAATATTTATAAGACCCAAGACTGAAATCAAATTTCGAGAGCTGCTTCAAAGCGATTATGGAATGGGCTCAGCTACAGATAGATAAGCAGATTTATACAGTATATACATATATCTTTTTTTAAAATATAAAAAGAAAACATTTTAAAGATATTTCACAAATGTTGAGGGTATCATCTCAATATATATCTAAAAGTATTTATCTTGGACACAAACCCTCGCTTTAATATTAACTTAGCTTCCCTCGACTAACATCTGCTTATCTTATCATCAAGCAGTTAATTTTTGTAGAAATTAAGTTCGTAAGAAACAGCTAAGCTGCACTTCAGTAATACTTATACCCATGCACGAAAGCAGCCTTTACCCAACGTCCTGACCAGCCCATGAACTCCACGGCAGAACCTCGAAAAACTGACAATGAGTTTGCATTGTTAACGCGGCAGCCGGCAAGGTGTTCAAGCATCGTCGCAGACTCACAGCTCACAACAGGCAGCCAGGTGACTGTGGGGCAGGTCCTTGAACACTTTAACACTCCTGGCAGAGGTGCTGCCATACCTGGTGGCATGGCATGGCATGGTTGGTGGTGCCACTGTTTCAGCAGCAGCAGCAGCAGCTGTAGAGGCAGCCTTGGCAGCTTAGTTTGCTTTTGGCTGCGGCAAACGAGTTGTAAATATTTATTTATACGCGCGCGCGGTTTATCCATGGCCACGTTAACGGACTGCCAACACCGATTCCGACCCAGCACCAGCACCAGCAGCACCTGCACCTGCACCAGTTACCAGCATCAGAAGCAGCAGGAGTGGCAGTAGCCAGTCCAACCCCAGACTCAGTCGGATGCTTGTTGAGTTGGTGGCTTTCTCGCTGCCTGGTTGGAATTTTGATTTACATTTCGCCGACTAACCAACTACAGCTCCAGTTACCAGTTACCAGGGCTAGGATTTCGGGGTTTTAGTTGTTCTCGTCAAAAGTGTGGCACCTTTTTTTTTTTTTTTGGTTTTTTATGGCTTTCTACATTTTTTGTTGGCCATCAAATTCGACTGCCTATTCCATCAAGTGTGGAATAGGAGTTTCTGAATCTGGCTTATGCCACAACCGACTCCGTCACGTCACTGCCAGCACTTTTATTTGGCTTTTGCGGTTTTTATATGGGCGTTACTTTCCTTTCCTGCAGTCAGCAATTTTCCGTGCTAGTTTTCAGCCGGCAGCAGGTTGACGATTTTCCCGCTTTGGTTCTCAAATTTTTTCCCTACTACTTTCGGCAACACCAGATGCCAGATGGCAGCTGGCAGCTGGCAGCAAAATCATCATCAACCAGAAACAGGCGCGCGTTTTTCTTTTTTCTCTCTCATCAAAGTTTAGTCTTAAAATCTAAACGAGCAAAAAGGGTGCGCAAAGCATTTGCCTCGTGTGCCAAATGTGTGACAAGTCGCGCACTTTTATTATAAACATTGACAGCAGACCAGCACACACACACACACAAAACATTTACATATATATATCGTGTATATATATATATAGAATCTGCTCAAGTTCAGCGGGTTCGGTTGACTTTTTTTAGCCTTTTATTCCATCGCTTTTTATAGCAGGCATCATTGAAATGCAGTTTTACAGTTCGTTGAATGAAAACTTAAGCGGTTTTATGTATTGTGGTTGAAGGAACCACTTTGCCATCCTAACCACCTACCCTATACCCCATTCATCTAACTAGTTGCACCCATTGGGGGCACGTCCAGGTATTTGCGGCTGCATGTGCGTCCAGTTTTGTGTTGTGACAGCAATTTTTCTATCAGCCAGTTGCAGTTTTGGTCAGTTTGTCATCACATAAATGCAGTTCTAAGCTGAAATTTTCGGCACTCTTTTTTATATAGTATATACGCTTCTACAATATGCAAACCTGACAGCCATTGTTACTAGTTTTTCCTGTTGCTGTTGTTGGATTTTTCGAGCACTTGCAGTTTATTTTAGCAGCTTTTTTTCTCTATTTTCATTCGACCATCAACAATTTGCAGCTGCATTTTAATGGAAAATATACAATACCACGAAAATATTTAATTCAATTTTTGTCCATCAAATTGTGAGAGTCCTTGGAAAATTTTGGTCAGCTTGTTCTTTGATCCACAATTCCCTTAACATTTTTCATTTCATTTTTATATTCATTTATTCTTTAGATTTTATATTTTTGAAGCAAGCTTTAAATTTCTGTGGCTGAATTTTTGTTATTTTTTTGGGTCAGACAGAATAATAGTAGTAACTCTAAATTAAAATCGTTGAACGTACATTAAGTTTATATTCTGATGAAGAATCGATAATAATAAGGATTATAACTCAGCTGAAGTGCTACTCAAATTAAGCTCGCTGCATTTTGATTTCAATGAAAAACTTTCCTATTTTTGGTATCATTCGCGAAGGACTAATTCGTTTACGATTTGCATAGAGTTGTCAGAATTTGTTGCCGTTTGTCTTAATCAAGTCGCGAATGTGATATGCTAATTTATAACTCGCCGACAGCTTCTATTTTAAACCGGGTCTGAGCCTGGGGCCTCACATGCCAGCGCTCAGCTATAAATCCATATTCAGCCAAATTTCCGCCAAAAGCAAAAAACAGCTGAAAAAATGGCGACCCATAAGAACATAAAACTTATTTATAGTGTGTGTGTATGTGTGTGTGTGTGTGTAGTAGTAGTGTGTATGTATTATGGAAACAGCCGTTTTTGTTGTCTGCCGGAAGTCGGAAACCATTTAATTTGCTCATGTGCAACTGCGCCTCGTCCCAGGACAGGCCCAGGACTCGTGCGTTCCATATCCTGTGGCAGCCGCCGCCGTTGTTGCCACTGTTGTTGCCGCTGTTGCTGGCGCAGCTGACATGTAGTTTTTTTTTTTGCCAAATTTTTGGGCAACATTTAATTTGGGCAAACGAGTTAAGAGTAAAGTTGTGTTAAGTTTTCGTGAGCTCGCTGCAAAGAAAAACAAAAGCACATAGTGCATACTTGCACAAACACATACACAACCACACACACACACACACACACACACACACACATTTATATAAACTGACGGGAAGAAACTCTTGTGCCCTAAAAGCGGCAACATTTATTTATTTTACTGCAGCTCCCCTTGAAGAACTTGGGGACTCGACTGCCATTGGTTTGAACTGAAAGTCCGCCTGCTTGTCTATCTGTCTACGGGTCCGTCTGTCTATCCGTCTTACGGTCTGTCAGCTCTTTGCATACAAAGTCTTGAGCGCAGAATTTTAATTTGCAATTAAATGCAGCCCACAAGCAGCAGCAGCAGCAGCAGCTTTGCATCAAAATGGGAAACAGTTGCAAGTGCTACAGGGGATCTGCCAAGTATAAGAAACAGGGGCATACCAAATGAGATACTACAGTGTGTGGTGTGTGTGTGTATGTGTATCATGGCAAGGGTAAGTCAGGTATATGGAAGCGGCTCATCAACATGGCAACCGTGGCCGTCCAAAGGCAGTAGCTAAAGTAAAATATTTCGTTTAGTCTCAGTGCAATATTCCCACTCTCTTCTCCCCTCGAGTCCCTTCATCTTCGTCCGTGGCAACTAAAGCAGCAGCTTAAGTATTTGCCAACGAATGCGAATGTTTGAATTAAAACTTCGTAATTTCCCTTGTTTCATTTCATTTCGTTTACTTGAAATTCATTTCTACTATTTCCTTTTGTAGCCCAGCTCCCGCGCGAACACACTCAGTGGCCAGGACCAATGTGGATGCCATTCATCCATCTCAGCGTATCCTTTCCATGTCTTTATGCATCTTGTATTCTTAGCCTCATTCTCGGTCCTTGGATCTTTGGCTTTGGCTTTCTGGTCGCCAGAGACAACTATCGAATGCGAGGGAGGCACATAGTCTGAGCTCTAGGTCGGCCACTAAAGTTGCTTTGCAGTCAGAGTGCAATTTGGAGAGCTATCTTCGTGCCGTTCTCTGAGTTTAATTTGTTTACTGTTTGCAGTTTGCCATTTGGTTTTTGCTCTGCGAACTGTAGTCAGAATTCAACACAAGACCACAGAATCCGTGCTGTATCGTTGCATAGAGTCAGCCACAATTTTGGCCCTGCCATCGATTTAACGATTTGAAACTTAATGAGTCGCGTTTTGGGCAAATTATCTCGTTATGAGCTTTTAACAAAGTAGTTCTGATTAATTAAACACTTGCATTCAAGAGCTTAACACCCACTCAACAGAATTGCTCAACTATTTAGAAGTGTTTGCCTTTTAGTAGCAAATTCATTTGACTTGCATTGACTTGTCACATAAATGTATACAAGCTTTATAGCAAATTAATTAACTGCATGACTTAAGGAAACTCAAACTAGACACAACCAAATCCATTTCAATATATATTGTGTATTTTCACAAAATGCACATTATTGTCATTCGAGTGAACTGCACAGCTTGACGCCCAGGCAAAATCACTGTCACTGAAACATTATCGAGCAGTGGGAGAACATCAAACATTAATTTTCATTAGCAGAGAGTCAATAATCACACACACACACACACACACACTTATACTACTATAGCTACTTTGAAACATGAAGCTCAGACACTCAGGGAGGAAAATGCTTAAATGAAATATGAGCAAATACACTTCCATCTCAGGCATATCAATAATATCAGATTCGTTTAGGTTTCTGCAGGCCTCAAGGTAAGCAATTTGGGGGTAGTTCTTACCCATCTCCCATTTCCCACTTAACGTCCATTTTATTAATGGAGACTGTTAATGAAATGGCTTTTGGGATGTTAACTTCAGTACAAATAAATGGACACTTGTTGCCCTTAATTTGGTCAATTTAAATGCAATTGTCAGAAAATAATAACTGATATTCGAAACGATTCTCCCGAGGGTTTTATTCCACCTGGATTGCCATTCCTTTATTGTCGAAATGTGTATATAATTAAGACTGGCATTTACGACCACATATGCTATAGCTTCGTATATATTTAAATATTTATTAACATAAATACTTTGTTTTCTATGTGCTATAAGGTTTAGTATCCTGTCTTTTAATACAGCCTACGTCCGGCTTAACGGACTCTCGGTTTAACGAATACGCGATTTAACATACTTGTCAAATTTTTACATTGCGTCCTTTATATAACGAACTCTTATACTCAATTTAACGAACGAAAAGGGAAATGTATGTGAACATAACATAAAATCAACGGAAAAATGTAAATGTAATACATATATACATACATGCATACATACATACATACATACATACATACATACATACATACATACATACATATATACATACATACATACATACATACATACATACATACATACATACATACATACATACATACATACATACATACATACATACATACATACATACATACATACATACATACATACATACATACATACATACATACATACATACATACATACATACAAACATACAAACATACAAATATACATACATACATACATATACATACATACATACATATACATACATACATACTCACTCATACATACATACTCACTCATACATACATACTCACCCATACATACATACTCACCCATACATACATACTCACCCATACATACATACTCACCCATACATACATACTCACCCATATATACATACTCACCCATACATACATACTCACCCATACACACATACTCACCCATACATATATACTCACCCATACATACATACTCACCCATACATACATACTCACCCATACATACATACTCACCCATACATACATACTCACCCATACATACATACTCACCCATACATACATACTCACCCATACATACATACTTACCCATACATACATACTTACCCACACTTACATACTCACTACACGTACACACTTACAAACTCACTCACACTTTCATACTCACTCACACTTACATATAACACATACACAGTCACCCAAGTAGACACCGAAAAAAGCATGGCCTTACATGAGCTTAAGTACTACATTTGAGAATCGACGAGAAAGGTAGTTGACTCACTTAAAACGGGTAATGCTTAGAATGGTTTGTGATGTCGAAAAAAAGAGTAGTAGTTGTTAAAGTTGAAGACAAAACGCATTTCTGCTGGGTTAAAGATAAGTTTGCATAAAGAACTGAACAATATATGTTCCAGATACTATTGGGTTGACCGAAATATACTCGTATAAATAACAATTATGTGTATATAATAATGATATTTATAGCAAATAATAGTACCGTAGAAGTCAAATTTGGCGTACACTCGTTTCAACGGATTCGCGACAAGGGTCCTCAGTTGAGTACTCGAAATAAAGAACTATTCGATTTGACGTACAGGGGCCGTTGAACCGGATTTCTACTGTATTAAAAATCAAATATAGCAAGCTTTAATTTCTTAAAGGGACTTTCTTATATAAATTGTTAACTACTGAATATATTTTGTGTTTCATTTTGTCGCAAAAGCTGTAAAATGACATCAACAAGATAGTTGTGAGATGTTATTTAAGCCTCGCTGCATTCGCATTTGAGATATCTCCAAAGAAATGCTTTTTGTTTAAATTGTGAAAATGATTGTGGATAAAATGTGCATCTGTATTTGGCATTGACCACTGCATTCGTGTAAGCAGTGCAGCAGGCGTGGCTGCCACATGGCAACTACAACATCTTCTGGCTGTGCGTGTGGACGGCATGTGCTGGCCAGGCTTTGACATTAGCGCCAGGCTTAACATGACTAGACCAAATCTGAAAGCCAAAAGCCAAGTCGAGACAGTCCTCGCTGCCTGTGAGCTGACATGTGCCTGCCTCTGGCCCCCACCCAGTTTTTCCCTCTGTTGGTCAGGGTCTGTTCCTTTCTATGTGTGTGTGCGTTTAAGTATTATGTCTACATTTGCTGAGCCTGTGGCGCTTTAGTGCAAAACTAAGTAAATTCCAGCACAAATGGGCAGCATGGAGCCCACAGCTCACAGATGAGCAGTAATAGTTAGCAACAAACAGCCTCGTATAATCATAATTAAATAACTTTTGTCACAATGCCAGGCAAACCTCAATGGCCGTGTGTAGTACTCACATCATTTGGCCAAATTTACGAACATATACCCCAAAGTAGGAAATGCTTTCATTAGGCATTCCAATGGCAGCAAAGAAACCAAAACAAATACACTCTTGCACAAAAATAGAGTAAAAAGGCAACTAAGCACAAATGTGCCAAAATAATCGGCTTAAATAAAATGGCAAGAGAAATACTCACAGTGGCGTCCGAAATAGGTGCAGCCAACATCCTCTGCAAGTCCTTGTGCCAGTTCTCTTTCAATACCCTGTACCAATAACACTACAAATTAGAGCATGACCATATTATTGAAATTACAATCAAGTGAAGTCTAATCGAATCCAATCACTTCTATCTATCTGATCAAACTGAATATATAAATAGGTTTTGAAGAAGTTTTCTACCAGTATTAAAACATTACTAGTTTAAGATTGCTTGAAAATGTATCTTATATTATAGTTAAAGCTAGTGCCAGGTATCTGCCAGTCACTTACTCTGACAAAGCCTCGCTTAGTGTTCTTTTGTTGCATGTATGGCCAAAACCACTAAAATGGCATCACAACAACAACAGGAAAAGGCGACAAGAAATGGCAAAGCATAACCAAAAAATGGTAAACATTTTTTCCGTAATACTCTTTCAGAGGCTTTGTCCGACTAAGTTGATGATATTTGTCAACAATTCTACTCTTTACTAGCTGATCAAATATTCAATTATGACATCGATTGCTTTCTTCTATCAACGGAACTAAACACAAACTCTTCCAAATCTGATTAAAGTCAGAAAACTATATTTGATTGGCTTTGCCTAAGACTTCCTGGATTAGTTAGAGTATACAATGTTTGGCATTACTGAAAATCAAGTTGCATATATAAGCTTTAACTGGACTAAGTTGGGGCCAGCAAACGACGACTAATACACCAACAGAAAAAGCAGCAACATTAACGGAAGAAGCAGCTTCACATTCCACAAATGGCACAAAGCGGGCCAAGCTCTGCGTTGCAATGGCCCAAACTCTTTGGCAGCCCAATTAAAACACCTAACCCCACCACACACACGATGGAGTGTGTGGTGTGTGTAAAGTACCGGCTCATTGTCATAGCTGCCTTTAATTAAACAGATAAAATTACGGCTGCCGGCACTCTAACCGAGGCCACTTAATGTAAAAGAGTAAAATGAAAATGGGGAAAATTTCATCATGGTCTAGCAATAAGGAGCAAATGCTTTATGAATATTGAATGGTTAACGATTGACAACGTAATTATATTTGCAAAAGCCAGGTAGGAATTTCTGCGGTGTAACATCGCATTTCGATTGAGTTTGCGTTTTAACTTTGAGCAGAAAAAGTTAATAAATATTGGGAATAAGCGAAAACATAACCTGAACTGAGAGAAAAGGGATAGAGAAACTGCTGCAAGGTACAAAACGAACTTAAATACTCTTTAAAGAATAAACGAAACCAATCAGTGTTTTTTTCTTTACTTTAGGTGTGAGACTTAAAGCCATATAAAAAGTCCTAAGCTTTAAGAATGCTGTCAGCTATTTATAATGCCGTTAAGAGAATTTCGTTCTGGCCAGCTTTAAAACCATTTTGTACTTGATTAAGTTTACATCAACTGCTTAGCAGGGCTTAGCAAACACGCTCAAACAACGTGGCCTGTGGACTGTGCAGTGAAACGAATCCGATTATTACACTGCCCTCCAAAAATTTGTGTATGGCTCAATGAGTTCCTGGAACCGAATACAGACTTCATTTTGTTGATGATGGCGTAAATTACCAACTCGGCCGTTGACTTTGTGTATCATGTGCGTTGTGTGGGCTCCTTTATTATTTATGATGAGAACACCCAAGCCTACAATCAGAGCAGCAGCGGCGTAGGCGTAAAGCTCAAGCTCAAGCAGGAGCAAGAGCAGGAGCACTCGGCACTAATTATGTAGATGGAAAAAAATATATGGGAAACAGGTGTTTCACCTGGCATGTGATCAAAGTTGAGTTCCTCACATATTCACTGAACAAAATAATTAGCCAAAAGGTGTCGTTTTTCAGCTTTCACCACATGAGCGATGTCTGAGTTTTGGAGCCGTTGTAATTAACTGCATGCGTTAAGCGGCAAAGTCGTTAGTAGGAGCATGCATTAAGTATACGCAGTGTGCCACGTTCATACTCCAAAAACTATCAAATCTAGCTCAGTAATAAACTATGTACAAATTGTAAACCTGTTTAAAATCCAGTAACTTATACTTTACTCCTCTTTGATTGACTGCTGCCTATCCTCGAGCTGTCAGTCAGTCTGTGCTCCCTTTTGTCTAATCATTAGCCCTTTGATTATGTATAATGTGTTTGAAAAAACACGCAGACAACAAGCCATCCAAGTGCCAGCAACTAAAAAAGTGCACAAAATAAAAGGGAACTTCTTTCCTGTTTAAAGGAGCAAAGCGATTATACCCTTGAAATGGCAGCAATCGAAGAGGAACATAAATTGTAATCAATTTGTGTTATTACATTTTTAGAACACGGTAAGACTTCCGTCCCATTAAACAGGTTACAGCTGAGTACGCAAATGCCATTGGAGGTAAATGTATATTTATTTTTGGTAAGTATTCATAAACAGTAGAAATTATTGCTTCATACTTTCTTTATCAGAGAAGATTATCAAGTTATTTGCAACCCCAATTAGCTTTTTCCTATTTCAGAAATAGAAGCCCTAAAACTATTGAATGAACTTTTCGTCATATATTCATAAATGGCCCAGAGCGTTGCCAAATCACTGACAAGCTATAAATACCCACTTCTTGGCTTGAAGAAAAAAAGCTAAGCAACGTTATCCCAGCTTCTGGACTGGCTGGCTGGCTGATGATGTTGGCCCTGGACTAGACAAAGGAAACGCAACGATGACAGCAACAGCATTACATTTTTCAGTTAAACAGCAGCAGTGGCAGAGTTTGTTGGAAGGGAGGCGGCTTGTTGCTATAGTGGGCGTGTGTATGTATTTACCACAAGCAACAAAAACCAAATAGCAACCCGAGCGGCAGGCAAAGGCAACGGCAAAGGCAAAAATGTTGGCACACAGACAAGGGAATTGGTGTAAATATGGCAAGTGGCTGGTAAAAATTGTGGACCGATCCTGGTGCCAGAGCAGCGTTCTGTGCTCTGGACAGACAGAGATACTCTGAGGGGCATACTTTTTATAGGCACTGTGGCTGCTGTGCGCTGCCAACTTTAGATATTTTCATTGAGTTTCCTGTGTACCTCCGAGCCGTGCCGTGCCGTGCTCCTCCTTTGCTTCCCATGCTGTACTGTACCCAGACAAGGCGAGTCGAGTGGAAGTATCAAAGTTAGTGAAGTAGCAGCGCCGACGTTGCTTATGCCACTCAAATGCTTAACTATGCAAAATAAGTTGCATTTAAGATGCTCCATTATGCATGTTTATTCTATGTCGATGATACTGTTTGCTCTGCAACCAGACCAAACGATATTACCAGCAAGTGGGTACAGCCCTGGGCTATGGGCTATGGGCGTCTTGCCAACCGAAAACGAAGCTAAATGAAGTCTAACGATGAGTTACCGCGTAGCAATTGTGTCAATAATCAAAGTAAATTCAGGTTGAGTGAGCTTATAAAACGTGATGGCCTTTTTGAATATTATCTGAAAATTCTTAACAAGTTGACAACTTGTTTCAACACATCCATTTCTCATCTCTCATCATTCACATCAAAAACAACATTGAGCTGCGATGGTAAATCATTTTATGACTCAATGCACATGCAGCTAATAAAATGTCATTGAAATTTGTTGCACCCGACAGCTTCTGCGGAATCGCTGAGGTCTGTCAATCCAATGAAGTTTATAGTCAAAGTTGTGAAAGTCGTAAAATGTGTTCAAAACGACAACCACATGGATAAGATTTCAATCGACTCTGCTAAGAACTTGAGTGCATTCATGACAATGTCTTCCATGGATCTCAAACGCAGCTCTCGAATTGTGCCAGGAAAACCTTTAACAATCCATTTGCTACCTTTTTGGTAAGTACTTAAGCAGATTGTAGAATTTACCTAAGAAACAGCTTTTCTAGACTGCAAAATTGAGAAAAGCTCCGAGTGAATTTTAGAGCTTCTTCATCGTGATAAATGGGAGCTCAGCGCGCATGTCTAAGCCTTCCATGGCTTGCCAGGTGTCGACACTCTGCGGCTGGTCTCCACAAATCGTTGACCAACATACTTGAAAGACTTATACACTTGTTACGTATATAATTTATAACTAACTTTCGAACGATTTTTATGGCTAAGTGTGATACTATCTCTGTGCTGGCATATGGCAGTTTTACACATATTTGTACAATAATTTTATGTACATGTAATTTTTCTATATTAATTATATAATTTTAAAGCAAGTAAGAATGCTTTAGTTTAGCTGACTATGGGAAGCCATTAACCCATAAACACACAGACATATGGTACACATTTAAATTAACACTTAATTATTTTTTTATTTAGAGTAGACAAATAGCCATCGACTACATAAAAAATACACATTTAAACTACAAATAAACGACTATAATTTATATATTACTAAAATATAATGTATAAGTTAGTAAAAAAGATTATTAATAAACAAATTTAAATGTATAAAATGAACGCAGTATCAGGGAGTATTCAAAAGTAAAAAATGATTAAAAATTATCCAACATATGTTGAATGGTCGGTGGAAAACCCAGAAAAATCTTATCAGATGAATAAAAGTTAGTATATAAATTATTAAAAAACAAAATAAAAAGCAGATAATAGAAAGAAAGAAGCAAGTGTGTAGGGAACAGAAAGTTGTGGCTAAAAAGCTAGAAAAAGTATAGCTCAGAAAAAGAGTAATTATTTCTATGAAGATATATGAAAAGGGAAGACTTTAAAGAAGAAAGAGACTTTTAAGGAAACGTGGTAGAGATTGTTATAACTTACACATAAAGCTGGGTAAAGCATAAATAACTTTCATATTTGAATTAAACTTGATCTGCGTGCAGCTATCGAAAGACTTATGTACCAGATATGCTGACTCTAGCCTTTATAGTCTCTGAGATACACGCGTTCATACGGACCGAAAGATGGACAAATCTCGGCTAGGTTCGGCACTCGGCTAATCTATATATGAATTTGAATATTTGTATATACTTTGTAGAGTCCGAGGTGCCAGTTAAATACATTTGCATAAATCCATTAGCCCATTTTGATGGCTTAACGGTCTAAATAGGTCGACTGCTAATGAAGCTTAGAAAACTATGAGGGAATCAATTACGAGTAAACGATTTCTTTTACTCATTAAAGCAGGTCTGCAATGGCCAGGAACAATAATTGTTGTTCAATGTGATTGCTTTCTAGACTATTATTAGAGTGTACCCGGATTGAGGCAGACCTAACACATCTGTGAGCAGCTTATGGGCGCCAGAGTCAATGAAAGCACTTTGCCGGAGTCTCAACACCTGCGACAGTCGGTCTTCTGACCATTTTGTCAGTGTTTAATGGCTGTCCATTAGGATTACGGTTCCAGTTCCACATGCAATGATGGTGGCACAAACACACTGTAGTCCGCAAATCTGGTGGCCACTAACGTATCCGCTGCTGATGCAAGTGGAGCTGATTGACGACTCGCATTACTGGCGGGAACAGTTAAGTGGACGACGACCTAGGACGCATCAGGCGTGCATTTACTGCCACTGGTCAGTGGAAGTGCAGTTAATCATTGTGGATGAGATCGAGAGTGTGTGTAAACAATAGCTGACCGTGTTAAAGCTGTCAGGCCACAACTTCCAATTATATCAACGGCTGCTCCAGGTAACTTCCTCGCTCCACTCTCCACTCCTCTGGCGATACGGGAGTACACAACTTTTCCACTTGGTAGACACTTACCGCATACATCATCCGTTCCATTTGCACGCCGCTATCGATTTTCGGTTAACGCCCTCGACCTGTAGCCGCAGGAGCAGGGACATAGCATGACCGCCATTTAAGGACATGATACCGAGGACCGATAAAGAGGCGCTCTTAAGCTGTTCTACAACTTAGGGGAACTGGAGGTGAATTCGATAGTTGAGTATACCTCCAACTATAAATACTTTTTAATGAGCTTTCGGGAAGTTTGTCGTCCTGCGAATATGCTAAATAAACTGCATACATAAACAGTCCCAAGGAAGTTTCGATAGAAGGCAAGCAGTAAACATTGCGAGTTTTATTTGAATAACTTTCATAAGGTTTACTTACGACTTTGTGGCATTTAAAGGTGATAGAGTATCAGGTGACCTCAAAATATATATCCTTTGTTGTAGCTCCTGTCAATCTGTTGACCCTTAAAGCACCTCAAGTTAACAATGTGGGTGAAAGCCCGCAATATTCATCACTATTTCATGTTGGCCTTTGGGGAAAACCATTTCTTTTACTATGCAGCTGCCATGTTTTCCGCTTCCAATCTGCACACCCTTTGCACCACCCAACAGCCACCACCCATTGCCTTTTGGTGGTCAGTCAACTGTGGCGCGTTAAAACCACTTGGAGTGCATTGGACATTGTTTAAATTGCTGCGGTTCGCGTACGTTGAATTTTCGTCGCTCATTTATTTTTCGCTTTATTTTGTTTGACCGTTTTCCTCTTTTGCGCTTCCTTTACAACTTTTTTCTCTCTTTCCCCTTTATTGCCTTACGTGGTTTGTTCATAGTATATAAAACATAACATATCCAACTCTCTCTTCGCGTTGCCTGGCCACACAAAGATACAAAGAGACAGCATGCGAGCAAAAAAAAAAGAAAACTTAATGTAATTGAATTCATTTATGGTTTTGTTTGTAGTTTCGTTCTTTTTCGGCCTTTCACTTACGCGTACAAAATTGCCAAGAATGTCGACGGTTTTCTGTTAATAAATATTTCATTTATTTAAGGATCAAACCCTAAACCGGGTCCAGTGTCAGCTCTGCTCTATTGCCTTGAGCATTCTTTGTTTTTCGGCTTTTGTGCTTTAATTAAAAATATGCATGGGCCAGGGGCGAACTCTCATTGTTCTACTTGTAGTGTCCCTTCTAGTCGAACTCAACCCAAAGCACTCAGCTAAATACAAAACTAGCGTCGATACACTCTCCCGACTTGCCCACCCAAAGCTTGTGTGTGTCCTTTTTTGGCTGCGCTCTGCCAGTCCCCTGCTCCGGGTATAATCGCCTTTGTAGCTGGCAAAGGGATATTGGGTTATTAGTAAATATGCTTCTATGTGTACAATGTACATACATAAAAGATTTATGCCCAAGCACAATGCTGCCTTAGCTTAGCTCCCAGCTTTGCCACTCCAGTCACCTCATTCAGGAGCCGACAGTATGCTGCATATTTCATAATAATCGCTACCGGTTATAAAATAGCCCCGCAAACTATGCTTGACACACTTTCACCTGAGCCCTGTGCCGCTTGCCAAGTTGTCCCCTTTTGTGAAAGGAAACCCTACACCATAAATGGCTAATAAAATAATTGAAATTCTTTAAGCATGTTGAAGCTGCCTTTCCCCTATACAAATTGGCCAGGACGAGTGGTTGGCCAAAGGACTTCCTTCTATTTAAATTCCTTGGCACATTTCAGTGTGTAGCAGAGCTGTCTGCTTGACTTCTTTGATGCTGACATATTTTGTCCATCTTAAATGGAGATAAAAGACTGCTCTTTCATCCATCTTTCTAACTCAAAATTCAGTTTTGTTGACGGCACCACATTTAATTATATACTTTTTATTGATTTCACAGATACTTTTCGATAATATTTCTTCGGCTTAAACTGCATTTATTGCAATGCAATCTGTGCCAATATTTTTTAGGTCAGTAAACTCAAGTATCTTTAATTTAAAACTTGATCAAATTAGACTTAAATGCAGCTTAAGCAGCACGTGCAATCCATTTGCACCGAGCCATCATCGCCTTGGATATTAAAGTAGTTCTGCTGCTGACGAAACGAACTTTTCGATTTTCAATTTCAATAATAAAATTTGCTTTCCAATTTTATGCCAAGCTGAGCAGCAGACTATATAAGCTCACTCTGTTTGCAACTGGAGCACTGCGAGTGTTGCCAATACTTATTTGCCAGGAAGTTGGAAGGGGCTCAAAGCATATTTTATATACAACGAACAGGACTTAAGCTCAAAGAAGCACTTTCTGGCCAGACTCGTGATAGATTTCATACTCTACTGAAAGCTTTAAGTTGCATTTGAAGTCAAACAATGCCTTAACTTATTTGCAGTGATACAAAAACTTCTAGGGGATCTTTTAAATTGAAGGTTTTAGGGTTTATAACTTCCATCTTAAAGCCAAGCAAAGGATTTTACTTTACCATAATACAAATTAGTATTCGTTAAGGCAAACAATAGTATATCCTTCATGAAACACACAGGGATATTACCTACTTTATATATATCGCTTTATTTTGAAATCCTAGAAAACATTCAGATAATAAGCACAAAAAGTTGGGAAGCTTTCTTTGAGTTCTATAGAGTCTTTTAGTATAATATTTCATTCCTCTTCATTTATAATAGATCCTCTATCTATTATGTATATCCGCTTTTTATTGTCTTTATACTAAATCTTTATACTAAAATTTACTTCGTACTTATGTTACATTTCCCTCTTTTCATTCAAAATGTGTTTTTAAAATTTATATATAAGAGTTAAGTTTCCCATATTCTAGGCAGCAATTATTTAATTTGTTTCAATTTTTGTGGCTTCTGCTGTTAGTGTGTGTGTGTGTGTTCATATGTGCGTGTGTGCGTGTGTTTCCTTAACCACAATTGATTGTGGCTGGCAATTCAATAAATTTTGGGATATTTACCAATGCGCAGAGCAGTCACATTACGAGCGCAGCGCCAGAGGGCCTCGCCCATAATTAAAACCGATAATCGCCTATTAATGTCAAGCTACACTGTAACTCAGAATCGAAGCAGAAACTTCTATAGTTTAGTATAATTATAAACTATAAACTAAAGTTAATTCAATTATTAAAGGAAAAACATCACTTTCACTGCTACAGCAGCAGCTGATAGAAGAAAGTAAACCATGTTTTTTTATAGTTACCACTTATGACCTGTTTATGTCAGGGAAATATCATAATCAGATGTCACAAATATGTAGAAATATACTAAAACTCAGCAGATGGCAGCATGTGTTGCACCTGCTTATTGCTCATGATGGGCACACACTTATCACAGGCTCGTGCGGCAAATAGAGTGTCATTAATTCAAGTAAAATAGTCAGTGTTGCCCCTGGCTCTTCTCGCTGGGTCCTTGTTCTTGCTGTTGTTGGTAACAGCGTCTAAATGCAATCATTTTAGCCTGTATCTTGGCGAGCTGCTGTTATAAATGTGCAACAACTTCGGAGCTTGAAAAATTACGCATCAAGCGACAGGAACGAAGACAACGCGGTAACTTATACCATTTCATTCTGTTCACCTGCATATAAGGAGAAGGGCACTCCCATAGAACTTAACCAGCCCAGCAAACTGGGAGAAGAGCATCATAAATATGCCGCAGCGGAAATGTATTTAGTTTAGAGACACAAACGGAAATGCCCACGCCTCAGTGAATTTGATTTGCCCAACGGAATAGCACACACACTCGCATGAATGTATATTATTTACTCAAGGAGTACACAGTTCCATGCAAACGAATACATATGTGTATCATATAAACAGAAAGATTGTATATTTGTATAAATAAATAATAAAATATTATTTGGGGTTGGTACTCGTAATAGATTTTATCTTGGCCAAACAAATGAGATTTGAAAGTATTCCATCTTCATGCGGAAATTCGTATTGTGAATCATTTATAGTAGTTTGATTTGTGTCTCCAGAAACCCATTTTAAATTGTGTTTACTGACAACAATATAAATAATTTTGAAAAGGTATTCAGCGGAAATAATATTTTCTTTTTGATTTTCACTTATCGCAAACATGTTTAAGAATTGCCGGAAGAGCCAGCTGCCAGCTTTTATACTCATATTTTTATATAATTTTAGGGAATCATTTGAAGATTTATTATAAAATATATTTAGGTATAAGACTTTCTTTTTGATTTTCACTTATCGCAAATAAGTTTTTATAAAACCGAAGAACTGGAAATACCGGAAGACCCAGTTGCTTCCAGCTTCTACATTAATGTTTTAATATAATTTTGAGGATTCAGTTTTAGACTATAAATTTTCCTGAATTGCTCTTCAATCTACGAATATTCCTTTGATTACTTTTCCCTTTTGCTTTCTAACTATTTGCTAAGCGTGATCATGGCACTGAAATTTCTATAAAAATTTCAGCGATTCCCATAAAAATGCGGCGTTTTTTTTATTGTCTGGCCAATAAATGTTTGCTACATTTAATTTTAGTTTAGCCTTTTATGTGCATGTGTGGGTGCGCGCCCGTGCGCTTAACACACACAAGCAGTTAGCTAATTTCTCCACATAAATGGAAAGAAAATACGCGACGGCAGCTCACACACACACACACACACGCAGACGTACCAACAAAAAGTAAGTAGAAAAATTGCCTCGAAAAATAAATTGAATTTATCAAACGTTGACGTCGGCATCAACACATGCCAAATGCTCTCAGCCACAAAAACAAAAAGAAAGAGCAAAAGGAAAAAAGAAAACCAAGTTTTCCATATAATTTCCGATGTGCTCCAGGCAACGTTACGCCCACATCCTCCGCCACACGTGCATGTTGAATAAAGAAATGCAACAGCAGAGATAAGTTTCATACACATTGCGTATACGTATTTTGTTTAATTGGTTTTCTTGGTCAATAATTCAGTGCATATCCCGAGAACTAAGAGCGTATTTCCACAGAAGAAGGAAAATTCCTGAAGGCTTGCGAATTTTTAAAACAAAGGCGTTCATAAGTGACATTCATATCATAGTTATAATAATTATCATTAAATAAAGATGCCAGGCTTATATAACTTACGAGTATATACAATATGGCAAGCAGTTGTCACACACACACACACATACGTAGATACATATGCATTTATACATATAAGCATACGTCTTCTCATAAAATCAAAGAAAATAAACAATAAAATTCAGGCAGACACACGAGAAGTGAATGTTGCCCCTGAGAAGCGGTTCCACTTGAGCAGTGCTGGTGTGTGTGCGTATCAAACTGATGAGAATCAAATACACAAATACAATTACAGCTGTGGACATATATACACACACGCCCAGCCCGGCAAGTCATACAAATAAGCTGGGCAAATAGTGAGCCAGAGAGCTGTAGCCCAGACAACAAGACTGTGCAAATATTTTGCCAGCGACAGAAACAAAGACATATTACTATGACAAACTATCAATGTGTATAAGTGTGTGTGTGTGTGTGTGTGTGTGTGCCCAAATTGAATTTGATTTATTGAAATTTGATATTTTCCGTGATACGAGCACTGCAAATCAAGCAAACATGAGCAGGGACAAGGCGAATGCGACAGACACTGGAGCAATCAACTTTGGGCAGGGAAAGAGGGAACTAGCAGGAACTGAAGACAAGTTGTCGACAGGAGGATGGGTAAGCACTTGGCACACATTTAGCAATTGTCTTTTTTGTCTGGCACAAAACGCACCCAGAAGCTGAATGTGGAATAATATTTGAAACAAGTGCCGGCAAAATGTCAACACAATGGCAAATCAGGGCTGCAAAACTGTCTTATCCTTCATTCGAATCTTATTAGATAGAATAAAGTTCAAGCAATGGAAAGTCATTCGATATTATCATAACATCTATAATCAGAAATGTTCATTTCTATTTATTTTAAGCACTTGGCAACCCTGGCCAAGCTGGTCATCGGCAGAGACAATAATATTTATTTTAGTTAATGAAGGCTATTTCAATAGTACGAGTATATATTAGAGTTCAGTGGGACACTGACAGGAAATCAAAGCACAAAGCAATAGACCAGGCGGAAGTGAAATAAAATCGACAGGACTTTGGGATAGAGATGGGATAGAGATCCTTTAAGCGTGCGGCTGGCGTTTAAATTGAAAAGGAAAATCAAGTTGACCCAATTGGAGATGCGTTTGGCACGTAGAAGCCGAAGCCAAAGCTGAAGCTAAAGACAAAGTCAAAGCTAAATCAAATCACATCAAATAAATAAAATCGCTTACTATCCGTTCCGTTAAAGTAATGTAGGAAAGAGAGATAGAGCCAGGACTCGGACTAATAAAAGAGACAGAGACAGTTAGAGAGATGTGACGCCATGCTGGCAGACTGCACTCAAGCACAGCAGCTACAATATTTATTACTTTTGATTATGTTGAAAGTCAACTTTATCAATTTTACAGCAGTTAGCCAATAAACCACAACAGACAACAAGGAGACAGATAGTGGGAGAGAGAGAGGGAGGTGGCTGACCTGAGTAACTGGATGTGGTGGGTGTGGGTTAAATAACCGCAAGGCACAACAAGCACAAACAGGATGTTGTTGCCTGTGGAACGAGCTGTGTTATGTGTGTGTGTGTGCGTGTGTGTGCGTGTGTACTATGTGTTGAATATAAATCCTAAATGGACAATGAATGTCAAACGAAATAAATTAGAAATGACAATAAATGAGCAAGTGTCACAGGCATTGGGGAATTGGGCATGAGGCTTGTAGCATTGTGCTCATTGGGCATGAGGAATGTAGCAAGAGCTTCAACATTGGTTCAATTTGGTTTACCAATCCGTTGACAGGATACGACAAGGCAAACAGACAGCGTGTCACTTTAATTGGCAGTCAAGGAGATGAGCGATGGCTGCATAACGGCAACAACAATTGATCAGACGCTGCACCTAGCTGACAATGTCCTTAATCGGACAGCAGGACATTCACAGAAAGAGATAGAAGGAGAGACAACAATGCTGCAGCACTTCTGTATATTTGTTACCACATGTCGAGGCCTCTGCTCCTCCTGTTGCTACCAACTACTCGTAATTTATGCAATGATTTTTTGCCCTTGTTTACCTCATGGGTTGACACAAAACAAAGCATGGCCGACGCAATCATCTACAAAATTCGGCACAGTGTAGCCAGAACGACTAAAAAACAGTCGAAATTAACATTTCCATTATAGATCTAATTGATGCTATTGTTATATACTAGAAGACAAAGTTCCATGCGATGAATTATTATTTTATTTTGGTGATTTTGTTTGTGGTCGCTGCTGAACTTGTCGTCTGGGTTTATATGGAAAATATAATGAAAGTATGCGGAAAGTTTACATTTAGTTTGCCTCTTGGGATACTGGATCGATCTGGACCTCCGGTAGCTTGAAGTCTGGAAACTTGAGCATATCCGTCTCTCCATCGCTGCCATATTGCTTGGCAAGACGCTCCAACTCGAGGTTCAGCTCCTTTGCCATTTCCGGATTGGAGTCGGCCAGTTTCTTTCCAGCATTCTTCGCTTCGTATTCGCGAACTTTCTCCAGGAAGAGCTTCTGGATGGGATCGATCGGTTTGTTCGGAGTCTGGATGGGATCGGTCTGTTTTTTTAGCGCCGCTGATAGAATGGCAATGTGGCGACAGCCCTTGGTGCGCAGAACACGGCATCCAATTGAAGCGACTTGGGAAATCATATTTTCGTTACTCAAATAAAATTACAGTTCTGAAAGATTTGAAAGAATGCGAGTGAAGCTAGACTTGCTTTGCTTCTATACAAATGTATATTCAACGAATCTATTTCTAAGCAACTAAATATGATCGAAAGCACTGTGCATGCAATCAAAATGCATTCATTGCTCCATGCAACTCTGTCACTCTTCTGAATTTGCGAGTTGCTTTGAAAATAGTATGGGCAAATCTCTCACGCAGCCAACCACATGCACAGACAGAATTGTATTGAGGGTTACTAAGCCAAAACACGTGTCCAGGTCCGGCTACCGCCTACAGTTGAGCTCTGCTCTCTGCTTATTAGGCACTCACACACACACACACACACACAAAACTCTATCAACAGGCAGTGCCAAGGTTCACAGACAGGACAAAAACCCGAACAACGGCAGCATCCGTTCAATATTTCCATTTTCAAAATATATTTCTAGCGCTGGACAGAGCCCTGCCCAGAGATTAGTTTGTTTTGTTAACCAATTCATTTCGTATAGACATGGTACTGCCTCTGGTTTCTGGCCATGTTTTGGAAGCTTTGTTATTTTGTGCAGGGGATCTAGTGGCAATCTCATCTGCATGTGCATAAAATACACTATGCAACAAGATTGGTTCCAATCGCAGAGCTGAGAAAACATACATTTTTAAAAGTTCATATGAAAACCGTTCCATTATTCAAATATTCTGAGTTTGAATACATTTTGAGTATAATTTTATGATTCATGAATACAAATCGAAACTTAAACTATGCGACAGAGTGTGTTTATGACTTCAAACATGATTTCAATAGTTTTGAGAGCTTATTTTTCCCTGGAAACGGTCTGAAATCAAAGCAATTAATTAAAGCAGCTATAAATAATCTGCTTGGGCCAAATACTTCAAAGGGCTGCAGGCAGCCACGCCCACCCACAGATCCGTGGTCATTCGCTGGCCTTGATTCTGGTCATATGCAACCCTGCGATATTTGATGGCTGCCTCGGTCACTTTATGACTGAACAGGGACCAATAATTTATGAATGAATTCATGAATGTCGATGCTGACTCCTATATCTTACACACAGCTCCACACCCTCTCACCCCCCGCTCTGTCTGTCTCAGTAACTCCCCCTGGCTGTTGTCATGTTTCAAATCGAAATCGTCAGCTTATATAACGTTACATACTCCTTCCAAGGCTTGTGGCTGGTTCAACCCGAGGGACTCAACAGTTGCTGCTCACGAAAATTTAGTTTTTGATTATTTGGATGTCCATTAATGTGCAGCTCCCTAGAGTGTGCTGTGTGTGTGTGTGTGTGTGTGTGTGTGTGTATACGGTGCTGATGGCTTTGGGCTATGACTGCGAGTTGATGACTTGACCTCAGCGACTGACCTGACCGTGTCCACTTTGCATAGCTTCATAGCGTGCGCAATCAACCTGAAGAGGTGCGAATGTGCTAAATTAGTAAAATAAATTAGATACTTATATATGGCAGGTGGGGCTGAGGCATTGGATTGGACCCATCTCTGTCCAGGGACCGGAAACTAATTAGATAGCTTAAGTTCTTATTAGTTTACAAATTATAATACATGTGTGTGTTTGTGTGTGTATGTGTGTGTGTGCTTCGGGTATTCGGATCATTGGACTATGAATTTTAATGAATTTATAAAATAAACTTCACACGCATATCCCACATACAATTAATTTTGAAGCAGATCTAAGCCATAATTTAAATGCTTATCAACCCAATTTCCTCAATTTTCCTCATTAGAAATATGCGACATCTGCTCAAATTGGTGAATTTACAGGCAGCTGGGAAAACTTTGATGGAAAGTACTAGGATTTTGATTACTATTATATAGACTTAAAGCTCAAACAACTTTTGCATAATATATTGGAGATTATTAACCAAAGAATGAGCTGACAAGTAGGCAAGAGTCCTGAAAATGAAGGCATATACTCCTATAGAAACACTTTCACTCATTAATAAGCAGATGTATATTGTTCCTTATTAGTTTTTTATTCAATTCGAAAAGTAATGTCAAATCAAATACACCTAAGCCTCGCATAACAGGAACTCGTTCTATTGGTTCGTTCCCCTTTTAACATGCTGAAAACTTCCTTCTTACACGACTGCAAATTGTGGAGAGTTGTCAAAAATCCTTTTACCATATAAAGAGTGCTACAAAGCAGCTTTAAAAGCCACTAAGGATTTCCTTAGCAACCAAAGGAGAAAAGCATATTGAATTCGAAAATGCCAACAAATTGATCTAAAAATATTTGTTAGAAACACTTTTTGCGTTTAAAAATTTCGCCTTTTTATAAACTTAACTTCTTAATGTACGCACTTCTTATAAATTTTTGTTTATGTTTTCAAAACTATTTAAAAACAGCTCAAATTTGAAGAGCAAAACTAATTTTCTGTCTATTTTTATAGCTTGGAACGTAACCCCATATATTGTCCTAGTTCCAATCCTCTTTTAACACGATTTCGCTTAACAAATAAACAATTCAATAAAACTTATTGAGATTTTGACTAGCACTTGCAAGGTAACAAAAGAAAGTAGAAAAATCCAACCAGAACCAGATATGCATTCAGTTGAAGTTTCCAACATAAATGTTTGCTTCAAACTATAAGCTTAAATGTCAATCAAATACGTAAATTCTTGGATATTTCAACCTGACATTCAACCAGAATATATCTATAATATTTATATGCTAGACAAATCCAATTCTGTGCGGAGCTTGTGTTAAACACGAAAATGCCATGTCATTACATCAATGTCTGGCGAATGTAAGCAAATGGCATCAATTCCACCTCCAGTGGGTGTCGACTGGCAGAAGGCTGCTGAATGAGTGTCAAAGCTCAGTGGCAACGCACATATGACGTACCGAAAGAGTTATACAAGCACTGTTATAAGTAAATGCATATCTGTATCTGTTTGTGTATCGGCATCTTTATGTGTATCTGTATGCATATGTATCGAAATACATTTGTGCATTTGAATGCGCTTGAGTGAATTGGTAACGGCGGCAAAGGATCGTATACGCAATGTGCGATGCTATCTCATGGCAATCCGTAAAATAAATCGCACGGCAAAAGCACACAGTAATTTTGGCGCATAGAAAGGAGCAATTCGACTGGGACGGCAGCTCGAGCTGCTGCCATAGCTCCAGAGCACATAGCATGATGGCATTTGTATGGTGGCCATTGGTAAATTATGCGTGGCCTTTTGGCTGCTGCAGTTGCTCTTGCCTGGTGCCTCGTCTGGTTGGCATTGCAATGTTTGTTTGCCTTGATGCCTTTAGCTAGTTGCGATATTTTCTATGCAGCTGCAGAAATGCGAAAATATATTTATTTAAATAGCACTGCACGCAGTTCGCTTGCAAATGCTCTGCAATTCTCCACATGGCAAACGGCACGTGAACGACCGAGTGCTCAATCATATTTCCCGAGCAACGTGATGCAGACACTCTCTTCTTGGGAGTCAAGTAGAATGCAAATAGTTTCGTATAGCAGAGCATAAAAGCCAGGCAAGAAATAAATAAAACTCAGACGAAATATCTATTCTCACATTATGAGCTCAGGTGTTCCTTAGTGAAGAGAGTCTAAGGCTGAAAAGCTAAAGATACACATAAAAAGATACCCAATATAGATTCTTATATGAGATTACTTGCTTTGAGGGTGTTCCAAACGTAAGAAATATTAAAAATACTTCATTCTATACAAATCTTGGCAATCAATTACCAATTACGAACTTCTGGAAAGGTCTTAGGAATACTTTTAAGAGTGTGTCCTGCATATGACATGAAATACTAACTTTTTGTTGTGAAACTTGTAATACCTTTGAAAAACTTTGAAATGACTGCCTTGAGCCGTAAGCAATACTCCAAACACCATCGATAGCAGAATAAGAGATAGAAGCTTCTGTCTTATTCGAGTAATAGGAACAAATGTTGCTTCTGCAACTTTCCGCCGTACTATTTATGTAATATTTGCAAGTATGTTCGGATTTTTCTGTCCCACAGACTGATGGACAGGCAGGCTATGTGCGCTATGCTGACAAAGGATGTTCGGACATGGATATGGGGAAGGACATGGAGAAGGACATGTGGACGTGTGTAGAACAACTCGTTACTGTCAGCAGCTGCCAATGTAAACACAAGTGGATAGCCGCAAAAGGAAAGCGCCAGAGCTGGAGCCCAGTAGATAGATCGAAAAAGAAACCGATGGAAATAAAGCTGTGAAAAGCGCAGCGTAATAAGTCAAACAACAGTATGGAAGGGGAAGAGGGGAGCTGAGAGATGGGGCACTGCTCAAAGGGAACCGGCGAGGAAATCAATTGTTGTTTTGACGCCGACACGGAAATTGGCTTAATGAAGCAAAAATATATATAAAGTGAGCTGACAAAGCTAACAAGGATGGCCAAAGGATGGGCAAGCAACAGCTAATTAGAGCTATTTCTAGATTGACGCCGCCTTCATCGATGTTGCCGCTCTTCCCATGCCAATCCGTCCCTTTGTACACAGCTCCGTCCGGAGTGGGAGCTGATGATCAAAAGACTGTTTGATTTATGATGGCAAGCATAAAAATTAGCAGAAAAGTTCAGGGAGTATAAAAAATGGCAGAAACTTTAACTTTTATGAGAAAATTATGCACAGTATCCTAAAAGCAGGGCAGAAAGATAATAAGGAAGGAAATAAGGTGAGTGTCATTAATGCTGGAAAACTATTTCAACGGAATATAAAATATTATGTGAAACTGCATAATATATAGAAGAACTGTTCCCAAGCAAAATCAATTAAACCTATCTCTGAGCTCATAAATATTCAATATGCATATTGATCTTAAAAATAATCAAATTAGTTTCGAAGCGATGCAAAGAGTCGAATTTTAATCTGAAAGAGTTTCGGGAACATCACGGAAAAGTTGGAAAATAGAAGAGGGAAAAGGTGCGCTAAGTGCAATGACGCCCAAAACTGTGTTCATTACTTAAACTAATTACATTTTAAATTAACATTACTCGGCCCGGGCATTTAGGTAGTAAAAAGAGCCATAAAAGCAGCCAATGAAAGTGGCTGGAGGATAATGGGAGAGGGGGAAAATGGAAAGATGTTACATCGTATGTATGCAGGACACGCAGCGGGAAAATGGCAGTGGCAACTGGAGCGGATGTCAGTCAGTCGGCGACAGTCGAAATGTATTGAAGTCATTACGAATATGGCCACAAGACGAGGGTTAACGATAAGACCAGCCAGCCAGCCAGCCAGCCAGTCATTCCATTCCTTCTAACCATCCAGCGGGGTAATGACAGAAATTATGTAATAAAAAGTTACAATTTACGATTGCCGTTCCAGATGGAGTAGGTGGCTGGCCACGTGACCCAGACACACAGACAGAGTCAGAGTCAGAGCCAGAGTTAGAGTTAGAGAAAATGCCACTGTAGCTACAGGTGCAAGTTGAGGGGGCAGGAGGCAACGTACAATGAACCGTCATAGATAAAAGACATAACAATGAAGCCGAAGTAGACGTGAGCGCCAGGATGGCTGGATGGAAGGATGAAAGGATGGAAAGATGGAAAGACGGAAAGACGTAACAGACAGGACGCGCCACGAACATTTGCACCTGCCCGGCAAAATAAGTTATAAAACTAAGACAAAGGCAAAGACAAAGACAAAGAGATACAGATAGAGAAAGAAAAAGAGAAAAAGAATTACAAAATGGCAATAAATTCAAAACTAAAACAAGGCTAAAACCAAGAGACAGGGCCAAAGGCAAAGACAGTAGCCGGCCAAGTGGTGCCAGTCCCAGTCAAGCGTATAAGTGCCACCGGCATATGATAAACACAGTCGGAGCAGGAGCTCCTATTGGAACTGGAGTAAAGTGGCTGTTGGGTTACCGTTCGCTACTCGCTGCTCGTCCTAATAAAGGTGTCCTCGCAGGGAAAGTTGCAGCAGGCGTACACAAAAAGATACACACACACACACACACACACACAATGAGGTGAGTCTGAAGTGCTGGGGGTTGGGTATTTGGTGCTTCGAGGGCGAAACGTGATTGCAAATTGTAACCGCCAATGGGCCGTAAATTGAAACGTGACTAAGGCAGATAATAAAATGCATAAAATCAGAGTACTGACGGCAACGGCGTCGCTTGATGGCCTCAACAGGAGAGCGCAGACACGTGAAATGTCAGCTGGAGGGGAGTGAGGGTAAGTGGGAGGGTAGCAAAGGGGCCAAAGGGCTGTTTGTTATATTGTAGTTATACCTTGTTGGAATGCCGCCTATGGGTAGAGTTTCAGTTTCCTCCTTCTTTTTTTTTTGGTTTATTTTTGTTTTCTGTAACAATGCTTGTCTGGAATTTGCCATAAAACGGATGCGAGCTGGTGGAAAACTGTTGCAAAGCGTATACAAATGCAGTAAATACTTATTCACATACAGAGAAGTTTGACAAAGCTCTGCCAGGAACAGGATATGATACTCGTATGCGAGGGTAATGAAAAGGAAATGCTCGTTACAAAAAAGTTGTCAGCTGACAAATAATTCTTAATAAACACACAAATTAGTCAAATTTGCAGCTCAAATTACTAAAAGATTAATCAAATAGCAAATATTCTTATAAAACTTATTTATCGTTTCATTTTCAAGCTTCAAATGAAATATTTTTAATATTTAGTTTGTCTAAATTTTGCACAAACTTCCGATAAACACACAAAATCGATCGATAGTTCGATAGGCAAGGACAACGCAGGTTGAACAGAATTTACCTGTTGTTGTTGCGGCTAGTTGGAGTAGCTCTTAGCTTAAACTAACTAAAGAATTTATCTTACACTTAGGCTTGGGCTTGGTAAACTCTGCTAGAACCCTAGCTTCAGCCTCAGCAGTGCGCTGAGTCTCCTTCGCCTTCTGTTCAGCTTCAATTTCGCGCACCTCCTACTCCTTCTTGGGGAACTCGGCTCAAGTGGGCGGCACCATAGGCAACGCCTACAAGAAGCAAGGACCATCTTCAGACACGAACTGGAGCCTGAGACATAGCTGATTAGTTATGTAATAAGAAGACCGAAAGCACAAATCGATAGAACTCCAAAACTTCACTACGAATTATCTATGTTCCTTTGTCGTGACAGTTCTCAAATTGTTATACAGCATTTATAGATATAGATCTGAGTCAATGATAATCTATAAGGCATACTACAATATATAAATGTAGGCAAAGGATTAACTTAAAGCTTGAATAAATTAAAAGAAATTCATCAAAGTCTCTTTAGAAAAAACCCGCTCAATATAAAATTAACATCTTCATTAAAATTACTACAAAAATTTGACATATGGCAGCTCGCAGGATTTGAAATGTAAACAACCCTTATAATACCTGCTCCCTTGATAAGGATATCTTGTGCCTGTTAGTGTTAAACATGTCAGGAGTCAGGCAGTGATTTCGTCATTTTGAAATTAGTTGCATTAAACATGGCGAATTAGAATTGGCCCCTTTTTTGGTAACTGGAAAATGAAGAGAAAACAAAGTTTTAATTAATTCCATAAAAACATGGAAGGCCGCAGGCAAACAAGGAAGCAAGCAACATACAGTTGAAAATAAGAGTGAGAGAGGACAAGTAAATTGTGGGCCCAGAAAATATAAAAACCAACTGAATTATTGGCAGTTACAGAAAAGTCCTTTGAACTCCAAACAACACCGATTGTTTGCCATGTGTAAGAGGGAAGTGTAGAGAGCTGTACGAGCTCGGGGTACACAACATTGTCGTTGTTTTTGTCATTGTCATCGTTGTTGTTGTTGTTCTGAAAGTCGTTGTCATGCTAAATACTGCGGCATATTTAAACAGCAAAAACAACAGGCAGACAGGCAACAAGCAATGTAAACAGAAAGTTGCAAAACATGCAGAGCAAAGCAAAGGGCAAATGAAACGAGAAACGAGCAAAAGAAACGAGAGTAACGCAAATGAAATGGCAATGTACAAAAGGAGAGTCCTCAGCCTCAGCCTCAAGGGTTTCACAAAAGGTCCCTCCAGCCTGCGGTGGAGGCGGCATTAAAATGTAAATGCCAGCAAATGCCAATAACAAGTAGTAGATACTTAATGCAACATTTTTTGGATCCAGCAACTAGAAACTGGCAAAGGATTTACCTCGAGTCGAGCTTCAATTTGCTTCACTTCACTTAAATTGCCAGGAGCAAGTACAAAAATTACATGGAAATCCATTGAACACTTTGCAAACTGTTTTCAACAAAGCAAAAGATATCTATATATAGGCCAGACATTATATTTTCGTTTGAGCTGGAAATAAATTAGGCAACACGTGGATTAAAATTTTTATATATAGAACATAAGTTTCGTTTGATGTTAAGAAGAACTTAAATCAAAGTTACAATATTTTATATAAAAGTTTTTATATCAAAACTGTAAGAGAGTCTTAATGAATGATACTTAATGATAGGACATATCTATATACATATATATTTATATATTCAATGATATGATATGATTTGATATTTAGAAGACTCTATATGCAACTCTGCTCTAAAGTCTACGTAACTCAAAGTTATTTTTGTTTAGGAAAATTCTCCAATTTTCTATGAAATTTACCAAGAAACTATATTAGCCTTTATATATTCTTATTTCATGATTTTGTAGTCAACAAAAAGCTGCCATAAGCGGTTACTTGGTTAAACGCCAAGAAGGAAACGCAAATTTGAACAAAATTAAAAGCATAGTTCCAGGCGCAAAATTCCACTCTCGCTCTCTCTTCTGTGAGTCGTTGCAACAATGGAAAATGCTGCCCAAAAATGCGGTAGTAACCGTTCAGAGAGTAACGCAGAAATAACAGCAATAACAATGGCAGTAACTAAAATGTTGGCTAAAATAAAATTGAAGATGCAGGGTAGAAAGCGCAGAGAACAAATAAAGTAAATAAAAAAAAAGTTTTTAAACATTTTAAGTGCAGTTGGCTCCAGCTACAGAGAACAGTGGTGGCCCCATGGAAATGGTTCCAATGAAATTGAAATCTCACTCAGACAAATGCAATCAAAGTTACGCGTAACCGGATGCAGGCTAACAAAGCAAAACGGATGCGGAAACGCCAACAACTGCGGCAAGGACTTGACTTCGCTCTCCTGGTGGCTCCAATACTCAGAAGCCAGTGGGAAAGCAGTGAAAGCCAATTCTCATGAAACTGATTTTTGTTTGTGAACGCTATTCAAAACTGCACAAATTTCATATATTTGTTAATTAAGTATTGAAATTATCATATTTAATAAAACAAACTCAAGCTGCCAAATGTGAAGGGTAAACAACGCTTAAACCTTAGCCTGAACTAACTTGACATTACGCATACGTAGCGTTGCCTGTCAGCACTTGAATCTGTGTACATTTCCTTTTGCTCTCATGTCACACTCACTTAACCTTTAAGCAAATAAAATACCAACAGAGTAATTTACTTAGAACTTATGTGGGAAGGAGAGCAGGATACGATTTGATGCCGGAGCTGCCTCAAAAGTTAAGGTGCTGCCGGGTTAGAACGAGTCTCAAACATTTTGCGCATGTGTCGAGCCTCAGGCATTCTACACATATTTTTTCATGTGGGCGTCAAAGCTGCAAATTAAAATTAAATCTTAAAATATTTGCTCTTAACACAGAGTTAAGGTTCGATTGGGCATACCTTATCAATGCGGCACCGGCTGTTCCAAAGCATTAAATTACCGCTTCCTCAGTGGAAACATTGATTGAAACAAACGCCAAGTGTGGGCAGCACTCGCAGTGCTCGGGGTAATGGAAGCCAAGGCCAGCAAGAGGGAAGAACTCTGCATTTCATCCACTTTACTCGCCATTTAACCGATGATTGGATCACAGCGGGCTCTAAGGCTGAGGCCCCCCGGGGGATAATACGCTGCCCAGACACAACGGGCAGTGAAAGAGCAAAAAAATATGTGAAAACTTCTGCATATGAAACTTTGAATACACTACGAATATAGACTGATATAATATAAGTTCAATAATTGAAAATATTATATAAGTTAAGATGTAAAGCAATTCAATTAACGTTTGATTAGATGAAGTTTGTCCACAGTTCGAAATGAAGCTGGTTCCTATGTGATTCAAAAGGTTCTAAGAAAGGATTCAGATTATTTGTAAGAATGAAGGTTGATAGATCTAATATCGTTATGTATATGTGTAGTACAGTTCGATGTAAAGTTAGTTCTCTTATGAACCAATGCCTGACTCAAAGTTTATAAGAAACGATTCAGATTATTTGTAAGTATGAAAGTAGATCTAATATCGTCATGTATAGTCTCTACCTCTAAGATTTGGAGTAGAGCAAACAAACAGTATACTAAATTGACTATACACTTGGTAGAGAGGAAAAGGCAGTGGCAAATGAGTGTGAAAAATCGCCATTAAAAGCGAGACCTCTCCATCATGCCTTGGTCGGGGTAACATATTCAATAGCTTTTCAAAAGGATGCTTAACAAACGCCAACAACAACAGCCTCGACGGCAAAGAGCAGGCAGCAAGGAAAAAAATGGCTCGAGCACCCATCATACACACAAGCACACACAAATAACGTAGAGGGAGAGACAAACACACACACACACACACACACACACACACAAGAGGCACACTCAGACATTTGCATGTCAAGTCGAGAGGCGCTGTCCATGGCTGCTTGTCGCTTTCTGGCGCCGTCACCCGCCTGCATTAAAAACGACCATGAATAAATTTTAACGGCGCTTGTGTGTTAAAGTATTTAATGCTTAAAGGCTCTGTTGAGCGACCAGCCGTGTGCCTTAAGCCCTACCACATGCCGCATGCCACATGCCACATGCCACATATTTGTAGTAGGGGAGCATTACGCACATGTAACTCGGAGACATCTTCCGTGAAGTGGATGAGCCACTCTTTGACTGAGCTTTGTGTGGGCATCATTGTCAGCGAGTCCTTTATTGAGCCTAGCTCCTCGCTCTGGCCCTGATCTCCTCTCTTTGTGATTAAGCACATAATTGGATTCATTCTAGCGAAGAGCCGCTTACAAGCAACACCAACACATGTAGCGGTTCTGGGTGAGACCAACTTGAAAACTTTGTTATTTGAGAATATTTTAAGATGCTACCGCAAGGATTTGTGGTGCTTAGCGTTAATTGCCTTGTGGTTGTCAACATCAGAGCAAGACAAAGACAAACAACCCCAAGGTACACATGATGGATATCTCAAAGCGGAAACCCTTCTAATGCACACAAATAGCTACCAGCTGGCAACTATTGGAAACATTTTTTATTAGGAAAGAATTTCCAACTATGTAATTTGGTGCTTGACCGCTCGTCTAAAGTTTCAATGATTATAGCAATTATCTAACTATTCCATAAATGTGGGAGAGAGCATAGTGAACACTTTAATCCAAATCTCTTATGGGTCAGTCGTTTTTTTAGCTAAAATTCTCCCCTCACGTTAATTTCGCCTCCATTTTGGGGATTTGTTTGGCTTAACGAGGGTTGCTTAAACGAATGAAATATGAAGCTTCATGCAGCAGCTGTCGCTGTATTTAATATGAGAAGGTTGACTTATTTTATAATGCCGTCTGAATACATCATAAATAATTCAATTTAGTTAATACAAAATCAATTTCTGTAAATTCAAATGGGGCTGCTGGTCTCTGGTCTCTGCCCTGCATATGCCAGAGATAAAAAATCATGATATTATCATAATAAACTCGGCTTCCTTTGTGCGTATGGATGCGTGTTTGATTTTGTGCGTGTGTGCGTGTGTGTGTATACACATACTGTGTGTGTGCTCTGTGAGTATATTATGCAATAAACATCATCATTAAATATAATTGCATGTTACAGTTACACAGTGCGTTAAAAGCTGCTGTTGCTCTTTGTTGCCCGTTCTGCGGTTGCGTTGGGCATTGGGGTACTTGGGGGTACTCGGGGTACTTAGGGGAGGGGAGGGGAGTGTACCCGGCGAAAAACCGCGTTTGTTATGCAAAACGCTCATTAAAATGTTTGCTGCGTTACGCATACGCATAGTTGGCCACGTCAGACAATGCCAAACAAGAGCCGTTTACAAGCGCTCAACTCTCTCTCTCCCGATATTTATTCACTCTTCGGCGATTATAGCCGATGGCATTATAAATGTGCTTGTACCCGATTTAACAACATTTCCCCGCTGTCATAACGACTTTTAAGATCGTTACGGCATTTTGCAAATATGTAAATGTAAACAATCAGAAAATGTATTGGAAATTTAACCGTCGGTAGAGAAGTATCACCTGCTTTCATAGCATTAACGTATAATAAAAGCAGCTTTCCACGAAAATACTCATAAAATGGAATTAACTTTTGCATAAATTGTCGATTCATGGCTCGAACATTTTTTAAGAACAATTCAGAAACTGCGAAATGCAGAGAAGCATCTCCTCGGACTCCGCTTCAAACGAGCATACATGACTCGAAGCGCACTTGACCAATGCATTTGTCTTGCTCTGCGCTCCTTAGTGTCAACAATTGCTTTGAGTATAGGGGTAGTAGTGTACTACATACAGCAGCGGTCACATGATTAGAACCAGAGTATTCAAGGATTTCAAATTATTGTTATTAATTCATTCAATGATATCATTTCTTTAGCCTTTGTCAGAAAGCTGAAGAGGTAGAAAATATATTTTTAATGAAATTCTTTTACAGGTTAAAATATTATTACCTTACTCAGGAAACTTCAGATAAAACTAAGAATGAACTTTGACTAGATAAACTGGGATAATATATACATTATTTACAGGATATTTTGTAGAATTTTTGTAGTTACTTAGGATTTAAAATCTAGTATTACAGGGTAGGCCATTTAAATTGGAAGCATCAGGCAACCCTGTAACATTTGACAACGCTGCGAGATCGACAAGTGTCATATTGTGTTGGACGCACAATTCGAAGGCAATTTTGACCAACGAACAATACACTCCGAAAGAATGCGCTGAAATTGTTCAGCTTTATATTGAAAATAACTTTTTATTATAGGGCTGAATGGATTTGTGTATTAAGTCAAGACCCGTTGTGGAAGGTCCGAGTCATCTCTCTACCCTTTCTAGTCTTTCCGTGTATCTTACTGCAATACATTGGATTTGATCACCAATCAGAGGAACGTTAAGATGTCTTTCGGTATCCCTGGTTCTCATGTACCAAAGACCCCTGAGATCTGTCTTAATGTTTTTGGCTTGCTTTATACGGATCATACACCTGACTAGCGTACAGGAAGCTTTGGAGTTAGGATAACCTTATATTCCAGTAACAGTTTATGTTTGGGCTGTAACATTGAAGCTGTAACATACACATAAGTAGAGCCTATATATATGGGATATATATATATATCTCTTTGGGATTCTGTGAGCTTTGGTGAATGAAAATAGACAGAAAGTTGAATGAAGCGTCTCAATGCAGGAAAATTGTTATTGCAACTGAATATAAATTTGAAAGGAAACTGTTCTATGTTCCACTCACATATCCTGCACTGTCTGCTGTATGTGCGAGTATATTTGTACATACTTGTATGTATGTATGCAGTGTTATATGGCTTTGGTAGCCTTTGGCGTTTGACCATGTAGGAGCAAGAACAGCATTAAGGATGGCTTGGACTTGGCAAAGAGTTGAGTTGTTATTGTTCAGTGACATGCAATATTTCAAAATTTCTTAATTGTTAAAACAAGCGCGCACACACTATGACACACACACACACACACACACACACAAATTGCCAGGGTCACTCTGATTGTTGTTGCTGCTTCTGTTACCATTCTTGTGGGTCGTCATTTAATAATTCAAGTTTGTTGCTGCTGTTATTGTAAGAAAACGTTTGCTGCTTGTTGTGTGTGCGTGTGTGTGTGTGTGTGTGTATTTTATTTTTAAAAAACAATTTCGCAACAAACGACAATGCGAATGACGGCCAAGTTGGTCCAGTTGAGGCTGCCGATACCCATTCCTTCACAGGACACGGACACAGCATGTGCCGCAAAGTATTCGACAAAAAACAGAGCAGAGCAGAGTAAAAATTGAGCAACAAAAATCAGAAGAAAGCGAAACAGTAGATGAAGCTTAAGCAACAGAACGCAACGCGAAAAATAACCCAAAAAATATAATAAAAAGAAATTGGACAATAAAATACAACAATTTATGGCGTACAGCAATCCTTTCTGGTGGCACTTTACTGGCCAGGACTGGGATTGAGCACCAAAAGGCAAAGGCACACACACACACACACACGCATAGAGAGAGAGGACATGGACACGCCGGATAAGGCCATGTAACATTGTTTGTGGCAAAAGGCGGTCCTTTGGGGGCTAAATGGGCGTGGCATGGCCAGCAAATCGTCATTGGAAACTAAACGAAAATGTTTAGTATTTGTGCGTTTTATTTTATTTGATTTTATTTTTTTTTATTTTTCTCGTGCTTTTTTTTATATTTATTTATTATTGCTGAGGTTTGACTGCCGCCCGTGCGCTCTATTTATTTATGTGTGTTGTCAGGGCTGGAAGCTATAATTTAGACGATATTGTATTGAAACACCAACACCAAAGAATTTCTTTTTAATAAAATATCAAAATGATATATAACCTCCATTAGTTTCACAGAGATTTGCCAGATATTTCTGTACTTCTAATAAACTAAAGGAGCTTCAATATAAATGTTGCCATAAAGATAACACACGAAATAGTTTCATCATAATGAAATGATATAAAATGTGTGTGAAAAAGGATGAATCTATTAATAGAGCTGATCTATCTTCATCTGGAGCAGCCTTAGCTCTGATGTCCTTGATTTGAGTTTTGCGCGTTTGCTTAGGATTTTATTGCTTTTCGCCAGCTGATGGCTGCTGCCAGAGTGTTGGCAATACATATTTAAGAAAAGTTGTTGCCAGTTGCCAGTTTAATTTCAGCTGCCAGTGAAATGATTTAGGAAAGACGCACAACTGGCGGCGCTGCCAAGGACATTGCCGAAACTTTGTTTTATTTAATTGAAATTTTATGTAAAACATACATTTTATTTGATGCATAGTTTTTTTTCGCCTGCAGCACCGCAACGAGAAATGTGAAATGAAAAATATTTGCAAGTTTTATGAGCATTTGAATTATATGGAAACAGGGAAACTGGGAAACTGGGAAACTGGGAAAAGGTACGAGTAACGGGTTGCGGGTTGCGGGTTACGGAGCTGTGCTGCTTGACCTTTGGCAAAATGAGATAAATTTTCATGATTTTTCAATGTTTGAACTTTTGGCCAAGAGTGCACACATAAATTACACGACAAGGGGGGGTAGGGGGATAGGGGAAAGGGAGAGCTCCCCAGCAGCTTTTTTATTGCAGCTGAACTCGCTGGGACTTTTATCTTTAGCTGAACGAATAAAATGAAATGAAATAAAATGCTTGGTTTTTAACCAAAATGCACGCAGATAAGCACAACGTTGCGGCTGGATCGATACAAATACCCTACAGCACAGCCACACGAGGAAGGGTATACAGACACAGCTGAAAGTCTTGGTTATAGTATATAAAGGTCCTCCTTGAATCTCTCCACAGGGTGTCTCTTGGTGCAACAATCTAGAATATAGCAGTAAAAATGGTATTTTTACATTGTTTTTAACAAATTGACAGGCGAACTCTGTGCAGAGAGATCTCAGCCAACAGGATGGGACGCAGAAGCTGACGGACAGTCGAGAAGTAAAAGAGCCAGCTGCAGGATGTGGATGTGTGACTGAAGTGTTTGTTGAGTGTGTGTTTCGAGTGCAATCAGCACAACAAAAACAAAAACAACAGGAACAACAATAACAATCACAACAGACACACACATCAACAATAAGAGTAGCAAGAACAGACATTGAAGTTCCAGGAAATGTTTCAGTGTTGATGGCTGTTCAGAAGACTTCCTTATGGAAACAGACAATACTCGCCTCCAAAAACAACAACAACAACAATGTACAGCAACAATGAAAGCAACAGCTCTTCAGAGGAAGTGAAGGCTCTGAAGGAGGAGTTCTTGGTGGCTGAAATAAGCTAAGAGCTATCATTTTTTGGAGTATCTTCAAGGATTATTCACACTTTCCATGGAATATAGTTAGAAATATTAAACAGTAAAACTTGCCTGTAACGATTTTTAAATAAATAACCAACATAAAGGATATTCATTCTATTGAAACATTCTATCGCAACATTGAATGCAACAGCTCTTCAGGGGAAGTAAAGCCTTTTGAAGGAGGAGAAGTTGGAGCTAAGAGCTATCACTTTTTGGAGTATCTTCAAGGATTAAACACACTTTCAACTGGCTTGGAATAAGAAATATTTATGAATAAAACTTACCTTTAACAATTTTCAAATGAATACCTAAAATAAAGGATATTCATTCTATTGAAACAACATTCTATCGCTGCATTGAAGGCAACAACTCTTCAGAGGAAGTGAAGCCTCTGAAGGAGGAGAACTTGGAGCTAAGAGATATCATTTTTTTGACTATCTTTAAGGCTTATCACACTTTCAACTGGCTTGGAATGGAATAAGAAATATTTAACAGTAAAACTTACCTTTAACGATTTTCAAATAAATAACCAAAATTCTATCGAAACAACATTCTATCGCAGCATTGAAGGCAACAACTCTTCAGAGGAAGTGAACCCTCTGAAGGAGGAGTACTTGGAGCTAAGAGCTATCACTTTTTGGAGTATCTTCAAGGATTAATCACACTTTCAACTGGCTTGGAATAAGAAATATTTAACAATGAAACTTACCTGTAACGATTTTCAAATGAATACCTATTATAAAGGATATTCATTCTATCAAAACAGTCTATCGCAACATTGAAGGCAACAGCTCTTCAGGGGAAGTAAAGCCTTTTGAAGGAGGAGAAGTTGGAGCTAAGAACTATAATTTTTTGGAGTATCTTCAAGGATTAATCACACTTTCAACTGGCTTGGAATGGAATAAGAAATGTTTAAAAAAAACTTACCTGTAACGATTTTCAATTGAATACCTATAATAAAGGATAATCATGCTATCAATTATCAATTTGTTTTATTTGTATGTATTTATTTTTATTTCCTTCTTCTCACAATCTTACGACAATTCTCATAATACACTTACGAATTTTCATAGTTTTGGTTATTATCCACAACATTTGATGTTTAGTTTTACTTATGACACATATTCATAGATATATTCATACTATATATTCACTTTATTCATACAAATATTTACAAGTTAATACGCAGCAAGTATATACATACATATACGCAAATATACCATATATATATTTTAAGTTTTTTATAGGAGTACAGTTAAGCTTTATATTTAGATTTATAATTCAATCGATAAATGTATTTCTTACTTTTGTGGCAAATTTTACAACTGTCTTCAGAATAGCAGCTTGGCCTCTGATGTTTTCTGCTGGTTTTTAGTAAATTATTTTACTAGTTTTTCTGTTGTTCTGTAAACCTTTTAGCTTTTCGATAACTGTAGTGTTTATATAATAATATATATATTTAATTTTCGATCACATGTGTTTTGTTTTGTTCTAGCTTCACTTCGTTTCACCCCATTCAAAATTTAAATATGTTCTTTTATTCGCTAACAAAAAACTATTCCTGTTATACTCGTTTACTCTATTAGCTGGAACTTCAATTGATCCATGTTCATGTTTTTTGTGGAGAACTCTTTTTGTTTTAATGAACAATATGCTGTGTGTGTAGGGTATTTATATTTATTAATATGTTTTGTTTATTTAGTGGTTCTGGCATAAACATTTATATTTGTGTATTCATTATTTATTTTGTATTTTTCTTTTTTCTTTTGGTTTTGAGCTCGTTAATAGTACGTAATATTTTTTGTATATTTGCTTTACAATTTCTATATTATTATTATTATTATATTTTTAAATTGGTTTGAGAAGTTCATTTTGCAACTTGTTTTCTTTTTTTGGCGGGTTGACTTTGTTTGGATTTATTAATAATATAAATGGTTTTACCTATTTTGCTGAATATCGATCAAAACTTATTACAAAAAACTTTACAACATTTTTTCCTTCCATTTTAACAAATAATGCAAAAACGTGCTAAACTATGTGGAATTTTATCATTTTGAGTGTAATTCTGTGTGTGTGAAAACCTCTGGCTAATTAATTGTTTAATTTAAAATTACTAATTAAATGAACAACAATTTCCGTTAAGTTCATAACGGAATTAAAATGCTTTAATCGAATAAAACTTGCTTTAATTTAAATATTTTATGAATTGGTTAATGAAAAAGGGCGAACAATGTTTCAAATTGGTTTTCACTTAACTGCAAACAACACGCTTAAAGGTCTATAGGAAAAATGTAACGAGATTTATCTGAAATAATCTACGAACTCGTTGAGCATCTACTAAGAATCTCAACGAGCTCTGCACTTGCCACATAAATATATATTTTTTTTAGTATTCATTTAATAGCTTTAATTATACTTTTTCATAGAAAAAATACACAATGAAATTTTGTTTCTTATTCCTTTGTTGCACTTTCATTTTCCTTCTTTTTTTTATTTAAATCTTTCACTTCTGTTATAGTACTACTTGCTAGCTAGCTTTTGTTTTGTCAGTTTGTTTTTTTGTGCGCTAATTTTTAATATGCTTTCCTCTTTTGTCTGGGTCCTGCGTCCTTTTTGCGGATTCTGCTGCCTTACTAAGTGCTAAAGATGAAAATAAGCATGGCAATGATATTTACACAATGTTGGCTGAGCTTTGGTAACCTCAAAGTGTTGGCTGCTGAGGATATGCTGGGTGGGTGTGTGTGTCTCTCTCTGTGTGTGTGTGTGTGTGTGTGTATGGTACTTTGTATTTGTTTATATGCACTGCCAGCTGCGCAGAATGTTGCCAGGCCGCAGCTGCCACATGGAGTCTGAGTGATTGAAAGCCTGTGTATGTGTGACTCACACACACACACACACAGAGAGAGAGAGTGAAACACACATACGTAGATATAACAAATGTTCGCTTGTAACGACGAAAAAAACTTTGTCAATTAACCTAAAACAAGTTTTACTTTACAACACGTACGTTTGACATAATTTCTTCTCTACACTTCGCTGGCCGCTGCATTTGTGTGTGTTCTGTTTTGACTGTGTGTGTGTGTGTGTGTTAGTTACCCTTACATATAAAGAAGAAATTATCACGTTCTTGGTCCTTGATAGCGACAGTAGGATCTGCCCATTATGTCCTCAGCTGGAATTGACTGATCAATTGGTTGCACCCGCAGCAATTCCATTTGATCCCTCACCTGAAAGTAAAACAAATATAAAGAAAACCAAATAAAGGACGCGCTTTAAAAATTTAATTCGCAGCCACGTGGCGTATGCGCAATGTGTAAATTGAGTTTGATTACGTTTGGCAACAGCTGCGTACAAACTAATGAAAATTGATTGCATATGCGAAACAATTGCCATTCCTTAAGTTTTCAGCTCGTGCAGAAGTTGGGCAAAGTTTCTGCTTAATATCCAAATGGAAGTCCTATTGATTTTCACTCTTCAGCGTTAATTACATATAGAAATTCGGTATCTTGGGTAATGGTAATTATATTTATATCGTAGAGTCGTAACAATAGAAACAGCTGAAGAGTATTTGATAGTCAAGAAAACTTTATGCATATTCCTATTAATTATTATTTAAGCTTGTTCACAGCTCCTATAAAAGTTCACTTAGGGTCTGCTGGAATTTTATTTGCATGCCTTAATCCACAGGTATTAAATGGAAATTCTGTTAAAGCAACTCAAGTGAAAGCAGTGCAGAGATTGGCCTGGAACTAAACACCCTTTGGGTCTATTTATCAGACAGCCTCCCCTTCTGATTCGAGTTACTTATAAAGTAATCATATTCCTATTAAATTATTCATATGCAAATTGTGTAATATAAAAGCATTCACAGGGCTTATTGGCAACACATCGCAGTCAGTGCTTAAAGGCCTTCTAAGCCCAGCGCACAGTGAAAGCTCATTCTAGCCCTTATTGTTTGGCCAACTTGTGTGCTTTGCCTTGCTTTGATTTGCGCAAAGTTTGAAGCACATTTTATGCCGTGCAAAATAAAATACATAAAAAAGAGAAACGCAACCGAGACGCACAATAAAACACTATGTATGCAAAAAAGAGAAAAGAAAAAGCAAAATATAACAAACAAAAAAAAGCAGCAAACAAAAATGTTTTGTTTTCAACACCAAACACCTTTGGAGGCCGCACGACTTGCGACGTTCCGGCGGGAGGAGGGCCGCAGAGGAAGCAAAGGCAAGGGGCTAGTCGGACAGACGGACAGACGGACGGACAGGGAGCAATGGGAGCTCACCCCGGCCCATTTCCGGTGCTTTGTTTACCATATAACAATCGAATTTACGACTTTTTTATGAGTCTTTATGCGAGCGCTGCCTGCCACATACCAGCAAGAGCAACAATAAAACGTCAGCTTTCAGTTGAGTCTCTGTGGGCCCAGTCATTGCACTTTGGCCAGGCCTACACTCATGCCACAAGTTCTTTTGTGGCTTTTGCCTTTGGCAGCGCTTTTCCGGCCTTTTTGAGCTGGAAAAATGAAAAGCACAGTTCACAGTAACATTTGAGTGAAAAGTTCAAAACGAAAATGCCTGTTAAAGAGCTGCGCCACATTTTCTGCTAACCAAATCAATTCTAAGAAGGTCAGTCCAAACACACAAGCACACCCACACCCACACACACACACAGGATATTTAAATGAATTTGTCTCGCACAAATTGCTGCCATTTGCCGAGGACTTTGCCCAATGCCGCCACTTGGGCTATGTGTCGTGCCAAATGCCTTGCCATGGCTCGCATTAGATACTCGCATAAAAGGCTAAAATAAAAGATACATTTACACAAACACAAGCGAAAAGGCTAAGGCTGCTGCCTCTGGTTCTGACTCTAGCTTGGCTGCCTCTGCTTTTGTCTAGATAAAAACTGGCGTCAAGAAAATTATCATGTTCATGGCTATGGCTGTTAGTCCATGTCCCCCCACCCAAACATACTCCCCCACTAGCCCCCACCCACAGCACCATTTGTGGTTGTTGTTGTTATTGTTGGGACACATTGAAAAGGCGCCACAGCATAAACACTGAGGCATTCCCACGAGTTGCCTCAAATCTCAATTGCCCTAATTTCGCTTATTTTTATACGAGTACGACACACTTATGGGTTAAGAGCTGCCCGTGAAAGTTGTATAAAATTTGATTTACTTGCAGTTAAGATAAGTTAATAATAACATTCCATAAGAACTATGTAAATTAGTCTAATAACAAAGCAACTCAATTGATATTTCTGTTCAAAATATGTGGAAAGTTCTTGAGTTAATGCCAAGAGTTTAAAGTATATTTCCGCAAAACTTTGTTTATTGATAAGGGAATGCAAAACTGTTAAGCTAATGAATTATTTTAACTATCTTTATTTCTATACTTATCATTTTGAATAAGAAATTTCCACCAAAAGTTATTCGGAATGCTTTCTGACTAAATATTTGATCTGTTTCTGGTGTGTCTCCAGCATAAAAGGGTATTAAAAATAGCAGCAGTATTTATTTCTAGAAGTGTGTGTGTGTGTGTTTGTGTGTGTGTGCGTGTGTTTGTGTGTTTGGTATCTTCAGAGGAGATGACAATCATTAAAATGGCCTTTTGCCTAATTTCTATGACTTGCTTAATTATCACAACGATGCCAAAGCGCACAGGACCCCAATAATAGTCCCCGTTGACCCACTGGACTCCAAGTGGGCTCTGAGCTTTGAGTACACCAATGAGAGTATTAAGCGTCTAATAATTGAACATTTGAACTGGTTTTTGGGTTTATTTAATTGCATCAGAGGCGACGCTTGTGATTATATATAAAGTTGCAAAATTCTTTAATAATAGTCGCTTTGATTTCATATAAAGTCTTGCTCCGGGCTAGAAACAAAACAAAAAACACTCCGAATGAAATGAAAATGCGCTGGGCAACGTTTTTAATTACTTTGTGGCAGAGTGAAAGGATATGAAAAAAAAAACAGGCAACAGACTATTACAATACAACTCTTAATGAGCATTATCCCATACTATAATAAACTGTAATAAAAAACTTGAATATATAAATTTAAGTATATGCAATATGACTATGAAATACACTTTTAATTTTGTTTCTCCCTTATTTTCAGCTCTGCTGAGTGCAACGCCATAAACTGAAGCGATTTTAATCACCCATCCCGCAAAAGTAGGTAACACTTTCATATCCTTTCCCATTCCCTATCACATGCGCATTACTTAGTAAGTATGTAAATAGAAATGGGCATTGTAATCACATAGAAAGCCATTGTATGGTGTAGTTTACTTTTTGCTTAATGCACACAGAGAAGAAGCATAGAGCCAAAACTAATTACAACGTTGCAAGCGGATAAGACTCAGAGAACTCGAGCTCGAGTCGGGGAACCAAAGAGAATATGATTAAAGTTTGCCAGCGGAGAGACAGTCTCTAAATTAAAAAATGCTGCGGCATCTTTTTTTTTGAGTAAGGCCCAACTAAGGGTGGGGAGGGAGGTGAAGGGGAGGGTTCTTATAATGAGCGAAAGCAATAAAATGTGCGCCACAGCAGTGGCAAAGTTCAAGGGGGCGTATGATTTATATTTGTTATTAAATCTTTAAATGACTGTGTAGACACGGAGCCATAGACTCCTGACTCCTAACTCCTAACTCCTCCACCATGCACTCAGGCATTTTAAATGAGTTTTTTAACTTAAGCAATTTCAAAAGCAAAGATTACAAACTGCTTATCCAAAAGAGGTCACTCTATGGGTATTAGTTATATTTTATCTCTCTTTGAACTCCATAACTCCATAATAAGATATAAAAAAGTTAAGAAATACGATAAATTATTTATAAAGGAATTATATTTCAAACCTAATTAAACGCAAGTTGTAAGACTTTAACTCTAAGACTTTAACTCTAAAGTTGATTTATTTCTTTTTAACAAATACGTATTAGTTCTCAAATTATTATAAAATTTAAAATAATTTAAGCATCAATTTTATACATTCATTGAAACTCAAAATTAATCATTATTTATTATAGTCTGTGTTTATTCAAAGTTTAACTCATAATCTTTTCGATTCGTTACGCATTCAATTTTTTTTATGTGCGAAATTTCATTCATATAAGAGAATAATAATACAATAAATAAAATAATAATAATATATATAGAATAATAATAAAATAAAATAAATAAAATAATAATAATATATATATATAGAATAATAATAAAATAAAATAATAATAATGTATATAGAATAATAATAAAATAAAATAAATAAAATAATAATAATTTATATAGAATAATAAAAAATAAAATAAATATATAAAGAATAATAATATAATAAAATAAATAAAATAATAATATATTATAGAATAATAATAAAATAAAATAATAATAATGTATATAGAATAATAATAAAATAAAATAAATAAAATAATAATAATATATATAGAATAATAATAAAATAATATTAATATATATGTAGAATAATAATATAATAAAATAAATAAAATAATAATAATATATATAGAATAATAATAAAATAAAATAAATAAAATAATAATAATATATATAGAATAATAACAAAATATATAAATTAATAAAAAAAAAATAAAGAATAATAATAAAATAAAATAAATAAAATAATAATAACATACACAGAATAATAATAAAATAAAATAATAATCATATATATAGATTAAAATAAATGAAATAAAATAAATAAAATAATAATAATATATATAGAATAATCATAAAATAAAATAAATAAATTAATAATAATATATATAGAATAATAATATAATAAAATAAATAAATTAATAATAATATATAAAGAATAATAATAAAATAAAATAATAATAATATGTATAGAATAATAATAAAATAAAATAAATAAAATAATAATAATTTATATAGAATAATATTAAAATAAAATAAAATTCATATATATAGAATAATAATAAAATAAAATAAATAAAATAAATAAAATAAATAAAATAAATAAAATAAATAAAATAAATAAAATAAATAAAATAAATAAAATAAATAAAATAAATAAAATAAATAAAATAAATAAAATAAATAAAATAAATAAAATAAATAAAATAAATAAAATAAATAAAATAAATAAAATAAATAAAATAAATAAAATAAATAAAATAAATAAAATAAATAAAATAAATAAAATAAATAAAATAAATAAAATAAATAAAATAAATAAAATAAATAAAATAAATAAAATAAATAAAATAAATCAAATAATAATAATATACACAGAATAATAATAAAATAAAAAAATAATTATATATATAGATTAAAATAAATGAAATAAAATAATAATAATAAATATAGAATAATAATAAAATAAAATAATAATAAACAGAATCTATAATATACAATAGATTATAAATTAAATGGATTAAAAATATCAAATGTTTAAACTATCTCAAAATTAATAACTATACCAAGAACTTATACTTTGTATTGTAACTCAAAGTTCAACTATATAAACATTTATTATAAATTATAATTAAATGAAAGATATAACAATATAAACATATAAATTGGTAATGATTGCATAAACTAAGTTGTGAGCTCTAATCTTTATTATATAAACTGCATATTATTTGTTTCCTTCTATGTACACTTAATTTACTTGCAACATATGAAAATAGTTATTTGGCTTGCCGCAGTTACCAAGATTTGAAACGAACGTTTAGCCAAGAATGCAGTCGACTGCAAAACAAACCCACTTGGTAGCACTGAATGGTGCTATAGATTAAGTGGCATTCGTTGTGAATGGAGTAACTTGCTCAAAGAGACACTCACACAGAGAGAGAGAGAGATTGAGAGAGAGAAAGAGAAGCAGACAGTCAACCAGGCAGAGTCATTCAGCCATTCTGTATTGATTTAAATTGAATGCTGCTTGAGTGTTACCAAAGAAGATGTAGCAGCATCTTCAATGACTGCAGCAGCAGCAGACAGACAGGCGGAGGAGCAGCTGAAGGAACAAATAGAGAAACTATTGCGATCCTATGCAATCGAGCAGACAGCAAACAAACTGACCACATCCGCAAACAAACTGCAGAAGGCTTCTGTTTCTGGCTGCTGGATGGCTGGATGGCTGGATGCTGGTCATACTCATGTATAAATATCGGAATAACCATTTGAAAATCCTTTTAAAATTATTTCACAACTTGCGTCTTTTGGACGCCAGAGCAAAACCCAGAGTCATCCACTTTCTTGTCGTTGGGGCTCTGGCCTTATTTCTTGCCAGCACCAAGTATGTGCAAATTCCATTGCAAAGCCACATTATTCTCTTTATCCTTTGAAAGGAATTTGCCAAGTGCAATAACAAGCAAGCTAGGGAATGCAGACAGCTCAGCTCCATGGTGGTCTACTACTATCCACAGGAGCTTCCTGCACCACTGGCTCAACAGCAGCAGCAGCATATGGACCTGGGTTTTTGTTCCAGCTCTTCGTGAGAAGTGTGCTATTGTTTAGAGCTCTGACTAAGCCTTAATCCGCAGGTAGAGTACACAGCGACGCGTTGTCAAGAAAACCATTTAGAAATGTTGCCACTGCCAATGCGAACAATGAACACAAAAACAATGGCATGCAATGGTTCTTTAAGTTTAATCGAATACTCACCGACTCGACTGCCTTAAAGACGCGTATAAGATTCTTGCCAGCCACTTTGGCAATATCCCCCTCAGTCCACTTATCCGACTCAAGCAGCGTGGCAAAAAGATGCGGATACTTCGAAACATCCTCCAAGCCCTTGGGCACACTGCAAATAAAAGAATGCAAATGCAACCATATGAATATGTGATGTAATAAGATGTCATAAGTATGTAATAAGATGCAATAAGTATGTATTATACTCACAGGTTGACGCCGTCGTAGCCAGCGCCAATGCCCACATGATCAATTCCAGCTACATCCCGTATGTGGTTGATATGTGCTGAAATAGAGGGAATGAAAACTTTAGCACACTCCCACACACACTCGCACACCCGCACACCCTTACACCCTTACACCTACCCACAACATCGTGCAGTGTCGCCTGGCCGGAGCAGCTGACAAAGTGCGGATAAAATGCGACCATAACCAGACCGCCGTTAATGGCCTGTAAAGTGAAAAGCCTCATTAGATTAGAGCCCAGTTAAAAGGCTGCCAGTCGCCTACTGTTATACGTACAATGCGCTGCAGCACATGATCGGGCACATTCCGGGAACTATTGCAAATGGCATGTGCCGAGGAGTGCGAGAATATGAGTGGCGCCTGCGATGCGGCCAAAGCATCCAACATAGTTGGCACGGAGACATGCGACAGATCGACAATCATGCCCAACCGATTCATTTCCTGTACCACAAGCTGGAAACGGAGGTGGAACGATAATGAAATCAGTTAATGTTAGCTTAAGATTAGTTACAAATCTCTCGAATCTTTATAGGAATCAATCATACCTTGCCGAACGACGAGAGTCCACCGATGTGTGGATATTTGCCTGGTTCGTCAACTTTGCAGCAGTCCGCCCTGGAATCGAAGTCAATTGAGCAAGAGTCCCTAGTTGGATTCGACTGAACTTACCAAGGTGTGTTGCAGGTGTGTGTGAGTGTTAGATATCGAGCGCCGAGCTGGTAGAACATGCGAAGAACGCTCAGACTGGTGCCAATCGCATGTCCCCCCTCGACGCCAATCAGACTGGCGATTTTCCCAATGCGATGGGTCTGCTCTATGCCCGCGGCGGAGGTGACCAGCGCCATGTGATTGGGATAGAGGTTGACGAGTCGCCTGATCAGATCGATTTGCTCCAGCGTCAGCTGCACTGCGTCCAGATGTTGGGAGGAGCAGGGCGCGTAGGCGGACCAGAACTGTGCTGAGACCATGCCCTCCTTGAGGCGTCGCAGATCTGTGTGGCTCCAGGCGCTGGCCGACCATGGCGCCAGTTCGCGCAGATCGCTGCCAAAGGGGAAGTCTTTCAGCTGGTTCTTCAGAAATTTGCGTATATTCCAGGGCAAATCGTTGTGGCCATCGATAAGTGGTACATCCTTCAGTACATTCCGCACACGCTGCAGGCGATAGTCGTAATCCCCTGTGCCGGCAGCTGTGCATCTTAGTATGGGCAACACCAGCGGAATGTAGACGAGCGTCAAGCAGTTGAGGCCACAAATCTTTGGCAACTTCCTCGATTTCATTGCCCCCAGAAGCAGCTAGCAGCACAGCACAAGCCACGCGGCACTCACATTGATGATCTTTGTCTTTCTTACTGAAATATAGAAATAGAAATCAAAACTGAACCAAGAACTTCTCATACATTACGAAGATTGCATGTGAGTATTGTTTGCTCAATGGATGGATGGCGTGATTGAGCTATTGAAAGTTGTTGGCAAACAAATGCCATAAATAGTCCAGCGCCCACGGACTTTTTTAGTTCTGCAACTGGAGCTGGGACTGGGAGCTGGGAACTGGGAACAGGGACTAAGCCCCATGCCACAAGCATAAATAAAACTTTTCATATTTATTTCAGAGCCAACTTCGATATCGAAATCGCGCACAATATGCATAAAATGCACAATAAAAATGCAAAAATTATTTATAGCAAACTTTTTGTTAGCGGATCACAAAATATAAAACAAGCAAAAAAGAAAAATAGAAAAGAAGCCAACACCAAATTTAAATAGTTTCCACTGTGGGCCAAAAGTTCACACAACGATACCAAAAAGAGACAGAGACAGCTAACCAGACAGAGACAGAGCATTCTGGGGCTTTTTACTTATTTTCCAGGACACATAAAGTTTTCCCCAAACTGCAGGTGGGTAGCAAATGAGGAAAAGCGCCTCAAAATGCTTAAAAAAACGAAATTGAAGCCCGCCTTGGGTGTTGGCTGGAAGTGGTATATTAGTAAGCCGCAGTTGCTGACAACTGGTAAGGGCAGCTACCGTCTTTCACTCCAGTTACTTTTACTATTCGCCACCGAAATCATTTTCGTTTTCACAGTTTTCTTTGCGAAAGTCAAATTTAAGTTTTGCCCAACGGCAGCAGCTAAACTACTCTAATAGTTTTCAATGCATAAGTCAGTCAACTTCTTGGAAAAAAGTTAGGTATAAAGTGGTAGATAAGTATGTCATAGATAATGATGTTTATAGAGGAAAATCGAATATTTAAACCAAATGATTCGCCATACTATTTGAGGTTCAGCATGCGATTTCTATAAAATCATTTTTCTATAAAAATATTTAAGCTTCAGTACCTTCATTAACAATAAAAGTTAGTTTAAAATGTCATTTCTGCTTCGATTTTTCTATAGATTGACAGATAAATAGAAAAAGGACAAAATAACTTAAGGCTCAGTCCAAATATTACTCTCCCGACAAGAAACTACAACAGAAAACATGAAATTCGCATTTTCCTTTTCGATTGAGAAATCGTTTTTAGCATATGATTTGATTAGAAGTTTTGAATGTATCTGATTTCCTTTTATGACAATTGCAAGTGCAGAATCACAATAATTCCCAGAATTGTTTCTTGCTACAAAATTTTACAATGTTTCATTTGTACAAACTTCATATGGCAACTGCTGTTATGCAGTTTGCAAAGCATACAAAATAGTCGAAAAATAACATGGAACGGGAGCAGGGAAGTGGAAAAATGTACAGAGGAGGAGAGGAATGGAAAATGGTAAACACAAATTCGTATGTTGATTTTCATGGTCTGCTGCTTGAGAACAAAATGAAAACATTCCACTCTACAAACTTTTGAAAGATATCTTATCTGCTCTGTTTATTCTCTCCTCTATTCGCCTTTTCTTGGGGCCTTTCCTTTTTTTATGCTTAACATTTTTGTGGTGCTACCCAAAATCTTTAATATTTTGCCCCAAAACAAAATTATGCAAAGCCTGACAATGTCGATAAAGACAACAACAGCAGAACAGACAAAAAAAACCATCGACAAGGACAACGCGCAGCGCTTTTTCTGTTTCGTCATGCGAAACGTGACACAAACGCAACGCACGAATTATTAACGCAACAACAACAACAACAACAACAACAACAACAGAGTATTACACGTAAAGGGGATCTAAATGAGAGCCTATTGGGTTAACAGCAAACAGCAAACAACAACAAAGACTGAAAAATCGAAAACGTTTGACGATTCGTTAAACATTTATGTGTCAGTGACAGGACATCCAAGGACAAACATTTGATCTTTAATTAAAATGGCAACTAGTGCGCCTCTTTGTCAGGGAAAGCAGTCAAAGAGCAACACTCGAGCCAGACATGAGAAGCTAACAGTTCATTAATAATTTATGTGTTTTTAGAACTCAATCTTCGACTTATCTCATATTTTTTATTTAGATACTACGCTGGGTGCAATGTACTCATTAATCTATCTTTTATCTTTATGGAAATAAACACTTTATACTATACATACTAATAGTTGTAACTCTCTATCACTTAACTCTACAAACTATATTTACAAGCTTAGTCTATGGAACTACTTAATTTAGTTGTAGAGTTGCCTGCTTAAAGATTTAGTTTAATAAATTTCGATATCTGCGAAGTCTTAGGCGTCGTATAGGAGTCGCCAGTCGATTGCTGCCTCAGCAGCCTTTCATTGTAAGAAAGATATTTCTGAAGGAAGAAACATACTTGGTCTTCGATTAAAGTCAGGTCTAGGTCCTGGTGCAGGATTGAGTTCCGTACATCCCAGTCGCAGTAGTGATAAGCCGCATTGCTTTATGTTGGAACACTTGAACTCCGACTTGGATTCCATATCGTCATATTGGAGCTCTTATACAGCTCTTATACTCTTACCAGTTCTGCAGTATCCATATTCCAATTTCTGCAGTATCTTTCTCATTGTAATCTATGACTCGATTGATCGATTGATACGATTTCTCAGGTATAAATATAAAATTGTTCCTCTATTGAAGCAGATGATCTATCAGCCCATGTCCTGCAACTATTTCTGATACAATTTGTATACCCTTTGCGATTTAATATGTTTATTAAAGGGCTGAAAATTTAATACTACTAAAATACAAGCTCTCAAATATATATAATATAAACCAAGTGCAAGCGACTTGTTGTTGTCTGTAAACTTGGGAATATTTAGATCAGGGTATGTCGACGAAACATTTGTATAAAACAAATTTGGTAGCTTGTTAGCTGGGAAGTGGGCAGCACTAACAGTAGCAGTAACTGTAACAGTAACAGGAACAGACAGAGAGACAGAAGAAACATACTCATACTCATACTGGGAGACAGATACAAATGGGCGCAAGGATAACTGCGTACAACATTGCGTATGCGCGATGCTTTTGGCGAATGTCATGCGGTGTTAGGGGAAGTGGAACCAGAGCTGGAACCAGAGCTGGGGGTGGGTGGAATGCGAAGAGTCAGTACATTTATTGCAGCATATAAAACATTATTTTGCATGGCCTCAAAAAGGAACGGCGCATAACCGACACATAAAAAAAATGGTATAAAAAAATATGAAAACGGAGCGCGCGTTGGAAAATTGCAGCAAGGAAATGCGACGTCGTCGACGTTGCCGTTGCTGTTCCCGTTGTCGTTGTCGTTGCCGTTGACGTTACTGACTTCGACTGTGACTGTGACTGCGAATGCAGTTGGAATTCATTTTTATACAAAGTAGCAAGCAAATAAATAAAAAATAATAAAAAATACTTTTCTTTCTACATTAGTGCGGCATTTAAGGAAGCGCCTGACGCTGCCAACCAGTCGCCGAAAAGACGCTCCCAGAGTCACCCAGAAGCGTCCAGAAGAGTCACCCGCCGGCTGGCAAGGAGTTTGTCGCTCTTCATTTCCATTTCCCCAGTCGAAGGAGCAGAGGAAACGTGCCGTAAACTATGCCAGACAATCAAAATGCATTCATGTGCGCTTACTTAACGTTATTTATAATCAAGGCAGTGGCTTCCCCCCTTCTCTTCCCCCTTCCCCCTATTCCAAATGTTACTTTTCGTTCGCCTTTTCTTGTTTCTCCTCCAGCCCTCTGCTTTTACCCCTTGGCCAGGCTTGTATTTATTTCATAGCATTCATTCAGCGCTAAATTCTATTCAATTCGTATTGAAGCAAGCCATCAGCTCAGCGTTGCCAGGCTTTGACTCTCGCCAGGCACATTCCTTGGAAGTGCACAAGTCCTGATTACGCGCATGCCATAAGCCGAGCCAAATTTGTTAGCCGGAATGCCTAGCAATAATAATAATAATCATAATATTAATAAGGATGAGTATGCCACGAGTTGCCTGCAGCCTGTTTTTAAAGTCGTTTCCCAACGACCAGATCAGCCAGACTTACAACAATTTTCCATTTCCATAAACATCACAAAATATTGAACACATATTTTGCGAGCTGGCAGCTTAGACTTATCGTGGACTTATCCTGAGCCTTATAACTTGTTTAAAATTAAAGAGAGTTATTCATGCAAATAGTCAAAAATGTGATTTAATATAGAGAAAGATATTTCGATACCAGCAAAGTATAAAATTTCGGATAGTAACCTGAAAATATATATGTTATACCTATACTCTATGCATTTACTATTTAAATTATTAAGAGTTAAAATATAATTTAACCCCAGTAAACAGTCATCGAGTGTAAGCGACACCTTTAATATCACGTAAGATATGATGAACCCATATAAATTTCTATATATACCAAGATATATTCTAGCCTAAATCGAGTGTAAGTGCTACTTTTGATATCAAGTAAGATATGGTGACCCAATATATATACTATATATATGCCAAGATATATTCTAGTCCACTTAAAACGAACTAAATAATATCATTACTTAAAGTTTATTTACATATTTTACTAAGTCAAATTACAATCTTTCGCCTCAATCACGCTCTGCTAACAAATTTAGAGTAGAGGAGCAGGAATACCCTTCCCTACCTTATCCTTTCTTATAAATATAAAGTTTCAACTATAGATATAACCCTAGAGCAGATATACGCTTCCCTTCTATATATTTTCTTTGGAGTTTAAACGCTTAACTATATATCAAGATCATACTCCTAAATAAATAAACATCTTATTAAAGCTACAAGTAAAAAATCTTAGAAATTCTCATATCCTTCGTAGGGTATAAAAGGGTCTTAGCAAAATAATAAGACTACTGAAAGGAGCAGGCTTGCCACTTGATAGCCTCGTTTAGTAACAAAATGTAATGCCACTTCAATTTTAATAAGATGTGTCAGAAAATGAGGCAGCGATGTGGCAGAAGGGGAAAGTAGGCAAGTAGCATAAATTAATTGGAAGGCGACGCATGTGTTGAAAGAAGCGAAAAATATAGAAAAAAATTGCAAACTTAAGGTATAAACACAATGCCATCTGATGTTGTGTGTGTGTGTGTGTGTGTGTGTGTGTTTTCATTTTCATTTTTATATTTATTTAATATTATTTTTGTTATTTCTCTTGCTGCTCATATTTTATTTCATTTTATTTTTTTTCCGTTGGCAGTAAACAACTGAGCCTGAACCGAAAACTGTTCAGAGTGGAATATTCATATATGGCATATACTTTTTAGGGCCAGGCCAATACAATGGCAACTACAGCAACAACAACAACAACAACAGCAGCAGGAAAGGACCTTAAGGCATGCGTGCGTAAGAATGAATTGAAATTATTTTACAACATTTTCATGTTTTTGGCCGTTGTTTGATTTCGGCTTTGCCTTGTTTGTTGTTGGCCGTTTCGGCGCTTAATACTTTGGCCTTTTTTGTTTTTATTTTCATATCCTTTGGAATGCATAATTTATGCACGAGCTGAAAACCAATTGCAGACCAGAGTGCTAAAAGGTTTAAATGCTTTTTGCCTCCCCCTAAATGGCCAAAAGCAAAGCATTTTAACCGCAAAGCAAACAACAAAATACGAATTCAAGCTTCAAAATTACCAATAAAAGAAACCTTAAATTTACAACAGAAATTTGCTTATAATTAAATGGGTTTTGCTGTGTCCCTGTGCTTAATGTGATTTATTGATTAAAATTAATTATTGTTTTTGTTTTTAATACTTAACGAACTTTGCGATTTAATTATGCCAATTTTTTTTTCTTTCAGTTTTTGTCACGCAGCAAAAAAAAGTGTTATGCGAACTATGAAAAACTCAATAAAATCAGATTAAACTGTTTTAATTGGCATGTAATTTGCATATATTAATAGATTTCGCACTCACAATGATATTCTTTGCATATTTCATACAAATTCATTTGTGGCAATAAATTATTATTAAATAAATAGGTCGCACCTAGAAAAATCTGGCCCCTAAAGCTATCTCAACTTATCGTTAATAACTTTCGACAGTTTAAACAAGTTTTAGTCTTGTTTGATTAGCTGAAGCTCAACTTATTGATCTCAGATACGAATAAGATATGCCAGAGGTATTTCAAAGATACAAAGATAGATAGAAATAAATCAATTTAAGAATCAATTTGGAAATGAGACTTTGGCATCAAAAAACTAGAGTCAAAACTCAAATTACTTGTTGATTGACATTTTTAATTAGATTTTTGGTTATTCAACCCTAAATGGACTTTCCCTTAGCTGCATAGACCAGATTGTGAGTTAATACCAACCTGCAGCAGTACAATGCTTTCTTTCAAAACTCAAATTAAACAATAAGCCAAAGCTGAGGCATTGAGAGGGGGAGAGCTGACCAGGAGTCATAAGCAGCTGCTGAAAGGTATGAAGTGTTCTTGATAGCTTTGACAAAAGACACACCGTAAATAGCAATTGAGTGGAGAAGGGGGAGGGGGAGGGGGGGTAACGATGGTGCTCAGAGTTCAAAGCAAATTGTTGCGGAAGGCAAAAATCAACATTATCATCAGCAGGCAGGATTCTCAGAGAAGGCTATAGGATACTCGTTTTAACAAATGCAGACGAGTTTCTGGCAAAAAGGACGACGGTTCACAACACACAACACACACACACACACGCAGTGCCATTAAATAGCATTGTCTGTGTGTGCGTGTGTGTGTGTGTGTGTATGGGGTATGTGAATACTGGTTAGATTACGGGTGGCACTGGGTGACTTGACAACGCACAGCATTCGCATGTTGCCTGCTGCATATTAATGAAGTGGCTGGCAGGCGGCGGACGTGGCGGTGAAGCGTTCAGCACGGGACATGGGCCATGGGGCATGTGGCATGGGGCATGCGACTGCTTCTAGCAGCACTCATCAATTTCTCAATATTACGAATTTGGCTGCCAAAAATCTGCATATGAACCGCCAGGGTACACAAGCCTCTGCCAATATAAACATATAACTAAATATATACACTATATATATATAGTATATATATGTATATATATATACGTGAGTATATAAGCATTGTGTGTTTGTATTTGTATCTCAAGATTTATGGACGTTTGTGCTTACCAAAATCGTGAAAACTCTTTAACATGCTCTCGTTTTAGTGTTTCTTCTTGTTGTTTGACTTTAAGCTGTTATTCTAATACTTTTCGTTTATTTTCTTGGATATTTGTTAATTTGATTAGGTTTTCGTTTTTCCTCGTTTCGCACTTCACATATAATTCATAAAATTTATTTTTTTTCTTTAGATTTGCGCACACACGCGACAAGAAAGGCCGACAAAGTCGCGTAATTGTTGTCGTAGTCGCCGCTTAAGGGCAATGGCAACGGCTAACACGGATACGTATCGTAACTAAACTGCTAAGCGAGTGTTCGAGTGTGTGTGTAAAAGGACGACGAACGACTTTAGGATAATGCAACACGTGTGGTAGAAAGGAGAACCGCGCGATTGCCACACAACTCAATCGGCCGACGCACGAATTTCAACTGAAACTGAAAATGGCGACAAATGCGAAAGCAGGACTCGCCGTAAGTCCTTACATGCTTCACGAAGTCGCACAACGAGCCAACAGAGACCGACGAACACAACATTGAGAGCAAGGACAACAGAGAGCGCAATTGGGATGTGGATGCGGCTCTGGCTATGGCTCTGATTGTAGCTGCGGCCAGCTGCTGCATTAGATAAGAGCAGCGCTACCAAAACCTTACCATCTGGATATTGTCTTAAATCGGACCATGGTAAGAGATCCTCAGGACCTTCGAACATCGGCTCCTAGGGCAATTCGTGTTAATTATCAGACTCCTATGTCAAATGTCTTCAATCATCATGTGTCACTAACTTGACCTATCGTAGGCTATGGCTCAACTCGGCAAACAACAGGATAATCCGATGTTAAGGAGTGAGAGAGACAGGGAGGCTGAAAGAGAAACAGAGCCAAGTGTCACTCAGATTTCACTCATTTAAACCGAAAATACTGGGAAATATTTCCCCTCTTAGCCAGCTGTTTTTATCCTTTTGTTTGTTCTCTGTTGAGTCCCTTTGACTGTGCATAAGGTCCGGCATGTTTTCAAAGTGTTTTTTATGATATTACTTACAGATGAGATTCAGTTCCGCAGAAGAAAGTATAAAGTATAAAAGAAGATGTATGGAAGTCCTTAATAGTTCTTAATTGAGAAATACGGAGTCCTGATTAATATCTCGTGCTGTACCTTAATAATTGCTTAAAAGCAAAAAAGTAAAACTACTGTTTAATGAAGATCGAATCTGTCTAATGGGTATATAAGATCTTACTACCTTTTCCCTACGAGACAGAGAAGCACCTTAGCTACCAGCCTAAGAAGGACCGCCAGAGACGGCACTTAGCTGCTGGTCAGTGAGTCTTTCTGTAGAATTGTTTTTTCAATACTTCTTGTTATTATATTTCTTTAGCACGTTAAGTGAATGCTTGATTCGACTATAAGGAGCAGTGCTCATTAATCCTAAGTGTCATAGAACAGAATGAAAAGGACACTTGACCAATGAAAAGAATTTTTGAATATCGAATGCCTTCTTTCTTACAACTGTCAAGCAGCGTCATCTTAACTTGGCTGTATAGCAACGAAAAAAAAGTCATAAAAGACAAAAGTCAGCTCTAATTAAAAGGAAACATGAAACCAAATTATCTTTCAAATGCAAAAAAAGAAACAGAGCTTAAAACAGGCTGCAACTTTGCCACAGATAGTTCCCTAATGATGGAAGGTGCGTTTTTCTAAATATGCTTAAATGTACACGGAAAGAAAAGTATGTGCTATAAAGAGAATAATATAAAGAAAGGGAAGGTATATGAAAAAATGAATCCAACTTACTTTTTGGACATAAAGTACCTTCAGCATCAATGAAACAAGACTCAGATTGATTAGTTGTTACAGGCGTCTTTAACCTACCCATTCATGTTATCAACTTCTGATACTTCAAATGAACTATTCTCTCCTGTCTAGCATAAGTATGTTGGTCAATTGACCCACTATAACTGTAGATTGGGACCCACTATATATGCTAGATCCAGTCTTTATAGTGGACATGAATTGTTTTCATTTGATGATCAAATCGTTCCACCTGTAAGTTCATTTCAGATGTGTGGCTTCTGCAAAGCGAACTATCTTTCCCTAAATCTTTCCCTATCGCAGATAGATTGGATTTTTAAGATATTAATTTACGGACAAATGCATTTTATGAAGTACTTTTTCTCCATTATTTACATTAACTAACCAACTGCTTGCTATTTATAAAAGTTGCTACTCAACAAGTGGATTTGGTGAACCAGGTTCACCATTTTCCTATAGTTTTATTTCAAAGAACTCTTCTATATAAATATACAATTGTATATTTTGAATACAACAAACAAACATTTAATGCATAAATCTCAAACTTGATATATGCAACACGCAAAGCTATAGTTAGTTCACTATAACTAGATTCTACTGTAAATATATATTTATATGAAATGTGCTTTCAAACAAAAAGCTATTTCCAACCGTTTATTATTTGAAATAAGCAACAAAGCTACATTTATGTTCGTTGGAATAAGTTAGCAAGCAGTGCAAAGCCTGCACGATAGCTTCTTTGGACTAAGCAATGCGCGCACCAAAAAAAGCTCAATAAAGCTTAGTCGTTGCGCCCACCAAAAACTTTTCGATAACATGCGCTTTCGGCATTTTGCACTTAGGCACAAAGCTGCATGCGGTTTATCAACACCGAACGACCTCCAAACAACCTTTTGACGTTTCGCTTGCCTACATTCGGCTGCTTTTTACTTATTTCGCTTTGGAATTTCACGTCGACGTCGCCGTCGATAGCCGAAAATAAAAGCGTCGTCTACTTAACTCCAGTGCAGCAGCAGCAGCAGAGCCATCCGGTAGCCAGCAGCAGAGCAGAGCAAAGAACGATACCCACACAGATACATTTTCCAGAGCGGTGAGTGTGTGTGTGTGTGTGATAAAAAAATAGAAAATAAAACTATATAGACGACAAAAAGTTTGTGAATTAAGAAAAACCAAAACGCAATTCGTAATCTCGTTATATCAGTGCATTTCCTATAGTTGTACCAATTCTCATTTTCTGGTTTCGTAATCGTTTCGCATTCGCCGACAAAAGTTACAGAAAGTTCTTAGTGTGAGTGTATTGGTGTATGTGCACGTGTGTATACGTATATATAGATATGTGTGTGTGTGTGACTGGAAATTTTCTAGCTTTTGAGCTTACAATTTATGATTATTATTTTATGATTACTGCCTTTTGCCCGGTTGAATCAACAACATCGTTGACCTATGCAACCAAACTGTGTTGATAAGAAATTTGATTCCACGTTTACCTATCGGATAACAGTTATTGCATAGTAATGCCGGCTTAACAAGTTGTCCACTGCAGCTCCCCACAGCTCCATACTCCCCATTTGCATCTCCACGTTTTTGCTCTTGGGTTCATTTGCTTATTGGCAGCGTTTCAACTGCAATTTGCAGTCGTCGCTGTCGCTTATCTTTATAAATAGTTGTCTCGAATGTTATGTACCAACTAAACCAATACATACATACTATATATATATTGTTCGATTTGCATGTATTAATTAGCTTTCGTTTAGATGTCGTCATCACTTTGCGTTTGTTGACTTCACCAATTGACATTTCTGAGAAAACTTGCCAGAGATAAAGAAAAGAACAAATATTATCAATTTTACTCGGGTGTGGCTGTCAATTAGAAATAGAACTAGAGATGTCTTTTCGGCTTTACATAAGAGCATGATCCATAGCAAGAGCAATAGAAGAGAGAGAGAAATAACTACTGAGGGTAAGAAAAGGACAAAGCAATCAACTCACCCTTAAACTCTTAAGCTTAAAACGAGTTTGTGAATGGAACCAGTTTTCTGCTTCAAGGTCAATGTCAAAGAAATTTTTTAAGTAAGATTTCTTTTAAATGATTCCTTCCTTTCCATTCCCTAAGATTATTAGTACCTTACCATAGACCTATTCTTATCTTTTCATATCTAGAAATACTCGAGTGTAACTAATGAAATCAGAAAAATTATGAAATTTTCTGTTAGCTTCTGCTTTCTCAGCTGTTTTTGCTATACAACGCCAGAAACTGTAATCCCTTTATCTCTATAAATATTTTGTATCTCTCTCTTCCATTTTTCCTCTCTTTTTCCCTTACTACCTCTCCATCTCAGCCTTTCGCCCTTTTGATGTCAGCAGAGCTTCTGAATCGCCCTTCTTATCAGTAACCCGTTTCGTACTTTTGACCTATTGCGGACTGGAGGCCGGACCCGGTACTCTTACGAAAACAGAACAACATCCTGAACAAGTCTCATTAAGATAATGTTGCAGAGACTTCGGAATGGAATAATTATTGTCTGTATAGGGGGCTCGTTTTCTTGTTTTTCTGTGTTATCTGAAGGTTATATACATACTCGTGCATCCAGCTGCTTGACAACAGCAAAAATTCATGTTGTTCCATAGATTTCGAATTTGACTTTGTTTTGTTTTTGATTTTTGTGTGTTCGTTTTTCGTTTTATCAACTTGTTTTTTTTTTAACAGCTGCGTTATGCATATTATATGTTCACACAGTTGAAGACTCGTACGTGTTTACACACATGTGTCTAATTTATTTTTATACACACTCTCACATATTTTCTTGATATCAGCTTATATCAATGTTGGTGTTGTGGATGGTCTATGTGGTTGTCTATGTTGTTATTGTTGTCATGCGTCGCTTAGCGGTGCTTCGTTTTTATATTTATTCGTCGTATATTTTGGGCTACATTTCAGTTTTCGATCGATTGCCGGCTCGTGTAGGTGTGTACCAACTAAATAAATCGGGTGTATATATTTAAATATATATACACAACTATATATTAATTTGACTAAAATACTTGTCTAGTGTATCAAAGTACATTTAATTTGACGTAAACAAAAGTTTATGACTATTTATTGAGTTATCAGTCGCGGTTTTAGTTGTAATCAGTAATTGCTACATATAAATATATATATTAGGTTGTGTATTGGTTATTAAATACCGCAAGACTTTTAGAAAACCTATTATATATATACATATATACGCATATATAGTATATATAGTGGATCAGTGCGTGCTTTTTCAATGTCAAACAAGTCAAGCAACATTGCAACTTTGTTGTATCTACAACTTTTCTCTATGTATCACTTAGCCCGCCTTTCCCTTACCTTTCTATCTCCTTCTACCTCGCACTCTCTCTTTCGTGCCACACGACTTTCAACAATTGGAATAACCGTTTCATAAGCAACAAACACGTCACAGTTTCGCCCGGCAACATTCGAGCCAGTGCTTAGCAACATGTTGCCTGACCTTGTTCAATGTCACAGTACATGGAACATGCGCCATATACACCTCACGCATCAGCATCTTCTGAAAGTGAAAGTGAGCGTCACAAGTGGCGTATGTGACTTGCCCCTTGTCCCTACCCCCTCTCTATTATTTCACTTCCTACTGATTCGATTACATCAGTCGCTGTGTGTCGGCTGCGTTTCAATTCGCAGTTGAGACTTGGCTCAGTTGCTAGAAGAGCATTGTCGAGGTTGGTTCACTAGTCAAGCAGCTGTGCGAATTTAAATAAATTACTAGAACTTGTGAGTGCTATACACTCTTATTGTCTGTGGCATATTGTAACTGTAAAATTGTGATAGTGCAACAAACATTAAATCAACTTTTTAGTAGTTTGACAGAAGAGGAATTATTCCAAGTGATATTAATTGAAAAGTTATTAGAGAATTTTATATACCACACATGTTTTGCATATAGAAATGGTGTTACGTGTTACTTTTATATATTTAATATAATTTTTTTTATTTCTATTAAGATTTCTCCTACTTCGAAAAAGCTTTTTATTCCCAGCAACATTGTGTCAAAGCTCTAGCAACATTTTGTGTATACAGAAGTGCGTAAAATGTTGCCAGCGCAGCAACCACCCGCAATTTCTCTCTTTTGTTGTCTCTCTTTCAGAGAGAGTAACTCTCTCTCTCTCTCTCTCGCTCATTCTCAGCGGCAACAGCTGAGCGTTTCACTAGCCTTCAAAACCTTAAACCCATTAATGATTGATAGATCTAAATGAACAAAAATTCAGTCCAGCCGTAGATGTTTTGTATTACTTTCATACAAAAACTCAAAAATTTTCGTTTAGAATCAAAATTTTCAATAGCTTTTACCAAATGATTTCTTCGTATGCACCCGCGCTCCAATCCGCGGGCCTCAAAATTTGTTGTTTAGAAAAGATGCTGCTGGGCAAGAAATTGCATCAGCCCATATCTCAATTGATACAATCCTCATTAAAATATTCTGTCTCTATTCCCCACCATGCACCATTGTTGTGGCAAAATGCGCGCGTATTGCAGAACTATACGCGAATCTCAAAGATGACCACATACTTTAACTATCCCAGCAAGGAGCTGCAGGAGGAGCTTAAATGCATTGCCCAGGCGATCGTTGCGCCCGGCAAGGGTATCCTCGCCGCCGATGAGTCCGTCTCGACCATGGGCAAGCGTCTAAAGGATATTGGCGTGGAGAACTCCGATGAGAACCGTCGCGCTTACCGCCAGCTGCTGTTCACAGCTGATGATAAGCTCTCCGAGAACATTTCGGGCGTCATCCTGTTCGACGAGACTCTGTATCAGAAGGCCGATGATGGTACCCCATTCGTTCAGCTGCTGAAGAAGAAGGGAATCATTCCCGGCATTAAGGTCGACAGAGGTGTCGTGCCACTGATGGGCTCCGAGGATGAGTCCACCACCCAGGGTCTGGATGACTTGGCTGCTCGTTGTGCCAAGTACAAGAAGGAGGGATGCGATTTCGCCAAGTGGCGTTGCGTGCTGAAGATTGGCAAGAACACCCCCTCATACCAGTCCATTCTGGAGAACGCCAATGTGCTGGCCCGTTATGCTTCCATCTGCCAGTCTGAGCGTATTGTGCCCATTGTTGAGCCCGAGGTTCTGCCCGATGGTGATCACGATCTGGACCGTGCCCAGAAGGTCACCGAGACCGTTCTGGCTGCCGTCTACAAGGCCCTGAACGATCACCACGTCTACCTGGAAGGTACTCTGCTGAAGCCAAACATGGTTACCGCTGGTCAGTCATGCAAGACCAAGAACACTCCTGAGGAGATTGGTTTGGCCACCGTTCAGGCCCTGCGCCGCACTGTGCCCGCTGCCGTTCCCGGTAAGAGATAATATCGTAAAAACTTCCTAAGACCTTTAATAAAACTCAATTTTGCTATGTACAGGCATCACCTTCCTGTCTGGTGGTCAGTCCGAGGAAGAGGCCTCCGTCAACTTGAGCGCCATCAACAAAGTTCCTCTGCTCCGCCCATGGGCTCTGACCTTCTCGTACGGTCGTGCCCTCCAGGCTTCCGTACTGCGTGCCTGGGCTGGCAAGAAGGAGAACATTGGTGCCGGCCAGAACGAGCTTATCAAGCGCGCCAAGGTGAGTTGAGCTTAGGTTATACTGCTACTTGGGTCTAGCTTTAGGATTGGTTTTACTCTTAAGTCATAGAGGGTTCTGGCTGCCAGGTTTAATGCGGTGCTCAAATGCTATCCTGCTTTAATCCCTTTTGCACTCTCTACTTTTTATTTATTAAATATCCTAACCTATCCTAATATCCTAATATTATATCATATCATTCTATAACTCGTATCGATTCTAACTCATTATTCACCCCACCTAATCCACCAGGCGAATGGTGCGGCCAGTCTTGGCTGCTATGTAGCCGGCTCTGTCAAAGGAGCTGCAGGCGATGCAGGACTGCATGTGGCAGATCATAAATATTGAACTCAAGAAAATCGGAACCAGTTTAGTTTTACTAACACAAATCTCTAAATTGAAGAACTAATTATAGTGAATATCTAATTTCAAGAGATCATTGGCCTATTTATCAAATCAAAGTCAGAACTGTTTCTGCAAAGAATTGACGCATATTTATTACGAAAATTGTGTTCTATGTCTTCACTTAAATAATCCAAAATATCTACGGCTATTTTATATAACCTATTAACCTATCTACAATTGGCACTACAATATATAGCGTAGTATATCTCCGGAATGTAAACTATTTTCTTCTTAGCCTAACTAACCCTTTTTTTACTTTAATAAATTCATAATAAAACTCAACTGATCATCCATACTTTATATCATTAATCCCATCATTATTTTATATTTTCTTATTCATATTTCATACCTTAACTGATCATTCGTACCATATCATTAATGCCGTCATTATTTTATTCTCTTCTTATTTCGCACGCCTTTCTTTTATTAATCCCAACCAATTCCCGCTTCCTTTTCTGTTTTATTTTTGCACCTAATTCCCCAAACCAGGCCAACGGTCAGGCTTGCCAAGGCAAATACGTGGCCGGTTCGATCCCCTCATATGCGGCCAACGCTAGCCTCTTTGTTGCTGGCCACAAGTACTAAACAAATCCTTCCGGCAAATGCACGTGCAATAACTGATAACCTTACGGCCGCTGACCCTACTCCATCCACTGGCTCGTCTGCGCTGAGAGCAAAGCAGAAACATTCCGCACTGCAACACAGAGTTGGAGATTACAATATTTCCATATACAATGTTTTTATATATTTTTTATTTACAATTTACCAATTTAGACGTACAAATAGATTTATTACGAGTATAATAAACGTGAACTTTAAATCTTAAATATCGCCTCTAAGCCTGAGGCAAATCAATGAAATTTAAATCTAAATTTACATAGAAGTCGGGGGAACAGCTTTCCGAATATATATAAAACGGCAATCAGTAAAAAGCTTAGAATAAAATAGAAAAATTTCCAAATTTTTGTAGTCTTAAGTATAATTTTTTAAGATTTTGTAAAGATAATTTTAGTCAAAAATTTACAGCTTTTGCTTGCTAAGCAATTCCTGTCAAACTGTAAGGCTAGCAAGCATAGCTAAACTTTGATGCTAATTGTGATACACAATACACACGGTGTACCCACGCTTACACAAATAAAACCTACACCCACACGCAACATAACGGTAATTATAGGGACACTTTATGTTTAGCCCAGAGCCTACAAAGGAAAATACCTCTTAGCGCAATTTCAGGGCAATTAAACGTAATCGAATAAACTTTTTTGCTCGCAAGACTTGTAATTTAATTTACAAAAAGTTGAACAGGTGTGCGTGTGTGTGTATGTGGGTGTGTGCGCGTAAAAAGTTTTGAAAAACTGCCGCAGGTACAATCGGAAAATGTAAGTAACGGCACAAACTTTTACAGTTTCAGTTCACTGAGCCATGCCAAAAATCGCAGTAAAAGTTGTTAACTGAAACTTCGAGCGGGCTTGTGCAAAATTGCTTGAAAAAATTTCCAAAAAAAATATTTAAATATACAAATAAAATGGACTCTTTTTACTTTTTTCTCATGAACTCTTCTTCCCTTCTCTTAGGCTAACGGCGATGCCTCTCAGGGCAAATACGTTGCTGGCAGCGCTGGTGAGGGCTCCGGCTCTCTGTTCATTGCCAACCACGCCTACTAAGGCGGCAGCAGCAGCATGACGAAGAAGCAGATAATAAAAAAAGCATCAGAAAATTTCGGCAATTTTTATTATTTATTTTCTAAGTTATAAGCAAGCAGAAAGCTAAAAAAAGCATGCAAAAAATACAAAAAAAAAAAACAAATCACAAGAATTTTTAAACGAAAACCTTAAAAAAATGCTATTAAAATGAAAATATTATGTTTACTGAGACGCAAATTTACTTTTAGTTCTAAGCACAAAAATGTTGAAGTTATGCAAATTATCTACATATTATTATTATTATATTATTACTACTATTATGAATGATTATGATTATATAATATTTCAATGTTTCAAATGCAATTGCTTTAGCATGTCGTAAATCGTAAAGGCAACAAGAACAACAACCAAAACATCAAAAACTCAACCCAATAACTAAAAAAAAACATCACCCAAGGTTTAAAAGCATTGAGATCGCATGTGTTTCTTACGTTATTTACCTATATTTTATATCTATATTTTTTCAACGTTTATATACAAAAGCTATGAAAAACGTTTTTTTGTAATTATTATTATTACACTTTATATTTATGATTATTATTATAATTATAAGTGAACAAATGACGCAAATAAACAAACGAAATCCCAAGATAAACAACAAAAAAAACAAAAAACCAAAAAAAATACTATATATTATCAAGTCAACCCAACAAATATTTATGAACATTATATGATATACATTGTTATTGTTAAAGTGCAGAAAATATTAACTAAACGAAACAAGAATATTTCAATGATAATAACTGATTCTTTGCATGGTGACTTCACATACTCATATAACTATTTGGTAAGAGTACTCAAAACTTGGCAGCTTATTGTTCTTATATGAGTGTATGGAGATCCCGTGAGATTTTATTCCTTGATTATTGCTTCATTGAGATCAAGTGAAAAGAAAGAACAAATATAATTAATAAAACATATTTATACGTTAATGATTCTTATTATTATGTGTTACTCAAATTTCTATATACATATACTTATATTTCTGCATATCGTTGTTAATCGAAAATGTTAGATACAAGCAAAACAAATAATATTACATTTATAAGAAAAACATTATGATTTTAGAAAACACGAAAAAAGGTATAACTCATTTATTAAAACCAACAAAATCCTGAAATCCTGAAAGCGAAACGTACAACAACAACATATATTAACAATACCAACAACATGTTTCACTTAAATATAACCGAAATACAGAGAAAATTCAAAAAAAACAACAAATAGAAAACAGCAAAAAGGGCATTGAACGAACATCATTCAATAAAGAAAACCTTAAAAAAGAGCAAAAATACCAACAAATGTCTTATTTATTTGCCTAAAGCTATTCCAGAATATGCTAAATAAGTTTGCATTCGACAACGTTTATAAATATTGAACCTATTCAAATGCTGAGCACTGTACTTCTATCAACAGTTTGCAAATATTGCTGCATACACGCAAGCGCATGTTAGAAGGTTTTGAAGCACTTGTACAGTTTGGAAAGTACTGGGCTCAGCAAAGCTTGTATATTAGCTACGATTTAGTTCATGTAAATAATTCAAATTGAAATATTCATACTTTATAGATACATAACTACATATAGAAAGCCTTGAACTTGGGGGATATCATATTAAGGTATACTATATAGAGAGTATAGCGTTTATCTTGTCTGAGTTTCACAATATTAAAGGAAGCGCTGATATGTAGTGCAAATATATGTTAACGTTTTATGAGCAAACTTGCATTATTTAGCAAGATAATTGTGCAATGAAATGTACATAGTGCCAGACATGATGAATCTAAAAGTTGCTTAGATTATAGCCATATTTGAATTTATTGTGTTGATTCTCATACCCTATATCTGAGAGAGTGGCCGAAAAGGGTATCAACAAAATATTTGATCTACATACAAAAGAAATTCTACAATATTCAATATTCTATTCTCTATCTTTTTTATACTAGTTTATTCAAGATTTTTTTAGATTCTCCTTTATAAGAAGTTATTATCATAAATGTTCATCTATCTTTATGAATCAGACTATAGCCTATAGCACATAACTTTCAATGAAGCTATAAATTAATCTGGGTTTACCTCAAGCAATTCAATACGATCTGTCGTTATATCAATATATTTCAATATTCTTTTGTAAGTAGCTGCTTGAATTAGAATAGTCTATTTTTGGATACCTTAAAATATTTGTATGGCAGACTCTCAATTAGAATAGGATGCCCAATTTAATAAAATATTGCATGAGATTCGGGCTATTTATAATGCTAAAACGATTCAAATTTATGCTAGTCATTGTTGTTTATTTTGTTTCCTGCCTTTTCTTCTAAGAATTCTTCCAACATATTTATTTTGGAACTAAGCAATGTTTTGCACTCTTCTCCCAATGCATTTGATATTTTATTTTAATAAATTGCACATTGCTCGCACTTCATTGGTATTTTTGTATTTTGTATCAGATTTGTTTAAATTGCGATAGCCGGGCCAATATTTATACTCAGATACGGATACAAAGCCCTTACAAAATAGCATTCCATGCGGCCGTTGAGTAGCAGACAGTCAGATACATATATCAAAGATGCTGCTACTGTTTTTTTGGCGCATCTCCTGAAATTTTAATTTACAATTTCCTTCATTGAAAATGTAAATGAAGGCACACAAAAGGCACCGTAATCTGTCCGATGATCCGGACTTCAATTCAGCTGCCGTGTCCGTTGCTATTGTTACCGTTTCTGTTTCTGTTTCTGTTTCTGTTTCTGTTTCTGTTTCTGTTTCTGTTTCTGCTGCTGTTGCTTCGTCTGCTGTTGCATCGAGTGCAAAGTTCCCTTAATCAGAATCAAATAAAAATGCGCAATCAAAGAAACACAGAGGAAGACGCCGAGACAGACCCAGAGACAGACACAGAGACGACACTTAAAACCACGAAAAATGCGACGTCAATGAAAATGGCCACAATTGACCAATCGACATGTTCGGTTTAATTGGCTTCTTTTTATACACTTTCAGTCAGCATGAAACTTAATTAACAAAATCTGTAACAATATTTCAACTATATGTATTTTTTATTGGTTGAACCCACATATAAAGTAATTGTAATTGAACTCAAGCTGGGAATTGGTGGTTACTCCTTAGCAGATCTTGGCTATAATCCGATTCCCATGGCAACAAGCATAGTGACAGGGCATTCAAATTTCGGCTCATCCAAGGAATTTGTCAGTTTTTTTTGTTATTTTTTATTGCGGCTCTTGTTGAAGCTTTCAATGCCTATTGCATATATTTTTATGAGCCATTGTAATACAATTCACTTTGAGTTATTTTTCTCAAAAAGTGAATTTCCATGCCCAACCAGGTTATTGTATGCCAAAAATATCAAATATAATACATTGCTTAGCTCAAGTGGTTAAACGATGCTTAAATATCTTATAATACGTTGAATTTCCTTTCATAGCTTAGTATCATTGACTAGAGAGTATAAATTCCTTTTGATTGTCTCCAGATGCCATTCAGTATCTTGAATTCTACACCTTTAGTGATAATTTAAGCCCCTATACCACAAATCTACTTACTCGGGGCTCATGTTGGACTATTTGCTATCTGCCAGCTGCAAGCTGCAACCCACACAGGAAGCGCAGGCGGAAAACTTTCGGTTCACCAGGTACAATCACACAATACCACAAATACCTCCTCTGTTGATAGCCAACGTGCTGCAATGTCAACATTTCCGTTACCATTGCTATGTGCCGCTTGGCCTGTGATTTCGTCCTTGTCAGTTGCTGCTGCTGCTGCTGCTGGTGCTGTTGCACAAAGATTGTTCACAAAGTGGAATTAATTGTATTTGCGTAGTATGTAAACATCATCACGTTACCGGTAGGATCCTGGAGTCCTTTAGATGCTGCTATTGTCAACCATTTGGAATATTTCTAAGCTGCAAGCGAGCACTGCCTCTGTCTCTGTCTGTGGCAACCATCAGTTGCCATTTGCCAACCTCTGTGTTATGTGGCATAAAAGGCAGCTCACTGTATCCTGTGGCATTATGTGGCACGATTGCTATGCGGGCGTACATTTTCAACTGGCACATTACGGAATACGCGCCATTTACACACAGAGCACCATGTCATGCGTCATAGAGAAAGGAAGCGAGCTAAAGTCGCTTGAAAATATTCCAAACGTCAACGTGTTCAAGCGGAAATTGACATGTCGTGATACACACAACACAGTGCCTGCATCTGAGCCTAAGCCAAAGCGAGTATAAAGGGAGTGTCCTGCATTTGATGGGGATTTGCATAATTGAGGCACTGGCTATGTTCCCATAAAGTAGCACGCAATGAAATCGATCGAAAATTATTGAATGCCAGGATGCAGCCTTAATGATATTACGTAACAAACTTACGTAACACATAATATGCAACTTCTACGGATTATCATTAAAGTCAATTGCACACGCAAGACGCTGCCACAACATACTCGACTGTACGTAACGCTAATTACAAATTGCTTTCACTCCTCTTTCTCCTCCCTCTATCTGTCTATACTCGAACATTCACAAGCAATTTCTAATTAGCAGAGAACTGCCACTCGAGGGCCCAATAACATAGAGTTGCATTCGTAACAGCCGCCGACGCAGCTAAAACTGACAGCTGAATGTCCAATGCATTTAAGCTGACCACTCAGATCCACAGTGCGCCGCAAACAATTCAAATAGTTTGAAATATGATAAGGATTAGGCTTAGAATATGTGCTTAAAATGGGCTTAGGACCGATGAGAAAGTTTGTCAGCTAATTGAAGTCATCTGATTGGATTTTTCTGGGTTTTTCCCATTTCGCGCATTAAATGTTGATAATGTTGAAATAAAAAAAATAAAAACAATAACAATAACAATAAATAAATAAAATAAATAAAATAAATAAAATAAATAAAATAAATAAAATAAATAAAATAAATAAAATAAATAAAATAAATAAAATAAATAAAATAAATAAAATAAATAAAATAAATAAAATAAATAAAATAAATAAAATAAATAAAATAAATAAAATAAATAAAATAAATAAAATAAATAAAATAAATAAAATAAATAAAATAAATAAAATAAATAAAATAAATAAAATAAATAAAATAAATAAAATAAATAAAATAAATAAAATAAATGAAATAAATAAAATAAATAAAATAAATAAAATAAATAAAATAAATAAAATAAATAAAATAAATAAAATAAATAAAATAAATAAAATAAATAAAATAAATAAAATTAATAAAATAAATAAAATAAATAAAATAAATAAAATAAATATAATAAATAAAATAAATAAAATAAATAAAATAAATAAAATAAATAAAATAAATAAAATAAATAAAATAAATAAAATAAATAAAATAAATAAAATAAATAAATAAATAAATAAATAATAAATAAATAAAATAAATATATATAGAAATAAAATATTTACACTAAGGTCAAGCTGTTAATAAAGTTTAAATCAGTTTTCAGCTTTAAGTACATTCAATGTACTACACTATACTCTATACTATATACTCTACACTCTAGAGTACACAGTTCAGTGCAAAGTCCTGTCAAATTAAGTGCGTACGTGAGTGCGTAGAGTACCGCAAGTTGCTTTATGGGAATGCATGCGTGTGTGTGCTCTAGTGCTCTTTTGGGCAACGTACTTTATTGGCAGTGAGTATCATCGTAGTTGCCGTCAGGATGGCGGCCAATGTGAAGGCCGATCGATCCGTTTGCCGCTCATCTGCCTGTACCAGTGGCAATTTATGTTCATTGAGTTGATGTTGATTTGTGCGCGGCGCGGCATGAATTTTTAATGGAAAGTAATTTTATTTTGCGGCTTGCAGTGCAGATTTCAGACTTGCAGAAAATGCCGAATAGCTGAATGTGTGTTCGATTGCATTTTGTACATTGCACTGGCCGTGTGCCAACAACCGGAAAGCCGGAAAGACACAAGCCAAAAAAGTTGTTGGCTTCGTAGCAGAAATGAGTTGTATACAATAGTTTGTTGTCATCGGCGCATGCTGCGTATGCGTAATGTGATGTGCATTTTAAGCTTAAACAGTGGCCAATTGCTTGGCTTGGATAAAAAGGGAGAGGGTTTAGTGTAATTTATATTCACAACTGGCAATATTTGGATAGTTCTTATAGTAATTGTAATCTCCACTGCTTGGCATTAGAACTCCATAGGGAGTATTTAAATAGAATAGTTCGTAAACTATAATACAAATCTTTATTTGCTAGCAGCTCGCCTTATAGCTTTAAACTTTCAGTTAATATAGAGCTTTACCACTAGAAGCCAAAAGTAGTATAAAGTTATGTTTCTATTGATAAGAAAATGAAAGTAAATATATATTCTACTGAGATTTGAGTAAATGTTCAAGATCAACAATGTATAATGTTACAGCTCAATATAGAAACATCATCAAATAGAACTAACATAAGTTTTGTTTCATTGCAGTCTGTATGATTTCCATTTGTCGAGACCCTTAACCAATTTAAATAGCAATTTGAAAGCCGAACAAACGTGCAATGTGCACTGACCATAATGATGACAATGACAACGAGCTGTGGGATTAGCGGAATTAATGAATGTTGACAAAATGGGAATTCGACAAATCCATTTATCTTCTCCGAGCGCATTTGCTGCCATAATTGACACGGCACATAAATCGCAGCACAAATAAATAAGCCCGCATCAAGTTCTTGATACACGCATTTTCGCATTAAGCAAAAAATAACCCGCTGGGAAAAAATAAAGTACGTGTATCACTCCGGACTGTGAGCCGTTGAGCTGCCGTAAATATTACGAGATACTTCGGAGCTGCAAATTCAGTTGCACTTTAAAGTGGAGGGAAATGTCGATTAGGTTAATGAACGTTATACAGAATGATAAGTTTAGAGCTACAACTTGTAAACAAAGTACTATTTGCACTCCATATAAGGAGATCTGCTTTCACTGCATTGAATTCTCCAACGATTTCTTTTCAACACCTTGACATTTTCTCTGTCGCATTTGTGCAATTAAAATGGCTTTAGAATGTAATCTGCTTGCAAGTCTCTTACTTTGAGAGTCGAGTGCAAATCACAGCTGAAAATCATTTCAATGGCGCGCAACGTGAAAGGGAGTACTCTATGGTTGGGGGGGAGGATGGCAAGGGGTGTCAGTGTTACTTGGAGAACTTGGAGCACACACGTAATTATTTATGCACAAATATTTTCTAATGAGCAATGCAATGAATGCCATTTAATTGCAGCTGGCGATAGTTGTGGAGCTGGAGCAACATTTTGCACCTATGGAAACTAAATGCGGTTCTTCACAATTTTTTCGCAAAACATTTAATTAAATTTAACAGGCAAAACTTAAATTTCTTACTTGAAATGTTGAAACATTGTTTACTTACTTTGTCTCTGCAATTCTCTTATTGTAATTCTAGGAAAATCTTCAATGCCATAATAAGAGTATATTATGACATCGAGGTTGAAAGGGTTTACTTACGTTACACAAAGAGCCATCCCACTTTATACTTATAATTGCATTCGTTATAATTCAACAGAATGGAAGTTCATCTTTCGTAAAATAATTGGTTCTCAATTTTAGAATTTTCTTGCTGCTGTGCACGTAAAATTAATTGCAAAACTTATAAATTCGAAGCAAAATATCAGGTTTGTATAGATTACTTAATGTTGCAAGATAAAGGTTATATACATATATATATACAGGATAATTCAGACCTTAATTAAAGTCATCTCTTTAACAGGCAACTTTTATTAATTTGTTTTTCAGACGCCAGCGCATTAATTCGTTTCAATGAAATTTATTTTTTAATTGATTGCCTGTCAATCCAATTGAAAAGTTAAATCGCTTAAAAAATCGTTTGTCTGTACCGCAATTGCTTTAATTTGATTAAGAAAAGTGTTGAAAAACATTAAATTGATTTTTATATACCGCACGTCAGAGTTTAAGTGTTCTTTTTATGAAAAAGTCGTATTGATCACACGATTTTTCCTTCTGACACGGCCATTTCAGGAGCTTCAAGCAAACAGGACGTGTGAATAGGCGACACCTGAAAGTGCGCTACGTATTTGACAGGTTCAGCAACTAAGCCACAGGCAAATTACCCGCAATGCACAGATTTAACAAGGCCAACAACAACAGAAGCAGTCGAAGCTTAACAGGCTTTGTCTGAAGCAATGTCCTTGCCGAGTTTGTGGCTGAAATGGATCTGAAATTTTGTCACAATTATCCCAACTAAGCCTACCAGCAGCATATTACCGAATGGAAAATGAGAAACTGAGAAACAGAGAATAAATGTGGTATAAAATGCCACATACTTTTGCAATTAAAGTTTGGCCAATGCTAAGTAAAGGACAATGGAATATGCCGCCATTTAGATTTTCCATTACAGATAGACACCACAAAAGTGTTAGCCATTTTAGGCGAATGCATTTCTCTCGACTGTTGTCTGAGGGATTATGTTCTGGGACTTTGAGCTGGAGCACTTCAAATGTATCGTTTGTTCAGTTGAGTTTTGAAATTAATTGGATTTGTTTTGCCTTTTCTCGTCTGGGATAAAACGGAAGCCGGGCAGGAGCTCTGACGTCAGCTAAATGCGTAGTTTCACATGGCAATGCACAAAGTTCTTTGATATAGAACGATTGTTAAGCTGACAATGAGCTTTACGTTTTCTATGAAACTTTCCTTTTGTGGTATTAAACCTTGATTCCGACATGGAATTTGCAATTAAATAAAATGCTTATGCTTAAATGAGTGACGATGTTTGGTAATACGCAGAATTAAGAATAATTGCAAGTTCTATTTTAACAGTTGAACCCTTCAAGTGAGAAGTTCGTCGTAACACAAAAGCTTGTTAACTCCTTCACAAGAAATCAAAATAAATGCTACTAATTTATATACTTTTAATTGAATATAGCGCAAAGTGGCTGGACCAGACCTTTCACTTCATATGCAGATAGTCGCAGAGATACTCAAAGTATCTCTGAGTCTGAGCTCTGATTATCATTTCCACATTTAATTTGATATGTATATAAGTAAGTTATGCATCATCTACAAGTCTGTCTATGTTACTTTAAGCATCACCCCTTGCGAGCTCAAGCACTTCCTTATAAATGAACATTACAGCATTTTAAAACTGCCGCCGTCTGTGTCATGGAATGCCTCTCATGCTAAAAAATCATCAGCACTTCAATTGAAATAAATGCAGCGACATTTGCGTAAACATGAAACGAACTAAGTACACACTTAAGCTGCATGCACTTTACTCAACAATCGTAACCATAGTTGCCGTTGTGGGTCAGAGTGACGGCAGTACAGGCAGGCCGACAGTCCGGCAGTCCCACAGTGCGTATGCTTAATAGGTGTACACAAATATCAGCAATGGGACACGTGAAAGCGTCAAGAGTAACAAATACAATAAGCAATCGCATCACTTCCGTTATGGTTAGAGCACTCTACTAGACGATAAAAGAGAGAAAAAGAAAGGAAATTTTATTGCACTTGACAATGGAACTTGACATAGCAATAGTATATACTACAATATATATATATATATATATTTATGTTTGTGTGTGTAAATTGCATTCGCCTTGAATCAAAGCTTTAAACTTTTGACTGACTGGCCGACTAGCCGATTGACTGACAGATTGACATACTCGAGCATTTATTTTGATTGATGTGAACTGATTCATATATATATATAGGAGTATATCTTATAGAATTTACATAAAGTGCGAAAAGTTGATGAAATCGTCTCGAGAATTTCTCATTGCTTTTAACATTTTAGCATTTAAAGCAGACGGCGCGCAAAATCGATCAGAATAATGCATAAATTTAATTAAATTCCAAGCAATCGCTTTACAAATTAAAGAAAGCCCCACATTTCACATTATCGCATATTAAGCGAGAGACGGGAGTGAAAGATTGTCGCATTGAAATCGCATTCCATCAATTCGTAGTTCAGTGCACATATTGTATTAGCTCGATTCAATTTCCATTTCAAAAGCGATCAATGAATAGAAAATATTCTTTACTCTCTGAACATTGTCTTTCAGCTAAAGTTGTTGCTGTCGCTAGTTTTGTTGCCAGTTGCTGCTGCTGTTGCTTTAGCTTCTGTGCCATGTCACCTGTCAGGTAAGGTCCAAGTTTTGTGTGGAATGTATAATAGTACAGTGCAACTGCTACTGCTCTGACTTTTTAACGGAATTCTGGATGCCACCTACTACTACTGTGCCCTTAACTTTTTCAGTGTTCGTGTGGCTTTTGTTCTTTGCTAAGCGGAAATTGTTTTAGCTGCAAATAAATTTTGTTACCAACAAAGTTTTCGCCTTCACCAATACAAAAAGGAAAATGACCTAAGCCCAAGTTGCGCGTGGAAAGTATGAAGGAAAAAGTTTGAGTATCCCAGCCAAAAGAAGCGCTAATAGAATTTTATTTAATTTTCCTAAAGAGAATAAATTATGCGATAGAATATGGATTTAGGTAATTATAAATGAGCATTTTAATGCACGAGTAGCTTCATTAAGGGTAAATTAGAAACTTGTTCACACTTAAATTTCCATAAACTGATGTAAGATATACTCAAAGCAGGGTTTATACATATATATATATATAGAAAAACTGTTGAATTAAGTCATAACAGGGCGATTTTCAATATTTATTGCTTCACGCGTTCGAAGTATTGCCACGCTTTGAAATCAAGAATAATTATCCAATAGAAATCGTTATTGTTTAACCGATAAAATACACGTTGCAAGTCAACTTATTGGACGTAATCTATATAATATAGTCAGACTCATTTGGAATACATTTAGAATTCTATATTCTTTCTTCTTGATTATTTCAAGCCACTCCCTTTCACACTTTCAACCAACTTTCACTAACTTATTATTCAAGTTCTTACAGCGACTCCTCGCGGCTTTCTGTTCTCGACTCTTAATTATTTCTGTTTTTTTTTTTATATATTCCGCTCGCCTTTTCATTATGCAATTTGATTTACTTGAGCGTGTCTGAAATAATTTTCATTGACGTGACAATTTTGCAAATATTCATTTTTAAATGTTGGGTCAGCGTGGCTGCAAGCCCCCGCTCTATAGGCAAAATCAAGAGCTCGGGTAAATGAAGTATTTCTGATACTCGTTTGCACAAGGCTATTTTTAAATGTTGCATGTGTCAGAAATCCCCTGCTGCAGCTCTATATACTGTGACAATGCCACACACACCCACACACACACAAACACTCACTCACACACACACGTGCAGAGGAGGTTTATCAGGGACATTGGGAACATCATACGCAATGTGCCAGTTGATTGTGCACGGAAATTAGTTTCTACCAATTACTTTTCGATGAGAACATTTCCTTTTGACTGTCCATATACCTAACGGAACACCCTTAAGGTCATAAAGGCTCTGTTGACGTCTCTCTCACAGCCATTGACTAATTGAATTGTTGAAATTGACTTTGGGCCGATTTCGATCGAGTTCTCACTTCTCACCATAAGCCTGACTCAGCTCCATGAGTTTGTCAATTGAGTGAGTAAAATTAAACTGTCAATAACAACAACAGCTTAAAGAAACTGAACAAACAGAATGCCTGACTATTAGTTACCCTATAATTAGAACAAAGGGATAGAATTGTTTAAAAGTTTCGTATATATTTGAGCTGTTTTAATTGTGAAAACTATTTTGTTTATTACTCAAAGGAAAAATCGAAAAAAACGAACAAGAACTTTTTAAATTTCCAAGAACTTCACAAAAAAAGAGGATTTGTTTTGCTTTTAATGAAATACCAAAGCATTTACTAAGAACTATTATTAGACTTCTCGGAAAATTGATTCAGCATGTTGTAGAAAAGTAAAATAGACTTGTCCTTTGTCTTTATCCTAAGTGGGTTTTCCAGATCGATTCCTCTATTAATGATGCAGCAATAGCTTTGAATATCAACTATAAGTAGACCTATCGGAAAATTAATTCAGCAAGTCGAAGAAAAGTACAACTTGTCTATATCCTATATAGATTTTCCAGATGGATTCCCCTATTAATGATGATATCAATCAATCAATCTTTGAATATCAATTTCTACCCAACCGAAACAAGTCTTACCATATTGTCATACCCTTATAGACCAACTTATGTGAACAGGGTAAATATTGACGAATTGTCTGTACAACATGAACAACACCTGTTTTTAATTAACAACACTTTTTCGAGTGTTGAGTGTTTATTTCATTTTATTTTGTTGTAGAAATAAAGTGCTTGACTTGCATTTTGCATAACTTCTTGGTATTCTCCGTATGCGTCAGCTATACTTGATACCAAACCGAAAATGTAGCCCTATTTTTAGCACGCTTTGGACTTATGCAACTCGAATGCAACCGGCTTGGAGTCTGATTTAATGCTGTAGTTTTCCATATGGGAATTTCCAGAGATACATTTAAGCAATGGGCCCACTTTGCGTCTGTTGCTGTTTGCGGCAACGCCCACAAAACTTCGACTGGCTCTGACTTGCCGTCCGTCAACTAGTTCCCACCAAATTTGGCCACATGCTTCTCTGGTCTTTTCTGTGGCTCTGCTTTAGTGGCTCGCACTGTGTACCCCTCTCTCTCTCACCAGCTGTAGTCCCTCCGTCTTGGTTTCAGTTTCAGTTTAAATGTTCATTGTGAGTTTGGCAAGAGCAAAGGCATAAGTAAAATCAAGAGCAAGAGCAAGAGCAAGGCATGACATCAGCCGCCACTGTCGACGGCATCCAAGGCGGAATCACAATCCGGAATCACAGTTACGGGTGCGGGTACGTTTAGCGTCTGTGGGTGGCCAGTATACAGAAGAAAGCAGTTAACATATAATTTGGCATGCACCCTACATGGAAACGTTGCTCTGATTAACTAGTCGTTGGTTCTTTTCTCTACTAATACTTGTCTTATATTTAATCATATTTAAACAAAGTAAGAAATATTTTGTAACTTCAGTTAGAACGTAAAAGAGTTGTTTAGGTCTTCGTCATTCTTTAAAAGGAAAGTTGAGTATTTATTATAATTTTCTATAAAAATAAAAAGTATATACAGAAATAGAAGTCTATATAAAGACAGATATAAGCTTCTAATTCTATCTCCATTTCATTCTTATAATGTCTCTATCGAAGTAAGAATTTGTAATGAATTTATTAGTCTGAAGTTCCACAAGGATAGAAGACAAAATTATGAATTAATAAACGGAAAATTTACTAGATTAATCTAGTTTTAGTCTTAGAAGCGCATTGACAATTCGTTTCAACTGTTTCGCAGAGTTCGCTGACACATTTCAGCTGCTGTTGCTGTTTCCATTCATTTTGATATTTATTTTCACTGTGCCGCCAGTTTGGCTAATAACCGAAATAAAAACTAAGCCAAAACTTATCAAGCAAAATGGCACGAGCCAACAAAAAAATACAAAAAATATAAGAAAAAAGACAAACAAATCTGAGAAAATAACAAAATAGCAAACTGAAAAAGAAAACAAAATAAAACAATGCAAAGAAGAGTCAGTGAAATCAATAAACTTCTAGTGGGGCTTGCGGGTACGGAGAAAAGTCAAAAGCACTAGAAATGCCATAAATAAGTAGAAAAGTAGAAAAGCCGCAGAGAGAAGCTCTGTTTATGATGCCATAAATAAGTATCGTTAGTTTTCCGCAGTTTGTATGGTACTTATTTTTCTTTCTTTTTGAGAAATCAACAGCAGTGGGAAATACTGGACGTTAAGTGCTTTGTGAATGAGCTAAATGAGCTGTATTAATTGTTTTATATGCTGAGCATGTGCCCCCTCGAGTTGTTCTTATAAATTACAAAATCAAATAATAAAAAAAAAAAGAGAAACAATCTAAAAAACAGTTCAAGCTCAAGGCAAAACAATTGACGACAGCGGCATGAGTCGATTGTTACACAAAAAATACAGAAGCGACTGACTGAGTGACAGACTGACTGACTGACAGAGTGACAGACTGACAGATTGACTGATTGACACTTGCAAATCAGCTGACGTTGCTGCAGGCGCCAAAGCCACAAATAAAAAAAAAAATAAACAAAATCTAAAAAATACAAAACAAAATTAAATAAATTAATTACGGCTTGGGCTCATCTTGTTGTTGTTGTGGCTCAGACACACTCAGTGTTGGGTGTATTCTGTACTGTTATTGTTGTTGTTGTTTTTGGTTAACTCATTCATTAATTTCACTTACCGCAAATACAGCAATTTCGCGATGCACCTTGCACATTGTGTTTATAGTATACGATAAATAAAACATGACAAAAGTAGTGCCAATGTCAGATAATACAAATTAGAGGCAAGTCTTAGTCTCTCTCCCTCTCTCTCACTATATATATATATATCTCCTTCTCTGTGTCTTTCTTTCCTTAACTTTAGTTGGAAAACATCACATGCAGTCGCATTTGCCTCTCGTTTAGTTTGTGTATAAACTCCATCTGAAAGTTAATACTATGGAATTCATATAAAAGAAACCACACACTAAATTAATATATATATAGTACACAACGGTATTTATCGGTTTTACAGATGCTGTATATATCGAATATTACTAACGCGGTTCTTAAATTGAACAGCCTTCGAATGGATGGAAATAGGTTTGCGTGTTTCGGAGCCTCGAAATAGAAACGCAAGTTTAGCTTCGCTTAGGTCAGTTCTCATAACAATGAGAAAGTTTTATAGTCCATCCAGAAGGTTGTAGAAGGTCAGCAAAACTCCATTTTGAGAACACAAGTGACTCATTCTTGAGCCATAGTTAAACCGCTGCTAATCGCATAAGGTTTATAACCTGTATTGAACTCGACTTGAACTTCCTATCAAAAACAAATTGACTTTAGAATATTTAATAAATAAAAAGGCATAATACGATTAACTTAATGATCTTCATCTTAATACGTTCTGTTTTCCTTATTCGAAAACTGGGCTGATAGCTTATTGGCCATATTTATTAAAGAATGAATCATTTGCTGAAACTTTTGATTGATATCTTGAGTACTGCCCTGGAATCATTTAATAAACAAGCTTCCTCAATGTATACAAAGAAAAATTAGGTCGAACTCCCAATTGACAATCGAAGCTGATTTACATTTTCGTAATTTACTTTATACTGCAATATTTCTACTTATAGAGATAAGTTTGTTATTGATTCGCAGCTTATTCAGAAGTCCTGAAGGATTAATACCGAATGCATATCGAGATAGTATATAATGTTATAGTTGTTTATCTTTTCATAACACTTCTGAGATTTATAAGTATTTATAATAATATCTAAGTAATATTTACTTGCATTTTATATTTATTTTAACTCCTTTATAAATGCATCTCAGTCTTTTTATCTTTTCATTATACTATTTACATTCTTTTATAACTAAAATAATATAATATAGTATTATATTTATATATAAATTCCTCTATAAATAAATCGCTTCTTAACATCAACTGCTATTAGTCGCCTCCACAATAGAGTTTAATAATAAAATCAGCAAAAACAGAGTTCAGAGTCGATAAAAACTTTTTAATTAAAAAAATGGATGAAGTACTTGTTTCAAAACACATGAGATTCCTTTATTAACTTATTGAGAGAAAAAAAATTTAAGTATTTGTGTGTAATCCCAATTGTTTAGAATAGTTTTCTCTGAGTCAAGCCAAAACTAACAAAAGTACTCAGCAGTTGCCAGAGCTGAAAAACAGCTGATCTTGCCACCGAAAATGATGGCTTGACAAATTGATTGAATAAATGGCCAAAACTCACGCAATTAAATTTGTGTTTGATTTCTAAAGCACGCAATTGAATCATTTGAAAAAAGACTTAAATTTTTTTAATTGTTTTCCATTTAGTTTTAAACAAACGCTGTCTAAATTTTTGTTCAACTTGCTCTAAATGTGCTTTGTTTCTTTTGTTTTGTGCGGCTTTTTGTATACCTTAGACAAATATAATCGTTAAAGAAGGGTATATTTGTGGCAAATAATGAAAAGCACTTTTCCGAATACTCTTTTTATTTAACAGTCGGCAAAAAGTTACATTTTCTTAGTTAATCTCTTATGTTTAAGGCCTGCCTTGAATCTTTGTTACTGAATACTACTTTACTGAGTATTTTTTTAAGATCAATTATATATATATTCTTCCTAAAGAAATTGCAGCTAAATGAACGAAACTTATACAATTGCGAATAATGTATATATTTTGTATCTGAGAGCGATTACTTTAAAGGGAACCAAATATATATTCATGTATGATTAAACACTTTCTAAAGCAAAACAAAATTCGCGATACTTTTTGAACAGACCTCGGTACTACACTGTAGCTCTTCGTATAGGGTATCCCATAGTCGATCACTGTCAGCCATATCAATCTGATACGCTTTGGTGCGCACTTCTTATGGTATAAGCCAGCAGCTGGTGACTTTTCTGTGTTCTGGAATGAGATTGGCCAGCATTAGGTTACACTGAATGACTGGACGCTTAATTAGATTTGACTCTGTTGCAGGAAAGGAAAAAATTTTTTTACTGTTTGGCCAAACGACACTTTGCGGTTATTTTATGACTCTGGGGCGTGTCACCCAATGGAAAAATAAGCAAAACAAAGCCAAACACAGGCAGCAATTACAATGAACCCAGCTGAAGCTGAAGCTGAGCTGAATCAAACATAAGCAGGCAACTGGGGGTACAGCGTCGTCATCATCATTAGTAATTAATCGAGCAGTCAACTAAACAACCCCAATCATAATGATTTTTTTGCTTTACTAAGAATTTTAACCAGTTTTCCAGCTGCTCGGCAATCTCTTAGGTATTTGGGCTAACTCTGGAGCGACGCCAGTTCGTCTAGTCCCATGTTAAGCCTGAACTAAGTTCGCTCTGAAGTAACTTTTTTCTTTTTTCTATGATTCGCAAATTTCATTTATTTTTAGCCGAACGATGTTCGTTCAGACATTGAATTTGATTATATACGTGTCTATTGTATATATTTAATTTTTTTAGGCTTCGATCTTATAAATATTTATGCCGTCGTTCGATTTATTTTATGCACACATGTGCTACAGGGCGAGGGCTACGTGAACACACACTTTGAGGGCGTGTTAAAGGTATCCATTGAAGGGGAATAATGTGAACAGTTTGTTTAATTACCATTTCGAAGAAAAGACAATTATGTTTAACTTGTATAGATTGTATATAAATAAAGAGAATATGTGCTTATAGTAAGCAGTCATATTTAAAGCTACTAATTTACGAAATAGTCAATTTGCTCGTTCACTAAATGAAAACTGGTTTTAGTCGAACCAGCTTGAAGATCAAACAAATCAATTTTAAAGGTCATAATTTCGTAAGCCAATATATAGTAAAGCCGACCAAAGATCGAAGCTGATACTCAATGAGGTGTCAATTGATTTGTATCGCCGAAGGAACTATAAATAGTTCTTCAATCTAAATTTGAACATTAAAGAACTCTGTATTCCAGTTCATCACAAAGCTACAGCCCTGATTTCAATATATATCAGCAGATGGAGCTGCTCACGACAGAATCTGTGTAAAAGTAAACATGTTTCCGCTTTTTGCGGTTTTCATTTTCAAAATTCACAGACACATTAAAACAAAATGTGTGGCTATTAATCGCTGGCTGCTTTTTTTTCATCTCTCTTTTTCATGTTAAATAATGGTAAATAACAAAGGTAATTTTATTCAAAAAGATATTTTTGAAACAGCCAGCAGAAAAACGCTCGCATCGTCGTAAAATAATTTTAATACTCGTATCAAAAAAATATCATAGTAAATATTGCGGTTGATCGGCTAAGTAGAGCCCAAGCCACATTAATTAGCCCGCAGTATTGTCATAAATAAACCAACAGCTAAATAAACACAGCCAGAAAAAACAAAATCGAAAAAAACGGCAGAAAACCAAACACAACTAGCGCACATATTATGAGCCGAAAAGCACTTCAAGAGACGTGTCCATTGATTGCGTTATTTATCGTATACTCCCATCTATCCATGTGTACGGCGTATGTGGCATAAAATCATTTGGCATTTATTGTGTGCCACAGACTGAAACCCAAGCCCCAGCTCGGGCGCAAGTGAGGCCGACCACGCGTCTCTATTTGCGGCTCATTTGGCATGCCAATCAGCTGTCGCGCTTATTGCCATAGCTACCCGACGTCAAACGCTTTAGTTCAGCTCCAGTTCGGCTCCAGCTTCAGTTCCAGCTTCACACAGTCCCATCTGGCGAAAGGGGAAGTGGAGGTGCGGTTAGTCCAACTCCAAGCGGAAGTGCCGTTTGCCTCACTTTGGCGATTCGTTTCGCATTCTGTGCAACATTCGCGTGCCACATTTCGCCCATCCATTGTTCGCCTTCGGTATATGAAATTCGTTCATGAAAATGCATGGAACTCGAACCTCTTTTGCATTTGTAATGTCGTCGTGTAACACACTCAAATAAGCACGGAAGTTGGGCGTGTGCCTTTGCATCGTGACACATCAGAAATGCTCTGAAGAAAGGCAAAAAAACAAAAAGCACTGAACATATTTTATTGTATAGAGAAATAGGGAAATAAAGAGCCAAACAATTACAAGTAGGAAACAATATCTGGCAGAGCTGTAAGTATCAGTCACAGTAACCCTTGAGATGAGTTGCACATTTATTAAAACTGCAGAAATGCAATTAATAATCATAAGGAAATAAAGTGAGTGATTTCCTCAGATCATTTTTGAATAGTTCAGCACTAAGTCGGTAATAGTAAATTAGTATAAAACTATATACAGTAAAATCTTTTACACGGTCTTTTTTTACACGATTTTGAAATATCACGATTCAGAAGAAATTTAAAAATTTTTTACACGTAATTTTTGATTTAACACGAATTCCAAAAAAAAATTTTTAATTTTTTACATGATTTTCTGCAGTGTTTGATATCATCCAAGTGGCAACTCTACTTCACGGTTTGTTTACCCTCTAGACAGCCCTGCCAACTTTATTTGGAACCAAAAAAAATGGTAAAACCTCTTTTTATTTAATATATCAGTTTGTAATGACGAAATATATAATTTCAATAAAGTTTAATATCACTTTTTTTGCGGGGTTTTTTAAGAAAATATTTGAATATATTTCATTTTACACGATTTTTTTAGGTTGTGGAACAGATACTCAAATTTACATGTGAATCGTGTATTTTTTACACGGTTTTGATTTACACGGTTTCCTTAGGAACGTATCTACCGTGTAAAAAAGGATTTTACTATTAGTATCAACTTTATGTGTGACAGAGAGATATCGCTAGATCAACACACATCGGAAGTGTCTATTTGAAAGAAATTGAACTAAGCGTCTTCACAACTTTATTTTTTTCTAATCAACAAGTCACTTATAAATTTATATATAGTATATCTAGAGAGACTTCTATCAACCGATGCAGAATATATTTATTATACTTGTCTTCAGGGGAACATACAATATTTATTAATTATTATTTATATAACAACAAATTTGAAAAGGTTTTTCTTTATTTCCTCTTTGATAGAGCTCTGTATCGTCTCCATTTTGTAGGCGTTTCCCTTTTACGGCGCACCAATATGCCAACCCGGATAAGCCTTTCAATGTCATATATCGTTCTCTTGACTTTGTTGATGTCCGTGAAGACGGCCGGCTTCGTGGTGTTGTAACAATTGCCACCAACAGAAGCAACGCCGCAGAGCTCCTTGTTCAAGACCAATGGAGAGCCACCGTCATGGAGACAAGAGGCACGATCAGTGGGCAGTTTGGCGCATATACTTGTTGCCGATAGGAATCCTGGTTTATAATGTTTCTCACACTCATAATGGTGGACATACATGACAGTTCCTTTCCATGGATCAACTGTTGGTTCCCGTAAGCCAACGCTCATATAACCCCAGGCAAATGTCAGAAACTTCGCGTTGGGTGTAATAGGTCCGGAGCAGAGCTGTATGAACTCCATCAACCTGCCCCTTATGGGCTTCTTCAGTCTCACCAACGCTATATCATAATAAGTTTGTTGGCTCTTATACTCATCCGGCGTGTACACAGTATCTACGAGTCCCCAGGGGTCCTCATTCGTGTTATATGTGGCTGTACCTACGTGTTAACAATTATGATTTGATCAATTCCCAATCGAATATCATACTCTTACCCATGGCGTAGGAGCCCCCCAAGCTATAGCGGTACGGCTCAATGCAAGAGGCTGAGGTTATAACCAATATCGGCGAAAAGTAGGAACCACAACAAGCAAAGTGACCATCGCCTCCATTATTAATGCTTACCAGCCAGCCTCCAAAATTGTCTCCCGTATTCGTGTGCATTCCGCCCCATTGGCGGGTGCCTGGATTGGTCTTTCTCGAAATTGAATGCTTGTATACTCTGCCCGAAGCTGAATGCAGCCAGACGAGGCAGAGTAGCGTCCATTGTAGTCTCATTTCGTCAATTTTTAGTATTGAACTAGTCGAGAACGTGATTCACTTGATAAATGAATCTTATGCATAATGTGAAACTAATTCAAATGAACTTTATGGCTTATTAGGCGAATTATAATACTTTTACGCTCTGCTAAAATCAAAACAAAAGTATAAAAAACGATAAGTAAATAAAAATTACTTACTCTAAATAAAGACATACTTTGTATAAAATACAAAGTTCATGGAAATCAGTTGAAGAGATATAATAGATATCAATCTTTTCGATTTGGACGTTTCCGTTCCGTTCCGACACCATTCCGGACATTCTGCTCGACATGCCTAATAAAGGGCTTCACGGCGGGCCTCGAAATGTTGAAGCAATTGCCACCAATAGAGGCAACGCCGCAGAGCTGATTTCGCAGGACTAACGGGGATCCACCTTAATGGAGGCATTTGCAACGATCGAAATGTAGTTTCGCGCATATTGATGTAGCTGATATGAATCCTTTATTATAATGTCGCCTACATTCACTGGTTTCCACATAATTTACTCCTCCATATTGTGGATCAAAAGTCGAATCCCGTATATCAATCTCATTCATCTGGGGTGTGATCTCACAGAGCCCTTAATGGGTCTCATCAGTCTTGCCTCCGCGATGTCCATAAAGGTGTCTTGGGCCTTATACTCATCTTGTATGCAGACAGTATCTATGAGTCCCCAGAGCTGCTCCTCATTACTATATTGGGCAGTACCTTGATATTTATGAATATTATTTACAGATTTGTCTATAAGCCTGCAAGAATATCTTACCTTAGGAGCTCCCGAGCTGTATACAAGAGGCTGAAGTTAACACCAAAACAGGGGAAAAGTAGGCACCACAGCAAGCGAAGTGCCCATCGCCTCCAGAGGCTTAAGAACCAGCCTCCATAATTATTTCCTGTATTGGTGTCCATTCCGAGCCACTGACGTTTACTTGCGTTCGTTTTTCTCGTAATTGAACGGTTTTATACTCTGCTCTAAAGCTATCCAGGTTAAGAGCAGCAGCAGCAATTGTCGTCCCATTGCCACAATTCTGAATACTGGACTAAAAACAAATTCAACGTAGAAATATTCGTGATGTAGATTAATGTTATGCATAATGTGGAACTTATTCAAATTAGCTTCACTTCATAGGGAGAATTTTACATATCTCTGCTCTGATTTCATTATGATCCATTGATTTTTTGTTAATTTTAATAAAAATTTATCTTTTATGAAGATGTACCAAGCGGATATTCGGCTTTATATCATGCTTTATATACTATATACTTTCCGGAGTCGGTTATGATTTGTTCTGCTTCTTAAGTACATTAGTAACTTTTTAATATAACATTGTATGTATATGGGTTAAAAGTGGAAATATAACAATAGGTGTTAATATATAAACTAAAGTTTCTGTAATATTATTGAAATTTAAGACTTGTTTGCGCAAAGAAACTTAGAAGAAATTTTTATTTATTTATTTGTAGTCGACTAATAAAAGAGAAAAATGTATAAAATGACTAAAATAAATTATATAAATATATAAAAATAAAATAAATATATATTTTAAATTAAAAATAGATAAAATTTAAACTTTAATGTAATAAATAATATTTAATAGAATTAATAATAAAAATATTTATTATCAAAACTTATAAATTTAGGAATACATATTATAAAATTATTGTACCCTAAATGGGATAAAAGATAAAATATAATAGATAAAATATATACTACAGAAGTGCCATATATCCGCATTAAAAAGTAATTCATATCAAGAAATTTCAAGGAGATATAAATGTTAATTAGAAGATCAAATGTACTACCAAAAAATATGAATATAAAATGAATTTAAAACTCTAAATACTTAAAATTAGTATTTTATTAAGCGAGCTGCCCTTTAGTCGCATCTGAAGCTGCTACGCAAATTGAAAAGAATTTCAAATGCGAAACAAAAGTTTTTATTAAATATACGTTAGTATTAAAACTGGCAACAAACGCAAGTCTCTGGGCCGGAGTCCAATGTGGTCGAGACCGCCTGTCGCCGAGCACCAGAGCCGCAGCTAGCGCCAGTTGCCAGTTGCCAGTTGCCAGTTGCCGGGTTATATGATGTGTCTCTATGTGCGACAGGGTGCAAAGTTCAAGAAGATACGTCGCCAGCTGATGACTTCACCTGGCACTTGATTACAGAGAGAGAGAGAGAGAGAGAGAGAGAGAGAGAGAGAGAAGACACGAGTAGTCGCAGATGGGAACGTCATAGTGAACTACTTGAAGCGAGTGTCGAGTGTTTTGAATGAGGCAAGCAAATTGCATTTCCAGGTGCACTGAACTTTGGCGTTTTGTCTTCATTGGTGATCTAACCAGTAGCACATATATATATATATATATATATACATACATCCTAAGTCTTGAGTCTATTCATAGAGACCGGATGTCGACACAATGCCAGACTATTATTTGTTTAGACTGAAAGTTTATGTTCTCTGCGCAATTTCATTACATTTTCGATATTAACGTCTCAGAGCTCAAGAATCGCTCAACTCTTTTTATCAACCAGGTCAATAGCAGCTTTGATATTGGATCAAAGATTTCTGAAAGTCTGAGCCATTGATTGACCCTCTTAGTGCATTGTCGCCGGATGTTAGGGGCATAAGCATTCCTCGTATTGGTCTTTGTCTGCCAGAATATTTGTTTTCTTTTCAATTTGGTTATTTTTTTCTTCCAGTTGTTTAAACTTTCCTAAAAGTAAACAGAAAAAGACCCAAAAAAGAGAATGAAAAACGCAAACAGCTTCTACTGAGCGATTTAAGACCGCTTCAAATTTTATTTGCCAGCCACACACACAGCCCACACTTCCACACACAATTTGATTGTGTGTGTGTTTGTGTGTCTTTTGCAGACAAATCGGTTTGTCACTTTAACGAAATGATTATAATCATTCGGATTAACCTGAAACTGAAACTAATTTGGCACAGCCCAAATTTGTCACCCACTTTCCATGCTAATCCCACAGCCAATGATGCCAACAATTCGATAAGTACACCCAAAAATATCTATCTGAAATTAAAAAATAATAATAATTATAATACTAGCATATAATCGATTTAAATGCGCACTTCTTATAAATGGACAACAATTAAAAAGCCATTCGCAGCATGAATATACATTAATTATTTAATTAAACTATAATCATTTTCACAGTCTGTAAAACTGTATTCGTTTTCAAGCTATGACCTCAAACTCATTTAACAGTGCTACAAAACTTGTTATTAACAATGATTAATAGTAAGGTAATATATTTATTTCAATTATACCAGTTCATATATATATATATTGTATATAGTCCTAGTTCCTCCTCCTTTTGTTGTCAAATGTTACTGGGTTGCCTGATGCTTCCAATTTCAATGGCCTACCCTGTGTTCCAAAATGTATATCCAGTTTTTTTATACTTTTATATAAATCAATAGCAACATTCGGCTTAGAATTGATATCAATTAAAGAGAGTGTTTAACTTAAGGCACAATTCGGTTTCGATTTACCATTTTGTGGCTTCATCTTGGGTTTTTTTATGTTGTGCGTAAAACCAGCAAACAATTTTTTTTTGGGTTTTTCCGATTGGCCCTTTGCTGACTAAGTTTTGTTTATTTTACGACTGTTTTTTTGGGGGAAACCACAAAGAGATTGCCGAAATGACAGTCAGTAACACGTTCGGTAATGACGGATTGAATGTGTTTAGAAGTCAGAATATTCAATTGAATCGATCTTAAACATATTCTGAATGCTTTAGGCTATGTTAGAGACACTTTCTAAAGGGTCTCTCTATTGATTACACAGTTTATAAGGTCTCTCTCTCTATTGGGAGCCTGCAATGTATAACTTACTCTTTCTTTTCATTTATGTTTATCAAAATTGATTCTAAAGATGACTATTCTATTTATTTCCAGGTCAGAGCTATCAAACTTCTGTGTGCTTAATACTTAAGTTATTATTGAACACGACATATGGCAGTCATAATCATCATTATTCACATTGACAAACTTTGAGTTATGTCAAGTATAACAAATTTTCAGCAGTGAATACTAAAGACTTACACTTTAACATATGAAATCATTATAAAAAGAATCTATTTCATTCCACTGTTCAATATTTTAAGTGCCTACGGGTCACTTCAACGGCGTATTGCTTGTACACTCATTTATCTAAAATTCTCGAATTTGTGTTTTTTTCTTGAGGTTTTTCCACACAAAAAGCAGCCGCAAAGTAAACAAAACTGGGCCAGGCGAAGAGCCAATCGGAAATAAGATGAAAAAATTTTATTATTTGTCTTATGCGAAACATAAACAAAACCGGCATGAAACATTCGGCAAAATATATAACTACTTGAGTATGTGTTAAATACCCAAAAACTATGCTAAGCCCATAAACATTCAAACTGTTTTTTTCTCTGTTTCTGTTTTCGATGAATGCCCCTGAATACATAATTGCAAGTTAATTGAGCGAAATTGAAAGGGCAAAGATCATGTTGAGCAGTGCCGAAATCCAATGAAATTTATTATACTCGTATGCTTAACATTTATCAGTTTTTAATGTGTTTTGTTTTCAAATTCTGTGAGTAAGTGCGGAAAGTTTGCTTAATGGAAAAACTTGACAGCGGCGGAAATATCTTTTGGCACACTTGCTTGCTTCGGATTGGGAGGGAGGCAGTTGGCAGCTGTCTGAATGATATTTCATGTGTTCCTTTCAGAGATAGAAAGACAGAGATAGAAGCAAACAAATTAAGGTTGTGGCACGTGTCGTGTGCTTGACCACAGAATGTTGCATGTTGTGTAGCTGCTGAACATTCAATTGCAACCACATGACAATGCAATAAAACTGAAACTGCTGCATTTTAAGGGCAACTGCAACCGCACGCAAGGGGCAAACCCCCAGGCCGCAGGTCCCAATCCCTGCCTTCTAATAACAAATACCAAACAGCTGCAAAGTTGCCCTGGGGCGACCTTGACTTTGCCACACTGCCAATGCCCGACTTGGCTCTGACGCGACTCCAAAGCCCAGAGCCCATTGCTCCATTCATTTTTACAACTGCAGCGGCATGTGCGTCGTGTGTTTGTTGACTGTTTCGTCGTTTGGCCGGTTGTTGTTGTTATTGTTTTTGCTTTTTTCTTTTTTCATTTTGTTACTGGTTTCAATTTCGAGCTGAATTGAAGTGAGAAATGGCTAAGCCGCAGCCCCGCCTGCATATCGATTCGTATGACGCCATTTGAATTTCAAGCAAACCATAAACCATGGAAACAGGTGAAATATACTCTAACCATACCCTTACCTTAACTTTTTTGTTACACTTCTCTCTAGCAACTTTTTTTCTGTCTAATTCTCATTCTCTTTTTCTGAAAACAATATCCTTATGAGCGCGTCACCATCTCCTGAAGCTTTGTTGCATAATCGATGTCGTTTTTCATTTCCACACGCCACGCCACGCCACCTACACAACGTGTTTGCAGCAAGTGAAGTGCCTGCCTCACTGCCAAGAGGCAGGCAATGTAGTCAACAATATGATTTTTGCTTCAATGCTCTCTGCTCACAAGGATAAAAAGGACATGAGTGCATTTTCCAACAGTGCTGCAATATCCGGTGAACGGTGACTGTGACTGTGCTCTGACTCTGACTCTGAAGTCACTTCGTATTCTGTTGCTTGTCACTGAACCGAATCACCAAATGGATGAATGTTATATCTTTCAATCGATAATAGGTAATACGATATACTTCTATTTTCTCTGCTTTGATGTTTCAGTTTCATATTTCAATATTTTTAATAGGATTTCCGTTTCAGTGTCATGGTTTGATATTTTATGATTACGGCTTGCAACTGCGTGAAAAAGTAATGGCAGCTTCCTTAACTAGTTTATACGTAATCATCGAAAAGGTGTGCGACTTTAGGAAAGTTACCTAAGCTCAATAATAATAATAACTACTATGGAAGATTCAATTAAGTTACATGATCGCTTATGAAGTAGAGTAAAGTATATATTATAATAACTCAGCTGAGTTTTAAAATGAATAAAAATATGTATACAGTCATTTCACATTAATCAGAGATTAATGGAAGCTCGTGTAGCTCCCATTGTGTATTTACACAAAGAACTCTTAGAGCTTCACATTGATTCTTGATATTCAGCTGGATTCCCCTGGTGACAGGCCTATGCTGAGAAATCACAACATTATCGTCCGGCCAGGGAAATCACAACGTACCATCACCGTCTAGTAATACGCTCTGGCAGGACGCTGACACTCGGCAGGCAGCAACAAACAAAACTGAAGCGAAGCTTGAAGCAATGGCCATGGCCAAAGTAAAGGCAAAGCCAAAGGCAAAGGCAAATGCCCCTTATTTTACTGTGCCAATGTGTGTGTGTGTGTGAGCATATGGGCGGTTTAGAGGTATGTGGTTTCTGTGGCTTTTGGTTAACCCTAAGTGTTGTCGTGTGCCCACCTCTCTTACACCCAAAGCACTTTATTGCGACTCTGTTGGCTGCAGCCTGGCGTGAAAAACTGAAAAACTGGAAAACTCTGTAATTTTCAGCAGCTGACGTGAGCAGCTAAGAGTGCAACAACAACTACACACTGCAAGTGTGTGTGTGTGTGTATATGGTATATGCTGTGCATGTGGATTCGGCTTGTTTCATTTTTTTGCCTGCCATCGCACATGTGGCTCCATCTGTTTACCCTCAAATGCATCTTTAAGCACAAATCGAGCTTACTTTTGCCTCAGCTTGTAAAACTTTAATAAGACTATTCTCAGCACAACTTTAGTTGACTATTGGGCTGGTTTCTATGGTGCCAGTGCCATTGTTTTCACTGCACTTTATTAAAATAGAATATAGAATAAACAATGTCTGAAGGAAGTCAGACAAGTCGGAAAGTCAAAAATAAACCAGAATTTAACTAAAGCTGCATAAATGACTTTAAATTTCTATCCAAATTGATGCTTCAATTTAAAGATTTATAATTCGTACTACTGAAGCATATTTGAAAGTTTTCCTAAGTCAAATCTATTGACAATTATAGTTTATAAGAAATTGAATCAACTACAGAAAAATTAACAATCTATGTTACAAAAATAGATATCACTGCGACGACTTAAGCTGATAACTATTGAATTAAATCAGTTAACATCGTAACTAGCATAATAAGCTTGGTAAACATCTTGCCAATATCTTCAGGGTTGCTATCTACTGCCATCTTTTGCTGCTGCTAAAGATATCTCGGTTAACTGGTGATGTCACCTCGTTATGGTTTGTATGCAGATATAGTATAAAGTTGAATATGGTATCATTAACATAAATCAAATTTACAATCTATAATCAGATTGATAATGAAGTCTATAGCTTCAGATTTACTTATTGACTATCAAGAGAAAATATTTGCATTATCGTCTGAAACACCTCCCATTGGGATCTTATTCCAATTTGATTTAGACTTTAGTTAAAGTAAACTTAAACTTCACTTGCAAGTAACTGTTTCGATCGGAGTGATGATATAAATCTTAATCAAAGCTCTGCAAAGTTCCTGCCAGCCAGATGTAAGCCGAAATCAAATAATTTACACAGATTACGTATACGCCGCTTGCGCCACGCTGCCAAAGCGCGTTTGGCAAATGTGTTTCTTGGAATCAGTTAAGCACACATACAAGACTGCTACCTAGTATACTTTGTATCTTCTTTTTTATTTCTCATGCTTCTTGGTTGAAACCCCCCTTCCGTCGGTGTGGCGCCCAAATACTTGTAGAAGCAGAAGTAATATTAAAAGACAAAACTGTTGAAAAACTTATTTGCTACGCGTAGTTGTGTGTAGAAATGTTATTGTGTTTACGAGTATTTTCTTAACGGATATAATATGCTATTTCATGGGACCCGATGCTGTCAAGCTATGAAGCTGAAGCTGAAGCTGAATCTGTAGCTGCTCTGGGCACTGAGCTGTTCAAATATTTGTTTAGCTGTGTGTGAGTGATGCCTGTTTAAAGTTTCTCAACAACAACAGCAACAAAAAGTTTAACTCTGCTCAGTTTTGTACAAACAGGCAGCAGTTTGAGAGTCACAGTTATGATATTTACAGCAGGTTGAAAAGTTTTTTCCCCCTTTAACAAAAAATACTTGGCTCCTGGCCAAGTTAGCGAAAAGCGCAGTCAACTGTAGGTAATATGCCTGAAGCATCGACTTGGGAATCAAAATGAAAGTAAGAAAACCAAATTCCAACCTAACGGCAAATTTACCACAAATTCAATATTATTGGCAAATATCTGCAGCCGTTTTTCCAACCTTTTTCCAAACACTTTTTTGTAACTGTTTACCCATCCAAAAAAATACACATAAAAAAAAAACCGAACCTCTCGTTTATAAATATTTAAACGCCAACAACTTGGCGTATTGCGAATTTAGAAAGACGCGGAAATAAATTATTTGTGTGCCGCTCTCAGCTACACAAGTGTTGCGGGTGCAAGCCAGACCACCTGGGGGGGAGGTGCCTCCTTTATGTTCAAGTACGAGTACGAGTACGAGTATGTGGCTATGGGGAAATGTGTCTAAAGCGCTCTCTCTGTATTTTCTATGCTTACTCACACAGCTAAGTATTTATTTTGGCAACAGAAATAACAACGCGCCAGATGGCAACCAAATGCAAGAGTTGACAACTCGCCCGTCACTCGATGCTAGGCAAAAATTGTAAATTTATTTCGAAAATCACAGCGGATGCGATTGATATGCACGTGGAAGCCTAAGGCTACATTTGCCTCTTCAATTTATTTCGATTTAACTTATAGCAAAGCAAATATTCTAAAATGTTAAACAATAAAAGATTATCAAGAGCTATTTATAGGTATGTTTCGCATTTCTATAGTATAATCATATATATTACTGAATCATTTTGAAAACAAATTATTTTAGAGAACTTTTCTCTACATTCTGTTTCATTTAAGTCCCATTGTCGCTGAACACTTCGAGTTCGCAATCACTTAGTCAATTGAGCCATTTAAGGTCCTGAAGTCCGCAACTTTTTATTGCTTCCACAATTTAAAAGTTTTCAATTCGTAATTGCGCCGGCTTGAACACAATCTTTCAATACAAAACAAAACAAATCAAAAAAGTGTTCAACAAATTTCAACAAAGGACTCAAACGATTCATTAAACGTATGCCTTAAATGAATGACATTCATAAACATTCACTCAGTAGGAAGAACCAGCGATATATATAATCAAACATTCGACGACTCATATGAATCAATATGGATGTATAATATTCGTGACTAACGCGCAACCAACAAACTTTATAGACAATTTATTCATTTTGTTTACTAATTTTAGTTTCGGCAATTTCAACCTCATTGAAGAGCGGCTATACGAGTAACCATTACATAAATATTACCCGGATATTGAGAAAACGTGCCTCACCTGACAAATGTAAACATGTTTGCCTAAATTTACATATAGCACATACTGCAAACAAAGCCCAAAATTCTAATAGATACGTTTATACTTAGGTCATATCATAATATATATATATATATATATATATATACATTTATTTATAGGTTAGAATTGATATTTGTGAATCTTGAAGTATCCTGTTGAGTGAAACGCTTGATGGAAATGCTAACAAATCTTTGCTTATTTCCCAGCAGTCAAAATAAATGAACTGGGATAAATCTTAAATAAACAAGCAGGCCTTGCTCTTGTTGAGTTTATCCGACTACGAGATATCCCTTATCCCTTTAATAGACCCAGTTCGATTTCAATGAACTGAAAATCTCTGTTGCCTCGGGAAATTCTGCGCGTCGGATTTACTGCACGAATTGTGAAAGGTGTCCAAATGCAATTTTTGAGCCGGATTAACTATTGACAGGACGGCAGAAGTTAACTGGCTTGGAAATCCGATAAAAACGTTATTGCCACGAGCCACGAAATCGAGTGTCCAATATTTTTTCTCCCTTTAGGCAAAAATTCAACTGTCACTCGTTTTAATCCTTTAACTAACCAGAATTGACTTTCGGGCCCGCAACTTTCGATTCTTTTTTTTTGCACTGATGCAACGAGTACAGCTTTCCATCAAAAATTGAAGGTTTAATTCCAGGAAAAAGTCTATTAGCTAAAAGTTGTTGACAGTTTTCGGCATAGGTGAACACTATGATAACGAGTAATTGGAATTTTGTACAAAATTTGCGCCATGCATTGCATTTACAATTCCTGTGAAATCTGCACAAATATAGTTCTAAAAAGTGCATCAACTGCCTTTGTTAAAGAAATGGAAAATAATTGGCAGCTTCTTAGAAATATTTCTGTTTCCTGCAGTTTTGTTTTAGTTTGAATTTTGTGGGTAGCATGGAAAATAAAATTGATTATTAAGGAACTACGTCAACTGTTGTGTCTCTGCTTAAGCACGAAGCGACTCTTGAGTGACAACAAAATATTCTACGAATTATGATAAAAATATATTTCGTTTTATAATAACAAATTTTATTTCTATGCCAGTGCCAAAAGTGCACTCTTCTTGTAGTTCTTTGGCTGCACATGCATAAATTTTATAGCACTTTGTTGCCGAAGAGGAAGCTGTCGAGGGGCTCTTTCCAAATAATAAATGAAATGCAGATGAGCCCAGATGAAAGAAACTAGTTAAGTGAAATATGTCAAAAAAATTCGCATATCTTTATTTTAATTCTGTGCTCAATTTGACTGGGCAAAATTTTGTTTGCCTGATAAGCATGTTTTCTGCTGTTCGATAAAACTTATGGAAAGTTCCCCCTTACTTCTACCCAACCCCACAGACAATGACAGTCCTGAGCCTTAGCTCCCCACTTTGCTTGCGCTGTGACAATATTTGAAACGTGTCATGGAATATTCCAGCATCAAAACATCAGAATCAGAGTCAAAACCGTAGCCAGCTGACAGAATCAAGATATTCCTTGGTGTCTCTCAGGCGGCACAAGTTCAAATATTGTCAGGCAACACTATAGATGGGATGCCCTTACAGACAGATACATACATACATACACATATATATATATATATATATGTATGTCTATATCAGTTATGACGTCATGCATGTAAGCAACAAACATCTGAGAGTCAACTTGAGCGTTATGATAAGACCTTACCCGGCCAGCCAGTCAGGAAATCAAGCACTCGCTCACTCAGTCAGTCAGTCAGTCAGTCAGTCGGTCGGTCGGTCGGCATATTTATGAGGCCATTTCTAGAGCAAATCCGTAGCAAGATATCATTCTAAGCTGCGTGAGAATGGCACAGTTATCTGCAAAGGATGTTGCCGAAAAACATAAAGTACGAAAATAAGAGAAAACCCGAAGCTACGTGTACTTTAAATATATATCTATTTAAAAATGTAAAAAGTAAATAGTCGCAAGTCGAGACTTGTCGACTGGCAAATGCCCTATAAGATCTAATAAGTTCTGCTGAGTGTTCTTAGACTTGGTCTATGCCTCTCAAGCAGCTGTTAGACGTTGCTTCATGGTAAAAGAATGAATGAGACTTATGTTTTCCTCTGCAACCTATACAAACTTTAGTTTCTATGATTTAAAACAGAGACAGAGTAAACTGATAGACCTGATATATACTATAGTTAACTGTAACACACAAGTGCATTATTTGATGATACCCTTTTTAACCCATTTGCCCGGCTGCAGGGTATGAAAACAGCGCATAATAATAATAAAAACAACATCAGGCGACGCTTGTTTATACTATAAATATATTAAATCTTGCTGTTGTTAGATTTGCAGTATGATAAGGCTGATAAAGCTGATAAGGTAGCCCATATATTTGCATACTACTCGTATAGTCGGTTGTTGTAGTTTTCGAGTACCCACAACAAGTATTCAGACGATAATCACATCTGTTCGATTTGAAGCCTACAACTTAATATTGGTTGGTGGGAGCCAAACTAGAATTTGGCTTTGAGGCAGCTGTCATAAATGTTGTTTGAGTACAATGCGGAAAAACAAGGTAATTCTTATATAGTATATTAGATAGATATATCAATCACACTGTGGGCGTACGACCAGAGATAGCAGGCAGTGGGGAGGCAGTGCAACAACCGAGAAAGAGTTCGCTTCAAGGCTCCCCAATGCCAGCTGTGTGTGTGTGTGCGTGTGTGTGTGTGTGTTTGTGTGTGCAGCCGAGTCAATGCACTGCGAATGGCTGCTCTCAAGTTCACATGCAAATTGAAAATAGCCAAACTTGGTGGTATTAGATTTATGATAATGCTTACTACAGGCCCCATCAATGATTTATGTTATTCGATTCTATGCTTAACGCTTTGACAGCTGCCGAAACTTCCGAACAGGGTTAATGACACCCATCTAACGCTTGTAGGCTGTAGGCCAATAGCGAATTTATCACTTAATCTACATATGCTAAGCTATATATCAAAATATCAGGTGTCAGCCACTCAAACAGCTACTGCTCTCACATCCTTGCCAGCTGTCAGCTGTGCCATCATCCTCCAACGTTGACGCACTTTTATCCTCGACTTGTCGCTTCTTAGAGATGTTTCCTCTTCAGACTTGCCTAATCGACAAAATTTACTCAAGCTGACAGTCGCTTGTCCACCCACCCACGCATAGACAAAGATGTCTTTGTGTGCTCTTCCCTCACCTGACAGTCAAATTTGTTCAGCTCATTCATTCGGTTTAAAGCATTTTTAAATTCAATTTATTTATTTATTTCGTCAGGTCATAGAAAACAACAAAAAAGAACTGTGTCGCTGTGCCAACAAACAAAATTTGTTCTAATGACTTTCGATGTAGTATATATATATATATATATATTTGTATATACATCGTTCGTTTGTATATACGAATAGATTTTTTGTGAGCTCTGTGAGTCAAGAATTGGCTTTTAATTCTTTTCAATTTTTATTTAATTATGCAGCTATTCATATTAGGCTTGGCTTTTATTGGCCCGGCTTATTTGACATTACGGAAGCAAGTTGGCTTTTAAGGCAGTTTATTGTGGGCTTTCAAAATGCAAGAAAAATCAGTTTTTTAATTAAGAGCAGGTCTGGCGTTTAACGGCTTAATAAGGGTCATAAATTAAGAATCATAATAATATTTCTTTTGCGATTTCTAAACACCCTTTTATGAGTCATTAGAAATAAAACACTTTAAGATTTTCAATGTTTTTACTGTTGCTCTGGGCTATGTGTACATGTTTATGATTATAATCGTATATCAAATTATAAATCTTGTAAATAGCTAAAATAAATATAAATCATGTGAAGCAACTGTTTTACTTCTATGTTATGTACTGAAATTAGAACTTGAAGCTATTTATAAATGTTTAAAAATAAATTATTGTGTACCTATGTGTACCGTATCTTTATGGCATCGAGGTCATTATCAGAAAAGCTAACTCTATTCAGAACTTAAAGAAGTTAGTAGCAAAGCAGCTAGAACCCACTCACACTGGACTTAACACAAAGTAATGCTAATGGTTCTGTTTGAAACTAAGTCTGAATTTGATTGATTGCCTGCGATTTAATATTTTAGAACAATTCTCGCAGTAAGACAAATCAGACAAGATTAATGGATTTTGTAATCGATTTGTAGAACACATGGGAATAATAACTAAATTTGTAGGCCTGTAAGTAACTGGTAAGGTCATTCCGTTTACATTTCCCACTCGATTATTACCACTCAATTTAAATCATATCAGAATGTGAACTCATCTTTTGTATCATATTCAAAGCCAATCAGCCGTTTCAGCAGTAGGCAGCAAAGAGCTCATCAAAATGCAGATTAAATTTCTGATGTTTTTGTATACATTTGAATGTATGTATATATATATTCGAATATTTCTATATATTCGTGTGTGTGTATTGCAAATATCTAACTTAAAATTCGGTATTCAAGCAATTTTGCGCAACAATCGGCAAATGTCAGAGCAATTTTATGTTACCGCCGTATATATACGATATATATGTATATATATTTTTTTTTGTTTCGCTTTAGGTATAGAAATATGCATGCGAGCATAGTTATATATCAAATTGTGAGAGGCATTTTTGTGTGTGACATTTTTCACGCATAGTTGGATCCAGTGAATCAAAAAATAAATAAAGATCCACTTCGGTCTCGGTTTTGGCTTCGGTTACGCTTACGATTACGGTTACTGCCACAGTGACCGGTTCTTTGAATGACAGCTACGCATCCGCTCTGGAAACGGGGAACTCGCTGCTGAAAGCTGAGAGCCGAGAGCTGCTGCACACATGCTTTGGGGTCGATTGGTGTGTTGATTCTGTGTGCTGTGTGTGTCGCATTTTTGTGCAAAGCTGTCTGGCCCATTGCAGTAGGAATACGATGATTATACAGAGATAGTAAAGCTTGGCGCCAAAACTTAAGGCGTGAGTCAACGGTAGGTAACGATTAGTCACACACCCTCTATCATTAGCTACCTTACAGAGTGGAACCCAATCGCCAAGCCACAGCCAAACATAACCAAACATTTTAACGCCCATACGCCCCGTTGTCACCAAATATGATTGTCCGATGCACGAGCCGGGCTGAGTGTGTGTGCGTGTGTGTGTGTGTTGAACTTCTGTTAAGCAAACCCGTTGACAGTTTTGGCATGAGTGGTAGAGTCTGTCGCCACTCTACAACCACTCACCGCCCCTTTTGGAGCAGCTACTCGAGTCCAGCTCGCAGCTCACAGCTCGATGCCCCAGCCACCATTTGTGACAATCAAAGCTGTTATAAAATATTAATTTTTCTTTTTTTCAGCGAAACAAGCGTTCTTTATGAGACGAACTGTAACATTTGAAATGAATCAATTAATATGGTCACGAACATGGAAAAGCATTCGCAACAGTAAATGAATTGTTGAACTTGTGTGCCCTTAACTCGCCACTCGTCGAGTGTTTGTTCGTGTTCTCGAGCTCTTGTTCTGTATGCGAGCCGGAGGGTTTAAATGTGTTTGTACAAGAGGTTTGATCGAAACATTTGCCAAAATTTAAGCTTTAAAACTATTCTAACGATTCTTAGTAGTTTCTGGGTTGTAGAAATAAGCGAAGCTAGCAAATAGCTACTCATAAATTGGGATATTAATTCCTCTGTCTGATTTGCAATCATTTCAATTGTTTCTTGCAAACCTACAGTTCCTTTTAATATCAAAGTACTCTAGGGTTCTTTTTATGCTGTTTTCTTTTTTTATATTTATGTATTCTCATATAATTTGCATTTTAGTCCTGTGGGTACAAATACTCTGGGGAACCCTGTCTCCAATAAGAATTGTTGATTGCGAGTCCTTAAAATCTCGTTTGGGATTTATTTTTCGCAGCTTTGATATTGTTTTTCCCCCAGAAGACAATCGTTGATAATGGATTCTTGATTTCTTCAATTTAAATTTTAAAGTAAGCTCTTAATGTGTCTCTTTCCTGTGAATACATCCTTACACCTGTTTCCAATCAGAAAATAGCCTTTTAGAACTATCTGAATGATTCACCAGAGCTCTTTGTAGTTTAGTATCTGCCGCTAATTGATTTCCACTTAACATCCAGATATTATTCTTGAAACTTTTGAATCAAACCTCTAGTCATATCATATAGTATATCATATATATATATATATATATGTACATATGGATATGAAGATTGCGTGGGCAACCGCAGATCAAACAAGTTTCGCTGAAAAATAAGAGAATTAAAGTCCAGCCAATAAAACTCATAATAATTAATGATTTAAAGACACATATTCTTTTTATTTAAATAGTTGTTGTTCGGGTGGAATAGCGTTTATATGTTTTTATATTTTTTAACATTTAGCAGCGTAACTAGAAAAAACACGATTAAATTGATATTTTGCTGTAGCTACCAAATGTAATTGTACAGAAGTTAAATTTGTTGTATACTTTCATGTTCATTTATCGCTTGCTTTCATTTAATTTTCCATCTTTGTTTTCATTCTCTTCGGTTTATGTTTGATTTATAAGCTAATTTGTCACATAGAATTTGTGAATTTCGATTTTTGGTTTACATTTTTACGTTTAACAATTGAATAGATTGGAAAAATAGCACTATTTATATTTATGTAACAAAGTATGTGTATAAACTATTAATACATGTTCTTAGTTAGTTTTGAATGCATTTTTAATAACATTTCATCATCTTCCTTTCATTTCCTTTCATAACATCACATTAGTTCATTTCTCAACATTCCGGGAACTCTTCTACTTGTCTACACACAAAACATGTACATACATATGTAGATATATATTCAGTATATATATTTATAATACATATAAATTGTTTCGTGTAAATTTTTACAAATATAAATTCGAGGTTTGGTTTTGTGTTTGTTTGTTTGTTTTGTTTTGATTTGTTTTTCTATTTTTTTTTTTTTTTGATTTTGTGTGTCGTATAACGCTTTCTAGTTGAAAGTAAGTCAAAGAGGCGGCAAAGAATAAAAAAATATAAAAAATTAGCTGAATGGAACTTAAGTAGTATAAAGCTTTCGGTTGCTTGAGCCTAATTCGGTTCAGTATGTGCCTAAGACATCTTTCTCCGAAATAATGTTGGCTCTATTTCATATATGTCGTTTCATTTCATTTAAAATTATAACTAATGAGGTATTTAGCTGCACGCAATGACTGAAATTAAATATAATGGCCAATGGTAAGAGCTGCACTCATTAACCAAGTGAAAAAGTGTGGCAAAACATAGAGCTAAGAGACATTGCAAAGGCCGGTACAAGTTTTCAATATGAAAACTGCCGCTTGCAATGCCATGCAGAAGCACTAGGTGCTGGTTTCTAGAATCTATAAACTATATAGATAAGTAATAATAATGGTATATAGTACACATCTATATATATGCTATGCACATTTACTTAATTTAAGAACTTATGAATTGAATGCTTAGCGTTGGGTTCAGCCAGAATGTTCTTTTGTTTTACAATCTTTTTCTACTTCTTTGTTTTTTGTTTAGTTAAAGCTTGTCGTGTTTGATTAATAAATATTTACCAAATTAAATAATAATAAATTATGTATGTGTGTGAGTGTATGTGTATTCGTGTGTGTGTTTGTGTGTGTGTGTTTTACCTCAAGCAATTGACTCTTTTTTTTTTTAATTGTATTAATTGTTCATATGTTGGGATAGTTATAAGGTACTGAGAATTGGCTGCTTGGTTCCGTTTACAGTTTGATATAATTTTAATGCTATTTAAAATATGTTTTAAAAATTTGCATTTTTTGTTTACAGTTGTTTCTGTTTGTTTCTTTCTTTTCTTAACATTTTGTATTTTGGGTTTTTTTGTTTGCCAAGCTGGACAAATGTTTTACAAGGTACACGTTACTGTTGCCTGTGCATTTGCAACCTTTACAGTTTGACAAGCACAGGCTTCTTTTCATATGTTTTTTGTGAGAGTTTTATAAAAATTATTTCGTTTTTTGTTTTTCTTTTTGGCATGAGAAGCTTCTAGCACAGCATTATTTAAAATAGGTTTTTTTAGTTGAAGTTCTTCTTTGTTTTTGTTTTTGTTTTGTTTTTTGGCTTAGTTATCTACACTTACACTTTATGAATACTGTCCTGCGAATTCTTCAGCAAGCAATCAACATTTACGATACTCGTAGTAGTTACTTAGGTATTAGAATATATACAAGGGTTTCACCTTTAGACCTCAGCTGGCGGCGCGTGTGTGTAGTCGGGCTGCTGCTTCTTGGGGCCACGCAGGAACATATTGAGCAGTCCGCGTCTGCCCTGGAACTTTGGCGGCGAGCCGCCAACATGTATATGCTCCACAATGGTTATGCCACGTTGCAACTTGGGGCGCCTTGGGCGCTGTGGTGGTGGCGGTGTGGCCTCCAGTGATGTCATTTCATCTGAATCGCCAGAGCCCCTGTTGACACCGCCAAAGTTGATAATGGTACTGCAACTGCTGTTGGGACGCAGTGTCAACATTGTGTGGACTGGTGTGGATTGGCATTGGCTGACGAGCGAGCTCTGCGGCGTGAGGTAGCGGCAACTGTTGCTGCTGTATTGAGACAATTTGCTGCTGTTGCGCTCGAGCTGTGGGCCACCGGCTGCAGATCCGGCTCCGGCTCCTCCACCGTTGGTCTTGAGGCTGCTGCTGTGACGCTGCAGGGAGCTGGCTGCATTCAGTCCAAACAGACGCTTGACGCCGCGACGCACGCGCTTGTTCCGGTAGGCAAAGATGAAGGGAGAGCTGAGATTGGCCAAGAGTATCATGAAGATGGCCAACTGCGTGGAGCCACTGAAGTTAGCTGCCGAGAGGCGTGACTGCAACAACACCAACAGGCCATAGGGCAGATAGGATACCACGAACATGATCACCACCAGAATGCTGATACGAGCGGCACGCGACTCCTCGCGGTACTTGAACAACGAACTGGCATTGCTGAGACGATGGCGCAAGGAGCTCATGTAGCTAAGGGCCTTGGGTGAGGCGTGTATGGCGGGTATCTGCAGCGCATGTCCTGAGGAATGCTGGGGACTGGTGCTGAAGTGTGTGTGCAGATGTTGCTGCTGCGGCTGCTGTTGTTGCAGTTGCTGCTGGGAATGCTGCTGCTGTCGTTGCTGCTGGGCGTGCAATAAATGCGGTGAGCTGCACTCGTCGGCCATCGTCAGCGGATCCTGTTGCAGTTCCGTGAACTTGTGCAGATTCGGCGAGCTGTGCACCTGGCGTATGCCCTGCAGGCGATGCAGCTCCCGCAGATCTTGCGATGAGGTGCCCAGCAGCGGCAGTTGCCTGGCCGAATAGTTGCGCTTGATCTCTCCGCTGGCTGTTTGCAGGGTCAGCAATATGTTCTGGTTGCGATCGGCCAGCGAATGTTCCGGCACGCTCATCAGCTGAGCGGGTGCTGTGCCAGTATCGACGTCCGCATCGGATCCATCATCCGAAATAGTAGGCAGCAGCACCTTGGCCGCCGAATCGCGACGCAGACAACTGGGCGAGCTGCGCGGTCCACGGTGATCGATTTGCATCTGCAGACCGCCAGTGACAGCTCCACCGCCATGCGAGCTGGCGGAGGATATGGAATGTCGATGCACACACAAGCTGTTGGTGTAGGGCGTGACTGGAGCAGCGTGTGCCTGGTTGTTCAGATTGAGTGCGCTCTGCAGCAATGGGGAGGAGCCGTTCTGCCGCATGCGCAGCCCATTGCCACGCGCCTCACTGAAAATGCGCCAATACATGCCGCAGACGAAGCCGAAGGGCAGCAGGATAATGACTATGAAGTACACACAGGCATAGATCACACCGAAGATGCTGTTGGTGCTGTTAATGCTGAAGAACGTGGCTGTTACACGCTTCTGCCGGCTGAGCAGTGTGTCCGCCTCAAAGTCGAGCACACGAAAGGCGGAGAGTGCGCCAAAGAGTATGCCCACGACCCAGGTGAGTGTTATGAGGACCCACGTTTTCATGCCAGAGATGCGGCTGTGATAGCGCAGCGGATCTGTTACGGCACACCAGGTATCACCCACCACAAGCAGCACTGCCAGGGCGCCCAGTGCGGCGGCCATGTCTATGGACCAGCAACGCAGCTGCACCGTTGGTAACTGAATGCTATTGTGTATGGGCATACTGAGATTATCCTCCTGGGTTTCCATTTTGGTGATGACAATGCGTCCATCTCCACGCTCATCGATTGTCAGTTCGCGACAGTAGGAGGTGGCATTGCACTTATAAATCATCTCGATGGTATCTCCAGTGCTCTCATTGCTGTTGCTGCCGCTAATAGCGCTGATGTTGCGGCGCACCACAATACCGTCATGCTCCACCAGTTGGCCATGTCGGCGTATGGTTACCTGGCGGTTGCCGGGCTTTGAGTAGAATTCAATGCTATCGCCGGCGGCAGCGACTGCTCCTGTGGTTAGTTGCTCCTCCTCCGAGAGGCTCTTGACACCGCTCAGGAATAGCGTGGGTGCCAATATGCAGCAGCCAATCAAATTGATGATGAGTAAATTGATGGTGAATCGATTCGCTGTGGTGCGCAATCCCGGCGTTATCCAGAATGCGCACAGCGCCAGCAGGTTGATGATGAACGAGATGAGCAGCAGGGCCAATATAAGGAAATCTATGGCCATTTCTTTATGCGCCTAACGGTTTCTTTATAATTACTTCTACGATTTGTCTTTGATATTGGTTTTTGTATTGATTGTGTGCTTGTGGCACGCACATCACTTTACAGTTTGAGAGCCACTTTGGAACGATCAAAACTCAGTTTGTACTTTTTGTTTTAATTTCGTTTTTTATTTTTCAACACAAACAAAAATTTCACTTGGTTTACACGTTGCACAGTTGCTTTTTTCTTCTTCTTATTTCTTCTCCAACTCCTCTTCTTGTTATTTTCCCAATTTGATATTTGTTTTTTCTTGTAGCTTGTTTCTTGCAAACGCTTGCTAATTTACGCGCGAAGCTCGTCGTCGATATTGAACAAAAATTTCTATAAAATTTCTTTTTCGATTTTCACATGTAAATTTGGTAAACGCCAATTTGTATTTGCTTTGGTTTTTCGTTTAGTTTTATTTTAGATTTTTTACAATTTGTGTTTTCTTTCTTGTTATTTTTGTATCTTATTTTTATTTTATTTTACGCGCGTCGATCGAGCACGATCTTCACTACGAAGCGTTTCAAGCACAACTGTCGTGTGCAGTTGCCGAAGCGCCTCACAATATATGAGAAAACGGTCGAGTGAGCGACAGCAACAGTTGCTGTCGGCACTCTGCGAGCGTTGTGAGAGCTGTGAGCGTGCAGAGCGTCAATTGTTGCTCTCTGTTGTTGTTGCTGCTGCTGCTTCGCTGCTGTTGCTGTGATTTGTAGTTCCCACGCTTCGCTCAATTAATACCGAAACGACTTTGAATTTATGCTGCTGCCGCTGCTGCGGCTGCTGCTGTTGCTGCTGCAGACCACATTGTTGCTTGTTGCTTGTTGCCAGCCGGTATTTATCAGTTGTAGAGTATGTCTGAGGCCGTTGTTGCTGGTTGTCCTAGTTCGTTGCAAGCTCACAAATTGTATAATCTTTTTGCAATTTCAATCGCAACGGTGGCTTCACTTTTTCTGCTCTTTTATTACATCACAATCTGCGACTGTTGCTGCTGGCACATTTTCCAAACCTCATTTTCACTTGGGTTCTGTGCAACATCCAATGCAATAGCTATGCTCTATTTTCTTAGCCATAAAAATTGCATTTTTATTAAACACGAGTAAACAATATGTTTCTGCTATTGCTGCCGCGGGTGTTGATTCTGATTCTGTGGCCACCCAAACAGCTGATGAAATTCTCAGCACAGCAACTGCAAAAGAAATCAGAGAGAGAGAGAGAGAAAGATATATTATGAGATAAGAGTCTCCCTTGCGCTATTTTAATAATAAAGATTTTTAACAATATACAGATTGCTTTGATTGTGAAATTAAAAATAAATATTAACTGGCGTTGGACCATGAGCCAGCAGATTTTCATATATAAATGTTTTGTTTTCTCTGATTCACGAAATGGAGTCAATTTTCAATATTTGCATGTACCCTACATAAAACCGGGCACGCTTCTCTGAATTCACATTAACTGTGTAGACTTTTCTTATCTGCAAAATTACCCAGAATGACCAGCAACAAATGTTCATGTTTTTGATAAGCGACAAATCACTCACAAGTCCAAAGTAATCCCTTAAAAGACATTCTAAAAACTATGCCAGACTATGAATATACGTGTGTATAATCGAAGATACTTCATATCTTTGATGTAATGTATTGAAAGGGCTGCACGCGATAATCACATGTAAGAAGTCAGTTAACTGCGATTGCTACTAGCTTACAACTACGCATCGCCTCCTCAACAAAGCGGCACAGTCAGCTGCTTTCAACATGATAACTCGATGGAGTCACAATACTTTGAACCTTCTCTCTGCCCAGGCATGAGCTCATCAGATGTGCCCATCCATCTATTCCTCTACCAATATATCGAGTATGTGTCTGTCTGTCTGCCTGGCAAAAGATTAGAGCTCAGAGCTGAGCATCATGGGAGTATTGAACACGCGACCAGCAACTGAGTAATGTAAACAAAGTTCGTTTTGGTGCCGGCCTGAGCACAGTTTACATGCCCTACTTTCAACCCAGAGCCAGTCTATAAATACTCGTATTTTGTTTTCTACAAAAATAACGAGATGTTGCCAGAAGTTGCAGGTACAAACTGAACGAAATGATGACCATGAAGAGCCAAGCTTCAGAAGAGATTACTAGCTTAAGTTAACTGAAGGGTAGGCTTACTATTAGAAGTAACTATATCTAATCTTTCTATATAACTAAACTCAGCTTCAGGTATTTCTAGCTATTTGATAAGTATCTAAACTGATTCAAAAGGGAAATACTTTCAGGCGAAACTTGTTAAAAGACAGCTTGTTGCTTGGTGAAACGCATATGCTGTCTTGATAATACCCTACAGTATAGCCAAATATATCATCTGCATAACTGAGCGACAATTGCCATATCGAGTAACGCCCCAATCAAATTACACACACGAGCAACAAGTGCCTATCGCTCGTGTTGCTGTGTCAATATTCAAGAATGGGCCACTTAGACAATTTGCATTAGAAATACGAAACGAAATTTTCAAGTTTTTAGTTTGCAATCTCTTAGCGTAATAAAAGTGGGTGTGAATTTCACGCTCGTCTATATGCATAGCTGATCAGCTGTGTGTGTCTGGTAAATATTGATGCGAAAAGTAAATCAAGGCAAAGACGGACGCACTAATTACATACGTATTCGAATATATAAATAAATATGAATCTGTATCTGTGCGAGACTTTGCTTGAAATCTAATTTGTTGTTTTTGCTTTGTTTCAATCGCTTGTCAATTGTACTTTATATTGACAGATAATAGATCGAAACAAAGGCGATTTTTACTTGTTCAAATATATTAATATAAATATTTAAAGGGCTGGACATTGACGGTAGGGTTAAACAATGCGTTTCCAATTGAAACTTCCGCTCGCGTGGCACTACGCAGAGATTTATACATTACGTTGCATGCAACCAATTGAAGAGACAGATCAAAGTGTAAGAAATGTCAGATAGAAAATTGCATAAAACTTTTTATCTAACAAGTGTCTGATTTTAGTTTAACTGGCAGGGCGAAGTACGTTTGGTTCGTTTAGTTCTCCGGTGACGCAGCAAGCCGCATATGAAAGGGGTTTATGTAAACAAGTCGAAAGGAATGCGCTTATTTGCATGACTTGGCAAGAAAGAGCAGCAGCAAGTGGCATGACTAAACGTATCGCCACTGCTGCTCCCCGAATCTAATATTGCGTATACGATGCGTAGTGTGGCAAAAATATACTGATAACCGGCCCTGAAAAACCTTTTACCACTAATTTTAGCATCAAATTAATGCTGCGACAGCGTCTCTTCTTGCATGAGCAATCCTCAGACTCAGTAGAGAGGCTCGGCTTTGGTCGTATGGGGGTTTACTTAGCACGTGATACGATGGATTAATGTGAGCCAGTTGTAAACAAGTGATTAGCCTGTGATTCCCAGTACAAAGAACTCCAACTATAGAGAATACGACAGCAATACCAACAATATCAGCTTAAAGAGAGAGAGAGAGAACAACGGTTGAACGGTCAATGTTCAATTTTTGAAGCCGGTTTTTAATGCTCTTTGTGATTTTGATGCAGCCCTCTTAAAACGTGACGTCACTTTTGACGTTAATATCGAGCTTTAGCTTTAAAAATAAAGTTTTGCACTCACTTTTGGACCCAAAACCCGAGGAACGATGCCGTTGTTGTCCCGCTATCGTACAAATGAAGGCACTTACGTCCCATAAGTCCATAAATAAATTTGATATAAACGATATTTAACCCATATTTGTTGCTGACGATATTTTTACTGTGTACTCGCACATACGATTTACTCCAAAAATGGGTGTGAACATGAGATTCCCTCTGCTTCTTGTCTCATTTTCTTTCCAGTCACCAACCAATATTTACACACAATGAACTGCACTCAGAGCCCCCTTACCGTAAATGGAGAGACAACAGTCATTAATAAATTTATAGGTTTATACTGCATATGGGACTTGACTTAAGGCCTCGTCAAGTGCCGTGTCCTTGAGCTGTTAACAGTATGAAAATCGACAATGGTCACAGTAATTTGACTTTCCTGCATGTAACATACGAGTACTTCATGCAGACTGTTGATTGCAGTGCAGTCTGCGCTTTTAAGCCTCATATAAATCACAAATGCTTGTAAGTACAAAGAATGTAAATAGATATTGGCTGGTATTAAAGTAGGTTATTAGTGCGAAGGGAAATGGAGTCTTAACATTTGAAAGTTATGTGAAAATTACTTGAGAATTAAACGAAGTGTCTCAATAACTTTTGGAAATAAACGGATTATGCCCATCATATTGTTAAGTAGCTACTTATGAAATGAGCTCAGCATGTGATAAGCTATTAGAAATATTAGTTCAACCGCTAAACAAGGTCTCAGTGCATAACGTTTCCTCAACGGGGTGCTAATTGATTTTACACGTTGTTGCTGTTCTTTTCCGGTGACAACAACGCGAGATATATTAGACTTTGACTTAAGAAACTGGGCTAAGAGAGCGAAGCTAAGCTGAACAGGTGTAAAACACACCCCCCAGGCAAAAGTCATACGTGTGCATGACGAATGTCTAAAGATTATATACACACAGCTTAGATACGATCTATAAGCGTTCTGTTCCGTTACATCAGCTGTTTTATAATAAGTATATATAAATATATACATATATGTAGCAGTATAATTGTGAAACTGATAAGATTACGTTGAGGAAGATAAAGAATACAATAAATAATCTGAATAGAAAACGGACAATCATAAACTAAGCGCCGCTTTCAATGAGCAACCTCAATGCGATTAACTTGAATCCCATTTAATTAGCTTTGGACACTCGAGCAGAAGTTTACCCATGTTATTATACTGATATAAGAGTATATATAAAATGATTGTTGCCTTTATCCGCCTATAATTGAATAAAAGCGGCTTTATCAAACAAAAAAAAAGCCAAAGAGGCAAATATTGGCGCAACTTTTTATCTGAGCTTAGCAACTTTTCTCAACAAAATGCAACGAAAAAAGAAATTACGTCTCTGAAGTTCTTAAAGTTCTATCGACTAGGGAATACTCTATTTAATTCAATGAATAATACAGATCTTGTCTTACATGTACATAAGCTTAATAACTATAGATGTCATCTTTTCATCACCAAATTGCTGTATCAACTTGCTTGTTTATGTTGATCAATACTCGGACATACGCCGTAAGGTCGTAGAGTTCATCTGCTGTATTTTTTATATATTTAATGGGCACTGAGTACAAATATTCCAGTGAATAATTGGCAGAACATACAAATGTATTCAACTTGCGAAATGGAAATGCAACAAAAATACAATTAAGTTCGAGTTCAAGTGTCAAAACATGAAAACTTACATGGGCATTACATATTACACATACGAGTACATCGTTTGTAGGTCTCTATATGTAAGGCTTGGGCAAGTTCTAGTACAAACTTTTCCATTAGCTCGTTAAATCGCAGCCGCGACAAAAGCCAACAACAAGCGAGAGGGAACAACAACAATAACAAACACATTAGCATCGTTGTTAGTGTTACTCTTTTTTTTTGCTATTGTTGTTGTTGTTCTTTTTGTAGTTGTTGTCATCGTCTGTCTACCATTGATTCACGTTCATCGTCTGGCAGCAGGTTGGTGACTCTTTTTCCTTTTCCCCGTTGGAAAAATAATGCAAAAAAAATGCAACTAAATGTAAACATGTATTAAATATGCAAATGCTCAGTAATCGTTTAACTTCTATGACGTTTTCTTCTGATTACCTGTTCTCTATCGCCTGATCTTGTCATATTAGAGATGGAACCCGTTGTCACTGCAACTCACGACATATAACACCCTATATGAAGCATCTTAACAATCGGTAAGTAAGTATCTATGAGATTATACAGCCATAAGATTTATTGGGGTTGGGTGAATTGATACGAGCTCTGAATTCTATTTATGCAATAGAAAAAGAAATGGTTATTTGTTTAATCAGCAGCTTGATACTAATATTAAAGGCAACGAATTCAAAACAAACCTTAGGCCATAGACATAAGATAATTTAACCTGAAGAGGTCATTCAAGGTTTTGCTGTAAGGGAAGTTTGGCAAAGCAAAATACATATAAAATACCCTGAAGAGGCAATGGACTATAAAGCCATTAATAGCTATTATATAGTATTTGATACTTTCGATATATATATATTTTTTATATATATATTTTATATATTTTGTTATAGTTTTTATATTTATTTTTTATGTTTTAAAATTTTTATATATTTTATATTTTTTATTTTTTTTTATTTTGTATCTTTTTAAATTTTTATATATTATATATATATGTATATAATTTTTTTTGTGTTTTATATGCAAATAATAATATTTTTTGTTTAATATAAAATATATTTTTTATATATTTTTATCTATTTTTTGTATTTATTTTTTATATATTTGATATATTTTATTTATTTTATGTATTTTATATGTTTCGTAGATATTTTATATATTTTATTTATTTGATATTATTTATATATTTATTATATATTTTATTTATTTTATATATTTTATTTATTTTATATATTTTATTTATTATAAATATTTGATAAATTTTATATATTTTTTATTTATTTTATATATTTTATATACTTCTAATACATTTTATTTATATTAAATATATTATATATTTTATGTCTCGTATATATTTTAAGCATGTATATTATATACATAAGAAAATAAGAAGGTCAGTAAGCAATTCGCACTCATCTCTAACTGGTAATGTCAAATTAGCAGTTGCGTGTGGTTAATTTGACATTTGCGGCTTGTACACCATCAAAATTCTGCACTGTATTCGTAGTTAGTCTTAATGAGATCGCGAATTGCCCGAGAGTTGCCCCATTACAATATCTGCCCAGCTGGCAATTACGCAGCGTAACGGTTTAGATGCTTGAACAAATGCGACCTCGACGTGCTCTGAGACTGGAACCTATAGATTGGCCTCGGTCTGGTCAGCTCTGGCTATAGCCAGTATCGAATACATTTTAAGGTCTGCACTTAGATTATTGTCTGGAGCTCGGAAGAACAAAGAATTTGTGGAAAGTGCGTAGCATCATGAACTCTCATATCAATACAATGCTTAAACAAACTAGATTGGAAGCTACTGCAAACTCCAAATGCTAAATAAATATATAATATAAGTTATAAAATGGAAAGAGAATTCTTTTATTTTTAAATGTTCTAAGAAACTTCAATGCGCAGTTCATACATTCTATAAGAGCACTCAGAGTCTGACTCTCTTGCTATGCAATCGGTAATAATCTAGACACAGTTATATAATTAGCATTCAACCAATTATTAATTCATTCCATAAATTTCTATGGCTCGATTTGATGTAATTTTTATCTCTAGTTTTAATTGGAGGTTTCAATAGCTTTGCTGTCGAGAATCTCAGATCAGAAATAAAACTCATGCCCATTGACCCACACTGAGCGGCCTTCGCATTTGGTTGCATTTTTAGCCAATAAACAGTTGGCCAATCAATTTACTGACCCTGAACAAGACAATTAGTTAACATGCTTGGCAGTATCAATTACAGCATTAAATCGAAGACAAGACAAGATTCACACCTTGAGGTGCAAGTGCAGACAATCCAAGGATAACACTGCTCCAAACATGCCGGAATGACAGGAAGACATTAATAAAGACAGGCAGGGTATTAAATCATAACGAAAGTCGAAGAGCAAAAGGCAATGAGCAGAGTATCAATCGATTTTGAGTTATTGCAATTTATGATGACAGATGTGAGCCAGGTGGCACCTTTAAAGCAGACACAGGTTGTTATGGCTCGATAATTACATTATCGAGCTCATTAGCTCACACTGTCTGAGGGTGTCAGAATAAGGAATTGCTGCGAAGCGCCAAACTTGTAATATTGTAATGTGGTTGGACTCAAATTTATGCAAAGCCACAAGTTTTAACGAGTGGGTTCACTGTACTTGACTGGGGCCATTGTCTGATTTCAGCAGCCAGCATCAAATTACCAACCAAAAAAAATGCATCAAAAACCACTAAAGAGCGATGAGAGGGGGAGGGGAAACAAGTGGCCACAGACCACAGGCCACAGGCTGAGGTCAAAGTGTTTGCCACATGTAAGATACCATAGACAATAGCCAAGCCTCTGGCAGTTTTATGTTTTCATGCTTGACATATCATATTCATATATAGTCGCTTTGCTGCATATGAATTGTTAGCAGGACAACATCATTTAAGCCTGAATCTTGGCACTTGTCATAGAATGCTTGAGGCCAATGGCTTTGGCCGGCAAGTGAACGCATTGACGCATATGGACCTGCCCCCATTTCCCATTGCCCATAACAAGGTCAGCGACAGCTCCTCCGCCTTCTGTGCTCTTCTGCTTTGTTTGTTTACTAGGTAATTCAGAAATGAAAACAAAAAGTTGCATTTATTTATAGCTGGACAACACGCCATGCAGTCAAACTGACCTACATTGGGTTTCCGTGTCTTATGAGTTATAGAACATGATAAAAACATTAGTCGAAATTCGAAATTCGAAAATTTATAATACGACCTTTGCCAAGAACAAGGCAAGAGCAAAAAAAAGTGTGTCTGATTTATGCTGATTGACAAGTTTACACTGAACGAAAACACATTTCACAAATTTACCCAAATTAAAATGTTATTGAACATTAATTATAAATTCCAATATCATAAGAACTGACAACTGTCCTTGTCTGTCCCAACGACAGTTAACCTTAGATAAGAATTGAACCCCAGACACGTGGCTAAACAGTAACCGAATCGTTAGGGTATTCAAATAGTGATATATCAAATATAGCGTTGATTGATGTACCCTGGCTCTAAGCGGTTATAGATACACACAATTGAACTCTTTCTTTTGAGAAATTTGATATTTGCATATAGCCAAACGATGTGTCTACTAGAATTGGGTTGGTATACTCAATATTTACCGATGATAAGCATAGTTGATATATTAACCAAATTATTTAGAAAGTTATCAATCATAGCTGGTAATAGCTAGTATTGATAAGCCTTTAGAATTTAACAAATTTTTCTATTCAAGAATTTTTGCCAAATTTGTCATAGTAATTATTTTTAAACAGAATTTAGACTATCTGCCTGAACCGATGGATTCATATTTTAATTAGTAAGCCCCGCCAACAGTTACTTTGGCCTGACAAGATGGAAGAAAAGGATTCAAAATTTGTTAAATCACTCGATGAATTCGCACGACGTTTTTATCATCATTTGGTGGCCTTAAATCCCCAAATCAATCTTGTATTCTCTCCATTCCTCATACAATCCTCCCTAGGCATGCTCCGCATGGCTGTGGCAGATGGCACTGGAACGGCCAGAGAGCTGGAGGAAACACTCAATTTTAGCTCCAGTGTAGGAAGTGAAATAGCTGAGGACTTTAACAAAGTGCTGACTAACTACCAGCACAGATACATACATATAGCTAACAAAATATTTATTAAGGATGGATTTGACATAAGTCAAGATTTCCGCAATATATTGATGCAGAAATTTCAATCGCCCCCGCATAATATTAACTTCGCTCAGAGAGCCGTTGCTGCATGTACCTTAAACAGCTGGATTGAAGGTACTACAAACAACTTTGTAACGAATCTGGTCAGTCCAGATATCCTTTCTGGACTTACTCGACTAGTTTTAGTGAATGCGATTCACTTTAAGGGTGAGTGGACAATAAAGTTTGACGAGAAAGCGACTCGCAGAGAAGATTTCTTCCTGGATGAGAACAACAGAATGAAAGTTTCCATGATGAGTGCGATAGATGGTTACTACTTCGCTGAGTTGCCAGACTTTAATGCCAAAGCCTTGCGATTGGCTTATAGAGACTCTAATTTATATATGCTAATCATACTGCCCAATGAAAAGGGCAGCATACGATATCTAGAAAAGTTATTGAAGATAACACCGCTGGAAAATATAACTTGCTTACTGACCAGGAAGAAAGTAAGCGTAAAAATACCCAAATTTACAGCTGAATTCGAACAAGACTTAACGCCAGTCTTCATACATATGGGTCTAGAGCGTATCTTCACCAACGAGGCTGAATTTGACTATATGCTGGAGTCGGGTGCCCGGATTCCAGTTGCCAAAATCTTACACAAGGCCATCATCGAGGTGGCCGAACATGGCGCAGAACCTGGGCTTCCAGTCTCGACAAGTATAATGTTTGTAAGGACTTCAGTACCCGAAGAGCCTGAAATATTCCATGCCGATCATCCTTTTTACTATACGATCTATGATTTAAAGTATGGTCCTCTCTTTATGGGCAACATTACCACTCCACTTATTCCTCGTGAAGTGCAAAGGAGAATGGATCTTTGCTCCTGCGCCAGCAACATCTCACAGGCAATTTAAACTAACTATTCATTTATTTAGGCGCAAAATTGTACTTGGAATCGTTCAAATAAATAGCATAGCTTTGACAAATCTGATGTATGTAAATAATCAGTTTTAATTGCATAGAGAAAGCATAATGATTGATATCTTATATAGACTTTATTTGCGCCTGTTCACAGTAACAGAAATCGCATACAAAATTTATTGTCGAGTGTTAAGTTTTTTGTTTTGGACTGAACTCATTTGTGAAATTTGTCAGAGTAAACTTTTTATTTGTCTGAACTTGAATAAATACTTTGAAAGATGGTCTGAACATGGAAGGAAAAGACTCAATTGTATTTCTCAGGTCACTGGACACCTTCTCCAGAAACTTGTACAGCCACTTGGTTCATTTAAATCCTAATAGTAATCTAATATTCTCTCCACTCTCCATCCAAACATGCGGTGGAATGTTGCGTATGGGTGTAGAGGATGGCACTCTCACAGCAAAGGAACTGGACGATGGCCTTGAGTTCGAGACAAACAATGCTAGTGATCTGGCGGATGGTTTTTATACTGTTTTGAGCACATATCAGCAGTCTAATTTATTGCATATGGCCAACAAATTGTATATCATGAAGGACTATGAAACCCGTCAGGAATTCAACGATAAATTGTCTGAGAAGTTCTACTCGAAACTTGAGAGCATAGATTTTTCTGAAAGCTTGAATGCTGCTGAGACTATTAACAATTGGGTTGAGACCAAAACAAATAACTTAATACAGAACCTTGTTGTTCCAGATGTCCTGAACGAAGAGACTCAATTGGTGCTTATCAATGCCATTCACTTCAAAGGTGAGTGGACCATTAAGTTCGATGAGGCGGCCACTCAAGACGAAGATTTTTTCTTGGATGATACCAACAAGATGACTGTCTCTATGATGAATGCCACGAATGACTACAACTTTGCCGATTTACCAGAGTTTAAAGCAAAAGCCCTGCAAATGACCTATAAAGAATCTAACCTAAGTATGTTGATCATACTGCCCAATAAGAAGAACGGCTTAGCGGCTCTTGAGCAGATTTTACTCTCAACTCCCTTGGAAGATATACTTGTAGCTCTGGAACCAAGAAAAGTCAACGTAAAACTGCCCAAATTCAGAGCTGAATTCGCACAGGAACTGACACCTGTCTTTCTGTACCTGGGCATAGAGCGTATCTTCACCGATGAGGCAGAATTCAGCCAAATGCTGGAGGAGAATCAGCAGGTTAAGGTCACCGAAATCTTGCACAAAGCTTTCATCGAGGTAACCGAAGAGGGCACCGAAGCAGCTGCCGCAACGACAATTGTCATCCAAAAAAGATCTATGCCAGCTCCTATGCCAGAACCAGAACTCTTCCATGCCGACCATCCCTTCTACTATACCATATATGATGCAACATATTGCCGCCTGTTCATTGGCAGCCTAAATTCCGCCTTTCCCGGAAGTGGCCCAGTCAACCAACACGTGGCTTGTGTCTGCGATGGCGGTGCTCACAGTCATTGTAAGCCTGCAACATCCAAACCTTATATGAACAAATGAAATTTTATACTACAAATGCTACAAAATTCGCAAGTTTATCATGTGTAAAATAAATATATAAATCGGGCAAATTCCAAGAGTTTTCTTAAGCAGATGGGGCTGAGAATAAACATAATATAATGTTGTATATAAATATCTTATTAATTATTGATTTATTTCATTTAGAGAGACGACTACGAAAAGTTAACATTAATCTGGAAATTATAAAGTAAAAAGTGTAAAAGGTCTGGGGTATTATAAAACTAATTTTAAATTTGAATTGTTCCAACTTGTACAGTATTACATATTCTATTATATGTTGAAAAGTTGATGTATTACTTATGATACAGTAGAAGTCCGGTTCGTTATCTCAAGTACCCAACTTAGGACCCACTTTTGTAGCTATAAATGCATTAAATGTTCTTATTCATGTTAAGAGAAACAATATTTTATTGTTTTCTAAAAAGAAAGAATTCGAATTCGTTAAACCAAGAGTACGTTAGGCCGGACTTCTACTGTATCATGTCTGGTTATAATTTTATCTTGTCTTTATCTTATAATCGCAAAATCACTGTAATCTCTCATATATTTTTTCTATGTTACATATCAACAACGCATGAATCAGCTCAGGGAATTGGTTAATATGTAATATATATATATAAATATATATATAATACTATTGAAGAGAGCACATATCATCGATGAGTGAATCGATACCGAGAATGTCTACAATGCACGCGGTTGTTGACTGATAATGATAATGGGCCCTTTGAGGCGCCAAAGTTGACAGTCAAATTACTTTCGAGTAGTGCGATGTGTCTGCATACTTTTTGATAAATTTATCTAGAAATTTATGGAGGAACAGACTGCGATACAAATCAGAAATCACTTGCCCTTATCAGCAAACACACACAGAAACTTGTCAGTGATAAGCAGAGCCCAGCGGAAGATATTCCCACACATGATAGCAACAGCTTTGGTCAAATATTTGCATTTTGTCAGTTGGCTTAGTTGGCTACCAGAAGAAGAAGAAGTGGTCTGCCCTTCAGACGCTCCAAATTGGCCTAGATGTCTGGCTGATTATATCAGTACTTATCGCAATTAAGAGCAGCTACCAAGATTGTTATTATCTTAGGTGCAAAAATTTTGTGGGCACGTCTTCTGCAACTTGTTCAACTTGGCCGAAAGCAATAATGAGAACTGTAACTGACCTTTGGCTATGGGGTTCTCTATTCACAGTAACCGTTTATTTTTATTAGCCTAAATAATTAATATTGTTAAGATATGTATTGCTGGCGGTCACAGCTGGCAAATGTCGACCAGATTTCCGAATATTTTTGCCTTTTTGTTTATTGCTTTTGTTGTGTACCGGAGCTGGTACTTAAAAGTTTTACTCGCCCTTTAAAACAATTTAACAACTTTTTGTTTTTATTATTATTTCATTTACAGCTGATGTGTGTGTGTGTACGTGTGTGTGTGTGTGTGTGTCAGTTGCAGTTTCTGTGACCTCTTGGAGGTTGTTTATCGCTATTTATAGCAGCAGTGGAACAAGTAAAATAACCATGCCCAAGGTCATCAAGTGGCATAGTAAATCTCTCATGAAATATGGTTAAAAAATATATAAAAAATAATGTATATAAAGCTGATTGTCACTAGCTAACGTTCAGATCAGCCATGAATATATCATATATAAAATATACCAGTTACTCGTAGACATTGTCTGGGAATTTATTTAAATGTTACTTCGCTCTGAAGATAACTAGCAAAAGGTAATAGAACGTGACTTTCATACTGCAAACCTTTTTATAATAGATAAAACAGAATGCTTAACTATTGATTTACAGTTCATAATAACGTAGTATATAATGACTGATGTTATACAACATTTAAACTGCAAATTTAATAAAAGTTATCCATGACTATTTGCACCCAAAAAGCGAAGAAAATTCCAGCCATTTCATGGACTTTACTCGCCCCACAATGCCTCAGTAACTGTTGAAGCTAACCGAGGCGAGAAACTTGTTGCAAGTCGTTATAAAGTTAAAGTTTTATTCGCGAACGATTTGCGGTTTGAAAACTTGTCATACCCTTTACTTATAGCATGATTGAAGGTTATATTCCATAGAAGCAGTCAAGAAGAAGTAAATGTAACGAACAATTTGGAAAATATTCCAGCAAAGAAACTTCAATGACAATCGATTAGTAAAGAAGTTATTGAATACGGTATCTAAAAACTTTACAGGGTATCTTAAAGTTGGTGCTAGAATGATTGAAGGTTATATTCTATAAAAGAAGTAAAGAAGAAATAAATGTAAAAGACGTTTGAAATTCATCATTAGTTTTGAACTTGATGACAATCGTTTAGACAAGACGCTAGAAGGGCTGAGATCCATACAGGGTATCTTCAAGTTGAGCAGTTTATCGCAATCGTAGTTGTAAATGGTGCTGACTAACTATTACCTGCATTGGTAATCACACATGTAACGCCTGAGCATTTTGCACTTGGCTCTATAATTATATCCGTTAGTCGTACAATCTAAGAGAACCGTAGAGGCAGAAACGATTTAAGAATTTACATTTGAAATGTATTCAAATTGAATCTATTACACACATAGCATTAACCCAGACATTCTCAAGAAGGAATATATACATATATATATATTTTCCATATAATGAAGCTATAATATATAAAACTTGTTGAAGTTCTCACATTACCAGCAAAGCAGCTCTACTAAAAAGTAATAGTAGATTGTTAAAACCAACAACTTTTCCATATCGTTTTCATTAAGAGACTAAAACTGAAAGGGGAAGAAAAACTTTCTCTAATTTGCGATTATATAAGATAATGTGAAAAGTTCTAGGGTAGAAATATTTGATGTTGATATTTTTATTCTATCTTAAAGTTGTTGTGAATATCTTTTGAAGGGGAAATACAACCAGGTGTAAATTAATTTATAAAATGAAAGAGACTCAAGGATGTCTGTCCTATGACTTTTTTTATTAGCTCTTCATACTCTACTCCGTATTCGAATAACTGCCATTTGTCTGTCCAGAAGAAGATTTCTAATTCGTGGAAATTTTCCGTGACAGTAGAAAGACATTATTATCATAGCCCTTTCGTCCAATAGAACAGAATGTGTGGCGCTGGAAAAATAGCTGGCAGACAATTTTCTTTTATTTTTGTTTTTATGACGTACCAATTGGGCATGTAATCGTAGTCGTAGTCGTAGTCGTAATTACAGCCATAATCGTATTGCGTTTTCAAAACTTGCCATTAGAGTTCATTGCACTGGCGGTTCTATGCCAAACCGAGTTACTCGACGAGGGCTTTGTATTACCGATAGCCAGCTAACGAGTAGTCGTATAATAATTGCCTGCGGTCATAAAGTGCAATGGAGTAGAAAATTGCAAGGTTGCAAAATTAAAATCAAAACTTGACATATAATATGCGCTTGGTATAAAAATAGAAAATTGTTCCTCGGCCGCACTTGAATTTCAGTTGCTAAAAAATACTTGTTATGAATTGAAAGCATTAAACCTTTGACCTTTGACGTGGGCCATAACTGTGATCGTAATTTCTGGAAATCCAAAGACCAGTTGTCCAATTAAACCCTTGCACACCTTCTCCAGACCTGCAATTTCTATAATTGAGCGCTAATGGGTGCTACCGGATGTGGAAGGCGAGCAGTGAGAGTATTAACAGATTTAAGCACTGATTAGTTACACAAAGTAACCGGTTGTCAGTCATTTATATACCGATTACTCGTATTGACAAAGTACTTTGGTACTGCTTAAGAATTGTCTCATAAATGATTAGCCAGGTTAATAGCTATGAATTATAAATCAATGAACTGGGTGAAGTACCTACCCAGTGCTCAATACGGGAGTGCAGTCGGTAAACTAAAGCCAATTGGAATGCATAAGGCCAACTTTAAAGAGCTGACTGTAAATGAATCCAATGGAGATAACAGTGTATATCCAAGCAAACTGATACATTTATCAGCTTATCGTTTGCTTTGAAATGTGAACAAGCCTTGGGATAGTTCAGTGGCTTTGCTTTAATAATACAAATTGAAATAATTTGATTGAAAACCATTATCATTGGCGCTTTCAATGTAACTTCATAAAACTCAGATTGCCAAATGATTTGTAACTGCGTCGTTTCCATCAAATGGAACGTGCCAATCCAAAATACAAGGGAATTTACTTTTGTTTCATGAAAAAATGTCATTTAAAACAAATTATATAAAAATTTTGCAATGCCTTCAAAAGAGCTTATAAATATATAGTATATATTGTATATTGTATACTTTTTGGCATATCAAATTACTTTTCATTCCTGTGAACTGAACAAAGAGACAAACAAGTGTTTACATTACACAAAATCCAATTGAATATGCTTAAAGTCTGCTTGGCCAGTGGCCAGGCCGTGTGATAAAGTTAACACCTTTAAGCCGTCAACAGAATCAGCAACAATCAACAACAACAGAAACAGAAACAATTTTGCAAACACGGGTTCCGTCAGTCAAATGACACTTGAACACGAGGTCCAATTGGAGCGGGTGCAAATTTGAAAATCGATATGACATGAAGGAAAACAAGGGCAATCCAGCCGGCAAGTGTCAACGTCACAAGCCACATGCCACAAGGCATCTATACGGCAACATGGCCAGTTGCCGAGGCACATCCACGTCAAACTGTGATGTATGAGGCCAACAGTGACCAGAGGGATAGCAGCAACAATAGGGACACACACACACACACACAAATGTAAGTAATTGCCAAAAACCTTTGACAAAGAAACAAGAAGTCAGTGGAAGTCACCAGAGTTGAGTGTTGAGGGTCAGGATGTGGCATAAAGTGTGATTTCCCTATAGAGGCAAAGGTTTTGAACTTGTTCGACATTCCGCCTGATAACGTCATGGAATAACTGGCCGCTGAAAATATGATACCACCACAAAAGAACCTACAACAACAACAACAACACGAATACTTAAAACGTGAGCAACATTTTTTCTTTTCTTTTTCTTTCGCTTACATTTGGCTTTAGGCCAAAAATGTGCGGCCAACTTTTGTGTTTCTTTTTCTTGGCGTAGAATGAAATTTATTTTCCTAATGAATGGTCGACTTAGGGGAGTATATTCGTACTCTGTGTGTGTGTGTGTGTGTGTGTGTGTGTGTGTGTGTGTGTGTGTGTAAGTCTGTTTACCTGTCTGTGAATGAATACTATGCACGGTACAAGCAGTGCCAGGAAATATTGCTGTCGCAGAACGTCAGTCAATAACACACAAAAAAAAAGAATAAATCGCACACGCGGCGTATGCGTAATGTAACAGACGCATCTGCATGGAAAATACTTTTAAGAGCGCTGCGTGTTTATTTATATAGATAAACTTCTGTTGTAAAAATTGTGCTAATAATAGCAAATGGCAACAATTAGATGTTCATATCGTAAATATCGTTTATTCAATGAGTATTTCTGACTCGGGCTAAGCTGTTTCCTTTAGTAGAGAGTTATTAATATCATATAAAGTTGTTATGCAAGTGATATAAACCTGGCAAAAGACTTCCCTTGATTGATATTTTCAACCTTATTCCTATATTTTCTTTGTATATAATTAATATATACACTTTCAGCTTATCTGCATTCATTGACTGCTGACCCACTTTTATGCTCAACTATATATATTTATATAGAATTTCAATAATTTATATTGTAGTTCACTTCGGATGTCTATAAACCTATATACGCAATATACTGCTCATAATTTTTACTTCTGGTGCTGAAGTTTGTTTGTTTATGAAACGCTTAACGTCATTTGACTTCTTATGTGTGTGTGTTTGTAGTGTGTATGGTGTGTGTGTGTGTGTGTGTGTGTGTGTGTGCCGCTTGATTAGCATTTTGAATAGCCGACATTTAGCTGACGCATGAGTTTTGATGCTCGATGCTGAGCATTAGGCAAGATTGTCACCAGTTTTAGTATGGAAATTGGAATGGGCGAAAATCTACGTTCTACGTTCTACGTTCTGCTCAGCTGTTGTTTACGCAGCTGTGAGAATTCATAATTTTCTTAGCCCGAACTTTGTTTTTGATTAAAAAACAATTCAGATTGAACAAAATTTTTGTTTATGAAATTATCGCACAATTGGCGCCACGCCACTTGCATGGAAGGCAGCTGCAATTTAGTGTTGTTAATATGTTTATCCATTAAATGGCCAATGCCCAAGTTAAGTGGCCAAGTTGAGCATATTTTGACCAACGCACTTAGAGTTGGGCAAGCAAAGATTTATGAGGCTGCTAGCCATCAAAGTTTATTGATATCAAAATAAACAATTTACGCGCAAACAAAATAAATGAAAAAAGAAGTGTTTAGTGGCCAATACTCTTATACACTCGCACACACATATATACATTATACGTATATAGATATAAGTGTCTAAGTACTACAATACAAGTATGTCTAGTCATAGCTGTTGCCAGTCAACCGGATACAACAACATAATTGATTTTTGTAGTTGCTCTTAGGACACTTGCTGCTTCACTTTCAAGTGTTGAATTCACTTTATACCACTTCTGTCTTCATCTTCAGCATTAATATATCATCATGAAAGCAAGAAGAAAAGAAGCAAAGAACTTTAAGAGAAGATACTCTATACCTTGACAAATTATTACGGGCAGCTGCACAGCCAAGCACCAAGAAAGTTGAGGAAAAGTTTTCAGGTAAATGCTGTGGTTTTTCTTTAATTATAGTGAAACTTTGATTCAATATAATTTTCCTTCAAGTTTTTTGCATTCTGACGTTCAATTTGGTAGTGAAGTATGCAATCAGATCCAGAAACTTATATAGTTAGAACCTATACTGAATATATTCACCTAGAGAGTTCCTTAAGTTAAGTTTTTAATACTGAATATATTCACCCAGAGAGTTCCATTTTCTTGATACTCTCTGTCCAATTACTTATTTTCTGTCAATTAATTATGTAGAGGGTATTCTGCAGCTAGAAATATGAGATACAAGCACAAAAATGCAAACTTGAAGGGTTCTGTTAAGTGAGTTGCAATCCATAAAATTTGCAAGTCGAGCGTAAATCTCATTTGGTATTAAGTGCTAATGAAAAGATTACAAGACACTTTATACACATAATTAAGTTTTACTCATGGGAAATAAAGTACAATAAATGATAAATGATAATTTATAGTATCTTCTAGTTAAGGCACTGATAAACTATTGTGCATTCATTGCAAAGTTAAGCGATGACCTCAGTCGACAATTATGACAGGAAGTAAACTCAGTTGTAAATGTTCAATGTAGGTTAAGCTTATCAGTTTAACTTATTGAATAGGAGTATAAGAAAATATTGTGTCTACTTTTGGCTAGTTAGCGTTTAGCTATAATACATTTCTTCAGTTAAGTTATAGCCTTAAGGGCAATTATATTGTTAGATGCCACGAGATTGAAAGCTGCTTAGTTAATTGCCATGTAAAACAGTTTGATGCGATTAGGTGAACGATCATATAAGCACTTGGCAAATAATTTAGTTGGAAGCACTTTCCCACATAACATTCTAAGTGCACTTCTACTAAACTCAACAACTTTACTTCCATAAGTACTTCCCTAAGCTGAGGTAGGAAAATCTTGGCTAACTTCAAGCATACAGAGACACAGCAAGAGGATAGCTAAGTTATTTTTAGAGAACACACACTCACTTCAGTATGGGTATAAGTAAAGTTTATATGAGATACCAGCCAGTTATGCAATTGAAATGCAATAAATAGGCTCAAGTGCTCAAGAGAAATAATAATATTTGGCCATAAAAAGGAAAAACAGAGCCAGGCGAAACAGAGCCTATCAATCGGAGGAATATATATGAGGTTTACTTGATTATTACATAAATGTGCTAATCAAAGCTGCACTTCTGATTGGCTATCCGATTTGATGAAAACAAACATTCCATATAGAGAGCTTAGAGTAGCAAGACAATTCCCATAATAAGTTCTTCCTCTAGAGCTCAGGAAACTGCTGTCTGGAGATTTTCATGAATTTTGACAGGCAAAACTTTCGATATGTGTGTGTTGCGTTCACATGCACGTGCCACCCAAATAACTATTATTTCCGGAGTACTGACACACACACACACACACACACACACACACAGATAGTCAAACAAAAATGTGATTGAAAATTTCCTTACTATGTCGAAACTTTGAAAATGTTTGCTGCCAATTGCAGAATCTTAGATACACTTATACGATAAGTTCAGAAACAACAAAAGTTTTCATCTTTTGTTGAGATTTGATGTAAAGTTTTCCCTAGATATGAATACAAATTATAAAAGGGTTAAGTTAAGGACTTATACACCTTTAGAAATGAGTCACAAATTGGGGTGTTGATATTTACAATTTGAAATCGATTTTATTATGTTTACTTTTAGCTAACACCTGTTAATAATATATAAGGCAAATATTGCTGTATTTACCTGAATTGTTTGTAAACTCAATAGAAAGAAAATATTATTTTAAACGGAATTCGAGTATACCCTTTGCCTATAAGGGTATTACACAATTTCGGCTGTTCATATACAGTTTGTTGCCGGCATTGGGAATTGATTGCAAGGTTGACTTACTCTGCCCCAATCTGTAGCAGAGACTCAACTTGGACAAAATTAGGTGGCAGTCGGTAGACGTTAACAACAATATTGCGATGGCATCAGCTCCGACAGGAAAACTGCAAAATAAGCTGGAAACAAGAAAATTTTCAATAGAAACTTAAGGTAGGAGAAATGGAAAGTTCCCTGTTCCGGGCTTATTAATATTTTGCGTCGAAACTTTCTGCACAATAGCCTCAAAGTGAAATATTACAATAAATAAATGACAAAAACACTCACAAAATAGATAGAGAAAGTGAACACCCCTATCCTAGAAGGAAGAACATGTTTATGACAAAGCAAATAAATAACAAAACTTGTGCGGTTTTATAGTCTACTGGGTCATCAGTTGACTTACAGCGTTAAGCCAGGAGCACAGACCAAAAAGCCAACTCAACCCAACTCTGGTTAGGTGTAGGCAGTTTGTTTGCGCCATTGGATAAACAAAATGTACCACAACAATGGAGCTGTTCCATGGTTGCCATACAGATCGATAAATATCCGTTTTGCCTGACAAAAAGAGAGGTTGACGCTAAGCCCTTGAAAGAGGGTTGCCATTTTTAAGCTGATTCACTTGTGGTTTGAAACAATTTACAAATGTTGATTGAATGTGAAATATCTTGTTGGAGTTTTCTACTAACTTGATTAAAATCGCTTTCCAGGTAACTACATTGGTAAGATTTACATAAAGTTAAAGCTAGTTTGAATAAAATAAAAGCAAATGTCTAACAAATAGTCGCAGATCATGGAATATGCTTTTTATTACCATATCAAACGAATGCTAATATAAATGACAGCAAATGCCACCCGATGCGAGGGTTCATTGGAGTCAAGGGGTTTAATAGACTGCCTTCTGGGGTCAAGGGTAAGAAATATCGACTTGTGTGTATTAGCTAATGATGAATTGGGCTAAAGATGAGGAGTAATACTTTAGTCGACAGCTCATTTCCATTTGTTTGCCCAGCAAATTACTCAAGATTAAATATTAATCCATTCGAACTTGACGAATGCGCATTGTGTTCAATCAACCTCCACCTTGAAAAGTCCACCTCAATTTTCCTTTTTGGCAACTGCCAATACCAGCTGTAACCGATAGGTATTACGTGTAGCTTCTCACAAAGAGCAAAGGGCCTAAAAGAAGCGTTTTGAATGTAAGAGAATTTATGGAGGCAATTTCTGTTGCCCTTTTCGTTGTATTATAAGCAAAATGACTGTGAAAATTGAAGAGTGAGTGGAAGGAGACATTTTTTTTGTGAAAGACTTCGCTGGCTGACTGATTTTCTGTCTGTCTGCATCAACTGAAATCAATTGAAGCAAAGCGACGTCAGCGACAGTCAAAGTTCAAAAGTGCCACTCAACGTTATTGTGGCATCTGCACTCCCTGGAGAGCCGCCTCCATAAACTAACTCCGAGGCATTTGCCAAAATATTTTGAATGCTCGACACTTGTCGGTTTCTCTCTCTCCATCTATACGTTTCTGTTGTGTGTGTGTGTGTGTCTGTTGTGTGTGAGTAAAATGAAGATTGACAGCTTAATGTATTTTTGCTTACATCAAACCGCTGCCTTTGTTGACTAATTTCCCGACGGAGCCAAAGACGGGGCCACTCCTTCAAATTGTTGACTAACGGCACGCAAATTTTGCATCAAGTGCAACAATTAGCAAATTAAGTGAACTTTTTCATCAACTTGAACTTTAAACTGTGACAGCTTGAGATGAATAAAAAGTAATATATTCTCCTGCTGAAGACGATTAACTGCGGAGTATCCTATACACTTTTACTCGGAGTACCCTAAATAGCAGTGATAACTACTTTGTTTACTGTGGCAAATTGAATTTTCTCTAATCCTTGTAAGAAATGTTGAATCTATTTAAATTTTTATTCATATTTTATAATACCCCCAGACTTCTTTCCTTCTTATATTTCAAGTTTACTTAAAAAAAAAATGTATATAATTTATAATAATATTTTCTCTTTTATAATTCAATTTTTAACCTATCCTACATACTTTAGCTCGGAGTACCCTAAGTAACAGCGATACCCCTGCTCTTACTTGAATAACTATTTTGTTTACTATGGCAAATTGGGTTTTCTCTAATTCTTGTAAGAAATGTTGAATCAATTTCATTTTTAAATTATATGTCATGATACCCCGAAACTGTTTTCCTTTTTATATTTCCAGTTTATTAAAAAAAAAAAAAGCAAAAAAATTAATAATAATATTTTCTCTTTTATAATTCATTAAGTCGACTGTAAATTGAATGTAATTAAATAAAACATCAATTAAAATTATTTAATTATAAAATAATAATCTAAAATTGATCAAATTTGGAGCAATTGTTGCCTTTAGAAATTCTGTGTTAAATGCGTTTATCCATTTGCGATAATTCTTGTAAAAAAAAATTAGTTCTGCGCGTGTTACAGATTAATTTTATATATGGATGGCAAGGTAAGATCAAGTTGAAGGGTATATTATCATATACACTATACTGACACTTATTTGTTACAACTACCTTTCAATGTTGCATAAGCTTCAACAACTATATTCGACGAGTATTCCTCTGCCCCCACTTGGAATGAGTAATTCTGGGTAAAGCTCTTCACTTTCGACATTGAAAGTCAATTAAGAATCAGTCGTCTGTCAATTTATTGGTTTCATTTTCGGAAAATTTTCACTGTCTTCCTGCACATTTTATAAATCAATTGGCGCGACATAATTTCTTATTGACAACAATTATTGCATTGATTTATATATGACGGCGACAATAGTGTCAATTGGCGGCATCGACTCTGCAATTTTCGTAGCAAATGAATTAAAAACTTCTGCACATATTGATTATTTTATTTGTCACACTTATATATCTGTTAAAGGTCTATGATTATTCTGTATTATGATTATTGTATACAGTATATATGCGGCTCATGCTGAAACAACGTGATGGTTAGATCGTGAGTTCAACACTCAAAGCCCCCAATATTGAAGTCACGCATCTCAAAAATGATATTCTTTATGATGTGCGAATTGCGTTTATCTTTATAAGTATATATTATGTATATATTGTATATATATATATGTGTGTGTCGTAAGGGTGAAATCATATTACGAACAGAGAATATACTCACGTATATATACGGGTAAAATTATATGACAGTTTAAATTAGTTTGTAAGAGCAATTTGCTATTTGAAGTTGAAGATATAATTATGAACACTGTGAGAAAGATATGAGACATAAGATGTTGATCATATCAGATCAGATATTGATTATATTGATAATATAATATAAAGTGTCGGTATCTTAAAGTTTGACAATAATGAACTCAATGTATGACTTCTTACATCTCTTTAGAACAGGCGATTGCAGTTTGAGGGGTTATGGGTCAATAATATATAACTATTATTGTCTGAAGATTACGTTTATAATCCGAATATTGTTCCAACCATCTATCAATATCTGAGCATCCTTTTTTGTCAGAATATGTATTGATATTTCAAACTAAAACAAGTACAAAGTGCTAAGTAGTCTGAGATTTCTGGTAAGATATTATATTTATACAGAGAGCAATCCATTCCATTATATACTATCATAATATATTTGCTTTCTTTTTTTCCTGGGCAGTAATTGTACTTCAGGAGCACCACAAAATGGTCTATTATTAAACGAAAATTTCACCAAGAGAAGATAACAATACGAGTATTTGTGTGTAATACTATAAAATCCGTGATAAAAGCAAAACAATCATAAAAATATAGACGCTAAAAACAAGATTCGAGCTATTCGTGTGTGAGCGGGCGTATGAGAATCGAAGGTGTTAATGGTTAATGGCTTAAATAGCTAAAATTTGAGGCCCTCACGTCATCAACTGGACAAACAAGCCAAAGAGTGTGTCTGAGAAAGTGAGATTGGGGGGGAAAGAGAAAGGGAGAATATTTTTACATAGGCTGAGGGCGATCGATCGATCAAAACGAGTCATTGCTGAAAAAATATATAAAAAACTGAACTGAACTGACGATGATAATGATATACGAGTAGAAATATGAATGTGTTTGGGTTTTATGATGCTGACGTATGACACGTGGCTAAAGCGAATTTAATACCCATTTTTTTGTGACCATTAATATTTATGGCCAAGAGCTGGGATACAAACATCAGGGTCAAAGATGATGTGCACCGAAAGGATTGAATTACCAATCGGCTTCAGAGAGAGAGAGAGACAGAGAGAGAGAGAGGCATGCAAATAATAAGCAAAAGTGCCGCATGAGTATCGCTCTCTAAGTAGGTTAATGTCCTGGGGTACTTTAACCTCTAGCTGACATCTTGAGGCATACCCCAACTGGGTTAGTGGCACAAACCTATTGAGTCTTTGACCCAAGCTGCTGCCACTTGCCACATAACAATGCATTCTCGCACTGGGTCTGGGTCGTCCGCACTTATCCCACTTGCACGTGAACTATGAAGAGTCCTTTTTGCTGCACTTTTGTGTGTGCCCCATTATTGATTACAAATCGAATTATACAGCTATGCCTGCCACTAGGCAGGAGGTCCACAGTCCACAGTCCACACATAAATCATCGTGTATGCGGTGCATGTCGCACACGCAGAGCTATCCATGTAAATTTGATTAATTGCCCAGCGGTGGCTGGTCGAAAGGGCGTTTAGCCTTAAAAGCCTTTTAATGTAATTATTGCAAATTGAAAATAAAAATAATCTGCGTAGCACCGAAGGCAATATACACTGCTTCAAGCAGCTACTATAAACATATCAAGTACTGATTGGGAGCTCTTCTGTCTGATTTGATCAAAAGTGGAAGTAGGGTATTAGGAAATCTTTATAATAGATAATCTCAGAGACTATTTATCTAGATTTATCTTCTGGAGCTCTTCTATATGCTTGTATCAAGAGTGTAAGAAGGGTATAACGAAATCTATATAAAAGATTCGCATAATCTCAGAGACTATTGGAAAAGGAAAGGCATATCTTATAACCTCTGGAATAAGGGTAGATTCTTCTTCCTAACCCGTTATAAATAATACTTTTAATTAATATTTCTTAATTAATTTTGGGTTTTTAATTTCAATTACTAAGAGGAAAGGTATAAGAAAAGTTTGATATAGCTATATAAAATAGGCAGAACACGACATGTATATAATTCCACGTATAGCTCATATTTGCGTTGAACTTAATTGTAATTCATTTATTTACTATTCAATTTCCTTTTCATTAAGTTTGGCTGGAAAATTGCATTTTCCGTGCACTCAACTTTTTTTTTTGTTATTATTATTATTATTATTATATTTACATGCGAGTACAGCACGAAATCCGGAGAGAGAGATGAAAGCAAGTGATTCTCGGACAACAAAAACAGGCGATACGCGTTTTGACTATTTGCCTTCTGGTATTTGGTTGGCAGAAGTGGGCGGTGAAAAGGGGGCGGCGGGGGCTACACATATTTGCATTGGTGCAGTTCATTAAACCCATGCAAATAAATAATATGTAAATATCATTAATACTTAATATGTATGGCGATAAATTACATGTGTGTAATTTGCAACCACATTCGATGCACAATCTTTCCGCCAAGAAAATTGCATTTTATTTTCCTTCCCTCCCCCCTTTATCCATTATTTTGGCGTACATTGGCTTTTAGATATTTGGGTTGAAGGGCGCACAGTGTGTCGACTCTCTCGGCTGTTGGCTGTTGGTTTACAGTTGTCGGCTTTTCCCTCAATTGTCAGTGCATTGACAAGCTGATGGCTGGTCGAACTGGGTTCAAGGTGCAATTTGGTAGCGCCGAGAACATCAAATAGTTGACTCGGGAAAACAACAGTGTACACATCTGGCGTTAAGCATATAGGAGCTCGAAACATAAATATTTTACATCATTTTGTTTATTGTAAACAAAAAGTTTAAATCAACTGAAGGGCCCAACGTGGAGATAGCAATGGATCAATTTTAATAGTTGGAAATTACTGAATTCTTCTGTGAAAATTACTGAATTCTGTGGTTATATAAGAGAGAGGTGTGAAAATTAAAAATTGTTTTATGTAGAAACAATTTTTGTGAATATATACATGCAGATATATATTATAGGGTATGAAGATTTATCTATTTATTTCGGAGTCGACTACAAACAGACGACTCAAAGATAAAAGTAAACTGGAAATTAAAAAGGTATAAAGTTAAAAGTCTAAATCTAAAATTTGATTCTAAATTTGTATTGATCCAACATTTGTTGCAAAGAGTGGGGAAAACCCAGAAAAATCCAATCAGAATAAATAAGTATTACCGAAGGTGATAGAAGATAGAAGTGAAAGTTCGATTGAACAAAGAAAGTGTTCTGAAGAAAAAGCATGGAAATAAGAATTGTAAAAAATGCGAAAAGGATTGTGCAAAGCATATAATCAGATTTAGAGGAAGATAGTTCCTAGTAGATACGCCCTTCAAGTTGCTCTCTTCACTGATATCGTTAAGCAAAAGTCAGCAGCTCAAAGGCAATTCTGATTGCACTGGCTGATAAAGTCACTTTAGGAACAGAATTTGCTGTTGATTGCTTGCATTTTCTTATTGAAGTAATAAGGAAATAAAAAAGTTCAAATCCTTTCGTGAAATATATGGCAAATTACAACAATTCAGATATTAACAAAATGAAGAAAATATGTATGAAAATGCATTACCAATAACCCTGGACAAATATTCTTAATAACAGCAGTTAAACTTACTTCAACATTTATTGGCTGTTTTTAAATTTTCAGTCAATAGGTTGGCCATTTCCTTCGTTAGTATGTTACGGACCTGGATAAGAGCCCCTAACTTTGAATCCAACTCACATGTTTTTTTATGGCTGACACCGACTTTCAGTGCTAATGACCTTTATAAGGCCCCAGTATAAAAAACCTATTAGCCTACTCGCTTAAGTATTAGAGAATACCTGAAAAAGTATCTTTTTGCACTGATCTGTGATCAACATTTAAACTCATAGTTGAAATCAGTAAATCGTTGTACAGTCAATACACAAGAAGCTCATCGAACATTCTTTAGCACTTTGCTTTTCACACCTCACATTTTTCAAGGTAAAACTGGCATTTGATATTGGCTAAAACGACTGGCCATCGTTAACTGTTTTTTTTCTGGTTTGCTGGCCAGTTCCTTAATCCATCGTGAGCCACGCGTCAAAGTTTGCGTAAAATTTTGCACAAAATAATTATATAGGTCCCACTTTATATAAGCTGGCATGTGATTGCGTGCTTTGAGCCTTGTTGTTGTTGCCATTGTTGGCCATTTAATCAATTTGTGCGATAAATATTCATAAAAGGCCAAGAAAACTGACAGCGCCTATAAAAATGTTTACCGGGCTTTTTCACATACTCTCGCATGGTGATTTCTGTGCATATTGGTTAATATTTTACTATCACTGCTATTTTTGTTGACTTTATCGTTTGTCCAAGCAAAATGGGTATATTCAAATTTGTGAACAGGTGAGAGAGAAAGATGTTGCCTCCTGAATGGAAGTGAGTTTACATATATAACAACTGAAAATCTGTATGAATTGAGTCAAATTCGAGTTTCTATATGCAAAAAAGGTTTATTTTACATTCTGGCACTTCCACTTGCAGCCCAAAATCAACCTATATACATCACATATATCTTTCAGAGATATCTGTATCTAAAGAAAGATATAAATAGTAAAAGAGAAACCAATATACAACCTCAGTTCCAATGTTCGTAAGGATTTATCAGACTTGAGTTAAGGGTATCTCGTAGTCGAACACACTCGACTGGCTCGCTCTTCATTGTTTTTATTGTTATTGTTGCATTTCGTTTATATGGCGGCATTTACTTTATTTAATTTGTAGCTTAAATTAAAACATGAAAATTAAATGTGTAAACAATTCGAGAGCAGCGAAAACGACGCGTGCACAAAATATATAAACTTGTTTTTTTCGGTTCCATATGATAGTTAAATGGGAACATGATAAGAATAGAGAGGAGCCAAAGCAAGTTGTTTATATACTTATTACAATGTGTGCATAATTATCGTTATTAACAAATGTATCTTCCAGTAAATTAGCAAATATTTATTACTTTAATATAATTCCCAAATGGGTTTTAACCCTTTTTTTACTAAAACACGTTAGATATAAAAATGTTATTTATACAGAAAGAATTCCAATGCAAGGTTGACCAAGTCAGTTGTTTGAATATCAATTGATAGTTTGTTAGTTATTTATAGGCATATTTAATTATTTAACTGAAGAATCGGATGAATTATTCAGACAATACTCAGTTTCATTTGCAATTATCAACAATTTATTCTGGATTGCTGTTTAATCTATTTACGTCTAACTACAAGGGTTTAACCCAAAACAAATAAATTTCATATTAAATAATATAAGAATTAGAATTCCATTATAAGGAAAACCCTTGCTATCACCTGATTAAAGATATATTATGCTCAGTTACACCTCGAATGGTGATAAACAAAAAATAAAACTCTTGATTTGTTGTGCATGAAATGATTTTCCAAATGATTGATTGAACGTGCGTTAGGCTTACACACACTCACACACACACGCACACACAAGCTGTCCCACATTTGTATGCAAAGTGTTTTGTCTCGGCTCTGGGCCATTGATTTCATTCTCCAAATCCACCCATTAATATAAGTCAAGAAAGAAATAATATCAAAACAAGTCGAAGAAAGAGAGAGAGTAAAAAGAAAATGAAATGAAATTTAAATGTGGGAAATGAAAAGCTAACTAAATCGGAATTACGCCGCTGATTTTCCAACGAATTTTTCTTTTTTTGGGTACTGCCAAGGTGTCAAGCGAATCAGATTTTCTCTGCCAATTGCAATTGGCCTTCGTAATATTAAATATCAAGACTGACAGCAGGTGCTGGACAGCGCGTGGTTTTTCATATTTCATTCCTTCTTAACCGCTTATTGTGAATTGACAGAGACAGAGATAGAGACAGAGACAGAGGGTTCATGGCACGTTGGACAAAAATGTGAGAAAAATTTTTAATTTAAAATCGCTGAGCAGCAGCTAGAGAAAAGCCAATCAAGTCCGGTCAACAATGGAGGCAGACGCCCCAGATGAAAAGGGCTGACATGAAGCCATATGCGATGATGCGATTAGCTTTTCAGTTTTCAACTTTGCACTCAACCGAAATAAAGTTGCAAAAATGCCGAGCGTAAAGATGTGAATGACAAATGCCTGAACTTTTGTCCAAACAAAGAATGCAGCACAATTGGGCATCAATCATGCGCAAAATTGATTAGTTTAGCTCTCAAATGGGACAAAGGGTGGCATGCCACATGCCACATGCCACATGCAAGTCCAGCAAAACTTGAAAATATAACTCTCTTTATTGTTATTAACGACTCACATCAACGTCCTCGCAATGCTATAAAGGTAATGCTGAATGTCAACTCATATAACGTAATGCCACCTAATGTCAAAGCTATGCGCATTCCAAGGCCACCCACCCACACACACACACACAACACAAATCCATCAAATCTTTCACCGCGTACGTAGAGATATAAAAAAAGAAAACTACTTTACTGCCGGTAAATTCCTAAAGCTTAAATGAAAAACAACTTTTCCTTATATTGGATTGAAGCTGCTTATCAAATCAGCAGCAAATCGTATGAAATAGAATCAGCATCAAAATTATGCGGAATCAAGGCAAGTCTCCTATAGAATATTTAAATTTAAATGTTTAGGAGAACTTTATTCTATAAACTAAGAAAGACTCTCTCTGGTTCTTAAGAAAATGCTTCAATATATTTCAATTTATGTGGAACTGTTGAACCAGATTAACACCATGTCACAGAGCTTAAGTTTCCGATCCTATAAAAATAAAATTGCTTATGAAATCAGAATCAGAATCAAAATTATTCCGAATCAAGGCAATTCTCCTCTTGAAAATTTAAATTTAAAAGTTTAAAACTTTGTTCTACAAACTGAAACAGACTCACAGCTATTTATACACTCTCTCTCTTATTCCTAAGAAAATACTTTCATATACTGAAATTTTTGTGGTACTATTCGTAAAGCAGATTAAGACCATTTCAGAGAGCTCAAGCGTTATCCTTGACTGCGTGCAAGTGTGAGAGTAATATATAGTTGACAGTCCATTAAAGAGTTCCACATCTTGAACCAATATATATATAGTTGTATTTTTGTTGTATTTTCCTCAAAGGAAACCCTCTAATTGCTGCGTAGGAACGCAACAAACATGTCACACCAAAATGGTTAGGACACTTTCGAGAGTCACTTGACACCCCACACGCGCCTGCACTTTGGCAATTCATTGAATCCACAGCAGCCGCAGCAGCAGCTGTTGCAACAGCCACACAGCAACAACTCATAGTCATTTCCGCCTTGCTGCCCACTTTCGAAATGCTCCCCAAAGATGGCAGTTTTATTTTCATGCTTGCAGCATTTTGCGCAACATCTGCAGCAAAATGGCGCCGCAAGCATCAAATGTTTTCAGCTTCTTCTATTTCTCTAACTGCATGTTGTTGCTTAGTTGTTGTAGCGGAAATGCACTTGAATGTGTGCACGGATTTCCGGCTTGGCATACGACTAGTGCTTTCAACTGCCAAATACTTAAAGGCGTTCGACTTGTTTAATTCACAAACGATTGCAAATTGTGAAATTTCATCAATCAGTGATTTAAGTGGACCTTATGGCAAACCGGAAGTCACGTTTCCTGCCACGTGCTCTCTAAGAAAATGAACACTATTAGGTTTTTATGATATAACTTTCTTTTGCTCTGAACTCATTACCAATATCATTAACTGCGCAACTCGCCGTGTGCTCGGAAATTCTGAAGGACAGAGCCAAACGACAGCACGCCAAGACTTGGCACAAAAAAAAGAAAATCAATACCTTTTTACTAGGAAATGAAACCAAAAATGTATTTCCATTATCAATGCCGATTTCTTATTCCTATTCCTATTCTTTAGCTTTATTGTAATCCCGAATTACGTAATCCTGCTTGAGGCATTGCATTCAATGGAAGCTGTATTGAAGTTAAGGCTCTTACATCATTTGATTTATATACACAGAAGTAGCTCCTTGTGGCTTAAAGCTTTCACTCTTTGGCTAAGCTCTTATATCATTTTAAAGGTATACACATAAGTACACCTCTTTGTGGCTTAAACTTTCACTCTTTGACTAAGCCAAGATCCCACAACATTTTCCACACACAAATCTACCAGAACATGCAAGTTTATGGCTTTGTTTACAGCATATGCTCAATGACAGGGTGTCACACCCTGTGTAATTTATGAGCCTCTTACAAAATGTCAATGGACACTTTCCCATACCCTTACCCAGATTCGCTTGCCCTTGTGGCAAACGTAGCGTAAGAGCCAAACAAAAATGTACGCATAAAAGTATGCATTAAAGTTTTATATGTCACTCATACGCCACGTTGCACTTCTCTGTTCCGTCTTAGCCACAAAGATTTCACGAAGTATTCGTATTCGTTGTGACTCCGTTGAGATGCTGCGAATGGAGCGTAGGAGGGGCCAAAGGGAGATTTTATGAGCATGTCATTTTTTATAATTTTCGTGGAAAAGTGTTTGCCAGCCACTTGACGGCAAATGCGCATATCAGAGAAACTTTTTGTTAATTTAGTGGAAAATAGCATGTCGTTACGTGCACTTATCTCGCACTGAGCAGATGTTGGACAGACATCCGTGAGAGAGAGAGAGAGAGAGAGTGAGAGTGAAGGAGTAGTAAGAAGCAACCCGTGCTACTCAAAGTGCTCCCATGTGGCGTTATGTTCCATCAGGATGCATAAAGCTGACACGGGTCATGATATAATTTTAATGAAGACAGCTCTGACAGGTGTTTTCCGGAATATACAAAAAAAAAATGAATAACGGAACATAAAAAGCTGCAAATACAGAGATTGCGATGAAAGAAGAAGAAAATTCTGCGCGTGAGGTGATAAATAGTTCAAATGTCGATAAATTCAGGCATAAACTATAAGAAGTTGGCTATAAAAACTTAATATTGGAAAAGCTTTTATGAGAAAATGATTCGTATATGGCAAGATGAATTTCTTTAACTCAAGAAAAGTCTCTCTTCAAGTCTCAGCTGAAAGCTATTCAACACATTTAAGCCTATTAAAACACCTTTCTTACAATTACCCACGCGTAGGTCTCGATTAGGTTACTTAGGTGTTAATTTCTCTGCCTGAGCCTGTCTAGACATTGTTCGCTGCGAGAGGGCTTAAAACTGCAGCTATCTAGCATATTTATTACCCTGGGACAGTTGCGCTAAAAGCAATCATTAATATAAGCAGTAAATGGGAGGAGTTGGTGGTCATGTAGTTGTAATTTTTCACTGTAAATTGCAATTACTCATTCGCACTGTTAATAGGCCAGCGAGTTACCTGCTAATACTAGACGACCCAATCTGATTAACAGGATACACAAATGTTGCCACACGACACTTTAACAATAGCCACAACAGCATCAGCAAAGTCAACAACAACATTTGTTGGATCTCAATGCGGTTGACAGTTGCTGGCATTGTTTATTCTGTCATATAAACGTTTACATATGATTATGCAGTCCCTCTGGCAAAACCGCGTTTGCCACGCCCCAAACTTAACAGAGGGCTTCCCCCCTCTCACCCTCCACATGCAAATGTCGTGTTGCTTGGCATCACGTGCGTGCTCCGCACACTTTTTCCACATTTTCATTTTCAATTTTTCAGCATCGCACGTTACATGTTACGTTAACACGTGAGTGGGACAAAACACGATTAACTGTCGTTCTCTGTGCACAATGTTTTTTGCAAATAAGGAGAGAGGAAATAAACAACAAAAAACCCTGAAAATTAATGTGCATATTTTCATGACAGCCAACAAACAATTTGCATATCACAAGTGCCTTAAGCAGACTACTGCCAACAAATACAAAAGGAATATTTAAGAAATGATACGTTGTAGGCAAAGCTTTTAAGAACAAATATCAAATTTATATTGTTTGTTCTCGTATTCATGAATTTTTATTGCCAAAACACAGCTCAGCCAATCGAAAGGCAGAAGTTGAGAGGATAATAGTACAGAGCTGGAATACAGAACGAATCAATGTAAGCAGTTTTATATTACATTGTTTTATTTTTAACCTGGAGGATGCATTCTCATGTGTAACGAGCTGTGAAGGGTTATCTGTGTGCTAGTTGGGATTTAAAATGTATTTGCAAAATTTAACAAGGACTCAAAGTGTTTTTTCCTGTGTGGGCAGATGTGATGAGTTCACTAATTGCCCGCTCAGAGCTATTTTATTCGATGTTGGATATTTATTTATTTATTTATCTATCTATTTATTTATTTTTTATTTATTTATTTGTATTTAATTTAATAATTATTTGTTAAATTATTGTTAAATTATTTATTTATTTATTAATCAATTCTAATTAATTTAGTTATTTATTTATTTTAATTTTTTATCCATTATTATTTATTTTATTTTATTTTTTATTTATTGATGATGATGATTAATATTAATTTATATATTTCTTTATTTATTTAATTATTTAATTTATTTACTTTATATATTTATTTTATTTATATATTTTATTATTTATTTAATTTTTTTTTTTTTTATCCATTATTATTTATTTATTTAATTATTTTATTTATTGATGATGATGATTAATATTAATTTAATAATCTCTTTATTTATTTTTTTATTTAATTATTTAATTTATTTAATTATTTAATTATTATTTAATTAATTTAAGTCAGCTAAGAACAGTTAACTAGAAATATTTACAATTTAATATAAAATTTAAAATTAAAATAAAATAATAAAAAAATAAAAAATTACAAATTTAAATAAAAATTTAAACTTTACTTTATATATTTATTTTATTATTCATTTAATTAATTATTTATTTTATTTATTTATCCACTATTATTTATTTATTTTTATTTTTATTTATTGATGATGATGATTATTATTAATTTATATATATTTTTTTATTTATTTATTTAATTATTTTATTTATATATTTTATTTATTTATAATTCCATTTATTTAAATTTTATTTTTTTTTTTATTATTTTTAATGTATATATTTTTATGTTTTTTATTTTTTTTTTAATATATTTTTTTTATTTTTTAGTTTATTTAATTATTTGTTTCTTTTTTTTATTTATTATTTTATTATTTTTATTATTATTGTTTATATTTTTATTAATTTTATTTTATTCATTTATTTAATTATTTAATTATTGATTTATTTATGCATTTATTTATCGATCTTGTAATTCCTTAAACGTTTAAATTTTAATTTAACATTTAATTTAATTTATTTTCCATTAAATAAATTTGTTTTGCTCATTTAAATCGTATTAAAAATCGAATATTTTTAAGTGTCAAGTATTTAATTGTGGGAAGTGTATTCTTCTACCATAAAATAAACTCCCAATTGACGAAAGAACAGTCTGTCTTAATGCCTGATAATTGTTCATACGAGTAGAAGCCATCAGTCAGCGAAGCGGAAATTTCAGAGGTCACTTTCAGTTACATTCATTACCTGAATTACAGCCTACGCTTGAATGTCACCTGCTGTTCCTTTGAAATGAACATCAACTTGAGAATAAAAAGAACAAAGTAATGTGTATAACAATGCTGTCATGTAACACCCACAAGAAATTAACAACATTCTGCCTCGTGTCCAAGCACTGGGGGGCAGTCGATGAATGAAAAGTAAATACCACAGAAAATTTGATTATAATTTTTCTTTTTTTGTTAGGATTTTCTTTACCTTTCTTTTCATACACACACACAGTGTCGCTGTTGCTGCTGCTGCTGACCAAAAGTTTGTTTTTCCAGGAAGCCAAGCGTAACAGAAGTGGGTGAAAAGTTGAACAAATGTCGGAACAGTGCACAAAAATATTTCCACAGCGCAAAAGTTGTAAAAACACAAAAAATAAAATGGGAAATCATAATAATAATAATAAGAAAAATGCCCGGAGACATACCAACATGTTGTTGCTGCTGTTGGTTCTGAGTTGGATTTGTGTTTCTCTCGAGCTGCGAAGTTGACCGAGTTAAGGCCACCAAGCGCCCATTTACCAAGCGAACTTTATTTACTTGACATACTCAAACAACAGCAACTACCAGAACAACAGAAACAACATTAAAATACTTGTTAACACACACACACACACACACACACACATGCACATACACATACAATAGGCTAGTTTGGCTAAGGAATAAGTAAGAGCTGCGCACAGAAGGCACATCCTGTTTGGCTCCATCAATGTATGTTGCATAATTTCGGGCTATTGTTGACATGTGAATCAAATGAAAGAGCTTGCTGTTTGTTGTCCTTAATTTGAATGTCACTCTACCTGCTCCTGATCCTGCCTCCACTTCAGCTGCCACTCACAATTCATACGCCAACCATTTTATTCAAGCAATTTGCCGTGACAATAATACATACATTGCATATTTGCATGTCTAACTGCATGTACATACAGTACACACGTGCTGTATGTATGTGTGTGTGTGTTTTATTTGTGTTTGTTATTATTTTAAATGTTTTGTATACCTTTTAAGGATTCTGTGTTGTGGTCAATTGCAACTTTAACCACAGAAGTGTGCTTAAGTGGAAACACAATAAAAAAGCATATTGTGTATAATCTCTTAATACGCTTACTACTTTTAGCTTAACTAGTTAAGGACTTAAAGCCATATTGAAACATTTCATTGTTCTATTTCTTTTGTGCCCAAGAGATAATCCGTTAGCTTAAATGATTAAAATTAACTATTAAAGTTATGTGTATACATTTTGTAAACGAATGCTGAAATTTTATCTGTAGCAGTTCAACTCTTTTGAATTCAGATTTCAGATGAATTCCGCGACACAACTCAGAAAGTTGTTATGAAATTCTGATGAAAGTATGATGGGTTCTGGCAAAACGCAACGATAAATAATTTCACTCGTTCTCTTCTACGTGAGCATTGTCTTATTTCTAGCGTCTAAGAGGATAATGGGAATTGGCAAGCACACCGCGTCAGCTTACGCTAGTTGGAGTCCCCAACAAACTTAAGCAATTTATGGCTATTATGCATAAAACTTTTCCAAATAACCTGTCATCACTGGAACCGTTGTTTTACACGCGGCTATAAAAGAAAAACTGCAGCATACGAAGACAGACAACAACAGCCAGAAGCAGCGGCCAAGTATGTCTGTAATGTTGTTAGGAGACTGTTGTAAAAGCTGGGAGACAACGCCAACTAAACAAGCAGCTCATGTTGCAAGCAGTAGGAGGCGGAGGAAAGAGAAAAAAACCTTGAGGGTTCCATTTTGAGCAGCCCCTTGACGCAGTTGCTGTGGCTCTGCTTGTTCTCACAGGGACAACGGCATTTGGCTTGAGTGTGACAGTAGCATATTTTAAAAAGCATTTCACCTTCGCTTTAATGTATGCTAAGAATTATAGCGGATTGACAGACACATGCCACAAGTAAATTAAAGTTTGTGGTCATTATCATGAGGCGAGCCAAAGCTGAAGCCAACAGGAATAAACAAGCAGCAACAAGATCAATGAAAGAAGCTGTTGCAATGCAATTTAGCCTGGCATTGGGGCACGTGCCTTGAATTGACTGCAAGCTGGCAGATAATTGCATTTGGACGTCCCTGTCCAGCAATCTCGCTGCGGCTACTCGCTGCATGCCACACGCTATCAGCGACCAGCGACGAGCGACTCGCCCTGAGCGCTCCGCACTTAATCAAATTGAACGCTCGGCAAGTGTCACTGAACCTTGGAAGTGAGAGTGAGAGGGAATGAAGGCAAGTGTATTATTTGCCACAGTTGTGGCATTAAGTTCAAGAACAACACAATCAAATGAACTTCAAGATTGTCAGGACATTCGCCTGGACACACACACACACACGCATACTTATACACACTATAACAAAATCACGCTCGAACAACACACAAAACTGCGCTAACATCACGTACAATTGAAAGCGCTGCACTGCAACTAGCTGGAGGTAGTGAAAGGGTCTGGAAGTGAGCTCCTGGACACTGGACAAGATGGTAACTAATTGCAGAGAATGCTTGCAACAAAAAAAAAAAAAAAAGAAGGAGTGTCATGAACTCAGCTGCTGTGTCACGCGCAAAAATTTACATTTCCTGTTGGCCAGACCATAAAATAATTTGTTTAATTCCATTACTTGTCTACGTGCCCTGCATTCCAATAGCCAGCCACGAGTAGAGTCCAGCAGCCATGTTGATCATCATCATCATCAACTCAGCAGGCAGAAGCGAGCATAGCGAAGCATCACTGCAAAATTGGTGCCAATTAGAGTCGCCTTGTCGTCACCAAGGGGCGTCTTGTCATCGCCAGACGAAACAACGACTCGCATCAAGCTGCGTAAATCAAATGTTTTGTTTTCTATTCCTTTACCATCCTATTCCCTTAGGTACAACTATGGCGCAGTACTTCCTATATAGCTATCTACATATATATACAGGGAGCGGTATTTTCTATGGCTATATACTTATATTCTAATGAATTTTTAATGCACTCTAACCTTGCAGTTTCAGTGCATTGCGTTGTCAACTTGGAGACATTGGCTGAGGGTCAGCATTGGGTGTGCCTTGGCCATTGCAATTTGCTTCCAGCTGAGACAAGTATTATAATAAAATTGCGCATACGTAACGTTGTACCAGGGTCACGTCACAGGTGCCTTTCAATCTTCTTACCATTGATTGGATTTAGCATCAGCTTGATAAATGAAGCTATTCATTGCCATATTTAAATCTTATGCAAGGTCTCATCATATCACCAATTGTGTAAGTCAATTGTGCGAGTTGCTTAGGGAAACGTTTGAGCAGCTCACATAACGAATAGAAGTCACATCTTTAACTCGATAAACGTACAATATATAAAGGATATAAGAGAGCCAAAGCTAATCGCGATATTACTTTCAAAAACTAATTCAAACACTTTTCCGAGGACTATAATAACTGATTTTTTAAGTGAACAAAAAAAATTCTTATTTTCATTCTTTTTTTTCAAAATCAAATGCTTCCAATTTAAATGGCCTACCCTGTATACAAAGGATATGTAGGAGAGAGAAGCACTCTATCAGAATTCAACAGCAACTTATATTTCCAGGTGAAAATTCATATAATAGACTAACTAGTTGGAGCCTCCACTTATCTAAATTGAATCTTAGCTTGGCATTATGATATCCTCATTGGAATAATGAAGTACTTAAGTAGCTGCAATTCGAGGAAATTTAGTTTGGAAATTCAATTAGCTACGTAACAGGATTAATATCTTTTAAGCTTATTTGTTGCCATTGATTTGTTCCACACACAATGCATTGTCTACGCCTCTAGCCAAGCTCTTGGCCAGTTCATGGAATTGTGGCCCAACAGCTGTGTGTGTGCACCAGTGCCTCCATCATGCATGAGGAAATATGTTGAAGGATAGAAATTGAAATTAATATGATGGTTAGCTTTGGTCAGCTCGGTTATCTCTGACTGACTCTGCCCGATGGGACTTTCTTTTGTGCGTACTTGCAACGTCTGCCTGCAGCACACACACTCCATTGTTATAACGAACAATATCGGATCTGGGCAAGGAATTATATATTCGTACTGCTGCAGGAAATTTTAAAGCCCGACGATATCATAGTATATAAATAGCCCCAGCAAATTACTGACATGCCCCGGTCACCAGGTTGTTTCCCATACACGTAGTATATCTGGGTGTGTGTGTGTGTAAAAAATTACCCATTCCTGACAGGTACATGTCCGTGTAACACTCTGTATATGGGACAATATATTCTGTATTATATCAGTTCTAGACTTTTGACGTCTTTCGTGTTATAACATTTCCTTTGCTCTATCGATTTTCCCCAGTTAAACCGACGCCATTTTTAATGGCTTTCATTACTTGCGCTTGTCTTGTCTCGGCTCACCATTTTTTTCCTCCCTTCTTCCCTTTTTCCACTTTTCCACCTATACAATTTTTCACTAGCTCCGCTGCAATTGCGTGAGTTGATTAACAGTTGCCCGTCGCGACTCTTTTTTGTCCCCCAACTCCTTTTTGGCCACGTCAACATGAATTTAATTATAAGCTGCTCGCGCTTCCACCGCGTAATTTTTATTAATTATAAAATATAAACATGTAGGTACATATAATGTATGGTAAATATACTCGCATATATCAAGCAGGTGTTCGAGAGTATATTATGATAAGCTATGCGTTATCCTTAAAGATACTTTAATATACTCCTTTCATATATAATAATCAAATATTATATCTAACATCTAAAGGACTTTGCTAGGTAACAACAATTGGGAACCTTGAACTTCGCTTTCAAGTACCAACCAGCTTTCATGTGAATATTTTAATAACTATCATTTAAGTCTGCCCACACATACTAGAAAATATTAGCTAAGATAATTATCAGAGACCTTTTAACCACCGAAACACACACATTCAATTAAGAATGCCAGCCATAAGCTATGCATGAAAGTCAAATACATTAGCCATTACGCATACGCCGCATGTAACAATAAACCGCTTCTGGGGCCATTAAAAGGTACCACATACGTGCGTGTAGTAGGTACAAAACTTGAACATCAAACCAGATTCAGAGTCGGGTCTAGATTCTAGGAAGTACTTATGGTTGCCGCATGCAACTAAAACCAATCTGTATGGCCAAATGGCTGACTGGAGGGTCTGGCTAGCTGGCAAGGTATTCATCATTAAATATTTACACTTTCATAAATGTGTGAGTGCATTCAAGTTGTTAAATATTTTATGATGATTCCGACTTTGTCGGTGCTCAAAGAGACAAAGCGGACTAGAAGAGCAAATGCGGGCCAAAGCTCAAGGTCCCAAAATAATAGAAACACAAAAGGAAAATATATATCAGCGAGCATGAAAAGCTTATCAAGCGTGAAAATCGCAACAAAAGTCTGAAACGCGTTAACTGTTTTATTATTTTTTCTGTTAAGGTACTCGCCTTGGGGCTCCTTTATAATTTCACCAGATGATTATTATTGTACTCTCCATTAAACAAAGAAAAATTATATCCCAAAAACCTTCAGGCAGGTCAAGTAATGCGTTCTTCAAGTATTTCAAAAAGTGCCCAAAGCTCTTCGTAATTATTGTGTGAAAGAAAAGAGATCGAAATAAAATAATCCAAATGGACTCTTGAACAACAAATTGTCCTTTTTCTGAACTGTCCTGACAAATAAGTGTTGCAAGTTCGTTCAACTAGAAACTTTAATGAAACTCTAGCTCAAACAGCTACTGTGATTTATATATGAATTGCCAGAGAGCTGTGGATTTACTAACTTAACAAGGTATTACTTATTGACTTATTGACTTATCGCTAGTGCAACGCTATAAAGAGACTTTTTAATAGTATGAAAATTAATTCATTAAAAACGTTCATTTATTCATAGAAATTAACGTGATTACAAATCAGAGTAAATGAAAACAAGTATGGTAAATATTTGAACAAGCTGCTTGCTCATTTTTTGTTAGAGGAGTACAAAATAATTATCATAAATCCTGTTGAGTCCCAGGAAAAATATATAAGATAATATGATTTCAGTAGAACTTCTGACACAGAAACTATCTAGAAAGTACGTGTATATCTTTTATCAGAAATAAATATATATAAACATATATGTTTAGGTATATTTTATGGCCTTGACTGTGTTGCATGCAAATTAATTAATGTCCATTTTGAACACATTATATTTTCCATTTGTTTGATCATAAATTAGGCACTTGTCAGTTTCAGTAATTTATCATTTGTAATGTGGCCATTGCGTTTCATTATATGGGCCCAGGAGCAATAAAATTTTTCGACAAATTGAAGCCATAATGAAAAAGGGAATATAAACACCAAAAGACTTGTACAACTGCATTTGAGTTAAAATAAATAAACAAACAAAATATATTACCATACACGGAGAGTAAGAGAAACATGTTTGCAGACACAAACATTAATATGTATTGTCACATGTGCTAATTAAAATTTACACGCCATAGAACACACACAGCAAGGGATGCCACAGGGTGCAAAATACACACACACATAGATAATGCGTCAAATGTGGCGTATACGTAATATACAATTAAACACACATTGTCGCAGAGCCCTCGCAAAGTCAGAGACATACAAAGCGAAGTAGCAACAACTAACTATTATTGTTGTGGCTTCACGTGTGTGTTTTTCTATGTGTGTGTGTGTGTGTGTGTGTGTTTGCCGCCGCTGTGGGCTTTTGTCCTTTTTTTGTGTTATCCTTTCATTGGCTTGTAATGTTCGGGAAGGCGCTCGTGCGTTCGCCTAATTGAATGTAAGCAAACCAATATAAAACAGCGCTAAAAGGCAACATTAAGCAGCGGGACCAACACGTCTCATTCGCAAATTACCGCAGCCACAGACCCATCCCAGCACCACCCCCCACCCCCTCAAGTCAGCCCCACTCAAATCATTCGCAAGACATTGCCGCTGCGTAATTGCGCAATAAAATTGCATTGTCTTTATTTTTAGTTCCAGGTTCGAGCCATGGCACATGATGTTAATGTTTTCCTTTAGCTCACACACACACACACACACGCACACACACACTCAATACACACACCGACGGCAAACACACATTGCGAAGACAGGAAAAAGTTAAATTAAAATTTCATGGCTGCCTGCATCGAACCTAGCACCCCCCTCCCGAATAGATACCCATACCCTCGTTTTAATCGAATTAGCTGCTCCTCGGATCTGAGGAAGCTGTTCCTTGAAGTTGCTAAATCTATTGTCTAGATTACAGAAAGTACAGCTTCAAGGTTTCTATTGCGATTTATTCGATCTAAGAACTATATATGTATGAGTATGTGTTTATTGGAAGGTTTTATAAGTTATTTATTTTGCTTGGATTTAGCTACAATTTCTACATTCTCTAATCAGAAAATTCTATCAAATTAGATTAGCTCTAATTGAAACTTAAAAGAAACTTATTCCGTTGGCTATTTTAGGTAATTGACAAACTACATTCGGACCAAAGTGTGGAAAAATATCTCACTGCAAGTTCGCATGACTCAAGAAGGAAAGGTCAATAGGTTACGATTGGAAATTAAAAATAAAAAGTCTAATATATCAATCAATAAGGTTGTGGCAATCAAACTCGACTACTTTAGTCGAATGCGATCGAGTTGTATAATATTTTATTTCATTTCGATAAATCGATAAATCGATAAGTCGCAGATCACCAAGTGAACAAGTCTTTTGATAATTTGGATATTTGATGGCTTGAATATAAAATTAACAAAGTTTGTATAAAAATATAATTATTTAAACTTAAACTTAACTTGAATGACAGCTATAGTCGAGTGTATCCGACTACGAAAGGATATATGATAAGTCCATGTACACCCATACACAATTATATACTTAGAGATTATCACGAACTACACGCAACTATGTGCAAGATCAATGCTGCTTACAGACCCCCACCCCCTACCCATCACCCCTCTCCTCACCTCAACCACGCTGCAAAAGGGAAGATCTCCTCACGCATTGCCTTTCTTCTAATTGTTTAATCTTTATGAAGTTTGCAGTACGAGCAAAAGAATTGTATAATAAATATCTATTCTAAAAGTCAAAGATCTCGGTTGGAATTTATTGAAAGATTTTGCTATTCTTCGGGGGTACAGGGAAGAAATTGCAGGATATAAAGAAAGCTTAAACTATTTATAGTATATAAGAATCCAAAAACTAACAAACATTTGGTAATTGTAGCTTTTATAAGCATTGAGATTAATGTTTCATGCGAACGCACAGACCGACGGGAAAACATAAGGACATGCCTTCATCAAGTCGGACATTGAAGTGGAGGAAAAACATATAGTATATCATATGTAGTACTTTATAGGGTCAGAGATGCTGCCTTCTGCCTGTTACATAATTAAAAGTTCCCATTTTTATCGACTTTTAATGGGTTGGAAGAAACTTTTTAATTGTACACTTTAATTCATTCGTCATTAGCTTAAAAACTTTTAATTAATTTCAATCAATAACAGAAAAAGTAAAACTGTTTTTTTTGTTTTCAATTTTAATGGAAGTTTAAATTTAACTGTCGAAACTCAATTATAATCCATGTTTGATAAATAAACAGCCAATTTTGTTGCAGCACTTTTACCACAACAATAAACAGAATTTTAATTAATTAATCTTAGGCTTATCACAATTTTCAACCACAAATTATTTTTGCATTTATTCAAATGACAGCCAAATGTGCAATAAGCGGGCTGACATAAACAGAATATGTTATCTGATAAATATATTGAATAATCTAATTATAATTAAAATTCACATCAAAACTCACTCAGTTAAATGAATCGTAAAACATTTATTGCAACGCACCGCAGCTAATTATGTTAATTAACCAATTTTAAAAAAACACTTAAAATTCAATTTTAATTTTTTAATAATTAATGTGACTTTTTTAAATAAAACTTAGTTTTTTTTTTTTAGATGATATTCAGAAGAAGCGAAGAGAGTTCTGACGCTTACGTCGATAATATGCAAATGACACAACAAGTCGGCAACGACTGATTCGAAAGTACGAAAAGCGAAACTTGAAAACTGAACGCAACGAGTGCAGCGAGCGATGAGCGATGAGAGACCGAACACTGGTGGTGGTGGTGACGACAGGACACGACAGGATACGGATACGGACGTGGCATCTGCACCTGAACCTGAACCTGAATCTGAACCAAAACCAGCGACTGCCGCTTGCGACTGCCACTGAGACTGCGACTGCGGCTGCGACTGCGACTGCGACTGCTACGAGCTGCGTTCGTTGCGAAACTGTTTTTGGTTATATTTTTTTCCTTCAATCTTTCCTGTGGCTCGCAACTGACTTCCTGCGCACAAGTTCGAGTTGGATGGCCAATTGTCAACTCGGCTGCGATGATCAGGGGGTGGTAAACACAACATGCTTGCGGCTACTTGGCAACAGCACTTCTGAGTGCCGGATTGGTTGTGGGCTGCTTTGGGGGCGGGGTGGAGCATGGCTGAAATGACGTAAGTCTTTTGGCGGCGCCACTTGTTGGCATGTTGTTGTTGCTTCGTGCAGGGCAAAAAGTTGCAAAGTTACCCAAAAAACTTCTGCTGCAATTCTGTGCACGCAACATGGCATTCCTTTACTTCGAATAGTTGTTAAATCTTTCGAGTTTGGAAACTTTTTAGCTGCTTTACAAGTTGCAGCAAATTTCTCGAGCAGCTGTGGAGCAAACAGTAGTTACAAAGTTCCAATTTTATAGTATAATGTTCGATAATTGGAATACTGGACAGCTAAATATGTCATCAGAAACCACAAGTAAGTGTCATAAGTAATTGTATTTCCCCTACAGCTATTAATCTCACTTTCAGTAACTATCTTTATACCAATTTCCCGCATAAGCCAGAAGTACTATAATTTATTAAGTACTTCTCTAACCGGCTATAACTCACGCTTATCTCGTCCACGTGCCCTTTATAACCCAAAGACCAGCACAAGAAGCAACTTAGCCAAGTCAAGTCAAACCAAACCAAACACAACACGCAAGCCCCATCGAACTGCGTATCCTTTTGCAACAAGTTCGACGCAGCTGCCAACGTGTTTGAAGTCGGAAATGCGTTTCGTGGTTAGCCGCAGCAGTTTTGCCGGCTTCTGGCGTTTGACCAGCAACTTTTGTTGGTTAACCAAGTTGCTGAGTATTAATTAGACTTATTTCCGATATAGAGACTAGAAGGATGCAGTTGCTCAAAGCTATCCGTACAGCGGTTTATTATTTGAATGAAGAGCAATTGGATGCAGTGAGTCGGGTTCAAGAAGAGTTCACTTCGGTCATTATCCTCAAAATTCATAAATCAGAAGCAGGAAAGGGTCAGTTGGCAACCATTAGCAGCATCCTTGCCAGCATTTAGCAGACACTTCTTTGAACAGTTTCAATTACAAACTGCCTTATATTAATATAAAAGAAATTTACTATAACAGACATACTTATCTGATGAGCTAAATAAAAGTCAGACTCTTAAGTTTTCGGTCAAGCACCTTTCGGATGTGGAGGAGCGTATGTGATGTATCGGGTTACGCTGCAGCCAGCCAAGTTGTCAGCTGAGGGAATCTCTGTAAAAAAAGAAGCTGTGAAAGGGAGGGAGAAAGAGAAGGGAGAAGGCAGTTAAGGCCTTCATTAACTGTTGCGTATTACTGCTTGGAACACCCACAAATGGGAAATTTGTCAAAATGTCAACGCTACTCAAGATCAAGGAAGGATTATTACACTGATCAATGGCTACGGAACAAGCAGCACCCAGAGGAACAAAAATTGTATCTTTGCTTCCGATCTGTCTGCATTCTGGGTTCCTCTTAGTTTTTTAAGCTTCCTGACAAGCGGCAGGAAGAATCAATTACACCTTGAGCTGCATCTCCTGTATCAGTAAGCGAGAGCAACAGATGTGCCCAGTCGAGATCAGTAACCATCTCAGGTTACATCAGACAGCTCAGCACCTCTCAGAGCTATGCCTCCTATAAAAACTGAACAACTTTTTGTCTTAATCTCAAAGCTGCACAAAAGCTAAAGCATTAAATTATGGCCTGAGGGTTGAGGGGCTGGCGTTTCCCTTTGTCTGTTAACGCTAGGACGCAGCACCAAGAATATCGAATATATTTATTTCCCAAGCAAGCGCTAGATAACAAATAATAATAATAAATCTCTGTGCTCGTCTTTGTTATACTTGGAAACAATACGATTATGTAAAGCCCCATTTTCTGTAGAAAACATTTATATTGCGTGTAATTTTTTCTATATCAACGATATATTTATTACTTTAGAAGGAAGTTTAATTTACCCATTTGAACAAAGAACATTTGTGTTAAGAATACTCACAACTTTTTTCGAATTAAAACGCGATTTGTATGCCAGATGCACCTTGAATTTCAAAACCATTTTAACACTAGAAAGACTTAAGCTGCATTTAATCCTCAGTTTTCATTTTATTTTTATGTTATACAAATATGATATAATATATATATATTGGTATTAAATATATTAACAGAAAAACGAGTACCCCTAATAGTATGTATCCCTGTCGAAAGCTTCAAATACAAAACTAAAATGTGAAGCCATTTCTTTGGTCGATCGATAAGAAACCAATAACTTTGCATACGATCAATGTCTTTTTTTACACGTTTTGTTTTACACGTTTTCTTTGCATTGTTTTTTCTGGAACTAATCTACCCTGTCAAAACAGAATTAGGCATATACTAGTAGTTGAACTAGTATTCTTATATAGAGTCTAGCTTTAGCCAATCGGCTTTCTAGTGTTAATGGCGCAACCTCCTGCCAATATAGGCAAATGGGCTATAAGCATAAGCAGCTGCGTCAGCGAACCGCGCACGCGCTCCACGCCCTCATTTGACATGCGGCGCAGGCGTTAACGACGACGACGGCGGTTCGCCGAAATTATGCAGAGTATGTGGATAAACCTGTAGCTGAAGTGGGCGTGCGAACCGAGCTGTGGTGTGCGTGCATGTTGGGCATGGCAATTGTGGGGCAGCAATACGAATCGATGACAATTATGATGGCACATAGAGCTGCGTGAATGGGCTATCAATTAGCTAATGAATGGGTATCCAGTGGGTGCTGCTGCTCTGTGCTTACGTGCGCCTTTGGCCATCCGCCATGCCGGAAGACCAGCACCAGCTCCAGTCGAAGCCCTACGGTCGAAGCATATAGGAGTATAAGTCGCAGCAATGTAAGTATCGAATGACGCGAGCATCAGGAAGTGTTGCGACATTGTTTCGAGTTCAGCGTCCAGTTTTTGCACTTGAAACCCAAATTGCGCAATTCCGTAAATAACTGCGCACACATCTGGAGTTGATGAAGCTCAATTTTCGGGGGGACTTCTCTTATTTTTAGGGTTGCTGGATGCGAAAGTACCGCTACTCGCAGCAAGTGCGCAAGTGGGCCGCAATCACCTTATGATGTCATCTCGAATGTCTCGCATTACCCGCTTCGGGCTTTTGTGCCATAAATATACGCGTTCATCCGAATTGATCTTTAAACACCCGTTTTATATGACAAACACTGCTGCTAATGATGCTGATGCTGCTTCTGCTGGAATGCCACCACGTCAAACAACTGAACATGAATAAAAATAAGCTTGATATTATTTTAAAATAAGCTCAGGAGTTAAATTCTACGTACAGTTTTAACACAGACTCTTACTATATTCCATTCTTATTAGAAGATTCCATTCTTATTTCTAGACTGAAACATCAGAAATACACACAAAAAGAATACCCTACTCAATAAATCAATGAAAATATATAGGTATATTCTATAATAAATGGATTTCCACTAAGTCTATTTTCACATTCATATATCAAAACAACCTTTTGAGGCTATGGAAATTCGAGGTAAAAGCAAACTTTCACATTGTTTGTTTGTTCAATTGAGTATAAGAGTTCGTTATATAAGGTACCCAATGTAAAAATTAGCCAAGTATGTTAAGTCGCGAATTCGTTCAACCTAGAGTACGTTAAATCGGACATCTACTGTACTTTATTGGGTCGAAGATGTTAAGTAGTCCATTACATACATTTGCCTTTATGGGTTAAGGGTCTAAAAACGAAAAGAATCAAGAAACAAGGGGAGCGGAAAATTATCGATTATATTCTTTAAGGTGAAGCTAATATGAATAAGTTCCGTATAATGCATAAGACTTATATATCATACAAATCGTATTTTCTTAACTAGTTTAATACAAAAAGTTGGCAGAATGAGACTACAATTGCTGCTACTCTTGTTCATCTGGTTGCAATTAGCTTGGAGCAAAGTATACAAGGGCTCAATTACGAGGAAGATGTCGTCAAAGGGGCGGCAATGGGGCGGAATGTTTTCTAATACGGGAAAAAATTATGGTGGCTGGCTCTTGCGTTTCACTAATGGAGGCGATGGTTCCTTTGCCTGCTGTGGTGCCTACTATGCGCCTGTATTGGTCATAACTTCAGCCTCTTGCATAGAACCGTACCGATATAGCCTGGAGGGCTCCACTGCCGAGAGTATAACATAATATTATTTTGGCGAATCGGGTGATAACTGACAAACATTATTTATATAAACATAGGTACAGCCGTATTTGATGAATATGAAGACAACTATGCACACATAGATACTGTGTACTCGCCAGATGACTATAAGAGCCAAGAGACCTTTATGGATATAGCGTTGGTGAGGTTGAAGAGACCCATCAAAGGAAAATTGACAGAGTTTATAAAACTGTGCGGTAAATCACATTTACCCGGTACGGAATTTTTGACATTTGGCTGGGGTTACAGCAGCCTTGGCTTACGGGAACCAGAATATGATCCAGTATTTGCATTGGTAAATGCTGAGGAACAAAGTGAATGTGAGCGAAATTACAAAACTGGATTCTTCTCGGATACATCTCTATGCGTGAAACTAACCACTGACCGTCGTGAATGTGTCCATGACGGTGGATCTCCATTGGTCTTCAACAATGAGCTCTGCGGTGTTGCTTCTGTTGGTGGCAGTTGTTACAATACTACGAGGCCTGCCATCTTCACGAGTATCATGAAAGTCAAGTCTTTCATTAGAGAAATTGAACTTAAGGTAAATACTCGTATATTGGTATAACAGAAGCCCGATCGAAACATTTAACAAACAAAAATAAATAAAAGTTTCTATATCTGTAAGAATTATATCTAAATAAATACTTAATAGGAACAATTTGCAACAGAACAATTTCTTTACAATTTCGACTATGACGGATGTTACTATAAGGTCCCCATATAAGTCCTATTCTGTCCTTCAATTTATCAATAGAAAATTTAGATACCTAAACCAGTTATTTGACAAAATAAATGTCCAAATCTAATAATGTACTTCCACGTGAATTGAATGCAAATTTCAATTTCAAGCAAATTAGAAATGGTAATTAGTAGTTTTAAGTTTGTAAAATTAATAAATTAGTTCATATTTATCTTCGAATGATAATCATGTATAAATCTCTTGCAATTCTCTGCCTACAATTGCTAGAGATTGGTGTAAGCAGTGCGTACAAGACGAGGCCGGCGATTAGGACTGTGGACACCGCTGGCTATCAGTTGACTAATAATGCGAATGTGGGTGGATGGCTACTTCGGATTATGAGTGGCAATCAGTTCGCTTGTGGCGCTTCGTACTACTTGCCACGTTATGTGTTGACCTCCGCCAGCTGCATGTACATGTATAAAGCCAGGCTAGATACGCTGAGTGTAGAGAACCTTTCTGGCAGCGAGTTTGCTCTGGTCGATAATATCTTTGTGTCTGAACATTACCAATGGCCCAGTAATTATATGGATATTGCTGTTGTTAAGCTAATCGATCCGATACCTGGCGACGGCAACGATTTTATCAAGTTGTGTCGACAACAGTTGCACGATTACAATAAGCTGACGCTGGTGGCATGTGGCTCAAAGCATAAGGAAATAAGCACCCAGCAGGTGTCCGTGATGAACAAAATGGAGTGTGACCGGCAGTACCCGAAGCTTCGTTTGGCCGAGACAGTTGCTTGCACCCATGCTTTTAACCACGCCAAGAAATGCATGTACGACTTTGGGTGTCCTATCACTGCTGATGATGAGCTGTGCGGTGTTATAGCGTATGGTCCGGAATGCAGTAAGACACATCTACCAGGCTTATTTACTGATATATATCAGGTAAAGGACTTCATTTTGAAGGTTGTTCATGGCCATGTAACAAAACCAAAGATTCAGCGTACAAGTTCAAAACGCTTGTGGTTCGAGAAGTCAAAACAGGATATCTCATCCGAAAACGATACATACGAGTCTCATTGAATTTACGAATAAACGGATTTTATAACTAATTTTTCCGTACAAGTCAAATTAATATTCAATTACAATTATAATATACAAACGCACTTTTCTTTTCATTTTAAATATTAGTTCTTTTTTCAGAAGTGTGGCAACGCGTAAAATACTAAAAGGGCTTTTTGCGTTGAGCAGCAGTCTCTTATCGAAAAAATACTATCGACGTGCCTCCATAATCAACAAGTCAGGTGCCCACTGGCTTTGTTATGTTGCACGGGAACATCAATATTGTGAAAAATCTATTGTGATTCTCTGCATAATCTTTTCGAAGTAAAACTAGATTCCTATATGTCGCCGTTAGATATCATGAAAATAATTTACGCAATTTCTTAATTAAAAAACGAGTGCCGGCAGTTAATAATTTCTCGCTGCAAATAACATTTCGATAATGTTAAAAATATTTTGCTGTTGTGCTAAATAACATTTCTATTTGGCAAACACATACATACAATAAAGCAAAACACATCTCTGTCAGCAGGCAGCAGCAGCAGGTTCCAAATAAAATTGCGGTGAGGAAAAGAGACGATAACCACTTCACACAAAAGTCACCAGCCTGCCACATAGGACAATGGCGCAGTTAAAAAAACTTTACATGGGTGACAGGCTGGAGGATTTGGATAAGTTAACAATAATTCCAGACTTGCGCAACACAAGCATGAAAATGTAAGTGGACACCACACGCCCAAACTTCCACATCTACTTAGTGTGGGCAGCTATGCCCGCATCTGTAGATAAAAATGCTGATGCAAACATAATTTAATTGCAGTTTACTAAACACCGCACGCAAACTGTACTTGACGGCTGAGGAGTACCGCCTCGATGGGGATCAGGAAATGGCCTATATTGCATATATGAAGTACTTTAATATGCTTTCAGCCATACGACGAAAAGCCGATTATGCAGACCATAAGGTGGCTGTGCGGGAAGTGCTCGGCAACACTGAATCAAATCGTTGCATTATGGACACACTCGAGGTGCTAAGCGATGCACTGCGTAAACGGTATAAGCAGCTGCTGCTGCCCCAAGGCAGAGCTAACGCAAATGCTGCTTTAATTAGCCCGACACTACCGCATACTCCGGCGGAACCAATTGGCGACGGCAAGTCGCTGGAAACCAAATCGGGCATGGTTGATATGAGCGTCATTAGCTGTAATGAACTATTCCAGCGCATGCAACAGCAGTCAGTGCTGGTCATGGACTGTCGCAACAGCGCCGATTATGATAACTCCCACTTAACCTACTATTGTGCATTTAATGTGCCCGAGGAACTGATAACGCCGGGGTAAGTTGAGGCTACCATCTGATTACCCCCAATTAAACCCTTTCGTCTTTACACATTGCAGTATGTCAGCGGGCCGTTTGCAAGCGCGTCTGAGTAGCAGTGCAAAAGCCTCATGGGCGTCACGTTCCGTCAAGGATTCAGTGGTGCTAATGGACTGGAACAGCAAAGATGCTCATTCGGCAGGAAACACACCCATTTCTACATTATTGGAAATACTTAAAAACGTATGTAATTACCATTTCCTTTGAATATTTAAATACAATCGCTCTAATTTCGCAGTGGGATCCAGATGTGACCTATCGCTCGCCGATACAAATTCTTGACGGTGGCTACGAGTACTTTATAATGATGTATCCAACGCATTGCACCAATCCTACTGTACAAGCTCCGCAGCAAAATAACAATGAGATCGACACGATTGATGACATCGAATATCCATCAATACATGACATTACCATGAAGGAGGACATCATCAACGATCCCGATTTCCAGCACAAGCAACGACCCAGCATCAATCGAGCCAGCAAGCAAGCCGCACTGCGCATCTACGAGAGCAGCCAACTCAGTACGCCGGAAAACCAAGTCACTCCCATCAAAGAGATAATACGCGATCAGGCAGCCTTGCTCCAGAATGCACAGCAGAACGATATGTTGCTGGACAACGCGTCCAAGAAATGGCAAAGTATCTTTGAGTTGAAGCGGTTGCATGCCGAGGGCGCAGACCTCAGCAATAGCGAACAGGAGCTGCTGTACAACATATTACAGTTGGAGAGTAGAGCCGAGGATTATGTGAGTAGTTCTGGTTCTGTAAAAGGATCAGCCCTAAAAACAATCAGACATTTATATGACAGCCATGAAATGTTTACTTAAATTTATATGCCACCCTTAGAAAATAGAAAACAATCGTTTGCGCGACGAGCTAACACTATACAAGGAGCAACAGCCGCAGCAGCAGCTGCAAAACGATGCAGAGACCACGAGACACATTGAATCCAAGATACAGGAGCGTCAAATGTTGGACGCACAGCACGAACGCGATCGTATCGAACGTGAACATCAATTGGAAATTGCGCGCCAGGCAAAACGACATTATAAGCCGCCTGCTGAGCCAAAGTCAAGTGCAAATTCAAGTATATTCAGAGAAGATTCACCGCCCAGCCCCATCATCGAGATACAACATACAATCCCGTTCGACGAGCTGGTGACTAACAACACACGCCCCATATACGATCGCAGCACGAAACCTCTGCGACAGGCAGGAAAGACGACAGAGCCAAGAGTCAGAGATTTTTCGCCCGTTCTGGGCCACAATGTGGTGAGTAGTCGCCAGTGACTAGTGCAGTCCTATAAATAGCATTAGCCCAATCAATACTTTGTGGTTGGCACGTCACGTTTCGGGGGCGTAGGGTTCATATTGCATTAGTGCATTTTCATCGATGGGTCAGTAGCGCGCTGTCCGACCTCAAAGCATGTTCAATTTGAAGCAACGTACAATTTTCCCGGGGTTCAGTTATAAAAGAAAATGCCACAAATGATTTCTGTTGCAGGTGTTAAGCTGCACCTGCCGCCTACTTACAGCATTTATAGTTCCATATTCCCCCTTAAGCGTGTAATGTCTATTATTTTAGTAATAGCTAGTTAAATGTCAGACCAATTAACTTTGATTGATTTTCCCAGGGACGTGGCTTGACGGGCCTGAAGAATCTGGGCAACACCTGCTACATGAACAGCATACTGCAATGTCTTAGCAATACGCCCCACTTAATGGAGTTTTGTGTGTCGGACAAATACAAGAACAATATAAGCCACAAAAATAAAACCAATGGCCAAATTATCGAAGAGCTGGCCGCACTCATAAAGGAACTGTGGAATGGTCAATACAAGTGTGTGGCCAGTCGAGATCTGCGCGTGAGTATAGCCTGAAATCAACTTACAGCATATTATTAATATCCTTCTTTTTGCAGTACGTTGTCGGCCAATACCAGAAGATATTTCGAGGCGTTGACCAACAGGATTCACATGAATTTCTCACTATACTCATGGATTGGCTGCATTCCGATCTGCAAACATTGCAGGTGCCGCGTCGTCGGGAGATAATTAGTGCCTCAGAGAAGGCCTGGCTGGAGTTTACCAAGTCCCAAGAGAGTCTCATTCTGCATTTATTCTATGGGCAAATTAAGAGTACCGTGAAGTGTATTACCTGCACCAAGGAGTCAGCTACATATGAGTCCTTTTCGAATCTCAGCCTGGAGCTGCCAGCCAATTCCAATGTCTGCTACCTAAATCAGTGCTTGGAAATGTACTTTAGTGGTGAGAAGATAAGTGGCTGGAATTGTCCTAATTGCAAAACGAAACGGGATGCGATTAAAAAATTGGATATCTCCAAGCTACCCCCAGTGCTGGTAGTTCATCTGAAACGGTAAGAGAGCAGCTCAACGCTTTTCAATCATTTGTTAATCATTTTTTCTCTGTTTGGCTAACAGCTTTTATGCAGATCCTAGAAACACCGGCGCCTTCGTGAAGAAACAAAACTATTTGCGCTTTCCATTGGAAAACCTAGACATGAAACCGTATATTGCACGTGCGGAATCGCGTGCTGTGACGCCCAAGACGTACCAATTGTATGCGGTGTCGAATCACTACGGCTCCATGGAAGGCGGTCATTATACAGCATTTTGCAAGAGCTCCAGCTATGACCGCTGGTATAAGTTCGATGACCAAATCGTCTCGCCGCTGGATGAGACAAACGTCGAGTCAAGTGCGGCATATATACTATTCTATACATGGCTGCCACCCATGGAGCTGTCAATTTAATAGTTTTCAGTGAAAATCTTTATTATTTATGCTTTTAAGTTGTTTTATTAGTTTTGGCCGTAGCTAGATGCTATTATTTACCAAAATTCCAGACTATTTATAGCTCTTAATTTCTAGTCGCTTTACCAATATATTTTATTTAATACTTACTTGTTGCCCCCTATTTTTGTACGTATATGTATTATTTTAATATCAATTTTATTATCATCTATATATTTGGGCATATGTATTCTATGTGAGCAGGATGAAGGAATATAAAGCGTTGAAGTATTTTTAAATATTGAATTTGTGAAACTTAAGTGCATTAAAGTTGTAACAAGAGAGCGATGTTATAAAACTATTATTAAATTTAAAACGCATATTTTTAAACCAAATAAACGAAATAAAATTTCTACACTGTCCAATTGATAAAAATTAAGTTGTTGACGGTTCAAACATAATTATACCTTCTGAATTTCTGCAATTTAAAATTTCCCGCTCGATATACAGTAAGTCGCACTAAATATCGATACGCAATTTTTCGTACGTAATATGTTCATCGATAACATAACGATATTTACTGCTTTATCTAACCCATCTCTAAAATCCACGTATTAGAATTTACAGATTTGTACCGAATCAGCGTTCTATCGCGTTTATCACACAATGCCAAGTGTTTGAGAGATTTGGTTTTAGGAATTTAAGTATATAGTTATAAAACACAAGCATTAGAACACTTTCGATTAGCCATGAATATACCAGAACAAAGCCGTTTTGCGATCTACGCATTGGGCATATTCTTCTCTTACTTTTTGTATGGAATCGTACAGGAAAAACTTACGCGCGGTCGATATGGAGATCAGGTGCAGTCAGATGGTAGTACCGGGGAACGTTTCACGTACACCCTGGCGCTTGTGTGGGTTCAGTGCTTCTGCAATTATGTTTTTGCCAAAGGTGAGTTGACCATTTAGTGTTGTTGGTTCGTATCTATAACTGTAACGCCCACTTGTTTGCTATAGGAATGCTGACGGTGAAGCCACAGAAGGAGGACACCACCCACACAGGATATTATGCAACATGCTCGTTGACGTATCTGTTGGCCATGGTATCCACGAATATGGCACTGCGTTGGGTGCCTTATCCCACGGCAGTTGTGGGAAAATCAGCAAAGCCCATTCCTGTGATGATTTTGGGTGTATTAATTGGACGCAAGTCGTATAGTTGGACGCGTTATGCTTGCGTGCTCACCATCGTTCTTGGCGTCATTCTGTTCATGTTTAAGGAGAGCAAGGTATCCAATTTGCCCACTGAGAAAACAGGCCTTGGCGAGCTGTTGCTATTCTTGAGCTTATCCATGGATGGTTTAACTGGAGCTATTCAAGAGCGTATGCGTGCGGCTAGTGCACCATCGGGACAGCAAATGATGTTGGCTATGAACTACTGGAGCACTTTAATGCTGGGCTTTGCCATGATCATAACTGGTAAGTGTAAAAGTGATCTCCAAGTTGAGCAAAAATACAAACATGCATGTTTGAATTTTACAGGTGAAGGCATGGAGTTCATACAGTTTGCTGTACGACATTCAGAGGCTTGGATACATCTGGCTATGATTGCACTGTGCGGAGCATTGGGTCAGCTCTTCATCTTTTTGATGGTTGCTAACTTTGGACCATTGGCCTGCTCAGTGGTCACTACTACACGAAAATTCTTTACTGTCCTCTGCTCCGTGCTGCTTTTTGGTAATGTACTAGTTGCACGTCAGTGGTTTGGCGCTGTGCTAGTCTTTGCGGCATTGTTTACTGATATGTTGTTTGGCAAGAACCAGTCATCGTCAACAAACAAAAAGCCACCCAGCGATATCAAGCTAAAAGAGGAGCAAAAGAAACTGACTTCATAGAATTTATATTCATGTGTGTGACATTTGTATACACTACAATACAAATCACCTATAGTTTTAATGCTTGCTGTAAAACGTACAAAGGTTAATTTGTTGTATCTAAAAACTTTAAAACACTCCATTTCATTATAATATAGTCACATTATAATAAACTAGTTGTAGAGTAGACAAAAAAGCAAAAAAAATTTTAAATTCTGGCGTTGCCACTGAAGGAATATACCAAATGTAAAATTATCGATAAGCTATTTCGAAAGTGACAATTCTGTAAGTGCGATAGTAAGTTCAGTAGCAGCTGTGCCTTGTAGTAATGCAATAAATGTGCCAGTTAGCAGCTGTTAATTCAAAACCTTGCATCATTTTAATTTTTAATAGCCAGAGGCTTCGCATTAATTGTTCATTAATATCATATTGGATAATATATTTGTTTATATATGCAAAATGTTATTTATTAAATGTCTGCAAATTGGTATGATCAGTTATTCTAGTTAATCCTGAGTTCTCGCTGTTAATAACATAACAGAAAAATGTTGAATTTAGCTTGTGAGTCGATGTGTGAGTGCAAGAAATCGTTAGAGATTTGTTGTTGTCTAAGCGAATTCGTTAGACATGGACGTTTGTGTTTAACGCTCGCGGCCAACATTATTTATTTTCTAGTCGCAGTACCTAAATAATAATCTCGTTACATACTAAAAAAATACGCGCGTTAGAGCCGGCGACGCGCGTGGCGGCATACTGAAAAGGATTTAGGAGTAAATTACAAAACCAAGAATCGCCAAAAAGTGTAAATTGTATGGTTAAAGAAATTGATTAAAAAAAAAGCATGAGTAAAATGCCAAAAAAGTGCTAAAAAGTGTTAAAAGTGGAAAGCAGTTCAAAAATCTACACATTTTTCTAAAATAAATACAATAATTTCTTATTAGGTGAGTCGTTGTTGCTGCGCGTGTTGTTGTTGCTGACAGCTGTTTGCTTGTATGTATTGCAAGGGTAGCCGCAGCGTGTCTGTATGTGTGCTTCTGTGAGATTAATTTTAGTTTCAATTTGAATCGAAAGTGATTGGCACATGCGATAGCAACAGCAACGTCATTTAACGTCGTTCTTTTTTTGTTTTAAATTGCTTGTGTTTTGGCAAATTTAAGTTCTTCAAACAGGATCTGAGACACATGCTGCCAAAGCATTTGACAGACACCCCCACAATACTGACGTACACACACACACACGCGCATTTCCGAACACTCACACAAGCCTACACGTTAGCGATTTAACGCTCTCTCTCACGGTCTCTACAAGCCAAAATGGTGGTTGTTACCGTTATTGTTTTCCGGTTGCTTTTGTTGTTGTGTGTGACGTAAACGTATTCTAGTATTTTCCTGTAGCTGTTAAACTTTTTTTTGCCATGCATTATGTAAAAACATATTTTAAATGACACTCAACTTATCTACGTATTTTAATATGTGTGTGTATGTACATATGCATAAGTACGTATATGAGTATGAGTGTACAGCTGATTTATGCTCAGAAATCCCGTCGTTCTTAGTTCACAGATAGTGAAATAAAAAGTTATAACGCTTTTGTTAGTCCCTCTTATCGCTTCACAATAATAAAATATACATATGTACATACAATATGAAAAATGCAAAAGCAAAACAAAGAATAATACAGACATCACACACACGGACACACACACACACATACACACAAATATTTGGGTATAATTATAAATTGTTATTCACTCTGATAATAACACAGCAAAAAACAAAACAAAACAAAAACAAAAATTATAATGTAAATCTATAAATAACAGTGTCAATCGTTCGATGTCACTTAAATCGACTTTGGCGAGACCCTTACGAAACTTAGTAATGCGATCGTTCATCCAAATGCTGTTACGAGTGCAAATCTAACAAGCAAAAACTTATCAGAGAATTCCTTGGATTAGATTATATTACAGCAGTTTATTGGAGACAATATATTTGATTATAGTTTGAGTACTTGTGCCTTAGAAAAGATATGAGTAATGGCTAAATACTGTTTAATATTTTGAATTGTACTGTGGCACCCTCGCAATTTGATTAGATCGATTTGTGAGCACCAGAGCTGTAACATTTTCATATTTTACAGTCAACAAAAGAAATCTTTTTAAGTTGAACTATCTGACTTTTTTATGTATACATTAAGGTTTAAATTAACTTGCCGTGTCCATTTTAAAGCAGCCTTTGCTCTGGTTCAATTGGTCGAGCAACAAGTTGCCTCCACTCTGCTCGTCGGATGTCGATGCATATGAGATGCTGAGCGACATTGGGCAGAAGTCCTTGGATATGCACGTGTTCAAGCGGTTTGTCGCCATGGTTCAAGTGAGGCCAATAAACGAATTTGGCATTTGGCTGAGCGGAAAATATAAGAACTTTTGTGGCTATAAGAAATATCGAGCGAGCTCTATTACTATTTATAAATACGATTCTTGTTCATATTTTAGTTTGTGTGTGCCCAAATGTCTGGCTGCTTTGGTCTGTGCATTTCTTTTGTTTTAATTGTCGACCACCATCTGCATCATCACAGCCCATTTTTCGATTTTCTCTACCCGCCCACACCAATGATGTCATCCATAGGTCACATGTTTGGACTTACGCCCAAAGACGAAAAAAGATTTTCGCTTTCGTAAAAAACTGCGCGGGTAAAACAAGAAGGCAGCTCTGAAAACCTAACAATAATATAATTGATAATATTGCTGAGTGATTGGAAGGCAAGAAATATATATATATTCATTTTAGTTCATTCACAAGGGAATCTACATTGATTCCTTGATTATGTTAAGAACGTAGTTTACATATTGAAATACTGAACTACTAGTTCACCTTCTGCTAATTCACATAAAAAGTTTTTTGAATTTCAAAATTGTGCGAATCTTAAAGATTTTTATAGGATGTAATGTTTTCCTCATATGAAGAATGTACGAGAGTATTTTATTGGGACTTAAATGAAAACAATTTAAAAAATATCGCAGCAAGGGTGTTGAATAAATGGTTGCCAATTGTCTTTTAATTTTATTATTATACTTTTATGGCATGTTAAATATAATAAAAATACCTGTTAAGATGTTTTTTGTGATCAACAAGTAAATATTGTCCAAGTTCCTAGTTAAGAACTTTCACTTGTGTGACAATGACTTTGAGCTTTGTCGATTGAGAAGAAATAAAAACTTTCCCTTGAACATACAGCTACGTTCAACAAAATAGTACCGCAGTATTGTTTTAAGTATAAGCAGGTACATTTATATATATTTTCTTATATATTTACTGCTCTATTAAGTCGTATTCGTTTTTTTTACATGAGGCTTTAAAAAAATGGATAGTTCAAAAAAATAGTAGTAAAAAAATAAAAATATAAAATTTAAAAATTAAATTTATTTTACATCTTCCACATGTTATTTATAACCTTATATTTAGAGAAAAATTTTTGTTGATTACAAATTGAGTCCATGCCTCTTAAACAACTTGCCAAAGCTGTGATCTGCAGGCGAGACTTGGTCCTATCATCATTTTTTTGACATCTGCTCAGAAGTTTTCCATTGGATTAAGATCCGGAGATTGTGCAGGTCATAGCATGATGTCGATTTGTTCAGATGCAAACCAGCCCATATCTGGTGTTTACTGGTGTGTTTCGGATCAGCATCGTTCATTTTAAAGGCAATTCCCAACTGACATATGTATATATATACATACAATGCAATCGATTTTTCCTATCTCGACGTACACAGTTTATACCATATATCAAATGTATTGCACCAAGTCTAACATAAGAAAAAACAGGCCCATGCCATAATACTTAGCCCACCTGGCTTAACTGTCCTCCAGGTGCCATCAGAATATTGCAGAGAATTTCCATATAAATTTACTTTTATCAATCAAAAGCGCACTGTAACAGTACTGATTGGTAAATTTGAATCACTTTTAACCAGTTTGACGGTTGCAAAAGGCTTTTTCCTATAATATTGCCCGATATTTCGGTTAAAAGAGTAGTTTTAGGCTTTTTTATAGTATTCAAATTTTAATTAATTTATATTATGAAAACATTGAAAAACTAATTACACTTGTTGTGTTATTCTTCTTTTAATAAATATTCTACAGCTATTCCAACCGAGCGGTACTATTCTTTTGAAACTCCCTTTTTTCAACATTTTATCAAAAGTCATCCTAAACATGAAAAAACAAAGCGAAAGTAACTGGGTTTTTTTTCGCAAATCGGTTACTTATATTCTAGTCGAGTCTAAGTAAAATGTGCACGTGCAACCCTTGAGCATACCTGTACATGCCAAAAACCGATTTCAGATGTAGTGAACTGCTGTGGTACTATTTTTTTGAACGTAACTGTGTATATGTATAACTCGTTTAATTCGATATATAATAAAATGTAGGTGTAGTCGGAACTTCGGAACATGCTAAAATACCCGCATACTATATAGTATATACATATGCATAAAAATAACATTTCTGCGGTTTCGGACTCCATTGACCCGTATCAATTTGTACAAAACAAAAACATGTCCGATCCAAGATAATAACTACAATTTCTCCTATAAAAGGCCCGTTGGAGAATTCAAAAATTTAGTTTAATAAAATCGCAAGATGAAGAAAGAAGTGGGTCTCCTCTTGCTTCTAGCACTACTGGGTAATTAAATCTTGTTAATTCTTGAGAGCAGTGCTAAATAATTCCTTATATAGCTCAAGTGTGCGGGTTCTGCGAATTTAGCAGGGATGTAATCAAGGACTCGGATGGAACGTTCGTCTTCGACAAGCCACAGCAGCTGCAGCGCGTAAACACAGTTAAATTGGGCGATAGTTTAACATTGTACTGTCAAGTGAGGGATAATAGAAATGTGATAGTAACTACCCATAATATTGTTTGCCGGAATAACGCTTTTGAACCGCGACTGCCAATAAACTGTAGGGATAAAATGGGTTTCTATAGATTAGTCAAGGACCTAGTCAATCCAGACGCGTCCTGCCCGGCGGAGACTTACAATGTGTCAATACAGATCAATGACAAATTTTTAACGCTATATAGGGTTTGCTATGATGTAAATGAGGTGCGCGCGTATTACTCAGAAGTCACGCTTTTTCCGAAGCCCGCAGACTGTAAGTAGAAGGAAAAGAAAGGATTGGTAAATGATTAATTGTCTCTCTTAATAGCTCCTGGATGGAAACGTCCAAGAGATTTCAGTGCCGAACTCATATCAGTAAAATATGCATCCTCGTTCCAAGCGAAAAACATTTACTCAGCTTTCTCTGAAATCTATGGTAAAAATCAGACATATATACCAAACGACCCGAATAGGGTGATCATCAATCGAGGTCATTTGACTGCCTCAGCAGATTTTTTGTTCCACGATCAGATGTTAAGCACTTATAAGTATGAAAATGTGGTGCCTCAGTTCGCAGACATAAACAGTCGCAATTGGAATATAATTGAGAAGTATATTCGTGATAATGTTCCTGCCGTTTCCAATCTGACGGTCCGTACTGGTGCCATTGGAGTTCTGCAGCTGAAACATAGTGTCTCGAGTGAATTGAAACCCGCTTATCTGATCAAAACAGCATCTAACAAATATGCCAATCCAGTGCCAGAATGGATGTACAAGATTGTGTATAGAGCCGATAAACTACCTCTCAAAGTTTTCCTAACATATAATAACGTATTTGCCCAGAGCTTCCCAACAAGACATAGATGCTGCACGGTAGCTGCATGCCCCATACGTCTAAATAGAACAATTAAGGATGGATACACTTTATGCTGTGATCCCCAATTTTTTATTTCGTGCTTGGCTACAGAATTTACCACAACAAAAGAAACACAAAGAAACTACAACAACAACTACTACAACAAGTGCAAGGACAACAACAAAGAGAAAAAGGAAGTACTAAATTAAGTCAAGTTTTGTTCAATATACAGCAGAAAATCTTTCGCATAATTATTCATTTAATAAAATAGTAGCATACCCACAATTATATAGAGCAAATTTCTCTTAACGATCTTTAAAGGGTGATAAATTTCAGACGGAGAAATTATATTTAGAATTTCCACGAATTAACATAATTTTCCTTTACCAAAGTTATTTTACAATTCTGCTAAAATTTTGGTTTATTTTTCCTTTCCTTTCCGAGAAAACTTATTATTTTAATGCTTGAATTTCTGCGAAGTCTCTTTCTTATTATTCCCTCGCTAAAGGTTTTGCTCTATTATATTTCATCAGCATATCCTGTCATTACGCGTACAGTCCTGTTCCAGAAAATTACGCTTGACCTTGAGTTCCATAAAGCCCTACAAGCGTTTTCTATTATAGCTTTTGCTCCCTCGTCGTGTCCAGGCTTCATCATTATTTCAACTTTCGACTCTTACTCCCATCAGCGCCTGGGAGAACGTACAGAATCCATAAGCCCACGTGTTTCTTATGTTTTAAAGTATCTTTTGTTGTGTTTCGTTTGTTGTCAAGCGGCAAAAATTGCGCATACGCCTGTGTGTGTGAGAATCAGCTGAAAAACAATTTGTCGTTGTTGTTGTTAAAGCTTTTTGTTGATTTACCGTTTATGCACATGGCAGCGCATGCACACAATGTTGCAGCAGCTCAAAGCACAGCGTCGACAATTGTTCGTTCCTTTTGCTCTCGCACTCTCCCACTCTCTCTTTCTCTCACACATTTTGTGTTTGTTTGTATGCGTTACTGTTGCAGTTTTCGTTGGTTTCTTTTCGTTGGAAGCGCTTTTTGTGCTTTTATGAATTAAAACTAGACTCTCTTCCTCTTTCCTTCAGTGTCGCTCACTCACCCTTTCTCTCTCCCACTCTCTCTCTGTTGCATTTGCAGTGTGTTTTTGCATTTTTGTTTTCATCTTTAATCTCTCGCACTCTCCTCATCTCACATTTTGCTTTCTAACCGCTCTCTTTGTTTTCTCTCCCTCTCTCTCTTTCTCTCGCTGGGCTGCTAATTAGTGCCCGAAGTTGTGTACTGTAGACTGCATTTCGCTTGTGACTCGTTTCGCTTTGCTTCGGCTTCGGTTTATTTTGGTGCTGCATTCTTTTTGGCCGCATTTTCGGCTCTTTTTATTGCTGTTGCTGTTGTTGTTGCTTTTACTACTGTTTGTTTTTGGCCATGCCAATAATTTTTTTTGGGCAGCTGCTCAGTTGCATAAAACAAACCGCGAAATGAATTTCAAATTCCGCTGCGACTGCCTCAATCCTAAGTTGAAATCCAAAAATAATTTTAATTTATTTTTTTTTTAGTTAATTCGAGTGCAATAAATTAATACGGACTTATTAAAAACAATAAATATATATTTACATACGGGTATATGCACAGAAACTTGATTTATTTGTTTGTTTGTGAGTGTTATGCAAACGTTTCGAATTGGAAATAAAAATGAAACAAATTCGAATTCGTCTCGAAAGTGAAAAACAACTAAAGAAACAAAAGCCGAAGCAAAGGAAGCAACAAAAACGTAAAGAAAACAGCGCAAAATAGCGCGCAAAAGTGCCGAAAACTGCTAAAAGTAAAAACACAACAAAAAATAAAAATAAAAATATATAAACATAAATGTGAAGTGCTTAAAATAAACCAAATATATTCCGATATATACAATAATCAGTAAATTGTCCAAAACATAAATATTATTTATGTAAACTTATTCACATAAACGAGCTTAATCAGTTGCTGAAATAATTCATTTAATTCGGTAATTAAGCGTTTTATTGCAAAACATATAAACATGATTTAAGTATACAAATATAAAATTCGTTTTATTCCCTAGTTTGTAATAGCAAAATACCATAAAAAAAAGTTGCAATCAAATTTAATACCCGCATTTGGCACTTAAAATCGGTTATTCCAAAAATGTAGATTATTATATTATATTTATATTAAATTTTCCAATCGAAATATATATTTCAAATTAAAGAACTCTTGAAAATATGAAGACAGCTCTTGGCGATCTTAACTGTTATAAGTATGTTATTTTAACAGAGTCCTTACATTATACAAATTTAACAGTTTAAAGAAATTTATTCAAAAATTTGCCATTAAAAAGCTTTTCTCATTTGACAACATTTTTATAGAGTAGACAATATACATATTAAAGCCACTTTGTTTTTCGGGTAGTAAAAGTTTCCGAAATGTTCAAATTTTTAGACAGTTTATTAGTTCCTTTTAAAACTACAAGATCCGGAAAATATTGTGTTTTCACACAAGTTTTATTAACATATACAATGTATATAATAACTAACAAGAATACATAAATTATTCTTTGGTTCTTTGACTTAAATCAATTTGATACATTTTTACACTTTTTTATTTATTCCATAAGAGTTTCGCTTTCCATAAGATAGTTACAAAAAGTTATAAAAATTTCCTAATATTATAACTATAAGTTCAAATTTTATAGCACTTAAATTTAGTGTCTAATTCCTGACAATCGGGTTCTACTTATTGAGCGTTTACTGTATATATATTCTTTAACTCTTTGATTGATATTATTGTCCAAGAAGACAATTAACAGCTTGAACCGTAACTGGACTGGCAATCACAGTTACAGCGAACTTTGCATCGTATATTAAAAACTTTTGCCTGATCTTCTATAACATTCTATGAGGCGAGTCCCATAATAATGTTACTTAACATTAATAATATTTTTGCCATAAACTAAATAAAATATATGTGGAACATTTAGTTTAAGTAAAGTAGAAAATATTTGTGCTTAAATACTCAGTTTTAATTAAAATCTGTCAGTTAAACTAAATATATCAAACTTATCTGATTTTGTTTATTATTGTGAGGCACACTTACGAGTAGTAAAAACTATAACAAATTAGTCACCAGTTTACTTAAGTCCCACAACAAGCGACAACAAAGTTTTTAATTCAGAAGAAAATTTATGAAATGACGCAGTAAATGAAATGACAAAACAAAGAATTAACTTAATTGAAACGTTCACAAAGATTCAATTGAATCAACAAAAAAAGCGGGTAGCTCGAGAGCAGAGCAGGAGATATCTAAGGGAAAAGAATATCAATTAATAAATAACCTTTAATTGATCAATAATAAATGATATAAATGATAACTGAAATAATCTAATGATATCTGCAACAAAAGTTGAATACTCTTACAGAAGTAAATGGGGTTTATCCGACTCTTATACTAATTATAAGATAATATACATGTGCTTACTACGTTTGAAATTTTGCAATACATTTAATTTCCCTACTCTTGACATACGTATACGTAATTGATTAGTATCACACATACGCCGCATTGTCTGGTTCTTTGTCTGCCTTTCCTGCTCTACTGCCCATGGGAACGTTCAACTGCTTAACACGTTTTCCATTAAGCGTTCAATTATAAATTTCCATTAGACTTTTATTCAATTTCTGAAGTTTTAATTGCAATTTTCTAACGTTTTTATAAAATTGCAGCATACTTTGTGGCGCCAAGGAAAAGCCACTTTCTTTTCCCCTTTTGCTAGCCCCTTCTCCATTTAAGCTTCCCCTTGCCGGTCAGGTTTGCATGCAGTATAACCATAAAATGCACACAATGAAGTTGAACTATCGATTTTAGCTCACACTCAATCTCTGGCTGTCTTACTCACTCACTCTGTCTTTCTCTTTCTTACTCTCTGTTTCTGTCTTTCTTCTTGTTTCAGTTGTAGTTGTACATCAGTGCGCATTATATAGAAAATGCAGAGCGGTGCTGGAGGAGCAGCAGCCGCCAGCGGCGGTGAATATGAGGAAGTGACCGCCGCTCGCCGCGGCCGCTTTCGTGTCACATCATCGACATCGCCGGGTCCGCCAGAGACGACGCTTGGCCGGTTTCGTCTGATGCCCACATGTAAGTTATGAACACCTACGGCCATCCCTTAATTGGCTCAACTAACGAGTTTTGTTTACATTTATGTTCTCTTACAGCTAATTATGGCGCCATTTCACCCATTCTTCAGCGTGGCAGATTTGCTGTAATTCCGGAGGAGCCACAGGCAAGCTCCCCGGCACTAACTACCCCACCGCACGGTGGCAAATCGGAGAGACGGTCTCCTCTCCAGAGTGGGACTTTGACATTGATCAGGTGAGCAGCTGCCCAATTGTAATCTTAATACAATACAAATGTCGTCATGCCGGACAAACTGAGCTTCACTATTAAGGGTTTGGGTATTGTTGGGCGAATGTCGTAAGCGTTTCACGGTGCAATGCGCCATTTTTATTGATTTAGCCGTGCCAACAATAGTTTCACGGAGTTCTCTTGCATGCGACTCCGCAGGAGGCGCAAAATGGCGTGTCATAACAGCAACAACACCAAAACAAAAGAAATAACTTTGTAAAGTAACATACATTTTCACTGTCATGCACGTAAATACGAATGTAAAAGTTCAAATTACCTTATAAAGTTCATGCCAAAAATAATGGTGTCAACAGTTATGACACTTTCAACGAACGTTATACGTATTCATTAGTAGTAGAGTTTTATTTATCACAAATATTTTTTTAAATCTCAGTCCTTTTGGCGCCTTGTTGGCGGTTGGCTTAAAAGCTCGCTGCTATAACATGCGCACGCCATCTGGCAACTCTGTATGCTGTCAGATGGCAACAGCGCGTTATTTGAGGGAGTCACTGCACGTTCAAGCAAACTAATTTGATTGAAAGTTAAAGTTTCTGTTTTCCTAGTTCTTAAACAACATGGTTGGAAAAAACCAATTCACTTATGTTGAAATTTTAATATAAATATATTTTAAATGTATTTAACATAAATGTATCGATACGATTTGAAGAAAATTAATCCATATAAATGCATAATTATTATTCTAACGAAACTTAGCATCTTCGAGTTATGTGTCTTGAATTGTGTACAGTTTTACTTTAATTGGCAGTAATATATCTATTTTACACATTGGTATTTTTAGTATTTCTCTATTGCAACATTCCGTCAATTATCGCAGCTGGTCACACTGCACACAAAAACAATTTAGTACCAATAAATTTTTTGTCGTGTTAAGTTGTTTCTATTGTCGTTCTATTTGGTCATAAACTTAACGTTTTTTTATCGTAACCCACACAACCGTATTGCCGTTTTTTCCGTACAAATAATATCAATAAATTTGAAACTAGTGCAAGTCAACGTTTTGTGTTATTTTGTATAATTCTGTGGCCACATTAAAGCTGCAGGCAACGCGCGCGCGCCAACGCTGCCTGTTAGTGTATGTGTGTGCGTTCTTCTTAACGTGTGTGCGTGAGTGTGTTTACCTGTTGCGCCTTTTTTGCAAAATAATATGAAAATAAATCATATAAAATAAAATAAATATTTAAAACAAGAAAACCAGGAACAAACCAATATATCCTGTAATCTTACGTCTACGAATATGCGATTCCTTAAAGTGCTAATATAAAAAAAAAGTATTTTGTGTTAATCTGCGTACAAAGCTTTTTAATTGTGTGGTCGTGCACTTTTGCGTCGATGTTGGCGCTGACGTTGACGTTGACGGTAACGTTGACTGCGCAAAGAAATTGTTATAAAAGCAGCACTTGAAGCTGTTTTTTTCCTTTTGTTGCATTAGTGTAATGCGCAAAATGATTTGTAAATTACTTAAATTGCAAAAGAAGAAATAAAGACACAAGAAAAAGTGCTATAAGCGGCATCAGCTGCATAGTTGCGTGCTGTGATCAGCTGTTATACGCACTCAGAAACAACAGCAATAACTCCAATAACAACAACAACAACAACAGTGACAACAAAAAACCTAATGGAAATTTCCAATACCAGCAAGTCTCTCTGTTAATACAATTGCATATGAAATTAATTGTGCCTGTCATGCAGGCTGCACGCTGCCGCTATTACACTCTCACATTACTCTCTCACTCTCGCTCTCTTTGGAGGGGTCTGTCTGCTGATCAGTTTCTGATGCGTGTTCCAATTGGAAAGTCCAAAGTGGAAGTGCGCGAGTCTGCATTAAATTGATTGTTGTTCCTGCTCTTCGATTGTTGTTGTTATCATTTTTGTTGTTTCTGTGCGTGATTTATTTCGTTGTCGAACAAAATTGCTGATAATTATCAACAGAAAACTAGAAAATAAAATAAAAAAAAAAACCAAACAATTGACATAAGTGAAATGTTGTTTGTTATAAATTAATCTAATCTAAGACGTCAACGCCTCAAGTGTTGAACAAAAAAGAAAAAACAACGAGAAAAAAATAAACAATAATTTTATTTTAATCTTTATATTGCGGCTCAGCAATATTCTAACCACATATTAAAGTTTTCTTACAAAAAACAACAACAACTTTGTATTTTCCAGTGTTTTTAAAATATATGCCAAAGGGGCTACACAATCCAATTAAGTTTTACTATTATAAAGAAAAGTAATTGTTATATCAACAACACAAGCCGCAATAAAACAATATAGATTTCCAGCTGGTGTTTAATCTCAGGTTTGTTTTCATTTCATTTGTTTTTATATTATTTAATTTGATTTAAATTATTTACATTACTTTCTTTGTGTTGATATGAGAGTATGCGAAATTTTCTTCTTTTAGTTCGCAAATCATACTTAAAAATTATGAAAATTAATTTTTTCTTTAAATGCGATGTATTCCTCAGTACGAAAAGAATTTGTTTCAAGTACTTTTTTTTTATTTTACGGCACTTAAATACCCTTTAATAATAACAATCTACCAAGCTTTCTACTTCTATTTTCTTTATCCTTATTTTTGTTATTTCTATGGTTTGTATTTTACCAACTTTCTTTTAATCAGATTACAGTATGTATTGTTGATGAGAATTTTGTCGAATCTCGAGTAGATATAGCTTAATCAGCATATTTAACTTTTAAATACATAATTTTACCTAAGTTAATCTCATAAAAGGGAGCAAACACTTCAAGAAATTAACCCTTGCAACGAAATGTAGACAACATGATATGGGAGTCCCCAATGATTGTGTTATCTTGCTGACCGATCCCGAAAGCCTTAACGTTATCATCCTTTTCTACTACAGTAGGCCCTCGCTTGACGAAACTTAATCAAATTTAAACTGCTGCTAAAATCGATATAATAATTTTCTGATTTCATTTCCCAAATATTCAAATTAAAGTTAAATAAATATATATTTACTCCCTTTTAATGTTTATAAATGTTATAAGTACAGCTTTCAAGGGTTGCTTAAACCGAGGTCTTACTGTATTTTAATAGGTGTTTTTCGTAAACATTTGTTAATGTTTCGCACGACTAGGAACAATATTCTAACTCACTATTAAAAATTAAGAATTTAGCTCGATCTTTCTTATCAAGTTTAAACAACTTTAAACTTTAGTTTCTAATCGTTTTTACTATTTGTTTAGACTTCTGTGCTACGTTTACCTTATTGACAGACTGCTTTCAGTGTGCTTTCAGTTCTCAAATGCTGCGTTTCTCGGGAGTGCGAAATGCCATTTTGGTATTGGAATTCAAATACTTGATGGTTATAGGAAATGTTTACACTTAATGTTTGCTCTGTGGGCACGAGTTGTGTGTCTGCCAATTACTGTTAAAACCATGATATACACACATATATATATATATATATATATATATATATATATATACATATATATATATATATTTGTTTATATACAGTTAAAGATCGTATATTTGAGTCACATGTTTGTAGAAAAAAAAAGTATACGAACCAACACGAACTGCCAATTTAAACAGATTTCTCGATCGCAATTGCTATGCAAAGACGCTCATACTACAGTCACTACTGCTCGTAAGAATAGTAATAGTAATGTTTGTGTTTTGCTCTTGTTTATCTGAACAATTAGTAGGTCATAAATTGCAACTGAACATATGAGTAATAAATTATTTCCTATAGTATATTACATTATTTCTATTCAATTTTTGTTACCAAACATTTATTTAATTACACCAAATTTGGGACAAAGCTTTAGACATTTTCTCAGAGTACAATAAATTTAGCAAATTTTACAAAATAAGTTAATTTTTATTGATTTTATTTGAAAATGTTTTAAGCCTTTTTTACGTTTCACATCTGCAAGTTGAATGAACCTTTTGCCGACTTCGTTTATTGTTTTATTTATTTATTTTTTTGGGCTCGTAAATCAATATATTTGCTGTAAATATTTAAATGTTTTGTGAAGTTGCGTTGAAGCCGCACGTTTTGTCACCCAGAGATTTATTTTCTCTGTTTGTTTGTACAGTTGCTTCCCAGGATGACTCAAATGATGTACAGATTGTGGCTAACAAGATTGTTTATACAGAGTTGCTAGAGTTCTGACTCATTAGATCGTCCCCTCTTGGCGTTGCCAGATCGATCAGGCTTCTTATAATTTATCGATGTTCACCGTTCACTCGATAGTTTCGCCAATTCACACTAAATACGGGCTTTATTACATACGTAAACAACATTTAAAAAGGATTTTGCTTATAGCTGGGAGTAATAACTGATAAATCAGATAATTAAAGTGGATTTTCGATATTCATACGCTGATGGTCATGTGGTTCCACAGAGAACTATTCATGTGTTCAAAGTTGCGCAACTTGGCATTCAAATTATTCAATTGTGTATAAACTCCATCGAGTCTTGTCTCAAAATGTTGCACCACCGCCCTAAGCTCATCCCTTAGTTTCTCCACCTCAGCTGGCACTTTGGGCCGTGAGTATTCAGTGCTGGACAAAGATTCCGCCGTTGTTGAGGACAACTCTTGTGGCTGCTCGGATTGCAGACGCTCCGGTTCGGGCAGACGGTACATACAGGCGATTCCATTAATGTATGTGCCGAGAAAATCGGCATTGAACTTGTCGACTGTATAGGTAATGCCGTGGTCCAGGATGAGCATATCCATCACTAGCCCCAGGTTGAAGCAATTCCAGTTGTTTGCGTGTATGAAGAAGTGCGTCAGCTTGTGCAGCGCTTTGAAGTCCTAAAGAAATGGAATTTATTAGTATAAAATTATAACAATATTATAGTAATATTATCAGGAATCAGAAAAAATACCTGAGGAGCTATTTCGCTTATATTATTGACCGAAACGTTCAGTTTACGCAACTGTGGCATGCCGCGCAGAGCCGCCAATGGCAACTGTTGCATACCAGTGTTGCTCAGGTCTAAGAACTCGAGTTGGGGCGTCTGCCAGTCTTCAGGCAGTTCGCCTAGTTGTTGATTGTCAGCCACGTCCAGATGACGCAGACGCGGCACACGTGATAATGTCACCAGCTGTGCCAGAGAGTTATTCCGCAGCACCAGATTCTCCAGCGTCTCCGACTTGGGGAAGTACAATTCCTGCAAGCGATTGTTGGCTAAATCAACGTTTGGAACGATACCAAACAAATTGACACGGTACAGCGAGCAATTGCGAGCCCAGAAATGACCCGCATTTACATTGAGAACGAGCACCTCTAGCGGTGCATTGTGGGATAAGTCCACAACGACCATTTGACCCGCTGATTGGAACGCCCGCTTCCCCAGCTGGCGCAGTTGATTCGTGTGCAGCACCACAGTCTGTAAGTGAGTGTTATGTGCCAGCAGCTCGTTGCTGATAAAGCTTAAACGATTCTCGGAAGCTGTTAGCTGTTGCAGTTGCGACAATTCCTCAAAGAGACGCTCCGGCAGCTGCTCCAGCTGATTACCGCTAAGATCGAGATGGCGCAACCGATGCAGCCCCTTAAACGTATCCGGGTGCAAGCTAGCCAAGGCGTTGTTATTGAGAAATAAAAATTCCAGCTCGCTGGCATAGGAGAAGCTTCTCTCGCCCAGCTCAACTATCTCATTATCCGAGAGTAGTAAAATTTGCAATTTATTTGCAGCCAGAAAGCATTCCCAGGTTACGTATCGTATGCCACAGTGCCGCATATCCACTTCACTCAACTGCGGCAGCTCGTAAAACAAATGCAGCGGAAAATTGACAAATGTCGAGTTTTGCATGGTTAATGTACCAAGCAATTGGTCCTCCCCCAGCTCATAGGTGGCACCATCCGGTGCTATGTTAACCTCGGTGGGCAGCTCAAAGAATGCCACTTCCCCAGGCTGATCAAAGTTAAAGCCACTGCAGCGACAGAAACCTGTACCTGCATCTCGCTCGAATCGACAATTTTCCTGTAGACTTTCAATATTCACAAGACGCTTGTTGCTGCTGCTGCTGCTGTCTTCTGTGTTCAGTTCCGTCGTTGTCCCATTTGAATCTTCATCGTCTTCCGTTCTGCCTTGAGCAGATGTCAAGGTAAGCAGCGTCCAGATGAGCAAATAAGCAACAAACAGCATTCGGATTAGGGCTCTCATGGCGTATGCGTGTTTCAGGCTACGCGTCTCACTGGCAACTGAAAAATCTGCCATCATCATCGATAAGCCGTTGCCTCCTCCGTTCCCAGCAGCAGCAAATAATTTCATGTCATGTTGTTGTTGTGGTTGTTGTTGGCGTTGTTGTTGCTGCTGCTGTCCACATGCTCATCAACAGTTCTATATAATCATTTGTTCTATTCATGGGGCTTTGAGTTTGCAACAGAAGCAATCAAAGCAATAAAAATAATAGCAATAAAAACAATTCCTACGAATGTAAATAAAATTTGCAAGTCCAACTATAAAATACTCTTTCTATGCTCAACACCAGAATTTAGCTTATTTATAAGCCTAATCTATAGTGAATAATCCTTCAAATGAATCATGAATCAAAGTATGAAATAAAACCTAAACTTCAGTTTATAATACTCCAAAAAAAGATACTTTTGAAACATATTTAAACTATACAATTATCTTCATTATATTCCCTTAATCCAAATCAGATATATATACTCTGACTTATTGCAAGTACCCGCTTTCGCTTAGGGCATAGAAATCAAACAAAATATAGGAAAAGCTGTGTTATATGAGAGATTACATTTATATATAATCTGTTTTTGCTGTCATCATTTTGTCATATGTATAATAATTTCGTGGTATTTATTCTTGTTGTTGTTGTTGCTGTTATTATTTTTATTGTTGTGGACCTCGGCAGGCCAGCTAATTGGAGCCACACATCCGCACTGACTCGATCTACCTATGGGTAACACATATAATGCCATATCGCACGGCTATTTATATAATGTCAATGGAATATTTGCACAGCTCGTGACTTTGTCATAACGCAAAGTCAGCTATAATATATTTATTTTCGTTTTTCATATATATTGTGTAATTTTAATTCGTGAAAACTGTTTCAAACTACGAGCTTAAAGTGAAACACTACAGTGAAATCTCAATAGTTAAACCTCATTCTCACCTTTAATAATACGCAATGCCCTCGGCTTATCAGAGTCTCGACTATAGCCTATAGTATAAACTTGTATATTCTATTTACCTTCTGCTCGGCAAAAGAAGCAAATCATTTTGGGCTGATAACGAGTACTTCAACAGACAGCGGGACGTTCACATAGTATTCGTTTATTCGTTGTGAATACGAGTATGTGAATGAATAAAGTTTGTGCCACAGCAAGTGAAATGCAATCTGAATATTTGAATGAATTCTCATTCATAACTAAAAATTCAACGCAAATTATATATAATTATTATACTTGATTATAATTGAATGTTGGAAAAAAGTAGTTTATTTATATATCCAATGATTCCTTAATATATTTACATACTTTTAGGCTTCTATAGGTACCAGATAAAACCTGTTAAGGGCCCATTTATAGTCACGAGAATAGTACTTCTGTTTGTTAGCTTTCTCGAGCGCCTTTTCCTATGCATCAGGTATAAAAAAATATACTTTTTGGCATGATTTTCGCTTTTAGATATAATTAGAAAATGCAGTAACTAATTATGCAGTAATTCTTAATTATTTACTTTTTCGATACTATTCAGATTCGATTACATACATTAATTAAATTAAAAAATAATATATAAAAAATATATAATATAAAATGGACAGCAAATCGAAGGGTATAAAAAATAAAAGAAATTGATTTTAATTGATCAAATAATTTTTGCAAGTATTGGGGAAAGCTCAATAATTTTTAGTATTTTATATATATTTTATATATATATAATTAACTAAGCAGTAAAAAGGGATAGAAAATAAGGACTAAAGCATAAATTTTGGATCTTTTCTCCCGCTTCAGCTGGAACTATTACAATCGTCAGAAGCGAAGCTGAACTTTTATGTGTAATTTAATCAAGTTTTAGTTAATGTCTCCCAGATAAGATTATAAATGAAACTTTAATAATGTTTTGTTTATCTTATATATGATTAGTTGTTATGCATTGTAGAATTTGTTTTTGAACTATATGAATAGAATATGATAATAGCGAGAGGCTTAGACAGTCACAGCTGGAAGTCGAATCCAGGAATTGCATTAGTTACTTTGTTCAGAAAATTAGTAAACACGTAAACAAGTAGTAAATAAATATATAGAGACGGGTAAATATAAGTTCAATTATCAAATAATATATAATTAAACAGTATTTATATACCCTATAAATTCGTATAACAATACTTACGCGTAGAGCATTCGAAAGTCGTTTTGTTAAACTGATTTGCAGTGAGCAATTTAACGCCTTGTTTTCTTCTGTAAACATTGTTAACGTATGTTTGTGTATTATTTATTTATACTCGTTTTTATGTACACTTATATATATATTATATATATAGTAGTTTGGCATTTGTTCAACAGGTTATGAGCGACAGTTGGCCAAATTGAAAGCGCTTTGGCCCTTACAGCAGCCAAAAATAAAGGTGCGGGTGCCGTTTGTTGTGCCTACACAAGGTGCGATTTCGTATAGTATATTAAACGAGTATAATAGAAATAATATTCAATCATATAGAAATTAACATGACTAATAAATGGTTATAGAACTTAGTTAAAATTCGTTTGAATGGAATTAAAGCAGAAATAAAGTAAATAAATAAGAATTATAAAAGCTTTGGAAACAAGTTCGTTCGACCTGTTTGTCAGTTAGCCAAGTTAACAATAGCTAAACAAACGAAATCGAAGCCAATTACCTTATTTATTTTTTGTTTGGTAACAGTTTCCTGGCTTATACGTAAATTCCAAATAAACCAATTTGAATTTTATAAGTAAATAAAATAAATAGAAAATTGTAAATAAAAACAAGTGAAATAATTATCGATCGATCTACTTATTGGCAATTACTGATCACACTTCGATACATGCAAGATATCTATACTAATTATTTACATATATATATATATATTGTGTATTCATACATATAGATAAGATATAGATATAGATTCTGATGCGATTGGGCCTGCTGGTTTGCCCTTTTGTTGTCTCTCAATTGAAACGGCATGACTTCGTTTAGCGATAAATTTTTTGTCGTCGTTCCTTCAATTCAATTTGCCGCCAATTACTTTGCATACAAGCAGCAAGCGGCACAACAGAAAAAAGCCTCTCCTCGATCCACAAAAACCCTCTCTATAGTATATATATATATATATATATATATATATATAGATATATGACTGAATGACTGTACAAAGTCGGGACTTTGTGCTCTCATTGTGGAGAATTGTTTGTTGGCTTTAATTTAAATCAAATTTTCCTCAATAGTTTTGCTGTGCAAACAAATGCGTATAAAACATAATATACACACACACACACACACATGTGTCTATGTATAATATATAGATACGAGTTTAAAATCGTATATTTTGTATATGACAAATCATCCGCCAGACAAATGCACAGCAAATGGACGTGACGTTTTATGGCGCCTTCATAAATAGAGACATTATTTTATTGGCTTTGTCACTTACGGGTTTGTTTACGGCTTTAGTTTACGGATCAAGTGTGGACTGAAATCTTATTTTGTATTCTGTCTTTATGGAGACCAAGAAAGGTCTGAATTTAAAACAGTTTTTTTTTAAATGGAATTGCTTTTAACGATTATTACCCGTTCTATGCAATATCTTCGCTTATGTTATGATCGTTAATAGTAGTTAAGACTGTTTATATATGATCAGCAACTTAAGTACTACTACTAACTAATTGTAGAGTATAGTCTAAAATGACTTTACGTGTTATTTCTTATCTCAATCTTCCACTTCATATCTATAAATTCCATAACTGCACAATCAAAATTGTTAAATAAAATCAAAATTAACTTTTAACAGAAATCTCACACTTTAAACTGCAATTACTGCTGCTTAATCACTCAGAAACAATCCCAGTTCCATGTTAATCAGTTATATATATATATATATATATCTGTAGCAAAACTGCAGTCGCATATCTCAGAGCCTTATCGGAACTTAAGTCTAAACTGAACTTGGCCCACATAGCACGATGTGTGAGTGTGAGAGCGTAAAGCCGCCTGATACTCATATCTTACAGCTGATATTCGTAGACTGGTTCGCCATACGCTGCCAGACCTTACCATACCATGCCATACCATGCCATACCATACCATAACAAAAGCTCATTTGTATTGTTTTCTATGTTTTTTAGAACTTGCTTATCGCCAATCGAGTATAAAACTAAATATCGCAAATATTCGTTGTACACATTAATAAAAATTTTATTAGCATTTCGTTGGGGCGGTTTTTCTAGGTTTTAACTTATGAAATAAACTGCGACCGACAAAGGCCGATATGAAATTAAGTCTTAAGAATCTTCGAAACGAAACCTAAACACACTTTATATATGTTTTGATATCTTCAGATCTCTTTAAAGTAAAACTGAATGAGAGAATAGTCTTAACTACGTTTATAATATATATAATCATCATATATATATATATATATATATTATATATATTGTATATATAATTAGTCTATCTGGCATTCAATTGTGGAGATAAACAAGCTTCATTATAAAGTGTTTAGACCCACCTTTTTGGTTGTTCTTTAGTGTCGAAGACCAGTTTTTGATAGAATTGTTTTGAAGATCGGCGCGAATGTTGTTCGCAGTTAAGAAGCTGATCCAACACATTTCAGTTGTGGAAAGATTTGTCTACTGTAGAGATGTCAACGAGGTGCCAATTGTATTGTCTACTATATCTATTATGGCTGATGATTAACAGCTGTAAGTCGAGTCCTACGCAAGTGCCGGTAAACAGCCTCAGCTGTAATGAGCATCTGTGCCAGAAATTAAACTATTTACTGGACTCGGAAGTGGCTTTTTTCTCAAATGAAATCGCTAATAAACTGAACAACTATACGAGTCTAGTGCTACGCAATTCCAAGCTGACTCATCTGCCCTTAAATGTATTCAAAACACTCAACAAACTGAATCATTTTGATGCCTTTGGCTGTGAGGTGAAGCATGTGTCACCTGACTGCTTTCGAGGTGCCGCAAATCTAGAGAAACTGCAGCTTAGCGGCAATTTGATAGAAAATATCGATGGGAAAACGTTTGCACTGGCCACACAGCTTGAGGTGTTGGAGTTAGCCGATAATAAACTTCGTCAACTGCCTCCAAAGACTTTTGCTGCTCTGCGTAATCTGAAGAGATTGGCACTTGAGGGTAATCTCTTGAAGACCTTGCCTTCGGATGCATTTGCCAAGCTGAACCACTTACAATATCTGAACTTGGACTCCAATCAGTTGAGACAACTGCCAGCGGAACTGTGTACCGATCAGCAGGAACTTCAGGAGTTCTCAGCACGTGACAATCGTCTGGAGAGAATTGCATCCAATGCTTTTCCAACTGTGCAACGTCTCGTGCTCTCTGACAATCGGCAACTGCACAAACTTCATCTAACTGGCAGCATATCCGAGTTGGAGGTCGAAAATTGTGGCTTAAAAAGATTAGAATTTGATCATCCTGAGAAGTTGGACCTGCTGCTACTTACCAACTCCAAGTTGGGGAGTTTAGACTTTCTACGGAACGCAAGCAATCTTCATGCCTTGGACTTGTCGGGCCTTCATAAGCAAGTGATCAGTTTTCCTGATCCCTGGCCGGCACAGGAATTGATGCACCTGAGCATCTCCTATACAAATTCTACCGATTGGCCAAGTAAAATGTTATCACAGGTGCCCAAGCTGAGGTTTCTGAATATCTGGCATAACAAGGAGCAGGAGATCTATGTCAAGGATTTGGATAACTTAGGCCAGCTGAATGGGGATCACTTTGTAGATGATAACGATTGGTTATGTGGACACTTGGAGAAGCTTCTAGCAGGCCAAACATTGCCGAATCACATAACCATAGTAGACGATAATGATGAGGGCAACACTGGAGCTGAGTATCGAATGCAGTGTCCTCGACCTATAGAGGAGGAGGAGGGTTCAGTGGAGATTCTCTGGTTTGGCGATGAAGCCGAAAGTTAAACATAGATTTCAAAAATAAATCTTGTTTAAGGTGGAGTTTTCTTCTTGTTTTTCTTTCTCTGATCTCATGAGAGCGTAAAGATCTTGTCATTTATCATTTGTCTGGGCTCAGTTCGAGTAACCAGTGATTGTCGACGCTTGTCAAGTGCATCGATCTGGGCTTAAACCAGTTTGACGGCTCAAATGAACAGCTGATGGGTTCGCCACATTAACTTGGCTATTTATTAGTCTGTGTTTGAACTACAGGTGCTTGATAAACAACACAACACAATACAATGTAATAAAGTAACGATAAATAATTAGAAAGCGAGTCGCTTAGAAGCGCTCCATGTGCTCTACTTTTGGATTGGACAGTTTAGCTCCGGGTATGGGCACATTTGGTGGTATTGTAATCGGTTCTTCCTTGGAAACCGATTGCACACTGGACACCTTGTTCGTCTCCTTGATGATCTTTGGTGGCATGCTGATCTCCAAACTGTCTGACTTCTGATAGAACAAATAGGCAGCTGACATAAGGCCAATCAGCGAAAGGGTTATAAGTGACCAACGTAATCCAGAGTTAATCTTGAGACCACTATTAAAGGAGAAGTTATGAGTGTGAACTGTAAGCTGTAATCCTCAGATTTACTCACAGAAACAGCGTGTGTTTTACCAGATTGGAATACGTTTTGTTCAGGTGAAGGCCTTCCTCTACCCAGAACATGGGCAATATGAGCTTGCGTAAATTCTTCATGCACTCGATACCACTCACAGGTTCCACGTCCAGGTTAAACTGCAGCCGCTTGGCAGCCTGAAAAGGTGTGCCCGACATCTGTGCAGAAGGAGAGTTCATTAGTTTTCTACTCTACTATTATCTTATCTTTAAGCAAACCAATTCAAAGTCTATGTAGACGGCGTGATCTTTCTCGTTTGGATTAAGTCCGTCTACATCCTGCAGCAGCTTGGAATCTGCACGCCAGAAATGCGGCATTGAGGCAATTACGGGTCCACCCACGCATGGCGACAGGCTCATAGTGCCTCTGGGTGGACAAGTGGTGACATCTTCAGGATCATCGCAGAAACAGCGCAGCTTCTCGTTCACTCGAGCATCACCCAAATCAAGCGTATATCGAACCGCGGGCATGCCATGGTATGAAGTCTTCCGCAGATACTCGGCGCCCACGGAACGACATATGTCCGGCGTAAAGGCCCACAGACCCTCCTCACGCTTCATGCCCGGCGCAAAGACCGTGGAGTCTGTGCCCACAAATCGGTTGCATTCATCTCCCGGCCAGTTATCCAGCTCCGGTTCATTTTCAAATTTGATAACTTGGCCGATCTTCCGGCTGTTCTTGACACCACGACAGACCGTGAAGCGACCGCCATCCGTATGATTCGACTGATCATTCAAATAGATATCAATATATATATAGATAGTGAAAGTGAAGATAACTTCTTACCTGACCCAATATGGAGAACAGAAAGTGCGTCTGATTCAGCTGTTTGGCCTGCTTAACTTCACCCGTATAGAAGACCGTACAGAGCGCTTTGGCAGCAAATTCATCGGATGAGCAATCGATATTTATGCCACGGAAAAACAGATCCATAAACTTAACAGTTATAAAGGCTTTATTTTCCGGAAATAGAATCGTTAGCGCCCTAGAAATAAGCTCCATCATTGCGGCCCGTTCACGTTGAACATTTATTCCGACGGGCTGTCAAATAAATAACGATACGAGTGAGGTAAGGGTAAAGGGGGAGTTCTGTTTGGGTGCATTAACTGAATGCGTCGGACCCTGTCTCAAAGAGGCCGGACAAGTCAATTTTCTATGGGGTATGATAAATAACTAACTAATTGCAACTCATTTACAATTTACAAAGGGAATTCGTTGTCGGGTCTAAAAGACTGATGGACTCTGGCCCGGGACAAGTGATTAGTTTATTCCTTCAGTTTTTTTCATTCCGTATGGACATTCGCAAACTGCAAACTGCTGTCTAAGTTGATTTGTTTTTTTCCAGCTACGATAGACTCATTTTGATTCACTGAGAACTTAAGTTAAGTGATTTGCATAATTTACAAGGCCTTTGTACTATGTTAACAATGAATAGACGGGGCCTCTTTTTAAGTGCGCTTTTTAAGTAATGCTATTGTTCTGACATATGCCAGTTACACTATATATCAAAGTGCATCACAAATTGTCGGGCCTAACTATTATAGAGATACTCAAATTGGCTCTTGAATGTTTAATATTGCAGTCAAATAATGAGTTTATATCATTAGTTTCTTACCATAACCATTGGATGTGCCATGGTTAGCACTTCCTCACCCGTCAACGGACTCGAGGCCTCCTCGTTAAAGATATATGTGTTGCGCATATTATAGGAGACTGTATCCTCAACGTCGTCATCCACCAAATCATATTTATCCTTCCACTCGCTAAACACAGACAGAACTTTAACATTTTCAGAGATTATTCAATATTCTATACATACTCAAAGACAAACGGTCCGATCTCGTCTAATACTGGCTTGGCGCCTTGTTCCACTTCGTCGGGGTTGGTCACATTGAATATATAGATGTAGAAATGCAGGGGGAAGGGTGTTGCGGTCCAAAGCTCTCGTATATCCGTGCCCGGCTTCAATGTCACTTGCTGTGAATTGCACATTATAGAATATAGATCCTCAAATGATCACAAACACACCTTTCTTATCATTAGCTTTAGGATATTTGGAAATATAACCCAACCAAATATAATGCCAAAGAGCAAAGTAGCTATCGATGCCACGAGAAGTTTGATACGATGCACCTGCATCTTGTTGACTAGTTTAAAAGTTTAAAGTGTTTTGTATCTCCCTGTAGATATCTTTTCAGCTTCACAGCTGCCGCAATACTGAAAACTGATTTCAATCGGCCAACGTCCGGCTAAGGTCTGAAGTCGGATTCTAAAGGCTTACGTGCGAATGCCTCTCTCAACGCATATGGCTACTGTCGCAATAAAACGCCTCCTCCAACCACCATACAATTATATATATGTGTATTACTATATAATACATTATATATACATATTTTTGTCTATGTTAAATCAAACGGAGTGAAAGAGAAAAAGAATCATTCGAGTATAAGTTCTATGTGAGAATATTACAAGCTGCTTTGATAATTTCCTCAAAGTTCTCTTGCAGTTCTTCGTAACAATCACAGACCAACCAGAGTTGAAAATCAATAGTCGTCCTTGCATATAATTGGTACTCGCTAGATATAGATGTAGATATAGAAGATGATGATAGTGTAACAGTTCTACGTATACCCTACCTTAAAGTTATTGATATGAAATGAATATAAAACATATTTTTAGTGTTCTCTCTGGTTAACAATGCCGATCTATATCAGATCTTTAGCTATATACATTTATTGTATTAACTTTGCAATTTTCTACTTTTTCAGATATGTTATATGTTAGATATATATATCTGGCCTAAGAGAAGACAGAGCATCTTTAACTTTGTATAAATTTTAATCTTTCTTTTCACAATATGCAAAATATATGAAAACCCAAACCCAAAATTGAGAACAGTTTCCGCTTATGTTAGCAAATATTATTATATAACAATTGATGAACTCTGCTTCTAAATTTAGTCACATATCTATATTATTTCATATACCTAACATAATCGCTTATGTATTTCTATAAACCAGTTGAATCTGAATATTTCTACAATGAAATTTGCGAATAGATGCACAAAATTGAAATTTTAATCGTAGTATATGAAATGAATTGAAAACCAGTTGAATGAACTGCTCATCAAATATGAGCGCGTTTGCAATTAATTGCAATTAATCGAAACATCTTCTATAAATACAACTTGCAATTTCTAACGAGTATATGGCAATAGACGTAATAACAGTGATAATGATAACGAGCAAGGATCCAAAAATGGCAACTAGTAGGGCTATAATTGAGCTTCGTTCGTGCGTAACGACCGCTTTTATTGTCTATAAGGTATAGACAACGTGTCTATATATATTTATTTGCGACTCGTATTCAATAGGCAAACCACATCCAAGCCGACCTCCACGCCCACGTTGTACCAAGATCGCAACCTTTGGCTTGTGGCAGGGCCAAGGCAAAATAAAAAAAAAAAATAGTAATAAATTTTACAATTGTTCGGGGAGAATTATCGTAATTGTCATGACCTATGCGACACCTGCTAAATATTCCATAACTGAAACAACTTCGACTTGGGGGAGACATAAACATGTCTATTAAACTGAGCCTAGGGAACGTCCTCGTCTAATTGCAGCCTGATTGCAGTAATTAGCCCTCCAGTGACACAATATGGGACACCGAGGACCACCCTCCAAGCCAATTATATACACACTTTGGCATGCAAAAATATTGCTAGGGGGCAATAATAAAGTTGTGCCAATGTTGAGGAGAATTACAGTGTTTTATTATTGACAGAGGCAAAACAATGTTGCCTGGCATATCATAATATGTGGGAAAGATCTATAGATAAAGCAGAGAATAGTGTAGAAATAGTGGGAGTAGTAGTTATAGTACGAGCAGCAATGGAGATTTATGTTAATGAGGAACAAATGTATATCAAAAGATTAAGAAAGAACATAAAAATATATAGAGAAAAGGAAATAAATGAAAATAATATAGATGCAATGAAATTTGGAAGTGCATTTAGGTAGATATAGAGGAAGATAGTTTCTAGTAGCAACAGATAAAATAAGACGACTTAAAAGGAAAGAACCATCTATGTCGTTATCTTTCAGCTTTTATTGTAATGTAATTGTTAATCAAAAGTTGTTCTACGTATAGCTTAAGATAGAAAGCTTAAAAACGAAGATTGGGATCCACATTGAAACTAGAAGCTGATAAAGAAGAAACTGACCTAAGAGTAACCCCATTGAGAAGACCATGAGAAATGTATCAGAAGAGGAAAGTTAAGCAACTAATAGATGAATAGATCGTTAAATTCTTTCGACTAACAATAAAGATTTATAATAATGGAAATATGTTAGTTAAACTTTAGTTTAAGGTACAACAAAAAACACCTGAGAAATCTTCGACCGGGTAGGGAGAGATCAGTAGCAAGTCCAGTCTATCTATGCCTGTGTGTAGACAATATAATCTAATCCTAGCTGGATTTATAGAGTAATGTTCATATATTCCAAGCTAATGGATCCACAAGTTACGACTTAATCTGTTATTAGGATATTTCCGACCTAGCCTCAAGCTATAGATATCATCGAAAAACAGACTCGACTTGTTAAAATTAATTTTATTTGCTAAAATCTTTGATTACTGAAGACTATCCTTAGTATTAATTATCACTTTTCTTGGAGCTACTAACTTGTATTATTATATAATAAAATGGAAAATGTGTATTAAATGTAATGGAAGCTAATAATTTATTTGATGATATGAAGTAATACAATAGTAATTCGATAAAAAGTTATGTCTACGATCATTAAAAGTATCTTTCAGCACAGTTCCTATTATTTCGCTTTGATTTCGTTGTTCAGCAAGTTTTTCTTCATTAATTTTAGCACTAATTTCATACATTAATGGAATAATATTGTAAGGTGATATGCAGTTTTTCCCGCTTCCAGACAGTGTCTACATGTGTAAGTTGAGTGGCTTCCACCTTGGCAGAAGAAATAGTAGAGAGACGTGACCGGTGGACAGAAGTTGTCAAATTTTTGCTGAGCGACATAAATAGAAATCGAAACTGCATTAAGAAATATGAAAACAAAATCGAAAACAAAGCTCAAGTAATGGGTAGAAAAAACCCAAACACGTGACACTAAATTCGATTCGACTGACTTGAGGGACCGTTGCGGGTCTGAGGGACGAATATCTAATAAAGTGACACAGAAAAACAAGTTGAGTAAAAAACAGAAAACAAAAAGCAGAAAATCTAAATAAACGCAAATTTGCTTAACAACAACAAAATTAAAGGCAAGTCTCAAAGTTGTCTGTTTTCTGCCAGGCAAATCATTATTTACAGTCGATTATTGTACGAGTTGAGCAGCAAACTGAGTAACTGTCATTGGTATATCAAAAACACACGAATCGCACATTAAATATTTAATTTAAATACATTCCGTTTACTCAATGTATTATACAATAAATTGAAACAAATAAATGGAGAGTTAAATATAACAATTCTTACCTAAATTTAAGTATACTGCGGTTTTTGATATAAATAAACTTGAGTCATTCGAGTTTAAATATCGTTCAAGTTCAATGATTGATTTATTTTATAGAAAAGAATTTTAGTACCTTTTGATTAATAATTAAATTATATATATATATTAAGAAAACAATTTTAATCAATTTCATTGGATTTATTGCTACTTTTCATTTGTAGATAGAATTTTCCATTTCAAAAGAATTGCCAACATTGCGACTAAACTTCAATAGAATTTCCTACTAAGTTGCGATGAGCTCAGACTTAATTAACTTAATTGCATGTTCGATTATGTGTGGGTCTACACGCTTTTATCTAACCGATATACGAATGCAATCTTCTATCTGTATAAATACTTCAGTACTCAGTACCAGTATCTGCCATGAATCTGCGGCCAACTGTCGGTCTTTTTATGTCAATTAACAAACTTTAGCGAAACTCACAATTTACGCCTACTAATTTCTGCATTGCTTTGTTAATTTCTACATTAATTAACGACACAACAAACGCTTCTCTTTGTTGCCAGTAAAAGTATCTTTTAGATCTCTTAAAGAAAGATATATCTAAATGAAATTGTTTTACTTTTGGCCACAAACCTTGCTGCTGTCATTAATCGATTAATTTTCATCGCGCGTGACATTTGACAGCCTTTAATTGATTATTTCTACTTGTGACATGTCTGGTCACACTTGGTATCTGTATACTTGATGTATATATATATATATATATATAAAGTCATGTGGTTATACAACAAGTTAAATAGCTAAGAATTAAAATTTACCATTACTGATCTCATCTTTTTCTTCCCTAAAGATTGCTTATCATGTCATCTGCTGATACAGATCAAGAACATATATATAGCTATATCTTCTTCTGTCTGTTAATGAACACAGTCTTAAATTTTGTATACTCTAAATCCCTATTCCAATATATAATGTACGTTGTAATAGAGTCGCGCTGTAGTTCCCCTTGGCTGCAGATACCCTGAACTGCCGACAGTCTTACATCATTTAGTAACATTTATAGCCCACTCATAACTGAAATATTATATATGTATATTATAGCTTATATATATTGTATGTGACCAATTCAAAGCCAACTACTAACAATGAGTATGAGTATTGTATTTTGCATTCATTTATTCATTTGTTACATGCTTTTAAATTGAACTTGCGGTAATTTATCACTTATTGTAATCAAGCCGAGTGCCTTATGTCATATCAACTAGAACTCATCTATCCCCACTCAGTCTGTCAGCTCTATAGAACATTTATATTATAACACCCTTAACCCAGTAGAAATGGGAAGAGCGAGTGGTTTAAGTTTGTATAAATGTCTGCAACAGGCAGAGGAAAGTATCTCCGATTCCATGAAGTATTTACATTCTCCTGCTTGTTTGTCTTTCGTTGTGCCTAAGTTAAGGACTTCGCGTAGTTGGGCATAATCGATTACAGATTTTTGTGTTGTTCGATTCGTGTGAGACTTTACAGACAGCAAATGCAACGTTCGAAATTGGTTGAGAGACATTTTAACAATTTTGTTGACTAAAATTGCATTATTTTTTAATTTGGGAATTTTTTTTTTAATTACGTGACTGAAATAAATTATTGCCAGAAGTTCAATCTATCCATATGTATGCAATTCCGATACGCTACGTATAATTATGCATAGCCTTTAGGTTCACTGAGAATAGCTTGCAATACGAAATATGTAGGAAATAGGGAAACTCGACAAGGTCAAAGATCACGTACACTTTTCATGTTATTCGAATTTAAATTTTTCACTTTTTATATTGTTCATATTAAGTTAAGGTAAGACCTATCTCTGCAGATTTAAAGTAATCAAATCTACTCTTTTTAACAGACTATAAAGATAGTAATTAAGGCAGTATCTCCGACCACATAAAGTATAAACAAATGTGTTCATAAAAATAGTAGTGCGGCTGAGCTCTAAATATAATTCACATGTCTGTATATAAGGGACACACAAATTTGTTAATAATATGGAATAACATTACAAATTATAATGTTCACAAAAATAGTAGTGTTTGCTCCAAAGAGCTCTGCATAAAGAATTTACTGTTCCTACGATTCTTTTGAAATTTATTAACAAATATTCTGTGAAATACTTTTAAATTACGCAAATCTTTTGATTATTTCTGAGGCTTTATTTTCGATCATTTTTATTATATTATTTAATTAATAATCGTATTTTTATTCAATAACTAAATCACACTTGTTGAAGGAGTAATTCTTATGCTCAAGCACTACTATTTTAACAAACTATCAATTTTATTGCTTTTCTGTTTGCAAGATTAAACTATTTCTAAGAACTGTATAGTCCTGATCAGTGTATAATCGTCAAAATCCGTTCAAGAAAACACATCGATTCATTTATGCTATACTTTCATTACCTTTATATCTGAATACTTATAAAAAGAAGTACATACAAATGTAACAGCGAAATTTGAATTTAACAAACAAAAGCTTAACTCTAACCTTAATATTCAAAACAAATCCTTTAGCTATAGTCAGAGTACCATCTTCATTAGTGGAGCAACCATACGCTCTGGCCACAGACACATTGTCTGAATAGATTGTCGAATTCAATCATGTCATTCAGGATTTTATGACAGAGCTTATCTTGTGGTAAGCAACCAAGACAATCCTCTCCAGCAGGACCACATGTCTTGCATGGTCTTGCAGTTGTTGGCGGTGGGGTAGGAGGAGCAGTAGGAGGAGCAGTAGGAGGAGCAGTAGGAGGAGCAGTAGGAGGAGCAGTAGGTGGAGCTGTAGGAGGAGCAGTAGGAGGAGCTGTAGGAGGAGCTGTAGGAGGAGCTGTTGGAGGAGCTGTTGGAGGAGCAGTAGGAGGAGCAGTAGGAGGAGCAGTAGGAGGAGCAGTAGGAGGAGCAGTAGGAGGAGCAGTAGGAGGAATGGTAGGCGGTTTGGTAGGAGGAATGGTAGGAGGTTTGGTAGGAGGCTTGGTAGGAGGTTTGGTTGGAGGTTTGGTAGGAGGTTTGGTAGGCGGTATTGTAGGAGGTTTGGTGGGTGGTTTTGGTGGTTTGGTCGTTTGTTTTGTAGGTGGAGGTGGTGGTGGTTCTAGATTGCAAGGCTCTGTCGGTTTTGGAGGCTTCGGAGGCTTCTGAGGTAGCGGAAGTGGCGGAAGTTGGGGAAGATGTGGAATTGGCGGAAGTTTCGGAGGTTTCGGGTTTGGAGGACTTGGGTCCTTTTGTGGCTTCGGCTTCGATACTATGAAAGTACCCGTCGAAAATTCGACTCCGTTTAAGAGCAGAAAGCTCGCTGGAAATAAAAAATTTATTGTATTAATCTTGTGTGGTGAATTGTCTATATAATTTGAGTGTACCAATAAGACAGGCAATGGTTAGCTTCATGGTTATGCGATCACTTGGAATGCGGCTTGATCACTTCACTTCTCGAAGGGAAGAACTGATGCATTCTACGGTACAACTTTCCCTTTTATAGGACTCCATGTATTACTATTAAGCACGGAACTGAACAATTGCGCAAATAAAATTTATTAATATAAGTGCAACTTAATTTAAATGGTAAATATTTGCAGGTTGCATTTAAATATAGCAAAGCGTGTTTATAGCTCAAGTATTGACCTGGTTTAAATAAAGAAATGTGACTGACTGTTTGCGGCTTTAATCTGTTTTGACCCAAACAATGGGCCAACGCACCTTTAGTTCTACCTTAAGGTCAGTAGGCGGTCAGGATAGGTACAGGAAGTTCTTCTATATTGACTCCGGTCACTGCCGAAGATATACAATATATTATTTTATATCTTAAGACTACTGTCTATGGCTTTGACTTTCACATCAATCTGTTAAAATAACGTTTTTTCTCTTTTTAAACTATAAACTCATTTCTATTAAACTAAAAATTAAATAATATTTACTAAAATAAACTCAATTTCTTTCTAATAATCAAAGCAGCTCATAAATGATACTTTTTTTTATACAAGTTGTTGCAGTTCTTTTTCTGTCTAAACATAAAATAGACAAAGAAGACTTTGTTACCACATTTTCACTTTGTTACCACTTGTTTATCACTAGAATAATTCACTTCGCATTGCTAAATTGCAAGAATAGAAATTTATGAACCTTAAACCCATTTAAAATGGGTAAGAAGGGTCGTTGAACTCGTAAAAAAGTATAAAATACAAGCTGAGTTCGTTACGACTGTTTCTTAAGAAGTCGATTGGAACACTCTTAATTGATAGATTTGCTGTGACTAAATGTAACTGATATTCTAAAGCATTAAAGGGAAACTATTTATAAAGTTAAACTAGTAAGAAAGTTAAACTAGTAGTATCTATTTTAAGTACTGTGTTTTACAGCATCTTTAATCCATATTTGCTAGACCTTTTTTGGCCTCTTGAAATTGGTGCATACTTTTTCAGTACTATCTTTTGTTGAGTATTTTCTCTTTTGAAATATTGCAACATTAAATCTATACTAAGTAACTATCTGTAGGACGAAGTTATATTATAGCCTGAATCGCTTAAAGTCTAGGTATTAGGGGTATCATAAATTTGCCTGGGGTCAAAGGCCGAGGCCATCTGAAAACATCGATAACAGACGCGATAAAAGCTTAAGAAAACAAATTTCATACAATAATGTCGATGTTTCAGTCTACTTCTAAACTGGCATAAACCATTTCATAATCGGAATAACACAAAAGATATTCATTCATAGCATCACAAGAGTCACAGCAAACTCTTCCTATAGAACTGTGAAACATTCTTGTTGCTTAAATGAAATATTTATCCTTTTTATACAATAACTAAAAGTTTTAAGTAACATAAAAAAATGTAATCAATAGTAAATTGTTTAAAAACTTGTAATATATAACAACAATCATTTATTCAACAAACTTATAATTCAAAAACAAAAAGTAAACCTAAAAAACATTTAAATCAAATCCATTAACAATAATCAGAGTAACAGCGATCGATCTTCATTAGTGGAGCAACCATACGCTCTGGCCACAGACACATTGTCTGAATAGATTGTCGAATTCAATCATGTCATTCAGAATTTTATGACAGAGCTTATCTTGTGGTAAGCAACCAGGACAATCCTCTCCAGCAGGACCACATGTCTTGCATGGTCTTGCAGTTGTTGGCGGTGGGGTAGGAGGAGCAGTAGGAGGAGCTGTAGGAGGAGCGGTGGGAGGAGCGGTGGGAGGAGCTGTAGGAGGAGCTGTAGGAGGAGCTGTTGGAGGGGCTGTAGGAGGAGCAGTGGGAGGAGCTGTTGGAGGAGCTGTTGGAGGAGCTGTAGGAGGAGCTGTAGGAGGAGCAGTAGGAGGAGCAGTAGGAGGAGCTGTAGGAGGAGCAGTAGGAGGAGCAGTAGGAGGAGCAGTGGGAGGAGCAGTGGGAGGAATGGTAGGAGGTTTGGTAGGAGGAATGGTAGGAGGCTTGGTAGGAGGTTTGGTAGGAGGTTTGGTAGGAGGAACAGTAGGACGAGTTGTTGGTGGTTTTGTGCCTTTGGTGGGTTTTGTTGCAGTTGGTTTTGGCGGAGGTTTGGTGGGTTTTGTCGTCTGTATAAAATGTCCCGACGAAAATTCGACTACGTTTAAGACCAGAAAGGTCGCTGAAAATAGAAGTTTCATTGTATTAATATGATAAATTGTATATATAATTCGTACCTATAAGACAGGCAATGGTTAGCTTCATGATGCGATCACTTGGAACTCAGCTTGGTCGCTTTACTTCTAGAAGTAAAGATAGTAACTGATACTTTCTATGGCTCATCTTTCTCCTTATATAGAACTTCTTGTGCTTCCTTCTACAGGTGCCGATAATTTCGGAACTGAACAATTGCGCAAATAAATTTATTAATATAAGTGCAACTTAATTTATATGGTAAATATTTGCTGGTTGCATTTAAATATAGCAAAGCATGTTTATAGTTCAAGTATTGCCCCTGGTCAACTAACCGAAGGTTTTTTGACTTAAAAGTGTTGGCTGCCTACAGCAAGAGGTTATTTGTCCTTAAGTAATACAAAGATTAATGTTATAGTTACTTATAGGTAACTAAAAGATTCAGATACTTATATTCTGGTGAATGTTTCGAACTGGGGACCCTGTTTTGATTTGATTTTATATCTTAGTATATTGCCAACGAGGTAGAAAAAGTAAAGGAAATAGAGAGAATAAATAGGAAAATGTCGACGAGTAGGGAGAACAGTTGATAACATATATGTATATACCCCCTAGTTGTATCTAATATCTATATATAATATCTATGTCCAGGATGCTCTACGTTCCCGATAACATGAAAATCCACCAGTCCGACTGTGGTTCTAAATAATTGAACGCAATTCCTTTTGGATCCATTTGAAAAAAGTTGGACACAAAAACTTATTAATTGAACTGACTGAATGTCATATACTTGACCTAAATCGGAGCATACATACTAACTTTGATATACAGAAACTTGCATTTGTATGCAGAAGTAATAAATAATCATTAATGTTTATACACTCTAAAATTCCGGCTTAACAAACTAATAATTGTAGGCAACGTAGTCCATTCAATCGATAATTTCGTTATACCGAGTAATTTTGTGAGACAAATTCGTACTGAAGATTTGCTGTAGAATTTTCTCCATTATAATATTATTATTAAAACGAATCTCTATATACGGATTCATACAGACTTTGGGTAAAGAGATCTTTATTTTATACAAATTTTACAAAATAAGCAATTATTTTATTCAAACTGCATTGAAAGTGATCTTTGCTTCTCCAAGACGAAATGTCGAACCACCAGGACGATATTATAGCTACTACAATCGAAACTCATCAGATTGCTTTGCAGCTGAAGCCGCTGGATTGGGGTTTGGTTAGATTTAAGAAAGTTTTGGGAGTTATTTAACACTCGATTTAACTTATTAATAGCCCATTTCTATCGATCTATTCAAACCTCTACCCCAAGTTGGGGCTAGAGATCGTTTCTAGCAAACATTCTCAAAAGGAAGAAACTGATTTATGTAAACGAATCATTTGAGTTAAAAAATTGGTAAAAATTAGAAAAATATCAAAATGTTTTCGTACAATCTGTTTTTATTTTTTTTTTATTAGTGTTTAATTGTTCAGATATTCATCTCAATTTGTATATTGAATGAATGAATGTGTATTTACATGGGTTAAGAGTGTTTTATAGTATTAAACTGCTAGAGAGTAGTTGGCCACACTTAAGTAGAGCTCAATATCCTGACATACCCTGAAGCCATTAAAACAGAAAGTTAAGCAAGGAAAGACCCTGTTTGATCCTATATGGTTTATAGTGAATAGTCGATTGGATTCTTCTGTCTGTCCTTCCATAAAATAACAATGATTCATGTAATATGCAAAATTATTCATTTATTTAACAGAACTTTAAAACACAAACAAAAACTTAACTTAAGCCAAACAAATTCAAATCCAATCCATGAACAATAGTTACAGTAATAAAATCGGATGTTCTTCTTTAGTGAATCAGCCATAAGTTTTGTCCACAGACACATTGTCTGACCATATTCTCGATTGCTTTCCATCTTTTAGTGAGATCCTTGCAGAGTTTGTCCTGTGGTTCGCAACCAGGGCAATCCTCCCCAGCAGGACCACACGTCTTGCATGGTCTTGCAGTAGTAGGAGCGGTGGGAGGAGGTGTGGGAGGAGGTGTGGGAGGAGCGGTGGGAGGAGCGGTAGGAGGAGCAGTGGGAGGAGCAGTAGGAGGAGCAGTGGGAGGAGCTGTAGGAGGAGCGGTGGGAGGTGCGGTAGGAGGAGCAGTGGGAGGAGCAGTGGGAGGAGCAGTGGGAGGAGCTGTAGGAGGAGCGGTGGGAGGTGCGGTAGGAGGAGCAGTAGGAGGAGCGGTGGGAGGAGCGGTAGGAGGAGCAGTGGGAGGAGCAGTAGGAGGAGCGGTAGGAGGAGCGGTAGGAGGAGCGGTAGGAGGAGCAGTAGGAGGAGCAGTGGGAGGGATAGTGGGTTTAGTGGGTTTTGGCGGTTTAGTGCTTTTTGTGGGTTTAGGGGGTTCTGTTGGACATGGTGGTGGTGGAGTTGTTGTAGTTGTTGTTGTTGATGTTGTCGATGTTGTTGATGTCGATGTTGATTTTCCAGGTGCTTTTGTCGTTGATGTACAAGTGCATGGGTCCGTTCCATCGGCACAGTTCATGAGCAGAAAGCTCGCTGAAAATGGAAAATTTATTGTATTAAACTTGAATCAGAAAATGTCCATATAATTCGATTCTACCAATAAGACAGGCAATGGTTAGCTTCATGGTGATGCGATCGCTTGGACTCCTGCTTGATCACTTCGAGAAGGGAAGATAGTAACTGATGCTTTCTACCGTTTAACTTTCTTCTTTTATAAGAGTTCTTGGGCTACTACTGTCGCGGAACACGTGTAGTTAATTTTGGAATTGAACAATTGCGCAAATAATCTATAAAAATAACTGCAACTTAATTTTAATATTAAATATTTGCTTAAGCAGCTTTTGCTTTTGTTTATTGATCAAGTATTGCCCTTGTCTAGGCCAAGTAATGTCAACTAACTGAATGATTGCAGCTTAAATGTAGTTCGATGGCTTGAAACTTTGGTTAATCGTAGTTGAAGTAAAGTTTTCGATATTGTCAGCCCTATGAATTCATTGATATTTTCCTTAGTTTGAAATGTATTCTTGTTTTTGGCATAAGACTTGCTGGAGGACCTATATGAAAATCTTACTTGATGTTATGTGAATTTGATGTTTGCTTTTTAAGTGCATTTGATTCGTAAAAGAAACATTGTCTAAAGCTTTTTGATTGCATTCTTCAACTTACTTGAAGTTGATATGAGCTAAGACGCCAGAGCGTCTGGCCTGAACTCGTTTGGAGACTCGTCAATGATTAATAGCTACAACTAGAAACAACTCGTAAGCGTTTACATGACGTTCGATTTGCGAGCAATTATTTGTTGCTGTTGCAATCGCTAATGGTTTATAATTAAGAGACACAGGCAAAGTTGTCGGGAATTCCATTTGTAGTTGCAACTGACTCTCTGGCGGTTGCTTGCCACATTCAGATACAAAAATGTAATTGTAGTTCTGTGTCTGTGTCTGTGTGTGTTAGTGTGTGCCTGTGTGTGTATACAATTAGCGGCGAAAAGTATCTGACGCATTGCTGTCAGCTGAAACATTATGCTTTAATTATTCATTTTACTCGCCCTGAGTCACCCTACCCCGCGTGACCGCAAACGTGAATGCACACCCCAAAGCCATGGAGATACCCCACACGGGTTTTGGATCCACATGGAAAGGAATACGTGTATAATTGTTATTAATTGCTTGCCGTATCGCTTGCATTTATTTTGCTCAATTGCGGTTTAGCTTTTTACCATAAGACATGCAACTTTTCCCCCCCTCCCTTCCCTCCCCCTGTGGTTATATCATATTTAAAAGTGCAGCAGCTGGAATAATGCTTTGTCTTGGAGCGGATTTGTATAAAGAATATATATATGTATATACATTCCAGAGCACAATCAATCGGTGGAGGAATACACATTGTCTTATTTAGAGACTTTAAAAGTGGATTCAAGTTAAGTCTGAAACAGGAAAACGTTATTATTATCCAGAGATATAGATAGCAATAGATTTTCTTTATGTTTTGAAAACTTAGTTTAACTTATTTTATTATATAGATATAGAGATATACATATATAGATAGCAATAGATTTTCTTTATGTTTTGAAAACTTAGTTAAATTTATTTTTTATTTAAATTTCTGTTGGAATATCCAAATGGAATTTCTTAAGTTCTGATGTCAGCTTTCGATTTGCTGACGCTTCGTTTTTTTGTTTTTTATCGGCAATTTACACTACAGTAGAATTTTGTTTAGTTTTTTTTTCATAAGAGAGCAGATATATATATGTATATATATCGCTGCCATATGTTATCGTTTTGTTTCTCCCTCGTCGCTTTCTTGTGGCGTTTGTGTTTTCTATACTCTATACCCTATAAAAGTGCATCAAATGGTTTGAAGCTACTTGAGGAAACTTATGGTACAGACAGCAGAAGACACTTCTATATATTGTCTGTATATATGTTTGTCTTCGAGAACCTAAAGTTTTATTTGAGTGCCTTTATATCGTAGGTAAAATCTGGTTAATCAGATAGAAATGTTTTACGAATGCATTTTTGGATAGGGGTTCGGACAATGATGGGAGATTATAAACAGAAAAAAGGTATAATAAGTAGCTTAAAACTAATAGGGAAACAAAGAAGGCTACAATCGATATACTGAACTATCGATACTGTCGATACAATCGAAATTCGCATAATGTTAATAATTGATGAACGATTTCTATTCATATTCTCTCTAAATATCTTGATTTTTATCATTAAGCTATCTATTCTAAGTGATAAAAATCAAGATCTTTAGCACAGAAAGTGTTCGATATAATCGATAGTTTAAACTATTGGCTCTTATAGGTATAGATGTATCGATGCTTTTTAACTATCGATACTATCGAAATTCCTAAAATACTAATGCGTGTTTTCATTCATATTTCTGCTTATATTCATATTCTCTATAAAGATCTTCATTCTTGTCTTTAACAATAGATAGTTAACACACAAAACTGTTCAATGTAATCGATAGTTTAAGCTCTTAACTATCGATAGTATAAACATCTCTAGTGTGCTTGTATTTTGCAGGGTATCTCGTAGTCAAACAGTCTTCAAGTTGTTTATTTTTGCTTTGACGACGCGTAAATAATCGAATTAGCTTTGTTAGCGCTTTGTTTTGCTCTTTCAGCCCATAAATATATATGTGTGTGTGTACACACACACACACACCTTCTTTTTTTTGTAGTATATTTTCTGCTTCTGTTTTGTATGAATGGCAAATGCTCAAATCCAACCGGCGGCAAATACGACAGAAACAGAAACAGAAACAGAAACAAAAATTTGCCATTTTCTTAAAGCTTTACGGCATTGTTTGTCGACCTTCACCTCGTGCTAGAAACTGTTTTTTTAGTTTTTTTTGAGTGTATTTTTATTGTATTTTGGAATACAGACAGCTTTGGCAGATACAAAAGTATCTTAGGATTGTCAACGTGATCGTTCTGCTTGTTTTGTGGTTTGTTAACAAACGAGCTGGAAATGATTTTAACCAGAAAATTTGTCAGTTTCTTTTGTAGATTATAAATGAATGATTTGAGATGTAGTTCTTCTTCTCTCCTGTCTTGTTTCTTAACTAGATTATCTTTTCTACTGAAATATATTTCACTCTCTCTCTCATATCAACACAAGAAAAGGCTTCAAACTTGAAGAAAAACGCAAAAAACAAAAACTGAAACTTCTCTTACAGATTCTTAAACGACGCCAAAGTTAAAAATATGTTTACGCTAAACCACGAGTCAGTTGCATAGCGTACTTAGAGATCGAGGAACAACTTGGAGAAGCATTCATAGATTGAATAGGAGCACTTGAGGAAACTGCAAATGGCCACAAACCGCGACTATTTCGAGGATAATGTGAAACAGCAGCAGATCACAAGATCATTCACAGGCAACAACAGATGTGGTGATAGCTCCAATGCATCATCGATGAGTGAGCACGAGGAGAAGCAGGATGGCAGGGAGAAGGAAAAGGAGTTGGAGCGCGAACGGGAACGCATGGAGCTGCTCTTGCATACGAATCAGATGGATAGCTTTGAGTGCGCCTTTGAGTCCACGATGGACGATCTGGAGCAGGCGGTGGCCGATGGCTACGAGTCGGACTCAGAGGCAAGTGGCAATGGCCAGGCGACCGACTCATCTGCCTCCAGCCTGAGCCAACTGGGCGGCAGCGGTGGACTGGGAGGGCTGCAGTACAGCCAGCAGCTGACGCCGGAGATGGAGCTGCAGTTGCAGTCGATGCCGCGCGTGAACTCCTTTGACTTTCAGAGCAGCAGCGGCAGCAGCAGCGACAATGAGAACGATGATGACGACGATGAGGATGTGGAGGATATGGGCGTGGTCGGTGCTTTAAAGTCGGCCCGATCAAGTGATGGACGCTACGATATCTACCATCAGCGTCCGCCATACATGCTGCCACCCTTCATCGAGCGGCGGCGTCTGTCGCAGTGCAAGGAGGAGGATGATGAGGACGATGGCGGCGAGAAGTCACCGCCCATCACTGGCAATGGGAATGAGGCGCCAAAGCTGGAGCGCGTGTCGAAGGCGCCGCCGCGGCCACCCACACCGCAGGATGCGGCCTCAAAGGAGAAGTTCAAGGATCTAGAACGTCTACGCCAGCAATTCATGCACAAAATCGACAGAATCAACACGCGCAACATTGAGGAGCAGTACACGTCGCTGCCACCACCGCCGCCGCCACCGCCACCACCCATACCGGCCACCATTTTGCCGAAGGCTCTGAAGGAGCTGCTGCAATCGAGCGAGCCGACGCCAACGCTGCCGCCACCGTCGCCGCCAGCTGCGCCCAATGTGCCAGTTGCAGCTGCGGTGCCGGCGGAGCAGCTTCAGCAGCTGAAAAAGATAGCAGCTCTGCCGCTTGAGTTGCCGCTCGCTGCGGAGCCGCCACTCATTATCAGGGGCAAGTTCAAGGTGTCTCGGGCACAGGAGACGCCCGAGCTGCGCGTGGAAGCGAAACAGCTGCGGGAGCTGAAGCCGTGTGCCAATGCGCAGACCATTAGCTTCCCCTCCAGCTTTGGCGGCTACTCCTCCGTCCAGGGACTCTTCTCGCAGCGCTATGGCAGCAATCGATTCTCTGCCGCCACGCCACATCTATCAAAGCAGTTCTTCGACTCGTCCCTCGTCGAAATACGAACACCCTCCCAAAGCAATGTCTCCCTCAACAACAACAACAACAACAACAGCCACAACCAAAGTCTCAATTGTGATACCAGCTCCAGCAGCTTGGACAACAAGCCGCGAACGTCCATTGAACGCGAACTGGACGACATCTGGATACGGCGTGGTCCAGCATTGTCTGGCAATGCTTCATCGGCTTCAACTTCAACTTCATCAGCAGTGGCAGCGGCAACGGCAGCGGCAGCTGTTCTGCTTCCTGTGCGACCCGTTTCCCTGGGTGGTGCCTCCACGATGCCACGCCTACTGCTGCGGAACGAGAGCAGCAATTCCACAACAAGTCCATCGCGGCAATTAACCGCCTCGGACTCTAATTCTGTCTCCATCTCAGACGATGTAAGTGGGATCGATAATTAATTCCCTAGAAGATTTATCAAGAGAATTGCGTCGATTTGTACAGTTTTCATATATAAAACTTATAGCTGAGTCACAGATAACTAAAAGTTATCTTAAGTTGTCACAAAAGTCTCACAAATCAAATTAGCAACCTATAAAAAAAGAGAAGAAAAACCTCACAAAAGAAAATGTCATCAAAGCGTCGAAGCCGCACGTCAAAAAAAGAAACCCCCAAAATGATTTTGTAGCTATGAATTCACACATCATTCACTGACGTCATATGTCAGTTATATATGACAATATGTGATTTATCTGAGATAAAGTAAAGTCAGGTCTAAAGTTTGTAGTAGAAAATAATACTGTTTTCTTGATTGAAGCTAAGATATATATCTAAAGAACTGGGAGTTCCTTTCAAAACGATCTTTCAGATACTTCTGTATCTTTAACTCTTTAGAAAGTCCTATGCTGATTCCATATCAATCATATCATGGCAAATTCGTGCATCTCATCGAAAAGTATTACAAAGATTCGACGATTCTCTTCCAGCTTTCCATAATTTTATTTATAGCAAACAGACGATTCAATAATATTTCTGGCTTCTTTTGCTGTGCAAAAGTAAACAAAAGCTGTGTAAAACAGAGAGAGAAATATGCATGTATATGCTACTTATATACTATGAGTATATATAAGATTTTGAACTTCGTTTTATCGTTTTGGCTGTGCAATTCGTTGACACTATCGTATGTTGACTTCGGGCAGAGACCTTATCAACTGACAAATGACACAATTTGTCAACAAAATTCTTGTTTATTTTCACGAAACCCGAACACTGGCCATATAAACGCGATACACAATCAACCATATGGAATATACATATATATATATACATATATATATATATAGTTTGTACTTTGTATGTATGTGAAATTGGTGTATATAAATTAATTGCATATAGGTATTGCTCTATTTACATAGGTTGTTGTTTCTATCTATATTTCTCTGTCTCGGTGTTTGTGTCTGGGCAAACAATTACGTCAATGGGGCACTCACCACACCCAATTATAGATACTTACTTGGGATGCATACCCCTACCTCCTGCCCCTGCCTCTGCCTCTTCTCCTCCCATGCAAATCACTTGAGTGCTCTATGAACCAAACTAATCTACACGAATCTTCCACTCGTACAATACACATATTCCGTATTGTTCGGCGCAAATATTGAACAGCTCGTAGACAATGTCCAACAGCTGATGCCCAGCAGCACCCCGATCCCCCCTCGTATTCGTATTCCGTATCCATATTGGCAACACAAGTAAATGAGCGTATCGAGCTTCTGGTGTTTTTTCGTCTTCATACTCTACTAAAAGGGGTTACTTAACTGCTCCAAAATCTACCAAAATCTATCTAAATTTACAATATTTTCTCTTGAGCGAAAGATAAAGAAGTTCTTTAGATAAGTAAAAAAGTTGTTAGAGAGACATTTGTTATATATATGAAATGTATCTTAGACTTGAATTTATAATCTTTTGCTCAGCTGTTGGTTAGTTTCCCTTCATAATCTGTGAGGGTATTCGATATTCCATCAAATCAAATTGCTTTTGTTGCTTCTCTCGCCTCACCCATTTAACCCACTTTTGCTCATTGGAATAAACGGAATCAACGGAATACTCGATTATTCGTATACTTTTAATGCGTCCATTAATTTACCGCACAACAGCAACAATTGAATATCGACAGCCCCCGGGGCACGTGACTTGGCATTACGACAAAGTGCAAAAACGAATGGAAAAATTTGAAAAAAAAAACAAAAACAAAAACAAATTGTATCTGAAAAAGCAAGTGTTGACCTGTTGACTGTGAGATTGCCGCCGAACGGATTTGCTAAAAATAAATCAAATACAGGTGTCTTTGGGCTGTTTGTTTGTGAAAGTTGTCGGAAAGGTCGCGCAATCAAGTGAAGTAATCCATTAGCTAGGGTGTTTTATTCACTTCAAAAAAAAATTCCATTAAAAATCAAATTATTTACCAAGTATTTCCAAACATTGAAGAGCCGATCAAGAAGAAGGTCGTCTTAAAGAGTTGCTCAAAATAAGAGAGAAGTTAACGTTTGTGACGTCACTTGCTGATTGTGAGACGATCTGCTGACTGATTGATACAGGTGAAGCTGGAAACAATGCAAATTAAAGATATCATTTAACATATTTTACTAGTTGCTTCTGAGAAGAATGAAATTAAACTAGGATTCTGCAGATTATAGCTATTGCGATACTTTATTTATATTCCTTAAGATAAAAATACGTCAATATATCCAAAAATATGAAGATATGCAAGTTCTTCTTATCTATTTTCGGCTTAAACCATGATTTTATTGCTCAATCAGCTGAGATCTGTTAGGATTTGTTATTGGATTATTCTCTGTCTCCTCCACTGTTATCATTCTTCTAGCTCTATCTCCTTCCCTCACACTTCACACTTAGCTAATACGCAAACCACAATATTCAGCTCACATCTGGCTGAACTGCTGTTATCATTCGTCTCAATCTCTTTCCCTCTCACTTCACACTTAGCTAATACAGAAACCGCAATATTAGTAAACTCTGCTTAAATAAGCCGCTTGATTGCCCACTCAGGTGAGATCTTATAGAATCTCTTAATGGATCATTCTCACTCTCATCGGACTGTTATCATTCGTCTAGCTCTGTCTCCTTCTCTCACACTTTACACTTAGCTAATACACAAACCGCAATATTTGTATATCAGCCAATTCACCACGCTTACAGCATTTTGCCCACACCAGTTTAGCCTAGTCCACAACACAACACAACACAACGCAACAGTTTTGCGTAATCCATAAAAAAAATTGATTAAATTCGATTAAAGGTCGCCACAGGAGTCGCCGATTGGCCGTCCTCCAATTAATAAAACACATTTGATATTTAATACTCAGATATTGTTGTTGTTGTTGTTGTTTTTCCCCACTGACGCTTGTTGCGCCTTGGAAAATTGCTTCTTGTGTTGATTCTTTGATGGGGGGTCTGTCTCGCAAATTGTATTTGTAGACAATTCGGCAATAATTGCAGTACATCACACCAACAACCGTAGGCAAACAGGCAGGATAATTGTTGTTGGAATTGTTGTTAGCCTGAATCATGTGTCCTGTCTTAGTTCAGTTTGTCTTGGCCAGCGCTGCTAGAAACATGCAGCAACTAGAAGAAACCGATATTAACTTCAATTCCAATATAAATTCTAATACTAACGCCAATTCAAAAACGAATCCAACTCAAAAACGTCATGTACGCTTTCAGGAACAAGATGGACTACCCCGTGTGCCCGGCTCCAGACCATCGAGTGCACCAGCAGAACCCAATGCCAAGGCGGCCAAAAAGGCTTACAAAAAGATGGAGAAAGAGCAGAGGTAAGCAGAAATAATCTTATTTTCCATTTTATGAAACTAAAGCTAATATTAATCTATTTGCACAGGCGTCAAGAGAAGGAGCAGACGCGTCGGGAGAAGGAGGCACGAAAACTGGAGCGGGAAACGGCTCGTCGCATTGAACGAGAGACCGCTAAATTGGAAAAGCTCAATCGACATACCGAAAAGATCTCACGTAGCACAGAACGCATGGTGGGCAGCGGTGGGTCGCGTTCCGGTTCGCTGGAACGACGACGCAGCGGCGAAGATTCGCCTGTGCTCAATCAATCAACGGTGCACGGTATTGCGTCACCGAATCGCCGTCCCACGATCTTTGATGTGTTTAGGCCGCGCGCCAAATCGGATGCCAAGCGACACAAGGAGAAGCACCTGCTTGATCCCTCATCGGCGGACAGCAGCGCCACCAGCAGCACATATTCCGTATCCGGCGGTGCGCCAGCAACCACAACAGTGACCTCAACGACGCCAGCAACAGGTGGCAATACAGTAACTGGCGCTAGCGGCCTCATGAATTCCATGAAAGTGGCCATGCAACACTTTGGCCATCGTCAGCATCCCGCCGTAACGATAACAAATGCCGATGGCACCGTCTCGGCGAAGAGCAAGTACAAAGATGGCAGCGCCCATCCACATCAGGGCAGCGATGCGCAGGTGCGTTACTTCTTCTCCTCCACCCACAAATACATTCGAACATAGATATACTAACCTTTATTACTTACTTTTTTAGTATTACCATACGGTGACTGCGATCCGACCGAATGCAAATGCCAACCAGCGATCCCCGATGACCAAAGTTATGGATCTGTTTCGCCATCGTTCAAATTCAGCGGTCAGTGAGGCGGACAAACGTAAAGCGGTAAGTGTCACTGCTAAGTTAACAGTGTGCAGTGTGGTTGGTCGGTTTATGTATTGACTGAAATGTTAAGCATGTGCACAAACCACTTGCCTTTCTGTTATTTGTTATATTAGTTAACAGCAAATGACATACCTAAAAGCCAGGCTACAAATTTGTTGCAATTGATTTCATTTTAATGAAACCTAAAGATAGACTTAACGATCGTTAAATATTCGTTTGCTAAAAGCGCAAATCTACATCGCAATTTAAACAGAAATCAAGCAATAAATAATTTCAAAGAAAACCCTTAGTCAGCTATGTTATTAATCTGTGATTATGAAACAGTTATATATACATTGTAATTAGGCATCGTAGCTCTTCAGCTATATACACATTTGTTGAGTGTTATCACTTTATTTCGTTTTAATTAACAAGCGCTGCCTTTATTTATAGAGGGCAAAGCCAAACAGTCTAACCTTTTTAGGGTTCCCTATTAAAGTGTCATTAGTAATCGCGCTTTATCATTTTATACATCTGGCAACTGTTTTGATTTCAAAAGCGATAATTGCCTAATGCGATACGATTGATTAACGATTGTTACATTTAACATTTGCGCAATCAAGGGCGCTTATCAGTCAATTTAACAACAATAGCAAGAATAATCGCACATTATAAAAATATTAACAAAAGAAATGGTTAAAAATGGTTTTGTACCTTGCCACGTCATGTTAAGCAAATGCTATCTCATCCTTGAAAGAGAAAACAAGTGCAGCAACAACATTAACAGCAACGATTTTAACAGCCAGCAATAACAGTGGCTGCTATAACAGGTGATCGCGTTAACAGCTGTAGAAGCGTCGCTCTGAAAAAGCTTGCGCCATCAGCTTTCTCGCTCTTTCTTGCTCTCACTTGTTTTGACAGTTTTTGGGCTTTGCGGAAAAGTGCTACACACACACATACATAGACATGCACGTATTACGTATACGTCGCATACGTAGCAGTATACGTTGTCGCTGATGGCGGCGCCGTCATTTAAATTTTGCTGTTTTCTTCTTTCGACCGACGCGTTTTGTGTTTTTATTTTCAATTGCATTTCCCATTAGACCGGGGACGTACGTCCAAGCGCTGCTCCGCGCGTATTCTTCTTCTTTCCAATTCAACAAACCAAAGCCTCGATATAAATACAACGGTTTTTTATTAAATCAAAAGAAAAATATAACAAAAATCACAAAGACTAAATCGAAAATTGTTAATTTTATGTGTGTTCCAGTGAAAATGAAAATTGTGGAAATTATGTGAAAAATCAAAAGATAAATACTAAAAAATATAATATAAAAAAAGAGAATCGCTCGTTAAAAATGTCAAATTAAGTCGAAGAAAGTAAATTTAAACATAAAGAAAAGGTCGACAAAAAGTGAACTCAAATTGTGTTAAATTAATATAAAATAAGAAGCAAAACCTTTTCATAATTTTGATACATTTTCCCCTCCTCTTTCCTCGCTTTGCGACAATTTAAAGGAAAACTGTTTACCGCTCATTTGCATCTTTTCCGCGTGTGTTGCACTTTAAGATTATTTATTTGTTTGTCTCTGTTGGTTTTTCTACTCTTTCGTTTTTGCAATTTTCAAGTTCATTGACGGTGTCGTCCACCCACGCGATTCGTTTTGGGAAATATTAAATGAATTTGCGCCTCTTAATCCGCATATTTGAATTATTTAATTAAGAAATTTAAAAGCATTAGAAGCGGCGCATGGAAATGAGCACTCAAAATGTTAAACACAAATAAAAATCTGTCAGCGAAACAAATGGCAAACATGTGATCTGTTATATAGTGTAATTGTTGTTGTTGTTGCTGTTGTACCTTATTAACGTATACATAAAAATCTGTTAAGTATTTCGTTTTGTTTTGTTCGGCTTTGTCTTGTTTAGTCGAAAAGTGTTTAAAGCTATTTTCTTAGTTGCTAATTTGTCAAATGAACATTTCAAATTTATTTCTTTGTTTTTTTCTTTTGAAGGGAGAACTTAATATAAATATTGTTTATATTTCTGATTGCCTTGTTATAGTTGTTATTATATAATCCATAATCTTAACTCCGTCTCGAAGTCATAACTTACATTCTATGTCTGAGTTCAACTGAACTGAAAGTCTTATATACAAAGTTTTTGCGGCATGTTTAATTATTTCGTCTGTCAAAATAGTTTGACACACTTTGAAGCTTTGCAGCTGTTTGGCAAATCTTCTAGCAAAAACTAAATACATAATCGTAAATATTACTTAAGTTTTGCTTACAAATATTACGAGTTTCTGAGTTTTGTATACGAAACGCTTGCAAAATGTTATCAGAAAACGTTTTATCTTTCGGCAAATAAAAATTTTTAAATGGAGGAAATTTAATTTAAAGCACTGAGCAACCGATAAGATACGATCCGATAATACTACACAGTGAAGACTGGGAAGTAACTCCATGTCTATATTTGATACTAATTAAAATAATGCGCACAATAAAAAACTGAGAGGGTAAAGAGGAGGCAACTTGATCGATTGACTATAAGTAATACCCATCATAAAAAGCTATTTATTAGAGACAAGCCCAGACAATCAGACAATCTGCCCATCTCCATTCATTACTATCAGTTCCCTGAGCAAACAGCAAATCCTCTCAGCGTTGATTAATCAAATTTATTTCTATATAGAAATATTACCTGAAAGTTTGTGCTTAGGTACAGAACTAATGAATCGCATATATACAGAGAAGTATTTGTAATTCAAATGGTAAATACTAGAACTTTGCCTGGGAATCAATTTAGGTGTCACAGGGCTATCAAACTGATAAGCGTTCTTTAGGGGATTATATATCTTATATATGCTTAGAATATAAATTTCTTATATATAAAAAGATAGAAAGGAACAGTTATTGTTAGATACTTCTCCCTTGGCAGATATAGAAATCAAATCCCTAACTTTTAGTTTAAACGAAGACTTCAATTATTCACTTAGAATCTGTAACTACAGTAGAATACGAATACAACGAACAGATAAGAATATCAAATACTAGAAAAAGGTTTACAAACAAATTGTAACTAATAACTTAAATTTAGAAATTTCAATAGTAAATTTTCTGTCTGATTTCGTGCCTCAAATGGGATACTATATATATATATTTTCACTTTAACAATAAGTTCATTAAATCGGACTTCTACTGTACTACGTAAGTCTTAATAAGACTTGTAACAGGTAAATTGAGTTGAAATATCGCTAAAAACAAAAACCTTTTCTCAAGTAACAAATCAATCTTCGACCGATTAGTCATATGAGAGACTTTTCTTATAGTCCAGAGACTGAAATCAGATGTTTCAAACTTTATTGCTATATATTATAGTATACATATCGGATACATAGAAAGTTAGTTTACTCGAGGTCTCAAGAGAAGCAATAAAGTTTCTGAATTCACTTATTTTAGCTGTATATAAAAAAGGAATCGATAGTAAGTAAAATATCCCTATAAATCTCTTTTTACAGTAGAACGAAGATAGATAGAAGATAGTAGAAAAAAGATATAAAGATACAACTATATAGTTTATATATTAGGGTAATGCGATTAACCAATACCTTTCATATTCTGATGCTGAAAAGAGTGATCGATAGTAATCGGCTGATAAGTCAATGATCCCTAGCAATCTGTTTATATAATAGAAAGAAGATAATCTATCTTTAGATAGTAGAAAGAAGATATAATAGTATCTATGTATAATAGTATCTATATATAATAGTATCTATATATCTTCTTTCTGCTATATAGTATTTAGTTAGGGTATACAATAACTTTCATATCCTGAGGCTGATCTGATAGATCGAAAAGTCTTGCACAGGCGCTTCTTGCCTGTATATAATATAGCAATCGATAGTAATCGGCTGATAGGTAAGGGATCCTTAGTAATATCTCTTTTGAGAGTAGAAAGAAGATAGATGGAAGATAGTAGAAAGAAGATATATAGATACCATAGTATAAAGTTAGGGTATACAATAGCTTTCATATCCTGATGCTGATCTTTGATATCGAAAAATCCTGCACAGCCATTTCCATCACTTCCAATTATACCCTACTACTTTTCGTACTGTGTGTAGGGTATTGAACGACAACTTTCCTAATAAGTCACGCCCACTTTGCTCGGATGTAAACGACTCTTGGACTGTCAAGGAAGTGAAAATCGAAATCAACTCGATTCAACTTAACTCTCAAAAGAAATTGTTGCCCTAACCTATTATTACTTTTTTTGGGCAGTTTCTCAGACGCGCGGATACTCTACAATTTGTTGTTGTTTCGGCTTGTTAATTTTCTTCTTTGTTTTTCTTTGTAGTTGCTTGTTAATTAATCATTTGTCAGTTCTGAGCACGTCTAAGTCTGAAAAGATTTTCTATATATGCGACGTGTGTATCTTATTTTTTTTTCACAGATTTATATATTTATTTTTATTGCACACGTTTAAAGGTCAACCACTTGACGATGTTCTCGGCTCTCTGCTACATATTTGTTGCCTATTTATTGTTGTGTGTGTGTGTGTGTGTGTGTGTGTGTGTGTGGGCCTCATATGGTTTTAAATCCAACAGAATTATATTAAATAAAAAAATATAATCACAATTGACGCAACTTTTGATGTTTTGCTTTATTTTGTTTCGGATCGGAGCTGTTAATTAAGTTTTTTAGCTGTCTCTCTGTAAAAGGCCGTTATGAAAAGCTTTCAGCTTTGTTGAATTTTACTGAAACAAGTAACAAATAATAACTTACGATCGTCTGTCGAAAGTTACTTATGACGTTTGAAAGCTCTTTCAATTTTTGTTGACATTTTTAACGTGAAATGAAAGATTACTTTTAATTTTGAATCAATCCTGATTAAAGCTTGCCATTCTTCAAAACTTCTTGTGAATCTTAAGAGCTCATCAATCCTTTATTATCCCTTTACTTAAAGTTTCTTATTCAGTCTCAAAGCTCATTAATTAGGCTTACGTTAATTAGCTTGTAAATTATGTTTATAAATTTTTTTGCTGTAATTTTTACCAACATTCAGACAGCTTTCACACTTGTCTAATTAACGTTAGTGAATTTTGCAACTTTTGTTTACGTTTTCTTTTGTGTTTTTACTCTCACATATTGTATTTTGTTTTGTTTTTATTTTCTTCGCCAAGAACGTTGTACAAATATTGACAAGAAAAATAAACTAAAGGCTGTCACTTGACTCGCCTGCTCGCTCGCTGGGCAAATATAAATATATCAAGAATGAAATGTTTTTTTTATTAATTTCAAATGCGGGAACAAGTCGCAAAGTTGGCCAGCAATTGTGTAACTAAAAATAGCATTTGTTCGATCTATTTATTAAACATGTTTGAGTCAAAATTAGCAAAAATGTTTTGCTATGGATGAATATCCCTTGAAAAAAGTTATTTTTATGCATTTTTAACTCTACTCACACATTAAATTTACTTTTTATGCAGCGAAAGCAACACAAACTTGAAATTTATGTTAATTAACATTCTTGCTGCAATTTTAGTTCGTGCTATGTTATTAACAGAGCTTAGCGTTGGCTGACTTCCTTTGGATGAATATCCCTAGACCTTCATAGAAAAGATATTTGTATGAATTATGAGCTCTACTCACAATTTAAATTTACTTTTTATGCAGCGAAAGCAACACAAACTTGAAATGTATGTTAATTAACATTATTGCTGCAACTTGCGTGCCTTCTATGTTAATAACAGAGCTTAGTTTTGCTTAGCGTTAGCCCACACCTTTTACCTATACGATGTCCACTTACAGCTGTCATTTAATTAACAGAACTCAGCACTGTAATAACGACTGCAAGCCTTTTGAAAGCGTTCCTTTTGATCGGAGAGAAATTACTTAATCTATAGATAAGGGTATGCCTGCTCTGGACTATACATAATCTATGATTTCGCTGTTTTTATTTACATAATCTTCATCACATGTAATTATTCTCTTAGAATCCACTTGCTCTTTACGTTCACAGTCTTTTCTGATCTCTCTCTAGCTTTCTTTAATCTAAACTTGACAGTTGCTCTCCCACTGATCTTTGTACATTCAAAGCTCACTATCTCTCTCTTTCTCGCCCTTTCTCTGTATTTCCTTTTTTATACACCTACACATTCTATACGTAGTTTATTGAGCCGAAATGTATTTTATTAGATGAAATAATGTTTGCAGTTCGTTTGCTTTTTTTTTGTACCTTTCAATCAAATTCTTCTCTACTTTATCAGTTTCAATTATGCAATGCAATCAACTAACTGTGTCACGCCCATTAAGCGCCTATAAACTGGTGCGTCACAGCGAGTCGCTTTTTATGAGTGGATGCTGTCTTCTATTACCTCCTCTTCTGCTTCTCTTTGTTCTTCTGCTTCGGCTTGCATTTCACTTGAGCGCTCTTTCAATTAAAAGCTTCAGCAAGAGGGTCAAGGATTAATTTGTGGGCTGCTTTGACCCAAACACTGCAATATCGTTGTGTGTATGTATTGTTCATATATGTTTATGTATATTTAACATTTACTGCATCTGCTCCACTTGAAAATTTGTGTAAATCAGTCGCCCCAAACAAAGACGATGACATTTTCATGGTCAGGGAGACGGATTTTTTAATTTTTCCCTTTGTATTATTTTTCCGTATATATAATTTTTTATCGTCCACCTTTTTTTTTGCGCTCGTCAACAATTATTTCATTTACTCTTTGCTTCCTCAAAAAAAGGCAACAAGAAAAGTAAAAACATTCGCATGTAATTAAAAAATATGCATAAATTTTTTTAAGGCCCGAAAGAGAAAAAAAATGCACATTCATATAATTTGTACTTTATTTTAAGACACAAAAAAAAGACAAATTAAACATATTTAACTTGCACCTTCATCGCAATTCAATGAATAATAATAAATACGTTCAAATATCAGGTGCTAAACGTATAAACAGTAGCAGCAACAGCTGGTTCTGCTGCTGGCGCCACCTAGTGTTTAAATACGCAGAGAGATGCGTCTGCTGTTAAGTGTGGAGTAAATTCTGAATAATGTAAAGCAAATTGACTGAAAACTTAACATTCAACGGCTGTGCATACTTTAATATCTATAAGCATTAATAATTAAGCAATAATAATATATATTAAAAATATATAAAAAAAAATGTCTGCCGTTAAGCGTTGGCTCTACCGCCACACACACTCAACCAATGCAGCGAGCACGGGCCCACCCCCAACCTCACCCACATCGAAAACACAACGCGGCCGCAGCCATTCACTGGATGTGCAGTCGCTCCAAAGCAGCGGACTGCGCACTATGTTAGCAAATGCAAACGTAAGAAAAACAGACTTAAGAAAAACTGAATAAAAATTAGAACTGCTAACGTAGAAGCTGAACCCCTAAGCGTCTAAGTGTTAAATATAACAGCATGCTGTTAAAATCGTTCTGGTTTATGTATTCGCTAGCACATCGCTGTTATGTATTTATTGCTGTTAACTATAGAAACAGAGGGCGGGCTATTTGAATAACAATTCAAATGTTAGTTTAAAACTTTGTATCTGCCAATAATTTAATTGTTTTCTTATTTTTTATTTATTTACAGCGCGTTGCGGCGCATCAACAACAGTTGGCTGTCCAAAGTGAGTACAATACTTTAATTTAACCTTTAACCTTAGTTTACTACGATATATAAAAATTGAACAGCAAGTACCAGACACAGGTTAAGACACATGTTAAATCAACATTTATATATACATATATGTTTGTCTTACAGTAATTTGAGCATTCGCCTTAAAGTTTCTTTGTAAATGACAATTTAAAGCGCAACGTATGTAAATCATAAATGACAGCGGCAACAAATACATACATATAATACAAATTAACCTTGACTTTGAAAAAAAGCAACAGCAACACACATATAAAACAAACAACGCAGAGTAAAACAAACAAACAAACAGCGAAAATACGCAAAAGGCGCATGCTAAAAAATATGACTAAACGATGTGTAAAACCTGAAGTTGTATGTATATTAGCTGGGTGTAAGCGTGGGGAAGAGCGGGTAGAAGGAAGGGCTGGTCAAAGGTAAAGTACGGATTGTTTAACAGTTTTTTATGTTCTGCTTGTTTGTCAAGCATTTTACATATGCAAATACGATTTGAGTAAATAGTTAAGCTTTTGCTGTTTCCCCCCATATTTGCTTTTCAATGCGTGGCAAACGGAATGATAAATTAATTGAAAAACAAAAACAAGAACGCAGTTTAGAATTTACGTACAAAACATACGTTTATATACATACATATGTATGTATGTATATACATATGTAATTTTATTATAGTGGGTGCGAAAATATGTAAATTAAATTTGTAGATCTGATGGAACATTTTGTTTAAGAGAAGTGGAATCTTTGGTCGTTAGGAAAGCGAGTGTGGAATTGTACAAATATGCGTATACTGTAAATAGGTACAAAAGTATGTCTAATACAACAACAACTGTATAAATATAGAACATGCAATAGCTGTTCATAACAATTACATACGTTCATACATATGTATGTATGCGCGATTAGTCTCAAAACAGCATTGGATAAACTATTCGTGAAAACAACTAAACAATTTGTGGATTGCTAAGAGAGGGGGGCTGGGGTTAAACATAATTGGAATAATCGTTCTCTTACTGCGATTTACGAGTATTCAGAGATCAGCATAGAAACTTAAGCGACACACACACACATATGCAGACATCATAAAGGTGACAAGTAAGAGACCCAAAACACACAGGCATTGAAAGAGCGGAAAAGAAGAGCGAGTATGACTTAAAAAAACTAACTGTTGCTGCATTTGGGTACTTTCGTGTTTACCCTTTGTCTGACCTTGAAAACTTTTTTTCTTTTTTTTTCGGCATGTTTCAGACTTGTTTACTTTTACTTGTATGTACAGACTGCATTTGAGTTTGTTCCTGTTTTCGGTGTTGCTTGCATTTTCAATGTCATACAAGAACAAGAACAAGAAAAACAACAACAACCAGCTGGTGCGTGCTGCAAACACACTGGTTGAGCTTGCGAGCCTCTCACTCTTTCCTTTTTTCCCATGCATACAATTTTTTCTGGCTATTCTGCCACTGGGGCATTGTTGTTGGCTTGCATTTTACTTTTTGGGTTTTTGATTTTTTGAATGCTCTTTGTTATTGTTCGCCGGCGTGGCTTCGTATCAAGTGTCTGACCATGACGTAATCTTAAGTCATGTGCAGAGTGTAAGCGGTATAGAGAGAGAAAAAGAGCGCACTTGATGTTCAGGGGTAAAGAGGTGGTTTAAGCGAGAGGCGCGTCAAATGCGCTATAGTACACATATTCATATATGTATGTGTGTACTATATGTATGTAAGTCGCCATCTCAAGTTGTTTACTTTAAAAAAGCAAAAATAATTCGCAACCCACGACAATTAACCGACATTGATTTTGAAGGCAGCCAGACGATGTCAACGCTAAAGACGCAACTGCGCCTGGACGGTGTATGTGGGAGTGTGTGTAAATGTGAGTTATTGTTTTTGTCGGCTTTCAATTGTTATAAACATGTAAGTGTCTCATTCATAAGCGAAAGTCTGTTAAGCCGCCAACAAACACAAGCACACAAACCGACACACAACCACAGAAAACATATCAGCGTCTGCTAAACCATAACAGCACCGGAGAGTAAAGCTCTAGCCTAGAGAGTAAGCAAGAGAGAACTATTGAGAGAACTGGGCAATGTTAAGGGCGCTTTTTGCTTCTTTTTTTGTTGGTCAGCACCAACACGAGATTGTTACTGCCTACGTGCCACAGCGCACACAATCAAGAATAACATCAGAACGCACAAATGTAAATGAATTTTGTGTGAATGCAAAACGCTAATGGGATGTTGTAAACAAAACAACAAAGGCTGAAGCAAAAGCGGAAAAGAAAATGCGACAACCTTTTTATGAAATTCTTAAAATATGACAGCACTTGTATGCCTTCACACACACAAAAAAATATCGTACATGCGTGTATATAGAGGAACACCCGCTACCGCTTTGCCCTTTCTGGACACCAGGTGAAGATAACAGCGTGCTGTAACCTTAACAGCAGCACGTAAAAATAAATAACAATATTAACTAACAGCAAAGGTCGTTTAAGTTCATAACAGAACTGTAGTAAACTATGTGTGTAAAAGAATAACAAAAGTGTCACCAAACAGCAGCCCGCAGCCACGCCCACTTTGTCGAGCAACGTGTTTTAACAGTGTGCCGCAACTTTTAATAGACCGTCTGCCTCTTTTGGCTTTCTATACGTACGCTTTGCTCGTTTGTTTTTTTGTTGTGCTCACCTTTTTCTCCTGTTACATATATAAAGCACACACACACACACCCGCACAGACATACAACTCTTGCAGCACATGCCTTGCCGGTTTGGCACACAGATACAGTTGCATTTACTTTATGTATTTATATCATACGCTATATGTGTACGTGCCTGTGTGCCTGTGTATGCGTGTATCAGCTTGGGCTGGCCACATGGCAGGCCGTCGACGTTGTCGTTGTCGTTGTCGCTGCCTTCGTTTCAGTTTAATTTTAAGCGCCGGCCGCTTCGGACGTTAACAGAGAGAAAAGATTTGTGCATAAAATAAAATATATTTGAGATTTCGAGACAATTTTTAAAAGAAAAGTCTTAATTAGATTTCATCGAAGAAGCATTTTAAATGTTCATAAGGTTTATTATTATTATTAATTAATATATTTAATGTTTAAAAACATAATTAAATAATTTAATTGCTGGAACAAAGAAAACGTTTAACGTGCAAACTGGATTTTCTAAAGCGGTTTTGAAAACAAATACAAATACAAATACAACAATATTGTATTATTTCTTCTTCGACTCGGGCTATAAATATGCATGAGCGGTTATTTTAATCTGCAAGTTTATCGCTTATAAACAAACTAAATTGAACCAATATAAACAACAAAACAGTAAATAAAATATTAAAGTTATTAAGGAATGTGCGTGAAGTGGAGAAAATGCTTTTTAAAATAATAAAACACAATAAAAAGTGAAATAAATTTAATTAATTTTAAGAGCAGCTTTGAAAATCGTCGTTGAAGCTATCAAAATTTTATTTGCATTTCACAACAAAAAAAAGCCGGCAAAAGTTCTGTTTTTTTTCTTCTTTCCACCGTTTCTTACCTAATCAGAAAAAAATTAAAGAGAAAAACAACAAAAGCGAGGAAACAACGTAAAATATAATTTTGATTTATGTTTATTTTGTTGATGGGCCTTTGTGACGCAAAAAGTCCAAGCCAAAATGTTGATATATGCCTGAAATATTGTTGAGATATTAAAAGATTTGTTTAATTATCAGCAAAATATATATTGAAACAGTAGCTAGCAGTGGCAAGTGGATCTCATTCAGTTCTCTTTATCCTATTTCCTTTCATTTATCAAGAGTATTTATAGCACTTTTCGGAAGACTTATTTAAAAATCAGAAAACTTGTGACTAGACTATTTTAATTAGCATGATTCTATATCTAGGGGCTCTATAATTTTATTAAATTCGTGTTGTGTTTTCATCATCAACGGTGACAACATCTCAGTCTCATGTGTTGTTTGTGATAGCTTTGTTTATAATTTGCCATGATATTATACAATACATAATATCTTATATTCTTTTATAGAATATATATATATTCTGTCTAGCCTCTAAATTGTTTTGTTTCGTTTCTCGACCCGGTTCTATATGTTATCGATAGCTACTTTGTATTCATTTTGCTTGTAATCTATAAAGTCCGATAAGATTTCTTTCCAATCCTTTCCTCATCGGCAATCTACTACTGTTTATTTGTTACATATATAGAGATTATTTACCATGCACAATACGACACGTACTTTTCCCATAGAGTATTACAAATGGGTTCCATAAACACTCAACGAATAGCAATTGAATCAGTTGAATGGCAATTGAATCATGCTTGGTATAGGTCAGTTTCTAATGCCCAATAACATCATATTTCGAGATTCTATACATAAATTGAGAAAGAAAAAAAACAAATACAATTTTTGTATATTTTCGAGGTTTTTGTTTACGCGAAACATTCCCAAATTTCTTGTGTAAATATCTTTGAAATTTTATTTAAAATTAATCTGCTATAAAAATAATTTCATTTTCAACCAATTCAATTGAAATTTATGTTCGCCAAATATTTTCATAGCTTGTTCGTGCCTCAAATCAAAAACAACATTAAAAGTCTTGCCCCCAAGCCGGCTCCAGACAATAACAACAATAGAATTTCCTCTCATAATTATATTTGGTTTGTAGCTTAAAGACAGTAAGAGAGAGGGAGAGGGAGACAGTGAGAGTGAGAGATCGAAAAAAGATAAACGGAAAAGAGGAATAAGAACAAAAACAAGTCAAAGAAATTGCGCAGCGCAAAAATTGTACTATGTGTCGGCATTTCGTTTTGGTCGTTTGGTTTATTTTCGATTTCTTTTGGGTTTCTTAATTTTCGGAGCAGCAACAACAACAACAACAGCCGTGGGCAATCTGTGCGGCAAAGACATAAAAGAACAAGTAAAAATCTAGTCGAAAGTGGAGCACGACTTCGAGTTACCCTAGAGATCGATCTAAGGTAACTTTGAGTCAATCAGCTGCTGCTGCTCCTAATACTAAACACATACTAATACTTTAGATATAAATAGATTTATTTATGTGTTTATTATATATAGTATACACATATATAAACCAGATCATAGCTATAGCCTTGCCTTCAGATCTGTAGAGTCCAAAAAGTCAGCTCTCTGTGTCTATTGAATAGGAATTTCCATACTTTCCAGACTTAGGTTTCTCCGGCTTATACTATCATCGATTCATTTGTTGTTGCTGATCAGGAATATATATGCATGTATGTACCGTCTGGTTACCTATATACCCGCTTTTAATTTATGCCTAATGCGTAGAGGGTAAATTATGAATGCCGCCTGGAGGTAAAAATTTCATGTACGACGCAAAAGATAAAATTTCTGCAAGCCGAACTTTTAGATACTTTTGTATCTGTGTTTGGATGTGTGTGTGTGTGTGTGTGTGTGTGTGTGTGTGTGTCTCCGCATGAAACGGAAGTGCGAAAGCAGCCCCCTGGAGCACAAAATAAAGTGTCTGCAATAAGTTTGTGGAATGGATTGTCCCAGAAGTCCTTCTGTATGGGAACATACTATGAAAGCGGTACAAGGTCAGATATTAGAAAGGTCAATCGTGATAAATAAATCTAAGTAGGAAAATTTGTAATAGAAAATAAAAGAAAAGTCGTTACTTAGTATGTTTTTAGTTCTATTAGCTTATCTTTTTATATTATATACCTTAAAGTATATAGGATAGGATAGATTTTAGAATATGAGGAAGATTTTAGATATGAGACAAAGATCGAGTAACAGAAGAGCTTTACTTTCCTTATATATACAATTGTTAATTGAAATGTTTCTGTTTTATTTATAACTATATTTAAAAACAGCAGCGAATATACAAAAATCGTACTTTTTTCACTTATCAATTTTCTTTATTGTGTAATTTCCCAATTTGTTTTTATTTTACATCAATTTTTTGCCTGATCCGGTTTCTTATCAAGACGTTGATTCAACCAGTCTTATCAGTTGGAGGAGTCACTTGTAATACTCAAATGCATTTTATAATCTGCAATTTGTATTGCACCTGTGCTGCATTAATCATAGCCGAAATCTTCTATATATATATATATATATATATATATACTTATATTCTATTTAAATAGAATTCTTTCGATGAGCTTGCATTTAGTTGAAATCTCGCAGTGAGCGTATAGTAAATAGTTATATATATATAGACAGAGATACATACAGTTAAAAACGCATTAAATATAGTCAGAGATACACACTGTTTGAGATACTTATATATATATTTATATAATATATATTAATATAATGAAAAACCTGTTATGAGCAGCTGTTCAACTTTTGTTTTGACGGCCAAAGGTCATTCGAGTTGCTGCTGCTGCGGCTGTTGCAACTTGTTGGAGGGTTCATTAAACCTTTTCGAAAGTTTTCGAGTATTTTCCTAGACAGTTTTGAGATTATGTCATAGAACTATAATATATATAGTTATATATATATATATATATATATATATTTCATAGATCTATTCGACGCGCATCGTGTTCATCCGTTAAATTCTTTTCTGAGGTTTTTGCGTTTTTCCGTTGAGCATTTTCAGAGCTGATTTTCATTATTGTTTTGTAGATTAGACAAAACTCATAGCGTGTTGCTGTTGTTCATGTTGTTGTTGTTGTTGTGTTCGTTGTTGTTTTTGTCTCTGGGGTCGTCTGAGAATTGGGTCAAGTGAAGGAACTTACTTAAAACGGCAATTAAATTTCTGTTCAATTATAATCCGAACAACATAAATTTTGTTTTTACTTGATCATAAATGTTGTTGCTGTTGGCGAGATGATTACCTTAATTGCAACACGTCTTACTCGCATTGTTATTATTATTGTTGCTAACTTAAGTAGAGAGTGTCGAAAGATAGTTCGAAAGAACTCAGCTTAAACAGGGTTCTATGGAGTTAACAGTCGCTATGGAAGGCATCCAAATTTCTGCTTTTCCTTTGCAACACTCGTTAAATGAATCCTTCTTTTAGTATAATTAAGTTCAGAAAAAACTTGTCAAGATTCTAGTTCAGTTTTTGGAATACGCTTATCTATTTGCTTCTTGCTCATTTTCAGTTTCTTGCGACATATTTATTGCATCTCATGACACAATCACAATCTCCAAACTGTTTGCCTCTGTCTCCCTCTTTCTCCTGCAAAACACGCCCAGTTAATGCTTTTTTAAATACAACACTCACATACACTCATCACCTAGTCAGGATACTCACATGTCCTTGAGCTGTATTGGCCTTTGGCCAGTTAATCCTGTGCCATACGACAACCTCAGCAAAAGCATCTGAAACTCTGCCAAGCAACCATTGAGCACACAACATGCCAGAGCAAAATAACAGCAACTGCAACAACAAGAATAACAATAAAAACAACAATGAATATCAACAGACAAAAAGGGAGGGGGCGGGTATAATAAGATACATCTCATAAAGTAAATGAGCTTACAGATACTTTTCAAGTTCGCGATACGTTGGCAAAGCCACGAGCCAACAATAAAAACTCGGTGACTTAAAGAAAATAACAAGGCCAAAGCAATAAAGGTAATTTGTCCTGCTGGGAACTATATATCTATGTATAATCCTAGTAGAATGATTGTAGGGAGACTCACTCTTTATCACAAAAGATACTTCCAGTTTTATATCAAGGATCTGTACCATTAGATGGTCTGCAGATAAAGGATTATTATCTTTAAGTACTGTCCTGTAGCACATATGAAAAGAAGCCACAGAAAATATTCCCACAACAGAAAAAGGACTATAAGGACTTCTTATAGATCTGTTCCAATCTGAAGTATAAAAATAGATTAAAAAGTGACTCAAATGTTATATCCCTAAGGTAATATGGAAAATATATATTTCAATTAAATTTTAAGCGTACAATTTATTATGTTATACAAATTTTTCTTTATTGTTTGCAAGCTTTTCTTTTATTTATATCAATATTAGCTTTATATCCTTTATATCCTAGGCAGACTTTTCAAAGAACTACAGAAATTATATGCAAATTTCTTGATTTTTATGTTAACTGTTTGATTTTTATTATATGGTTAAAGTTTGTTTGTTATTCTCCTAAAATTGGCAATACTTTCCAGTTGGTCGTCATAAATTAAATTTCCGTTTCTAATTAGTTTGTTTTTTAGGAAAACGAAAGGTTGTATCATATAATATTTATATTCTTTTCAAAATGTTCTACAAAATAGGACAAGTTTTTATATCTTTCAGATTTATATTTGCTTTTGTATAGATTTCACTGTTTCGATGGTATTTCATGCTATAAGACCTAAGGTTAAGTGATGCTATTTATTGTTTGATTCTAGATAAGAAAGTTGTACTTTCAATATATATAATCCAGTTAAATATTGAGATACTCTGAATATCCTGAAAGCTTAGGCTCTGTTCTGTTTACCCAACTTTTAAAGTGAACGTGAAAACGTGACTTTTAGGCGATTCTGAGCTAATCGACTTATAGGAGAAATACTCATATTTAATAAGCACATTGCAAATTTCGACACGGTTTCAAAAAGATTTCGACAAATATATATAGCCATATATCTTCATTTAAATGTATATATACTATATATATTTATATATACTTAAAATATGAAGGAATCAGCCGAGCAAAGCAAACACACCCACTCTACGAGGCGTTAATTAGCATGCACGGTTTGAGGGTGTGCAATGTGGGGGTATAGATAATGTGTGTGTGTGTGTGTGTGTTGGGAGGGAGAACTACAACCTTGAGTACTACTAACCCAGTGGACTGGGTGCCAGATAGGGAATCACATCAGACAACTCTCGATAAAGCGCTGTTGGGGTTGGTCAACAATGAAAGTTTTGCTCGGCTTTACGACGCATTTGAATGGGTAAACAAAATGCTATAAAAAGGCAAAAGAATTGAGCAGCGCAGAACAGAAACAGAACGGCGATTGGCAATTCAAATGTCAATATGAGTGTGCGAGAGTGTGTGTGTGTGTGTGAGTTGTTTTGTATTTGTTTTGCCCTGGCGAGTGTGTAGTTTCATAAATTTGCACAGTCCCAGCCCCACTTGTTGGGGCATCATACAACTCTGTGTACCTACTGTCTATATATATCGTATATATATAAAGATATATATCGTATAAATATATACATCGTATATCCCATATTTCTAGATGCAAAGCCACGTCTTACAGTTGTTGCTGTAGTTTCCTGATAACACAGAAATAATAACACTTAAAGCTAGTAATGTTGATTTTATTTATTTGTTTATCGTACAAAAGGGAAAAACTCACAAATGAATACATTTTACCTACAATTTTTATATACTCGCAACACCAACACACACACACACAACCAACAAACACATTAATTAACCCCGTCGATTTAATAGGTAGAAAATCTTAAATGAATCGAATCGCTGATTGCATCTATGCTTCTCTTAATAATCGACATTAACATTTAACAACAAATTGTTGTCATTAAGACTTACATCACTCCAGACAACAGCTCGATATGATAATATTTTTACTCATTGTTTTGTATAATGTGGCTAGCACCTTGCGGAAAGTATATAGAACTCAAACTGAAAGATAGAATATTTTAGATAATTTAAGATGAAACGTTCTCTCTTAGCTCGTTTATGCGATAGTTTAAACCGATTGAAACTCAATTGAGTTGCAAATGTTATGAGCGCGATTATATTTCAATTCAAGTTCAAGCCGATTGGTTGTAGGGTTGTCAGAAGCATACAATATAATGTGGCTACCCATCTGGGGAATATATATTCTAAAAATCAAATCACATACTATAATATAGAATCTTATAAATAGTATCTTGGTTTTCTATAGCATTCTTACAATGGGTTTTCAGTTTATTAGAAACATAGTCACACAAAATTTAAAATAAAGCTAAATGCTTTCGATATCTGCAGGCCCTTAAATCGATACAAGAGACATAAGAACTGAATGAAAACAACACCTAAAAAAATACTACTAAAGCGCTTTAAAAAGTGTTTGTGTAGGCTTTAAGTTGGTTTAAACGAGCCCTTGAATTTCTCTCTTTGAAACTGTCTTCTAACTCGCTCTTATATGATATTGCTATCTATATCTAAGGCCACTTTCTATATGCAATCCTTACAGGATTTATATGTATGCATACTTAATTGATATTTGTTTGTTTCCATATTAATTTCCATTGTGTTTCCTTATTTGTTGCCCCTGCAGCCTGGCAGGATGCTTTTACCATTATTATTCTCATAACGGTCTTCTTTTTGTCTCTTGACATGTTTTTAATGAGTTTTCTAGCAATGTACATACGCATTTATATTCGTATATACTATATATACTCGTATTGCCGTCAAGGGGTATCTATTTCCCATTTAAGCCTCCATCTATCTTTTGTTTGTTGCTTGCTGAACGAATGTGTCAACAGCTTTTTATTGTCCTTGTGCCGATGTGGCTTGCTAGAGAACAAATTGAGAAATGTCATCAACACCGGCTCAGACTGTTGCTATAATTTTCTTTAAGGATATCAAAACTGTCTGTGATACTACTATTATATTACTCCGAAACTAGAGAAAACAAAAGAGAACTACGAAAAGTCCATCACAGATTGAAATGTTATGCTTAAAGAGTATCTTAACTTCGACATAAAAGCATCAGCGTTGCTATTTGATGGGGTTTCCTTACATTTTCTGTATATTATTTGATGTAGAATCAATACTGCTTTCATTTGATTTGCTTCTTCAATATATTCTCTACTCGTACTCAGTTCGTTGTGTGATAAATTATTTCCTACTGTCAGCAGGTAGCAATCTGTTTGTTGGCTTTAAGCGCGTGAATCGCATTAGTTATGGCGCTATTGATATGAGAAATATAATATATTTTGTACATATATATGTACTATTCCCAGCTATCAGTTATCTGGCATGACGTGTGTTATAAGATCAACTCGATTGCCTAACGGTATTACGGAAGACCGTTGAAAATATTTTGTTATATATTTTCTTTACTTATTTTTAACTAGCTGATTTTCCGTTTATGCAATCGACAAACTGAAGCAGCAAGAAGAAACAATTGCACAAAAAACTTAAGGTCTGATGTCAGTTCCATCCATTAGAGGTGCAAACAGAAAGCGAACCCATTAATTGAATTGAAAGCAACGTGTCGAACCGAGAAGGCTCAACACGGTCCCAGTCCCAGTCCCAGAGTTGAGTACCCAATTACCATACTCGTAGTTTCGAGTGTGTGTACTGAGAGGCAACAACTCAACGCAGCCGGCTCATTTTCAGTGTACATTTTGCCGGTTGGACTGTTAACGCAAATAGAAATAGAATGCAATACTGTATAATATATGTACGAGTACTATACTTACTACGAGTAGACTCGTATCTAGCGTATTATATAAGTTGGGGAACGCGTGAGTCCACAACGATGACAGAAAATCTACGATGTGAGTATTCAATGAGGGTCCCAAAGGTCTTCCTTTTTATGCATTTCATTTTAGGGAAGCAAATTGCGAAAATTTCTAATGAATCATACGATGAATTATATCCATAGGGCCTCTGGGATTGGTGCTGCGTGTCTTGTTACAAAGGTTCATTCTAGCATTTCATTCAGTTTTCATTTCCATAAATGCAATTTACATTCGGCATTAGCCGTTCATATAGACACTCATCCATACTTAATATGTGCATATATCTTATAAGAATAAAAGTCCCAATATAACAGTAATGGATATAGGTAAAGAATGAGTTACTCATAGCCTCAATAGTCATTGAATGTGCTGAATGAAATTTGTTCAATGGTTTTTTGTACTCTAGTGCGTACAACAGTTCGTATAACAGCCTGTATAACAGTTTGTATAACAGTTCGTATAACAGTTCGTATAACAGTTTGTATAACAGTTTGTATAACGGCTTGAAAAACAGTTTGTATTGCATTCATGTAACAGTTTGTATAACCTTTCGTATAACAGTCTGTATAACAGTCGGTATAACAGTTTGTATAACAGTTTGTATAACAGTTTGTATAACAGTTCGTATAACAGTTTCTATAACGGCTTGAAAAACAGTTTGTATTGCATTCGTGTAACAGTTTGTATAACAGTTTGTATAACAGATCGTATAACAGTTTGTATAACAGTTCGTATAACAGTTAGTATGATAGCACGTAGAACAATTTGTACAAAAGTTTGCGTACCTGTAAGTATAACAGTTTATGTAACTGTATGTATTGCAGATTGTATGACAATTAATATAACAGTTGGTATAACAGTTTATATTTACGGTTAAATGGTTAGCAACATGGTAGACTGCATGTATAAACTTTTGGCTATAAATATTTGTCTTTATATTTCTTTAACATGTGCTAATTGGGCTTACATAGTAGTTGCGTGTATAACAGTTTAATTGAAAGTCCATGAACCGGCTACGGGTCATCAATCATCACCTCAACGTGTACATTTCGAATTGGCAACAATTCAAATGAGAAAAACAATTGAAAATTGCATAAAACGGCTTTTCAATGACTTTTCGAATGTATTTTCATCGCTGGTTTCTGAAGGATTTTTTACTTCTGTTGTTTTGCATTCCCTTCTTTCAACCCCCTTCCACCCGCAAATCGGTGTTAACGGTAAACGAAAAGAACAGAAAATATGCCGAAAATGTTTTCTATTAGATTTTCTCTTATTTTATTTTTCTTTGTGGCTGCTTCCGGTGCATTTCTTTCTTCTAATTGCACGCTTCCAACGATTGCGGAAACATCTGGCAGAGTGTGTCTGAGGTGTTTTCCGTGGGTGGAGGGGGGGCGCTCGCCCACTGCCACAAATCGCACATAAAACTTACAAACTTGCATACTGGCTACAAATCATTTAAGTTTGCAAGTTTTTATAATGACAGTTTTATGGGTTTGTACTTGACGGGCATTAGTAGTGCAAGTAGTATTAGTCTACAGATTTGATTGGACAACCCCCCAGACTCGTACCAAGGTCACCGAAGGCTGCGCAAAACTATACTACATATGTGTGTGTGTGTGTATATAGAATGCATGAGTCGAAAGTTCAAAGCTTTCAGTTAAGAGTTAATGTGTGTGCGTGTGTAGAAATGGCTGGAAATTGGGTCAGCGCAGAGGTCACTGACTTGTGTCTGTTTCTATTTTAGATAAACCCGACTGAAGGTATATGCGTACTTATATAATGATAAAATATATAGATATATATATATATGCATCGCCTGTTTGCTGTAATTTAAAACTCGTTAAATTGTTTTGATATATCTCAAATTCAGCGCTGAGTCATCGAACTGGAAAACATCGAAGTCGGAACTCGAATCTCTATATACTTATATACTCGAAAATGGGAGTTACGAATATTGCTATCTAGAATTATAATATCACAAACAAAAGTCAGCGTAATTGGAGTTTTTCGCCCTTTCCTTCAAAAAAAAGCAAAAGAATTCGCACACCTTAGCACATTTCTTGTACTCGAATTTTGGGTACATGTTCAATGCATGACGCAGCGAGAACTCAACTTAATAAGAACATGAATATATATAAAATGATATAGATATATATATCCGATTTCCAATCACGTTCAAGGTGAATGTTAGCGACTTCAAACTGCAAAATAAGCGGCATTTCATTGGTTTCATATTTTCAAAACAGCAATAAAATTTCTGCTTAGTTAAAAAAATCTGTTTTTCTTTTTTATGAACATTATTTAAAATGTATATTTAAGTACGCATTTAAACTTTAGAATATCGTTGAATATTTAATTATAGTTTCAGTCTGTCTAAAATATATTTGTCGACACTTTGAGCCTCACAAAATACAACATTGACTACCTTTTTTTTGAATTCTTATCGCTGTTTTGCTTGGGCTCTTCGGCTAGAACTTTAGGTACTTGAGTATGTCTCGTGGGGGTCTGTCAGTTATACGACTAACATGATAACCTAATCAGTTATCAATTTTGCATTTTCGTATTATTTGTGTCAGATAAGTTGAAATACTTCCAAACACTTGACCTAAATGCGCAATTTGAATTTCATTGGCCATCTATATATGTGTGTATTTACGAATTTATGTATATATATTAATGTATGTTTGTATATAAACTATATACTTTCACTTTCTTTACACGCATGCGTCATCAATGTATGTTTCATCCTTCCCTTCCCTCATTTTATGGTTTTGCGAACGTGACTGCTGGCACTCGTACAGTTTGTGGCCTCTCCAAGGACATTTCTGTGCTGCCTTTTGGGTCCTCAAGCTCCCAAAAGAAAAGTGCTTAATGCACACTTAATTTTAAATACAGTTGCAAGTGCAAGTGCAAGTGCACGCCACGTGGGAAATTGTAGTTCAATTGCATAGCATTTGTCCATATTCGCTGCTCAAGGTCATATATAATGAAGTGCTGTTCATTAGTTTGATGGCAACGCCATGTTTGGCATGTAAACAACAGAAACCATGCAAACCACCCACAAACCCTGCTCGACTGTTAGCATTAACAGCGCGCTGTAAGCGGGCAGCAGCATCTCAACTGTCACACGCACACATGCACAAACAGTGCAAAAAATTTGTCTTACTCTCTCTCCTCCATGCGCTGTTTCTCTTTCGCTTTCGTCGCTGCTTATGCTCTCTGGCACTTGTTTACACACTGCACGTGCACATTTTCGTTATTATTTTTTTCTTTTATTCTCAGTCTGTGCTGGCGTTTTTAGACAAACGGTTGTGTGGGTGTGTCTCTTGTCTCTTGGTTTTTTGTGTTTCTTTCAATATTTCGCATTAGTTTACACAAATTTTGATTGGACATAAGGCCGTCACTTAAACGATGCAACTTAACCTCAATTGAACTTAAGTTAGATTGCGCAAACATTAAATCACCTTTAAAGTGCTTACTAAAACGTGAACGTGAACGTGAACATTATCAATAAACGTAGTAACATATCATGGCTCTATATGCTTTTTACGTTACTTGCTTATCTACATCTTATTGTTATTATTTGTCTCTCGTTCTTCGTCTTTTACTGTTTTTTGACATGCTAGTGGCGTTTTTATAGTAAAAATAGAACTCTACTCTTGCTCGTTGCTTCTTTTATACCCTCCTCTCTCTCTCTCGCTGTCGCGGTTTCTCTTTCACGTTGTTTGTTTCTTACAGAGCGATAAAGTTTATTTTAATCCAAGCAAAATATGCACACGCAGCTATCAGCTCAATACAATTAAACAGATAAATATTGTATGTATGTGTGTATGTATGTAATCATTGTAATATGGAATTATTTAATTGCTTAAATTGGAATTGAACCAAAGTTTGAAGCGTTGCTTCATCCTATAGGACTGCGTTCTTAATTGTTTATTAAGTTAACACAGGTGACTCAATTACCGAAGCTAATGAAATATTTACACACTATGTAAATAGGCATACGGATGATCAGATGATCAGATGATCAGAATATCACAAGTCATATCGTCTGCCTAGCTGCATACGAGTAGTGTGTACCTAGAGAATTTACAACTGTTCGCAAGTGCAGCAACAACAAATGATCAACAGGAACCATAAAGAAGCACAGCAGCTGTTAATGCAGTGATGGTAAAATAAATAACAGCTATCTGCGCATTGACACTTGGCCATGTGGTTGTGGGTGGAGGGCGGTGGGCGGTGACTGTTGGGTGGTGAACTTTTTCAAGTGCACGTTGCGCAGTCGCTTGTCGTTTGTCGCTGCTGGCTGCTCTCTGCTGTTAATGCAAGTCTCAATAACGTTAGCTTTACATACACTTGTACAAGCATGTTAATAGCTCTGTTAAATCACTTAACAGAAAGGGAAATGTTTGCTCTTGTTGTTGCAGCTACTGTTATGCGTCGTTTGCATAACTCATAACAAACAAAATAAGTTTCTCAAACAACATAAAAACAAGCAGAAAAAACAACTCTATACATATATACAAACTTAGGCAAATATGTGTGTGCTCGTACTTGTAATAATAATAACACCGCGGCAAACAAACAAAAAAATAAAATGAAACGAAACACACACGCACAGGCGTTAAAGCTGACGTCAACGTCAACGTCGGCGTCGACGTCGTCTGCAGCTTTGACTTAATTTAAGTGCATTCAACTTGCAGCGACTACTACGACGATTTTCAAAGCGATAGAGAGCACAAAGCACAAAGCTTTGACAAGTGCAAGTGCAAATTACAAAAACAACAGCAACATTTGATGTGCTTTTCATTTACAGTACAAGGATTATGTGACTTTTGCAAAGACAAACGGAAAGACAGTGAGAAAAGTAGAGAGAAGATAGTTGTGACAGTGTTCTACATGTAAACAAACACATACATAACTAAATAAAAATATATAACTTGACAAGCGCGGTAACCGCAATTGACGATAACAACAACAACAACAACAACTGACAACAACAAAAGCAACATAATCTTACACTACGCTATAAAAGTGTAACAACAACAACGGCGTCGAAATGCACGGGATTACACATCTTTATCGGCAGCACGCCCTGGAGAAGCAACTTAGCGCAGGCAGCGCCGGAGGCGGCAACAGCAGCGACGGCTGGAGTCATCACAACAACAGACGAAATACCTATGGCTATGGCAACAATGAACCATCGACGGACCAGAACGGCGGCCACCTCTACAGCGTGGACTCATCGAGCAGCTCCAGCACCAACTCAAACAACTCAGCCATAGGCGGTGTCACGGGCAGCGCCTATGCCCAGTGGCAGACTGAGCGACACTCACAGCCACAGGCCGTGCCGGATGCCCACAAGTCACTGGCCAATCATCACTACAGCGATTCGCCCACACAACAGGCAAGTGGCGGACAGAGCGCTGGCCATCGCAGCTCCTATGACAGCTGCTATACCAGCGGATCCGGCATCAGCGGCAGTCTGAAGCGTACGCCCTCCTCGCTTCGCAGTTTCCTCGAACGATCTCACAGTCCGGCTCTCTATGGCGTAAGCAGCGACACTTTCAATCTACCAATTGCATATGACCCCGTTAACACTACACCAAACAATACCAATCCGATTTGACCATGAATAAATCGATTTTACCTACTCGCATTACACATCAAGTCCATCTCAAATTGACTTATCGATTAGTGATGACACTTTCGAATATTTTGTTGAAGATATGTTCAAGGTTTAGCACTTTATATTAAATCGTTAGAGTAGTATAATTTAAGCTAATACCATTTATTGGAGTTGGACTTTTATTTATTCAGAAAGTGATTAAAGTTGTTTCGAGTATCGATAACACTTTTGTTAGAGATGGACTCGATTGATCACATCGAATTGGAAGACCCAATTGATTCGTGTAGTGTTTCTGAGGCATCTCTGCAAGCAGCAACCCAATGAATCTACCTAATTACCCACATTCCTTATAGAGCATGCGTCGTGGTGCTCCTGATTATGGTTCTCCTCCACCGACGCAACAATCGGGCGGTTTCTTTCCACACGATCTCAATGACATCTATGAGAGTCAGGCTGATCAACAACAGTATTTTACTCACACGGGCGCTAGTGGACAGCGTGGCTCCGACCGACCCACAGCCATATCCATTTTTCACAAGGTGAACGCAGCAGCCTCTTCTCTGGACGATTACAGTACTGGCTATTCCCGTAATTCCGTGAATAGCACTGAAAGTGGCAGTGTGCCGATTCCGGGCAGCGGTCCATTTACACGGCAACGCTTTGATAATACGACATTTGCCAAGAGTCTCAGCATTGATGAAGGGGAAGGTGGTCACAGTCATGGACATGGCCAGTCACCGCACAAGGATGGACACAAGCACAAGCATCACCACCACTCCATACAGGAGCTACTGAAGCATTTAGGCAAGAAGATGCACGTCTGGCCGCGCAAGCATCACGACGCACAAAGTGTCTGCACCTCGCCACAGAATGATCCGCAGGAAAACTTTCGTACTCGCTCCAAGAGCTTGGACGTCAATACGCTCACCAGGCCCAATCGAATTTTGGATGATTGTGGTGCCACCTATAAGATATATGAACGCATTGTAAATGAAGGTAAATCGTTAGTCTAAGTCTGGTACTTGCTGTTTCTTAGGGATATAACATTTATACATATATAGAAATATCTCGATTTATTTATATTATAATTTATATTTATATATAATTTATTTGCTAGGTGCTCATATGCGTCGCGCTTCTGCGGACTTGGAGAAACGACGCGCTTCAGTTGGTGCTGCCGGTCGAAGTTTACGTGGCGATGGCACCCTAGATCCACACCATGTCGCCATTCTATTCAGAGACTCCAGAGGGGTAAGTTCGAGTACATATTATATATAGTTTAAAATTAATTTAGCATAAGTTACGACCCTCTGTTACGCTAGCTTAGTTTTTAAGCTTACCGCAGTTACTTTTAAGAGCTTTAGCGCCTCAAGCACCAGAGACATTATTCAGCTCTCACACTCAGAGACTGAAGTCTCTTTCTCTTTCTATTTTGTACATCATCCATAATCCCTTGGCATTGACAAATGACTTCAAGCAGCATCCAAGCAACTGCCACATTTCTGTTTCTCCATCCCTTTGGCTGTTTGTCTTTGTCTTCGACATTTTGCATTCGTTAGCATAATTTCTCTTCAAGGTCATTACGACTTTCGCTTTCTTGCACTTGTTGCCTGCCGTAAGCTTTTCTAAGCAGCTTTAGTTCAACGATTTATTTGCTTGTTTCTTTTCGCAGCCTAAGAGTATGCAACACTTTTAATGCATTCGGCTATTGAAATAAGGTTGAAACTTTTGCAATTTAATTTAATTGTTATTGTGGTTTTTTTTTTTCCACCTTCTCTTTACTGTCTGTTTAGCTGTCAATAGAATTGCTCATTGGTTTATTGAATTAGTCAGCTAAAGTTGTTTATTGAATAGTGCTGATAGCTGATTACTAGAATTTGGGTGTATTGTCAATAACCTTATTATTATCTATAAGCACTTTGTTTTATGTTATGCTGCCGTAACTTAACAAGGTCAACTTAATTGGCTTATACGTACTGACAATGTTGTTTACAATTTTTTCACACTCCGCAACGTGGTCATTAAGGCGGAACTTGTTTTTTTTTACCATTATATTTAACTATTAATTGCTACGAGTTATATATAACTCTCCTGTATGGAATTCTTTAGACCTATTATCTGTCTTTCTCTCTCCATGTATGAGTTATGACTGACATAAACAACGGTGAAAGCCACACAAATAGTAATGGCCATTGCATCTTATCATTCTTATACATACTTACACACACATATGTCTTCGTAATTTGCTTCTAATGATGATTAATCGTTGCGTACATTTCACATAATTCACATTTCATTGACTAAAGCGCAAACAATATGAGAAGTTTAATTTCTAAATTCTCTTTACTTACTCGACATGCTCGGTATTTGCGTCCCACAATCTATGGCACAGTTTACTTTATTTATCAGCCCCTTCCCAAATTAAGCTTTTAAAGAAGAAGCTTTTCATTGTTTTCGTGCTTGCACTTTGGCTACTGCTACTGCGGCTGCTGCTGCTGCTACTGCGGCCTCAGTCCGTTCTCTTTAATGGCCCTACTAGCAATCGCCCACAGCTTATCCTACTTCTTTGTGGGTTCAACGTGTGCACTCTCTCTCTCTCTCTCTCTCTTATCGTCTCTCTCTCTCGAATACTCACATTGCCTCTCCGCTCTTCATTTCGATCTATTTGTTTTATGAAGAGGAACAAATGAACGCCATGCTTGTGGATATATACACTTGCATGGAAAGAGTATGTACTTTTTGTAATGCAGCTGGAAACGCATACTACCTTAAATAAGGTAATAACCAGCTAATATATATTCAAATTATAAGTTCGCGACTGATGTGTATTGTTTTGTATTCAACCGATAAGCGGCTGTAACTGTTTTATTGGTTTTAGTTGTACAAAAACATTAATTATATTACTCTAGAGTGTTTGCACTTCGATACGCAATAGATTGGCCTCTCTTTCGCGTGTGTTTGCTTAAGCTTTAGCACTCGCAACGCACACACATGTGACGATCATATGGCGGCGAAGCTCAACAAACTGTTAACCAGTTTACGTTTACATTTGTGAGCGCGCAGACGTGTCCGGAACAGAAACAGAAACAGAGACAGATACGGAGAATAGCAAACGCAAAAGAAAACGACCGCTTGCGGAATTTCATCTACGCATTGTTTATTACACGTTTCTTTATCAGTGCATGCGTGTGTGTTTGTATTTTTATACACCACATACACATACAAAAAGTGTGTGTTCTTAAGTGCGTGTGTGTGTTTGTGCCTGTGCTTGCACATGTATCGTCGTCGATATTCCGCCTTCGAGACAAGCGCGCCGCGCATTGGCGTTCTGCCTTCAGCAGCAGCTGGTACTGCGGCGGGAGGTGTGTCACAGCTGACAGGTTCAAAACTCTCACAGAACAATAACAACAACAAATTGGGCGTGCGCTTTGACCCGAATTTGCCCAACGATGACAACGGCAATAGCAGCAACGGCAAGACGGAGAAGGAGAAGAGTAAGAAGATGATCAGCTATGACAGTTTGCATGCGAAGGTTGCGCGTAAGGCGCGCTCTCTTAGCAATTCGCCGCTGAACAGAAAGAAGCGCTACAGTCATTTACCAACGCTGATGTCAAGTAACGGCTCTGCTGCTGGCGCTAACTATCAGCTGCTGAATAACACAAATCTCACAGATTTCGTTGACGGTCAACGCCATTCGCAGCACGTAAGCAGACGCGATGACAATAGCAGTTCCAGCAGCAAAACCAAACAGAAAGAAGGCAAAAAGCTCTCAGCCACTCTATCAGCTGCTATGCCTGCAGTGCTGCTGCGTCGCAAGGCAGCAATTAATAGCAATAATAATAATCAACAACAACTGCAGCAGCAACATCAACAACAGCAGCAGCAACAACAACAACAGCAGCAGCGTAGTAATAACATTAGCCATAACATTGCAAATGGTTTTGTGTCTGGAAAGCGTCTGTCAGCAGGTCATTCACCGATTGCAGGCCACATCGAACTGAGTGCAACTGGACTGCAGCAGTCGCTTGTCTATCAACGACGCAGCAGTCACAGCGCCCACAGCTCCCCCCGCCATTCCTCACCCGCACCAGTGCATCAGTGTATGCTGCTGCGTCGACGCAGCGATTATAGCATTGAGCAGATCGAGCAATGGAAGCGACAACAGCAGCAACTGCACGCTGGTCGAAAAATTAGCGTAAGTTAAAAGAGAGTGGAAAGCAAGAAAGGAGAGGGGAGAGCGGAGACACATGCATGTTCAGTGTTGACAAATAAGCTTAAAGCTTCCTCTTCTTTTCGTCTCTGTAATTCTATTTCTGGCATTTCATCCTGCATTTACCTAAATTTACCTAACAGCTTTCGTACTCATTGTCAGTTCATTTGCCTTGTCGCCTGTCGCATTTGGTCATTTTTAGCTGCAACTGGTTTGCTCACCATGAAGAGAGCAAGTTCAAGAGAGAGCCCTCTCTTTCTCTCTGCCTCTCACTCTTTACTCATATCTATATTTGTGCTTGGGTGGGATTGTTTATAGAGATAGCAATGTTTCAATTGCCTGTTAGCGGCCTATGACGCTTTCTGGTGCTACTTGTTTCAAAATTGCACATATCAATGCTAATTCTGATGCTATAATTTTGTGCTAGATACTCGATTGCTCTTGACGCATGCAACTGACTTGTAGTTAATGCGTATAATCAACTAATTTGCTTTGCACTCCTATTCGTACACTCGAGAGGGTTTGTGATAGAATCTTCGCAGGAGAGAAAGAGAGAGAGAGACAGAGTGCGTGTGTGAAAGAAACGCCCGCAATATTTCTAACCGATTTAATTATTTATTTAAATTTTTCATATAATAACTCTAAGCTGTGCTATAGCTTAGTAATAAAGTTTTCATTTTAAATATATAATTATATGTGTGTGTATGTAATCTAGCAGATTGGCAGGAAAAAGCTATACGCATGACTATTAAAGGTTTTATTCTTTTAACAGAGATTGCGTCACCTGTTTAACGATCAAGCGATAACGTTTTGAAGAACTCTTTCCGTACACTCATCATGAATACGTACACATCTATGCATAGGGGTATATGGCAGTGTTTCCAAATATAGTTTAAATTTAAATTAAGACTCTGGCAATCATTGCTTGACCTAAATAAAAAAACACTTTATAGGCCTTGTAGATGATAGCAGAGACTCTCAAAGTGCGATATACATATGTTATGCTACTCATATTTGTTAACACACTTAGTATATTCATAAGATCCATTTACAGTATTTAACTAGTTATTCAGATTACAGAAATCAAATAAGTGCTTTAATTTGTAGTGTAAACAAGAAACGTTATATAAATAGTATATGTTACCTACGTAACGTAAGCATTTATACGTCATTTGATATGATAGTTTTTGCTCTAGGAAAAATTATATAATTTACGTAATAGTTTTATCGTATATGTATATTTTATTCTAAAAACTCTTCTCTTTTCTCTTACAGTTACCCGTCGCCGATCCTTTTCTCGAGAAAGTCAACTTATCAGATTTCGGTAAGTTAAAGAAACGTCTTATAGACAAATAAATATATATGTAGTTATATATCGATGAAATAAATTAGCAGCCCCACTTGGCAGCTGGTCAAAAGGCCCGACACTTTCTTTTTATGCTCTGGGGGCACACGTCGTCGTACAATCTATATAAATACATTCTATAAAAGTATAGAAGATACTTACTGAAGAATCTATGTTGCCATTCAGTCTAATCAAAATCATTTATCACTAGGATTATACGTACACAGCTTGCGTAGGCGTCCACTGACAAGAACATTATTATTATTATACATTTCTAATACTCTTCTTTATATATATATATATAGATATGAAATTGGTAAAGCGTGTGCATAAATATGCTGGTTTATGCCATATGTAGGATCCATTAGGGCTGCTGCTTATCTCTTGCTGACGTATACCCCAAACACACCTCCTGTTCTGATTTCCTTTGAGCCAATTATAGTTTTCAAGTACGCTCGATATTGAACTATTTCTACGACTATTTCTGTCACTCTTTCTATATCTCTCTCCCTCTCGCTTTATGTTCCTTTCTGTGTTTAGTTATCTCTTTTTATACCCTGTGGCAATTCAGTATTGATTGGAAGGCAGTAATAGAATTTATGTTTATAACAGAGGGAAGAAGGTGAGAAATATAGATATGTAACATATATACTCTACATACATACATACATACATATTCTTGATTATGCAGGTTGAGATACATATTTCTGTCTATGTAACGTTATCAGCTAAAGTTATATAACAGCTTTTTTTAATCAGTTTATAATCTTTCTAGAAATGTTTCAATATTCTGCTAAACTATAATGAAAATCTGTAGGAAAACATCAAGAAAACATGAAGTAGCTACAGATCAGTTGAATAGTCTTTATCTGTATCTTTATCTATACAGTAAGAGCTAGATACAGGGTATCTTTTAGTCGCTTATTCGTGTTCCTATAAAATGTGCATTGCGTTGCCAATTCAGTGAATTTCATGAACATTATTAGCGTCATATTCGGTATGATAGTTCTGCAGAGATATAAAATTTGTACCCCAATTGTCGGTTGTTGTTTATTTGGGCATCCGAGAATCGAGTAATTCAGAAATTGATTTTAAATACGTATACGTGTACATACATACGTATATATATATAATATATATGCTATGTTCTCGGTCGTTTCTCTTATTTTATAATTTTGTTATTTGTTTTGTGCTTTGGTGAAAAACTTTTCGCTTTTCGACCAGTGGGGGGAAAACAGAAAAACCGAAAAGCAGAAAATCGGAAAAAAATACAAAAACAGAAACAGACTGTAGGATCAGTTTATGATAAAATCTCGAGACGTTTAGACGGGCGACAAACACACGACAGGAAAATAACAAAACGCCGCGGAAACCAAAAGAAAACTTTTTCCCTAAAGAATTGTCGAAATATATAAAAGATTTATTAAACGAGTAAGCAGTCGAGCTGGAAAACGATTCGTAGACGACTAAACCCAAGAAATCCCTCAAAGTGCAATTGAAGGTCTCCCGTTCGAGCGATCAAAGGCCTCCGCGGCGTTAGCCATTAGTCATTACCAAAGAATACAAAGAAAGATCGTCTAGTACTCGTATATACTACCTACTATATATACGTGTATACGACTACTATATAGATATCATCAGTGAGGCGCCAACCTGCAGCACCCGAAATTGCTTTGCAATTATTTAAAACAAAAACAAAAACCAAGAAAGAAAAAAAATAACAAAAGAAAAAATACTTTAAAGCATTTTAATTAACTTGTGCGCGACGCGTTTCATTACAAAAAAAGAAAAGGAAAACAAAAAACGATATAGAAAAACCAATCGGAACAGAAGCAAAAAACGCCACACGCTAAAGAATATAGAAAGATAGAACCTTCATCTGTTGGTTTAACTTTCCCAGAAACTATATAAATATTCCAATAAACCAAACAAATCTGTTTTCCAAAAGTTATTCGCGAATATTTTCATATATAACTAAATTTCTGCCACACTTTTCTTTTATTTGTTTTTTGTGCCCAGCCTTCGCTTTTTATTTACGTTTTTTTGGCAGCTTTGTCAGCGCGGACAGCGATTCATTTGTAAAAAGAAATAAAAAATATGTGTAGGAGATGATAGATGATATTATGAAAAGGAATATATATTCTATATATTCGATATATACATGTTAAAAGAAAATCTAAATAGATAAAAGCCATTTGTAGTTAAAACATTTGTTCCAATTATTCCAAATATTATATTCTAATATAAACTTTTATTAGTTTTTTTTGTTCCCGAAATTCTGCCAGCGCTTTTCAGTTTTGATTTTCCAAAAGCATTTTCCACATAAAAGATTATTGCTTTTCTGATTTAATTTCGGTTAATGCTCAACTTTTGTTCGGATTAATTTTTTGGCACATTAATTATCTTGGCACAACTATATTTATCTAAAATTCATTAAAAACTGCCGCCAGACTCGGACAATACGAAATTTTCTGGGGATCTCTTAACATTTGTCAGACGCTGACAGGCGACTAGAGGGCAAATAGCCCTCTCCTGACACCTTTAGCAATGGTTGTAGACAATAATTTGATTATATTTATGGCTGAATAATTTTATAAACTATTTTCGGTCTGTCAATTTGTTTTTGCCCTGTTCAAACACACACAGACACTTATAATTTCTACGCTAAATTTATGTTAATTAAAATGTCTAAATGTAATTTATTGAAATGCAGACAAAGCGCGTTCCCAGAAACAATTTATGGCAAAACGTTCGCTAGCTGTAAATTTAATTACAATTAGAAAAACAGGAACAGAAAATAAATATGAAAATTTAGTTAACGACGAATTTTCGTCGTTTAGTTGCTTTATGAGGCGTAACAGTGCCGCATCGTGTTAAGCCGCTGTTAGGCTGCTGTTAAAGAGCTGTTAGTCGAGACACTAACCTAATTGATTGTTCAATTAACAGTGCGAAACAAAATAAGTTCTTCGTATAAATAGTGTGTGCCAGTTAATTGAAAGCATCCATAGAGCTGCGGTGCCCATGGTGCCACGTTGTGGCTGATTCCAAGCCTCCCCCCGCTCCCCGCTCGCCATCAAATTAGAAACGCATGTTACAGCTGCACTTTTACTCGAATCATGCGGGCCGCTTGGTGCTTGGCGGCAACGGTCGAGCTGCCGATGTGCTTTACTATCCACTGGAAAGCATCAAGGAGTTTGAGCAAGTTTCCGAGGCCTGGAAGCGTCTCCTAGCACAGCTACTCAATAAAGGTGCTCATCCAGGATCAATCTTATAATATAGAGTTACATTTTCTTTGCCCTCGATTAATTAACATCAACTAAAGTAACCTGTATTTGTTTTTCTACTATTTTACAGAGGAGGACGACTCACAGATCTTTGTGAAGTTCTTTCGCTTTCACATGTGCTATGATCTGATTCCCACCTCCGCCAAACTGGTCGTCTTCGATACGCAGCTGCTGGTGAAGAAGGCCTTCTATGCGTTGGTCTACAACGGTGTGCGTGCGGCGCCACTCTGGGACTCGGAGAAGCAACAGTTTGTGGGCATGCTCACCATAACGGACTTCATAAAGATCTTGCAAATGTATTATAAGTCACCCAATGCGTCCATGGAGCAGTTGGAGGAGCACAAACTGGACACGTGGCGCAGTACGTTATAAACACAGCTATATTATATATATAAATAGAGATTAATCTGTGAAATTTGTTTATACAGGTGTGCTGCATAACCAAGTGATGCCATTGGTCAGCATCGGACCAGACGCCTCCCTTTACGATGCCATCAAAATTCTCATACACAGCCGCATACATCGCCTGCCGGTGATCGATCCCAAAACCGGCAACGTCCTGTACATATTGACACATAAACGCATACTGAGGTTCCTGTTTTTATATGTGAGTATTGCGAATAGTTAAAGGATGTATAAGATAAGCATGAAATTATATCGAATCCAGATAAATAGAAGGGAAATAGAAAGTACTTTCTTGTTCAAGTAGAAACTATAGTCCAAACAACAGGCTACTTCTTCTAAATGAAATATTAGTATATCACCATGGAGAAGATCTATTAACTGAACTTTAAGCTAAATAACAGTTTTTGTATTATTCTAATCGAAATTCATAAAGAAAGAACTATAATCCAGAATTCAATAGATTCAATGGAACAACAGTGTAGACAAAGATATTGAAAGTTGCCTACAGAAAGTTAACAGAGATTTCGTTGGCCTTAGAGATTTATATCCTGATAGAGTTAAGCTAACGAGCTGGAATTATACATATAATATAATTATATATTTCAAGTGCTATTTATAAATATACTTTAACATATTATTGTTTGTTTTATTTACTTTATAGATTCATGCATTACCAAAGCCCGCATATATGCAAAAGAGTTTGCGCGATCTGAAGATTGGCACCTACGACAATATTGAGACCGCCGACGAGACCACAAGCATCATCACAGCGCTCAAGAAGTTTGTGGAGCGTCGCGTCTCGGCGCTGCCCCTGGTGGATTCCCAGGGCAGACTCGTTGATATTTATGCCAAGTTTGATGTGATTGTGAGTATTCTAAAAGGATTAAGATACCTTCTACTAGTTACTAATTACTCGTTAATCTTCCCTTATAGAATCTCGCTGCTGAGAAAACCTACAACGATCTCGATGTCTCGCTGCGCAAGGCGAACGAGCATCGCAACGAGTGGTTCGAGGGCGTACAGAAGTGCAATCTGGACGAGTCACTGTACACGATAATGGAGCGCATTGTGCGCGCGGAGGTGCACCGTCTGGTGGTCGTTGATGAGAACCGCAAGGTTATTGGCATCATCTCCCTGTCAGATATATTGCTCTATCTGGTACTCCGGCCCAGCGGTGAAGGTGTCGGCGGTTCTGAGAGTTCGCTACGTGCTTCCGATCCCGTGCTGTTGCGTAAAGTGGCGGAGGTCGAGACCGAAGTGCCACCACGCAGCCCATCGGCCGCTAGCTCTGGTAACCGTAGTCTAATTGAGGATATACCCGAGGAGGAGACAATAGCAGCGGGTGTGCCAGCTCCAGGAGCGGCACCAACGTCTAAGGATGAAGCTGTTAGTGATAATAATAAATCCGCCAGTGAAGACAAAGCCAATAATAACCAGCATGAGCCGGCGGCAACAGCGACGCCCAACGAAGACAGCAATAACAGGCTAGCCGATATAGCCTTTGCCGACGAAGCACAGGAGAATGCCGGCGACCAGGCAGCACCCAGCAATTGTGATGACGACGATGATGATCGGGAGAATGATGGAGACGACGATGATGGGGATGATGAATTGGAGCGCGAAAAGGCAGCTGCTGTCGCCATTGCGGCGGCGGCGCGCACAGATGATGATGATGATGGTCTGAGCAGTGCCGTATCGGCTGCCTCGGCGCTCGGGCAGACGCTAGCCACGCCCCCAGCGCGAGAGATGGCGCTCGTTAGTGAATAAACAATTTATTTTTAATAAACAAACAAATGAAAGAAAAACAAACAAACAAACCCAAATACAAATAAAATACAAATACTATAAACAGAGAGAAAGAAAGAAGGAAGGAAAGAAAGAAACAAACAACAATATATAATTCTAAAGGCAGAGAGAAAGATAGGAAAAAGATAGAAGGAACGATGGAAGAAAGAAAGATAAAAATATATATTTGGTTATTATTAGTTGTTAGGCGCAAAAGTTATTATATACGAGAAATACTATGATTACTATTATTAATATTATTATGATTATGATTATGTATTTTACAAAGCAACTAAAACCATACACACAACAAAATGCCCCAACACATACACACACACACACAACCACACATCTGTTAACAAAAATGTTTATACATATATATTATATTTAAAAAGGAAAACAAAACAAAAAAATATAAAAAAACAAATTACACTAGCATGTCTTAAAATTTTAAATTATGTAATTATGTAATTGATTATTATATAATAGTATAGTAAAAATCGAAAACAAACATTGTCTATTAATTAATTGTATATCATTTATTAACGCTTACAAAGGATGCCGTCAAATGCAGAGATGCTGCATGGCTTCAACAGATTTTCAGCTTTAATTTTATATCCAGCTCTGCCATATTCTTGCATATTTCACCACGAGTATATATCGAAGTTTATCGTTTTTGTAAGAATCAAACTAAAGTTAACTTTAAATGGAATCTGGCAGAGCTTAACAGGTGGTCGAAGTTATAGAATTAAATAAAAACGGATTCAAACATCCATTTTTGTTGGGATGCTTATCGCACAGAGGATTGCTGCCACCCAAACCCAGCCGAAAGAGGACGGAAAAGAACTGTTTCTTCATGATGTTTTCTTGTGATGTCAGTCGATTGTATCTCAATTAATTTTAATGCTATATAACAATTTGTTCATATGTCTGTAATACTATATAAATAATTAAAGCTGATATCTGCAAAACTCAAGTTCAATTCAGCGAATACTCAGCTTAATCTACTAGAAAAATAGATTAAGCGTGGGTTTCAAACAAATGAAGACCCTTGCCCTGTAAAGTCATTAATGTAGACTGATTCTGGACAAACAAATATATATATATATTGTATATATAAAAGAAATTTCAGCGATTTGACTTACATATAAAAAAAAGTAACGTATAAAGTTGTAATGTGTGAACTGCGTGTAAAATGTTTCAAGTCGATGGTGCCTAAGTGATCTTTGTATCCCTAATAAACAGTTATTAGCGACGGACTCAAACGCACCAAATCCTTGAATATAGCTTTATACATATGTAAAAGCTAAGATTACAGACAAGCATTGTTAAAATTCCAAATTTAAACTCAATGTTTAAGAAAAATGGCGACGGAAACGATAGTCCTAGACTAGTCTACATCTTTTTAAGATTTTGACTGCCTTCTCCGTAGTTGCCCATGTCATGTCAGAGCAAGAAATCATCGTTATTTTTTTCCTGACATGCATCAGCTTTATATCCTATAAGAGAAATGATCTAATCAATGGATGTTATAGTAAATGCTTGTGAATTGTCTATTGTTTGCTATCGATAGGTGCATGAAGTGTTATCGATATAAATAAAATACCAAAAATAAACCAACTTGCACGTGCGCATTCAAATAGTTGTGAATTTATTTTGTTTATGCCGAGCTGTCTGCAAGATGAACAACTTTGAAATACGCGAACTGCCCGGGAAGGGGCGGGCAATGATAGCGACAAAGAGCTTTGCAGTCGAGGAAGTAATCTTCGAGGAGGAACCGTTTGTGTCCCATCAGTTCTCGTGGAATGCAACCTATGGCTATGCAGCGTGCAATCATTGCTTGCGTCCGGTAAATGTTAATGAGAACCCGTCCCACTATTTTATTTACCCAATACTTAATCTTTAGCTGGAAACATTGGTGGAGAATGTGCGACGTTTGGCCAATAATCAGACAATATCGGTGCCACTACTGGAACACGATCCCACTGCACAATGGATTGCACAATTCACACAGTGTCCGCGCTGCAAGGTGCGTTACTGCTCAGAGGACTGTTTGATGGAGGCACAAAAGCGGTATCATCGCGTCGGCTGCATGGGCGCCTTTCGGGCGGACGATACACATCCTATTAACATGCTCAATGAGACATGGAAGAAGATGCACTATCCCCCAGAGACTGGCACAATAATGATGATTGTTCGTCTGATGGCCATGTATAAGCAGAGCAGCAATAAGGCCGATTTTCTGGAAAAGCTGCAATCGTTTCAAGCCTTGATCATCAACCGGGAACAGAAGATCTACCACAAGATGTTGGGTGAGAACTTTGAGCAGCAAATGGAGCAACTGTTTACAGCGTTTTGCAACGCCTTCAAAGACGAGGAATTTGCTATGGCAAGTGATGCATATGCCCAAATCTCATAAAGCTCTAAGAAGATACCTCTGATTTACAGTTCACCACACCAGACGCATTCAAGTCCCTTATGGGCATATTAGGCACCAACAGCCAGGGCATAGCCACCAGCGTGTTGGCCCAGTGGGTAACCAAAGTATCTGAATTGCCCCTGCCTGAAGCCGAAAAGGAGCAGCTGGACACCATCATTGACGACCTGTACACGAAAGTGGGGGATTGTAAGTTGCATCTTTTCTTATATAAAAGACAAATCATTTGAGTTTCAACTTATCCACAGTTGCTGGCGAATTCCTGAACAACGAAGCCTCCGGCCTCTACATACTGCAGAGTAAAATAAATCACAGCTGTGTACCGAACGCACAATCCACGTTTCCTTACTCCAACGACATCGTCGTATTGAGAGCTCTGACGCCCATACAAGTGGGCGAAGAAATTTGCATTTCTTATTTGGATGAATGCCAATTGGAACGCAGCCGCCACTCCAGACAAAAGACGCTTCGCGAGAATTATATCTTCGTTTGTGAGTGTGTCAAGTGCAGATCACAAGTCTCAGATCCGGATGTTACCAGCGATGAGGAGGAGGATGACGATGAAGAAATGGATGACTACGATGATGACATGCAATGAGTTCCAAACTACTCTTCGTACGTAATGTTGTTTAGATACCCTGTCAATTGGGTAGATTTGTATAATAGATGTGAGCTAACAAAACACTTTGTAATATTGTAATATGGTCACTTCAACTTCAAAAGGATATTTAGTTTACAACTGGCTAACAGGTTACTACAAGTTACTTAAGCGATACTTTCGCCGGCTGCAACGGGCGTTAGATTGATAAGATTATTACTACTCTCGGCTAACTCAACAATGGATACACGACCGCGTTGCTTGATGAACTTGGCCACGGCTGCCAGTTCTACTTCAGAGATGTAGATGAACTTGCCGCGATCGTCAATGACGCCAGTCAGTGTACCATTTGCTTGCAGTTCCTGAATACGTTCGATGGCCTGTTGTGTCTTCAGTTTAAATGCTGTAGCCAAGTCCTCAAGCAGAACAACTTTGTTATCTTTGATGTACTGTATAAAGTCAGCCAGTAAAGTCTCTTTTTCGTCGGCATCACCCTCCTCAAAACCTTCCTCCTCAATGCTGAATGCTGCCTTCATTTTTAGATACTCTTCGTGCTCCTTTCGCTCGCGCTCTTCCTTGGCCAAACGTTCAGCCTCAGCTTTCTTACGTTCCACTTCAGCCTCCTGATCTTCCTGCTGCTTGCGTTCAGCTTCTTCTTTGGCATCTTTGGCCTTGCGCTGCTCGCGATCATAGAGCTCCTGCTCACGCTGAATTCGTTTCTGCTCCTTGGCCTCCATTTTGGCACGTTTCTTAGCACCCATTTTCTCATCCAACACAGCACCTTGTGGTATACGCGGCGCATTCTCATCTTCACCTGCTCCTGCGTCATCGTCTTCAGAATCCGCAGCTGCAGCTGCCGCTGGAACTGCAGCTACAGCTGCATTCTGATTCTGACGCAAACGATTTCGCTGATTGCGCGCTATTTGGGCACGTCTAGGCACACCTTCTTGAGCGCGCTGTGGGACGCCACGTTGTGGTTGCGCAGCTGGCTGCGTTTCTGATTGGAACGTTCATACACAGCGTTAATCAAAAAGAAAATTACCATTTATTTAATTGTCATACCTGTCTTTGCACTTCTCTTCTGCAAAAAATAAATTGTAAGAATAACAACCAGCAGAGCCGTTGCAATGCCCACGAGTATTATTAGATCCATTATTTACTAAAACCTGCACTATAACTATGCCTAAAAAAGTTAAACGTCAACAAATCTCACAGCTGTTTTAAAAGCGCTGCCACCTTCTTGAAGTTTTTGTTTGCTTAAGTGAATATGCGTGTGTGTGCGTGTAATACCAGCACTATGCCTAAAAAGTTAAACGTCCACAAATCTCACAGCTGTTTTAATAGCGTTGCCACCTTCTTCAAGGTTTTGCTTACTGAAATGATAGTGCTGTGTGTGTGTATGTCCGTGTGCGTGAAATATCACAAGTGGCAGCTCTGGCAGTTGTCAAATGTTAAATTGTCAATGTAGCCACTGTGCCTTTTTCTCATGACGTGTCGGCGAGTTCATTTTTTATAATACAAATAATCGAAGCTTAACTACAAATTTGTTAAAAAATGCGCAATCAACTCATCTGCGTAGCACTGGTGCTATGTGCCTTAAACTGCGCCTCCGGTTTGTACTTCCACATATCCGAAACGGAGCGTAAGTGCTTTATTGAGGAAGTACCCGATGAGACAACTGTGATTGGTAAGCAGTATCCGTATTGATGCTTTCTGTGCAAAGCGATTAAGCCACTTGTCTCTTGCAGTTAACTACAAGGTTGAGCTGTATGACCCGCGTTCCAATGGTTTCATGCCCTCCTCGCCTGGTATAGGCATGCATGTTGAGGTGCGCGACAGCGACGACAAGGTGATTCTGTCGCGCGTTTACAGTTCGCAGGGTCGCATGTCATTTACGTCGCATACTCCTGGCGAGCATGTCATCTGCATGTACTCCAACAGCACAGCGTGGTTCAATGGTGCACAGCTGCGCGTACATCTCGACATTCAGGTGGGAGAGCACGCCATCGACTATGCCAATGTGGCACAGAAGGAGAAGCTTACCGAGCTACAGCTGCGCATACGTCAGCTGCTGGATCAGGTGGAACAGATAACCAAGGAGCAAAACTATCAACGCTACCGTGAGGAGCGTTTCCGTCACACCAGCGAGAGCACTAATTCCCGTGTACTATGGTGGTCCCTGGCGCAGACAGTTGTCCTTGTATGCATGGGATTCTGGCAGATGCGTCATCTCAAGAGTTTCTTCGAAGCCAAAAAGCTTGTGTGAGCAGCCTTGAGGCGCATCCACTGCCAGTGGTTGTTAGCCTTCAGTTCGTTCCCTATGCAACCAAAATTGCTAAAACGAATTTCATTAATTGTATCATCAGTCAGTTCCGTTTTTAGTTTTAATTATCTAGTTTGGTTCTGTCGGCCGCGCTATATAATATTCTGACTAATTTAATAAAAATCCATTGTAATAAACTCGTACCTTAACGTGACTTCAGAATGCAGCATCCTTATCACCGAGCCAGTCCCGTGACTTGTTTTGCCTCACTGAGCGCGACTTAAGCTTATCAAGTTGGGCAAGCACATGACTGCCACAGACTGAGATAACCTGTCGCATTCGTTCTGTAGTCTGAAAGATGCATTTGCTTTGTCACCGCTTTTATCTCAATGTTTGCTCTTGAGTGCATGCTGCCATCGTTCTCTCCACGACATGGCGTTTAGTTGCTCCACTGCCGTACTGCGCAACGGACGTTCGCGTGGGCGCTTTCAAAACAAATCCCAACAATAAAGCGCTTTGTAAGGTACTCGAAACCACATCTGACCCACAAAAGCCGCAACGCAACTGAATCGGTACAGCGCTGGTAATTTGAGCAGCCCTTAGACACCAGGCAGAAACAAGTTACTTGCAAATCTCGGTTGAGTTGCTTTACATTAAGCACCTGGAAAATGTTCCGTGCTACGGAAATTGGCAGTGAAGAAAGTGAGTTTCGGTTTGAATTCGTTTCAAAAGATTTATCAAGTGACTCTCTGTTTGCACAGTTTTGCCTGCACTCGCGGAACTTACACAGGCAACGTCTGGTTCTGGGGAGCAAACACGTCTGACGAAGCGTTATAGCTCCCAACCCAGCTATGGATTCGCGCCCATATCCAACATACACATCGAGTACAAGTATCCACGTGCTGTCTACTTTATACTATCTACCAAGTTCTTTGAGGCTTTTGCCGCAAATGGCATGCGCAGTAAGTTCAAATCCAACGATCTAACCCAAGATATGCCCACTTCTCCCATTGCTTGCTCACAGTGCAATCCCATTGTCCGAAATATACCAAGAGGCAAGCTCTTTATCAGTCGGAGAACACACAAAGGCCGCTCTTATTGATAGCTTAGATGGTCACAAGGTCTGTTCTGGTCTGGTATAAATAACAATTCAACAAAAAAAATTACAGTTTTAGAGTCACTGAAAGATCAGATAGTAGTATGGAATGGAAAGGAATATGATTATAGATTTATCTAAAGCTTATTGGAAGATCAGTTATCTTATAGGGATGCAAGCTTACGTAAGGATTCTATTTAAACCCAGAACTAAAATACCTTTGCCATTGGTTTTCAATCTGGAACACATATAATTTATATACATTAACTATATCTTCTCCACTTACAGCCATTTTAGTGCTGTTCTTACGTGATGATCTTAAGTTTACGGAAAGTTTCTCCACGGTTGTGTTGCACATCTTTAACTTCTTTGGCCAGTTCTGTCCCATTATTGGTGCCGTATTGGCTGACAGTTATATAGGCAATGTGCGAACCATATCAGGATTCTGTTTTCTCTATGCGTTCGGCTGGCTCCTGCTGACCTTGACATCGCTACCATCAGTGGGCATGCCTGTCATAGCATTGTGAGTAGCCCAAGAAGGGTTTATCTTAGTTTTTATACAAATATGTTTACTCTGCAGCTTGCTGGTGTCCATCTCCTTTATAGCTGTGGGCAATGGATCTGTGCGGGCGTGCATCACCTCCCTGGGTGCACTGCAGTTCAAGCTGCCCGAGCAAGCTGTCCATTTGGCGGAGTATTTTTCCATCTATTATTTTGTCTACTATTTTGGCATATTTGTCAGTAAAATTATTCCTCCGCTGGTGCGGGCCAACACGCAGTGCTTTGACAAGACAACGTGCTATCCGGCAGTGTTTGGCACGCTTGGCAGCTCCTTCATGATGGCCTGGTGTGAGTACGATTAAGCTTTAATCTCATTTGTTCCTGGTCAATATAATTTGTTTTGCAGTTATCTTTTTGATTGGCAAATACTTCTATAAGACGGAGAAACTGTCCGGGGACAACATCCTCTTCAAGTTCTGTGGCTGCATAAAGACTGCGATTAAAGAGAAATGGCGACGACGTAAATCCGCCAAGAAATATAACTACTGGATGCACAATGCCATCGGAGTCTACGATGCCCACTTTGTCAATGATGTGTCCAAAGTGCTGCGCGTGAGTACCAGTCAGTCGCTATCGATAACCAATGAGATTAACGTTTTCTTTACAGATTAGCAAGCTCTTCATTCCACTGCCCTTTTACTTTGCGCTGTTGGCGCAACAGGACTCCAGTTGGACGTTCCAGGCGGCCATGATGAACACCACGGTGATGGGCGTCACTATAGAACCGGATCAGGCTAAGGCCGTAGGACCAATCTTTCTATTCATGCTCATACCACTCTGGCAATATGTGAGCGTTCCACTTTTGCGCCGCCTGTTTGACTGGGAACTGAAGCCGCTGCATAGTGTCACAGTTGGTGGCATTTGTTCAGCCGGCGCATTCTTTTGTGCCGGCATCCTTCAGGATCGCATTATGGTAAGTAAACACAGTGCCACATGACTTCATCTTTACCCAGATTTGTCTTTCTTTGTCCAGCAATCGCCCGTTCAGAGCATAAACATTGCCTGGCAATTGCCTCAGTTCCTGCTACTCATGCTGGGCGAGCTGTTGCTCTCCATTCCAGGACTGCAATTTGCCTTTACACAGGCGCCGACTTCGATGAAGTCTGTGGTCACTGCAGCCTGGTTCCTGAACAATGCTTTTGGTAATCTCATTGTGGTGGTAGTTACCCAATTCGACGTCCTGAGTTCCCAAAAGGCAGAGTATTTTTTCTATGCAGTCGTCATGCTGGTGTGCACCATAATCTTTGCCCTGCTAGCTTACGACTTTGTGCTGCAGGAGCGCAAGAAAAGTTTCCACCCAAGCGACTTGACTATGCTGATCCACAACGAGTTCGACAATGTCCCCAGTTCCAGTACTCGCAGCAGTAGTGTATAGTGTTTGCAGTTCGAATGACGCCAAAAAATGTTTCCGGGCAGGTTGAGATCTTTGTGTAAGCCTTTCTGTCGTTAGGATTGCTCTTGCTGATGTTCCACGTTGCTTTAGAAACAAGTGCGCTATAAAATTATGTATCTGGAATGTCTTTAAGAGATTTAGGAATTAGGAACAGGTCTAAAGACGGGATCATTCGCAAGTCTTTTAACTACATTTAGCCAACAACCAAATAAAGACGATTCCGCTTGAGTTTCAATACCCTTAACCGTTCGAAAACGGGTAATACAACGTCTGCCACTGCCTGAGCGGCATCTCGAATCCTATAAAATATATATTCTTGATCAAAATATTTTTAAAGTGTCTGTTTCGGTATAGGCATACATATATAGGTGTATAATGCGGAGTGCAAGTGTAGAGAGCAATCTGAATCTGTGTTCAAGGTATCTCGTAGTCAAACGGAACTCACTTTGATTTTGAATATGATCTTTAACCCTAGATTAGATACAAGCACACTGATATGGTGGGTACATGTAAGTTTTATTATACTTATTTTACAGCTGCCAGACAAAGGCACAAATCTGACGAAACCTGATTACCATCAAATTCTTGAAATGTAAATAAGATTACTTAAAATTTGTTTACCCGCACACTCACACATACACACACACACAACATTATCTTGAAACACAAACAGAAGTAAATGGAAATAGAAATCATTCGAGTATCTTAAACATGTACTGTAACTCCAGGTTGGTATCATCGGGCAGATCGGTGCAGTGTACAGCATTGAGTACCTTGGAGACGCCGAATTTGGAGCGTAGTGTATGAGGACGCAACAGTTTAGCAATTTCAGGATCCATGGGACCGCAGAAACTACGAAATTCCGCAGGAGTGTTCTTGTCCGGATCTTCGCAAACAACCTCAAGGCACATGCACACGCCACTGGCAAGCTGAGCCACCATGGGTATAAATTCAGGCAGAATGCCCCGATACACCTCATAGAACTCCTCGCAATTGACGCGTGCCATAAGCAGCATGCGCATGGCTGTTATTTTGAACCCGGACGTTAGTATTTCGGTTAAGATTTGACCCAGCAGGCGATCCTTTATGCAGTGCGGCTTTATAATGGCTAATGTGCTGTTCTTAAATCCACATTCCTTGATGATATTGTGGTTTTCCTCGAAAAAGAACTTCAAATCCTTGGCCACACTCTCCTCCTTATCCGGACAGTAAAATCCATAGCGTATTTCCTCTCTCTCAAACAACTGCTGCATGCTGGGTGACAATACGACGGTGGTCGAGGCATTCTCTGTGTTGTATTTTGAACAGGCGGACATGATCTGTACCACATTGTCGCCGATTAGCTCCAAGCTAATAGCTGGTCCTGCCAGCAGTTCGTTCATTAATACCCTACATATAGCAATAGACAATTTGTATTTGATATTGGAATGGGAATTCAATTCAATATACTAACGAGGTGTGCATATCATCATCCTGCTTGTTAGATAGAAATTGGGTTACTGTCTTGGGCGTAAACTGTACCATTAATGCATTGTTTATGTTAATTTTGTTGTCAATCAGTGTTCGAACGAATTCACCCAAATTCTTTACCCACATGCTGCTCTTGAGCAGTACAAAGCCTCTGTAAATTGCGTTAAAGATTAAAAGAGCTGTTAAAGGACAATCCAACAAATCAAAGATTTCAATTTATATGAAGTCTTGGGACCATATAAACCCGTTAAGCTTATGCCAGTCCCGCAGCGCCATCTATGTATCTTAATGAATATCATCGAAATATCTTACCGCTTTCTGTATTTGGCCAAAGTGTTACGTGTGATTTCATCCGCATAGTCGACGATATCAAATTGGCGCCCAAACACATTAATTTTGGAGCCCACAAAAAAATCTCGTCGAGTTAGTTCGGGAATTTTGGTGCGTCGCAAGAAGGTCTTCTTGCTACGCTGGTCGTACTGCAATACGAGTTAGCTCAGTGCGTCCATGATATTAGAGAAATGTTAGAGTACTTACCAATTCGACACCACCATCACTTAAATAAAATGTCAATAGGTAAGTGCGTGTTATGCCGGCTTCGACATGGAACCATTCTGCAACAAAGGCCAGCCTGCCATTTTGTGTGCTCTGCGTCTGTGCTCTCATTATGTTTATTTTATTGTAAACTTCGTATCTAATGTGTACTTGCCACAAATAAATACGTTTAAATGATTTTTGTTGCTTTGCATGTTTTGTTCGGGAAACATTTGAAAGTGTGCTTCCTCTTGCCAGCGTTGCTAAAGCAACAGTGGTTGCCAGAGTTGCCAGACGTATTTATTTCAAACAAACTCAAGTGCGGTTTTTTCTTGTGTGTGCACATGGATGTTTGGGGCAGATGTCTGCAGATACATACGTATTTGTATGTATGTATGTATGTTAATAAAAAGATAAGACGAAAAACAAGTATTTTTCTGAATATTTTAATTTCCTTTATTTACAGGAAACAAAAGTTAATAAATTGCGAATGTATATCGCAATGAATTGGTTGCAGCTTTCTTCTTGATGTTGTTATAGTGGCGAAATTTCAACGTAATATTAATGCATTCCTTAATCCTTTTGTTTTTTTTCTCCGGTAACTTCTGGCATTGCCAACTCAAGTTAATCGTATTTTTTTGGAATAGTATTCATGAACGCATGAGTGTATTTCTGTGTGTTTGTATGTGTGAGTGTGTGGGTTTATGTTCGTTTGTTTTTTTGTTTGACTTAATGGTAAAAAGGGTGTCTGCTAACGCTACGACTCTAGCACTTCGAAAAAAAGAGCAGACAGCGAGCTGCTTAAGCAGCTGGCTTCTTTTCTTTGTCACCTTCGCCTCCCTCACCTCCTTCGCCACCCTTAGCACCATCGCCGCCCTTAGCACCTTCGGCAGCCTCACCAGCGACACCAGCCACAGCCCCCTCGCCTTCTTCATCTTCGTCGTTTTGCGACAGACTTGGGATGTAATCATCAGAGTCATCATCTTCATCGACATTGAAATCATCGAACTTGTTGTTCCAATCGCCTCCTGGGCTGTTAAGGAAATTTCCAAACATGCTGTTGTCCTTGGGCTCTAAATACGAACATTATGTATTGAGTGAAGAATATAATTAGAAGGTAAAGTCGACTTGCTCACCTTCCTCTTCGTCAGACTCGTCGCGCCATTTAGCAAAATTGGCCTTCAGGAAATGCAATTTGGTCTTGTCTGAAGTAAGGGTGGGCCAGTAGGGTCCACTCTCCTTCTTAGGTATTGAGAATTCAAGGCAGCGCCCGATGTTCTTGTTTGTCACTTTGTCCGGATCAACCGAATGCAAGAAATTCAATGTGACCTCATATTTCTTAGAAGCATCCAGCGCATTCACACCCTTGAAAGTGAAGCTGTTGTCTGTCACTCTGTAAAACAAAACCACGAAGTTATATTTTTCATATTTCATTATCATTTAAATCTATCTTACTTGTGTTCCATGTCCTTGCATTCTACATCGATGATTACGTAAACCATATCATTGCGCTGAGCCCACGAAACTGGTGGCGGAATTGAACTGAAATTGCAACACCGAAGAATTTATAAATAAATAAATAAACAAACACATCAAAGCGCGGCTTGGAAACGGCGTGAACAATCGTATCAATGGTGTATGGTATCATAGCAACTATAGAAATTTTGTTTTACGAGCTCCAAAGAGCAAGCTTATGCAAAAATGTTTATTTTATTTGCATAGATTTAAAGTCCATGCCATTAAAATTTCGACAAAAATTTGCGCCAACCTTAACATAACCTCAAATGCCACTGACTTTTTTATACCACTGTGAACTGTCTAAATATGCAATGCAGTTGCGCATTGGACACGCCCACTATAGATACAGGAGGCAGACACATTTCAGACGCATTTAAGGCGTTGCAATTATTACTGAAGTACTTAAAGCATTGCCCTTTTGCGAAATAAAAACGCCGCCAATTGCCCTGGAGCAAAAAGCACGCGTCGCACAAAGAAGCCACAAAAAGAAGAGCAGACGACTCTCAATGGCAACAAAGAATTGCAATTTCCTAAAATAAAATCATAGTACTTACCTCGGTGACGACATTTTATTGTTGCTGCGTTGGCTTTAAATTAATTAACTAAGCTGCGATCACTGATTGCAAGTCTATTTTCAGCAGAAAATGCAATTTTCAGCCGAATTGTCCGGCACTAAATGAAAATGAATGCTTAGTAGCTCACACAGTGTTCGAGAACATTCGTCTAAGCGATTGACAGCTTATACATTGTACAACACTGATGATAGAAGTTCTCCAACAAAGGGCGCTTGAAATTCATCGATATTTCCCTCATCTATTGTCTAACACTAGCAGTTCTGTCATCTGTGTCATAAAAGTAGCAAGAGCAAAAAGTGAGTCGAAGCTGTTACTTAACCAAATTTTTTCGCAAAATAAATATTGTTTAATTGGTTAAATTTTAGTAGCCATGTTGCGCGTTACAGCCGGTAAACTCGCCAACGCCATGCGCGTCACCCTTGTTCCTACCTCATCACGTGTCGCTGCTGTGCGTTGCCTTCACGGTACCGAGGAATCGGCCGAGGAGTTCGATAAGCGTTACGAGAAATATTTTTCCCGTGACGGTATCGATGGATGGGAGGTCCGCAAGGGCATGAACGATTTGCTCGGCATGGATTTGGTGCCCAGCCCAAAAGTTATTGAGTCTGGACTACGTGCCTGTCGTCGCGTCAACGATATTGCCCTGGCCATCAGGTGGCTGGAGGGCTGCAAGGACAAGTGCGGTGATCAGAAGGCTACCCTATATCCCTACTTGTTGGAGAAGGTTACACCAACTCTGAAGGAGCTCGGTATTCCAACCGTTGAGGAGCTGGGCTATGACAAGCCCGAATTGGCTCTCAAATCCGTATATGATATGTAAAGCGTTGTTTTGCTTTATTGTTCGCCTTTAGTATAATTAACACATACATACACAAAAATACACAAACAAATCCATGTATTTGTTGCGGATGAACATGTTATTGGATTGCAAATAAAAGGAGATTGGAGTAAGGCTACCACACAATATGCCGTAACCTGGCAATTTGTTTGTTTGTTGGTTATGTAACGGTCCGTGTGAAGGTTATGCCTCTGCGCGTACACGTTCAGACTTGTATGACAAACCATAGAACCGTGCGCGACACATAAATTCAAAACAAATTCATTTATTGGGTGTATAAAACGAAATGCGTAGTTGAACTACTTTTAGAACCTACTTCCACGTCTTGAGTAGCTCAGCAGCCTTATCCAGATTTTCTTGCTTTTTAATAAAGCAGTAACGGACAAAGTCCTCCCCTAAGTGCTTGTTGGGCTCGCTGTAAAATGCACTTGGCGGTATTCCCTGCAGGCCCATGTTCTTGGTCATCCACTTGGTGAACTTGTAGTCCCGGTACTTGTCCTGTTCCGAGCTAAGGTCAAGCTTATTTGTTAGTGGCGACCAATCAGCCAGCATAAAATAGCCACCCTCGGGAATTGTAGGTCGCATGCCTGCTTCGGTTAGGAATTTTGCCATGAAGTCCCTTTTCTTTAGCAGCTCACATGGCAAACTAAGAAAATAGCTTTCCGGCTTTCCAAGGCGGGCAAGTTCCACCTCAAAGCTTCGAGCCACGCCCTCCTGGATTGGAGTTGGACATGTGTACACAGAGTTCTGATGAACCATTTGCAAATTTCTAATTAGGTTCTGTGGTCCGTAAGCCCATCCAATTTTCCAGCCCGTCACGGAGAAGGTTTTACCCGCCGATCCAATAGTAATTGTCCGGTCCCACATACCAGGCAAGGTGCAAATTCTCACGTGCTCTACGCCGTCATAGACGATCCATTCATAGACCTCATCCGAAACACAGAGCACGTTCCATTTGCGACACAGGTCAGCAATGCATTCCAGCTCCGAACGTGTAAACACCTTTCCAATTGGATTATGCGGGGTATTTAGTATGATCATTTTCGTTTTATCATTGAATAGCTTCTCGAGCTCTGCATAGTCCAAGACCCAGTCAGCAGAGCTAATAGGACCGTCTTTCTTGCGCTGAAGAAATTTGAAATTTTATACGCTTTATCCAAGTATAAATATTGTTATTTACCAATTTTAGTGGAATGAATTTGGGAACGCCCATTGCCATTTTGACCATAGGCTCATAGCAGTCGAAGAAGGGCTCAATAATAATGACCTCATCGCCCTGGTCAACATGACCCATGATGGTGGAATAAAGTGCCTCGTAGGCGCCGGATGTAATCAAAATATCGTTCAAGGGATTAATCTCACGTCCAATGAGTCCACTATAGAGTTTGGACAGCGCTTGCACTAAACGCAAATGACCCTGTGCCGAGAGCGATAATAAATATACCGATTAGACATTAATGGCTAGTCCTTGGCAATGGGAATCGCCATGAATGGATCGCTTAAGATGCATGTCATGTGATACTGTGATCACTTACATTTCCTCTGGTGTACTGATGCAATAACGGGTTCTCATCCTTGGCTATATCGGCCAGTGCGTTAGTGACATATGCGGGTGCGGCATCGTCTGGAAATCCTTGCCCCAGGTTCAAAGGTTTGTATTGCATAGCCAGCGCAATATATTCGTTCCATACGCTGGGAGTACTGCCTTGCAGGCGTTTTGGCAAATCAAACTTATCCATGCTGTTGGCAACTTGTTGACTGAATTCTTTTCGTTGGCTTAGGAGATTTATAAAGCTTCTATGGCGTGGTAAGGCACACACACGTCGAAAGTTTTTGAACATCTGTAATTATACATGAACTGGTTTCGGTTATCAATAATTAAGCAAATTTACAGACACACATACTGTGTGTGTGGTTTTTGTCTACGTATGTGTGTTGCAACAAGTGTTAATCAAATGTAATCCGAGAACGGGAATATTATTCGGAATTATGTCTGGAAATATGCAGCTCAGTGACGTTGCATAATGGAACTAAAGAATTCAAATCAGATTTGTTTATATACTCACGCATACACAAACACACACTTAATACTCGCGGAATGTTGCTTTTGTAGTAGCGTATCAAACTGATGTTGTACGACTCATATCTCGCTATATATATTTCTGGTTTATGGGGTAGATAATATGCATACTGAATTGAAATGTTGTTTTAGTCTAATTATATTACTAAATTCTTAATTATAAGTTTACCACAAAAACATCTGCCTGTTATCAAAAATCATTTCTTCTTTGTTTAAGTTTGACATTCACATTGACGAAACACATGTTTCTTTATTAGTGTTGGATAATGCCAATTGTTTTCATCAGCCCTGTTGAATTATTTCGCGCGAAATTCAAAAACTTCAACTAATTTGTCGAAAACTATATTTTTTTGTATATTAATTGTGAGCATCTATAAGAAAAAAATCTATATATGAACAAGTTCTGAGACTCAAAAGTCCATGAAAATTATATGCATATGATGAAGACGAGTTACTGATAACAGTAAGTCAGTCTAATTTCTACCAGTTATAGAATCCCTATTTTATTATTTACAAGAAAATTAACTACGATAGTAATAATTCGAGTTAAATTCTACCAAAATGTTTCTTAATTGTTTTTCATGAAGCAGTAAACAATAAAGTTGTTCATTGAGCTTACTGTAAAAAGGCACTCGGTGGTGTACGCTGCAGACACATGACGATATCATTTGTAGGCTCATGCAATAAAAATGTTTTATATGCAGAGCTCATGTGATGCAGAGAAGACGCTGCACCTACTACATAACACTACAATAAGTTCAATCTCTAGAGTCTCGACGTTGAAAGGCTTTCTCAGTAAACATCATGACTACGAGTACGATAATTTTCGGAAAACCTTCGCTACTTCTGAATAGTCTAAAATACTTGTCGACGGTAATGGTTATATAAATCATCTTGTTCTGGGCTGAGTCGTTGGATGTTACCCTGGCATGGGATCGAAGTTTAGTTGGCCCACTTCATTGGATCCTTTCACAGGATATGTTTCCGCGCAGCGTTTTAGTAATTTAAATTTATGCACGTTTTTAGAGCTGGCCTCTGGGTAATAAAGTTGACCTGATTGGCTCTAATTGTACAAATTAAGTAAGGAAGAGGCAAGCTTGATCACACCCTTCTATACCGCTGTCATTGAATTTAGTACCTTTCCTTTTTCTGGAATGTAATAAATAAGAAAACACAGATAATCATTTTGAAAGTTTATTTATAAAAACTGCTTGTTAATTAAGTGAAAATAAAGTGAAATCATTAAATAAGTACAATTGACAACTGAATAATGAGTAATAACATTTATAAGTAAGTAGATTAACACAATTATTAAGTTTATATGTAAGTATGACATGTAAGTACGATATTTGTTTTAAAGGTTGAAAGCTTTACTCGTACATACAAGTACTCGTATATGCATTAATATTCCGTTTGCTTGAGTTGTATGCAGAGTTTTAACAAATTAAAGCTACTAAACTTAAATCACAGATAACACTAAAGTGTTTGTTACAATATATATATGTATATGCATGTATATGTGTGTGTAAGTATTGTAATAATTTCTTATAAATGGGATCTTGCGATAGACATGTTGACACTACTGACTAATTCTTGTCTTTCGAAATCAAAGAACGCATAACAGAATTCGACTTAGGAGCTACATAGGCCATGGCTAATATTATTAATATTATTATTTTCCAATAATTCAACTTTGCCACATTTCTGTAAGTAATTACCTTAAATGCAAACGGTTTGCTTAAGTACTACCGAACAATAAGATTAAGTGTGTGTGTGCCTGTCAGTGGCTGTGTGTGTGTTGTGTGTGGGTGTAAATATGTAGATATAGCTGAAACGGTTCTTGAAATGATATGCGCTTGTTGCTTTTGCTTTTTTTTATTAATTTCCAAGACGTTCCCTGTGAATGGCACACATTTTGCGCTATGCGAATGGCAAAAAACGAAACTGTACTTCTGTTCGACATGGTCGATGTGGGCGTAGGTGGATTTAAACGTGTACTTCGGGGCAATCTTCATCCTTAATTGATGTATACTGCACTTTCTTGGCCACATTATCAAAAACTGGAGTCATCATGTACTTCAATTTGTCACGACTGACATAAACGAGGGCCACCAGCAGTCCCAATAGAATCATGCTGAGCACAATCAGCAGAAAGATCAATGTGGCGGTGTGACCTCCAATGTGCGGTTGCATTTGTCCGTACAGCTGCTCATTCTCAGCGATATTCAGAAATGAGGCGGCTGCTGCCATTGCCGCCGAGCACTCGTTCATGTCCAGTTTGAGGATGTGCACCGGAGCCGGATCAACGTGTTGTAGACCGTGGAAGCACATGAGGCTTTCCTGGTTACGCACCAGCACACGTGTCGCCTGCAACCAGGTGCGGAATGGAGCTATCTTGCAGTCGCACACAAACGGATTCAAATTAAAGTCTACGATCAGGTTGACAGTGCGATTCTCCCGCTCCTGGAGCTCGTTTAGAAGACGCATATCGCTGGGCTTGACAAACTCAAACTTGTTGCGTTCCAGATCGAGGAAGCGCAGATTGTTCAGACAGCGAACCTCAAAGTTAATGTCCCTTAGAAGATTGTCACCCAGATGCAAGTCCCGAAGCGAGGGCAAATCGCAGAACACATTGCGATCCTTGAAGTGCGTAATCTCGTTTTGTTCCAGATGCAGTTTCTGTAGCTTTACTAGCTGGCTGTTCACAAAGATGTCATGTAGATCCTCGCTCAGCTGTGGCGAGCTGTGGTCCTCAAAGGCATCGGTCAGATGGAGGCTCTGCAGGTTGCCAAAGTTGGAGAAGACACGCGGATGATGATGATTCACATCGTCTTCGAACCTCGAAATGCTCAAATTATTGTGGTTCAAGATGAGGCGCTCTACGCGCGGCACATGATGATAACTCTTGCCTCGTATCTCACGTATATGATTGCTGCTCATGTCCACAATCTTCAGCTGCTTGTAGTCGTTAATGCTGCCGAATACATTCCACGGTAGTTCGGTTATATAGTTGCCCGTAAAGATGAGTATCTCCACCTGCTCAGGCATATACTCCAGCACGCTGGTATTGCGCAGACCTGCATTTGTGCAGTTGACAATAAACTGCACCGTGCCCTCGTACATCTCCCTGCCGCAGGAGCAGGATTCCGGAAAGTTTGGCCCACAGCTTGACGAGCTCTCAGCGCTGCTCAGCGAGAGCGCTGCGCTAATGGCTAGCAATGCCACAACCAGCATTTGTGGCTGCAACTGCGGTTCGTTAGCCATTTCACTGCTAACGGAAGAGGTGGCAGTAGGGTGGTGGGTGGTTGCGTCTCCGGCGCCGGATATAGGAAGCTGCAATTAATAGTAAAGTGCAATATTCTATTAGTTGCGAATGCATTTTAGAGTAAGCTAAAAACTATAGTAACCACAAACTACAGTCGCCTCTCCCCCTAGACTCTACCTAGACTAAACCCTGTACGTAGTTGCGGCAAATTTATGCTGAATAATCTGCAGATTTATATGTGCTTTTGAAAGGCTAAACATTGCTCTGGAGGAGGCATAGACACACCTCAGGCTACCTCTGTACTGCAAAAACTCTCCACTTTACCAGTTCCGGCCACATCTCGTCTCGTCTCGTGTTTTTTGCCCATGGCCAATGAACGCCACCCACGGCGTATGAGTAATTTTGGCTTAGTGTCAAAGTTTTTGTTAGCGCCAGCCACAATAAACGCCAAAAGGGCACTCAAGCGAGCTGACAAGAAATTCAAATAAACGTAATCCCCTGCGCACCCTACTACTCCCCCCGTGGCCTTCCACGCACTTCCTCTACTACTTCTTATTACAGTTCCACCGCAGGCAACAGGTGTAGCAATCCCAATATATCTCTTCTCCTTTTTGCAGGTTTTTATAAAACAGAAACAATTTACTTATGTCAACATATATATATGTATATATATATATATATATATATAGAATTAACATATATCCTGGATAGCAATCAGAATTCTCTTTGGATCAGATTCGCGTGTTTGGAGTTCTTTGGAAGCACCTGAGGCATGTTTGGCTATCTGAGACATAGCAGAGTAAGAATCTTATATTATTCCTTCTTTTGGATAGGAGTGCATGGGATGTAGTAGCTGGTACTATATCATCTCTTCTCTGTTCTTTTAAACGAGAGTTTCTTAATCTCAATATGAAGCAATCTCTTAAGGAGATTGGTAAAACAACAAATTGACTGTTCACTTTCTTGGCCGTCAATGTTCCAGGAGCTGAGTACTGAGCCCATATGCCCCAAGCATCATACCAAGTGGTTTCCTTCTCGCCAGGACATATCTAGAGCTTACTCTCTGATGGCACTTTAATATAGTTCTAACCACGGAACGTTTCGTTTTCCAACATATTATTTTTAATTAAATTCCAGTAGTATATTCGTTTTCGATATGAGTAATAGAGGCAAGATCACTTGTAATTCAGTGGAACGTGGATCGAATTGCATCTGAAGCGATGCCAATGGGAGCTTGAGAACTGTAATCTTCAGAACAGTGAGTGGCAGAGATCTTTAAGATGCAGATTCAATTGATTCTTCTACTGATATTCGTACACTTTTGTATTATAGAGATACAAGTGTGTGCTGGAGTAAACAATCTGTACTTCAAAACTAAAGTGCCACGTTATAAGATGAAAGGACCTCTGAAAACACCACAAGCATCGGAGAATTATTGTAATCCAAGTCTATGCCCGAAAGACGTTAAACATATTGCGTGCAACAATACGTTCGTAAGTATTCTAGAAACCGGAACTAAACAGATATTTATATATAGATATTTATATATAGTGGGGCGAGAACTGTGAAAAGCCAAGGGAGGGCGTCAACATTGAGAAACACATTGAATCCATACTGAGCTTTCACAACAGTTTTCGCAATCAACTTATGTACTCGCCCATCGCAGCATCTTTGCCATTGGCCAAGAGACTACCCCCATTGCGATGGGACACTGAACTCTCCATGCTGGCGATGCGTATAACAAACTTTTGTAATGATGAAACCGCCAGTGAATGCGTTAATACACTTCGTTACCGCAATGTGGCTAAGAACATGAATACAATGTCGGGGAAGGCAAACCGGTTTAAATATCCGCACGCAGTTATACATAGTGAAATTACAGCTTGGACCAGGTATCCAGGTACCATCACTAACGAATTTATATTAAGCTATCCAGAAAATGCAACAGTTAGCGAGCAGAACTTCATAAATATTGTGTATCAGAGTGTCACCCATGTGGGCTGTGGCATGCTTATGAGAAAATTCAAATATCAAGCTCAAGCATTTTTCACCTGTTTGTATAATGCGAAAGTTAAGCCTGGCCAGAAGGTGTATGATCTGAAATGGAGTCATGGGCTCCGAGTTAAATCCACGCAGAGTCCCGCACGGATGAAACCTTGCAATTGGACCAATAGTACCGAGTTGCCCAAGGATACCAATTTAAGCACATCGATTAACCCTGTGGAGCTGAGCACAAGCACAGATCTCGCATCGACCTATAGCACCGAGCAGCCCAACAACATAAATCCTCCAACAACCACAGATAACAATACAATAACAAATACTGTATAATAACAAACCTTAAAGATTGAAATGGTATATAACAGTTATTTTTACAAGTAAATACTTAAAAGCTTATACTATAGTATATATTGTATTTGTCAAGTAAAACCCTAATAATCCCTTTGCATTATCATAAAACTTATAGATACGTTGCGAAATTCTTGTTTCTTCCAGGCAGGGCTTCGTCCGCAGTCACATCCTCCGCCATATCCTGGCGTTCCATCCTCGATTCCGGCAGATGTGGTGAGTCTCCGTAGCCTTTGTCGCTGAGTATCTTGATTTCCTATTAGCCACACTCAATTATAGAATAGTGTGACCAGCTCTATCAACGCCTAGGTAGCCACATAGGACCTCAGCTCTCTCAGACTGAATTCCCATACTACCAGGGCTGATATCATGATCAACACAACCCCTGGTCCCACCTTAGGTACTACTGATTAACATATTCTCCGACAGGTATCTGCTTACAATACATTTTCAGTTTCATATTGTATTGTACCCTTCAAATTATATAAGCATATGGTTGCTGCTGCCTCCTTTTGCTTTGTTGTCTTTGCCCAGCTGAGGCCAAGCGACGTCCAAATACCTGACGCTAAACTGAAGGTCAGCGGCTCAAGCTAAAAGTTTCCACTCTGGACACAGTGTCTATCAGGAGAGCGAATTATCAGCTCATATGCTTGAAGGATGTTATTTTGGATACGGGTTCGGGTCGTGCAAATTGACACTTTAATGAGGCAGAGTTAAAAAAGATACAAACAAGGGAAAGACGTGTCAATTTGATGTTAACCAACATGGAAAGGGACACACAAAGAGCAGCTGCATTTCGTTCAATTTCTCTTTGTTTCTTTTAACACCCTTTAAATCTGGAATATACAAAAATCAGATAATAAAACTGTGCAAAAGGCGGAAGGAAGCTGTTTCCCGCAGGTGCAGTTCTTCCGGCTCTTCAAGCTACCCTGGCATATAGTAAATCGGGTTAGGGTATGTTAGACTGGTCGAACGTAGACTTCGAGCTGGAGACACTTTAGTTCTTAGGTATATTCATCATATGCTCGTTAACTATCACAGTTAAGTATCACTTGATCATATTGGTACAAGTGAATACTTGGGATAGATATACTTGTTAGTCGTATACTTCCCTTCACTTGTTGTTAATGGGCATGTGCAGTTTTACACCTGCATTTTGTTATTGTTATTGTTTTTGTTGTTTATCTTAATGTTGTTGTTTGTAATGTTTTGTTTTCCTATTAAGAAATAAGCACGGCATAAACGCCATTTTGTGCTCACAACAAAAGAACTAAAAAAAAATTGTGTAAACATTTTTGAAAGGTAAAAAACAAAATGGCGTACAACGTCGCACTTGAACTCAAATTTTTAGGTCCCTCGCCAGGTGTGTGTGTGTATAAGTGTGTTCTAATATGTGTTACCTCCGCTTCGGCTGCCTAACAAGCCAAAACACAAACACACACACCTCACACACACCCCACACACACCCACCTATTCATATATGTATGCAGTTGCACATATTAAAGTAAGTACTTAGATTTTAACTCGCGTGTGAGTTTGGATTTTGTTACCTGTGCAGTGTGTTTGTTGGTGTGTGAACGTGTGTTGGTGTGTTAACCGCTACAATAATATTTCCACTTCTCTTCTTTGTGGTTACCTTAAGCGCCCTCTCTCTCTCTCTCTCCCTCTAATATGGCAGCTTAAATGTTTTTCCGTCCTTAACCTGCACTCGTTTTATTTTTATACGTTTTCTTTTATATTTACACTTTGCTAAAGTCTTTATAACTATGTCAGGCTGTCTGTAACACTGTTCTACAAGTTATGGTAGCTTCCCATCAGACTGAAAATCCGTAGTCTATATATATTCTATATATCCTTTGTTGCTTGAAATGATTTGTAGCAACAAGAAGAAGTAAAACAAGTTCCTCGTATGACTTCTTAAACTGTTATTTAACTTAATTTCTTGATTTAGCAATCCGTTTGCCCTTAAAAAATCTTTGAAACACCTGAAAATTGCTTTGCAGGGTATTCTAATTTCGTTTAGTTACCTGTTAACCTGCTTGTTTTTACAGCTTTCAGTTATTTTTTGGACCCTAATTTATGCAGTCGCGTAAAATAATATAAATAATGAAAATGAAAATAAAATTATAATAATAACCCAAGCGAAATAATAATAAATGTGAGTTTTTATTTTGCATTCGCATCTCGTTTCCCTTTATACAGTTTTTCTTTAATTCGTGAATACTTAAGTGCCGGGTCCTTAACACTTGCATTTGAGAACTCGCTAATGGACACTGAAATGTGCTGGAGAATATGAAATTATAAATGAAATTGGAAGCTGAGACACCCACAGGGATGACATGACGTGAATGTCATTTGATAATGTGGAACAACAAGCGGTAATAAGAGTCGCTCTAATTGGTTCGATGTGTGTGTGTTCTGTGAATACTCATTTGAAATTGGCCTAATTAGTAGATAAGTGTAGACTGAATGAAGTGAAATGAAGAGAAAGAGAGAGAGAGAGAGACAGTAAGGAAAGGAGTTAATTACAGGCTGAACTTAAATTTTCAATTGGAGATACAAAGAGACAAACAGGCTTCAAATTAGGAGAAAGCAATTTGCGTAGTTATCCTTATTTACTCTTGCAACAAACTTCGGACAACAGTTTCTAATGTCTAGAAGTAATCTATGGATATACTCCTTTTATTAGTATATATACAGATTTAACAATCAACTTTCTAATAATACCCAAGAAAAGTATAAGCTGAACATATTTTCTTGTCTAGTTATCCATTCGATAGGTCAAAACAGATCTTGGCATCTTAAAGTTGCCTTTTTCTTTACTCACTTTGAGAATTTACGGACAATCGCCACGAAGTGCACTAATTTGAAACTTTTCCTTGGGGACTTTTATGCTTTTTGAGGTACAACTAAATTGTGGGCTCCAATGCATTGCAATATGCCATCCCTTTGTCTATTAACTTATTTTGTATAACTAAATATATACTATATTTCACGTATTATATATGAGCCTAATCCTCATCCTATTTCCAATCCTGTTTCTTATGTATTGTAATATGATAGGCTGAATTCTCATTGTGGACCTGTTGATATTCCCATTTTCGACTAAATCAAGCAAAAGTTTGCCTTAAAGTAAAGTAAACTCACTTCTAATATGAATACATTACTATATATTTGTCCAGCCTTGTGCAAATATAATATCCTTTTCCTAATAATTTGACACCATTTAAACGCAAACGTGTTTCCAGCCAACATTTCGTTGCCTACTTTTGGGCGCTAACAGCTAACTGTGGAATAGCCTTTGCCTTAACGTTACATTTTGCATTTTAGTAATTTAATTTATAAGTGAAGCTGAGAAAATCCGTTTTTGGCAACAGTAGCGTCAGCCGCGTTGCCAACTACATTAGGAAAATAGGGAAATATACGGAAATGGCAATGGGGCCAACAAGCGTTTAATGTCTTGGCACTGCAGTCATTAAACAAAGAAAAGAAAAAAGAAAACAGTTTAAAAGCTCTTTGGCCCACAAAGAAAGGAGTTGAAGTAGCAGCAGCAGCTCTGCCAAAGTGGGAAAGTGGCAACTAACTGTTCTTGGCTACCCATAAATTATACTAGTGCTGCAAGTGTGCGTGTGTGCGAGTGTGTTGCACCGACGACTCCTTTTAATAAATTATAAAACCTTCCCTTTTTATGCAGCATTAACAATTGCATGAAATAAACTGTGAAGTCAAGCCACACATTTAAAATATATACTACAAAAGTAGTAAGAGTTCTGCTGCATAGTTAAAATACACATTAAATGTCAGTAGATACGAGTGTATATATCTAACTGTAGTAAACGATGACACAGAGTTAAAAATTGCATCATATATTACGCTGTTAAGTTGCACCTCAAATTTGTGCGTGGGTATAGAATTTTGGCTTGTTGCATTCTCAATTGGCGTTAAGAGTCTTGTGGCAAGTTGAACAAAAGTGGCAGCTGGAAGCAGGCCAAAAGCAATAAGGACAACTCCTTTGGCATGCAATTAAATGCGACTGCAGTCGCCGAACCGCATAAAACTCAATTAGTAAAGTTGCGCAAAAGCGCATGGGGCACGTCCACATTCCCGTAGACTTTCACGTCGACGTCTATGTCCACGTCTATGCTGGGAAAGAAAGTATTTTGTGAGCTACTCGTGGCTTCGAGGAGTGCCTACTACTGCGTCTGTTCTGTGCCCTGCGGGACTGGCCACAATACAAAATTGGTGCACGTTGACTCCATAATTTTATTATGAGTAAAAATTACGAGACAATGCACATCGAGTCCCAGAGAGACTCGAGCTTCCGATTTCCCGGTGCGAGCTAACGCCTCACGTAGCAGAGGGCGTGGTCCGGCCAGCGACCATTACTTGATCCGCTTAGACTAATTAGCAGACTGCTAATTGCACTTGAATGGAGCGCAGTAAAAGGAACTGCAAACTGGCAACTGACACTCGCCTGCTCCACGCTCGGCAGGGACCTCAAAGGATTCGTGTGGAGTTTTTTTTCTGTGTCTAAAAAGTTTTTGCACGCAAGTTGCACCAACGCAATGGTGAAACGAAGTATGAGCTATATGCGTGTGTGTGTGTGTGTGCGTGTGTGTGTGTATATTGTCGTGTGGGTTTATGAGAAATGCCCCAAAACGTGAGGTGCTCTGAAGTTCGAAGTTTATACAGTGGCAAAGTGTGTGACTGCCAAAATTTGGGCCAGATGGATGCTATGTTAGACGTAAACTTAACTGCTTAAAAGTTCTTCATAAATGTTCTAAAGATAGCTTTATGTGCTGAGGACTCTTTGGAGACAAGTATGTTACTCTGTGTGTTAGAGGAATTCTTATATAAACTGTTTTAAATCGGAAAAGGGTTTGTCATGTATATAAAATTCTAGAGGTGAATCGATTAAATTCCAAGTATCATTAAAGGTGTTGCTGGAAATGAGATCAGGTGAGTGTCTTCACAAGAAATTCTTAGTAGTTTCAATGAGGATCCCAATCTTCTTTAACTTACTAACAAATATATTCCTAGATGCACCTCTGACTATACCTTATACAATCCTATTCGCATTTTATGCACATTTTACAACTCTCATTCATTCCTTTCAAACTCTCAGTTTTGTATCCTTTTTGCTGATCTCTTTTAGCACTCATCGTTCTGATTAGGCTTTCTGTAATTCTTGCAACAAATGTTGTTGCAATTCGCATTTAAAGTCAAATAATAATACCCCCAAAATATTCACTTTTTACCTTTCTAAGTTGCAGATTATTTAATACATAGTAAACATTTATCTTTAAGTCTTACTGTTTGTAGTCATAAGTTTAATTTAAATTGAGTTTGAATAAATGGAGGTAACCTACATATCTGAAGGGTCTGTTGTGGTTTTGGAAATAATAATTGAAACTTAATATTCGGTCCAATTAGGCTTTAATAATGAATCGTATAACAATTTGCTGTGAGTTGACCGCAGGGGTAAGTAAAATCCCCCATCGTGTTGAGCTCTTATTCCACTTTATTCTATTATGTTACCTGTTAAGCTGTATTCTATCTCTGCTCGATGAAACAAAATATTGAAAAGTAACTGTTCCATATCGATTGCATTTGCAAGAAACTTATTAATTACTAATTAAACACAAACTGCAGCTGCCGGTCGAATTCCATTGTCCCTGCCCATCAACTCCCTGACCCACAATGTAATACAGAGATTTGCGCATTTTAAAGTAAGAATTGAATTCAAATTTGTAATTGGAGTCAAGCGTAACAGCCTTACATAATACATACACTTCCCAACATTGAAGCGCAGGAATCGAAAACTGTATCAAATTTTAGCAAAATTTCCAATTCCAATACATTTTCGAACAGCATTTATAACTGGGAGCGCAACAGACAGCTGTCAAATTTGATCCATGAAGCGTTTTCCCCAGTTGCCAGGGCAGTTCGAGGGCTGCTGAAAAATATATAGATGCGCTGCTAGGTTGTGGCAGTGTGTGTGTGTGTGTTGTGTGTGTGTGTCTGTTGTGTAGAGTGCGACTAGTGCAATGGTTTTGCGGGTGACAATTTCAAAATGCATGGAAAAATAACGTTGGCAGTTTAAAAGCGATACGCAAACATGCTATCTCGCTTCGAAATCAACAGCTCTTGGCCTCTCTTTCTATCAGACTTACCCATACTTTACTGCTATCTCTTTCACTGGACTGCGAAATCCATGCCGCGCGACACTTACAAATTGCATTCAAAGTGATTGCGATGAATTCAAAATTCACGCCATGAATTCGCTTTGGGAGGGCGTGGCAGCATTTAACTCTCTGAATTTTATATTATTTGTTATTTGTTTTCTTGTTTTCATGTTTCTTGTTCCTTGTTTCTTTTGTTCCGCTTTGTTTTTGTTGGTTTTTGTCCCAAATATGAATTCGTTTGCATATTTTTAGGCGTGCGCTAAGGAGTTTGCCACTAAATGGAATTAAAAAGCCAGAAAACTGTTGCAAACTGAACAAAATACGAAATGAAATGAAGCAAAATCAAAACTTTTCTGATTGAGTCTAAATGAAAAGCTTTTTCTGCGGCTGCCATGTATCTCATCTTCACCCCAGATAGATTGTTCCCCATAGAAATCGTATAAATGTTTCGTAAATTAAAAACTTTGCTCAAATTTAAAGCGTTTTACATTCAATTCACAAAGGTTTCTACTCAAGAGAACAACACATGCTTAGACCGTTAACCGGTTGCCCCATTGACTCCAATTCTTCCATCCTTTTTAATGTGACTTTTATGGAAAACTTTACACTCTCACTGTGCAATTGTTTTTCTTTCTGTTCTGTTAGGATAAGGGTCGGCAGTAAACCACAATATTTTCGATTTCAGCGTTGACAGAAAATGGCCTTTTGGGCTTCTTCGACTGCAATTTTCCAGCTATAAAAACCGTAAGTGGATGAATCTTTAATAAACGCCAGCAACAGCTAAAAAAGAAAGCAAAAAGGCTGGTAAATTTTGTATTTTTTCTACATTTTCGTGGTAAATTCTTCCGATTGCTTTTAAACCTCAGAACTGATAATCGAATAACGGGTAAAAGAGAAAGAAAACTTGTGTAAATCTGGCATTTACTCCATGCTTTATGCTGGCTTTTGAGTGTCAGTTGTTTGTTTCCAATTAGGGAGAGAGTCATCCACGTACCACGAGGCGTATGAAAATTGGATTGCCATGCTCTGGCTCTGACTTTTGGTATCTACACAGGGACAGTAGCCAGTAAGAGTCAGTCCAAGGCTTCAACGTGTTTGCCTTTGCTCTTTCTGGACAGTTTCCGTAACGGTACGAACCATGCACTGTGAAATGGAAAGTCAACAGCAACGACAAACACCCTTGACCAGAAGTAGAGCAAGGAATGGTGGTAAAAACAAAGGTGCGTCAACAGTTGACAAGTGGCTCTAAGAATAGTCATAAACATTAGGTTGCAAGGACTACAGATTGCCCTATAGAAGAAACGCTTGAGACTGATTCATCAAAGGTTCCATTCAACCAAGAGTTGCCACATAACAATGTCCTTTTCTTTTATTCTGAATCAGATCTAAGACACATTCAAATATATATATTATAGTCCTTTGACTACAGGGTATTACAACCTAAGCTTACTGTTTAGCCTCGCTGCGATGAGGTTCAAAAGAGATGGCTATAAATAGTAGTAAGCGCCTTGGGAATGTCGTCGTCGTCGTCGTCGGACAGTTACAAGAACTATGACAACGGCACTTAAGGCTAGAGCACCAGTCGGAGAGGTGGACAGAGGCTATAGGGCACACAGAGGACAAGCTAGGGGTCAGTTTGGCAGACAGTTGGTCAATGGGCAACGCAACAGTTGGTCGTTTGTTTTGGGCCCCCGGAATGACAGCGGCAGCAACACGGCAATTTGGCCTAGTTCAAAGCACACACACAGGGTACAAAGTGGACAACGTCCTCTTCTCCATTGTTGTTTCAGTTGTTGTTATTGTTTAAGTTGTAAAACTGTATTTAGCTATCAGCAATCTGAATCCGAGTGTGTCTGTGTGTGTACAGTTGTCAAGCGTTGTGTATACGCCATGTGGACAGTATTTGCGGTGAGATTAAACAGATTTTTGTATGATATTTGAAAAGGCATCGAACTTTACTCTTATAAATATTAGATCAAGTAAAAACAAGTGAACAAACTGTTCCAGAGTGTTCCCGACTAGGAAAAGCTTTAACAAAATTCTAAAATGTGAAACAAACTTTATCTGCTTCCAGTATCCAAGAACATATATATCGACTTGTCTACTGATTATGATCAATAATATATATACTTGTTGTGGTTGAAGTTGCTTACTTATTATTATCTTTATTATTATAATTTTCATCCAGGAGTCTTTTAAATTAAATCGACTTTTCTCTTGTGTCTTTACACTGCTAAAATACATCATAAAAATATTTGTTTTTATCTATGCACATCTTTCTTCTTTTTTTTCTTTTACTCTTTTTATGAAGCATTAAATATTTAACAAACTATTTTCATTAATACTTATTACTTGCAACAATTTTCCTGAATTGTTTCTGTGCTGCGCTTTAAGCAATTTTCAGTTCCTCGAACAACATTGATATATTCTTACAATTATAGAAGGCGCCGCTGCTGAACATGTGCCATGCTTCGCCAATATTTGCAGCAATTTTTCATATTAAACGACAGGCGAGGGTAGAGACAATGGGCAAGACAGAGGTAGCTGCAGTGGCAGTGGCAAAGCGGGGTGGTTGGTGCTGCAAAAGAAGCAGCAGAAGGTCGCCGAAAAGTGGCACACAAATAAAAATTGCAGTTGGCGCTGCAAAAACGGGGCTCAGCTCGCGGCAACTGTGATCAATCTTCATTGTGGAAGCGGTCGCTTGGTTGAGGGCAGAGGAATGTGACTGGGTGGCAGGTTGCAGAGATGGAGTCAGTTGCAACATATTTTTAGAACTGTGGCACTCAGGCGTGACACTTCTTTGACCTTCTCGAGCCTCGCAGACCTGTCAAAGAAAACAAACAAGCAGAAAGGAAGGAAAACCTATTCACGCTGCAATGCAAAGTAAGATAAACAAGCACAGGACAATGATAAAAGAGGTAAAGAAAGGGAGAATAAAAAGTAAGAGTCAGAAAGCAACACAAGAGAATTGTAAAATATTTGCAATTGGCGCCGCCGTTAAAAGGGAACAAAGGAAAGGAAGGAAAGAAATGATAGCGCCAGAGCAATTGGCGCAATGAACGAAGATGAAGTGGCAGCTGGACTTTGGATTGGTAGCCAAACTGGGTGAGCTGCATCCAGGATTGATTGGTCACCAAGGGCGCCAAGAGTCAATTGTGCTCTATCTAGAAAATTAGTTGCCTTGTCAAACCGTTAACATGGCTACGGGCCAGCCTCAATCAAAGCTACAAACCAGGTCAAATACAGGTGCAAAACCTGCTCAGATTTCTGATATATAACATTTTTAGCGGAAAAACAAAATGAATTACTTAAACGTAACTGGGATTTAAACTTGGCGCTGAGTTGGGGTCAAATGTTTTCTTCTCTTGCATTTTTTCCCTTTTTTGCTTAAATTTTTTCTGTCATTTTTTCTAATTTTTCATCGCAACACTTTTTTCCTAGTTGGTTTCTTCAAGCTAGTCGTTACTCTAGTTACTCTTATATACACTAGTTATTCTTTCGTTCTCGTTACTTTAAACTCGTTTAAGATGTTACTTAAGACTTTCCATTCCATTTGAAACCCGATACTTTAACTTATTTCTTTCTACTCTTAAGCCTTTACCCCTTCTTATGATTGTTGTCCTGTTACTTTTTTTCTTTACTTTTTCCTTGTTACTTAATACTAGTTACTTCTCACTCCTTACTTCACACTCGTTACTTAACACGTAACTCTAGGCTTTTTGTTCCCATGTTGCCTTGGAAATTTTTCCAACTGACTTTGAAAAATCTCTTTCATTTCCGTATGAGCTCTTGTTCTTGTTGCTTTTCTTTCCGCTTGTTTGCTTCGAGTATCTTTCAGCATTTGTAATACAGTTTTTGTTGTTTTTTCTATTCCTGTTGTTGTTGTTGTTGATAGGGGACTATGCGTTGGCATTGCATTTATGCATTGAATTTCTGGCCAAGAATGCCTCGTCTGCTTTTCTGCTCGTCGAGGTCTTTTATTGTAAATTGCTTTGTGTTTATGTTGGGCCTGGCTGGAAAAGTTTAGGGCTTTCAAACAAATGATATTGGTAAGATGAAGCTGTGCAGGCGACGAAAGGTGTGTGTGTGGACTGAAGTATAATTGTTTTTCTTTCATAGGTATAAGAATTACTTTCAGTTTATGTGTTTACTTTGACCTAGAAATAGAAAGTGCTCAAAGTTTGCAGATTTCAACATAATTAAAGAAGTTTTATTTTAAGCAAACTTTGTTTTAATCTGAATATAGTTATAGTCCTCAAAGTATCTTGGATCTTTCTATTAATGCTTTTCAGTCCTTCTGCAATTGCTAAAGAACAAAAGCTGCCAATTCAGAGAGATTAACAAAATGCAATTCGCTGCGCTTATTGCCAAATGTTTTCTAAACTTTAAGACTGTCTCAACTAACAGCCAAGTAAAGAGTCTTAATCCCAAAGAAAAAAGAAACCTTTTGAGAGAAATCTATAAAACTAACATTAATGCCTTAGTTTTGAGCTAAGCAGCGAAAGTTCTAACCAGGCTAGAAGAGTAAATACCAAGAGGAGGAAGTTAGTATAGAAAAGAGGGAAGTTTATGCCGAAAAAATAACAGAATAAAATCTTGCGCAAAAACTTTTCGCACGATTTTAACGCATTGCAAAGCGCTGCTTAAGCCATAAACATTTTGGTTGGGTAAAAAGGAGGAGCTCAGGGTGGAAAGTGGCAGCTGAAGGGGTCAAATGGGTGCAAGGCAGCTAACACGAACTGCAGTATTCCCGGCAGTCGAAATTGGCAGTAGACCTGCAGAATGATAAAAATTTGTAGCGCGACAAGTTTGCGTTTCAATTTGATGTAAAGCAGGCTTTGGGGCTATGGGATGAAGTATTGAGGACGCGGATTAAGTAAAGACAGCTAAGAGAGAGAAACTGTTTGGAAGCTAGGTACAACTTGAGCATTGGTAGGGTGGCCCGACTGCAGTTCCTACGGACAAAATTGAGAAATGCTTGAATTGCATTTTTCGTTCAAGGCGACGACTGATAAAGGGTTGCAAAGGGCATCCACAGGGAGTAGGGATAGGATTGGAGAGAGTTGAGCGATTCACTGAGCCACTTAGAGGAGGTAATGAGCAACTTGCAGCTGAAGTGGCACAAGTTGCAATTTTATGTTTGTTATGACATAGTCCACCCACTTTTGCCAACTTGCTCCAATCCCAGCTGAACAGAATCTATCCAAGAACATGCATTCAAAATGCATTCCTTCTCCTGCTCTCAACATAAGTTGCGCGTTTGTGTAATTAAATCATTGAAACTGACTTTGCCCTAACTGCGGGCAATGTGGGTGAAGGCTGTGCCTTCAGCGCAAGGACTCAGAATCTGAGTTGCAGAAAGCAAGATTCAAGATTGGCCTCCTTAAATCACACAGTCAGCGTATACTTCGCAGCCATAAAAACGTAATTGGAACCGCGGATGTGAAAATTCAAGAGTGCAAATGACTTTGAGATGCAGTTTTCCTGTTTTCTTTACATCTTCTTTGCTCGCATCCTTGCCTGCACGCAGCTGATATGATTGCTTCAGCAATCTTCCCAAGGCGGGTGGTCTGCCCACCGCAGACTTCAATCACGAGCAGATAGTTCACTTTAGAGTCTACTTAAATCTCTTTTGTTGCGCTTCCGTAAAGCATTTATCAATTCGATCACTCAGGCTGTTATTTACCCTAAACAGTGGACTTGTATCGTGTCATTAGATCTATATTGGATCTATATCTATTTCATCGCAATCTGCTGTATATCCAAAACCATTCATTGGCCTTTCTTAGTTAATGTCTCTGATATACAAATGAAAACTCAAGCCTGCAACATATATCAGTTTCATATTCATAAAGTTCAATAAAACTTCGCAAATATTAATACTGGTAAACTTAAAAAGAAGTATTGGCCTCAAGAGTTCCTTCTGAATGACTTTCTACTTAAGAAATTGATAGTAGTTCCTTTGACTTACCTTTTTCGCAGAAGTTATGTGAAGCTCCTTCTGTCTTAGTAGTGTAGACTCGCAGTCAAATATTCGTTGTTAAATGCTGCAATGAGAAGAGTAAAAAATAGTCGTTTTAATTTCGTGTCAACATTACTTTATATATTCAGCAGATCTCTAATGGAGCATTATCCTATAGGCGTCTATCGCAAGCCGCAATAAACTGTGAATATTTAAGTTTCATAAAGTTTTACAAACTTTCTTAGTCTCTTTATAATATCTTTATAAGACATTTAGTTAGTTGGCACTCAGCTCTCAGGCCACAAGTTATTCAAAAAGTTTTCTACAATTAATGTCCTTAAGTCATTTACACTCCCATTGCTAATTTATTTAAAACAACTTTCAGTTTGCCATTTGCCATTTGCTATTTGCTTTTTATATATTTATTCTTTCTGCAGTCAACTGCCTAAGCTCCTGGGAGCTGTCCTACTGTCTCCCCTTCGTATCTCCCCTATTGTCTGACATAAGTGAAGGCAAATGAAACTCTAACCCAAATTTATGCTTATGGCTACAAGAATTCTTATTCTTGTTTCTTTAAAATTTGTGAGCAATATGCAAACTGATCTACGACATGGCATTTGCTTAAGGGTTCAAATGATATACTATAGAACCACTTGCTCTAATCTTGGCAACAATGTATAAATATAAACACAAAGAAATAAAACAGACTAAACACTGCAATTGATAAGAAGCTGAGCAGAAACGGTGAACAAACTGAAGCAAGAATTAGAGATGAGCTTAGGGGTAGAGACGAACCTGAACAAAAATCAATATGCACAATTTAGGAATTTCATTCGGGAGTAGAGTATAATGCACGAAACCAGCTTCACTTTGTAAAAGAGGGTAAGGGGTATACTCGTAGCAATACTTGAAGATATAAGAGGAAAGATTGACGATATGTCTAGAAAAATTTATGAAACTTCTGGGTGTTTGGCAGAACATGAATTAAACTCTCCAGAAAACTTTAAGTTTGGGTGACTCTGACTTAAAACTAACTTTTATTAATATTTTAACTTAACGTGTAATAAAAATTAATAGTATTTTATAAGACTTTGTAAAGAAAACATGTGTGAGGTATGTACTGAGATTAACGTTGCAAACTTGCTAAACTTCAAAGAGGCTTAACAGATTTCTTTGCTCATTTTTCTTGATTAATAATATAAAAAATGGTACTCTGGATCTTCAGCATTCAAATCGAAAATATTTTCTACTTATATGATATACGATATATTATTTAGTAGGTATAACTAGCCTTAAACCGTCTTAAAAGCTAACTATAGTGGGAGATTTGAGCGAATAGAGTATTCGGTTTGGGCAGGTTTCTTTTTCTTTTGCTGTCGGCAAACAATTTGCATTGTCCTTTTCAAAGGCTGAAAATATTTATGTAAACAAGCGAAATGCATTATGTGCCCAATGCTGTTGTTTTCATAATATTTCCAAACACAAAAGGTTGCACAAGGCAGCAGTCACCAGGCAGTAGGCAATGGGAGGGCAGGACAGAGACAGGATATAGTCGGGGAAGTTCGCAGTCAGTGAGCAGCAGTTGCCAGTCAGGAGTAACAGGGCCCAAACAGAAGTTCCAAACATATGAATTGCATTTTGCCACGCCCACACACACACACAGACCCCTTTTACACCCATACCACTACCTCGTGTTGCATGAAGTTTTGTCTTTCAGATTATTGCCTTTGTGCATATGCTTTAATATTTTCATATTCTCTGCTGTTTCTAAGCCTTTGACTTCACTGTGTGTGTGTGTGTGGGTGTGTGTGTGTGCTGCTGGTAGCGGAAATAAAGCACAAAACTTTCTTAGCATAGGCTGACCCACCATAGAAGTTAACACGCACACATGGATGGTTCGCCACATATTTTTTGGCTTTTTGTGCTTATATTTGGAATTACTTTAGGGCCAGCACTGGCCATGATTTACTTATAAAGTCCAATTTATGGCTTAAACTAATTGTCTGAATAATTTCGAGCAGCAGCAACAGGCACAGCTTTCACAACGTTTGCCTTCTGTTTATGAAGGCGTCTCTAAATTAAGTCCTCAGCCAAAGTGACTGCCATATTACGCATACGTCACGTTGACAGTCCGAATTTGTTCATCTTTGTGAAACTGCTTGACCATCTGAAGGGTTAAGTTGCCCACATTCAGACTAGATTTATGAGTGAAACGAGTGAAGTGTGTATAAAGTTAAAAGCAACTACCACTTTTAGTTGTAGCTCAAGTTTTAGAGAACGGAAATTAAGTCAAGTTTCGGGTATTTTCTCGAAAGATTCTTTCCCTACTGCTCTGGATTTTAATACATATTAAGGACTTGACATACTCAGTGTGACATTTTGAAAGTTTGCTCACTTAAAACACATACATTCTTAAGGAAATGAAACCAATTGTCAGTATTATGTTTGAAAAGAGCAAAATAAGCTATAAGCGCTGACCAATTGATATCTATGCTTAAACTAGTTGGGAATTACAAGCGCTTAGCCTGTATTAAACGACTTTTAGTATTATATTGAGCTTTACCTAGTATTATCCAGCTTTTCACACTGTGCATGACTTTGCATTGTGCTTAGCTTATGCTCTTAATCTATTCTTCAGTTTGTTGCTTAAAAGCTGAAAATAATTTGCAATTAACACCTGAAACTGTTTTTATCTGTTTTGTATTACAACATTTTCTGCTTATCATGACTTTGTATTTTATTATCTTAACGCTTCTCTTTTACCAAAGCCACTCCACAAAGTCCTTAAGAGTTGGCAATGAGATAATTTCGTAACGCCTGAAGATATGCAACAGTTTTAATCCTTCTTTTATTCCCTTTAGGATAAAACTTCTACTCGGACCTAATCCTTGACTAACTTGTTGTCTTTGTTTTGTTTACCCTCTTGCTGCACTTTGTGCCCTTAACAAAGTTGGCTCTAAGATATTCTTATTAAAAGTATCTTAACGTATTCTTTCGTTACGATGAAAGTGGTTGAATCTCAAAGGATTTTTCAACAATTTTGCAACTATGTTTATTGATTTTAACTCGATTATGCGTCAATTAATCCTTGAAGAGATTTAATCACAGCTCATTGCTTCCTTGATATTAAAAGTTTTACATATAGTCCTTCAAAAGTTTTTTCCACTTAATGCGTTTCATTTGAGTTTAATAATGCTGCGATAAAACTTCATAAGTTTATCCTTTTCAACCTTTATTTAGCAGTATAACATTTTCTTATTTAAATTTTCTTCTAGATTGATTTTATCTTTTAATAACTAGCAAAGGAGGCACACAGCGTGTCTGCCTGACTTCGATACGAGTATATCCTTTTTGTCTGCCAAACAATAAACTGCGCCCAAGTGCTCCAAGTTGTGTTTTTCTATTGTCCTGACCGGATATCATCCTTTGTCGCAGTTTGTGGCTTGAGTTTTCTGTCTTTGTTGTACATATGTCAAATGCATTATCTATTGTAGCTCTCGCCTGCGTCTAGTTGGTTGGCTTTAGGCCTGATTTTGACACACCCTTCAGCTAACCATTTCATGGCAAAGGAATCTACCATGCATACAAATAAATGTAAATAATTTTGCTTAGGTTTTCATCAAGATTTCAGAAGTCTGCGGAAGTAATTTTCATAGTTTATGCAATTCATTGAAATTCAAACATTTTTGTTGACAAAATGAATAAAATGCATTCTCTGCATGGCTGAGAATGTTGGCCCAAAGCTATTCAAAGTCTTAACTCGTATTTTATTTATGTCAAATTAATTTTTGCTTTATTTACCGGATGCAATGGGAGCGGGAATCTGATTCAATTAGTCTTTAGTTGCAGGTTCTCAGTCAGAAAATTGATTACAAGCCATTGTCTGATGCAAGACTCTCCCACAGACACGCCCAAAGCATGTTAAACTGTCAACAATAACAACTGTCGAACACGATAAATTAGTGTGCATAGAAGTTGATTATCAACTCTCTTAGTCCATAGTTCTGGTGTGTCGCCCAGCACGCAAAGTGTCAGTTAACTAGTCTCACTTCATTTTTAATGAAAGCCACTAAACCCTGCGGAGCTGCCGCTGCCGATGCCATTTGCCATTTTTGCTGATGTCGCGTTAATTCGGCGCCAGCTGCCAAATGTCAAAATGTCAAATGAACAAATGTTCGCATCATGAGAAATGCATGCCACAACACTGACACGTGTGTGGGTGTGTGTGTGTGTCGAAACTTGGGTAACTCAAACAGCCCCCCATAAATACTTAATGCTTGTCTGAAATAGTTATTCAGTCTAAGCCCTACAGCTCTCACCTCCTTCAGGCTAATAATGATAATGCCCATTATTAGCAGCTGCAAGAATTTGGACGGATTGAGAATTTGCATTTTGGCATTTTGCTGCCACGACTCATTACACTCTGCAACAAACTTGGTTAATTTTAGATGCTAATGCACTGGCAGCCTAGATTATTCTGGAGTTCTTCTTAAAGTGTCACATCACTTGTCGACTTTACAAAGTATTTGTACTCTGTGTTGGTAGAAACACTAAAAAAATCTAAAGGCTTGGATATGGAGGCTCTCACAGTAAGTCAACTTTAATACACAGTAAACTACACAAAGATCATACGTTTAACAGAATACTTGACATTTAAATCAGACTCTGATATCTGAGGATTGCGAAATACCCAGAAAAACCCAATCAGATCATTGTTTTCTCCATTAGTAAAGCTGTTAGTTTTAGTTACTTGGTGCTAAAAAGTTAAGAATTTGCTTTCTAATAGTTTGAACTTAAGAAAAAGTCTGTTATAGCCAACACAAATATCAACAGTGAGGTTAAAAGTAGGTCTCGAAGGTACAGAAGGTCATCACGCGGAATTTATTACCCAACTAGTACACATTTTTTTTTTAATATATCACGAATTTATTTCTTTTGCTTGAGACGATTGTGAATTCTTTGATTTTCTTTCTTAATTTTTCTCATATTATTTTAAGAAATTTTATCTATTTATATGTATGTATATGTTTTAGCCTAAATTTAAGTTACAGCCTTATTTAAAACTTAATTTAAATTGAATTCTAATGTTCTTTTTACTCCCAAATACTTGTTGGTCGACTGTTAATAGTTGACATTAAAATAAAATAAAGTAAAATTTCTTTCTCAATTGAAAACACTTGTTTGCCAGTGTTAGGGGAAAACTATTGTTAACGTTCTACTTTCTTCAATTACTGGCCTTATGGCATCGTAATGTTGCAGCCATGACTTTTGCCCATGAATTATGACCACATTATTACCAATTATGTGAGTCTACTTCGAAGCAGCCTGCAGTCTGCTATAGCTCCAAGTATTTATCAAACTTCAAGCTTGGTTAACATTTTTGGCTCTAATTGAATTAGCGGCTGCTTCTGTTTCTCTCACTTGAGACTTGGAGTCGTGATTTGAAGATTTGTGGCTATGGCTAAGTTCGAAACGAAAGCCAAACCATAATTCGCCTGCGTTGCCTGAAACTGATATAATGTCACAGGGATTTGTGCTTTGGAGTATAACAAATCGCATAGCCCCAACTCAGTTAAGTTTATGCATTACTAGCAAATGCCGAAGTTCAGTGTCTAAGCCAGAGCCACTTCAATTGAGCAAGGGATGTAATTAAATTCCAGGTGCGAGCGGAAGGTTTACCTGTCAGTAAGCAGATAGCAGTTAACTTAGCTAATGGAAGCAAAGCTCCATGAAATTGTCCGTCAAATGATTCGGTGGTTGCTGCTGCTGCTGCAGTTGAAAGCCTCAGTCAAAGGACTAAATTAACTTCGGCCTAAGTTGTTATGGATGAGCTGCTCGCTCAAGTAGCTCTTAAGATAATTACGCTAAGATATTGCAAACGAGTTTATATATTCACACAGTTCTATTTACGGCAAACTGAAGCGAGCTGCACTTGATTTAAATTAACCTGCCATCGGCTTGCAGCTCTCCATCAATCAATGTCAAGAACATATCGCAGTATATTTTTACAAATATTCACTCGCAACTTGTAAATGACAAAAAGCAAAGTCAAGCGAAAATGTAGGTCAAGAAATAACTCCATTTTTTCGTAGAATTGAAAGTAACGCAAACTTATGTAGAAGTTGAAACATTTATGCTTCAGCAATTTGATAAAGAAATGTTTGAAAATACCTCAGCTAAAAAAGAATTTTCAATAAAAAAGGATTTCGACTATTGGATAAACCTAAGTAAGTACCTGGAACACACACACAACAAACTACACACAGATATATTATATATATTTCTCACAATCAGTTGAGCAACTGCTGCATAAGTTCGCTCAGAGCTGAAGCTATTTTGAGAAAGAATAAATATATTAAATAAACATGTATTTATTTATTATGTAAATACATTTCTGAAACACAGATTGAGTATATATAGTATACATATATGATATATACATCTAAAAGATATTTAATTTTTCTTCTTTGTTTTTCCTTGCAGAACTGTTGCCTGACAATTGGCGGGGGGTGCGGGGAGAAGGGGAAAAGGGCTGCTCGGAATTATCAACGCACTTATTAAAAAATGCAGCGCGGCATTTCCGTTTCTCTGACAGTTGTCGATGTCGGCGGATCGGGATTGGATATGGAAATTCGGGCAGGGACTGCTGTGTGGGCGACCCTTCTTGTTTGTCCCTGAATTTAACGACCACTCTTCGCCCTCCCTCCCTTTATCCATCCCTACCCCTGGCCTGCTACTGTTCGGCATTTCTCCGTTCTGTCCTGGGACTTGCAACGTGTCGTGTTGCGCCCTTGTGTTGCTTACGTGATTTATGTCGCATGGCATGCAAATACACGAGTAAACATGCAAAACACATCTCAGACCATGCTTTACTTGCCCACATACATATAATTATATATTAACATATAGATATATATATAATTATATGTATGTGGTATATAATGTATATAAGAAGATAATACAATATATGTTATGTCTGGGACTGAGTAGTTTCAATGTTTGAATGCAGACGTTGATTTCGACTGAACTGTGGCTCTAAAAGGAGTACAAAGTGCTTTAAGAGACTCCTAAAAGAGTTGTTTACTCTGCCTAAACTGTATATGAGACTTGACAAGTTATATATCTTTGATAATCCCAAGTAAATTAACTTATTTACAGATATACTAATATATATGAAGCATGATAATCAGAAAGACCAACTTTCATATATAATATGGCTAGGATATATTCAGAAAGTTGTATGTACGATATACTTCAAGAAGAATTTGAAGCCGCTTAGAGTTGTCTATTATATATATACTTGTATAGTATAAATATACATATAAAGATAGTAACACTTAACTGGTATTAGCTATAGTTAAACTCAGCTGTTAGACAATCTAGCAAAAGTGATATACACTTATACTTTTTTCTTTTTTAAAAATGATTTTTTTTTTTGAGCTTATTTAAGAAGCTCTACGGGAATATTCCCCTTACATTTTTACTGAGCTGTTTGTACAGTTGTATAATAGTATTATACTAACTTAAATAAAAGTTAATAACACGTGCTATACTTGTATATTCCATATTTATATTTTTATGCTGTTTGTTGTCAGAGAACTTTTCAGAACTCTTTCGAGTTGTTAATGGCTTTATATAATGTGTTAATCACCTTCTGTACATATTTTACCAATATTATTTATTCTGTGGCAATTAGTTGTTAAAATGTGAATCAACTTGTCACGTTTCGTTATCGAATTAAATCGATTGTCCTTGTCACAAATTTAACGCAATGCATTTTAAATAACTTTTTAATGAAAAGGGAAACAAAAAAAGAATAATTGAATAACTTATTTCCGTTGATTTCTGAATAGTTAATTGTGTTCTATAAATAATTGTGGCAAAAGGCAAAAAAAGGAGATCAGAAATGAAGGAAAATAAAATACATTTTGTTAATGAAACCACAAAACATTTTATAGTATATTTTTTGACCATTTCAACTCATTTAATTACAATATGGATTTACAGCTGAAATTGACACTTTGACTTTGGCATACGCTTGAAAGTAGATTATTGAAAAAACAGTTATGAAGCATAGTTAAATTAAGTAAAAAAAACCATAACAAGTTATAGTTGCATGCACTCGACTAAGAGCAGCTCTTGACCCTTGTGTACACACACACATTTACACACACTCGACGCAAATGCAATGCAGATGATGTGCTCCAGAATCGTAAATTATGTCTGTTATAACTTTTAACTTGATTTTACTGTTTATAGTCTGATTTTTTATGAAATTTGCAGCAGGGTTTAATAGTTGACTCATAACTCAGGATGAAAATGAATCTGGCTGAGCGTAGTTTGTATCATCCTACAGACAGAATATGCAACAAAGTTGATTCGCATGTGGTATAAAAGAGAGTTATAAGAGAGAGTTATACCTTATACAGACACACAGGCAGTGATAGCTTGATTCTACTATTCATACTGATCAAGAATATATATAGTCGAAGAAGCTTTCTTCTGCCTGCGACTTACATTTGCACAAACTTTTCAGTTTCCTCTTTCGCGTTTTTAATGAGTTGAGGAATGTTCCAATATTTTGCCAGATTTCGCAAACTTTGTATATCCTTTTCGAGGTTATGTCTAGCTCCGCATTTGAGGTCAAGTAAATTGGACATGTAAATTTCAAATGGTTTAAGGAACCACAAATAAAACGTCCAAATAGCTGCCACATATGGACTGCAAATAAAACCCTCAAATAATTTTGCTATCGCGCTGCAACAGGCAAACAGGAGCAGACAGCTGTGGCAATGTCCTTCTCGAGATTATGTTCTATCCGTATTTTGTATGAATTAGATATGTAAGTTCATATTTTTACCTATTTTGAATGGTTTATAGGATCAACAACTAGACATTCAAATAAGTCTTTTATCGGCTTGCAACAGGCAAGCAGCAGCAGCCCTTTGGACTTCGTGACAGATGTGGCAGCTATTGTGTGTCCTTTTGAATGTCCTTTTGTGTGTCCTTTTTGAGGCTATATGTTGCTTAATCCCTATTTAACGCGTCATGTAAATTAGTTATGTAAATTATATTTGCACTGTTAATCAGATGTGACACAGCTGCAGAAGTTGCAGCTCATTCTGATAATTACATATGCATTTCCAGCTTTACCCTCTTTAATAAGCTGCTTGTTTGTGCGGCTATAACAGATGTCGAATAAAGAAAGTGTGGCTTATAGAGTATCTGTAGTGTGTGTATTGGCTACAAATGCATCCACATCCGACAAAAGCCAACAGCAGCTGCACAAGTTTCCTTCAAATATTTGATTTTAATTTTCAGGAATTGACCAAATGGCTTAATGACTCACTGACTCCGACTGTTGATTGATTAATTGATTGATTGATTGATTGGCCGACTGATTGATTGTTCCAGTTGCATGTTCCCGTGCTGTTGCAGCACCTTTGTTGCAAATCTATCCAAAAGATTTCCAGACTGACAGCAAACATTTTGGAAATTCTATCATTTAGTTTTTAGTCGCTGAAGAAAAATACTTGTAGCTGTCGGCGTTTTTCTTTTTGCTGATAATAATCAACTCGAATGTTGTTTCCCACAACTGATTCTCCCCCTTTGCCGGGTGACTGGTGACTATCTCGGAATGTGTGTGGGATGAGGGTGAGGTGTAAAAGTAAAAAACGAGAGAAAGAAAAACACACGAAAGTCAAACACTGAGAAATAAAAAAACACGCTGAGGTGGCACCGGCAAAAAGTAAACGGCGTGTAAACTGCCGGCACAGATATAGTCAGATATATATATATATATACTACATAATGCTTACACACGATGTTGTTGTAGCTTTATCTGCTGTTGTTGTTGTTGTTGCTGTTGTTCTGGCTGGTCGCTTTGTGGCGCTGGTAGAAAAAGCAAATCGTGTCAATGACATTTGGTGACATACGCCGCTAAAGCAACACACACCACACACACACACACACAGCACAGACAACACACGAACCACACACAGAACACAGATATGCCGAAAGTGGAGTAGGGGTAGGGCGGGATGGAGAGCTGGCTGTAGGGTGTTGGGTGGAGGAATCCACCAAGAAAGATGCTCAGCTACATACTTGGACTAGAAAGAAAAATCCAATACAACAACAACTGGTTCTGGCCATACTTATAGTTGTGGATGGGGTGGGGGGCTGCAGGGGGGATTGTCGTACAATTTACAGTTATAATTTGTGGGCGCCTATTAATAGAAACTCTTTTGGGGTCATTTTTTCTGTATGCTGCTGCTAATTCGATTGGGATGGGGCCAAGTAGCCGCTGGCTAAGTAGGCTGATGTGATGCGGGCTACCTCTAACCCAGTTCAGTTGGTCCAGTTGGTAACAGAGAAGAGTATTGCTTTGTGTGTTTGTGGGTGGCACATTGATTTGTGATTGATTTAGGATAATCCTTGAAGATAATTTATCTGAAGTGGGCGTTCAAATCGCTTGTTTATTTAAGGATTCAATTTAAGATTGATGATAGAAAAGAGAGAGAGAAAAAAGGAAAAACATACAAGTAACTGCTGAGTGTTAGAGATAGCTGTTATATATATATATATTAAAGGTTATAAAAGTAATGAAATATTCTTCTAATACACAACTCTTATATTGCATATAGTTGAGACAAAAAGTAGACAGTTTTCATTGATAGACAAAGAAGGTTCTCAGTTTATTGTGGAAAATCTGAACTGAGTATAAAATGATTAAACAGAAAACATCTAAAAGACAAACTCTTAGGTGTTCCCATGGCCTCTTATCTTCCAACTATCAGACATATGTATTACTATCAATTATAATCTATACATATATATTTAATCATTCTTCAATTGAAAGCTGTCATTTCTCTCAGTTTACAAGAAGTGATAAAATGTAATTCTATACATATTTGCCATACTTTGATTATTTGTTCAAAATTCTGTGTATCAATTTCCCCAAATGGAAATTTATTGGATTCTTTAGTTGTATGTTGGTGGAATATAATTTGATTTGCGTGGTAAATTTTCTGTCAGTGGCCATTTAGCTGACCGCAGAGGGTTTATTTCAGAACCTTTCGAATGGAATTCATTTAAAGTTAAATTCCATTTAAAAATAAGCAGAGAACAAACGAAAATTGAAACGGAAAAATGACTGAAAATGCGAAAAAAAAACCTTTACCAACAATTTGTGTTGCTTTTCTGTTTTCCGCTGCGGAAATTGTAATTTAAAACTTTGTCACTGTGACATTTTCTGTAGTTGTTTTTAACTCCAATTGTTTTCTCTTTTGTTGTAGTGTGTGTATTTAATTTCATTACAAAATCATTTTCAAAGGCATTAAAAGTTCAGAGAGCTGTCGCCAAAAAATATATAAATATATTCACAAAATCAAATGATCAAAGCCCTAGTCAAAAAACTGAATGCAAGAGATTTTTTATATAACAAAACAATTGTATTATAAATTGTATAAAACTAAAAGCAAAATGTTTTCTCTATCCTTAAAGATATTCTAGATTTTTCTTGTACTATTTCCACTCAAAGAAGACTCCAGCTAATAGTGCATGATGACACTTTATGAGTGATATAATAGCTTTTGTGACATTTGCACATGAAGTATACGCAATGTGTTCACTTAAGGTTGATTACTTTTGGGTTGTCTTGAGCTGCGATTCAACAATTGTTGTTGCCACCAAATGTCATTTATCTCGCATGTCAACAGAGCGTGGCAAGTGGCAGCAGAACCTGCATAGAAAGAGATCGGGAATCGGGAGTTGCGGTTTTCTGCAACTGTCAACTGTTTGTCGCCTTGAGAACTGACAAGGAACAGCTGTCGCCAAGGGGATGTCAGAGTTGACAAAGACCAGATGAATGTTTTAAAGACAAAACAGCGTAGAAGAACTTTTCCACTGGGTCTTAAAGGCTAAAAGTTTTGAGTTTATAAAGTTGCTAAGCTGTTTTCCTTGAATGGAAATTCAGTGTAAGGAAAATATATTGAAATATGAAAAGTTCAACCTTAGAATAACTAAGAGCGTTGAAATGAGAAGACAATTTTTTATATTAATATCATACTAAAGGAATCTCGAAGCATTTTGCTGACTTTAATATATTTTTCTTCCAGTAGAAACTCAAAATGTTAAATAAGTTAAGACAAGTTTTACCTACGAGATTCCTAACAGTCTCTCTGAGTTCGATCGGAGCAGATAATGTGTGTTCCATATGGATTTTTATCACCAATATCTCTTCAGAGATGTCACATTAACCTGCCATAATTTTATAATGAAAAGTTAAGCCATTTTTATTATATATGTAGAGTCTCAAAGTCGTGGCAAAAGCTGTCATAATAAATGCAAGTTTCTTATTTATAAAGTTGTTTTTTATATTTTATGCACCTTCGGGCCAATCATAACGAGTAACTGGCATTTTTTATATCTCTTTATGGCATTTATTTTTATTATTATTATTCTTCGTCCCTGCTCCACCCAACAACATAGTTTGCAATCTCTTGTTTCATATTATTTACAATAATTTACATTTGCATATTCCAACTGCACGAGGAAAACAATCTTTCCAAAGAAGCTGCAGAGTGGAAATGGCAGATTTTCCTGCAGGGCGCTAGAGCTCAAGTTTTGTTAAACTCGTAGATTGGAGGGTTTCTGCGTTTTATCCATAAATAATTCTTATTTAACTTTGAAAATATAATATAGTATAAAATAGGGGAATAATTTAAATAGATAAAAATAAAGGGTAAGCAGTTGCTTTGAAGTGAATAATAGTTGCTTAGGGGAACTCAGCGAGAAAATTCCCAACGGGTAAATATAATTTCTAAATATACTTATGCTAATATACTGAACTAATATTATAGCTATAGTTATAATTCAATCAGGTAGTGTGTTTATTAAGTGGGTTATTTAGTCTTTCATATATATTATCTCTTAATTTACACCTTTACTATAGCAGCCACATATCGTTACAAGGAGAGGCTGTGACTAGATATAGCCTAAGTTATCTTAAGCCAATGAATGAATGAAATTATGTACTATAAAAGATTCTATTACGATTTACGTTGCCATTTTTAAGCTTGATAACTTGTAACTTATGTTTAATCAGAAATATAAGACGAAATCTTCTCGCTGTTCAGAGTATATGACAGCTGCTAGAGAAAGCTGAAGATGTTGTATCTTGTAGCTTGACTCTCACTCGAACTATAATGCATCAAAGTCCATATCAATTTCTATAGTTTTCCATATTATTTATGTCTACCTGATCTACTTTACACATTCCAATAGATATATAACTAACATTGAACATGTCGCAGCTCATCTACAACGTTTTCACATATCGTTGTGATGTCACTAATTTCGTTATTCATACGCCCTGTTGCACCAGCTAAAGCAGAACTTACAGTTCTAATCACATTTTGGAGTCACATTCGGTTCGATGCACAGTTAGCGCTGATGTGATACATCATCATCAACAGAACATGCTGCTAGCATTTGCCCTGTTCGACCCATTCCAGGAATTGTATAATAACATTTGATATCAAAACGAGCTCCATCTTCATATGGTGCATGCATAATTAATTGATGTGCACATGAATAATTATAATTACCAACAAGGACTAACGTGATGTGTGCGAGACCAAAAATGGTAACACGGCAATACTAACAACACCAAAAAGAAGTCAACAGCAACAACTGTCATCAAAATTTAAAATGATTGACAATGCTACCCACTGTGGCAGTTCCTCTCTCTCTTTTATCTGTCATGTTCCAGATATCTGACATAGAAGTGCTCTATATATATAGTATAGAATCCGTTGAACAGCAGCAACAGAATGTGCCACGTTAATTAGCTTTGCGAGCTGCAACATTTTGTTAACATTTCAGCATTGGGCACAACAACAAAATGATTTTATATAGGTGTAGATAGAGGGAGGGGGAGGGTAGCTTATAGCTACCCCTTTTCGATCCCATCCCAGCTAGCTGCACCCCCTTCTGTCGCAACTTGATTACTGAATAATTGAGCACTGCGTATAATGATATTCGTATTCAAAATTGGTCGTCATACATTTCAAGCCAACCTGTTCCACCCTTTGCACACCTCCACCTTCATCACCCTCTGCCTTTCCCTCTCCTACAATCAAAACAGGGTGGGGCACTGGTTGACTAAATGCTTGTGCCTCGTGTTTCAGTTGAGACCCACCTCGCAACCAAACGGAAACGTTGTATGTTCTACCATGTATACAGGCACCGGCTAAGCCCTCTGTTAGTACGGTTTTAGCAGTGTGAGTGTGTGTGTGTGTGTGTGTGTGTGTATGTGCTATTGTGCGTGTGCTTGTTTTTAGCGTTGACGACTTGCATACATAATGCGACGTGGCTACCCTCTTGCCTGCTGCCACAACGTCATCCAACGCTTTTATAGCTATTCAACTTAACGCATCCGTTTTGGCCAGGTTTGTGGGCTTCTGCCTTTTCATAGACGAGAGTTGCTCGCGAATTTCGGGAAGTAAAGCTACCAAAAACAGATAGAAACTTGATTGGGAATATGCAAATCTAAAATTGAATTGAAATTGTAAGACTGAATTTTAAGTTTAAGTTTAATTGAAAAGTTTTCTCTCAGTTTTCAAATGGGATTCTCAAACAATCTATATTATCTTCTTTCTTACGCATATATTTGTATAATGAAACATAGTTCAATATTATAATAGATTTCCAACCATATCTGAACACTAAGATACTATTTTTATACTACCAACTAAGTTTTGATTCAATCGTGACGCAAACTCTATAAATTGTCTTACAATTTCTATGAATCTCTTCAAGCAACCCTCGCAAGAAGCTTGGGTCTGTTTGAGCCGGGTAGCAAGCTATTATGCAACAACTTCACTAGCGGGTCGCATTGTTACCTCATTCTACGTTGAGAACCCTCCTCAGTGTCACCGACTTTATGTCACTTTCCCCTGAACACAAATTGTTCTCTTGTTGTTAATTCTGTTATTTTTCTATTGTTGTTGTTGTTGCTATTGTTGGTGTTGTTGTTGTTGTTGGTGTAGCTGGCATGTCATTTCGCTTGGTTCATATAAATTGTTTTGGGATTTTGTCGCACGATTTTTGGTACTAGCTCCGTTACCTCCTCCATATCCTTGTCCTGCTCGTCCTGCACCGATGCGTCGGCTTCCGGGTAAGCACGGGCTCATTATTTTCGTCGGTTCGTTACAGTTCTTTGTTTAATGACATCATTTCATATGAAAAATCGTAGCTGCATACATAAATACACACACGCACACATCAACTTATACAGGATGATATGTGAAATTTTGGGGTGTGTTGTAAAGCCTTGCCAAAAATTATAAAGTTGAACGTCAAGTTAAAGAGGATGATTAATGCCACTGCTAAGTAATATCATCATGTACGTTTATTATATACAATATATATAACATATATGATATTTATATATAGCTAATCTTTATATATAATCAGAAATATAAACTGTTGCCCAGTAAAATGATAAAGTTTTTGTAATTTACTTTCGCTCTAGGAACGAGTGTTGGGGTCACGTTCGCGTCGCAAGAAAAGCGAATGCGATGACAAAAGGGCTGACAGGAAATGAGGTTATAAGATTTTCGGCTTATGAGCGCCAAAGGTCACAACAAATTTCAGGTTAAACGAATTTAAGAGGATTTTAAAAAGAAGAAAAGTTATGTGCACTAAATTTATATAGCTTGGATTTAAAAAGAAGAAAATTATATAAGGTTTACATTGGAAAATCTGTTATACTTTGGTTATCGATTAGAAACCTGAAACTGGCACAAACTGGAGCTGAGAAAGCGATGAAAACAGATGAAAATATTGGAGCTAAATGTCTTCTGGGAAAAAAGTATGAAAATTCTATAAGAACAATCAACTGATTTGTAACATTAAAACAAATACAATAAAGTTGGAGGACTCCTGTTGGGATTAGAGTGAAGGGAAATATGTTTATTTAGAGATCCCATTCAAAGAGTTATTAGAAATAAAATATACTCTTTTATCATAAAATGATATGTTGATGTTGAGATGAGAGAATGTAAGTAAAGTTGGAAATAAACTAGGTTCTTGCGAACTATTTGAAGCCGTCTAGTTCATAATCGGAACTTGATCTAGTCGATGTTGATCTCACTTTAATAGAGACTAGGAATAATTATCCGGTAAATGTAAATGGTAAGACAAATCTTTATATAAGAAACTCTAACACAATTATAACTTCAACTTTGATCAAAAATATATATTATATTGTATATATTTAAAGCTTAGTGAATAACTGTTAATATATATTTATAAAAAGAGTTTAACGCCCTTTTAACTCTCTGCAGGATCATAAATACTTAATATTCCCCGCAGCCATAAAAAACTTTTCTTAAGTTCAACCCAAGCTGCGACTCAAAGGGAAAATTGTATAGACCTACTTTGAAGGCCATGGCAAAGATTTGCGTGTAGGGCATAGAATAATCCTTAAAGCCGCCATTAGGGAGCATGTGAACTAAATTAATTACCAAAGTTTAGTTTTTTATAGCTTAGCGATGAATAAGACCTATGCAAAAGAGGAAAGTGATTAAAATTTGAATAGGCTTGAATCAAATCTTGACGGAATCTTAAACTAAAGTTAACACACTTAAGTTACGCATAACGGGACAATATCTGGTGTGTGTCTATTTATGTGTGGGAATGTATGATGTGGTTTATTTGTGTTCGACTGAATTGGTTGTATCCAAAGGTTGTCCCGCTCCGTTGTAATGTCTAATGTAACGCCTCAATTTGGCTGGAACCACAACCGGTTAACACACATATTAATGTCTATATGTGTGTGTGTGTGTGTGTGTGGGTGTAATTGTTGTTGTCTAATTATCCTGGAAATGAGGCTGGCAATTATTTTAAATGTACATGCAAAATGAGGTGTGAAACACGTGTTGTATACGTAATAATTGCTAGGAACAACTGAATAAAGTCTAGCTTTGATTATCCTTGCATTTGAATGAGTCTACGGAGAGCAATTAAAAGTTATGTTTATGCATGTAAAATTCAACTTTAAGTTATATTCACACCATTTTAATAAAATAAACCCAAGAGGATACACAAAGTGGCTGCCATGTTTACAATCTAACAGTATTTCCAACAGTTTGTAGAGTTTTTTACAGACTTGTTCTTAGTCGGAAACCATTCAAACACTTTTAGAAAAGAATGTGAAAAGTTAATCAAATAATCTGCTGGTCAGTAAATAGTCATTATATCATATATATGGAGTGGTAAGATATGATTTAATCTAATCTATTAGTTTAGTTTCATAAAGAGTATCACCAGAGGCTGTAGTTCCCACTCATAATAACATTTTGTCAGTCAGTCTCTACTCTGTTTGATTATATCTTCCATGTTATCGTTATATTATATTTAAATAAAAATGGTTTATATACGATTCCTATAGATATGTACTCAAAGCAGTTTTACGAATACTTTTTTGGTATTAATTTTGATTTTACTAAATGTATTTGTATTTCATTTGTGTATCCTTAAAAAGCCTTTTTTGTTATAAAGCAAATACAATATAAATGTGAAAATAACTAGTGTATATATATTCATTTGATTCCCATCAGTTAACATTTTCCATAAGAGTGCAAATCTGGGGGGCACTTCAATATTGGTCAGTCAGCACGTAAATGAAACCAATTTTTTAATATATTTATTTTATTTGGAATTTTTAACAATTTCTCTGAAAATTTGCCAACGTCAACATGAAAAAAAACGCAATGGGCTCTGGAACAGAGTTGTTGCAGTTTTTGTTGTTGTTGTTGTTATTCGCTGAAGTGTTCAGTTTGTGTTATATTTGCTCGGAGATTGGACAAACGGTCCGCCAATATGCACTTATCGTATACGAGGCATACGTGGGCGTGGCAGAGGCGAGAACCGAAACAGTAACTGGATCTTAAAAAGATTTCACAGCTAGCCAGCGGACCGCTACATATTGACGAATACTTTCAACGGGACCTGGAATGGTATTGAGTTCCGTTTTTTATAGCTCCCGAGCGATTGTTCTAAGAATTCTACAAGTCTTTTAATTACCCAGCATACCTTTTTCTTATAGGGTATTCAAACTCTATAAAGAAGAATCTCCTTCAACGTTTATTTAGAAATTATAAAAAGTCTATAAGATATGGTTACACTATCATTGGAGTACAAAATCTGTTTCTCTTCTCCTTTATCGAAAGATGCTTTATAAATATATTATATTCTAAACTTAAAATCAGCTGTGATTTCTTTGCAGAGCAACCGCCATTCGGTGTGTCAAGACATGTGGTGAGATTTTTTTCTTGCTTTGCTTTTATGTGTTCTGGTGCGTCTCTCTCTCCTGTTCGACACGCTTCCCATATCGAGTTGGTTCCACCAGAGACTACTAAAAAAATGCTGTGAAACAAGTTTTGTTCTTTTTTATTTTCCTTTGCGTGAGAGGCTGGGGAGAGGGGTGGGGGGGCAGGGAGTCGGCACGAGTGTTGTGTGTGGTTTATGCCAAGGCATGGGAATGGAATTGGAATTGCTAGCGGATTCATTCTGATGACCATGTTGCACAGGCACTTAATAAGTGTTTGCCATGCAACACAAGCAACGGCAACTGCAACACGAAAACAGACGGAACAAATTCTCATATAAAAACTTCTGTTATGAATCTCTTGTTGAAAGTTGCTTTATTAAAAGTCAAATAGATTGTTGCGTGTACTCAAACAAATACACGCACTTATGTTTTGTGTTTCTGTCAGTGTACACACACACACACACACACACACACACACACACAGTAACAATAGCAGCAAAAAGTTTTTTCACAACGATTCAAAATTGAATTCTGCGCCACGAACCGCAACGTCAACGACTACAAAAAAGAATAAGAACAAAACCCAGAAAAACATAAGATTAATAAGCTATCCTCAGGCTGGAGTCAAGCTGCCATCCTTAAGGAGTGGCGGCCCAGAAACCTGCAGAGCCTTGAGAGCGGATCCCATTTATATCAGATGGTGTTGGGCTGCTGCTTACTGAAACTTTTGTCTGCCAAGTTAGGCCTCTGCATGTGCTTGTGTGTGTGCGGGTGTGGGTGTGTATGTGGGGTGTGTTGTCAGCTATAAATTATGTTACGTATACGCAATGTGGTTAAGCGCACAAAATGCTCGCTTATGAATATAATCAAAAAAAAGAAGGAAAGGGAAAATAAGTAAATTAAGCGAGAAACTCAATCATATTAGGTTTTTCACGGTCTGAAGGGTTTTTTCGAGGAAAGGTCTAAGGAGTGCTTCAAGCATTAAACAGTTAAAAAGGAGTTTGTATAAAGAGACTAAAATTAGGTAGAAATGTTGCTTTAAAGGTATGCTTAACATCTTTATTTTCACAGGCTTCGTTGGGTGAAGTTGATACCAATCCATAGCTAGCCATAACTATCATTAGCATTAATCTACACACGCCCAGAAGGCGTTGCCAAGCCGCAGTCGTAGCCGAAGCTCAACAAGCCACTTAAGAGTAATCCAGCAGAAAGTCTCAAATGGATTCCCATCGTCGGCTCTGATAAAATACGCGTATGTCTGTGGCAAAGTGGCAGCAGAAAGGAGAGAGAGAGATAGAGAGAGAGAGACGGAAAGACCATTTGATGATCTTAAGTGCCATAAACGCATCGGTGCATGAACGTGAATAGCCTCTGCTATTATGGCCCTTTTGGATATTGACCCGACCAACACCACAACTAAATTACACAATTAATAAGTTCAGCTCCGCCATAATAACCGCAACGTTTAAGGCCAAAATATGCAATTAGGTCCCAGTCCCAAAAAAGGGAACCCGGAATACTCGCAAAAGGAGAAGCGAGCGCGTGAGAAACGAACTCAGAGACCTCTTCCCTAACCCCTTTGCCTCTCAGCCCTCCCATCCAACGCCAAGTCGAAAATTAATCAGGCGAAAATAATGCAACCAGCGTTAAGGCGGTGGAATGCGATAAAATAAAGAAAAAATAAATAAGAAAATTGTTAATGTATAGCGCGCAAATAAACACGCATAATGAAATGCCAAAGGAATTGTGCGGACTTCAGAAATGATATCGGGCAGCCTTTAGGGTGGCAATAATCAAGATTCCACGCTTATGGCCAAGACAAGTTCCTGGAGAGAAAGCGGGTAGAAAGTGGTATAGGATATTACATCCTTATGTCATTTGTAAATTTTTGATTGAAATTTGATTGGAATTTCAATTTAAACACAATTTCAGTTATTTAACTAATAGAAATTGATAATATGAAAACAAATTGTTGAACTTTGATAAACTTATACTGAAATGTGCCGAATTGATATCAGAAATACTTTCCAACTTACCAATCGAAGATTGAACATAAGAACTGAAGAACTTCATTTGGTTGGATCCAAAAAAGGATTCTTATAATAATAAGCAATAATATTTACTTATTTAATATAATATTTACTCGTACATAAAGGTTTAAGGATAGTTATGAGTAGAGTATGAGGGCTGTTTCATACCTCAGTGGCAACACTCTTTGTGCTGGTCCACAAATCACTTGCCAGGTGGCTGGCTATGAAAGAATTTCCAGGTGCAGGATAAACCACAGACCGCAGAGACAATGAAGGATCAGCTGGTGTTACCTTAAATAAACACCCGCCTGCATAACTAACCTCCTTTTCGAATCTGGTGTGGGTAACTGGGAAAGGACAACAAGCTGCAGAATGCTCATAGCTGAGATTATGGAGTGGCAACAGCTGCGTGCACAGTTGCCAAGGACCACAAGGACACTATACGCATGTGTGTGTTCCACATGCTACTATAAATGGCTAGAGAGAAGAGTACAACACTCAGCGGGCCAAGTTAGTTGTCTTGCTTGGTGTTGTCTAAGAGGAAACTAACAAGAGTTTTCGTTGTTTTTCTGAGAGCCGATGGGAAATGGTGGGAAAAGGAATCTTCCTAAAGTTTAACTTGTCCTGTGCACAAATTTAACGATTTTTCTTCAATCGCAGCTCCAATAACTAATTAGATTTGTGCAAATATTTGCGCGGCATCTTCTAGTATACCTCGTACCTGCCACGCCCCCTTTTCCAGCAGCTAGAAGCTCCCTAACGACGCCCGCAAATAAAGAATTGCTTGTGCAATTTTTCATTTCGCGTTCAGCTTTTGAATAAACACGAAATGATTTTTTACGAGTTTTGCCTCGGTTTTTATATACATTTTTTTTGTATTCTTTCTATTGACTTTTGGGCTTTGCTCGAAGGGGGCTGAGGGGGCTATGAAGGCTTCTTTGAGTGTGACCTGCATTATGTTAAAGCAAATAAATCGCTCAAGTTGAGAAAAGCAGCTTTGAACAGAGCACGGAGCTCGAAGTAAGACCGGGAAGTACTCAAATATGTTTTCCATTGGGTGAAAAATACGTAAAAAGAAGCTGGCCGATGACTATGGCCAAGAGAGTGAAAGAGAAAGAGAGGGAATGTGGGTGAGTGTGTGAATTATAGACAGTGCCACAGAGTGTGGTAACTTGCAAGTTCAGAGTTGCACATTTGATGGTCAAATAAATCAATGTTGAATTGGCAAACATGAGAGATATTTATTCACTGCCTGAAGATGGAGACGCAATGGCCAGGAATCCTTACGAGTGCTCCTTGATATGCAAGGAGAGTGTTGACTTTAAGTAAAGTAATCGATAAAAATTGCTTAAGCTGAGAATATACAAATACAAAGTTAAATAAATATTTTGCTAGTGATTGATTCCAACAATCCATAAGAGAGTTTTCAATTTGTTATAGACTCCCTGTTGTGATGTGTGAATTCACTTTAAGTTTCAATCTCAACTTTAACCTTTTTACTAACAGTCAAATAACATGAAGGATAACCAAAATGTAATACAATAATTTCAGTATTAAACATTTCATTTGGATGTTTACTTCATTAACAATCTTTGATCCTTTGTGAAAATTATAAGAATGGAAGGTTTTCTTTTGTTTTCAAATCAAAATTATATTTACCTTTCGTTTATGTTTCTATTTTGCGTAAATTTTCCTTATTATTTGCCTCAAATTCAAAGATTTTACTATTGTTATTGGATAATCGAGAATAAAGACCAAAACTGGCTTCCTTTGTGAAGAAAATACACAATAATGGAAATCTGGAAATCCTTGAGACAAGCAACTTAAATCTCATGCCAGAACCCACAGGTTCCTTCTATATATAAACCAATCGAATCTCATAAATGTCAATCCAGAAAATACAATACAAATTCAATAGGAACAAATTCAGCAAATTCGCAAGCAATGACCACCACTCTCTCTTTCCTTGTGCCTTAAGCTATTCATACTGCTTTCACGCCCCCTTGAACCCACACACACACACACACACACACACATACATAAACAATCATCGTTCATTGGGTATTTGCCATTGGGAAGCTGCTGGCATACGAGCAGGTAATCAAATATTAAACATACAGTAACCTTCATGCGTTCTCCGCCTGCGGGCAGGTACTGCTCCTGCTCCCTCCACCCCCCGCAGTTCGTGCCACGTCAGGACTATTTCAAGGATAACTGTCCTTAAAAGTTTGCAATGATTCAAGCTACGTGCACGCAGTGCAGCAGTGGATTGTCGGAAAGTAAATTAAAAATGTCCTCTACAATAATAAAGAGCGTTGTTCGAGTTTATTGAAAACACAATCGAACTGCAATTAACTGAAATCAAATATTGAAAGCATTGCAGGCTGGCAGGACATGGCGGAGGATGGCACAATTCTCATTTTTAGCAAATGTCAGCTCTAGTCGTCCTTGCTGTTGTTGCTGCTAGTTTTGGGTAACCTTTCAGGAAAAGTTCAAAAGTTCAGCTTCGAAAATAGTTTGCTAGCAAAATTACCTTGAACAGACGCGAGAAGGTGGAACAGGCATCGACGAGTTTTCCATCTAATAATGTACTGCAATATTTGTGTGTCTGAATCAAAGTTTAATGCGAAATTGTGAATGCAGTTGGCAGAAAAGGACGAACAGCAGCTCGAGGTCACAATCAATTTGTGACTTACTCGAAAGTTTTCAGTTAGAAGCACTTCGATAATATAAATTACATTGATATTTTAAGTATTCAAGTGATCTCGACTAGGAAATACCCTACATTTAGGCTTAGGTGTGCCTATGATAAAAAGCAACTATTTCCTAGATGATTCTAGTTATGGTCTCTATCAGATGGCCAAAAAGACAAACTGTTAATGCTAGATTATGATTATAAATAATCGAATTGACAGACATAATGTGACTTTAATATATACTAATAATAGAATCATATATCCAATTTGAATTGAAGTTTTATTTATGATAGATGTAAACTATAAATTAAATTCATCTTGAAAGCGATAGCTAAAACGGAACTTAGATGACACAACATCTTAAGCCAGGGCTAAGATGCGAATTCAGGGTTCGCTGAGTTCGATATACGAATTACTTAATCAACCGAAGGATAATAAATAATCACTGGCAATAGCTATTCATACTAATTATAAGATAAAAAGATACTCGTATATACATAGATAGATATAGAGATACATAGATAGATAGATAGATAGATAGATAGATAGATAGATAGATAGATAGATAGATAGATAGATAGATAGATGCATAGATAGATAGATAGGTAGATATATATAGAGATATACAGACAGATACATAGATGTACTGATAGATAGATACACAGATAGATGGATAGATAGATAGATAGATAGATAAATACATCGATAGATAGACAGTTAATAGTTAGATAGATGAGAAAATTATCTTCTAACGACGAATCATCTTGAAAAGTTGAAGAATAACTGGGATTTAGTTGATTTCAATTCATGTCTTTTACTTTTGCTGTATCTACCAATAAAAATGGCTTAAACCAATTAAATTAAAATGAAGAAATAATCGTAAAAATATCCTTCCTGGCTTTATTACCTTTTATATCGAATTGAAGTTCAATAGAATTAATAGAGCGCTAGCTAATCTACTTTAAAGTGCAATTGAAAGTTCAACATTTTTTCACGACAATAAATTCGCTTCAATGAATCATATTAAAGCATTTCCCAGCCATATACCCTCCACCCCTCGCAATAGAAAAACAAATTACCGTATAAATTGCTGCAATTATGTCTAATTAAATGTAAATTTCAAGCACTCGACTTTGTCTACGACGTGCCGTAACATTGACCTTAGCCAGGAAGAAGTCAAAAGCCCATGACCATGCCCACATTTTTTTGCAGGCATTGCATATTAAGGATAGGTAACAGCCTGTGGCGCACACACACACACACACACCTGACAGCTGTAATCCTTTTGCTTATTTCTTCATGTTGTCTGCCTTCTTCTATGACTTTCCTACCAAAAGGACGTCGTAATTTATACAATAAAAAAAGCCGCAGACAGGCAACAACAATAAAAGAAAGAGAAGGTAATTTGAGGTTACACTCGACGTTGGAATACCCGTGCTGTGATGTCCCTACAATAGGAAAGGAATACATTTAAATTAATGACAGGATTTGCCTCTGAATACACAGAAATTATCCTTCCTTAGGTTCTCGTATCCATAATAGCTCCACAGCAAAATATTGTGGTCTTATTAAGAGGGATAGCATCTCGTTTGAGTCTGAGTTTGATAAACCAGCTTACCTTATTCCATAATCGAATAATATGTATAATGTTTTATATTCAATATCCTTCGATAGGATCCTTCTCAATATAATCTAGATACAAAGTGTTGGCCCTATTATGTTTCTTTAGTCAGGGAATTATGCCTAATAGACAATTAGCAGACCAATTATCAGAGCCAGTCGACGGCTTCAGACACGTTTTGCCCACACCTGAAGCCCCATGGCAGACGCTTTTTGCCACTTGTGGCATGCCTCACAATCAAATTTCGCCCAGACATTTTACTCGAGTAGTCGCTTAACTCTCGAGATTTCTAGTTTTTTTTACGAGTAGACGAAACGCTGCTCTATAACTCACCTCTTTGACACGCGCGCCAATTAAGTTGCAGTTGTTGTTGCTATTGTTTTTGTTTCAGTTGTTGTTGTTGTTTTTGTTGTGCACAATTACATTGCACTGTTAGCTGCAAGACAGAAAAAGCCGCCATGAGTCATAAAATAAATTCGCTTCAACGCCTCGTTTTAAAATTCTTCTTTTTTTTACACACATATTCCGCGCAGCGAAAAAGCACAAGTAAAGCAGAAATAAGCAGGTGATCGACGGTGATATACCCTAAAATGTAAGTTACATATGAAAGTATGTATTGTACATAGATGTAAACAGTTTTCTAAAGGTTGAAACGATGCAAACTTGTCGCATTTCAGAGAAGTTTTTCGTGGCTGCAATCGTTGCAAAATTTTCTTCTTTTGATTATTTTGACGCATTGTTACTCATAATAAAATATCGGTTTTTATTACCTAACTTTTTATCAAATCTTTGTTTTAAGAAGTTATATATATGTATATATATATAGTATGTACATTAGACCAATGATATGGTGCTGGATCTTATCAACAGACAGATATAAGGACTTCAATAGGTTGAACTCATCTTTGATGTATTCATTCTTGACCTGAATTCTTAATCAAGAATATATCATACATATAGCTTTAATTGCTCCATTTTATCACACCCTTTTGGTAATCTGTACAGGGTATCATATTAAAAGCATCATAAAAACAATGGCGCAGAATTAATAAATGCAAAAGATGAGCTGCTGCAAGCATTTGCAATGCATCTTTGAGATACACGTAATTGATATTTTATGAACATCTTTAGCTCAGACAACGACTAGCCCATATTAAATTACGATATTCATTTATCTTTTATATTATTTAATAATTTATTCAACTTTTAAACAACAACAAGAGCCACGCCCCCGTGACGAGTCGTCTGCAATGAGTCATAAAGATTTACCTTAAAAATGATTTTCTGTTGCACAAAATATTTGCGGCCTGAAGTCAGCGTTGAGTTTAGCTCAGCATGGGACTACATATCTATATATATATATATATATATATTCTGCTTATCTCTTCTCTCTGTCTGTCAGGTTATTTTTTGTGTTGATTTTTTCCCTTAGCTACAGTTGGCTCCACCTCCTTACAAATTTTGTTTTTATGGCAACTATGCACAATCTGCAGCTGTTATTTTTCATTATCTCTCCTGCACTTTGATTGAAATTCTTTTTGTGTCAAGGGGCATAACAGTACTTTAGTATTCTATGTTTATACAATTTTTGTACAAAGTCTGTTTATTAACTCAAAAGCAGCTTGTTATGCTTATAATTTGTATCCTTTCCCTGTATCCAGTTTATCAAATAATCTAATCTAATTCTGTACTATGATATGCTTAGCAGAGTAAACACTAACTTCTTGTTGAATTTTATGCCTCTGACAGTATTGCAATTTATTTTAAAAATTCTAGGCTGCTTTTTCTTAGTCTGGTCTTAACAACTCGCCTACTGCAACAACTTTAAAATTGAGAAATAAAATGCTTGATATTTTCAGTAAAAGTTACCATCAAGCTCAAGCCACAACTTTATCAAATAGAAACACACATTTTACGTTTTACATTTAACAATTTAATTTGCATCTTGATGAAAGCTAAATAAAAGAGTTAACCCACACCCAAGAGTCGAGTCGAAACCGCAGTGTTATTTGCAACGAAACTCAACCTGGATTTCTTTGTAAAGTTTTGTGCATTTATTGAAGGAGAAATAATTAAAAATATCTAATTTTTTTTGCTGGTTGCACAAAGTTATGACATTCTCGTATTTGCGAAACTTTAATTAAATTTTCTAACCCAACTGCAAAATTGTTCTATTTGTTGCGGCCTTTGTTATTTCAAGTTGCAGCTAATAAAATGGGGTTGTTATGGTAATAAAACTTATCGCGCTGTCAGGAACTGTGACACTGATTGCAAATATAAAATGTCAGGCCCCCAAAGGATAAAATAGGAGCAGAGTGGATATCCTTGTATATTATTTGTACTTTCATACGCACATAAATTATGCAAAAATGTGTGACACAGCCAGTTGGCAAAATGTATTTCAAATATTTTGCTGGTGAAAGTGTTGAATGTTTGTTGAAATCATCATCAGGGGTGGTCAGGATGTTCTGGCAAGAGATTCAGGTTAAGCATAAGCATAATATATTATGCTACGACAAAGTTTCTTACTTGTCTTTTCCCACTAGTTATCCAACGTTGTGGGAAAAACATTTCCTTTTTTTTGAAATCTTCACACATAAAGTCTACTTTACAGTTGATACAAGCCGACACACGATACATTTATCCATTAGCTGTAAGGACTACAGATGGGTGCTTAGCTTGAGGAAGTTTGAATACTCTACGTTTGGGTTAGTCATCAACAAAGTGGAAAAGTTTCCAGCTTTAAACCAAATATTGTATAGAAACTATTCTTCCTATGGAAACTAAGCATAAGGTGTCTGATATACATAAAATTTTATGTGCGAGGACAAGAAATGTTATATATCTCGATCGGATCCGTCTGGTTCAGATATACCTGCAGCAATGGAATGGATGATATATAGTATATGCTAATTGATATATATATATATGCTATATGATATATAGGAAATGCATTACGTACTATGCCAAATAATTTTAATACCTGTAAGGGTATCAAAACCGAACCGCAAAACTTTTAGTTCCCCCTTTGCGAGAGTAAATGAAAAATGGCATCAACAGAACTTGGCTATTAAAAGAGCTGGGCCGGAATACGAAATACCTGCCTTATGACGTTCAATAATTGGGAGAAAGTATGAAATATGACCAAAGTAAAATAAGTTAATGGAAATAAAAATAAGTAAACTTAGAAACAACCAAACTTAAGAGAGGGAGTTAAAAGCGTTTGCAGATTAAACCTTAGAATATATTAATGCTTAGTTTCCTATTTAAAGTTCAGCTAACTGACAATATTTAGTTAAAAAACTTGTGTCAGTTTTTGTATTAACAAAACTAAAACCGACAAAGTTTTAATTAGGACTTAGCCCGCTTTACGTGGTTTGTCTTCCGCCCAATTTAGTTTTACATGGAAAATTCTGTCGGATAAACAATGTTATCAATTGTTATCATTTTATAAGCTGCTTCCTTTACCTTTGGTCACAGACTTGTTTGAGTCTAGGCCAAAAAGTTGTCGGTTTAGTTGAGCTTATAAATAAGCCCACAAAAGAGTTGCAAAGTTGTTAGTAGGTCAAAGTGTATAAAGGGAACAAACAAGCTGAATTTCAATTAGAAAGTGCATGAAAATTCTAAAAAAAAGTAGAACCAAATTAGCTGCGGAAAGCTGTTTCCTTTAAGGACTCGAGCAATGAGCCTAAGCTCAGTACGTTTCGAGGCGGGTAGAAGTTGACAATTAAAAAGTTTGGCGCTGGGATTTTGTTGCATTTGTGTCAGTTTTTGTTGCAGTTGTTGTAGTTGTTGTTGCAGTCGTTGTAGTTGTTCTAGTTCTTCTTGTTGACTGTCTAAATGAGTATTATTTCTGTCAACAACATAACAAGCTGAAGACAGGGAAAGTTCTGTAAGCTACAAAACTGTGCAAATTAGTTTTGTTTTTAATTTAACATGATTTAAATCATTGCTCGTCCTTTGTCCTCCTTTTGTTGCTATTCCTGCAGTGAACTCCACCTTTTATGGCAAACTATTTGTGCCGTGTGTTTGACTAGTTTGCAAATTAAAACTCTTCCAACAAGTTGTCGTTAAATAGTCGAAGCGAGAGTGGGACAGGGAAAGATGAAATAGCGAGAAAGAGATAAAAGGAGGGAGAATGATGGAGAGGGAGCTTTTCCAGTCAGTTCTTTAATCAAATTAAAGTTACATTTCATGTACAGCGCCAAAGCTGAAGCCAGTTTCGTATCAGAAGACGGAGGCGTGTGGGCGACAAAGGCGACAACGACAGCGACCGTCTACCACAGACAGACACAGCCAACAACTCACATACTCGTTCACACATATAATCACACACACAAATATATACCATACATACACCTACCTCAGTAGCCGTTGCGACTGCGCTGCTTGCAAAACCGGTTTTTTTTGTTGCTGGCTTTATTGCTGTTTCGTCTGCACGCTTAGCTTATTGCCTGCGCTCTTCTTCTTGTTCCTTATAGACTGTGTTGGTATGTGTATTTGTCGAGTGAGAAGTAAGCACTTTTTTCAATACCTTTTCAGCCGCTGCGAAATACTCGCACAACAATGTTTATTGGGTTCTTTTAGTGTTTTTTTTCGTCTTGTTGTTTTTGTTGTCGCTGGGCCATATGCTGCTTGCAATTAATTAAGCCCAACAATTGGCCAGCAAACAAAAGAAATCAACGTGACACACGACAAGCACGTTACACAAATACAAATAAATACATCAACACAAGCACCAACTCGTTCATATATTTAATATATATATATGTAATATATATATATATATATATATAAAGCCTGTGCGCTTCACTTGTCGCGCGCGCCTTACGTTGGTGTAGGCGTCGATATGTGTGGGGGGAGCTGGTTGGGGTCAAGCACTAAACGCGCGATGCTGACGAAGACGACAAATGAGAATCTAAACGAGAATGCGAGACAAAGATGCGCTGACGTCCGCACAGCACAAAGTTTATAAACAAACTGAGCTGCGACGTTGGCGTCGTCGTTGGCGTTTGCGTCGTCATTGCCGGCAGACAACGCCAACCAGGTTGCGTTTGAACTTTGGACAAGAACTTGTTTGTCGCTCCTTCTTATGTGTATGTGTGCGTGTAGTTGTGTGAGTGGGTGGCATGTACAACCGTTTAATGCACGGTAAGCAGCACATTGTGGCAGAAATTAGAAAACGGAAGAAGTGGGGATAAGATTTATCTTAAAATTTGTTAATACTGTTCCTCATAAATAATTAAATTAATGTTATATTCTTGTGTCTGCTAATTTTGTACGTAGTCTATAGACTGCTATAAGTCGACCCTTAATAAATAAATAAAATAACAAATAAATAGATAAATAAAGAAATACATTATATAACGAATATTTATTATTATTAAAGTTATTTTATTTTATATACCTCATATATTATATTCTACATCTATATTTCTTAGCAAACACTCGAACCACTGTCCTCAAACTTTATTGCCAACACTCGCTTGATTGCTTGCAACATGTTCAAGTTCGATGCGCTGCATTAACATGTTCGCAAAGACACAGCAAAGAGGAACAGCAGCAAGTCCAGCGACAACAACAATACCACCAATAAGCGACCATATAGCACAGTAAAAAAGGGAATATTAGATTTTTAAGAAGCTATGTAACCGAAAGGAGGTGAAGGAGATGATAAATTAAAAAATATAACAAAACGCGATGGTCTCTCTCTCATGTCGGATGAGTACCACGAAGGGTATCTAATAATTCTCTGTAAAGGGTATTGCATAGTCGGACTGGTTTTAGTTATGCTTTGGGCAACAGCGATGTTGACGTTTTCGCTTTAGTATTTTTGTTGTTTTTTCACATATATTTTGATTTTGTGTTAATTTCTTGTGCTGCCGGCGGTCATGCTGCGGCGTCGCTGTCACTGCTGGCGTCGCTGCTGTAGCTAAGTCAATTTGAAGGTTTATTTGAATTTCATTTTTTGTAGTTTTTCTTCTGCTTCGCTTTATTTATGTTTTTTGTTTTTCATTTATTTTGTCGCCTTACGTTGCCGCTGTCACTGCCGCTGCCGCCACAGTTGCCTGTTGCCTGGCAATATTTATGTTATTTTTAGTGTTGCACGAGTACCAGTATGTAAATTTGTGTGGCAGACACGTTGTGGTGCGTCGCATCGTCTCTATGCTAATGAGACTTATTTTATGCCTGGGCATCATCTCTGAGAGCGGACTGTACTCAATTCATTCAATCGCTTTCCAGTTGCTTCTTGCCTGTTAGGCAAACTAATAACAATTTCATTTTCAATCGAATTATGCAAGCTTTGATGAGCACTTGTACACACACACTCACACATACACACACTTGTACAGGACTTCTATTTTAAGGTCATTGAATTAAATTAGCATAAAGCAATTCTCCACTACCAATAAGCTAAACATAAGCGATTAATATACACACACACACACGCACCTAAGTCAAACTCAGGCACATAATTTCTTGGAAAATTGCGTATACGCAGCATGTGATGCTTAATTCTTGTGCTTTTTCGAGTCGATAGTTATAGATAATTAGAAAATGGCTCAAAGAACAAGCTAAATGTGTAGACAAAGAAGCTAACCTGAAGCCTACATCCTTTGACAGGCCACTCATAGAATTCAAGCCACAGCCACGCAATCAACAACAGAAGGCAGTAGGATTAAAGGAGTTTGGGTACAGCCACAGTCGACACCGTTAATGATGCTACGAATGCCACACGTGTGTGACCAGAGATGGATTGTGGCTAAAGTAGAAGCTAGCATAAAGTGCATCAGCAGGTGCAGAAGCAGGTACGAAACGCACTCATGCAGCTTGATTGGCCACAGACATTTTACCAATGAGAGTGGCAACAGCAGCAGCAGCAGCAGCAGCAAAAAAAAAAACTTTTAATCGCAACTACATGTTGGCCTCGGTAAGACAAAGTGGGCTGCAACTAGAGTCAGGGTAACCCAAATCCTCGAGGTGGGGTAAGCCTGAAATGGGTGACTGGTTTCGTACACTCTTCTTTAATCGGGTTGACGAGCATTTAGCTTTGTTGATGGCCAGAACAAATTGGCCCAGCACAGGACAGAGCCTATTAAGAGCTTAGTTATTAGAGCTGTGTTGCTCCATTGGTTGTGCATTTGGCTTATATTTTCGGGCTAGGAGCAAATCTGAACTATTCAGAACAACAGAGCAGCAACCATGCTGTGATATATAGTTTACACAGGTAACTAAAGTGTAGTTTGAAAATTTAAATTTGTGCAAACAAACTTTTTGTAATCGATATTCCTGTGTCCTCTACCCCTTACTGACGTTCAAATAGGTTATAGTAAAAATGATTTAAAGAGTAAATTTTAAATTTAAAGCTTCTGGCAGGAAAGAAACATAATAGCTTAAGCCAAAGTGTTTCAAAGAATTGATTTGGAATATAAAAGAGAAGGATTCAAAACTCAAGCAAGTTTTTCTCTATAGAACAAGATTTATTATTCATGTCCTGAACTCTTCTATAAAGGATAAAGTGAAATGTTTGTAGCAGGAAAAAGTATACTCTGGATATCATAGACTAATTATCTAGGTATATAATCAAGAGATAATAACTAAGCTATTTACTTTTAGTTTATATTGAATTACATTTTTATCCCAACATATTGTTAAAATCAACAAAGTGCATAATTAATGTAAATTTAAAATCAAATTAAAAATGTTATTAGATGGATTAGTATGCCATCAACAAATTGCTTCCAAATGATTAATTAAATGTGAAACTAAAAACAAATTATCCCATTGAGTACTCACTGATGCGTTCCATATACTTCTATGCAAATATTATCATCTGTTTATCATTCATACGCCCTGTTGGCTGGTGGTCATTTGCATAGAAATGTATACACATCACCCTTGCAGCTCCTGGGGTGTAGTTATTGTCAATTGTTGCTCCCAAACGCGGACTAATTAGATTGTTTGTCTGGTTGTCGTATCCTGCGGCTGGTGTCCTGCACATTGACGTGATTTATGGAGCAAGTGTGATAAACACATTAAACATACCCAAAACTATTTCAGATTCTGCGCTAATGAGGTCCACACACAAATACTCGTAAATCCATTGGAAAATCGCTGCGAAAAGTGAAAACCGCTTAACCAAAAGTCACAGCTGACTCTGTTACTGTGTTTGTGTGAAAAAAGTTGCTCCCTAATGACCAAAGCGGCTTTTCCTCTGCTCAACACAATGTTGGCATTTAATTTTTTCAATCATAAATTTAAATAAGCCGTTTTTCAGTGGAAAAAAGGACTGGCCGAAATATTTTGGACTCCGGAAAGGCGAAAGGCGTTAAAGCGTCCTTTTTTTATATATACACAATTATATGAATGTATATAATTTTTGTTTTCTTCTAATGTGACGATATAAAATTTAATTTTGCATAATTAATGTTTCATTCCAGGTTAAACATGGCTGAAAGAAAATTCATTAATATGATTAAGGCCCTCAGGACCGAACACAAACAGGCCGGAAAGCGAAACATTTCCAAAGGCGATGCTATTTATGTGTAGTATTTGCTTTGGGTTCCGTCCCATCGCCCCATGCATGACTGATTTTCCGTAACCCTTTGCCCAGGCCAAAGGTTGGACACAAGCTTTGGAGACCTAAAACAAAAAAAAGGAAAAACAACCAAAAGTCCAAGCCAAGTTTGTCACGGAAGGGAAAATAAAGTCAATAGCAACAAATTAGAGCTCAATGAATTTCCAAATACACTTTAATGATGAGTGTAGGGCATATTTGAAAGAATGTTTCATCAAATTTGAAATTATATATTTTATAATTTACTTGTAATTTGTTTCAATTTAAAATCAAATTCTAAAATTTTAAATATTAAATTCTTAGTATCAGTTTTATTTAAGGTAATTTATGTTAATTCTACTTTAAAGTCCCAAATTTTTAGTCGACTTGGGAGTTGACATTAAATAAATAAATAAATATTATTTAACAATTATACTATAAATATATACCAAAGTCCAGAAGTATTATGAATGTAATTATTATAAGAAAAAAATAAGACTTACAAATTTATTCAAGCTTTTTACACTGAGAAATTCAACTCGTGCTTTAGCTGCTTAAGTAATAAAACATTTCATTTGGTTTGTATTAAATATACCCATATTTCCATTATATATGCATTAACAATTTTGACTGTTGAACTTCAGTCTTTTACCAATACATCAATTCTCATAATTAGTTGTATAATTCATTACAATTAATTAAGTAATTAAGCAACTTTTATAACTGGGTCTTGCTTATATTTTATGTAATTACTTAACAGCCATTCTAAGGCCTGTCAGGGCAGCGAAAGGTGTCTTAAAAAAGTGTCTACAAGTCAATCAAGTTTCACTTTATTTTCAATTTTCATTAAGAAGCACTTTTCTCAACATATCTTCTTCCTTTTAGGATTACAATAAACGATTTCACAAGAAGCCCAAATTTTGGTATCGTTTTTTAGCGTAACCTTCTTATTTCACGTGTATCTCTTTCCCGTGGGGCATTTCTACGTATTTGGGATCATGAGTTGAAATCCAAGTGAATTTGGCTTGAAATTTTATATGAAAAGACAAATAAAGTATAATCTAAGATTAAATTAAAATTCCTATGAAATGCCAGTTTTCTAGAGAAAAGTGTTTCCTGGAAATTCATGCTACAATGAAAAATCTGTATAAATACTTCTACCCCCTACACTATATGATACTATATGCCTAGAGCTTTTCAGCTCATCTCCAGATGCTAATCTAACTGCAAACTAATCACGTAGCATGCAAGGACATTAAAAAGAGTTTAATCAGGACGTGTCGGGGCACAGGGATAAGCTGCCTATGTGTGTGGCTAACTATCGACACTCACACACAGACAACACCAGCTGCCGCAATGGTGCAACTGCCTCCCCCTCACTCCCCCTCTTGCTCTTGTAACTTGTTTATTTGTATTTGGCTGCGAGGATGGATTTATGGCCAAAAATCGTTCAGTGTGCACTTTAAATACCCAACTGTGTGTGTGTGTGTGTGTGTGCAAATGTGTGTGTGGTCAACAGAAATATGCCAAAAACATGCCTGGAGACACACACACACACGCACAAGTAACTTCCATTTTGACATTTGCGTATTGAGTACCACGTGTCGTATACGCAATTTTGACTCCTGAAGTAGTTTCTGACCAGAATTTCTGGTTGTTCCTTGTTGTTGTTATTTTTCGGCAATATTGTGAAAAGTTTTCAATGCTCTTCCAAGCGGAAATCTTAACTATTACTTTTTGTTGCCATTGTCATTTTTCATAACTTGACCTTTTTTTTCATTTTCTCTTTCTTTTTCTTGTTGGCCAACGTGTGTGTCGTAAAAACTGTTTGTTATTGTTACGCTTTTATGGCCAAAAATAGCCGCACGTACGAGTACACGAAAAAAAAAACAACGAGTAAACGCAACAACAACAACAACAACAACGGCAACGATTTCTTCTAATACATTTTATAACCAATATAAATGTCATTTTTGTTCCGGACAGTTTGCTGCCACAAGGCGGGTGGGCGGTAGGGAAGAGGGGTGGGTAAGGGGTATTCTGTTAGGTGGAAAAAGTGTCACGGTCAGCGATACAAATAGCAGAAAACCTTTCTGCTAGCTGGAAAATTCAACTAGCCAGTTACCAACACATGTGCAGTTCACACAAGCGAGAGCAGGCGAGATAGAAAGAGAGAGAGAGAGAGTGACAGACAGAGAGAGATAAAAGCAAGGTTAAAGAGGATGTAGGGGAAGTGAGTTGAGTGTTCTATTTGACTGAGAGTGCGATAAGCACCACAAATGTAAGCAATGGCAGCACTTAGTGACACTTGCGGATATGTAAAACCGTCAAGCACTTCCGGTTTATTCCATTTGTGTTTGTGTCAGTTTCTGCCAGTGTGTGTGTGCGTGTGTGTGTGTGTGTACTTTCTGTAGTTGCATCTGTAAGGGATGTGTTTTAAATTAGTTCACACTGAGAGTTACTTAAAGTGCACTCAATCGGTTTTGGATACAAAGATTCTTCACAGACTCTTTAAACGTTTGAGACATTTATCTTTAGATACAATCAGTCACAGATAAAGATACGAGAAAATTAGATAACAATACATTATCTGGTAATTCACACTTAATGTAACCTCCTGATGATGTGGCTTATTTCGTTTAACCATTTGCCGCCCACTTGGAAAAGCCCATCGCAGATGTTAATCTATGCTCACAGCTTTTCACCTCACAAGATTAATTGAAGCGCCATTTACTGCCCATTTGGAAAATGTCCCAACAGACACTGTATATATGACATTTATATATAAATATATATACATATATCAAAGTAATGACTGCTTAGCCATAGCTTTAAGCGTCTGAAGCGTCGTCAATCTCTTAAGATTTGATTAGATAAGTTCCTCGTGCTTCTCAGCTCGGCTAGTAGGAGTTTACTTTATTTATTTATTAAATTTAATTAAGAAGCAGTTGACTTAAATATAAAATTTAATTCTTAAAGAGAAAATATTTAAATTTAATTTAATTAATTTATTTTTTTTTAATTTATTTAAATAAAAATAACTTATTATAGTATTCCAAATATACAAAAATAAATATAAAAATAAAGATAGAAAGTCTTAGTTATAAATTAAATTGATACAACATTTGTTGCATGGGAAAACTCAGAAAAATGCAATCAGAACAATTAATATTCATATAAGTAGGTATTACTAGATATCCCCGAAGGTGTATAAAAGTTTATTCAAATTTGATCTCGAAGTTATAGTTATAGTTACAAATTCGGTGTCTAAAGAGTTTCTTTGTTTAGTTTAAGGGAAGTAAAAAGGAAACTGGAATAGATACACAGAAACTTGCCAGTAATCGCCTTGCTCTTAGACAAGATAATTTCAATGGAAGAAGTAGCAGAAAATATAGAATATTAAACGATTATGACTCATGGAAATTCACACTGTTTTCACGTGTCAAATATTATTAAGTATATCCAAAGGCTGTGAGCATTTCTCTTATAATTTTTAATCTTAAATATCGAAAACTTTGACTCTCCTTCTAAGACCACATCCACTGACTCAGCAATCAGTGTATCATCCTTAACGTTTGTATAGACTGTCTATACATAAATCTTATTATATGTCAGACTCCTTGTTTGTTTGCGTCAACCTTCAGTAAGTGGCTCAGCGGAGCTGCCGTACGCCTGCAATATAATAAAACTGGAAGGCATCACTTTAAAATGGCCTCATGCTGTTTATACCCTGTAAAATAGTTTAGTTGCGGCTAGTTACTGCTCATGAAAATCACAATATATGAATAGGACTTTAATTGTATGGGAAGAGATATGTTTAAAATATTAATTGATATGTATTATTACTTAGGTATGAAAACTTGGTTTGATCTTATTATTACTATAGTCTCATATATATTTTGCTCTTCACTATAAGTTAAAATTGTCATATATAACTGACATAAGATAGTTGACATATATTGTCAGTTTCTGTCTTAACTTTTTGATCTTATTCCCTTATTTTTCATTATTATCTTTCCTTTTTTAGATCTATATTTAACTCTGGATCTGTCTCTTCGTTTTCACAAACGAAATTTTGTAATGGATTTGGTTGTTCATTTCTCTTATTTATTTTTATCTATATTCTTACTTTAAATTATTTTAATTTCTAATTTCTAATTATATATATTGATACATATATATAAATCAATTGAAAAGTATTAACTATTTAGCTTATCTTCAATTATGAATCACCTTTATTGATTATGCTAATTGCATGAAGATATGATATCTCTTTTAAGGTCGAAGATTTGCAGTATTGAACTGGAGTACTATAGACTATCAGAGCTCCAGGGTATCTCGTAGTTAATCATATGTAATGTCAGCTTATTTGAGTAGCACCATCTCCTTTGTCTCCTTTTTTAAAATAAATATACACACCCTGAAACAGGACTCCTGCTGTTCTTATTATTGTATTAGCTGTCGCTGGAATCGAGCTGGTGTACGATTTACGATGGCGAATTGTGTGTGTGTTTGTGTGTGTGTGTTGGTTGTGCTGTTTGTAATCTGTTGTTTTTATCAACTGACTTGCCTGCTATACATTTTTATATTTATTATTATTATTATTATTATTATATGAATTGCTATGCGCATCCACTTGTATTTATTATTATGCATGCCGTGCGTCTGTCGCAAAGGAAAAGAGCGAAGAAAAACAAACAAGAAAATGTTATGCAAACCCTTGCTTCAGGACGAGTAGGAGAGAATAGGGGTCGATATTGGGAGGAGGGTGTGGATGGCTCCTGTTGTTTGGCTTTGCATTTAATGTGTCATAAATACTTTTATTCAAAAGATTTTTGGGATTTTTATCATTTACCGGCCTGCAGCATTTCGTGCGGAAACTATCCAAAACTTCCTATTAATAAAGCACATAAATTCCAACCGAATCCCAAACAAATTTTCATTAGATTTGTTCTTCGTTTTTTCTCTCTCTCCTCTGTAAAATATTTGATTGCGCCACTTTTGGGTTATTCTGGTTTATCTTTTTATATCCAACACCCCTTAGATATGTTATATGAAGGGGTATATTGAAGTTGTGTGATGCCATAATATACACACAGATATATTAGATCAAACTAGAAGGAGGATTAGTTAGAGTATGACTCCGTCTTGACATTTTTCTGATCTGGTTAAAGGGCACTTTTATAGTCGTGCTTATCCTCTTAGAACATGCTACATTCTAGTAACTCTTTTTTTATATCTATTTTTCTGTACATTCTGATTTATTTTTAGTGTCAACTAAACTTGTATGGAAAATATGGCGCTATTAAACATTTTTATCTCAACGATATAAAAAAATAAACACATACGCAATTTATTGGTAAAGTTGTTAAAGGTCCGCAACTGTCATGAAGTTAACTCATAATTCTGTCAAGAATGATGTACAAGTCATTTCCACAGGTAAAAATGTAAAAGATTTTACCTGGTTTGTTTTTTTATGAACTGACGCATCGCACATAAAAGATGGCAGCTAATTGAAATAAAGTTAAAGATAACTTCCAAAAAATATATTAAAAGAGTTTATTGCTAATTTCAGAAACAGACACCTTTAATACAGTAAGGCATGGCTATGACCTACATTTTTCATTATTTAAATTTTTCAATACTTCTGTTAATATATAAACTATATTTATCTGCATTATATATATATATGCTTCAACTTTGTTTATATTAATATTAAATTTAATTAAATAAATACAAGTATAAATATGCTCATTTTCTTCTGACAATTTGTCAATTTATCCTGGTACAATATATGGATATAATATAACATCGTAATTTCATTTGTTAGTCAAAGTTTAATTCGTACCTTTAAAAATAAAGTTATTCTTAAATTATTCCCCAAAATGTTCATCTTGTGTCACAATATTTTAGCAATGTCCAGTCGTCATCAAACTGTAAGCTACTGAGCTGCTGGCTACGTAGCAAAGCACAATTGCCGTAAAAGTGTGAGCTTTCTTTTCCAGTACATTTTCATGTCAATATAATCACTAATAAAAAGTGATTGTCAGCTAAAATAATAGAAAACTAATATCACTAAAAAAAGATAGAGAGATAAAATATAAGGAATATGGTATAAAAAAAACCATATTATATTCTAATATTATTTTTTGACGGTATAAAGACAAAGTTCTTGAAAATTAAACATTTGGTTAGCAATAATTTAATAACTCAAACATTTAAATAAATAAAGATAAGGACTTGGCAGACGAATGTGTATCAACTCTTGGAATAATATTCCAATGCCAGTTCCATTTTAATTTAAAAAATAAACATGTCTCAGCTGCTACCCGTACTAAGTAAAGCGTTGTTTGCTTGTAAATATTTAAGCCAAGATTATATTTATTTTATTTACTAACCTTCAAAAGCAAAAATAAATCAAATTAATGTGCATTGAAGCGTCTGCACCTGGTCTAACACCTAGATATTAATAGCAGAGTCCACCCCAATTTACGGATGCTGCAACAGTTGTTTCGCTATTTGGCGCCAAAAATAGTAGCGAACGTAAACAAATAGCAAAAAGCGCTCAAAGCTCAAGCCAAAGCTCGCTCTCTCTCTCTCTCTCTTTTTCACTCATTATTTGAGTGTCTTGAAGCATATGCGAATGTGGGTCAGACGCTGCGTCTGAGTGAGAATTGTTTGTGGTACCCGTACGGTGCCTGTCCGGCTGCCTTCAGTTGTGCACTAGACGCGTGCGAAGAGCAACTGTTTTGTATACGGTGGTCCTTGCGACACTTTTGCTTTTCCGCTTCTTGGAAAAATCGTCGCGCGCGCTTTTCTTTTGTGGTAATTCCGACTCGCCAGCCTCGAATCAATAGGGTAGCGAAAGGACTTTGAAGTGTCGCCAGCAATTGTGGCAGCGGTTATTACAACCTTTATTTCTGGCCCCACCGAATTTCAGTTGGCTTCTTTTGTCGACGATTTGGCGGCCCTTTGTCGTTCAAGTGGCGGCAGCAGTTGGTCCAAAAAAAGCTGTAAGTGAAATTTGCAATTCAACATTAAAAATGCAGCTGAGCCTATTAAGTGGAGGGTCCAGTGAAAAGAAGGTCCAGTGAGAATGTCCCTTGAGAACTTTGTTATCGCTTAAGTTTGTGGCTCTAACTGTTGTCTGGATAATCTCTGTGAATATGTATATTTGTGTTAGTAATTTTATTTGTCTGTTGTTTTTCACACTGGAAATTGTGAAAACTGTATAAACTGTGGAAATTACACATACGCAGCGTTGTCAGCGCACAATTGACGGAATCCTTTTGAAGTGTCACAACGAAACAAAACAAAAAACACAAAAAGAGATATCACCTGACAAACAGACAGACTGACAGGCAGACAGACAGACTGGCAGACAGTCAAACAGACAGACAGATATTTATGACAGCCGTGTTGAAGGCAGAAAAAAGTTTTCCTTCTGTGGCTGCGTTTCCACTTGACGCAAAGGATAATTAAAGTGAGACCACATTCTGTTGGCGCCACAGTTGTCCTCGCAGAGTGCTGGTTGAGAGAGGTGGTGGTGGGAGGTTGGCAGAAGGAGCTTGGGGTAGTTGTTTATGGCAGTTATTGTTATTGTTGGGGGCGATCACGTTTGTCGTTGTCTTGTTATGACAACACAACTTGAGCTGCTCAACCCTGACAGATATCCTTAAATTTTCGTCAGCTTAAACGTATCATAAGTTTTCACTTTCATTTCCAAAATGCTTTTAAGCATTCAAATTGAATTTTCAGACGTTTTTGTTTGTTGGGTGAACATTAATCATAAATTAGCAAAGAAATGCTTATTGAATTCTTTCATTTCATTCTGGTTTTTGTTAGAGATTCAGTTAAGACAGATTTAAGATGCGATACTGTAAATGGTAAAGGTCTATCTATCTGGCTGACAAATACGAAAAGGTTGTTCAATCTTTTAGACTAGATCGAAGTTCTATGAATCTGTTTTAACTGAAAACACTTTTCCTGTTAAACCCAATTCATTTTCTTAAGGCAATTACAACAATTATAGAGAATAGATAAACAGAATTTGTTTGCAATTTGTTGTCTGTACAATAAGTACCTTAAAAACAGTTAAGTTAAGTACAACAATAGTTATTTTATTCCCCTATTGTTACTTTTTATCGTCTCTTTAATATCTCTTATTAATTTCAATAAAGTATTTTTTGTACTCTTGTCAAAACAGAGCCGAAAATCGCGCTTTTCTACTTCCTCATTTCTACATTAAAAGCATAGATAATGTAGCTGAACTTTTCCTAGTATGTATCTAATAGATATCTACCTGAACTTTCCCTAGTATATATCTAACATCTCTATTGTATTTAATAGCCGTATAGCCCACACCGATATCATCGATACAATTGGCATATTAAACAACACTTTATTGATTTCCAAACACACATTGAACTCACCTGTTTTCATACAGAGAATTTGTTTGGGAATAAGAATTAAACAAATTAAAGTACTTGATAAAGGATATCTGCTCCTACACCTTTGTATGTAACGATACATGTTTGATAGTATTCATAGGGTATCTTTCAGTCCATAAAATGTTAGCACCTTTTTTTTAATTGTTTTTCTTCGTCTCCATCTACAATTTCCGTGCATGTCCCCTTTATTTCCCTTTTCCTTTGCCTTGTGGATATTTCGTACTTTGAAGCACTTGTTTCGGCTTTGCCTTTGGCCGTAGTTTGTGGCAATTTTATTGGATTACAAAAGAAAAACTTGTGTATAATTCATAAGCCAACAAACATTCCGTTTGTATTTTTAGTGGACTTTTTTTTGCTCCTATGTTTTCGCATTGTGTCCGCTCGTCTGGCAGTTGCTTGATTGAGGCGATAATAACGACTATTTATATGCTCTGACCTGCTGCCTGCTCCTAAATTGTAGCGCCTCCGGAACTGGGAGAACTCTTATTATAGCGGCATACACACTATGCGTGTAGCCTATTCAGTGTCGAGCCTGTTGGGAAAGTTAAATTCCTGGCCAGGGCTTCATTTAGCAACAAATTTAAGCATATCATTTGGCCTTACTTTATATGCATCCCTGCGGTCATTTTAGGGAAAACATCAGCCGCAGAACATGTTCGTACATGTAGTGAACTCTTAACTAAAACACACAAGTCGAATTTTGATTCAGGTTTTCGTGGTGAAAAACTTTAACATGGCTCATATCCCTTAATGGGCGGACACTTTTAGGGTTTACTGTCAGTACATAAAGCATCCTGCTTTAATATTGAATGTAAACACAGTCATGAACTCATTCGTGCTTCATAATGCAAATTGCTGTGGGCCATAAAGCTGACGAGTGGGAGACACGACTGTTTTTGCTAGGACTTACCTGTTACTTTACTTTACAAACAGACTTAACTGGCGAATACCTGTTCAAATAAAAGCTAAAATCACAGTCTATATATGTCACATTTTCTGCTGACATCTGGCAAATCCCTTATGCAAATACTTTTATCGATTGTTAGCAGTTATTCGTGGCAGCTTCAACCAAAAATTTCAGTATTTTTATACCTGTTACTTCAGTGGAACATTCTAGACTGACATAAATTATAGCTTTGTCACTCAAGTTTTTCCTTTGGACAAGTTTCTGTCTAAACTTCTGAATCGTCTAAATCCAGCTGACATTTCTACGTGTGATTTCACAGTTACTGCACTTCTCCCGCAACGCAACTGGCACCCAACAGTGCGATGAATCTAACTTCTGCATATAATTAGGTTAGAGCTTCCCTTTATACTCATCGTCTGTGGTCAGGGTTACTTATAATCTTTAATTACCCTCACCTTTAGTCAAACTACGATACATTCTACTGGTACGTAACATTATGTTTACCTCAAATTCTGTTAGTCTAAAACTAGTTGAGGCAGCTGCAAAGTTGAATGTGAATTCATGCGGGTATTTTAAGTAACTTTTAATTGAGTCATTCAATATGCATAGCTAATTGATTGAGTTACCAATGCCCAAGTGTAGGCACTAATTGAGTGCTGAGTGTAACTTTCGACGTTACAAATGTATTCAATTCGATATTTTCATTCAGTTAATGCACTTAATTTAGCCAATTTGCCTACTTCTATGGGCTTCCAATGGCCTTTGCTTTGCATATAAGCAATAGAAATCAATGGGCTTCAAAGTTTTCTCTGCTTTTGTGCTTCGCTTTGCTTTGGGACCATAAATCAAAGACAACGTGAAGTCATTTATCCAAGAACAAACAAAGTAAATGGTAAAGTCAACAGGAAGATGCCTTAAGGACACTTCCAATTGGACTACGTTTACTTGGCGACTGTCGACGATGGCGCAGTCAACCTTATGACCTCAATTGATGTTGCAAGTTTTTGTGGCACAGCCCAATCAGTGTGTCAGCCTCTTGAACACTTCGTGCCTGCTTAAAAGAGACCACAATCAATCAGTAAAGCATCAAATAATAATGTTTATTCATGACTTTGAATAAATTACAGTTCAAAGTTCAACAAATCCCCAGCGCACATTACACATACGCCCTGTGCGACAGCTTTAACTAAAATCTAAATCAAGAAGAGGCTAATCAAATATTTATAGAGCAATTATATCGCAACACGTGTAAGAAATATTAGAGATGAACAAAAGAAACTGTTGTGCATGAAGAATTAACTGAATAATATATCAAATTTACGTATCTAAAGAGTTTTTTGATAATTGTGAGAATAACTTTTTCCCAGCTTATGCAGGAAGCACTAGAAATAAATTATGTATATAAACAGCTTACAGTAACTCTTGAGTCTACTTTTAGTAATAGTTTGTTTCGATATTGTTATATAAAATGCTCTTTAGGTCGGGAGTTGATCTTGGGAGTTTTAATTTTGAATTTAAAAAAGAAAGTTGGATTAATTTCTGGAATTTAATAAAATCTTTTGGATAAGGCTAGAGGCTGCAGCTTTTTGTTTCTGATTAAATTCAGAAGATATTTTACTTAAATTAAAATAAATTGTAAAAAAAATATTTGCTTTATATACTTAATAATACCTTAACAAAAACTTCAGCTTCCTTATGTAATTTATACGGTAACAGAGCCTCATCTTTCACTGAGGAATAACGAGCAGAATATGCGTAAGTCACGTGTTTCATCTCTTTTACTATGGAGTAATTTCAAGGACCTTAGGCTAAAAGAGAGGCATGTCCTTTGTAAGCAAAAGTTAAATACCTGGCAAATGCTGAAATTCCCCAGGAGCAGGGGTATTTCCTGGCAAAGCCTGCAGCAACGGCAACATCAGCGTGTGTCCTTCAACAACGCAAGGTACATGCCCAACCCCCACAGGCAGACAATGTGCATCAGGATATGTATGTGTGTGCTTGGGTGGGTATGTGTGTACGGGGGTGTTTGTGTGTTGAAGGCCACGTTAAAGTTAGCTGAAGCGTAGTTTGTTTGCGTTTGATTTGCTCTTTTTGTGACGCTCTGCTCACCTGCTCCATGTGCTGATGGCATAAAAAATGCATATTCCGCGATTATTACACATACGTCATGGGATACACAAAGCATTTGGTATTCATGAAAATTGCTCTTCCGTAAGTTAATCCTGCAGCTTATTGCGGTTTTGTGCGCTACATAAATTGTTTCCTATTAGCAAAAAACCAGCTACAATTGCCACTTGACCTCCATTCCGCCACAGTATGACACCCACGAATGGCAACAATTACCAATTAGCAGCTGATGCAGGAGCTGTCTGTATAATTAGACGCTAATTACAGTGTTCCACCTGGTTCTGTGACTTATGTAACAGTGAGAGTCCCAAAGAATGTTTCTTAATTAAAAATATCAATAATCAGTGTATTTAAAAAAATAAATAAAATAAATAAAATAAATAAAATAAATAAAATAAATAAAATAAATAAAATAAATAAAATAAATAAAATAAATAAAATAAATAAAATAAATAAAATAAATAAAATAAATAAAATAAATAAAATAAATAAAATAAATAAAATAAATAAAATAAATAAAATAAATAAAATAAATAAAATAAATAAAATAAATAAAATAAATAAAATAAATAAAATAAATAAAATAAATAAAATAAATAAAATAAATAAAATAAATAAAATAAATAAAATAAATAAAATAAATAAAATAAATAAAATATATAAAATAAATAAAATAAATAAAATAAATAAAATAAATAAAATAAATAAAATAAAAAAAATAAATAAAATAAATAAAATAAATAAAATAAATAAAATAAATAAAATAAATAAAATAAAAATCTAAATAAAATAAATACAGTTTCCCATCTTCGAAGCAAATCTTCTGCGAAACAGAATACACATCTTACTTATTCTATATAAAGTTATATTTATTTATAAGTCTTAACCACGATTCTTCAGTTAGTTTAAGAATAATGTTAAACTGTTGTTATGCGGCTTAGTGTGATGCCCAGGCCATACCTTGATAAGGGCCCCCATTGGCGCCAAAGAAACTACAGCGGAGGCAGCCGCATTGCTCGGCTGCTGCAGGGGAGCTTTCACTCGATTGTCAAAGCTTTTACTCAAAGCACAAAATCTTCTAGTGGATGCCGCTCAGAATTTCAATTCGAATTCAGTTTTCAAAACGTCGCCGTCGACGTAAGGTCGTTAAAAGCGTCGCGTTTGCTAAATAAAAAGAAAAAAACTGGAAAAAACAAATAAAGTAACAACAACAATAAAGTTTATAGAAAATTTGTTTGGGTGCGTAATAATATTTTGTAATTGTTGTTCTACTCAAAGCTACACTAGCTTTTTGGTGCCTAATCAGAATCCGGTTTTTAGAATAACATTCAAACACAAACTGCGATATGTTTACGCTGTTATTCCGTGTGAACATGAGAAATCAGAACTTGATAAAAATAAACAAATTGTGTTTGAAATTTGCAAATTTGTATATACTAAATGCCACATGAGAATCTAAGATACTCAAATGTGTGCCCGCGTATGTATGTGTGTGTGCGTGTGTGTGTTTGGGTTATTCTTAAATAAAAGATATTTTGAACGTGCCCATTTAAAAATACGGCTATAGATATGCATATATTATGAACATCTGGATTATTTATGAACAATTGAAGAACGACTAAATGGAACTTGAAGTCATAAAAAAAAACTTTTGAACAAAAATTAAATATTCCAGAAAGTTTATAATCTAGATTGTGACACATGAAACTAAAATAGTTTCTAAAGTCGTGGTTTGCACCCCTATTTATATTTATATATGTGTTAAACCCTAAAGAGAAATATATTATAAATTCGACTTTGCTTATCGCTTGATAAATTTGTCACATATTTTAATTTTTATTTTATTTTTTTGCCTTTTTTCATTTATAGCCAACACACAGTAAAGCATTGACACCCTGAGAAGAGCACACAATAACAGCAATTATAATGAGGTGATGCCAATTATACCTATTAAAAACAATATATTATTAACCATTTATACACATTTATACATTTTAACTCTTAGCCCAATTAAACTGAGCACATGTCCAACGGGTTTTCCTCTGTACAAAACTACTTTTTATACATATAAAATTCAAACATCTGAAAATTAAAAAAAAACAACAATCAGAAGACGACGTCATTCTATAAAAACGCCAGGCGAATGAAAGAGAAACAGAAGAGAGAGAGAGAGAGAGAGAGAGAGAGAGAGGGAGAGGAGAAAACAACGAAATAAATAACATTAAAATTCGTATAGGAATCGTCGTTAAGTGAGGTTCAAGTTCTTGGCAATGGGATGCCAATTGGACAGCTTTGGAGGTAGACAGCGTTTAAGTTATGTCAGTTCGCTCATTCTCTTGCCCTCTCTTTCCCTCGTTCTTCTTTCCTCTTCGCTTGTTCTCTTGTGTTTGTTTTCATTGTCTGGCTGTGATGGCAAGCAACAGGTGTGCAGACACATAGAAACATGTTCGCACTTGTCCTCGTCCCTTTGGGCCAGACCTAACACCACCCACAACCCCATTTATTATTTCCCAACACGAAATTATCTGAGTCCTTGGTAACAGAAGCTTGGACGACGCCTAGCTACCATTGAAATGGTCTAAAAGGAAAGGGGAATAATTAATTTTGAGTTAAACTCATTGTTGAATCATTAAGGAAAAAGCGTATTCTAATTTTGAGAAAAATAATGAAAAAGTTGAAGACAATGGTGGAAAAGTTGCATCAAGTTTTGGCTAAAGTCTGAATGGCTCTGTACTCCATACACCAGTCAAAGCAAACGCCCCTGGGCGTGGCAGCTGGTAGACAACATAAAATGAAATGTATATAAAAAAGATAAACAAAAACAAAGCAACAATTTCGACGGGGGCCAAAGACAACAGACACCGACGGAGACCCACAAATTTGTGAATTTATCAAAGAAATTTAAATTATAAATGAGCATAAGAACCGAAAAGTGTTTTATTTCAATAACAACGAAGCTTTAATACACTACCAAAATTGCCAAGGACTATTAATTAACCATAAATCAATGTAGATAAGATGAAAGAAAAGATATTTAAGATTTTTAAAGTACGAAAAACGATATAGGGATATGTTCCATAACATAATCTTTCTATAAGAAATATGTTGCAGGAAGGAAGGCAATGATTCCAATATCCCACATTAAAGCTACTATTACTCTTGTGTTAAATCTTCAATAAATCTCATATACTATAGATATATATCCCTTGAATGAAAGGTATATATACCTGAATAAATATAGGTTTTTCTACTATATTTATATGACTTGATCTATTCTCCTTTAAGATAAACACTAAGAGTCTTCACATGGCTTTATCGCTTTTATCCAAGAATTTATATGCCTAATGGATTTGCTGTTGCTTCCTTCTATAGAAAACATATTTCATAATACGTTTATAGCATCAATTATAGATAGCCCCTATATGTATATACGTTTATTACCAAGAACTTAATACTGTCCAAACATACGTCTAAGCTTTAGGTAGCTAGCTGTGTAGTCCACAGGTGTTCATTGTTGCTGCTACATATCACATGCTGCTTGCCGCTTGCTGCTTGCCACTTGCTACTCGACAGTTTGAGCTTCAAAAACTGTGTCAATTTTATTGGCCCACGCGTCGTATGAGTAATTTTCAGCTATATAAAAGAAATTGCTCAAAAGGTAAACACAAAATGGCAAAGTGAATATAAAAATTGCATAAAATTACTTGAAACTGAAACATAGGCGACTGCAAGATACCCTTTAGCTGGGATTTAATAGACTCCACACATAACTTTATATTTCTAGCTGTGCTCTGAATGCTATTTATGTACTTGATTTTGTATTAAGTTTCTTCAGTGTTTCTTAGCCGATACCACTGAGAGCTGATCAGAAGATATATGTAGGATATATATATATATATATATATATTTGAAGCTACAAAAGATATTGTGACTGTGATATAACTGGAATTAATATTTAAGTTCAGAAGTAGATATATATGTACACAATAGGTCAAAGTTGTTTTTAACTATCTATTAGAAACTCAGCACACCTTTTCGACACACTCATTTCCCATGGGTACAGGGTACAGGGTATGTCAAATGATGCCGGCAACCTTTTACTGCTCACTCCATAAAGCTTAGAGGCGTCTCGTTTGAAACGAAGCGAAATGACATCATCTGCTGTGCCGGCAACGCTAATGAATCAGCTGCGGGTCTATTTGCACACAAATAGAATTATAATCGACTAGAAAAATAGTAAAAATTTCCTCTATTAATATTATTATTTACAGTGATAAGAACACAATTGAGTCGAAGGTGCCGCTGGCCGACTTGGTTGAGCCGCCGGAATATCAAGAGGAGACGCCAATTGTACCACTGGCACAGAAACCAAAGATGAGTGAATCTCCGACAGGTTCTGCCACGCCTGCGGCCACACCAACAGCTGCGAATGGTGGCGCAATTGTGGCCAAGGCCAAGACCAGCGATGACGACAACATCTTCTCGGTGCTCTACTCCGTGGTGAAGAAGGTGGCCATTGTGGGGTCCATCTATCTGGTCGGATACATGGGCTGGTCTGTAGCCTGGCTCATAACACCCGTCATTTTATCCGTGGCCCGCGATCAGCTGGCCAAGACATCAGAGAAGAAGCGTGACATAGCCAAGGCCTCGGCGCTGGCCTCCGAGAAGGATGTGATCTTGGCACGTATCGATGAGCTGCCCGCCTGGGTATACTTCCCTGATGTGGAGCGTGCCGAGTGGTTGAATAAGGTAAGGTTTGATATTGAGTTATGTATCGATCAAGGATAACCCTATTTGTATCCTTTATAGATCCTGAAACAGGTGTGGCCCAATGCGAACCACTTTGCCCGTACTCTGGTCAAGGAGACGATTGAGCCGAACGTCGCTCTGGCCTTGTCGCAGTATAAGATGAATGGCTTCCGCTTCGATAGGATCATTTTGGGCACAATTCCGCCGCGTATTGGAGGTGTCAAGATCTACGACAAGAACGTGGATCGCAATGAGATTATAATGGACTTGGACCTGTTCTATGCCAGCGACTGTGACATTAACTTCTATTTGGGTGGCATGAAGGGTGGCATCAAGGACTTCCAGATACACGGCTGGGTGCGTGTTGTCATGAAGCCATTGATACGTTCCATGCCGCTTGTGGGCGGACTTCAGATCTTCTTCCTGAACAATCCGAATATTGACTTCAACTTGGTGGGCGTGATTGACTTTATGGACATGCCTGGTCTGTCCGATCTGCTGCGTCGCATCATCGTCGAGCAAATTGGCAATGTGATGGTGCTGCCCAATAAGCTGCCAATATCCCTCAGCTCAGAGGTCTCAGCTGTGTCGCTCAAAATGCCCGAGCCGGAGGTGAGTCTTAGAGGGATTAGCACAGAGTACTCTAATCCAGTCGATTTCTTTGTAGGGTCTATTGCGCATCCATGTCGTAGAGGCTAAGAATCTGATGAAGAAGGACATCAGTGTGCTGGGCAAGGGCAAGTCCGATCCGTATGCCATCATCACTGTGGGCTCCCAGGAGTTCAAGACCCAGATCATTGACAACAATGTGAATCCCAAGTGGGATTACTGGTGCGAGGTGCGTATGCTGGCTGCTATGAAATTGCAGACGAAGGGTTGCTTCTTGTAGTCTGTTGTTGCCGTTGCCATTCGTTTGCTGCATGCTACAACACTCGCACAACACATGCCGTAGAGTTTCTTTATTTTCTATTATTATTATTCGAACTTTCTATACATTTAACCTTATGATTTCCATGCATATATCTCTTGACATTATGTACTCGTATTTTGTTTGTGCGTCTCTTGCCTGCAACAACAGGCGCCAGTTTTTATTGAAATTGGTCAATGGGTCGATATATTCCTGAAGGACTCGGATGACTCGAAAAAAGACGAGGACCTCGGCAGGTAAGCTATATCTTTATTTGTCTTCTGGTTGTGGGTTGACAGCTGTCCAAAATGCAACTCCCCCTACCCGTTCCCCCCTGCGCGAATGACCATGCATCGTATGTGAGTAATACCCCTAAAATATCTGTGTTCAATAGTAGTTCTTCTTCTTGTTTTGCATGTTTTCGCCCTAACCTCAAAGAGGATAATACGTTTATCCACTGCTATTGTTTCTTACACGCTCTTCTACTCCTCTCTCTATCTCTTTCTATCTTACCTTACGACACACACTTGTTTTTCTAGGCGGGTATTTTTACCACCATCAACCACTTGGTTGGTTTTTCTTTGTGGGACTACGACCAAAGTATGCCAGGCGTACAGGCCGATGATATATTGGGCAGGTTGTATTGCGGCATGAAACTACATTCTCTATATTCCTATAACTGCATTACCTTTTAAGTACTAGTTATGTTCCATCTAATCCTGACCATTACCTCCTAACTGACTACTTAACAGCAACCACTAAAAATTGACAGCGACTGTTTTTCATTGATCCTCAAAGCAACTCCTTGAGCTTCGTTAAAAGGATATAGACTTTTTTATGTTCATTATTATCGATAATCATAGTGGATACTCTCACAAATTAACTATTTATTTTGAACTGAATCACAGTTAAAAGTGTGATTTAGAATTTCTGAAAAGTTTGAGTTTCTCCTCTTTCTATACTATAGAAGTATCGTCTCGCTTTCATTCCACGTTAGTAACTAACCTAACCTAAACTAACTGTATAACTGACTGCTTACGGCAACTGCTGAGATACTTACTAATACTTGTACCAACTTTGCATGCTCAGACACTCACACACTCACACACACACACAATGAGAGCACTCTGTACGTGAACACTGCATGCCAAAATATTGAGTAGATCGATTGATTGACTTGGAACCACTGTACATAAATAACTCACATACAATTTTTAGAGTTGTCAAGCCCTTTGAAAACTAACAATATTAATCAAAATAACTGTCTTCCATATTACCAAACAATAATAATATTGCCTGAACGGAGAAGGCTGTGGTTGAAGTCTCACAACGTGCTATACTCGTGCTTAGACTCTTTGATTGGGACCGTACAAGTGATGATGAGTCGCTCGGCAGGTTAGGCAATCGTTTATCCATGAGTTCACCTGAAGAACACATCCAATATACAGGTCACAAAGTACCCAATCTCCACCAGAATCCACTTTTGGCCTCAGTCCCGCTTTTAAACACTTAACAAACTTTTTATTTTGATGAATTCCAATTTATTTCCTGAAACTAATTATTATTTTTCTGATACGTGTAGAGCCTCCATCGATATCTCCAGCGTTATCAAGAAGGGTGTACTGGATACTGTGAGTATTATACAACCAACCTGTTACCTATACATTATTTATATGGCTCATATTCCTTAGTGGCTCACCTTGGAGGATGCCAAGCATGGAGATCTCCATGTGCGTCTGCAATGGTATAAGCTGACCGCCGATCCCAATGATCTGCAACAGATCCTGCTGGAAACGAAACTCCTACGCGTGACTACCATGAGCTCTGCTGTCCTCAGCGTATTCATAGACTCTGCTAGACACTTGAAGGTAACGTACTCAATCTTGGAGTAAACTCATCCTAATCCATCCTATCATCCACAGCAAGCGCGTGCCAACTCCAAGCCTGATCCTTACCTGGTTTGCAGCGTCAATAAGCAGAAGAAGCAGACTGCTATGATTCTGCGCGATGACTCACCGGTCTGGGAGCAAGGCTTCACTTTCCTAGTCACCAATCCCGAGAACGAGTGCCTGAACATCAAGATCTTTGACCAGAAGACCGGCAACGATATCGGCCAATATACTTACACACTCAGCACATTGCTCAAGCAGTTCAACATGGAAGTCATACAGCAGCCCTTCCAGCTGCAATTGTCCGGACCCGAATCGAAGCTCTATATGTCACTATCCCTGCGCATCTTAAAGGCCGGTGAGATTGACAAGGAGTCCGATTCTGTGGAGCAGGTGGCAGCTCTCACACGCAGCAGCTCCGTGAAAACACCTGAAGCACTGGTGGTGGCGCCCCAAATAACCAAGGTTAGTAAATGGAGCATCCAAAAGAATCATAAGAGTAACCTGAAGAGTTTAGATATAAGGCTATAGAAGCCATTCCACGTGGAAAGAAAAACTATACAGAGAATCTACCTACTTTTACCTGCCAACTTTTATTCTTATCGAGTTTCCATTGCACTCTTTACACAGGATGCCCAAGCAACCAGCAAGCGCGTCTCCACAGAGACACCTATTACCGAGGAGGAGCCTACTAAGTTGTCGCCAGTAATCTCGGCATCCACATCACTGGAGAAACCCGTTAGTGAAGTTGTCAGCACGGTGCTAACACATCGTAAGCCCGAAACGATTCCTGCTGTTGTGGATCATGGACTGGGTCGCATACAGTTGTCCATTAACTACTCGGAACAGCGCCAGAAGCTCGATGTGACCATACACAAGATCATTAATATACCACTGCGGGATCCCAGCAACATACCAGATCCTTATGTCAAGTTGTATTTGCTACCTGGTCGCAGCAAGGAGTCTAAACGCAAGACAATCGTCATCAAGGACAACTGTCATCCCGTCTATGATGCATCCTTTGAATACCTCATCTCCATTGCCGAGCTTAGGCACACGGAGCTCGAGGTTACGGTCTGCACCCAGAAGGGTTTCCTGTCTAGCGGTAGTCCTATCATTGGCATGGTGAGTAGGTAGTAGATAGCAAAGGTAGGCTAACCCCTCTGAGGGTTACCTGAGGGTTGGAACCTATCAATCGCTTATAATTCCCAAGTAGCTATTTGGCTGCTCTGCCATATAAATAGAAAATTTGTGAGCCTGAACCTCGTTCTTGCTTCGGCAGAACATATACTAAAATTGGAACGATACAGAGAAGATTAGCATGGCCCCTGCGCAAGGATGACACGCAAAATCGTGAAGCGTTCCACATTTTTTTGTTATATTCCCATCTGAACTTTCTTTTATATCTTTTTTATAGCTTAAAATACCTCTGGATGATAGTGAAATAACCTCGGGTGCTGGTCTGAACACCTGGTTCGATCTACAGCCCGAGCTAAAGCATGATTAAGGAATAAAATAATTGCGGAATCTCAAAGAGCACAATCAACAACTGAACATACAACACTTTTTTACAAACTGCACTTAATGTTTTTATATTTGTTAACTATATGTAAAAACTGTATTTATAATTCCCACGTGGGACACTCTTTGGTGTCTCCAGCCTAGAACCAAATCTCTACTAGCTGTGCCTCTTAATCTTAATTCTTGATTGTAGTCAAATAAAACGAACAATTTGTGTTTTAAATGTCATTTAATCAAATTCCGTTATATTTTATAGATAAATTGAACCAAAAACTGGAAAATCTGCAAAATCAAATCTGCGCGCTTACCAATTCCTTCCAACTACTTCCAACACAATTTCCATTATATGCAATTTCCATTGACGGGAATAACCAACCCTTGGAATCCTTCCCGTGTACCTGAGCACTGCAACCACTCATTCGCTTATAATTCCCAACTTGCAATCCGGCGAGTCTCTCATATAAATACAAGAATTGCGAGCCTGAACCTTGTTCTTGCTTCGGCAGAACATATACTAAAATTGGAACGATACAGAGAAGATTAGCATGGCCCCTGCGCAAGGATGACACGCAAAATCGTGAAGCGTTCCACATTTTTTTGCTGCCCCTTTCCTTATGCATCATTAAGGTTTTTCGTTTCGTGTTTATCTTCCTTTCAAACAGTCCTTTTGTTAGATAAAAAAATGTTTTTTATTAGGATTGAAATACTTTTTTTAACTGCAGTCGTATGAGAATTTGATAAGTGGCCAAGCTGCATTGGTTTTTTCTTGTTTACTCCGCATCGGATAATTTTTATTATTATTTTTTTTTACATTTATAAAATATTTCAAAAATAATAAATTGCGTTTATTTGTTGTTACTTATATAAATTAGCATTTAAAGTTTATATTGTTTGTAAATCAACAAAGCATTGACTTGTTTCCATACGTAGAACTCTCACAAATAAACATACAAAGGTTATTTTGAATTAGTTCAGCGTTTGTAGCTTCGGCTTTCAAATGAAATTTTGATTTATTCTGCGTGTGACAATATATCATAGATGATAAATTTACAAAAAAACAACAAATAAGCTCCATTTGTTAGGTTTTTAAATCAATTTCTGTCAAAATAGTTCTATATAAACAAATCGAGCTCTTATTTCATATGGAAATTGAAGCAAAATTTCTAAAATGTAAGCGGTGACACATTTTGTGTGACAATAACTAGGCGCATAGCGTGTACACTAACCAACTGCAAAACGAACAACAGATGGCGCTAAAAGCGGTTTGCTCTTCTTGTAATTCCCAACTGCTTATTCGGCGACTGCTACATTTATATAGCTGAAATTTTAGTACAACTTTGTTCTTGCTTCGGCAGAACATATACTAAAATTGGAACGATACAGAGAAGATTAGCATGGCCCCTGCGCAAGGATGACACGCAAAATCGTGAAGCGTTCCACATTTTTTTGCCCTACCCCAGCCCGACCCCGCAAAGAGATAAAGACTAGTTTGTTTTTGTTTTTTCTTTTGTTCGCCATTTATTTTCATATTGAATTTAAGTTCTGTATTTGAATAGTATATAGTTATATGTTATATAGACACATTATTTACTGGTTGGACATGCATAATTGAGGACTTTTAGCTCTTTTTAATGTTTTTTGTTACAATTATAAATATTTATTATTCGCTGTTCGCTTTTTATACATAATAATTATGTTTTCACTTGTTTTGCCTTAAGGCGTGCACAATTTCAAATTTTCAACACAGTTTTGTTTTTTTTTATTTTGTTTTGTATACATATAAGAATATTCATAATGCTTACTCAATTACTTGTAATTGTTATTGGACACCATTTGAAATTGTTCTTGTCGGTCATCTGATAACCTTGAGGCAGTCTGGAGAGGCGCCCTGTGCGCTTCTCTCAAAGGTTTCTGGCTTGGAATCAGACCATTACAAACAAGCTGGACTGCAGGATGGTCAGTGTCTCGCAATATAACGAAGACTATCGATCAAAAATGTTATTCTTTTATATATCTTATGTTAATTTGAACAGTTTATCTGCTTTAAATGGACACATAAGATTGAATCAGGCTCTGGGTTTGTTATATATATATATATATATGTATATATTGTGTACGATACATGTACATTAAGTTCCCATAGTAATTACCTTGGTTAGCTCTATAAATATAAATTTAAACTGTATATTGTATGAATTGTACGTATGTATATAAAATTACGACATATAAACATATATAATTTTTAATCCTTAATAAGTAATTTTTTTATTACTGAATATGAAACATGTAGTTAACTTTTGAGGTAGTTAATTATTTGTGTTGTATTTATTTACGATATTGATATCGATATACATATATAATATATATTTATAAAAAATGGGTAAATGTGAAGCACAATCAATTTTAAAGCACACATTTACAGAACATAACTATGACATACATATATACATATGTACGTATGTATGTATGTATATATTATGGTATCTGAATCGTTAATAATATTATTATTACTTTTATAAAACATATTTAGTATGCTCATTAGACATATTAAACACTGAGGAACTGTCGTGCTTACTCCAATGCCGCCTAGTGATTAGACAATGACAACCCTAAACCCTAAAAACTCCGATCTATAAACAATACAATATATATATGTATATATATATGTACTCGTCTCAGGTATTTCCATACATTTTTAGTCGCCTGTTTGTGTGTGTGTGTGTAGCATGCATGTGTGTGTGTCTTATAAATGTAAGTTTTATTTTGAATTCATATTCATATCACTTATGGATTAGAAGCTCCTAAAAAAACACATGAATTAAAAAATCCTAAGCATAAACTGGCTACCATAACATTTTTCCATATTTGGTTAACTTTTTTTTTAAAAACTTAAAATTACAATTTGTTTTTCTGTTTTTTGTTTTTTGTTTTTTTCACGTGCTCAACTCATGAATGGATGATACGAGTGCCTAAGTTCTAAGTTTTTAACTTTAATCACTTTGTATTTTGTATTTTCGTTCTCATTTAGCAACACAAAACTTATTAGTTCAAATGGAAAGCGAACATTTTCACGCTTTTCGAATGTTTTGAAATGGTTTTCGTTTTCATTTTCATTTTGACATCAACTGAACACAATTCGTTACGCAACATATAGCAGTTACAGGGCTAATAAACTAAGTAGAAACCAACGAAAAATTAAAAATGGAATCCCACGCACAAAATTCTCCCTAAAAAAAGAAAACAGAAAAAAGTCTCCGGAAAAACAAATATCACAAAATTAGCATCGAAGCAAAGCGAACGCATTCAACAACAAAAAATCGAAAAAGAAAATATAGATTAAGGTCTGATAGGTAGAATCATAATAAAACTCAAAGTGTGTTAAGTTGTTTTGTTTTTTGGTTTTTTTTTGGTGTTTTCTGTATTTGAAACTTAAATTTAATATGCACTTGAAAGAGCGAACCCGCAACTAAATTATAAGAAATGAAAATAAGTTTTGAATTGAAATCTGTGTGCCTAAATTTAATAAATTATGATTTATATTGAAGGTAGTTTATATGCAAAACGTAAATGATATAAAGTATATAAGTTTGTATATATATATATAGGGATAATATGTATATATGTTTTATATAAAAAGAACTTAAAACTTTTATACTCAAAAAGAAAAAGCCTAAAAGCATTGTCCAGCCAAATGTTACTCTTATTATTTTTGTTTTTCTTTTTGATACATACGAAACGAAATCAAAAGCAAACAAGGAATATTAAAATTATATCACCACGCATATTGTATACATATATAGATATATATAAGGTAAATAGGCATATATATGTATATATATATATATTAGATTAGAGTATAAGTATTTAAAAGTATATATGTATATTGTTGTGTGTGAAATATCATGCATAGAAGATATTACACAGATATTTATATATTAAACATAATATTTTTTCAACTTAAGCGCAAACAGAAACTTAAAAACTGACAACCTAGGACCAATGTGTGTGTGTTGTGGTTGTGTGTGTGTGTGTCGATGTGGGGTCCAACAAACATAATGATTAATGTTATATGTATATACTATATAAAAGTAAAAGCTCTCCATTTTTTTTATCGAACTTATCAAAAACTTAACGCTAAACATTGAACCAATTTTATACATGGTTTTTTTCTTTATAGCATCCAAAACTTAAACAAATAAATCGCAGCTGTATATATGAATAAATGTATTATATATAGTTTTAGACATATATATATATATTTATATAAAGTATGTATATATATTTTCTTGTATAGTTTAGTTTCGCAATTCAAAATGTTTTTAAACAAAAAATCAAAACTTATGTCGTTAGCAGGTAAAACTGGTAGCTAAATCATAGACACAATTATAATCGTTCTCTATTTTCCTTTCGTATTCTCTTCGTTCCTCTCATTCTACTTTAACTTTTCTTTCTTTCTTTTCTTATTCTTAACAACTTCATGTTTTTCTTAATATCTAAAGCAAGTTTCGTAATGTTTCTTTTGTTTTTGTTTGTTTCCATTAAATTTTTTGTATGTTTTATGGTTGCCTCTTTCTTTACAATTTGTTTCAAAGGAATTTCTCGTTTAGGCCAAATATAGTTTTACATACGTTTGTTTTATCTTTTAAATAGTTTTCGGTTGCATATAACGCCAGGCTCTTTAATCACAGTTATTACTTTCTCTCTCTCTCTCTTACTTCTCTTTGTTTCTATCTCATTTTCGATCTCTGTTTTCTGATCATCTAATTATATATATCACTCACTCAATCAGAATATTTCATCAAAAATGATTGTTTGGTTGGATGATTGGTTGGTTGGTTGGTTGGTTGGTTGGTTGGTTGGTTGGTTGGTTGGTTCCATCTTGTCGTGTCTTAGCTGATTGTTGGGGTTGTTGCTGGGGTAGCTGTGTGGGGTAGTTGGTAGCGAGGGCTGGTTTACATGCTAGTAATTGTTAATTTTTGTTTTTGGCTTAGAACTAGGTTTTTGGGCGGTTCGTTTTAGTTTGGTTCTGGTCTATGATTTGCGTAGATCCTCCAAGCCGCCGTTGTGCAAGCCGCCGCGCATATTTTCCAGGACTTTATTAACAAAATCGGTGGAGCCGCCAGCTATGCGTACGCCAGTTACTTGGAGATTATTAAACGTAAGATTAATTAAAGGGTTCTTCGGAAGTCGATCGAATGTTTGAAAACTCACATGAAGCCGTTGCATAAATGCGTTGAATCTGCTGATCCACCTCATCGGTGGATTCACCCTGATTAATTGTGCGATGCTTGATTGCCAGCGCCTGTTTCAGCTCGGCAATGCCATTGATAAGACGCTCTGTGAATCAAAAAGATATATACAAATGTTAGTTATATCAATCTAAAGAGTTATCTAATAATTTCCACGACTTACTGTGCTCGATCTCCAAACCGTAGAGCTTTATCTTGTTGGCCTCGTGCTGAGCCTTCTTCTTCAGGCGACAGGCGCGTGAGGCGAGCTTGTTCTTCTCCTTGCGCGACTTGGGACGCACATTGAAGGGCAGCTCTGAGACGGGCGTCATGTCGTTGATGGTGCGGCTCAGCTTGTCCAGCTCCTTGCCAATGTTGTGCAGCTTTCGAGCATTCGGTGTCAAATCGTTGCCATCGCCCTTACGCGCTTTGCCGCTGTGCTGTGGGGTTCATAGAAAGGAAGGCATAAGGTTAAAAAGGATTTCTTTATCCATAACAAAGAATAGCTGAGAATAGGATTGAAGTCTTATCTTAACTATATCTTTATCAACTATAACTATATCAACTCTGATCTCCTAAAGACTGTGCTTATAATCCAATTCTAGGTAGTACCTTGTAGACTTTGATGCCGCGCACAGAGCAGGTGGGACTGAAGACTGGATCTGTGACCTCGTTGAGTACATGTGGATCCTCTAGCTTGGATTGGAAGACCAGCCGTTTGCCCTTGGGCCCCTTGGCCTGGACATTGTACTGCCAGAAGAAACGCTCCTTGCCCTTGCTGCTGCTCAATTGATTTGGAGTCGATGTGCGTGTTTCATCCTCATCCCCAGAGCCGCCTTTATTAAAGCAGAGAGAGATAGAGTTAGTAGGGATTATTTGGATTTGCGGCCAGCTAAGACTTACCATTGTCACTGCTGAAGTCATCGTAGTTGTCGCTATTTTCGCTGGACGCATCATCGTCATCGTCCTGGGAGAAATCGATGCCGTCTGGAGATAGAACACTGCCAGTGCTCAGCGAGGAGAAGCTCTCGGCCTCGGCCAGCGAGCCGGTGGATAGTAAATGCTGTCGCGGCTCACGACGCATCCAGATGTGATCCAGTCCCAGATGCGTGGGAGCTGACGATGACAGCCGCGACAGCTGTGAGCTCTCAACGGCTCCCTGGTAACCAAATGATTTACGCAAATTTCCCGACGCCCCAGCTGTGATGACAACTTGGCCCTGTGCTAAGCTGGAGCCATTTGCTCCGGGTGTGGTGCTATTTGCGCTGGCGGCGCTGCCAAAGCCGCTGCTGCCGCCCGGACTGAGAGCGGACGATTGACTGAGCAAGGAGTGGCGTTCCGGGGGCGAGGACATGGCAATGCCCTTTTTTAGCATCTCCTGCATGTTGCGCGACTTGACCAGCTGATACTGCGAGCGACTCGCATGCGGCGGCGGTGGAGTTAATGGCGAGTGCGATGCCTGGCTGCCCGGCGAGAAGCTGGAGCCCAGCTGCAGCGTCTTCTGTGGCGTACTATGGAACAGCTCAAAGACATCCTGTTGCTGCGACTGTTGGCTTTGGAGTATCAGTGCTTGTATCTGCGACTGTTGCTGCTGTTGCTGTTGCTGCAGCAGCTCCAGTGGCGGACCCACCAATGGCTCGGACGACTGCGATTGCGGCGACAGCATAAAGTTGACATTCTGAGCCACACTCGCTGAGGGCAGTAGATCTTCAATGGTGCCAATGACATCCAGGAAGTCGCCATTCAGATCAGCCAGCTCGGCGGCCTGAATCTCTGCTTTGTCGTTGGGAAATATATAATCATCATCCAGATTAAATGGCTCGTGTTTGGTATGCACCATGGCACTGCTTATGTCACTCCACATGGCATTCGAATTGGGTGTCATCTCGTAGAGCAATGCACTGCCATTGCCCACCTCCTGCAGCAGCGATTGCTCGTGCACCAGATCCAGGTTAACGCTGGCGCTTAAATCCGGCGTAAAGTAGCTGGCAGTGCTGCCATCGTTGCCGCTGCTGCTGTACAGCGTGTTGCTGAGCGGCGAAGCGGCGCTCAGGCTGACATCCTGAAGCAGTGTTGGTGATAGCGATGTGGCGTCCAGCGCGTCCAGTCCAAAGTCTGAGAGTTCATTCAGCTGCAGCTGTTGTTGTTGCTGCTGTTGCTGCTGCTGTTGTTGATGTTGTTGTTGCTGCTGCTGTTGCTGCTGTTGTTGGTGTTGCTGCTGTTGCTGCTGGTGCTGCTGTTGCAGCTGTTGTTGCTGCTGTTGTGCCATGCTGGGCAAACTGTTCAAATGATGTTGTTGACGCGGAGTTGGCGTCTCGCTTAGCTGCTGATACGGATGATGGTGGTGATGATGATGATGGCTCTGATTGGGATTATTGCTGCGCGGTATTGTAATTGCTGTCGTGCTTAGCATCACATTTGATGTGTAGCTGCTGCTGCTGCTGTTACCAGCACTGCTGGAGATGGCACTCGAATTGTTGTTGCTGTTACTGTTGCTGTTGGTGAGAGCGTAGCCGCCTGTATTTATGCTCAATGTGGGGGTGCCCAGGGCGTAAAGTTCGTATTTAAGTGGATTGCTGCTGCTGTTTGAACCGCTGTCAAAGAATTCCGATGACAAGGGATACACCTGATTCTCAGTCATTGCGTATCAGAGGGAGATCGAACTGTGAGGAATAGCGGGGAATTGCTACAGAAAGACCAAAACACCAGCAATAGTCTTGTTGCTGTTGTAATTGTTGTTGTTGTTCGGGTTGAGGTTATGCGCCTAGCGCGCAGGCGCTGCGCTGCGACTGCGCAGTTGCTTTACAGTAGCTGAAATGAGCGAGAGAGAAAACATAGAAAGAGTTAGCATTAAAGTCGATCTTAGCTCTCAATAGTCGTATATTTTATGGACTTAAGCTAACTCAAGGCCTTCCAGGTGGGCTTTAGAGTCGCTGGAACAACATTTACAACGACAACTGGTCTATAACTAATCTCTAATATCTTTACCTCTGCTATAATAATATAAATTCAATTAATTTCCCGGAACTGTAGGATTCTAAAGAACTCTACAAATTACCTTTTTAGCAAGAAAAACTATCGATAACTAATATTTCAAATTAAAAGCAATCGATTGGAATTACTTGTCGTTAAACTGATTATTTATCGACTTCGATTGAATCGTTAACTTAATTGATGTTATGGTATCTTGGCTGCTTTCAGACTGTTAAGCGACTGTTAAGTTAACAGAGACGCTAGATTTAACATTAAGACTTATTAGTTATAAGATACATTAAATATACAGGAAGAAGAGCGTAAAACCTATAAGAAGACTATTTAAAAACACATTATAATATTTCTTTATACTTCATTCATTTTCTTTTCCCTTTAACTGAAGAACTTTCAGTATCTTTGTAAACTTTCCTCTGTCTTTATTCTAATTTTGTAAGTTTTTATAGAGAATAATGCCGGAAATGTACTGTAAGGCGATTATATGGAATGACAAGTCTGGGTTAATTAATTAAAACTAGATCGAAATCAGGTTAAAGATTAATGATGGAACAAATAATCCTGTTTATTACAGAATAATTCTTAAAATTCAATGTATTATTTTTAATCAACAAACGAAAACAAACAAAAGAAGATAATCGTCAACTTTATTATTTATATATATATGAAATCAGTAAACCAGAGAACAGATCCGATTTGCGAATCTGAAATATTTTTTTTTGCGAAACTATTCAACTAGTTGTTGTCTACTTAAGTTATTTTTGCTATTCTTATCGTTGTTTTCGTGACTGACAACAGCCTAAGTATATATGAATAATATATACATATATAAAGTTCCCGATTCCGCTCTACTTCATAATCCCCCCTATCGCTACGAATATCCCAAAAAAAAATAAAGAACAACAAATAAAATGAAACCATTCGTAATTTTGTTTTGCACAAAAGAAACCCGAAAATAGAAAAAAGAAAAAAATAAGAAACAAAAAAAGAAACACGGAAAACAAAACACAATCAGAGATAAAACGAAAAAGGTACAAAATAAAAATATAAAATCAAAACAAGTAGAAAAGTTCTAGTCGAGCCGCATCGACCGCGAGATACTCTATATTTATATAGAAATCAGATCCTGACTATGGTATATTATAATATCAATAATGTAATCATAAATTAATATTTATCTTTCTGTTACCTTCTGCTACTGTTATACCCAGAGATCTAGCATACCTATCTATCTATATATATACCTGGAATCAAAGCTATATCTTTTACATATGGGTTCTATATCTTTAAGGCATGAGTTACACATATATATAAACTCTATAGGGAGGTCTTGTATATCTCTAGGTACATATAATCCCTATCAAAAACACATTCACCCAATTCCTGGATACCCTTTATATTCATTTTTAATGGGTATTCTGGCAAAAAAAAAAAAAACTATGTCAAATTACATACATACATAACATATGTATGAATGAATATAGAAATGTAGGTATTATTATTGTTTTTTATTTTCTTGTTTTTCGAGGGTTTTGTTTTTGTTATTGTTGCTAATTTCTTGGTTCTTCGGTTGATCGGTGGCCTTTCGCTGAGCAGGTGACTCCATAGCTTATTGTTATGGTTGTTATTGTCGATTATAAATGTTAATTTTGTTTACACTGAAAAGCGAAATTTCTGCTTGAATTAAATGATCATAAATTATGCCTGGAAAAACTGCATCTAGTATCAGGATTATAAATTTCTTTGCGGCGCATTACAAAAGAAAAATAAATGGGAATCATTTGTTCAGAGTTGAAACGAAAATGAAAGTAATAGGTAATAATTTATAGAAAGTTATATAATATAATATACATTTAGATTATCCACATATAAAGATAATAGGAAGCGATTAAGGTGTAGTCCATAACAGATATTTATTCATTAATTAGAAAATTGTACAACATTTCAGCTAGAAGTTTGTACCCAAAGTAAGCCTAACGTGTACCAATATTCCTTATTAAATGTACCAACAGACGAAGTAATAACAGAATAAACAATTTACTTTTGTACCAAATTTCTACACTGAACGATTCACTGGGTGCACAGTTTAAGCCTCAGTACAAACATCAATTCGATCGAATATAATATGAATAAAATTCCTTTGAAAATTTGTCCCTGTTAAATAAATTTAATTAAATATGTTGTAAATCAGCTGTTAGTTTTAATATCAAATTGACGTTTGTCCTCCTGGCATACACACACACTTATATATAGAGACCTTGGAATTAATATCATAGACTCAGTCGCCCGCCCAGGCTTATCTATGCGAAGCAGTTACTCCAGCTGGGCGATAACTGGACTTGTACAGAGCTGATAGCATACGGTTACAACAACTGGCAATCTACATGGGCAATCGGATGTAATGGACTGAATGTTACCTCCCCATTCGTCAAGGTCACCCGAGAATAGACCCAAGCAAACTCAAGCAATTCAAATACAGCGACGTGTAGCATCTAAAGCGGCACTTAAAAAACCAACAATTCTACTTTAGTTAAGTGATATGCTTGTTTCTCTGGTTTCTTTACAGTATTCCTATGCCCGAAAGCTTCTCGTTAGCCGCCCCTCTGCCCACCTCCCCCTCTTCAATGTTCACATTCAAATTGTTTAATATTCGTCAAAGGTTGCCGAACGCGTCGAAGGCCAAACAAATTTTTTAACTTAACGAACCAAAAGCGCCCCCTATGAACAAACGTATGTACTATATACACTTTTGTATGTACATCAATACATATATAAGTATGTATATAAGTACATCCATGTATGCCTTGAATACTTATATACATATGTATGTATATATATGCAAATACATAAATAGGAAACATACGGCAAACGATTATGTATAAACACCTACGAATACATGGGTAATGCCAAAAATACGAAAAGAATTTATTACACATTTGTTGTGGAATAACATACAACAAATTATATATATAATACTTTAAAACTTAAGTGGAATCGTACAGTAAAATCAAGACAAAACGAAAGACAAGCAAACATTTTGATTTGATGAACTGACGAGGAAGAGTAAAAGAGGGAGAACGAGAATGAGCTAAAAAGGAGAAGGCTAAACGCTAAAAATATATAATTATCATCAGGAATATTATAGCGAAACCAAATTAAAGAAAAAACCAATAAGTTAATGAACGGAGAATGGTTGGAAAAGGGGCTGAAAACGAAATACAAAACATCTGATGCAAGCCATATGATAACAAAATAGCACACAAGCTAGAAATAAAGCTTTTATTTGAAGTGTATAATATACATACATAATTATATATATATGTATGTATGTAAAGTGAAAACCCTTGTAATATCTAATTTTCAATGGATAAATAAAGCGGAACAGCAGAAAAAGACGCACGGGATGCACGTGAAGAGCATTTGGATGGGAGGTTTAAAGTACAGAACAGGGTAAAAGGCGTGACCAGAGCAAATAAAATATACAGTAACAAATCAAAAAGCAGCTGCTCGAGTAGCCCACATCTGACATCTGACGTCATATTCGAGTGAAAATATACATAAATAAATAAGGTAAATAAATAATTAACCCAAATGGGGGAAAGAAAAAAGAAACAAATAAATAAATTCGGACGAAATTGTAAACACAGTGATAGGCAGTCAGCAATTTCAACACACAATGAAATAAAGTATTAATTCTAAACAAATGCAAGAACAACAACAACAAGGGAAACAGTTAGATAGCAATGCGCTCTCAAGAGCGAGACAGAGAAGAAAGAGAGCGAAGTATACACAGAGAGCAAAGTTGGAGCACAGTTATTAACCAAACTCAAGGTCAAAACTGTTTATTTTTTATATTTTGTTTTGAATTTATAATTTATCGCAGTGTTGCTTTTGTTTTACTTAAACTCTCACACACACACATACAGGCGCCAGAGTTGTAAACAAAACTAAGTGCATGTAAAGAGCTTTTCAAAGAGCGTGGGTTGTTTGGATTCTTCTCAGCTCTCTGCCTCTCTTTCTCACGCTCAAAGCTTGTACACTGAGCAACATATGTTTTCTGACTGTTTGCTTTTGTCGCTATTTTCGTAGCTATAAATGTGTGCGTGTGTGTATAGTGTGTATACACACTATATATATATAGTAAATTATCTAAAGCTTTTTGTCGCTTGGCTAGCAGTCGACGGGTTTTTTGTATGTGTAAATAAAATATAATTTACAATAACAAAATGCCAGCTATTAGAAATAAGCTTTTACATTTCGCCACAATATTGTATACTAGATGATAAAGTTCGTATGCACATATATATATATGTATATGTGTATGTATGTATGTATGGACACTGTGCACTTATACACGTCGTGATTGTAATACAAATATGTAAATACAATGTTGGTAGAAGATATATGCAAACAAACAGGATAGTTAATTACGAATTGCCCTATAGAACTCTGATTTGACTCAGCTCTAGAAATTTGCTTTAAGCAGATGCCCGACACGTTGCATAAACCCAACAGACTCAACAGAGACACACTTTGCATTATCAGAACGATCAGTCGGACAAAGCAAAAAGAGAGAATCAGACAAAACAAAATCACAAATACACGCGCGCTTACACTACTAACCTATTGCACTCGCGCACTCTCTCTCTCTCTCGCTTTCTCCCGCTCTCTTCCATTTGCATCGTTCGATTATTGAATGTTGCAACTTTTGTTGTGCATTATCAAAGGGTCAGTGACTAGTAGTTGCCCTCCCCAGCCCCAACCCTAACCCCACTCTACTAAGAACGGCTGCCCAAAAAGAAGGATGCGCTTTGTCAACATCAACAAAATTGACGCTGGCGTCAGCGCTGTCACATGTTCTGAGTGCATGCAATTTCTGCTTTGCGCTCTCCCCCTCTCTCTCTCTCGCTCAGAATAACTCTTTCCTTCTCTCTCAATCTTCTTTGTTTAGCATTTTATGCAAGTCACTCAAGCTTTGTGTTCTTGTTGCTGTTTTGTTTGCAATGCTTTTATTTTGGGCACATAGCACTTTGCAGCGTGTGGGCGACACACACAAGCACACAACAATCACACACACACACACACACAGCCACAACAAATTGATGTTGAGGTAGCCACAGTTACCGTCAAGTGCAAGTTCCTTCCTCTTGCCACCTAACAGGCTAACAACTTATTTTTAGTAGGCGTTTTTAGGGCGCCAATGTCAAATTACCCTTCCCCTACCCCCATCCCCCACAGCAAGTCACAAAAATAGCACCTAAATGTAATGAAGGCGCTCATATGACAAGAGGATTGAGATTGGGAAATGCGGGGGCGAGTATAATAGATTCTATATAGTTTTCGTATAAATATACCGGAATTCGTAGCATAGCATAGCCAAGTGGCTGTCATTTCGATGATATAACACGCTTTACACTCGCACACACTTATTACATACAAATACATGCAAACATCTATATCTACATACGTGTTCGCTTCCTCAATTATTATACAAACAGCTGACGTACATTGTAAACTAGTCAGTGGGGGCGGAAGATATAAGTGGGTGAGACAAATCGATTAGAATAAGGCATTTTAACTGACTTGTGACATCCTAGAATTATATAGTATATAGCTGAAAGTAGCAAGTATCGAATATAGGAGAGAGAGCAGAATGATATGAAAAGCACTGAGAAAAAAGTTAACACCTTGGGGAATCACTGCGAAATGGTTCATTTCACACATCTCCTATCTTTCTCCATCTCTCTCTCTCTCTCTCTCTTTCGCTGTCTGCACTTTTTCAATTCTTTGCCAATCAATAAAAATAATAAAAAAAAAGAAAAAGATGAAATAGCAAACAAATTGGTTGGCCGCTGTTTTGCTAATAGATAAATAATTAAAATCAATTTATATCGATTTAGCAATATATATACTAAAAATTAGCAGAAATCATCTGAAAAGTTAGGTAAATACAACGTATACATATCGCACACTCTAAAAGCAAATTCATATACTCGTAAGGTTAACTGCAACTGACTTCGTGACGGGCTTTGAAAAATGAGCTGAGTAACCCACATTTCCTATATCTAACTATACGTGTCTATATGAGGTGTACTCTCAATATTAATCGGATACATTGCAGGGACACGTGAGCTCCCTATCAGTGTACGTTTTCTAGTGGCGTCTGGTTTTTGAGCTGCCCCCGCCCAACCACCTCCCCATCCATTCGTCCGATCCCCTTATCAGCGTCCAGCCGCGTGCCAGTGACGATGACAGCCAGCGAGCTGATAAGCCGCCACACACAATGGGTCAAGCACATTGCAAATTGCTGGGAACTGTGAAGTCAGCGACGATTGGGACGACAGCAGCGATCAGAGTCTAATTGGATAAGTGCGGATTGTTATTGAATGACCCTTGGATATCTTATCAAAACACCCAAACAGCTGGAAAACCTAAGCGTTGCGATAAGCTTTCCTTAGGGAAACTATTTTGTGACAGACTCGTTGAAATGTTTGCGAATAACAAACAAAACAACAAAAGGAAGTAAATTCTTCCCATAAAGATTTCGGATAAGTATTTTTATCAACAGAAAGTAAGAAAAAAAAATAAACATAAAAATAACGCAAAATTCGTTTCTAAGAATTCTTCAAAAGGGTTTCTTTCCGGCTTAAGATTTGCCTAGAGTAAAAGAGCTAAAGATAAAAACAAAAAACAAAACCAAAATATCATGAGTCAGATACCTAGACTTCTATGTATGTATGTATGTATGTATGTATGTCGCTTTTAAGAACATTTTTATACATTTTTTTAATGAAATTTCAAAGAAAGGCAAACAAGTTTGGCTAATGGACGCCGCATCCGCAGACCAAAACATCTCAACGGATCAACAAAGAAAGTTGAAGGCCGACAAATCAATGACCGTATATAGAATATATATAATCGTATAAAATAAATGTACTACATCCGAGTATCCTACTTATGTACTATATATCATATATATGTATATATCCAACATGTGTAAAATAAATTTGTTAATCAAATCAACTGATGAGCAATTTTAAACTATGCACTTAATTTGCACTCAGCCGATTAAAAACAATCGGGGAGTAAAAAGCAATCAAGAAATCGAGAAATCAATAAATGATGCAATGTCAACGAGTATGATAATCATCATTTCGGATTGAGAGTACGGAATTGTGGAATTGAGAGTGAGAGAGAGAATGACTTTACTGGGAGTAAATGGGTTTTACAGCAACTTATTGGACCTCTCATAGTTTAATATCAAGTATTTATGATTGAACAGATTGAAGGAATGTTGCTAGATTCATTAGCTTTATTGTTTTTTCGTTTTTGTATGATATATTTAATTAATGAATTAATTTAAGAGAGTTAATGCTGCGGCTTTATAAAGAAAAAACCAACTCTGTTTATTATTTTTTTTATTAGCTTTAAGTATTCTTTTTTATTTATTATTTAATTATTTTTTTATTAGCTTTAAGTATTTGTTTTTATATTATTTATTATTCAATTTTACTTAGCTTCAAGTATTTTTTTTATTTTATTTATTATTTCATTTTTTATTAGCTTAAATTATTTTTTTTTTATTTTATTTATTATTTTCGATAAAAAGATACTTTATTTATTGTTTTATTTTTACTGTTATTTTAATTATTTTATTTTTTATTATTATTTGTATTATTTTATTTGATTTATATTTAACTATAAATATATTTTCTAATGGATATTTCTTTTTATTTATTTTTCATTTATTAATCGTGTTGTTCTGATTAAATTAATACCTTAATACTAAATGGAAATAATTATATTTATATTTATTAAAATAAGTAGAAAGTTCTGTTCTATAAACCGTATAAACAGGCTGATAACTTTATAGAATTTACCAGTATTATGTTTGCTTAAGACTCATCATTCATACATTTACGAATAATCAGCCAAAAGTCAACAGCTTTAAGCAACTGATTCAGTTTGTTATTATATATATATATATATATATATACATATATTATACTCGAAGAAGTATTTGTATGTGTTTTTGCCTTATTTTTGGAGTATTAGCCCTACTGGAGTGCTCTGTTGACTGTTTAATGAGCGCCCTTATCGTACGCTCAACTGTTGAGTCATGGGTGTAGCCATATTTATATATATAAATATGTATAGGGTAGGTGATATGACAAAATGTATTGGAGTGCGTCAAGCAGCGAGTAGTAGAACAGTTAAGTCAATTAAGTCAAGCGACAGCAGCTCAGACAGCTGGAGACAATAGTCGAGTCAAACCTACAGACACACCAGGCGTATACGTAATAAAGGGGGCCTCTAAAAAGAAACGAGGCGTTGCTTAGAGGTTCGGGCTGCGATTAAGAGACACAACTAGAGCTTTAACTGGCTGTGGGCACTGGAATGGGGGCCACCTTTTGTGAATATATATATGTCCAACATATGGCATTTGTATGACAGTGTGTGCATATATATGTTAGTTATCCCAGGCCCAAATGTGGCTGTTTATGCGGAAAGTGAACAGTTTTTCAGCCTTGGGTTTTCGCGCACTGACACTGAACTTTGAATCGACTCGCGTTGAAATTCAAATTGAAATCAATTTCAAATTTAATTTAATTTTTCGGTTGCTTCTTTTTTTTTTCTCTTTGATTTCAACACAAAAATTTTGTTGTATTGTGTTCGCATTTTGATTATTTGCACAAATGGAGGCAACAAAGACTCGTCAAAAAACCTCTCCAAAGTTTTTTATATAATATAATCCGAATGCCATATAGTAAACGTATAATCGAAAGACTTTAGACCAAAATTTGACTATATGTCAATATGTATTAAGTAAATTTCATTTCTGTCTGTTCTATTTATCATCGCGTACAGGAAACACTTAAATCTTCGGCTCCAGTTTAGAATTCAAGCAGAAAGAGCTCCAAACAGTTTTATGGCTCTTCTGCTCCGCTTCACACTCAGTTTTGTTGCAAGGTTTCACATTACACGATTTCGATTTCAAATCTCGACTGTGTGTGTGTGTGTGTGTGTGTGTGTGTGTGTGTGTGTGTGTGCGTAAATTAGTATTAGTGGAATGAGTTGACATTTTAATTGGCTTGGGTTCATATGTTACGAATTGTGACAGCTCCCAGAATTTGGGTATGGAAATGGAGCATGCATATGATCAATGAATAAAAGAAACAAGTTCGATGTTATGTTCTCTTTTTATCGTTGGGCATAAATATTTAATTAGCTCAGTTAACAAAGAGCTAATCCCATTTAACTTTCTATTTTCAAAAATATACAAACAAACTCAATATTGTTTAAATTCTATAATAAAAAACGGCTTAAAAACTCTGTTCGAATTTTAAATCTCTCTCCATTAAATATTTTTCTGTTTTCTGTGGATTATTAGCTCGTCGTCTGGCAGTCAACATTAATTTGTATATATATTTTTTTATGGTTGTATATTTTTTATACAGTTTTAAATGCTAGGAATACCAACCTTATTATTTTGCACTGTTAAGTATAAAAATGATATATACTATAAGTATAAACAATTCCAGTCGAGTTATAACTTGGATAGCTCCGTAAGACGCGTCTATAAGGCAATTGTTTTGACTTCCGTAAATGAAATTATTTAATTTATTTAAACAATTTGCTGTGCGATGTTTATTCAAACATTTCTGTTGCTCGCTGATGAATCGTGTAATTGTTATACAAATATACGAATATATTCTCCTTCCATTAATTAATTAATATGCATGGGCACGCATATACATATATATAAATTGTATGTATATATGTCTGACTTGAGAAAATGAGGATCACTTTATATGTAAACCATATAATTCATTGTTATTGTTGCTGGTGGTGTTGGTGTTGGTGTTGGTCACGCTTTTTGTTGGCTGGATTTTTAAACTGGGTCACACATGTGGCGATTAAAGCAGAATAAATTTGTATATTTATATATAATATTTATAATGAACACAAAACACATATTAACACAAGAAGAACTATGCACCACACTTTGTATATACATATAATTTGATAAGTTGTATTCAAATTTAATATGTACTCTGTACACTCACACACACACTCGCGTCTGCTTGAGCTAGCAAATCTTATCAGCTTGTCAGCAGCACAAAAAAATCATAAGCTTGAACAATTGTTAAACGACAATATATTATATTATACCACATATATGTATATGGATGTACTTAATAACCCATACATATGTCTTTGGAGAATTGTGGTTGACGTAAGATTTGGATTTTGAAACAATTTAAAAACACTGAATGTTCGCTTTGTTTTGGCATACTAGAAAGAGCACATGGATTTTAAATGATTTTCTAATGGCACACGTTAGGTCCAATAAACCGTAAGTTTTTGATATAATTATGGCAAAAATTTACAACAACTATAAAGCTTTGGTGGAACTTTTGTTGCCGTTCATTTATCGGTTGCTGTCAATTTTGCGGTGATTTCGACCGAGCAGCTGAGCGCGTTACGAACAACTGATCAAAGCATGAACCGAGGAGTCGAGAGCAAAGCAAACCAAACCAAAGCAAAGCTCGCTCAGCATGCGTGCGTATGTGTGTGTGTTTGTGTATCTATGTGCGAGTGTGTGTGTGTTTGCCTATGTGCTGGGCAGCCGAACGCTGGCGTCGGCGTCAGCGTCGACGTCAACGTCAGCGTAAGAATTTTGTAGTCAAATTCCAGCACTCTTGATATTTGGGTGATTTTTTTTGTGTTTGTTGCTTCATTTATTTATGCAAATCTTTTTCAACGTTTTACTGCTGTGATCGTTATATTATTCTTGTTCTTCTTGTTGTTGTTGTTTTTATTTTTGTTGTTGTTGTGTTGAAACTAGTTCGTCTAATCGAGTTTGTTTAAATGAATGTTTGAACCTGAGTTAATTTACTCAATCTCGTATGACAATAGCGCGTTTTGTAAGCTTTTCCTAAATCGCGCGCGATTTGCTGACTTGTTTTAATTACTCGCTAATTGAATTATTAACACAACTGCACAACCACTTCTAAAACAATATATATAATTTGAATATATGTATAGATGTATGAATACATTTGTGTGTATATACTTTTATTTACTTTGTTTTACACGAGCTGCATTGACGTTGTACATTCTATTATATTTATTATTATTTTTTTGAAAATGTTTTATTGCTGTTTTATTTTGATTATCGCACTCTGCGCTGCTTGTTTCGTGCTCCTTCGCACACTAACACACATGAACGTGTTGCGCTGCGTTACGTTGCGTTCCGTGTCCGTGCTTGTTAAACGTTCTTGACCGATTGATAAAAAGTTTGAAAAAGCTCAGCGACAAAAACACACCATGCCATGCACACGAAAGCTTCCGCGCGGACTGATATTGTTTTGATTGTTCAGCTGTGCAGGCTCAGCAAATTGGGAGAGTATCATAGAGAGAGACACAGACAGGGATAGCGACAAAGCAAGTGAGACAGAGAATGCGCATGCCGCTCACCCACACACACAGAGTCATATACATACATACAACGTCGGCGCCGTCGTTGTCTCTTCGTCTGTTGCTTCTTTCACTTCCACTTTTCCATTTGGGTTCTTGCTATATGCCGGCGCTGGGGGCGTTCGGCAGTGGACAGCCACAGCGCAGCTGCTAGGGTACAGTCTGTTGCTTTTGTTGTTATTTTGGTTTTTTCTGTACCCAAAGCATTTCTTGTTGTGTGCTTTGCCTTGGATGTTTATGTTTTCCCTCTCCAAAGCCCCCTGCACCCCTCTTCACACACCACACCACAACAGTACCATAAAAATTTGATTAATAAATAAACTTATTTACAAAGCTTCCGCTCTCTCTCTATCTGAATCATGCTTACTCGCTCTCTAACTCACTCATTCTCTCTCCCCTTCCACTACTTCAGCCGCTGCCCACCCGTTTTTGACGTCACTTTTGTTGTTTACTTCGGGCCGCCAGGCCAGCAGGCAGCAGGCAGCAGCTTGTTTTCATTTTCTTGCGCATTCGCATTGTTATTTTTGTTTTTATTTTTTAATGCAAATTTTTGTTATGAAATTGTCTGACGCTTTCATTCGTATTTTGATTTTCGCATAAACAAACTAGTTAGACATTGAAATGATACTTACACTATCAAAAATGTTCCTATTTATTTAGAATACAAATCGAAAAAAAAGAAAGAAAATATATATAAAACAATAACAAAAGAAAAAGAAAAAGAATAAGATGCAAGCAAATATCGCGCGCGCTTTTATAAGCGCGACACATGCGCTCGTTTTGTAGCTGACGTTTGCATTTTCAATGCTTTATTGGTTTGTTTATAGTAATAACATGGGAAACGAAAAAAAACAGAAACAAATATTAATATAACAACAGGAATGCGCACAACAATAGCATTTTTATAACAAATACTTGTTTTAATTCAGTTTTTTATTCCTTTTCTTTACATGATTCGTTTGGTTTCGCTGCGCGAATCTTAACATAAAGCTGATGCAATTTGCTATAAACAAAATGAAATACAAAGTTTCAAATTCGAACTTAACTGCACAGTGATGCATTAGTTCCAATCAGAAAACTGATTCAATTCTAATTGGAAAGTTTTGCTCCTCTCAATCAGACGAGCCTTTTTTATTCAGAACTCTTTTATGTATTGCTATCTAGCGTATAAGATAAGTAGAAGTAGTACCATAAATTATTATCATATATCATTATTATCATTTAGAAGTCCTTTTTGATTATTTTGCTAAGAAAAGTCACCCCTTTATCTTATCTATCAAAAGTTGCTACGCCCACCTGCTGCATACAAATAGAATAATCATTTGAAATCTGATTCAGCAATTTCTTCTCTTTGCCCTTCATGTTTTCAACTGGGATCCCAGTCTTCTACTCTAGTAGACTCTTACTACTAAATCTTCTGTCTTTATCTAACCAAAAGACAAACTTAGCTGTTTTATTTGATTCTGCTACTCTTTGAAGTCGCCTCAACTTCTCTATTCCCTGTAGACCTACTAGGAACTATCTTCCTCTATATCTTTTTATATGCTTTGCATAATCCTTTTCCTACTTTATGTTCACTTAACAACTCTCATTTCCATGACTTTTCCTCTAAACACTTTCATCAAACTTTCACTTTAATATCATGATATTTACTATAACTAATACTTTTTGTTGTGATTGGGCTTTCCTGGGATTTCATTAATCCTTTCAAAAGTGCGTTTTGTCTTCAACTTTATCTACTACTATTCTTTTTTACGACATCACAAACAATCCTAAGAATTACCCGTTTTAAGTGAGTCAACAGCCCTTCTCCTCGATTCTCAAATGCAATACTTAAGCTCATATAAGGCCATGCTTTTTTTGGTGTCTTCTTGTGTGAATGTGTATGTATGTATGTATATATGATGTATGAATGTATTATGTATGATGTATGTATGTTACGTTACGTTACGTTACGTTAGGTTACGTTAAACGTCTATTGTATTATTTATGGTTTATCTTTTAGTCGCCTCCAAATCAAAATAAATAAACAAATAAACCCAGTTTTTCTCAGTGTATCAATGCGATTTATATTCATCGATGCGGAATTATTAATGCAATTGTCGTAATGATTCCACGGAAAACTCGAGCGTAATCTTGGCCGAAGGACATTCGATGACATTCAAAGTGACGCACGAAATATATTTGCACAGGAGCCGCTGGTAATGCAGAAAATCACGGCAAGTGTCCTTGAATAGCAAATTGCGCCATAGAAAAACAAAACACAGAACAACAACAGGACGCTTGGTAAATATGTCTGAGCAAATATACATACATACACACATACACACATATATATATATGTATTTATAGGAACAATTGAATATATGTACATCGATATTTATGTATTTGGTGAGCGACGCGAGGCGCCAACAACAATCCATTGGAGCTGCCATCAGGAACAACGTTCCAGCATATTATTATGCACATGACAGGAATGCCAGCGCACACACCCACAACACACACACCCAGACACACACACAGAGACACAACTATGCTCACTTCAAGGATCCTGTGACAGCGGACCGTAAATGATTGTCAAGGACGTGGGCGCCGGTATAATAAGAAGAAAGGCAGCAGACGCCTACGCTGCTGCTATAAATGCGAGTGGTGGGCGTGATCCTGGGGGCGTAAGTGTGTGGCGTGTGGGCTGTGCGCTGACAGGGAGCAGTTTTCCCGTTTCCTTGGCGCCCACTTATTCGTTCAGTGTACACTTTCGCTTTCTGTTTCGTTATGTCTCAGGTTCAGAGCAGGCGCCGGGGACCTTGAATTCTTTTGCTGCCTACATTTGGGCGTCACCAGAGTTGCCAGCCACAAATTGGGCGTTGCTTTTGGAGCTACTTGAATATTCCTAATGCCCGTTTTCGTTTAATTAAATGCAAAGCACTTGAGCGGTCACAGCATAAATAATGTTAATTCTAATTAACCAAAAGAAAATCCAGCACGTTCTCAAAATGATCTGACAACCCTAGGGATGAGTAAGGACAACGAGACGCCCCTCTCTCCCTCCATCAAATTGTTAATTGAATGAACAATTAGAGCTACATACCCATTATTTGTATACCCTGCAATTTTTCTAATTACTTTTACACAAAGGACTTCATTAAGACACGAGATGTCCTTGAGTGGAGCTAGTCATATGTGCAGGACTGTACTCCCTACAAAGTACAGTCTCCAGGATATATAAACAGATGATATAGGGACTAATCTATAGAATAAAATGTTGATTAAAATAAAGTAAAAATCCATTTTTAAACTGAAATTATTCTAAGCAAATGAGTCGCAGATACTCCCTGAACTTATATATATATATATATATAGTACTCACTCTTCCTACAACTTCTAAGATAGTCAAAACATATACATATATATATATATATATATGTGTTAGTATAGGATTCTTGTTTTTGTTATGAATGTGGAGAAGCACAACAAAAATGGGACCGCAGTCTGGCAAAATTGTCAAGGACAAGGGGGTTGTCATTGGGGGCTGCTACTCAGAGAGCGTGGGGTTTCATTATGCGAGAGCAGGCGACCAACAGAGCGAGAGAGAGTGAAAAGAGAGAGAGAGAGCGATAGAAAGTGGGCGCGTTTGTTTAAGGATTTTCCATATGAATTCTGCGTCGTAATATTCCAATATGGCATCCAAGGCTACAGAGCCCACAACCCACAAGCAACCCCCACGCACACACAGTCCCCATGTTCCACGGGGGGGGGGGTGGGACTGTGGGTGGTGCTGGTAGCTTGCCGGCAAATGTGTATATCATAAATACATGCATGTACACAGAGGATTTAAGACGTCTATATAATACTTCTATATAGTATATAGCCAGGCGTTGTTGTGACGCGTATCGATTTGTTTATGTTTATTGAATGAAAATTGCAAAAAGGGGCAGTGGGTGGTGGGGTGGTGACTTGGGTGAGAGGGTGCCAAATAAGAATGGAAATCTTCACACTTATTATTTCTATTCAAATTTTCCCTTTGTGCAAATTTAATATTCTATTCTAAGAATTCTGAGACAGATAAAAAGCATGGAATTATTTCCTTGCCATTCAATAAGGGATAACAAATTGTGAGCTTAAACTGTGAGAAGCACAAAGAAAGGCAGCTTGGATTATAATAAACTATGCAGCAGATCAAATGATATGAGCTTAAGACCTGATACATGAGATATGAGACTAGATTTGACAGTTTTCAATCTGTTTCTGGCTAAGACTGAATCTTGAGTACTTTCAAAGCAGGGCGAATGATTCAGGACAACTGTTATAGTATTATATAAGAAGTAGGTCATATACCTAACCTATATCTATTTGATATATGCTTAATTTCTTAATTTCTGCCTTCACTTCAGTTTCAAGCAAAATAAATTATAATAAATCACATGGGCTTTCCATGTGATTAAAGCCATTCAGCAGTTTGTTAACAAAAAAAAGAAGATATTTACCTTCTTAGTATTATTAATTTCTTGGTTTGTTTTGTTTTGTTTCGTTTTTCTTCTATTTGGTTTCTGTATTGTTTTCTTTCGTTCTGCTGATTCGAGCGCTTTACGTTCATTGGCCCCGAAAGGCAGCGCATACACAAATTTTACCTCTGATAAAATACAAACACGAAAACGAAACACAAACATAATAACATTTTCAACAACTTAGCGTTTCTCTCTATATCTGTATATATATATATATATATATATGAGTATATAGTATGGCAGTCTGTAGACGTAGAGCCATTGACTTGAAGTCAAGTTCAGGGCCAATCGCCTACTGTTATTTCCCAAACAGTTTTTCTATCGAGGAGGTCACAGCCAAATAGAAATCTGAATCATCGCAGGAAATTAAATTAGTATCAGAAAAAAACACACACTCGAATGTTATGTGGGCGTTGAAGTGACAATTTGGCAGAGAAATTTCATTTTCCCTGTATATTTCCCTGTATATTCTCCCTCTCGTATATCTATTTTTATAGGCAACAGCAAATGTTGCAGAGGTTCTGTGGAAAATAACGTTAGTAATAGCCATATTAATATCAGACCTGATATACCCTAGCCTAAGACCCTACTGGGAGGGTCAACTTGATAAGAATCGTATAGAAAGGTCACATGGAATATATATATTGCTTACATAAGTCAGTGAGAATCGCATAGAAAGCCGCTTTATAGTTAATAAATTCATGTTATAATAAGATTATGCCATACCTTGAAAGATTTCACTTCCTCAAAGATATATTCACTTGACTTTGTCGTCTAATTTCTTCCTATATGTATATATATATTCTCTATAGACATCATTATATACTCTTATATTAGACAAAGTCAAGTGCATCTATGTATATATTATATGTATATAGCTTTGTTTCTGTGTGCAACTCGATGGCTGATAAGTGTCTACCCGCAGATAAGATGAAAAAATTTCCAAATAGATGAATGAATAAACCCATAGAAACAATTATATATAATATATATATTAACGATTATAATAAATGCTTTCGCTGACTTTGTAGGAAGACTCACCTCTTTAGTAGTTGCTAACAGAAATATCATTTTCAAGTAGATTCTAACGGTGACCACGTAGTCGGCTATAAGAGAATATGAAAAACAAAGAGAAATTACTAAATGAGTGTAAAGTGCAATATGTAAAATATATATATAGACAATTTTAGTGACTCTGGAATATAAAAATGAATGCAAAACAAATTAAGTTTTTATGCCCATTAACAAGGCAAAACAAATGGGTATATAAAATTGGTGGAAAGATACTTTTCGTTAGATACAAAAGTATCTTAAGCTTTGTCGAACTGAAAAACGAAAAGAATCCATAACCAAAAGGGTATTTAATAATCTGTTTTTTGCTCAAAGCGATTTTAGATGCAATTCTTATGAACAGTTTTCGTTAGATACAAAAGTATCTTAAAGTTTGTCACATTTCGAAATGAAAAACGAATAAATCTTGTACCCAAATGATTGCTCTGGTTAGTCAGTAAGGGTATTTAATAGTCTGACTTTTGTTTATAGCGATTTTAGATGCAATTCATATGAATATATACTATAGATATATAAAAGATATATATTCATTGGGGCCTGTATGAAACTTGTGTGGCTCGGTTCATTGATTGCAGACGACTTGGGCGACGACAGCAGTCGACTCTATGTATACTATATATATTCTATATGTTTGACAATGCGGAAGTTGTTGAAGAGAATGAGAAAAAAAAAACAAATCCAAGGCGAGACAAAGAGAGAACTGCCTATATGTACTTCTAGATAGATATAGAACAATATCAGTGTCTGTGTCCGCGGTTGCAACAAAGCGGAGACAATCGGTCTATGTTTTTATATATCTTATAGTCGACTATATATACTATAAATGTATCTGGAAAGTAATTAATGGTTAGCACTTGGACACAGCAGAGATCCGGATTAACACAATTATCCAAACTTACCCTCAGAAAAAACGAGAGACAAAAAGATCAGAGAACGAAATGCGATTATAAAAGACGAACAAAACGAAACGAGGGAGTAACAAAGTGAATTAAGTTAGGAACAAGATCTAATACCCGTAACAATCAAAGGATTTAAACAACGATAACGATAACAAACGACGTTAAAGGACACAAGACTTAAACCCTATATAAGAATCAACTAAACCGGAATACGCGAGAGGAACGCGAATCGAAACGCGACGCGAACGGAAGCTGTGAGGAAAGGACACACAACCGACCTGTCTGAATTGCACTCGATAACTGTGTCAGTGTTTGGCGATGGAATACCTTAAGAGTACTCGAAGCAGTAGCTGTAGCAGCGGCAGAGGCAGCGGCAGCGGCAGAATCATTCACAGGATGCTCGCCTCCTGTTGGATGTTGGCGGCGGGGCGGACTGGAACGGAGCCACCACCATCGATACCAGAGAGAGATTCTACAATTTCGCTCTCTCTGTCTATATGTGTGTGCGTGTGCGTGTGTGTGTGTGTGTGTCCTGCCAAAAGACGCAAGATAATTCTCGATATGGGAAATCCTTGAGAGAGACAAACTAACCCCAGGCAGACGCTGTTGAATGCTTCAACGAGTATCCTTCAGTGTGGCATTGCCAAAATCCTTTGGTATTCCTTCTGTTTTCATGGATTCAACTTGCGTGTTTGGCCAGCAAACGTCGCGGGGTGGAAAGCGCCCGAAGCCCGAAGTCCTCTGACTCAAAAGGAGCGAATCTTTCTCTGTGTGTGTGTGTGTGTAATAGAATGAGCTTGGCAACAGGACACACAAAATTTTACAGCATTTATTTCACCAGAAATCAACTAAACGAAGTACAGTAAAACTTGCTCGTTTTATGGGGTTTCTCTTCCTTGAGAATTTTAGGGATAAAAACGGGAATGAGAGGACCACAAATAGATGAGTTCGATGGAGAATTAAAGACTTTCTGATGGATCAAATGCATTAAGTAATTGAGAAGTCATTGAGCAGTTAAAAGTTAGAGGAAGCCACCAGAAATCCTTGGAATCTATATGCTAAGCTGCTTATCGACCCTTGAGTAGCTCATAACACCTAGAAACTTCAACAAGTTAAACTTCCTTTATGGATTTCCTATCTCTTAGGACTCCACAGTCCTCAATTTGCGACTCTTCTCCAGAATAAAGTAGAGGAGAGCCTTGAAGGAGAAGCCTTGAAGCTTTGGACATAGAAAGAAACATATGGAGATAGAGTTAGTATCCAGCTCAGATCCAAGCAAGAATACTACTTCGCTTCAAGTCTTGCTCATTTAGGGATTCCCAATAAATCTTTCTTTTTATTATTATTGTTAGCCGAAGGACTTTGATTTTGGATACTTAGCAGCTCGAAAACTCAACTATTCCTCATTACTTTCCTTGTCGTCTCTCAGATAATATAGCTGATAATATATATTGATTCCATTATAGATTGATCTTCTGATAATTATATAGAGAGGCAATAGCTCTATTCTCTAGTCATCTCATAGAGTTAGGAGAGGAAACGTGTGGGGATTCCTGGACATTTCAACAGGATAATGCTATCCCATCCACGTTTCCAACAAGCGTGTTTCGATGAGCAAACCGACCAAAAGTCCTGATCTCAACCCCATTGAGAGCCTTTGGGGTATCCTTGAAAGTAAAGTTTATGGACTTGGTCGCATATTAAAGGTGATTAAGTGACATATAAGATTACTGTTAGGTGACTTTTTCTCTGGCTTAGAGCATTTCCGGGATTAAACAATTATTATTGGGAACTGGTTTCATATGAAAAGTTTCCTATATTAAAGCTCAGTTAAGTTATTCGATTCAGTTGGAACGTTTAATGGAAAGCAACATATATAAATATATACTTCTGATTCGTTTTGAACACACATTCTATAGATATATTTACCTATAGATATAGATAGTCAGACTAAAAGTATGTAGGAAATTAGACCCAAATGGGGATTCCCTTTTGAGGAATAGAAAACAGACACACCTCCTTCAGACTGTTCTTACATTGAATCCTCAAACTTTCTTAATATGTTTGTCATAAGTGCTTTATGACTGGATGTCTATAGATTTCCATTATTATATCATATTGCTGGACATAATATTGGTTGTTAGAGCATCTTCCTGTTAGCTTCCTTGGTCCTTGCTCTACTGAACTGTGTGTGAGAGGACGATTGTTCCATTCAGATTATACTTATTATTGCTTACGGTGCAGAACTTGTGCCATATTCGAACAATGGATAGGAGACAACCCGCTGCCCTAGATAGCGATTGGGAAAGCGTCTTTAGGAGCTGGGATTATTTTCATTTTCATTTTTATTATTATTATTGTGCGTTGAACGCTTTATGGCAATTCAGAATCCAGTTTCGTGAACAAAAGCGATGTACACATAAAAGCATTAACTTTTGTCCCACTGCCAGAGGAAAGAAGTGAAGCGAAACGAGCTGAGGATCTCTGAGAAGTGGAGTGTGAGTCTTTACACAATGAAAGCGAAGGCAACCCTATCTTGGATTCCTTTATATGTTACTTTTATGTTTTTCCAATTTTTCACGAGCTGCAGCAGATCACGTAAATCTGTTGAAAACTTAGGTGCTCTGCTCCTTCCCCCCACCCCGCTCTTAAAGTAATTCATTTCAATAGAAATGTAAATAGCAAATTTTAATAATAATTGAAATGGATTTTCCAAGGAAAAAGCGAAAGCAGAGGGGTGGATGGTAACCCAACCCCATACCCCTCCTTATCCCAGACCGGAATTGCATGTGGCAACCCACAGCTAACAGTTAAGCGAGTAATTTTCCTCTATGCAGATTGGAAAAGTTTTCATTCAGAAGGGAAACTGTATGCAAACGACATCGATGATTTATATTTAACTGTTTAAATCGCCTCATTGCAATTGAAAGAAGGTTTTCAATCGATTTCACGGTGCATGCATAATTAAAAGGACTTAACAACAGACTCAAAGGAAAAGCAATAACCACCAGAAGTGGAAAAGATGGGAAAACCTAAACCCCGTTGCGAATGTTTGCATGGAAAATTCTAAATGAAAAACAGTTTTAAGTGCTTGGAACTGATTAAGAACGGAATCTACTTAAAAGGAGTTCATAAACCAAACTAGTTCTGAACTGAACTTTAACTCAGCTTTATATGGAGACTCTCTTCAGCTCGACCACCACTTGATGCTTTGAACTCATCCAAAAATTTCTTTGTGCTAACGAGCTTCATATTATATGCAAAGATTAATGAAGCCAACACTTTCAATTTTTTTAATGTAATATTCTTAAGGAAAAGCTGGAAAATTTTTGATGAATTGCTACCCAAAATTAACATTAATTTGCAGTGTCAATGGCCAGCGGCGTTTTTGAACCTAGCCCTTTTCTTACCCCCTGGCTACCGGTTCCTCTAGCATCCTTTTGTTGAAGTCTTCCAGCCCATTGTCTTCGTCCAGTTACGTTGAGTTTTGCACGTGTGCACAAATTAGCAAAACTGGTTCCAATTTACAAGGGAATGGCCTTATGTTTTTCTTGAATTAGGGATAGAACCACATGGATTATACAATAGTTTCCTCCAGGGGGCGCTTTTTCTAGCTATTGTTTCCAAAGGAAAGGAAAATTATGAAAATTCCATTGTTTTGGCTTGTTTGCTTAGCCACGCAGGGAACTGTAGCGCCATGTGAACTCCAGCTGGAGAAATAATCAATGGATTAAGTTTTTGATTTAAGACTGATCGAAGTTCCTTCTATATATCCTATTTTCCTTAAGACTTAGCTTATTAGGTGTAGAACTACTGGCTTTTAGCTCTACGATCAACCCCTCGTTGAGTCATTAGGTGCAGCCACGTGATGAAAAATCTAAAGGAAATTCCATTCAGGAAAACAAAAAAAGAAGAAAAAACTATATAACAAAAGGAATTTGAATAACTTGCCGTGCTTGTAGGCATGTAAAGGAATTAAAAAACGCTTTAGAAACCAGACCGAGAAATGTTGAAAGAACTTCATGCAGACATTTTTTCAGTCATTGCCAAAAGCAAATCAACCCCTCAAATCAGTGGGCCCAAGGACGGGGGATACGAGCATGTAAGGGGTGTGTGTGTGTGCGTACAGTACACAGCGTGAGATGTGTGTGCAAATGTGTAAGCCATTACAATGTCAGTGGGTCCTTGGAAGCACCCTAAAAACGACAACTGTCAAGGAAAGCAACAAGACATTGAAGTTAGCATCCGAAGGACAAGGGTTGAGGTTCAGGTTAAGCTTCACTTACAGGGGAGGCAAGGGCGCACAAGTTTCCGGAGCATAGAACACGAATGAGTAATTTAGAAATACGCACACGCACACATACATATACATATATATGTGTATGTGTGTGTGTGTAGCTATGCTGATGGGGATGATTCGACCTGCGTTGTGGAGGCAGCAGCAGCAGCGAGGCGATCTCTTGGAGGTCCCATAAATCAGAGCTTGCAAAATGGCGATCATTGGAAATGCACAAAAAAAAAGCTTTCTTCCAGGGTCAAATAGCGACAGATGTGAGATGTGCATCTTCTCACCCAATTACAAAGCTTTTTGTCTCTCTCATGCCTTCGCAGGGCCCAAGATGAATAAACAAGAACTTGTATACATACATACATACATACATATTTATTTGTTGTTTCACTCTTTTGAGCTACCTTTCTTACAAGAGCAATAAAATTCTGCAGTGCAAAGACAAAGCATCAAAACAACATGCGAAATGAGGGGGAGGGTCCAGTGCCATGAATGAATTCCATGTGCGGAAGTGTGTCACGCAGAGCGTGAAAGAGAGAGCGCTAGCTGGATAAATGAGAATGCAGCATACAGCATGCATTGTGCACTCACACACACACACAGATGGAACATGCGCTGGCATACATTTTGCAGCTGGAAAACTTTTCGCGCCAATTTGCACAGCCATAAAAATGTGTAGCATACACCAGCAGCACACAGAAACAATAACAACAACTACATCAAAATCACAATAAACAACAGCAGCAGCAACAAGAAACAGGTTTACAACGGCTGACTGACCGACTGGTTGCCATGGTGAAGGTTGCAATAGAAGCAACAGCAGAAGCAACACCATAACAATAGCAACAAAAATAACAACTTCAACATAATGCAATCAGTTGCAAGTCTAAAAAAAACACAAATGCACGCTACAACACGTTTTTCGATCAGTTCCATTTTTGTATTTTCTTTTGTTTTCATGCTTTGTTAGCGTTTATAGCAAAACGTTTTATGCTAATTAGTGGGGGCGGGGCACAAATACACACACACACAATCTTGTTTTGACACTAAACTTTTACGCTTTGTTCTATCTGGTCTGTGTGACAACACAAACAAAGGGTTTTACATATTATATACTATGTTGATTACACAGCACAAAAAATGACTGCAGATTTCTTGGCTATTTAACAGTATATAATAACGCTTACCCAACTCTAAATTGTATGACACTTTCCACTTTCCAATTGTTGCAAGCCAACACAATATACACAAAGTTTTAATGGTCTTTTCCAAGAATTTTACCCAATTACAGAGCACAACGCAGGTGTTGTTGAAGACTATTTTTTTGTTATAACTATTTACCATTCGCTTTTGAGCTGCTATTCTACACACAGGGTTGCATTTTGAGCGCGCGCATACTGCGGCCAGTGTTGTAAATCAACTCAGCGCGGTTCTTTTAAATTAAGTTATCGATAACATTTTTTTTATACAAATTTATTTATTTTATTTATTATTATTAATGTTTACATATCCTCCACGCTGTACTTATAGGCCTCCTCCTGCATAGCAACCTTTTCGTTCTGTTTGTCAAACCAGCGCTGTTCGTAGCCATTGGAACGATCAACGCCATCCCAGCGATAGCCGGGCCGTATTCCAAAACGATTCTCTGGATAGCTTCCCTCGTAAACGGGTAAGACGGGTTTATTGGACTCCTGATCCCGCTTCTTGCGCTTCTGTCGTATGTACTCCAACATGGGATCGTCAGCATACTCCTTCTCACGCAGATGCCTATCCAAGTCCTCGTCGTTTGCATAGCGGGCCACTGGCTTAGCGGCTTCATGCACCATGTCTTCATGGCGCGCCTGCTGATTCTCCAGCTGCTTGAGACCTTTGCCCCAGCGATCGTAGAGTTCCTTTTTCTTTTGCTCGTGTGCCGCTTTACGCTGCTGCTCCACTGGATCCTCGGCCGCCGCTTCGCGTGCCCGTCGCCCACGTCGCCCAGTACTACGCATTTGGACATCAGCATTTCGTCCGGACACTTCGCTGGACATTTGATCGAACATGCGATGCTCATCCCGTCGTCGCTGGTCTGTTTCCTTTTTCAGGGATTTCGCATCCTGCAGACCCGCCTTCTTCCCATCCAGCGTGCGCATTGTTTGCGCGCTCGGTTTGTGCGTAGGCGGTGGCGATGGCGTCCGGCTGCGTTCTGCCTTACCCCAGCGGCTTTTTCGTTCCCGCGGCGGTGACGGTGTGCATCGCTCGATCTTTGTAATGCGTCGAGGAGGCGATTGATCACGACTGCGACTTCGTCTTCGCCTGGTGGGTGACGCTCTGTTGCCGGAGTATTGATTGGAATCGCGGTTCTTTCTTGGCGGTGATTGATCAGCGTCTCGACGTCTTCTTGGTGGGCTTTGATCCGAGTCACGTCTTCTTCTAGGTGGAGATTGATCTACGGCTCGTCGTCTTCTGGGTGGACTTTGATCGGAATCACGTCTCTTTCTTGGCGGAGATTGATCTACGTCTCGCCTTCTTCTTGGCGGGCTTAGATCCGAGTCACGTCTTCTTCTAGGTGGCGATTGATCTTCCACACGACGTCTTCTGGGCGGGCTTTGATCGGAATCACGTCTCTTTCTTGGCGGAGATTGATCTACGTCTCGTCTTCTTCTTGGCGGGCTTAGATCGGAATCTGGATTCTTCCTAGCAGAAGATTGGTCTGTGTCTCGACGTCTTCTTGGCGGACTTAGGTCAGAGTCACGTCTTTTTTTTGGTCGCCTTGGCGGGCTCTGATCTGAGTCGCGTCTTTTTGTTTGGGGAAGTTGATCAGCTCCTGGTCGTCGCCTTGGCGGGCTCTGATCTGAGTCACATCTCTTTCTTGGCTGGGATTTATCTGTTCTCAACGGGCTCTGGTCACGGGAACAGCTACGTTTCTCCTTTTTGATGTTAATAGCTAACGGTGGCTCCGCTTGCTCCTGCGTGATTTTCATTGTCGATGCCTTGCGTCCCCATTTATCTGACTCATCGTCAACTTGCTCTTGTTTGATGGGCACAGCATTGCCATTTAAATCCGGGTCAGACTCATCCTTGACAGCAATGTTGCGCCACTTACTGCGCACTGCAGCAGCATTCGCCTCATAATATTCACCAACTATTTGTGGCGCATCCTCGCCGCCTAGAAGCAAATCCTCATCCACTTCCTCGTTGTTTTCCTCGTACTCGTCATCGTCGATGATTTTTACTGTTGCCTTTCTGGTATTTTTATGTTTCTTTTTTTTCTTTTTCTCCGTGTCCCCTGACAGGTACTTCTTTAAGTATTCTTTTTGATTTATTAAACTAACATTTTGCTTAGACATTGCTCAAGTCGCGTTGTTTTTAATAAAAATGCACACCGAAACACACATGCGTGTAGCGTCTATCAGCTGATGCCTATCGAAAACTTAGCAGCATTATAACAGAGAACTAGTTTCAAAGAACAAGAAGAACTAAAGTACTTTCAGCGCTTAAAACCTTAAGTAAAAAATGTGCTATATTATTATTATAACAATTATAATATTAATATGTTAATTATATACTGTAAAAAAAAAACATTAAATAGGTAAGCAGCGAGTTTTCTGTAATATGTAGGAATAAATTCAAAATTTTAACATGTTGCTGGAAACTTAACAGACACCTGTTTGCATAGCATAAACTTCGATAACTCGCTGCAGCAACTAGAGATGAGAGACTATATTCGATTCCGCCCGATTACCAATCATTGCTTTTGTAACGGTACCAGCAAAGTAACATTATTCAAATTAAATAAAAGTAAACCAGAAAATATGTTTATAATAGAAACGGTTTTATTAAAATTTTGCATCATTTTGACGGTCATGAAGGGGTCTAATAACATGACATTACATTACATTACATTACAGCTGATTCTTATTTACAAAAATCTCGCTAATGGCAGACGATAACAGTATATTTTAAATGTCTTGGCAGGTTGGAGAAGTAGAGGAGAACTTGCCAGGTTTTTTCAAATGCCTAAAGTATTTATACTATGATCAATCTTTAAAAACATTAAACGTTGCTTCCCTTCTACAATTTTCTCTTTATCTAATCTAGGGGTGCCCAAATACAGCTTACGGCAGTACATTGATTGGAACCACATCCTTTTAATTTATTTATCCATTGGTGTCTTTGTTTAGCTAATACTTGTTGCAAGACATGCAGAAAATAAAGTTAACTGGATTATTGTCTAGTTTTTTCTTGTAATTGAAGTAAACACCTTTATCGTTATATATACATGTACATGATAAATATATGAATGAATCATCTCGTACTCTCAAAACGATATATTAATTAAAACTGCTAACAAAATTCAATACAATGACTTAATCGATGTATTATTCAAAACATATTAAATTAATCGATACTAATTTTAAACTGTGGAACAAGATTACTTTCAATTAACCTATGATTTAATGGATCGATTTTGTTTTATCAATAACTATTATTTTTTTTTTAAATGTTTTTGCATTTCTGATTTTCATTTCGCATTCTGAAAAAAAAAGTTTTTTAAGTCGTAAGGCAGTTCATGTAAAACTAATGCGATAGCAGAGCACAAAAACATCAAACAAACAAAGTGCTTTTTAATTACGTGAAGTTAACAGTGCGCAACTGTAAGCTAACGTGAAGTTGGCTGTCCATTGCTCCAAGTTGCAGTATATTTGTTTCGTTATCTTTTTGCGTTTTTTTTCGCGCTATGTGCTTGCGGGCACACTGTCGCTGAAATTCTAAAACTTTTTCCTGTGAGATATAAAGTTTATACCTGTGATTTTATTATAAAAAACGGCTAATAAATTGAAATTGAAGTTGTGTAGAGTTGAGATTGTTGTTAAAGTGAAAGGACAATATATATAAAGCAATTGCAGTTGCATCGGTTTAAAATTTATACGCCGCCGCCAAGGCGGTGGCGTCGTTATTGGCCCGCAAAATGTAAGTAATCTATGCATAAAAAGCTCTTTTCAAATAGATAGATTTTAAGATGGTTACTTGCACAGAAGTGCATAGAATAGACACACCCACACATACACGAGCATAAACGTATACCCCTTCTCGTAATTTCTATCATTTTTCCTTTAACTGGAAACGGACAGACGACATAGAGCCAGACGAGAAAAAAGCACCTAAGAATTTTAAGCATAAAGCAGAATTCAACAAAAACAGAGCGCAAATCATGTACATATGTATATTGGAAATTTGAGTGCCACCAAAATCGCAACGGGTAGCAAAAAAAACTTCTGCACAAGTTGAAAAAAAAATAAAAAAAAATTTTTTATTGTGGGCCTGTTGGCATGCTGCTTTGTAATGCATAATTTGCAGTTTTTTTTTTTGTATTGTCTGCAATTTAAAATCGACATGAGTGAAATTTATAGCGCAATATGTGGTATACTTGCACTTGCATTCGCAATCGACTCGTGCTTGGACAAAAATGTTCGTACGCGCTGCTCTCTCTTCTGAGAGGATTCCTCTCACTCTCTTTCACACGAACTATTGCGTGCACGTGAGAGCACGAAGAGTAAGAGCGAGAGCGCAAGTGCGGATTTCTGTTGGTCGTGTGGCACTTCAGCTGAGATCTAGTTGGATTTGGTCAGTTTGAAAGAAAATCGCGTCGCGTGCAGTTCGTGCCGCTGCCTCAACCTAACGCAATAATAAATAAAAACAAAATAAATTCGTGCGCTGTATAAAAAGTTAAAAAAAATATATAGAAAATATCTGTTGACTTCGTTAGGTCTACTGATTTTTGAGCAGTTGTTTGTGTGCGTTTCGATTTTTATTACTGTTCTTGAATTTTCACTTTATTAATTTAAATTTTTGCGGCCATGTGTGAGTGTGTTCGCCGCCGCTGTATGTGTATGTGTGTGTGATCGCCCGTTTATTTAAATTTAAGAAAGGCCAAGCACAAATTTTTTATCAATTTACTCGTGCACTGCAAGGTGTAAATGTCGCCGTCAATTGTTTAAATTGTTCTGAAAGTACCCTAAAATATCATCTGTGGGGTATCTGCGATAGTCTGTTTACTTGGGGACTCGATCACTTTCACAAAAATCAAAGTCAGCTGTTCAAAGTGTGATGTAAAAACAATAAATTAGCCAAGTGTGACCGCAATTCGTATCTTTACCTAATATCCATTTTAAAGTTTTTTTCTGCATAAGCTCAAAAGTTTCCCAATCATCTTCGAAATTCGTATATTAATTTGTAAAATTATGGAAAAATGCCAATTCATTTGGTTGAAGGTTAAATATATAATTCATCAAGTCACCATTGGAAATGCCCTAAGATTTATGATTTATAATGGCTTTTTCGATTGCCGTATAAGAACGATTTTGGCTCACGCGATCCTGCCATAAAAATTCATTCGGTATTATTAAAAACAATGAAGGGCACCCCATCTGTGAACAAGTCGGTCTACCCTAAAAAGAACCGTTGCCAAAGCACCTTTTAATATTGGGACTAAAAAAGAACAGAAGATCGAGTTAAGGCCCACATCTCGCGACTCATGGCCCATTAAAAAGCAAACTAGTCCCAGTTCACTCACACACATACACGCAAAGAAAGAGCAAGAATATATATATACATATGCACATATGTATACATATATACAGCATATACATGCATATATATAATAGTTTACACACATATAAACGTATGCTTTTTTCTCTTTGCTCCCGTCGCCAATATACTTTAGGTCTTCTCTGTCGTGGTCAAAACGAAAGCGCGTTACGCCAACATCAGCATCAATAGCAGCGGCCTCAAAGACAGGCAACGCGTTTGCGATCGTGAGAGAGTGTTAGAGAGAGAAAGCTGAGTGAGACATCCAATGTAAATATTGGTATGCGAGTGAAAGAGAGTGCATAAGGAAAGATATAAAAGTAGCAGCGTAGATAACGCAAAAGTGAAAAAAAAAACCAAAAGCTTTAAAAAACAACAGCAATAACAAACAAATACAAATACAAAAACAAAAAAAAAAACAAAAATGAGTGCCAATAAGCGACGACGCAACAGTAGCTGCAGCAGCAGCAGCAATTGGTTGTGGCAAAAACCGCAAAAGCAACAAATTGCCGCAGCTGATCAAGTGAAGGCCTTAAAGGATACACCAGCAAGTGGCGGTAGCATTCAAACAATTGACGTTGGCTCCGGCGATGAGATGAAACTTGAAATGGCCCGTATATGTCGTTGTTGTAGCAAAGGCGACCGGGAATTGCTAAGTCTGTTCGACGCCAGTGATGAGACAGCCAAACATACAGCAACAACAGAAGATCGTCATCAGCAGCCTACATTGTCCATACGCCAACGCAAAATAGCAGTAGCAGCAACAGCAAAAGCAACAATAAAAGCAACAGCCACAACATCCACACAGCAACAGCGTAAAAGTGATAATCCCGTGGAGTATGCACTAAGTGGAACACACAGCAGCATGGCTACTGTCCTCGAAGAGATGGTCATTTGGATGCTTAATGTAAGTACAACACAACATGTATACTTATATAAGATATATACATATACATATATCTACATAACTTCTGAACACGCTGTAATTGAGATTTCAAAAGTGAAACTAAGAAACGCCTGTACCCCGAGGCTTGGCGTACTTCGTTCTTCAGCGTTTAACAACTTGCTGAAAGCAAGCATAACCCCTCAGATCATGCTTTGGCTTTTAAAGCTGTGCTTAAAAGTTGTCTTTCTTAGTTTCACCTTGCGTTTTCACTCAAACTCAAAGTCAAACTGGAAAAGACTCGAAAAGTATTTTCGGACAAAACAACAACAAAACCTGCGGGTGCTGCTGGTTGTTGATAAGCAACACTTATATTTTTTTTTTAACTTTCGCCTGCCTCATTTTGAGTTGCGCTTTAAGAAACTCTCCTTTCCCATCTCTGTCTCACTCTCTCTCGATAAATAAATATATAAACATATATATGTATATATATACAAATATATGTGTGTTTTTTTTTGTATGCGTGGGTATTTGTGTGTGGCTGCGCTGCATTTTGATTCTCGGGTTATAATTTTATGTAGTTGTTGTTTCCTCTCGTTCTGTTTAATTTTTAATGTGATTTATATGCCGCAGATTGTTACTGACTGTGCACGTATCAGCGTCTGGATGAGGCAACTGTCTTACAGACAGACCGACTAATGGCCGGTCGGACCGACGGACCGACGGACTGACTGACTGACTTTCCTGACATGCTCCTTTTTCTTTTCTTTCTTGGCAGACTGCCAGTATTCGATTGTTTGTTGTAGCTGTTGTTATTTTCTTTGGCGTGTTATTTTATTAATTCTTATTTTTTTTCCTTCTGTCTGCATTGAGTACCAATTTCTGTATGCTTTTTATTATCTTTGTGTTCGCACTCTGATATATATTTACAAGCAAATGTTATTAACATGTCTTTGATAATATTAACTTAATATACCTCATTACACACACACATGGGTTTTCACTCCTCCAATTAGTACCTTCTGAGTTTGTATGTTAAACTAATATTTATAATCTCTGCATAAGAGCTGTAGGTTCTTTTTCTCAAAGCTATCCAATCGTGACTGAAAATTTTACTCGAGCGATACAAAATTTGTTTATTTTGACTCTAAGATTACAACATCTAATCACCAAAACAATGCCTCAATTACATTGAACATAGAAAAAGCTATTTACGTAACATCGAATGCGCTCAGCAACCTCGTTTCTGGAAAAACCCCTTTCTATCTTGAGTCCCTGCCACGGACGACGGAACTGTTAAATGTTTTGCTTTAGCCTGATTTTTTTTTAGGTATTTATTATACTTGAGTTTAGGGCTTCGTCGCGTGCTTGGTAAAATTCTTCTTTCTCCACTTTCCCCTTACACCATATTCGAATATTTCGAATGTGTGTCATAAACACGCAGCGCAACTAGCGTCAGTTGCTGTGCCACCGTGCACCACATTTGGCCAACGGGCCATAGAATTTGGCTAGAAGTGTAGACGTAATATAAAATCAACATTATTTACCGGCCAATTATAATGACTCCGAGCTCGACTTTCGCTACAGCTTGCTTAATTCTTGACCGGTCATCAACGGACCTCTCTAACACAAACACAAACACAAACATAAACCGATACACAATGTGAATACGAGTATATTATACAAAGTGGCAATCCGGCATTTGATAGCCGCAAAAATTATTCATACTTATTACCAATAGTTTTTCGCCGTGTGCTACTGACGGTGGGCCCGACTGACGACAAGTTGCCGTGAGCTATGGGCAACCGGTTTTTTTTGTCTGAGAGGGGGTTGCCCCCAAGCACGTCAACAATAGTATAAAAAAATATCAACAAACAACAAAAAAAACAACACCTGCATTGTTCAAATGACTTGGAACCACTGTATGGATTTTTGTTAGGTATGTGTGATGTGTGGTGTTTGGTGTGTGGTGTACTATGTATGCTGTGTGGTGTGTGGTGTGTGTTGGACTCGTGTCGCTGGCCAATTCTCAAGGTGTTGCATGAAAAATTTGTTGACCTTAAGTCGCTCCACATTTGATTCATTATACAATTTATGGGTAATTATACCCATTATTATTTATTATTCTTCTTATAATGTTAGCTTGTGTGTGTGTGTGTGTGTATATATGAAAGAAGAAATGAGTTCAAATGTAACGTAACTAAAAATTCATTTGCATTTCAAATATGTGCGCAAACCCATCCCAATTCCAGCCAACATATTATCACGATTAAGTTAATGGCATTACTCCAAGGTAGACATCAAATGTCTTAAGACTCTAAAGTGAAAGGCAACTGATAATTAAACGCGATCGAAACCGTTAAAAAAACGTATATATATATGTTATATATATAAAATTGTTGACAGCGTGTTGGAGTTTCATAGTGAAACTTGAGAAAATGCAAAGAAAAACAATCCTAGAAATAATGTAACCTAAACAAAGTTGAACGCACGTTTCAAGGCAGACTAAAGCAATACTTATGAGACAGCAAGTGGAACTTGTTGAACTAGTTGATCTTATTTTCAATACGATTAGTTCTAAATATCATTAATGTTGATCTTTTAACATTTTATTTTAACAATTTAAAACCTTAACTAACTGGTTTATAACAGAGAAAGAAAAGTCAAGTACGTGCAGTGTGTCTGCATTCGTTCTGCTAGACTTAAGCCAAGCGTATAACTAAAGTCAATTTTCTCATATTTATGTCAAAGCTAACAACAATTCGAACATGTTGCTTAAATCGTAATCGTTAGTTGGTCCGCAGTTAAAATTTACATGTTTCTTATAGTTATTATAAGCACTAAAAATAAATAAAAATAATAACAATAAACATCTCGTGTCTTGAAGTAGTTAACTGTGTTTGAACTCAACGCGTTAATGTTTGCAAATATCTTACCACAAATTTAGTATTTAACTGAAGAATTAGAAAACGAAACAAAGTTAAGTTTAGCAGTTAAGTGCAATATTCTGGTGAATGTCAAATATAATTTTGAATACTTTTTATTCCTATTCAATTTTTTCCTGCTTTCCCTGTCTCTCTCTTTGCCCCTTTCTTGGCCTTTCCCAATGTCTGGCTTCAGCCATTGGAACGTTTTTACGTGCTGAGATTACACAATTCTTCGGTATTTTTTGCCATTGCATTGCAACAATTTAATTGTTATGTCTATTAAAGAAAGCAAAAAGTGTGACAGTTGATAGTTCCGGACAATGCAGATAACGGGCTCAAGCATAATGTATTGTGAAATCTGTTTCCTCAAATATGTAATGCAAAGCATTTAAGGGACATTTTAATTACTGCCATATTTCAGTTAATTGATAAATCAATGTTAACATATAAGGTGCTAGGTGAAAATCTATAAAACGCCTTATCAATGCAAACAGCCTATAAAAGATTTTATGTATACTGCCTCTCATTCGCTCTTTTCTCGCTCTCTCTCTCTCTGTTTTTCGGTCTCTCTATCTTTCGCTCTCTCTCTCTCTCTCTTTCTGTTTCGGTCCCTCTCTCCGCCTTTGTCAACTATTTCGCAATTTTCAATTTACGCTCTCTGTCGAAACGGATACGATATGATAATAAAACAACTTAAAAACCAGTCCAAATGCAGACGCAGATACTTTGTGGGTCATTGCAACTGGCTTCGAATTGCCGGAAAAGGCCAAAAGCCAACACGTTATCTACCACCTAGACATATGCTCCAAATAAACAAGTCCAGTGCAAAACCGACTACGCGTCTTTCTTATCAACTAATCTAATTAAGTGGGGGGAAATTAGCAACAAAAAACAGCAACAATATTTGTCTAGATAAATCATTTTGTTTGTCTTTGTAGTTTATACAACAAAAATTGCGAATGTCAAACGCGGTAGATAAGGGCTGCTAATACGAAACTTATCATATTGTATACATTCTGGAACAGCATCGATAGATTGAGACTAAACTTTTTTCAGCTTGTATATGCTTCAAATGTTATACCACAAGTAATATCTATAAGACCTAGACCTATTCAAAAGTTACGATAGATAACAGTTGAATGAAATGCGCTGAACTTGAATTAAATAAAAGGGAAGTATTATATAGGGTATCTCATAGTATGATCTATCACCCTTCACATAGCCACAGAGATAGCTGCATAGACGTAAGCAGTAGGCAATATAAACAATTACGTATGATGTAGTCGACTACAAATAACCCTTTACCCCATGTATCTACATGTACACGTTTTCACGCAATTATGCGTAATTTCACTGCTACTGACAGCCTTCCCCTCCTCCCCCACACTCCCCGCACTGCAAGAAGGAAGATTGTTTTGAATAACTTCTGTGTTTATTGCCTGATTTCCATTAAATTTGCAGCAGGGATCCGACGTGGGTTATTTGTGATGAAAAATCAAAGCAATCAGTTGGAAATTGCGCCTATTAAAGGTCTGAGATGCTTCCGTCTCCCTGTTATATACTTTTGCTCACTTTTATTAGCTTTTTTCTACTATTCAAAAAAAGGGTAAAGCGTGTAAACACACGTGGCTTGCAAATTGTTCCAGAGTAAATAAAGTAAAGTTAATTAATAAAAATAAAGAAAACAAAGTTCATTCAAAAAACTTTACAATTTCCTAAGTATTCAATGTGTGATAGTGTTGAATAAATATAAATATATACAATACATGTACATATATATTATATATTTTCATATGTATTTCATTTGTTTTTCTTTTCTATAAGGTTTGCGAGTTGTTTACAGTCTCTTATCTCTATGTTGCAGCAACTTTTACCTGATAATTTCGGATTATTCTCTCTCTATATGTTAGCCATATTATCTGTTTTTTTTATTAACTTCTTGTGAAACTCTTACGCGTCACATAAATTATTTATTATCTATTGATATATATTAATATTTAATAAATGGGGTTCGAGTTCGTCATATTTGCTGTTTAGTTATATTTTTTATTGTTCTGTTGCGTTATGTTGATGTCTGCTTTCATTGATAAGGAGAGGTGAAAAGCCTAGTCCTATTATACAGATACTGATAAGCCTAGATTCTATTCTATTTATGTGTATGAAATGCTTGGCTTATCAATTGTTTTGTACATAGGCATTGTAGTTACAAAAATTTGACATTGGGTTCAAATTGTAAGCTCAAAATGAAATATTATTCTTTATGAATATATGACACAATATTTATGACGTTTTAATTAAATTAGATTCAAATCGTTGGTAATTAGATTGAAACCCAAAAAATCAACTATCAAAGGTTAAAAATGTCATTATAGAATTATCTTATACAATTTTTTTTTTGCAACTGTTTCCTTTTCACATTTTGATAATGAGCGTTTAATTAGGGAATTCCTGATAGAGAAGAGTTGATAAGAAACGAGAGAGACTGTATATATTTCTATTGATACTCTATAATTTCGATCAACAGGTTTTTTCTCTAAATCTGGTCACACTGATATTGTGTTATATATAAATTTAAAGAAGATATGATAAACAATGCGTACTGCTCTTCTCTTACTCCAAGGAAATCTACGTACTTCTACTGGTCTCACATTTTGTAGTCCAATATTCAGGGAGTACCGTTTCCTTATTTGATTACCAAATGGCTTTCTATAGAGCTCCGTTTAGCAATGGGCGTTGGGCTTTGTGTGATGTCTGATGTCTGGTCTCAGTTAGAAATGGTAATGAATTTATGTCAACGGGAAGCCCTCCATCAAAATAAAAACAAAGAACCAGGGAACCAGAGAACCCCAAACAAACATGTTGAAAATTTTAATATTACTTTTGCCGAAAACAGTCCATGTCTAATTAAAGCAGGCGGCAACAATAAAACGAAAAATACGCAGCACGCTTCAAAGCCCAAGAACTGTAAAATTCAGTGTCCAGGAAACAAACACCAACAATGAGAGTGGAAAGAAAAATAAAATACAAATTTTTATACCCTTATAGTGAGGCAGCACTAAATGGTTAACGAGAGAAGAAGGATATAAGGAGGGTTGGGCTGACTGCCTCCTTTGAATGCAATTTGAACGCTTCAATTAGGTGGCACAAACAGAAGCGGGGAACGAATCGTAAACGCATTTAAAGCCGATCCCAGTCAGCGACAAATCACGTATATATCCGTACAGGGCATTAAATATAAACTACTTGAAGCATACGTACATAACATATATATTATTTCTCTGCCCCATGTGTGGTACGTGATATGTGAAGCAGGAGGACAGAAGACAGTAGACAGTAGAGAGTAGACTCGACTAAGTAGAGAGTAGTCCGCAGACACTGGACACTGGACAGGGAGGTTTGCAACCCGCAGTCTCAGCGGTGTACGTGCTGGTTGGCCCGGTATTATCCAGGTTGTGGGGGAACTGGCACTGGCCTGTCCATAACAGTCATTCAAACATATTCACTCACAGACACACACACACACACACGCACACACACATACACAACCACACGTTGTGTGCATTTCAATTGTTGTTTTTATTTAATAGTCGATTTCTATATATTATTAGGTTTGTTCCAATTTCAATTTCAATTCAGTTCGATTCTTTCTTTGTTTACACTTGATAACAAAACAAAGGGTTGGAGAAATGAACAGACGGTCACAAAAGCCCAACAACAACAACAAAAACAACATCAAACATTATCCCCTATGGAATTTTATAGACTATTTTACATATTTCACTCTCAGTTGTCATTTCTTATTTGTCGAGAGGTGCACGTTTTATGGCTTTTCGTGCAATATTATTTTGCAATTTTCTTTTACGTTTATTTTCATTTTTCATTTGCCTAGAAAATGTCATTGAACAAAATTTGCAACCCGTTTTCCACGCTAATAGTTAACAACAGACCAACAGACCAACAGACCAACAGACCTACAGACCTGTAGACCTCGGTACTTAAAATTTGTATTGTTATTAATAGGAAAGAGACAGAAGGCGGCGGGAGGGAAGCTTCCTAATAGCCATAATAATGCGAGAGACAGACACAACATTCGAGGGTAACCAGGGGGTATAATACCTACCAGGGGTGGCTATGTAACAACCAACAGCCGTCGGGAATTATCACCAGATAATCCTTTCCGATGAACTTAATTCATATGGTTACCATAAGGAACAACCGGTTTTTGGTGAGAAAATTTTAATAGCTGATCAACTAAAAAGTACGTGATTGTTCATGGAAAGCAAAAATGTTATTAAATGTTATGCGCATCTATTGCGATTACATAAGAAGCAGCTTAATAAAAAAAAGTCGTAAAAACAAACACAAAAATGAAAAGAAAATCGAACGTCTTTTAGTTGGTTTTAAGGAAAATAAACAGAAACAAGTTAAGACCCATCGAAAACAATATCGATACGATAGACGAACGCTACTATTATCGAAGTACAAATGTTTCTGCTAACTAAAGGGTATCTGTTAGTCGACTAAGTCGCAGATGAAACTCTGTTTTGTAATTCAGTTTGAACATATTCATGAAATGCAACCAGTTATTTGTTTATTGTTGTTGTTGTTGCTGTTGTACTTGAGTTAAATTTTTATTTTTTCTTTTATTTTTGGTTTCCGTTGAATGAATACGTTCCTTTCTCACGTGTTTATGTGCGCGTATTATTGTTGCTGCCGCTGCCGCTGCTGCTGCTGCTGCTGGCGTTGTTTTTGTTGCAAGTGTCTGTTGTCCATTCACTAGTTAACATTTTCTGACCGGTTGCCAAGTCAGTTAATATAACTTGATTTTGTTTTAGCCAGTTTTTTCGGCTGCAAGAGGTGATTTGACCTGCTGTTAAATCTCCTTCACCGCCTTAGAAAGGGGCATTACGAAATTTTCATCATCATCATCATCATCTTTCATTTGTTATTGTTGCCTTTGTTGATTTTCATGTAGCCAGACTTCAATTGACGTAAGTCCATTAAGTGAAAAGTTAACATTCATTAAACTGATGGGCTACCTGTCATGGGGGGAAAGTTGTTTATTACAAATAAAAATATAAAAAAACATGATGTAGCAATTTGAACACTACAAAACGCGTCGCTTCGGCTTCCTTCATGTTGTTCATTTGCCATATACCCATTTTGTTTATTAATTTTCAATAAAATCAAACTGTTTTTTTTCTTCCATATGGTTAGTTTAAGATATTTGCTTTTGTAACGAGTCTGTTGGAATGAATTGAATCCAATCAACTGGGTCATAAACTGTTTACGATATGTATCTCAAATATGCATTGAATGTATTTAGCATACTTACTAATTGCGAAGAGAATATTTGACCTTGTCGGAATTCTACTAAGAATACGACTATACGTCTCAATTCTTCAACTGAAGATCTAACTAAACAGAGACTCGAAGTTGAGCCCCAAAACAGAAGGCGAACCAGTTGCAATGGGCCAATCAATTCAGATACATATAATTTTCTTATGCTCCTCTCTCTCTCTATATATATATATGCACATCTTTAATGGGATATCTTGTTGTGCCTTTCAAAAGTCTCAATGCTATTCCAAATTTTCATTTTCATTGGATATCGCTCGCTGTGCAAGGGCACATCGATTACTCGCGAAAGAAAACACCGACACACCCAATTGTACGAGACAGTGTGAGTCCGTACAATCCGCCGCAATTGGACTTTTATTTCATTTTATTGTATAGCCGGTTTACAAGCTTTACGTATAAGTTAACTTTATGAGCTTCGAGTCACGTACACTCCTTAAAAAGTTGAGGTAAAAGGGTATACCCAGAGTTATACACAACTAAGGACAGCATCAATTGTCTGTCTGTATTTCAGACTGTATATATGTGTCTATATCAGATAAATCGATAACAAAGATACTTCGATTATTGATATTTGATAGCCAAATCCGAATCCCTCGCACTGTCTGAATGATTGTGGGTGTGGTGTTTGTTTGTTAGGGTATCTTTCAGTCGTGTTATCTTACTGCTTATCGTATGTAGTAACAGTTATAGTTGTAGTTGCTGTTGGTGTTGTCTCTCTCTCTGGTCCGAACCACTTTTTATCATTTGTTGCGCTCTATTTGACTTTTACTTTTCATTTTGCCCGAAAGATTTGCTCGATTTTAGCCATTTGTCTTTTCGCTTTACGATTTGGCATTTACAATTCGCTGTCCATTGATAATTTACTTTATATTTTATACCCGTAATATGTGCTTTGATTTCCGCCTCGGTATACCCCACCCAAGATATCATTTGCCGTTGGCAGCTTATTGTTGCCAGCGGGAAGCAACCCAGCACCCAATGGTAAAGTAACATCAAATATATACAAATACTCTCTCTCTGTAACGAACTCCTATGACGATAGCAATTTTGTTCAATCTAGGAGTATTTGCAATTTATATGCGATAATTGTATTTGGCTCGCAGCGGGAGGCTTTTCAATATACTTTTCGCCCTTCCGAGGACCATTTCACTGCTTGATTTTTCAGAGCCATCCATTAAAATCTAATGGGGATGCATTTTAAATTGTTTTCATTTCCTTTTCCAATTATTTCAGTGCTCGAAAAACTCATTGTAATAGTGCTCCTGAAGGGTATTTAATAGGGTCACATTACCGAACAAATTTGATTTTCCGTTATTTGCTAAGCGATCAACAGGGTTTCCCATAAATTATATCCTCAATCTTGAAGTATGGAATGTTAGGAGTAAATGCAATCTGTTTTAAATCATGTCAAAATTTATGAAACATGCCAGATACATATTTACTACAGCTGCTTGCAGCTAATTGACACCAAATGTACCGAAATTTTATATTTTAATTAGAATACATTTTTAACAGGCGATGACAAGTTTCAGATATTTGCTGCAACATTCCACTGTTAAGCCAGATTTACGGCTTTTGTTGAAGTTTATATGAAAAGCAAAGAAGTATTTCCGATTTCAATATAAATCTTAATATTTGTTTTAATAAGATGGAAACATGTTTGTATCGTTTTCCTACCCTTAGTGGAAGCTAACAAGTTGTTCAGAAATGCGAATAAAGTGGTTCTAATTTGTGAGCATCAGCTGTGTATATAAAATAAACTATAATATACACAATAATTCTATATAAACTATATGCATATTATATACATACTATATACTCAAGTGCATATCGCAGGAACTGATGCAAATGCACATTGCTTGAATTATCTGACAATGGGGCATGGGGCATGCGGCAAAGCAAAGTTAAGGGGCTTAAATTTCAATACTATATTATCCGTTATTATGTTTTGCGACGTATTTTCTCAAACTAAATTAGATTGTTGAGTTTGAGATTGCTTAGTTGATCATATTAAAACCTTTGCAGCTGCCGTCGCATTATATAAACCTTTCAGACCGACGACGCCACATCAGCAACTGACAACAATTTGGCTTTTAGAGGCAGTTGAGAAACTGTGCTTATTTCATGCTGTGGATGTCGGTCCGTCTGTCTGTCTTATAGCAGTGGTTTATATGGTACTTACAATCATATACGTAATATCAAATGCACCGAATCTTAATTACACATTTCTGTTGCTGCCTGCAACTGAGCTACAAGGTCTTTAATATGGGCCAAGGCAATCAGTAAAAGCAACTGTTGGTGGGTCAATGGGTTGCACGGTGGGGTCGATGGGTCGGTGGGTCTTTGTTATGGTTATCATGATGTCAGAGAGCTGAACCGCAGGACAGCTGGACAAGTCCAAAAAATGAGACTGCTCGTAATTAAAATAAAGACATGCTCAACCACAAAAACACACACGAAACCAGGAAAAAAAATGCGGTTAAAATAAAAACAGTTTACAAATGCCGGCGGGGTTTCTGTCTACACTTGGCACCCGCTATGCACAACGATAGCCTCGTTTATGACTGCTGACGAGTGTGTGACAATGGGGGGAAATTTAAGAAGCCATAGGAACAGATAACATTAGAATTTCACAACCACGCCCCTTCTCTTCACACGCGCCCTTCAATGCCCTCACTGCCCTTCATCCGCCTCGCTTTTCATTTAATTTGAATTCGTGTTTTTTGCTTCCCGGCTAAGTGTATTGTATGTTAATCAGATTTACCACAGCTCACGCCTCCATTATCTCTCGGTATACTGCGTACAACCGCAATACCATAAAACATAATTGAGTATGGGTGTGTGAGAAGGAATGGACGCTACATACGAATCCCGCATCATAATCATCGTAATCAGCGGGGATCCTTGCTTCCGAAAAGCTACCGTATTCGGTGTAGGACCACCGAGCACACTTGATAATAATGTTTATCTCCATTAGTAAAGTAATTTAAATTATATTTTTGGATTGTTTTAAATTATTTAAAGCAACTGGTCAGTTATATAGAAATACCAGTTACAGATAAGTGAATGATAAGATAGACTTTGAACTTATATATGTATCTTTTTAAATAGCTTCACTTCAAAACTTTTTATAGAATTTATAATTAATAACTTGATATCAAAAGGAAAGATTAATCGAAAAATCAACAATTTGACAGCTGCTTTCTAAGAAATCTCTATCAAATTTTGAATAGATTGATTAGATACTATTAGATGCTTACCTCTGCCCTATAATCTAATATACCATAGCGTGTCTATATCTCTAAATTCTATATATATATTTCATAAATATACATTTAAAACATTAATAAAAGTTTTGAAGTGTTTTGTGGCAACCTCTTTAGATTCATATTGTAAATTATAGTTCTGAAAGATTTACTATTTAATACTTAAGCCGGCTGATAAGGCATCGATATGTTTTAGTACTTCCGTTCAGAGGTTTATAGGTTATCGTAACAGTTGTCAAACTGTCAGATCCAATCATTATCTCGAGTACTACGAAACGATAAGAATAAGTTTGCCGCTTATGATCCATATGTCGGCAACAGGTGCAATTGGACTTTAGCGTGATCCGAATCAATTGAATATAGGATCGATTGTATGCCACATGGTGACAATAAGGCAGGACGCAATTATTCAGTTATCATCATTTATACAATTTATTTGGTTGGGTTAGACTGGGGGCCAGTTCACATACAGTTCGCAGCTATTATACAATTACAATTACGTTGTCTGGCAGCACATCCAAGACCTTTGCTACTCTAATTCGAGTATTATTTATTCAACCAAGACGTTGTGGTTCTTCCAATTAAATTTGCCGTCACGTCAATGTGGCTGCCGTTTTTCGGTTTAGTGCATCCGAACCACATAACCACCAAGAGGTAACCACCAAGCCGCAACCACCAGGCAGAAGGCAGCAACCACAACTCCAACAGCAACTGCAACTGCAACAGCAACAGAAACAGAAACCGCACATGCATCCGACAAGCAGAAAATTCATCAACACGTTGCCCTGGCAAACAATTTGATGATCCTCCTATTAGCATCGGGTCGAAACTTCCTGGTGTTAAAAGTGAGATTCGTGCACCGAACGATCTTCGCAACGGTTCATCTCCATCTTCTTTTACCTGCCAACAATTTTCAACTTATTTGGTTTCCTTTGGCCCGGGGAACGTCTTAAATCTCTGTTGAAGTTAAAGTTGAAGTTGTTTTTTTTTTATTTATTTATTTTTTTTTATGGCTTTCACGCAGAGCGCATTTCACAACATTTTAACCAAAAGAAAGACAAACAAAAAGGCGAGAAAAGACGCTGTTAACAGCACCAAACATTCAACTCGAATATTCGTTGTGCCACTTACAAAGGCGCACTCAAAATTTATGGTCATTTCGAAGAATTTATGAAAACAAAAGTATTTAAGACTGCATCCACTAAAAACAATATCTTTAAGCCCCGAACCATTAAATATGACTATGTAAAAACAATAACTAAACCTAAGAAAAACTAAAAACAAAAAAAGAGTAAATAAATTACTAACTAATCCATGGTTTATTGAACCCAAGTCCAGCTTACTGTGAAGTAAATTGAAAGCGACTTTTAAAACGCCAACTTTGTTTTGCGTCACATGTGTCTCTCCCTCTCTCTCTCTCTATCTATCTCTCTCTCTGTCTCAGTCTCAATACGCTTTTCCGCCACACACTTTGCACGTCTTTTTCCTCTTTCTCTCTTTTTCGATTAACGGCAAAACTTGTGAATTAACTTTTTGTCTGTAGAAAGAAGAGCTGAAGAAGAAGCTACACAACTTAAATAACTTCTTCCAAAAAAAAAAAAAACCGAAAACAATTTTTATTTATTTTTTGGACTTTGCTCATTTGCATAATGTAAATGATGCCGCCGTCTTCGGCGTCGCCGTCGCCTTCGCCTTCATCTTGGTCTTGGTCTCCCTCTGGGTCTGGGTCTTGATCTTCATCTTCGCGTTTGGAATCAATTGGTGGCCACCGCTTCGTGCCGACTGCTAGTACTAAGGTCAATGGCGATTGCTGTGAACAAATTAGAAATGGGTGAAAATTGTATCTTCAAGATGCAGATACATCTGCAACAAAGAGGATCGTTGTATATATTCTTCTTGTTCAGCGACGGCCGCAGAGACTATTTCGATCTTAAAGAGCTTAAGATACTATATCATTGATTTATGCTATATTTATGTCTCTGATCTATGTCTGATCTATAGATAATGCACACAAACAACACATAATCATATCATAATATCCGTTATGCTGCAAAAGGGGTAGGAAATAGATACCTTTTTGTAGAAACAAAAGCAATTATTGATTGTTTCCGAAAGATAACTTCCTTAGGGCTTTTGCATTGTATACGCGTAACTGTGAGTGGAGCTGGTAATAGGGTAGGCTTATAGCTTATAGGCTAACCACAGATGACCCGTTTCTTTTTTGTGCAGTCAGCTGCGTTTTTTGCGATGACAAGTAAGAAAACTTCAGGGACACAGATCTGCGGTCTGTGGTTATTGAATAATTTGTTTGTTCATCTTTTTTTATACAGCTGTTGTTTACACATTTACCTACATTTCAACGGAATTCGATCACCTGGCCAATACACACACTTTCACTCTAATGCCCTAACCAATTTCTGTCGAGGGTCTGTCTGGGCTTTGTGGCGGCTCTGCCCTTAGTCAGACAGACGCTAAATTGCTGGCAATTAACTTGGCTGCTCGTTTGTAACCTTTTAAATGTATATTTAATTACTTTGCGTTAGGGGATCAGAAAAAGAAACAAAAAAAGAAACCAATTATTTTCTAGATCATCTGGAATGAAATGCGTGAGAAGCATTTATCGGCTAAATTAAATTTTCTTTTGTTCCTTTCGCAAGCTATGGATCGTTCTCATCCGTCTGCTTCCTTCATCCCACATATGTATATACGGTGCGACCTCGAATAACGCAACTCCTTTGTTAACCCAACATCCATTTAAAAGATTATAGACCTTAATATGAATCCGTAGACCTGTTTTTTTTTTTGTTTTTTTGAATTCAATAGAAATTATATTTGCCGACGGCGTTTCGTATTTTTCATAAATATTAAGCACAATTTTCTATTTTTGGAATGCGGCTACGCGGTCAAACCGTTTAGATACAATTTCATTTGAACGTAAACTTCCATTTCGAATTGCGACAATCGACGAGACGCCGGAATTAGTAACACATTTAACACTTTCCGTTGATCAGACGTTACGATCTTGACTTTTCACATATCTCATCTAATTGTTAAATTTGTTGTTGTGCTATAGTTTTATGCATATGAGAACAAAATGGGTTCATCTTAATATATATTAAAGATTTTATGCAAAACAGACAGTGTTTGAAATTGTTTCGTTGAATGTTTATAAGTCAATAAAAATTGTGTCAGACCTGATGAAACTTTGAACAAAACAATTAAAAAGTTACTTATTTTGTTTCTGTTTTGTTGGCTCTTAATGCCTGTTTATAAATAACCCCAATGTCATCTGGAAGGTCTTTCTAAGTATATTACATTGTGTGTGGCAGCAAAAGAAGCCCCAAAAAGTGAAATAAATTGCACAACAAATCATTATTTAGGTGTCGGTTCGGTTTTTTCTTCTAGCTTTTACTTGTCGTACAGTAAAAAGAAACAAGTAGAAAAAAATATATAAAATTAATAACTTGGGATCGCGGCCAATTGCAAATCTTTATATAGAAATTTGCGAAAAATAAAACCAATGGAAAATACAAAATATTTGCACAAAATGTTTGGATATTTTTGCTTATATTTTATTTTTATTTTTATTCGAAATGATCAACAGCCAGACATAAACAAATAAACAATATAGAGAAATAAGCGTATTTGCTGCAGATTATAATCAAGTTGTGATTAATATCAATAGAGTACTTGAACGAGAGAAACAATATTAATAAATATTCAGAAGTTTCTTATAATTGAAAACACATTGAACTGCCCCCATTGAGCGACAGGCAATAAAACCAGTTCTGATATAGAAGTGAGAAAAGCGGCCTGGTATCCATATTGTATATATATAATATATATATGTATATATAGTTTGTGCTATAAAATTACTCGCTTCCATGAGCGAAATCAGTTTTTATTTCGCCAGAGAAGCCCTTTAACTGGGAGCATACAGATTCATAATACCAACACAACAATACCAATTGAAGTGCATGGTCAATGAGAGAGATAACTAAACATTGTTTAAGCGTGAGCTGAAAGGCAGTTAAGATTTTCATACAATCTTACTAACACTCATTGTTTGTTGCTGCAGATTTGTTCTAGGCATAATACTGCTCTCTCATCAGAGCACGAGTTGTCATGATCTTGAAGTAACTCTGTCTACAACGATATCTGCTAATAGGTAATATATAGCTTAACATCTTGAATAACATAGCAGATCAGCTTAACATACGACAGATAACTTATAACTTAGCATAACATGAGTTTAGTATATTATTACTGGCGCATTCCAATTGGATTTTATCTGATCAGCAGCAGCATCAGTAACATACTACAGCTAATTTAACATAGCATCATTATTATAACCTAATCTAACATGAGATGGCTAATTTAACAGAGCAGCATTAACATAACATCATCAATTCCTCGACATGAAACTATTTGGACATAAATGTGCAACTTATTATCCATATCAAATGATCTGTTTCAGAATAAATAGTCCATTGACACTATTTGAAATATTATCCATAGCTATCATATTTCAAATCTGGCTGTTTCAAGAAAGTTTTCCCTTACATATTTCCTGCTCAACTGATCGTTATCGCATTTGTTTGTGATGCTGTTGCAACTGTCTCAGATTTATGTACATAAATTCTTGTAAAAAAAGGACAGAAAAAATGGTAAATGAACATAAAAGAGAATAGATTTCCGCATAGGGGATGTTTGATATATTACCGGATGAAGTACTTGTAAAAAAACAGACAGTTTAATCCGGAAAAACGGTATGTGAATTGGCACAATGCAATAAATAAAACCATGCAAATACAGTCAATATTTTGACATTCCAAAGGAAACACATTATCCAGTTGCATCTCTAAGTTACGACATTTATTCACCCTAACTGTGCTGCTGAAGTGTGTGCGCGTGTGTGTGAGTCATAAAACCATTCTCAGGCCATACATGATGAAGTGTAACTAAATGCAGGGCTTTCTCATTCTATTACTTTTACGGGTTAATCAAGTAAACAAACAATGGCAACAGAAGACAGCAGAGACCAGAGACACAGAGCAAACCAAGCCAGCAGCTGGTCCACAAAAACAAGGAGACAACAAGGAAAACAACAAACAGCGAAGCATCCAAATAACTAGAGGCCAAAAGCACCCAAGACCCAACACCCTATACAAAAGTCAGTAACACTTAACGCCTTTTGATTGTTTAATTTCTCAAATTGTTTTATGGATTTATCCCAGCTGTCGGCTGTGCTGAAGCTCCTGGTCCTTTTTCTGCTACTGTTGCTATTCCTGCGTCCGTCCGGGCACACGCCAATGAAAAATTAATGCCAATGCTGCCAAGGGTTGCCTGGCAAAGGACGAGTGCTCCGGATGAGCAACTCCAGGACAACAACAACATCAAAGCCGTGTGGCTTCATTTTTCACCGCTTTTGACATTTTGCAGCTCGGTCTGTAGTACCCCGTCCCCCTCCCCGTCGCCCGGTCCCGCTCTCTGACCAAAAGACAGCCCGAAAATTGTCTGAAACAATCAGCCAACCAAAGCGCTGTAGACAGATGACAGACGCGAGGCTAACAGGATATAAGGGAAAGCAGAGAGTGTTAACTTTTAGTACTGTGCTGTGGCTGCTTCTGCTTTTACTGCTACTGTTGCTGTCGTGCTAATCCCCACTGACGCACGCCACACACCACACACCACACCACACCACAGCACACACCACACCACACATCGCATGACCATGCCCAACATCCGTTGAACTTCGCCTTCGCCGCCCCTCAGTCGCATATTCCAATCAAATTAAGCAAAAAGGTTTGTTGTGCAGCTCACTTCAGTTCAGTTCAACTCAGTTTGTTTCGTCTCGTCTCGTTCATTTTGATACGGTTTTGGTTCAATTTGTTTTACATTTGTTAGGGGTTTGTTTCCTATTACCGAATGCACTAGAAGTTGATTAATCGGTAATTACCAAACCCTCAAAACGACGTCATTCATCACATCGTTAAAAAGAGAAAGATATATAAAGATAATGATCTTTCTAATAGATAAGCAAAGCCTCCAGAATGCCACACGGGAATCAGGTTAGCAAGACAAATTTCAAGGTCGCATTAGATTAGACACGATTAGATAAGATGATGGTCTGACTGACTCATCAAAGTCGTCATAAGTCGTCAGTTCATCTTGAAGTCTTCTATAGAGAATGTAACAATTAACTGCACAAATTGCTATGCTAATTTCATAGTACGTCAATTAATTACGGAAATTAGCGGTAATTAGCCATGACAAGACAAAGAGTTCGCTTCGGTTTTATTGTTGCAATTTGTATGATTTCTTGTAGCGTATAATTTATTTAAATAGAAGCACAACAAGAACTTATTTGATTATTCTATTACGTGTTGAACTAGTTCTTTGTGCCACTGGTTTTGTTCGTATAGTAGAGTTCATTAAGGTTCATATGGGTATAGGGCAGCATAATATCAGATGCCTTGCTTGTGAGCTAGTTCATTTGCTGATATGCTCAGACCTATTAAGTGTAGCGCATCGAGGCGCACACACAGACACACACACACGCGCACACACACACACACACACAGTCTATGGCTGCTGGTGGACTGTTTTATGTTTAATTTAAACACTGGTTCTTCCCTCCTTCGGTTCCAGAGCAGCCTGCTGCCTGGACGTTCCGCGGTGTGGCTTTTATTGCTCCGCCTATTATGTGCAGCACACGCACACTCGCAAGTGGTGTAAGGGAGTCAGACCGAGTGGAAGAGATAGAGATAGAAGCATCCTTTTTTTCTCCGCCAGCTGTGTGCTCTTTTGTACAATATTTCCGTCCGTTTGTTTGCTTGTCCGTCTGTTCAGCTTTTTGTCCGTCATTCAGTCCCTCCGATGCAATTAAGTCAAATTGTCAAAGCCCAACAAGTTCCACAAGTGGATTGTTGCCAGCTTGTTTTATATGTGTGTTTGTTTATTATCCGAACGGAATCCGAGCCGTAACCGAGCGAAATGTTTCTGAAATTCCGGAATCATATTCTCTCTTCTTCTCTGTTGCTATGGTTGGCTGGCAGAGAGATAACCACTCACCGTTGCCCTTGGCTTGATGAGTGGTTAGTAAGGGGACTTGAGGGGCGGCATTTACACTGTCTAATTTGTTGTACGCCCCAGCCAGCCTCCAGATTCCAGCTTGCCCGAATCCCCCAACACCATCTCTCTTCTCTTCTCTTCTCTTCTATGCTCCCAACCTTCTATTAGCTATGATTTATTAAGTGGCGCTGTCTCTTTTCATCCCATTGGGGCGTGTGCAAATTGATTTCAATTTGGTTTCCGTGTGCCGCTCTGCTGTCTGCTGTGGTTTTTTATGGGTACATTAGAGTCGACAATTGTACTACAAATGAATTGACAGAAATTTACACCCAACTGCCACACGAAATGAAAAAAACATGGGACCCACCTGAATCCAAACCAAAACCGACCCAACACCCCACATAGCTGTTAATTAGTTAAATATTTGCAACATCCACCCCTCGCATTAGCAGAAACAGAAAGAGAGCGGGGGTTGAGAGAAACTGTGAGAGAGAGAGACAGAGAGAGTGAGAGCTCCACTCCTTGAGCTGTTGACTTATGTTTCCACTTTAATTTGTACTGCTCCTTGCGGATGCTAGGATGAGGGTTAGCACAGTTATTCCCGGCCGAAATTAACACGCCATACGAAGGGAATTATCATCAAAAATGTAAATTTATGTTTGCATACAAGCGATTTATTATCCTTGCAACTTTTATGCGTTTATATCCTTGTTTCTATCGCGGTGTATCTACATCTATGCTGATCCTTGTATCTCGTTCCTGCGTTTATTTATAGCCAATTTCCGTTTTGGCAACATTTTTGTTATTAATTTTTGTCCGAACTTTCCGACGGATACTGCGACGACTTCGTCGACCATCAACATCATTCACAGACTGCGCTTAGAGTTGTAAATTGCTTTTTTTCGGTTTCCTCGTATGATTACGTGTATGCAATTTTCCCATTTTCCCATTTAGCTCTTTCCTTTCTTTCCAACTGCACAAATTTTCCAACCAAATTAAAATAATTTTCGTCTATCTCGTTTCTGAGAAAACTGGAAACGTTAGGTTTTTCACCTTTATAAAGAAATAATCGTTTAGAGTAAAAGAAAGAAAGAGCACGTGTTTTCTCCTCTTTCTTGTTGAGAGAATTCAAAAAAATAAGTTATGATAACGATGTTAAATTTACATCGAACTTACAAGATCTTTTAACTGATTATCCAATACATATTCATAAATGAAATGTGAGTTGATTGATCGATTCGAATATAAAACAAAAGCTTTAAAGTGAACAGTAATTAAATCTTAAAAGAAGCAAAGGTTAAGGCTGGAATTTGTTTAAGGCAGGCTTAAATGATTTCTATCTTTGGTGGTAAAAGGAAAATTGAATTTTGGACTTCAATCTTTTAGTATAAAGACTGACGCATCTGACCTTTTGCATCACGATATAATAATCTTTTGTTTACCAAAATTGGCACTTATTCAAAACGAGTTTTATATACATCAGTATAGATATATATATATACGGTTTATATATTTCGGTTTATGCAAATCATTGGCCAAATCATATTGGCCAACGGATCAGATCTCTCAATAATATGGCTTCTCCACACTCGAGATACATATGTACCATAAAAGCGAATGAACAAAGTAATGGATGGAATGTGGAAAGCACAAGAAAAAATATGTAAGATATAAGATTTCCTCAGAAAGTTGCGTTGAAAGACGTGAGTTTTGTGGCAAGTTGCGCTAACAGAGACAACATTAATAAGAATAACGAGAGCTGCTTTAAGCCAGAGCGTACTGTATGTTCATATGATTTTAATTGCTGATTGGCAACTTATTTCATAATTTATATGTTTTCTCTCTCGTGTTTCTTTTGCTTTTTGCCCCTCCCTCTTATAACATCTGGAAATAACCTACAAATGTCATCATTGTCTTCGTATCGTATTGCGTGTATGCAAATATCTTTTTCGTCATCATCGAAACATAAGTTATTTAATTAATTGGCAGATGAAGTTCGATTCGAATCGATGCCTAACAGTTCGTTAACATTTCTGTTGTTATCGCATGTTATGCTGCTGTTAGTCGAAACGACTCAGTTTGCTTAGCAATAACTCTTATTATTCAACGTTCAACTAAACTTGCTAAGATCAAGTGTTTTTCGATGCTAATTATATTTAAACAACAAAGGCCTTTAAGTCTGTTTCTATGACAAATCTGTGTCTAAAACTCTGAACTTTGATAATTAGCTAAGAGTATTTCATTGGCAAATTGAAGTTCCGTGTTTTGTGCCCCGCATATCTTGTTAATTATCCACGCTAATTAATCACTGAATACGTAGGTAGATATATATCTATAAAGGTATTCGCTGTGTCATCCTCTTTATCGAATTTATTTCACTTTCTTCTTTTATACTTTCTACGATTACTATTATTATTATTATTATTATTATAGGAGGCTTCTCCGTATGACTGTTTCTTCCGTTCAATGAATTTTAACGTGTACTCGGCACGGATTATATAGTATATATCAGACTCTCTGTACAGAGTACGAGTATATATCTATTTTTATTAGCTCGAAGTGCAATCGTGTGCATTTGATCGGGCGTTACTTAATTTGTTTTTTTTTCTTTCTTTATCTTCGCTGTAATTTACACTTGACAACATCTCTGGCTGGCACTTCCTCTCTCTCTGACAACAACATCGACATTGTCTATCGCTATTTGTATACATATACATATATATATATATATATATATATCGCACATGTACATGAAATATACTGGTATCTATCATTAATATCTCTATCTCTGTCATGCTCTCTCGGGGACTTATTTACTATGCGGAGTCGCCGATTTCTCATGCACATAAAATGCCGAGTTTCCGTACATCTCTGCATAAATTACAATCGAAGTTGTTGCTGTTCACTTTTATGCCAATTCGGGTAACTTGTAGACAATTACCATATATCGTTGGGTATAGATACCCATCCACCATAGGCCTTTATCTTATATCCAAATCACGTTTCTGGAATTCGGAATTGTTTTTCTCAGTTGACGAGTACTCAGATTTTCGACTTCTCTGTTGCGTCTTCATTTTTCATTTCGGATTTCAAGTTGAACTCTAAAAACTCAGTTTCAGTCTCAATCTGCCGCCGCTGGTGCTGCTATTTCTTTCACCTAGACCCTGTGGCTGCCCTCGACGACCACAATGACAAGTGACTATCAATCAATGAGAAGATCTTGAACTGGTAACACCCGTTATAAGACCAGCCGAATCATATACCATATGCTAATTGATTGGACAAATTCCGAAATCCATTGTGATAGAAAGCGTTCAACTTTCTGACGAACTCAAATCTTTCATATGAGCAGGCAGCTGATGAAATATGGAAATTTTAACAAGGAAGTTGATCTATACAAGAGTTTCTGGTGAAAGTATCTATAACGGTTGAATACACTCTTACTTATATGTATCTATTGTTTTAGGGAACCTAATCGGGTTGAAGTCTAATCACAAAACGATTATTTTGACAACTTCATTGCATAATGGTAAATATAATGGTATTGATCAGGATCAATCGGGTACATTATTACTCTGATACGCTTTGTGCTTTTCTGTTATGTTGTTTAACTGCGCCCTAGTCCAATAAAATCGCTCATTTGGAAAACAAAGACAAATTATTTGCTCCAAATCACAGCAAATGGTAGGCGGGGCTAGTGGCAAGTGGCAATTTTGCCAGTTGGCTGACCAGCTTAACACTAAGCGATGCTTTCGTTGTGGTTTTCACTGATTTACTATAAGCCATTAAAAAAACAAAACACTTAATGCTGATGTTGGCGCTGACTCAGACAAAGTTGAGTTCATAATTATTTAAAAAAAAAACGCCTACTTTCCAAAATTGGCAATGCCTTTTTAGCGTTTTTCAATGTCAATAAATTGAATACATAATTGTATAACAAATTGTGCAGACATCGATTACATATGTTATGTTATAGACAACCCACGATCTGAGCAACATCCTCTTTAAACTGAAAAGCTCTATCTCAACAATTCGTTTCAATTTCATTAACATTGGCTTAGATTGTTTTGGCTGCCGTTATATTAACATTAAGAGAATTCCATTTCATTTGTCGCACAATACTTAACTGCTTCTTGTTTCTTACAGATCTCATGCAACGATGGACTGCCCCAGGCCATATGCCGGCAATGTATGGCACAGTTTATTATGGTTGCCAAGTTCCGGCGGCGCTGCATTCGCGTGCAACAGCGTTTACATGAGATATCTATTTGTGGCCGTCCTTCTGCCAAGCCACAGTTGAAGTCAATCAAACAGTCACATAAAAAGTCAAGAGTGCAAATGGAGCAGCAGTCGAAGGAGCAGCCACAGGAGCTGCAACCACAACAGCCACTAGCCGAACCGCCAGTGGAAGATTATATGCATCTGCCACAGACACAATTGGAGCGTAAGCGTCATCTGGTGCAGGGCACCGAGTCCGAGTCGGCACCATTGGAACCCAAAAAGAGCAAGACTGATGCCGAAATGGAAGTGCCATTAAAGATGAAACATACTCACATGAGAGTCCGCAACAAGAGGCTCGCCTCATTGCCAGCCCACATAATAGACGCCGGCGAGATAACCCCAAGAAACATCTCACAGAACGAAGAGAAAAATTTGACATTCAAAGATGTGCAACTGCCCTGGAAAACGAAGGCAGCACGCAAAGAGCTTTCTGGAACATGGTCTATGCCCGCAAGCTGCACACCGGATCTTGACACAAGAGTCCCAGTGGTAGAAGAACAAAACCAGAGACTGCTCCAGTCGAGGCAGCGCCTACTTCATCAGGCAACACATCACCTGAACAGCTCAGCAGTAATTCCGTGGATCCGTTGCGTGGATTTGATAGTGATGGCAACTCGTCAACAACTTTGTCATCATCTGGCGACTCACGGCCTCACTCACTTCGCAACACCAAACTCGTGTTTCCACCAAAACGTTCACCCCAAAAGCCAAAACCGCCACTGCGGCGTGGACGACGCCCTCGTGCGACACTCAATTATGGGCCGGCAAAGCGTCCCAGAACCGTTGTAAAGAGAATTTCAGCTGCAGCAAAGGCTAAATTAATGGAACAAAGCGTCAATGCATCCAACTCTGATGAGCAGACCCCTGGCCAAAGTGAGCCAAGAGATCAGTCTACTGTTACGATACTACTTGAGGAAATTGATAACTCCAGCTTGGATGACATGCCGCGCAGCAGCTCTGATGACTACTTAGATACCAACTCTGAAGGAAAACTGTTAAGCACAGCGGATGAGTCGAGCTTACCACCCACTGAGACAGGCCTACTGACATCGGAGATGCTGACCAACGCATCGCCCACCGCCTTTGAGGTTGCAGAGGAGATCCCAACGACATACTCAACTGATGTACAACATCAACCGCAACTCCCTGTGGCCGAAAGGGAATCCGCTATGACACAAGCCGCTCCAATGTTGGAGGAGCCAACGCTTCAAATCCATTCAGCTATTTCCGATGAGCTGCTGATGAACGCAGAGCCAGTAAGCAATACCTTAAGCAGTATGCCTCAGGCCTATGAGTTACCTCTGCAAATCATATCAAATGAAGCTATTGAAGCGAACGAACCAATGATAGATGATGCGTGTAATGAGACACCATTGGAACTGTCTACCCCTGAAACTGAAACTCAAGCCGCTCCGGAAACTGTCAGTGCTATACAGTCGCCTGTGGCGATGATTCCAGTGCAATTTGAAGAACTAAGCTCATCATTAGCTGAAAGACAATCTGTGACGCCCGATGTGCCGCCACCTGCTCAATGCGAACTCGATGTCAGTATTACAAATAATGAGCAAGTGGAGCACATGAATGGGCTAATTGTGAGCATACCGCTAAATGTGCTGAATATGGAACTGAAGCGCAAACTCTGTGGCACCCAGACTGAAAAGCAGGTGAAGCCAGTGCAGGAAAGAAACGAGATGGAAGCGGGGACTGAGGCTGACGCTGAGGCTGAGGCAGAGGCAGAAACAAGTGATGAGGATAGCTCAGATAACGAGCATAAAGATTCTATGGACGCCGACGATGTGAACAACAATGAGAATGCCGAGAATGAGAATTTTTGCCAGAGTGCTACAGCGGATAGCTTCAATTCTGCTGTGGCACTCGTATTAAATAAAATTGAAGCAGAACCAAATGGTGGGTGCACCCAAGACGATCCGGGTGATGATAGCGATGACGATATGGAATCACTAAAGCGTCTTGTTGCACTGCCATTGCACGACGACAAACAAGACAAGAAGAATGTAGACCAACACATAGAGTTCGGCGGCATACAATTGACACGCGAAAATGCAACCCCTATGGATTTTTTGGCCGAATTTGAGAAGCATTGTGAAAAGACCCTGAAATTACAGACGGCTGTATCCGTGCCGCCGCTTGAATTACAACTGGAAGAGGCCAAACAGCAGCTGGAGGTGGAGATGAATGATGTTGAGACGACACTGCACGGCATATTGAATGAGATGCAAGACGACCATCTCTATACACCTGTCTGTGAGCCCATTGATGAATTTTTATCTCCCGCTGACTATGCACCGCTCTCCGAACCGGAGACGTCGCCGACGGCAACACCACCATCCTCACATATCTATGAAACAGACGAACAGCAAGTTTCACAGCAACAGCCACAGATCAAGGATGCAAATCTCTTTGATAGCAGCAACTTTAGCAACGAGCTTATCGGCTTCCAAAATGATATGCCGTGCTTTGAAAATATTGAAGCTACTCCCGAATCTGTGGCGGCTCAGCAGAGTCTGCAGCTGGCTGAACTGACGCAATTTCTCAATGAGTTGCAGCCAGCACAGCAGCAGCTGCAGCAACAACAGCAACTGCAGCAGCTACAGCATCAGCAGCAGCAGCAGCTACATCAACACCAACAGTTACAGCAGCAACACCAGCAACAAGTACAGCTGCAACACATTCAACACGTACAACAGACACAGCCAGCGGTGCAGCAGTTGCAATTGCCGCCGGAGACTGTTAACTATGAAACACTCTATCAGCCAGCACCAGTCGCAGCGGCAACAGCAACGCATTTGTCTCCAGGCAACAGCAACAACAAGCTGCAACTCATTCAAATGACGCCACAGGAGACGCTGTGGCATGCACAGAACGCACCACAGCAGACTACACATTTGCAATGGTCCACCGTGGGTGGATTGGAAGCCGTCAAATCGACAAGTATTCCCAGCTTGGACACTTTGGACACCAGCACAGGAACCACAACGTACTATATCAATGCCAATGATCTCTACCAGACGCAGATGCAACAGCCGACCAACGATACCTATGCCATGTTGGATAACAATGAAAATTACGTTCTTGAGCAGCAGCAGCAGCAACAACAGCAGCAGCAGCAGCTACAGCAACAACAACAACAACAGCAGCAGCAGCAACAACAACAACAGCAGCAGCAGCAACCGATTATGATACTAATTCAGCAACCCGAACTACAGCAGCCCGTTGCCTCTGCTAGTAATCCTCAACAAGCGCCACTCCACATCACGTATGGTGCAAATCTAACTAATGATTTACACGCGTACCAAAAGCAACAACAACAACAGCAGCAGCAACAGCAGCAACAACAGCAGCAGCAACAGCAGGTGGTGCCCAGTCAGCAACACCTCCAACAGCAGCACGCCCAGCAGCAGCAGCAGCAGCAGCAACACACTCAACTACAGCAGAAGCAACAACAGAAGCAACAAAAGAAACAACAACAGAAACCACAAGAACATACAGTATTAGGCATACCACCAGTTGCCCCGCCCCCTAGGGGACGCCCCCCAATGCTTAAGTGCCGATTCTGTCAGAATGGGCCACGTTTCTCGAGCAGCTTAGAATATAGCCGTCACATTATTGAGCTGCATCCGGCTGACGCGCCCTTCAACTGTCCGCACTGCCCGCTGGCATTTGCGGGTCGGAACAAGCGCCACCAGCACATACTCAGCAGCCATGTGGTGCAGCAGTTCCACTGCGGCCAGTGCTCACAAATGTTTCCCGCTCAACGTTCCCTCGATCTGCACCTGCAACGCTTTCATATGCCGTACACCACAGAAGCCGCAAACGGAGTTGCTTCTGGTGTGCGACTAGATGAGGTTCAACTCCAATTGACCACCAATGAGCCACATCCTCAGATATTGTCCCTAGCGCAAGGATCGCCTCGTATCCCAGGTTAGTTGTGTGTGGAATCAATCGGATTCGAGCCTTGGAATGGACTGCGATTCCTTGTGGAAAATTACTGCTATTTCATTTTTAAACTGTTTCTGCGAAGCGAACTTCAGATTTTCTGCGCCAACTTGTTTTTGTTCGTAATTATTAATTATATGTTGAATTGAACTAGTTCGTAGCTTTTGAGGAGTTGTTTCTTGGTTCAATTTTGTTATTCGTTTCTTGTTTTCATTCACTTATTAGTTCATTAACCGCATTCCGTTCCATTCTGTTGAACTAGTCTTTGGTTCCAATTCGTTAATTAATCAAATTGGTTTTAATTCCGGAAACTATAGGTTTCCATCTATTGGCATGATTCGCCTCATTTGCTCATAACGAACGACGTTTAGGTTTTCCATAAATGATTTGTGATTCACTTTCACCTTTACCCTCTGCCTCTCTCTCTCTTTTCCGTACTTTCCTGCGTAGCTCTGGAACGACAAAAAAGCCCGTCAAAACCACGTAAGACGCGCATACTTTGCTGTCCCGACTGCGAGGATTGTAAGTAGCTCTACAATTCCTTCGTTGCAGTAAAACTAACTATCACTTTGGTTGTTCTATTCCAGGCCCTTCTGCACCTGGCCATCATCACGAAAATGGTACGCCAAATTATGAGGAGTTGGGCAAATTGCAGCCACCGCCAACAGTGTTGACACCCCCGTCGACGATAGCATCGTTGCCATCGCCACAGCCGATGAACATTACGCCGCACATAACGATGCCGTCACCGGAGCAATCGGAACCAGACTCAACAACCGCAACGTTGCGACAATTCCGGAAGCGATGCGTAGCCACAGGCACGTCTACGCCAACAACAACAACAACAACAGCAGCAGCAACAACGGCAAATACAGCAATGTTAACAGCAGTAGCATCGCCTTCACCTTCGTCGTCGCCATCGTCGTCGACAATGATGGAAGCGGCTGCAACGCTGCAACTGGGTAAATTACGGAGCAACCACGACTGCATCGTCTGTGATAAGCAATTCACCAATGTCATTGCACTCCGCAAGCACCAGCAACTGGCCCATGATTCCCAGTCGACCATGCCATGGGTCTGTGCGATTTGCAAGCGGGGATACAGGAAACGCATTGACATGGATAATCACATGAAATCGCACGAGGCGAAGGGACGACCGTACGAGTGCAACGAGTGCTGGGTTCGTTTTCCGGAGTTTAAACAGTTGGCTATGCACAAGTTCACAGTACATGAACTAATCAAGCCGCACACATGCGACGAGTGTGGCAAACAATTTGGTACGGAGAGCGCCTTGAAGACGCACATTAAGTTTCACGGTGGTAAGTCTTTGGGTGCTCGCACGCATGCGGACGCAGTGGCTAACCGGGTGCCGGTTGGATGCTAGCTAAGCTTTTCTATATCTAATGTATTACATTATTATATTATATAAACACACACACACATAACATATATTGTAACCATATGCATAAATAATCATTCATCCTTAAAGTACATATGTAGCCACTCATATTTTGATTACATTTCAAAAAAAAAACACATTACACATATTGTAACCATCTGCGCATAAATAATCATTCATTCATTCTTAAAATTCATATGTAGCTACTCTTTTTTTGATAACTAATAAACCCAAACTTAATCTTTGTTGTCGTGCTAACAGTTTACCCTGAAGTGATTGTTTGCTTGAAAGGTAAACAAAGCATCGGAAAACAACTATAAATAAAGTACATATGATCATAGCTGTTATCGTATCGCATATAAAGTCTATACAAATAACAATTTAAATAATATTCAAAGTTCAAGATATATATTCAATCAATCTACTTCTCTACAAACAAAATGATCAATAGATACATGATTATGATAATTAATCAAACATATAAAGATTATATATAATACGATAACAGATTTAATAGAAATTTTTCAATTGATAAAGCATTTTTTGTACGCTATCCAGCAATCCAGGCAGAGCACGGCTTGGCATCAATCCGCTTAAAATTAATTAACTAAAGAATAAAAAGCTTAAACTGCACTTTTATTTAGCTTAGCAAGCTTATATACTAGTATATATAAATAATTGCACCTCCAAGAATCCTCCATATCAATATATATAGATTATGAATAAACGCGACTGTAAAAGTCACTTGTCAATTGACACTTATGTGGAAGATTAGCATAACGTTCATTTGTATTTATTATATACTTATAAACTATATAATGAAATTGCACTAAGTAAATAGTACTCTATGTAAACCTCTTTAGTTTGTACATCTTTTCTTATGTAAGTTCAATGGTATATAGTAGTAACATATATTATTACTAACAATCGCTGGGTAAAGGTAACGAAGGAACACTACAATTTTTAGTACGATTTAGATATCCTATGGCTATACTTAAGAGTGTTGTACCATTAGGGCTCAATGAAGCTATTTTGTCTATTGAATGATTCCAAATGTTCGTAGTTTAACCTCCTCATATTCCCCAAACGACAATGTATGTTAAGCTCCTTATGTTAAACTATATCTGATATATATTCATTGCACTTGCTGTTAGCTAACTAAGTGGATTACCATGTGTGCATTTGGTGTTAACTGTTGTTTCCCAGCACCGAAAACGTATGCAACAAAGAGGCGTAAATAAACAGCACAATGTCCAACATGCACAATATTCTGTCACTGTTAATTCGCTGTTGATTCCATGTTAAAGAACTTCACATACGCAAGATACAAAGCGAACAAAAATTGTCTTAATTACAGAGCGCGGCTTCCAGTGCGAAGAATGCGATGAGGTATTCGCCTATATCAAAGATTTACGCAAACATCGCCGCACCCACAACAGCGAACTCTTTTACAAATGCGATAGCTGTCCGCGCACGTTTCTACATTTTACGAGCTTTCGTGGTAAAGTCCTGACCAAAGTGGGCCACTTGGTGCCCTGTTGACATACAATAAATTTCAAAAAGAAAAAACTAAATTAAGTAGTGTCAAAATGTAGCTGCTAGCTTTACTCAAGATTAGATTTCGACTTACATATTTAATTTGCCTGATTAATAATTAGCATAACACTCGCACCAGCTTAAAACTTAGGCTATGGTTTGAAAATATGGATTGAAAATTAATGAATTTATTTGTTTTTATGCAGCGCATATGAATACGCATCTACCGCTAGGTGTATTTATTAACGATCAGGCAACTCCACCGCTGAGCTGCCTAGGCAAAATAGAGAATCCAGCTACACCTGCAACACCTGGAACCCTTGATCATGAATCACTACCAATGACGCCATTAAGCAATTTCAATGGTAACGGCAGCAACAGCGAGGATTGCCCAGGCTCTGTGGAAATGGTGGAAAGTAGCATTGCGCCAACGCTGGAGATGATCGTTGACACCCCATAACAGTTGGCGCCGCTGTACTATCTTATTATGAATCACAATAAGACGGCACCTACTTATTACATATGCTATAGCTAGCATTCCACATCCACAGAGAGAGAGAATAAACCCAGCATCATTATCATAGCTGTTGCAGACTGCATTGTGAATGCACAAATTTAGCTCATAAGTCCTAAGTCCTTCCTCCTTTACAAACAAATAGATAAACGTATATGCATCAAGAATACAAAATAAATACAGAATATCTAGCTAATAAGTCAAAATTCTAAGCAAATATGCAATGAGTGAATTCTTCAATTCATTCAGATATTGTATATAATTTTTTTGTGGACATAAAGATATTGATAATGATCCAGCGTCTAGCTGCAGATACAGATACAATTAACCATATAATATGCACTATTCTATAAGAAAAATCCTAGGTATGGATAATCGCATTTTTTTGCCGAATTATTTGACCTACTCATTATAAAGTCTGCCATTGAAAATAATTTCAAAACGCATTTCTGTTTCTTATTGTGACGACATTAATTAGACCCTATTTAATTTAAAAAAAAAACCTAAATATTCCTTAATGGGTAATAAATATTTGGCTGTCTGAGCTCCGAATCGAATAAACCATTCAACAAAACAAAAGATTTATAAGTTAAACATCTATGTATTAATTAATATACTTATACATATACGTATACTTCAAGATATATATAATAATAATAATCGATAATTTAGTTATGGTTAGGCTCAAAGTAATTTAAAACAATTTTTGTGTTTTAAACAAAATGGGGAAAAACCAACTATAACAGCAACAAGAACAACATTCGTTTAAATTCCTTTTATTTTAAGACATAAATAATATAATAAACAAATTGTGTTTAGTACGATAACAAACAATGAGTTTTCTTTAATAATTCACGTAACACTCATAAAATAATTTAATCATAGTACCAGTCCAGGAACAGCAATGAGAACGACATTACCAGTAAAAAGAAGAGCGACCACACACGCAGCCCCGCATTGCGCTTTGTAGCCTGACGAATCTGCTCGTTCGCATCCTTCACGTTCTCCGTAGTTCCCACGACGGCGCTAACAATGCGATCGATATTGTGTTGTTGCAGTGACACCTGCCGAAAACAGAAATTTATTATTTTGTTTTATATATTTAAAAAAAAGCTTGTTGGAAGATCAAAAATTAAATTATTAATACAAAAATTAAGTTTTTTCGAATCAATTGTCCTGTAAAACTGTTAGACAAACATTTGCTTACATGGAACTGATAAGCACTGTGATAAGTACTTTTAAATTCATTTGCCGATAAGTTTAATAAATGGTTGCGCTTATCGATAGTTATCGATTTTCTGTTTTACTGCTCTCGCTTGTTGCTTACCTTCTCTGTAAAGATGTCTTGCAGTTGTGCTATATCGACGACGTTCTTTTCGATTTGTTCAACTTCTTCGGAAACACCCTGCAGTATATTGTATATATGCACATTCTCCGCTTCGAACAGCTGCACATCCTCTGCGCTTAAAGCGTCGTCATCGTTCTCTTGCTGCTGTTCTGTCTTTTGAATGTCCTCATCTAGTGCCACCTTGGCCGAGGAATCTGTGCCTTGTCCATTTTTAACCTGCCGGTTCCGTTTGCTTGAGCGCGTGCGTGGCTTGTGCTGTGTGACTTTAGTAGTTGTGCTGTCTATCTGTACCTGCTCCTGGTCATCGTCCCAGTCAGCCCAGCTATCATTGTTCCAATCATTATCCTCGTCTGCTTCTGTAGGGAACGTTGATTCTTCGTTGTTGCTGCTAATGCTATCAGCACTCATTTGCCGCGCAACCAGCTTGCCGCTGTTGGCGCCCGCAGGACGCACTGGTATTTTCTTTTTATCAGCGGCCAATTTGAGCAGCTTGTAGGTCTCCAGTTCGTGTTGAATGCGATATTTCTTTTGATCCAAATAAATCTGCTCGACGCTGTGCAGATAGCTGACCAGCAAATCAAGTACAGCCATGATATGTTGACGCTCCTGGGGCTTTCGTTTGGAAGTTTTCCAATCGCTGCGCATTTTTGCAAGATGTTGTGTGTAGAACGTCACGAATTTCTCAGATTCACGATCGATTAGGTCCCGCTGAGCATCTGTCATATGGCTAGCACTCTTCAGATGCTGGCCAATACGCATGTACGCGGTACGATTCTCTATCAGCACATTTCGGAGTGTGGTTATTTTGTTACACACATCCTTTGCCTGCCTGGCAAAGTCATTGTTGATATCAACGGAGTTCTTCGAAGCCCCGGAACGCTGTTGCTTCTCCTGTGTTTTACCTTTGGCCGCCGCCAGTTCAGTCTTGCGCTGCAGTCGCACTGTCATAACGCTGGCCTTAAAGTGTTGCGTTATGTCCATTTTACAGCGTATATTTGTTTGTTTAATTAAAATGAACTAACAATTGAATTTGTAAATTCCACATCATCATCTAACGATTGCCCAAACTCGCATTGTGATAGAGGAGTTTCATATGGAACCAGTTCACTCGTTCACTCTCACACTTGTGCACTTACCAACACTACTTTGCATATTTGAAGGATACAGTTTATTCAGTCCTTTTAAGCTCTTCTCTTCTGGTTATTCAAATTAATTAAAGAATCATTCAAATTCTTTAATTCCATCATCTAATGATTTTCAACACTGGCTTCGCTTGAAATTTAATTAGTTAACAGAACACTGTTAACGAACACCTATTCCGTTTACATAGTTGGAGCTCTGTTATGCGAATTTTGGGTTAACATTTAATACAGCTGTTCAATTCGCGCCAATTTTTACTGCGGCTTTTAAATTAAAATTGTTTTTAACAAAATGCAAGCTTTTTTGAAAACGGGCAAATCCAGCGCAGGTAGCAACACCACAGATAAACAGTCAGGTAACGGTGCCGTTGAACGCAGAAAGCCGCCTGCTCCCTGGGTAGAAAAATAGTAAGCACCAAATACAAGGAAGCACATTTAAACTGCGTCTAATATTTGTATATTGATTTTGGATTTACAGTCGGCCGCGAAGTGTTGACGATGTCGTTGAACAATCAGAGGTGGTGGCCGTGCTGCGCAAATGCGTTGAGGGCGCAGATTTACCCAATATGCTTCTCTATGGTCCCCCTGGCACGGGCAAAACCAGCACAATTCTTGCGGCAGCACGTCAAATCTTTGGCGATATGTACCGGGATCGCATACTTGAGCTGAATGCGTCCGATGAGCGTGGCATTAACGTAGTGCGCACTAAGATTAAGAATTTTGCCCAATTGACAGCAAGTAGTGTTCGTCCGGATGGACGTCCGTGTCCTCCGTTTAAGATAATTGTGCTTGATGAGGCTGACTCCATGACGCATGCAGCCCAAGCGGCTCTTCGCCGCACCATGGAAAAGGAGAGTCGGACCACACGTTTTTGTCTCATATGCAACTACGTGTCACGCATCATTGTGCCAATAACGTCGCGTTGCTCGAAGTTTCGCTTTAAGGCTTTGGGCGAAACACAGATCATCGTACGACTGAAGCACATTTGCGAACTAGAAGGCGTTCGCATTGATCCTGATGCCTACAAGTCCATTGTGAAGATATCGGGTGGTGATATGAGACGTGCCATAACCACATTGCAGTCATGTTACCGCCTAAAGGGTACCGAGCACACCATTAACACAGACGATCTACTCGAGATGTCTGGCATCATACCAGAGCATTATTTGGAAGATTATCTAGAGGTCTGTCGTTCCGGAAACTATGAGCGTCTGGAGCAGTTTGTGCGCGATATTGGCCACTCGGCCTACAGCGTCGGGCAAATGATGGATCAGTTCGTGGAGTTCGTTGTGCGCTCCGGCTCTCTAACTGACAAACAAAAGGCTATAATATGCGACAAATTGGGAGTAAGTATTCCATCGTGTTAACAATGCCAGTAAATCTAATCTTTGGGAACTTTTAGGAGTGCTGTTATCGCCTACAGGACGGTGGCTCTGAATATTTGCAAATCATGGATCTGGGCTGTACCATCATACTGGCACTTAAATGATACGCCCTTATCTTAATCTTTCACATTCTCATCTCATTTACACCTTCTAAGGGTCCATGCTTCCCAAAGAGTGATCTAATGAAAAGCCACGCTACAAACAGATAGGGTTACTTTTTATAATTCAAGGATTATTTTTTTTTTAAAAAGAATCGCTATCATGTTTAGATATTGGCGGCAACTTTTTACTTTCCTACGCCGATTTTTAATAGATCGATTTTAAAGATCATAAAGAATAAACAGCCAGCTAAAATATATACACCAAAAGGCAACATTGTATAATAATAATATATTTTGAAATTACAGATGTTAAAAGAAATAAACTACAATTTAAAAGCTTAATCTTGTTTGTTTTCACTTGCTTTTATAGTCTCTGAGATAGTCCCAAATCGAAGGGCGTATCGGCGTAACTTCTTCCACCTTCTTTTTGTCATATTTTAAATTTAAATTTCAGTTTATTTCCATTCTTATATTTGCATAAAAATTATTGAAAATACAAAAGTGTACAATTATACAAACATTTTATAGGTAGGTATTTGTAAGTGCTCTGTTTATGTTAGGCAAATGTGCTTCTTAATGCGCTGTAAATTCAAATTCCTCCTCCTCGCGTTCTCTCTTTATAGCGACACCAATGCTACCTAGTGCCACTGCGTCGGAGTCTACTTCCATTTTCATGTCGCTGATGTTTGGTTCGGTCTTCAATTCCATAGCGGGCACCGTCCTTGTTGTGGTTGTAAATTTGATGACCGGCTTTGGTATAGTGACCACCTGTTGCTTAGATACGGCAGAATGTGCACGTTTGGGTCCATTGCCGCCGGACACGGGCTTCACCATTGTTTTAACAGTGCGACCCTCCAGTGCCGATTTGGTCATCTTTTTGGGCTGATTCGTGGCGCGTAGCTTGTAGTTCACACCGGTCAGACAGTAGCGATCAGGTGGTAAACGCAAGCCACAATGTGGCTTAATAGGTGGCAGTGGCATGGCGTTGCGTAGTTCAGCCATTTTGGCCAACACATGACGCGACGGTGGCCCCGTAAAGCTCTTGTCCAGCGTCATTTCTGTTGCCAGACGAACATCGTCTAGGTCAATAGTTTTCTTGCGCGCATGATTCGCATATACTTTGGCGTCGTCCAGTATGCAGGTCACATAGCCTGTGTCACCAAAAAAAATATTAATAAATTATTTCAAATTAAACTACTAATTGCAATTGCGAGTCGCCGGGCATCCACTTACGAAATGTAAACTCGAGCAACTGGTTGACGACGCGAGGCTCATACTCCTGGATGTTGAGCTCCTTGAGTATGGACATGATAACCTGGGCATCTTTTGGCACATGTTTGATTTGAGCACTTACTTTGGTTTTTTCAGCCTTTTCACTGTTCATTGTTTATAAATTTTTACTTTGCTGTCAGTGTGACCGCAAGTGCTGAACACTTAAGTGCCCAGACTTTAAAGAAAAAATACCAGAAAATAAGCGCATTTTCAGTTAGTTGGCATCCCCTTTCAATAAATAATCGATACTTTTAACAATACACGACAATCATTAACCTATCGATTTCTTGAGATATTCGTTATAAAAGTGAGAAAAACACATTGACATTAATGACTAGTTTTAATTGAAAATATTTAATATATACACAGAATTTGTTTGTTTTAGTGTAAATATTTATATATGAATTTAAATTCAAACAGTGATATAGTCGTATTTATATATTGTTTTGATTTTTACATAAAAAAATGCACTTTGGTCGCATACTGTTTTCACACAACTAAAACTTAAAATTAAAACTTAATATAACGTTACCTACACATACACACACACACACACACATACACGCTGTGAAGAAGCGAATCGAATGTCCGCAAATCAGACAATTTATATAGTTACAGAATACATTTACGTATAATAACAATATTAAACATTAGGCAGAGGACTTAATTATAGCAAGCGGCATGTTGCAGGCTTTGATCGTGGCTTCCTTTCCACCGCACGCACTGCCTCCTCGAACACTTGCTGTAAATTGATCTTCTTCTTTGCGCTACACTCAACTAAATTGTGGGCATGTATCTCCTTACGCAGTCGTCGGCCCTCTTGCACAGTTACAAATTTCTCTGAATTTGGTATGCGCAAATCCAGCTTGGTGCCCACCAGAACAACAGGCACATTGGCGCCAAAATGACGTATCTCCGGCCACCATTTGCTTTTGATATTATCGAACGAGGTGCGACTGCTGATGGAATAGCACAACAGGAAGCAATTCGTCTGCAATAAATAATAAAAGCCAAGAGATTAGATTAGCCATGATAAGCCTCAAATGAATAGCCATGTTGCATCTGAGGATACTTACATTTGGATAACTCAATGGGCGCAGCCTTTCATAATCCTCCTGGCCGGCAGTGTCCCACAGCGTCAGATTGTATTCATTATCATCAACAGTTATGTTGCAGGCATGATTATCGAAGACAGTCGGTATATACTCCTCGGGAAATTCGTTTTGTGTGTAGGTTATCAGCAGGCAAGTCTTGCCCACCATTCCATCGCCGACGATGGTTATTTTAAGAGGGCGCAGACTTTTCGACATTGTGCAAGCCGGCTGTAAACGAAGAGAAAGCGAAATCAAGGCGTGAATATGATTGTGTGTGTGTGTCTGTGTGTGTTGTGACATTTCAGTTCGTTGCATTGCACCATTTGGTGGCATATGTTGTTTATCTTGCCACACCCACATCCCAATGCAACCGGAAATCTGCACTGTGTGTGTGTGAGTGTGCGTGTGTGTGTGTGTTTATACGGGATACATGTGTGGGCGCATTTTCTTCACATTTGCAAGCCTTCTTCCTTTGGCTTCAAGTTCGTGGCCAGAGAATGTTAAGGAAAATGGTACTGCACCCATCCTAAGCCTAAGGCAAAGTGAGTCGAAACTTTAACCCCTCCTTGTAAAACATTGACTACACCCTTGTCTCAATTGTTATACTTATATACATACAATACATAGTACATACATACATACAGGCATGCAACAGTTGAAGTTCAAAACTATTAATCTAATCAACTTTTAATCTAAAAATACAAAGAGCTTCAAATTTTCATCACTTAACACAAAATTGCACATTGCACTGGCATTTGTTAGAGCAAGACAGCAACAGTAGCCGCAAGCAGCAACAATTCAATTATAAGTTTTATGATCGCAAGTAAAAATGTTACAATTGATTCTGTGAAATTCATTAGGCACAGCTATGCTTGTTATTTGTTGGCTTAAATGTTGTTGGCCTTATATAATAGCTGAAATGGTTGAAAAGCTAATACACTTTCACCAACTAGACGAAATTTCGTTTAATAAATGTTTCTTTTTTTTAATTAAAACTGGTTTTCCGTTAGCGTCAACCAAACGAGTTGTTGACCCAAAACTTGAACTAGATTTCCCCCAGCATCTTAAGCTCAATGTTGGCAAAACCTTTCAAACTGTGTGTCTCTCTGCTTAATTTGCATTCATATACAGTTAGAGTCCGCTGCTTCATTGGTTGAATACTCAGAAAACTCATACGGATTCTGAGAAAACAGAACTTTTAAACTGTGAGTCATGGGAAACGATTGTCAGCCAATTGGTCGAGCTGTCTCTTATTACAATTAAAAACAATCTGTGTGTGTGCGTAAAGTAATTGCAAAACGAATTCTAAGAGCGTGTGCCTAGATACTGGAGCTCATGATGACGATCTGTTTCCAGTGACTCATCAAAATACGTGCTGGCAGTGAACCCCATGTCAACCCCCCACATAAGTATAACTCTCGTATCACAATAACCGGCAGTGAACTGCATTCAATATAGAACCGGTTATATATTCATCGTTTACCGTTCCCGTCTTTGTGGCATGCAATGTTCGGTTGCATGCCACGCGATCAAAAGGCCCTGAACTTTAACTGCAGCACTTTGATGTTGATTCTTGGCGCCATCAGCTGATCCCGGAGTTCGCTGTCATTGCCATTCCCCCAACACAATTAAAGCTAATTGCTGCCTAGGGACCCCACCATAGGTTAAATAGTCTTTTAGTAGTTTCGTTTTGTTTTTCATTGTGCAACAGCCAAATGAAATATTCATTTAAATTGTGATAAATAATCTTATACTCAAGATAACATTAGGCTGTTAGCAAAGTGGCTTAAATTAACATATGTTAATCTTAAAGAAAGTAAATTAAATCAAAATTTAAGATTTATATGACTAATTATGGAAATATTTCGAAATTTGTATATAAGCATTGATATATTTGATATATAGTAAAATCTCTTTATATTTGACGTTAATTTATTGACAATTTCTGTTTAAAATTCATTTTTCAATTCCCACTCAAGTGTTTTTCTGATTATTCCGCCCAATGAAAAGTATTGGCCAAATGGCTTGATCAGCTGCTATATATATGTATATGAATATATAAAAATAGTAACGGACTTTGGGCAATACTTGAGCGTACATCCAGGTACACATGTTGGTATGTAGCCAGCCGCAGTTTATAATGTAAATTATTTGCACTGAAGTCACTAAAACAGCGCCCACATTTGGTTTGTTTATAATAATTTAAAAAGCGTCGAACAAGAGAGCAAAACAGAAAAAAGGCGAAAAGCACAAAAAGCAATTAAATGCAAAACAAAACCAAGTGTTGTTTATTTATTTCCTTTATAGTTGTTGTTTCTGTTGGTGTTTTTGCTACTTAATGGTTGACTGCTCGATAAAGTTTGTTTAGAATTTGGCTAAAAAAAACCCATCAAAGGTATTGCTATTTTGGGCGAGTGATCGGCAACATTGTTGTAATACTCACTCAATAGGAATCAGACATATATATCTTAATACAGCTTAAATCAATAACAGAAGCTAATTCAGTTACACTTGAATCTTTTCAGAGTCTGGTTATGGGCGGTTAAGTACTATAAAAAGTCAAAGAGGAAATCATTTATCAAAAAGGCAGACAGACATTGTCAAGGCTTTTGGTCAACAATTGTAATTAATACACATAATAAATTATTTAAACATAAATACGCTTTCATAAAATATAAAATATATGCACATAAAATGTTTCTTTGTTATCGGTGCGGAACAGGGGCTGGAGCAGGGGGGAGCTGGGGGTCTGGAGCTGGACTGCATTGGCCTCTTGTAAACTTTACATATCAAGTTACGCTTTTCTTGCTCTTATTATTGCTGCTGCTACTGTTGTCGGCATATTCTTGGAACACTTGCCACATTCACACTTTGTCAATAACATTCGCTCCCTCTCTCTCTTTCTGTCTCTCTTTCTATCTCAGTACTGCACTTCAAATTGCTTAATACGAATTTATGCGCATTTATTTGCTCTTTATAGTTTACTCAGCCTAAGTGGCACTATATATAATTATACATATGTATATGTAATATATATGTTATATATAAAGATATATATGTATCGCGATACTAAGAAGCTGCTCTACCCACTACTTTGTGCCTTTATCAGCGGTTTGTAATCGTATTGTTCATCATGTACATTGCGCCTGTGGATGCTGTCATAATACGCCGCTTTATACGTATTTACATATACATAAATATATATTTAATATATTTACAGATACATATAAATAAATGCATATCGCCTATTGAAAAATAGCCACTCGCCTCTGAGTGTACAATGGATTTCTGTGATTTATACTTCAATTAAAGTCATTGCTAGTTTATGGGATATATTTTACTTTTAGAATTCAATAAACACATATACTTTCCCATATAATATTGATTATAATCATAGCTATCAGATTCTTTTATATGGTATAATCCTCCAGTATTAAACCCAAGCGGGATATATTTGAAATCTCTATACAATTTTAGTTTACCTCATTCCACACTTCATTACCAAAGTAAAAGTTGAGAGTAACGTTTTTAATATAAAATAAGTAGAGTTGTTTTCCTATAGTATATATTTCACTTCTCGGTAATTAAAATATTTCATTTGAATTATTTCAAGATCAAAGTTCCTATTTCAAATTTTATACAGAGCGTATGGCAACCGAATGGACGGTTTCTCTTAATTTTTGTATTCATTTTTGCTCAGCAAATGTTAGGTAAATTATTGTTTTATGGTTTCTCGCATGTTTTCGTATTTATTAAACTGATTAGATAAGATATATGTACATAGGTATAAATGTATATATGTATGTACCCTATGTATGTACCTATGTAAGTGCGAGTTTGTGTGTGCGATTACCTCGTATGTGCCATATAAAGAAATCAACTTGAAAACGCGATAAGTGCAACTATGAATCTGGTTAACCGCCAGACCACATATTCGTTCCTATACTATTCTCCGTATATATAGGGGCTATCGGTATGAGTATAGGGAAATTTGTTGCGATTCGGTTACGGGATACGTACAGCACGCGCTGTCAATTAGTTTAATTAATTGCGGGTCATATATTACTGCATAGGTCGCTATAGTTCAGCTTGCGGGGATCACATAGGTGCCAGAAGCAGGGGGAGGAGGTGGAGGGCGTTCTGGTGCGTACTTGAGAGTTTCCTGTGATACCAGCAACACCCCCATGCATGATGGCCTTTAATGGCTATACGGTCATATAATTGTTGTTAACTAAAAATGGTAACGGGCCTAAAAGGTGCGCGCAGTTCGATAGATAAAGAGAGGGAGAGTGAGAGAGAGAGAGACAGAGAGCAGCTATAATCAAAGAGCTGGTTGGCATTCCAGAGGCATTGGGCGGTGGGTATAGACGTGAGCGTGACGTGAGCTCCATACAAAAGTGAGTCAGGTGTTAAAGAGCTGATCACGAAAGCGAATCGAGAATCAAACTCAATTTCAACGATACTCCAAAATGCAGTGAACAGGTTGCTTGTTTCTCCTCAACTTAATTCAAAACATTTGTCGAGATGCTTTCTACCGATTATGGTAATGATGTTTACACAAAAGATATATATACACACACACTGTGATATACAATCTAACACATATATGCAGTATATAAGGTACAAGGTCAGACTTGCTGTTTCCATATACAAGTGTATTGACTTAATATTGGTTTTCGATTATCGTTTTGGGTAACTTTTACGTATTGCAAAATCATTGCAATGCACCAAGCACGTACTTATAGATACACTCGTATACTCCAACTCGTAATGGAAGTCGCAGTCGTACTTCGTCTATTTGTATTCTCACTTTTCTTTAGCAACTATTCAATCGAGGGACACGTCTGTCTCTGGCGGTGATGACGTCTTTTGATCAACGAACGTTTTTTTCGAAAAGAACGGAGATACTCGTAAACGAAACGCAGGCGAATGTGAAACACAAATGTCAACTTGGCAGCAGCTAACGGAAAGCTGGAACAACCGATCGCTCCGGCAGTCGTCACGCAACTGAGAATTGTATCTGACGGATAGCCAGAGTGGCCAACAGAACCAGAGAGCGAGAGAGTACGAGTACTGCTGCACTCAGAGAAAAAGTTTATCCAATTAAACAAAATACTAAACGCATCACTGATACAATAGGAAAATTTAAATGTAAATTCTCTATATAAAGAATTTAGAAAGTATAAAATAAATAAAAATAATATAAATGAAAATATATAAACATATTTTATAAAATAAAGAAATATATTATACAAAGGACCAACAATTTTATGTCTTTCAGTTTTCAAAAGAGAACAGATCGCCAATTGCCTTCTTAGAGTCTGCATAAATTTGTGCAAAGAGCATTCCGACTCTCTTAAATGATAAGACTAATTACAATACAGCCTATAATAGATGTAATACAATATAAACTTGCGATCCACATTTTTTTTTAAAACGCACTCGGTAAATTCGTCACACAGATTGGTTAATATAATACACAATATTTATTATTGACCCATGTATGTATATATATTATATATTATATTATTTATATAAACAACTAAGTGAAAACATTGACTTAAATTTTATAAGTATAGATTATATACATCGTACTCTTGCGCTTTGTTGCTGCAGTTTCTCTTAAGATGTCATTTAATTATATTATAAATATATATGTTATAAATATATAGTAATAGTTACTGAGGGCATGGTGAGGCAGCCTAGAACTCCAAGCTTTTAAGCCACCTTTATGTAAGCAGCCAACCTGTTATTTGAATCTTGTTTAGTTACCCAAATGGCTCCGTCAATGTGGCAGCTAATCAACGGGGACAACTTCACTTTTAATGAAGCATTTGGCTTTGGCTTAGGTCCAAAGTACAATACTCGTATATAATTTAAAAGTTTAACACTTGATACTTGACCAAATGAAGCTACGCCTTAAATCCGCTTGCGTAATCCCATTACCAGAACGTGAACGCAGCTGTCATGACCAATTAATCAACGACATGACTGTCTGTGAGTGTGAGTGCCCGCCCGTTAAGTCGTTGTAACTGTAATTAAAGCTGCCCCATAGATGGTTAAAGAACAACCAAAAATAGCCTCAAAGAAACTTACATTTGCCAGTATACTAGATATTAATTATAATTACCACTGCACTTGACATGCCTTTAAAAGGGCGTCAATCTCTTTTAAATGCTGACTGGCAAAAGGTTAATGCGTGGGCCGTGGCCTCTGCCAGAGGAGGAGGACCAAGAAAATTATAATTAAAAATGCCACAGTGCCAATTAGAAACAGCTACTTAAGCGCCACATGAACAACATGTGTGACCAGAGCTCACTCCCTAACCGCTCACAGCCCTCAATGTGCAGGCTCAGGTGCCGAACGATGTCATCTACGAAGCAATGCAATATGTTGCACAGTAGTTCAAGGTGAAAGCCCGTAGATAAGACTGACACCTTGTTTTGTCATGTTCTTAACTCTCGCTTTTCCACCACAAACAGACACAAACTATTTGTCTGTGGGCGCAAATTTACCCTCTCTCAGAAGGGCCAACAACCAGGCGAAAAGATAATATTGCATGCATTTCCCGTTTCCGGTCGGATTTTTTTTTGTATCCGTATCGCGGTCGTGTGCGTCTGTTGATCGCACGGGTGGCGTTCTATGTTATATGCTATTTTTGTACAGCACTCATATTTTATATCTTATCTTGTCTTCATTTTACCATAGCTACAAACAGTGGTAAGGGTGAAACAGAAGTAGCTGCAGAAGTGACAAAAACAAATAATGTGCGCTCATATTACAATGCGGCCGGGAATTCGATATGTGATTGCACATATCAAAATTGCATGTGTGTAAAAGAAAATTTTAATAATTAAAATTGTAACGCTTTTGATTTGCTTTGAATTTTAGTTTTACGGTAAGAAAACATAAATATGTAGTTGCAATAGAAAGCAGTGGTTGCTATTTATTTATAAACTTTTAAAATAACTGAGCAGATTTAGTAAACTCGTTTTCAAACAATTATTAAAATTAATAGTTTTTGCCTGTTAATACTTGAAATGTTAAAGGTGTATACGCTGTTATGTTAAATAACATTAGTGTTTGCTGGAACACAGGGTTGACTTACAAAGTGCTGCCATATTACTTTTAATAAACAATTCTGCCATTATAGAAATAAAAAGCTGGCCACACTGAACGTACAGCCAGAGAAGACCGATTAGTAGAAAATTGTTTGCACTAAATATTTTGTATAAAAAAACATAAATAATATGCCGGAAAGCGATGTTACCAAGATGAAGGTGAGTCTTAAATATCTAACTTATTTGTGCAAGTAACTCAAGCTTGTACATAACGCAGGTTGCGGATTTAAAGCGCGAGTTAAAGTTGCGTGGGCTACCACTGAACGGAAATAAAAATGATTTACAGGACCGCCTGCAAACGGCGTTGCTTGAGGGTGATATTTCACTGGAGGATAGCGCTATGGCGGATGCCATTGATGACGATGTTTCATTTACTGACGAGGATGAGCACAAATTGTTGTGCGATCATGAAGATTTGCTACTTAAAAGCCCCGTTAGTACGCCCACAACACTAGGATTACCGGGATCGGACTCGAAGATAGATGAAAAAGATGAATCGCCGTCATCTAAGAAAATTGTATTAAAACGGAATAATTCGCAGTCTCAGATAACGGCTTTGGCCACAGGAACGACCATCACGTCGAAAGAGAATGCAGCACCTGAAGCTGGAAGCAATAAAAGCACGTTGGAAAGTGAAGGAGAAACAAAAAAAGCAACACGCAAACCAATTGTGATTGGTGGTAATTCTGCAGCAGACAGCAAAGAAGCCACGCAGGCAGCCAAAAATCTAAAAGAGCTGAGCATCCAGGAGCGTTTGGAACTGCGAGCCAAAAAATTTGGCATTACGGTTGCAGCAAAAGGTGTGACGGCTTCCACCCCTGCTATTCCGGTCAACAGGTCATCAAGCGCATCAATAAAAGCCAATAAGGGGAACAAGGACACCGACGAACAGCAAAAAGAAGCACTAAAACGGCGTGCCGAACGTTTTGGCTGTGTAGTGCCAGAGAAAACTGTTAAAACTACAACCGACGAGCGATTGCTTAAACGAAAGGAACGCTTTGGTGCAACGACCACAACACCGACCACAACAACGACTGTTCCAACCGATGCAAAGGGAGAAGGCGTGTGGGCGGATAAGGCTCGTGCACGCTTGGAACGATTCAGGAACGCATCAGCCACTGTCGCTGACACTACAAAATAACCACAGCATCGCCCCTAATTTCCCGATCATCTACACACACAATCATGAAGCCACAAATATTCACCAATTATGACTTTTATCATAACCATATATAACACTTTCTATTGATGTCAATATCATGCGTTTTACTTGGGTAGATCATAGCTCTGGGGTACAATGGAATTTACAAGCTCGATAAATTGTTTTGAGTTAAATAATAATTTCTGAAACCAAAGCAAAAACACTATTTAAGTTATTCTGTCTCGATTAAAAACACACAACTCTGTATTGATTAGATATATTGATTTATTTTGTATTTTTAGTTTATTGGCTTTAATTCAATCGCTTAAATATTACATGAATTGCGTCTTCTGGATTTTTGGAAAGTCAGTTATGCTATGATACTTTTTATGAGTAATGTAAATACATGTAAAAAATAAAACAAATATATATTTGTGGTAACTAAAACTAAAAACGTTTCGGCAGCTTGGCCGCTGCTTTGCCGTCTTTTGCGGGATTAGATACGCTGCTGCTCATGTCTAAATAAGTTCATGCGGGTTATTATTAGATGGATATTTCGGACTGGACCCGGCATTTAAAATCTAAAGGGAGTATGCTGTAATTTAAAAGTAAGTTACTTTAATCGTACGACCATCTAGACGAGAGCCATCCATGAGAGCTGTTAAAGGTAAAGAAAAGGAAAGTTAGACAAATTAGGAATGCGGAGCAGAGAATATATTACTTACCTATGGCAAGCTCTGCATCGCGCTCCTTGAAGAAACGCACTACGCCCACATCGTTTCCGCGTATCTCGGCAAATTTGACATCACCCACGTCACGGAATTTGTCCCTCAATGTCTGCCAAGTGCAGCTCAGTGGTACATTCTTGATAATAATAGTGTCGGATTTACGTGTTCCGGCACCAGCGTTGCCAGCGCCTCCACCGGTGCCAACGTTTCCACTGCCACCGCCTACGTTACCGCCACCTCCACCAAATAGATCCATTTGATTGCCCGAATTGCCATAGTCATTGTTATCGATCTGGCTGTTGCCAGAATTTGTGCCGGCTGAGCTGCTGTACGGATTGTAGTTAACGTTGCCACCTGATACGCCACCGCTGTTAGAACCACCGCCGCCAACTCCACTGTTATAGTTATTGCCTGCTCCACCATATCCGCCACCACCGCCGCTGCTGTAGTTATTGGACAGCCCAACATTACTGGCAGAAACGAGCCCGTCATCATTGTTGCCCGAATTGCCCAGATTAAGGCCAAGGGTGTTTAGCGATGAAGTTAACAGAGGATTCGACAACGCTGCGCCCAGGTTACCCAAATTGCCTACGACAGCAGCCAAATTGCTGGGATTCAAGTTGTTTAAATTAATGCCTCCATTGCCGCCGCCAGAATTGTTACCCATGTTCGGCTTTTGTACCGGAGCAACTGGAGTTGGCTGAACTGATGGATTATTACCAAACATGACACCAGTGAGGCTTCCCAGCAAATTGTTAGCATTGGAACCGCCACCGCCCACAACCGGACCGCCAGCCACTCCTGATAATTGCTGCGATCCTTGCACATTTCCGAGCAGTTGCGAAGCGTTCTGGTTGTTACTATTCGGTAGGTTGTGAGCCACATCCTTAAGCGGCTCACCGTTGGGACCTAGACCAATACCGATACCACCTAAACCTTCTGGTAGCTTGACACCCTCACCCTTGTCGGGTATTCGATCAAGACGAACCGTCATGCGACGTTCAAAGAGCATCTGGCGGTCCAGCATGGAAATTGCCTGCACTGCCTCCACGGGATGATCATATTCGACTACAGCAAAGCCACGACTGTTGCCTTCTTTGTCCAGGGAAAGTTCCACGCTCTGCACCTTTCCTGCAAGCTTGAACACCTGCTTGAGCTTCTTATTATCCACCTTGTAGTCCAACTGTTAAGACAATAACAACACAAAGTATTAGCAATATAAATACAAGATTTGGCCCTTGGCCCTTGGCCGCACTAAAAATGGGCCTAAACGTTTTCCACACAGACTCAACTCTGACGGCGACTGCCACCTTTGCTACGAGAAAAAAAAGTCTGAAGGATCTTGGGATACAGCCAGGCCCAGTTGGTTAATCCAAATGCGACGCAGGCTCGCAGTAAAAAAACTGTTTCATATTTATAACCCAGCTTAGGTATCCAGTACCACATTAATTTTCTGAAAGTATCTCGACGCAGCGCCATTCAAAAGAGAATCCAACCAGCTCAAGTTTATAATCATCGCAGTCTCAAAGTACAATGCAACATATAAGTGGACAGGTCTTTCGATTATAGAAATTGACAGTGTCTAATAAAATAGAGATATCGTCGCTTAAAATGGATTGGATAAAAATGATTGGCCGTCTGGTTCATTAATTAAAACAATATAGAAAACATAAAAATAATAAACAACTATCTGTCTTTACTAAATCAAGTGACCAACTTCTTTATCTTTCTTCCAGTAGACAGCATCTGAATACTCACAGCTTGTATAGATGTTTAAAGATTATCAGATTATAATGTTAATTGTTAAAATTCAGATATTACTTTTTTTTAATTCTGTAATAAAAACGGACAAAACTGCCGACAAAACTAAAAAAGTTACTCTCGGTGATGTTTAAAAAATTACTTTAGGATGAAAATCAAATTCGAACAAATTATGGTCATTATTATTAATGCCAAACGGTAGCCCATCACTTGCGTAGTTTTATATAGCTTCATTCTCATGTCAGTCATTTGAAATTAACATCATCATCATCGAATACAATTCCAAGGATCAAAAACAAGTTAATCGGCAGACTGTCGTATAAGAGGAACATTTTCTTTTGTCATCTTACCCATAATTATTAAGAGATGTTTTTTTTGTGTTTTTTTGTAGTTGGGTTATAAATACGAAACAGAGCCGATGAGGATTTCAAAAATTGTGTAGATATTTAGATAGAATAAAACAACTTACGAATACGAAGAATACGGGCTACAAAACATATATCCAATATATTGGATACACGCATGCTCTATATACATAGTTTTGGTTTGGTGTGGTATTGTTTTGGTTTTCGGTTCGATACAAGTTTACATAGAATTATTGGAATTTTTTAAAATACATATACTCACATTAGCAACAAAAACCTTATTATGCAAAGGTCCACTTATGCCAAGACTCTCCAAAAACGAAGCAGAAAGCCCATACAAATTGTAATTCGACGAATTAAAATCATTAGACATCATGTTAAAATTATTACGCCCAGATCTAGAAAAAGAAGCCAAAAGATCCAAAGAGAAAAATAACAAAAGCAAGAGATAAACACACACAAATACTCGCATCCATAGAGCGCACGCGTCAATTTAAGCTACAAAACCTATTAAATCCATATCCTCACAACCATGCAATTAATTAAGAATAAATCTATGTAATAATATTTTGAATACTTACAAAAAAGCTATACAAGACCTTTCAACTAATTGACCCTAAATAACTTAAACTAAAGAACATGTGCAGCATCATTTGAATTAAATTTCACAGTTGTAAGTGTAAGGAAATTGATTTTTAATTAGCCTCCTAAAATTTTCAATTTTAAAAACAATTTTTACCTCAAACGAAAATCAAATAAAGGATATTATTAGTATTATTTCGAAACAGAACCAATCTGGTGTCGTTTTTGGTGTTCTTGACAACCAACCACCTCTGACAACACCAAAAACAATGAATTTTTAGAAACATCCAGTTATGGAATACATTTAAAAAAGAAGTTGTATTGCAATCCAGTGTATATACTATATTATAATTGTAGAAAAGATATAATTTCCGCATATTTACATTTATCTGTTTAAGACTCAAGGGGTGTGCCAGAAACAAAAACCTAGTCTAAAAACGGAGACATTTTACTTTTACTAGTTATTCTTTTGAGTTATTTTCTTTCTCTTGCTAAGGTGATCCCTTAGCTCAACATAAATCACCGACGATGTACAACTAGAATTTTAAAGTGCAGTAAAAGTTACAACTCAACGAATATGGCCCAGTAGTGCTTACGGCTATACGTATAAAATGCAAACTTTTCCCTTCAAAAGTAAAGATATCAGCACAGTTGTAAGTTTGAGGTAGAATGTTCATTGAACCACGATCCAGTTATTCTAATATACATAATTTTTCGAGCTAAAAAGCGGTCATGTGCATTGCCATAACATCGGTGTAATGATGTATTCTCTTTCGCACCACCTAATACCCTTACTCAAAATATCGATAACACTAGCAATGGTTTCTACTTCTGATGTGGAATCGGCTGTTGCTGGGAATTGAATCACAACAAATTTATTATTCCTTTGCGGTTCGCTAGAGTGCTCAGAGTATTGAAAATTGTAAATATATATTTCAAATAATAATGATACTCACATTCTGTCATCGTCACGTCGAGAAAAGCCACGATCTTGGTCGTCCATATGAATACGGCCACCAACGTTGTTGTTGTTGTTATTGTTGCCAACGCCGCCACCACCACCACCGCCTCCGCCACCAGCGCCGTCTCTCACAATACGCCCGTACTGGTCGCGCTGTTCACCATGATCTTCTTTAACGACAAGCTCACGGCCGTTTAGCTCGTATCGATTCAATTTCTCCAATGCTTTTTGCACGTTTTCTGGATCCTTAAACTCGACAATACCACATCCTCGTGCCTTGCCACTTTCGTCATGGAACAGCTGCACATACTCAATGGAACCGACAATCCGACGGAACAGATCTTTCAGATCTTGCCAACGATAGTCGTAAGGAATGTTTGAGATATACACACGGCAATTACGCCTTTCTCGGCTTCTGTCTCGTGGGTTGTTAGCCCCACCCCCACCTGCACCACCGGCGGCATTTCCGTTACCGTCTGCATCAGAAAAGCGAGATCCGCGTACGCCACGTCCACGGCGATCACGCTCCTTTTCACGATTTTCAATAGCATTGGTGTCCATGTTCATATTTCTGCCTCCTAAAAAATTCAGTAAAGTCTAGAACCATTTTTCATATAAAAGTCAAAACGCATCTCTTCAGCTAGCGTCATTGCAAAAAAAAGATGGCGACGTTTGGCGTCGGCCAAACCTTGTGCGCAGTATATTGTAAGTTTCAGCATTTGGTTGTGTTTTGTTCATGTACTATATTCTATTTTACTCACCGTGCACGTTATATTAGTCTTGAGTTAGATATAATGAGAAATATCAGCGATATAATTAAATTGAATTTAAAGCTATACAACTTCACTCAAAAAATCAATACAGCTAGACGTATGCCGACCGCCGCACGAAAAAAATTAGTGATGACAGTTCTCGACTCGAATCGTTTTATATAAAATCGATTGAGCGACTCTGTAATTTGAATAATCGAACATCTTTCAGTTTGGCAGTATATTTGCAATTGTTTAGTATTTAATTTGAATTTTGATTTAAAAACCACGACTGTCACTAGCTGATTTTTTAGACAATTGGTGTCTTTATTAGAAGATAGATACATATATATATATTAACATAATTTTGAGTGAAAGATAAACTAATTTGAAGCGGCCTTTCCACTATCGAACATGTCTGTGAGCTTAGCTCGGTATTAACAAATATGTTTTGGCATCCACTAGGCAACATGTTCGATGAACATATCATAGAAACTTCTTTGTTCTTTTCATTTTTGAAGTGATGCTAGGCAGCCCATCCACAGTCAAACAAGTTCGACGAGCATTGCCGCTCGCCTAACGGTTAAATGCCTAACGTGCACTAGCAATAACGTAGATTTGTACGTCATGCTCGTAAACATGTTCGGTAGAGGATATGCTATGATTGATTCAAAATGTTTGTCCCGCTTTAAAACGTTGTTTTGAAAAGTGTTTAGTTATAATTCGACTTGCAGCTGTTGAAATTAACAGAAATGTTAAATGTTTAGATGTCGTTGCTCTTATTATTTGAACGCGCAATTAGCAGCAGCCAATAAACATACATATTGCAAAGTGATTGTAACAAAACAAGCATTTTCTTAAATCCCTATTAAATTACACGCGATAAGTGTCAATATATCATCTATATATTGTGCATTGTATACTCTCATAAGATATCACAAATCAGTGAATCTATAACAGCTAAGACCCTGATAATATATAAATGTAATTTACTTTTAAATCTTAGATTAAATATAATTAAAGTTTGTGTTCCTTTTAATTCGTTCTTGTATAAACCTGTCTAATTGATATGTAATAAAAAGTGTAAATTTGAAATTTCTTAAGTTTTTGCACAGTGTCGGTTTATGTGGTTTGATTATTTTGTTGAACCCGTTTAGCTTTAGCCTAATTGCTGCTAATCAGGTTTGTACAGGGGCTTTAAATAGAGACGCCTGGTCAAAGCTTTGCCACTCGGCTGTCTACTTTACCGCGATGAGTATCAAATTTAATGTGAATGGCTATCCTTATGAAGTGGATCCGGCGGACTATGCCCCAGATATCACACTGAACACCTTCCTGAGGGAGCACCTTCAATTGACCGCCACCAAGTACATGTGCTTGGAGGGTGGGTGTGGTTCCTGTGTTTGTGTTGTACGACGTCGCCACCCCGCTACGAATGAAATAAATGCGTGTGCCGTCAATTCGGTAAATGTCATGGCAACAGGTTTGAGGAACAGATTGATCCGTTAACATAGCGCCTACGATCTTTTCATTCCAAGTGCCTAATGCTGCTCAATACCTGCAATGATGTAGACATTATAACTGACGAGGGGTTGGGGAACAAGAGCAAAGGCTATCATCCCATCCAGAAGCGTCTGGCCAAGCTCAATGGCACCCAGTGTGGCTACTGCTCGCCAGGATTTGTGATGAATATGTATGGTCTGCTAGAGGGGCAGGGCGGGCGTGTCACAATGGGCGAGGTGGAGGATGCATTTGGAGGGAACGTCTGTCGCTGCACCGGCTACCGACCCATACTTGACGCCATGAAATCTTTTGCTGTTGACACTAATGTTAAACTGCCATCGGACTGCGTAGACATTGAGGATTCGCTGAAGCTGCGGTGTCTAAGCACCGGCCAGTGTACTGGTCAATGCTCTCGCCCCAAACTGCTAGTCCAAAACACAAGCCATTGGTATTGGCCCAAGACGCTGGCGGACCTGTTTAAAGTACTGGACCAAGTGCCCAGCGGAGAGGAGTCCATGTTAGTCGCTGGCAACACGGCGCACGGCGTCTACAGGCGGTCAAGGAATATACAGCATTTTATAGATGTTAACACGGTGCCGGAACTGAAGCAGCACAGCATTGATTCAACCCACTTGGTACTGGGAGCCAATCTCACATTGACGGATACGATGCAAATCTTCAAACAAGCTGAACAACGTCCCGGCTTCGAGTATTGTTCAGAGCTGTGGAAGCACTTCAACCTGATTGCGAACGTGCCAGTGCGGAATGTAAGTGCTGTGGATTTATGGACAGTAGCAGTTCCACTTTAAAACTTGTTTTACTAACAATCATATTATGTCAGATATTACAAAAAAATAACTTGCAGTGAGCGTGTAGCTAGAGGATTAGGGAAGCTCTGACTTTCTGGAAAACTAGTACAAAATGCTTCCTTTTTTGCAGAATGGAACTCTAGCGGGCAACATTTCCATCAAGAAGCAACATCCCGAGTTTCCATCGGATGTTTTCATCACATTTGAGACACTCGATGTACAGGTCCTGGTTCATGATAATGCCAACAGTCGGCGAGAGATGAGCCTTGTTGCTTATCTGCAGGATACCACACCCAAGTTGATTATTGGTGCTTTTATGTTGAGATCCTATCCCAAGGACAAATTTTTGTTTAACTCCTACAAGGTTAGCTTAAAGATTCACATCCTTAAAACATAAACTCAATTGTCAACCTCTTCTTAAAGATCCTTCCTCGTGCTCAGAATGTCCATGCCTATGTCAACGCTGGTTTCCTTATTGAGTGGCACAGTGCACAGGATCACATAGTGAACTCCGCTCGCATCTGCTTTGGCAACATTCGACCTGACTATGTGCATGCCCAGAATGCAGAAAAGTTACTGGTGAGTCGTAATCTCTACGAGAGCGCAACAGTGACACAAATCTTTGAGGAGCTGGAGAAGAGTGTTCAGCCAGTTGAAATGCCACCAGAGGCATCTCCAGAGTATCGACAGAAACTCGCCTGCTCGCTGTTTTACAAGTTTCTTCTGGGCTCGGCGCCCAAAGAGTTGGTGCGGGAGAGTTTTCGCACTGGTGGAGATTTGTTACAGCGCCACGTGTCCTCAGGCAGTCGCACGTTTGAGACCATACCCAAAAACTATCCAGTCACAAAGGAGGTGCAAAAACTGGAGGGTAAGTGGCAAGTCGTAAATACTTTGGGTCTTCAAAGCTAATTGGAATTCTGTTTAGGTCTAATCCAGTGCTCAGGCGAGGCCAACTATACGAATGATATCCTGACTACTTCCAATGCTGTTTATTGTGCCCTCGTCACAGCCAAACGGGTGGGTGTCACTATCGAGGAGATTGATCCAACAGATGCGTTACAGTGCAAAGGCGTAGTTGCCTTCTATTCTGGCAAGGACATACCAGGCGCGAACAACTTTGGCTTTAGCACATTGCTGGTAACAGTCGAAGAGGAGGAGATCTTTTGCGTCGGACGTGTCAAGTACTATGATCAGCCGCTGGGCGTAATCGCTGCTCTTACTCACGATTTGGCTGTCTATGCGGCTACATTGGTTCAGGTGACCTATGCCAATGACCAGGTTAAGATCTATACGAGCATGAATGCCGTGCTGGCAGACAACGTGGAAGATCGTCTTGTGACAGTGACTGGGGAATATGAGGCAACTGCAGAGCCAGTTGCTCTTTTAGGAGATGTAGTGGGACGCGGCATACTTGAACTGGGGTCTCAATACCATTTCACTCTTGAGCCTCACACAACTATTGTTGTGCCCTTTGAACAGGGTCTGCAGGTGTGGAGTGCCACCCAATGGATGGACGCAACCCAGACAACCATTTCGCGTATGCTTAAGTTGGATGCAAATGCTGTGCAGCTACAGGTGCGTCGCCTTGGAGGTGGTTTTGGAACCAAGGAAACTCGGGGTAACCAGGGGGCCTGCGCCTGCGCTCTGGTAGCCCATAAACTGAATCGCCCAGCGCGCTTTGTGCAGACCATTGAGTCCATGATGGAGTGTATCGGAAAGCGATGGGCATGTCGTTCCGATTATGAGTTCCAGGCACGTGCCAATGGCTTAATTCTCATGCTTAGCAATAACTATTACGAGGATGCGGGCTGCACTCTCAACGAGAATGTTCCCGAACTTATGACGCTTCCATCACTTAGAAATGTCTACAATCTCACCAACAGTAACTTCAAGGCAAAGGGCACTGCCGTTAAAACGGATGCACCAAGCTCAACATGGATGCGTGCTCCGGGAACAGCAGAGGGTAAATCAAAGAGTGTTCACACTTATAACTTCCCTCTAATTCTTTATTGATTCCTTGAATAGCCATTGCCATGACGGAGACAGCACTGGAGCATATTGCTTTTGCCTGCAAACTGGATCCAGCGGATGTACGATTGGTGAATCTGCGTCCAGACAGCAAAATGGTGCAGCTCTTTCCCCGATTCCTGGCCTCCACTGAATACCGCAAGCGGCGGGAGCAGATCGATTTATTCAATGCCCAGAATCGTTGGCGCAAACGTGGCCTGGGACTGGCTCTGATGGAGTTTCCTTTGAATTTAACTTTTGCAGTAGGCTACCCTACAACGGTAGCTATTTACCATGCGGATGGATCAGTGGTTATCACGCATGGTGGCATTGAGATCGGCCAAGGCATTAATACAAAAGTGGCTCAGGTGGCGGCGTTTGTTCTAGGCGTGCCCTTAGAGCGCGTCCGTGTGGAGAGCAGCAATACAATTTCAGGCGCCAATTCCTTCGTGACCGCCAACTCGATGACAAGTGAACTAATTGGCTTTGCCGTTCGCAAGGCATGCGACACTCTTAACAAGCGTCTAGAGCCAGTAAAGCGCAAGTTGGGGGCTAAGGCCAATTGGCAACAGGTGGTAGAAACTGCATTTACCCAATCCGTTAGTCTGATTGCAACGGAGTTTTATAAAAAGGGCGAGCAGCCCAATTATAGCATTTACGGCTTGAGTCTCAGCGAACTGGAGCTGGACATACTGACTGGCAATCATTTGATACGCCGCGTGGATATATTAGAGGATGCGGGCGAGAGTCTCAGTCCCAGCATTGATGTCGGCCAGGTAGAAGGAGCCTTCGTGATGGGCTTGGGCTACTACCTAACTGAGCAACTGCGCTATGATCGTCAAACAGGTCGCATTCTCACGAATCGCACTTGGAACTATCATCCACCGGGCGCGAAGGATATACCCATTGATTTTCGCATCGAACTGCTGCAGAAGAGTCCCAATCCCGTTGGTTTTATGCGCTCTAAGGCCACGGGTGAGCCGCCACTCTGTCTGGCTGTAAGTGTGCTATTTGCAATGCAACATGCCATACAATCAGCTAGGCAGGACGCCGGACTCCCTCGAGAGTGGATTCGATTGGGCGCACCCACCACACCAGAGACCGTAGTGTTAGCCGCGAATAACAATATGCGACAGTTTACATTACAATAGATAATCTCTGGAGAACGGAGAGAGCTTAAGAATAATTAATGATGTAATCAAAGAGTAAACTTTTTAAATAGTACACACAATTTGATTTATTACTTTCCCTTTTGTATGGCAAAAATGAATACAAAAAATTAAACATTAATATGTATGTATAAAAAGCTTAAAGCAAACTATATGTATATGTAATTGGGCTGCGTGGTCTTTGAAACAGCACCTTTGACTACATATATATATATGTATATGTCTAGCTTATGCGAAATTCGTTTATCATGAATTCAGTAATGTGTGTGAGTTAAGTGCATTAAGTCAATTTACTTATATTTATTCTAATAGAAACAATTCTGTTCACTTGAAGTTCAATTCTCAATTCTCGTATCAGTATCAAAAGTTTCGCATAAGCTAGTTAACTGTAAGATAAGTAGAAAAACATAAAATTGTCGACTTGTTTAAAAATAACTCCATACAATATTTTGTGCTGGTATTTGTTGATGATGTTTTTGTGTTTAAATGTTTTCTTTTTTTTGTTTCTCATTTTAGCACCATCAAAAATGTGTAAGAGTAGTTAGCTGCTCGTTAAATTTTCATTTCATTTTCTTTTTTGTGTGGAAATCTGTTTTTTAATGGAATTCTGTTTTGTGCGTATGTTTGTGTGAGAGGAAACGAAATCAAAGTTATCAGGAGTTTGATTTATGAAGATGCCATTATTAATTGTAAAGCACTGCAAAGCTAACCAGTGAAGACATTTCAGAAAACTATAATTAATACATTTACATACAAATAGTATATCGTATATCGTTTTAAGCACGGTACACATAAAAAACATTCAATTTAGTTTCGTGCTCACTGAAAACAAATGGTTATCAAATGCGCTGTCACAGCAGCTTTTAACCAAGGCAGTTACAAATAGTAATCATAGTATTAATGCGTAGCACGCATAAATAATAATCTTAAAGGGGCGCCACAATGCATCTTAAAGGGCACACATGCTTGTTGCACACAATGATTTGACATACAATAAAGTTTTAGTTGCTTAAATTAATTACATTTTGTTCTGCCTCCCAACAATTGCACCAGCCTAGCACGCACATTTTGAGTGTGTATATATGAATGTGTGCGTGTGTGTTTGTGTGTGAGTGTGTGTGTGTTTCTGCATGTCTTCGTGTATATATATGCGTAAACTAAAAGTCGTAATTGAAAATACTACAATGAAAAATTATAAACTACATTTAAATCCTGTTTGATGAAGCGCACCTTAGAACAACAAAGGCACAGACATACTCGATCACACACACAGACGCACACACTCACACGCCCACACATATAAGCAGGACAGGCGGTATTGATAAAAAAAACCAATGCGAGGTCACTTAAAGCATCTTACATTTAAATCTACGATTCGGCTTATTCGTTTTGCGTCCTTTTCGGCCCTTGTTATCTTTATCTTTTCGAATTTCGCGTACCAATGTGTAAAATGCATCATCCACGCCCATGCGCGTTTTCGCTGATGTTTCGATATATGGAATGCCATACTGTTTGGCCACCTGTGGGTGCGTACATAAACAATGTGTTAGTGGGATTTGAAAAAACTCAATTAAGTATTAAAAGAATACACCTATAGTAGTACATATACCGCAAGTAATTTTGTAATTTAACTATTTTATTAAATTTAGACTTGCATTTACCTCTCTTGCTTGCTCGTTTTGCACGTTCCACGAGGGCAGATCACATTTATTGCCCACAAGCACCATTGGCACTTCTTCGGCATCCTTGACACGTTTGATTTGTTCCCGATAAGTACCAATATCTTCAAATGACTTGGCACTGTTTACCGCGAATACAAGCAGAAATCCTTCGCCGGTACGCATATACTGATCACGCATGGCGGAATACTCTTCTTGGCCGGCGGTGTCAAGAATATCGAGCAGGCAGGTCTCGCCGTCTGTAAATATTAGGTTTTATTTGCATATTAATAACCGAGCATTTGTTGTAAAGGAATTGATTTTTATGTACGCACCAATAACCACTTGTTTCCGATATGAGTCCTCGATTGTAGGATCGTATTCGTCCACAAAATGATTTTGAATAAGTTGTATGGTTAACGCTGATTTGCCAACGCCACCGGCACCTACAACAACCAACTTGTATTCCGTCATTTAATTTCGTTATGTTAGCCGTAGTGCTAGTCGATGTTTACAATTGCAGTCTATCTGTGTATTTTGAGTATGAGTATATTTGTAGGTATATTTGTACTAGTGTGCGTGTTCCTCGCCCTACTCAAAATGAGTGTTGCAACCGAAGACGACTGCAAGTAAAGGAGATATAACAAAAATTATTAATTAAAAATGATTAAGATTAATTAAGCTCGAAATTAGGCATAAATTAATGTGAGTCAGACAGAGACTTATGTATTTTTCTTCGCCGCTCACGCACACACACGCACCATACATATACATGCACGTACGCACACAATGAAAGGGAGGAGATGAAAATGACTCAAGCGATGCACAGGCATAATATGTATTTATGCAATTATGTTTATCAAAGAAATAAAATTTAAGAAGCATTGAACAATTTCAGCTTTGCTAAATATTTGAAATGATTGTTGTTTGCCATTTTACTGACATTTATAGAGCGCTGAGTGCAGGCTTATCTATGCATGTATGTATGTATGCTGCCGGACCTTCTTTGTTGCTGTCGCTTCAATTGGCTCCTCCTTGTTTTATCTTTTTCTTCTTACGTCAATTTCAACAAAACAGCTTTAACTTTTAACTTATAAACAGTTCAACACTTTTGCGATTTCGCAATAGCTAATGCTAATATTTTTGTGTAATAACAATTAACGAGTTTATGTTTTCTTGTATAAAGATTTTTTATATTGCCGTATTTTGTAAGTGTTAGTTAATTTCTGGGCACAGAGATTATTCACCAGCACTGTCGCCTAGCTGCTATAAAATTAATCGTCATCGCAAGTTAAATCGTCCATCGCTGTGTTAAATTCATTTTATTTACCCTACTATGTTACAATTTATATTGATAAATAATAATTTTTATGCAATCGAAGTAAAGTAATCAAATTATAGATGGTCATGAAATTTTGCGCTTTACATATTGCTCAAATTGTAAGGAAACTTATTGTTAGTGATATCGATTTCTTAAAGATTGTAACAAGTAGTTTCGATACTTAAGCCGATACCAATAATAAATCAACGGGCAAAAACAGCATGCTACAGGTCTTCTAGAAATAAAATGCTAGATAAACTTAAATATAACAATTTGGTAAGTGAACAATTTTATTCGAAAGCTTCCATTATATTAAAATTTTTTTAATAGGTTATTACCAACAAAAAAATTATACAGCAAGCACGCGCTCAAACTTTTGCAAAACTGGTGCAAAAGCTGAGAAAGTTTAAAGGAGCTCTAGACAAGCAACCGGATAGTGAAAAGCACAAAGAACGTGTACGCAAAAATGTCGAGTGTATGGCACAGTTAAAGGCACTTAAACCCATTGACATAATGCGTTTACTGCTGCTTCAGGATGTAAACAAACACAATGCGGTTTTGACCAATGGTCGCGCTACGCCCGATGAAATAGCCATTGCTATGCTTGGATTAAACAAACTCATGCAGGGGCTAATAATTAAGTTTCAACAGAGCTTGAAACTGGATAGTGCAGCTAATGCCGCCTGGCGTCAGGAAATATTGGAGACAAGCAAGCGACGCCTCAAATTGGAGCGCACCGAAGACAAGCGGCGTAAGCGTAAGGAAGTTAAGGACCAGAAGGCACAAACGCGCAATCGTATAGAGTGGCTGGAACAACATAAATCAGATTTTGCGAATGCGCCAGATAATGAGATTAAAGAAATATCCACTGTTGCCGGCGTTTGCGAAATAGAAGCGGTAGAGCCTGCTGAGCCAGCAAAGAAACTTATCAAAAACAAGAAAGATGATAAATCTAAACGCAACATCAAAGCGCCAAAGATGGATGAAATGCAGCCAACTAAACCTGAAACAATCATAAAATCTGCCAAGGTGGATGTAATGGAGGCAACCAAGCCAATAATTTCCAAAGTCATACAAGATCAGCAAAAGATAAATACGAAAAAAACCAAACCACAAACTGAAAAACGGCTGAGAAAGGTCGATTACAAACAGAGCGAACCTCAAGAAGAACAGAAAGAACGACCAACACATGTTGTTGACCCATTCTTTATTACAGAATCAGGTCAGCCATATCTATCGACTGCTGTTGTTCTCTCAGATGATGGACATAGTGAATCTGATAACGACGAACCTAAGGCGGAAGAAAGAAGGCGAAAACCTACGGCGTATAAGAAAGAAAATACCATTGCTCGTACTGATGATAGGCATCCATCTTGGTTAGCCAAGCAACAGCAAAAGCCGATAATAACAAACTTTAAAGGCAAAAAAACAAAGTTTAGTGACGATGGAAGCACCACAGTAACGGCTGCTCCAACTCCAAGTGTTGCTGTCGTTGCTGAAACCACAGAAGCTGGACTGCACCCATCGTGGATTGCTAAACAGAGGCTGAAACCAAAAATTGCTACTTTCACAGGCACCAAAATCAAATTCGACGAAGATTAGATTTATATTAGGATTACATTTATTTTAATATGATGAACAAGATAAATGCTACTTATGTATCCAACTTGGGCACAAAATGTCCACGCGTTTTGTCGGTGTTGCGCAGCTTGTCGATGTCAACATCTGGATATTTGCGTTTCAATGTGTCCAAGTCAAAGTTGGGGTTACGTCTGAGAATCATCATGACTTCATTGCGTGAGCGGCTATAAATATACAGAAACAAAAATATTAAAATTTGTAATTTGGTATTAGTAGAGCGTAAACTATTTGGGTAGTTTTAAGTTCATTTAGGTATTTTATACAAGATTGAAAACTTGTAGTTATCCCATGACTTGGTACTCACTTTTTGGCCTTGCGCTTTTCATTATAAAGCTTCTCTCGGTACTTCAGCAGAAATTTGTGCACAGCTCTACCACCATGACTCAGATTACGACTCTTTATCCATTTGGTGTTCATGAACGGTGGCAGCACATGCTCAGACGATCTGTACGTACAACGTAAGCCCAATGCATTGTTCACCAGACGATATGGACGTTCGCCCGTCTCACCGGTTTCGAGCAAATGATAGGCTTTGTTACGCTCCCGGACAACTGTTTCTAAGTTTTCCATTGATATTTTAACCTTATCAATGCGCTCGGGGTTGGGAAAGGTTTCCATTTTGTCGTTACATTCGTGTTCCATGGTTAATAACATGTTACGTTCTTTTAACAGTATGTACCACAATTGATGTAGCTCCTTGTTAGATTTAATGCGGAGCTCATCGGGTTTCCAGGCTCGTCCCACTTTAACTTCAGTTTCGCTCCAGTACTTGGGATCGTCAAAGAACTCCATGAGCCGTTCCTGTCGCATTGCGCTCGTAGTATGCACGCCGCATTTCAATAGCCCTCCAACTGCTGTCGGACTGTGTATTATATAAAAAAAAAGAACAAAACACGAGCTGATAAGTAATTTTCTTTGGGCGCCTTGAATGGATATATACTACTCACCTCCATGCTTGTAATTGAATTTGTTTCGTAGTAAGCAAACTTCTAACCGTAACTGTTCCTACGGACTTGGCTACATTTAAACATTTCATTAATGTTGAGGACATTTTCCTTAGCTAGAAGCAGCCTCAGCTGTCCAGTACCTAGTGGTGTGTAAAAAAAGATCGATGCACTTCTAATGTAACTAAAAGTTATCGATTGTTTCAGATTGCATTTTTAACTTCTGCAAGCATATGAATAAAGAAAAACGAACAAATTGTTCATTAATTGTCAACATTAAGTTTGATAATATCATTTTTGTAATAATAATACATAGCTGAAAAAAAATACTGCAAGTTGCCCAACACTCGACACATATCGATATAGCTTAGATGTTCATAGTGCAATTTCAATCACATCACTAGTCAGAAAAGAAGTACGACGCGTTCCGCTATGTATGTGTATGTTCGCGTTAGTGCAGAAAATTAACATTCTACCAAAAATTGGTTTGATTTTCGAATAAAAAATATTAAATAACGATTGTGCAATTGGCAGGCAACATACGAAAATAATATGTAAGTTTAAATTCTTCTCAAAAGTATGTAAATTGATTTGTGAAAAATTGCTTGATTTATTGTGGCCCATCCACATACATGCATACAAATTTATACACATGCAAGTATACATATCTATATATGTTTATATGTATTCCTAGTACGGAGGAACGCTACTGCGTTAAACTACTTGTATGTGTGTAGCCGTGCATGGGTTGGTGCAATTGTTATATTAAGTACACAATTTAAATTGATAAAGAACTATTACAGCGCATATCTAAATTGAAGTTAAGTGTTAGAAGTGTTTTCAAGACTAGTTTTATTTACGTCAATGCAAATTATTGGCGTACACTGTAGCGGAATTGCTTGTGCAAAAAAATTAAACTCGCTTCATTGACAAAACAAATTATTTGAAGGGGAAAGATAAGCGATGTAGTTGTAATCCCTTGCCAGTGTTGTCGTGCTGTTGTGTTAACGCTCAAAAAGGTAGAAATTCTGCTTATCAGCTAAGTTTTTGCCATTAGTGTTGTTCTAAAAGATATAATGGGTGTAACCGCTACAAGTTTCGTAATAGCCACGACAAATTAAAATGTTGTTAGTAAGAAAAGTCGCTGCTTCCGTGCTGATTGTAAGTTTATAAGCTTAAGAAGAGGATAAGTTCATGTTTTTAGTACCGTTTTACTGCATATCAGTTTAACAATTATATATATTAATGTATAATATCTATTACCTACGTTTATAATATCAATTTCCAAATTGCATTCAACGCTGTTTTTTTCATTTATTGATTTAACGCCTTGAAATTCTTATATAAAGTAAACAATTTCACTGGTGCAACCAATTAAGCTGGAAGGTCAATAATAAAGTCCACGGAAAGTGAATTGATTCATCAATTTACAGAGGGCAATTGGTGTAGAATGCAACGAACGCTTTTTAGGATTCTTTTGTTTTTGTATTTTTTATTTGCTTTTTCTTCTTTTTGTTGCTGTGCATATGTGTATGTGGTTTTAGTCCGCGTCAAACATCGATAAGACGGGCAGCAGCGGTTTCGTTGAGGTTCACGCCCAAAACATTATCGCAAATGCCACAAGAGCGATTGTGAGTGTGTTTGTACTACAGTGGGAGACAGTTTTATGTCATCCAAGGTTAATTTGTCGGGTCTCAAAAGGGCATTGAACTAATATTGACTGTTTTTTAAGCTTTATGTAGGCTGTAGGAGCCAAAAGCCTCACAAGTAATATAATATATCCTGCTCAATAATCGATACTAAAGTTAAGTCTATCGATATGCGGAAAATAACACTGGCACTTGTTGCAAAAAAATAAAGAGTGAGATAGGGAGAGAAGGAAGAGTATTTTTTATAATGCTGTTAATTGAAGTCTTAACATACTAATGCAATCCGCAGGTGACTTCATAACAGCACGTGAACGTACATGAATTTTATACAGACGTAAACATACAATTACATTCGCCTGCATGTGTGTAGATTTTTTGGGAACCGTCGTAGTTAGCGGGTATCATCTAAAAATACATTGCACTCGGGAATTTTGACAGCAGGAAGTAAATTTTTATCAGTAATCATATGTACGTACATAGACAATATCTATTACTGTCCTAATTGTCTATATACATATATATTGGGGGTGTTAGCCTTACTGTATTGCGCTTATCAGACACGAACGCCCATTCAAATAATGACAAATTTGTAATGGTCGCTTGAGTCGGTTTGTTGACATTTTATATGAAATATATAATTCTTATTTTGTATTAATGCTACTCGTTAAGTATATTTTTGTAAGCGGTTTTTTTCTGTGCCAGGTAAAGAAGGATGCAACTTATGTCGACATTCCTTTTCTAGTATATAATTTCGTTAAAAAAGTGCAAATTAAAAAAAAAAACAGCGGCTTGTATAACATATATAACATGTGTCAATATAAGCTGCTAAGTTATAGTATAATCTTTTTCGATACCGATCCCGTAAGAAGTAAAAATGAATAACAGCAGCCGCAAGAAGCAGAGTACGTGAAAAATTACAAATATAATTTAATAATAAATATGCAATACCAGGTACAAAACAAAGCCGGCTACAAATGTTAATTGTAATTAGCTGGGTTGCTCATATTTTGCCTTTTTTCTCTTTTCCTCTCTCTCTTCCACTCACACACATAAACACACAATTGCGTGCACAGTTCAATGCCAAAAGCAACAAGTGTTAATGACAAAATGGCAAATAATAGCGATAATATTCGTAAGCGCTCCTTGTCAACATCATCGTTGTCGTCGCGCTCGGAGCCCAAATCTATAATTGAGATACACATATCGAATGAAGCTAGCTGCAGCACTGTTAGCAGCAAGCGTCCCCATTTGGAAACAGAGAAACAGCCAAAAGTACAGCCGGAGCCGAAGCCAAAGCCGCGGCGTGGGTCGAAGCCGATGCCTGGGCGGAAGCCGCAGCATGGTCCACAGTCAGAGCCACAGCCACAGCCGCAGCCTGGGCCACAGTCAGAGCCGCAGCCTGTGCCTCAGGCAGAGCCACAGCCACAGCCGCAGTCTGTGCCACAGTCAGAGCCGCAGCCGCAGCCTGTGCCACAGTCAGAGCCACAGCCACAGCCTGTGCCACAGTCAGAGCCACAGCCACAGCCGCAGCCTGTGCCACAGTCAGAGCCACAGCCTCAGCCTGTGCCACAGTCAGAGCCACAGCCACAGCCGCAGCCTGTGCCACAGTCAGAGCCACAGCCACAGCCGCAGCCTGGGCCACAGTCAGAGCCACAGCCAGCGCCACAACCAGACAATGCACCCGTCAAAATGGAGCAGAAGCAACAGCAGCCAAAAATTGTCGTTGAGCTAAGCAATGAGGAACAACAACGCGATAAAGATTATCGGACTAGTTGTGCTATATTTTTGCAGCATTTGCCCTGCTTCAAGCTGCAACAGTCGACTACATTGACGCCAATACCAAAATGCCGCGAATGCAGAAGTCGTAATATGCGTGCCACAACAAGCAACAACATCATAAATGATATCTACTGTCGCTTCTATGAGTTTCGACGCTTGCAATATAATGCAGCTGGAGAACTGAGCGTTGCTGGATTTCCCAATCCTTATGAGGAGCCAACAAGCGAGGATTACATCGTTTGGCAGCCGGACAAAGAAACGATCCCAACCGCTGGTTTTATGGATATACAAGTATGCCGGTATATTTTGTTGCACGCAGGCGATCAGTTCTGCTATTTGTGGCGCCAGGAGGCGGAGGCACTGAAGCTGCATGAGAATCCGGATGGCACAATCGCCTGGAAAAAGGCGGTGCAGGGTACACGCGAGATATGCGACGTATGCGATACGACTCTCTTCAATTATCACTGGACATGCAGGATGTGTGGTTTTGGTGTGTGCATCGATTGCTTCAAGGATCGCAAAGAGGGACTACATGGCAAGCGACGCGTTCAAACAGCACGTGGACACGACGAGTACCACTGGCTACTTTGCACCGAAAACGATCAACAGAAACATAAACTGCCCGAGCTGATGTTGACACAGATAATTGCCGGTGATGCCTTGAATAGGCTGGGACGAATGTTTCATGAGGTGCGCATGATGTGGCGGGTGCCGCAGGTGTGCGGCTGTCTTTTGAGCAAGCAGGAGTTAGAGGAAGACCTACCAGAGATCATACAGGACATGATCAAAGAGTCCCAGTTGAAGCAACAAACGACCGCCTCCTCATTGGCTACCCCACAAACTCTCCAACAGCAACAACGTCTGGAGGAGTTACATGCTAAGAAAATGGAATTCGCTCGTGAAAATGGCATTGACTATGTGCCAGGACGTGTCTGGACAAAGGAAACACTCGGCAATGATCCCATTACGTCGGCCTTTGATAATTTTAAGCATATTAACTTTTTGCGCAAGGGTCTAGCCGGCCTGCGTCGGTTTTTGCCCCCACGTGCGATGACACTGGCCTATTCGACTCAACTGGCACCGGGCGTGCCCCATGAGTGGCTGTGCGATGGAAAGTTACTGCGTCTCACAGATCCCATGCATCCGGACAATCGTGTGCTATTTCAGGAGGTATGGAAATGTGGCCAACCGGTCATGATTTCCGAAGTAGCACGTTCACTCAATCTGGATCTATGGCATCCAGAGGCATTCTGTCGTGACTTTGGCGATAAGCCAAATGATTTGATTAACTGTCTTAATGGCAATTTAGTGCCCAATCAGGCGATGCGTCACTTCTGGGAAGGTTTCCAGTGCATTAATAAACGTCTACTAGATGCCCAGGGTAAACCGATGCTGTTGAAGCTCAAGGATTGGCCACCAGGAGATGACTTTGCTGAAATATTGCCTACTAGGTTTGCGGATCTCATGCGTGGATTGCCGATGCCGGAATATACTCTGCGAACTGGTAATCTTAACATTGCCAGTTGCTTGCCCAAAATGTTTGTGCCGCCTGATCTGGGCCCGAAGATGTATAACGCTTACGGCTCGGCGTTACATCCGGACAAAGGTACCACCAATTTGCATTTGGATATCTCGGATGCGGTCAATATCATGGTATATGTGGGCATACCAAAGGATGAGGATAGTAAGCCACAACTGGCGGCCACTCAGCGAGCTATTGCGCTGGGCGGTTGTGATTACATTACTCGGGCTCGCTGCCAGTCACCGGATGTTCTTCCGGGCGCATTATGGCATATATTTCCGGCACGAGACGCTGATAAAATACGAGATCTGTTGAATCGTGTGACCCTCGAAAAAGGCTATAGGCTCGAACCAGATCATGATCCTATACACGATCAAAACTGGTATCTCGATGATAAGTTGCGTGCGCGTCTACTGAAAGAATATGGCGTTGAGGGCTATCCCATTGTTCAGTGTCTGGGAGATGCGGTCTTTATACCAGCGGGTGCTCCACATCAAGTACAGAATTTGCACAATTGCATCAAGGTGGCTGAGGATTTTGTCTCGCCAGAGAATATTACACACTGCTATCATCTAACCCACGAGTTTAGACGTCTCTCACACTCGCACACCAATCACGAGGACAAGCTCCAGATTAAAAATATTATATATCACGCTATCAAGGACTGCTGCTTCATATTGAACGTAGCATTGGACAAGCGCCTCGATAGTGAAATTGAACTTGCCACGAGCCGGGAAACATAAATTTTAATTATAATTATAATTCAGATATTTTAATAAATTACGTAGATTTGTAGTACAAAAAAATGAATACTTTATGTTTGAATATTATTTTGTGCGTGCTCAAAAACTATTAAGAAAAGTCTCAAGGCTACGCGTAAACTGGTTCCATATGGATCCATGTTATAAATAGTTATATAAGGTATATTGCTATTCCGCTGATATATTTGCTACCCTATAACCCATATGTATTCCTACTTAGTACGACGATCATAGCCTTCCTCCAGCTTTCAACATGTTTCTTGATATAACTTGGTTGTCCTTTGCTGCTGTTTATGTATATGTTATAGAAACGATCGGCTGATCATTAAGTTGTTCGATGAAAACCCTTTTAGCTATTGGAGATAAATTGGGCTACCCATATAAAGATTTTTCATATTAATTTATAGAGTAGAATCGCTATTATAAAAGCCGTGTCGGCAGGATAGAAACTCTTTACGGAAAATCGGAAAGCAAGCTTAACATATAGGTAGAAATATTATGATTGGGTGCAAAAAGTTAATTGATTAGAAACTGGCGCTAATATTATGTTTAGGTCTGATTATTTCGGTGAATCCAAGTCAATTTAAGAGCAATACCTAATAGAACTGAATTCCATATTCTTCTTGCAGTTGCAGTCAGGTGTACCAAAGGAAAACGTCCCACAACCAATGCGTCCAAAGCGTGCTGAAGACGAAACTGATAATGATGATGATGATTGTCCCAGCCAGCGTTATCCCACTGTGCTCGTTGAGCCTGTAGGGCATTGGGATTGGAAATTCAAGTCAATTATATAGACAGAGGGACGACTGCAACAACCGAAGCCAAAGGCGATACCAACAACATTCGAAACAAAACGAAGTGAACCTTTTTTTATATTGTGGCCTAGTATTTTATAAGAAGTATTATTTAAGCCGATAATCAAAATGACGGTGGACTTTAATGATTATTTTTGGGTAAGTCGCTAGCAATCGAACAACTTTTTAACTGTCAACTAATCCTCGATTGTTGTGCAGGGGGAGAAGAACAATGGATTCGATGTGCTGTATCATAATATGAAGTTTGGCCTGGTGGCCAGCAAGGAACTCTCTGAGTTTCTGCGCGAGAAGTCCAACATTGAGGAGCAGAACTCGAAGATGATGTCCAAGCTGGCCCATAAAGCAAGCACGGGCACATTGAACAGCACTTTTGCGCCAGTGTGGACAATACTACGCACCTCGGCTGAGAAGCTGTCTACATTGCATATGCAGATGGTACAGAAACTAACCGAGCTGGTGAAAGATGTGGCTAAATATGCTGATGAGCTGCACAAGAAACACAAGTGCGTCAAGGAAGAGGAGTCCCAGACGCTGGAGTGCGTTCAGGCTATACAAACATCGACGGTCGCTGTACAAAAGCTGAGAGATTTATATGCGACCAAGGTGCTTGAGCTAGAGAAGCTGCGTAAGGATAACGGCTCTCACAAGGACGCCGAGAAGCTGGAAAGCAAACTGAAGAAACTGCAAGAAGATTACAAAGCGCTGTTGGACAAACACAATCCCATCAAGAACGAATTCGAACGACGCATGACCCAAACTTGCAAGGTAATCAGAGAATCCATTTCTATGTTTTTTGACTATTTAAGTCCAATTCTTTCTATTGAATAGCGCTTCCAAGAGATCGAGGAGGTGCATCTGCGCCAGATGAAGGAGTTTCTATCAACGTACTTGGAAATGCTGCAGAATAATCACGATATGGTCGGACAAGTGCATTCAGATTTTAAGCGCCAGTTTTTGGATATGTCCGTGGATAAACTACTTGAGCAGTTCGTGTTAAATAAGTACACAGGACTCGAAAAGCCTGGTGCGTATAATAGATTAGCTCAGCTCATGTCCAAGCCAAATGATAATTTGCAATAATTTAAACTATTCACAGAAATGCTCGAACTGGAGTTTGTATCATTGTCAAGTGGATCGCGTCTGCAGCAGCCGCAGCAGATCTCTGCAACAGCATCCAATTCGAATTCGGCAACCAGCATACAGGCGGCTTTGCGCTCGGGCGGAACTGCTGCTGCCGCTTCGGGTAGCCTGGTGTCTATGGACCAGCGAGGAGGAGGTGGCGGCGGCGGCAGCGATGTTCTAGCGGGCATTTCGCTTGGCAGCGGCAGCGCGGCCAGCGGCAGTATTCCATATGTTGATGATGCTATGCTGGGCAGTACAGGTGGCTTGTCGTCACCGAGACCCACATCCCCGGAACCGCTGGGCGCGCAGCTGCCGTCAGCGAGTGCCGCTACCTCAACGGTAAAGAGTCTGCGCTCCTGGTTTATGCCGGCGGCCAATAAGCAGCAACAGCAACAGCAAAGTGTCGGCACTGGCCCTGGGAATTTCGGTATGCCTGCCAACAGCAACAGTTCCAACAACAACAATTACAACAACACGAACATCACAACAGCAACAAGCGTCAACTCGAACACCAACAACACAACAACTGGCACGATTAATTTCACCACCAATGTCACCACCAAAAATTCCCCTAACTCAGAACTTCAGGATAATAGTCAAGGTTCATTCTATTATTATTTTCTCCTTATTTACTGCTTTTTATTTTCTTTTTAATGGTCTAAGTCTTATATTTTCTTTATGTGTTCTATATTTGCAACTTGTATGTTATTGTTGTTCGTATGTATTCTTATCTATTATCTATTATCTTTCTACCTATTTATCTATCTATCTGTCTGTCTACCCAATCTCTAACTCACATTATCTGTACAGGAAAGGCTTCTGTTGTTCTCTGTCATTGTGAGATCAATTGATTTGTATTGTTTCTCAAATTTCCCATACTTTATACTGTATCTTCACTTATATTTTGAAAAGTAGTTTCCAATTCCAATTCCCTGCACATGATACAATCACTTTATGTTCCCAAAAATGATATGGTAACCGTTTCTGGTCATTTTGTTATACGAAATTATCCCCATGTCATTGATAAAAACACTTTGAATAATCGATAAGACATTGTGAAGCTAAATTTGTTGAGGGATGATGTTCACCTGCTTATATGATTTATGTATATATATTTTATGTATATGTATATATAATTTATGTATATGTATATATAATTTTATTGTTTAGTTACTCGTTTTATGATTTTTCTGCAATTCTACACTCAAACACCAGCCAATGTGAAATGTTAACTCCCCTCCCATATACACACACACACACATACATATATGTACATGCACACACACTCACACACACACAGACATCACATACACAAGGACACTAACGAATGCGAAATGCGGTTAAAAATTACACTGACTAACAATTTACTTTGTTCTTTACGCTTCTCTGTTTTTGCACTTTTATGTGTCACATCAAAATCACCTTTTGCTGCATTTTATTCACATTTTTTAAACTCGAACATTCATGCACCACTGATCCACTAATTGAAATCAAAACTTTAGATCAGCAACAACAACAACAACAGCACCAAGAACAACAGCCGCATGAGGCCTTAACACCAACTGCTGCAAGTGCAGATGGTAGAAAGCAAATGAATGCAACGACAAGTGAACTACATATATCGAAATCATTAAACGAGCAAGATCATCTTAATCATCAAGATAAACAACAACAACAACAACAGACTGCAGTGGGCAACAACGTGGCCACAACAACAACAACAACGTCCAGACGTACAACGTCACTTTTAAATATATTCACATCAAATTCTCAGGGTAAATGCGAAAATGACAGTAAAGTGCCTCCCCCGCCCCACCATCCAAAGAACGTACCCCCTACCCTGTACCAACCACCACCCCACCTACAAATATATAAATATTTTTGTATATATATATTCTTCACCCCATTTACAATTAGATTAAGTGCAATTGTAAAGCTTAATAGCACGGATTTATTTGCTTTACTAGTTTCTAACATGTTCACATAACCATTTGATGCATTTTTTGGCGGTGTTTGAGTTTCGTTACGATTCCTAGGTACATATATCTGAGCTGTAAATTATGTTGTTAGCCAACACTGTTTTCTATTCTACCTACGCACCTTAACACTGGGCATTGTTTTCATACAGAAGTTAGAAATTGATTACAAACTTTTAACAGCTTAGATTCTTAATTTTAGATAGTAAAATACATGGTTTAGTTTCTAATAGGGAATTTAAAAAAGTTGTATACATTTTCATTAGGAACACTCGGTTAGCTTTTGTAAACGTGTTAAGAAATGTTAATGATAAAAAACAAAACAAATTTTGCTGTTTAGATTTATAACTTTTAAATTCACATACTCTGAGTATAATTCACTCGCGAAACGAAAGCACAGCATCGAAATGAAATCGATTTCGGATCAAGTACATATGTCAAGTTATTTATCCTTTGATTTGATGTATTAATAGTTGGACTCTTTATAGTTAGATATATATAGCTGGGATCAGCATATTCGGTTTGTTGACTTTTTCGAGGAGTGCTGGTTTTGGTGTTAATGTGCGGGGCTTGTAGACCTATTAGTTATTAGCTCAATGTATTTACTCACAATGTTTGTTGTAGAGTCCGCTGTCCTTGTATACCCAGGGATACCATTGCTCAGTCAAACTGATACTAATCTCATCTCTTAACAGTTTCGGGCATTTTGCGTAGTAGACGCGACAAAGCGAAAACCAAAAAATCGAAAAAGAAGAAAGACAATGAAGCCGCTGACCACAATATACAAGAGGAGCGTTTGGGCAGGTAAAATATTTAATATTCTTATTGTATAGTTCTCCCACCTTAATTCTACGCTTTTTTTTTCTAGCGTGGATCGCGCCAATAATACTCTACTCGACTATGATGATCATGGACGTAACATGAAGACGCAAAACTCCAGCGGCAGTAGCGCAGGTGGCGGCTTGGCTGCCCTGTCCGCCACCTCGGCACAAGGTAGTGTTGATTCGGCGGGCGCCAGCAGCATGGGCGGCAGTGGAGGAGGCGTTGCTACTGGCAGTGTGTTGGCTAGTGCGAATAGCGCCAGCGGAGCTGGTTCTGCGGCCGCATCAACTGGAGGAACCGCAAACTCTGGCGGAGCAAATGCTACTGGTAGCGGCTACGAAGTGGACGACGAAGGATTTAGCATACAGCCAGCTAAGGAGATTGCCTGGGAGGAGAATCACGACAAATGTAAGTCCCTAGATCAACCCATTAAAGCTATGTATACTCACAGTATGAATTAATTAGCAGCCGGAAGCTTCTACTCTGACTCGGACACGGAATCGGAGAATGAAAAGCAGGAGCGACGTATTCATGTTAAGATAAAGCCCCTCAACAATGGACAGGCACCAATGTCGGCGAGCGTCGATGAGCTGCGTGCAACCGTTGGAAATATTTCGTTGTCGCCCACAGGAGTTTTTGCGGTTTGTAAACTTTTCTGTTAACAACTTACACTAGGAAGGAGCCCAATCGACAAAGCTTGGAAATCCTGTTCAGACTTTTGTATACATAAGTGCATTAACTAGGGATCCCTTTGCCATTCCATCTAAATATGAGACGATTACGTTATAACGTTTGAGAGCTAGATACATTTTACCTTTATCCAAATCCTTATTTAAAGTCTAAGAAATACCATTCCACTGTAATTTTTTTTTTTTTTTGTACATACATACATACATACACACATACATACATACATACAAACACACATACATACATACATACATACATACATACATACATACATACATACATACATACATACATACACAAATACACACATACATACACACATACATACATACATACATACACACATCCACACTCACACACACATACATACTCACACACACACATACATACTAACACACATACATACTCACCCACACATACATACTCACTCACACTTACATATAGCACATACATACTCACTCACACTTAATATAACACATACACAGTCACACAAGAAGACACCAGAAAAAGCATGGCCCTACATGAGCTTAAGTACTACATTTGAGAATCGACGAGAAGGGCAGTTGACTCACTTAAAACGGGTAATTCTTAGGATTGTTTCTGATGTCGAAAAAAAGGTAGTAGTAGATAAAATTGATGGCAAAACGCACTTCTGTTGTGTAAAAGATCATTTTGAATAAAGAACAACTTCAGATTTGTTCCATATACTATATATATATATATGTATAACCCACCTGGGTTAAGAGTTTCCCGTAGTCGGGTGCATTCGTCTACAATATTTTTACTTTTTTTATGTGGTATTCATTTTAAATTTGTAATTTATCACTTACAGCATCACAGCCAGCAGCTGCAGGGTGGGCCACGAGGTGCGGCAGCATCGCGCCAACAATCGCCAGAGATATCAAATGCTTCAACGCCAACGGCCAGTGTGCATCCATATGCACCGCTGCAGAGCCCGACGTTATCTAACGCAAATAATGCAAGCCATAATCGCTATGCGGACTTGGGCGATATATTCTCGGAGCTGGGGGATATGAGTGCCTCGGCGCCGCCTTCTGCAACGCTCAGCAAGCCGCCAAGTCGGCAGATACCAACACCGACTTCCGCTGCAGGCAGCAGCATTGCCATACCACGACCGCCGTCGCGTCGCTCGGATATGATTGCCATTGGAGCAGCAGCGGCTGCAGCGTCAGCGGCGGCGGCGGCGGCAAATAATGTAGGTCGTGGACGCATGAGTCCGTCACCGGCGATTAATCGAGCAGACAGCATAGGTAGCTTGGAGTTCCGTACAGCCATTGGGGGCATGGGTTCATCGCGTGGCCCGTCGCCACTAACAATTGGAATATCGGACACAATACCGCTGGCGGTGGCATTCCATGAGATTATACATGCCTATTTCAGGGGCAGCGATGAGTCGCGTTGCCAGGTGAAGGTGTCCGGTGATATGATGCTATCATTCCCAGCCGGCATTGCCGGCCTACTAGCCAATAATCCAAATCCAGCCAAGCTGGGCTTTCGAATTAAGCAAGTACAAAATCTGGAAAATCTCGTGCCCAATGGCAAACTGATTCAAATGTAAGTAAAGCATAAGATTCCCACACAAGTATATTACTTAACTCTAATCTCTCTCTCTCTCTTACCCCAACCATAGAGATCGCCAGCAGTCGAGCGCGACAAGCACCATGCTGGAGTTTAATATGCCAGCGCTGACTGCGTTGTTGCGCCGGCAGGCGGAGAACAATCCGTCTGCCTCGTACTTTAACGTGGACATTCTTAAATATCAGGTGCGAACCAAGCCAGGCGCTAGCTCGTGTCCATTCCAGTTGGTCAGCTATTGGAAGTGCGAGTCCAGCTATACGGCGCTCAAGGTTGACTACAAATACAATAATCATGCCATGGCGAGCGCCTCGCCCTTGCTCAATGTTACACTATCTGTGCCTGTCAATGGTTCTGTGCGCAATGTCCAGTCCAAACCACATTCGTCCTGGTAAGCAGCTACATCTATGCAATTATTCCTTTTACTTAAACCATTTCTATTTAGGCTGGGTGAATCGAATCGCTTGGTATGGAACTTTACGGATATATCGCAGAATTCACAAGATGGCGGCGTTGGCACGCTCCGTGCACGCCTCGAACTCAACGATGGCCCCTCCACGCCGGCCATGTTAGCCACACAATTCAACTGCGAGGGAACCACCCTTTCTGGCATCGAATTCGAGCTCCAGGGCACCGGCTACCGCTTGTCCTTAGTTAAGCGTCGTTTTGTTTCAGGTGTGTATAAATATAAGATCTAAAATGTACCTCAACTAACGTTTCCTTTGCTTACAGGAAAATATGTGTGCGAGGGCGATGGCATACGTAGCGGTGCCACACCCACACCGCCTTCGGTTGGATCCACCAGTCCATATTCGGCTAAATCAATTGGCTCGTAAAAACCTAGAGAAATTTGTATCTAAAATTTAACCTAAAAAAAAGTAAAAGAAACTAGAAAAAAATCGATTTGCGATACGACAAATCGATCGGAGGATATTGGCGGAACTTGTGTCTTGGTACTGCGATCGATCGGGTTATATTGTTTATGTATTTTTGTATAACTTGTACTGTTAAATCTGCGAGGACAGCTTCTGTCTGTGGCAGAGTTTGGAGGCCTGATTTTGTATAACCGTATTATTTGTTATATTTATATGCATATATATAAATATATATATATGTATACACATATATATATTGTATGCCTAGAAATGTATTTATTATGTTTAATTCCATATTATGTAAACAAAACTATATATGTAGCTATGTAGATATCTAAAAGACCCACAGACACTCAGATACACATAGTTAAGCGTCTGAAATGATGTTGATTTTATGTTTTTTTTGTAAACACACTCTCACACACCCACACAACCAAATGTATTAAAAAGAATGAAATAACTTAGAGTCAATTGTTATATTTTTTCAAATTCCAACTGCTTAAACTAAATATAAATTTCACAAGGTTAGCAAGGCTTTATCCTGAGCCGGTCAGTTGCTTTGCGGTTTGATTGATTTGAACATTTCATAATCCCGAAATAGATTAAATAAAAGCTGAAAAATCAAAATTTTAAATAAACTTGATCTGCATATAGTATACATACAATTTGTTGTACCTGGCTTTTTTAGTTTCTAAGCTGGACGCTGCTAATATTTTATGTAAATCTGTAAGTTATAAGGCTCAAAATACATCCTTCTGTCTGTTCTATGTTTATATATACTTGCTTTATATTTTTGTGAACTTTTCCAGCTGCCTCAACTTCGCTTTGAAAAAGGATCCATTATACTGGTGCTGTTCGACCAGTCTAATATGTGGGAAAAGTAGCTCAATATGGCTCTGTTTATTATTACTATTATTTATTATAATTATTATTAATAAAATATAAAAATAAAGAACCCTTTGCAGAACAAGATCTGAGAAAATCATTATACGTTGTTTTTAATTCTAACTCTTAAGCTACGACGGGATTAGGACTTCATTTGTTGGGTTCTTTCTATAGAGCTGTTTTATTATATACAAAAAAGTACGTAAAACTAAATTTTCCTTAAAATGTTTTTAAATTCGAGGGATGCCAATCGATAATTCCACCGCCTGTGAATTCAAAATTGGGAACCCTTTGAAAGATGACGAGGAAAAGTTTATCCTTGGCGAAAATAAGTTCTAACTTTAGGATGTCCAAAGAATATCTTTATCGACTAGTATGAAACTATACTAGGATCATTAAACTGGAAAATTTTAGTGTTAGTTACTTGGAACTCATAGCTACTAGCCATACAGTTGTGTGGAATTGCAGCCAGTGTGTCTTGTAAAGAAACGCTAGGCTTTGCATTCAAAGATGCTGAACAAGATCACAGGCGCTCCTTGGTACATGATAACAACTTATATTAGGTGGAACCTCAAGGTGCCCGAATTGGAGACCTTCTGGACAGGCTCTTGACATGAATTCTCTCTGCAAGACTATAATACTTTTTGAAGTAAAAGTATGCTACGCTTCTTGATTCAAATTTATGTCGATTTTTTTATTAATTTAGTTTTTCTTAGAAAAATGTAAGTTTAGTTTAACAAGAATACTGCAATCTTTTATATATATAAATATAAAAGCAAATAATAGTTAAAGTAACTTGTTACCAAAGATGGTGGTAAAGTAAATAATTAATATAAGTTACGTTAAAATTACGATTAAATATTTTAGTCAACGAAATAGTATTTTTATACAAAATTTTAGCTCGACATTTAAAAGTCTGAATTATATTGAGTACTACAAAAAATATATATATTATATAATTAGATAAATATATAGTAAATATATCTATTATATAACTAAATATAATATATGTAAATATATATATATTTTCATACTTATTATATATATTATATATTATAATTATTTAAATATTATGCTGCTGATAAATTAAAAAAAATAAATAAAAATAAATTATTGTAAATTAAATAGGCTCCTTAACCTTATGGGCTCTACCAGATACTAGACAAGATAATATGTCTTGTAGGTACATCATGTATGTACATTTTGTCCGAGATTTGGCAATTCAACGTAAAAATAGCTAAATTGGCATCACTGGTCGAAAACTTGTATACAGATTTATTTGTCGTGTTAAATATATTTTTACATACTTAATATTGTTCTAAAATAGTGCTGTTTTGAAATAGTGATATGAATATGAAAATCTTGAGACTTCTATATACATATGTATGTCTGTATGTATGTATGTATATAGCTGTGTTTGTATGTAAGTGCCACCTTCATCGGCACGTTGATCTCATAAGTCGCTGGCGCCCGTTCAACGGCTGCTGTTTTTCGGTTGCTTAATTACCAAAAATATAATCACATAGATACAAACATACATATATATATGTATGTATATATATATAAATATATGCATATATATTGTATATATGTATGTGTGTTAGCCAAAAGAACATGACAAACCGGTTTCGCTTTCTGTTGCCATTAAAAGAGGAAATTAGCCGAAGCCAAAAAATAATTCGAAATAAACACATGCGTCGTCGAACTCTTCTCAAGAAATTCATCGTATAACTCGTAAAAGAAAACAGAATCGAAGAAAATTGTGGGTGCAAAGTGGTTTCCACTAAGTTATGCATAGTATTCGCCAGAAATTTGTGGTTGCATTCTATTCTAATGCTATCATTATTGGCCCACATTAAACAGCTGCCGTTACTCGTCTTATTGTTAACGCATGACGTCATCAGGCCACAAATTGATTTCAAGGTCGTCGTTAGTCCCCAGTCGTCAGTCGCATTTTCATTTCACTTGACACGCTTTGCCTCCTGTTGTTATTATCGTTATTTTATAAACTGCATTAACCCATTATTGCCAATGGGGTCTGTTTGGCAGTAAAGCTTTTGGATTGTTAGATAACTCTAATTGTGGTAAAAATACTATAATTCGGAAAGTGTATATATGTATTCATTATAGATGTGTGAACTGATCATATATGAATGGATCTTTCTACACATACTTTAAGTTGTTCATAAACTTAATTTATGTGAAATACTGAAAGATCCTTTCAACACTTTTAGATGATATGCAGATATTTTCTTTATGCCAAGGTCTGATAGACATCCATTCACTTTCTTTATAGATTCATTCATTCAATCAGTTTCCATATGATATTTATATAGGGCATTTGAAAGCCCATACAAACATATCTATAGACTTTTCTAGGTTTGTTAGCTGACCATATATAAGGGAAATAATATCTATAAAGTAGTTGTCAAGCGATAAGATTAAATTACAAAAGTCGCAGCCAGACAGAACTCCTATGTGCCATATTGTACATATTTACTGTTTATATATATATATACAAACATATATAGTACTTACAATATAACCATATATTGTAGCAGTCTGTCAGTTAATTGTTATACAAAAGCGACAAGCTCAACAATTGTTACATATGTTTGTTTACAGTGTGTACCCAGTGTAGTGCGACTTTAGAGCTGGAACTTAGTGTTAAAGATAACAAATTATGAACAGATGTTGACAATATTCAAAATTTAAACATTTAACAATTAAAGCTAATGGCATATAAACTTATTCATTGGCTGTTCTACCCAAATAGTTGTAGGTACTGAAATTTTTACATATTTAGTATATTTATTTTTGAAATTTCGAGAGACAAAATTATGTTTGAAATGCATAAAAAGAATTTGTTTTGTTAAAGATTTTATGTTCAACATAATTGCACTTTATTTATATTGATGACTGCATTAGTATAACTTAAGTTCTACCACATGAAATTATTTAGTATTACACATATATATATAGATTGTTTAGCGAACTCATTTATTTATTTTTTCTTTTAGAAAGTTGTAAATTAAATTAACATTTATCATATCAAAGTTTATAGATATTATAATCGTATCTTTATAGATATACTCTGGCATATAGACATTACAAATTTACATTCAATTTCCATATAACATATTAATTTAAGTTATTTATTTATTTTTCACGTTAGGTATTAAATTTCATAGCTTTGCACAGTGGAAGCAAAACTAATGTAATGCATATAAAATATTAATAAACCAGGTATATATTTTTAAGCCATAAATATATAGTTTAATTTAAGCTAAAAGGCATATATATATTTATATATATCAATTATTAAGTTAAGGTTTTAATGTAACAGAAAAAACAAAAATTTAAGCAGTGAATAAATAATAAATCTATTAACTACAACCTGTTTTACGTACAATTATATATAAGCTATATAGCTCTATAACTCTCTGATTTCAACAAGTTACATCTAAACTCTACCCCATACAATATGATGTTTATTACATATTTCTGAGTGCTTGGTTCCACTGTGCGCTTCAAACAAATGTTGCTTATTTTCTATATAAATGTGCCTTTGTGCGTTCCACATAAACTCGAACTGACATCACTTTGTTATATATTTGTGTCGTTGTTTATTTTATTTAGTTTTTTATTTAGCTTCGTTTTAATAGCAATTTTCGCACTCTTCATGTGACATTTTGCTCCACTGCCCAGCTTAAACGGTGAGTTGACTTGGGATCACCTGAAACAAAATGGGAAAATATATATAAATATATTGTTAAAAAAGGCATTCAATAGCACAAAAACGATCATTAAGTCTTTATAGTCTCGATATCTGTATGTACATATAGGAATGTGGCTTTAATTGCTTAATTGTAGATCAAACGCATCAGTTGAGCGACCAGCAGAGCGAGTGAGAGGGGAAACAAGGGATGTGGAGACAGAAATAAAGAGAAAGAGAGAGAGAGAGAGAGCAATTTGTTTGTATTTTTAGAAATTTCAATTATATTTACTGTTACTTTTATATAGAAGCCCTGCGAAATCGCTGGAAGCGAATGGCAATGCCAATAATAACAAGTAAGAAAACGATTGATCAGGTCCAGTCTGCTCGACTAAAAGATACCCTACGATCAGCAGGTTTAACTATAAATGATAATTTATATAACTTAAATATATATTTTTAGCTGTGGAGTTTATAGTTCTCATTTCGACATGACCAGACGCGACATCTCATGTTGACCAAGAATATATATATATATATATTTATAGATTACACGCTTTACTCTGCCTGTTACATACAGTTGCATTTACTCAATCTATTTGTGTCCTAAATTGTGGGTGTAAATCCTTTAAATAGATTTCTGGGCACAGACTTCCGACAGAGTCTCTGTACACCAATTCTTCTATCTTTATACTCCCTTCTAGGGCGGAAATGCCTTTTACTAACTGAAACATTATTATATATTATATTGTTTCTACCCATATTAAATGTGTACAGGGTATAGGCAAAAGATCGAATATGAAAACACGTCTGGAATTTATTTGTTTTTTTTTTCGCCGTTCTCTTTAAGTTTTTTTTCGAAATGCGCAATTCGGATTGAGTTTATTTAAACTTTTGCGCCATATATAATACAGTTGCTACGAATGCTATATTTATGTGTTTATTTATTTATATACATATGTATATATACATATATATATATATGTTTCATTGTAGTTGGAATAAGTTCCAAAGATATGGAACTTGTTGCGTTGAAATGTGTACCCAAAAATGAGATTTATTAGAAAGAATCTGATAAACTTTGAAATATTGATATGAGGTGTGAAAGAAATGTTCACACACACACAAACACACACACACACACCTAACATTAAAGTATATGAAAACTATTATATTTATAGACAGACCTAATGCATATATAACATTGAAAACCTTTCGGCTATAAAGCGTAAACTTTCGATTTATGTTAAACGCAATCGAAAGTTCCACTAATTAATACAGACGTCTAACTTAGTAACGCTGTCTAGAAAATGTTTGGTACAACGACAGGCTAAGCCTGCTGATAATGAATCGAATGTGAGTAATCAGAAATACTCAAATTGCCTATATAGAAAGGCAGGGCCCAGTTAGGAACTGGAGCCTTATCGGGCAACGTCAGCACATGACCGTGAAGTGGGTAAATTAATCAAATATAAAGAAAACTGCCTAAAATAAATTGGAATAGGTGCGGCACATATAGATTTACGAGTCGTAATCTGAGGCATTTACAGATTGAAAATCTACATCATATTTAGGCAACTCACATTTTGACTCATGACACAAACTTCCGTTGCGAAAAGAAAAAACTAACGTCAGAACTGTGTTGGCCAGTATATAAACATATGGCCTGGCAGCCAACTTATATGGTCTTATTTATGTGTGTGTGTGTATATATCTATGTATGAGTATATGCATATATGAAGACCGTTAAACAAACAGAAAATCATCTGGAAGGGGGCCTTATGTAAAGTAAACAAACACACAAAACGACGACTAAAGCCAAAGAAATGCCCAGAAATTGAAACAATTTTAATCGCTTTCCGTTCGCCGCTAAAAATGATGGAACTTGCGCGTACAGTGAGTACACCATATGGCGAACTATAACAGTATTTCAAACTAGTAGCATAATATGGTTAAAGCTGATTGAGGAAGTTACTGTCAAACCTATACAATATCGGATTATACTTCTACTTATGATCCTGAACAGTTCTACGAAGATTGTTGAAGATTTTTTTAAGAAAAGGTTTGTGGAACGCAACTTTGTTTATTTTAGTTGCGTTCCACAACCTGTTAAAAGCATATATTTTGTTACTACTTTTTGTATATTCGATTATAACCAACTAGTTAATTCATGAATCAAGTGATATATACGATATATATATTATTTCTAGACCTAGACAAGTCTCACTCAGTGCAACAGTTCCCTATATGGAAGCCCTACTGTACTTTATTTAAATGGCTGCCCGAGGATGCCGCACCCAAGTCATTTGATTGAGGTTTATGGCCAGGTAAATGGCATCAACTCACCTACTATTCCTTATGACCGCAGTCCTCCTCCTTGTCGCCCCCTCATAGCACATAGTTTCGCTGCTTTTCGGTGGGCAGCGTCCGATTGGCGAATGAAACAATCGCCGCCGCCGGCTGAGCGACGGACAGATCGCAGAAAACATGGCACTGATTATCCTTGGAGCTGTGTGATCGGCGTGCCACAAAGGCAAAGATGGTCTTCTTGTCCGTCTCGTTGGAGCTGTTCCACATGCGGTTCTCGGGATCGATGGCACAGTGGGATATCACATCGGCCGTATAATGCTTGCGGAAGAACTTCTTTCTCGTGTTGTCCGTCAAGGTGATGCCCTGACCGGAGACCTTGAAGTGCACCTCAGTGGGTGTGGGCAGTGTTCGCTGTTCGTACATTAACCGGATGGCCTTCCGTATGGCCTCGTTGCCAGTGAGGGATTCCGTATCGCAGCTGTACAGCCAGAGCACATTGGTGGCCGCTCCATGTGTGAGCAACTGCTGGTGTGCGGGTGTGGGAGGTGCCAGGGTGGGTACCACATCTGCCTCAGGTATGCGCAGTAGGCAGGGCAAGGCCAGCTGGTTGATGGAATGCTCATAGATGAGTGCCGAGAGCGAGGTAAAGGTCGGCTCATTGGCGCATCCCTTCAAGCGTACGCCGCGTTGTGTGGGCTCAATGAGAAAGTGACGCACCAGCTCCTGGCTGCCGGCTGGCGGCTGTGCCACTCGCAAAACCAATCCATAGGCATTCTTATATGTTGTTGAATCTCGCACCAGGAACGTGCCTGGCGGTGCATTCATCAGCAGTGCTATAGCATCCTCCCGGGAGAGCATGGCCTTGTACCAGAACTTTGCCGAGTTGCGTGCAAATTTAACCAAATCTGCAGCCACCTCAAAGGTTGGTGAGGGCACGGAATTGAGACGCTGCCGGGGAGCCGTCGTTTGATAAATGGATTCTGCGGTGGGTGAGGCACGTTGTATGCCAAATGGGGTGCGTGGTGTCACCGGAAAAGCGGGCGTCTCTGGTCTGCTTGTGGGACTGGGTGTTAACAGGTAATCCGCCTGCGGCTGGCCATTGCTATTTGGAGCAGCTGCAGCAGTGGGGCTGCTGTGTTTTGAGCTGGTGGCATATATGGGCGACAAATCGCGACGACTGCGCGTGTGCGTCTCTAGATGTAGCTGGTTCTGACCATAAACGTGCGGCGGCTGCTCCAACTGCAGCAACTGCTTCTCCAAGTGCTGCTGCTGTTTGTATGCCACATCCAATGGAGGTCGTTCCAAGCTGTTGTTGTTGCGGCTTGGGTTGTGGCTGTTAATTGTGTGATAATTGCGTTCCACAATTGTGGATTCCAAGCGCCTATTGTTGCCCCTCATAGCACCATCAGGCACATCCACATCCTGATGCTGAGGCTGTCTCATCTGGAACTCTATGTTTCTCGTGTTATACGGTGCCGGAGCTGGCAGCGAGCTGCGTTCGTTTCCATCGTCCAAATTTAAATTAAACTCAAAATCGTAGTTATATTTACTATTGCTCTGTCCATTGCTCTGTCGCCGTTGCGGCGGCTGGGGCGGCACACGGTCCATGACACGTTCCCTTTCACGTTCCTTTTCACGTTCACGATACTCGTTGAAGACTTTGTCGCGACGCTCGCGCAGCAGCTGCTCAAAATCATCGCGTGGCGGCGTTGCCGTCGCCGCTCCTGACCCATAATGATATGTATTCGATATAGTATTCGTATTCGCAGTACCATTCGTATTGCCATTTGTATTCACACGGCTGCCGAGGGTTTTGCGCACTAGCAAAGGGCTCGTTAAACGTGGCTGAGGCTTTATCATATCACCAGCACTACCACCATTACTATTATTATTAATATTATTATTATTATTGTTGTGGTTGTTGCTGCTGCTGGTGCTGCTGCTGTTGTGGTGTATTCCGTAATCGAAGTCTAGAAAGCTATCGGCTCGGGTTGGTGTTGGCGTTTTGCGCAGCGGCGTCGACGATTTGGCAATTCCATAGCTAAAAGGTAACGAATTTTCGCGCGCGTGATAGGGTATTCCATTGCTAGCATTGCCATTACCATTGCTATTATAGCTTTTATGGTAATTATTGTTATTATTATTATAGCTGTAGCTACTATGGTACTTGCTATCCGTAGATACGGCAGCGCTATCTTCGTACGGCGACCGCATAGTTTCGCGAATTCCAAACGACTGATTGAATATGTAGAGGCCCCCAGGTCTAAAGCAGAGAGAGAGCGCTGCATACACACAAACCCAGACACATATACATATACTTACACATATACACACAAGAAGCAGCCATAAACATAAACAGCGAAAAAATGAAAAGTCAGCGTTGGCGTAAGCTCAAGCGCTCTCACCATCTCCCTCTATGTCTCTCTCTTTGGCTGGTCACCTAACAAATTTAGTTGACTTGTTGTTGCTTCTACATTCAAGCGCACAGTGTGCTAAGATTTATTGCCCTAGTGCATTCTCACTTGTTGCGTTATATTTATAAATTGGAAACTCTATTACATTATTTTGATAGATCATTTTGTCTAAGAGTAAGCTGTGCCAATTTCAACTTTTGGTATCTAGAAACTAGGCAATAAAGTAATTTTAGTCAGTGTGATAACATATCGCTAAAATATACTCATATATATATATATATATATATATATGTGTCAGCCCACTGTGCTCTATTCAAGTATACCATATACAAAAACCAATGTACGTACGGTAGAGGTGTTGGCGTCTCGAAGAGAACTACGGAGAGAGAGATAAACTTATAAAGAGAGAAGCAAAAAATAATACAGTGCGAACTTTGCGACAGCATTGTGCGGTGATGTCATCTCCCCACAAATTGACACACACACACACACACACACACGCATACAGATAATCACCACAAGCGATCAACACAGATACTCATTCAGTACTCATTCGATTGGCAGTTACCGCTGCTCTCTTGGCTAGAATATTGTTCTCTTTCTTTATCTATCTCTCTCTCTGTGTGCTTGTCGTTGTGAACATTTGTTGTAAATTGTAAACAAACAATTCAAACGTTTTTAGCATGAAAATTCGTCTTGTCTTGAGTTCCCCTTCAACCAGTACACCCCCAATGCCGATCACCAATTAAAGCTACGCACGTTCCAAAGGTTCTTCCACTTTGCATCAATTGAATGCCGACGATGAAGCTGACTGCGCTGCTTTTGAGCTCCAGTCAGCCATCTGTTCTGAATGAGTAGCCATTGTCTGAAGAAAAAAACGGAGAAGAAACTTATCGGTGTTTGATTTTGATTGATTTTATCAATAAATTGCGGTCTATTTTCATTTCAACATCAGCTCAGCTCATGTTGCTTTCTCGGTGAACTTTTGTGGCTGACATACATACATACATACATGCAACATGCATACTTGTAGATAGAAAGAAACATATACAAATAGCGCACAGAGACACACACACACACTCATACTCGCTTACACAAAGCGGTCGCATCTTTTTGATTTCTCACATTTTTCTTGTAGAAAGTGGAGAAAATTGTAAGCGCACCTTTTGTGGGCACAACAACAACGAGCAGCCCAACCAATAACCAGCTAACAACAATCAACAACAACAAACAACGGCGATTGCTCTAACAACATTTTCGACCATGTGACGTCAGCAATGCAAAAATTTTTGCTTTAAAAATGCAAAGTCCTCTGTTAATGTCTCTGCCTGCGCAAGCAGCTATGTAGCTGTGGGTGGTTTGAGGTCATAGTCAGTGTTACATGTCTCCCACACACACACACACACACACACATAAACTCACGCACCTAGCCTGTTACATTGCTCTCTGGCTCTCTTTGCCTTCGTATCCGCTCGTGAGAACAACTCGTTTACCTTTTCGCGCAGCTTCGAACATCTGTTGTTATTGTATTTGCCACTGTTGTTGTTTTTGGCAACTTTAACAAACAGCAACGCCATGTGGATGTGGAATTCGTGTGGGGAAATGCCCAGCAAGCATCCAATCCAATCCATATGCTATTATATCTTTGGATTGCGCATACAAAGACCAGCTTAATTGGTTCTGAAACACTAAATAATCGTTTTATTGTTATTAAATTACAGCTGTGAACCGTTTGCATAGACAATATTGCGCCCAATTTGGTACAAAGTTGAAGGCCATATTATCAGTTGACATGTACCCCATATACAAGTGTATCTAAATATATACGCGTGTCTGTATGCGTATGCATTCATATGTGTGTGGGGGATCCTTGAAATGCATCGGTAAATGCATGTGTGTGTACATGTGCATTTAAGTCAAGTTTGCATGTAAAACTAGTCTTATCCAGCTAATTGGAATAAATATCAGTTTTGACCTTGTCAACTTATTGTATTGATAAACGGAACTGTAATTAGCGTTATTTACATTAAGCTTAGTGATAGTATATTGATTGATTAATTGCATTACTTGACTGAGTACAATTATTGAAGCAGTTTATTTAATCGACCTGGGAATATTTAAGATCATACTTCTAATAGCTTATATATTTGTATTTTTGTTAATAATAAAATATGCTAAGCTTTAAGTACATTATGTTTTTTTATCCAATTGATATGAAAATCAATTAAAAATATGTTGTTTTAGAATTACAGCGAGATAACAATTTCGAACCAATGTCGATAGCATCCACATGTCTTCCACAAACCTATAATCAAGCGTATAGCAATCAACTTTTGTCAGACTGCGCAGGTTTGTGAACTCGCTTACTCGTGTAGCTTTTGTGGACTCTAAGTTGGTTATGTGACCGCGCTAAAGTGTCCCAGCTAAATAGCAACACGATTTAAAAATTTGAAACAATTTCTGAACGTTTTCACTGTCGCCGACTCAAGGATTTTATCAGAATGCAAGTCATAATTAATCTAAAATTTAAAAAATGTATAATTTTGACTCAAACAAAGGGAAATCTTTCCCTTAAGCAAGCGCTGCTCAAATGGGCTTCCCCCATTATTTCTTTTCGGGGCTTCTCTAATTTCAGCTATGAATTCAGTTAAGAAATGCTTAAGTTACCGTTTAGGCCATTAAATGATCTGACAATGGGTCGTTTCCTCTAAGATTCGGTTGGTGTGCAAATATTTGAATGCATTGTTTACGTGAGACGTCCTTTTTATGGGACTCTTAGTCTTATCTCACGGCACTGGCCCATCCTATACCCTCCCCAATCCGTCGCACACATGAGAAATGTTAGCATATTCAAGTGATTAATGCGGCCAATGTTTCCCCTGAATCTGCTTTGGATGGCTGAAAGAAGGACAAGGAGGGTGTCTGCGTAACTTCTAACGGCGGTCGTAATTAAACTTGATTAATTGTTGAGTCTGCATAAAGGTAAAAATTGGCGTACGCATGATAACAAAACGGAAATGGAAATTAATTAATATGGAAACTCACGAATGATATAGGTCTAAACTCCTCAAACAACGATGTTCGCATACCCTGGAAATTAAGGCTTAACTGAACTCAATTTATCAGAGAGTAAGTTTAGTCCAGATTAAAAATGGAAAGTTTTAACAGATCGTCCAAATAATATCCTTATTTTATACCAATGCTATAGTTAAGATCTATCAGGTACTCTTCCTCTCAACTGTTTGCACCTGTCCAATTAATGCAGGTTGTAAGCGTCCTACGTTTCGTTTTCGAATCGTTTGCATTTCTGTCCTTAACAATTTCATAATCAGCAAACAAATAAATAAACAGCTGGGAAACTTTTTGGCTACTTTTTGCACCTTTTGCTCATTTTACACCTTTTTTCTCTTGTCCTTGCCCAAAAAGGGTTTCATTGTGCCTTGGCACGCAATCCTATATACTTCTATATGTATATATATATAATCAGCGATTGGAGGTGGACAGCAAAAAGCAAATAAACAAAATCAATTGATTGTGTTCACAAAAATAAGCATAAAGACCAAAGTTTCTGATTTGATTTCTGGTTTCATATACACTTTACCTATATACAAGGTGTAAGCGTGTTGAAAGAGATTTGATTTGATTTGTGGTATGTATATCATATATTATATACTAGGTGAAAGCGTGTGCAAAGGAATAATATCATTGATATATGATATATGATAATATCATTAAAATTAACCTTTTGTTTCTTAAGAGTTAGTTAAGCGCTTTGGAAGCAGCCCAAAACTATCTGCAAGGTATTCTAACTGAAGATTCAGCCTAGGATCCACTCCAGGAGAGAAAAGTAGATCTTAGCCCCATCTATCTTAACATGTCTCCAGATTAATCGGTAAACCAATAATAGTTCTGGGCTCAACAGAACTCAAGTCAGGCTTTGACAAATTGATAGAAAAACTGATTTTAATCCAATGTATCTAAAGAATTGCAAAATTTATGTTTCAATTTCCGTTTCGAGTTAGGTTTTCATTTTCCACAGTTTTATCTAAGAGCCAACATAGAAATAGTATCATCAACTTTAGTTGAATTCTAACTGAATATATAATCTATAATAATTCCATAAAGATATTCGATATTTCTTTGCTTTAACAACAATCTGGCCCAGTCTTGTGGCTTATCCTTCAATCTAGTTCAGTTTTTTAACATGTTACTTAACGCAGTTATATAAATAATTCATATGTTTCTCATCAGAGATGCAGCCCCTTATGTGAACTTCCTCTGCAAAGAGGCCACGCCCAACTAAAATCCAAAGAAAAAGGTAAAAATATTAACAGCTTTATCATGCACATAAGTAAAATCGCGAAGTGAAGTGAAGCCTCAGCGCCAAAGGGCAGCAAAAAAAAGCAACGAATATTAAATTGTAACCATATACGAGTCGGAGTCGGAGTCTGATATATAAATAATGAAAACAAAGGGCGCATAAATATCTGAAGATCGCTCGAATGTAGGTGGGAAAGAAGTGAATTGAAAATTATTCCCAATTCGTTTGCTTTTCTCATTATAATTGAGCCAAAAGTCGCGAATTCAACTCCTTCCCTCGGCTCTGGACCCAACCCAATCCTGAGCCTATTGCCAATGGCCAGTAAGATTGCGCTTACAGATTTCTTTGCCTGCTGCTTATAAGTGGTCTTCCTGTCTGACAATTAACTTTATATAGAAGCTTGTGATGCTCTTTATAAGAAATACACAAAGTACCTAGCAGAAAAATCATATTTACTTTGGCAACAACTGAAGAAAAACTGCAGCTAAAATTGAATGTAAATAAAACTTTGACGTGTCTTTTGAATATATATTTATTATATATATTATTGATATATATATATATATTACATAAGTCTGATTATTGTCTGTAACAAGTTCATATACTCTAAGAGTTATAAAAAGGGTATAAAAATGTTGGAATCAAAACCAAAACTTGAGTTTCGTTGTACTTTTTAATGAACTTGTATGTTAGTTCACCTCTTTGCCAGTTGATGATGTACATATATATATATATATATATATTGTATGTATACAGATATCAGTTACATAATAATTTGCATTGCATCACAGCAGGTGATGCATCTGAGTTAACATTCCGTATAAATTCAGTTAAGAGCTCTTCTTTGTTCTATTGTTAAGCAAATTTCTGGCCAGAAGCCGCAAGCAGCGATTTGCGTTTTGTTTACGAAATTCGTTTCCTTTTCTCTGTGTTTGCTCCTTAGACTCCTTATATTTAGAGTAGTATATATCTGTTGTTATAAATAAGAAAATAAGAGAAAGGCAAGCAACTAGAATCACAACGGAAGAAATATTTAATTTCGTTTTCAGCAAGAAAATGCAAATCAAATTTTCACTTCTTTGTTTACGTGCTTTCATTTTCTTGAAAGAGTTGCTTAAGGAAAAGCTGGGGAGGCAGGTCCTAGCAATGGAGCCTTTTGATAAGCAGATTATACGCTTCAACCTTTTTCTTTTTTTGTTTTCTTTTTTCTTTCATTTTCTCTCGCATTTTCTCGTATTGACAATTGTGGCATATTGTTTTCGGCATCATCAGAAAAAAAAGTTGCTATCAATTTACAATATTAAAATGATGGGACAGCCGATTGGCAGAACGCTTTAACCTGTCAGCAAATTGCAACTTAAAGCCTGTTTCTATACTCTTTAAAGATTCTAGATATATACTTCCAGCCATATATCTTTTATGGGACTGGCTCATTTGTCTTGCTTTGTCCGCAAACATTAGGAAAACAGAACGCAATGCCGCACCGAATGCTGATGGAGCATGTCAACCAAGGCAAACCTCCTGCCGCATGGGCAGCACGTCAGGATAATTAAGAAATTTTTCAATGCCCATTTGAGGAACCCAATTGAAGAGGGCAAAATGGAATGAAGTGACCGTTTTCCACTTCCCAAGTCTCAGTGCGGTTGGTGGTGCGAATTTCGTAATCGAAATAAATGAAAATTGATTGAATTCCATTAGTAGGCAAAGGCACTGCTGCTCGTCCTGCCTTTAGGACAACCGCCTGCAACTCAAATTAGGCAAAAACTAATGAGCCATGGGCATTACTACAGACACTTAGTAGGAGTATACGCCTGCCTGGGATGGTGCACTGGAACTTGCGCTCCAACTATCCATTTTCTTGGCAAAATTATGGCCTCAGCGAGCAGACGTCAGACATCATGCGCTTCATTAGATTCCCAAACTGAGGAAGATTGTTCGTTGAGTATCGAAATAATATGACTTTACCACATTTAGAAGCAAATTGTCTTGAAATGATTTGACACTAAAACGAAAGCAGTTTCTACTCCAGCTTTCTCCTGGCTGAGTCTCAGCATTCGGTATGTGCTTCGCATATGAAAATTATTCTGAGAAGCGAAATCCAGTAGAAGATACTATAAAGAGATATAACTTTACTTATGGAAAAGAGAATATTGTTATAAATTATATAATATTTATATATATTTTTACAGTAAACTTGAAGTGTAAAAAGATATCAGATTATTATTCGTCTGATTGTCTTCCAACTTCTTTATCTTTTGGCAATGAAAAAGCGAACAGTGAAGTAGCTGCTGCTGACTTGTTTGCCAAGTGGTTTCAATCCACATATTGAACCGTTTCTGATACTAATAAAAATCTCCAATCTATCCCTCTAGTAAATCTTCATCAAACTCTTTTTCTCACTCCCCTCATCTGCCCTACTGTACGCTATAAAATCTGTAAAATTTTCTTATTTTCAAGTTATCTCTTAAAAGAGATTTATTTGAAATGAATTTAAATTTAAATTGATTCAACATTTGGTTGCAAACCCAGAGAAACCCAATCAGAGCAATAAGTATTATTATTAGTAGGTGTCAGCTAAGGTGATGGAAGACTGAAAGTTTGATTGAACGAAGCTAAAGTATGGAATTGAGAGTCGATGAATGTGTATCAAATGCGAAAAGGATTGTGCATAGTGGAGGATATCTAACTACTATCTTTCTCTATAGAGAGTTCATGGAAGATCTACAAGGAAGAGAGAAATTCAAACGTGAAGAATCAACGTTTATGTTGCCACTTATTAAACTGTTTCTACTTTAGAAATTTTCGACTTCTCGTTAAGATTTTCTACACTTGAATCCAAAAGAAGTTGCAAATATTGAAAGTGAAACGTTCAGCAGTTAAAGTTGATGACTATTATAATAATATCAACTAAGTGGAAAGATTAACTGCCTTTGAGAAGCTCTTCATGCAAACTTCAGGTTCTTCTGGCTAGTCTTGAGAGGATTGAGTGCTTGGTGAAGGAAATTCGCTTATGTTGAGCAGAGAGCAGCTCTGACAGGATTGTCTGACTGTCCGTCAGTTAAATCAGTGCAACGCATGCGTGCAACATTCATCATCGTCAGTGGCAACACACGCCAACAGATTGTTGCAACATATTTTACGTGAGGGGTGCGTACCCCAACCCCCCAACCCCCCAACCCCCAGCCCCCCTCTGGCGTGTTGCCTGCGTTTAACGCGTGAAGATTTTTTCAATTTTTAGCGAAAATTACATCATCACTTATGCTGAATGAGATTTTGTCCTGGTGAATTATTAAAAAATTTCTTTGTCAACAAATCATTCGGTTTGGTGTGGGACGTACACTAAATAAGGTGTGCGTCACACACACACGATTTACATTGTGTGTGTGTGTGTTTGGGAAATTTAAAAACGTCGCAAACAAATTTGTTACCGTTGAGGGTTGTTACTCTTTCTGCGAGGGAGTGTGTTGACTATTCGAAGGGCCTTTGAGCCCGATGATGTATCGCATGAGAGTCCAAGGCAGAGAATCGTTTTTAAACATAATTTTGTTTGCCTGACACTTGGCTTAAAGTTTGTTCGCTGCTTTAAGCCATAGCCGAAAGTATACGCGTATTTTCATTGGAGCCTGCGGCAGTCGTTGACAAATTCAATAATTTTTCCCATTACTGGAGCATTTTTGTGGGCTTGTTCTCTGTCTCTGGACCGAAATTGATTGACGTTGAAAGAAAAGACGACAATCTGTGGGAATAAATTTAATTTCACTCGCACAGAGCGCACAGAGCTCTCCATAGTCGAAATCGACACCTGCCCAGACGCCGGAAAATAATCAAAATAAAATATGGATTTTTCTTTTTGCTTTGTTCGCGCGCACCTTGAGGCGCCCCCAAACGAGGCAAAGGAAAATGTGTGTGGAGCCGCATTAAGTGGAGTCTACCAAATCGCAATTTGTCTTGCCTGATGTGGGGCCCTTTGCATGTGTCTGCGTGTGTGTCTGTGTGTGTGATAGGACTTGATAGGCCGTAGTTTTAAGCTCCCCAACAAACAAGCGGAAGTTGCCCGTCGGGTGGCAGTGGGGCGGGCCGCGTTAATACTTGAAAATTTGTGTTCAGGCTTTGCAGTTAGCATTTCCCAGCAGATAATGCAGCAAAGCTGCTTTCCACCATCACAATGGGGGGCCACTGCCACGCCTCTAGTATGTATTCCATAAGCCCAAATGCTAGTTATATTGTCATAAAGGGTTCCTGCTTCCTGCCCCACCCCCCAGGACACTCTCAGCCCCATGAAGTGCTGCTCCTTAATAATCGCACCTAAGCCTAATGATGGAGCACTGGGTATACTGATAACTCAAGTGTGGAAATAACTCCATTGTTATAATTCGATTACTTTTACTTTCAAGGCATCTATTCTATGGCCTCGAGATGAGTGAAACTGCTACTTTTGAGTCACAGTGACAGCTGCGACTGCTACTTTTGGATATCTATGATAGATATCCTTATCCAAATGGTAAAAACTTAGCTCTAAATTATGTGTTGAGAAGTTTCTATTCTTGTTTAGTTAATAGAATTAAAGTCTTTTAGTCGCCGATTCTAGAATTCTGTCAATGCCGTCTTAAATATAAAATCTCTTAAATATCTCTGGAAGATATCGTTGATCTTATAAATTGGCCAACTCTAATGTGAACTGTTACTCTAACACATCCATTACTCAATTCTCCTTAGAGAAGAATGAATGTTTACTGGCAGCATAAGAGTATATTTGGATTTTTTTCACTGAGGCAGCAAAAGTCTTAAGGACCAACCTGGTTAAACTGCCTGAAAAAGTGAGTATGGTGACAGAATCAGCTGTTGTTTGTCTACTCTTTGTTATTAAAGTAAAAGAACAAAGGTGAAAGAAGGAAACTCAGTCCCTTATTGAAGCTTATACAAACGATTCAGATAATTCTGCGGTGGTTGCAATGACAACAGAACTTCTCAGTCCAATGAAATGGAATTATAATCTAAAAAGTTGTACAAATATTATAAATAAAAGCAGTTAAACTTATGTGGTATATTCATTTTAGACATTGCTAAGAATTATCTATTGTTTTTATCAAGTATTAGCCAGCAATTCTTTCATTTCTTTCACTAGTTTGGACATTATCTACGCCGATCTGGATAGAAGCTCTTAAGCTTGAACCGAACTGCCAAGTTTTTCTATGAAACCGACTACCCACTGAGCTGATACTAAAGGTTATATTTAAAAAGAAAATCCGAATTGGTGCTGCCATTTTGATACCTTCATCAGGTTGGGATGAAATATCAAAGGACACTTGTAAGGGCTTGGTATAAGATAAAAAAGTGAGGAGGATACTTTTGGGATAGAGAAGAGAAAATAACAAATTAAAAGCACTTCGAACTGTAGAACTGTTGATCTTTTGATAAAATCTGGATAATAATGTTAACATTATCATATGATATTGAAAAATGGAAACATATTGCAAGATTTCGAAGAAGATATCGAAGTAAGGCTTATTGCGTGGCGAAGCTAAAATATGTAGAGTAAATTTTTCACTGGCTGCTTTGGCTTGGGCCAAGTAACTATGCAATTGGCTATCAAAACGGCCAGAAGAGACTGTGAACTAATGTTAGTTTTTGTGACTGAGTCAACAATCTATGTTCATAGTTCCAATTAGTTACAATTTGGAAAGCCGCTTAGAAGAGTTAATCACAGCTGGAACAAACTGGTTAATTTTTCTGCAATTGAACTGTTTTATATAATTTCATATAAAGTTATTACCAACAGGCCAGTTGCTGCTCTGATTATAAACATGTCATTGTGTAACGTGCTTCGAAAATAGATTAAAATGCAGAAATTACAGCAGCTGAATCTAACGAGTTTCCACTTAGTTTGTAGTTATCCGAAGTAATGCTCTCAGCAATAAATTTCATCCAAGTATTTCTACTTCCAAAACTTTGTGCACTGTACATATACATACTTATATCTAGAATATATTTGTATATATGTATGTACCTATGGTGTCTGTGAGGCAAAAGGAACCGCAAATAATTGCGATTGGCGTAAAAGTGTAGAGGGCAAACATTCTTAGCCGAAATAATTTGCGCAAATGGAATGCAAACTGGAAACTTCAGACTCTCCGACAAACAGTTACCCATTTCAATAATGTTTCACACACATGCGAACGTGCTGGAAAACTATTCGAGAATAGTTTACGGAAAACATGTACAGAAAAAAAAAAGAAGAAATGTATTGAAGTGCAATAAATTGGAGTTGAACACAAAACGAAACGAAACGAAACCAAATCGATACGAAAATGGGAAAAAGTTTTAATTACCCATAAAGATGTTCATACACGAAACAAACCGAACTATGAGAATAACTACTGGAAGGAGACTGCGAAGTGCTAACAAAATGATTCCATGGAGAATTTGTTGTGGTTATAGACCTTTTCCGGTTTTGGTCGAGGCGTCCGGTTTGTAATCAGGCTCAATGAAGCAGCAGCCCTCAAGCAGCCTTGGCTCATAAAGTGCATAAAGCATAAAATTGGCTAATACCCACACACACACACGCACACCCATACCCACTGTAAACAAGTAAACGTCTGTTTATGTGGCGAATTTTTTGGTTTTAGCCATTTCGTTGGCCACACTCGAGTAACAATTTCAGAAATCAATGGCCAATAAGTAGGCAACACATTTTCTGGTCAGTCATTTCGTTGTGAGCTGTTGAGCGCCTCAATTTACGCCCCCTCCTTAAGCGCTGCCGCCCACTTTGCACTGTCATCCCACTGGCTGTCCACGCCCTCGAGATATCTGTCGAGTTCTTGTTGTGTTCTTGAGCTCGAGAAGTTAAGAATTCAATTGACCACAAAATCAAGATTATTATTCGAGCTTGCGAGCCAACTGTGGCAGCTGCCCCAACCACCAAGTGGCTGCCACACTCCAAGTGGATCATCCTCTGGGACAGCCGGAACTGCTGCCAGCCATTACCCCGACTGATGCATGCGTCTTGCCAGTGGATATTGGCGCTATGACGCGCTATACACAAGTGATGGGATAACGAGTTGGGAATTATAAGATGACAACAGTATAATTCAGTTTTAAGTGCCAAATGTCTCTTGAAATGTCTCGTAAATACTATATAAATACTATATAATATCGTAAGAGTGTATAAGTTGACATTAAGAGGTAATCGTAGATATACTCATTGGTTTATATTCTATCAACTTTTCCTATATACTTTATATCTGTTTTCTTAAACCAAATCTCTCTTGAATTGATGAACTTCTCGCTTTAGGATACTATAAATACTTTATAATATCTAACAGATTGTAAGTTGACATTAAGTGGTAATCGTATATCTATATCTATACCTTGTGTTATACTCTATCAACTTTTCCCATACATTTTCTATCGTTCTTCTTAATTTTTTCAGTTATTCTTCAGTCTCAAGTAAGAGATATCTCTTGGATTGAAGAACTACTTGTATTAAGATAAATACTATATTATATCTGACAGATCATAAGTTGATTTTAGGAGATGTATATATAGATAAACATATATAGCTTTGGGTTATCTTCTATCAATCTTTCATATCAATTTTTTATTCAGCATCCTTCGATTTCAATTTTTTAGTTTTAAGTACCAAATGTCTCTTGGAATTGATTGGATAAATACTATATAATATCTGACAGATCTAAAGTTGACATAAAGAAGTCTATATATGTATATATAGCTATGCCTATTCCTTAAGTTATCTGCTATCAACTTTTCTTATATCTTTTCTCTATAGCTTCTATTCTTCTACTTCAATTCTTCAGTTATTCTTCAGTTTCAAGTACCAAATGTCTCTTGAATTGATGACCTACTCGTATTCAGATAAATACTATATAATATCTGATTATAAGTTGGTATTAAGTGGTGTTTTTGAATATAGCTATGCCTATTTAATCTTTTATATCAGTTTTCTATCTAGCATCTAGCATTCTTCTTCAATTCATCAGTTAAGCTTCAGTTTTCTTGGTAAGAACTAGAACAATTGCTATGATTGTTTTGAATATAATTCTTATAGGATCAATATATGATATATAAGCCTGTAGATAGACTATAGCTCAAGATTAACTTCAAAAGAAACTTCACATCGAACTGCTTTTACATTGTATCTTTTAAATCTTCCCATGATAATTAAGTACTATTATATATATATATAATTTCCATATGTCTATAATATATACGATCAGAGAGTTTGTGTTAACTTTCAAATGATTCTGTTTGCTGTCATTTGACAAGCACCACTCAATTAGCAGTTCCATCAAAAGCATAATATACTCATGCTCGTGGTAGTGGTGCTAGTCCATGCCCAGAACCAATATTCAGTGTCCAGGAGCCACCAGGCGGGGTCGGGGTCGGGGTCAGTTTTGGTTAATTGAAAGCAAACAAAGCAGCGGAAATGTTGGTCAAACACGCAAAACGGTGAAAAGTAATGGGAAAGACCCAGACAACCCCTAAAAATTATTTATGTTTCATATATTGACCATTCATTTTGGCTTTTAACGCTCTGGCACAACGGAGCTGGGGGAGAGGGAGGAGGAGGAGAAGGAGGAGGAGGAGGTATCTGTGTGGGTGCGCCTATGACCGACGACAATTTATTAAGTCGTGGGTCGGGTTTTTGGTATTTAACATTTGTTTGGTTATGTCGAGGCGCCTGCCACTGATTGTTGGTGTCGCCTTGCTCGGAAATTTGTGAAATTGTATCGTCGTCCTGCGCCTCGTGGTTGTAACTTAATTAAGCGCCTGCCAAGTTAGTTCAGGACACAGCCAAAAGCAGAAGCCAGGCGGCCAATTGACACGGTGACACCAGCGCGTGCTGAGACCCAGAGTTATACACTTCCATGCATATCCTGCATGTTTACATAATTCACCGTTTCCTTGACTTATCTTCAATCGGGTGTATTCACTTTCTAAGCTGGTTTGCAACTCAGAACGTAAGTTAAAGGTAGAATCAATTTGGAGGTTTCTAATCACAGAGAAGTATCTCTGATCTCTTATTCTTTATCATTTGATAGGTTCGAAGTACCAAGAAATATCTTTCAGATACAAGTAAATATCTGAAATCTTCAATCTTCAATGTGCTGTATCTATTTTCTAAACTAGTTTGCAAACTCAGAAAGAAACTTAAAAGTTAAATCAAAAGTAGATGTTTCTAATCACAGAGAAGTATCTCTGATATTATCTTCTTTACCATTTGATAAGATCGAAGTACCAAGAAATATCTTTCAGATTCAAGTAAATATCTTTCAGATACAAGTAAATATCTTTCAGATACAAGTTGATATCAATTGATAAAACCAAAGAGCATCAACTCTATAGAAGAATATGTTAAAGTTGAAAGTAATAATAGTTCTTTATAAGCCGTAAAGGGTATTCAGAGTGCGCTGTGGCAGTCACAGGTCTTGCAGCCCTTCTTTTAGTGCCATTTCATGTTGAGGCAGCATAATTTTCAGGCATTTAGCTTGACCAGGCCGGAAGCATTTGGCTTAAATGTCTGGTCATTTGTAAATAGTTCGTGTTTCTTGGCCAACACTTGACGGAAATGAGCAAGAAATGAGCCACAGTTAGTGTCCGCTGCGGTGAGAAATGGGTTGGGGATTGGACAGACAGCGGGAAGGACGAAGGACCACAAAAATGTCACGACTCTCACCTGGAATGGAAGGTTTAGCCCTTGGCCTGGGCCACACCACACAGAAATTAGCACAACATTAAATTACACGATTTGTTCTCTCTGATAAGAGTCTTATGTATATATTTGTTAGCTATGCCTGACATGAGTTATGATCTCCTAATATCTGGGGTAGTAGTGCTGGCTCTGCCTAGTGTTATGCATATTTTATGCGGATGTGGTGTGTCCTTTAATAAGCCGAGTATATAAATTAGTTACTCTTAATACTCTTTAATTAGGTCAATGCTTTTTGGGTGTACTCGCTGGGGCTTGTCACATTCATAACTCTTAAGAGAAAGTTTCTGTTTCTCTTTGTTCCATCTATAAGGAGGCTTAACATTCAAGGATATGAAACAAAGAAGAATCACGTGATGTTTGCATATGAATTATATATGAATTTACATAAATGTGATGTAAAGATCTTCTGAAAGGGATAAGGAAATCTCTCCTAAGGAAAAGTAGAGTAAAGTTTAAGAAAACTACACGGAAAGCGAGAAGATTGTTCCTAGGATATATCTGTCTATAGGATATATGATGTATTTAAGCCGACTTCAGCTCATTTAAAATGAAACACATTCCAAAGTGCTCTTTGAATAAAACTTGCACAATTAGCCAAGTTACTTAGGGGGGAGGCTTGCCGTAATTTGGCCATTGGAACTTTTCTTTGGTAGATTTCATTCAAATGGCAAAACATTTGTAACGGAGCACTTCCAAAGAGTCAGCTAGTCAGCTAGTCAGTTAGCCAGTGGGGCCTACGTCCCTGTGGTCGTTCATTCTATTGGCCTGCATCATCAATAACTCATGCCAGGCCAATTTGTATACTTGGACAGTTTTGCGTTTGGCGCTCTCTTGACTTTTGGCCAGCGCCGTTGACTGCGTTGGTGACTGCGACGGTGACGGTGACGACGACTTCGTCGAAAGTCGAAACCAATTCGAAACTCATGAGCATGGCCTATGCTCTGGCAGTGGCTCAGCATCTGAGCCACATTTCAAAAACAGTTTCCAAGACATAAATCACTTAAATGCCCCAACAGCTCTGAAACGGAACAGTTCGATTTGCCAGCTTCGAAGTATTTCCATACACTAACCGAGGGTATAACACTTCGCACATCAAATGTGTAAATTTTCAATAAGGTATATCAGCAGTTGATAAAGCAATGTCTCTAGTTAGTTTTCTAGGCAAACTAGTTTTGCTCTTTTCTGGACATATTTAACAAAAGTTTGTACAGTTGCTACAATTAACTATAAGTATTTGGTATGATCTGTTCCTGAATCTGATTACTACTATAGATGAGCATCTGGAAAGATCGATAAAGGATTGAGACTTGTGTATAAAGAGCGTCTCTGTTGAACAGTTTTTGGCTAAGCTGGAAGTACTATATACTATATCGATTAGCTATCACAGAAATCTATCTGAAATGATTCTAACTGTGACTACAAGGATGTAAGGACTGCAAGGTGTCCTTTATAATATAGTGAAAAGATGATTGATATATAGATTGTATATAGTATACAAATTCCGATTCGATTATTAGTAAAAACTGCTCTGAACAAACTTATGAAAGATTCAGCTCTTAAGTCTAGAAATTTTCTTCGTTTGCTCTCAAGAATTATATTTATATTATATACATTATATCTTTAATAGATCTATTATATATATCATAGTATATAAGGGTATTTAGTTTTCGGTATTTCGTACACTTTTTTCTAGTTATTTTTTCTTCTAGTCTGTGGTTCATTTCGCTTCTAGTTTTATCATAGGCAAAAATTGATTTTTTGTTTTTCCTAGCACAGAAATAACGATAAATTGAGCAAATGTCAGTGTGCAGCACAATCCCCCCTCTCCCACGCCCCCAGAACCCCTTCCATACCTATCACTAGCTCAGGCTGCAGAGTTGAGTTATAACTGCACTTGATATGTGGCTGACATGTTACCCTCAGTAGAGCTGCTCCAGGTGAGAGGCAGCTCACATCGTATCGTATATCAGTTAACTTCATCTTCATTCTTGGGCTTAGCTTGTTTTGGCCATATCGTCGCCTAATTTGTGCAAAATTGAGATTTATTGTCAATTCTTATACTCAGAGGAAGGGGGAAAAAAACTTTTTGCCAGCAAATCGCAGAAAATGTCGAACCCTTTGCGAAAGTATTTTGAATATTTATAATTATGATTAACGAGCAGCTAATGACTTGCACTTTATTCCCAATGACATATCAATGTCAGCGCCTTATGAATGTTGCTCTTTCATTTGCATAAGCCAAAGCTAAGGCCCAATGCCAGCAATTGATGCAGAGCTCAAGGCCCACCCACACAGTTTAAATTTGAACATATTGCAGTGGAAAAACAAACATAACGACAATTTCACGCAACAAATGTTTCGATTAAAAACATTTTCTGCAATCCACAAAAACCCGCCAAGGGGTTGCCAGTCAAAGGGGAGGAAAAACACGCCCTGCTCATATGTGCAAAAAATGTACAGAAAGATATCTATGGACATACATACATACATAAGAAAATGGGAAATACAATCGCAAGTGAAACCCCAGAAGCTACACACAAAACTTTATTTGATATTTGCCGAAGTACGACAATGAATAATAACTACAAACACACATGTGGAATGCATCTGGTAGCAAAACTGCCAAAACTGCAAAAAAATAAAAGGAAAATAAAAAGAAATCTAGCAAAGGAAATACCCTTCAATAGCAAATCGTATAGGGGTGCTATTAAAGTGTTACTTTATTTTATGCTCTTTTGCTTTAATGGCCAAATTTTATTTCTGCTTGGGGGAAAATAGTAAATTTTCAGACAGACAGTTTGGCATATCGGCTAAAACAATTAGTCGCATTAGTAGAAGTTTATTTGATTTGCGTAAATATTGATTAATTATCTGAACTTAACAGATAAATAATATATAGTCTTAGCAGACACTCAACAGCTTAAAAGACAAAACATTCATTGAGTTTTATGAGTACATTTCTTCATATATTTCTGTATATATTTCTATCTTCCAAATAAAAATTGAAACTTTCCTTTTAACACTTTGCATAAAATATATATTTTTATTGGCAAATGTCAGTTGATTTCTGACTATTAGTTGTACTACCAACTTCTCTCTAAGACCTCATCTTATAAACCTTTTCGAGTGCTCTGTGTTGGCTATAAAAGACTTTTTCGAGCTCTCAACTCAGACTCCTCTTTTCTTATTCTTAAAAACCACATTCTTAACTTTTTGGAACGTAGTAATCAAAACTAGTAGCTAAACTACCAGCTAACTAATATAACTAGCTTTAGTCCTAGTGATTTGATTGAATTTTTCTATATTTTTCCTAGTCCTCAAAACAAATGTTGGAGCATTTAATACATTTATATTGAATACCAAACTTTTACTTTAATTTTATATTAAAATAAAATTCGAAATATTCAAGTCCTAATTTCAGTTTAATATAATTTATGTTAATTCTATTTTAATCTTTTCTATTGATTACTTTTCTTTATTGTACGACTGTTAAAAGTTGCCATTAAATAAAGAAATAAATAAAAGTTAGTCGCATGTCCTGCAAATCAATCTTGAATTACTTCACAGCATTAAACTTGCTTCTAAGTCCAAACTTATGATTCGAAAAGTTGCTTAATGATCTCATTGGCAGATCTATCTTCATATATTACATATGTTAGACCATAAAAATAGTATCTCCAGCTGATCTGTAGCAAATTTCTGTATAGATGCCAAACTATTTCCTATTGTGTGCGACTAACAAAGAAACTGCAATCACTTTAAGTGAAAAGCGCAGAAGTTGTAAAAAGAAAACTTAAGTTTGGGTTTTTGCAGGAGTAGTAGTATCAGTTTTGTGCCGCCATTTTATTTACACCGTTAGCTGCAGCAGACGCCATTTTGTAGCAGGCAGCAAACTAAAGGCGACCTGTGTGCACTGTATTTATTGCTATTCCGAAGAAGGACTTCTGTGTCATATTTATCAACGTCTGTGGCAAATAATTTTATTAACTTTTGCACAAAACTTCAAGGCGATTGAGAGAGGGAGAGAGGGAGAAGGGATGAAAGGTTCGCTACTCATAGAAACTGTGAACTGTTCGTGAAAAGTTTTGGTACTCCTCCGGTACAGGTACAGGTACAGGTACAGTCGCAGTCTCAGTCCCGTAATTGCAGCCAGACCAGACCCAGCTGGCCGATGTCTGGGTGCCGGCAACTTTGTGCTCTACTATCTGCAGTGCATATTTTATTATTATCCTTTGCGCAAATAAATAGACTTTTGCGCAAATTACAAAGAGCACAACTAACTGCCGACTTTAAGTTGATAGTTCGACGAGGGCTGCGAAACGTGGCAACTCTGGCAGAGAGCGTCCTATGCCGTTTGTTGTCGCCAGCGACAAAAACTTTCCTCAGATCTAATCAAAAATTCACTTAAAAAGTTTGCGCTTGGCCCCCCCCGGCTCCATGGCTCCAAAACGAAATGACTCCAAGTGCAACCTCCACTCGCCTCTCATTGTTGCACTTTCATTGTAACGTCAAGTACAGTCGAACAGCCCCTCCTCCCTCCCCCCACCAAAGGCAAGGCAAACGGCTAATGAAATGTCCCCTTGACTGCTTCAAGGTAAAACTTAAATAATCAACGGCCATTTTTGGTAGTTTTATGAGCTGTAAAATCTGACGCTAAACGAGGCTTGAAGAGAGCTTAAGCCGCGTTGAAGAACGGCTTTTAGCTTGTCTTTAAGAGAAAACAAAAATATATATATTTAAGTTGTTCTATCAAAAATCATAAGTCATATCAAACATCTACAAATGGATTAAGTTTAGTTCAGTATTTCTTGCCTTGAGATTGACCTTGATCTGAGTAAAGACGATCGTTGCAATATTGATAAGGTTTATATTGAATAATTCCTACCAGATAGTTCCAATATATTCATGTATATAATCATAACTAGTTCATTCCGTTTACTCTCATTCAATCGCTCCTATAGCAAATGGTCTGAGAGAACTGCAAAGAACTGGACTTAGGATGTCTGATTTCCTACCAGATAGTTCCAATATAATATTATATAATCGTATATAATATATTCATGAATATAATCGTAATAACTAACGAACTGGTTCATTCCGTTAAACCTCATTAAATCGCAAATAATCTGAGGGAACTGCTAGGAATTTAGATAAATAAATTGTACAATATCAAATTTGTTTCGAGAAACTATAAAAAGTATCTTAAAGTTTTATTGGTCATTAAAATTATTATTGAATTACATGAAATGTTATTTGAATTAAGCTTTATTAAATTGGTGATGCTCAGATTAACACACTTCTTATTTATTTGAGATAACTTTGTTATAGGAATATTGATAACGAATACTTTTGACATACAAATGCGAAATTGAATTAAAACTTGAAGAAAGTTTTACAATTTTTAATTTGACACTTAAAACTTGAGAAAGTTTTCAAAGATTTCCCTTATACTTATTTAGCGTAGGTTTTATTTCAATTTCATTGAAATCCATTAGGTTGGCTAATAGACATTGATACACAAACTGTCAACAGCAACTGTTGCAAATGAACAGCAACAACAACAACAACAACAAGGACAGCTGCAACATAATTTACAATTCAAAATGTTTCTCATCTCAACTTAAGTGACATAAATAAAGTGGCAATTTCAATGTGAAGCGAGAAGAAAGTAAAATTCTTAAGCTGAATGAAGCAACTTTGGTTGAAGGAATACCCCTAACCTATCCCTGTAACAAACCCAAACAATGCCCTGGGAAATTGCAGCTAAATTTCGCGAATACACTCAAAAATTTTCAAGTGCAACGTTATAAAGGAGGAGACCTCCTGGTCAGGAGATCCTCTGCTTGCCTGTCTGCTGATTTTTATATTTTTTTTTCATCCTTTTCCTTTCATGAAATTTGCACAAAATTGCAAATAAGTTGCAATCAAGGTGCAGAGGCTAGTAACTTCACTGTCTCGAGGAGTACGAGGAGTGCGAGGTTTGCGGGCTGTTCGGGGGATTGCATTTCCCTAAACGCCGTCGCGTCTGGAAATCAATTTAAGTTAACTCAAGTCTATTGTTTCAGCGTCTGTTGGCGCTTTAAAGAGGGCAACAGTTTCTCCGGGGAAACAGTTACTCGGTTTCCTTTGAGACGGGCGACGCTTTGTCCCAAGGAATTTTTATGAGCTGCCGTTGTCGCCGTCGTCGGCTTTCTATCATCAAACTACAGACTCCGTCTCGCTTGTTAATATTTCACCTAGATTGATACTAAAGAAGGAGCTGAAGGAGCGACAGCGTGCTACCAACTGGCATCGTCCTAGCAAAAGAATTTCATTATATGCACCCAAAGCCAAAGGACAAAGACATGTTTTTAATAGTTTCGCATGTTTGCACAGCCACTTTTTCTCTATGGATATTTTCTACTTTTTGTTTCGCCTCTTTTTTTCCTAGACCTTTCTATTTTTTAGTGTGCCCAAAGTTTCCAGATTTTTGCTTTGGCAATTTGGATAGCTGCATATTTAAGCAGCTCGACGGCAAACTTAGGTCTTCGGCGACCATAGCTAAATGTGGCGGTACATCCAAAATTAAATAGATTCAATAATTTCGACTTTAATAAGTTTCATTTCAACGGCTACTAATATTCATTTTAAAGCTTTCAGCTTAGACATCAACACATTCATACCCTACCCAGAGGGGTTTAATGGGTTGATGACTTCATCTCTGTGTTCTTAAAACGTGGCAAATTCCGGTAACAAATCTAGAAAACTGCTACCGAGTGTACGGGCTTCCACTTACCTCTATATCAACAGTGACAAATCGCAGATTCCCGCATAAAAAAGGGTATTCCAATAAACGGCTGAAATATTTATTTATATTTTAATACAATTTCAAATTTTATAATTAATTACTTACATTTGTGCTCTGCCCGCGTCGTTGACTTATCTGCCTTCACTCGTCGGTAGCCTTTTTGGCATTGACGCGGCCGCAAGCTTAGCTTAATCGCACAACTACTGGCTGGAAGCTCCCTGCACTCACTTGGGTGCGAGCGAGATGCAAAATAATGGGGGAAAACGGAATTGCCGACTACCGTTGCAGTATTCCCACGCGATACAGCAATACAGTGGGCAATATTAAATATGGCGCGCAGTAAATTTTATCTAAATCCGCGACGCAACACAAATGCAAAAAAATCTTATATAAAAGTCCATTTGCAGCTATATAATTATTTAGTGAGGATAACTAAACTGATCAGGGAAAACCTATCCTAAATTACATATTATTTATAGTATATGTATGTATAAGCGGGTAATATAAATAATTAATAAAAGAGAAGGATAAAAAATACTTCAGGGTGATAAACAAATCAACAAGCTGACATGACAAGACCCATTTACACCGGGCTAAGACTTGTAAATAAGGTTAGGATAATGCCTATATACACCTATTTCAAAGAGAGCAGCACCTTAATATGTATATTAAATAAATGATCGGCATAATAATTATTAAATTTGTGGTTCAATAACCACAAAGCCGGCAGTCTTTAAACTGCAAACAACAAATACTATTAATTTTTTTCAAATTTACTATAAATGGATTTTATCGGAATCAGTAGGCTAGGCCTGATAAGATTTTGTAGTACTCATACTCAAACTCAACTGCTTATCAGCTCTGTCGCTCAGCCCTCATCTACAATATATATATAGAACTGGGAACTGAATCAAATAGTTTGAATTATTATTGTATGATAAGCGTATTCGTATCACTATCGAAAGCAAATTGAAACGGCGTTTAGTCGTCTAACGGATGTGGAAGAGAGCGGACCCTCAAATGGAATCGAATATATTTGTATTGTTGCTGTTGCTGATCTGCTGGACGCAGAGTGGTCAATCACAGACACAACCACCAAATAAACCGACAGTTCCGTCCTTGAAGGCCTTCAACTGCAAAACTGATGTTCCTCCGAAGCCTTTTATTGTTCAATTCGTAAGTATTTCTATAAATTTTTCATAATTATAATAAATAAGTATATATGTATATACATTTTAGATGCAAGGTGTGTGGTACGAGGCGGCTCGAGTACCCGGTAAGGATGTTATGAAGTGTCTAAATGTGACAATTCCAGGAAGTGTTGATAAAAGTCTGGATCTAGAATTGAATTATATTCAAACAATCGGCAACGATTGGCAGGCTGTCAAGGAAACAGTTTCATTTCCATGGAATTCAGATACTCAGAACAGCACATTCTCTTTAAACTACCCCAGCCCAATGATAAATATTACAGTCGTCTATAAGTTGGTATTCGCCGATCCCAGATCCATAGCCATTCTATGCGGCTACTCAGGCATCTCTCCTATTCCGCTCTTGAAGATGTTTTCGCGACAGCGCATTGTCAGTGATAAAGTGCGTCAATTAATCCAAACTGAAGCCGATAAAGGTGGTTTTGGTGACCAAATTATTTGGACGGAACAAAATCCGGAGGAATGCAATGCTGCAATGCGTCCAGTTGCCACAATTTTCACAGTTTTGGTACTGGGTGTTGCATGGTCTCTATCGAATTGAAATTATTATTAATCTTGTCGATATTGGTTTATATTATAGTTCTGTGTTAGTCATTTATTATTCAACACTTTAGGCTATTTTGATAAGGAATTCTAATTGATTTGATTTAAAGAGATTTAAGATTTATCTGTAAACTATAGTCTGTCGTTATTAGTTATATATGTTTATTATTTAATATATTATTGAGCTGCGCACAAACTATAAAATCTGAGTCATGCTGACATTTGGAAATTACTGTTCTCATTTCAAGATAAGAGTTGCAAAAAAGTAATTCACACATGCAAAGCCAACCAATACTATCTCCGAATAACATTGATTCAGGTACGAGTACTCAATATATCAATAAGTATTAATAACTTAATAGTTGAATGTCCACTTTATTTTTATTTTTAAGTTCTTCAAGTACATATTGTTGCACTATTCCTATGTGGAATCCGACTGAATTTGTTTTTAAACTATTTGCCCAACAATTTAACATCAATGTAGTGTTTCGTTTGTTTGTACAACTTTTCATGCATAGTTTCATAACACAATAAGCTGCGTGCAGTTGCTTTGTTCTCTCTGCTCCAGAGGTTCGCTTTTTGAACCCCTTACCCACTAGAAATAACAGTAGAACGGGTATGATAAACTTTGCAAAAGTAAGTAACAGGCAGAAAAATCTGGTCAGCCTATTTTCGCCTGCGAGCTACAACAAAGTCTACAACAAAATCTACAACAAAGTCTACAGCAAAATCTACAACAAGCATAGCTGTTGGGCTCGTATATGACTTGTCAGCTACCCAAAAAAATCACACAAAGCATATGTACTGAGAGAAATACAAAGTAATAGACGAAACATATAATAATATAATATGTAATAATATAATATAAAATAATATAATATAATATACATATATTCTTTAATGCAACATCACATGCAACATAATATAAAATAATAATATAATATATATATTTCAATGCAATATCGCTGAAGACAAAACGCAACTATTGAAGCTTTAGTCTTGTGTTTCTATTTCCTCAGTGTACAAATCCATGCTGGAAACTAACGGTAGTTGTTTTTTGCACTGCGATCGCGACTCGCGACTCGTGACCGATGCTCGAGCATCGTATCTTCTCGTATTTTGTTGTTGTTTGCCCGACGAAGTCGCTCAAGCCGACTTGCTAGCAGCGCTATCTCTGATATGTCTATACAGGATGTATGTGTATAGGGTATCTCGTAGTCGTGTACACTCAAAGAGAGCATTCATAGTTTTTCTCTCCTTCTTTCTAGCTGATAAGCGATTTGTATTAAATCAAGCATACGTATATTAAGCTAGCCGAGTGAGTTGCATTTATATGCAGCGGCTGTGGGGGAGGGGCTGGAGAACAATCAGGGGTCAGTGGTTCGACTTTTGAGGGCAGCGGCACGCCCATAGCTCAATAAGCTCATACAAGTAAAATTATGTAGCGTGCAGTAAAGTAAGTTGAGCAAAAAATAAAAGTCGACAAGAATAAAAATTGGCATGGCACGATGAGGAATTTTCCATTTTCTTGGCAATTTTCATTTTCATAAACTCTCTGCGGCCAAAATGGGGGCAAAATAAAGCGTATGGACTGAAAATGCTTTAAGTAGCGCTGCAAGCGTTTTACCTTCAGCTTTAGCTTTAGCTTCAGCTTCATTGGTTTTTTGGGTGCGCCAATGCTGGCGAGCGCAAGGCGGATTGGAGCTGGTCAGCTGGATAGTTGGATAGCCATAGAGCTCTTCGTTCAGCTCTTAGTTTTCCGCCAGTCTATGGATTGGAATCAATGGAGTGCAAATCGTGGTGCAGTGGCCACTTTCATTGATTTGATGCGTTTGCGTGCCGCTTGCGGTTGTTGCATGCTTGACTTGATTGCCACACTACCACACACCAATGCCACACCCCCTGCCACAGATTATACACTACAGCAACAAGGGAGAAGATGTCGCTCTACGTTCTAGCTGTTTACCCAAAGCAAGCCAAGTGAAATTGAAAGCCCTTTTGGCTACCATAATTGTGCTTAGTTCTTGTTGCGAGCTTCGTTCATGTTGGCTTTTGGTAATGGGACAAAACTATGTGCATGTGTGTGTGAGTGTGTGCACAACATGATTACTTGGCCCAAGCCTATTCGACGTAAATCATGCGATGAATCTGCAAAAATGGCACAAACATGCAAGACCAAACCAAAAACCCCTCCCCCCCCTATCAAATACCCAAACTACAATACACAAAAGAGAAAGTTAATGTAGCACATGAGGTCGATACGAGCCAAAGAGTTATAAGGCCTTAAAAATGGGCCTGTGTACGTGGTTCAATTACTTTTGACATTTCTTTTAATAAATGTACAGCACGCTTCAGGGCGCACACCTTCTGCGTGTGTCTATAAAAAAGGACCTTAAAAAGTACCTATGACAGCAGCAGGGCAACCGCAGGATTATACATTCAATATCATAAAACAAGTAAATAATATAAACTCAGTTCTAAGTTAAATCAGGATATAAACGAGCTATGAAAATAGTTTTAGTTTTTTATTTTAAAACATCTTTTAAATTCAAAACTTTCAATGGCAAAAAGCAAAGTTTGCGCGAACTTTAAAATATTTTGTATTTTTTCCACTCTCACTCTTTTTGATATAATAATAATATATATAGAATAATCGATTTATGCTCATGTTAAATGTTAGGCTAAAAATCTGTTAATTAATTCCACTGATAACACATAAACAACAGAATGAAATTTTTAGAATTAAGTGAAATCAATCACAAATTGTAATTAGTTTAATTTTCTAAGTCGAGTCGAAGGCCCTCACGTAAATTATATTAACTACTATATTATGTATGTAGAATTAGTAATAAAATAATAATAAAATTGACTGTTATTTTCCATGATGTTGTAAATTGCGAATTCTTAACCGAATCTTTACCTTTTTGAAAAAATTTTACTATCATTGTTTAAGTTTAAGGAGTTTATCTTAAAGGTAAAGTTTCTGGTTTCTCAATTTTTCCATTTCATCCAAATTTACCCTATGCAGCGTTTATTTTTATTATATGTTAATAATATTTTCTTTCTGTATTGCTTTTGCTTATGAGATTAATTTAAAGTAAATAGAACTATCGGGACCTAATCTACTTATCGCAGTTTTATAAGTTTTCCAGGTAGATGCAAATAATCAGCCTTTGGCAGAATATGGTTTGCAGCCTTATAACGTATATTATTTTTATACATTCGCTTTTTTTAAGCTACAATAATACTTATTTATTAAGAGAAGACCAATAGCACTCGACTATAAAATTTCATGATAAAAGGAGGCTAAGAGTAAAATTGAAAATAAATTTTATCTACCGCTTACCTTATCCCATCTATTAGAACTGTTTATTCGATTCAGAAGTTTGTTATCATTTTAATCAAAGCTGCACCTGGAATTCATGTTTAAAGGCTTATAACTATACAATTATTATTTTATTCGTACAATTGCAATTCAAATTGAAAGTTTCCTCACACTTTTCTGGAAAATTTACACAAATCAATTTCTCATAAGATAAAATCGAATTTCCGCGAAGCGTTGACAATTAAGTATCCTGAGAAAATCATATCTTCATATTTCCATAGCAAGTGTCTATCTCAATAAATGTCAAGTTAATTAAATTTGACAAGCACACACACACTGAGACACACCAACACACACACACACCCACATACAATTGCGGTGAGCAGAAGAATAAGTAATATGATTGTGTTTGCTGTGTGCGTTAAGTAAAATGTTTTGGGGATAAAAATGTGAATGCGAATGCAATTGAGAAAGTCAAAAACCTGGTGAAAATACACAATGGACGGAAAATAAAAGTACGTCGTAAAAATCAAATGAAAATCGATTGACGTTTAAAGTGAAATTGCACAATGTTTGCAATAAAATGTTGGCGCAGTAAAATATCGCCAAAGTCGCTGCCGACTGCATTTGCAGCTAGCGTTTACCCACAGAGCCAGAGTTGCCAGGAGCTGCTGAAATGACGAAGATAAAAACGCAATCAAACAACAAAAATGTCCTGTTTGTGGCATTCGGCAATGCTATATGTTTGTAAATGTGCTCTTTGTTCGCTGGTGTGTGTGTGTGTAAGCGTATGTGTGTGTGTGTGCACTCTGTGTGAGTAAATGCACTCGAGCACGCGCTGCGACGTCGAAGGCAACGATAACGAAAGCAGAAGCAACAAAAATAACACCAATCGAATGGTTCGGAACTTGGATACTCTAAAGGAATACACTAAAAATATTATTAATAATAAAATATTAATATTAAGTTTATATTTTGAATTTTATAAAGTCATCTAATTATTGAAATATTATAGAAAAATATCATTTAACATTTTTATGCTATCTGTTAATATTATTTATTTATTTAAAGGCAGCTTTTAGCAGTCGATTAAAAATTTGGGATTAAAAATATTAAAATAATATTGACATAAATTACATTAAATAAAATTGAAACTAAAAAAATCGAACTGAGACTAAAAATAAAAAATAATTTAGTATAATTAATTAGAATAATTTTTAAAATAAAAAGTTTGTCTTTAAGAAAAAATGTGAAAATAAAAAATATTAAATTAAAATTAACAACGAAATTGTAAATGAAATTAAACATAGGAAATAATTTAGTATTTTTAATGAGTATAATTTTTAACATAAAAAGTTTGTATTAAAATGTATCAAATAATCCAACATTTATGTTATCAGCGACTATATTGTACTCCAGTTTGTCTGTAATCGTTACAAATTTAATCAGAGAATCATATAACTCTGTCTTATGAGTAGTAGAAGGCGACATCAGTTACATAGCAAACGACAAGGACGTCAACGGCGACGCCAACGTTAACTTAACAGTGTTAAAGAGTTGTCATTGTGTTGTTTGCAGGGTTGTCGTTTGTGCGTTCGTTCGCTTGTTTTGCTGCCTCTGTGTAAAGATATTGCAGTTGCAACGTGTTGAAGTGGCGCCTCGGTAAAATTGTGTCAAACTGTGATTGCATTTTTGTGACTGACATTCAATTGCTGTGGCTCTGACTGTTTGGCTTTGCACCCATCCTATGTGGGATGCATGTGGGCGTGGCAGTGTTAAGTGCTGTCACTTGCAACGTACGAACAGCTTTTACAGCTTTTTAAATGCTGCCGTTCTCTGACTTGATGCATCTCCATTGAACGTCGTATGAAGTTATGTCAAGTTCAATGCGAATAACTTAAACGCCGGAGGAGGAGCCAAGTGCTTGGTATTTGTGTCCTTACCAAATACAACATAAAGGATGCCGATCTGCAAGCAGAATGAAGCTGGAAACCTTGAGAGTTGCAATTGAAGAATATACTGCTAAGTTTCTTCTTTTAATGCTATATTCATCTGGTAATTGGGATTCAGCTTGAGAAGTGTATTAATAGGTTTAAGGGGGTTACCACTTCTACTCGTATCTCGATTGATCTTACCGTATCTATGGTGGCGTATACTTAATATAATCTAAAAGTCTTATCTACATTCTCTTATAAGAAGGTTCAGCTCTTGATATTTACGCGTAGTCGGAACTCCTTCAAATGATTACAAAGCCATTTGGAATGTCATTTGGGAGTAGCTTAGAATTGACATCGAAAACAAATGAATTGTCGGAAAAAATCATTGGTAATTCCATGAGGAGCGGTGCTGCGTGCGGGTTAATGCAGCATGCGGCACACGGGGCACAATTTGATAAATTGTTGCAAGAATTGGTAGAAAGGAGAAAGAAATGGCGAATGTTTGGCAGTTCATAAGCAAACGAAAGCAATAATAAACTTGGCAATCAGTTGTCAGTGCGTAATGGAAACTTCGCAGGACTGCCAAGTGGAGAATGCAGTCAAGGAAGACAAATGATTAGCAAGGAAGGACTCACGTGCAGTTGCCAGAAACTGGGTTAAGCACACTGCGTTATGTTCGAAAGGAGCGCGCGTGATCTTTGCCATATGTACGAATATGGCCAGAGTTATAGCCAAAGCTTTGCTTATACCAGTATATAGGTAAATGACGGCACTGTCAGTTGGCCAAAAGACGCGCAACAGCAACAACTTTGACCATTTTTCAAACAAAAAAAAAACCTACCTCTCGCTCACCTTTACCGCATGCTGCTGCACTGCATCCCAAGCCATTCAATATGCTTGGCACGTGCGATGACTCCTTGCTGCAGAAGCACCAGCACCAGCAGCAGCAGCAGCAGCAGTTGTTGTTTACAGCGTGGCCAAAAGGTGCCACGCCCACAATGAAGCCATATCCCTGGCACAGGTCGTAAAGTGGCTGCTATTTACTGAGGGCACAGCCCAGAAGTTGAGTAATGATGACCATGATGCTGCAGGCTGAAAACCTCCTGCCTTGGACGTATGCTGCATACGCTTGAGGTCGTTCCTTATGCAAATATGAACACATATGCACCTGATGGGGCTTCGTGATTGAAATGGAGATTGGCGAAAGTAGGTTGATAGAACTAAACCTATAGGTCATTTTAAGGTGACAGGAAAAGCTATCGACTGGCTTCCTCTGCTTGCAGATTAGTTTTAAGCAGCTCTTAGAATACTCGTTGTGAGTATGCTTCATTTTGGATTAGATGTACTTGAGCTATATAAATACTGTATATAGGGCTAAGTAAAAGAGTATTGGTATAAAGAGTTTTGGTATAAAAAGTATTTCCCTTACCAGAGCCTTCGTCAGAGCTGCAGCTGTTGTTTTCTTAAACTAGTTTACTGTACAATTAAGCACGAAAGCAAATCGGTCAATAAAGGTATAAAATATTCGAAAAACGGTTAACATAGGTATAAAATATTCGATTTCTTGGAGGGACATGTTGCTCTTTCATGCACTATTTGACTTTCTGTCAAAGATAGTTAGAACACAGAAATAAAGGTATAAATATAACATATAAAGGTATAAAATATTCGATTTCTAGAAAGTAGAAAGATCGTAAACTACCAAAACTATGTAAATTATTGTCTAAAATAGTGAAAATATAATTCAAAGTGGAAGTATAATCCATTCTAGACTTTATACCATTCTCGACAGATATCAGGCACTTAAAGTTTAACTTTTATTCGACTGTCTTGCACAAGAATCCATGTTAAATTTGCTCACACTGTAAGTGCTGTAAATGGCATAGAAAGTTTTCCTCTGACCAACTGCTGAGGCTGCTGTCACATAACTTTTCCACAATTTTTGTTCTTTATTTTACTTCTTTTTTTTTGCACTCGTTGTCGCAAATTTAAATTCAAATTCAAATGTCAAATTAACGTCCCAAAAATTGCAAACTTTGGGACATAAAGTTGACTGCATAAGGCGACACCTAACGACAGTTTTCTGCAGCAATTTTTGGATAAAATGAAATTTTGGGATTATTGTGGCAACTAGCTGGACTCTTGCTATCAACTAAAAGTTGACCAAACAACTTACACACACACACACACACACACTGGACTTGGAACAATGAAATCCAATTAGATTAATGCAACCAAATATCAGCATTTGATAATTGTCTCTGGTTGGGTAAACGGCACACGCCCTTTGTTTCATTTCCTCCCCACTCCAACCCTCCCCCCCCACTCACCCATAAATCAACGTTGTTTCTGTGCCCAAATATGAATTTAATTAAAGCGTTTTTATGACAACAGACGCTCGGTGGTCGTGTGCTGCTTCCCCTGCACTTTAAAATGTTTCCAATATTGTCTAGTCACATGCATATCCTCCGCCTCTCTGGGCTGCTGTTGCATTAGGCTTATTAGACGTACACGCGACCAAAGAAAAACATCCTGCAGCCTGGCAACGGTATATTCAGTATTGCTGCCACCATTGCCGCAAACATTTTATGCATCAAAGGAGTTGCAACGCATCGCTGTGGATGAATGCCTGCCACAATGGATTGCCCTCTCAAGCGATCGAGAGAGCCGGTTGACCAGACGAGCTTCTGGAGCTACTTTAGATATATTTCATTGTCATAATACCATTACGATTTGAATTGATGCATGCAAATCCTGATTATGCACAGGACACGCGTCACTGGACACCCCACTTCAAATGCGCGACGCGTCACGTGCGCCTGTGACAATATGGCAACGTTGCGTGCGACAATCAGTTTATTACCAGGGTTACCAGAGTGAATTGTTGTTGCGTAAAAATGTCATCTGATAGAAGAAATCAAGATAAAATTAACTAAATAATAATATACAACTGAAGAAGAGTATACAATAAGAGAAGCTAAGAATTTTGATTTAAGAGAATGTTTTGTTTGGCAATTGAAAGAGAATATAATATGTATGTATGTATGTATGTACATACATTCAATCTGTCAAGAAACTCTCTACACATTGAATGCTTATGTTCGCTTGCATGCCTACATACATACATACTTACCCACACTTCTGTTGTGTAAAAGATAATTTTGAATAAAGAACAACAAGATACATGCATATATACATACATTCACACACACATACATACATACATACAAAGAACTATAAAATTGCAGCCTGCGGTCGATTATCTCTCTCACACTCAGCGCGTGCATACAAATCTAACGGTGCGTTTCCAGCGCAAAGAATAAACGCCGATTAAAACGTTTGATACCCAAAGCGAAAGCACCCAGTGCGAAATTTACTGAACATATTTTAGCTTCGCCACGCAATATGTATTTTCAGACTATTGATATTGATATATGTAAAAGAAATGTAAATTATTCATTAAAAACTATGCGATGTTGCGATCTTGATGTAAAATTTAACTGCTGGATAAACAGAATTATCGAGTTATTGTTGTATTTGTTGTCTTCTGTTTATGCAGAACTTTAAAATGCGCTCGTTTATAAATCAAAAGTGACTTTTAATTAAAAGTTCAAGTCCTTTGGAGTGGGTTGTTCATGCATAAGATGCTGACGCCAAATGTCGTTCCTTGTCGTGGCTTAATTTTGTTTTGCCATCGCACCCTCATAAATCACAACAGAGGACGAGTCAGAGCACCGGGACGAGGAGTAAAACGAGGATGAGAACGAGGGTTGATACCCCAGCCCAAGCTTAATTGAAGGTGCAAATGCGACGTACTCGCACCCCAAATGGAAAACAATAAAGGACAAACAGACAGACAGACAGACAGACAGAGGAAGAACGGATGCCTTGGCCAGCCGCGTCGAATGCAAAATACGCAACAGTTTTTGATGTGCGTCCTGGGACAGGGCCACAAAAGAAGCGGAAGTCTCGATTGCACTAAAAGTAACATCAAACTTGACTTGGTCACAACATTTTACCCCAAGGGTTGTTATAACGCCCCTGGGCAGGATTCCCATTGACTTCACTTCCTCCTGCTGGTCGCTGGTGTCAACTTCTTTTGCGCCGCCAACTTGAATTATCATAACTAATAATCATAACCCTGGCTAAAGTGCATTAGTTGGGCGAAACCTCGCCGGGTATTTTCGGAAATGTGATCTGGTTTTTTACCCATCTTTTCTTCTCCTCTTCTTCTCTTTGTTAGACATCATTGGGGAGTTCTTAAAAGTTGCTCAGTTAATTGTGCGACACTTGGGTCTTTATAAGTAACGCGGTAACAAGGGTAGCTTGGATTTACGCATGGATTAGCAAGGATTTTTATATGCTCCTCGAAGTAAACAGAGAGATGAGTCGTTTTACAGCCTGACTTTATGGAAGGTGGATAAAGCAATAGAAGCTTTAAAGATTAAATATCTCTTTTTATCTCTTTTTATCTCTTTTTATCACATACGCCATGTTCATATAAATAGCACTAACAAATTTTCAATTTATGGACTGATTTTTTACTTAAAAAATAGTTGTTAAAAAGAAAAATCATTCACCTTTCATAGCTTAACTTATAAACTAACCAATTGATAAAGAAAAATTTATAAAAGTTTTGAAACGGAACAGATAGAAGATCACATTCACAGAAATAGCACAAGTTCAAAAGATTGCCAAAAAAATAAGGTTAAAAGTGATTATTGTCCAACAAATTTAATAATTAATTGAGTAACCATGATTTTCAATAACGTAGTTACAACTCCGGCTTGTACTTCTCACAAATTTGTGACATCTCTCCTTCGGAATACATTTCCCAGCTCCTTGGACACCTGTCCCCAATTCGTCAAGATTAGCAAATTTATTTTCTGGATATCATAACCTTTACATCAATCCAAAGATGTTCTATGGGATTTAGCTCAGGGCCACTCCAGAACTTTGAAGGATTCGTCCTAGATAGATTCGTATAGAGTATTTCAATTATTTTGCATCTGTCGATCTGAAACTTAGCTACTACTATTCTAATATATCTTGACACTTTTCGATTATGTTCTGTCTATTTTGTAAACAAATCGTAGCCCAGTTACTTTTTATTAGATTTTATGGTAATGGCTGTCAGAGAGAGAGAGAGAGAAATTGTCACACCGTCGTCTGAAGCTGGCAAGGAGCAGGCGAATAAGAGCTGTCATAAACCCGAACGCGTCAGTGGAACAGAAAACAGGAAACAAGGATGCAAAAAGGACATTGAGAGGAGTGCAGAGCTAGAGAGCCGCAGCTGTGAGTTGCATGAAATTATGCTTTAATCTAATTAGCATAATTTGGCGGCAATGATGTCGATGGGCACTGAGGAGCCCCAAACTGAAAACTCCCGGAGCTGCCACTAGTCTAGGATTGTGTTTGTTTCTTTTTTTGTTGCGTGTCCTGTTCGCAGATCCTTTGGGCGACAACAATTGAAATTGAAACTGCATTATGCACAGCAACAGACACAGACGCCACAAATTGTTATTGTTGTTATGATACCCTGTGCCTGTGGAGCTGAAAGGGTATATCAAAGCTTAACTGGATCTATTAAATATATATGAAAGACTGAGTTAACAGAGTATCTATTAGTTTAATTAAAAATATCAAATTGAAAGGAATATGATACTATATGTTGGATAATAAATACATGAAAAGCGAAAGGTCCTTTTTGAGATATTTTCTATTACAGATTTGATTAACCCTCACAGAAGATATATAAGGTAAGGAACTTAAGGATGTATATTTAAGGTTTTCCTACCTTATGAGCATAGTTTATTTATATACTCCAATTATGTTGTTCATATTAATAGAATCAATACTTTTATACCTTACACACAAAACCATTTTTGAGCCACCAATTTCTATATTCTAAGTTGTTGCACTTCAATTGCGAGGTATCTCCCAGGCGAGTACTTTCGACTAGTGCTTTTCCTTTTTCCTGTCATTGTTGCTGCTTTAGTTTTCCACTTGAACGTTGTTTTTGTCGCTGCTTTTGCATTTCATTATGGCATTTTTGGTTACACTTTGCGACGCGTCTGTTGTCGCTTTTACTCGTATTTGCATTGCTTTTGTTGTTAATGCCATTTTGATTATGATTATGAAAATTTTGTTGGCAGTATGCCCTGTCCTACGTCCTTACAGCCTCCCCCCCTACTCCTCCATCTGTCCACTATCCACTCTTTAAACTATATAATGCTGCCCCGCAGTGGGAACAGTTTTGTTTACATGGCTCATTGTTCGAGCACGCGGCGTATCCGCAATGTTGTCCTGGCAGGAGGACGTCGTCATGCTGAACGACAAACCCGCACAGAGCTCACTTAAATTCATATTTAAATTACATTTGTTTATATACGTATCCCTTTTACTTATAGTATATCATTTTTTTGATTTTATTTACGTTTCCTTTGTGCGCTTCAAAGCGCCTTTTCGCTTTGTATTTTTATGCGAGTTTTTGGTTTCCCATTTTGTTGTCTTTTATTTAATTAACTTATGAATATATTTTGTGTTTTCTTTTAAAATTTGAATTACTTTTGGCTATTTTTTAATTTTTAATAAATAATAATCTTATTTGTTTGGTATTTTTGGGTTTTCATTTAAATAGAATCCACTTGAAGCGATGGAAATGCAGAGAAATAAAATTATAGAGTAATATCTGGAGTCCCACAAGATTTTAAACTTGACGACTGAATTTCTGCATATATAAGATTTGGTTTTATAGTAAAATCTTTCTTGAAGATCTGTTAAAGTAATATATATAATATAGGAGCAGGGAATCATATCCACTTCTGATATATATCCGCTCAGAGTATAGAAAGCAAAAGGACTAAAGGAATCTAGATGATAAATTGATATTGATGCAGATCGTGAAATCAGATGTCTATTACTTACTTTAACTCTGCTCAAATGTTTGGGATTCCAATAGGATTGTCAGGACCTGTTACTGTTTTCATTCTCATTGAATTCAACAAGATCAAGGATACATGAATTTTGGGCTTTGCATATGCAGTGCATAAATGAGGTTTAACTCGGAGGCTGCTCCTTACGCTGCTCCATATAATTACACTTGCAAAGAGCGAAGCGTAAAAACAATATGAGCTCAGCAAGGATACGCAGGAGGAGGAGGAGTGTGGGTAGGCAGCAGTGGATGCTGTTGACTATGCTGCCATATGCGCTCACGTATTGCACGTATCATAAAAAGGATAACAATATAATCAGCTTAATGAGTGGCTCTCGATGCTCCTCCACTGCGGTAGCTCTGGATGTGGTTGTGAATGGAGATGTGAATGTGGATGCGACAGCTCCAAGTGCTTTACTTTTACATTTTTTTTATGCACTGCTTTGTTTTGGGTTCGCAGCGGGGCGTCTCCGGGCCCGAGCCTGGATGCGTACTCGTATCTGGCGACGGGCGAGACCGCCGGCTGCGCGTTGTCGCTGGCTGCTGTTAAGCTTTGTGTAAGCAATGTACTTTGTCGCACCCAGCTCCATCCTTTTGCATTGATTTACACACACACACACACACGCACACACAAAAGTTTAAAACAAGCCAACGGAAACGGAAGTGGAAGTGGGCTGCACGTGATGCTCGTTGAGGTGCCCGCAATGGTGTCCTGTCGTTTCTCTTCTATCACAAACACTTGCGTCTTGACTTGACTTTGTCGTGTGTGTGTGTGTGCGTGTGTGTGTGTGTGTGTGTAACACACAGCTGCTTTTTATTACACTTGCAATATGGGACATGATGCGATGCCGTCTCGCGATTTCCTCCAACCTCGCCCTTCCCCTGCAGCTTGTTTGTTGCCCCTTGTAAATTGGTTAAAAGTTAATCCGTAAATTTATGACATGCCAACAACCATTTGGGACTCCGTAACGTCTGTTTGGTATTCTTTTTTTCTCCTTCCTTCTTTCTTTACTTTTTACTTACTTTTTTTGTTCTTTGTTCTGTTGCGTGTCTGACTAGCTAAATGGATAATGATAATGGCAATTGCACTTTGAACTTGTAATTAATTGAGGACAGAGTTCAAAGAAAACGTATTCAATTTCGCTTTAAGCTGATTAAACGAAAAGAGGACAGTCTGGATATATATTCAATTTAATCAGTTGAGAAATAGTGCAAGAAACTCAGTAAAGTTTCGATATTTATATAATATTATGGATTAACAGGAATTAAGTTAAGCTCGATTGAAAGAGGAGAGGGAGTCCTATTCGAAAGAAGAGGCTGATATTAGAAGCAGAGCCTGAATAAGGATGTGTGC